>CM070096.1:12968457-15738266 GCA_036178185.1 Liparis tanakae
ACACATACATACACACACTCACACACACACTCACTCTGTCGTCAGCACTGACACATACACACACAGACGCCTTCCAGTAGACTTACTAATATGGACATAAACATGTAATCACAACCATGCATGGGCCAGTTTCTTTCTCCTGTCTTCCCCAACACACACACACACACACACACACACACACACACACACACACACAGATGGGAGGAGGGGTGATGGAGAAGAGGGGGCTCATAATGGCCAGGTGGTTCTAGTTAGGATGTATTCCACCTGAGACCATTTGAAAAAAGAAAAAGAAGAAGTTTTCTTGGCGAAGTAATTTTCCAAAAAATTCAACTTGGGTGGTTCTTGTGTGTTACAGTAAAGTGACATAACATTGTTTGTAAAGGGTTACAGACATTTAGAGTAGAATTTCAGACAAATGTTTCTTTTTTGTGAGTCAGAAATGTTGACTTTTAAAGGCTATATTAGTCAAGTATTCCACTGTCCCTGGTGGCGGGTTGAAATATAACAGGGTCACTGATTGGTCAGAGAGACTTATCACTTGTGGAAACCCATTTATTTTTGAACAGCCAAGCTTTGGTCCAGCTTTGGTCTCTAATGGGGCCAAGCTCCAAAATGAGTTGATCCTACAGTTCCCAAGATGCAACTTGTCATTGTTTATCATGTATCCTCAATGTCTGATAAATGCCAGTGTATTTCTACACAACCTCGTTTCCTCACTTTCTGTTCAGTCTGTGTGTTGCCCAAGCCCAAACTGTGATCACCATGGTGACAACACTATAACATCATTATGGGTATTTTTTCCATTTGTCCTGAGCACTTATTGACACCTTTTCGTCTGTAAGAAATACAACCATGGAAATAATGAATCGCTCAAGTGTTGACTCATAAAGTCTTTATATGGGTACCAGCATCACGTCTTATCTCTCTGACATGGCAACAGACAGGAGACGCAGCGTCCCATCCGCTTTGTACGCACGCGCATCTCCGAAGACTGTAAATCAGACACATCCACACTGACACATTATTGTAGATGATTGCAGTCACAGTCAGTGGTGTGAGTGGTTTATTTAGCTGTCGATCATCGAGAACAAGCGGAGGCTCCACAACCCGGAGGAAAGTGGGCGGGACATCCTCTGGGAGCGCGTGGTTGGACAGCGGGCCCGGAGTCAACGTCTGCTTATTTGATAAGAAGTCGTCCGTCAGGAAGGAAAATAAACAGCCGGCGTGCTGCTACTGCAGAGCTGTTACTGGAGCACAACACAATATTTACACTGCTGGACTGGACCGACACACAACCACACAGGCACACTTGCGCCCGCCAACACATATACCTGAATACACATGTACACTCAGACATGTGCACGTACACAAACACAGAGGGGAACCAGCTGCTGGGGCGAAGAGAGTATTTAAAAAAGCCATTTAACTTAGATACAACAGAGATAATGAGAGGATGCATTTGTGTAATTGGTTACGCATGTGTGGAAATATACTAAAATGTAACATTGTATTATTCATGTTCATTCAGTTATTTAAAAGTACTTAATATCAACACAACTGTGCGGTTATAGAAGTACTAATCAACAGTTTAGATCACGGTTTCTAAACCTTATCTCAGGAAATGAAAATATAACACATAATATTAACTTATGAAGCTAAAACAATCTCCTCACATCTTGTCAACCCTTGAACAACAACAGCAGATATAAATCTAGTTTTGATTTTCGGTGGTTTACTGTCTCACCTGCAGTGATGTAGATGTGCACCCCAAGGTGTGTGTGTGTGACATCACTGTTAACAACAAACAACACACATAAAACCTTCAGCAACAGATGGCAGTTAAGCACAGATAAGTTTTCTTCTGATGTTTGCCTGATATGAGGTTACTGTTACTCTTTAAACAACAAAGATGGACAAACGTGCTTGTAATGACGTCTCAAATGTGAGATTGTGTTTTATTTGGTTTTCTACCATAAACAAAAAACTTTGGGTTTTGGTCTGTTGGTTTGACAATAGTTCAGAGAAACTCGTCTGCATTACAAAAGTACAAGGATAATAGCAAATGTGAACTTTGAAAGACTCAACCTAACAAACTATGTGAAGACCTCTGCTTGGTGAACTGGTGGTTTGAAATGTCTACAATTTCCTTACATTTAGTAGACTAAATTATTTTGCAATTGATGAACAACTAATAATATCTGAACCATGGACAGGTACGTTGATTCGCTTGCATTTTTGAGTCCATAATTGGAGGTTTCGTTGTAAACTTTACCTTTGTTATTGCGTCCACCCCGCTGTAATGGTATTCTGCCTGTAAGAGCATCTTGTTTGTTTGGACAAGGAAGGAGAGGAGAGCCGAGGGACAGCGAGACTCTTGACCTCCTGGTTCTGAGCCCCGCCCTCTGGCTGTGACTGACAGATAGCATCAGTTCAGCTCCTTATCAGCTCCCTACCCTCTGATCTGGGATCTGCCTCCCAGCACTGCAGCCAGGAGGAGGAGGAAGGGTGGGATGAGGCGGGTGATGAGGGAGGACATGCCAAGGCAAGAGGGCACACAAGACACACCAACAGTTATGCACATATATGGTAGAGTTGTGCTCAGGAATCCATGCTCTGTTTTGTATTGTGACTTACTTCTTACACATGTGTCACAATAAATTAATAGATGCAGATACAACAACACAGTCCAGTGTTTGTTTAACTGAAACCAGGCAGCTTTAATCCATGCACTCTTTCTCCTTCACTTTCCCCCTGCTTTCCCCTCAGGATTACTCACAATGAGAGTTACTGCCAGTGGAGTGCGTGCGTTGTGGGAGTGTGTGTGTGTGCGTGTGTGTATGTGTATTGCTCTTGGAGAGTAGGCCGTTCTGTGTTTGCGGCCTGTGTTTGGGAGTCTCTGTAAGTCATTTGGTGTGTTTTTTGGACGGAGTGAGATCATGCTTTGCTGCTGACGCTGAACATAAGGAGTCATTGAGTGGAGTACGGACCATAGGCCAAGTCTGGAGGTACGGGGGAAACAGGGACTGTGTATGCACACACACACACACACACACACACACACACATGCACTCACACGCACACACACACACACACACACACACACACACACACACACACTGTCTCTCAGGGCAGTGAGTGTAGAGGGCTCCTGAGGGCCAGGGGGACTATCGTTTTCACCGTTAATTATGACTGTCTGGCAGGCTGGAAAGCAGGAAGTCAGAGAGGGAGAGATGGAAAGAGGGAGGGATGGTAGATAGATGATAGGAGGGAGAGGGTGGAGGAGGGGGGTAAGAGTGGGAAAGCAAGTCAAAATAAGGGAGGAGAAGTGAAAGGCTAAGACGGATGATGGAAGGAAAGAGGGAAAACTATGAGAAGGGAATCCAGGAAAAGCTGGGGGAGTAACAGAGAGACAGATCCCCCAAAAAAACATTAGCCGGGAGGGTTCGGATGATAAAACCAGGTGCTTGATAAAAGATGGAATGTCTACTTTTTTCTTCTTCTTCTTTTTTGCTTTAAACGCGTCAGGTTTTTGGATGTTTTCTCTTCCCTCCACCGCTCGGTCTCCTGGTGTTCACTCCCTGACTACTGATATACAACTTTCACTCCCCAACCTCGGCTTTAGTTCAACCTTTTGACCTCTTTCAGGAACACCATATTGTGCCCATAACTTTACTTTACTATGCAGCTTTTTATACTGTTCAACTCCTCTGAGTGGCCATTTCTCATCTGACTCCCACCCGAGCGCAAAAACAAATAGAGATGTGGCAACACAGCAGACTGTATGCCCAGATATTAATGTTGGTTGTTTATAAAGTCAAGTGCTGTAAGGAAAGTTGAGGCCATGCAGCCATGTGAGCTGAGCAGAGCTGAGCAGAGCTGAGCAGAGCGGTCCTGGATTTAACTGGCTCCAGGTCCAATTAGGACCGTCTGCCACATCTGGACACAGTTAGAGTTAAAGTCAAAACTCACACTTCGCTCCAATAGGGACATAAAGTCACAACTTTTACTCTACAAAGAGCAGAGTATATATTTACAGCTCAGCAGCAGTCATAACACGGCTACAGATAAAACCTGAAATAGGAAGAAGGCAGTGTGAGATGGAGTGAGGCTGGCATGCTGCTGTCAATAAGAAGACATTGTTCCCATGTTGCTACATAGTTATGTTTGAGGCTTTGGCGGAGGGAAAACAATTACTGGAAAAACTGCAAGATAGAGATCTAACAATGCCTTCAAGTGTCTATTAAGTGTACAGACTCGGGCCAAGAAACACAGATATGTTCTCATATCCATGGATGGAAACACGTTGTTCATAAGTTTGGATTTTAAACAAGAACAAATGTTTTTACTGGATTTTCTAGCATATTGTTTTGTTGTTGAATATGAGCGATTCAGTGGTTCCCAAGCAGCCAATAAAACTCAGAAATGTAAAAAAAATGTTTTTATTACCCTTGAATAGTGGAGCCAGGTTTGCAGTTTCTATTATTTCTTCGAGTGAGTCACGTCATATTTAATCTTCTAATTCAACTCTAATACAAGAACGCAAATAAGTGTCCTTCACAAAAAGGCGAACTATTCCTTTAAAGTGAGCCCAACTTATAGGAGATGCCACAAGTTACAATTATACAATACCTGCAAATACCACAACGGTGTATGAAATAAACAGAAGCAGAGATGAATTGTAAGATCAACAAACTTTCAAAGGTCAGACCGCAATATCTTCCTTTATTTATCATTAACATAAACATCAGATGAGGCTGAAGCTTTTAGTCCACACCCAACCAGCTGATCAGTTCACAACAAGCACCTTCTGCGTCATGCCACCTCCCTCCTCATTGTCTGAGAGACCATTTATATATTGTGCATGACCAAACATGAACCTTTAATTCATATTTTCATAATTCTGCTGATAGAATGAATGAATCCCTTTTCTGCTTCTGAAGAAGCTCTTTTAGTTTTCTTCAGAGTGGCCCTTTAAATAAAAACATAAAAGATTTTCAAAGTGAAATAGCAAAGAAGCCAAATCATTTTTTTTGCCCAAAGACGGGAATGAATATTAAAGCCGTTGCACTGTGGAAACATTAAGTGGTGGAACAGCATCCAGACCGAAATGGAAAGTTACAGATTGCAGCTTCAAGCAGTGACGATGGCCCACGGTGACGGACTGGATAGACATCAAATTGCAAAAACTCTGGAAAAAAAAGAAGTAAACAAAATAAATCAAATCAATCGAATGAATTTCAACAAACAGATGCCATCACTGCTGCGAGAGCTCTGGTACAATACAAAAATGGGCAGAAAATGGCATCCCAGAGTCTCAGTGGAGATATGAGGCAGAAAAACAGCCTCTAACAGCACATTCCACATCATGACACACACAGTAACTCAGCCTGAGGTCCGACCCTACCTGAGCCTGGATCTCTGTCTCAACAGCACAATCACACTGGAATGAGAACCAATAACAGCCAATTACCCTCCATACCCCCCCCCCCCACACACACACACACACACACACGCACACACACACACACACACACACACACACACAGAGTGAGCTTTGCATCAGCAAGAATGCAAAAGAACAATAAAATGTCAGGATATGAAAAACTCCTGCGGCATCATGCACATAAAGTATGAGATCGTCTCTGTGTGAGTGTGTGTGTGTGTGTGTATGCACATCTAAAATAAAAAGAAGCCATAAATCTTATTGAGTTTTACAGCGAATTTTGGTTGTGAGTCTGGATGTGAAGCCCGAGGCTGAGTTATCAGTGGTGTGTCTCTGTAAAACTGAGGCAAGCTAAGAAATAGTAAAGCACATTTATGACAGTATGTACTTCATTATATACTTTATTTTACTTTATTATATTTATTACCTTCGCATTCTGAGAATGCGTATGGTTATGTTTTGATTGCTGTGTATTTATTACCTTCGCAATGAAAATGCGGAAGTATTAATCTGAATCGCATGACATTTGGTGGGATGATTGGTTATTATCCGGGGACCATTTGATTATATTTTGGGATCGATCGGGTCAAAGGTCAAGGTCTAGGTCATGAAAAGGTACCAAAAAAGTGGCTGCTGCGAAGCTGCGCTCTACCGAGTGCCCGTTCTAGTTTGATGGCTGTTTTTACAAACATGTATACTTTGCACAATCAAGATTCATGCAAAACAAATATAAAGCTCATAAAATGTGATGTATTATGAAACAATTTACTTATTTTTGAAGCATCTCTTGTTGCTATTGAGGAACTTATTGTATATAACCTGTACAGACTCAGTAGCTACTTGTAAGTTTGGTGGAATGATGCTTTATTTGACCTAAGGGGGCACAAAAAGGAAAATAATTATAAGAAAAAAACATTTTGTTAAAGGTTCCATGACAACATGAGAATGAGTTAATATCTTTACAGTGACACGGTGTTATTGTTTAGGCTGTAGCTTCATATTACCATACACTCATCAAAGTGATATGAATCTACTCATTTAACTCTCAACAAGAAAAGCAAATGAACTATTCTGCTAAGAATTGAGAACATGCTGCTATGTAAAACTGGGTGTTATGTCAAATATGTCACAAATGTGAAAACAGGGCGGGGTCAAAAGTCACTTCTTATGTGTTGAGCATCTTTGGCTAAATGAAACAGAGAAGCTCAAGATGTTCAATATGCATCTATAAAAATAATGTAAACGTTCACGTGAAATATTTAGTACTATTTGAAATTGTATGACTGATGTCACTCATACTCAAATACCGGATTTGTGTACTTTCTCCTTTTTTAAAGAAAATCACGTGCATAAAGCTGCAGTTCAGAGGCCACACAACTCCATCATTCCGTTCTCCGTGAAGACGTTTTCCCATGAGCTCCATCTGTGAGGTCCTATTTTTTCAATTTAGGAGCGCCGGAGAGAAAGTTAGAAAAAGAATAAGCGGTGGAAAAAGCCTCCGAGTCCCGCTTTGAATCCCTCCTTAGACAGCTCTGTTGTGAGCTCTGCAGTTCTTCAGCTGGCATGAGTTTATATTTAAGTGTATATGCTAAGACAATGCCAGGAAGTCCTGCCCCTGTGCTGTTCCCATCATGCTTCATTTAAGCCTTTATTTAGATACTGTACTGGTATTATGTGTCATCACTGGATCGCTACAGAAACACCTGTAGTTTAAATGTCTGGCTTATTCTCCAGATGTGAACCATGACTGAGGATGTTTATGAGCAACCAGCAGATTGTTGCTCAAGTCACTGCTGATGTACCCGGAAACTCACGCAGGGCTCAGGGTTGTTGTTGTTGTTGTTGTTGTTGTTGTTGTTGTTATGAAAGACTCTGTGTTTTACTATAAAGAACAGCTTTGTGTTGTTTTCAGGGTTATCTCAATACTTTATTGTCTTTACTGGGGGTGAAGTGGGGACCACATCGTGTTCCCTGTACAAAGTAGGACAACATTCAACATCTTTGGTTTGGGGCAAAGCTTCACTCTGAAGGCCTGTAAACTGCCACATAGCAGCAGTCTTGCACGGCTATATGTCCCACTGTGTGAGGAGATGGGTCGAATAAAATGTGGGTCAGACTACACAGTGTCTGGTTTTGAGGGAGGAGAATGACGGCCCGGTGCAACTATCATGCAATAAAAGTGCAAGTCGAGACGTGTCATCAACCCGCATCGTCCAGCTGCACCGCTGTCATGTTCTGAAGTGCAGCAAAACAAATGCAAGCTTTGGCCAACAACTAAGAGAGAACAGCACGGCTGTTTTTAACTTCATTCAAACCTTTTTTCTCGGTGATGCTGACGAGGCGTCGGTATGTTTCTACTTAAGTGCTTATCTGATGCTTGTCTCCATGTGTCCTCAAGGGAATCTTTTCCCAAAAGTGTGTGTTGTTATTTTCCTGGGCATATTTGAACAATAATCACATATCCACACTATGTATGACAGCTTGCTTTACACCACACTTTTGAGTGTGGTGGTCTGGAACAGCTATAAACACGTTTGTCTGCACAAACTTTTTCATTTTGAGTCTTAATCCGGCTCTTCACTGGCCTTATTGGATCGGTACCACAGAGTCCAGTGTATAAAGGCCTTCAAGTTCAGCTGTGTAATATGAGATGCCAGCAGTGAAGGAATGATTACAGTGATCAATAACACGTACATATAAAAACAAAACCTCACCGTTAACATTTCCTCTTGGTAACTTACGACAAAATGATTAAACAGCATACCAGTGAGAAATAGAGAGAAATGCAAGATGCCTCTTCCGTCTTGGTTTCATGAAGGTGAGAGTGAAAACGCTGCTGATTTAGTACCTCTACGCGCCACAAAACACAAGTGTGCGTGTGATTCAATCTGGTTTTGTCACACCGAGGAAGTGACACAGCTGCTAAGGTCAGCGGGATACAGAGAGGGAAGGAGAGAGTGGGTCGTTGCCATAGCGCCAGGCTAAACAATGGAGTGAGGAGGTCGGAGAAGAGGCAGCATCACACACTTTGAGGACAATATCCCCTCATAGTCTCCACAAACACACTCAATAATGAGACACACTGGACGAGTTCACACCTGACAGCCAACACCCAAAACTCTCGCCACTCTCACTCCATCTAACTCTTCTTTGTTGGTAAAACGCACAAATCACACCAGACCAACACAAGCTGACACCCCCCCATCTCTCCTTCTCACTCTCCATTACTTTCATAACAACATTTATAATCATCTACATGACAATCTGTGTGGGGCTTTATCGTGAGGCTCGGGGGTGATGAGGGTTAGTGCTGAAGGGAAGCGGTGCATGCTGGGATTGCGGCCTGCTGAGAGAGTGGCATTCTGGGAGGCGGTGTCCTACAGGCAGGGCCTCTGGGGGATGCAGTATGGTTAATAGGCCTTTCATGGCCGCCCCACAAAGCCTTTTGTCCCGAGCTAATTCATCCAGCCCTGCATGGAGAGATGGAGGGGGGAGGGGCATCATGGAGGGTTTTATTGGGGTTGGGAGTCCCCCTTTTTCTCTCCTCTCTCTCTCTTTACTCTCCAGTGCAGTGCAGGGTGGCGCTAGTGTGAGCGAGCCACATACAAACAGAGCCCCGCTCGGTAGCAACAACACCAAACATTGGCAGAGCCTGCAAAGTGCTGGCAAAGTGCAGCACAACACTGGGAAACACCGACGATTAATGACTCCTTGAAAACATCTTGAGTCTGAAACTTCCCGCTGGGTATGACGTGCAGAGTCAAAGGATGTGGATATTCTAAAGTGGAGTGGGGCTTTTTTGATCAATTGAAAAAGCTGAAATATTTTCCAACTGTCCACACTTTCCCTGAACAAGAGCAACAGGTGTCATAAAATGCCTCAGCGTGACAGTGAATGGAGCCCTGCTGGGTTGCAATAACCTCTCAGGTACATCATGGTGGGAGTTCCTGCATTCACAGAGGCGGGCCGACTTCCCACCATTAGACCCCCCTATCAAACCCTCTGATCTGGGAATAGTCAGTTATTAATGAACTGGATGGGAACGGCTGCCCTCATTTCAAAGTGTGCTGATTGAAGTGGAGAAGAGAATTCCAGAGCGTGCACAGAGGGGAGGGGGTTGAGCTGTGATCACTGTAGTATGAGAGAGTGTGTGTGTGCGTGTGTGTGCAGCATGGTCCTGACTGGGCCCGTCCAGTTCACAACAACACAACACAGCACCGCACAGCTGCACTGGAGGGCCTGCAGGCTTCAATGGACGAGGGTCAATACAAACTCTGTGGGGACCAACGCATACCAAATCAGGGGGAACAGAGCAGGAGGAGGGGGAGGGGGCGCACGTTTCTCCTCCGGGACACCGTAGTTCTGAAGAAATGAAGTTTCTGAGAGTTTTTAAAATAAAATAAAAGACACGTTTTCACTTTAAAAGTAGGCATTGAGGCTTTAGTTTCCCCCCCAAACGTCTGGAAAGTGTGAGTGCGTCGTGAGTCGGACTTGGTCGGCAGGAGAAACGCGGCTGTGGGGTTTGGGGAGCCCGTCGCTATTGTTCAGATCCCTCCTCCTGCTCGGGAAGTGGGAGGACCCGAAAAGGCGTCGCAAAGGGGAGAATTGTTTGAGAGCTCAGTCATCCAAAAACGGCCTTTCAATGTGAGAACTTGGGGAGCCGAAGAAAATGTCGGAGGCATCGCAGTAAATTACCAAAGCAGCGAGGCTTTAGAGGGAAAAGAGAAGGAGAAACTGTTGTTTTTCTGGGACTACAGCTCACCGCGAAGGAGAGACGAAGAGAAGATCGGCCGCGTAAAACGAGGCGTGAGCTCCAGATTGAGCAGTTTGGGTAAGTTGTGTCTCTTCATGCGGTCCATGTTCCTGCGCCGCTGCTTTGTAGCAACAGCTTTTACAAAGTTGTAGATACTAAGTCGCCGTTTTGCTGCTAGTTCGCAATCTGGCGCGAGACTTTACAAACTCACTTGTTGCTTTATTGATGGAGAAAGTTGTGATTTCGGAGTTAGATTGCGCTACTACTTTACGCTGCTGACTACTTTTGATCGCCGCATTTGTTTTTGTTTTTTCATCTCATAGATGCACGTAAACTTTCGCCTAAGCATTCTCCATCACATATATGCTTTAAGTAGATGGACTCGTGTGTTTTGGCTCAGTGAGCGACTTCCTTCGACTAAGAACCTTTACTTTGCTCTCGGGCTTAGCTTGTTGTTGATTGGTTGACTGCCGCGTTCATACTTTCCCAAAGTTTTCCTCAATTTTCCGGATGTATTCGCCGACGTTAACACCCCGGTACGTGTCTGAGGAGAGCGATCGGCTTTGCGTGACACGTTGCGGACATTCCGAGCTGTGTTTTAGGTCGTGCGTGTTTTTTTTAATAGATAAACTGTGTCTGGGCGGTGCAGGCCGCAGCCTATAGTCGCTGCCATAGGGTAACAGAAAACAGACACGGGGAGCTCTGCCAGATTTACCCCCGTATTACCACCGGGGAGAGCAGCAGCGGAGCACCGGGCCACCGGGGCCACCGGGAGCATCGCTGCAAACACCAATGACATTCTCTGACCCCTTTTCTAAAGTTGCATCTAAAGCTATTGCACTAAATGGATTGCGCAGATGTTATTGTAGGCATAGAGAGGACCATAACAACGCGACCTGCGTCATTTTCTATGGTGCCTCTCCTCTCCAAAGTCCGGTGTCAGAATAACCCAATTAAAGCCTCCCAGGAACTGACAGCTGCTCAGCGCAGCCAGGAATGCAGCATCCAGTGAGGACAGTGTCCCCGATATCATCCCCTCATTCAGGTTTGGTTTAATGAGAACATGTTTGTCTTAATCCCCGTGCTGCTACGGGTTGTTTGGCCCGGGGGTGTCACTCACCGAGGGGGCCTGGTGGAGAAGAAGAAGAGGAGGAGGAGGGGATGGGGGGTACACGGTGGAGGCCTGCGGGAACAGCCGCAGGGGCTCAAGTTTCCAACCCCAGGTGTCGTTTTGTTATTTGGATTACATTTAGCCTCCGCTGTCTTGCATGGAGGAACCTTCAGTGACAGACATGGCATCAGACAAGAGGGCCTGATTGTTCCCGCTGAATCAATGTCACTTGGATTAAAAGTCTAAACGAATGGCCCGGCCTCCTCCAATTAGGTGCACAGCTTATGAGGGAATTAATTGGTCTCAGTGAAAAAACAGCCTCTTGTTGTTTGGTAGCAGGGTTTGTTGTTGTTGTTGATCATCTCTGGCAGTCGGGTGGATCAAAGTTGGACTAATTGATTCCAGTCTGATTATCTGCCGGTTTCTCACACAGTTCGGCCCCTTTGATTACTTATGTGGAACCTGGAAAACACAATTATAGGAGTTCATCCTCAATCTTGTCAAATATTATGCAACTATTAGAGAAGGCAATGCCACGCAGCTGCTGGAAGTTGTAAGGATGGTCTTTGGAGAAGAGAATAATCAAATTTTTATAGTACAATAGACACTTGTTTTGACTGAACGCCACAGGCACACTTTAAATCCTTATGGGAGTTTATACTGATGTGTTTTTTCAGGGTGCAGTTCATGGCCAAACCAACGTCTGCCCGAAATACAGCAGCTTTCCTTTAATTAGTGCCACAGAAAATGTATCGGCAGCTATGTTGATAATTGATTAATAGTTAAAGTTTTAGCACATATTGTATAGCTTCTCAAATTATGTAATTATTTTATTTCCTGTTGCTTCAATCAAATTTGCAATTTTGATGTTTCCCTGGGAAACTGAGATATCTTCAGACTTATTGACAATGAAACCATTAGTGCTCGCTCTAGACTGCAGTGAAGTGGACTCGATCCATTATTGAATACCACAGGCTCACTTCCAGTCCCTATAGGAGTGTTATAATATCTTGTGTTTTCTCAAACGCTCTCAGGCTGAAGTCTGGAGCAGAAATAACAGCTATGGAAGTAGAGGAAAAGCTGCCCATAAAGTTAAAGTCTGCTAAAATCCTGCACATTGTGGACCTTTTTGAAAATGTGCATACCTTGAGGGGAAGGAGACCTTTACGTCAGGGCAGGAAACCAGTTTATTGTCTTTTGGTCACAGAGACTAATACGTGTCAGAATGTTGGCGCTTTTTCTTTCTCTTGCTGTTACCAGCTGGACCGTTTACAAAGCAACTTTAAGTTATATGTGATTGATCTCGGTTACCGGCCAAACAGACATGTAGCAGAGACGCAAGCTCCCGCCAGTTTTCGACTATTTGTCCAGAAGCTGGTGGATAGTTTTTCGTGCAGTGTTTATGAGTTGAGTGTCATGTGTGTGGCTTGTAAAGAAAAGTTACTGTGTGGATTTACACATGAAGCCAATAGCAACAATCTCTCACTAATATCTTAGTTTGATTTGAAAATGTACCCCGCCATAATGCACCGTGACGTGAAATATGAGTGAAAGAACAGGATTTAACTTGTGTGACTCTCTCCTGTCGGGTTTCTACATCTGGTCTTAAATCAAAGTATTTGGATGGATTTCAAACAGCCAGCGGTTCCGTCAGGACTGCTGTTGCTCCTCCGAGCTCCGGGTTTGTGAGCCAAAGTTCCTGAGGTTTGACTGCAAGGCTGGAAAGCGGCATTGTTTTTGTAGAGGGTGTAACATTGGCGTTAATTGAGAAAGAAGAGGGGAAAAAATCCTTCCTGAGGCCCTGCTTTCATCTCTATGACAGCAGGTACACTCATGCAGTCATAACAGCCTGCAGGCAGTTCTGTGGGCCCTTGCTGAATCTCTGCTGTGTGTGTGTGTGTGTGTGAGAGAGAGTGATAGTTCCTGTACAATCAGGGTTATCTCTTTGCCCTGGAATGTATTGCTTGTCATTGTGGTCCTGACTGACAATGATGCATGGTCGTTTTGAGATTCCTGCATTAGAATAAGAGACAAAGTGTGTGTGTGTGTATGAGAGATAGGGATAGTTTACACTTTATAATTTCAGCAAATAGTTTTCACAAACTAGTAAGGTACACACTCATCGCCAAATAAGGCGGCCTCATTTCCCAGAGCCGGACATTGTTGGCCTGCTGACATTCGATGTGTGAGTCCTTCCACGCTGACAGATTGGAGGCTCGGGCTCTGGCCCCGTGCCCCCGGGAGGGTTTCTGTGTCCAGTCAGACATCGGAGAACCGGAGAGGGACACCTGGACCGGCAGGTGGCCGGGCTCCAGGCCCCTCCCCGGGGGTTGCATACCTCTCTCCTCCTGATCCTCCTTGTCAGCCAGAGAGAGAGGAATGTGAGGGAAATACAAAAGGAGAAAGTCCTGAGCGAGTCGGAGAGACGCATTAAACAGTCTCCACGATCAAAACAAAGGGAGATCATTGAGGTACGAGTGAAGAAAAAATGGATGTGAGGAAAGGAGAGGCAGCCGAAAGAAAGCGGTGACTAGAGTAATGTTTTAAAATTATATTTGAAAGCAATACGTTGATGGCCACACCAGTTCATATCTGTATCATGAATACAACTCATTGGTTGTCTTAACAGCTTAATGGAGATTACCCCAAGCCTTAAAACAAGCTGAGTTGATTTGTTCCACGACTTAAGCCAAAAGTTAAGACGCTCTTGATTGGATAATTAAGTTACCCAAGCCATACTCTCTCTCTTGCGCACACACACACACACACACACACACACACTGTGAGTCTGGAGCGAGTGCTGTTAGATCATTGATCAACTCCAGACTCGGGTAAGAAAGCCGTGTGTGTGTGTAGACAAATAGCCCTGTGTGTGTGCAAAGCAGATATTTGGACAAAGATTAGGGGGTGTTATTACGAGACCAAAGCAACCCAGACGGTCTAATAGATGATTCACACACAGGCACAGGATTGCACTCTTGACTGGAGCTGTTCCGTTTAAGCCTGGGTCAGTCGCTCTTTTTGTCTCGACTGCACACATTATTGGACATTTGCATCTCTAATGAGCTTTATTAGAGCTCGCTCGAGGTGTAGCAGTCAGCGCCTGTGTACTATAACTCCTTTTTAGTGCTCTAATATTAACTAGCGTGACGTATTCCTGTCTCGAGCAAGTGTGAACAAAAGAGTAACACACCAAAAAACATAAAACAATCTAGGTTGTGTTGCAGGGCTCCAACCAAGCATCAGATTTAAAGTGGTGCCTAGAGAGAGAAACTCATCATTGAAGAATGTCAGACTGGCAGGAGGAGACATGATTCAACAGAATAAATCACTGGGCACCAGATTACTTGGTTATTGGGCCCCTGAGGGTTATCACAACTGGAATTTTCCATCGACGGCGCTCCTCTCTGCTGTCCACATCGTGTGTGTATGTGTGTGTGTGTGTGTGTGCAGCTTTCCCCCTTAAGGATAATGCACATCCGTGACTCTGAGTGACGGAACAAATGGCAGCTCTGCTGTACCACACCAATCCTGCCTGTGGTGCTGAGGGCTCTCTTTGAGCCTCCTCCAGCTTTCTCCTCTTGAGAAAAGTCCTTCAGACCAGCAGCGTTCACTTTGTACGAGTGGAGCAAGCCGGCGACGTTGGTTTCACCGTCTCAAACACCGTTGACGCCCCTCAACCTATAACGTTTCCTATAACTTTAAAACTTTTCTCCATTCCCTCATCCCCCTTTCCGTCTCTCCCTCGGCCTTATCTCAATTTCCTAATGCCTCCCCGATATCTGTTTTTCATATAATATTTTACTCCCTGTGCTTTTTTCCCCTTCCTTCCTCTGTCTCCCACTGGGAGTTGTAGGGCAGTCTCTCTCCCCCCCCCCCCCCCCTCCTGGTTCCTGCTGAATAATGGGGAGAAATTGCTCTTGATTTATAATTGGTTCCATTCACTCTGATGCATGAGCTGCCAAAGGAGTTTGGGGCCCCATTCCCCTCCCTCCCTCCCTCCCTCCCTCCCTCCCTCCCTCCCTCCCTCCCTCCCTCCCTCCCTCCCTCCCGACGATGCCGGAACACACAAGGAGCAGGCTGCAGATATGTACAGCTATGAAAGTCTATATTAGCATGCATGAATGCCGCGGTGTGTGTAGTTTATCTCTCTGGCCGGCAGAAGTGGGAGCCTGTTCTTTTGCCTGTTGACATTTGGTGTTGGAAAAACTTCCTGAGGTCTGCATATTGATGTGCCTCTGTGAGTATATTGTTACCATGTAATAGGAGTTTGTGTGAATGCTTGCTTGTGTGTGTGTGTGTGTGTGTGTGTGTGTGTGTGTGTGTGTGTGTGTGTGTGTGTGTGTGTGTGTGTGTGTGTGTGTGTGTGTGTGTGTGTGTGTGTGTGTGTGTGTGTGTGTGTGTGTGTGTGTGTGTGTGTGTGTGATCTGTGTACTGAGACTCTTGGTGATCAGAAAGAAGTGTCACTAGAGACGCACACACACTTATTGTCTGTACAGTGACGTTTCTGTACAATCTAAAGAAGTCGGCCTTATTTTAGAAGCTGTACTCGGTGAATGTTTGGTATTTATTTCAGGTTCATCTGCATGTTTTGATGATAAAAAGATGTAAACAGTGTCTTTAATACAGTTTTAGAGTTAGTGGTCAAGGTTTTTAGTTCAGCCTCGTAGATTTAAGTTGTCCTTCATTTTCTTTATTCCTTCAGTGATCATGTCTTCTTTCCTGCTATTTACTTATTTTCTGCTTTCTTTCTATTATCTATCCCTCTTTCTGTTCTTCAATCTATTTGTTCATCTCTTCTTTCCCTTCCTTTCCTCTATTCATCAACCTTTAATCCACTGCTTTCCTTCCCTCTTTCCTCTCATCTGCCATCCTGATTTCTTTTCTGCGTTCTTTCTATGCATCCATCTCTTCCTTTCATCCATCCATCCTTTCCGCCCTCCCTTTGATTTGATTGGCTGATGCTATCTACATTACAGCTTACTCCATGTAGCTGGCTCACACTCCCCAGGCAGTGGTGCTGATCCGATGCCGTTCCCATGGCCCCGGTGGGCACGCTGGCATCCCACACCAGGCACAGGAATGTGGGTGGGTGTGTCCGCCGCGGCCCAGTAATTAGCTCTCCGTGGTTAATTCAGCGTCGTTATCTAAATTATGCAAATGCAGCATTGCCTAATTGATTAGAACGCCCCCCTCTTCTACAGCGCGGGCCTGTCCGGATCCCTCTCGTTAATCCTTGAGACGCTCTGTAGCTCGTTAGTGTCGGTTCGGGGGGCATCCAGCTCGTTAATACTTTGTGAAGCGTGTGTGTGTGTGTGTGTGTGTGACAGTGAGTATTATGAAGGAGGAGGGGGTGAGTTCTCAGCCTCGTTAGGGATGCTGAGATGCTTTTGATGTGTCATTTTATGGCATGAGAACGAGTGATGTCTCGAGTGGAGGATTTGGGCCGGCCCCTCTCCACCTGTTGGGCAGACTTTCCGTGCCAAGGCGAGACTCCAGAGATAGATGGGAATAGAGCTGAAGTTCGTTCTCTGCCAAGTTGTTGTTCGTGTGAAGTACAACAGAGGAGATGCTCTACTTCAGTTATCGTTGTCTGCGATACTTTGAAGTAGAGTGTGATGTCTTTGATTCCTGACTATGATTCCAGCTGTTTCCTCCAATGTATTGCACTTGTTATCCTCTTCATCTTGTGAAAGTCAATTGAATACTAATTGCATACATTGGTTTGCTAATTAGAAGGATGAACATTTTCCCCTATTTCCCAGAGAATTTATAGACTAAACCTTTAATTGGAAAAATATTAGACGGGCGTTTCAATCATGGAAGAACTCTGTAGCGTCGGCCCCATCTAAAGATGTTCTTTGTCCTTGTTGCTGTTGTTGTTCTTTCCCCCGTGTGTAAAGCGGTTGTGTTGTTGGTTTGTTAAACAATCCCCAAACCCTCTTCACCCTCTTCACCCTCTTCACCCTCCACTCGGCACAAACACGGGCCGGACCGAGGGACCAAGGGACCAGCAAACACATTGACGGAGCGAGGGTACAATATGTTGGGACATTCAGCAACGCTCCCACCAACACACCCTCTCTTTGACGAGGCCCCGCTCTCTCCTCCCGCTCGCCCGCCAGTTGACATCCTCTCTATTAATTTCAGTCGCCGTTCTGCCTTCTGAGTCAACCTCTCCCCCCCTCCACCTCCGTAAACCTCCTTCACCCATCTCACATCAATCCATAAAGGCATTGAACCCCCCTCTCCTCCCTGCCTCCCCAAACTCTCCACACACTACTCTCAAACCTCTTGGTCATTGAGCCCCCCCCCCCCCTTCTCTTTGGTCATTGAGCAGGGCCCATCAGCTCTTCCCCGGGCCCTTCAGAGTAGCGTCTCCCCTTTCTCCAGGGGTCTGCGGGGTCTTTGTCCGTGCACCGGCTCACTGCTTTACAATGACTCTCCACTCTATTAAGGTGCGTTCTGCCTGTTAGCGTCGCCAGGGGCAACTGGCCTCCCGCATGGCAGCTATGCGGCACGGCATTGTGGGCCGAGGGCCCGACCGGAGCAGTTGAACCCCCCGGCACTCCTCACACTTGACACCGCATGTGTTTATCTAAAGGAGGGGGGGGCTTTGTGGTGTTTGGAGAACCTCAACGTAGGGGTGGGGGGGGGGCACCGGGTGTAAAAAGACGTAAAACGGGGGGAGGAGGGAGGGCAAGGGGGCATTTGGGGATGTGATAAATATTCAACAGCTCAGCTCCTCAGAAGGAGTTCCTACCCTGCTGCCCCCCCCCCCTCTGTGTCCCTCTCCATGCCAGAAAGCAGATGGAATGTGAGGGCTCGGGGAGGTGGCTCCAGTCTGGTTTTATCCAATTAGCAAGGTTGTCAAAATGAATTTATCCACGGAGGCAGGGGGACAATGGGGACTGGCAGTGGCCCGGGAGGACGGGGGCCCCGGTGTCTTTACTTAGCACACTCACAATGAACTTCTGTCAAGTGACTCTCTCGGTGACATATAAGGCACCGGCATACCTCCACTCGCGATGCACACCATCGCCACCACCTGGGACCAGTTGCGCTTTCCCTCGTCTTCTTTGATGCATACACCTTGAAGTCTTTTAGCTCGGGTCAAGTCGCTGGTTAAGTCAGAAGTCTTCAAGATACAAAAAGGCAAAGTTTATTAAAACAAACAGCTGTTTAACATGTGTGTAGATTTCAGGGATGGACCAATCCACCTTTATCTTGTGTTAATGGTATGAGGCCTAAATGTAAGTGGTGCATAATTGAATTTGTATAATGACATTGACAAAGAAATTGTATTAAACGTGGATCTGTGACATCGTGGCTCTGATCCACTTAATGAGGTCAGCATCTGCACTGTTGTCCCAAAGTAAAATATATATTTTTTTTCTCCCTCATTTTTCTAATGTAATGTGTGACCAGGCCCACCTGCTGCAGGGGCTGAGTGTTTGATTACAATGTTAACCCTCGTGCAAAGCACTACCCGCGTCTAGGGACCGATACGCCACATTCTACTTTGTTTTAAACAGTTTCAAGGAAGCACGTTGTTCTTGAAAACCTTTTTGTTATTTTAACATTATAAGGACAACTTTGCAAATGTTAAATTCCAACGCAGCTGCACAACAATCTAGAATATGAGTTACAAGTAAACGCAACAATTAAACCAGAGTCGCTGAGAGTTCCTCATCACGGAGACACAAATAGCTTCCCTCCCCTGTAATCATAAAAGTGGCAGATTTGAGTCGATCACACAGCGCTCCGTCCCCGGAGTACGTTCTAATCCCCCAACGCAGCGTTGTTCGTACGGCTGTTCTTCAACAGTCGAAGGAACACTTCAACGGACACGCATTCCTTCGCTTCTTAATTTAGGAGAGCTGTCTGTGTGCCTGCTCTGGCTTCTATCAGTCTCCCTGATGCGTAGGAGGCTTCTTCTCCCTCCTCTACGTCTGTGACTTCTCTTGGAAGGAGGGATGGAAAAAGTTGGACCTGGATGTCAGGCCAACTCTTCATCTTAAAGCAGGGTATCCGCTAAGCAAACAGAACCCAGATGACAAATGAATCAGACGGACAGACGGGCTCCGAGGAGTACGGCTGACTTTAGGGAGGATGATGTACGAGGGCCTTCTCATAGCGCCGTTGTAAAAAAAGAACTCTCCCCGTTTTCTGTCTCGCCGGCGCGACTTCTACTCTCCAGGTGAGAGCGCTGGTTGGCGAGGTAGTGTGCCCCGAGGCAGGCAGGCTGGTGTGGTTTACGGTTAGTGGCTCTCACGGTTGGGACAGGTGCTCCATACAGATGTGTTTTTTATGGGCAGCTGTCCCGGGTTGTGTCCATAGAGCGACCGGCCACTGAAGCCGCAGACCTTCAGCTTGGCTTCCTGGTTCTCCAGCAGCTCGCTGTTTGTTTACTGAGGAGCCCACTGCCGATGGGCCGCTCCGAGTGAATTACAGTCCACATGTATGTGAGCTGAGACTATGGCTCGTTTTCAATATTGAGATGACTGAACACGCCAGTCCCAGTCTCCCAGTCCATTGTGACGCCCTCAAAGGCCTTGTTTTGTGAAAAGCAGCCCATCTGAAGAGCTAGAGCCAGTGTGTGTCATCTTTGTATGAAGAGATGTATGCATTGTTTACATACAGATGAGAATGTATTGTCTATAAGCTCATTGTTTTAGCTTTTAGGCAAGACACTATTTTTATTCACTCATCGGCTTGTAAAACCAAGGGCAGCTGCCTGCTCAGAGCCCAACAGCAGACACACAGTTGGTAAGTTGATGAGGAATGAACTGCTCAAGAGACAGAAAGATAGTCAAATGGGAGTCATCAGGTGGTTAGTAAGTCCAAATGAACGCTAATGTCGCTTCATATAATTTCTGTATGTGCAAAAAATCGACTTATCTGTACAGCGCTACATTGTGCACGTTGGACGGGAGTTTTTCTAAATGGTTTGTCGTGAGAATTAACAATCTGAAATAGTTTACACTCATTCATGCTATGCAATTAAAATGTAGCGGCACAACGTGTGGCTCAGTGTGGCAGTTGGCGTGGTTAAGAGCCGTTTTTCCATCAGCCTACCGCTTTGCTCATTTTCAATAAATGTGCCTGGCAGCTAAACATTTTCTCTGCTGCCATCAGAGTGATGAAGGTGCACTGTAAGAGTTTCCATTCTCTTACTGTCCTGCATTGGCCCTGCGTGTGTGTCTGTGTGTGTATGTGTGTGTGTGTGTGTGTGTGTGTGTGTGTGTGTGTAGTCCCTAGCCTGAGCTTCATTAATCATCTCCTTGCCATAATAAGATCGGGACAAATATGTATGAGAAAGTTCTGTGCTTCCATTTTCACTTCGTGCCCTGAGTGTGTGCATGTTCAAATACATGTATACGAGAAGGAAAAGAGAGAGAGAGAGAGAGAGAGAGAGAGAGAGAGATTCAGTCCTGCAGGACCACCCTCCTCATCCTGACGGGAAGTTGTTAGTTTAACCTGACAGGAAAGAATTTGGGAAACTTGGCAGTAAGCGACAAGCGAGAGAGGAAAGCTCCCCTCTCTACGTTAACTGTTAATAGACTGACTATTAACATCAACTTCTTCATTTTCCTCCCGATACTCACTGCCACCATAATGCATCCCTCCTCGCCTCCACCTCGCGCACGCTCCTCGCTGCTGTGATATACATTTCCTCCCCCCCCCCATCCTGCCTCTCATTAGTTGTTCTTTGTCCGCACTCCTGAATGCAGCCTGTGTGTTTCCCCCTCTCCTCTCCCTCCCACCTTCCTCCTGCTGGACCCTCTACCTGTATCGGTTACACCTGAGCGGGAAGGTGGAGGGGTCGGGTTACGGCCCGCAGAATGAGGGCGCCCCTTTGATGAGTTCAGGCTGGATGGGTGCGGGTGCAGGCGGAGGAGATGGGGTCAGCGTTGGGATGGGGGCTGACGGAAAAGAAAGGCTTTATTTGTGTCTGGAGTTTGGCTGCTGAGGGTAGCGCAGAGTGCACCGCCTCGCCTGGGCTGCTTCATTAGTGTGTGTGTGTGTGTGTGTGTGTGTGTGTGTGTGTGTGTGTGTGAACAAGTAAGATAGAGAGCAGCTTATGTATGAATCTAGATCAACTGTTTAGATGGATGTTTCCTAGTTTAGGTAGCTTTTTTCTGTCTGTCTGTCTGTCTGTCTGTCTGTCTGTCTGTGTGTGTGTGTGTGTGTGTGTGTGTGTGTGTGTGTGTGTGTGTGTGTGTGTGTGTGTGTGTGTGTGTGTGTGTGTGTGTGTGTGTGTGTGTGTGTGTGTGTGTGTGTGTGTGTGTGTGTGTGTGTGTGTGTGTGTGTGTGTGTGTGTGTGTGTGTGTGTGTGTGTGTGTGTGTGTGAGCTTCGATCAGAATGAAGTGGTTTGTGTTGTTTGTTTTGAGTGTACCAAGTCCTGTAAATGACCTTCTGACCTCCCTCTGCCTGTGTGTGTTTCAGGGGGCAGTGTATGGAAGATGTCTGGAAAGCGAGACTGGACTCCGTGGATGAAAAAGAGAAGGGCTCCAGTGTTGTGCGCTCTGGGCGCAGTACTACTGTGCTGCCTGCAGGGCGGCGCCGCTCTCCCCGGTGAGTAGACCAACTGCGATCTGCAGAGAACTTCTAAAAGTTAAAATAGTGTTTTCTCCCACTTTGAAAGAGCACACGACTTAACCTATGCCCACATCTTGAATGCCTTTGCGTTAGTTTTTCCAAACAGCGGATAGTTTGCGTGATCCGTACTAAAGTACTGTATTTACAACGGCATTGATTAGCCCATTAATCCATTAGTAGATCCAAAGAAACTTAATAGACAACTGTTATGCACATTGTTTGAAAAAAAATCCTTTTGAATAAATCAAAGCCACACATGTGACGGTTCCAACTTGTAAAATAGGAGAATTTACTGCTTCTCAGCACATTCTTTGTGACTCCTTTTATGATCGTTAGTCGCAGCTTTGATGAAGTGTCTCAAGATGTCTTACTTTCTTCTTCTTTGCGTGTGTTTACTCTCTGCCCTCAGACGAGGCGCCGGTGTTCAGTGAGGAGCCCATGTCCGTGGTGCAGAAGCTGGGCGGCAGCGTGAATCTGCGCTGCAGAGCCCAGCCCGCCACCGCCAACATCAGCTGGCGCCTCAACGGCCAGGAGCTGGAGGACGGACACGTGGGGGTGGAGCTGGGGCCCGGCGGCCTCTTCATCCCCGCGCTCTCCAACCTGACGGTGGGCCGATACCAGTGTGTGGCCAGCACCGGCGCAGGAGCCTTGGCCAGCGTGCCTGCTAACGTCACCGCTGCCAGTGAGTAGCCACCCACACAAAGTTCAGACAAATAAACACGAACACACAGACCCCTTCTTTGGTTTGTCAGACTAGCCAAAGAACGCCTTTGATAAAAATGTTCTTTGAATAAAACATAAACGATGAAGGAGCGGTATTTGTTTGCTTCAAATTTCCACCAATACGACGCTGTAAAGCCTTTAGCTCTTTTTCCACTGCTGTGAACCTCCTCCTTCACGAGCGCTCACTGATCACTGGTCGTACCTCCGGATAGTCGGCCACTATTTAGTCTGAGGAGTTAAACACAACATCTGCTTTTCTAGAGTGTGGTATTGATCCAATGGAGCAAAAGTGAATTATTCTCACCGCTGACATTTTTAGTGTGTGGGGTTGTATTTGATATGCATCGTGGGACTAAGGAGGGGGCCTGAAGCGGTGTAACTCGAGTCGGAGGAATGGAGGGGACCTGGGGGCCGGTCAGGGCAGGGTGGAGGGGACCAGGACTCCAGCCTGGGGGCCCCCTGCTTCTATCGGGCCCCTCTGATCCTCACAACACCACATTCCTCTCCACAGGCCCGACAGCAGGGCTCGCCAAAAATGATGGCCCCGTAATTGGGTGGAGGGCTAGGGGGAGATAAGGGTGGTGTGAGTGAGGGAGTGGACGCACCATCGGGCGTAGAACGGTGCACCGTCAGGTAACTGTATTGTTTCACATGATGTGATGGATGAGGCTGCCATCGCTGGGGAAACTGGAGGTGTTGTAGGCCAGTCGAGACAAGATGAGACGTGATGTCACATTCTGTCTCCCCGAAGGCCTCCATAACCACACACACACATGTACACACACACACACACTCCTCTTCCTCTGCACATGTTTCACTCTTCACCCCATCACTTTCTCTCCTCTTGCCTCCTTTCATTATCGTTCACTTTCCCTCCTCTTCAGTCATCTTCAGCTTGTGTTTTTTCTTCCCCCGTTTCTTTTCTTGCACAACGGCAGAACAAGTTATTGATAGTCTCAATAATTGTGTTGAGATTACAACATGTGGTGCCAGACTGTCCCCCCCCCCCCCCCCACCGACTCTAATTTAATTTAATAACTCGGCCACCCCCGAACCGCCTAAGGAATTGCTCCATGTGGAGTGTGTATGTGCCTGTCTTTCCATGCGAGCTCTCTTAGTTGTACGCACATGTTTTTTAGTGATCAGGAGAGGTTGTTCCAGACCCTCCTCGCTATCCAACTTTTTTGGCAGAGGTTAAAAGCTCTTTGCTTGAATTCTTGTGCAGACAATCAGCCTCCCCTTGCTGCAGAGAACAGAGACATGTATCTGCACAACATGAGCGCACAACACGTTGCACAAACATGTTATAATACAGGCACACACACACACACACACACACACACACACACCGGCCTCCTACTGCTACACATAAAGATGATGAATGCACTGTCTCTGTAGAAATATTTAAGTCTGGCTTGCCAAGCAGCCCTGCTGCGGGAGGTCTGCTTCACTTTATGAATGCCATCAATCCTCCATCCCTGCAGGATGCACACACACACACACACACACACACACACACACACACACACACACACACACACACACACACACACACGCACACGCACACGCACACGCACACACACGCACAGGAATACATAAGTGCACGCTCACATGCACACACTCACACCTGAGAGGCACTCATGCGGGGTTCTTCCTGTGAAGAATTTGGGGAGGGGGGGGTTAAAAGGTGTAACTGGAGGAATTTGGAAAAAGCAGACAGGAGGAAGAAGAAGGTGGGATGGGTAGATATGAGTGGGGGGGGTGCTGTAAAAACAACACCTAATTGATTTAGCAAATGGAGCGCCACACGGTCCCTCTTTAAGGCTTTTTTACCCCCCACACACACTCACACACACACTTAGCTTGACATGTCTTGGCTGAGATTCTTATCTATCAGAATAAGAGTTGAAACAGAGATGGAGTTGTGTGTGTGTGTGTGTGTGTGTGTGTGTGTGTCCCATTAAAGCGCCCCCTGACAAACCGAGGGGCAGATCCAACATGCTTTGTGAATAAATCCGCTGCATGCAGTGAAGGTGTTTGTTCAGTGCTGTGAGAACCTCACTTTACAGCCTGTTATCAGGAGACACGCTGGCCTGTACTAAACTTTACTTCTTGAATTAGAGCTGTACACAAAGTCTCATCAGACGACTGTACAAACCAGCAGCGTGGTCTTCTTGCCAGAGAGCGCTGGCTGGTCCAAGAAAAACACGTCAGTTTTAGCACCTCCGGAAAGAATGGAGAGAGGCCATGTTTGTTAAGAATAAATCAACAAGGAGCCGGCAGATATTTAATTACGTTCCTGCAGAAGTTTTATTTATCTTTAATTTCACTGCTCGACTCCTTCATGACACATGTCTCCAGTTGTTGCTCGGTTGTGTCCCCTCCTGTCCTGTTGTCTTTCTCCCGTTTTCTCATTTTAGTTTCCCTCGGCTTCAAATCTCTAAAATGGCAGCGTCCCCCCCGCTAAGAGTTTTGTGGGTTCTTCTTCTTCCTTCCGGCTTCTTAAGAGCCGAGTTTTGCTGCTTCCTTCCAAACCCAAAATGGATATCTTTCTTTGAAACTCTATAGGATGGACACCTCTCACCTTTGACCCCATGGCCAGGCCTCTGGGCCACTCTGGCAGGGGAGGGGGGGGCGGGGGGGTTTAGAAGGTCAGAGGTCGCATGAGTGTCTGCTGCGTAGACTGTGTGTCTGTGGGATGCAGTCGCAGCACATGGCCCCAGTAATCCCACTCCACCCATTTCCCACAGAACCGTCTCCAGTCCCAGCATAATGTTTGACAGGATTAATGACACCTACTTGAATGCTACAGACAACATTTTAGGCGTTTGGACATCGTTGCATAAAGCTGACGAATGAGCGAGAGAATTCCTGTGACTTGAAGCAGATGTAAAGCCAGCGGAGAGAAAGAACCGACTAAATGGAGGCTTTCCCTCAAAGAGGAGGCACTTTGGAGGAGTTGTGGGAATGTGGTTCCGAGACAATGAGGACAACCGACATGGAAACGGCGCAGCTATCATCCAGTTTATTATTGCCCAGATTATTGTGGTTTCTTCTCCGACTGTCTGTATACGTGTGCAGACAGACGAGACTCCCGCGGTGTAGTCCGACCGCGAAAGACTGATCTGTGTGGCACCGATCGGACGGCACTGACTTTTCCCCTCGCCCCGGTTGTTTTTCAGAGATGCGGGATTTTGAGCCCGATGACCAGCAGGAGATCGAGGTGGACGAAGGCAACACTGCGGTTATTGAATGTCACCTCCCCGAAAGCCAGCCCAAGGCCCAGGTCCGCTACAGCGTCAAACAGGAGTGGCTGGAGACATCCAAAGGTACGGAGCTGCTCCAGTTCATTAGCATCCCCCCAGATCTCTCCCTACCTCCCTCCCTAATTCTCATGCTGTCTTCATAATTTACCGGAATGCTATAATCCTGCTATCTGGCCCATTATGAAAGCGGTGATAAGGGTATTATCTGGAGAATGTTGAAACGTGGGAATGCGGTTGTTTATTTTTCTAACTATTTACTTCTAAGTTGCTTTGAGGAGAAGAAAAGCTCCAGTGGTTTGTGGCTGCTCTGCTGATAATGCCTGGGAGCTGTAGGTACTGATATCTGCAGCTTATCTGCGAGGAAATGAATACCACATTCACTGACTGCCTTGGCAGACTCTGCGGCGCCACCTTGTGGTCTCTGGCGACGTGCAAACCTGGCTGGAACGGCCCATCGTCCTCCTATTACAGCGTTTCACAATACGGACTCAATTTCCCTGCGGCTCCCTCACTGTCTGAGTCATATCTGTGTATTTTCTTGTATATTTCCACATACGTATGCGTTTAAGTTTAAAAACATTGATGTTGAGACTGATCTCATGTGTTTGCTGATACATTATTACTTGTCCTCTGTGAATCCTTTTTATCACCACTCAGCTGTAGAGGATTGTAATGCGTAGTGTTAACACAAGGCCCTAATACACTTTTATCATTAATAAATACTAATCAGAATTCTTTTCTTTAATCTTTCATTTGATTCTGTAGGAAACTACCTCATCATGCCATCAGGGAACCTGCAGATAGCCAACGCCACGCAGGACGACGAGGGGCCGTACAAGTGTGCTGCCTACAACCCCGTCACCCAGGAGGTCAAAACATCCACCTCCACGGACCGCCTGCGCATACGCCGTGAGTCATCCTCATCCTAATGAAGGGTTTAGAGATGTGCAAAAAGGTCCATCTGGAATTAAAACCTGTCCGTCAATAAGAGATGACCGCAGAAAGGACGTTATCTGAGAGCGCGTTGCTGTGGACACGTGTGGTGCACATGGTGCCAGACTTTTATCATACCTTCTTGCCGAGAAGTTTTTTTTTTTTTTTCATCTTCGAAGGCCGAGATGAAAGTGCTTTGACTTGCATTGTGATTTAAATCCTTCGCAGTCTGGATGTAGTTTCAGCTGCAACACGCATTCCAGCAATTTAAGGAAACGGAGAAGGGCGGAGAGATGTGCGCCGACCGTTCCTCATGGTATTGATGTTGTTCCCACCCTGACTGTCCCCCTCTTGTCCAGGCTCCACCTCGGAGGCCGCGCGCATCATTTACCCTCCGGCGTCTCGCTCCATCATGGTGACCAAAGGCCAGCGGCTGGTGCTGGAATGCGTGGCCAGCGGCATCCCCACTCCTCACGTCATATGGGCAAAAGACGGGCAGGACTTGGGTTCCCACAACAAGACTCGCTATCTGCTCAGCAACCTGCTGATCGACGCGGTGGGCGAGGCCGACTCGGGCACTTACATCTGCCGAGCGGACAACGGCATCGGCTCGGCCAGCTCCGCCACGGTGCTTTACGACGTGCAAGTGTTTGGTGAGTACACCTGAACAGGGGAGCGACGGACCGCTGGCGTGTTGTGCGTCGGCTGCTTCGGGCTTCTATAAATACCTCAGATAAATGCTGATTCCAGTAAAGGCTGTTCCTAGTGAATGGGGTTTGTTCATTTGACTCTGCAATGTTTTTTTTCATGAGTAGAGTTTTGTCTGTGTCATGTATTTAATAATTACACGTGTGTGTGTGTGTGTGTGTGTGGGGGGGGGGCATGTAAGGCTGGGAGGTGTTGTGTAATAAGTAGTCTGTGGAGACAGAGCGCTCTGTTCTGTAGCAGGACTTGATTGAGTGTGTCTAGGTTATGGATGACTGTTTTTACAGTGATTTACTCTGCGTGTGTGTGTGTGTCTGCGTGTGTGTGTGTGTGTGTGTGTGTGTGTGTGTGTGTGCGTGTGTCTCTCTCTCTTGTGGGCTTGTCTCTCTGCAGCTGGCTCTAATTAAAGCCAGAGAGCTGCTGTAATGAGCTCTGCTTTTCCCTGATTCACAAGCAGCCAACCATCAACTCGCCAGCCTGCCCCCCCCCCCATCCCCCCTCTCAGCCCCATACAGTCTTTACGCACGCACACACGCACATCATTATGCTTTTACTCGCATGCGGCTCATACAATTGACTTTGTTGGAGCTTAAACTATAAAAAAGTAAAGAAATAGTTGTAATTTATAGAATAATCCAGTTCTGTTGAACGATTAATCGCCTCAGCTCTTAGGAAAATACCCCCCAGTGGCAGCCAGCGCCCCCTGAGCGCTCTTGCACAATCCCACCTGTGCACACACTAACATCCTCGCTGTGTGTGTCCTCCCTGCAGAGCCTCCCCGGGTGACGGTGGAGCTGCAGCAGCAGGAGGTCGTGTACGGGGAGACGGTGCGCTTCACATGCCAGGCCCGCGGCAAACCCACGCCCTCGGTGGTGTGGCTGCACAACGCCCGGCCCCTGGCGCCGTCTCCTCGCCACCGCCTGTCCTCCCGGGCGCTGCGCGTGTCCAACGTGGGCCCCCAGGACGACGGCCTGTACCAGTGCATGGCTGAGAACGGGGTGGGCAGCTCACAGGCGTCGCTCGCCTCATCACAGTATCAACCGGTAGGTCAAGACGATCCTCAGATAAAGGATTACATGGTTCGTACGGTCATGGAATTTTAAAATGGTCATTTCCAGGCCTGGAAATTTATTGTAATCATGTTCATTTTCGCCAAGTTTGAAATAATTAATGTTTTTTTAAAGAAAAACGCTCAAAATATAAGCCGGCGTATGCTCTGAATACGTAACATGTTCTAAATGTAAAATGTTTTTACCAAGATTTCAAATTTGGTCATGGAAATTTGGTTTAAAGTCATGGAAAAGTCATGGAAATCCATCGGTCAAAATGTGTAAGAACCCTGTGATTAGATGATGTGTTGCTTCATGTCACAGGCTTTTAGACGTTGAGACGTTTTTCTTCTCTTTTCAGGGATTTCCTCCAGGGTGAAGCTGCCCTCGCTCTATCGGCCGCTCAGCCCCGATAAGGTGCTGAGAGAGCAGCCGCCCGTGAGGCCGGGGGCCGCGGGCGCCATGCTGCCCCTCGACTGCTCCGAGATGCCGGGACAGATTCTACCGGCAGAGGCCCCCATCATCCTGAGCCTGCCCCGCACGGGCAAGGCGGACTACTACGAACTCACCTGGAGGCCGCGGCATGAACGAGGCGTCCCCGTGCTGGAGTACATGGTGAAATTCAGAAAGGTATTGCAATCCGTTCACCGCATTCTCGGTTTAAATACATGAGTAGATATTGTACTTTCGTTTCTCTTTTCTGTTGGTAACCCGTCTCTGTGTCTCTCTCTCTCAGGTGGGAGATGCTCTCGCAGACTGGACCTCCAGCAGTATCTCAGGCGCCCTCCACAAGCTGACTCTGGCGAAGCTGCAGCCAGACAGCCTGTATGAGGTGGAGATGGCGGCCAAGAACTGTGCTGGGTTGGGACAACCTGCTATGATGACCTTCAGAACGGGCAAAAGTAAAGAAAAATGCATTTTTATTCACGCTTAGCATGTAGCTCAAAGCAGCTCAGCCTCCCAGAGCTGCTAGCATGACTAGACGTGCTATTTCTGCCTGAGAGGAGAATTCAATTCAAAGTGGCTACGTGGCTTAAACGCTCGCTCCTCAATTGAAATTGTTCTAACGGGTTTTTTCCCGTCTCCAGGTCGCAGAGGTTTAGGGCAAATTGACCCACCGAAAACTCCTGCTGTTCCTTCTCCGAGCCTCTCCCGTAAGTAACCGCCGGTCCTGCTCCTCTCCTCCGCCCCTCGGCAAACACCACCTCCTATTAACAATACTAACTTTAAAAAATCCTGTCTACTAAACTAACTGTAACTTGATGTCTTCCAGCAAGACCCTGAGCTAACCATTCTTCTTTTGACTAACATGGAAACTTCTCCATCTCTCTTTCTTCCTCTCCGTCTCTGAAGGATGAGCCCTCAGTAAGTGCTGATCATAGTGTTTTTCCTTCGCCGTCATAATGATTCCAGAACGCCGTCTTGAAGTTTATGTCCTCTGTCTGACTCGGCTCCTCCTCCCGCGCAGCGCCCGAAGCCCCCGACAAGCCCACGGTCTCCACGGCGACGGAGACTTCGGCATACGTGACTTGGATTCCCCGCGGTAACCGCGGCTTCCCCATCCAGTCGTTTCGGGTGGAGTACAAGAAGGTGAAGAAGGCCGGAGAGGACTGGGTGACGGCGGTGGAGAACATCCCCCCATCGCGGCTCTCTGTGGAGATCACGGGCCTGGAGAAAGGTCGGCCATCCTCACACACACACTGGTGCTTTTCACAGCAGTTGGTTCTGACTTGCTGGGGGGGGGGGGATGTCGTACCATATAATTACAAAGATGATTGTCCTGCATAACTGCATTCCCACGGCCTGTAAATTCATCAGCATAATGAGTGTTGTTACAGTCGTCTCAGTAATCGCTGCCATCAATCATAACCGAATCGCACGAAAGGAAAACACCGAGTGACGCTAAGACAAACATCATTAGTCAACAAAATGTTGAGCTTTATTGTAGGCAGCAGGTCCCCCCCCCCACCCTAGGGACAGATTATTAACGGTGCCTCCCCCTCTCTGTAGGTACGTCCTACAAGTTTCGCGTTGTGGCCGTGAACGTGATCGGCTCCAGTCCGCCCAGCGCCCCGTCGAAGGCGTACACGGTGGTCGGGGGGAGGACCCACGAGCGCCCTGTGGACGGCCCCTACATCACCTACAACGAGGCCATCAACGAGACCACCGTCATCCTCAAATGGACGGTGAGTGACTTAAAAAAGAAAATTGTGTTTTTATTAATTGGTGTAAAAATGACTTTTTCCCGCAGTGCGATGGTTTTCACCGTGACGGTGACGTGATTTCTCTTCTCTCCCTCTCCACAGTACACCCCCGTAAACAACACCCCCATCTACGGCTTCTACATCTACTACCGGCCGACGGACAGCGACAATGACAGCGACTACAAGAAGGATGTGGTGGAGGGAGACCGATACTGGCACTCGATCACCGACCTGCAGCCGGAGACCGCCTACGACATCAAGATGCAGAGCTTCAACGAGAAGGGAGAGAGCGAGTTTGGCAACGTGGTGATCCTCGAAACGAAAGGTGAGGTCATTATTACGTCAGCTGCCGTTAGGTTTTTTTGGGTCGTCGGGCCGTGCTGCTATTCTCGTCGGTTTGAGGCACACTTGGATGGAAATTAATTATATTTTGCATGACATTTCACTGAAGTCACAACACATTTTTGCCTATAACACAAGAATTGATTATGATAATTATGACAATTTCACCTAAATGTAAAAATGACGCAGTTATGACATTTTGGTTGCTTAGTTTACTTCAGGTGTTTTAACTTTTTTGCATGTCTGAGCTTTCTTTTCTTTTTTTCTTTAAACAGATTTTCAACTTTTTATCTCCTCAGCTCGTCCCAATCACCAGCGGCCGGTTCCATCAGAGACCCCGGACCACGGGTCGGGACAGCCCAGTGGACTGGTGCCTCGGCCCGGCGACCTCCCCTACCTCATAGTCGGTATTGTCCTGGGAGCCTTCGTCTTCATCATTGTCGCCTTCATCCCCTTCTGCCTTTGGAGGGCGTGGGCCAAGCAGAGTGAGCGCTCCTCCCGGTTCCTCTTTGCAGTCGTTAATGTTTTTGCCTCGACAGCCGTGTAATCGTCGCTTTGTGCTTTCAGAGCAAATGGCCGACATGTGTTTCCCTGCCGTGGTCGCCCCCGTGTCCTCTTGCCAGTACACCATGGTTCCCCTCCAGGGACTTGCACTGGTTGGCCACTGCCCGCTGGACGGCCGCATGACGGCGCCACATGGCGTCTACCCCGTGAACGGAGAATACCCTCTGAACGGCAAACCTCACCACCACACGCACCGCCTGCCGGGGCTGCAGCAGGTAGGAGCAAATGGTTAAAGATATGATATGATATGGTATATACTTGTATTCGTCCCACAGTGGGGACATTTCAAAAATCACAGCAGAGCATTAATAAAAATAATTATAAAACACAAAACTAAAAACTAAATATACAGGGGGAAAACAAAGTAAAGTGCTGAGTAAAGTAAAGTGCTGGTAGATAGGTTGTTACAGTTACTAGCTTTCCCAATTCTAAAATAATTATACTTTCTCTTTTTATTTATGAACGCTTCACTCGGCGTGTCAGAAATAAATAAACCTAGTAATGTACAATAACATGAGTATAGTATAGAGCCCCTACTTCTACGATGTCAGCAGCTTAAAGACGGCATTGAAACAACAAGGATGAATCGATCATTGACATTTTGAAAAATAGCTGATTTACAATTTTTTTACCCATCTTCTTCTTTTTAATGTATTTATGTATTTTCTTTTTACTAATTATGAGCCAAGTATGTTTTTTTTATCACTGGCAGCAATTGGTACTGTCACTTTTTTAAAATCTATTGTCCAATTCATTGTATACAATAAAAGGAAGCTAATGGTGTGAATGGGTGACTTCTAATCAGCTGTCCATGTAGTGTTTTTAACATGATCCATATGATCTTGTGCTTTACAGGAGGAGATGGAGTGTGATATGGAGTGTGACACCTTGTTGCCACAGACAATGTCAAATGGACATCTTCCTGTTTACCACTACTCCAGGTACGGTCACATGTTATACCACTCATCAGGCATAAGCAAATACTTTGTAAATAATCTACAGATTGGGGGGTGGGGGCCAAAAAATACTGACAAGAGTTAATCATGCAAAAGTGACTGAACACTATTAGTTGAGCTGTATTCAAATAGTCTTGATGGTAATTTCATTGATTTCATTTAAATTTAGCCTGACTGCATCATGAGTCAATAATCCCTTAGTCAGCACATGCATGTCCCCGTTGTTCAGAAGTTGCAGCCCTAATATAAACCTGTCATCCTTTAGGAGTCCAGAGCATCACGAACAGAGTTGCTGTCCTCCGGATGACTCCACCCTTCAGCTCCTCGACTCCTCCCATCAGCAAAACGGTTCACAGGAACTGGGAGGCGATGACCTCGGCATCGGAGACAAAATAGAGGACGGCTTCATTTACAGTACGTGTGTTCTTTCACTTGTTGAACGGCGCTTTTCTTATGAGATAATCTTTAGTACGTTAAAATATGTCGGTATTAGTGGCGAATGGGAAACAAATGTCATTTAAACCTCCGTTACATTTTTCTCACCACCTCTCCTCCTCCTCCTCCTCTCTGCAGAGCCAGCGTCCTTTCCTCTTCTGTCTCTCGAAGACGAAGGGATTTTCACCACATCGTCTTCAGCAGCCACAACGCCACAATCCCAAGACGTGACGATACAGGAAGTGAACATCCTCCCAAATGTTGCGTACCTCGAGGACGAAGGGACCGCCGACACAACAGACGCATAACAGACTGTTCATCAAACAGAAGACAAGAGAAAATATTTATTTTTGTATCAGATATTTATATATTTATGCTTTTGTACATACTGTATATTAGGTTATTTTCACATTGAAAAAAAAGATATTTGCTGAACTGTCTGCATTTCCTGTGGATGAAAACAATACAATAGACGTGATTCCCTGTGAAGAAGACCAGCGAGGGGACCTAAGGCCTGCAGGGATTCCTCTCAGTTCAGCACTTCATGTCTAGACCTTCCTCACTCCTCACGTCATTCCTCACAGATCTCTTCCATCCTAAATGTTGGGACCTTAAGTATTTGCTTTGTGTACATACAACGGGACCAGTCCGACGCTGTGGTTATGAGGCGCTTCCCTGCTTTTAGTACTGTTGCTTTATCACGTTTTCAAAATACAACCGCCAGTCATTCTGTACAGCAATAACACAAATGTATTATGCATTGTTCATTAACAAGATATTAACAAGTGTATGCGACATAAATCATGTTTGTTTCTGTAGTGCAAGAGATTATATATTGTATAGTTATTTATTTTTTTGATTTTGTTTTTTTTTAAATCACTGAATGGGAGAGATTCTGGAAAAGTCTTAAACTCGGTCATTGATAAGCTGAACTTCACACTGCAACTACTTCTGTTTACTCATTTGCTGGTTACCAAATGACCGGTGTCAGTATTACTCCCCCTCACAGGTTGGTGCATTAAGTATTAGTCTTTGCCAGAGACATCTGCAATCAAAATGAAGGAGATCCTGAATCTACTCCCTCAGTGTCGCCGTTCTGTGGTTGCACACGCTGGAGCACTATTGCATGTAAATAAAAGCGTATGAAATGGACTAGGAGTGTTTTGTGTAGCTTTTTAACCTTTGGACATTCCTGTGTGGTAACTAATTGGAATGCCTTGCTATGCTTTAAAGTTAAACAATCTTGCTGTGATTTATTTTTTACAGATGTGGAAACTTAGTTTGAAATCCACCACTAAACTTTGTGGATTTTACAACAAAAGAACGAACCATAGCTACTAAACCATTTGACTGAGCTCAAGCGCCATCTAGAGGAGAAAGAAACACACTTCAGTTGGCAGCAGATTGAAATGTCTCCTTATAAACTTTATTAATCCATTTTGTATTTACAAATACATACATAATCTAACAATTCTGATATGAAACCCTGGTATTTACAAAATAGATCTTGAAAAAAAAGATTCTGTACAATACAACTGATATAAGTTAGTAAAATTACATTGGTGGGTAACTGCGTTTCCAAATTACCCACAATACATTGCATTCAATCTCAAAAGATAATTTAGTTTTACTACCAAACGGTTGGTTTCACCAACAAAGAGCTTTAAAGAACTACATTTTCATGTCACCTTCAATTCAAAAGATTATGGATTTCAAATAACGTTGACACACATATGCCAGACGGAGCAAATCCGAGAATGAAGCTGAACATGTAAACAATCGGACAGACGCAGCGTCATTCGAGCTAAAACCGCCATCGGGTGCTTCGCCACCCCTTGGACATGAAGTGCAGCCTCTCCTCACACGGCCGAGCTGCCGTCGTGGCCCAGGATGTGGCTGATGTTGTGGGCGGGGCGGTTGGGCTGCTTGCCGGAGTCGGACGCCGAGGTGTTGGCGAGCGACAGCAGGGGCGACATCGGCATGGCCGAGCCGTCGCTGGGCATGCCGGTGGCGATCTCGGGGAACAGGGAGGTGAGGCTGAAGTTGGATATGTGGGGGGTGATTCCAGACGAGTTGGCGATGGCCATCGGGGGCATGTCTGGCAGCAAGGGGAAGCTGGCCTGGCCAAAGCCCACCGGGCGAGGCGGGGAGAGGATGGAGCCGAAGCGGTTATTGAGCGGGGGGGCGCTGCTCTTGTCGGCGTTCGGGCTGGTAAACATTTGGTTGGGGAAGTACTGGAGGGTGACATCGCTGGGAAGGCTGGGGTGAGCAGCTGGAGAGTAAGAAGGGTAGAAGGAGGGCAACGTGTTCTGGGTCTCTACAGGCAGGAGGGACGGCGTGCGCGAGGCGTTGGGCTGGCTGACCGGAGGGATGAACGTGGAGTTGGCGTTGATGGGAGGAGGAGGATTCATCCCTCCTTCTGGAATGAAGGGGAAACCAAAGTTCTGCGTCAAGTGTTGATCAGGAACCAGGTTGTTGTCGCTGGGAACCTGAGCAGCATCCGCCATGAAGCGAACGATCGTGCTGCGTCGCGCCTCTCCTCCCGACTGCGGCCTGCTCAGCAGCACCCCCCCGCCCGGCGGCAGCGGCAGGTGGCCCTCGGGCTCAAAGGGGTTGCTCTGTCTCAGAGTACCCGATCGGGGCCGGTCCCCAGGCCTCAGCTTGGGGGGCTGAGTGTCTCGGCCGATGTGGCGAGAGTGCTGGTTCACGGCGGCGGGGGGTCTGGAGGGGGCCGAGGAGCGGCCCGGCTCGGAGCTGCCGTGTGGGGTCAGAGGGTGGGGGAGGCCCGTCCGGACGCCCGGGCCTCCGTGCATATTACTGCCGACCTGAGAGATGTGGCCCTTGTTGCCCTCCCCAAGCCGCATGGCCGGGGCCTTCTGTGTCTGGGGCCCGCTGGGGCTGGAGGCCTTGGCCTGGAGGTCTCCTGAGGAGCCACCAGGCAGACAGCTGTACTCCATGCTGACCGGGGGGCAGCACTGCACCGCCCGCTGGTGGTTGCTCTGCTCAGGCAGGTGGGGTGAAAGAAGGCTTTGCATGAAACTCTGGTGACAGCCTTCCTGCTCCCGGGGGAGGCCCACTTGTACCCCCTGTGAGCCGGGATGAGCGCCACTGTAGCGGTTACGGGCGTCTGGCGGCGGGCCGACCCCCATCCTGAAGCCGCCTTGTTGCTGCCCCTGAGGGCCCCTCTGGGAGGACGGCGCCGCCTTGGGCACCATGTCGCTGCCACGAGACGCCTGAGCCTCAAAGCCAGCGAGTTGATGCACTCCTCCTCCCATGGCCTTGAACGGCGGACACTCCGAGACCCGCTGGACGTCAGCAGATCCTGGATGGTCAGAGGTCAGGCGATTCTGCGGGTTGTGTGCAATGCTGGCCTTCCCTCGCGATGTGTCCAGATAGCCACGGAGGTCTGGCTGCTCCTGTGTGGCCCCGCGAGGCTGCATGTGGAGACCCATGCGCTGTTGCTGTTCACCACTGGTGGAACTTTTACCGATGAGCGCCTCGGCAGAGTAGCTGGAGACACGGAGACGCTCCTGGCGCGACGGAGCGCAGGCCAGGTCCGACGACCGGGGGGCGGGGTTACTGGGAGGAGGGACGAGCTGCTGCTCCAGAGTCCTCGTGCTCATCATCCTCTGCATGGCATTGTGGTCCTGACCAGGCTGAGGGGCAGGAATAAAGTCAAAAAGTCTCATTCATTATTCCATCAATATTGATCAACCTCACAAACATTTATATATAAAGTAAACATATAATGTCTTATTCTAACTGGCAAGATATAAACAAGTTAGTTTCACTTGAAATTGAGCGGTCTTAACTGCGACTACGGTGGTTCGGGATGTCTTTTCCCTGCATGGCCCAGGAAAGCATTTTGTTTTTTTGATTCTTTTTCACTGAAACACTTTTCTTCCCATTCGACTGCACTGACAGAAATGTTCCACTGAGGTTGTGATTATACATCAGGTCATCATAATTAAAGCCTAGAGTAATTACAAATGGCCCTCACAAGTTCCTCGTGTTTAGTACACGCACAGATACAAAAATCAAGCTATATATAATAATGTATACTTTATTGATCCCACAATGGGGAAATTTGTGTCTGCATTTGACCCATCCTTCGTTGTGAAGGAGCAGTGGGCTGCAGTGAAGCGCCGCGCCCGGGGAGCAGCTGGGGGGGTTCAGTGCCTTGCTCAATGACACTTCGGGCTGCAACTAATGGGGAGAGCGGGGATCGAACCTGCTACCTTGCGGTTACGGGACGACCACTCTCCCTACTGAGCTAAACCGCCCCCAATATTGCAATTAAGTTGTGAACAGCCGATGTCTGACGCGGTTTAAACGGTAAATTAAAATCAATTCAAATCTATGTTGATTGGTTGGTCCGACAATTACTTTTTAATCAAATGTATCGTCAAAAGATTTAATAAGATACAGACTAAAAAGTTACAAAAACAAGATGAACCTATGTACCAGAAGGTGCCACTGCACTTAACTTTCCAATCTCATACGTTGTCATCATCCTCCATGTATGACCTACCTTGAGGTGGTCCTGCTGGCCCAGGAGGCCGCCGTGGTGGACCCGGGACCCCGCTGCCTGGGCTTCACAACTCTTCTCCTGGTGCCTAAAGTGCTGCTGCTGCTGCTGCTGCTGCTGCTGCTGCTGGATCTGCTGCTGCAGGTGCTGCTGGTGTCTGGAGTGGGAGCTCTGCTGCTGCTGCTGCTGCTGTAACTGCTGCTGTTGGTGTTGTTGTTGTTGTTGATGCTGTGTTTGCTGTTGATGTGTTTGCTGTTGGTGCTGTTGATGCTGAGCCTGTTGGTGTTGATGCTGCTGTGATTGTTGGTGGGGCTGTTGTTGGTGCTGCTGTGTGTGGGGCTGATGCTGCGGCTGCTGTTGATGCGAGTGCTGCTGCTGGACTCCAGACTTCTCCAGGTGGTGCTGCTTCTGTTGCAGGCCGACAGGAGACCCCGTCTGACTGCCTCTGACGAGCGCTCGCTTCTTCTGCACATGCTGCTGCTGCTGCTGTTGTTGTTGTTGCTGTTGTTGCTGTTGCTGTTGTTGCTGTTGCTGTTGTTGTTGCTGTTGCTGTTGTTGCTGCTGTTGCTGTTGCTGTTGCTGCTGCTGCTGCTGCTGCTGAAGCGCCCTCTGGTGTAGTGAGTGGTGCTGTGCGGGGTCAGACTGTGTCAGGTGGTGTTGCAAATGATACAGATGGTGTCTTTGTTGCTCTTGCTGCTGCTGTTTTATGTACAGGTTTCCTCCCAGGTGCTGGCCAGGCTGGGTGGCAGCATGCTGTGGATGACCCTGGGGCAGATGAAGCACACCTGGCTGGTTCTGCTCAAGGGGTCCTTGAGGAGGGCAGTGGCCCTCTGTGGGCCGAACAACTGGGCTCAGGAAAGAGTTGGTGGAGAAGAGGTGGCCTCCATTTTCAGAGTTGATCCCTATCATGACAGCAGATGATGGTGGGACAGCTGAGGGCATCTGTCCCACCATCATCTGGCCTTGGTCTGGTGCTTTCAGGTCCATATGGCCAACAGCGGTAGGCTTGGGCCGTTTTCCAGTGTTTAGCATCGCCTCTTCCTGGGCCTGCCGTTTGGAGATGATCTTCGCTTGTCGCTCACCGACACCGACTCCGGCCTGAGCCCTCATCAGCGCAGTCTTTAAGGGGGTGTACTCATTCAGTTGGGCCGCACCCGAGCAGGGGGAGAGGGTGTGGTTTGTGGGTTGGGATATGTGGGCGGAGCTCCCTACAGGTGAGGGAACTGAACCCTGTTGGACGGCAAGACTGGGAGAGCCAGGGTAGGGCTGCTGACTGGAGCTGGGCCGGATCAGGTTGTTGACGCTGAGGCTCGCCACGCTGCCGCTCTGGGACGAGCTCTGAGACTGAACCTGGGAGTGAGACTGAGAGTAGGAGATGTTTTGCGGATGTCTGCTTCCATTGGGCCCCTCCTCGGCATGTCCTCTGACAGACAGCTGGACAGTGGGTTTAGATGTTACTGTGTCCGTGGGTTTAGTCACCTTTGCCTGCTGTCCAGTGGAACCCCTTTCTTTACTGTTCGACACCATCGGGGCTTTTGGTTGCTCCCAAGTGGCTGACGTGGGGTTTGCTGAAGCCGTGTTGCCAGAGCAGCTTCCACTACGCCTTCCTGGACTGTCCTGCTCTAGCATGGCCAAGGCCAGCATTTCTGCCTGCTCCGATGTGAACGTAAAGGTTCCAAAGGAGCCAGGCGACGCACTGATAGTGTGGCCCTGGGGAAGCATGGATGCCACAGAGAAGCCTCTGCCTCCTCCAGCCCCTGAAGACATGGGAGAATCTGTCTGTCTGCTTGCGGTCAAAGGGTGCTCCATCGCCTGATCGTCAAGGTTAGTGTACACCTGTTGAGACAGGGCAAAGTCCTTTCTAGAGGGAGTGCCAGAAGTTGCTGCCACCAAGCGGTCTTTCTCTGCTGCAGTCGAGTGTCTCTCTACCTGAGACTCCCGATCTCTTCGAGAAGGCTGAGGTGCTTTGATTTCAGCAGGGTGACAGGGTGATGGGTGGGGAACGTTCACATGCGTCTGTTGTGTTGGGGCTCTACTGGTAGTGCCCCTTTTCCTAAACTCTGAGCTTGTGGTAGGGGCTGTAACAGAGCTGTGGGCTGCAGAACACGTTGCTGCAGGCGATGAGAGCGCCACAGTTGTGGACACCAAGGGTAAAGTGGCGGGCTGTGACTGTTGTTTATTACAGGGCAGAGGCTCTTGGGTATTAGATACCTGGTGGGGACGACATACCGTCATACAAGTTGTTTGGGTAGACTGATTTAAAGATACTGGTGCCGTTTCTGGGATGCTGGTGCAGACTGGAGTCAGGCATGCGATAGAAACAGTGGTGGGTGTGTACAGAGTCTCAGTGGCACCTTCAGAAACAACCACACATTTGCTGGGTTTAGAAACAGAAGTGGTGGCAGCTGACTTACTTTGTGTCGTGTTAATTGCTGAACTAGTGGTTGGCTGTTTAGCCTCTGGAACCCAGAGTTTGGTTAAAGCCGAGTTGTCGCCAGAAACTATGGACGGTTTACTCTCAATGGCCGTAGCTGCACTAACTGTTGGCCTGACCGACGTGGCATTGACAGTTGTAACTGCAGTTGCCGCACCACAAGTGTCACCGAGCACAACATCAGACCGAGTTGCAGCGACGGAGCTTCTGCTCTGTGGTGGGGATTGCCTAAAGACCGGCGACTCACTCGATGAGCTACACACAATCATCATCGGACTGTTTTGTGTAGAAGTGATATTCCCTACAGCTTCACTGCCACCTGTCGTTGTGATAGCTGTGGTACAAGTAGGGGGAACGTCCATGATTTTTACTGTCGGAGACTGTAAAACTTCAGATACTGAAACTTTAACCGTCTGACTTTCTCCTGCAGCTACCACAGGTTTGGCCAAAACGGCAACGACAGGTGGGGCCTCGATGAGCTCTTTCTTTTTGGCTGGTTTAGTTCTTTTAGCTGTTGTCGCCCTCTTTGTATTCAAAGTTGTGCGAAGCCTCTTTCCTCGACTTTTTGAGGCATTACCCACCAGCCCTGACTTGGCTGGGTTGAAAGAAGGGACTTGTAGCTGCCGGGCTGGCAGAGCAAGAGCGGTTCCAGGGACGGACGCTGGAGCAGGAGGCTGCTTCTGCTGGACTACTGATAATTGAGCAGCTGGAAGCTGGACATTAGTCTGGCTAGAAATCGTAAGTGGAAGGCCCTGAGAGATGCTCTGATTGAGACTGCTGAGCGCCCCTAAACTGTTGAGGGCCACGTTAGTAGTTGGTTCTTCAGTGGTGGTGGGCTGGACCAGCTGGAGGGTACTCTGGCCAGCATGGGAACTGGATTTGTCAGATGTCTTCATGGGCTGCAAAGCAAACACCTGGCCATTCACAGTGATCGTCTGTGGGGTTGGAGGAATCGGTGGTGAAGAGGAGGCCTGTGTGACCTGAAGGGGATGGGTCACATGAGGCTGAACGGGACGTGGGAGAATGTGCACCAGTTGCTTTCCCCCTACACTCTGTAGCGAAGTGGCAGCTGTTGAACTACTGGTGGTGGATATCTGGGTGGACACAACAGGTACTGCAATGGGAACAGCAGCAGGCACCATGCCAACCTGAGGATTCTGAGGCGCAGGAGCAATTTGATTGGGTGCCTGGATGATTACAATATGTTGACATGGTTGCTGATTTGTCATTTCCTCCCGTACAACTGACTGGGTAGGACAAGAACTGGCCTGTTGCAGAATGACCACACTTGGGTTGTTAGTGTTCTGTTGGGCTGTTACACCTGAGGCGGTCCCTCCAGTTGAGTTGACCTGCAGCACCTGCATGGTCTGGAGGAGGGGCAGCACAGTGGCCTGTGGCTGGGGCACCAGGGATGGCTGAGGCATGAGGGTGGTGGGATGATGGGGAACCAATGACGCTGGTTTAAGTACAACAGACTGGGGCTGCGACGACACGCCGGCAGAGTGGGCCACCACAGCTGGCTGGGGTACCACGGCTGACTGGGAGAGAACAGCACATTGTGGTGGGGGTGCTAGAACGGGCTGAGGCTTTACCTGGTTCAGGATTGCTGGCCGTAGCTGGGTGGGCCTCTGAAAGGGCTGTGCTTGAATGTGTGCTGACATGGGTGATTGCTGTACAGGCACATGTGGTTGCATCTGTATTTGAATGGGCTGAACAGAGGGGGTGTGTCCCATTGGACAGACAGTCACCTGCTGGACCGTCTGAGTGGTGTTGATGGCTTCTGTGGTGGGGAGACTCTGGCAGACTGGCTGCACCGTGTTTCCCGCCATCTGCAGCGTTGTCCAGGTCGTCTGTGTGCTGCCTGCCGCCCCAGCCCTAAGAAGGGCTTGGCTGTTGTGGATAGCAGTGTAACTTAGAGTCCTCATGGCGGCATCCTGTGGGGCCCAAGAACAAACCTCTGAGGTTGCTGCTCTGGATGTGGCTATAGCTTGGGTGAACGTGGTCAGATTAGACAAGGGCTGCGCAGGACTTTCAGTGGGCAGCTGTGACGCTGAAGTGACGGCTATGGTGAGGGTCGGGACTGGGGCGGCAGGCTGTGGCTGTTGGGAAAGGGCTGTGGTGGCTGCTGGGATCTGGAGGGTAATGTAAGACACAGAGGGTGAAAGAGTGGGGGCTGCGGCCGGTGTCTCGACCACACACTGCTCTATCATTCTAAGGCCTGTTATAGACTGGTTGGGTGGGGCCGTCGACCCAGGGAGAAGTGTAGGGGTTGAAGAGGTATTAACTTGCAACAGGGCTCCGTTAACTCTCAACCTGGCACTGACCTCAGACGGTGACTGAAGAATTATTGTTTCAGAAGGCTGTTTTGTTGGGCTGGTCTCCTTTCCCGCTGGACACTTCACAATACCATTGGAGTAGACGACAATCCCTTTTGAGAGTTGGTGAGTGGGAGTCACCGTTGCCACCTTGGTGCAGCGCTGTTTGCCCTTCCAGTGAATAGTTGGGTCTTCTAAAATGTTAATATCATGGGCTTTAAGGAGGTCGATGTACTGAGCACTCTCCCTCCTCAGCTCCTCCATCTGACGCCGCAGCCGACGGATCTCCTCAGCTGCACACAGACCAAGCACACATTATCAATAAAGTATACTCACTCATACGTCAATAATTCTAAATGCACATAATGTACAGTCACATTAATAACTTCACATGTAAATAAAACAAGAAGCAAATAAAATTGTGCACTGTTGTAAAAACATATATGTAGAATTATGGAACTTCACCTTGGACTTTATCTCCTCCTTCCAGAAGCAACGTATCATTTTGTTTCTTCAGTTCAGTGATGTAACGATGGGCCTGATCCAAGATCATGTTCTTACTCTATAGATGAGGAGATATTTAATAGAACAGTTAACTGGCTTGTGCAGACACATATTTGACCAAAACATTTGCTGATAACTCAAAACAGTGACACCAGATGGTCTACTTACCTGCTTGAGTGCCTTGGAACAGGGGAGTAGATTACCAATGCGGTTAATCCCAGCATTAATCTTCTCTTTTCTGTGTCTCTCAACTATACAGAGAAGAGACTACACTTTAATGACCAGTTACACCTATAGTGACCACCAGTTAAAGAAGCCATCCACTAAGCACTCAGGTTTGAACAGAATCATAACAGGATATATTATTTCACCTGCATTGTGAGATTCTTTGTTTTTCTTCTTTCTGCAAAAATACATTCACATTATTATTTCAATCATGTGCCTCTACTGATATGTTGGTAACAACAGCCATAGACAGCAGATATCTCAAACATCCTCACTTGGGTTTACGACCAGGTGTCTGAGCTTCGGTCATCTCGGGCATCCTGTCTGAACAGTTGCCTGTTTGATAAGGAACCGGTCAACACATTTAACACTTGGACCTTAAATCCTTCCCGTGAAAGTCCTGCAATGAAAATATAAAACACCCAGACAGAGTAAGAACACGTATGTTGACACCAGACTTTACCCCACCAAAGAAAAGCATTCAGATGCATTTATCCAGCAGTGATGTTGTGGTAGATATAATACATTGCTAAACTACACTAAGCGTCTCACAACTAACTTTAACGCTAACAAGCTGGTGTTAATCAACCTAGCTTTACAGCTAACCTAGACTAATTGACCTGCTTCACAGCCTGTTAAACAAATTGCATACAGTTGCGAGTCATTTTTATCTTGTTGACAGCAAGCGACATTCAGATTACTGTCCCGTCGCTAAACCTTGACCAGCAAGAATCTAGCAGCCTGAGCAATTACCTATTAAGCTATCTGTCTGTTAGCTAACTGGCTAATAGCTAGCTTACTATACCGTAACCGACATAATAATAAGCGAATTACTGGCGTGTGTCTGTGTTGGTAAAAGGCTGCTGATTGCGGCTGTTTTCCACTAACCTCGAGCCTCAGCATGTCTGAGACTGTCTGTCGCTGAGAGTAGATTGAAGGCTAACTGTTGGCTAGCAAAGCATTAAACTCAACTCATTTCTCAAAACAATCTAGCTAAACCTAACGTAGTGCAGAAAGGGGCGGACCCGCGAGGAGTTGACAGCCAATAGCATTACAGATGTGGAAGTATTCAGCCAATCATGACGGGATATATTTGTTCTACGTTTTTCTATTCAGTTTTTTGTTTTATTATGTGCATTTGGCTAATAATTCAGAAGAATACAGAATAAGACAACATGCAAAACATTTACTGCAAATAGTAATTCCTTTATTTAGACGTTAAAAAGTCTTACAATATAGAGCTCCAGAAAAGATAAAATTCTTCAAAGAAAGGAAAAACATGCGTATACTACAGTGGACAGGACACAACTCTCCTTGCATGCAGAGGGGACAGAGCTTCCTCTGGGTTAAACACTGTTCGAGAGACCTCAACACAACTGCTAAACTATCAGACAAGCTTCAAAACACAATGGTGTGTAACACAAGCTGACTGTGGCAGATAGTTGTAGAAGACCAATTCTGAAAGGTGTTTAAGGCAAGATGTCTCAAAACACTTTTATGTGTTTAGAGACATATCCTCACAAATCTTTATTATTCTACTGTAAATAATGCCCAAATAGACACAGTCTAGTTGAAACATCAAGACTATGTGGAGTGCCCTTCTCAGAACCACATTCAATACAATGCAGACTTTAATATTTTCAGTCTTGGTAGTAAACCAAGGAGAAGCTCTGAACCATTTGCCATTTCAAATGTAAAAAATACAAAATTACAGTTGAAGGGGAATTAAATTAACAGGCTGTAAAATAAAGTTATTCAGAAATTACGAGTGGTGACAAAGTCTTCCCGCCACCTCAAAATCGCTCAGCCTTCTTTACACCCGAACTGAGGGGACACATTTCTGCTTTTCCCCTCTGGTCATGACATAGCAAGCTGGTCAGACTCATTTCCCAGAATTCCCAAGGTTCAGGTGGTGAGGGAATAGAGTTGTGACCATTCCACGTAACAGCTCAAAGCATCACTCCAAGCTGACCAGACGGTACTTGTGTGTCAGTGGTGGTCTTTCAAACACTTTTACAGCTTCTAACCAACCGATTTATTTTGCTCAACAGTAAAGATATGTCCCCATTAGCTTTATAACGGCATAAAAACAACTCAAACACAAACTGTATGATTTGCAAACACCACACCCTCCCCCTCCCTTCACCAAGTCTAAAACCGTCTTATGTTGTTAACTTTGTCTATCAGTATTCAAGCAGTTTTGAATACTGAGCTTTTTGTAGTTTTCAATTATCTGTATGAGGACACGGAGCAATAAAATATGCAAAAATCAAAAGGGGACCCCATTGCAAAATAAATGCAGCATTTTTTTGTACTTTAAATTTGTTTTCTCTTTTTGCATCCTTTGAAGAAAGTGTTGAATGTGTCGACCCTGGGGCATTTGTCACAGTTCTGTTTCTGTGGAGGCTGGCACAACTGTGCTCTTTCCAAACGCTGTGCCCCTACTCTGACTTCTGAAGCTCTGCAGTAGGCGGTGCACATGGGCTGCGCAGACTCTTCTGCAACACATGGGCATCTGCGGGCTCTATCCTCTTGTAGTAATTCTTTTTTGTTTCGATGATCTCAAAGCCAAACTTCTGGTAAAAGTGAATGGCTGACTCATTGCTGATCTGCACATGACTGTGGAGAGGGAAAGGAGAAATTTAATTACTGGTAGTAGAATTTGACAATTTACTCAACGAGTAACAATGGAATGAAATTATTTTTTGATACGGCGGAAATAATCAATCTCTTCTTTCAGTTTCAGTAGAAAAAGATCAAAATAATGGATGCCAACTTAATCCACTGAAGCTACAATGGCCCCTCCTCATACACATTCTGCAATTAGACACTCACAGGTAAATGTTGTCAAAAGTGCCATCCTTCTCACAGATGTTTAGCACATGATTCAGCATCTTTGTACCTGCAAAGACAAAAGCGACAAAGGAAAAGTTTGAGAAACAACACATAAGATAACAAGGTGCACCGCATCATCTTGTAGAAATACAAAGCTCTTTACCAATTCCAAGTCTACGGTAGGGTGCTAGACAGCCCAGCGTCATGATGTACAGTCTCTTCTGGTTCTGAGAGTGATCCACTCTGCAGCACACAGCACCCACTGCAATATCATTGAAGTATGCTGCAAAACAAAGGACTAAAACGTCACCAGGGAATCTTTAGTTCCTTCTAACTGAAGAAGCTGGACTGCAGAGAATGGGGGAAATTTTTTTTTCATGACAACCAAATTTGATTAGGTCTATTAATGACTTTGTCAACCAAATGTATGGACCTAAGCAGTTAAGGAAGACTGGTTTTCATCCATGCATCAAGTAGTTTAATCTTCTACATTTCACTAAGGACATAATCCTGACAGTGACTTACTCTTCTAATCTTTCACTGTTAGCAGAAATTCATTATCATGCTTTAAAAAATATGTTGAGGTAATTTGACAGTAAAATACACAGGTGTTGTTTCTTACCTAGCTTTGCAAGCTCTCCAACTTCCAGTACATCTTTGTAAAACTTGTCATTGTAGCTGACAGGGAAGATGACCTGGTTCAGGCGTTTCAGCTGCTTTATGTTGTGGGGCGTAACATCCCCCAGCTCGATCCGGCTACTGGAACAAGAGCAAAACGGTGAAATGGCTGGCGACAGGTACACTGTTGTGACTCAAATGCAATCAGTAACTTTGAGATCCAGCAGCATACGGTTGAGCGCTTGACATTCTTTTATAATTACTTAAATGCAGTTGCTTTATTGACAGAACAAATGCAAAATCTAAAACGAATAATCGATAAATTTAGTCAATCAACAGAAAATATTGTTTGCGCTTATCATAAAGCTGGGTGAAATGAATCCCCCAAAGTAAAATCAAATGACCAAACCATATGTGGAGGAAGCTTTTCCTCTGACGTAATGGTCACAGATTACTCCTGATGACTGACACAATCTACCAAAATCACTCTTTCAAAAGCAAAACTAAAATACCCAAAGTTAATGATTTTGATGCACATATTCACTAAGAAATGAATAAGGCACCTGCTAAAATCTCAGAGACAGGATAACCTGAGGATGTATGCTATAATGTCATACTGGGTGACAGACAACTCTCCAGTTTGGATCATCGAGGGGTTCACTAGTATTTATAGGAGACAACACATCCCAAAAACAGCTGTTGGTCACGTGTCCTGGTCATCAAGATACGCAGTGCCAGCATACGTCCAAACTTAAAAGAAATGTGTTAAACATACTTAACGGTCCTCGTGTTATCCGAGCACCAAATCCGCAGCCGAGACGAATTACGACGTCTAGCATCAGCGCTCGTGTTTCACTTTGACATGAACTTTTCACGAAGTGAGCTCGAGCTGATGTCGGGTGTCACGTTATCGCGGTAACCGGCAGACATGAGCTTACGGTGCCTGTAGCTTGTTCAGTAACTTTGTTTACCGACTTGGCTGAGATAACTCAAGTGGACTCCGGTTGACTAAAAAGACGATTATCACAGATCCAGGATCTGCCTGTTAAGCTTAACTTAGCAAAGTGGTGTTTTCTGGCTCAGCTCCCCAGAAGCAGCTAGCTAGTGACTTAGTAACCGCAACCTAAAGGGACCGACACGCGGCTTAAGTTAACGAGCATTTACGTGACAGAACAGTTTCGATAACACGGCTGTCCGTCGTATTTTTCGTCATACACGTAAATGAAAGTAGCTTAGCAAGCTAGCTAGCTAACTAGCCTCTGTCTCCTACCCGCCTCCCCTTGGAGAAAAAAAAACTTTACTCGTGCTAAGCTACTTAACCGTGACTCAAAAGCTTACACTCACCCTTTCATTGTAAACAGATAATATCCCTTATTTTCGATGAGGCTGAACTTTAGAGTTGTTTTGTGTAGAAAATGAGGGATTTAGACAGAGTTAGGGTCAGGGATGCCTCCCGTTTCACCCTCCACATGTAGCTAGTTACGGTGGTTGCAGTTAGCTTGGCCGCCGCACTCCTTCCACGACTGTGTGGAGACTGTCAACCCTGACCTCCGCATGCGCATACGCGTTGCTGAATCTGTAAGGGTGTTTTTAATTTCCTGAGTGCGGTCTTCCAGGATGTCTACTGTGCCCGTCAAGCAAGAGGTGTTTAGTGACACTACAGTATACTATATTAAAACAGCCACGTAGAATACTTTGATTACTTATGTGCCTGTGCTCTCCAATACTCATATGTGGTCGTCGGATTTGAGAAGAGAAGGTTAGAGAGGGGTCGTGGTTGAGATTATGTCAAGAATAAAATCGGCCAATCATAGCGGACGAGGCGGGATTGGCGGATTTGTCGGAAACCTGAGCGGAAGCACAGCCTCTAAGGCCGAACCCAGGGCAAAATATCCAACGCATACTAATGCACATACAACAACTTTCATTTTGGGAGCTTTCTGTACTTTTGCTAAATGAAAAAAAGCAAACGCTTTTAAATATACGTTCACAAAAAAAGGAAAGAGATAAAAACGCTTTTGAATTTACTGCCACAAAAAATAAATTAAAGACATAGGCCTACAAACTTGCATCCCTTCTTGCAACACATAACACACCGCTTTATGAAAAAATACTAACATTAGTGCACTTCTTTGATTATAGAACATATTTGTTCTTTAACATTGCCACAATTTAGATTGTGATATAAGAGAGATATATCACTATTCCCTTATATCGTATATGAGAGAGACTTAGATAATGAGTACATATATATTAATTATACATTATGGAAAGGATGCAATTTTTCCGGGTTTTGGAATTGCAGGACCGAGTAAATTAAACTACTGACTGTCTCCTAAATAGAGACTATTTTGACTATTTTAGCTCACACTGTGACCGATCACCAATGTTCAGCACTTGTAAACGCTTTACGGCAGCTCACGGGGCGGACCCAAATGGCGTCAGTCGCAGTAAAACCGAGCAGCGAGTGAATGAAGTCAGCTGATCTCAGTCCGCTGTCACGCACCGCAGCAGCCGTCGTTTCTCTCTCGAGGCAAGACAGTAAACCATAACTTCACAACCAGACGGTAACTATTACTTTTTACTCGTCAACCCTGTTCTCTAAAATATGAATGTATAATGTAATATTACATCTACGCTGTTGCGACCAGACGTGAACGTTTAGAGCCAGCGATTTTCAGCCAGGCCCGGAGACCCGTATTTTCTATCGCTTGCACAACACTGAATGACTTGCGGAGCCGTCTGACGTTGCTTGCAGTGTGAAGATAAAGTGTGATAGAGTTAAAATGACAGATATATTCATGCATAATGTAAAATGTGTCAGTAAAGCGGACCAGTGTAGGATACAGTTTCAAGGAAAGCTGTCAAGCTGTATATCCTGCATTGAGACCACTTTCGGTACACCACATACAGGCCTCTCATCGTTAAGCCATTACATATTTATTTATTGTTATTAGTAAATAAAACAATACATTTAGCTGAGTTTCATCTAATTAGTTATATGCATTCAAGTCATTTGCAATTAACACTAGTGTGTCAGGATGTGGTTATCTCACATAGATGATACATTTCTGATCCTATTTTTGCACACACCAACACCTACATATATATTGTTTTCTTTGTTGTTATCCTGCTTTTAAAACATCCAATAATGAGTCAATATAGATCTTCTGTTGGCCAGAAAAATGCTGTAAATGTGTCTCTGTCTTACAAGCTGTTGACCATGCATTCCCACCTCTCTAGCCTTCAGCACAAATTAGCCTTAAAATAATAATGGGTGCATTTATTTTGAATATATGCCTCATGACAATTTTCCGTGGAGGTTTATAGTCTGGCGCGGGGTGAACATTTCTCCAGTGTGTCCACACACAATCATAATTTATACTTCCCAGTTTTGCACCATGTTAGTTTTCCACTTCCTTAAAGAGACTCATACAGAGCAGACCAGCTAGTCATGTGCCAGGGTCATATGATCAAGTGTGATGTCTGTTGTTGGAGCAAAGATTATTACAAGAGGATTGGACTTTCATTTCTTGTTATAAGAGGTGTGATATCTTGTCATGTTTGTTTTTTCAAGGTTTACATGTAAACTATCTAGTTTGATTTTAAAGAATTCCAGCTAATCAAGTAGGTAGAGAGTTGTCTGTGGTATTATGTGAATGATTCAGCAGAACAATAGACATTATCTTCCCACTCTAGTCTGCTCTTTGGAGGCTCTTTAAAACTAACTTTAAGGTCGCATTGATGTTATTTTGCTGTGTACCGGCTGAAGAAGGGCTCTGTGTGCTTTTGAGATAATAATTACAATCAACTAAGATAATTTTGTTTTTTTCCTTTAAAAATGGTATGCTAGAAGAAGGAAGCCTTTTTTAGGGGTCATTCATGTAATTCCTGAATCGACCCATTGGTGGAGCTGCTAAATTCCTGCACAGATGGAAGGAGCAGCCTAGCATAAACGGGAAGATCTGTGCATCAGTGGGAAGGACAAGAAAGGGTATGGATGCAGAGTACTGTATGTGTGATTTGATTTTCAGATATAAAATATCTATTTATAAGTGTGTGTGTGCAGTATATTGCAGATAAGAGCATCAGCAGTCAGCTCTCTGTGGGGATGGGTCTCCGTCACAACCTGCTTGTGTTTAACTGCAGGAGCTGCACAAATGCCAGCTGTCAGGAGTAGCAGATATGTGATGTGAAAATTGACCAAAAAAATAGGAATAATAGGAGACGGAAGTGTTTTATACAAAAATGTCTGTGTGGAAAAGGAGCCTGTTCACTGTTCGTACATCGACTGTCTGTCCACATGTGAAGGTAAGACGAGGAGCGGGCTGCTCTGTGGGATTCCCCTCTAGCGTTGGCTTCACACATCGTACTGACTGTACTGCAGTGCCTCAGTCGTGAGCAGGAATGTTGGTGGTTTCCATGGTAACAGTTGGAGGTGCCACGACTGAGGTACCACCGTGGTGCCATGACAATGTTTATGTCAGACTATTGTGATTCTTTCCATAATATTTAAAAAAAAAATTAGAATACAATTTATTTTTTAATGAAAGAAATCTGAATCTGTTGTGAAAAGTTCTTTTTTTTTTTAACCTCATGCTGAAAAGAGAATGACGTGTGAGAACTTTACTTTTACTATCAACATTTATTTATGTATTTAGATTTGTGCTGCTGCAAACATGGATGATCTTGTATCACAATATAGAGATTTAATTATCTTTGTTTACAGTTGGCTCAGTTCTTAAATAGACTGGTACTACAGCCCTTTGTGGCCCCATGTGAACTTAACTACCAAAGAGTTCTAACCCACCAATAAAACGTATTAACAATTAAAATGTAGAGACCAAGGTTATATTATGGTAAGTACCCCCCCCCCCCCAACTTATGTTTAATTGTGTGTTCTCTGTTGCCGAGTTTCTTCCTCACATTGTCCTCTCCTCTCTGCTTCCAGTCGGCCTAATAAACAAGCGAAGATGGACATGTCCAAGCTGCCCAAGATCAGGGACGAGGACAGGGAGAGCGAGTTTGGATACGTTCATGGAGTCTCCGGACCCGGTGGGCCACCACACCTGCATAAACACAACTCTCTCTTAGCTTTGCACTTCTAAAGGAACATAACTACTACAGAAGCCTGTCAAACAGACGCAGGCTGTATTCTCATCATTAAAACAATATTTGAGTCGAAAATACTAAACGGTAGTGGATAATCTTGTTCAGCTGCTGCTCTATTGATTTTTTTTAACTGCTATCCAGCTGGATTGTTTACTCTTGTTTGTTTCAATATCAATAGTGGTGACGGCGACAGCCATGGCAGGAGCAGCCATGTATGAGCTCGTTCGCGTCGGCCACAGTGAGCTGGTGGGAGAGATCATCCGTCTGGAGGGGGACATGGCCACCATCCAGGTCTACGAGGAGACGTGTATCCCTTTCACCACGTGCCCGTCAATGCCCCGGCTTTACCAGATGTCAAAGCTTTCATGTCGATCCATTGTATGGCTGCTGAGCCATCAGTCAGGGACTCGAATAAGTGATACAAACTAAACTAGAACAGGCACTCGGTAGAGCGCATACCTTCGCATATCACAAGATTGAGCATTGAATTATGAACATGTTGGCATTAGTTGCATGCCAATTGGATATAAATTGACCGCTATATTAAAAAGAAGATGTTGACCTTTTCATGACCTTGACCTTTGAGCCGATCATCCCAAAATCTAATCAAATGTTCCCCAGATAATAACCAATCATCCCACCAAATTTCATGCAAATTGGTTAAATACTTTTTTACTTATGAGAATAACACGCACGCACACACACATACATACAAATACACGGCGATCAAAACATTACCTTCCGCATTTTCAATGCGAAGGTAATAATTATTAACGGCTTTAAAAGAATGAGAAGATGTCAAGAACGGAAATGTAATAGACAATGTTTGTCAAACAATATAAGTAATGAATAAATAAATAAAATCTGAGCGCATAATTCAGGAGATCTTCATTCTAAGGTGAGGAGGAAGTTGAAATGGAAAGGATACTTGAATGTGTTGTGCCTAATGTTGCTGTCTTCCACACAGATGCACTGGAGTCTCTTTGCTAAATGATCTACACGTTTATATTCAAAGTATTCCAACATTCCCCTCCAAACATTTTTCCTGAACTTGAATCCAGCCGGTGTGTGTGTTGGAGATCCTGTGCTGCGGACGGGGAAACCCCTTTCTGTGGAGTTGGGTCCAGGAATCATGGGCTCCATCTTTGACGGTATCCAGCGACCACTAAAGGACATCAATGACATGACACAAAGCATCTACATCCCCAGAGGTGTAAACATCGGAGCCTTGAACCGAGACCTCAAGTGGGAGTTTTCTCCTGTCAAAAGCCTGCGGGTGGGTGTCTGTGCAGCGTCAACCCTTCAGCGTGGCACGTTTGAAATGATCCGATTCATGTCAGCTTGCCTTTTTTTCATCGCTGTTAGGTTGGCAGTCACATCACAGGAGGAGACATCTATGGCTTGGTGTACGAGAACTCCCTCATCAAGCACAAGATCATGCTGCCTCCCAGAAACCGAGGCACCGTGACCTACGTGGCTCCACCTGGAAACTACGACGTCTCCGTGAGTCCACCACACCTCCGGCTATTTTACTATTGTTGGATGTTTCTTGGTGTTGACGGTGTGTGCGTCTCTGTGTCAGGACATCGTGATGGAGATGGAGTTTGAGGGGGTGAAAGAGAAGTTCACCATGGTGCAGGTGTGGCCTGTCAGACAAGTGCGACCCGTCACAGAGAAGCTGCCGGCCAATCACCCGCTGCTGACCGGACAGCGAGTGCTGGACGCCCTTTTCCCGTGAGTCCCTTTTTCTTTGAAAACCTTTCCACTCAAGACGCGTTGAAAATGTTTTCCCCATCCCTTACTCGCCTCTCCTCCACGTGTGAAGATGTGTGCAGGGAGGTACCACGGCCATCCCGGGAGCCTTCGGCTGTGGAAAGACCGTCATTTCTCAGTCCCTGTCCAAGTACTCCAACAGTGATGTCATCGTCTACGTAGGCTGCGGGGAGCGCGGTAATGAGATGTCAGAAGTGCTGCGAGATTTCCCTGAGGTGAGTAACGGTGGCGGTGGCGTTGTATTCCAACTTGATTGGTGTTCAGAGTGACTGACCGTGCCGTCTGACCAACAGCTGACCATGGAGGTGGACGGGAAGACGGAGAGCATCATGAAGAGGACAGCGCTGGTGGCCAACACCTCCAACATGCCTGTAGCTGCCAGAGAGGCTTCCATCTACACAGGTGAACACTTGTTGATCACTTGCATGTGTTGGAGTCTCATTCATTGTGGATTAACGCACACACACACACACACACGCACACACACGCACACACACGCACACACATATACATACATGCTCACGAGTAGTGCTTACTAACCCGGTTTGTTTGGGCAGGAATCACACTGTCTGAGTACTTCAGAGACATGGGATACCACGTGAGCATGATGGCCGACTCCACCTCCCGTTGGGCCGAGGCTCTCAGGGAGATTTCTGGCCGTCTGGCTGAGATGCCTGCTGGTAAGTTTGGAGTGTCTTGGAGATTATAATAAGACCTTGAGGCAGGTGATTTGGGCTCCATTAAGTTAATTCCGACTACCCCAGGAAAAGTTCAACAATTTATGGTTTAGTTGAAATGTATAATTAAATGAAGCAAAAATGCAAACAATTCAATATTGTTAAATGTGAATACTTGGAGATTTGATAGTGAATGGAGTATTTTTGGGAGTTTGCACTTTTGGTGATCTCAATATTGTCTACTGCATTTTTTTTTTTAGAAAAGTGCAGTATGTGTTCAAGGCAATATGTACTTTTCCCTGAGTTAAATCACACTATAATCATTTTAAAATGTACTTCGAAGAATATTTATACAATGATGTCAAAATGATCATTACCTCTAATATGGTGGAACATATTTTCACAATATCTGTCAAAATAGTCTCAATTAATATCTAATCGCCATTCGATTCCAAATCATTCACCCTAAAATTTAAGATGTTACAAATGAATTGTTATGGGTTCTATTTTTGTTATTTATAAACTAAACCATTAATAAAGAAATATTCTTGGGATTAATCAATGATGACTACAATCTTTGTTTTCAGCACTTGCAATGCAATAAGGTCTATACCACCTGTTTCTCACTTATTCTCTGTATCTGCCCACAGACAGTGGTTATCCTGCCTACCTGGGCGCCCGTCTCGCCTCCTTCTATGAGCGTGCTGGCAGGGTGAAGTGTTTAGGCAACCCGGAGAGGGAGGGCAGCGTCAGTATTGTTGGAGCGTGAGTTCATCTTTATTCCCACTAGAGGGAGGCATTACTCTGCACATCTGGTACATTGTGTAACGAAACTGTTCCTTTCTCAGTGTCTCGCCTCCTGGTGGTGACTTCTCTGACCCGGTCACTTCAGCCACCCTTGGTATTGTGCAGGTAAATGGTCAAATTTAGATTCCAGCCCAACTTTGTAGATTTTGAAGGTGCTCAGTTGTTTACTCATTCCGGTTGCGGTTATTTCCTCTCTCAGGTGTTCTGGGGTCTGGATAAGAAGCTGGCTCAGAGGAAACACTTTCCCTCCGTGAACTGGCTGATCAGCTACAGCAAATACACTCGTGCTCTGGATGAGTATTACGACAAGCACTTCCCAGAGTTTGTGCCCCTGCGTACCAAGGCTAAGGAGATCCTGCAGGAGGAGGAGGACCTGGCTGAGATTGTGCAGCTCGTCGGAAAGGTAATTCAGTATCAAGTTGGCGGCAGGGGTTTGATCTTTAGATTAAGTTTGACTTTTTTATTTTCACAGTATGTTACTTTTAAAGTTAGACATAAGTAAAAAATAAATCTGCTTCCTGCAACACATCTCTTTAATTGACATTTTCTGACAGGCATCACTGGCAGAAACGGATAAAATCACCCTAGAGGTGGCCAAACTGCTCAAAGACGACTTCCTGCAGCAGAACGGTTACACACCTTATGACAGGTAGCATCATACCCAATGTAGCATGTACTCACTCGCCTTTAGACATACACAGGCACTGACACAAAGTTAAGATAGACATCGGACACCCTGGAGAGAAAGTGAAACTCTGCTTTAGGGTATTTGCTCCAAAATGTCTGACTGATCTGTGTCCATGTGCTCAGGTTCTGCCCCTTCTATAAGACGGTGGGCATCCTCTCCAACATGATCTCTTTCTACGACATGGCACGGCACGCAGTGGAGACCACAGCTCAGAGCGACAACAAGGTCACTTGGGCCATGATCAAGGAGCACATGGGAGAAATCCTCTACAGGATCAGCTCAATGAAATTTAAGGTGTGTACGTCTGTCAAAGTGTGTATATCGTACCTGCCTTATGTGTGGATTTAATGATTCTCATTTAAATGGTATATCCTAACTAATTTGTTTTAGACTTTGCACTTTTTGCTTTATTTCCTTTTTAAAACTATGGAACAGTTTTTAATATTTAAGACTCATAATCAAAAATGATTTTATATATATATATATATATATATATATATATATATATATATATATGTATGAATTTTAAAGCATTACACATTCTACATAGGTAACAATGTAAAAGGTGGAATACTGTTTTCTTTAAATAATACGTTTGCCCCATCAACAGTACTCTTTGTTTATAATGTGCTGCAGGAAGTCTACATCAGATGTTACATCAGACATCTCTTAGTGCTTATTCTTAAAAGTTTACTTTAAGTTTAATTGCTTTAACTAGACCTGTTGCGATGAACTTCACCCATTAGGGTTTCTTTTGTCATAGTTGAAGACACACCTGACCAAGGGCGTATCATGAAAACATTGTTGCAACAAAAAATGCAAACAACATAAACAGGCTGAGGCAAGAGTGTGGTTAATATCCTGTTCAGACGCCTAAATAACACATTTAATTAACTTAAAAGTCACACAGTTTGAAGTCTTTACATCGCTCCAAGAGGATGGTGCAGCCTATTTTAAAGGATATTTGTAGGACACCCTGAGGATGGCGACCATAGCTCAGGCACATAATCTGCCTACGCGTTCGCTTCACGTTCGCGTTGTGAGACATGTGTTTCTTTGTTGGTACAGGACCCGGTGAAGGAAGGAGAGGCTAAGATCAAGGCCGAGTACGCTCAGCTAGTGGAGGACATGCAGAACGCCTTCCGCACATTGGAGGAATAGGCCCTCACACAAGCTTCCCAGTTTTCATCTCTGACCCCTCCACTGCAGAATCACATTCCAACTCCTCGTATGCCAAAAACCTGCATACTCCCCTGTGCTCCTTTTGTGATTGCGTGAGCGATTGTGTGCGCGTGAAATTTCATGTGGAGGGAAAAGAGAAAGTTGTACTTTATTCCAAATGTTTTTGTTGCCTCACTCTGGATCCTCTGCATGGTCGTTGGTTGTGTGTGCGTGTGTGTGTGGATTTAATGTGTGTGCAAAAGAAGGATCTCTTCCACCCCATTTCTTCCTTTCTCTGTTTACATGATTATCTTTTTGTATTTGTGTTGCTCTTCCTGAAGAGGGGTTTTCGGTTGATGTATTGTAATTCATGGAACATCTGTACAGAAGAGTATTGAATATAAATTAAATAAGATCAGCATATTTATTGCCGGCATTTTGAGGTGAAGGCTTTGTCGTCCTTTTGTTTTTATGGTTGTGTTTCACAATGTGTTGTGTACTTTGCTGTGTGAGCTCTGCTGTCCAATAATTTCATGTTACTCCAGAATAATTAAAACATGAGGAGAAATATACATATATATATATTTTGTGTTTGCCTGTGTGATCTGATTGTTCCTGATGAGCTGTTGGAGCTGCTGAACTGGTCTCTCTGCATATTACTCGTTCGCCATCACCCCACCCTGTATCTGCTTTGTTCCTAAACATCCATTTAAATGGTACTTTCTGTTTTCTAAAAGCTCCAAGTTTAATCTGGTAATCCGAATTCATAGAAGTCCTCACAAACGGTTGTGACTCTAAAATAAATTAAAATAAAAAGTCAAACACGTTTACATTTAAATAACACACTTTCCAGTAGCTTTTTCTTCTAAATACTTGGCTTTCAGTGGGATCCACTTCTGAATACACTCGGGGCGATGCCATTTTGCAGCCATTAATTAGTCGTGTGAAAACCAATGAGCGTCACGAATGACATGACAACTCCCATTAAATAAGTTCCTCTGAGAAGATGACATGCGACAATCCGCACCAGCACAGCGCATCCGCATCGCTCCAAGAAGACGGAGAGGGACCAACCGGCATTTCCTTGACTTATTCTACTGTGTCTTTTGTTTGACTCCGTCGCACTTGGAGAGAACAGGAAACCTGCGTCCACTCCGCGCCGGGTAAGTGAGTGACAGCACTAGTGCGTCTCGTGTCGGTAACACGCGTGTGGAGACATGTTGGCGCTTCAGCCCGTGCGCTCCTCTTGGCGCGGTACTAGTATTTATTCAGATGTAGATCTGAACGTCAGCTCTGATCATGTGGCTGTTGGTTGATAACCCTTCTCGGAGATGGCTGCGATGGCTCCAATCCACCGAACACAATCTGACGGCACACAATAGGAGTTTGGGTGTTTGGTGAAAAGTTTCTTAAAATGTGTATACATGTTTTTAACTTTGTGACATAGCGTAAATCTATTCTTAAATATATTGTTTTACATGAGTCATGCGTGTATTACAGTTTCTGTTCTTTGGCGTATGACTTCTCCCTCCATTCAACCCAGTCAAACCAGTTATGTTGCAGTGACTGGCCTTCCTGTGCTGCTGGATAATCCTTGTTTCATAACATTTACCACCAGGTTCAGATCATGTTTTAGTTCAACTCTCAAAGCCTCGCAGGTTGTCATTGTTCTCCTTATGGAGAGATTGAAATGCGTTGGTATGACTCTGCAGCCGAGGTGAAGAAGTTTCACAGAGGCACATGTTTTCATTTGTGTTTTATTTGTTCAGTGCAGCAGAGCAGATGGACCAGGTATCCAACTGGTCCGGAGTGGCCGGTGATGATGTTACAGTTGAGTCGACATCCACAGTGGATGTGAAGTTGAGCTCTGATGAAGAAGAGGTAAAAACGCAACACAACACTATGCCATTAACACACAGCTGCTGCTATATGTAAATGGTCATCATATATAAGTCATCCAGTTAGTTTGATTTATAATATTTATTATACAACTGCTCCCTCTTGGGTCACATTCATGACATGTTTTACCTCACACAAGTGGGATTGCTGTTGTCCCAAAAGGCTCATGATGCTGTTCCTCATCACCTCAAACTCACAGGACCTGTCTCCCTTCTTCTTTTGGCCTCTGGTCAGAATTACAGCTGATCCTTTGTTCTCCTTTTTTTGTTTCTAAAGAAAGAGAACAAATGTGCTTGGTTTTATGAATGTCTCCGTACTAGTAACGCTCTCCTCCACCAGAGCTCCGACCCTCAGGGACAGTGTCTCGCCGCACCTCAAACGCCTCTGACGAGTTACAAACAGAGGTTGGATGAATTTAAGAGGTTGTTCAAAGAAGTGCCAGAGTCAGAGATACTCATAGCGGGTGAGTTATATAAAGACTGCTTCTCATGGTAATTATAGTATTAGTCCATTTATTTTGATGATATTCTCCACTGATCAATTATTTCAATTGTCCTTGTTTATTTTAGGTTCATAATCATTTTAAAAAAAGGCCTTGTTTTATAAGTCAAAGATAAACAAGTTAAGTTAATATTATGTAATATAATAGGCATGTGACCCTCTAACTCTAGCATGGAAAGGAGCATCTTGAAGCCACAAGGCTATGCTGAGTAGACCTAGAACCTAAAATAGTCTAAAATATAAATGGTGACATGGTTTCTTTATCTAAAGTGAAGTGTAAGAAGGTAAATCAAACTACGGCTCCCACACCATCTTATTACAGTGGCCTGTTTTTATAAATATAGTGTGTATCCTATTAATTTGCATGGATGATTTCAGCAGCCTTGTATACTTCCTCCAGACTACCCGTGTGCCCTCCAGCGGGACATCCTCCTTCAGGGACGCCTCTACCTCGCAGAGAACTGGATCTGTTTCCACAGCGTAGTGTTTCGGGGTACAACGGTAAGTGGAGAACAGAGGGAGAGAGGGGAGGTTGTACAGTCTAGAAACACATTGTGTTCACATTAATGGAGCTGCAAATGTGTGGAAAAAGCAACCGAATATGTGAATATATATATATATATATATATATATATATAGTGGGCGCACCAATGCAGCCCACTGCTCCTTAATAACTAAGGATGGGTTAAATGCAGAGAACACATTTTGTTGCACTCGTGCAATGACAATAGATTGAATCCAATTATAGACTGCATGTGCAACAGATGAACGAGCAAGCCACGACAGTAAAAATAGCATATGAGACGGTTGCGTCAGTCGACCATATGCTAATACAACATTGCTGCTGTGAGTTCAAGCCTCTCCTTGGGAGTTACTGAATGTCATTATAAGACGTCCTCACAATTTAACTCTTGAGTGAAGGAGGATTGAGCTCACAACATTGGTATCCAGGGGCTGATTATTTTAATTATAACATGTTTTCATAAGCATGTTTGTAATTATTCCTTCCGTACACATGGCATCTATTGCACCTGCCCATCCGGGGAAAGGGATCCTCCTCTGTTGCTCTCCTGAAGGTTTCTTCCCCCTGTAAAAGGGTTGTTGGGGAGTTTTTCCGGATCCGATGTGAGATCCTGGGATAAGGATGTCCTATGTGTACAGATTGTAAAGCCCTCTCAGGCAAATTTGTAATTTGTGAGAATGGGCTATACAAAATAAACTGAATGGAATTGTGCACTAACTACTCCCCTTTTCTCATAGATTATACTGCCTCTTAAAGACATCATGACTATGACCAGAGAGAAAACGGCTCGTCTGATCCCCAATGCCATCCAGATCTGCACAAGGACGGAGAAGGTGTGTACGAGGAGGGGCGAGTTTATTTCACGTTTGATTAACACATACTCCATTACTTTACACCTCTTTACATCTTCACCTGCAGATATTCTTCACATCCTTCTCGGCAAGAGAGAAAAGTTACCAGGGAGTTTTCCGCATGTGGCAAAACACGCTGTTGGACAAGGTAGGTCTTCCCCCACTTACCTGCTGATACATCCAGTCTCCTGACTGCAGACACTCGTCAGTGCAATGCTCATTCTCCATGAGGGAGTGACGACTGTTCATGCAGGCTCAACAATAGTCCCTGCTTCATACTTCTGCAGTCACATGTATAACAAACACGCCAACACAGATGTTGCAGTTGTGCACCGACTTGAGCGCTGGGACTAAATTCCTCTTCGATCACCAGCAACTCTGTGACTTTACTCTATTTGGCAGCACTTATCTAATCAGTCCAGAGTCTGTATTGTATTGCCCCGTCTTCCTTTGAGGTTATCGCTGCTGCTCTGCTATTGAATGTAGGGTAAAGATCTGCACACAGCAGCACAGCAGGGTTCGCACAGCAGTCCAACAGATACACACTTTTGTTAATTGTTCCACATGCTGAGGTGCTGTTTGGAAGAAGTTACAAGTCAACTATATTTAGTTGTAACCAACTCTTTGTAATGTAAAATAAATAAACTAGAAAAACGTAACGCTGTAGTTTAAAAACTGCAGGCGCAAACACTGTCGATAAATAAAAATATATATTATTTGCACGCGAGTTGAGTTTGAAACATTTAAATGGGTTTGAGGTCTCTGAAGTGATACTGCTGAAATTGTATGATAATGTAATTATATATAGCACCATAGTTGAATCGCAATATAGTATGGAAATGGCAGACTAACAATGAAAACTAGCCATTTAGAGAGAAAATTATACAAATGCAAAATCATTTATAAACGGGGTTGGATTTCATGTAAATCGAAAAAAGATTAAAACTCCAAAGTGAGTCGACTAAGCCACGAAAGCAGTTAAGCATGTCATATATGTTTTATATTGTGCTCAAATACTGGAAGGATTTACCTCCAGTATGTCACAGGTGTAGTCAAAAATAAAAATACTAGCTCAGCCATTTCTATTTAGAGAATGAGTAAATATTAAAGCCCAATAGGACTATCCTGGAAAAACTAAATGTAAAAAAATATAGATGATAAATTATGCAGGCATTATATTATCTTGTTTTTAAGAGGGGAAATGATGCAGCAAAGACTGTTCTTGTAGACGGGCACCATGGCAGCCTTCCCAAGGGGGTGCGAGTCTGCTGGGATTTGGAGAACCAACACCTGCATGAAAACATCCCGCCTAGAGTTCAGTGACCTCTCAGGTGTGGCCCCCGGGCTGATTTACATGCTGCCTCAAAACGCTCACAGCGCACTTGGCGCTCCGCGTATGTCGCAGCGAAACTGTTAGCGGAATCCCTTTGTTGATGCGGACCGTCGCTGAACCGGACTCTCGACCTGTAGAACCGGAATTTATTTACCTTTTTTTTTTTTTTGACATTCAAACATTTTTTATTATCGCGGCTTACATCTGGGCGGCGCGTCTTTGCGCCTCTGAACTCGCTCCAAACTCGGGACTTCCTGAATGCGCGTCCAGGTTGTAGATCACTGGCTGACAGGCAGTTGAAACTCGCAGCTGCGGGGAACGTGTCGTCTGACAAGTAAGTAAAGTCCGTGTTTATGGATCTGAAACTGTATCTCTCTTTTGTGGCGCTGAATCACCGTGTGTGGTTCCATATGGTGAAAACAAACAACGTGTCGGGTTAAACTGGCACGCAGCAATACGGACTGTTTATCACTCTTTCGCAGCGCCATACAGCTCCTATTGTTTTGGTAACTGCTCTTTGGTTGTCAACACGATCATGTCAGATTAATATCCCAGCGGCCAGAAGTGACGATATGTTGTGTAGGTGCTTGTCACCCATGGAGATAAGACTGTAAATGATACTGTGTGGCGACTAAACGTTTCACGGTTACCTTTAACAAACTCTGAGTCGACTTTCAGCTACATTCTCTGCATATTATGGATCACATCTGTCAAGCAGAGTCCTTATTGTGCAAGAGGAAGGGGTATCTACAGGAGCCGGTTTATGTTTCTATGACTTTGTGACCTCCATTTCTCTGGTCCTTTAGCCTCTGACCAGCTTGGAGTTGTGGCAGATGGTCAGACAGCATTATGGGCATGACCTGGGCCTGAGCCACGAGGAGATGGAGAGTTTAGAGATATCGGCAGACTCAAGCATGCAGACGAGGTAACACACTCCCACTTGCACGGCCTTACTCGCACGCAATCCAAATGTGCTGTGATTTGACACCACCTGTCTGTCTGCAGCATGCCAGTGAGGCCCGGGGGCAACGATGGTATCGGGAAGCTTGAGCACCCTCGGTCCCTCCGCCTCCCTGGGATGGAGCATGGGCCTTTAGAGACCTCTTCTCCTCAGAGGGAGGACTTGCCTTCCCCTCTCGGCTCTCCCAACACGGTATACATCTTTTTCGTTCTCAATTCATTGGTCTACGCATGCCAAAAATATGTTCCCGTCTCATTGGTTTGCATCGCCTCTCTCGCAGAACGGCTCTCGTAGTCCTGCTCCCTCGCTGGACCGCCTCGCCCCAGAGAGTGTTTCCAAAAACTCCTTGCTCTCTCTTGACCTCAACGCCAATGAGAACGATGCATCTGAGCAGAGCGGTTCAGAAAGCATCGAGGACGGTAAGAAGAGGCACTGGAGGATACGTGAGCTCATGGGTTGCCCTGTTGGTGGTTTAACATGTTCCTCTGTCTCTAAATATCGTTGCCTCATTAGTGGAGGAGCGAGTGGGTTTTCCCCAGGTACATGGTCGACTCTATCTGAACAAGGTGTTCCACATCAGCGCCACCAAGATGTTTGAGCTGCTCTTCAGTGACTCCAGCTTTACTCGCAGGTTCATGAATCTTAGGAAGACAACCAGTGAGTGTTCAGCTTTTTAAATCTACATTTAAAGCCATAAACATGGAGGGTGGGCCTTGTATACACTGCTGCACTGTTTATCTGTTGGTTACAATGTTTAACTGTATGATCCCTGCTTGATTAATGAATACATTTCTAAAACCAGTTCTGTTTCATCAAAGCCAGTACCATATATTTGAATTGTCCTTTGTGTTATCAGACTACAGCTTTACCGCTTGGCAAAAAGATGCCTCAGGAAACATGAAGAGGAATCTGAACTACACAGTAACCATCAGCAACCCTCTGATTGGCAAGTTCTCTACCGCTACAGAGAACCAGGTGTGTTTACATTTGTGTAAATGGCCCGTGTGCGCCTGAATGGATGAATAATCATGTATTTGTACTTTAATTATCTCTCAGATACTGTACAAAGAATCCAAGGATGGTCAGAATTACCTGTTGGACTCCGAGGTGTACACTCATGACGTTCCCTATCACGATTACTTCTACATAAAAAATCGCTACTGCATCATAAGTAACTCGAAGCGGAAGTGTCGCCTAAAGTAAAGAATTCATGATTATCTCATGACTTTGGATACTTCTTTTAAGCAGCTGCCATTTAAAACTATCTATCTGCTTCCAGGGTTTATACTGATGTAAAATACAATAAGCAGCCATGGGGCCTGATCAAGTCTTTCATCACAAAAAACTCCTGGAGCGGCATTGAAGAAAATTTCCGACAGCTGGGTAAGTAGAAAGCCGTCCGCCCAGTGTGCAAAAGAATGAGCCTCTCTGTCTACTTTCCAACGCTCGTGTCTTATTCGATCTCCTATCTGATATCAATGTTTCCTCCAATGCACATCCGGCTCTGCAGCAGAGACTTATTTCACAGCTGTGTTTGCAAGAAAGGAGTAAATGAAAATAATAGTCAACAAAAAAGGTTTATGATGTACATTAGCCACCCTAGTTTTAACCCTGCTAACTGACCCATGTTTGACACTGCACAGAGATAGAACTGCTGGAGGAGGAAGCAGAGTTGAATCAAGGAGGTGGAGACTCTGGGAAGACGGGTGGGCTTCGGAGGAGGAGGCGGACTTTTAGCCGGACTCTGCCAGAGCACATGAAGCCCAATAAGCAGTACGGACCAGACCTTGAACATCACAGTGATGGCACCATGGGTAAATGACATGCACTATATATAATGGCTTTAAAGGAATAGGTTTGTTGAGAAAATCGAAACCACTGTCTTTTTTTTATATTTTTGAGCTAGGAACTCACCAACGCTAATTTAATCTTGTTTGTATAAAGACGGGTTGAGGCTTCACAGGAGGTTCAAGTGATCAAAACACTGACTTTCTGAGTCAACATGAGGAAGTCACTGTGTCCCGGCAATAAATAGTTAATAGCTAAATAAGGCCATAAAATGACGTGTTGTTTTGAATCCTACGGCTTTTGTGCAAACCTCTTTACGATAAGCTAATCAACTCTTTGCTCTAGTTTCATTCTTCATGAAAAGATGTGAGGGTACTATCGATCATCTCATTTTGGGTTTTGCGTGCACATTTTTAACTGAAATGTTTAACCACACCTACAAGGCTGCTAAGTAGAGAGTCAAACCATTTACTTAATTGTTCAAACAATATTTTTGTAGGCAGAGATGCCAAAAGTGTTTGTATGTACATTTTAAACCCGGGGGCCCATCTCCTTAATCTGACCTTAGTAAAACATGAACCTGTGAGGCCTTTAGCCCTTTTAAAAAGTACCAAGATGTTTAAATGTTGACTGTTGTGCATCAAAGAGAATTTCTTGTTGGGATAGAAGCAGCGGTGACAAAGCCTTGTAAACAAACGTTTAATATTACTCAGTAGAAGTGTCACTGTCTTATTGGCTTGCACCCATAACACACCCACAAAACGGCAGCATCAATATGTCAGGCTGTTGTAAAATGCTGCACGCCATAGGGTGGAAATAGCTTCAAACTTTTTCATATTGTCAGCAACCACGGTTTTGTTTTCAAATGGCCATCATGTCTTTCTTCTTATCTATAATGTATTACAGGTCCCGTAGAAATGAACAACCTGCACAAATGGAACACTACGACCTTAGTGGCTGGCATGAGTCTGATGTAAGTATGAAATATAAAATGTAATTTCTGGTGTTGACGAGCTTTCTTCCAACATTCATCAGGTTAACCTCGGTGCTTTATCGCTCTTTCAGTTTGCTGATGCTGATGGTGATGAACATGGGTCTGTTTTTCAAGTTGTGGGCGATGGAGGACGTGGCCCACCGCATTTACCTGACCACTAAGCATCGGCTGAGGGACAGGGCTGAGGCCAGGTCGGATACTTTTCTGTTCCTTTTGCAAGATGACTGATGTCTAATCAAGGGCGACAATCCACACTGGTTTTATCTTCTGCTACTTTTTTTATATAGCAAATGTAAATGTCATATTTTGCATATAACAATAATCACTTTTTATTTCTTTCTGTTTTGCAGCTTAGCCCCCGAATATGGGCCACAACAGGGACCAGAGTATGGGACCAGAGAGGAGGCGCAGCTGCTAAAAACTGTACTGCAGGACTCCATCAACCTTTTGGAACAGGTAGGACAAGCTGGGAATTTACTGCAGAAGTGAACAACTGTAGCTTTGACGTGAATAGGATTTTTGACTCTTCATCTTGTCGTCACAAAGCATAGACATGCAGCCGTCATTTTCCATTTCACAAGCGGCGAGAGTCCATCTCATAAATTCTTTGCAGTCTTGTCACACTTATTTTTTAAAGCCTAAAGCTGAGTCTGTTGTTCTTCTTCTCCTCACAGCTCCGCAGCTCTCTGATAATGCTGCAGCAAACCTTTTCTTTGGCCAATCGAACAGCAGCTCCATAGTGATGCTGCACAGAGATGCTTCACACATGGCGAATGCAGAATGCCTGTCCCCGGCCCCGTGGAGGAACAAAAAGACTTTAGTGATCCGTCTGTTGAAATCTCTGGTATCCAGTGACGTTGCCATGTGGACTTCCCCAAACCACTGACGTATCATTTGTTGCCAGGGGTTACAGGTTCCAATGCCTGTGGCGGGGCGGGGCCTCAGGTGCCAGGATGTTTTTAGCGTTGTGGACTAACTGCTGCAAGGAGCAGGAGTTTTAGGTTTCTGGAGGCTGCTGTTGTCTGCTCCCTCGGCTGGTGTCTTTTTAACTCTTTACTAAAATGGTGGCATTGAACTTCAGCAAACGCCTTACTATGTGCTGATGATCGTGTCACACCAAATGAACTTTTTAAAATGCTTTTACTTTTTTTTTTATTCCAGGGATGTGAATCTATATTTAAAACAATTTCCTCGATGTACTCTTTTTGCACATGTTTTAATTTGCACAATTACCTTGTAGCCGTGTTTTTAATAATACTGTATATGAGCCAAATCTGGTGCTGTTGACGATGGGCCTTTTTTCTTTTTCCTTTTCACACCACTGATACACATTTGATTAATTTTCCTCATACTTCATGTATTTTCTTCTACACTGTGAACCAAGTATAATATGTTGGTTTAATTTAAAATTCTACATGTAGGGTCATTGCGACTCTCAGGTTATCTCTCACTTTGCTTTCTCACTGTTAACACTAGAGGTATGGTTGATTTGTTATTTACATGAACACAATTGTCTTTTTTTTGTTAATCACTTGTTGGTCACATGCCCCTACAATTGTCATGTTTGTTTACAGTGTTTTCTAACACCGTAGTTTGTGTGCATAATTTTGTACAGCTGTTTTTACTTAAATCCAATTCTGCAAGCGACCACATGTTTGTTTTAAACATTTTTAGCCATATTGCAATAAATAAACACAATTTATTGCCATAATCATGAGCTGTGCTTCCGACATTTTCAAGGTACACCCTTCGAGCTGAAAATTATTATTTTCATAAATTATTTTCTTGATGAATTCTTGTCTATAAAAAGCTCTAAATATTATAAACTATAAAATAGTGTTATTAAAATGTCCATCAAACAAGCTGACATTTTGGTTTAACCAACTTATTCAGTTTTCTATCATCGGAGACCCAAAAAAACTCCCCGATTTAAACATTTTAGAAGCTGTCGATTTTAATCATTTTACTTTAGGAGTTACTGAATTGATTACAGACCACTGCAGGCTTAAAAAAGAGCTCATGATTGTATATTGGTTATTATATAATGTGTTTCTTTACCTTGCTAATTATTTATTTATTATTCTTAAAGCTGATCTGCCTCAGAACAAAGGGAAATTACCATGTTGCTCTTCACCAAGTGTCTGACCAGAGTAAGAGTACTAGACTTCATTGTATGAAGCCAAGACTTCTTGATTGTTTGATTTGTTTTGTTGTATGATGCTGGGAACTGCACACTGTCTGCTACTGCTGGAAACAGAAGTGGAAAACTAAATGGGAGTAAAGCCCAATGTGTCTTTGTCACAGGTGAAATACAAGACTCTTCAGACATTCTTTAATTATTTACCACTAGCATGTCCTTGTGTACTCCGAGAGGGACTACCATATTGCCTCTGTAGGATATCTGATACTGGCAATTGGTTTATGTTGAAAATCTATTGTTGTAGCCTATGGACTTTAATAAAAGAGTATATACTATCTTAGACTTTTCTCTATACTATTACTATTAATATTGAGTTTTTGAATCCACTGTTTACAGATAATTACTTCATATGTTAAGGTTATTCATACACAACACTACACGACAGATTCTGAACTGCTCAACCGTAAAGCAGCAGCGAGTCAAACTGATCTCAGACCAGCGCAGCTCGAGGTGTGGGCGTGTAACCGAGCCGTGGGCTGGACCCGGGCGGAACCTATGACGTCATTATCCAGGGACTCTGTTTGGGGACAGAGCCACAGGACATCATCCTTGTTAATAGCGCGTATCAAAATTGGATGCCCGGTACAGCGATCCCGAACTGGGACGAGATCCCCGTCGAGAGCCCGGACCCGTGATCCCAGACCGGTTTATTCATCCTGGAGACTTCCGAGAAACACCGGATACGTCAGCTGCTGAAGACTTCCGGTGAGACGCTTCGAGGAGGAGGAAACCGCCTGACTCGAGATTCTACTCGAAAGCTTCGGCATGTAGCAGATCTTCGGTCAGGTTTGCTAGGCTGTGTTTCAGCTTCTGTTGTGGTTCTGTGGCTTCACGTGGACGCCGTGATTCATCGGGTCGGATGTATCTTTACACGGTTCTGGTTGACATGACGAGGGGAAATGTGGGTCAGCCGGTACCGATGAACCGAGAACTCCAGAACATGTTCAGTGAAAGAAAAACAAAGCCAAGTCCAACTGTAACACCCACATCAACTAACAATGCACCTCTCCTTCAGATGGAAGTCTTGTTATGTTGTTATTTGTATCTGATACATATTAGTAATATGTGTTCATTAAGTGTGCAAATAACGTATTTGAGTGAAGACGCATGTGTTTGGGAATGTTATTGCTTTCGGTGCATTCTTTGACCTCAGTGAGGTGATGGCCTCTGATAATGCCATTAGCCACTGCACTGCAATTCTCTGGGGAGCACTCGAGAGACTGATTTACTTTTATTTCTGATAGTGGTGCGGATGTTTCAAACCCTTGTTCTAACGTTTTAAATATTTAGTAATGGCTAATAGGATTAGGGCCATAATATGTAGCTCTCATATTGGAGGACCCTTCTCAGTCACATTCAGATATTTGTCGTCTTCTGTTGTAAGTGTGTGCGATCACAAAGATTGTTCTCACGTTTAAGAAGCTCTAGTTGTCAAATTTAGCTTTTTGATGTGGCTGAATCTGCCCCATAGAACTGTGGGTAATATAGTAATGACCTAATGAATAGGATTAGGGTCACCATATGTTTGTAGTATACATGGTACGATATAGATACGATGATATAGATGTTGATCCGTAGTCTTTAATGTAAAACATACGTGGTGTGAGACAGCACAGTGTTGTATCACAACTTAATCTAAGTTTCACACACCTGACAGCTGTTAACTAAATTAACACAATTTTGAATTAGAAATTATAAAAATAGTTAATAGTAATAATTTATTATCTCTCTTCTGACTAATTATTGTACCTTTTGAGGGATGCGTCCCTAGCCTTAATCCCACTGTAACAGACTGTCTCATGTGTTTTGGTATTGGAGATGATAGTTCCATTTGGGGTTTGCCGTTGAGAGAAACGGTAATAGGGCTTGTTGGAACAAATAAATAAAGAGTGAAGCCGTGGGCTGAATGACACGCCTGATCTCCCGACTCGGGAGTTTTTTTATTACTTTTTTACTTTTATTACTTTTGTACATTTCTATTACCTTTTAACTTTTTGATTACTCTTTTACTTTTTATTACTTATTTATAATTGTTTTACCTTTATTACTCTTTATAAATTTGTTACTTTTTCATTACTTTTTGTTATCATTATTTTTACTTATTTTCCTTTTTTATTACTTTACTTTTTTATTACTTTTATTTTCTTATTTTTGACTTTACAACTTATTTACTTTTTTATTACTTTTTACTTTTTATTACTTTCTGAATCTCATTTAATCTGTAACATAAATGTTAATTCATACACACTTTTTTATTATTATAATCTCATAGGCTGCCCGTCATGAAGAAGCGAGCCAACAAGGGGCTGGAGGAGGAGGAGGAGGCGACGCTGTGCTGCTGCGAGTATGTGAACCGACTCGGAGAGCGCAGCCATGTGGGAGCCTGCTGCTGTGACTGTGAGGACCTGGACGACGCCTGTGACCGGTGAGTGGAGGACGGAGGAACATCACTTCACAGGTGTTTTGGTGTCCAGTGAAAATCATGCTGGGCATAATATTCTAAAGGTGTCACTACTTAATTTTTCTCAAATCTGACCTTTGACCCGTATTTAGAAGTTACTGTCTTTTGCATTGTCTCCAAAATAATAAGGGGTCTCGACAAAGCAAAGGCATTAACTTCCATTTGATTTCTCACTCCCTGTTTTTGATTATAGCAAACAAAAAAACTGTATCATAATGATTATGACCCAGATAGAATATAGTAATATAACATGAAACTATCCACTGAATAGTATATGAATACATTAATTAGGCACTACTACCTACACTAGTTGTTTTATGGTACATTACCAATTAGAATTAAATTGGCCAAAATAATATGTGTATCGAATGAACCCCTCACTCTAACGTTATGTTGGTTTACACGCTTCATTTCTGCCATAATCTATTGTCAGCAGTCTCCTACTTATGTTAGGATTTCGAGGTCTCAAAGCCATTTTTTCTAAGATCTTTCCTTTTTTAAGTGAGCCATTTAAATAAATTGCTTGGTGCAGAAAAACGGTACCTTCGTGCTTAGTGACATGATTTTGTATATCTATAATCCAGGTCCCTTACCCCCTCCCATCAACTAATCCCCTGAATATTAATGTTGTTTATTATTATGATGATTTATTATTCTGTTATATAATTAGTTCATAAACCCCTGGACTTTAATAGCATGTCAATGTGTTTCAGAATAATTTCTGCTGATTTGAAGAAATAAAAAGAAAAAACTTTTTGCACATTCAAATCTTATTCCACATATCTGTGTTCTCTGAGAAGATGAGAATGAAATCATGTTATTTTATTTCTAAGAAAATGAATCTATCTGCTGATGGCTCTATTGCTCTGCTGGGGTGGTAGTATTCCATACAGTTTGTCTGATACACAGTTTAGAGAATAAGCTGTGCTTTGCTTTCCATTGGAGGTGGACAATCAAAGTTAACATAATACACTTCTGATCAGACATTAATCTTATTTTTCAAATATATTGCTTGCAGAAGTATAACTCGTTCACTTGTTACTCTCTCAGGTTTTTAAAGAGGGAGTCTCAGAGACCTGAATCCCTGTCACATGTGACTGCAGTCGTCACAGACCGGATTCGTTTGCCCTGGCTATGGGGTGGAGCCCGAAAAGTGGATCTGACCATCATCCCTCCTCTTATTCTCCTGCCGGTCCTCCTGCACGTCGCTGCTCTCCACTTCCTGGTCGGCATGGTGGTCCTGACGGCTCTGCCCGGCCTGCTGCTGTGGTACTACTACTTCACCCATCGCAAGAAGGGACGGACCCTCTTCTTCCTCAGCCTGGCCCTCTTCTCCCTGGCATACATGTACTACATGTTCATCACTGAGGTGCTTCCCAATGGGGATATCGATCTGGTCCAGGTGGCCGTGGTAACCGTCGGGGTCGTACTCACCCTGGCCGCCCTCGTCCGCACCAAGAGAGAACTCGTGCGTCCGAACCAAGAGGCCGTCCACAGCAGGGTGACGTATTACAGCGCTCTGCCGGACAGAGACCCGGCCATCAACGGGGGGAAGGTGGACGTGACCCTGGCCGAAGACAACCGGGCGGGCTCGTCGGAGCATGCGGGGGCGGAGCTGAAGGAAAGCGGTGGAAGGAACTGGTGTCCGGTGTGCAGGATGGCGCGGCCCCCGAGGGCAGGACACTGTCGTATCTGTGGCGTCTGCGTGCTGCGTCTCGACCACCACTGTGTCTGGTGAGTGCCATTGACACGCCTTTCACTCGACCCGCCATCACTGTTCCTTCCACTGTGTCTCACATCTCAAACACTGAAGTTGTTGGTCTTCTTCTCCTCTTTTCTACACAAACTATTCAATAGATCATAAACAATGCAAAGTCTTCCTTTACAGGTTAGGTAATCATCTCAGACTGAATGTGTGTTTGTCCTGATCACACCTGGTGGTGTCTTTAAAACATTTTACAAAAAAAATGTATGTTGTGTGGAGTCAGCATCACCAACTCATAATATTCACAGCTACAAGTGAACAGTTCTTTGCTATTATCCACTCGTTCACGTGTGTGTGTGTGTGTGTGTGTGTGTGCTCCTGCATGTGTGTAGTGTAATGTAACCCTGTAGTCTCAGTACGATGTTTTGTCTGCCTCCGTGTGTACATGTGCGTCCCCCTCCGTCGGCGCCCGGGTAGGATAAACAGCTGTGTGGGGCAGACCAATCACCGCAGCTTCCTGCTCACGCTTGTCTTCTTCCTGTTGACGTCTCTGTATGGTATCATCCTGGTGCTGCAGAGTGTTTGTCCCGGTCAACACCTCCTCACCGCCCTACTCTACTGCCCGGGGGTCTACAACCAGTACAGGTACTGAGAGCCGAGACTCACTGAGAACTTTCACTTTATAGTCCCTCAAAGTTACTGTGTTCCTGAATCTGAAGCCTCCTTATTCTGATGTCATGAGTCCAGAAAATAGACTAATTGGTGTGTTTAAGTTGTCCATTCATTGTTATTGTTCTCAGGCCAAGTTTCACTTCTGATCTGTTATTGTGGGTTTTGCGTGGATAAGTCTTGTTAAAAAATGTTGCGTTAAAAATCGGCTAAACATTCAGCCACGACATTAAAATCTTTTGGATAACACTGAGCTCTACTTTCTGTACTTCAACACAACACAAACTCTGACAACCACCGTTGTCTACTGGCAATGAGTCACATGACAAAATAACAAACGGACAAAAGAAAGAAATTATATATTTCTATTTTGGGTCCTCGATGCTAGTAAACAAAAAGAAATCAGTAACAAAAACTTAATAATCACAGCACCGTTGGAGTATTCTCCATTGAGCATATGTTCTCATGCCTGTGTTTCAGCACTGCGCTTTGCTTCACCTGTGCGTGGTACAGCAGCATCGTGACCTGTGGGCTGCTCCACCTGCTGATGGTGCAGGTCATCAACGTCAGCTTCAACGTAACCGAGCGCGAGGCACGCACGGCCCTGAGAGAGAAAACCGCTCGCAGCACCTACTGGGGACTCGTCGTGGACACGGGTGTCTACTCTCAAGGTTTCCTTGGCAACTGGGGAGAGTTCCTGACCATGGGAGAAAAGCTGAATCCCCCATCGCCCGTCCCAGCAGAGCTGGTGTCAAACACCGTTTGCCAGCCCTGATTTGAAAACACTCGTTTGGATCTTATGGTTGCTGTTCCTGTTCAAGTCCACTGGATGGCATCACGGCTCTTCTCACTACAATGTCCTCTTCTGCTTGCAGCAACTCACTTGTATCACTGGGTTACAGTTATTGAGTTGCTCTGACTTGGACACATAGTAATAAAAGCTACAGTAGAACACATTCACTGCCATTAATGTCACTCACAACTGTCATCTCCTCCATGCAGCTGTGAACACTCTTATTGACCTTTTAACCTCTTTCCACTAGTCACTAGTCTCCCTGCCAAACAAATATCACTGTATCCGCCACACTGACTATCTTCTCTGGACTTGAACATTGTTTTAATGTCTCCTCTATATTCTAGTGCCTTGCTGGGAGATGACAAACAAGAAAAATGTGAGAATCAATAGTTGCTCAGCAGGGCCATGGCGGGAGGCAAGACACATCATTTCAAAGATTGCCTCTCACACGTACCTGCAGTGTTTTACAAAGGAAGGTACCTAACTTGACCTTGTGAGTGTCATGGATTATTTATCACTGATGAATGAAACGCCACATAATCAGACAATCAAGGTTCTACAGTTTGTCATTGCATTTAACATAATGAATGATCGGACAGCCATGAATATATTAGTAGTTACTTTTATTCTCTTAGCTGGTTCTAATGGATTCATTATTAGTTTATTGAGAAGTTAGCTTTCCACTATTGCTGAAAGTTTACCAAAGAGATTTCCTGGAAAGGTTTAAAAGGTTTTATTTGTTTTGCGAAATTCTAAAAGTTGTATTGGTCGAGTTGTGTTTGTATGAAATTCATGTATTTATTTTTATTAAAATAACGTTGAGATATGTGTATTCATCATGTCTTCGTATGCGTGTCCTCCAGAGTTGTTGAGATGTTTGTGTGCGAGTCTTTCTCCGACAGTGCCGGCTTCTCCCAGAGGCTTTACAGCGGGTAGGAGCCGAAATCCGGCAGAACCTCAGCCACCCTCCGCCCCAGCTTCTCCCGCCGCTCCTCCTTCACTCTTTCCTTGCGCAGCAAAGAGGGAAGCTGCCTCCAGGCCAGCAAACATCGCCGCAGCATCCGTCTGAAGAGCAGGCAGGTGGAGGGACAGACGGGAACAAAGCAATAAGAAACTGCATTATAGGGACAGACGCGGTGACAATACCAAATGAGTTTTCACGTGATGTCACCGGGGGCCTATTGACCATGGCAGCCGGTGGGTTTGGCTGACCTCACCTGAAGTTGAAAAACACTCGCTTTCAATGACGGTGGAATCATTGAATTAGAGCAGTGACACAGAAACCATAACTTTTTACATGACGGAAAACAGGACTGAATAATAATGCTGTTACTCAGCACAATACAAACGACACATTTTTGCTGATTTATAATTATAATCCTGCAAATGTATTTAAATGCAAATTAAAGTGTCCACTCACTCAGTGAATGGTCACTATCAAACTTGGCTCAAGGGTAAATGTCTCTATTATTTTTGAAAAAGCTTCCTTTCTTTTTTTTCAGTCTATAAATGCTAGTTTAACTATATTCAAGTTTCTGCTTAAGCGGCAAAACCCGAATGACATTAAACGTGATATAAAGAGTCATTTAGAACGAACAGATTTGAGGCACATCCCTGGAGTTAAAGAGATGATGGTGTTTATAATCTATGCACATGCAGTTGCAGTGGAAAAGATATTGGTAAATATAAACGACTGCATCTGCTCCAATACCGTTATCATATTCTGCATTGTTTGTTTATGAATTAACCATCGTTATTGCAAGTCAATCTCGAAAGACATGGCTTCCTTAAAAATGTAAAAATAGATAAAAATATAAAAAAGGGTTTGATACAAATGTTTTTGTTTGTTTGTGTGTAAACAAACTGCGCTGATATAACATTTTGATCGAGCAAGCTTTTAAATTGAATTTGACAGTGAACATATGGGAGAGCCATGGGCAGCAGACCTGTTGTTGTGCTCCTGAGCGAGCTCCTGACGGTCCCACTGCAGCAGCCTCTCCTGGGTCACATGGTCAAGGAGCGCCAGCAGAAACCTGCTCAGAGTGCGAGTGCGATAGAAACGCTTGGCTCTCTCCTCTTGAATCATCCGCCAGTCTCTAAGCTGAAACATTGAACACATTCTCAGAGATGGATGGATTTTTACTGATTGTGGACTGCAAAAATCCACAACAGAACAATTGAAAGTGAGTTTGAGTGACGAGGACAGCACCGAGAAAAGGTTATTAACTTTTCTTTTTTTTTAAGATTGGGCCCCCTGAAAACATGATTTAGTGCAGGTACAGGAGAAGATTAGTAAACGGTATTGCTCCTCCAAGCCTTTGGCTGAAGATGGGCAGACTGCAATCCTGATTGTGTGTGTGTGTGTGTGTGTGTGTGTGTGTGTGTGTGTGTGTGTGTGTGTGTGTGTGTGTCAAAAGTCAAAGTCAAAGTCAAAGTAGCTTTAATGTCAATTTCTACGCATGTTAGGACATACAAGTAATCGAAAAAACGTTTCTCACCCTCCTACGGTGAACAAATAAGTGCACACGCACAACAACAGATAAGACATATAGATACACACACAACAACAGATAAGACAAGACATATATATATATATATATATATATATATATATATACATATAGTTATAAACATGTAGATACATTTACAGCAGCATGGGTTTCCTTTAAAGTGACGTTATGTAGTGCAAAAAAAGTATACAGTAAGTGGTAAAGTAAAGTGAAGTGAAGTAAAGTGACAGTAAGTGGCAAAATGATAAAGTGCAAGGGACAGTGATGAGTCCTGAGGTATTGTAGGGGGGGGGGGGGGGGATTTCAGCCTCGTATCAGACTGACGGATATGGCTGGGGGGAGTGAGGGGAGAGAGTTTAGCTTTCTGACAGCTTGGTGGATGAAGCTGTTCCTGAGTCTGGTGGTGCGGCAGCGGAGGCTCCTGTACCTTCTTCCAGAGGGCAGGAGGCTGAACAGGCTGTGTGCGGGGTGGCTGGTGTCACTCGCAATCGAGGTAGCTTTCCGGGTGAGGCGGGTGGTGTAAATGTCTTGCATGTGTGTGTATACATACTCTTTTCCAGCAGCTTAAGCTCCTCCGAAGCAAAAAGTGCTGGTGCAGTTGGTCAGCAAAAGCTTCCTTCTCCGACAGGGACTCTCTTGCTGATTGCTGCCAGCCTCGTGTGCACCGCCTCAGGACGGAGACATTGTGATGACGCTCGGCCAGCTGGCAAGCAATGAAAAGAAAAATGTTGATGCACGCTGATAAGTGCATCCAAACTCATATCATACGTGCCAGGTTTAACAAATAGGTTTTATATCTATCCATCTGTGAAACATGTCTGCACACACATTCATTTTGTGTCCAGTTAGGAAGTTTTTTGGAAGATAAAATAACGTAATAAGAGAATAAAAAGATAATGAGAGGATGCAGCTACAAAGTTGTTATATTCTTTAGCTTGGATTTTTTTCTCCCTCAGCCTTGATTTACGTGTGCAGGTCCAGAAGAGTATACTGTATGTGAGTAATTAGGTGGTGGGTTTATGTGGAGCTTTGCCCTTGGCCTGGGGACATAAATCAAGAAAATATCAAAACATAAATCAGCCACAAAAAAATAGATAAAGATGAATATGGGATTCAAAAAAAGTTATTTATATCACTGGTTAATTAAGGGAAAGCTCTGAGCTTTAGTTAAGACAACTGACAGGACATATGAAAGCACATACATAATCCTTTTTTAATCACTCAAATTTAAAACAGATTAGTCTTTATAATCTTTGTTGTATAGAGAAAGAAATATGTATTCTGTCCACAAGTGGTCTGTAAGTCATGAAAGACATCCAGCCAAAAGTTTGATCAAATTTAATTAGAATTATAAAAAAACATTTCAAGGACACACATTTACTTTCAATGAAAAACTGTCAGCTGACACACAGTACTGTGCAAGCCGGTTCGTTTTCTTCTTCTTCTTTAATTCAAATCCACGTGTGTCCTCGGACTTGGTACCTTTGTAGGTCAGAATGTCCTCTTGCTTATTGTAATTCGTTTTTAGGAGCATGTGTGTTGATGTGGAGCCTGAAGCTCTCCTTGCACAGCTCCCTGTTCAAAGTAAAGGCCAGAACCAAATGTTCCTCCTCAGTTGGAGGAGTGAATATACCCCCTATGTTGCTATAGCTGACCGCTGAAATGACAAGACAGGTGGTTCACCTGTATGTTGGCTTGTCTGATCTGAATGAGACGTTTCCATGGCGCCAGGCCTCGCCGCAGCAGCAGGTTTCTGCGGTGGTGTTGACGGGCCAGCTTCATTAGCTCCTGTTGCCTTTTCAGCTGCCTCTGTTTCTCCTCTTCCCTCTGCACAGACACAAGGAACATGTGGCAATAGTACAGACCTGCTACATGTCGGTCAGTGTTACTGCTTCCTGTATTTGAACAAATGTTATCGGAAGCAACCAGGAAGAATGAATCTCACCTCTCTTTCCTGCCTTTTCTCCTCCCTTTTCTTTTCCGCTGCTTTGTGTTTCTCCTCCTCCTCCTCCCTCTGCCTCTGCTCCTCAACAGCTTTCATCACAGCCTGAAAATATATTATAATTAGTGTTTTTTTAATGATATATATATATATACATATTGTTACAGACAATAAAACCTGCTGCTCTTCATTTATTTTTCAATCTCTCACCAGTTTTTCCTCGTCCTTCTTTCTCTTGAGTTCCTCAATTTCCCTCCTTCGTTCTGCGCGCTGACGTGCACGGGCCTCCATAGCTTCAAAGAAACAAAAGAGGTGAGTTGAGAGGTATTCCTCTGTGGTACAATAGTCTGAGGAGTGAATATGTATATGATTATGAGTGATTCATATTCTGAACACGTAACTGGGGGGAGTTGCTGTGGCCCGATATAGGCCTATAGGCTTTTACATCAGCAATGTTATTGTTCTTGGGCGTGATTCGGGGTCATGCAATGTTCTTTACGAACGAACGACGGCATTCATTGTTGGGAGGAAAATATGTGTATGCTATGAATGTGTGTGTGTGAGTTTGTGCATTTCATCATCTGCTTTTAAGCTCTCCGAGTGAAGGACCTTGCAGACTGACCCGTAATGATTGCACGGGGGCATGTCTGCCGCGCGGCAGCTTTCCTTGGCGGTGCACAGAGACTGTCAGGTTCCCCAGTAACTCTTGATGCCCTGCAGCAGTAACAGTGAAAGCCAGAAGCACAGAAACAAAGGCTCAAATCTCTGTTGGCACGTTCACATTCTATGAATGTACAAAATATAAACTTCTTCACAACTATTGACTTTTGCACAACCCCCGCTCCTCTGTTCTCTCCAGCATTAAATCCCTCTGCAGCTGTTTCTTTGAATCTACTCTGAAAATGATATGTCAGAAGAAAAGCTTTTCAAGGATAATAACTTCTACCCCAATACACCACTTTGGAATAGTGGAACAGGAAAGGTCTACGACTTTAGATTTAGACAAGTTGTAGAAATGGAATATAATATTATTACGTGTGTTTTCTTTGATGTATAATCACCTGAAAATAAGAGTCTTGAATCTTTCTCATAACTGGCAGCTTAGATATTGTTATTATTAGTGACTTTAAACCGTTTATTAACTATTTACAAAGCCAACCGTGAATATGGGTGAATCTAGAGACGTCTAGAGCTTTTGTGACATCTCAACATGTTGCAGTGAGCCTACCTCTGCTCTGAGAGTTCACTGTTGTGGCTTTTTGGTCGTGATGCGCTTAGCTTTGATAGCTGGGTGAGCTGGCCGATCTTCTCCATTTCCAGCTCCAAACCCTTCACGTTCTGCTCCTCCTTCAGCTGTGCAATCTTCTCTTGCTGCTCCTTCAACAGTTTCCTCTGCTGTGTGATGATCTGCTGCTGGACGGCGTGTCTGTTCTCAAACCTGCTGCCCGGCAACACTGCACTTTCTGAACAGGTGAAGCCGCCGCCCTCGCCTCTCTGCTGTGCCCCATGGAGCTCAGCGGCAGTCGGTGCTGCATGGCGCCTGGTCACCTGCCATGGCTGAGTGGGCTGGGCCACAGCACCCACAGGGGTCATATGCTGAAGTGCTGCAGAGGCTTTGTGGGCTAAAGTGCGTGACCTGTGGTGATCCGGCTACAGAGAAGGCATAATGATGTTTATACATTAGCGTTCATAAGTTTGGGATCACTTAGAAAAGAAAAATGTCCTTATTTCTCAAAGAAAAGCACTGCTTTTGTTCAATGAAGATAACATTACATTCATCAGAAATACACTACACATTGTTAATGTGGCAAATGACTATTCTAGGTGGAAACATCTGTTTTTTATTGAAATATCTACATCGGTGTATAGAGGCTCATCTCCAGCAACTATCACTCCAGTGTTCTAATGGTACTTTGTGTTTGCTCGTCGCCTTAGAAGACTAACGGATCATTAGAAAACCCTTGAACACCCTTGTGCAATTAAAATAGCACAGCTGAAAACAGTTAAGCTGGTGAAAGAAACTATAAAACTGGCCTTCCTTTGAGCTAGAATTTGAAGAACAAAATTAATATTTCAAATAAAAATCATTATTTATAACCTTGTCTGCCTTGACTATTTCCTATTCATTTTGCAATTCATTTGATAAAAGTGTGAGTTTTCATGGAACACACAATATTGTCTGGGTGACCCCAAACTTTTAAACGGTAGTATATATATAAGCAGCAAAGGCTTGATAGTGAGGATGGCCTCTTTATTGACCCATCCTCCATGAACTCAAACGTGATCTCTTCAGTCCCTCGAGCTCTGTGCCACTCTCCTACACCACTTGCTTCCGTCTCCTCTATGCCTTCACACCCCTATATTCACACCACCCCCTTCTTTACTGCTCTCTCTCTCTCCAGAGTTTGGAATATAAGTGTTCCTCCCTAGTTGCCTCAGAAAGGTTCAGGCCATGCAAAGAGGAGATTTGTGATGTATTTTAAAAGTATCATCTTCCAAGGACAGGGCTAATGTTTGTTTACAACGGTGATTTGTCAGGTCATCTTCAGTGAGAAGCATCAACAAAGAGGTTAACACAATCCCTTTGCGTTGGTGTTGATGAAATGAGGATTTGTGAGTGCACCTCTCACCTTCTCTGGGGCCTCAGGTGGGTTAGTTGCCTCAGCTGGGGCCATAATGCCCTGTAAAGTTTGGGTTTCTGCTGACATGAGTTTGCCCGTTGATGCAGCGTTGATTAAGGCAGCCATCTTGCGTCGGATCTCCTGCTGCTGAGCCAAAAGCTCTCGTTGTTCCTTCTCTATCCGACACCATAACTGCCACTCATTCAGACATCGCCGTAGTAACCGCCTTCGGTCACTCTCCACAGCCAGCTGGCTTTGTCTAAAAGAGGGAACAAATGTGATTTCATTTTTAACCATCAATTATAGCTTTGTCAAGGTAAAAAAGGATCAGTGACGGTCTTCTAGGAATACTGTCATACATTTAAAAATGTTGTATATACAGTAGGTTATACTTAACATTGTGTCATTTGTGGGTAAAGGCAGGATGTATACAAGGATTGGTGATCAGAACCTTTAACACAATCTCAGTGAGGTTTTTACCTGTTTTCAGCTCGTAAATCCTCTTCTGTTCTCACCACCTCTCGCTGCTGACGTTCCGCCCACACGACTCCCCGCCAGCCTCGCCAGGCTCTCAGCTGCCGCTTCCAGTCACAGAGGGCCTTGGCCTTCCCTAAACGTAGCCTTCGGTCCAACACAACTGAATACCATCCAGAGAAATGCCTCTGCAGACGCTAGAACATGCGCACACATGCATGCAAACATGCAGATCCACATAATTAGTGAACTTCCATTGATTCATTTGCATACCAACCTGCAACACTCACAACAAAACCGACCTTGAGATTGACTATGTGCACCATGGTTTGAAGTTTCTGTTCTTTATAAATTCTCTCTCTATCCTGCGGCCGCTGGTTAGTGAGAGGGGGAGGAGCTGACTGGAGGCTTCTGGCGGCCCTTTGCCCTTCCACTCTCTCTCTTTCCCTGTGGAACAGCCATACATACACACCTTAGTCTACCAGTCATCCACAAAAGTTCCAAGATAAGAAAAAGGTGACCTTGAGACCAATTTACTAGTTACAAATATTGTTGTTTGTGCAAAAACACAAACACTATAAACTAATCAAAAGTTGTTCCATTAGTTTAATTGCCATGCCCTCTAATGTTGATTTTACAGAATGAATATTTTTTTTATGTTGGCATGGTGACCGCCATTAATTGCTTTTAACAAGGGATTTTTATGATGAAAGTTACCTGGTTCAAACTTTGTGAGAGATTGCATACCCGTTTCATTGTGCTTGCCAAGAGAGTATGAACTCTTCAGATGAAACGTCCATAATAAAAGTTTGGGTCAGAGAGCTGGCGTACTACTCTTGATCAAAGGGTTTTCACAGTTTGAGCCTGCAGGTCTCCCCTCAGACAAAGAACCCACGCACATATGCGATAAGCTAAGCGCCTCAGCACACTGGTTGCTGTGAATACCATACCTCTGTCGAACCAGCTGTTCCAGGCCTCTCCTCTCCTCCATCTGACGTCGCAGTGTCACCATCTCCTGCTGCACCAAATCCTCCTGTCTATGTGCCTGCTGCCTCTTTGTTGTCTCCTCTTCCCGCTCCCTCCTCTTCGCCTCCTCTCTGGCATCACGCCGAGCCTCCCTCTCTCCCTGTTGCCTCTGCTTCTCAGCCTCCTGCCGGGCTCTGTTCTCTCGCACCTTCAGTGGCAATCGGGAGCAATTAGTGGAAGTGAGAAACACAACGTGGGTGCCCGTCATTCAGGATGACTCAACTTTCACAGTTTCTTAACCCAAAGCATTCACGTCTCCTTATCTTTAGGAAATGGAGACTCACGTTGGTGACATACCTGCAGGTGTCGCGCTTCCATGGTGACAATTGGATCTCTGAACTTCTTCCTCTTTTGTCCAACATCCAGTGCCAGTTCCTCCATAACCCCAAAATCTAACACCTCTTGCTCCATCAGGTCTTGTAGGAAGCTGTTAACAGCACTTTGCTCTTCCTCCCCGGCCAGGCAGTTGTACAGATCTTTGCACAAGTGAGAGTGAATAACAAGTATTATATCACAACTGAGGAGTTTCTAAGTACATTACTGTATTATTAACTTTTATGTATTATTAACATAATACATTATAATGATAATGACTAAATATTGTGTTGTACTACTCCTTTAAATTTGATTTGGACTAACCTTGGAAGTATTCAACCACAAACACAAGCTTTAATTCATTATTCCTGTTATTAATTTGGATTTTTAATGTCAAATGTAAACCACACCATAGTAGAACCAGTCAGTAGTAGAACATTTTAACTGGTCGTGAATAATTTTATTAGAAAGATAATGTTAGTTGGTAAAAATGTTTCCACTCTATTTACCATCAAAGTTGTTGTAGTTAAGTGCAGCAGGCTGAGGACTAGCCAGTGCAGCGGGGCTTCTCTTCTCATCGCAGCACATCAGGTCATCTTCCTCCTCCACCTCCAGCTCCAGACGCAATTTACTGCTCAGCCAATCACTGAGGAGAGCCTGAGCTGCAAGCAACCACTCACATATCATTGTGCGCCTACAGCTGCTGCAAAGGCTCAACTATCTTATGTAGGTAATGCCTCTTGAGAGACACACTATATTTTTTTACGGGCTGACCTACCTTCACTGTAAGAGTCGTCATGATCTTTTAACTGGTCAGAACTTTGCAAGGGTACAGCTCGGCTGTTGGTCCCTGAACGAGGCTTCTTCTGGGGGAAGACTTCAGATACAGCAAACTCTGAGGCCATCTCCACACGCTAAGGAAAATAAAATAAACTAATTGATTTCCATTATCAATTAATCTATGAAATATGTGGTTACTTGGTTAATATCCATCAGTTCAATGTGAGATAGTACACTTGCTGTATTTGTCCAGTCCAAACTGAATCCAAAGTAATTCAGTTCACAATGATACAAAAACAAGAATCGTGAAAATACCGGTATTTACAGCAGCTGCAAATAAGTTCTCACCTTTCTCCACTGATCAATATCACCATTCTTCACAAGCAACTGTTAAGAAAAGAAAATAAAACAAAGCTGATACTGTTTGCAAGAGAGCCCACAGGGTCCATGAAAAGGTCTCATGGTCAACTGTGCCTGTTTTAAAATGCCCAGCCATGCTCACTGACACATTGAGCTGTGGGCATTGTGTGCAAAATGATAGCTGAGCCAATGCATGGTGCGGATTATTTCACAGAAAAGCTTAGCCATTGCCTTAAATCAGTAGATTTGTATTTATTTTTATTCCCGGACGTCCAAAAGTCGGCCCTTTGCTAGCTGCAATTCAGCAATCTGTATCAGGTAGCAGTCATCATTATTTCTTTCCGACTATAATTATTAACCCTGAAGAGTAAATGTACCTTGTCCGCAGATGTTTTCTTGCCGAGACCCCGCCACCTGAACAGGTGATGATTGTGACCTGGGATCATCTGCTTCGTTACAGAAGAATACCTCTACTATAATGTCACTACAGTATCCTCTTCTACCGACAGACACACACGACAACTATTTTACTGCTATTGTTTCAACTAAAAGGGGTTCAGAAGTAATCACAAAGAGCCCTCGCTTAACACAGTCCTGTAAACAAAACGGACATAGAGTTTAATCGCACAGGACTCTGGGTAATGTAGTAAAAAAACACTTTTCTAGCCTAAATGTCGCCTCGACGATATCATTTAGGACTACCTGGACTACGTCAGTTTCTTTGTGGTTCTTGGTAACCATGGCAACGTTGTTCATTTCTTAAATCGAGCCAAATGTGTGCTCGAATTTAAATAAAATGTCTAAGTAAAAATGAAATTAATCCAGTAACATAACGCATTCAGACTGTTTCACTAACACAATTAATGTGTGTTGTGTAGTTTTCCGAGCACTACCGCGGCAGTTGGTGATGACGACTAATTTAGACGACTGGTAATTCATGTATTTCGTCTCGTCCGACCTATCCTCGCTGATTGGTTAACTATGATATTCCACCCTACGGAGGCAACGAGTACTAGCCAATCAGAGACAGATTAAGGCGGGTCTTCGTAGGACGCGTATTAGCCCAGCTTCAGGTCTTCCATGCTTCTTGTCAGACAGTGACACTTTTAGGTGAGTGAGTGAACGATGCTAATTAAACAAGTATTCAATTACAACCAGCACAACTGCATATTCGTGCGGTTTCTTTACGTCAGTTAAGAGCATGCACATTGAACGCCAAAACTCGGCGAACGTTTGTAATTGAGCTGGTTAGCTAACGCTAGCTAAGTTGTTAAGTTCCTTCACGTGTGTTTTACTAACTGGTTTCACTGCCGTTCAATCTCGCTGTGGTTTAGAAATTGCTCGTGAGTTAAGTGTAGGTCTGTGAATCTTTTTAGAGCTGCTCGCATGGCTGGCAGCAGAATGAAGCTGGAGCTGTCCCGTGTAGTTCAGGGAAGAGGTCGGCTAGGTGTGCTGAAGGAACTTGGCAAGACGGGGCAGTGCTCTCTGGAAGTCCCGGGATGTCTGCTGCACACACACTTGGGCACAGTACCCCACCTCACTCAGGAAACACGGGGCACCCTGAGCGACCTCCCCTCTGTCACTCAGGTCTCCCTGTCCAATATGTAAGCTCATAACTCATCACACACACAAACACACCATACATACACCATACACATGAACTACTGTCTTAACTAGGACCACATTTAAACCAGTAGAAACAGTTTCTATGCAGGCACACGTTTTAACTAAATATGACTTCAAATATCTTATTAAACTGGGAAAATATGATCAGATTTGCTTTAAAATATATAAATATATATGAACATTTGTATGTTCAGCCCCCAAAGTCTACTTAATGAATTCACAAATGCAAAACACCTCATCAACCAGAGCCTATAGGAAAAGCACCTTTAGGCAGTCAGCCTTTTCCTATCAGCCAACACACACCTGAAACACTATACCTAATGATATAAGGAACATACCATCTGTATCTATCTGGACAATTAAACATACTGTCATAATCTGGAATATTGGTTATGTCAATGTGTTATAAACTATCTGTGCTTAATATGTACCCTTGATTGTGCTTTTGTCTTTTCTTATGGGTCTGTTCTAATGTGTTCTTGTGTGTTCTCTTTTAATATTATCAACCTGCCAGAGATTTTAGTTGAAGAATTAGCTTGCATAGCTAAATATGACACATTTACATTGTGACTCATGTAAATGAATATGCCTTGTCGCCTCTTAAATTAAATAATCGTACAATTTAAAAAAGCACAACATTCTCTCTGGAATGTAACTCTTTTTTTCTCTTTCTCAAGAGCAGAGCACCAGGAAGTATTGGAGGAGTTCAAGGATGGAGTCACAAAGTTTGCAGGTACTTTTGATCAAACAGCATTTATTAGAGATATTCATATTGATGTACTAACTAGAGCTTTATTTACAGACACTTAATAAAAGCAACATATCGAACAGGCATCCAGAAATGTATAGATATATATCTATATATTTGTGGACGCTTGTTCAATTTACATCAGGGTTTTCAACTTTTTGTTGCAATTTAATACAATAGTTGTAATCGCTTAAATTTGTGCTTTTAAAAGCAGTCAACTGCATCATGCTGTCGACAGGTTTTAGTAATGTACAGTTCTGATACTCTATATTGGTCAAAATATTGGACCTGATATTAGAGACCATCTTACGATGGGATCCCACCAGCCATGAGGCCAAATCTGACCACTGGCATTAACTTCCACTCCCCCCATTTGCAGCGGCCTCGCTTGAACAACATGCGTCTTCAAACTCAGCCTTGATTTTGATGTTAACTACACACGTTTAGAAGTTTTGCACGATTATGATGATATTCAGGTGACATGATCTGTCCACAAACAGACAGAAATATAAGCACCTGGCAAAGTGCCCAAACCACTTCTGTGGTAGTTCCCGTTACACAAGGTGTCTCCAGGATGACATTATGCCACATTGACTCACTAAGGTTAATACAGTACCTGCTTATTGTAAGCAAAGCATGTTTATTAGCAACTTTCTATGTAGAGATTTGAAGTTCCTTCTCTGCCTTAGAAACAACAGTCTCAACACATGTTCTGCCCAGAAGGTCTTCTATTCCTTCAGTCAACTTTAGTTCAAAGGCAACGTGGATGAAAATCCATAAAGTGCGTGATATGATTGAAATCTCAACAGCTACTGGGATTGACCTCGGGGTGTTTTTGTCAACACATTTTTATGTGTTAAAGATAAAAGGATATTATTGGATTAAGCTCTGTATCTTTGAAAGATGCTTCAAGTGTAAAGGTCTTTCTCAAAGTTTCCCCCCTGCCCTTTAATAAACCGGTTGGTATGTCTCAGGTGAAAAGCCTGGCATTTGAACTGCAGCTTGGGTAATCATTAAAAATATATTTGTCTCTCGCACTGTCAAAACAACAAGTAGAATCACCTCCATTGTCGAATATTAAGAGGCTGTAGAGGAGGAAAGGGACTATTTGTTGAACCATTTAGAATGTACCTTTAATCTTCTGCATTAGTCGTATTTTAAATAGCAATCACATCAGAAGAACCTCCGGCGGGCTCAAAATCCTGTATTGGTGTGACTCATTGATGTATGTGACGTAAATGTCAAGCGTGCGCCATGCACAAATTGTCTCTGAAGAGTTACGAGTGCGTTAATGTTATTTCCGTAGGATAGATTGGAGAGACTGGAGCAAATTGCTTCTACATATATAGTATGTTAAGTTCCATATTGAAAAGCTGATTATCTCCATGAGCCTGACCAAAAAAGGGTTGATGTTCTGCGTAGTAATAATAAATGAACCCACAACAGTTACCTCATTCAGTTTTGCTGCGGATTCTGCTGCAAGCACACACATTAGAAACGTAATCACTTGTTTTAAACTGTCAGCGGATTACGACTGTGCTGTCTCTGAAGTCCCAGGAGGGAAGAGCAGTGATTGAATAATTAGAAACAATAACAGCATAAGCGGCGATTAAGCCATTTGTTTTCTCACCTTTTGATCCTCTGCTGCAGCTGTGTTTGCCGATAAGGCCACACCTCATTCTTCTTTCCCCACTCCTCATCACATTAACATGCAGTAATGGAGGTGCCCACTCAGTCAACTCACCTTGTGCTCTGCCTTTGCAGCCTGTAACTCTTTGTCTTACTTGATTTTGGTATTGATTTTTGTTTTGTGCAGGTCTCCGTGATACTGTGTTGTACTGCTCGCTTCACGACCCTGCGACTCCGTGCCCAACGGGTTACACCACGAACAAGGTGAGAAGAAGCTTCTGCTTAAAGGAACAGTTCCACGTGTTGGGAAATGGTCTTCTTCCTTTTTATGCCGAGAGTGGAGGAGAAGAAGATGAGAAGATTATTAACACACTCATATCTGAGTGCTAAACATGAGTCCTCACGTTATTGGACTATTATCTCTCTACATTTCATATTCTTTTTATACTCAATACTGAGAACCTTCGCACATGATCGGGACTATATTCAGCTCATTCCTACTTGGCTCTTTTTTAACAGTTACATAATGCATATTTTTGAAATATTTGAAGTGTAATTACCTTTGCATTGAAAATGCAGAAGGTAATGTTTTCGCCGGCGTTTGTGAATATGTCCGTCCGTCCGTCAGTTATTCGTCTAAATCAGACAAAACTGAGCCGATTCTTATGAAACTTGGTGGGATGATTGGTCATGACCCAAGGAACAATCGATTAGTTTTTGGGAGTGATTGGGTCAAAGGTCAAGGTCAAGGTCACGGAAAGGTGAAAAACGTAAATTTGCGATATCTCGGTTAATTGGCATCCGATTTGCGTGAAACTAGTGCCAAATTGTTCATAATTCAATCTTGTGATATGCGAAGGTATGCGCTCTACCGAGTGCCCATTCTACTTTTTCTATTAAATGTATGTTTTGTTTCACAACAAAATAAACCAAAGCTAATTCCTTTAATGTAAAAAGCTTCTTTGCAATAAACTGGATTATCATTTATATTTATGGTCCTTATGTTAAGCTAACCAGCTCCTGTCAAATTGGTATCAATCATCTCATCCAACTCTTGGCAAGAAAACAAAGACGTATTTTTTCCACAATGCCAATTTAAACTGTTTAAAGAGAAGTAGTTCGCCAAAGCTTTGTTTCTCTGGGGCTTGTTCGTAGACGGTGTCCGTGTGGGGCAGCGGTGGGCGGATAGAGCTGACAGTGGCCAAGTTCATGGCTCTCCAGAAGACTGTGCAGCCCGACTGGTACCAGAGCATGGCAGATGGAGAGACGTGGCTCAACAACACCTCCCGCAAAAGGGTTCGGAAGTCAGTGGATCGAACTCTTGCCCACTTGGATGAGTGTCTGTTGGTTCACCAACAATCACAGGTACGCACACAAACACAAGCAGCAGTCTAAAAAATGACATCACGGCTCTATTAAATTGGTGAATTAGTTATGCACGACACGAGCGCAGAAGGCAAGGATTGATTGTTTGGTGTTTTTGTTGTCGCAGGTATCGCTGTGCTGCGGCTGGAAACACACTGAGATTACATTAATGGGTACATACACTATAAGTAGATGTGCTTGTACCCATCAAGCATGAATAAGTGAATCGACTTTTCCTCTTTCTTTGAAAAGCAGTAAAACATAATTTAATGAGAGAGAGAACATTTCACAATAAATGTTCAAGTGTAGAATGATATTGAGCTGAGAGCCGCGCAACTGAAATCAAGAGTGAACTGAGAGAGCTGCTTGGTTGCTCCTGACATCACCACCTACAGCGTCTTTCCTCCTCGTGATCTGCACTCACCAAAGTCATCAAAACCCAGATTACCTCTGACAAGAATAAAGATATATTCTTTTGCACTTGAGGTACATTCAAACTATGTCCCTGCAACACGTGTGGTTAGAAAAAAGACATGTTTCATATGAAATATTTCTTCTTTCTCCTTCTTTTTCTTTCTCTTCTTACTATCTTTCAGAGTTTCATTGTGTCAGCTGTTTAATCACCTAACTGTCTGTCATTGTCAGGAGTTGGAGGGAGTGGAGGTGTTCGGGGTGGTGGAGGGAGGAGACATCTTGGAAGAGAGGGTGCGCTCAGGCAGGGAGACAGCCAAGAGGCCAGTGGCTGGATTCTGCCTGGACGGCCTACAGACGGGCTCTATGGACCAGGCCCTGAGGACCCAGCTCATCACTGCTGTGGCCAAGGAGCTGCCCGACGAAAAACCCAGGTCAGCTTATGACTGGAATAAATGTTGATTGATTAATTTATACATCCGTATTGATTTTCATCATTATTGAATGTGTTGATTTTAATCAATCTTATACTCTACAAAAGGCTTAAACATGTCAACCATTTCAAAAGGATGATTTAAAATGTAATTGTTAGTCAATTATTACATTTTTTGTTGCCTCTTAACGATTCTTTTCTGTATCTGATTATTTTTTTCTAAAACCATGGTGAAAATATCCAAAGTGACATCTTCACAGGACATGGTTTTTTTCCAACCAAAATTCCAACAAATCAATATATTCAATTTCCAAATATATTGAACCAAAAGAGCAGCAAAGTCAAGGAATCTCTTAATTGACTAATTGTTTGAGATCTAATTCAGTTAGTAATATAAACTGGAGGCGAGCAACCAACTCTTTATATGTGGTAACCTCAAACAATGACATTCTTCATATTTGTACTTAAGTTATTACCAAAATTCACAATCATTTGCCATCATTTGAAGTCCATTGTTCCCAGTTGCTCCCAGGAGCTTCACTGCAGCCCACTGCTCCTTTAGGATGGCTCAAGTGCAGAGTGTACATTTCTTTATTTTTTCTTTCATTAATTCCTTGCAGCTGAGACGGAAATCAATGAGATTTTAATGAATTATTATCCTTTTAGTTTTTAGTAAGTTGGTGAGTTTTGGTCAATCATGAAATGAACCTGATTGATTACAAGTGAAAACCCAGTAGCTCTGACGTCCCCCCCACAGATTATTTCAGATCACTCTTAAACAATAGTGCCAGTGCCATTTAACCTTTATCCACTGTGCTACTGTCCGTCTGAAGTTTACTGTTAATTATTTGCTGACATTATTTATTATTTATTTAAAATGTACAACACTCTAGTACAGCTACTACAGCTTAAACAAATAAGTCATTTTTCATTAAGTGACAGTAAAGAAGAAAGTTTTAAGGAACATATTGTGGTCGGAACGTGATTTAATGTCACAAAACTGACAGCCAATAGAAGACGATACAGTCTTGCTTTGAGCTTAAAACATGTTTACACACATGAATGTAATGCTACAACAAAACATGTTTACAACAAGACTGTTTAGCTTTTTCGGTGTTTATCTTTCATATATTTATCTTCTTCCATTTTATAATTGTAATTAAATTAAAGATGAACTGATTAGTTATCAGTCAATCGTTAATTTAGAATTTAAACTTTCTATTTTATCAAGTAATGAAATCATGTATTGAGATACCGTGATACACTGTAATATTATCTAAATTGATAATAACAGGTACATATTAACTCGTTTCAGTGTTTAATTCACACAGTAGTATACAAACATAGGCCATGTTGCTATTTGAGTAGACTATTTATTTATTTATTTATTCATTGAATTAACAGAAAAGTGCTTTATTGTGATGCATCATCTAGTCTCTGTTTTCAGTTGTTTCAACGTAAAGATTTGCTGCTTCTCTTTGTTTAAAACCATTAGAAATGAAATGTCGTTGGGGCCGTCACCGTGTGCTTTGGAAGCTCGTCATAGACCCTCAACTATCATCTTATATACATAACTAATCTTACACTTCCAAAAGGTAATTGACTCATTGATTTCATGAATATTAATGTTAGTTGTAGGCTTGTAGGCTAAATATTATATTTTATTAAGATTAAAACTCACACAATATGAATTAGAAAGATGATCTAACCAATGTCTAATGCTGTGTACGGAATATTGCATAATGATAAATTATTAAATGCTTCTTCTGTAGATGTTAAAAACCAGCCTCAATGTCTCCAACCAGAAGGACTACATTCTTACACTACAGAGCTCGTTAAAGGCCAAACTCTTACTAGATGTTATTGTACTCCAAACCGCCTGCCTGTCATCTTCCAGCCTGTCTCACATGAGGAGCGCTGCTAAACGTGCTGGTGAGCGGGCGCCTCGGTTGCTGGTTGTTGTGTAGATGTTGCTTCCTACTGGAAAGTGGAGTAGAGTCATTATCAGATGCTAAATTGGGCGTGACCTTGATGCCGGCAGGCAGAGAGTCAGCGGGAGTCCGCTGACCGGATGCCCATGACGAGCACAACCACACAAAGGTGCACATGTTGGGGAATGTGTTGTCGAAGCTCGTGAGGGTTTCATTAGACTAGAGACACGCAGAGACGCATGTTGGTCTTTTCTTTAAGGGGGCAGCGAATCTTTGTCCGGGAGATAGCAGGTTAATGTTATCTATGCCACATAGAAGTGTTATAAATCATCTACTTTGAGATGCAGCTCAGCTTTGTATGTCAAGTTGTTCTAGTCATAAATGAGAGATGGGAATAAATTAATTTGGTATCGAAAGTTGTTGCAGCAATTTTTTAATTGATATAATTTCTTCAATTACAAAAAAGTGAATGGAAATAATAATAAAAAAATTAAAAGTACCACATTACATTACATGTCATTTATATTACATATTATATATACACATTAATAGAGAAGACCTCAAGGAACACCACAGAAGAGGCCACGCTGTGATTTGGTATAATGATTAATGACATTTTTGATTCTGTGTTTTCTGCTGTGTGTGCGTGACTCTCAGACTGCTGCAGGGTGTAGGACGACCGGATGAGGTGCTGGCATGTGTGGAGGCCGGTGTGGACCTGTTTGAGAGTTTCTTCCCCTTCCAAGTGACGGAGCGAGGCTGTGCTCTTAGCTTCAGCTTCGGCATCTCCCTGGACCCAGAGCTCGCAGGTAGAGCGCCCCCAGCAGGTGTGGTAAATCACTGTGCTGAGGAACAGTATAGTTTAAACTCTTTGTTTTGAATTAACAACATTTCGAGGGTGATTCATGATATCTGACAAAGCTTAACCGAAGTAATGAAAGAAAGTTGAATTTAATTGGCATCTGTGCTGTATCGAGGGATAATTATCTGGTTATTGACACTTTGCTTCGTCCCAAACTCAAACGCAGATCGCCCAATCGTAGCTTAGCTTCGGCCACCTCTGATAACAGACAACTAATCGAATGCGCCGAGACACTCATCCAGCTCTTTGAGATCATTTTCATTATGGGATGGTTATGTAGATTTCGAGCTAGTCAGCGTTAAATGTTGAGTAATAGTGATATTGCTAGTGAGAGTAATTTGCGCGCCTCAGTTTTTTTTTATTTCTTTCATCGCAGCCTTTTTTTTTGCCTTAGGCGCTCGGGATTTGTCATAGGCATTCGGGAAAACGGCGTAGGCGCGCGCCCACATTTTCTCTATGCAGGAAAGACCCTGCTGACTGGCTACACATGCTGCTTCTCTTTCTAATGATTGTAACATTGCATTAAGCTCGACCTGGTTGTGTTGTAACTTATTACAGGTGTGTAAATAAGCTGGAGGTTGAAGATGAGTCTGGTCTGTGCAAGGAGATAGAGGGGTAGGCAGGAAGTGGGGAAGCCCCACTTTACCCCCTCTATTTGGGGTAATTGCTGGTGTAATCCCATCGTTTGGTGGTCTCTAGTTTATGTAGATGGGGCCTCAACACCAAACTGCATTTCCTTTCTCAGATCCTCCGGTCTCATTTTGATCTCGTCACACACATCAAACATCAGATCATCAGATGTAGATCAAGTGTGTTAACTTCCAGCTGCTCTAACCTTTCCATTTAATCTGCATCAAGGATTTCCATTACGAATGCATTGTTTCACACTGCACTCTCTTCTCAGGCAGTAATTTATCCAACTGCCACTTGTTTTTAGACTTTAGCATTTAACATTTGGCATTTCAAAAGGGTACAATTCTGCTCTTGTCAAATGACTTTCCAGGTAAATGAAACTTGCCTAAAGCCTCGTTTAAAAAAAGAAAGTGTAATGAAGGAAATGACCCCTAAAAGATAGAACATTGTGGCATTTGCTTCACGAGCTTGCAACATATGTCTCGAGCAAACCGACACGTCACAATGTAATTTGGCCTCCAACTAGATGCATTTGGGTTTTAATGAAACTCAATGAAATGAGCTTGTAGAACATCTGTTTCCTATCATGATAGTTTACGAATAATATGTTCCATGCACAAAAGAGAAAGCAATGAGTAAATATTTGTATTTATTTATTTATTTGAACAGATAAGTTTGGGTGTCCGAGGGTGCACCACTTTTATTATTAATGGTTCAGAGTAGACTGGAACAGTTAATCATATTCAAATGGGCATCACAATGTAATAGATATTGCTTTGTTGTTTTACTTTTTCAGATTTTATGAGTTATGTTAATAATTGCTGTATTGTCAACAATATAATAATAAGGAACTTTAAAAAACAATTGCAATATTGTTCTAAAATTATCGCAACCATATTTTTCCATATAATCCAGCCTTCATTCTGGAATGATTAAATTTGCCCAATAATAAGCCAAACACGCGTCTGTCCATTTCTATAGGAGGAGTCTGATGCTTAGAGAAGTTTCTGGTGCTTATAGAAACATGAAGGTTCATTCATCTCACAGCAAAAAGGCTGCTCAGAAATATTCTCTAATTGCAGCACCTTTACAAAGCAGGTTCACATTACAGACCTTGCAGAGTGTCTCCAGGGAACGGACAGCCCGTAATCGGCTTCCAACCAGAGCAAGAGGAGGTCTGACTGCGGTTTTCACATAATGAATAGGAATGAAGAGTTTATCTGTGTGTTATTGGGAATACATATTTCCCTGCAGATGAGGAATTAATTTTTCTTGAAAATCAGAGCTGTATCTAATGATCGCGTGTGTGCATGTGTGTGCGTGTGTGTGTGTGTGTGCGTGTGCGTGTGCGTGTGCGTGTGCGTGTGCGTGTGTGTGTGTGTGTGTGTGTGTGTGTGTGCGTGTGCGTGTGTGTTTTCGTACCGGGTCAGTTGAAGTTATTGGTTTGAAAGAGTCAGCTGGTGGAATTTAATCAATGGTGCATTTCATATCTGCTCAGGGTAACTATTAACCCGTCCCAAGTGAAAAGCTAAAGTGTTCTGACAAGAGCTCTGGGACACGGCCCGCTCGAGACTTTGTGCTTCATTAAAGAAGTAGCGTGGAACTCGACAGCCGGAGTGAAGTTCGCTCTCGGCAGCATCGAGTGTCAGGCGGCGTTAATCGATACTGCGCAGGGAGTGTGATGGAGTTCGGAGGAAGTGTGGTGGCGTCAAACCTGGAGAGACATTATAATTTACCTCTCGGCCAATTATAAAAATCCTGTGGGGAAACTTTCCAGTTAAGACCTTTGTTGACACTGCAGGCCAGATGCTGTTTCATTTCCTTCCTACACTTCACCCTCCGGAAGTTCTACACTCTATTTTCTCATCATAGGGTCTTCCTGGTTTCCCTGAGCGCACTACCTCCACCTATTGCGCCCTGAAAAGCCAAAACGCTACAGGACAAATGTGTTCAAGTTTTAGATTGACTTTGGACTAGAATCTGTTTAATCATAATATGGAAATGTATTGTTATTAGAAACGTGTATTTTCAGGGTAACCAACCGTAGTCCTGCTAACTCAACTAGCCTAGCTCATCAGAGAGGCAGTAACTGCCCTCTCCGTAGCCTCCGACTCCACTGAAGTTCAGATGATGTCATGTTTTTGAGCCGGCGGCCACCTCCAGCTCTGGAGAGTGAAGCCGATACTGAAGCGCCTTAAACTGGCATGAGTCAGATTGGATAGAATATGAGACGATGACTCTACTTCTGATGCACCTCAGTAAACATTGTAAACATGAGTTTATGACTCCATCGCGTGATGGTCCTTTAGTAAACTATAGTTAAATGTACATTACAATAGACTATAACGTGGCTTTAGGGCGGAGCTACCTTGTGATTGACATGTTGCTACCACATCGTTGTCCAGTCTAATAGTCTGAGTTTTCATCTTTAACCCTTTCACCGTGTGAAAGTTTATTATAGCATTTTTGTTTGCTTAGATGTTTCTTTTTCTGCGTTCGGTTGTCATTTCTGGTTCCAGAAACACACGATGGCGACGGCGACGGCTAAATGCCATAACGTCCACTTCTAATATACAGTCAATGTGTTGAACCACCGTTGGAATTACATATTTAAATGTATTTAATTAAAGACTAATTAATTAAACTAGCTGAATTGACCAAAAGGAAAAGAAGTTTGAGGATGAAGGACACATTTTCTTTGCAGCCTGTTGGACGTCAACATATTGAGTGTATGCATGCAAACTATCCGGGTTTCCAACCGTCTGCTTCCGTTCGGCTAAGCTCTTCCGCTCTATGCTTTTGAAGGAAAGAAGTGCCCTTCAAGTTGCTGCTCCTTCCTTTTCATCTTCTTAGCTTTGGTTCAGCCTCATTTTGTTCCTGGTATTCTCTTATCGCCCCCTCCTTAAGCTGGATTCCATTGTAGGTCCATTTATGCACTTTGTTGCTCCCTGCGTCCCCCGCTTCAGTTAGCACTAAACCCATTTTGCTCTATTGTTACCTTTTTTAACTGTATCTTGCATAAAAGTGTACATTATTATTATGAATCCTGGCCTTGTTATGGACCATTTCCATCCTTCTCTTTGGCTGCCTGTCATTTCCCTCTTCCTTTTCCACCTGGTTTCTGTAGAACAGCAGCCCTTTATCAGCTCTGGTTACTTGTCTGTTCTCATTAAATTAAATTAAGTGAAGTCACTTTTCAGTGGACGCCGCTCTGTGCGAGACATGTCTCGGTTATCAGAATAGTAATAATACAGTTTTTATTTAAAATGTTTTTATTTTACGGCGGAGAGGCTATAGAACACAGCCGTGTTTTAAAGCAGTCAAGCTACAATATGTGTTCCCGGTTTATTATCAGCCTGGGCTGATGGAGCGTTTCTACGTAGGGACGTATTTTCTGCTATCAGATGAGAGGTGTGTGAATAATTACATTACATTTACATTACATGTCATTTAGCAGATGCTTTTATCCAAAGCGACTTACAATAAGTGCATTTCAACCTAGAGTACAAACAAGAACAAGAATACAGAAAGTAACATTATAGTGTGTGAATAGTGTGTGTTTAGCTGCGATTAATGCGATGCATGTGTGCTTTACTAGTGCTGGAGCTGGACGAAGAGAGGGTCACGTCGGGAGAGACGCAACAGAATGGAGATTTAAATCGTGAGGATCAGTCGCTGATGACATCCTTTGAAATCGATCTCAAAGACCAGAGGTTTGTGGCGGATGTCATCAAACCCCAACGGCTTTCAAACGTCGGAATGCTTCCAGAATCAAGAACACTTGATTTACATTTAGGGCGCGTGTTCATGAATTCTACTGACTTCAACTTTCTTTGAACTCCGATCCAGATACAAAGATGACTTCAGGCCCCTGGTCGAGGGGTGTGTCTGCTACTGCTGTCAGAACCACCAGAGGGCGTACCTGCACCACCTGCTGGTGACCAATGAGCTGCTGGCGGGAGTATTGCTCATGATCCATAACACAGCCCACTATCATGCCTTCTTCAGAGCCCTGAGAGAAGCTCTGGCCAACGATCAACTGGACGTCCTTAAGAGACGCATCCTTGAGAGGGATTGATCTGCTTTTCCTCTCAAGGACCACTGGACCGACACGGCCGGACTCAAAGCTTTGCCCGACTACTGCAGAGGCCTTGAGAACGAGTCCTTCCATATGTCCCTGAAGTTACGTCTCAGCAGTAGGAGGATGAAAAGACTACAACGCATATAAAGACGACCATTTGATGTGTGTCCCGGTTTCACACCAGGAACTGCCTTAAGCCTCCATATTGATCAGAGCAGATAGCGAGGACTAGTGGCTGTGAAGGGAGCTGGCTAGGGAGTCAAGAAGACTGCATCAAAGGGAAATGTAAGGATGGATGGCGGTGTACTGTCGATAGTGACTGCATCACTTTGAGCTTCCTGTTTTTCTGGATGCAGGACAGCAGTTGACTTTAATCATATGAGTATAGCCCAAAGAATCAAACAGCTATGGGAGGAACACATCTCTGCAGTAGATCTTTCTTTTCTCGTTGTATATTAAAATGTCATTTGTATAAAATGATTTCCCTGAGGTTTTTTTTTGTCATTTCATACTTTATTAATCTCTATCGGTGAAAGAATTGTCATGCGTCTTGTGCTTCATTAACATTTGTAATGTTTCAGTTGAATGAGCTTCTGGCGCCCGTATGTTTGTCATCATGTATGATGAGATTGTGTCACAATAAACTCGCTGCTCTCTACGTGAGGTGGTCGTCTCGTGGGCTTCAGGGAGGTCGCCTGAAGGTTCGAGCCGACAGCTCCACGAGAAGGGATAACAATCAGGATAGATATGGGCCTCTCAGCAATGGAGGGCAGCTTTTTGAAGGTGAGGATATATAAGTGACCACCATACCCTGCACAAGTCTTTGGGGGGAGAGTGAGATGTGACAGACTTATAGAACAGCAATGATCATTTTTGTAACACTCTGGGTTACCTTTACTACGTATATAGAAGTAGGTTGGACGATTTACGGTCATCAATAAGTGGCCAAAGTGCATAAATACTTAGGAAAGTTTGGAAAAAAAGTAGTTTATGTATGCCTGTGAAGAAAGCTAAAGCAGTAGACTTATTTATTCTCAGGTTTTAGGCTCTAGACATAAGCTAGTGTGCAGAATTTTGTGAAGTTTCTCCCCAGATTATCCGGTAACAATAGAAGTAGTGAATGGATACTGCCTTCCTTTCCCCGGATAGCTGCTATTGATATGTGGATCAGAAACTTTCCGTAAATGTGTTCAACTGCTAACACACAATGATATGTGATGTGCTGACAAACAAATGTATTAAAGCACGCTGAGTAAATCTATTGGTAAATATGCATTGGTTAAAAGTCTTTTAATAGCAATAATTAGACCCCTTTGAAGCTGCTCTTAATGAATGTTTGTTGATCAAAATACTAATGGGCCATAATTACTGCATTCCAACTGATTATTTACACTTATCGTGTCTTGAGATATATCTGAAATAAATATGTCTCTTTAGCTTTTGCATATTCCAGGATGTTTACCAGCTAGTCTAACTCCTGAGCAGAGATTTTTAATTGAAAAGATGTGCCCGTTGCATCTGAAAAATTAAACGTGTGAGCCATAAAAGAAAAAAGAACTCAAAGGCACTAAAATGCTCCATAAATGAGTTTCTGGGGATTTGTCCTATGAGTGACCATCATTCTAACATTTCATATTAAAAACATTTATTAGTGCAGCAGACCGAGATTAAGGACCTTTTTGTTTTATTTTAAGGTTTCGGTATTATAATGCAACGCTAGTATCTCCAGATTACATCTTTATTGTGGCGATTAGTTCCAAGTGTTTATATTAGTGGATACACTGAAAGACAAGCTGAAAAGGAAAATAAATAACATTTTAAAAAGACATATTTCCATCTAGAAGCTCACATTCTTGAGGGCTGATGGTTACGCACATTCTCTCTCCGACTGCCCGACTCTGCACATTTGTTTAAATTTCCATGTCAAATAGCTCTGAATGCTGCAGTCAACAGGTGGTCCGCCATACCTCATTTCAACTAATTATACAGACGGAGAGTGCCATTCAGGCGTGATCACTACGAGTTTATTTTCTGCCTCTCCACCCTCCTGAACAAGTTTGCAGTGTGAGCCGAGCCTCACATTTATCCCACATTATACAGCCGGATTATTATCTGCTGTTGTGTCAGCACAGCCTGAAAAAGGGATGAGATCAGCTGTTCAAAACAACAGATTTTCATAAAGCCGTTGGTGTGCAGGAGGTGTTATCGTGGATGGAATGAGGGCCAGAGAAGGGTTTCATGAGTGAGGGATTGTGCTGTCAGAGCAGAGCATCCAGAGTCTTCACGGGAAGGAGAACGTACGATGAGTGACACATGGTGCTGCATCGGGTACCTTAAATCGTTTATTTGACAAGGTGCTATATCCATAAATGAATTACTCAACAGGTCTCGGGGTCATGTGACCCATTAGATGTTTGAACATTTTGTAACCACAGAGATGGAATGACCACGAGAGACACAGAACTAAAAACATAAAAAAGGACTCTGTGTCATTTATTTTTGTATTTCTTCCTCTTTGTATTTTATTTGTCTTATTCTTTTACAGATGTATTCTTTATGATGGCGCCCCCTCTGACATTGGGCCCTCTACATGTCTATGCCCTTGGATCTGTTGACTGATTATTCGTCCAAAGCGGCTGCTCGCTCCTCACTACAGTCGCACAATGAAACACGAACATCATTTCATTCAGTCATAAACAATCAGGGTACCACGACGTCTCCCTCCGTAGCTCTTGACCCTCTCCTCTAGCCTCATGGTAATCCTTGACCACCAGCGAGGAGCGGCCGGGATTTTGCCACAGTGGCTGTGAAGGATTGCTCACTAAACAGGAGTCCCAATGCCTTATTACCTCTCGGGTGTATTTCAAAGATTCATGTATTCACATAAATCATCAGCTGATAATGTTCTAAATCAGCGGAGACCTACTCGGTCGGTCGGAGTGAATATTTCATAAGGCCTGTGATTCTGCACTTCACAATGTATAGGCGTAGGTTAAAGAACTCTCAAATTAAAGATAGAGAAGGTCATATTGCATTAATGCGGCAGACCTTTTGGTTAACATCCCTCGTGACCCTCTGCCCCGGTGTCATCTATACATTTAATGGGATGGTGGAGGAAAGCAGTAAAGAATGTACAAGGAATAAAAAAAACATTGTGTGTTTGTCTGCGCACATCTATAACTGGTTTATGTCCTGCTTGGAATTTGAAACACACACACACACACACACACACACACACACACACACACACACACACACACACACACACACACACACACACACACACAAACACGCACACAGGCTTTTTCTGTAAATCATGCTTTACTTTTGTGAATCATATTATTCTTTTTTTACTACCTGTACTGTCACTGCAAAGCCAGGTGTTTGTTTATTTGTTTACACTCGAGATGTGCTTGTGAGGTGGAGACCCGCCACTTGTGAGAACAGACACAACTCAAAAGATTCTCATAAAGCTTTACGGAAATATTGAGTTATATTCAGAGTGGTACAACCTATAATTTGTTGTCCTATAACAAGCGATGGTGTTTTGTGTGTTGGGGAACACAAGTCTGTCAGAATTGAGGCTGTGGTTCTGCAAATCCCATCCTATATATTTCAATTAGTTCCATGATTTGTGCTATGTTTGATATATACACACATATATATATATATATATATATATATATATATATATATATATATATATATATATATATATATATATATATATTCATTGATATTGTTAGAAGCCAGTGCCCTTTGTCTGAATTAAGCATTTATTGTATGGGAGTCTACAGCGAGTGTAGTTGCAGCAATGCTTTTAGCTAACAGCTAACATGCCTGCAATGACGATACTAATATGATAATGCACGTTCATTAATCTTATTTCAGGATATTAGGATGCCAATATCTGCTAAGTAGCACACAATACAAAGTACATCCCTGATGGGAATGTCATAAAACTAAGTATTGGACCAATGGACGTTTTAATGATGCACTAGAGGAATAGTTCAAGGACCCCCAATGTTATTAAATTTTATTTTGAAGCAAACAAGAATACCAAATTTCCTGGCTCTGAAATTTCAGTCTGTTTCTGTAATTAATCAATTTACTAATATGGAAAACAAAGATTGATTACACTGAGTGAGTCTTCTTTTTGACAAAAATAAATCCTCTCCATGCCTACGCACACACCCATTCGATGTTATATACACTGTATACTCCTGTTGTCAAGAAAAAGACTGAGGTGGCCTGAAAACATATATTACTGGAAGAAGTGTTATTTTGTTTTCCTCAGTCAGCAAAAAGTCTCTCTCCACAGTACAAAGAAAAAGGTTGGAGTTTATAGAAAATATTTTTTTAAAGCAGGCTTTTCATTAATATTGCTCTGCTGGCCGAGAGGTCACTGGAAGTTGAACGAAAGGTCAGCTGTGTTGGGACAGCGAGCAGATGCAAATGCCACGAATTTGACCTTTACCGGTGAGGATCTAAGGTTAATGCGGGTAAATGGGGAATGAACGCCTCATCCAGCCTCTTCCCAGGTCTGGGCTGATGGAAATACAAAGAGGAAAGGAAGTCGGAAAGGAACGGTTGTTTAGTAAAACATTAACACTTAAAGGGTTCTCAGCAGCTGCATTAGTTTAACCTTTTACAATTCAGGGAAAATTGCCTGATGGGATTTGCTGCACTTGATGTGTTTACTGCTTAAAGTATCTTTTAGGCCTCCCTACACTATTTTTGGATAGGCAATAGGTTGAAGTTTTACACAATGTCTGATGATTTAAGGATTCGTCTTCCCCTAATGGTGCGACACGTGGACTACATCCTACAGGCAGTTGTTTATGAGATTTCCTTAATGAGCCTGGCGGATAATTTGCAAACCACCTTCAAATTGTTTACATTTGATTGCCACGTTTACTGCAAGTTTGAAAGAATTCAAAGACGAACGACTTAATCAGGCTGAATTTCTGTGATCCCCGTGTCATCAAACGCATTCATATACATGTCAACCGTAAATCAGGATGGTTTATTTTCCATTCTAAAATCATTATTTTTATATCCTAAACTGTCCACATTTTACAGTGTTTGGATGAAGAACAACAGGGACGGAGGCTGCAAGACATGAGCCAGTACCAGCAATAAAGTGTGCCCCACCAATAACAATAACAACCCATCTGCCTCCATCAACATACCGTCTTCAAGTACAGTACGTCATCACGTGTCTTGTGTTAGTTAGTTATTAAATATGTGTGGACAAATGCTCACATTATTTGTCCGTTTACCTTTTTTCTATGCGCACACGTTATTATATACGTGGAAGGAACTAAACAAAGTAAACTAACTCAGATCCAGTGACGGCACCGACAATCAGGGGCAATTCAATAGAATGTAATTGTAATGACAGCTCGGAGCTTTTCGTTCTCAAGAGTGTGACCCAACGTCTTGATTGGCGCACATGCAGAGCCCTGATTAAATAGTGATGTCATGATCAATAGGGTTTGGTTGATTCCTTTAGAGTTGCAGTGAGACATGAGCAGAGGTTTGTCTTCTTTGCCTCACAGAAAGGCACAAATGTTGCAACAGCTACTTTGTGGTATATGTGGCATTATTTCTTAATGATGCACACTTTGAGAAAAAGAACAGTATTTTTTTCTCTGCTAACAACCTGTGTAATAACTCACTTTTGCAAGGCGGCAAGGTATTCAATAAAACATTGGATAGGCTCCCATGGACGCAAAGACAATTAAATGACATACTGGCACACTTTGAGGGAGCAGGCGGCCGGTATAGAAAGGGAATCTTTAAGTGGGAGAATCGAGGAGCGTGGAGAGAAATCCCACCGCTTCTGCTTTTACAGATGTGTTTTCTTTATTGTGGGCTGTATGAGTAGAGGCAGCGAAGGGCAGAGGTTTCTAAATTCATATATATATATATATTTGAAGGAACATCAAAGGCAGATGTGCTTGAAGTCACATCACAATTCACATCACATAGCTGTTGCTCAGCATGGTGTCGCTGCAAATTGTGATGTTTTTAAACATATTTTCCTTTAAATCTATCCTCTTCATACAATTTAGAAAACATAAACATACTCTGCATAGAAAGAAGCTCAATAAATAACTGAAGAAAACCTTCAAAGCACAGGCCTTGTCCCTCATTGAGAAGCCCAGTCTTTGAATAGCAGACGCCTCGGGCCTCGCGCTGCTCCCAAAACTAGCACCAGCGCTGGTCCGCTCAGAACTAGCCGCCTGATAAGCCATGTCATCTAAAATATATTGAGCTGATTCTCATTCGTCAATACGCTCAGGAATACTGCACACTGAACATTTTATTGAGCTGAGAACTTCTTTACACTAAAATCACCAGAGTATCTGTAAATGTTAATCGTCTGCATGACAACAACTGAAGGAATTCTTAGAGCAACACAAAGGACTCTAATCACAACGGTGCTGTTGGGGGTTCAACACACACAAAACACATGTTAAATTGTAGCTTACATGTATAATAAATCATTGGTTTATAGTCCCTCTTTAATTACATGACACCAACACCTGGCCACTTTGCTCATTTGGTGATTGTGGCTCAGAAGGCGGAGAGCGGGTCGTCAGCAGATTGGCGGTTCGATGCCCGGCTCCTTAGACCACGTCGATGCTTTATTGGGCAACACACTTAACCCCAAGAAGACTGCAATCAGTGTGTGAATGGGTAGTGGTCAGAACTTGAAGATAGATGTGGTGATGAGGTGCTATACAGGTACAAGTCCATCCAGATATCAGCTAACACACGCACACACACACATTATCGGATTCAATCTGCTCGCCAACAGCAGTTGCCAGCCGTTGTTGACGGTGGATGAATTGTTTTCTCTGGATGCTTTGAGATCTGATTGCTCAGAGGAGGTTTCGGCCGCCTTTTGAGTCTGCGTATGGTTCTCGGGCCACATTCAAGGACCGCCGTCATATTAAAGTGCGACAACAGCTCGTTCTCAAATCACGTAACCTGGCTATGTTGTGTGAAATAACAGTAATAATATAATAAGTACATCAAACATCTTGAATGATTCGGTTTGCCTAAAACACGCCAAGGAATAGAGCCAGTCTGTATCGTTATGATTGATTCCCTTGAAGTGCGTCGCTCCATCATGCCGGTGAAATATAACACTTTTTTTTTTTTTTTACAAACAGAAATGTATGTGTTACTTTTTAGATGGAGAGAGGATGGGATTCAATTACATATGTTCTCTCGAGACGCATGTGGGGACGCATACTAACGGCAGGTGTGAACTGATCCTAGAGCTGTCAACGGGTAATCGAATCACAAAAACACACGCTATGGCCCGTTGTGAACAGGGCGTCGGTAAGATCTGTTTTTGGAACATGACTGAGTGCCATTACATGTGATGTAACAAATTATGGACATCTAGGATTTCACCAGACAGAAAAAAAAGTTTTAACCGCTGGACTTGTAAGCCAAGAGATTGGTGCTGTCACTGTGATAAATGCACTCACAGTTGTTCAGTTTAAAAGCAATGTTCTTGTGTCATTCTGGTTGCACAGTTGTTGATGATATGCATTTAGCCTGTAGGACCCGTTTCAAACTCTCTCGCCCTAAATCTTCCTTTTGCTCTGAGCGATATGTGAGTAACATTCTCCGCCTCATTGATTCAGGCTGAAGGGAATGTGTGTTCCTGGGAATGATGGAGCCTAAACTCTCAACGAAACACTGGACTCACGCCAGAGTTTCGATGGCGATGATGTAAAGGCTGTCACGCAGCCACGCGTGGACTGGAATCTCTCCTATTGTCCCCCTCTGCACACCACAAGTATTGAGCGTCAGTTACTCACCCTCCCTTGGGACAATTCTCAGTGCGTGTGATCAGTAGAGAGCAGATGAGTGTGTAAAGATGTAAATCGGGATGTTCCACATCTGTTGTTTAAGTACATCCATCAATGCAACCAAAGTAATTTGCAATGCATAAGGTGGGACGGCAGTAAACCCCCGTCCAATCAGCACTGAGGTGATGTTTGTGACACTGTATATGTACTGATGTAGGCATTCACATGTTTGGTCGTGATTCATGAAACATTTCAATCTCAGTTGGTACAACTTAATTTCAGGATTATTTGAGGTTGCAGAATAACATTTAATTTGTTGAAAGTTTGACCTAAATCTGTATAGTAGTTATACCCACAATTCTTTACAAAGGCATTGCAATTCAAAGTTGTAACAATTTATTTATACATTCATCTATTTATAGATTAAAAGCATAAATAAATTCACAAAATACATCTATTACGACAGAGCAAAAGACATCTAGAAGTAGTGATAATTACAGGTCAAAGTAGGAGTTGAAACAAGAGCAGAATATTATTATTTCAGCCGGTTGGTCCCCAAGGCTACATGCCTCCTGGATACTGGTGGCCTTAGCCTTCGTTGCTGTCGCAGCATCTTATGTCTCTTCAGCACAAGTCCATAAGGGATTGGTCTGTCAAGAATTAGCATTTGTTAATCCAAAAGACAATCTGCATTGCTACTGTTTCAATCCAAACCACCAAATAGGACACAATATGTCACAGTCCTAAAAATGTCTTATTATAGCAGGTGTGGTGTTCTGATATAATACACACCATTATACATGGGAGCACTCCACTGTGTCTTTTGTAAATTGGACTGTGGTTGTTGCATACTTTGCATTATATTTACAATTGCATTATAATATATTCATTATTCATGAGGGCTTTGTTGCTCTAGTAGTCAGTCTGATTGTTGTTCAGTCGGTCATTTCATGTTGCGCTATCAGCACACGCAAACACATATTTATCAAAATAAACTATAAGTATTGTGACAAAAGCAAAAGTTCTCAACTACCTTAGGGATATTATTTTCTGGTGAAATTTTTGTTTTATAAACACAGCGTCATTGTACTCGGCTCCTTCTGTTCAAAGCACAAGCAGAACACTTGGGTCCTCGATAAAAGACACTTTACCAGCACAGAAAAGAAAGTGGTGCATTTGTAAACCTAAAGTCTATATAAATGGCTTCCTGTGGTCTAGCTTATAACAATGCTCTCCCTCTTCATTTACAACAGTGTGTTACCGTTCGAAGACAACAAATTGTGCCATATTTTCATACTTTTTCTTAGCGGGTTTCATTGGTTGTTACTATGGAAACCCGGCTCTTCGCCATTCGGTTGACAAATTCAGTATCTATTCAATTAAAACTATGCCAGAACATGCTTTTAAGAAACAGCCGCTGAAGTTCACCTATGAATATAAAACACTAGTGATGGGTTGATGACGTCATCCTTTTCAGGCAATTTGGGACCATTTTGGCTATTTTGAGAGAGATTGTTGTGTCTGTGATGACTCACGTTTATGTTTTCTCGGTGACTTTGTCTTCCGATGTTGTTGTGGGTGCTGCTGATGTTTGAGCCAGCTGGGTCGGGTTATTGTTGCTGGAGATATGGAGGTCAGACACAGAGTTAGCTGCAGGGGTAAAAGAACAGCTGGGCTAACCGGGATACCGCCTGCAGCTGCCGACAGGCAAGGCACCCCTCTGTCTGACTACCAAGTACACTTAGTATGTGTGTGAGTGCATATGGGATCGTGCCGCGCTTCCTGCATGGATATACGGGAGTGGATTATATGGTAAAGAAATGCAGAATTAAAGAAAGGGAAGGTGTGAGAGACAAAAAGGCAATTGGGATGAGAGATAGACCCGGCCTTGGGGAGAAAGTATGGGTTAGAGATGATTAAATCGGTCGATATGTTAAAGTGTGTAACGGTGTGCACACAGGATTGTAGGAAAGTTTATTAAACTGTATCATTGTATCCAAGAGGATGAAAACACAATATTACCCGAAAGCTTATTGCCATTAGCGATTCCGCATTGTCACAAGTGTAGCCACCGAGAGAGAAGACCCAAATGCCGAAAACTTTGCAAAGAAACTTTACTTTCCTTAAATCAAGTAATAATACAGAACAACAGGTCTCCAACGAGCGATCACCAGGGATCAAAACAGTAAACACCAACACTGGGGAATGAGACCAACAGGGTTTAAATATACAGGGAAGTTGCAGGTGGAAACAATCAGGGACAGGGCAGACAATCACAGGGACAGGAAGTGCAGGGAAACAGAGGACACGAGAGACGGGGACTTCAAAATAAAACAGGACACAAGACACAAAAACTCCAGATCCTGACACACATGTGACCAACACATCTGCCTCAAGCAGCTATGCAGGGCAGGTCTTACCAACGAGAGCCGTGGGACAGTTAGCTCGGCTTAAAGACGGGGAGAAACAGATCTGCTGTAACAACATCCTGGTGAAGTATGAGGAAACAAGGTAGCCCAACAGCATTAAGAAGAAAACACACCAACAAACCAAGTGGAAACGTCAAGTCGTGACAGAGGTGCAGGTAGGCATAGTCTTTGTTCCCTTTGTAGGTGGGATAGCTGTCTTCCCAATCTCCATTCTTTATGCTAAGCTAAGCTAACATGCTGCTGTATCTTCCTATTTAGTATACATATGGCGTTATATGGATTGTGTTATTGATCCTCTCATCTAACTCTTGGCAAGAAAGCAGATTGAGCTTATTTCCCCAAATGGGTAACTATTTCTTTAACTCCAGTCTTGTTTCCAACCACACGTAGACTGCAGGAGAAGTGTGCAGGAGCAGATTACTCAATATGGCCGTGCAGGAGCAGCCACCTGTGCATCATCAATGAACAATCAATACATGGGAGCCTGGCACACACAAACAAAGCATGTGATTGCAAAGCAGAGTGAGCTGGAGATGGAGCAATTATTAAACACAGACACAAGAGAAGAAGGCAAGAAATTAGTAAGAGATTTTTGTGTGGAAACAGTTTAGTGGGTCTCTGCAAGCTTTACTTCGGAGTCACTTGAGATTGTTTCTCACAGCGGGGAGAGGAAGCGGGGGGGAAGGCGGTAATTGGAACCCGAGAGCGAGCACCGTAGCACAGACAGAGGTTGTAGGAAACGACGATATGAAGTGCGTGTGCTGATTAAGGTGGCTTCCAGTTGCTTGTGAGGCTCTGATGAAACCACACACTGTCGAGGTGTGGTAAGCTTCATGAATGAGCACGGACGAAAGCATTAGCGTCCATTGTACAATAGACAACAAGCACGAGGACCATCTGGTGTATGTGGATGCTGCATATATCTCGACCACTAAAGAAAATATGACGAGCAAGCCTTTACGTGCCCATCTTCCTCTCCTTTCACATCCACAAGTAAGGGAATGCAAATCTCACTCTCGTAGCTCCCTATCCTCCCTGCAAAGGTTGTAGGGAGGTCTCACTGTAATTGCTCAACAGATTGACAGAAGGGGAGCCCAGCTGATGAGGGTCCAGAGTTAGAAAGGTGTGACCGTGCATAATGCATAATGCACCTATGGATGCTAATACATTGAATGTGTGTCTCTATTTAGGGAGCACATTTTAACTGCAACTAAGTAACATTGTCAAGATACAAAGATACAGAGCCTTGATTGGGTAAAATGATAATTTCATTGGAATAATTTCCACCCCAATGAAACTGTTTCTCTGGTTGATGCTTGTGCCGCTGACTTTCTTCCCGCCTCTATTCTGCTCTTTACCTCCAATAGAAGCTTCCTGGTCGGGATCCATAGCTTGCTGGTAATAATCCCACAGCCCCATTGGGATGGAAATTATCATGCAGCGCAGCAAAGTTAGCCCTTTAATTCATTCCACAGGAAAAGGTGTAGTGCATTGAGAATATATGCAAACCGTGTGTGTGTGTGTGTGTGTGTGTGTGTGTGTGTGTGTGTGCTAGCTTTGTGTGAAAGCATTTGATGAGTTGTGTGAGTGCATACTGTTTTTAAATGGTCTTAAAGTTGACCCCTTGGTTCATGTATCATATAAAATAAACTGTAGTGAGTCTTCATGCTGCAGATACTTGGCTGGTATTTTTTTAGCCTACAAGTGACAGAACATTTGTTCCAGGTTTTCTCTGTTTTTGTTTCATGCCCATGTCTTTGATCGATAATTTAAAATCTTGATTTTAAAGATGTCTTACTGAGGAGTTTCACTTTGCAACGTCCTCTTTCCCCCTCTTATTTACTCTGCATCTCTAACCATCCAGAACTAATGATATCTAATCACGCTAAGTAGTTAACTCAAATACTTAGCGCCACTTATTAATGGAAGTCACGTAACTTGTGAAGAACATCCTCCTCTTGAGGCCTGCGTTCCTCCTCCTGATTACCGAAGTGAGATGATACCAGCTGGGGAAATGTGAGGGGGCTGCACCATTCAAGGGGCCGATTGGAAAAGAGCATCCAGACATCTCCGAGATGTGCATGTAACGCTTGTGTTATATATTGATGTTGGGGTTTGCGTGGTGGTGTAGCGGCTAGCACTGTCACCTGGCAGCAAGAGGGATCCGGGTTTGATCCCGGATCCTGGACGGTCCTTCCGTGTGGCGTTAGCAGTTCTCCCCTCCGGCTTCCTCCCACAGTCCAAAGACACGTCGCTCAGCTTAATCTAAAATTGCCCATAGGTGTGAGTGTGAAGTGAACGGTTGTCCGTCTCTATGTGTGCCGGTGGTGAACCCTGCCTTCACCCAATGGCTGCTGAGATGGCCCCCTCGTCCCTAAAGAGGGTAAGCGGATAACAGAAGGGTGTTGGTGAAACTTCTCTCGCCTCTCAATATTGACACGGTAAAGCAGCATCGCGGAAAATTATCATAATTATGCTATTAATGAAATGCAGTCTTGCAGGCTTCCCACAAAGTAGACAGTTTTATAGTATAAACAAACACACATCTAACTAGAGCAAACAGATTATGTCTGAATGAACCAATCTAATGCTTGAACTCATCCGCTTTGCTGTGATTTTACATATTTTTCACTTAATTAGTGAATGCCTGGGATACACTGCGTCATCTGCTTTGATCTTCTGTAATTGGTTGGCATATTCAAAAAGCTTTAATCTCCCCCACGGCCACATCAGGCGGTCTTTAGAACCGTGGTTCTCAACCTTTTTTCAGCTAAGTACTCCCTAACCAGCACTGGGTCATCAGTGTCAGATTTAACATAGAATATATACAAGTCAGTTTATGAACTTGCACTTACATTTTATTGAATACTTATTCACTAACTATTTAAAGGATTTTTTTTAATGGATGCTAATTTTAAATATATTTTTCTACAAATCTCCGTATGCCTGGAGGGCCTTCACGTCCCCCCATTTGAGAACCTCTGCATTATTTATTCAGCCGATGCGGTCCTGCCAGTCTTTTCACTTCTAGTTGAAACACTATTGTATTAGTTATTCTGCTTTACTGCTAATAGCGTTAAAAACAATGAATGTTATATAAGAAGTAGAACATGAAGAAGTGATCGGATAGTTATACACATCCACCGGGCTCTTATTCCTTTGACAAAAAGTATTGTTTTACTTTCATTCATTCACACTTTCATATTTTTTCAGAGAAGGAAAAAGAGAAAGAGACATCAAGGTTTTTTATGAGTTACAAAGGATTGATTCCCTCCCCGCACATAACCTCCTAACCTTAAAATGGCATAATATTAACGGTAAGAGCTGTATGTGTATGAACATCAGGGAGCGACAGGGAGGGCAGGATGAGTATTGTGCTGCTTGACACATGGTGGGTGGAAAAAGTATGAGGCAACTGTGGAAAATGGAGTGAATGTCAGTCAAGGCGTGTACCCAACCTTTCTTTATCCGTTGCTAAGGACTGCCGTGCCACCAATGGCCGTGCACACACAGAAATACACCAAGCCTCTAATAGCCACAAAGGAAAAGAAAAAAGATGTGTGCAGGAACTGGAGTGGTGGCACTTTAGTTCATTACGTCTTTTTCGCATTTGTGTTTTGCCTCTTCAGTCACAAACATGCAAAGCAGCAGGGATTTTAGAAAGTGTAAAAACACACAACAGCATAAGAGTAACCATGAGCGTCCATCACTGGAACAAACATCCTCTTTCCTTATATATGCAGATTCTGCATCGCATTCATCACATTGATCTTTCCAACACATCGTCAACTATAAATACAGGGAAAGACTCCCGCTGCCTTTCACCCATAGAAGGGCTTATTCACTTTGATCCTCCCCGCTCACTTAGACCTATTTACACATGTTCCATCATGCACGCCATGGCACACAAACCATACAGACAAGAAGAAAGGCAAGCACCGGTTTGTGTGTTCAGACATGTCCTCATCAGACTCATGCATGTCATGCAGTAATTTATAAAAAAACAAAGCCTGTGTATGTGTGCATTCATGCATATATGCATATAGCTGCACAGAATACGCAATGACACGCAATTACAAGATACTTTCATGTAAACCGCTGATAATCAGTTTGCATGGTGTTGGTATAAATAATCAGGGTGAGGCTTTGAGAGCACCATGCCAAAGAAAATGACATGACATTTGTACTTTTAGCATATTTACTATGACTTTTTAAGAAATATGACATGAAATTACATACTTTGATGTATCCTTTTTGTGATATTTTTATGACAAACTGTAAAAGAGTATAGTTTACTATACGAATACATTTCAATATCATTTTATATGCTGACAATTTTCTGGCAGTTTTATGACTTTTCTATACTAAGTAATTGTGTATTATCTTTTTAAGAAAGTTGAGTGAGTATATGCATTTGACACATAATTTGTTTATGGCTAACTATAACGTCACACTATACTATGACTTTTTATGAAATAATACCATGAAATGTTACGACATACTATACAGTATGTGTGCATTCATGCATATATGCATATAGCTGCACAGAATACGCAATGACACGCAATTACAAGATACTTTCATGTAAACCGCTGATAATCAGTTTGCATGGTGTTGGTATAAATAATCAGGGTGAGGCTTTGAGAGCACCATGCCAAAGAAAATGACATGACATTTGTACTTTTAGCATATTTACTATGACTTTTTAAGAAATATGACATGAAATTACATACTTTGATGTATCCTTTTTGTGATATTTTTATGACAAACTGTAAAAGAGTATAGTTTACTATACAAATACATTTCAATATCATTTTATATGCTGACAATTTTCTGGCAGTTTTATGACTTTTCTATACTAAGTAATTGTGTATTATCTTTTTAAGAAAGTTGAGTTTGTATATGCATTTGACACATAATTTGTTTATGGCTAACTATAACGTCACACTATACTATGACTTTTTATGAAATAATACCATGAAATGTTACGACATACTATACAGTAAGTCTTGGAAGCCTGATTTCTAAAGAAAAGACTAAAACACTCTGAGGAGAGTTCAGCTGAGTAGATCAGGCTGTCAGGGAAATGTTTGGGAAGTCTGAGGTTGAAGGTTTGATACTTTTTATGGGCCAGAAAGGTTTGAAGGCCATTTCTCTAAATAAAAGAGTAAAAAGCTTAAAGAAACGGTGAATAGTGTGATTCAAGAGCTGTGAGACAACACATTGGAATTGATTTTTTTTAAAGTGTTCTAGTAAGGACTCAAACGAGCAGCTACAAGCTGTAGAGAGTAAATGGGTAACATGTAGCACCTGAACAACAAACCTTATTTCATCTAATGGTTCCTGATCTCACTTGCTGCCGCTTCCTGGCAAGCTGCGACAACAAGGCACAACTAATGAGGTTGTCACCATAACAATTACTAATAATCTCCATGTATTTTTGTACCTGTCAAATGACAACGTAAAACCGTTCAATGTTCTTTCTAGTTATATTTCTATGGTATAGTGTGTTGTAAAAAAAAGACATGATTAGAAAACATGAACATTATGTCGAAACAATATCTACTATGATTAAGTTCAGCACGTAATCTTATTTTTTTATGAACTTGTTTACTTTTTTTAAATGCCACACTATGAATCATGTCAAAAAAACATTAAAAAGTAATCAAAAATGTATCGTATAGTTTGTCAAAATAGCATGTCCCCCATAATGTCACCGCGTTGGTCCCTTGGGATCGAGCGAGGTTTGGGCTCATTGGCAGTTTATTTACAGGAAGAGTTTTTTTATTATTGTCTCCGGATGACTGGATGTAATTTGAACAGCTGTGCAGTATTTACGACCTAAAACGCATCTTTAATTTAATTATTTCACTCAAATTAATTTACAGAAGAGCAAACACCATGAATCTTAATATCAGTCTGTTTATGTCCTAAATACACCATTAAGTATTTACATTTGAAATAAATGTCTATTTTTTAAAATATTGATTCTGGTTGTGTAAGGATTTTTTAGGAGAAGGATAACATAGAGTAACCCTGTGATGTTATTGTATGTTGATCAGAAGCTGGAGGTTTCCTCACATCACAGCATGCATCCATAAATAGAGACACACACACACACACACACACACACACACGCACACATAGAGTGACACACACCTGGTGCTTTATCACCATAAGTGGCCTCAGTGGAACGAGACGACGCAATGGCACAACGTGTCAGGGGTGCAGGTGTTCATGTTTCTTAGAGAAATCGGAGAGCTTGAAATACGGACTGAGAGGCTGCCCCCCCCCCCCCTTTCAATTCTTTTCTTCTTGGCTTTACTTCTTCCCACCATGCCGACCATCATCCCACGATGTCGTATTGTGTTTGTCATTATTCTCCTACTGTGCCACTTTTTTTCTCCTGTTTCTACATCTCCCAATATCCTGTTCACTCAGCCGGGTTTCTCTTTTGTTCTGGCCAGAAAGCACTCCTCTTTTATTCACCGTTATCTGATGGTGTCCCCCATCATAAGCAACATTAAGACATCCACATGCATACACACAAGCTGAATGAAACCTAATGTGTATAAATAGCCCGGAAACATTTCATAATTTTTTTTATTTACAGCACACTGCAGTAAATGCTCTGTTCATTACAGTCCTGACCACATCACCATTTACAATCCTGCTTGATGTATTCATATCACAAAGCTCCTGCTAGGCAGCAGGCAACTCTCAATTTAAGAGACTGTCCCTTTAAGAAAACATGAAACAGTTTTCACTGTGATTTACATCAACATCTCACATTTCTATCCACATTGAGCACAATGCTTCCACATCAATATATATGACAATCTCCAACATGATGTGAGTCTTGACCAAGACCAAAACGATCCTTCCAGCTCAATTCAAGTGAACTTTTACATTTTATGTGTGAATACACTGGAGTGTAACCGATGGTGATGATAGTGAATACGGGGTGAAAGGGTGAGGTGAGAATCATCAGTTAATCCACACAGTGCAGCGGGCCTCAGGACAAAATGGCCCTCAGCGCTACGATCAATTAATCAGCATCAGAGCTTCATCTTGGCTCAAAGGAGCTTCCGAGTGTACATTGATTGGAAAGTCCTCTGCCAAAGAGAAGCACACATACTGTACAAGATATTTCACAATAAAGTCAGACAAATTGTGCTATCAACAAGACTGTATACATGTACAATGTAGGTCTTATTTGAGGAATAACGTGGTTCAAATGGAGTCACATCCCTGTTGAGAAAACAAGTCTGTTTTGAAATAATAACCTTTTTATTGCATACCACAGTGTGTTGTTTTTTTATGCTTCGCTTTGCTTCCGCTGTGTAACTCCTGGGATGTCTTTGCTTATGTGGACCATGACCAGCGTAAATCTGTCGTCACTGTTTACCGTATACACCACGCTCGAGTGCACAGCCTAATTTCCATTTTAATTGTCCTGACGCAGTTCGTCTTCCTCAGCAGCTGAGGATCTTGATGAAGGCCCGTCTGAACTCAATGTTGAAGGTAGTGTAGATAATAGGGTTGAGGGCACTGTTGACATAACCCAGCCAGGTGAAAGCACTGTAAAGCCCAGGAGGCACGTAGCATGTCCTGCAGTGGGTGTTCATAATGTGAGTCACAAAGAAAGGCAGCCAGCAGATGAGAAACACCCCTGGAGCAGCCAGAGAGCAGAGAGGTGTAGAGAGAGGGCAAAACCAAAAACACAAGAGCAAAATAGTGAGAAGCAGTACATGTATCTGCTGGGTTGTAAGCAGCATGTTAGCATGTTCGACTATCTAGCTAGACACCAACAATAGGAGCTTTACAAAGCGTTACTTCCAGAATAAGCTAATAATGTATAATAAATATATATATATATATATATGTGTATATTTATATACTTATTTATTTATTTATATATATATATATATATATATATATATATATATATATATATATATATATATATACATATACTGCTCCTATATCTGAGTTTAGAGTACCAACTGAATATGTTAGCATGCCCAGCTAACAAGCTTGCTAACAACAGTAACAGTGGGGTACTTTTAAAGCTTACAGTTAGCTAATAATTAATAGTCCTTAGATAACTACGTTGTTATTAATGTGGTTCAGTTTGAAAAATTCCCAATATACCAACTCATAGTGTTAGTATTAGTTAGGTAACATCTGATACAAATATTCTAGTTATTTCAGACAAATTATGTGGTGGGGCCCTACACTTGGCCTCTTTTACTTTATTATTATTGCACTCATATAAAAGTCCACTGCTTAAAAAATTACGATTTTTCGAGTAGTAAGGAAGTTGGTCATTAAAAACGGAGGCTATATCATATTCATGCCAGAATGAAAAGCTTGGCGAGCTTTACCTCCACCGTGTGTGGTAAACATAGGAGAATGTGTAATGCCACTCAGTGTGCCGAGCGGCAGCCAACAGGGCGTTTATCATGGACAAACAACTACAGATGCTGCAGCCCACTATAATTGGGGTCAGAAAATCTGTGTTCTGTGTTGGCTTGAAAGCAGGTGGTAGGTAGGCAGGACAGGAAAGTGTAACGTAAGACGTAAGAGACACCTCTGATGACGTTTTTGTCAGCAAGATCTATGCCAAGCCGAACTTGACCGGCCTTGTAACAACCTGGCTGATAATTGGAGCGTGTGGACGCCGTGTCAGGAGCTACACGGCTCGTGTGGACACACACTGTGAACCGGAACCAGCCAGACGTTTCTGACATTCAAACTTGATTTATTGTGGCTCTGCAAAATATGCAGCCAAATTATTCTAGTGCCATCCCCACCAGGCAAGAGACCGACCAGGTGGACGGGTACATTGGGTGGAAAAGACTATCCCGAAAATGTTCAAGGAGTTGAAGCAGAATAAGCAACTTTCTATAAACTTGCCTGCATTGGGTGTTTCCATGACATACATATTTTCATTCATTTTATCCCAGTTAAGACAATTTCCACTCACCAAGCACAATGGCCAGCATCTGAGTCGCTTTTTTCTCCCGCGCGTGCATGCTCCTGAATCGTGGCGTATTGATGGAATGAGCCGTCGGCCGCAGTGACGTGTGTGTTCGTCCGTTAGAGAGATCCTTCACCTCGCTGCCCATTCTGACAGAAGGCCGCTCATTCTGGTTGTTGCCCTCTGCCTCCTCTTCCCCTTGCTGCTCCTCCAGATCCATCTCGCTGGGACCGCAGGAGGCGTGGCTTATGCTGCAGCAGTTCTGCATGTCCACTGGGGGCAGCATGGCGTTCTCCACCGGTCCCGTCTTTGGCCATTTGCGCCACAAGCATCGTGACAAAAGGTTGGGCTTGGAGGGACCTGAAGGCTCGACAGCCTGCGGTAGGAACAAACGAAACCCGATGAAGAGATATACCATACAACCATCGCACAAAATAAATAATGTAATCGTTGCTATAGTTTCCTTTTATGTTATGTCATTAAAGTTGCAGTAATTGTTTTTAGGCTATGAACAATACATAATTTGAAATACGAAAGGTGCCAGTGCTTCAGAATGATCAACACACTCAGAGGCTTTGAGCATCCTTCAGGGCATTGTTTTAATATGTTGGTTTGCTTTCAACAACAGGCAGCACATTTCAGCAGCAAAGTTCAGATAATGCTCCAGTGGTAAATGCTAGTTGCGATGCACCAAATGACAAAGTAAACGGTTATCTGTAAACATACAAACCTCTAGAGTTAGTGAAGACTAGAAGATGGTTTTAAATCACAGATGCTCAGTTAATGTTCGGCATACATCAGTGAAACTGCACTGTGCAGCAAGTATTTCCACTTTCTAAAACTCAGCTAATTCAGCAACTACAGCTCCAATGAGCCTTTCCCCCGTGGAGTGATAAGTAACAACATTAAAGATTTAAGTATTGTGGATTGTAGATTTCCAGTATAGCCCAAAACATAAATTTCAGTCTTCTCTTACTGGACTCATCAGACATTTTGCTCAGGGGAAAACTCCAGATCATTATTATTTCCACCTTTGGGCAGTCTGTGGAATATACAGGTGCTGCAGTGCGTCACCCACAGATATTGCTCAGGTGACAAGTGCCCAGGTGACGAAAGCCAACAAGCCATGCTTTAGAATCACAATTATCAGCTCTTTCTCAGAGCCGGGGCTGCGGTCACACAGCAGAACGCCAAACTCAAGTGGGCATAAATTATACACGCAGACAGACTCGCATAATAAGCCAAAAACAGAACCACGTTGAGTGCCAATGCGTCACAAAAGGCCAAAACAGTCACTCAGGCGGCGCTGCATTCTACAAAACTAGAGGATGGAAAAAAAGAATAAAAAATTCAAGAACAGTTGGGTCCTTCAGGGAGACGCCAGGCGGTTGGTTGTCCTACTACCTGCTGAAGAACAGCACATCTCAAGATGATGAGGTGGGATAAGCTGGGATAATTGTGGTGACATTTATGATATAGTGAGAATGCACCGGTGCTTTATCACAGATTAAGATGAGTGTTTTTGCTTTTTATAGTTAATTGAAATGTTTTTTCTGTTTAAAGGTTTTTCACCTCATTCTAATTAATGGAGCTTTTTTTAAATGGATTGTCACAAATTACTTGGAGACTGAACCTAGCAATACAAAGAGGAAAAAAGGAACAAGTTGATGTTGTCTGAGTGGAATTCCAGTTTTAAATCTGTGTGGACGGATCTATTTCCTCTCAAGTAGGAAATTGCCAAAATCCAAAAGACGGCAACTTGACAATAATAGCACGTACCACTTTAATCCTGATAGGGGATAAGTCTTGCTTCGCCTTAGGAGGTCCTTCTTGCAGACAGGTCTCCTATAGGGGGTGAGAGGGAAAGAGCATATTTTTCAGAGAAATAATACTTAAACCCCTCATCTTATTATTAGGTATAAGGTTTTTGACATTCACATGGAAAGTTATTGATTCATCCCTTTGCATCTAAGGGGATTGTTTTGTCAAAGCTCCCAGAAATCTTGGTGAGCGTCTCGGACACAGACATAAATTAGGACTCACATCTGTTATGTTTTGTCGCTTCCAAATGCTGCGTGACTCAATCAAAGCTCACAGCAGAAATAAAGCCTTATTATATTATTTCAAAACACACTTCCATTATAACTGTCTCAGTCTGATCTCCTCTAGGGCTTGGATCTTACCCATGGATGAGATCCCAAACTGAGGCTCAACCACAACCAATTATCTTTAAACTGCTGTTAGGACTTGACTGTGAATTAGTGTGCAATGAAGGGGGAAATGCAGAGGAACCACATGACACAGGAGGCTCCTGGATATGGAAATGATGATCATCTTGCAGTTTAATTCTAAAGTTATTTTATTCACCAGTTTTTAGATACTATTTTTTAGATACAACATGACCCTGTGTGTCTCCTTGTCCGAGGTTAAGGGGTAAGGCCATCATTTGTATGATTGATGGAACCGATACGAGTCCTAGAATGATGGATGTGATCAAAGACCTGACAGCTGAGAACAAAAGTCCAATTTGCTTTTCAAAATGAACATAAATCACTAAGCAGAGAGATCCTTCATATTTAATTGACCATATATATCAGTCTATCTATATATATCCATCTATCTATAAAACTGTCTGTTTCTTTGTTCCTAAACTAAAGCTGTTTGTGTTTATTTTTTTCTATCCTTTTTTATCCTCCAAAAACTGAACAAGTTGTGTAAATGAGTCAGAGACTAAGGCCAGCACAGACAATGTTCCTCCTCCTGATTAAACTGACCGTGTTTTAGTTGACAAGCTATTTAAATTAACTTCAGTTTTTTGCTGCTAATGAACCAAACAATAATTTAATCTTTGACCTGGGTTCTTCTGAGAGGCCAAAGGCGCTCCGCCTATACATTTATTCTGAACATTTTAAACTCCAAATTACTTATAGTGTTTTGGGACTAAAGCCTTTTATTTCACTCTAATGAGGTTTTGGGGGAGATTTACGAAAGAGATCCGACAGAAAAGTCCCAAGATAATGGTAATTAGCAAGTCATTATGAGTATAAAGAAAGTGAATAGAAATATATATGGCTTTGTTTGAGGAACACACCGTGCATCTACAAAGAATCAGCTCATTGGGAGTTTAAACAAATAGCAGTATTATTCTGAGCATTATCACCATGCAATTTGTACCCAATCAGATCTAAAAGGTTATATATATATATAATGGTGGATAATGGTACATTTCCTTGTGTAATAACTCAGGTACCACTATATAATAAGACATGAGATATGAAGGGTTTTTAAATTGTAACTAATGCCTGGATTAATGGTTAATAAGTAATTTAGTAATGCTTTAAAGATCAATTAAAAGCTGTTGATAAGACAACTTTTCATTTGACAGGTTGAGAAAAATGTCACTGGTTCTTTAGACATCAACAGTCGAGTCATTAATAAGTCAATAAAAAAAGGTCAAGAGTTTCTAATAAGCCAACAGATTTAAACATTGGTAAATATTAATGTTAATGACTCATAAAAATAAAATAAAAAACCATCAAGTCTGCCATCATTATCGTTAGTAAACATAAATAAGTAATGAACAAAAATACATATCTAGTCTGAAGTTGAAAATGTTACTAAGTGATGAATAAATGATAACTAATCATTAGGTCTGCAGCTGGAGCACCATTAGTCAGTAAAAGTGAAAATGCTGACGAAGGAAATAAGAGAAGGTTCTCACCGCAGACGGCGGAGTTGAGCCCGGCTGCACCTTTCCACTGGCCTGGCCGAAGATGATCCTCTTTCTTCTCATCCTGAGGAAGACGTAGATGCGGATGTAGACCAGCAGAGTGACAATAAACGGCAGGTAGAAGGACACCACAGAGGAGTAGATCACAAAGTTTGGGTTGGAGATGGAGCACACCGTGGGGTCATCTGAGTCAAAAACAAAATAGCGTTATGCAAAACAGCCAAAAACTCAAAGGGAGTGATTAATCGCCAACCTATGTGATGATGTTCTCTGTTGTGAAAATAACCTTCATGACTTCATGTCTCCTTTCATATTCTGCATGCATACTAAATCATACAGCGATGACTGAGGTGGAGGGGTGATTGATTTGACAATAATTGCACCATTAATTTAGAACAAAAATCTAATTAAAATAATGAGAGGGTATAGATCAATTTTAGATTCAATAAAGATTCCAGAGTTAAATATCTATCAGGTGACAGTGCTGTAAATTTAAATATAAAAAACACTCTGAGCACAGCTGTGAAATGCATATTGCATGTCAGTGGCATGAACCAAATTAAGTGATTTGCCTCTCCCTGGATCAATACCACACACCTCCATACACAGACGGATATATAAGTCTAGCCACATTCCAAACCACCTTCAGTTTCTAGATGCATATTATGTCGTGAGACACATTTTTTGTCTAGCTAAGCTGTTCTTATTCAATGCTTTTATTTTGAAGGGTGGTGAAGGACCCCATACCTCAATGCTGATGCATGGTTGCATTCTGACAAACAAGTTGGATTCCTGCAATCAGCAGCCATTATTTAGCATTGGCTGGAAGTGAACTGAACCAAATTGCCGTATCTATTAGTAGCTTTACATAGTGTCTGAGTTATGCCCTTGATTGTGTATGTGCAGTCATGTATCAGTGCTTATTCAAATTTAAATCTCTTTATCCGTTTTATTGTTTGGCGTTTCATTCACACAAATGCAGAAGGCTCCACTTTGTTGGCACAGTAAATACGTTATTGTTCATTTATGTAGAACATAAATAATACCTTAAAAACATCCGTTATAATTATCACAGAAACACTTGTCACCATTTCTCTTCAGACAGTAACTTCATTCACCCAGAATGCATTGCAATATTTAAAAGCTAAAAAGGAAGACATTTTCTTGAATCTATCACTTGGTTCCTCGCCCTATATACAACAGTTTCGGAATAAGCATGCTTAACAACTAAAACATTAATGTCACATTTTGGAAAAATTAAGATACCAAAACGCATTAACTTGTCACAGATATATCATATTCTATAACACTGTAAGGTTGAATTATGTTATTACTACCCTCCAAAAAAACATTCAGCCTCAGCTGCAGAGGCCGAGTTGCCGTATCTCTCCCTTCGTTACCTTAGATAAGAAATTTCTTTTTTGCTTTTGCTTGGCATGCACTTTATCTCATAAATGATCAAGTCTATCATAAGCAGGTTGTGCATGCACAGTATATCTAGATCTTTAACACAAGTAAGACACAAATGTGATTTAAACTGTCTTGAAAAATGGTCTTAACATTAAAATGAGACTTTAACTACATTTTGTAATAGTTTTAAAGCTTAGTTTTCACTCAGATTTTAGTGGATGCTGTGATAGCATATATGTATTTTACAAATTTCCAGGGGATTTAATCCATTTCCAAAAAATAAATCCCTATTATTGCAAATTGCAGGCACTCAGACATTATTCAAAGACCAAATCACCTTCATTGGTAACCTTGTTGCCAATAGTTAATATAGTATAAATGCTGATTCACATCAACACATTATCACGACACTCTGACATGATAAATTGAGGAAGTGCACCTCAGAGTTCAATTCTGGATTGCATTTCCTGTCCCACCATTGACCCTAAAAAACTAAATTGTTACCCTGAATTCTATTTTGCATCCTGAATAAAAATGGATTTTCTGCTACGCTGCATTTAAAGCAAGATGGACCATAAGTTGTGGATCTGACCTGTGGTGTTGAAGCCAAACAGCAGTGGGCAGGAGACAGTGAAGGCCAGCACCCACACGGTGGCAATCATCATAAAAACTCTCTTCCTGGAGCAATGGGTGGTGTTGTAAAAGAGGGGCATCACCACTGCTGTGTACCTATACACACACACACACACGCACACACACACAATTGTCAATCCAGCTTTGAAAATATCTGCAGGAAATAGTTGTTGACATTTTAAAGAAGACATGAACCTTGCTAAAATAGTCCAGTAGAATGGAATAATTAGAGTGAGAAAAAAGCACCCTTGAAAATAACTGGACTTTAATGATGCCAAGAAATGGACTGCCGAGAGAAAGCAGATGATATAAAGAACAACAATGGGGCAGAAAAACAGGCATTTCCATTTCAAAACAAGTTGAGTATTCAGCAATAAACCAAGAGAAGCTTTGATTTAATCTGCTCACTGTACGCCAAGAGTGTATAATGAGCCCAGGAAAAGTAGGCAGCAATTACGAAGGACCCCGACCCGACATGGATGGGATGTTATGTTGTTTAGAGCCAGATATCTGCCACGGTTGTTTATCCTCATCAGACTAATTACATTGGTACTTCTCTGGGCAAAATGCAGGGCTAAACCCGGAGGACAGACGCTCACTAAAAATACTCTTCCCTCGTGCAACGCTGCTGTCGCGTTGAATGAGAGGGGTGAGGACAACATCGCAGCAGGTAAAACATCGTGTACATGATTTATTAATATCGTGCTGCTTTAAAACATGTTTAGTTGATGACGAAACACGGCTCGTCTGTTCTGAGATGCCTCTCAAAACGTGACCTATCCGCAGGCACTACACCTTGAACGTCCTTTCTGGAATCTCCTCGGAAGAGCCTGGTTTGACTCGTCCTTTTAACGGGCCACGAATCTTCCCAAATATTGCAAAAAAAACGATTGCTATGAACTCATGAATAAAAAACGGTAATGCAGGTGCGTTGAACACAGAGTGCCGCTGGTGCCTCGATTTAATTCAGCGCCTCACAAAGTGTGTGGTGCCGTATAGCAGTGTCGGTAACTCGTCCTATAATCAATCTGAGAACCACGAGGCTCCAAAGAGCAGCGCCAACAAATGTACGGCAGACATTGTTTTCATTAAAAAGTAGATTTTGAAATTCTACAAACAAGAGGCACGTAATTATATAAGTGTTTTATGCAAGAGGTGCAAATTCCTTGACACATTTACAATTAGTCAAAAGACATATATGCGGCATGGTGACCGAGAGGACGTTGGGGTCCCCTGGTAGCTGTCGCTTTGCATGGCTGGTGACGGTAAACCAGCGCTTTGCACCTGACGACACAAGTATCCGAAAGTGCATATTTAATGTATTAATACATCCTGGAGAAAGTTCCAGTCCTTATTTAGATTCCAATTAAATGTTACATGGTTGAGCTCTTGATGCCTGCAGGTTGTGAGTTCAAAGAACGTAGTGAGCGATTAAATATTAACTGTGACACTCGAAGAAAACGGAGCAAATAAATAATTGAAGCACCTGGATGTATTTTATTGTGACGGTTCAAATGGTACAGTTCCACCTGCATTCATGCAAACAAATCGCACAGCAATTAGACGTCAACAGACCAGAGTCTGAACCGAGAACATCAAGTAGAGAAAACTCATCTCCTCAATTTTGTCTCTACCTCACTGTGTCTCATTCTGTCAGGCACACACCGACACACACACGCACACGCACACGCACACGCACACACACACACACACGCACACACTTATCAAGAAAATATGAGCAAGATGGGAATAGATCCTCTCCCCAGGGACGTTTTGAAGTATCTGTCAGAGAGAGACCTTGAAAAATGTAGATATGACATTTAACTTGAGGTATCCCTTCAAAATGTCTGCAGTTATAAAATAGAAGTGCGGCACACACTGCACACTCACCTGTCAATGCTGATAGCACACAGGTTGAGGATACTGGCGGTGCACATCATCACGTCGAGCGTGACAAAGACGTTACAGTAGAGCCGTCCGAAAAGCCAGGCACCGCCGACCACCTGCACAGGACACACAGGCGGATTATCAACGCACACTTTCCCTTCTTCAGCGTGACGCACATGTGACAGCAGGGCAGGGGAGAGGAGCGGACGCACACATGGAGATGGTCTTGCCTACGCTGAAGGGAAGGGTTAGGAAGAATAAGTTGACAAAGTGACTCCCATCTACGTAAGCATTTATACCAGTGGTCCCCAAAATACGGCCCTCCACATTTGGCCCGGCCCCCTGAACAATACCAGAGACGCATTATGATTTTTTTTGGTCTGGCCACGTAAATCCTAGATTAGCTGCTGTCAAATGGAACAGAATAATGGCGAAAAGGTTAGGTAAGAGAACCATGTAAAGGATTATTAATATTTGGTTGTGTGAGGCTTTCTGGAAAACAATATTTTTTTACATTTAGGCACCCCTGCGATCGTCACACTTTTTCGGTTACAAACTGAACCCGCCCCCATCAGAGAAGGGAAAGGTTATGTGGCCCTCACAGGAAAAAGTTTGTGGACCCCTGATTTATACTAATGTTCATTTAAAATAGGCAAATGTATGCATTCATTACACGTTTATGTCACTTGTTCTCAGGTTACACAAGGGGGGCAAAGAGTCAATGTCCTTTGAGGATGCACCATGATGGATAACGTCAAGGAAATGTAAAATGTCTAAAGAACATTGACCATCCCTCGAAGCAGGTAAGACCCCAAACCTCCTCCTCAGGATGCTCAGGCCGACGGTTTCCCCTGATAGGCACTAAGATGCCTGGTTATAACGGTCTGACAAAGATAAATGACATCCAAGCTCCATCGCCTCGATGCGGAGCCCAAGATGGGAAAACGCCTACAAAGAGAAGGCGGGAGGCACAGACGGCCACACGCGCACATATGCATGCAAGGAGATGTAAATAGACAGAAGCGTCTCTCTCTGTTGTCACAAACAGAGACACACACACCAGTGTGGGAACATTCACTGCTGTCGCTCATTATGTTAACACACATCTAACCACATAACCATTTACGGTCATTCTCATTCACTTTTTAAAGGAGCACTGCAACCATTTTACACATAACAATCTGTTAACTTGACATGGTTAGTACCACTCGGTCTGTGAACACAGTTTGCATAACGTTCTCCACAAGCTGGGGATGCTGAGTTTAAAGGATGTGAGTGTTTAGCAGGCAGGGGGGATGTCATCAAATATGCAAGTGAAATGCATTATGGGAAGTACGGGAACCTTTATTTCTTGGAAGAAGTGCCACAAACATGTACGCTCAATGAAATCATAGTGATGCAGACTATTGACCCACAATGCATTGCATAAAGGAAATGAAGAAGCTGTGAGCAGCTACACAAATCTGAATACATTGTAGGCACTAAGGAGAAAACTGAATTAAAAAAAGAATGATGGAAGTATGCAGATTATTTTAAACTGTAAAAACAATATTCTATGACACACATTATATATGCACAGCATGTACATAGTACTTATTTGTACTCATGTATAACAATGTTGATTCACTGGGGCTTGTGGAAACTCTGTATCGACTGTGTTTGAGCATCCTGTATGTGATCTTTACTTTCACAGCAGTCAATTCTGCTAATTGTACCGAGCAGGAAGAGCAATTATCAAGACGCCTGGACAGCAGGCAGAGTATCTGTCAGAGGGATCGATTGTGTTCAATTCTAAATAGCAAGTTATAATAAACTACTATTTTTTAAATGATGGTGATCAAACGGGTGCAGATGATGAAGCTCTTTTTTAGATACATTTCTTGACAAAAGTCAGAGGAACAAATTGTTGACCGGAGAATAAATCAAGAGGGTATGCAGCGGCAACTTTGGATCACTTAATCTCGTGTTTCCTATTAGATCTCCTTGTATTCCACTTAATAAAATCCAACTGAGGGGATAAAATCTTGACTGACTCAGGCCGTCCGTTTGCTGAAGCCGAGCAGCATCCTTTAAGATGAATTGTGGAAAGTGATCTCTCGCCTTCAAGTACACGTCACGCATCAATGGTGCCATCCAGGGGTACGATGGCTTGCTCAAGGGCACGTGATTGGTAGCCGATACACCTGCAGAAGGAAACCAACGACCCTCTAGTCACAACAGGCTAACCCTTCATCCATTAGAGCTCGCAGCGGGTTGGCACTGCAGTGTGGAAAGTCTTTGCCTATAACTCATGCTGTTTTCTCCCAGTCTTTTCCAAGGCAGCGTTGACCTTTACGTTATTATACCTTCGTGTCATACTATCTTTTAATAACTCATTCCTTAAGGGATTGTCTCCCCTTTGAAAGTGAAATGGAAATATGTAGCACATGCTCTAACAGCATGACTGCCTGCGTGGAAGTTCAAACACTCATGACTGAATCCAGACGAGGTTCACGATGACCTCAGATTACCTTTCATCAGATAAAATCATGTTGAATTTGTCAGCTTCTGCTCACTGAGTTTATTTTTTATTTTTTTTATGGTTGACCTGCTTTTGAATCTTCTGCACACTATAAGAAATAGGACTTCAATCAGATGATTTCTGGACCTCATGTTGAGCCAGACATGAGCTGCACGCACGCATGAATATCAATTTTTTTTAATCTTAATGTATCTTCTACTAGTACATTAAGATTGGATTTTCTAACCTAATAAAATCATTGTTGAGGGGTAATTTGTGGCAATATGAGTTTGTCCTTATTTATTTATTGGATTATTATTTATATATTCATATATGAATGATATGCTTGTTTGTTTCCCTGCTGGTGTGTGTGTGTGTGTCACAGTTGCGGGGCGAGCAGGGTCCTTGCCCCCTCCTTTACTTTTCTAGAGGGCACGTTCTAAAAGGTGACTGTTTGATACAGATGTTGTATTATCCTGTAAAAAAACGTAATAACAGGATTAACAAAATGAAATTCACAGGTTTCCATTTGCTTTTATGTAATTTGAAGGCCCGACAATTACCGAAAGCAGATAATTTTTGTATCATCATCACTGTCCTCCTATCGCCTACACTCTACCAGCTCCCAATGATCAGACCTTTTGTTTCTGCACTCATCTTTCTCCTCTGTTAGTATCTCCCTCACTGCCAAGCATCTGTATGTATTTCAATCTCTCCACATCCTCTGTACTTCCTCCCCACTTTCTTTCCCATCTTTCCATTCAGAGCTCGGGCTCAGTAATTGATTTTTTTTTTTTTTAAACCTACAAAAGTAACAGTTCAGCACAAATGAATGATAAACAGAGGAGCCAGGAATAATATGAATTATTTAAGGCCAATTCAACTGCATGAAAACAATATATTTTAAATTAAATCCACTCATCCAGGTGATACCTCACATCTATTTTGAAATGAACTGAAAGGACCTGAAAGGACCTGAAAGGACGCGTGACGTACATCAGACCAAAAAGGGTTGTGAAAACAGACACCGTGACCTCCTCACCTCCAGGTACACAGCCCAGGGCATGACCAGCGAGGCCACCAGCAGGTCAGCCACGGCCAGGCTGACCACCAGGTAGTTGGTGGTCGTCTGGAGGGACCGCTCCCTCAGCACCGCCAGACACACCAGCACGTTTCCAAACACAATGGCCAGGATGAGCAGCGAGAACAGCATGGCGTAGTAGTTACGCTCATCCTGCTCCGATGCCTCGGAGCTCTCGTTCCTTTCAGAGTCCCATCCGAGACGATCGGATTCGTTCCAGGTCCACTGTGCGCTGCTAAACATCGCCATGGAGACGTCCCGGTGACATGGGAGAGCAGATGTTTGACCGACCTGCCAAAGACAATGAGCAGTTTGATTTAACACAGATTTAACACTTCTCATCTCATTAGACTAACGTGGAGCATATTAGCCATCAGATGATGGGGGGCCACCATCCTTTCAGGAGATCTATGGCTCGTATAAAATCCCTGCACTAATGTTCCCTGAATGAGAAATGGAGGCATATATTGATGCCTCATCAACTTCATGCTTCAATCAATTGCATAAAGAAATCCATTCTCTCAACAGCAAATGTAATCGGCAATGCTTTTATGATTATCCCAGTCCACCTTCCTGCTCATGGATTATAATACAGCTAACAGCGAGTGAAAAGCAGAGATGGTGACTTTAATGAGGCTGGCAGTGTACCTTTGAGCACCGTCAGTGAGGGTAGCTCATCCAGGAGGGGTAATAAGTCCGCGCTGCCATCATGAGAGGTTCGGTTGGCTCTGGTCCCGGGTTCTGCTAATCACACTCCATCCTTCCTCTCATTTACTCCCAATCCTCCCAATCTGGGCTAAATCCAGATGAAGCGTAGTGACAGTGATCACACCTGTGTCTACACCTGAAATGTATACCGATTCATCTTATCCAGCTCCCCCCCCCCCCCCCCCCCCCTTCTCTTTCTGTGACCGAAATAGGGAGAAAGACATTGAGAAACTATCACCAGGACCTGGCTCAAACCCAGGAGGCTTTTAAAGATTTTTCCTTCGCTATAATTGCACTCAGTGCCTCACTGGCTCCAGCATCATATGATTACACAAGAGGATCACAAGGCAAATAAAAAACATCCACTGATCCCAACCACCTTGAGGTCTCCTAATGGGGGTGAGGTTATCACAGAAGGATCAGGCGTGAGCTCTCGAGGAATGCAACTCAAAAAAACATCCATCTATAAACATTTCTGTCTCTTGATCTTGGGGAATGTTACAAAGCAGCACAGTGCTGCTGGCAATGGGTTGGTTATATATAGTAAACCACGTATTGTAATAGTATAGTAATTGAATATGATTTTACCTCTTCACTTTGTTTCTAATAAAAATGTCATGTCCATTTGTAAAACTCTGACTTTCTACAAGTGTGTGTGTGTGTGTGTGTGTGTGTGTGTGTGTGTGTGTGTGTGTGTGTGTGTGTGTGTGTGTGTGTGTGTGTGTGTGTGTGTGTGTGTGTGTTATGCAAGCCAAACACAATATTTTCATCCTGTAAGCTGCCATGGAAACTTGTTTTGTGCAAATCAAACCTTAATCAAAAAATGTAATTAAATTACCAGCATTTTATCGGGCTCCTCATGTCGCACGAGAAGGATTGGGGTCGAAAACAGTCACGGAACATATATCATGATGCTATTATTTATTAATAAGTGCGCAAAACAGATTTCCACATATGAACACCTATCAGCGCGCACGCACAATGAAACAATTACAACTGAAATGCAGCGGATAAAAACCTAATTGAAGTCACTAACATTGAAACAGAAACAAAACTTAAAAGGGTGTTGTATGACTTATGATATATATATATATATATATATATATATATATATATATATATATGTGTTTTTATTTTTTTTATTTACAAGGCAGAATAAGTTAACATGCATACATACCTGTTACTGTTTCCCAGTGAAGAATTCATCAGATGCCATCGAGGGAAAGCGTCATTCGTGCAGGTTTGAAAAAGTTATCCGGTCAGCGCGCTCGGCACTGCGACGCGAGCGCTGGAGGAGCGCGCGGTGCCATTGCGCACAGGCGAACGGGGATGTGGGAAGCTCCCGGGAGAACCGCTCGCTTCCTACACTTCCACCGACGCTCTGTGGTTGTGCGACTGGCGGAAACACGCGCTGGGATCGCACTTAGTTCGCAGTCACACGGGAGCAGCCTACGAGCGCGTGGTGGAGACGTCAGGTGTCTCCCTTTCAGTGATGCAGTGGCAAATGAAGGTGCCCGATTATTACAACCCTCCCATGCACGTTTTAAGGTGTTAATGACTTGTTTTCTCTTTAATGTGTTTCATAGAGGGAACATAAAGCGTATGAACAAGTCTAAGCTTAAATGGTGCTCCAGTCCTGCCCCGTGGCTTTACTCCTCCTCGTGACCCTGAACGGGTCTGGGTCGTGCTTCGCTGGAAGTGCATGACATCCGCCCAGAAATAGCCTCGTGTTGGCCTCGTAAAACCAGAGCGGAAATTGGGTCAGGGTTAAATGCATGAAAAAAATAAATGTATAAACTGACACATTTGTGTGGCTCTGGTATCCTATGGGTCACTCTACAACCTATAGCAAAAAAAAAGTTAAAAAAGATTAATTAATCCGGCGGTGAAGATAAGAAAAACGCGTCCAAAGCTTATTTTTATATATCTCACAACCCGAACCAATGTGCTTTATTTTACATGACATTTTAAGATAAGAGTATAAGCCCTGCAGGAGTGCGCGGCAAACAAATGAGAACTGAACCGACGAAATGTATCAACGGTGTTTTCCTCTAGGAACCAATTCCACCTGGCAAATAACACCATTCTGTTGGAAAATCCGGATTTTTTAATTATTTTATTTTATTTGAGCCAATACAAACCCGCACAGCTCACGTTTCCCCATATTTCTATAACAAACGCCTGACTGTAGATTTCATTACAGTCTTTTCAACAGCAGTGAGCAGCAGGAGGTTTGGGATCTGAATGACACCTTTCCTCCATGGCAGTTGAGGAATTCTTCACGATGCAGCTGACAAACAGACCTAACTGATCATTTCCCCGCACCAACCATAGTCTGTTTGCATTAAACTAATGTTCAAAGTGTCCACGTGTCCTTAGGAATTGGAGCCATCGTTCTTCTACAGCTGCACAATAATTAGCTCCTGCACATCTTACACACTTGCTGGCATAAATCCATTTATTTGAAACTTGACAAAATTGCTTGGATGTGACATCCATAGCACATGCTGAATTCTGAGTACTGAGTGCAAAGCAGTTTCCCAACTCATTCAAAAAAAAAAATCCACCAAATCCATATTTCCTTTGCATTCCATTTCTGTCTATCATGCAACACTCAGGAAATCAATCTCAGTCTCTTCCATATGAATGCAGCTATATGGAAAAGTGTCATTTTATTTCAATGGAGAGGCTATTGTCTGACGTGCACACAGACACACACCAGCTTTACCGTTGATGTGTTGCAAATAGCCTGGATGATAGAGGATAGGATGGAGGGTGAAGGTGAAGCGGGGTATGCTTTCCCTCTGAATGAAGGATCTAAAATGGATCTGCAAATGGTGCCCCTGACAGCTGCTCACAGAGCTGTTGCTCAAAGGATCCATACCTGTCTGGACCAATACCTGTGTGAAGGTCAGGCCTGAGAGGGCAAAGCTACAATAATCATAAACGACAGTGGTACAATGGAAATAAACATGTTCACAGTTGGTTGGAATGTTGCTGCCATCTACTGGTCAAGAGATGGACGTGATTATCAAACTACAGCCTAAAATCAGCAGCAGGTTTTGAGTCTGTATGTAAGAGTATGTTCACTCAGTGAGAAGATAAAGTAAAGTCAAAACAATCTCAATGCGTATAAAAAAGAAAACTAGAATGTTGACCACATAGACAACGAGGAGCTTACAGACACTGTCTGCTCTTACATCCGCAAATGCACAGATGATGTGACCCACACAAAGTCCATCGTCACTCGGGCTAACAAGAAGCCATGGCTGACAGGAGCCGTCCATCGGCTGCTGAGGGCCAGGGACAAAGCCTTCAGAGCCGGGGATAGTATTGGCCTGAGAACAACGAGAGCCAGCCTGTCCCGTGGCATCAGAAAAGCAAAACAGGACTACACCAAAAAAATAACCAGCCACTTCAAAGACAGCAGAGACACGCGCAGCCTGTGGCAGGGCATCCAGTCCATAACGGACTACAAGCCTGCATCCCAGACCTGCGACGACAACATCTCTCTGCTCAACGACCTTAACAGCTTCTATGCACGGTTCGAAGCAACAAATCACACAAACCCACAGAAAACTCCACCCCCCCCCCACACGACCAGGCTCTGTGCCTGTCTGCGGCAAGTGTGAAGAGGGCACTCTCCACTATCAACCCCCGAAAAGCAACAGGCCCGGACAACATTCCAGGCTGTGTACTGAAGGACTGCGCAGAGGAGCTCAAGGATATCTTCAGGGATATCTTCAACACCTCTCTGAGTCAAGCTGCTGTTCCGTCACATTTCAAGACCTCCATCATCATACCTGTGCCAAAGAAACCGACTCCATCCTGCTTCAATGACTATCGCCCTGTGGCACTGACCCCCATCATAATGAAGTGCTTCGAACGGCTAGTCATGTCTCACATCAAGTCCATCCTCCCCCCCACCCTGGACCCCTTTCAGTTCGCATACCGGGCAAAACGTTCCACAGAGGACGCAATCTGCTCTGCTCTCCACCCAGCCCTCACCCACTTGGAAAAAGCAGACTCACATGTGAGAATGCTTTTCATTGATTTTAGTTCAGCTTTTAATACAATAATCCCACAAAAACTCATCTGTAAACTGGACCAGCTGGGGCTCAATACCTCCCTTTGCAATTGGGTGTTGGACTTTCTCAGCGAGCGACCCCAAGCAGTACGAGTCGGCAAGAACATCTCGAGCAGCATCACACTCAGCACAGGGGCCCCTCAGGGCTGTGTGCTGAGTCCTCTGCTCTTCACCCTGCTAACTCACGACTGCACAACAACCCACAGCAACAATCACATGGTGAAGTTTGCGGACGACACCACTCTGGTGGGTCTCATCACCAAGAACGATGAGACCCACTACAGGAGGGAGGTCAACCGCTTGGCCACGTGGTGCAGAGACAACAATCTCCTGCTGAATGTCAGCAAAACAAAGGAGATTGTGGTCGACTTCAGGAAAGGCCACACTGAACACCCACCCCTGACCATCGGCGGTGCTGCTGTGGAGCGTGTGAGCAGCACCAAATTCCTGGGGGTGCACATCAGTGAGGACCTCTCCTGGGCCACCAACTCTGCATCACTGGTGAAGAAAGCCCAGCGGCGCCTCTACTTCCTGCGCAAGCTTAAGCGTGTGAAAGCTCCCACAACCATCCTGAACACATTCTACCGGGCACCATTGAAAGCATCCTGTCCGGCTGCATCACCGTGTGGGGCAGTAGCTGTACTGCACACAGCAGGAAAGCACTGCAGCGCATAGTAAACACAGCCGGTAAGATCATTGGTGTCCCTCCCTTCCTGCAAGACATTTACACCACCCACCTCACCCGGAAAGCTACCTCGATTGCGAGTGACACCAGCCACCCCGCACACAGCCTGTTCAGCCTCCTGCCCTCTGGAAGAAGGTACAGGAGCCTCCGCTGCCGCACCACCAGACTCAGGAACAGCTTCATCCACCAAGCTGTCAGAAAGCTAAACTCTCTCCCCTCACTCCCCCCAGCCATATCCTCAGGACTCATCACTGTCCCTTGCACTTTATCATTTTGCCACTTACTGTCACTTTACTTCACTTCACTTTACTTTACCACTTACTGTATACTTTTTTTGCACTACATAACGTCACTTTAAAGGAAACCCATGCTGCTGTAAATGTATCTACATGTTTATAACTATATGTATATATATATATATATATATATATATATATATATATATATATATATGTCTTGTCTTATCTGTTGTTGTGTGTGTATCTATATGTCTTATCTGTTGTTGTGCGTGTGCACTTATTTGTTCACCGTAGGAGGGTGAGAAACGTTTTTTCGATTACTTGTATGTCCTAACATGCGTAGAAATTGACATTAAAGCTACTTTGACTTGACTTTGACTTGACTTGAGTGTGTAGTTAACAGGCACCATTCTCCCAAAATGCAGTGCACAAAGGAACTGGTTCTGGTTCGGTTCAGTCGACAGCTTCTACCACTATCTGTTTACATTATTATTATTTTGCCCGATTTGTACTGCTAATTTGTGTTTTATTAATTATTTGAATAATACATCATACAATAAGTTTGTATCTATGTATTTATTTGTTACATTTTGTTTTATAAAGATGGGCTAGCAATGTTTGAATAAGTCTGATAAGAATGATCCTTTATCAATTCATGCTGGTTTAATAAGATCAGTACTAATAAGCCCAGGACTCATGACTGAACAACTCAGAGCTGTGCTTCTCTTATTTTTAAGATGCTTACTAAAAAAAAACGTAACTATGAAAATTACTGCTAAAGTGTAACAAATTATTATTTAAAGTTGTAAATCGTTTAATATGAAGCACATGAATCACATAATAAAAAGGTTAGAAAGTATAACACCTCAAAAAGTGTAACATTGGTTTACAAGGAAAATAATAATTATATTAATTCAACTGGTATTAACTTATTAATTAAAAGTTAATGTGAATACAAAAATTAAATTCAAGAGTAACTGAAGTTCTGTAGTTTTGTATAAGCTAGGAACTTAATGAAGTTTGACTCGGGTTCATTTCGCTCCTTCCTCGGCCCACTCGGTGTACCCGCCACTGTAATGTCTCGCCCTAAGAAAAGAAGCAGAAAGAGAAGAGCTTAGTCTTGTTTTCTACTCAAATTCAGCCAGCGTTCAACAAACCAAAGCAGTGCCCGAGGACATTTTGGTCTATTAGCAGCAGCAGGACTGAATAATAATCCAACAACATATAAGAGGAGCCATTTATCCTGCGGTGCAGAAGCTCCACCACAGCACATGATGTGGTTTAGCAGGAGCCACCTCATCTCATGGAACTGAAATCTGAGACTAACAGGAGAGCGACTTATTTATCTCACTGTTGACCTCTACCAGGTCATGTAGTACTTAGACTACTGCATGCTCGGATGCATTTGCTGTTATTTACCTGCTAAATCCCAGCTGACGGGCAATATCCAGCGCTTTGAGGCTCCTGATGCCACTTCTGCAATGAAACACGATGTTTTCGTCATCCTTCCCAGGAGTCTTCACTTCAAACATCTGCTGAAAGTGTTCCGGGGACAGCTTCAGAGACTCCTCCAGGATCCCCACTGATATTGAAAACAAGCCAACAGCATGAGAGTGCAAACACATAGAAGATCACTCGTTCCTCCAGCGTGTGAAGTACGAACACTTACGTGGGATGTTGACAGCCTGTGGAATGCGTCCAGCCAGGTGTTCATCCGGATTTCTCACATCAAACAGCTGGATGTTTTGGCTGGACAGCATGGTCTTCAGCTGGGAGCAGGTCACCACTGAAGCTTAAATGTAAACAAAAAAGAAAGTTAGTATAAGGTTAGAATCGACCTTTTGCCGATGGACTCCCTTTCACACAGGCCTGTAGAAACATTTAAGCTTAATTACCATCCATCATCTCAACAGTGACCTGACTGGTGCTAATCTAGCCGTGGTGCTGCCTGGTCAACACTGTGAGGATAGACTCAGCATTTCCCTGCTGACAGATCATTGTTGTCCATTTGAGAGGAAAACAATAGCCAGTCAACTAAACTCTCTCTGTCTCACACAATCACATGAGCCATACACGCTGCAGTCCTTTCAGTGTGACAATGCAGGGAGCGATGCACTGGCAGCCTCTGCTCATGTGCAGCTGTTAGAACTCAAATAACATTTTAAAGCGTAATTTCAGCGCCACAATACTCATATGTTGATATCCAGCCCAGTAGATGATACAGGGACACGGGGGCTAGCTGGGACACCACACGGACATGGAGGTGACCTCTGTTGGACAACAGGCCTACCAGGAAATGTATTTTACCACTTTCGGATGTTCCGCCACATTTGGGACTTGAGGTTGTATAAGCTCGTAAAAGTGAGCCGAACGTCGGGTGAGATGAGGGTCTCACCGCCGCCACAGCCTGGCAGATCCCTCGAGACAGAAGACAAGACAACATGGCGAGGACAAGTGCGACCTGCACGCTGCTGCTGCGAAGGGTAAGAATTCTTCTTCTTTGGTGTTTGTTGCTGGTTGTGAAACCACCTCAGAGGTGTATACCGCCACCTACCGGCATGATTCCTTTTTAAACGAGTATTCCCTTTTATCATCCTGTTGCTCTTAGGGAATACATGCCTCCCCCAACAGATTCCCCAATGTAATAATTTGTTTTCTATTGATAAATTCTGATATGAATAACTTTTTTCTTCGCTGTACCTTTTGTAATCCAGTTTCTGGTTCAAGACAGTGTGCATAGTCCAGTTGGGTGCTTGCCAATGGGTTTGGTTTATATGTCCTGTTCTCAGAAGGGTAATGGCCTTCTCCTTCCTTGGGCTCCCGTTTCATATCCCACACCTACGTGTTTTTGAATACTGTATAGATGTCTCCCTGCGTCACTGAAGTCCCAATGTGTTTGCCAAGTTTTGCGCAGATTGTTCTTAATGATATAGTTGTAACCTCTATATTGCATTACGGTGCATGTATGTCAATTATCTGTTGTTTTAAGGGTTGTTTAGCCAATATGTCTGCATGTTCTTTTCCTTCCAGCCCCACATGAGCAGGAACACAAATGAAGGAGATATCCAAACCTCTAAAATGCAGTTTAGTTTAGCAGATTAGTATATCGAAAAGTAATACAATATATTCTGCCTACATGACAACTTTCCAGACTGAATGCTTGATTATGCTGCTAATCTACCATAAGCTGCTCTGCATTGATTATTTTCTTCTAAACAGTATTCCAATGCATTCAACAGTGTATACTAAAAGGTGATCTGATATTCTCTTTTTTAATGTTATCTAATCATGAGGTGATGAAGAAGGCATGATGCCCCGTCTCGAGTTCTTCTGCCCTATCTGTAAATATGAATATCTTATGATGGTGGTAGTCAATATGGTTTTGTACAATTATTGCTTTTGATTTCAGTTTAGGGTTCTCTTCAGGTTTTAGCTGTAATGTTGTATCGATTGATGGCATAATGAATCTCCACGGAGGTATTGATGATGCAACAGTGGGACTTAATTTCGAATAACCAAGACCCATGTTTTGTGCTGTAGTATTCCCTATCTACCCCAAACTTCAAAACCTGCGTTCATTATGCTCTCAATACTCCTGCAAAACGGTCTTATAGGGTTTGCTCTCCGCTGTCCTTGCAGATTAACCTGTATGCCAATTTAAGCTTGACGCTCCAAATTTGCAGAGGCATTATCACTAGAGTCCTTTTGTAGTGTGTCAGTGCATCCATTGTATGCTGAGCTTTTAACTAAAATGCTCTATTTCTCATTTTAATTGCTTTGCTACAATTATCATCCCACCACGTCACACTCTTTTTATGTTTGCCTCCTGCACTCTTTGGAATAGTAATTTCTGTACGATGACTTTTTATTCTTCCACCAGTTATATTCTATCCTATTAGATTGACATCATTTCATTCATTATTGGAATGCATCCCAGTCAGCTTTACCCAACTTCCGCCTTGATGTTCTCACTCTCCTATCTTGATGCGTTTCATATTACAATCGTGGTTACTATTAGGTAGTGGTCGCTGGCTATACTGCTTCCACATTTTTGAAGAACCTGCGATTGGAGCAGTTACACTTTCTGTACCCTGTGTAGTGTTATATCTGTGGCCCTCTCTATAACTATTACACACTTTACAGGCTTTATCATCCCACAAATTCTCAATTACGCACTGATTGAATCTATATTATTGCCGTTCCTCCACTTAACAATTCCTCCACTTCTAACCAGGGTAGTCCTTTGATTCCAAGGTATTTCTCAGCTGATTTTACTACCATCTTGATCTTTTCAGTCTTTTTTTACTTGTCTGTTCTGAGCAGCTTATCACATCTACTATAAACAGAAGAAACTCCTTCTTAGCCACAATTAGCATGTCTTTATTTACAGGTTGCTTGTCTGTTGTTGCTCTCTGTTCCCACTCATTCAGGGGCATCTGTCAGCATGGACACTTTATTTACTGCTTCAGCATATGAAACCCCCTGGGACTCCATAATTGCTGCACATCTTCCGCTTTCTCGCTGACTTTGCACCCACCAGGCTGAGCCATGTTCTCCCCGACAATTCCAACCCTTTAATTTAGCTCCTTCTTTGCATTTCCTATTAACATTTTGGACTGCGCACCTTCCATATCTTTGCTTGCCTTTGCAATTTGCTGTTATGTGACCATATCTTTCAGCAAGGTTGAGATCCTCCTTGTGGCAGATTTGTCTCTGCTACACATTCTGGTGCAAGAAATAAACATCCATAGCTATCTTTAGCTATCTAACAGTTAAAAGAAAGAAACCTCAGTCGATTTGTGCATGTCAGTTTTTTATCAGCTGGGATTGGAGACTTTACTAAATGCTTCAGTTTGTACACTTTTGTCATCTTCCCAAACTGTCTTCCCAGCCCTCCAAGTTGATCAGTGAAAACTGCTCCTCAGTGGAGCTTTGCCCCATCTGACGGCATAATTCAGCCAATGTGAGAGAAAGTATCTAGTGCCTCCTTATCACTGATGAATTTCACCAAGCGCTCATTAAAGCATCTTCCCATAGTACTGCAGCGAAGAAGCCTGCACACAAAGATCAGCTTTAAATGTAAAACAACTCCCAAAACAGATCATGTGTGTCTGCATTTCTCAGATCTTTGGTCTTTCGCGTGTGAAAGACTCTAACAGACTTCAGCAATGTACAAAAACATACTTTCATTTGTGTCTGTCTGTCTGTCTGTCTGTCTGTCTGTCTGTGAGGCCAAGACAGGGCCAATGTGCTCAGTGTTCCACTATGATTCTAAAGTGTCTATATACGAGTACAACATGCTTTCTATTAATCTATTTCTACAATACACTTTATTATCTTTTATCCGGACACTTGTTTCAAAAGAGGAACTTCATAGGAACTTTGCAAATATTAATAATCTGCTGTCACAAAATCCATTCAGTGAAGATGTGGAAAGTTTTCAAATATCACATGACCACAGAGAGGGTTATACTCCTGATGCAGTCCAGCCTTCTCTTTGTAGGAAGAAGAATACATGTTTAGACATATCTTTGTCCCTCGTGACTTTTTGTCAATCCAACTAGCAAAGACTTGTCACTTCCCAGTAATATTTTGAACCTGATAGTAAACCCGAAAGCCTCCAAACACAAACACGCCTCGGACGAAACCACATTCTCCATAAACACTGAACAATGAAGATATCTGAACATATATTTAGAACCGTCCTTTATGATACTTTAAACGATTAATATAAACATATGTAAGAGTAAATGTTTAACCAATTAGACGTTAGTTGCTAATATAGTCGGTTCCTAACATCGTAAATAAAGCAACCCCCCCTCTGCTGATGGTATCGCCCATGATTCAGCGTCATGTGATTCTGTGACTCATGCTGACCAGCTCGCTGACACAAACCCGTGGACGTATAAAATAAAACAAAGATCGTTTCCCTTCATTATTCGCAAATTCTTAATCAGTAAAAATGATTTGTGGAGGACAGACGGAAGTTAAAGAGGCTACGGAAGAAGTGCATGAGATCTGTCGAAGCGTAAGTGTAAACTAAAAGTATGAATGACGTTCTTCACACTGAGCTATTCACTCAGCCATTGATTGTTTCTGTATTTCATTGTTATTCAGATGAAGGTCCATGCAGAGAATAAAGCAGGGAAGACGTTTGATGTTTTCACAGCAAAGAGCTTCAGGACCCAGTGCGTGTCCGGGACCAACTACTTCATCAAGGTAATTATCATCTACCAGGCAAAAAAGCCTCAGATTAGTGGATATAAACAACTTCTATTATGCAGCAACAAGATCAAGTAACATTTAATAAAGCGGATATAGTCGATATAGTTTTTCACAAACAATGAATCACATAATTACTTTGATGTGATCGCCTGTAGTGATGAACCCACAGAGAACACGCAGTATGTATGTAGGCCAATCAAAGGAAAGTTACAAGATGCAGCAAAAAGAGGGATTGCTGGAGAACTTTAGCCTTAATATAATGCAAGGGAAGTCAATACATGCGCACACGTTAACTGAGATAAGTAGCCTCAGAGATCAATTGGACATTTGGTCCAGTCATTATTCAGTTACTACTGAACTCATGTGTTCTGAAAGGCAGAACTAGGAAATGTAATCTTAAACTCACAACCTGATCTAATTACACCGGTAATAATGTTACAAGAGACATAAACACAACTTCCAATGATTGCTTACGTTGCTCCATGTCTGCTTAATTTATAAATAAGTGACCACTTGATGACCAGTTAGAAATCCTCATTAATCTCTTCAAACTTCACTTTTTCTTGCTTGCAGGTCCATGTGGGAGGAGACGAACATGTTCACCTCCGCGTTTATAAAAAACTCCCATGTCATGGAGGAGAATTAGAGTTGGCTTCTATGCAGCATTCCAAGAGCCAGGCAGACCTTATTGAGTACTTCTAATATGATTCTACACCAAACACAGCATCAGTGCCAACAGGTTGCCGTCTCATTATAATCAGTGATGATCACATGATCGTGGCTCAATATATAAAACAATGCTTCTGCCGCTTCCACTTCTAACATGTTGCAACGCAATGTGTCGTACTGCAGATCATGATGTAAAGAGCATGTCAAAATGAAGAATGTTGTGCAACATTCAAGAATAAACAAATCAGATTATTTTGTGATATCAGGTGTTGCTTCTCTTTCTGTGGTATTTGATTTGTGAAACAGCTGCAGGTCAGGGCGTATACGTCTTCAGCTGGCAGACGTCAAGAAAAAGGCTCGGACAAAGAAGCAATGAAGACAAATATAAGTCTATTTACAACTGGGCTCAGTGTCACATGGATATGGATCATGGACAAAGTCCCTCTTGCCTTAAAACAGGAAGTGCAACATAGTTGTGACTCAATAGAAGGTGCACTGCTGTAGGTTTAGCACACAAACCTTCGGAAATATACCATATAAATATAAAAAGTAAAACCCATTCATATTTATATCGCTTTTTCCTTCCCAATATGTGAACAATGGGTTAAAATAAATAAATATTCAGTATGTGTATAAATAACAAACATCAAAAGTAACATTTAAAAGTAAATTATTTAGTGACATATAGATTTTTTAGGCTTTCAATGTCGTGAAAATTGAGTGAAAGTTAAAATTTCTAAATCTAACATGCTACGTATGTTTGTGCGTTCTGGTTTGTGAGTGATCACCCTTTAAATTAGAATCCAATATCCTATCATCATATTTAGAGATAAATGATGTCCCAGCCCCAAATGGGCCCCAAAATAAATTGCTACTCGCTCAAAAATAACACTCGCCTTGGGACTAAGCCCCTCCTTTCTTTGGATCCTAGAAACGCCCTTGGCTCAAACTACACATTTGATTTCTTCACTACAATCATGTGAGTTTACAGCTTCACTGCAGCTCCACCCATAACTTCATCAGAGCCACCTTCTATTATTCTATTTCTACAATACACTTTATTATCTTTTATCCGGACACTTGTTTCAAAAGAGGAACTTCATAGGAACTTTGCAAATATTAATAATCTGCTGTCACAAAATCCATTCAGTGAAGATGTGGAAAGTTTTCAAATATCACATGACCACAGAGAGGGTTATACTCCTGATGCAGTCCAGCCTTCTCTTTGTAGGAAGAAGAATACATGTTTAGACATATCTTTGTCCCTCGTGACTTTTTGTCAATCCAACTTGCAAAGACTTGTCACTTCCCAGTAATATTTTGAACCTGATAGTAAACCCGAAAGCCTCCAAACACAAACACGCCTCGGACGAAACCACATTCTCCATAAACACTGAACAATGAAGATATCTGAACATATATTTAGAACCGTCCTTTATGATACTTTAAACGATTAATATAAACATATGTAAGAGTAAATGTTTAACCAATTAGACGTTAGTTGCTAATATAGTCGGTTCCTAACATCGTAAATAAAGCAACCCCCCCTCTGCTGATGGTATCGCCCATGATTCAGCGTCATGTGATTCTGTGACTCATGCTGACCAGCTCGCTGACACAAACCCGTGGACGTATAAAATAAAACAAAGATCGTTTCCCTTCATTATTCGCAAATTCTTAATCAGTAAAAATGATTTGTGGAGGACAGACGGAAGTTAAAGAGGCTACGGAAGAAGTGCATGAGATCTGTCGAAGCGTAAGTGTAAACTAAAAGTATGAATGACGTTCTTCACACTGAGCTATTCACTCAGCCATTGATTGTTTCTGTATTTCATTGTTATTCAGATGAAGGTCCATGCCGAGAATAAAGCAGGGAAGACGTTTGATGTTTTCACAGCAAAGAGCTTCAGGACCCAGTGCGTGTCCGGGACCAACTACTTCATCAAGGTAATTATCATCTACCAGGCAAAAAAGCCTCAGATTAGTGGATATAAACAACTTCTATTATGCAGCAACAAGATCAAGTAACATTTAATAAAGCGGATATAGTCGATATAGTTTTTCACAAACAATGAATCACATAATTACTTTGATGTGATCGCCTGTAGTGATGAACCCACAGAGAACACGCAGTATGTATGTAGGCCAATCAAAGGAAAGTTACAAGATGCAGCAAAAAGAGGGATTGCTGGAGAACTTTAGCCTTAATATAATGCAAGGGAAGTCAATACATGCGCACACGTTAACTGAGATAAGTAGCCTCAGAGATCAATTGGACATTTGGTCCAGTCATTATTCAGTTACTACTGAACTCATGTGTTCTGAAAGGCAGAACTAGGAAATGTAATCTTAAACTCACAACCTGATCTAATTACACAGGTAATAATGTTACAAGAGACATAAACACGACTTCCAATGATTGCTTACGTTGCTTCATGTCTGCTTAATTTATAAATAAGTAACCACTTGATGACCAGTTAGAAATCCTCATTAATCTCTTCAAACTTCACTTTTTCTTGCTTGCAGGTCCATGTGGGAGGAGACGAACATGTTCACCTCCGCGTTTATAAAAAACTCCCATGTCATGGAGGAGAATTAGAGTTGGCTTCTATGCAGCATTCCAAGAGCCAGGCAGACCTTATTGAGTACTTCTAATATGATTCTACACCAAACACAGCATCAGTGCCAACAGGTTGCCGTCTCATTATAATCAGTGATGATCACATGATCGTGGCTCAATATATAAAACAATGCTTCTGCCGCTTCCACTTCTAACATGTTGCAACGCAATGTGTCATACTGCAGATCATGATGTAAAGAGCATGTCAAAATGAAGAATGTCGTGCAACATTCAAGAATAAACGAATCAGATTATTTTGTGATATGAGGTGTTGCTTCTCTTTCTGTGGTATTTGATTTGTGAAACAGCTGCAGGTCAGGGCGTATACGTCTTCAGCTGGCAGACGTCAAGAAAAAGGCCCGGACAAAGAAGCAATGAAAACAAATAGAAGTCGATTCACAACTGGGCTCAGTGTCACATGGATATGGATCATGGACAAAGTCCCTCCTGAAGTGGCAGTCTGCTTTATGGTATAGAAATGTATCATAAAGCACCCTTCATTTGGAAAGAATGTGCACACAATTATTTACAAGATATTGTATCTATTTACTGCAAAGGTGCAGCAATTCAGTCACTGAATAATATTATTAGTAACATTGTTTAAAAAAACAGTTTATTCGTACTGAATCATAAACCATCTGAACACTAATTCAACGTTTTAATGTTAAGTATTGTTTAATATTATTACTGTATCCTCTGTCGCGACACAGAACATATGTGATGCAGTTTAGCAACTTGTATTTTACTTGAAGTAAACTTCACACAACTTCAGTGAAGATCTGGAACAAGCTGATCCACAATATATGTGCGGTCCTGTCATACAGCATTTCAACCTAAAGGATACTATAGGAAACATTCATGAGAAAAAAGGACATCAAGAGGTTTGAACATAAATTAAAGCCCTGATGCTGAATGATGAATCCCAGAATTCAAATCCCTTTAAAATATCAATGAAGCGTAAGACAACATTGTTCAGGGTCTGGAGCGCCTTGATATCTACCTTTAAACAGGAATCGTAATATAGTTGTGACTCCGTCATTCTCGCAGAACTCTCTGCGACTTTGATCAAATGAGATTTCTAAATGTGTCGATAAATACAATTAAGACACTTATATTAATAATATTTGAAAGGCTGCAGACATTCATTCACTTGATATAATCTGTTATCAGTGTATAATTAAATGAATGAATGTTAATTCATACCAAATCATATACTATCTGAAGACAATAGTTTTATTTTAAGTATACTGTGAAATGATTACACAGTTTTATAACCCTACTAAATACCAATACTGTATTTTATTCATTTTTTTAAAGAAATCCAGAATATCACCAAAGCAGGAAATACACCAACACTATCAAACTTTGCTGAATCAAACAAAGGAGAACACCATGACGCATCTACAGGCTGCTGGCAGCTGAGGCTGAACTGAGGCACTTTGGTGCTTTGAATGCCAATATGCTCAGTCGTTAGGATTCCTGAGCCTGGAAACCTGAATGTCTGTTCACAACTACCTGCCAATTCATCGGACGGTCGTGTAGACATTTAAGATATTTCATTCCGCATAAGAACTTAAGACAGCGTGGATCAAACCTTACCACCTCATTGCATTCAGAAAACACGGAGCTCCTCAAAAGACTCACAAATGATGTAAATCACAGACAACACGTTGCTTGAAAACATTCCAGTCTTTAAAAAAAAAACTCTTTTCGTACACTGTTTCTCATTAAAGAAGCACACTAATGACTGCTGTACAGCTGTGGTAATGCAATGCAACGGTCAAAATGGAATACAAGTGTGTTGGCGAGGAGGTCGGGGCGATCTGGCCTGCAGTCGGGACTCGGCATCAGGTCACAGTTTCAGCTCAAGAATGGATTCGAACCTCCAGTGAAGCAGCTCCTCTCATCAGACGGAGCTTCACTTCACATTGGGAGGCGTGTAGTGGATTCTGCATCTTTCACTGAAAATCTTAACACAACAAATCAGGGATAAGTAGCTTATAAGATACCGACAGAGCATTTGCGATTATAGAACGTGACAGTGAGCATACCTTCAGACTTCTATCATTGACAACTTCTTCAACATTCAGCTCTGACTTCATTAACTTTAACTGGAAACAAGGATAGAAAAATGCATTACTTAATGAATATTTTTCAAACGTACATGATAGCACCCGTTGCTGACTTCTATAAGAATGTATGGCCCATATCTTAGAGCTTGGTGGTGTTTAAAGCCCCCAGTGTGAGAAACAGGACCTACTTTGTTCTGCTCCTTTCTGAGCAGTCTGAGGAGGGCCAGGTTTTCGCTGTCTTTTGCTCTCCGTTCACGCAGTTGTCCCACCTCCTCTGAGCTTTGAGCTATACAGTACTTGATAGCTTTGTCTCTGGTCAGATGGGCATCCATCATCTGTGGAACACATGAGATTATTTATGGGACTGGTTTAATACGATAGGAAAAAAGCTAGGGAGGAACTTTGACACTATTATTTTTGTAACTCACAGACTCATAGAGTTGTCTGCACGTTTGCGTGGCATCCACTTTGCCCGAGAAGGAGACTGTGGGCAATGAGGTGTTGAGCGCATGGACGATGCGGTCATCTATGGTGCGCATCACCTTCAGCCCCTCCTGAAAAAAAGGCAGTCAGAAACTTCCCTTCAACTGAAACCAAAGCAATGACTTGATGCTAAATTTGATCTGTTGTTATGTTGCAATACATTACATGTAATTGATCTCTGGTTATCAGTGCATAGCATGAAAACGCAGAGAATCAACACAGAAACCGTGGACTATTAGACTTTCTGCAAGCAGTACAGAGAAGCTCGAACATATCTTTAATGAGAAAAAATAGTAGATAACTGCGTATGATAGCAACATGTTTCAAGCTACAGCGCAGCCTGCGTTCAAACCTTACTATTGCACATTGGGTCAAAATAAATGATCACATCAACTCTATATGTATCTATTAATGGTTGCCTACTTGTGACACCTTGTGACGTGGTGACCCCTGGGTATTTTTGCTTTTTACGTTATCTAGACAATTAGGCCCACTTATTTGTAACGCAAGCATACTTTAGTCATTTAAAGTGACTGGAGATACTTTATCAACAGTTTCTGTAAATCCCATGCTGGGCGAGCGTGTGTGTACATCTGTCTGTGTGCACATAGTGATCAGGAGGGTCACCCATGCACTGGCTTGACGTTACACAGAAAATAATGAACACAGCATCTGAACTTTCAAGAGTTTCTGGTTCAGATCGCATCAAACCAGTGACACGTCATCACAGATCTTTGAATTATTCGTTGAAATTACCTGAAACATTGAAAAGTCCTCACAGTTTAAAGTTCCACCGGACGCCGCCATGGTGGATTGATTGGTCCTCCGTACCCACAACGCGGGCGGACAGTTCAAGACAATGCCTGAATACAAACCACCTCAAGCTAAAGATATTACTACATTAAATTCTAATCCTCACGGTGATTCCTAATAATGAAGGTTTTTTTGCGGTATGAGGCAATGTCACTTGTCCCCTTACCTCTGACTTTAAACTAAACTTAAGCCGAACCATCTTCGTAATGCTTAATAATCAAACAATAACCCGAATTAAAATATAACTCCAACTATGTATGGTAAACAATATTCGCGGATAAAACTGACTTTAAAGAAAAACCTGTCTCATTTTTTATCAGGCACATAGCACGGGCTCCTCTGCTTATGTCAGCGGGTCCCCAGTGGTTGAAAACGCAGCTCGTTGACATTCACCAACCAGCAGCTGACGGAAGACGCAGTTTAATGGCTTCAGGATACAACATACGAAAACATGAATTTTGTTAGATCTCGCCTTTCCATTGGCAACTTTATAGGTTCGTATCGTTTACTGTAATATTTGTGTTATTTTTTTATATGATTAAAAAATGCCTTGAAGTGTCCTCTCTTCTAGTTGTTGTTGTTTGTGTATTTGTAACTTAAAAAAGCTATAGCTTGGAGCTGCAGTTGTAGTAATCTTGCATACGACTAACGAGTGATAGTAATATATGTTTCATATATATATATATATATATATATATATATATTACCTCTCCTTCTTGGCAAGTCATGTGAATGAACGATTATTTCGTGGCTATAGCTGGTATTTGGCTGTAGCTGGTATTAGGCTATAGCTGGTATTTTGGACATTTGTAGTTAAAGCTCCACACACGCTTCTTGTTTGGGCTTCGTTACACTGAAACACCTTCGCCCGCCCCGTTTGGAAAGTGGCTGTTCCTTAATGATTGTAATGTGATGTGTCATGCGAGTAAAACTTTTTTAATGAGTTGTTGTGAAATGTTAACATGATTTAGAGATGAAATAATTATAACAGAAAAATAATCCGCAACTCTTTTGGTAATCCAATAATTTTACAAACTCAACATATAACGATGTTGAAGTTCCAGCCTCATTTGTGATGATCGGTTGTTTTTCTTTTTCTTATGTCAAAGTTAACAATCTTTTTTTGTTGTTGCACTGTTTTTCCCCTATCTGTTTAAATTGTATTGACCCGCTTATGAATCAAGGAATTACTAAACAGGATAACCAAAATCCAAATGAATAGTTTGAGTTAGCCCTAGTTGTGAATTTTCCTAGATCCATTAGACTCATGGTCTTTTTTATATCTCATCAGGTCAGAGGTGCAGACAGGTTAAGGAAACATGGAGCCACAGAGGGATGTGCAGTAAACCACAGGCGCCCAAAGCAGAGCCTCTGCCTGCAGTCCCAGCAGCAGGTAGAGTTGTGGATCATGTGGGTAGACAGATTACTGTCCTGTAGAAATGTTTAGTTGTCTAGTGATGTCATTAATGCTTCAATCAGTTAAGCGTTGGAGTCCTAAACGCTTACAATCGGAGGTCGGGATCTCCAATGCTGTAGGAAAACTGTCTGAAATGCATTTTTATTCTGTGAGCTGGAACTATTTTACATTTCAGAAAGTTGTACTTCAGTGTCCCGAGTAGCTGAATGGTTACTTAGTTTGCATACCTTCTGAGTGCAACGTCCCGGTTCAACTCTAAAAATGGGACCTTGGTTGCATGTCACACTTTTTCGTCCCATTTCCAGTCTGCTAGTCTTACTCTCTTCATCTGTCCAATGAAGGCAAAATAATACATTGATTGCCAGAGGATTTTGTACATCAGTGTGTGAAAGTTGTCTTTAGTTCCAGAAGGAAGAGGGACACAGGAAGTGGGGTTAGGATCGGGGGTGATGGAGCTAACTGGGGCTTGAGAAACTAAACTCCTCTGAATTTTTCCACGATGTGGATTTGTGGACATAAACTCCGTTTGTTCTTCTTTCATTTCTTTCATTCAGCGCCTCGTGCTGGGTTCAAACTCCCCGGTTACAGACCGTCAAAAATGGACCAGAGGATGCTGGTCTGGTCGGGACGCTTCAAGACAGCAGACCAGATACCAGAGCTTGTGTCGTGAGTAGCCTTTTCCTGTTTACACCACACCTCCCAGGACAGAGTAGTTAAGATAATTCACACAAATAAAGCCAACTAATTGGATCTTTACTGCTGCGGCAAGCCGGTATTCCAAGATGACTGCAGTTCAAACAAGGAGTCTGTTTTTGTCTCGAGGTAATTACTGTTGTCCCTGAAATCAGGCTGGAGATCATATCTGGTCCGCTGTGATGATAAAAAACAAGACTGTCACGTCTTCAAACTGCAGACCTTCTGCCTCATGCACTCACAATGAACCAATCATCTGAATGAGAGAAGCATTAATGATGCCTGGTGGCGATTGTTGACATATTGCCATTGTTTGAAGAAACAAGCAGAAAAGAAAAGCTTAAAACAGCACATTGTATTTGATGTTATTGTTTTTAATGTATTCGATTATCTGCCGTTTGTTTGTGCACCTGCCCCCGCCACAGGTTTGAGATGATTGATGCTGCCAGAAACAAAATCAGAGTGAAAACGTGCTATGTGATTATGGCGGGCATCATAGTGACCTGCATGTTCATGGTGTACCAGGGCAAAAAGGTGAGTGGCAAAAGACCACGGATTGTGTTTGCATGCATGGGTTTTCTCCAGTATCAGTTTACAAGGAGGAACATTTGTGTTAGATTGATTACTCAATGTGAAAGAGCTGTTTTGTCTGTGCATTGGTGCTCATCATTTGTATGCTCATTTTATTCTACAAAAAATATATATTTTAGAGAAAATACAAATAATGTGGAACCCAAGACTTTTTTAAATGTTATTTGTAATGTCTCTCATTTTGTCGCAGTCGGTCGGCAGGCATGAGTCCCTGACGAGTCAAAACATGGAGAAAAAAGCTAGATGGCGGGAGGAACTACAAAGAGAGAAGGAAGCTGCTATTGCACTGTCTGCGAAGGCTCAGTGATGACAGACGACAAGGCCTTGCATACTACCTACCCCCCCAGATAACACACAACTATGTATTATTGATTTCTAAAAGCCAATATAAGGTTTGACCTTTTCATTTAGGTTATAAACTGTTTTTTGTCCCGATATGTATGTGATTAGACTGTTTGTTTGACCGATGTGACATCCATACACTATAAAGTCAACACCAAAATAAAAATCAAATAAAGTACTGCTTCTTGAAAATTGTTCTGTTTTAAATCCATCTTTTTTAATGACATGATTTAATGTTATATATAAACTGCAACCATTAAGCCAAAGATTTAAGTTATTTACTTTGCTATTTATAGACAAAACAATGAATTGTGAAATTAATCTTCAGATTAATTGAGAATGAAAACAAACCTTTGACAGAGGTACTTCATTTCTTCAGCAGTCAAGGAAATGCTCCCCGAAATGATTATCCTGGACACAAACGAATGAAACTGATCACTTACAATGTGGTTCATGAACCAGCTTTTATGCAAATGGCATAACGGGGACAGTTGCACAAACTCTATACAACACATAGTAATTAACATGTAGAGCTGGTAATCTCTTGCAGAGATTTTGATAAAAGTAAGCAATGTTAAGAGGACTTGGTAAACAAACATTCAGTCTTGCTATAACTAAGGTGACCACCAGTATTCAAGTTTTTATCTGGATTTTCATTGAAATTATCTGGAAGGATTCCTGTTAAATAAAGTGTATGGCACCATCAGCAACATGGCAGATGCTAACCCCAACTAAATAATAAACATAGTTTTTAATAAAGACCAGCTTCGGACCAAATAGTGGATATACATGTTGATGTTTTGGCCGATTCAAATTGGAAAATGCTACCTGAATGGTGTTGGAAAGACATTTAGACTGCTCATGTTTTAACAGCCAATTTTCCAATAGTCTGACTCTCTTTAGTTACAATACAGTTGTTCTAGCTTTGCTGAGGCAGCATGATCTACTGATTGTAATTATTGTGCTAAAAGTTTCAGTCCACAATCTGTTCTGGGTAAACAGTGAAATACATTGTAATCCTTATCACACCAGAAGGAGGTGGATGATTCAGACCACACCTCGCTTCCTGAGGGAAAAGCCGTGTCATCAACCAATTCAATAGTTAATGCAAAAACTATGGTATATTCTTGAGGAGCAGGTCCTGAACTAAAGTGCTGCAAATGAAATGAAATTATGGTACAAATTCCTGCTGGTCTGCTGCTGGTCAGATTCCAGGGTTAAATAGTCCGCTTTGTCTCGTCCAAGTCTGTCCAATTGTTTCAGTGCGAGGGAAGACTCCAATTCCCATGGTTCCATGGGGTTATTCACATCACACCTGAGGCAGCCTAAACTCTTATAGGTGAAGCATGTGCAGGTGGGAAGTCCCATTACTGGACAAAGGAATGCATGATATGAGGTCCAGGAGGGAACGCAAGCAGCCTGGTGGACAAGCTCCACCCCTCAGCGACAGTCAAGTTCCTAATTTGTCCATCCGTGGTCACTTATCCAATGGTCAGAGAGAGGAGATGAGGAAATTCAACCTCCATTTTTGAGTTAGTTAAGTGCCTTTAGTAGAGGTCTGTTGAGTCCTTGGGTGGGGACTGGCCATGTGGCCCAAGTGTGGGCAGTCAAGCATGTGATCAACGTCTCATGGTCAGTCCAGTGTTTAGTTTTGATCATTCTTCTCCCTGTGTTTGTCTGTGTCCAAGGGGGGGATACATCACGTCCATGTCTGTCTGTCTGTCTTGTGAGTCCTTAATGCTTCAATCAGACAAGCAGTGCAGTCCAACAAACGCCCACTTCATCAGCGATAGGGTTGGCCAATCCTACGGGAACACCGAGAAGTGCTCTTCATTTGGGATGAGCTGAGGAAATCCAAAAAGTACGACGGGGTGGCGTTACAGGTACAACCTGCTTGTAGGAGACCCCGGGGCCTGAGCAAGTAGGTGTGTTTCAGACGCAGAGGGGAGCTCAGCGCAAGACAGACGGATGAGTGAGACCGTCACAAACTGGCTGACAAGACGGCAGAACGTGGCCCACGTTTGACGCTACGCACACACACGTGCTCCTGTAATGTTACATTTGCCATAAATCACGATAATGATTAAATCAATCTCTCTGACGATTGGGAGGAGGGGAACCCGCGGGTTGTCGTAACACTTGATCGTGGCAGTGGGCAGAGAGTGAGAGAAATGAGCAGAGGTGAGGATGAAGGTGGAGCTCATAGGGGGGGCGGAGTTAGCATTATAGCTGGAAGCCTTCCATCGGGGCCTCGCACTGCTGGAAGAGGAACTGCTGCTGCTGCAGATCAACGGCTGGAGCCACAGACGGGTCCTCGTCTTCAGTGTTGAAGTAGCGCTCGATCAGGTCGAAGGCTTTCTGGTAGATTTCCTGGTTCTCGTGTCCCTGTAGGAACTCCAATTTGTCCAGACCTGGGAAGAAGGAGGTGGGCCTTAATTAATTAACAGCCAGATTTGCTGGCCAGAGTAATGACTTGTTAATTGAAGCTGTATAAAATGTGCAGTTCATTTAGGGAAAAGATTGGCTTCAAACCCCTTCAGAACGTTTTACACAACACAGTCCATCATTCTATACATTTCTGATAGATTTCCAGGTTTCCAATTTGTTATTTCTAATAAGTTTGGTTATTTGGTAACAAACTGGTCAGTGTCATAAAGTTGTAAAACCTTGCTTACGTGACCTAAATTCTAGATGTGGGGCACTAAACTGAACTTTGAGCTCATAAAACTAAGCAAATAAACCGTATGTTCAGATTGACAAACTTACTTTAATCAGTCTCAACTTAAATTGCTGCATTACTTCAATGTAAACAGCATGAATGCAATCATTTCAACCGTGTGTCAGTGTACACTAACCATAGGCCTCTTCAATTAGTGCACAGTAAGGGTTGATGCCTCCTCCCCTCTTGGCCTCCAGTTCTCCCAGTCGCAGGATGTTCTCGAGGCCATTAAGCGCCACCTGAACTATTTTGGAGTCCATAAGTGTGAGCAGGTCACACAAAGGTTTTATACAGCCCAGATCCACAAGGTGCCTGCAAAGGGAGGGTACGAAGACAGTTGGAGTCGAACATGTACTACCGGTACTTGTTTAAAGCAAATAACGGTCTTTGGCTCAACAATGGACACAAAGCTTGATCAGTAAACCACACACACCCTCTCAAAAGATGAGTGTACCAGCTGAATGACAGTATCCCTACTTTCTTAGATAATTGAAAGTATCCCTTCTGTCTAGATCCTAGTTTTTCAATACATTTTGTAAAGCATTCTGTACATCATGTCATTTTCTTGAAACGCTAACACTGAATTATTTCTGATAATTTGAGTTATTAATTTGCTCTTAAAATGTCATCCATTTAAAAGGAATAAGCAACAGTTTGACTTTAGGTATTGTATTGTACACACTGGCTGTATACTGCATCAGTGGTCTCACCGTATTTGCTCAGCAGAGCCCCCCGAGGTGGCATTGGTAATAGCCCAGGCTGCCTCCTTCCTTGTGCGAAACTCTGCTACCTGCAGGATAGTGATCAGAGGAGGCAGCAGGCCCGCATCTATCACCATCTAATAAGAGAGGAAAAGACTTCATTAGATGAGGAAATTATCGTGTTAACTTTTAAAGTTATTCACGCTCTCTCTCACACACACACACACGCACACACACCTGTATTTGTGCTCTGTTCCCTGCCGTGATGTTGGAGATCGTCCAGCAGGCTTCTTTCTTGATGGACTCCTTGGGGCTACTCAGGAGGTGAAGTAGGGACTGGAGCACTGTACAGTTCAAAATCACCTAGAGGACCACACAAATCACACACAATATAATGAATAGATCTACAAGTATTCAATGACCTTCTCCAAAAGTAGCATAACTGTATGTGTGTGTACATGGAGCCATTACTTGTGTCTGCAGATCATCTCCAGTGACTATGTTCCCAACAGCTCGCAGTGCAGGGGAGACAACCTTATAATCCGAGTGCCTGGAACAAAGCAGAATTGTATTGTATGATCAGATGTGTGCCACCTAGTGTTAGGATGGCAGCAATTCATATTCAACCTCACTTTCCTTTGTAGCAGCTTTATGGTGTTTGCTCACATGGAAATAGTATATATACTAGTAAGCTATCTTGGCTTTTGCAGTTTACTTGAGCTGGTAATGCATTAGTCAAACTTAAATACTGTCTGGAATCAGTCACAACACACACATACATCTTCTGCAACAATTTATATATAAGTTGTGTAATCTTTGTAAATTCTAAAGGATACCGTATGTGCTTAAAGTTGTGCTTACATTCTGTATTACCGAACGGTTTTGTACCGTCAGGTATAGACTATAATTGATTGTAGTTTATCACTACTGCACTTTGGCATAACTTTTTCCTCTAGGACACATTCTGGCAGGGGGACAGCCAATATGAATCAGCCTTGTGGCTGTAATTGGGTGCATTAGGTTTTTAATTTAAAGTGTTTATCAATGTACATTGTCCCTCTTGAACAAATAAAAAACAGAAAGCCTTACATCAGTAACTCCACCAGCCTGCGACAGACTCCCGAGTCAATAACAGCCTGTATTTTGTCATTGGGGCCATCAGATAGATAGGAGAGTGCCCAGCATGCATCAGCCAGGATGTCTGTGTCATTGACGAACAGCAGCCAAGACAGCACACTGAGACACGGGGACACCTGGAAAAAAAGAGAAATCATGCTTGTATTAAGTTTAATGAGAATGACGGTTTTACAGAAAGACATAAGCAACTCCTTACAGCCTGTGACCTTGGAAAGTGAGATATGATTTACTTAGCAATGTGAGAGATGTGCTGTTGCCATAGCGACATATTTATCTTGGCAAATTACCTTAGCAAAGTCTGGAGGTGGGTTCTTTCCTCTGCACAAGTTTGACAGCGCCCACACTGCATTCCTCATCATGGTTAGACGATTCTGTTTGGCCAATAATCTACCAAAGGAGCATGTTTTAATGAGGATACAGGATCAAAGTTTACCTGTTTTTTCTAGAGTAATAACAAGATTAAGGAGGAAGACAAAGTGACGTTGAGTTGTTACTTACTGCACCAGGGAAGGCAGAATGTTGCAGTCTATGACAAAGTCTCTGCATTCTGTGCTGTCGCCTGCTATGTTTCCCAAGGCCCACACTGCCTGAGGGGGAAAGCAATTATTCAGGTCAGTCAATGAACACAATTAAATGTACAATAGCATTAATTAAAATGTACAATAGCAGGATTATGTTTTATCCAACCAGTCAGCTTAATCAATTCTGTATATGTTGTTATTGACATCAATAAATTATAATGGACCGGTCAGTGGGAAGTTTTTACAAGAAAAAACACAGGTACATCTGAATTCTCCCTACCTGTTCCTGTACGTCCTCGAAATCCGAGCTGAGCATCTCTATGAAAATGGGCACAGCTCCTGCCTGGATTACCACCCGGGTCTGATGGGATGTGCCTGATGCAATATTGGTCAACACCCATGCAGCCTCAAACTGAAAGAACAGTCAAAATATAAAATATTTAAAACACGTTCACTCAGTGGGCTGAGAAGCCCTTCTCTGTGGCATTTTCATGTTCGCCTCGCGTTAACGTGGGTTCCCTCCGGGTTCTCTGGCTTCGTCCCACAGTCAAAAGATCTTTGGTTATGACTCTAAATTGCCTGTAGGTGTGAATGGGAAACAAAGTATCTTTACTGAAGATATTCTGAGGAAACGTACCTGCAATGTGCAGTTTTCTCTCCTTTTCAGGAACTCAACAAAGCGGTCCACCACCCCTGAAGTGGCAATGACTTCATCAATGGGTGGGTTGGGTTCTAAGTGAGACATAAAGTAGAGGTGGACAAAATGACAAATTAATACAGCAATACTTATCATAACATTATCTATATATCAATAGATTAAAACATTTACTTAAATATTCAAAATGACATGATAACATGTTTCTTTCATTGCCAACTTGAATTTCTTAGTTTTTCTGAAGAAAATTGCTTGTGTACTGATTTCTTACTTCATACAATGTATGCTTAAAACAATGTATAATTTGTCATGTAGTTGGCTTTCAATTGTCATCTAGTTCTCATAACAATCAGGTACCCACAAGGAATTATGGTAATATATGGCACCCTTACCTTTAGAAAGAAGCTTCCTAAAGCGCTGAGTGCCTATTAGTTGCTGTTCAGGAGCACTGGAGAAGATCATTTGAGTCATGTCTTCAGAGATCACCCCACCCTGCTCAGCACAAATATGGAAATGTTATCAACACAGGAGAAATGCTGTCTTACAACTTCATACAAGCTGTGCATGATGGCTCGGCATGTAGGTTAGATGGAGAGCAGGATTATTTTCAATTCTCATCTTACAGTGAGTGGGTCCATGTTGTTAGCCTGGGACTCCAGGTAGCCACTATCAGCCATCCCATCGTCCTCTGGGAGGCCATCATCCTCCACTGTGGCAACATTCCTCCTCTTGAAGAGCTACAATAGAATAATATTTAAATACATTCTAAACATATTTCCTCTTTATCGTTACAATGTTAGAAACACGGCATGGATTCCAGTTTCCTCCCTGATATTAACAATGACGCCAGAATAACATTTCAGAATTATGAAAGTTGTTTATATCAAATCTACCTGGAGGACAACTCTACCTTCATAATAACATTAAAACTAATGCTCTGCCAAGGAGGTATAAATGACTTCCTTCACACTTTGCTCACCTGTTCATCCTTCTTCTGTTTGCGAAGCTGTAGGCCTTCCTCTTCCCTCCTTCTTCTCATTTCATCTGTATTGAGGGACTTGTTCTTGTAGCTCTTAAGTCGTGCATTGTCCTTACCCTGACTCATTTTAAAGCCTAAGAGAAACAGAAATCAATGTTATCTAGACTGACTTAAATAAGATAAGGATAATATATTTAAACTTCACAATATGGAATTGAATTGACGGATGCCAAAATCCTATTAACAGCAAACATTGTAAAACAACACACACTTATTTAGGCACAGTATACTAGAGTTAGCTGGAATGTCCCCCCTCCAGTGTTTTGCATGTGTCAATTATTGATCACCAAAATAAAAAAGTAGTTAAACTGAAATACGCCAATATTAACTGTAGTTCACATAGCTAAATAAAGAACATTGGGGCATCTAAGCATACTCGCTAGCTCGCTGCTTAGCTTTATGCGACTTGACACGGCGTGATAATAAACAACCAAACACATCAGTTTCTAATGCTCCGATGTGCTGCTTCTCCTTATCGATCCACGAATCAGCAGGACACAACACGATAATAAACGAACCAGGGATAGGTCGACGGGATGGCAACACTTCGTCAGCTCCCGTTAGCTAACGTCAGAGCCCTTGTTAGCTCAATCAACTACCGACAGCTAGCTGGCGTTAGCTTCGAAAAGTAACGCGACATACGTATGTTTCTCAAATGTTACCAACATTAAGAATCAAATTAGCTTCTCATTATAAAGCATTATAACACATACACTCACAAATATACGTAATTATGTTTAACTGACCTGTCAAAATGGGCTCTGTAATCCCCTTGTTATTCGCTAGGCCACCGTTTGTACAGCCGTCGCCGGTATGACACTGCGCATGCGTGATATCAAACACCGCCCCCTGCTTAACAAATGCCCTTACTTATTTACACTCCTCCCCAGTCCCCACCCACACGATGCTTCTACTTTCTAAATTGCTAAACCAGTTTCTTCCTTGCCTTCACATGTACAGTTAAGTTGTACAGTTAACATACACAATACATATTTGACAGTGCAGCAATACTGAAGGGTGCAGACTGTATTTCTAGAAACACTCGCAGTGGAAATAGGCCTCTACGCGCGGCACGCAGCAACATAACCGACCCGTGCAAGGATTAAACGGAGCTGAAGACCAAGCATTCAAAAAGGACAACTTCAAGGAGTATGGATGCAGCCGTCGGCCCCTCAGTTGTATGAACGAGCAGTGCTAAGTGCAGTGCAGGTGTTGTGAAAGTTGCTTGAACATTTAACAGTGATACAGTGAAGTGCGCCAGACACGCTCCGGTGCCAGCGCACATCAGGTGGAGGCGGGGCTCGTCTGTGGAGCTCCTCCGACAACAACACAACACACACCATATGGCAGATGCTGCGGATGAACACAACCAGCAGCGATGACAAACAGATACAACACGCATCATTCAGTAGCACTTAAATGACACTCACTTTGAGCATGTTGTAGTTTGGTTCTTTTGAAGAAATGTTCTTGATTCTTGTTGTTCTGAGTTTGTACTGGTTGAAAATACTTATTGTTAGACGCTTTAGATAAACGCGTCAGCTATGTAATCTAATGCATCATAATAACCGTTATTCTCATCGTACAAGACACCTTTTTTATTACGGTTATCGCATGCCAATCTGGAAAAAAAAACACGATAAGAATAACATAAGCATATAGGTAGCAGAAAGGGTGGGGTAAGCAAAATAATGTAACAACAACATTAATATTATTAATGATGATCATCTTCAATCATCTACTCCACTAGTTGCACATGTTTGCCCCGGTAAAGGGACATATGTTGCGAGGATATGATAAAAGAACAAAGCAAAAACACAAAGGTATGGTTACATGTAGACACAATCATCAAGGTTTAAGGTTCAAGGTGTGTGTGTGTGTGTGTGTGTGTGTGTGTGTGTGTGTGTGTGTGTGTTTGTGTGGATAATATCCTATTTTTTGCACGTGACTTTTACCGACAATCGGAGGCAAATCATGCATTAACTCTGTTTGACCCTTGTAGCACTTCAACACAACAGGTGCACTCTCTGAAACATTTGGAAACGTTTACAATAAAATCGGCTCAGGTTGTATTCTCCGATCACGTTCCAGCTCGGTCGTACGACGTCATGACAAGCATACAATTAACCCAACAGGTTTCGGAGATGAAAGAACCCCCCTCGAAACATTTTTTTTTAATTTCTCTCCTGACACCTGTCATCAATCTGTCGAGAGACTTGAGTCCAAACATTGTTGCACTTTAAAGCCCATCACGTCTACAAATATAAGACTCTCCAATAAACGCACAAACTGCCTTTCTCCAAAAAATGACAACAATGCAACACGTCGTGGCCCAGAGCGCGCTCCTCTCCGCGGGGGACTGCTTCGACATGTGGCACGACTACATGAACCTGGCCACACTGCTGAAGAGGCTGTGCGACACTCGCGAGGGAGCCCACGGAGACACCGAGGGCCTAAAGAAAGAAGCAGCAGCACCACCACCGTGGAGACACATTCAACCCACTCGGCGGAAGAGCTGCCACAACTCCACGGAGACTAGTTCCGTCAGCAGCCTCTCCGGCCTCTCAGACACCAGCTGCAACGGGACGTTCTCGGGCTACTGTCGCTTCTGTAAGCAGAACGGGGAATCTGCAAAGGTGTACCGGTCACACAGGCTGAAAGCCGACGACGGGAGAGTCATCTGCCCCATCCTCTGGAACTACACCTGCCCCATCTGTGAAGCCACCGGAGACCTCGCTCACACGCGCCGGTACTGTCCGCAGGAGCGGCGGGGAGAGACGCGGCTGCAGTTTCAGCTGGTTGACGGACACTGAGAAGCTGATGAAGGGGGAAATACTGTAAATAATTACCAAAACATGTTTTGGCCATGTGTTGATGTTTGCATATAGACTCGTGTGGGTTTCCCAAGTTTAAAGTGAAATTATTAATGTTTGACGTTGTTGTTGTTTTTGCCTAGACATGCGTCACTGTCGTTCTGTTGCAGACCGTCTGCTCTGCACTTATTTAGCCAACAACAACCTTTTCCAACGCTGCAACAAATGTTAGAAAACATTGAACAACATTTTGGAAACTTCTAATCAAAACCCGGCTTTTTTGTACACGTTATCAACAATAAAGATGGGAAAAGATGAATAGTGCACTTTTTTATTGTACAAGTGTTTACTATGAGGCTAAATACAGGATATTAATTATTTGGCTTGACATGTTGTTGAAATGTATGCATGAGAAAAACATCATGCATTTAATCCATATGTGCAAAAGCATTTTTTTAACCAAATTAAATGAATCAAGTACATTTAAGTAATTCCGTTGCAATCGGTACAGTTAAATAACTGTTTTAATAGCACAATCATGTCTGCCTTTCATAACTTACTAAATCAGAATCATAAAAGAATAAACTGACCCCACCTGCTGCTTTGATCAGTTGATAAATCTGTGTTACTAAACAGGCGAACAGTGACTCAGATTTACAGAGTGTTAAATCATAGATCTTCTTTGATTATTATAACTAATACTTTAAGACCATATGTTTAATCTAAATGAGCAAAAACTTTATTTGACCAAATTAAATGAATTAAGTACATTCAAGTAATTCCGGTGCAATCGGTACACTTAGATAACTTTTCTAACAGCACAATCATGTCAGACTTTCATAACTCACTGAAGCAGAATCATAAAAGAACAAACTGGCCGCACCTGCTGCTTTGATCAGGTGACAAGTCTGTGTTACTAAACAGGCGAACAATGACTCAGATCTAGATCTAAATCATAGATCTTCTTTGATTATTATAAGTGATACTTTAAGATTAATTTAACTGTAGTGGTTGAGTGAGGAATATTTTACCTTTTTAATTTACTGTTGGTCTAGTTTAACAATAACAATGTAGTATGCTGAATGAAGTCATGTGTTAATGTATGTTAAATCCTAATCTCTGAAGCAGAAGTAAACAAGTATAACATACATAACTTACCTCTGAGACATTGACATTCTCAAGTACAGTACAAGTACCTCAAAATCTAACTCAAATATAACATTAATTTCCCCTATTTCATAATAAGAGTTACATTTGAGTAAACGTAACCCTTCCATACATTTCTTCATGAATGACACCTGCTGGCCCACAATTGATTGGATAAAACAGACCTGTTACCAAACCTGACTACCAGCACAAAGTCCAGCTTTTATAAGTGTTTATAATTCAGTTATGAAGCAGATATTCATTACATAGGCCAACTTTTTTTTTTAGACAAAGGACATAGGGGAGAAGTCGACACTACCGCTGACTATATAAGGTCCAAACATACACGTGCAGACGTGTTATAAAAGCCGGCTCTTACACAAGCTGCTCTTTTTTTTTTTTTTTACGCAAACAAAAGCCACTCCTCGGCAACAGTCTGTGTTCCACTCACTGTCATCTAGGAAGGCAGAAGAGGCGGTAAGTCAAAAGCTTCTTTATTCAGCAGACTTTAAGAACACATTATCAACACATTGCACAAAGCTGCTGCACAAACCTTGTACTTTTACTTCCTACTGCATTTTAATCCATGATATTGGTGTTTTTTAGATAACTTTCCCACAATGGCAAAACACAAAACAAGCCTGTTGATTGCCATCGTGCTGGCATTGGTCTTCTTCATCATCACTATGGTGTTCACTGGTCTGTCAGGGCCGGGACTATGTAAGTTTTAATGCTCTACTCATATACAATATTTTTTTTATTTGACCATTTGTTATTTAATATAAAATTGTAGAAATAATGTTGCATCCTTCGATCTTTTTGTTTCATAATAACTTGTATAATACTTTTGTGCCTGTTTTATTTGAGTACATTTTTGAACTTGTGTCCCATAGATCCATTTTTGACGACGACCCGTAACATTTCGGATGAGTTCGTAACCGAGATCACACCTGCGGGGTGGACTTTTACTATCTGGTCGATCATTTACATCTTTCTGGCTTCAGTGCTGGTGTATCTCATCTCCGGTATCTTCAGAAAGTAAGAATTAGCCTGAACATATTTGTGTGTGCTATGTGGAATCTGGTACGCTGACGCAAAAATTCACCTCTCTGTAATTTTCTTTCCTTAGGAATGCATACGGTTACGTCTACTGCAGCCCGGCTATTGTGTCACATGGGTTCTTTGTGGTTTGGTGCTTGAATCTGGGACTCAATACGTCATGGTTGTTCCTGTGGGACAGAAAGTGAGTTGGGACCTTATTTATTTATTTACTTCAACCTAAATCTATCTGTAATATATTGTATTGCCTTAAGAAACCATCTTTAGGAAGTTGGTACAGGCAAATAATTGGCTTTAAGTGTATTTAAAGCATCATATTTGATGAAAAAGGTTAATTCCTGTTCAGGCTCAAGGGCATATATCGAGAGCTCAAGTGGCAGTATCAGTTTTAAAGTGCTGTTGTGCTTATACGCTTTTGTCTGTGCTTTTAATTATGATAATGTACTTGAGTCTCTGCTCATGCATGCCCTTGTATGTGTCATCAACTTGCTGGGGAGTGCCCTTGATGGCACATTAACATGATGAACTCCCCACTGTCCAATCTTAAATAAAAGTGACAAAACCTCCTGGCGTGAAAGAAAACAGCATTGGCTGACACACTGAAGCGTTTGACAAGGATTTTTACAGGTGGAAACCAACAAGGTCACAGGGTCACACAGGGTCATCACCCACAATCAATGAGATCAACAAAGCACGATTGTATAGAACACAACTTGAGTGAAAAAGTGAAGGAGTATTGGAAGAATAATGTATATTTCGGACATACAGCTACTTCAAATTGACAGTGTTGATGTGTGCAGACATAATCACTAGAATAGATTGATTATTCTATAATTGTTTGTATCCCTAAAGGTTAATGTCTGTTGCCCTGGCTTTCCTCATCCTAATAGCCTTGAGTAACTACGCCCTGATATTCTTCTCCTGCCACGGTCTCCACATCTATGGAGCCTGGCTCAACAAGTACCATAAAGTAGACCTGTGGCTTCACCGAGTGTTGGTGAGTACTGAGTGGCGGCTCAATGGCAAGCTTATGTTCACCGGTTTTTCTGCAGCAACGTCTTCTTGGTCAGCTCTGCACAGCGTCTCTGCAGCTTAGTCCTTTCTGTTGTCCCTATTGCAGATTCAGAACGGTATTGCCATCTATGCAACATGGACAACCATTGCTTCCCTCATCAACCTGACCATCGTACTGGATATCAATGCAAATATGTCCCCGGCGGACGCCGCCACCGCCTCACTCTCGGTTTTGACTGTACTGTTGTCTGTGTGGTACGTGCGTTGTAGGAAACTCAGCATTATTTGTTCACAAGTTCATGAAAACATAAAGAAAATGCATGTCTGAAGCAAATGTGTTGTGTTTCTTGCAGGTTTTTCTTCGAAAACTTTGTCCTCGACAAACACGTAAGGTACATTGTGACCATTTACCCCGCTGTGATCTGGGCTGTGTCTGGGGTGTTCACGAAAAACAACAATGCTGCAGATCCTAGTCGCAACAACATCTTTCTTTGTGAGGAAATTTTTAAACATCTTAATCAATCTCAATTACATCGTGTGTTTTATGTGTTGGTACATTCACTATTCCACAAATACTGCATAATCTGTGATTGATTTGTTGTACATGCATAAAGGAATCAAACCCAATTACAGGGGACAGACAGTATTCATACTAATGCTTCTCTCTGATCTTTTCTTTCCACTATAGCTGCCCTCTTGGCCATAGCCTGCATCTTGTGTGCTGGAAGGTTTTTTTTGGTCATTTGGAGGCACATCAAAAATCCACTTTACGGAGATCTCAGCCCAGAGAGGTTGTCCCCGATGGAGATCGCCAAGAAGCAGAACAAGATATTTCAGTAAAGATTTTAATGGATAATTTTACGATAAACCTTCTTGTATCCAAACAGTATTGTTTCTGAATGAGGTGTATTTGTAAATGCTGTATTGTCTATATTGTAATTTATGATTTTTTTACTGCTGCCACATGATGTACTGTAGTTTCCTAAAATAAGCTTGATTACAATAAGTAAATGCAATTATATGATCTAGAGGTCTAATTTAAGTTGTCTTGTCTACTCAGCTTTAAATACATTACTTTGACTGCACTTTGAGTTGTAATAAAATGCTAAATTAATTCAACCTGTATTCTTCATACGAATGTGAAAAAAATCATGTTTGTTTTTGTAAATGCATTTTAACCTTTATTTTGTATACTGTAAAAACAAATGTTGCTTTCCTCCAATGTTATGCTTTTGTTGAATCATATAAAGATAAAGATGAAGAGGTTTTTATTGTTATTGTTTTTATACAACAACATTTCTTTTGATGGCCCACAGCCAGCCAGTAGCAGCAAGCAACGAGTCATTTGTGTTATAAGAGATAAAGAATATCCCAACTGTGTCAATCAATTGTGCAATAACTTCCCTGTTAGCTCGCTTGAAATGAAGCAGCCCAATGCCAACATAAAGAAAGCCGAAGTAAGAAAAGCATCATTAGTGATCATTAATAACCACTGCATGAGTAACTATCTTCTAGCTTTCAATGTAATTACTGTACATGCCTTGCTAAGAAGGAAAGTATTGATGGTCTTTGCCCCACCGTTAATGTTTGGTACACATCCTATGTATTACTCTCTACCATAATAATTTAAAATCATTACATTTATCTCCTCATTCAATTTTACTTGCTCGGCTAAATAATCTAAGTCCTTAATGAACTCCTCTAAAAGACACGCTTGTTTTCATCTGAGTGTAACTGAATGGTGGTCTCCAGCTTAAAGTAGATCAGACAAAAAACATGAATAACAACATATGGAAGAAGTTTTTTAAAATATGGAACTAGCAATTATAGCAAGTGCTTCGCAGTAAAAAAATGTTTATAACATACATCAAAACACAGACTTCTGAGGAATGAAAAACAACATAAATATAAATGTCACTTCGTATAAACAGTGCAAACTGCTGGTTGTCTGTGACTAAACCAGAACACCCCATTGGCCTTCTGGCTGGAGTTCAGGAGGCGTTCAGGGTTTAGTCTGATTATACTAATTCTGTATACTGAATTGTTAAATATGAACCGTCCTCTACTATTAATCCTTGTCTACTAACTTCAAATCTAGATCTTCCATATCCCAGCATAGTTTTTTAATTAACTCTTTTTAGGTTGAATTTTTTATTCTGCCTTTCAAATATGACAAACATATTTATAAATTGTTTTATTTTCAATTAACAAATAGCTTACACAATGTATATTCATTTAGAGACATTCTGAGGTCACCCATATGAATTCATTTCATAATTATTGTTTTTCAGTCTTTTATTACTCACTGCAGTGTTGCAGAAATGTTTATAAGATAACAGATGCACGTGCTGGTTGTAAACCTCATTCTTACACAACTAGCTTTTCCATAAAAGAGGTTGTCCCAGTTCCCCTCTTCACACTCTGCACAGTTGCTCTGGTTCTTCACGCTGATGACGGAGCGCACAAAGAAAGAGCCAAAGAAGGGTATGTCTTGTTTGATGTTACTGGTCTTTATCATGTGGCCACTCTTGTTGTTTGGCTGTCAATGTTTCATTAACCTGGAGGAGGCTTGGTGTGCTGCAGTGACGCGTGTTACACAAGTTACACAAGTTGTTTTAAACTTGATTTTCAGTCTACTACAGTTGTTCATGTTTTTTTATTTTTAATAAACACATTTTATGACAAACTTCTAAAACATTTTTTTATGGTTTGAATCTTCAAAAACAACAATTGGTGATGTATGAATATGATACAACTCGATGTCTTTTGATGTCAGGTTCAAATGCAGATTATCATGTATGAAGTTGGAAGGGATTACATATATTCCTCAAAGACACATTTCTTTGAGTTAAACACTATTTTATCATTCAGTATAAAACACTACAATGTACTTAATGTACCAAAGATTGAATCTGTAAATGCAACCTTCCCTGTAAGACTTTCATTCTTCTTGTGTTTCTATTTTTAAATACTTCCAGGTATCACAGTAGACCACAATGGAAAAACATAATCCTGGACGTCTTGCCGCGATAGTGGTGTCTGTTGTCGGCTTTGCAATAAGTTTGGTGTTCAATGGACTCTCTGTAGTTGGACTTGGTAAGTCAAAGCTTTGTTAACATGTTTTTTAATTTAACTTTAAGATTGTGAATGGGCTTTATAAAGGTTTTGAGAAATCACAAATATTAAACATTCCTCATTGTTTACTTTTTCTCCCTATAGGTCCCTACCAAACCACCACAGGCAATGTGTCTGCAGTGTTTGACACAGAGATCACACCTGCAGGATGGACTTTTAACATCTGGAGCGTTATCTACATCTGGCTGGTGGCAATGGTTATCTACATTGTTACAGGACTTTGCAGAAAGTAGGGTCCAACTTTTATTATTCTCTGGTTTAGAATGTATCTGAATCTTTGTAATAACCTTGTTTTTTAGGATACCAGATATAAGACAAATTTAGGAAGTATCTGATTTTTTGTTTTTTACAAATTTGACAATTACTGTTCTGTGAACATTTTCACCAATTTACAGACTGAAACATCAACTCTGGTTCCTTTGTCTTACAGGAATGGTTACGGCTATGTTTACTGCAGCCCTGCAGTGTTGCCCTATGGATTCTTCATTAGCTGGTGCCTCAATCTGTGTTTCAACATTGGCTGGCTGCTTGTTTGGGATCAAGGGTAAGGGTCTCCAATGGCTCATTAGATCATTGTTCGTAAATTAAGCAACTTACTTCAGAATGTCATATTTAATTTCCTAATGATATGTGTTTTTCTGCTGTCTTATTTCAGAGTGATGATTGCTGCACTAGTTTTTCTTTTCCTGGTCATCTGCACCAACTACTCCATGATGTGCTTCATCTGCCATGGACTTCATGTTTATGGACCTTGGCTGAAGAAATACCACAGAGTGGACCTCTGGCTCCTTCGTGTGTTGGTTAGTATGACAAAAAGGTAGCATTTGCATCTTATGTATTTAAAATACTGTGGTTTAAGTGTATTAAAAAAACTCTATAATACTTGATTTACAGGTTCAGAATGGTGTGATGATATACACAACTTGGACAACCATTGCTACACTAATCAACCTGAGCATTGTACTGACTTATAATGCAAAGATGTCCAAAGAGGACGCTTCGACCATCTCATACTCTGTTTTGACTGCCGTGCTACTTGTGTGGTGATTACTCTTTACTTAAAAAATACTTATTAGATAATTACTGTGCAACATCATCAGTGACCATCTGAAGCAAATGTGTTTGTGTTGCGTGTTTCACAGGTTTGTTTTGGAAAACTTTGTCCTTGACAAACACGTGCGGTACATCCTCATCATCTACCCGGTTGTTATTTGGGCACTGTGCGGAAACCTGTTAAAAAACTATGATGCCAAATCGCCCAACCGTAATGGCATCTTCATTGGTAAGACACTGGAGAGAACTCCTTAATAATGATATGTGTTTAAAGTATGATAGTCTCTACAATCAGCTGTCCACATCATATCAACAAAAGGTAATTGGGCGTATCTCCTTAAAAGTTACAGAAAGTAAATATAGACAACATTGATGAAAGACAATTATAACATTACTAATTGCAACTTTTGAGTAAATTATTCCACAGTAAAGCTAATTTACAGGTTTTAAACAGTGAGATGTAATAGTAGAATGCTAACATCTGTACAAACATCTGAACACAAACATCTGTGAATAAGGTACTAACTAGAGTTTCTTCTTTTAGCTGTGCTGCTGACTTTAGCCCTGGTGCTGTTTGTCATTCGGATTGTTTTGGTGGTTTGGAGACACATCAGACAGCCGCTCTACAAAAATATCAATCCCGAAGCCATGGAACCAACGGAGATTGCTGAAAAGCAGAAAAAGATATTTCGCTAAACATTTTCACGTTACATCATGTATGATAGAAAGGAGTTGTGCCGAAGTTTAGAATTACATTGTTTATAATCATGGACATTTTTTTTGTGTGACAATTTTAACAAATGTTGTAAGATTCTGATTGCATATGATATTAAATACATGTTTCAACTTTGGCTGACTGATCTTTGAGCCTTTTATGGCTCTTTTCTAACATATTTATTGCTAACACAACACAGTAGGCTCTGATAAGGAAACTATTATAACACTCCACAAAAGGGACCGATTTGTAATCATCCATCTTACAATATAGACTGTGTTTTATAACTTTTAAATAATTACTAGTAATTGCTTATGCCACTTTAAATGCCAATGCTAATTATAGTTTTATAATTTTGACATATTTACTTAAAGTAATGATTATGTGATTTACAATGTGTAATATCAACTGTTTTAATAATTTAGCATAATGTGGGAAATGAACAAGAGCATCACAGTTCAATGCTGCTACTCCAACACCTTAACATCACATACATTATGCAATATAATAATAATTCACCTTTAATCTATGATATTTTTTGTGTTGACTTTTCAAAAAATATGTTAGTTGCAGAGTTATAGATTGTTTCAAAATATTGTTGGATATCTCTTCAAAGGACATGAAATCAATATTGGTTATATTTACCACTGACCTGTTGGGGGTAGCAACGTGAAGCACTAGCTATAGTTCAGTCTACCGTTAAATAAAATGTAGAAGAAGAAATATATTTCCTACATACTCAAATTAATCCCAGAGCATGGTCTTTAAGGCGCTGAGTATTAGAGTTAGACAACGAGCAACACATTCTAGCCACTGCAAAATAGTTACGCTTATTTGATACATTTACTACATTCAAGGTAATTTTTCTAGTTTACAAGCACAGACTGCGGATCAGCATCTAACAGCTCGATAAATAGTAACAGGTTGCCTGGAAGACCTGACTAAGGGCACAGTTTTATGAATGATACAGTGCGCGGGATTATTACAAATTGTCAACACCGCCTTTGTTTTGCTAACGCTAACGCTGGTTTTAAATAGGCAATGTAGCATGCTCGTCAGCGTTTGCACGATAATATATTCTCTGTCGTAACTTGATTTTGAGAGAGTGGATTTAAACCAATGCATTCCGGGAGCTAAAGCTAACCGAGTTGGAGCAGTGTTTTAAAACCAAATGATGGTTAAGCTAACTGTTAGCATAACAGCTAGCGTTATGTTCGTGTAACATTGGGTTAAAAGACAGACCGAGCTAGCGTTAGTTAACAAACATGGAGACAAAGTACCCCACCTTGGTAAGTTCGTTGCGCTATTGAGGAATACAACATGTACCTTTTAAGGACGACTTAGAGTGAAGAGGAGAGGGGATGGCGTTACACTCGGTATAAACATCGGTATAGTAACCGTTAGCTAACGTAAAACCAACACAAGAGCCATGACAAATCGTTAGTTTGGTTAGTTCTGAATTTCATGAACTTATAGTTAAAATTGAGGTTTTGTTTAAACGGGGTTCAAACTAAAGTGTTTCTATTTTTTTGTCCACCCTTTGTAGCTTAGTTATAAGAACATTGCCTGTTACATTATGCTGCTGTTTTAAATTGGTGTAGATGATACACGGAGTTTGTTAGTTACGGTATGTTGTTGACTGGTAACATAAGCTCTCCCCCTAATTTACAAACTAACTAAATTATATTAGTTGCTATTGACTTTCTCTATCTGTTCTGTTCACAGAAGAGACCAAAGAGGAAACTATGCTATCTCACAAACAAGGAAAGGTACGTTTGAAAAGTATTCATGTGCTCTGTGACGGAGATTTATATTGAAACCGACATCTAGAGCTAAAACTGGTTATTTGTGCAGTGGTTGCATTTCATAGTATGCATCTGGAAGTTATTTTGGAGTTATTCTAAGTGTGTGTGTGTGTGTGTGTGTGTTTTAAAATTCATTACTTTTCTTCAATAATCATCACCATTCGTCACAACTAATGTATTTGATTATGTTGTGTACATCTTTCTCTTACATTTACCTTTTTTATACTTTGTGTATTGTTTACTGACTGATAATGAGTAAATTAGCAGTTGTATGGTAATGTTGACTTTTCAGCTGTCATATTAACCTGACCTTTTTGTGTCTTTAGTTCATCTAAAGCATGGACCGAACCACTGACATTGGATGTGATTGATAAGATGTTTGATGACATTGGTGAGTTGAGTGTAATTGTTTTGACTTCATATTTTGCTGGTTGTTATACATTTTCAATATGTCAACTTTTACTTAACTTTTCTTTTCAGATCCATCCTCACTTGTTAATGATGACCTGTTACCTCCACCTACTCTGCTCCAGACCTTTGATACTGAGCCAAACCAGTGTGAGAGAGAGACCTCACCAGTCCCACAGGAAGGACACCTAACAGAAACATTTCCAAGATGCCAAATGGTAATGAACAGTCGACAATCTACCGTAACTGTATTTCTTTCATTGATAAGCAGCTGTTTAAATGTCGTCACACAGGACGGGGCTAATGAGCCAGTAGCTATAGTCCTTTTATTTTTACGCAATGCGATCAGCTTTGCACAAGGATATTTCATGCCCTATGTGTGTTGATACTTAAAAATATATGTTCTGTAACTCTTAAGCATCCCAAACTAGATGCCCTACGTCCTGCAACTTCATCCAGTCCTAAACTAGACATTGGTAAGATAATTAAAACCATATTTGTTTTTCCAAATTCCCACATATCAAATGTTCAGAAACTTTTTACTTTTATTGCACTTTATACTTTTTCTGTTGCAGATTTGGACATCCCATTCAAAGCACACATGCCTGTGAAGACGTCCAGCCCTATTGAATTGAAAAAGGTTGTTGAAAAGCTGAACAATGAGAAAGACAGAGTTGTATCCCCAATTCTCTTTGCTGATGAAGATGACAGAAAAGAAGAGGCAAAGACAGAGCCTCTGCTCATCCAGGAACACCAGTGCAATGAGCACAGCACAGAAAAGTAAGTGATTAATAATGCATTTCTTTTACATTACATTACATGTCATTTAGCAGACGCTTTTATCCAAAGCGACTTACAATAAGTGCATTTCAACCTAGAGTACAAACTAAGAACAACAAGAATATAGAAAGTAACATTTCCTCATCATAGTCAAACTACAAAAGTACCATAATAAGAGCCATTCAAGTGCTACTAAAGTGCAAGTCTGTGTTTAATCCAGATATAGTCGGAAAAGGTGCGTTTTCAGTTTCTGGCGGAAGATGTAGAGACTTTCTGCTGTCCTGATGTCAGCGGGGAGCTAGTTCCACCACTGAGGAGCCAGGACAGCAAACAGTCTGGATTTCGAGTGATGAGCTCGAGGTGACGGAGTCACAAGTCGGTTGGCTGTTGCCGAGCGGAGCGAACGTGCCGGGGTGTACGGTGTAGAAAATAAGTTGTTTGTACGGCTTGTAGGATTCTAGTGTCAACATTGTCATTGGCTCGCATCTGAATCCTGTGTATTTCCCCTGAAAATGTACAGAACATTTATTTCAATGATTGTTCTTTCCTCTAGAAATGATTACTCTGAGTTAGAGTCTCCTCCAAGCAAGGTGGTTTTCAGCAAACCCAAGATGTCCAGTCAACAAAACAAGGTGGAGGCATCACGGTAAGAGCCTTTTTAATTCTCAACGTAATGATGCTGCAAACACCCAAACGCTCCATCACTACTTGATCGATTGCAATATACAATACCCAAGTGACCATTGCAGTATTAAAGATATATTTTTGTGTTTTGATTATTGATCTTTAATTGTCTTTATTCTGTTGTCATTATTTGGATGTTTACCTTTTTGTGATATATATTTTCTTTTTTCCCTGCAGCAAAGAGAGTCACCCAGTTAAAGAAAAAACAATACCCAAGATACTCCAAATTCCTGCTTTGGAGGGCAAAAAAACAAGGTACGAAGAGAGGACCTTTATAATTATGTTTGTGATTTCACTTTAGATCTAGTGATCTAACAATAGTGGATATTGGAAGCCAATATCAGTATCAGCATTCAGGAACTGGTATCAAAATGAAAAGTGTGTATACCATGTGCTGATTAATAACGTTTCAAATAGTTCTTACTAAGATATTGTGGCAGAATATTGCTTCATTCTTTTTTTACTCAACTAAAAATCTCAGTTGTTTCTGTTCTTTATTTTTTATTTCCAGGGAAGAAAATGCAGTTCCAGCAGCAGGACAGGAGACCAAACTTTCACAAATATCTGAAAAGGTCCACAGCCAGCCATTGGTGGTGTCCACCAGTGTGGGAAAAGACGTGACTGCTTTTCTCAAGAAGCTTCGAGATGCTGGACATCCCAAACCTGCATGGTGAGTTAATAGTCACTATGGAAAATACAAACCACTAAAATTGGTTCACAAAGTAACATCTCTTGTGTGTCAACATGAAAACTGATTCTAAACAATATATGTTCTTAGTCCCAGGAAGTCTCTGACACCAGTGAAAGTACCCACTCCTGCTGAGCCAGAGGAGGATTTCCTTATTCTGGAGGATGATGACCTTTTTCGGTTTTCCATCCCAAGTAAAGCTGCCACCAGTAAAAAACAGAAACGGGGCCGAATCACCAGCATGGAGAAAGACAGCTCAACAGACACGGGCAAGAAAGAAAGCTCATTAGAGACTGCACCACAACCACAGGAGTCAGAACAGACGACGCACAAACTGGGCAGTCAGACTGTCACTCAAAAAACAAAGAAGGGGAAATGGGGAAATAAGAAGATGAAGGAGGCTGAGCCTGAAAGTTATAAGGAGGAATTGTCCACTCCTGAGGATCTTGCTGCAGGCAACTTGATGCTAGAAGAGAAACCAAGCAAAAAGAAACAACGGCTAAGGAAAGTAACATCTAAAGAAAGTGACAAGGAAGAGGAGCAACCGAAGGATGGAGCCAGCGGGGAAACGCAGGAAGAACAACCAACTCGGAAAACGGAGAAAAAAGCTTTGCAGTCTTCTAAAGTGAAGAGGCCGACATCTTTAAAAGATGGGAATGAAACTGCAAAGACAAGCAGGGCCAAGTCACTAAAGGGGGCCAGGAAAGTGGCCCAAGGATCTGACGCCGTGAAGCAGACGGTGAAGGGACACAGCCAGAGCGCTGAGGAGGATGCAGGTGCTGAAAACCGTGGCTCTCTTCCTGGTAAGGACCCCCTATTGTCAACATATGTTTCTTTGTGTAAGACATTTAATCTTTCTGCTAGTTATTTTCAGAAGTTGATGTACGTTTTTCTTCATGTTTATCCTGCTCTTATAGCCTGCAAATATTGGCCGATAACATTTTTATTTGTGAATAGAATTATTTTTTTTTTATATTATTTTCTGAATATTGAAATTTTAACAAATGCTCATGGATTAATTACTACCAGTTCTTTTTACAGGTTAGCTTTAGTTTTAGGGGGATTTTTTGGGGTTTAATATCTACAAAGTCCAAATGATAGAAATAAACCCATTTTACAAAGGAATGGTAGAAGGTAATTTTACAAATGCACTGAAATAGAAATTGGTAGCTATGCAATGGGAAATGTCTGAAAATATTGAAACAAATTATAACAAGTTATTTCAAGCATCTCCATGAATCTGTAAAGCATTTTTTATATATGTTTCCCCCCAACAGACAATGACATCATGAATTCTGAAGCCCAGAAAGAAAACGATGTGGCAGATAAAAAGGAGAAACGCAACAAAATACCAGTTGTGAGTTCCTCTAAAGAACTCCCAACTGGGGAGGGTTCCCCTGAAGTCTCTCCAATTCTTGGGAATAGGAAAAGGAGGCATTCTGGACACTGGTGGTTGTTGGACCAACAGATTTCAGAGAAAACCAAGTTTACAGACAAAAAGACCCCAAAAACTACACTCAAAAAGTCCAAGCAGCCCAACCAAGAGCCCAGCGCAGCCGTACCGTCACCGTTGAAGACCAAGAAGGACCGAGCTTTAAAGAAAAGGAACCAGACGCCGCCGGCTCCGCCATCCAGTAGGAACACAAATAAAGCAAAAGGTCAGAAATCTAAACCAAACATAATTACAAGAGATGGCAGTCGACCAGAGGAAGTTCTTCAAGTGATGGAGGCGGAGCAGTCTGAAGAGCAGCCGCAGCAGGAGGTGGGGGACCAGGACCTGGATGGACAGCCGAGCCCTTTGGTCCACTCACGCAGAGACCACAGCCATGACTCAGGTGAGGTCCACGGGGAAGGTGATGCGTATCCAATCCTACTTAAGTGAAAGTGCTCAAGTATCATCAACATCATTTACTTGAATTCAAATTTTCTATGGTGGTACAAATATGAACCTTTTTTATGTGAGTCTTGTTAGTAAAAAGACAAAACTATACACTGTAACTTACTGAGATGTGATGTTTTACAGGGGATCAAGTGTTCCAAAGAGTATACAATCACGCCTCGAATAAAAAACTGTCCGCTCCGGCGCCCGTCTCCCCCAGAGGGCGTGAGGACCAGCTCTCCGTATCGGCGAGGCGGAGGAGGAAACCTCCCGGCAGGTGGTGGAAGGTTGAGGACATGTGTGAGGAAGTGGAGAGCATCGCCTCACAGCAGCAGGCGCCCGAGCCTCGTAAGGAAAGAAGGAAAGTGTCTGAACGGAGCAGATCGCCTCAACTTGGGACTCACAAAAATGGCAACGCGGCAGTCTCATCCAAACCACCAGGGGGAGCTCCCGCCTCTCTGGAACTGAAGCCAACGGCGGCGCCGAAGACGGTGAAACGCTCCCTGGCCACGTTCAAAGACATCTACACGTTAGTCACGGAGACCCCGGTGGCCGTGGGCACCAGGAGAGAAGCGCGGCAGAAGAACAGACGTAAAGTCACCGCTCGTCCTGCGCAGGAAGTCACTTCTCCGGTCCGTAAAGCGTCCAGCGACCGGACGGATGGAGACATCCTCAGCATGGGTGACGTGGACCCCGGGAGCCCACAGGACGGCGCCTCCAACCACCAGAGGCCACAGAACAGCAACTGTCAGTCGGAGAACCGGTAAGGGAAAGTTCCTCTGAACAACTTCCTGTTATCGTCTGTAACTGTTGTGTTTCTACACATACAGGATATATGCTTTATTGATCTACTCCTCTGGCAGGTTAAAGCTCCTCAGAAGTGGGCCGTCCTCCATGATTGAGCTGAAAGAGTATGAAGAGGAGGACAACTTGAGTATGTTTTTTTTTTTTTTACATGTTAATATAATGTAGTTTATATTTCAACCTGATTTTCTATTTATTTTTACAGTGTGCAATTAATGCATACAACTCTTGAACTCTACAGGTCATCCACCTGGAAATACACATTTGGTCAAATTAATGATGGAAAGTGCAATTATTGTTGATAAGGAATGAATAATACTCTATAATAGAGTATAGATACAAGTCTACACATCAAGAATAAGAACGCCTTTCGTCAGAAATCAAAATATATACGCACAAACTCCATTTGAAAACGTTGGCTGTAAGGATTTTTATTTAATGTTGTCTGTTTTTAAATTAACAAACTACAAGCGCACACCTGGGCTGTAAAGATATTTGCAGCTCAACGTATACTATGCTTAACTCAAAAGACGGGCTTGTAACCTCTCCAGTGGCAACAGCAGCCCCCTGAACATAATGTGGTCAGTCTTCAATAATTCAAATGAAAATGTCACATTTGACAGTCGTTCTGTGTCGGGCTCAACATGTCAGCCTCTGTGGCGAATACGAATACATACAAACCCCCGATGTGTCTCATGTCAGAAGTTAAACGGCTCCATCTGCTGGTTTTGTTGTTCACCATTTAACACATTGGATTAACTTCTTCTTGTGTCTTTACTTCAGTCCGGATGCCGCCCAGCTTCCACGCTGCTCTCTCTGTATCCGATCTGTGTGCTCCTCCCCTCAAACCGCTGGTCTTACAGCCAAAGGACAAGGCCAACATGACCGAGTGGTTCAAGAGTCTCTGGTCTGTTCCCGGCGACGGTAAGAAAACATCACCTTCTTCTCTGTAATAATGCTCTTTTCTGTCATTTAGACAATATTTGTAATCAAACCTTTGTATCGTCGTCAAATGATCCTCATGAACGAGTCGACAACATGAGTAATTATTGGCGAGAGCTGTCGCTGAATATTGTTGTGCCGTTTCCTCTCCTCGCAGAAGGTGCCGAGGTCACTCCGGACCAGTTTGATTGGTACTTCTATCAAGGCCGAGCCATCGGCTTCCTGGTGGATCTGAACTGTCGCTCCTTCTGCAATGGAAAGATCCTGCTGGGCTCCTACATGAAGAAGCCTCTGTGGGTGGATCACAGCGCCACGACGGTCAGTACATTCATGGTTAATGTTGTTTGAGGTCATCTGATTGTCGTCCTTCTTGGCCCTCTTGTTCTCCAGATGTCTTGGAAAGGGTTTTATTCCAGTAACAGGTTTGTACGGTCATGGAAAACCTGGAAAAGTCATGGAATTTTAAAATGGTCATTTCCAGGCCTGGAAATGTCATGGAAAAAACTTACATCTTAAAAGTCATGGAAATTTCTTATGATCACATGTTCATTTATACCAAGTTTGAAATAATTAATATGTTTTTTAAAGAAAGATGCTCAAAATATAAGCCGACATACGCTCTCAATACACAAAATGTTCTACATTTTTCATGTTTTTACCGAGATTTCAGTTTGGTCATGGACATGTGGTTTAAAGTCTTGGAAAAGTCATGGAAATCCATTGGTCAAAATGTGTAAGAACCCTGCAGTAATAATCTATTATTCTTGTGTCTTTTAAAGGTTTTTAACTTATTAACGAGCTCTGTGAGTGTAACCATCGACGGCAAGGAGTCCTGCTTCAATTCCGGACAATCCTTTATGGTGGAATGTGGTACGACTATTATATCAATATTAGGACATTAACATGTATCAGTTTATTCTGAAGGATTCCTTCTTTGTAATGTCAGTTGCGTCCATGTGTCTTCTCTGACAGATTTGAGTTGTATACCTGTGAACAGGAAGTGTTTGCTTTGTGCCTTCCTGACGGCGCTGTTCTGCTCCCACAGGCCACGCCTACAACCTCCAGAACGCCACGGCTCAGCCGGCCGTGCTCTACTTCACCAGGATGTTTGCAGAAGGTTCAGATTGAAGCCGGATAACCAGCTGCGTGTTTCTGAGAAATAATCTCAACCTCAATATGTAAAACTTAAATTGATTGACTTTTGTGTTTTGAAATTTAAGGTGTAAATAGAAAAAAAAAGATTGGTGAGATTAGAATGAACTTAATTGATCCTTAGCTGAGCTTGTAATGATACAATTGTTTTAAATACAAAAGATGTTTGTAAATGACTTTGTTTGCTTGTTTTTAAATTTTCCCCATGATGTTTCATGTATTGTTTCCAGCCTCTGAGGGGCAGTGTACAGCTGTAGTCCAATACCACGACCAATAAATCAACGATCAGATCTCCATATTTCACAATACTTTATATGGAATATTTTTTATATCCAGAAATTCAGTGAAATTATTTTCTTAAAGACGGTATCGTAGAACGACAGGGTAAAAAACCTGATTAAAATAAGAAGTTCATCCAAACTAAACATGTATTTAATTAATATTAATACCCTTATGTTAATATGTGAGCATTTTAATGATCTGTTGAGGTAAAGTTCTTGAAACTTCATCCTGTAGGGGGTTAAATCTGTAACCAGACATATTTCACAAGACGATCGTGGTGATGGAAGTTTTCATTTACAAAATCCCAAATAACTCCAGCGGTCAAACGCTTGTAAAACGTACGATAATTCCTCTGAAATGGACGAGTAGAAGGACCACTGTAGTACTCGTAGTAGTCTATGGTTGCAAATGGAAAACATCTGTATTGCTTGAGGCTATCTGCTCGTGGATATATTAGCTGCTTCTCATTTAGACACACTTTGCATTATTCACAAGACATTTCTCGAAACTCTTAAGACGTCCGCTTCTGAATCCAAACGGACCGCAGACTGCAGCGTACCAAAGACTTTTATCATGAACTATCTTTTTTTTATCCAGAATCTTTCAGAATCTTTCAGAATTTCAAACAACTTGGATATGATTTTAATCTACAGTATATGATTGACTGGGAATATCATTATATTACTGAAAAACACCAAGCATGCATCTTCATCTTCTGTTGGTCATGAAGTCATGAAACATTGACTGACCTACATCATTAATAGGCCAGGCAAAGTAAGGCATTTTTGGGCCAAAAAACAGACAAATTGTAAAAGAATTTTTTTCAGCTCACATAATTTCTATGAGGTGTCCAGAACAACATACTAAAAGTCCTAAGAAATCCTAGTTGAGGAAATATGTTTAATTCTCATCAATCCGACATGTTTGCCAATAGGCGAGACAACAATAAACCCCAATGGGGCTATTTTTTTCCTTTAGTCCTATCAAATGAGCTATACACTAATCGAATATAGGCTACCCAAAATTATCCGAATAGGCTTAATTTTTGTTATTTTTTGTATGTCCTCTGGAAATCTATTGAGCAGCAGCAAAGACAACCCAGCAGTGATGTCCAGCATGTCCTTGATGGGGGCGCATTACTACATCGTTTACCATTGCCACAAGGGTCCACTTATGACAGTGTGTGTGACATGTATGTCAGATATGTCACACGTAAATATGGAACGGCTACAGTCATAGTCTTTGATGGCTACAACGAAGAGCCAACCATATAAGACGCCACTCAACTGCGTCAAACAGGTGTTGCTCCCGGTGTGACTGTACACTTTTCTGGTGACATGATCATCCAATCCAAAAAGGACCAGTTCCTCAACAATAAGGAAAACAAACAACGGTTCTTGGTTTACCTCGGTGATAAACTTGAGAGGGCTGGGTGTATCACAGACCATGCAAAGCACGATGCAGATGTGCTCATTGTCCAAACTGCCATTGCCTCTGCCAGGACAAAAGACACAGTCTTAGTAGGTGATGACAAAGAATTGTTAGTACTCTTGTTGCATCATGCTGATCTGAAAGCACATGAGCTGTTTCTGGCACCAGAACCAAAGAAAGCAACAAAAACAAGACGGACATGGTGCATAAAGCAGACAAAGGAGTTACTTGGTCCCAAGGTGTGTGAAAATCTCCTCTTTATCCATGCCATTTCAGGCTGTGATTCTACATCTCGTGTATTTGGCATAGGAAAGGGAATGGCATTGAAAAAAGTTAAAAATGACACAAACTATCTCGAACAAGCTACAGTGTTCAGCCAGTCACAGGAAAATGTGGGAAAAGGGATTATCTTTGCAGCAGGTGAAAAAGCTCTAGTATCACTGTATGGGGGCGAAAAAGATGAATCACTGGATATGCTGAGATACAGGCGATTCTGTGTTAAAGTATCTCAGAACTTATCTCAAGTGGAACCACAAACTCTTCCTCCAACGACAAAAGCTGCAAAGTTCCATAGTCTTCGGGTCTTCTACCAACTGATGAAGTGGAAAGGGGGAAGTGAACATATGGACCCAAAAGACTGGGGGTGGCATGTTTTGGATGGGAGATTTATGCCAATAATGACCGATCAGCCTGCGGCACCATCAGAACTACGAGATGTAGTTGCAAGAAAGACTGCAGCACAAAGAGACGCACATGCAAAAAACATGGACTCCCTTGCACTGCCATTTGCGGAGAATGTCGTGGTACAAGCTGCACAAACTCACAGCTGCCTGATTTATCAGATGAATATGACCCAGAGGGGAAGAGCTAAGCAAGGAACAACCTAGGAACTTATATATGTGGTGCCAGAACCAAGAGCCACTGACTAGGGGTCGAGGATCCAGGCTGGTTAAAAAAAAAAACATAAAATAAAAAAAAAACCTCCCCTGCTGTTGCTACCTTGTCGTGGTGGGGAGGCTTGTGTGCCTCCGGGACCCTGAAAACTATACCAGCGGGGATTATACCCCTGGCAGGTACTACCAAGCCAGACAGTTTTCAGGTTAGAGGCCAGTCTAAAAGCAGCATTGCCATCATATTCAATAAATGTGGAGCTTATGTGCTTATTCAAATACATTTCAAAAGAAACTTGTAATACAAAAAAAGTTACCTTTCATGAAGACTTTCATTGTGTTAAGTTTTATTGTTGTAGGAGTAAAGGAAAAAATTAAGCCTATTTGGGTACGATTAGTGTATAGCTCATTTGCATAATAAAATAAATTTTCAAAGAAACTCGTAATACAAAAAATGTTAGTTTTCATGGATACTTTCATTGTCTAAAGTTTCATTTTGATAGGAGTAAAGGAAAAAAATAGCCCCATTGGGGTGTATTGTTGTCTCGCCTATTGGCAAACATGTCGGATTGATGAGAATTAAACATATTTCCTCATCTAGGATTTCTTAGGACTTTTAGTATGTTGTTCTGGACACCTCATAGAAATGATCTGAGCTGAAAAAAATTCTTTTACAATTTGTCTGTCGTAAAACGCTATTTTGCCTGTACTATAAGGCTAATCTATCTTATGTATGTGAACCCATTATCCTCCCATAAGACCAGCCCATAGTTTATGATACACTGATACCAACATGCTTCATGAACCTTGAACCCTGACCCATTACACGGTGGTGTAGCTGTGGGATTATCACACATCTTTATTCTATTTCTGCCAGCTGCCAGCTCGATAACGCGATGCTTTTGAGTGTCTCGTGTCTCGGTGCCCGCAGTTCCCCGGCAGTCTGACTGGCCTCGGGGCCCGGGCCCCTCAGGAGGAGTGGAAGCTGCTCCAGCAGAGCGAGGATGCTGCGGGATGAGGAGGAGCCTTCTCGGGCTTTATTTAGAAACCTCGTCTGTCACCACATATGTGCAGTGAAATATCCGGGATGCAACTTTTACTCCCGTGACAGACAAACTTTGACTGGTTTGTGAGTGTTCAGCCTGAACAGCGCCAGATAAAGGTGTTAAATTATAGAGTTTGTTTTTTGTGATAATGGTGAAATGATGTCTGCATATCCGAATCAGAGAAGCCCTCAGTTCAGTTCAGAGACAAAAGGAAGCAGGAAGACATTGAATAAAGAAATCATGACACTTAATAAAGAGACAAATACAGTCACAGGTGGGCTCTGCAAGGCTCGAGGGACAATTAGTGTTTTAAAGTTAAATGCTGACGTCAATATGTGGAAATGCTCTATGACACCCCAAGAACTAACCTCAAACGTACTGTTATCTATCGTGCAATTACCACTTGGAACTTACTACCTCCTCGTTTTAACTCACATAAGTAATAATTTGTCATTCAAAAAACAATTAAAGGCGCATCTAAGAACATCCACTTGACGTATTCTATTGCTTTTTAGTCATCTGATTTTCTTTTTCTTTTTCTTTGTATGAATTAAGTTGAATTGCAGAACATATATCTTATCCTTCGACTTTACTGTGCATCTGACTGCACTATTTTTTACTTTGTTTTACTATTTTTAACTGTTTGTTTTACGATATGTTTTATATGTTTTTGTATGTATGGTATTTTGTCCTTTCTGTGGACCCCAGGAAGATTAGATCGCTAATGCGTCAGCTAATGGGGATCCAATAAATAAACAAATAAACACATTGATGTGTTGCCCTATTATATGGCACTTGTTGATAATGAGAAAATAATAAGCTTATTATAGTTAGATCTTTTATTGATGATGCTAATCTAAATTTGTTGCCTATAATGGTAATTTCAATGACCTAAATGTCCATTTAATTTCAATGGTTTACCCATGTTAATGATGTCACAGAGGGTTAGACTGTTTCTAAGGAGGTAAGTAAGGGCAGCAATACTACTTGAATAACTACATTTAAAATAATAAATTGTGTGCAACCCTTTGAATTAGCATGCTAATATGTTCTAATAGGCACTATAAACGCTGATATGAATGCCATCCGTGTAATAGTTCATACTGAGGGCGACATGATTGTGTGTAGATGTCACACATAAAACACAATCAGCAAAATGAAAATGAAAGAACGACTCTGTGTATTAGTGTCTGTTACCTTAACTTGAGGTCAAATGACTCCCATGCTCGTTTAAGTGTAAGTGGTGAGAGACTCACTGAATAATGCATTCAAGAAAATCTTCTTCACAGAGCTGCAAAATGCAAAATGCACTTTCTTACTCTCATCTCTTGGCCTAAATGCATCCGATTTAAGTGCATTTGACACATCAGTGACTCACTTACCCACCAGCGCTGCCACACTTACAAGCTTTGTTGTGGATGGCAATTTGTGACGCTACAGTTTTCATTTTAATCTCCAGGGATCTTTAAATAAGAATACAGAGCAGTGGGAAAAGTGCTCCGTCATTAGATGGAGCTGGAGTGTTTATTTTTGATATAATTCAATCAGAGTAGTTCAGGCAGTGAGAGCTCATACAAACCTCTTTAACGCAGCAAATATTTACATTTCTGAGTAACACATCTGACTCACTGCATTGTAGGCATGAAGTAACAGGAAGAAACAATGTCACACCAAAAGCTGGCAGCCGGCGAACACATTCATGGTTTATTTATTACTCCTCAGTATTTACCTTCGCGGAGCTTTTGCGTGCCATGAATTCATTTCGTCCCACAAAAGCTACGCGAGTTTTCCGTGATTAGTCTGAGTCTCAGTCCAAGGAACAGAAGCATCGAATGCTTTCCTCTCTTTGTTCCTGTTGGCTCTGAACACTTGCTTTGGGTATATAATAGAGTTACTAATAAAGTATTTACTGGGAAAGTGCAACTTTTGTGCAACTTTTGCACACATATGCATCCTGGATGAAACACCAACCAGCAGAACCCGCTGCATAACCAGTATAAACTCTGCTGTTGATTCATACTGTAGAGTGTAGACCGCTAGCAGCGGACACACATGGCACAGAGACAACAGGACTTTGAATCGGTCTCTGCACTTTCATAGATTAATCATCCACATGAGTTATACTGAAGAGCTCATTCCTGTAAACAGGGTAAACAGACAGCATATATGTATCCATTTTGCAACATGGAAACACGGAGGAAAGCCTGTGTAATATTATTTATTTGAGATCTAATGGTTGTGTGTTGCATCTGTTGAGACTGAGAACATGCGTCGTGTTTGAAGTGTTCTCCACAAGAAAGGACAGAACATGGAGCCCACTTCGCACCCTCAGTGCTCCCTCACCCAGAGCGGTTGCACCGCACAGTTTGGGTAACTGCGTGAACGAGTCATCTACTTATGTAATTCACATAATATGATTTATTGTTATTTATTTTTTCATTATTCTTAAGCATGTGTTTGTGTCTTCCATAAACTAACTCGCAGTGGTTACATATTATTCTGTAAAACATCAGTGTCCTTTATGAGTGCTGGTAATGGAGGGATGTGAGTTTTTATGTGGAATTAAGGCAATTTTTTTATTTTTTTATTTTATTTACATTACATTACATTACATATCATTTAGCAGACGCTTTTATCCAAAGCGACTTACAATAAGTGCATTTCAACCTAGAGTACAAACTAAGAACAACAAGAATATAGAAAGTAACATTTCCTCATCATAGTCAAACTACAAAAGTACCATAATAAGAGCCATTTAAGTGCTACTAAAGTGCAAGTCTGTGTTTAATCCAGATATAGTCGGAAAAGGTGTGTTTTCAGTTTCCGGCGGAAGATGTAGAGACTTTCTGCTGTCCTGGTGTCAGTGGGGAGCTGGTTCCACCACTGAGGAGCCAGGACAGCAAACAGTCTGGATGTAGAGTGATGAGCTCGAGGTGACGGAGTCACAAATCGGTTGGCTGTTGCCGAGCGGAGCGAACGTGCCGGGGTGTAGGGTGTGACCATATCCCGGATGTAGACGGGGCCCGATCCGTTCAGAGCACAGTACGCCAGAACCAATGTTTTGAAGCGGATGCGGGCCGCCACCAGTAGCCAGTGAAGAGAGCGGAGGAGCGGAGTGGTGTGGGTGAATTTCGGGAGGCTGAAGACCAGTCGAGCTGCTGCATTCTGGATGAGCTGCAGAGGCCGGATGGCCTTAGCAGGTAGACCAGCCAGAAGGGAGTTGCAGTAGTCGAGGCGCGAAATGACCAGAGCCTGGACCAGAACCTGCGCCGCCTTCTGGGTAAGAAGAGGCCGTATTCTCCAGATGTTGTGCAGCATGTACCTACAGGAACGCGCTGTCGCAACGATGTTGGTCGTCAGGGAGAGTTGACTGTCTAGCGTCACCCCGAGGCTCCTGGCAGTCAGGGTAGGGGCCAACACGGAGCTGTTGAAGGTGGTAGTCAGGTCGTGAGTGGGGCAACCTTTCCCTGGTAGGAACAGGAGCTCGGTCTTGTCAGGGTTGATCTTCAGGTGGTGTGCAGACATCCACTGAGAGATGTCAGTCAGGCAGGCAGAGATTCGCGCCGCCACCTGTGTTTCGGACGGTGGGAACGAGAAGATCAGTTGGGTGTCATCGGCATAGCTGTGGTAGGAGAAGCCATGCGAACGAATGACAGAGCCGAGAGAATTGGTGTACAGAGAGAAGAGGAGGGGACCCAGGACGGAGCCTTGAGGAACCCCAGTAGTGAGAGGACAAGGATCAGATACAGATCCTCTCCAAGTTACCCGGTAAGTGCGGTCGGTGAGGTAGGAAGAGAAAAGAGCGAGGGCAGTGCCTGAGATCCCCAGGTCCTGAAGAGAAGAGAGAAGGATCTGGTGGTTCACGGTGTCAAATGCAGCAGAAAGGTCTAGAAGGATAAGGACAGAGGAGAGAGAGGCTGCTCTAGCAGAGTGAAGCTGCTCAGAGACAGCAAGGAGGGCAGTCTCTGTTGAGTGGCCGGCCTTGAATCCAGACTGGTGGGGGTCAAGAAGGTTGTTGCTGTGGAGATAGGAGGACACTTGGTTAAAGATAGCTCGCTCCAGAGTTTTGGAAAGAAAGGAAAGAAGAGAGACCGGTCTGTAGTTGCTGACTTCAGACGGGTCGAGCGTGGGTTTCTTCAGGAGAGGGTTGACTCTTGCCTCCTTCAGAGAGTTGGGGAAACAGCCAGTTGAGAGGGAGCTGTTAATAAGATGGGTGAGAAAGGTCAGAAGGTCAGGAGCAACAGCCTGAAGGATGTGAGACGGGACAGGGTCAAGGGCGCAGGAGGTCACCAAGCTGAGAACTTGACTGGGAGACAGGGGGGTAAATGAGGAAAGAGAGGTGGATGAAGGAGTTGGTGTAGGTGAAGTGATAGAGGATGGATTAGAAAAGGAGGAGCGTATGTCGTCTATCTTGTTTGTAAAGTAGTCGACAAAGTGGCTCGGCAAAAGGGAGGAAGGAGGAGGGGGACTCGGGGGATCAAGGAGGTTGGAAAAGATAGAGAAGAGTTTTTTGGGGTTAGAGAAGGAAGACTGAATTTTGGTCAGATAGAAAGAGCTTTTGACTGCAGAGATAGAGGCAGAGAAGGAGGAGAGAAGAGATTGATAGCAGAGCAGGTCTTCCGCTTGATTCGATTTGCGCCATTTCCTTTCCGTTGCTCGCAAGTTGTCTCTCTCGGTACGCACCGAGTCGGACAACCAGGGAGCCGGAGAGGATTTGCGAACCGGTCGTATCTTAAAAGGACAAAGAGAATCAAGAGATGAAGACAGGGAAGAGAGGAGAGTGTCTGCGGCAGAGTTAGGTTGCATGAGTGAGAAGGAGTCAGTTGAGGGGAGAGCAGATAGGACAGAGGAGGCCAGAGAGGAGGGACAGAGGGTGCGAATGTTGCGGCGGACAGGTACAGAGTCTGTGGATACGGGTGGGTTATCAGTACCAGAGAGTGAGAGAGAGTATTTAGTTTTAAACAACTGTACAGGAGGTACAGTTCACCTGCTCTGGAGGACATGGAGACACGATTTGCATCAAAGACACAACACGACGCAATGAAAACACATCTATAATCATTATGGACCCTTAACCTAAATACTGGTGTACAAAAGAAATTGTTCAGACTTAAACTGTGCCTATGTTTCCAGGGAAATAAAAAGTCATGATTACCTCCAGTTTTCATTTCAAATGTATCTTCATCCATCTCGGCTTGTGTTACCACGCAATAGCTCATAAAAATGTTCACTTCAAACCAAATTACTTGGCGCACCGTACATGTAATCTTGTAACGTTATAAAAGCAGATTTTAATGTCAATAGCTCGATGAAACATGAGTTGTACTTCACGAGAATTAAACTCCAGCACACGTTGACCAAATTTAAACGTCACGTCTTTCGGCCTCAACCCATTCCTCTCTATATGAAAAAAAAGAGCATTGTGATACAATAATCTCTCGCCCGCTTGGATCCGTGTTGACATATTACCTCCATAACTTTACCTGTCTTACATTTCAGCACCAAATCTCATCACAGCCCTCTCCAGTCTCCCACACGAGGGGAGTCCTGCCGGTCCTCTGATCCTCGGCGGCTCTTATGATTAGGCAGAGGAACTTTCAAAAGGAAAAACACAATTTATGTCGGACCAGTTTCTCTTGAGAATGAAGGCAAATGAATTACACGAGGTACTGCAGCGCAGAGGCCCAGGGTTACAGACTTGATGAGGCTTCTGGGAGTTAAAACCACCTTTGAATCTAAAATTCCAATTAACTTTTGACAGCTGCTTCAACCTAGCATGAACATTTGCCAACTTAATACGTTCTTTAAGACTCATCGCTAAAAAAGGAAATCAATAAACTTCCCGTGGGCTTCCTGGGCTCAAAGATACAGAACTACAAGAAGCCACAGGACAAGGACACATAAATACTCATAGGAGGCCTGTGCATTGGATTGGAATTTAAGAAAAAAAACTCACTTTTCAGCAGATATATTAAACATAAAAAACAGGGTCATCGGCGATACGAAAAAAAGTATACACCGTAACATTATATTAACTAAGTGAAAGATGATACAACATTTTTGAGTCAGGAAACACTGCAGTTTGTTTAATGTGATAAATAAAATTTAGAAATAATAACATAATGGTCACAGAAGAGATGGAGGTAATGGATAAGATCTTAAAGCAGCTATGGATTACTATTACCTCTTTTTGACAGAGAGGTTGTTGAACGTTTATACCAGTGATGCTATAGTAGCACCGTTAGCTACCAGCCACCAGCTCAATTGAAATGCTACTGATCTCCTATTTTGCACCATTAAAATGTATAGAGATCAATAACATTTATATTAAAATCACTCTAAATAAATGCCAGGAGTGTTAATGTAAGCTTTACAGTTGAATTTGTTGAAAAAATTCTGTGTAATATAAGATTATTTCTCTTGTTGCTACTCTGAGCCAAACTAATTATTTCCAAAAATCTCATAGCTGTTGGCAACAGTAGTTTTCACTTGAGTGCTCTTAGCGTTCTTCCACATAAATACATATACAAGCAATAGTAGCTGCCCAGCAGCAGCGGCAGCGGCCTTCACCTTCCCGCTCTCTCTACAGCCGTGCAAACCGATTGTGTTAGCTTCCTGGTTTCTCTTCGGCCGACCACCAGAACAAACTTTACTTCTCTCTGTTTGTACTTTTTGTGAGTGCCGTGGGGAAAAAGTCTCTCAAAAAAAGTATTTAAAGCTGGATTTGAAAGCGACAGGTTTAGAGCTTCAGTCAGAGAGAAAGGGAAGAAGTGAGAACGATAAACAGATTAATTGGAGTTTTCTCTGCTGCCGCCGCTCTAAGCCAAATGCTACTGAGATCCGTGAGATTTCAGTCCAACCATAACACAGCTTTGGGTGTCTTTATGGTTCTGCAGAAGTCTGAGTGACTGGAGTGTATTCTTCTTACCTTTAAACTAATCAAAGTGGCACGTAGCCGAGACATCCCGGTTCACTTTAGCCTCAGAGCATTACTGCTTGTCATTTTATTCACTTTCGATGTTCCTGTTCCAAGATCCAGCAGAGCAGAAATACCCCAAAGTCACCTTTAAAAAAGTTAAACGTTTCTTCTTCTTCTTCTTCTTCTTCTTCTTCTTCTTCTTCTTCTTCTTCTTCTTCTTCTTCTTCTTCTTCTTCTGTTTTGTTTCTGATCTGCAATCCATTAACGTAATCAACCCACCCCATTCATTTAGACCTGCAAACAGGAATTGTTTCATCATTTGAACTTAACTGAGAAATGTGATAATACAGATCATTTGAGATCACAAACTACAGCGTCACAAATTATTAGCACAGCGTTGAATCACCACTTTTCTAACACCTTGGATACAAATCAAAATCACAGGAAGCTGTTATCAGTAGTTGTTGCTGTTTTTTTTTATCCATTTCAGCTCATAGCTCTTTCTTCCATCATAGATCTAAATGCAAAAGGGATTCAAGATGTTTATTGTCAAATAACAGTAACTTACTGGCTACAATTATCCAGTTGTAAAACTAACAAGTAGTAGGAGTAGTTTTTACTAAAGTCATACTCTAAAATGAAGTACAGTATTATAGTGTTATTTATTTTACTGTATAAAGAAATACAGTCATATCTATCTATATATATTGTTGTTGTCTAGGATCTTAAACCGTATTTTAGTTTATTTTCAATCTTATTCAAACTATTTTCAACTTGTCCCTTTCATCCTGTTGCTAAGTTCCTTCTTTTCATGCGTGTTGATTTGAGAACTGAGAAAGTCGTTCCACCATGATTTAGTGAATAATCAAGTTAGCCGGGTGCATGGTCCCCTATATGAAGCGAGATCCCTCCTCCTGCATCCTATTTATCTTTCACTGAGACAGGCCTGAACAATATCATCAGTAAGTCCACAGAGGGGGTGTCGAGAATCCCAAAGTAGATCCGGGCAGAATGAGGCACGGACTCGGACACGTTCAGCTATAAATCCAGATCTACAATCTGTCACGCGATATAGCTCTACGGTGTCTAAAGCTGAGTGTAGTATAAGCTGCCAATGGCTTTTTTTTTGGGAGCAATACTTCTGAGGAAGATGACACTCGTACTAATAATCTGAAAAATGAAGCAAAAGAAGTTCAACAACTGAGCTAGAACAAATATTTGCTGTTTCTGAGCTCCACACAGAATGAAAAGCCTTTGACTTGCAGTTCCTATTTATGCAAAATTTAAATGTCAATAGACAAACAGGCCACCTTTCAATTATCAGTGCTTTTCACTCTAATGACACATCAAGGTAACACATTATTTAGTTGTTTTAAGTTTCACTGAAAATTCACAAACTCTGAAGGCAACCTTCAACACGCAGTTGCCTTCCTCGCAATATTTGTATTTTTCTTATTGTCACCAAATCCCACGAAAAGACTAAAAGAAAACTACAATGAAGCAGTTTATTCTTATTTGCCTGAGAACAAAATGTTTGAATGAGCTGCAGCGTTACACTTGACAACACAATGTTATTTCCATTAATTCAGGAATGAATCATTACTTTTCTCTAACCTTCAGTTTTCAGGTGCCCAACGAGGTAATACCTCATTTATTTGCCATAACCACAATATTTCCCTATTTTAACTATATCATTAAATGCATATTATAATATTGTGTAAAGCAAAAATATATATATATATATATATATATATATATATATATATATATATTGTCATTGGATTAATAAGAAAATGCTGTCACTGAAAGTAATGTGGGTAGTAGTTGAAAAACCACAGGGCCCTGCTGTGTTAGAAAAGCAATGACGTTATTAAGGGTTATTTTCTTGTCATGAAAAGGTTGGAAAAATTATAATTAATCCGATATTCACATCCCCCCCCCCCCCCCCATTACCTCCGACCTGTGTTTCCGGACAAGATGTCCACGGTGGGAAACTGAGGACAAGACAGCCACGGTCTGGTTTATTTCTGGCCACAATCAAAGTCGGGCAGCTGGCGCCCTGTGGAGGGAAGTTGTGTCAGGAGGCTCGTTGGAGGCTGTTAAAAAGAGGACCGCCCACTCACTCCACCACTCTCATCACGCCACCACTTTGTGTTAAAGCTTTTTGGATCTTCCCTCTTTCACCCTGAGACTGTGACGTTTGATTCTGGATAATGCTGTTGAAAAGCAGCCAATAGCGTCCAAAATCAATCTAATGGAGCAAATGAATCTACTGAAGATGCTGAGTCAGCCCTCTTAGGTATTTCAAGAGCCTGGGATAATACATGCCATGAAGAGTTGTTAAAGAGCAAGAGGACACAATAAATATATATTTAAAGAAACCTTTGGTTTTGCACACACTCTTCTATCATCAATCTGTGTCAATGCATTCTGTTATTTTGTGTTGTGTTATAATTGACTCCCATTTTGCTTCAGCCATGTTCATTGTAGGGAGCTCCTTTACTGACAACCTTCAATGAAGGATGTTGACTTGTCGCCTTTATTCTGCTACAGGTTTTAACCCTCCTGTTACCTTTAGGGTCAATTTGACCCCATTCAATGATTAACGATGTTCTTTGGGGTCAATTTGACCCCAGGCTGTTTTTCACTGTGTCAAACATATAAGAAATATCAACTTTTTATCTATTTAAAGGGATATTTGGGTAATCAACAAACAAACAAACATACCTCACACTTAAACTTGGGAAACAATATTAATTCTAATAATTTTCTGGAGGTTTTAATTGCTGGGGTCAAATTGACCCTGAGGGTAAAATATGTTAGTAAATGTGAAGGTCACAGGAGGGTTAAATCAACACGATGCTGATGCTGAAGAGGTTAATGTTACTGTGCGTTTTGATTCTGAGGGACCGACAGCAGTACCCAACTTCAACTGTTGATCCTTTAGACAGCTGAAAATATTAGTTTTGAAACTTAAAAAAGACATATTGATGTGTTATTGTCCATGTTTGGTCAGGAATGTGATTAAGAAATATAAGCACGAAACAATGGGAATAATAATGCATATTCCATCCTTTGTGACAGTGTGTTAACAGTGCTGAGTTCCATGTGGATTTTCAAATACTTGTCTTTTGTTCTGCTGTTTCTATAGTGGAAAGTTTTTCCCAATAAGAAAGCAGTGAGGTGTTCCAGACAGGAAATTATATTGCTTGTGTGACATGCCCAAAATGAGACTTCACTGATCAACAGCAGCTTGATGCAAGATCTTATGGTACACATCATCAGCATTCACGTCACAATATAATCCGTGGCAGGCAAAATCCAACTCAAAGACAGGTTTTACATCTAGTGACAAGACCTTAGTTCTTATATTGGGTGTGAACTGTGATGCACAGCCCAAAGTAAATGTAAACATGACGCAGCTTGTTTTCAAAGGAAGGCATTGCTGTAATTGAAGCCTTTAAGTTAACTAACAATATCATAATATGAAATATGATTTGTTGTTTACAAACATTTCTGCCTTTTGGTTTGGCCAATTGTTACGAAATATCATCCTTGTATGCTCATCCTTCGGTGCTCGGTGGGAGACACCTACATGTGAAGATCCTGTTACAGGTTGTTTTAAACATTTGAACATACAACCAATGCTCTCATTATTCTAGTCTAGAAGTCTAGAATCTCAATAAAAAATGGTCTCATAATTGTGTTGCCTAAAGCCGGTTTTGCTCTGGGTTTGAGCCGGTACTGTAGCCGGCCACTTGGATAAGAACGCACGGAAAATTTACTTTTAACAAGATAAAATACGAATCGTTGTAGGAGGGACCGTTAACTATACCATCCATTTGGGTAGCTGAGGTTAAAAGCAAGTTGGATATTTAATAATGTGGTTATTTCCAGCACATTGGCAAGTTTCTTTTTTTAAATACTGTGACTTTTCATTGCACGCGATCACCATTTACACCTTGTAAAGATAAGGATCAATGATGAGTGCCAACGTATGCAACGGTCCAGAGGCGGGGAGCTGTGAATTCAGTAAGTGCACATCTTCTGGTCTGACCACAATTGAAGTGACAGGTAGCTCGAATAATCTTCCAGCCCCTCGGGTTGAGCTTAGGGACAAATAACTGATGGAGATGATGGCGAAGAGCGGTCACCGTGTGCTAATTCATCATCCCGATGCATCACTGCCAGCTCATTGATGTATGTCATTAACGCAAGCATCTCCATGTACCCTGGTACAGTGCTGATTGAAGGTCTACATCAGCTTTATATGAGTTCTGCTTGTCTTCATAAACGGCATCAAAGGCTGCACACGTTCGGTCGCACTCTGTATGCTCGGCCATGAGAAACAATACAAAAATATGTGTATGTTCACACAACACATTACATGGTGAGTTTATTCATGTTGCATCATAGATTTGCATTGATATTGTGTGAGTAGGTTTGGCTGTAAGTCAGATATGATAGAGCAATGTTTCTGAAGCTTCTTATCCAGAGTGAACATGCACAGACAGACAGGTACCTTTACGTTTGAATAACGTTCATCTAGTTTGCAGAAAGGTTTGTTGGATTGAATGCAATAAGAAAATGTGCTTCAAAGACAATATAATTAATCTTTACAATCCGTAACATAGCACACAAAGTAAAATTGAAGATAATGAATAACGGGTGAGACTCATGACTGAGTGTTTGTCTGGATGGGGCCCAGAAAGATGTTTTAATAAAGCAGTCCGCTATGTTCAGTGCATTCTCTGGCAACACAACAATATTGATCTGTGATGTAACTACTCTAATTCAATTGTGTGAAGATAAATGACCAGCATGCATACTGGGAATGCACTGTGCCAAATCAGGCTTCTCCCTGAGTGAAGATACTGGTGTCAGAAAGCCACTGGCAGCCATTTACCAATACAACTTATATCAGACGGAGTTGGAATAACTTCGAGGAGAGTTTATTCACTGGATCAGATGCACCCTCTGATCCAGTTTCTCTCTAATTAAGCTAACGTGAAGCCACAAAGTCAAAACACTTGACTGACAATACGGTGTAACCCTGGCATTATGAAGATGTAATCACTTGTGCAGCAAAGACATTTAAATCAGCGCTCAAATATCCTCGTTTAACTGAGATAAATACAATCCAAATACATGGGGGAAATTGTGGCGTTATAGATGTTATTTAAAATATTCTTGTATTCACAATTGTAAATATTCACTGATTCTAGCTCCTCAAATGCAACAATTTTCTACATTTATGTCATATTTAATAGATGACAACATCATCTTGGCTTTTAGTTTGTTGACAAAAATATTAATTAAATAATCAAGAAAATAAGCGATAATGAAAGTAACTGATAGTTAGTACATGAAGCTATACAGTATAATACATTTGTATGTGTATATGACTTGTTATATTTTCATGATAATAAGCATCATAACAGGTTGAAAGTCAAGTGTGACTAAACACTTTTAACACACTTGTTATTGTTAAGCCTCTCCCAGCATGCACCAGGCAGGGAAACGCCCTGGTCTAGTTTAATTATATCCTGCATCGTGATTGATTGAAAATATATACTTAAATTTCTTTTTATAAATCAATAAACTGCTGCCTGTGAACATTGCATCAATTCACAGGATCAAAACTATGACTGACATCTCAGAAGCTACAGGCAAAGATAGGAATGGTTCATTTTCAGTTCAGCAATATAAATGCATCTTGAGGAATTCACCGAGCCTCAAGCTCACACCAGCCGGGGCTCAACCAGCCTGCAGTTAACATTGTGACTATTTATTTTATTTATCTATTGGAGTTTGTTTCTCTTTTATGACCCACTACTCCATTGTCTTGAAGTAATTATACAAAACAATTCCATGTAAGCATATGTGTCGTCATCTCTGCTCCAAACAGAAAACAAACCTTGACTTTTGAATGATGGGATATCAAACATACTGTACACCAGGCTTCTGGTGCTCATCGACTGTGACGAGCCCTCTGCTCAGATTGGGAGCTGCAGAACAATGCTATACCGCTAATCCTCCTGGTGAACCGTCATGCTTTCTGTTGGAGACCGGACGCCATCCCATCGCTTCATGTGGATGATTTTCTTCTGGAGGCCGTGCATGACTGAGGAGTGGGATTCTGAGAGACAGAGGAAAAGACTGCATCGGATCATTTAAATACCTTTTCAAACATGTCCGGAGGCAAAATGAAAAGCATCAACCAAATGTTATGATGAGCAGGATTAATAGTTGGATGTTGACTCGGATGGCCGCCTCATTTGTTTTAAGATGAATAAAATACAATTTTGCACGTCTTCCACGGAAGAAGAAACAACTGTCTCCAGCCACTTGGTGCACACTGTGCTTTGAGCTAAATGCTAACATACCTACGATGAATGACAACTAACGTTGACCATATTTATTCAGCGTGTTTATACACTATAATCTGAATGTAGAAGCTTCACTTTGGTTAGCAGATATAAATCTTTTTTTACAGCTTGATTTATCTTCAGCTGGTTTTCAATGAAAACAATGAAAGTGAAACAAGCTGGAGACAATAGACTAATCTAGGTGAGCTAAAATAGACCAACTCTGATTGATTGAGATGGTCTCAAAATGTCAATAATGACTCAGCGGCTGAACTTCAGGCCAGACCCAGATGTATTGTTTGAGACCAATATACTTTTCTATTTTATGAAGACTTCTGCAGTCATTGTTTCTCTTGTGTCTGCTGCTTCTAGAAGGCTCTGTGGACTCCTTGCAGTTTAAAACATAGACAGACACAGAAAGCAGGTGTCACGTTTCATATCAATACTTGAGAGAATACCTGATTATACTGCACAATGTTCACTTGATCAAACGCAGCAATGGGTTGGAAACTCTGACTGTGAAACCTGGACACAGAGATGCTGCAATGTTACCAAGCCACTATTTCATTATAGAGGATTAGGACTTTTGTACATTTTTTGTGATTGAGGGAATGAAAAGCTGTTCACGCAGATGTGATTTTACTCGTCCAACCACGATAAGCATGGAAGTACAAATGGATAGATTCCTGGTGAAAATGTGAACTGTCAAAAGGTCCACCATTAAAGGCCTGTGTGGAGCCCGACTGGTCAGATTTGAAAACATAACCAGCATCATTATGTTCACTTCTTTTATTCCTGTCTAATAAATCAAACCTATAACTCCTTAGCTCCAAGGATTTCTTAAGGCTTTATTAGCACCAGCAATCCTTTCTTTATTCCCCTATTGTTTTCGAGTCATTGTGGAACTGCTGGTCCTCCAATTACACCTGAAGGCCATAACCATTTTACACTCCAGAAACACAATGATTACATGAGGCCGAATGTGAGGTCTGAGTGTGAAATAGCATTCAGCCAAACTAATTCTCCCTCTGGGAGGTGTGATGGAGGAGCGGCTCTCTGTCAAGATACAGATGAACCTGGAAGAATTCAGGATTGTTGGAGGAGGAAAAGGATACAGGCCTTAGGGCCGTCCCTTCGCCCCTAGACATCGTTTTAAAATCATTCAACCAAGTGACAGATACTTTTATCTTATCGGGACAGTTGGAATTTAAACGCTTCTTGTATTGATTCCAGATCAAGCATGCTGTCTTTCAATAGGGTCGCCGAGTCAAGACGTCAGCTCAGCGATACAAATCATAAAGCTCACACTTCCTCTGGCGTCAGCAGGCTGATGGGTGACGAGTGCATCTGAGAGAAGACAAGAGGCTCTCGGTTTGTCCTTGAGTCCTTTCACCATCAGCTGCAGACCGCTTATCAAGACATTGCAGATTGGGTTTGTCTGTTGAGTTTTCTCTAATTATTCTGATTCTTGGCTAAATAATTCCACGTTGAAAAATTGCGTCTGGCATTCAAAAACCTCTGGACAGGATGAAGGTGTTGTCAGTAACTTTAAAGGAAAGTTCACCTGCCGTCGTTGGCAAAATGGTGATAAATGGTCCATCTGTGAAGTTACTTTGGGCTGTTGCGTTACTCAGGTCATGTTGGTCATAAATATTGCAACATTTTCATGGATTATTTTTGCCACGATAATCATCAAAGCTGATATTGTGACAGGCCCAACTCTACGAATGGATAATCATTAGAGCGTAAAAAGAAAAACATTCACAATATTAAACTGGATAAGGTATTTAAATTATTATTCTGTACCTCGAATCTTCATCCGTGAGATACATTAAGTACAACATTGAATGTTTTAGAGCAGAAGTATAATGTAACATGACAGCACAACACTAAAGTTAATGAACCTGGGAATTGGATGTATTTGGGTACTTTCCTTCGCAGGTTTTGGCTTTGTGTTTTGATGTATGCAGAGACAAACATAAATGAGAGTGTATTTCTAGAATATAGGACAGTGACAGCAGAGTGGCTGTACCACAGCTGACAGGCTGCTCCTCCACACCTCACCTCCTAAGCCTCCGGAGCCTTCTGAACGCTGGATACTGAGGTTTGGCACTCGCAGAGGCGCAAACACTTCCCACGGAGCCAACCGCCTTGAGCCATGTGTATAGAAGTTTATCTCTTCTGTAAACCACAAAAGCTGTGATATGAAGTCCATATAGAGCGGGATGAAAAGGCTTTCTTGTCATGTATGTCACGAACGGTCTCGGATGTCGCAACGAGAGAGGACCCAAAAGCCGACATGATGCAAAAAACAATATTTAAACTTGAATTATGAACAGGAACGACAAAAACGCGGACCAAACAATACGACGCCACCCTGGGAATGAGACGAACAGGGTTTACATACACAGGCAAGGTAAGAGGATTGGACAACGGGGAACGAGACACAGGTGGACACCATGAGGGCGGGACCAGCAATCACACAGGAGGAAACAATCAGGAGCACGGCAGACAATCACAGGGAGACAGACAACACATGGACTTCAAAACAAGACATAAAACAAGACACAAACTCCAGATCCTGACAATGTATTTCTCTCCTGCAAATGGCGTACTTGTTACATTGTAGAGCACCAGGATGGTCTTTGACTGAACATCTCCAAGGAGGCAGCCGGGAGCAATCGCTTTAATTTGCATAAAAGGGTACAGTTTAAATAAAAAACGTATTGATTCTACAATTTGCTAGAAACTTGAGTATATCTTTGATCTTTGGACTACGAAACAAAACGAGGGCTGCAAACTCCCACATGATCTAGCTCTTCTTCCTCCTAAGACGTGATTGAGAGCAATTTTTTAAACAATATGTGCAATGTGTTGCAACACAAAGAAGCATCAAGCATCTTAAAAGCAGGACTTGCTCACGCTAGCTTTCAGCTGTATTCCATCTCACCTTGAGTTATGTGGCTGTGGACGTTCTCTTTTGTGTCCCTGCAGCTGAACAACAAGAAGAACTCTGGCTTCTTTCAAACCAAATATTGATTATTTCCCATTGTCCACCGACACAAGTGTGTTTCAAGGTTCATGGTTTAGCTCTGTGGTTGTTATACAATATTAAAATAATCCTATGTAATGCTGTATACACACACACAAATATGTTCAATGTGTGCATTTTTGGAATTTGAGCAATGTTGAGTTGGGTAAAAGACGCATGTGTGAAAACCCACTTCCAATTTCCTCTTCCTCCATTCCCTCCGACCCCGGCTCTGTTGGTGAATGTCCTGTCTGCTAACAATGGCGTTCACCAACACAGCATCATAATACACACCTTCAGCTTCAGTTAAACCTGTTTCTTTTTTTAAATAGAGGAAGAAAAGAGATGTTGCTTTGTGCCTCAAATGATAAACAACAACCACAGTGGTGGGAGTATTACTAGACACGTATTGTGAGGACACAATAACTGGGGTTGCAATGATGGCAGACATATTGCAACCCCAGTTTCTTTTAAATTATTCGATTTATTGTTCGAAACATACAAATCAATTTGGATCTGCTTCGAGAGCAAAACCTTGAACACAATTTTAATGTTATACTGAATATACTAATTATTTGTATTCATATAAATCCTTTTCATTTATATAAATCCTTTTTGGCGCCACATTCTAATTTTCTACAATTGGCTACACGCTTTAAAAAAGTCATTCTTTACTTTACATGTTTCGGTTCTTATGTGGTCCAGATGCAGCACCCCAAAAGGGCTAAATATAAAACACTTGGCCTTCTTTAAGAATTAATAAAGTGGACACAAGCAGCCTCGAGCAAGTGATAAAAGGCTCCTACCAGCAACTCAAAAGATGTATTTTACATAGTCACGAGCTGACCACCTGGAGCTGTTGCCTTAATTCAAAAGCTTATTGTAAGTCACTTTGGATAAAATCGTCTGCTAAATGACATGTAATGTAATGTCATGTAAAAAGAAAGCTGTGTGTTGTGGACACGGTCACCTGGGCTAAGCTAACGTAAACTATTGTCACCTGGGCTAAGCTAATGTTAACTATTGATTGTCAACACTTGAGCTACTACAAATTATCTTTCTATGTATCAAAACTACATTTTCAATTGCGCTTCAAAGTTTTTCTGTGTTTTTGACGCATCACAAATGCTAAATTAAAGTCCACGCAGGTCTTCTTGTGGATGGTTTTGGCTAAATGTGAGACTTTCCCCCACAAGACCAATAATCAGGTTCTGTGTAAATTCCAAAAGCGAGCTACCTATCTGACCTAAAACATGATTTCTTTACTAGAACTAATCTAGTAGTCTTGTAGCCTAAACTGTAATGCACACAGACAAAGAAAGACCACAAGTGGTTAAAACACTGATGTGGAGATATACTTATGTAACAATGTTGACATGAAACATATTTTCGGCTCAGAAACATCAAGCTTCAACGAATATGTGCTTTGCATATAAATAATACCAACATTTAATTCTGGCGATCGGGTTGTAAATAACTGTGGCTGCATGTTAAATTACATCTTGCACTTGTATTTCTAATGTTAAAAACAGAGGTTGTGGCATGGGTGTGATGAAACAGTTAATAAGTAAGTAATATAATATCATATTAGTTTGGTAACTCGTTATCATTCATTGCCTCTTCAGAGAATAAAAGAAATACGGAATTAATCAAGTGTTTGTTGTTTTGGCTTGTGCAAAGCATATACAGTATCTCCGTAATAAGGAGAAGTGCCTCGCGGGTTGAACTCGGCCTGTCACAGAGACTGAGGATGAGCCGTGAGGTCCAGTGAGCTGTGAGTTCGATCGGCGGTGAAACTGACGGCACGTGCGTGGGACTGTGGGAAGATGGAGGAGATGGACGACTGCTGCTGCAGCAGCCGGTAATCCAGGTTGGATGCAGCGGTGTCGTGCAGGGGGAAGCATGTTTATGACAGATTGTCGAGGTGCTGCAAGGGTCTTTAGATCATTACACCACCCTTCATTTGACCCGATCAAGCCCACTTAGTCACCACCTTCCTAACCCACTTTCACATATATTACAATGCACAGTTGAAAAAAGTGGTGGATGAAAAATGTTTTCTTCCACTCTCCGTTTAGATGTTTTGTTGATGAGTTACATAAGGATGTGCATGGCATCTCATTCCTGATTACACTTTTCTTATCTTTATGCATTAGCAGTTTCAAGAGGATGCGCCAATGCAATTTGGGTAATTGTTTATCATGCAAAGCAAGCATCTGTTTCGGAGATGCTTCTCCATATATTTGTGAGTCATTGTCTGACAAATCATGCAGCTTTATTGCCACATTATGGTAAAGAGCTGCTGGACACCCAGGAGTCCCTCTAGCGCCTTTGCGTCTGACTGCCATTGTTGTCCATATTTCTAACATCATATCTTCCAACTGGCAGAACTCAGGATTTGTTTTGTAAAATCTAGTTTGTTTTCCATGATTGCTCCAAGACTTTTCACAGGACACAGGTGATGAATGTTTTAAGAAGAATATGCATTCCAGCCAGAGACTATAAGGTTTTTGCAGGTAAATCCACATGGCACTATTGTAAGTAATTACAATAGCAATGACACATTGTGAAAACGTTTTTTATTATTTAATGTACATCCTATATATATATATATATATATATATATATATATATATATATATATATATATATATATATATATACACACACACACACACACACACACACACACACACACACACACACACACACACACATACATTGTAATGTACACAATTGCACCAGCTATACAGTCTACAAGTTGGAACTAGGTGCGTTTCCATTTAACTTTTTTCATGGAGATAATTAAGTACAAAATAAACCGCAAACAGCCCCAACATATTGCAAAAATAAGACTTCAAGATTGCAACAATTAAACATAGTGAACAAATTCATGAATAAAGCATGTGACCAAGACCTCCACTAACAAAATAAGATCACATTAAATCCGTTTGGAGACTCTAATTAAACATGAACCTATAGTATTTGTATCACGATTTGAGGGTAGAATGCAGCTATTAGAAATGACGTTAGCTTTCTTCTTCTGCAGTGTTAAATGGCACCTGACTGGGGATTAAGCGCCACCTACCGCATATTTTGATGAATTGTTATTTGCCAGAAGTTCCTAAAATTCGTAAAAAAAGAAGAAGAAGAAAAAACACTGCGCTATATTTGGTGGACGCCTCGTTACTGACATCACGATACATCACGGGCTCAACAACAGTGAATAAGTGACTTCTTACTTACTTAACCACATTAGTGCGACAGCGTTAACAAGCTCAGCGCCTCCTGCAGGTCACGTGGAGCCGCGGGAGGCGGGGAGTCGGTCCCACAGACGCAGCTCTCTCGCTGGAGGAGCGCACAGAGACACGCGCAGTCCGATGGAGTTGTTTCTCTCACACTAGTGAACACGCGTAAACACGACGTCACCTTCTTCACACACACTTTGCCGTGTCCACAGAGAGCTTTGTGCAGATATCGAGAAGCCTTTGATAAGAAGACTCTCCCACTGAAATACAGGATGGATGCCTCACAGATGCTCTTGCTCCTGCTGGTCTATGGACATCTGCCAAAAGTGAGTAGTCTGTCGTTTGATTTAACAATATAGTGTCTTTTATTTCAAAAGTGTCTCTAGTGGTTTGTGGTAGCTGTTTGTGTTTTATAAATCCACTGAGTGAGCAGAATTTGGAAATCATGATTCAGCTTGTTGGATTCATGTCTTAAATCACATTTTGCTTGCTTCAAAATCTGGCTATATATTGGTAAAATTAAAAAAAGTGTTTAGCCCCTAAATATTGAAAGTGATATATCATCTGGCATTTTAACCTATTTACTGTAAGCAATTCAACTTTTTAAAAACGTATTTTATGGATGAAAACATCTGGACTTGAAGAATTTATAATTCAAACTCCAAACTAAATGGTGAGATTGTCATTAAATACCCGATCTGTGAGTTGAGACACTAATATGTTGTGTGAAGTCAGTCCGCCAGTGAAGACGACACAGTAATGAGCAGAAATAAGTTTCTCATACATAACTCTCCTCTTCTGTGCAGCCTAACTGCAGACTACATTTTTAAAATGTATATTTGGAATATCCGTTGGGCAATTCCACTGATGTCAGTGCAGTAGTGCTTTGGGAATGCTGTGTGCACATGAGAGTGTGCACTTGTGTGGGTCTTTGTTCTTAAATAAACACTGTTTTAGTGACTTATTAATGTTAAAGTGAAATAAACCATCTGGTGGCACGATAAGAAAACCTGTTTGTCTGCCCTAAATTGCCCTGGGATTTTGGTCTTTTCATTATGCTTGTTAAAACCGAGTGTCACTAGCCGTTACGTCTTATTTTCCCGAAAGGTTTCATCTCCATTAAGAAATGTCAGAAGAGCTCTGCTGCTGTTCCTCTCGATGACTCACAACTCCTGACTTCTGCATCTCTCTGACAGCAATTATTCTCATGTTTTAGAATTATGTGAAGGAAAATGGAAAAGAAGTTTGATTCTACGAAATTGAATATTCTATCCCTTGGTACTGATTGTTTCTTTGGGTGGATTTTAGTCATTACACTCATTTAAGGCTTTCGCTGAAGCTCTTTCCAGGTAGAATAGACTGAACGTCCGATTGACCGTGTGAAAACGTCTTCCTCCTCACTTCTAACAACTCTCAGATATCTGGCTTTAAAAGATAGGTACGTCATGTGGGGACATATTTTAGAGACTCTTATCGGCACCAACACATGTGATACTACCTGTGCTTTCCACGGTCCAGGATGTCTTCTTTACATTTACCCAAGAGTCTGACATGTTTAATCAATATTTCTCAAAGGGATATGTGGAGATGTCGAGAGCAGAGAAAATCTTGGTTAAAAAGTACGTGTCAGTGGCTGCTGGACGTCACTGTTATCTGTGTAACACAATGCAGATTGGAGAAGAGAAGATGGGAGGGGTAGGATGACGTCTCCTTCCTGCCTCTTTCTAAACATTAAAACCGTCTGATAGAAACCAAAAAACATATACTAAATAATCAGATACCTTAGTTTAGGACATCTCCGTTTATGCGTACCTAGCTAAAGTTATTAGGAAAATCTAGCAAAATAAATTGCCATTATGTTTTTATAATGGATGTACTTTGTGGTATTTTTATAAATTCATTATAAAACAGCATGTTCATGGCAACTTATTGCTGTCTGTGTTTGCTCAGATTAAACAAATAAGACATAATGTGATATTTTGATTTTTCTATTGGAACCTGACACACTGGTAATTTCGGTCTTGATGTTGGTTTGGCTGGAAAAGTGTTTAATCAAATTGTGTCCAATTCCCACGCTTAGCTCACTGGCTAATGAACTCGGAGTGAAACAACACGAGGCTGGAGAGTTACACGCAGGCTGTAGCTGTAGCTCTCCAGTGACATGGAGGATGGAGATACACACATTACTCCGTTCACTTTCCTCTCAGCTTTTTTATTTGATCGTTATTGTGTACTCAAAGTAAGACCGGCAGCCATTTGAAATGACCACGACCACTAATAACCTGAAGCAACAGGCCTGGCAGCCGCCGTGATGAACTGTGTGCTAACAAACTATCAGAGCTGGCAGGTATTTATGGGATGTTTGGCTCATGGAGACGCCGTGTGTGTCCCGGCAGCTTTGTAGAGGTCCACTTATCATCTGCATAGTTTGGGATCGTTATTTTGACCCACTACAGCTAAATTCATGACTTTCCAAAGTATTGATTGGATCAATTATACGTTTTCAACACCTAATACTGGGAGGTGCTTAATATTTGTCTTCAGAATTTCTACGCTCAATACTAAATCCCCCGAGCTGGACCTTTTCCACGTCTGTTGTATCTTCATATATGAGGAAATATGATTATTTTGTTAACATTGATCTCTCTCTTTGTGTGTCCTGGCTCTGTTCACAATATACAGGCTTAGTAGATATGAAAACTATCCCCATGCAATGAAAAGAGCTTAATCCAGAAGTCTACAGTACGAGTACGTGCACACATTCCAGTATCATATCTATTCCCCCATGATGGGGGAATTTGTTCTAGTTGTTCTGCTGTTTATGCAGCATTAGGGAAACGTTTTGTTTGTTGCCACTGGTTTGCATATTCCAAGAGCCAGAAGAAACAAAAACAGCGCCGCACTTTCATTTCAAGTTAAACTGTAAATCTGGGTTGTTAGTTAGAGTTTGGAGGAAAACCCCACTGTCTGAATCCTTCATTTTACGATGCCTTAATAACACAATCAACATGATAAGGACCTTTTTCACAGCAGACATGTGCTGGGATTACAGAGTGGCCCTCACTTATTCTGTTATGGCCGGCCAAAAGCATGACATTTAAGTTAAAAACATAAATCAATATATATAATATATATCAATAAACTTAAATTTATGTATATATATATATATATATATATATATATATTGTTTTATTAATCAAACTTGTACTTAAATAATGTAGCAGTCACTCTAATTTATATAAGGATTACAGTGCTGATGTTATATCGTATTGCACACAGAGATAAAACTCACAGGTTGAACAGGTTGTAAATCTACTGTGATATGAAAGTATTATCTTCCCCTCTGAGGGTCTTTTAGACTTAAATCCTCTTTTGAGTGCTCCGTTATTACACCGCCGAATAATCAAATTCATGCCAATCAAAAATGAGGTTACCAAAAGGTCTGACCGACATGAGATTTCCTCCTCCGCCCATGTCGCTCTGCACAGATAATGTTGGCAGATTAATTTCCTGCCTCGCAGCCTGTGCTGCTTCTTCAGGATATGTTGGATTTTCTTCTGTAATCGGTTGCAGGCGAAGACTCCTGTGAGCAAAGTTCTGTGGGTTGTGAGAGTGTCAAGACGACCTCATCCGTGGGGGGAGAGAGTGAGCGAGGCAATGACCGAGGCTCTGAAATGTTGTGTCGAGAAGTGATAACATGGAGGTCTGACATAGCGTTTTGTTGTTTTCCTGCAGGTAAATGTTGCCTTTGATGCAACGTTGTAACGCCTTCAAGTAAACGGCTAATTCGGCCGTGTGCTTAATAGACGTAGCTCGGTAACCTTTAGCTTGAGACAGATCTAAATCCCCATATGTGTGGGATTTAAAGTCCCCCCCCCAGACATGTTTAGAAAGATATAGAATACTCTCCTTATTGTTTCTTATGCGGCCTCATGTATATTGGAGGAACACCCAGAGCCCAAACCTGAACACAGGAGTGCCCTCCATAATCATGATACAGCAAGTCCAGGAGTGTCAATTTCCTGAAGCCCAACATAACGTATTATCCACTCTCAGATACTTGAGAGTCATATGTCCTCCAAGAGGACACAGCACTGACTATCTGCTCCTGAGGAGAGAACCATTTTGGATAACTATTTCAGATGATTTTGGATGTGTGGTGATCAGTATTGTGAAATTATTTTGTACCATTGGTTATTCCAGATGTAGATGTTGTTCCCTTGTGATTATCTTTGGGCTCTGTATTGGAGATTCATATTTCTATGGACATCCCATTTTGAATACAGAGGCACCTCTATTCAATTTATTTAGAAGGTATAGCAGCTAGTGGCTTGATATTATTCTTATGAACTGCATGGTTCTTACCTTTGTTTTGACTTCTTTATATATATATATATATATATATATATATATATATATATATATATATATATATATATATATATTTTTTTTTTTTTTTTTTTTTTTTTTTTTTTGCTTGCTCATTTTATGAATACATGTGGTTTTCCTAAAATACATGCAACATAGCTGAATGTTTTTGTGTGGATTTGATGGCGCACTCCTCATATAATGTGACCAAAGCTTATGTATTTAAAAAGATGGCATCTTTGTTGATGCTACTGAGTGTGAAGAATAGCGTTAACTGGACCTTTATTCATTTTAAAAAAAAAGTTAAATGCCATCGTTTTAAAATCCAGTTGCATATAATTTTCCATTTAAAAAAATAATCCATAATGATGAATATGCACATTTCAAAAGTTTAACCACTAGACCCACGATGTGTCACGGGAGTATTAGGGTGGACCCAAATGCACGACTCGGGAGACAGAACTGGAAACTAAACTAACTTTTCTCCAAGTACCGGCAGGACCAAAACAGACGGGAACAGATAAATACTCTTTGTAAAGCTGGCGGTCACGAAGAACACAAGACAATCTGGCGGAGGACAAGCGCAAGTGAGGGAACTTAAGTAGACAGGGACTATTGAGGGGATGGGCTGCAGGTGAGATGGGCATGAGGACCAGGTGAAGGTAATGAGGGACTAACGAGGTGATCAGAGGCAGGTGAAGGGAGTTGGACTAACGAGATGGGAAGCAGGATCTGGAATGACATGATAGTGAGAGACAGGACGAAAACAACTAATAAAGGAAGGTATTGAGCTGAACTTACACGATGTCTGCTACTTCACTGAGAGGTCCATTCTCAGTCTCTCTGCACTGGAGGTTTACCTTTTCTAATATTAGACTCCAAAAATAGTTGTGATGTCACAAAGTCGTACTCGTTCATACACAACAGTTTAGAACAGAGAAACTTCAAGAGATGAATATGTAAACATTGCTCATCAAACTCTCATCACAATCTGTTTTTCCGAAGTTGTTCATATGTTTTACTTGTCCACCAAAGGCAGTTCTTCCTCCCGTCCCACATGTCTCTGACTCCAGCCGCTCCCTCCTGCTCTTCGATAACCCGTTCCCACTTCACAATCAGCCTTGCAGTAGCCTGACCTTTCCCACCCACCTGCTTCACATTTCCCCAAATCAGCCCAGGTGTACATACCAGTTTGTCTCCACTTGCTTTGTTATATCATTGTTTCATGTCTTAGTTTTCCGGTCACCTCTACCTATTCCAGTACCTGCATCTGCACGGCCATGTCCGTCTACCTGTACCTGGCTGGAAGCAGAATTCTTCAATGAATCATTAATATGATCTGCATTTAAGTTCCTTGATATTACCGTAATGTCATCATAATCAAGATTAGTTATCAGAAAAATTCCGTCGCCACACATTTCTGCACATTGTTGTTTAAGCTGGAGTGTCAGAAAAAAATCTGATCAGATCTGGCCTGAAAGTCACAAAATCTGCATTTAAAATAATTTATTTTACTAGGATTGTCTTTTTTTCTTCATTGTACAAACAAAAAACAATAGAATATTAATCATAAAAAAGAAAGTGTCACTGCATCATCTGCTCATTGTAGAAAATTAGATTTTGTGTTAAAATGGTTGTGTGCTGTTAAACATTCCTTCACAAATAAATATTACAGCGTACAACAGGCTTGAGTGCACATGCTCCTTGATGTGACTGACGAACAAAGCGTTCTTCTGGGTTTATTCTGCCTCCTCACATTGAGTCGTGACACTGTTATGCTTAAGCTCAACGAGAGAGACATGAAGAACAAGAGCGCCGCTGAGGTGAGCGGCGCGCTACAGACTGCTGCTCACATCTGTACCAGGAGCTCAACCCTGGACTAAAGATGGCATTTGTGGATGATTGATGAGGATCATTTTATGCTTCACAGCTGCACCTTGGTGGTGGCGACACAAAAAAAAGACTAATAAAAGACTTCTATAAGGACCAATTAGCAGAACACGGATTGTATTAATATATAATGCGCTTTTTGGCTGCATCAGTCTTCTCGTGTTTGACCTTTACTGCCTTGAGTCTTGTATGTTGTAGCTTTGGTTGCAGGTTGAAGTTACTTCTTGGGAGTTCATGAATTCTATTTCTCTCTCTTCATCTCCACTGACCTTCTCAAGCTCCTCGCTGCTCGTCTTTACACATTTTCACTGACCCACTGGCTTTCTGCCCGCTACTGTCAGCCCGCATTTTTCAACCTTTTGTTGACACAGATGAACAATCGCAGTAGATTACTCAGTGGCTCCCTTCTCCACTTCCTAATCCGTTTCCATGATAGCATCTATTTGCCAGGCAAGAGGGATTTCATAGACATAGAGAACATTTCGGAGTATTATTAGCCGGGTAATAGGAAAACATGGCATGAGAGACCTTAGCTGTAGGAATGTGCTAAAAGGAGTTGCAGAATAAAATATTTACTGGCACATATTCTCTGTAATGAAACCCGTCTGCCGGCCTCCACCTCACTGAATGTATGAATTGTTTGCGGTGTGATGGAAGCATGTTTGATTGCTGACACCAAAAGGTGTTTTCTGCCTCTTCTTCCACAGGTGCTATCGGTGCAGATGTGTGACGTGGTCAACGAGATCGAGCTGGAGAGATCGCGCTGTGAGGATGCCTCATTTGGGAACGTCTCTTCAGGTAATTAGAACAAATACAAATAATGTTCCTCTCTCTGTTATGGGCGTTTAAGCTATTTAGAGATAATAAGTAGTGAGGTAAGGTAATAAAGTGAGGTTAGTTTAGAGATGAAGCGATACTATATAACCAGCAGAAATACAATTGCTAACTTTACCACAGGCAAAAGTAACAGCGTCATTATCTCCCAAACTGAACACAGAATAATAAGTGCTCTCAATCATTTTTCACGAGGCAGGAACACTTGTAATCATTGTAATTTACAGGCGCAGTGTCACGCAGTTGTACTATTCACATCGAGAAAATGTTGAGCATTGTATTGTGGGCCTGGATGGAGGTCTAATCAGCCACAATAATTAAAGACACCTGTGTGAGTGTGCAGAGCCATTACAGTTGGTGAGGGAAGGGCCATTTCCTGATGGACATGACATTATAAAACCTTAAAGCATCAAAATAAACTTGAAGGAAGTTATGATTGGATATAAAAGTCATAAAAGTATTTTAATAATAACATCACTGTCTATCATAGGGAAGCTGAACATTCATAGTTCACCCACTGTATCTGCCAGTGAATGTATAAGAGTCCGACCTCTACTCTGAATCAACATGAAATACAGAGTAACATCTCCTTATGAGCTCGTTTAAAAAATGAGAGACTGTACTTACTGCAGAGTGCATTAAGTGAATATCCACAAACAGTGCTCCTCCTTATCTCTGCAATGACACTCATCTCTCTTTTCCCTATCTGCTTCCTCAACAGGAAGGTAGCGCTCACAGGTTATACATCCCTAACAAATGGCTTAGCATTCACAAGGAGCCATATGTTCACAGACTGGGGTTATGCAACGTTTTGAATATGGAGATCGTCCTGCAATTCCTTTGCTTTCTTGAAACAGAACGGGCGTTGAAGTGTTATGTTTATGTATTCGGGTGTCCAGCGTTAATGTAGAAACACACACACGCACGCACACGCACACACACACACACAAAGAAAATGTACAATAGCAATAAACTGAAAAAGAGGCGTGAGCCTTTGTAAAAGTAGTTGAATAAATGGGAATACGCAAACATGTACATTTTTTTATTTCATTTGGTGTTTTATATTGTTTCCAACAAGCCTACACAGATAAAAGTGACTGCATGTCTGTGAATTTGTTTTAAAGCAGATGGATGTCAACCTGAGATTGTTCGTGTTCCTACGTTGACTGTTAAAATGTCGTGAAATATTTAAAGAAGACAATTGTATTTGATTAAATTAGAGAATATCTCAGAAAGCTGTACTGAATGTGTGACATGAATCATCATGTCTATCATACTATTTTTGTCTCTGAATTAAAAAAACACATGCTGCTGTGTATTGTGTGAATCACATGATTTAAGCATGTGTGTGTGTGTGTGTGTGTGTCATGGTATGAGTGATGCCATGTTAATGCTATCGTCTCCTCCTGGCAGGGTGCCAAGGCATGTGGGACATCATCGCCTGTTGGCCTTCAGCCAGAGTCGGAGAGGTAGTTACAATAACATGCCCCACGTACTTCAGTTACTTCAGCGACGAGCACAAAGGTAAACACGTCTTCCTTTCCTTCAGGTACATACAACATGCGTAAAGAACATGTTCTCCTCTGTTAGATGTTTTTGTCACAATTAATCAAAACTGGATAAATATTCCGTAGTATAAATCAATTCAAAGTAAGAAATTCAAGTAAGCTAATAACAATGTCCGTCATGTAAATATCTGTTATTTGTGTATTAGTGTAGTGATTTATTTAAAAGGCAAACACTTTTATGTGAATTCATTTTTCTATTAGCTCAGGGCAGGTCAACACATTTATATAGTTTCATCTATTCAATTCTTAGTACTTTGATATGAAGTGGATTTGCATACCACCAACTTTTGGGTAGAAAGTCACTGCATATTTAATGTGTTGCTTGCATGCAAATAGACATTTAAAAATCATCAAACTGGTGTTTTTTTCCATTACCTCCCGTGGACATCAGAAGATGATTACAAATCCTGCAGAAAGCCCACGGCGAACAATATTAATTCAGGAGCCTCACAAAGAGCACATGACATCGTTGGTATTTACAAGCATCATTTGTAAAATGTTCCATATTTTTACAGTTTTTCATCAATTCAAAGAGCGAGAATAATAAACCGCCCTCCTACTCTTCTATACCAGTGCGCCTTATTTTAAATGTTATGATAAAAATTGCATAATAGTGCCGACCGTATGAACTGTGTGATGCATATACAAATTCCTGTTATTTATTGTTAGTTCTCCAACTACCTCAGACCCAAGATAATGATTAATCCAGGTTACTGTGGATGGCATGTTGCGTTTACGTGGGCCACGACGACAGTCAAGGTCTAAAAAAACGAGGTGGACTCGAACTCATCCTGAAACCACTTTAACTGGAGGTCAGAAACAGAGATGATTCACTAACCTAAGAGAAGAAACACTTTGCGAGTGTGTTTTGTTGAAACACCCTTTGTCTACTAAGGCAACCTTCGTTCTCAACTCCTACATGAACGGGATTTTATATTCCCTCCCCCCCCCCCCATTTTAGAATACAGAGAATATTTTAATGAAATAATTTTGCCTTTCTGTCATTTGCCTCGACGTATTTAAAAAGCGCGTGTCGTTTATGGTAGCCGCATCATCTCCTCTGCACATTTTCAAGGACGTAAATTGCACATGTCAAATTGCTGCATTATCAAACCATTTGGTCCCTAAGCAACCTTCGTCCGTGACTCCGGAGTCTTTGTGAATAAAAGAGAACGACACTGACGCTTCCGCCATAACACTCTCCGACCGCTGTAATGAATCACTACGTTGCTGCACCGCTCTCGATAGAGGGGGAGCAACTTTCAGTTATTGAAGTCACTAACAAAGGACGTCTTCAAAACCCATTCATGTGTGATTGTATTCTTTGTGATTTCTTTGTTCTGCATCTCAACATCATTTTAGGGACAAGAAGAAGACAGGCAATCCAAATGACCATGTTTAAAACACGTGATTAAGACTTCTCAGTGTCCAGAGAAAGTCAGGCTTATATCTAAATAAATTCCCAGTTCTTTAAAATGTTCTTGACCAATCTCAGTCCAACACCACGTGTGCTGCTGAAAGTGACCAATATCCTCAAGTGTCATCTAGTAAATTAGTATGTTAGTGATTTCAATCAAAAATGCATTCATTCACTTTGGATGTGAATGTAATGTTCAGGAACCATAACTCCCTATGGTCTGACAAAAGCATGCATAATTTCCTCTCTTCTCAGAGACTCAATTTCAGATCTCTGCTGATGAATATCAATTTCTTCTTTTCTACACTTCTGGACTATTCCCTGCAGCTTTTTACCTGCTCCTATTGTGCCTCTGCCTCTATGGCCCAGTGCAGTCTTTTCCCCCTGAACGAGAGATGTGCTGTAATCCAGCTATTCATATCTGATGGTTTTTTTTACTTCGCAGATGTCATCTCACTGGGGAATATACTGTACCAACCCTTAAATGAGATGAATAAGTAAACAAGCAAAAACACTCTTAAACATAAATACACGTTGTAAAATCCCTTTGTCCATTTTTGTGTTAACCTCGGCTTTCTTCCGCCTCAAGATACAATAACATGGTGAATTAATCCTAAATATTGTTGGTTAGTAAAATTCCCATTTCCCCCTAACTTCTCCTTGATCTTCCAGCGAAAATGATGATCCATGCTGAAGCACATGCTGCATATACAATACATAGATTTGCTGTAATCACTTTTTGTTTTGTTTAGCGTGGCATCATGCTTTTAATGTTAAACCAAAGTTTTGTTCTTTGAAAATTATCACTAGGTGTAAATCATGATAAACTTGTAAGTTTCTCCTGCAACTTTTTCCCTAATTTCTTGTATTTTTGTATCCCAGAACCTCCCTGAACCTGAAATGCTGCTGCCGCATACCATTTTTCAGATACTCGATTGGTGTGAAAAAAGCAGCTCCATCACTTGTTAAACAGCCAGTGAAATGTGAAATATGATCTCTCTCCCCTGAGCCGTGTCTGCACGCCTACCTGGGAATTTCCCCCCTCTTCTGGGAGCGTTACTGCGCTCATACACACATTAGCATCGCAGAGAGTCAAACTGAAAATTGGACACCAGGTAAATGTGACATTTCACAAATGGAGGTTGTATTTTAAACCTGAATGTGTACTGATGGCAGCATGGAGGAGTTTAGAGCTGATGGCGAAAATCTGAAAAGAAAATGCTTTGAATGAGATTGTGAGCTGATGATAGGCCACCACTCAGGGTTTGAGTTTTTCTTAAACTACTCTGTGATAGCAATTTAAATTGGATGCGTCAGTATCAGACACACTTACCATTATGATATGTATTGTAGGTATATCTCAGTTGCAATTTGGGCTCAAATTAGAACAATTTCTTCGTGTAGTCATGTAATTGGCAGCCATATAAGCCCTAAAACATTCTGCATTTTTTTGTAATCTTAAATCTGATTTTGCATGATTTTGCATGTCTGATCATGTGTTCTGACAGGGATCAATATTCTGAACCATACATTTACGATACGATTTGTGATGACCAATAACACGAGCAACTAAGGAAATTCATTGTTTCACATAAAGCCCTTCGACATTGTCTATTTTTCTTGTAAGAATTATAAAAAAAATAAAGCTACAGATGGAGGGAAATGTAATTGTGTCACAGCTCAGCTCCACACCCTCCTCACTCTATTTTTCAGCCACTGACACCTCGTTAGTCTAACTCCCTTCACCTGTTCACTCACCTGCCTCTGATCAACTAATCAAGTTCCTCTTTAGTCTCCTGCCATCCAGACACACTTTGCCAGATTGTCCTTTGTTTATTTAATCCAGAATCTCCAGCACTTGTTCTCCTGTTGCCGACCCGCATGTCCCCGTTTAACCAGCTAGCTCGACTCCCGGTGAACGTACCAACCTTCCCTTTGATCGTTACTGCCTGCTGTGTCCGGAGCTTTAAATAAAAGGTCATAATCCCTGCAATTCATGTGATTGCAGTTGGTTCCAGATAACAACTGTTTCACTTTCAATCACACTGAGAGTACAAAATATGTATGACCTAATCCTATTTGCACAAACCCCATCTTAGTTATGTCTTAGATGATGTCTTTAATGATATTTTTATCTAGCTTGTGATTGGGACTGATTTTTGTTAAGGAAACTCAACGAGGAGAAATTACTTATAACTAACTTTTAGAAAATTGCTTATATCTGCTTAGGGAGCAAATAGTTTGATAATGAAACTTTTTGACATGTTTTTTTATTTATTTTTTACTGGGTTTATTTAATAAGGACAGTGCACATTAATAAAACATTTCAGTAAATGTGCCAGAGTTCGCCAAGAGTCTATTTTTCATCTTTAGTCCCAAAATGTGCAGGCCACAGTGGAGTTGTTTTAGCGAGAATCACAGACACGCTTTTCAAAGACGGGAAAGCAAACTTTTAAAGTTTGCACATACACAAAATAAAATGTTTCAATTATGTTTATAAAACGCTAAAAAACAACTTGAATATAACAAACAATAAGCGTACATTTTCAGCATAGGAACAATCAGCTTTTCATTATTTATGTGCCATGTTACAACTAAAGTTTTTCTTGCTTCTTGTCACATTAAATGTGAGATGTTCAGCGAGACGGACATCACAGCAATTCATCCTTTGTTGTGAGATCAGACGAGTGTTATACGCTTTGCATCTACAATCAGAAGATGTTATCAATAGAAAAGAGTCTTTGTATTACTCACAACTTTAATATAGGAAACATTTAAAAGACAAAGCATTTGGTACTGAGGAAGTAAAGTGCTTCATACAATCTCAGTAATGAAAAAGGTATTCGGTGAAGGTTTAATTAACAGACTCAAAGCAAATATCCTGAGACAGAAACAGAAACCGATAAAGAGTCACATCTTCAAGAACATTTGACAGAATTGGGAATTCTCTGTGCAGCTCAGATACATCTCTCTAAAAGTCATAAACTAAAGTAAAACTCTGAGTTTAGCTCCTTTGTTCTTTCTTTTTTACTTTCTTTCAGAATCACTTTCTGAATGTCAAGTTCGACACAAACTCTTTCTCTAATAACAGGTTGAAATGACTGCTGAGCTTCCAGGTTAAGAGGAAACTGATATGACCCGAGGGAGCAGCATGCCATGTCTGTGCGTCTAGTTAGTCATCTACGAAAGGAAGGCCAGAATAATTGACTTTACATTAAGAGCATCCGCAATAGAGTGCAATATATTGTTGAGCCATGTTGGCAACATCCAGACTAAAATATCTAAAATAATTGGACTATTGCTGTGAAGTGTATACAGTCCTACGGACTCTGATCCTCTGATTTATTCCATAGTGCCCTGAGGTTAACAATTGTGTTTCTAAGTGAACCGGTAACTATTAGACTGTGCCAATATCATGGCATTCATGTCCCCTACAGATTGCAATGACTTTTGTGTTATTATAACTTTTATTGCGGCATGATAAAAAAATGGTGATGTCCAAATACTTTGCTTTATGCCTGCAAAACTAATGACATTGTCATCAAGGTCGGCATTCTAGCAATAAAATGGTGAACAGGGGTCACAATATAACTATAAAGCATGCTAGCGTTAACTTTATTTTCAGTATCACCTCAACCTCCTGGACTATAACATATTTTTTTGTCAAAGCCTGAGGTAGCCGCAACAGAGAGACTAAAGAGTCGCGGGTTGCCGAGCCCTGCTATAGGGCATGTGCCTTTTATGGTGAGGATCAAATCTACACATCTATGAAAGTTTGTTAATAAAGGAATGAATTGAGGACAACATAAAAAGACAAGATGAGGGGCAAGTTACAAACGTCATCTCAGCATGCCACTCAAATAAAACCCGAACAGCGACCGTAGAAAACTCACACAACCTCTCCCTCACTGAGCAGCACTTCTACACAACAGTCTCCTGCTGCCTCCCTCCACATCTCATCACCTCAGGGTTCGTACGGTCATGGAAAACCTGGAAAAGTCATGGCATTTTAAAATAGTAATTTCCAGGCCTGAAAAAGTCATGGAAAATTTAATGGAGAATTTAAAATAATTCATATGTTTTTGACACTCAAAATCTAAGCCGGCATACGCTCTCATACTATCGGTGCAATTATTATTTTTTCCCGTTTGAAGTGAACACACCTTAACTGGAAAGTTCGCTGGCCGTAGCAACAGTAGCTCAGGAAGCGGTCGGGATAATGTAATTTGTTTCATTTAAGGTGTATTGTATGCTTTGTAATTCTCATTCTTTGAATACTACATTTTCAAAAATGTTTATGTATACACCGAGAATTCAGTTTGGTTATGGAAATTTGGTTTAAAGTCATGGAAAAGTCATGGAAATCCATCGGTCAAAATGTGTAAGAACCCTGTCACCTGCATATAACATTTACTCCTGATTGGCTACGTGTTCACACAGCCACTGGTCTGTCAGTCACATTGTGGTTAAGGTCTCCTGGTTAAGTTGTTTACATGAACCCCCGGTGCCAGATAAATAATGAATAAAACATTAATAAATCCCATGAATAAACCAAATGACAGTCTATTTCTGGTGCTTCTCTCTCACTTGCAATTAAGTACAGGAAGTATGTCATGGCTGGGAAACGGCATGCAAGATATTTCGAATTCAGGGGAAAGAAATGATAACCGTGGCGTTCTCACAGTAATGCGTTAGCAATCATCGTTCTTCTTTGTGAACGATTATTTATTGAATTTTAGTACCAGAGTTGCCGAGACTTCCGAGAATTTGAAACTATTCACAAAAGAAGCAAAAGTAGAAACTAACAATACAGCAACCAAAGAAAAAAATAGAGGAGCACATGCCAAAGATTGTACACAGTCTTGATGGTAGAGAATGAATTTAAACACAAATGAATAAATGTGAAGCACATTACGTCACCAGCCGAGAGGTCACTTACCAACAATGTTAAGTCAAGATTTAGAAGAGAACAAATTATTGAAATAAAATTTAAAACCAATATAGATATATATAGAACATTTTAAAACAAAAGTCTAATACAAGGGACCAAAATCCCACTCCAGCTCATCAGAAAACAAGCCTACAGACAACTCAACTAGTTCTATTTATATATGTGACTTTCTGCAGCCTCAGTAATGGCTCACATTAGTGGGAGAGAGTCACACAGCGGTTTGAGGTTTTGTCGTTTTTGCAGTGACCCACCAACCCAGGATATGAGGTCACTCACAATGTCACAGTATGTCTCACAGCAGTACCAATTTCAAACAAAGTTGATGAGCAAGTAAAGGAGAACTCTTCTGTCTGAGTGGCTGTGACCTCTTTATGTCATCTCCATCTCCAGGTAACCTCTCCAAAACCTGCACGGTTGACGGCTGGACTGAAATGCATCCCATTGATATCGCCATGAACTGTGGATACAATCTCAACAGCACCAGCGATGATGTGAGTGAAACACGGCGGTCTATAAGAGGCAGCAGTGCAGATACCCAATGATCCCATTGTGAAGGAACTCAGCAGCACAGTGGGAAACCATCCAGAGAACCAGTGGCAAGGAAGAATTGAATTAGAACATTTCCCTTTCTCCTTGGGTGGGTATTGTTGTTGAGTGTCAGGAAAATAGTCGTGGATTGTTGGTGTCACGACTGCAGCGTTTGCCTTTTGTTATGACTTGCAACAAGCAATCGGATGAAATAAAAGTAACACAGCACAACAGCATAGCACTTTAAAAACATTGTCTATTTCAATGCCAGGGCTTTGAGAGTAAATGGCTTTTATATTATTGTTATACTAGTACAGATCCGAGTGCCTGTTAGCCAAGAGATATCAAATGCACTCTCTGATGCACTATTTTACTTAAATACAAATTGTCATTTTTACATGATGTGATTGTATGGACTAAAACAATGAAGAACAGCATTTTGAAAGGCATCCTTTGAGATGTTTGTAGGTTGTTGTTTTTTGGAGACAGCCTTATTACTTCTAGTCTTGTTAAGTCCAGCTGAGCTAGTCAACTGAACAATGACATATTAACCTCTTTGTGGTTGCTCTGGTAAACTTGTGAGCAAACAGTTGCCTATATTCACATCCAGCAGATATGCAGCAACATGTATTCATTTGGAGTTGTGTCTGGCCACCGGATAAACCAAGTAGGTCCACTATTCAATCTCCAAAACAACTCCTGAGGGAACAATATGTCTCTTTAGCTCCTAAATGCTCCACTGTGTTTAGTAATTAGTCACTAACTGTGTCTGTCTGGGCCGAAGACCTGCAGGAGAACTGATACTTATCAGTTGGTTGGTACTGAGCGACAGACAAGAGAGCGACATCGAACTCTGGGCAAAGCATGTTGACCTGCTCCTTCAAGCCCTCGATTAAAGACGCATGTCCTAAAAAGCTAAACTGTTCTGACTGTTTATTAACTGCATATACCGAGATGTCAACGTTCGTCATTGTTTGCTGAAGGAGCCCCCGACTTTGAAGCCCAATGTGTTTTTCACTGATAAGGCCGAGTTAGCTCATAATTCTGGCCTCTGTTATCTGCATTATGAGTCAATTGGGGTTATTCATGTTGCCTTCAGGGTCATGAAGGGAATAAATGGATCAAAATATTGTTCTTATTTAGTTTTAATGCAGAGAGAGCTATCTTGTCTGTGTTGATGGAGGTGGTGCAGGGTGAAGAGTGGATGTGAACTAAAGCAGCTAAAAGCTTTCTGGGTGGGCACTCTGCTCTCCGGGCCTCATTAGTGTGCCAAATGGGAAGTGGGGAGGGACCCGGTTGGTGAAGTACACTAAAAGGGATTCGATGTCCGTCTTTCTGCAGCCTTGATACTTCTGTGTGTCAGAGTATGCAGTGCTCTTAATCTCATTTCATCAAGCACAACACATGCAGCGCAATGGCAGCAACATTGTGAGGCTACTCTACAAAATGTACTGAAATCAAATCCAGTGTGCTATTACAGTAAATCAGTCACGCTTTTGTTTGGATAGCATTTGTGATTTGACCCTTTTTTGGACTTTCTGTAATACAAGGCCATGTCCACTTGCTGCCTTCTCACACATGGAGTGTTTGAGTTGTTCTTAGAGGTCAGTATAGAAATACAGTATTAGACAGTAAGAAAAAGAAAAAAATGTATCTCTGACTTTCATCATGTGTTTTCCTATAATGTAAAATCATAAAAACGTCTGTAAGTACGGTATTCGCTGAAGTACTTGTCGTAAAAAGTACAATATGGTCCTCTGAAACGTATGGAGTACTCTATAAAACTGTTAACTTGAGTATGTATAGGCTACTGACCCTCACGTTGGAAACCACAGGTTTAATAAATAGCAGCATAGGACTACTCATGATGAAATATACAAAAGGTTGAAATATATATATATTTTTTCAGGGCAAGTTTTTCTGGCAGGTGAAGATTGGCTACACCATTGGCCACAGTGTTTCCCTCATCTCTCTCACCACAGCTATTGTGATCCTCTGCATCTTCAGGTACGTGGAAATACAGTCAGACATGAAGAAAAAGTTTACACATTTAAAAAAAGTTTACTTTGCCCAGAATGCTTTTGTAAATATAAACAAGAAGCATACATTGCCATTAAAAAGCTTTTTATCTATCATTTGTATTGCCATATACTGTATGTTTACATTTAGCTAAATTGCCACCATTAAAACTATGCAGAATTAGCTGTTAGTCGTTACTGTTTGCAATATTTTCATTGATGTACAGACAACTGTCCTTGGATTACCACCTGTATATCACATTGAATCTAAATTTAAGTTTAAAAAGTTAAAATGTCGACTCAAATTGTGGCAACCAAGCAGAAGTAAGGCTTTTTAAATCACGCAAACCTGCAACAAAACCGTTTTGGAGTTTTCTTTTTAAATAGTTATGACAATTTACACCATTGACTTTTATAATTCCTGAGAGATAAACATGTTTCCTTGCCTCAAGTGGTCAGAAGAAGGATACAAAAGAATAGAATAAAGAACAAAAAGAACAAAAACCTTGCAGAGAGCATTCGTATGATCAATTCACCATAAATGGGGATGCCATTGGCATTCTCCCCGCTGGGCACATGGACAACATGACAATAAATACATTTCAGTGTGACACATCAGACACTGTGGACTGGGATTTGATTATATCTGATCAGTGCAGCTCCGAGGCTTATGTTAAACTGAAAGGCGAAAAGAAATACTTTGAAACCTGATGATCCTTTCATGCATTTTGGTCTCTCAATCTTTTGATGGCACACGTCTGCAGCGGTCAGGAGATTAAAGTTGATGAGAGAGATGGACTCTTGACAAGTCAGGGATTAAGACCAGCACATGAGACCAGTAGTGCTTCGATGTCAGGGATAAGTGAGATCACATATTTGGATAGCAAATACTTCATCCATAAAGACAATCAATAAACAATACAGTGCATGACTTATAAACTGATTCTCTTTATTAGATGTAACTTTTCTATCTGAGTTTCAAGCTTTGAACACTCAAGAATGTTACAGAGAGATTAACAATTTTATTTACGTCTCATAATCGGTGGATTACATTTATGCACATATTCATTCTTTCTTTCACTGAAAACACTATTTATTCAGCTGCAACAATCCATAGAAGTACACTTCAGCTTGTTCCATGAGACATTGTCTAAGTCCACTTTGCCTCCTGGAATTCCCGTCCAGAGTGACGTGATGCATTAAGTATTTTCATTCTTCCATCCAGTCTGTCGTTCACTACCACATATCGTTCTTTACAGAGGGAGGGAAACAGGAAATTACCTTTTTTAGTTGTAGACTTTTCATTTGTCTCGTATGTTGTTTGCCACCGTGTGAGTAAGTCACTGACCAGAGCTTCTTTTCATGTCTTTCCACAAAGACCTACTCTTGTTGTCTAAGCGCGTCCATCTGAGATGTTGTGTTTGCTACAGCGCAGGACAGAGTCATAATAAAAATAAATAAATGAAAGCAATCAACAGGTTTGAGCCAGAACAATGCAGTGGGAGCCGAGGGGTGTCATAGTGAGGGGTATTAATGATTGTTGGTGGGATGTGTGGGGAGTCACACCTGTGCATCAAAGACAACACTGATTATAGGTACAGATTAAAAAAAAATGGCATAGTGTCAGTTTGGCATAATCTCTTGAAAATATGAGCTTTACTTTGTAGAGCAGATGCCACCTCACTTCCTGCCTGCTGATTTTGTTCTACTGACTTCTGTCACTCAATACAACGTCTCTGTCCACATAAGACCAGCAGTTATGTTTCCAAACGGAAACCTTCACCTTCAAACATACAAGATGTGATTTATTGCCAGTATATATAAACTGGCGAAGGGTTGGATGAAGATGGGAGAATCTCAGTGAGGTGCAAACTGAATAAATGTCACTTTTCTCTATATCATGATATGTATGACAATTTAGATGATATTGTAATTGAGGATGATTTTACTTCCAGAAGAAAAAAAACTAGATTATTATTTATTGAGTCATACAAAGTGTTAACTGACATAAATTTGTGCATATTTGTATAATAAGTATATTTGTATTATGGGAGGATATGCCCTGGGGCATTATACTTCATGCACTTTAATGTGTCGTTTATTGGAGTTTCAGGAGGGCTGCCTTTGAAACATAGGTTTACGTTATCTGTCTTTCTGCAGAAAAGTGTATAAAATCCAAAATCATATCTCCTGTATTATGGATTATAAGTGATATTTTAGAACTTTCTTTCTGCTGAGCTTTCTTCTTTCTCAGTTTGTGCCACGACAAGTTTGACGGTGATTTCATTCAGGCACAAAACTGCTTTAAATGTCTTAAATGCATAGAAAAACATCATATCAAACACCATTTAATAAAATAGCGGTTATCGTCCTCTTAAACTGCTGCGGCAGAACGTCAATAAGCCTTTCTGGCTGCGAGATAAGATTAAACTGTAATGACTCCTGGGGGGAAGTGATTGGACATGTGCTGCCTGAGAACACGCATAAACAAATGCTCCGAGCTAATGAGAGCCTTGACACAGACGCCTGCGCCCGGCTCGCCCCCTAATCATTTAATCATATCAAGTAGGATAATGTAATCAGGGCGTCAAGAAGTATTACAAGATCAATGCTTAAACATTTCAACATGTTCAATACGTCATCTCTCATCTTTATTGGCGAGGCGTGTGCAGGACCACACAAGCATTCATTATGCTCTAAAGCAGATCCACCCACCGGGCGATAACAGGAGCTTATGAGCTCAATAAGAGAGGAGTCAGTCTGTGATTTGCTGTGACAGTTTGTTTAGCCATTAACTCCAAGGGCATTGAATAATTGTATTGAATTTTTGCGTTCGGTCTCTCTTTCTGTGCAAAGGAAGCTCCACTGCACGAGGAACTACATCCACATGCATCTGTTTGTGTCCTTCATCCTGAAGGCCATCGCGGTGTTCGTCAAGGATGTCGTCCTGTACGAGGTCGGGGAGGTGGACAACTGCTCCTCAGGGTCTGTGAGTATGTCGCCAAGGATGCGTCTGGTGTTCGCTGCGTGTGTTTTTTAAAGGATGAACAGTTCCCGTTGTTCTTGAACCCCCGAAGAAGTCAAACTCTGAACGAAGCTCGGCAGGTGAACGTGACACTTGTAGGATAATTATCCACATTAAACCGCCATTAATGAGACGTCTCTTGAGGTCAAATGACAGGAGATAAGTAGGGTAATTAAGTGTCTCTGTCAAATGATCACTCTCACTAATACAAGGACCAAATCAAGTCAACATGTAGTTTAGTATCATTTGATCAAAGTTATACGGACACGTTAGAAAACAACTCTCAATTTCCTTTTTGACTACAAACCAAGTCAAGTGAGGTATTTTATTGGCTATAAAGATTAAATGGATTACTGTATGAATCTGTGTTATTACTCTATTACATCTTCAGATATTCTGTTGCTTTATAAGTAGGATTTGTTAATTAGAAGCCGACTTTTAGGGCCAATCCGTGAGACGAGATTACCAACCTCGAAGCTCCAGGGGGCCCTAAAGTTCCTCCCGTATGGGGCTTTAATTGTTTGTGGGAATACGCAGCGCTTTAGTACAATCTGGACAGACTTAACAAGGGCCCGATTTATTACCGGACCTTGAGGAAGTCTTGAAGAGTCCCCGTTTCAAAATCTATCCTAAGACCCTAATTATTCAAAATATGTGGGTTTTTCTATGATGAAATAGCTAGATAGTATTCCAGCATGAAAACAGGAAGAATGTTAATCCAGCTATACCAACTAAACTCACTATATATATATATATATATATATTTTAGAGAGAGAGAGAGAGAGAGAGAGGGTATATATAGGGTATATATATACCCTATATATTTAGATATATAGAGAGGCTTTATAAACTGTCATAGTTACAGAATATTTAAATATGAGTCAAAACTCAGCCTGACTGGCATGCCAATGGGGGGGGGGGTATCTCTCAAGCAACAACATACATATTTAAATTAAATGTATTATGTGTCTCTCTGAAATACTACTAAGATAAGATGTTAAACCCATGCGGCAAAGCTACCCTTAATTAATGCAATGCTTACAAACCATTTATGCTTGGACTTATATCAAACCACAATGTCTGGACGTCGTCCTGTCAGCGTTCCACCGCCGTCACCACCCCGCCGCATACCGCTGCACCACACACCCACCGAGCCCCCGAGCCCCCGAGCCCCCGAGCCCCCCGTTAGGCCTGCGAACATCAGGTCTATGTTGCATGATGTGGCCACGAGACGGGCCTCTGAGTGGTTTTTTTTGGCGAGCTCTTTTCGTCTGTCTCCATTGTGTTAATGGAACTATTGGGATGACGAGAGCCAGCCGCTGTCACGGGTCGGCTGAAAAAGGCATTATAGAGACGAGGTTTGGTGCTACAGCGCTCATCATGACCTCAGCATTACTTCCATTACAACCGTTGGCTCGGTTACTGTCGCTGTCTCTGTCTGTGTGTAGGTGTTCTGCATGCTTGGTTCATTACCCTTCTTCTGCAGATGGATGTTAGAGGTAGCGACTCATTAGGTTCATTCATGATATGTGGGGAGGCTTTATTTAAGGTGGCTTTTTTTAAGGTGTTATTTTGTGTGTGTGTGTGTGTGTGTGTGTGTGTGGGGGGCGGGGGTGGCATTGATCTTCCACTGGTGGCAGGCTTTTTCTTTTTTAAATGTAGCTCCAGAAAACAATTTGTATTGGACGCATTATAAGTCGGAGAAAGTTCCCCGCAGCCCATCAGGGTCGATCTCCTTCCTCTCAAGATGCCATGTGGGAATCAATTTATGTCGACTCCCCGATAACCTTGTCCGCTTGACTGACACTTGATTTACTACTTCATATCCATGTAGGAAAAGTGGGCGCCAGAAAACCATTGATTGTTATACAAAATGTATTATTCATAAGTATAAATTTCCATAGTAGCCCCGGTGTGTTTAATGAAGAACATCAGCGGATCCTTCATTTAAGTATCATCATACGAATGTATTCAAACTCTGACTTGAATATGTTATACAAGTACAGCATTGACCGCAAGAATTATTCATTTAGTTAGATTTATTATTTCTGATGTAAAGTGTGTAAACTCCACGAGACACTTTGTGCTGCTGGATAGTAAATTTATAATAATTGATTTCAGGTAGATGAGAGGCGTCGCATTTTGCAGTGTGTTTTCAGTGGTATAGCATGGCTTTGTGTGTGTGTGTGTGTGTGTGTGTGTCCTTGTTTTAATGTCAGTTTAATGTCAGTGGGGTGTTTCGGCTGTTGCATCATTTATAGCCACTCAGTTTTATTTCTTTATCATATTTGTGTTTACCTCGGTGCCATCCTCTCCACACTTCCACATCCATAATGCGCTTCAGGCCATTCAACTTCCTCCCAATTCATCTCACATTTTACATATGCTAAACCACTCAGAATTCAGCGTCACTATTCACCTTTCTTTTTTTTGTGGCCACAGTATGGATCTCTCTCACCTACGTGATGCCCTCCCTGTAGCATCTCTGCGATCCTGAGATGTGGCTCCTGGAGTGTGAGCCAGCCTGGCACAGAGCTACACACTCCACAGCTCAGCCCACCCGCACCATTAGTAGAATTAACCTTTTATACGCATCCTTGTGGAACTAGTTCAACAGCAGCCCCGCCGCTTCAGTGCTCAGCCGTGGCAAACTGAATTTTGAATGAATTCACCCGTCCTGATGGAGATGTTGGGCTTTTGTGCTGTCAGCCAACCAGAATAGAGCTGATTGTTTTACCCTGCATGGTTGACGTCCTGTTGCACACTGAATATCTGCTGGAACATTTATGCACTCTGCTATTTTACAGATATTATATGTTGCATGTCTTGTTTGCTCAAAATAGCTCATCTTTCAAGTATCATTGAACCATGCGAGGCTACCTCATGACCTTCGTAGAGGAGGACTTATTAGAACATATGGAATATCATTTAATCATTTACAAATTCAGAATACCTTCTGATGTTAGATAGAACATAGTTTGGTATTCTGCATTTGTAAATGATTAAATAGTATAAATATTCACCCTGGATGGACTGGTGACCTGTCCAGGGTGAACCGTGGCTTCGCCCAATGTCAGCTGGGATCGGCTCCAGCGCCCGCGACCCTAATGACGATAAGCGGTATGGATAATGGAATGGTATAAATATTCCATATTTTCTCATAAGTCCTCCTCTACAAAGGGTTAATGAGGAGTAACTAATAGCCTCACATGGTTTAATAATACTTTAAAGATCGGTTATTTTGTATTTACAAGCGCAGCTTTAAATCTCTCGGGCTGTCAAGTCAATATAATGTAATAACTGACCTATAAAGTATCATGCACTTTATAAAAAGTGCTGTATCATTAAGTCAATGTCTTCAATTAATGACTGTCAAGGTCATTGTATCACCAGAGAACCCAGTTCAAGAAAGACAATTTTACTTTAAATTGAAATGCTTTCAAAATAACTACTTTTGTAATGCAGAATACGCTTTGTTTATTAGTTCACTACTAGCCTGCCATCATTTATGTGACTGAATGCTCAGAGATAAACTGATGATAGACACAAATACAAATGTATGCTTTTGTTTGAGCAAAAAATGATCAGAAGTTTGAACATAGGCAGTCTGCACCAGATGAAAATGTAAATATGTGCATTTTCCCATTTTCTAAATACAATTCTGCTAGTCTAGGGAATGCAATTGCCCTGTAATATCCACCTGTTCCGTATGTATCCACCTTTACGTCACTATAATCGTGAGATGTCTGTTTTTGTGCCTTGTGCTTATTACCAGGTTGGCTGCAAAGTAGTGATTGTGTTCTTCCAGTACTGTATAATGGCCAGTTTTTTCTGGCTGCTGGTGGAAGGCCTTTATCTTCACGCATTGTTGGCTGTCTCCTTCTTCTCCGAGAGGAAGTACTTCTGGGCTTACATTCTGATCGGCTGGGGTGAGAACCCCAAAGTTACATGTCTTTATTTGATCTGCTGTCCTGGGGGGAGACCTCAGTGAAGATGAACCACAGCTTGTGATCCGTGCCGATGGGATACAATAATAATGTCTGTGTACACTTATGTGTGTGTGTTTTTATTATGTCCCCAGGTGGTCCGACAATTTTCATCACAGCTTGGAGCGTCACTAAAGCCTACTTTAATGATGTGGGGTGAGAAATAAACACCAGGGGACCGGAACTGGACCGCTAGAGTCCAGTTCAAAATCAAGGTCTGATTTTGCTTTGATTTCAACTTCAAACATCTTTTCATTCATCACCAGGTGCTGGGATATAATCGAGAACACTGATGTGTTCTGGTGGATTATTAAAACTCCTATTTTGGCATCCATCCTGGTAAGTTTATTTTTTCATCAGTCAATTTCCATGACATCAACATGTATGCACCTTGAGCTGTTAAGACAAACTCCCCAAAGAAAAAGTAATCCTTGTCAGTTATCATCAGTCCACCGTAGACTTACCTGTCAGTGTCATTTGTGTGCATGCGTTTGAACTCCATATTGTCTTCGGTGTCCCTTCTGTATGTCGACACCACTGAGAGCTTGTTAGGTTCACATTTCACTTTGAAAAGGTGAAAGGATCATTACAATCCACGTGTCCATCATTATCCATTTCATCTCCAAAGGTTGAAGACAGGTGTGTTTGTAGATGTGCTCAGCGGGCAAATAGTATGACATCTAAATTTGCTTCAGGTGTTAATGGATTAGACAATATTTGCTCATCCAAGAGTTCTATCATAATATCACTATCATTCTCATATGAGTGCATTGAATTTGGAGATGGTGGCGATTAGCTTAGCATGAAGAGTGGCTGCTGTTTCCAAGAAATGGCAAGTAACTATTTTCTATTTGTTATAGTTTAAGATACCAAGATACAGTATATGTTTCTCAATGAGCTTTAAATGTATTATTGGTAGGTGTAATAACCTTTGGCAGCGCCCCAGTTCCAGTTCAAAACTGATTTTTTAAATGTATATTTAAATTTAATGAATTTTGTTATAGTTTTACTGATGTGTGCTGATGTCCTGCTTGGTGGGTCTTGGCTTGGCGGCAGACTCAGCAGGTTTAGTTGTATTCTTCCAGATCAGGATCAGGATCAGGATCAGGATCAGGATCAGCAGCCCGGTTGTCAGACCCTTTTGTCTCTTTGTATCTGCATGTAGACGACAGGGACACGTCCCAACCAATATTTTGGAAAGGACAGAATTGTCCATATTTGAGCTAATCTTTTCACATTGTCTTCGGAGTGAACAGACACACATTCAGAGGAGCAGAGGAGCCGAATCACTGGTTGGCCAGTGGTTCTGTTGTGAACCGCTGCACATCGCGGCATATCCTGACCGAAGCCTGTCCTTTTCCTTTATTGTTCACATTGCAGCTCATAAAACTGTCTGAAAGCATCACTACCATATCAGCAGAGAGCAGAGCAATTAGCTAATGTACAACTGACTATAAAATAGTGACATCAGCTATTAAATTCCAGGGGTGTATAAGGTTATTACAATGAATTCATTAATGTGAATCGGTGCCACATGCACATTTAAAATATGTTACTCCTCCAAACTCAGCAGACAAAACATTCACTGAGAAAAACATCTAAATACATATTTGAAAGCAATAAAGATTGCCTGTTAGCCTTACTGCTTTATATTCCATTATATTTGTATATTTTAGATGGTCACCTGCGTCTGAATTTTGTGTTTTCCTTGACATATCTACAATACAATTCTAATGAATACATTCCATAAAATTCTGCATACAAATTCACCAGAATGCAGGAAATGAAGCGAAATTGTTGCATTTGTGTTTCTTAGTGCGTTGCCAGTTCAGAGAGAAAAATAAATAAAACATCCAATCAGAGTGACATGAAATATGCATCTCTCAACAATTCCTCCATATTCATTAGTTTAGAGACCAAAATCATGTTTAGCAGATGACTTTTATTCTAGCTTTTATTCCATGTACAAATGTCCTAATGGAACAATAGCACTAAATCCCATGTATGTCACATAACCCCCTATACTGTTCTCAAATCTCCACAGATGAACTTCATTCTATTCATCTGCATTATACGAATACTTCGCCAGAAAATCAACTGCCCAGATATTGGAAGAAATGAGTCCAACCAGTACTCGTGAGTATGATGTATCTACTCGTCATTTCTATGCTATAAATGTGCACAGTTAATTAGCTCAGGTAAGATGAATTATTACTGATCTCTAGAAGGACGTATGAATAAATCTATACCACTTCAACATTTTCTATCTTGGGCTGAAGTGCTGTAGGTTCAATCCATTCTTTATGTGGCTACTTTGATCTTTTTATGCTCAAAGCACTGGAAGGATGAACAATATTTTTCTTTACTTCAGAAAAAAAAATCATGGCCTGCATTAGCATGAGGTACTCAGCACAGTAGCCTTTCCCTGGCAGCTGCTTTGCACAGAGATTTAGAGCTCTATGTGTTTAAGTGTTTCCCTGTGATGGAGAGCATCTCATAAGCCAGCCATAATGCATGAGCTATTTTCCCACTGACACTTTTAATGGAGTTTTTTTCCATATCTCGTCCTCAGAGCTGGAATATAAAATGAAAAGGACTCTTGAGTTGCATTTCATTATTGGCATGTATGGAGACGGATTGAAAATTGCTTTCACCAGAGGGAGGAATTTGTTTTTTTCTGCTTTGTCTTTTCAGGAGGCTGGCAAAGTCAACGCTGCTTTTGATTCCTCTGTTTGGGATCAATTTCATTGTGTTTGCATTCATTCCAGAGCAAGTAAAAACTGAGCTGCGACTGGTTTTTGACTTGATTTTGGGGTCATTTCAGGTATGACATCAACTTTTTAGGAATAAGTGATTAACAAAAAACGCTTCTACATCATATTTTTTTTATTTTTCCTGAATTTAAAAATCTAATTTAATTATAGACCGTAAGTAATGATTGGGCTTCCTGCCAGCTCTGAACTGCCAGAATGTCTATTTAAGAAACCCTGGCAGGTCTCCAAGGCTCTGCCGGCTCATTCAGGGGCCGTGTTGCTGCCTCTGTGCTGCTTTAGTCCATCACACATATTGAGAAACGATGGAGGAATGCAGCCATTACAGATTGTTTGGCAACCAACAAATCATCCTTCTCATTACTACTGTAAACTAGTAATTCCAAATAGTTGTTCAGACAATATAACAGATACTGGAGCTTTCACCATGACTCACAACGTTATTGCTCTTTTAACTGTGTTTTTCTTTCCATTTAGGGCTTTGTAGTCGCAGTCCTTTACTGCTTCCTCAACGGAGAGGTGGGTAGCCCCCTCGCACTGATGTAAACACAGTCTATATATACACACTGTTTAAAGATTTCCATGCAGAGATAGCAAAGTGTTGAGTCTCAGAAAATGTAGTTAATCTGTAGTTTTTCTGTGGCTCCCTCTGTGCACCACTTACATTTACAAACAGTCCTGAAAGGTGGATGGAGCTGTTAGTGTGAGTCACCAGCGCTGGTTGCCTCCCTTGGACCTCCTCGCAGCATATTTTGTGCACTTTGCCTGCAGGAAGGGAGGGTTGTAAAAGGTAAAGCCTCCTTGACAGCCATCTATTCGGTAATGTCTGCAGAGGCTCTCTGTTAGTTATTTTCTCAGTGCTGAGCCAGATTGAATCACAGTGATGGGTTGGATGGCAAGGCTTGACACTATGCGGTCTCAATCAAAATCTTTGTCCCTCTCTAAAGCCGTGGCGGTATTGTGTTTATGAATTACTGGAGCCTCTAAAATGGTAAACGGTAAACACTTTCGTGAAGCTTATAATGTTCAGTGTTTGTTGAAATTGTTAAAAAAAAAAGAAAAAGGAGAAGTGTGTGGTTTTGTAACCCTGCAAAACAGTAAAGTACGACTTGTTTGGAGATGTTCTCTACCAGTTATCTCATTTAATCATGTAGTGGGCTGCTCGTTAGCTGCCCCCCCCCCCCCCAGCTGAGTGATCTTGTATTTTGCATTTTCTCGTATTGCTCATTTTGTGATATGAGACAGAGCTAAACGCGATATGTGTTGTTGGTGTTGTTGTTGTTGTTGTAGGCACTTCCAGATGTAATACTATGGGAGACCCCACACCAAACAAGTATATGTATATATATTTTCAGTTGATACGCCACAACATAATGGCGTATCAGGATGAAGTTGGTGGGCTACACAAGGGGAATTGTCTCGGGTGTTTACGGTGTTCATGCATTTCATACATGTGCCAATGTTGACGTGAAAAACGTGCACATTTAATGAGCTATTGCTCTGTAGCCCCTTTTGTGTTTTTGATGCTCATTTGTGTGGCGCTCATCAAATATGGCCCTTCCAATGAATCGCCATTTGTTCATGGTGGAGGGTTTTGTGTGACCCTGGGCGCTGTGTTGTCGGAGGCAATAGCTTCTCGTAGGGTTCCCCAAGATGAAGTGGGAGGGGCCAGACCAGGTGAATCTCCTGCCCTGTGAGCCCGCCCCTTGCAGGTAGAGGCATTGGGCTCAGGTGCATCGTGAGCCAGATAGAGGAGGGGACCTGGGCATGCCGACTCCATTGCATTCCTGATTGGCTCTTGGAACGTGGAATGTCACTTTCTGGTGGGAAAAGAACTGGCACTGGCGCCTGAGGTGAAGCGGTAACACCGCTATGGTATCTTTCACACCGCTCAGCCTCCCCAGTTCATTCTAAGGTGTGAGAAAGGAGGCTCAAACCAATTGTCACTCCTCAGACACAGTTTGGGATTTTCATGGACAGAATCTCAAAACCCAGTCAGGGAAAGGAGTATCCAGTTTAGGAACCTCAGAATTGTGTTTCTGCTGTTTGTGGAGGATGTGGTTCTGTGGGCTCCACCAGTCCGTGACCTTCAGCACGTACTGGGGTGCCCTGCAGCCAAGTGTGAAGTAGTCGATGACTGAAAGAACGTTAACGCTGATACATTGGTGGAAATTAGCGTTTCATTTCCTGTTATGAGAAATGTACACGGTAAAACGCTCGCTGTATTGAAGCACTGTTGTTCTAATCCATCTAGGTCCAAGGAGAGATCAGGAGGAAGTGGCGAAGGTGGCACTTGCAGAGATACATGGGCTCAGACACCAAATACCAACATCCGTCTATTGGCCACAGCAACAACTTCAGCACCCAGATCTCCATGCTGACACGATGCAGCCCCAAAACACGGCGCGGCTCGTCCTCCTGTAACGACGACCTCTCCAGCATCTAACTCACACAAACGTCGATGCGGACATACATGCTGTACAAAACACTCTCATGCCAACCATCAGGCAGAAACATGAATATGAGCGTGAGTGACGTGGACATGGGGAAAGTGATGAGACGGAAATAGTGCGACAGTTTCTAGGCAGCTTTTAATCTCCACGCTCCTTGAGAAGGTAGAAGTGACAAACATGCAGACACATTGCTTCACAAGCACAGCTTTTTCACATTTGAATGAGAACCATTCACTTGTTTGTTTTTCAAGATTCAGCGCACATGTACAGATGAGTTTGTGGGTGAAATCAGGATGTGTCGTGTGGTCAATTGTTATTAATCATGTTGCTCGGACACCAGGCAATGCAAAATGTCACAGATTAATGGGGTTATGTGAGGGAATCCAATTGTGAGCTGCACCAGCATCCTGCAACACGTTGATTAAAAAATACTTAGTGGATTCCTACCGCAGCGAATGAACAAGGCCGGTGCGAAGACACAACCGTTTGGAGAAAAGGAGCTTACTTGCTTTTTTTTTTTTTTAAAGGAAAACTCGTTAAAGTACGAGCAAAGTGTTTCGGGAGTGTTTTCGAATGTAAGTTTACTCTTGTTTTAGGCAACCAAAAACAACAAAACAGTGTGCAACATTTTGGCTCTTCCTCACTTTGTAAGGAAGATGGAAAAACAAAAGTGTCTGAGAGCCAGTTTGACATTTGTTTTCTTCCATAAATGGCAAACAAATGAGGTTTCAGACTGCGTGGCCAGTGTGATGCTGATTGAGCAGTTCGGAGTATAAATGCCCTTCTCTGCACTATCTGAGACTTATTGCCCTTTGCCTTCTCCTTTATCAGTACACTCCTCCCTTTTGTTTTTTTTGTGATTCTGAGCCCGTAGATTAGATTATGGTGTTTGTCTGTTCAGCACCCTGTGGCAGTGCTGTGCCAATCACTGACCAGTGCCTGGATTCATTGTTTTGAAGTGACACTTTCAATCAAATCTTCACTGGCTGTCGGCTGCTCTGGACACTAAATGATCTTTAAAGGTGCAATGTGTAAGATATTGGCAGAATTTGAGTTGATAATATTTGTAAAAAATGTGCCAACATTATCGAGAGACTGTGAGGATATTAGAGTGTTGACGTGATGTCAAAGAGGTGTCACTGTAGCGTCCAGTCGGCCCTCAGTCCAACACGACAGAATGACAAAGTAGAGCTGCCCGAGGTCATATTAATGATAGATCCATGATGTGTTTGCGTCTCGTAGTTTTTTATTGGATAAAATTCAAAGTGCCAAGAGGCTTCTTCGTAGGTACAGCGTGTGGCGGCTCCAGATGATGGCCGTGACTAGCTCGAATTCAGCCAGAGAAAACCTCACCGCCAGAGCTCCAACTGCCCGTCTGAAACTGACGATTGTAATTGTTAGATTGTATGGACCCAACATTTGAGGTGAAATGCTCTATTTCTTTGGAGCAAGTGGCTCAGTGTTACATATTGCACCTTTTAAGCAGTTCAGTTCAGGAATGTTTACATTTTCTCAAAAGTTGTCATTTAAAATTGTACAGCCAAAATATACAGTGTAAAGAAAATTAATTATTATGGATTGTTGTGGCATATCATATATCCGTAATGTGATTGTATTTAATGTGTGTTTATTTGTTGTTTATGTAGCCATCCGCGGCTCAATGCTTAGCATAACAGCTCAATGGAAGAAACTGCATCACACTTTAAACCCGTCCTGCGACTTGTAGGCCTACAGGTTCTCCTGACGTGTCAGGTTCAAACTCCTCAGCCGTCTTGGTGATGCTCTTGTAATAATATTTCCTGGACTCTACATTGACTTGTCAGGTTGAAACTGCTCCACCTGAGGAGTTTGGACCTGACATGCCAGTAGAGACTAGTGAAGCTGTTACAACAATGCTGTCATTGGGCTTTTCACATTACACGGTCAGACTTGAAAGTCCCTTAAATGTCCATGCAAGAGGAAACATAAGATCTAGCTTTAAGGAGGAAAATAACATGATTTCAACCCACATACTAATATAGATCTTAGAAATGATTTACAGCAAAGGCCTCTTACATGGGATGTTTTGCTGGGGACAAAAGCATAACGAAATAGTAGAGTACAACAGTTTGGGAAATATTCACTTTGTGGTCAACAGTTGAGAAGATTCATAGAAATGATTCCCTAAAATACTGTACAATACCCACATTGTTTGGTTTTACAGATATGGTCTTTTAGTGTTTATGTGTCCTGGTTGTTTTGTATCGGTGAGCAAATATTAAGTGATATTGAATCAACAATCATTCTCATGTGTATCTATTTACATTAGTATTCAGTGCTAAAGCATGTTAAGTATTTATAAACTGGATATTGTGTTTAAGATTTTAAAGGGTATTTGTTAGTGCAATGTGTGTAACACTAGTGCAATGCATATTTTTGTGAAGCTACAAATGTACTGTAAGTATTCATTATCTTAACTCGACATTTATATACACATAAGGCCACTTAGTTTATGAACAAGAGGTTTTTTTAAACTATTAGAATTATTTGTGCTATGCATCTTTAAGACTTCTCTTGGCAGGAAACTTACCAAACATGTTTACCACGGTTCCACTCAAACAGTATTACATTATTATTATTTAGAAATATACAAGGTAGTGAAAATTATATTTTTTACTAACATTATGTGAAACTCCACAACACAATTTGCTTCAACGTTATTTTAAAACATACGGAATTCAGAGCAAATCTACGATTGAGCGATTGATTCTACACGGCTCTCAACATGGCTGTTTGTCCGCGAGCAGGACAAACAGCGAGCGGCTGCAGGAGGAACCGGAGGGTGGACACGACTACCCACGCTAAAGGATCTCATTCGTTGTAATCTCCTCATCGACTGTAACACTGTCGCCTCATTGAAGCTTATTTCCCTAAGTGCTCTCCCTACTTGACAAGGGCCTGGCCTACAGTTGGCTCCTTTATTTTAATCATGTTACTCCCAGCGAGGCTCAGAGGAAAGGTGTTGGTTTAAATATGCTAATCCCTGTTTCTGTGAAAAATTCAATTTAGGTATTTTTCATTTAAAATCTTCATATTTGATTTAGCTGTCAGGAGATGACCTGAGTAAGCAAGCATACAGCTTGATGTTCCAGCCGATATAAATGGTGAGGAAGCAGCACACTGCGTTCTTTAGGAAACAATGTGTTTTAACAGACAGCTCAAAATGTTCGAGTCGCTCCCTCCTGCTCACAGAGAGGAATTATCTTGGCAGTGAATTACTGTATTTTTTCACTTCATTGTGGTCACGGTGCCCTTACATGCAAAAGCGCCTCAGAACCATGTAATACTTCTTAAGAGCTTCAGACCTCAGCTCAATAAAGCCAGTATAACCTTCTTTTTAACTTCACTTACATAAATTCAGTGAAAGAAAATGATGGAAAGTAAATATTACATTTAACTTTGAGGTAGGTTACTTAATTTGATACTTTTTTAGCTCCACTACATTTCAGTGGGACACATTTCACTACATTTACACTTATATAAAGGGATGTATAGTACCTCTTATTCAACATATTTCAATGTTACATTTAAAACATAAAGGAATCATTAATATGATGATTGCTATCATTTAAACTAGCTGCACTTTGACAACACCATTTAAACTTGAATGCTACAATAATTTGAATGCAAAATCTGACATGGAAAACAAACATACACCACTTAAGAAAATGTAAAACACAGGATTGGACTCGATTCCAAATAAATCCACATGTTTTGTTTTAGAGGCAACAACTCTATGTTATTAGTGTTTTATCATGCTGTTTGTTTTCATATGCTTACAGTAACAGACCAAATATTCAGATAAAATATCAGAAGTTTTAATCTGGAGGTCAAATGCTTCAGTATTCTTATTAAATATACTTATAATGTAGGATCAAACTTAACAATTACTTTTATTTTTGAATGTATGGCTTTCACTTGTAATATTGAATATTGTACACTATAGTACTTTCTCAGTAGTTCTCCGCCCACCGGGTAAATGGATCTGAATCATTCTTTCACTCCAGTTCCCCCCCGATGCCAGTTGAACTTCAGTTAGGCGACAATATTTGACAACAACAACTTGCCCGCTGAGTTTGCTTCTGTGTAATAAACTCCAGCTACTTGAGTTAATCCGTCTGTTGTCCCTCAGGGTTATTGGTTCACTCACTGCCTTTGAGCCCAGCGGGCCTCTTGCTGTGTGCAGCAACATGAAGAAGAGCACATTCATCCAGGGCGGGATGCTGTGTGCCGGAAAAAGATGAACAAACACACACCATGCCATGCCCGGCTTCCCAGAAGAGCCGCTCTGGGGTCCAATGTCTCATTAGCTCTCTCCATGAAATGGAAATGAGCATGCACATAACACCATTAATTATTAGGAACTGTAATGATTGTAAATAAAGGGATTTGCAGTGTTGAAAGTTGGTTCATGAAATATTAACTAGAAACAGTCAATTCAATACAACAACCCCGGGGCCCATGTGTTGAATAAAAGAAGTGCTGTATGGTCGTATATGATGCATTTTGTCGAGATTGATAAACTCTTTGAGTATAGCAGATAGATTAACATGATAGGCGTTGTGGCACGTGCACAGACATGTTGAGGGGCATGTGCTCAAACCAAAAGAAAAGGGCACCCATCGGCAAAATGATTTTTCTATTGATCACTGTAACTTGAAGTGAGCAAGTAATTGGTTGTTACGAAACACCTGAACCACATTGTGTCGTGAGAAGACATGAGAGCTGAACAAAATGACATATTACAATTTATTTTTATTTACAAAACAATAGGAGCGAAATAATAACTTATAATAAACAATTTACCAACCTCGACCGCTCGGCTGAAAAGAGTAAAAGCAAGAAAAAACAACACTTGTAATAACTACTTACTCACCGAAAGTGAGGTCATGCCAGGAAATATCAGACTAAGGCTTTATAACGTTTTACATGACCTCACTCTGGGTTAGTAAGTATATTTATTACAAGTGTTGTTTTTTCTTGCATTTACTCTTTTCAGCCTCTGCAATTACTCATACAAGATTGATCTTTGTAAAACTGGAATAGACCAAACAAAGAGAAACATGCCACAGAAAACAATGTGGCACATTAGAATAATATATATATATATATATATATATATATATATATATATATATATATATTGTCTTGATTGATTGATTGGGCACACAGGTTTTATAATTAAAAAAAATAAAAAATAATAATGATATTAACTCGTATGAATCAAATATATATTTAAAAAACATGGGGGAAATAATGAATATGTCTCTCTGTGTTGTTCAATCGCACGCACGCACGCACGCACGCACGCACGTCAATGCCATGGAAACCGGACCGGGGGTATTTAAGGCCGCGGACGTTCTGATTCTTCCCTTTGCACCTTGGACTTTGACACGTACGGACCTCACCTGTGAACCCTCCTGTGAACCCAAACCTGCGAAGGAAACTCTGAGACTTTTGCACTGCTTGAGACTCTTTGTTGAAAACTAAACTTGTTGGCGACCAGAACGACACGAGATCCGGACTAGAGAGACCCGAGACCCCGAGGAGACCCTCCACCGAGAGCCCCTGCTGAAGGGACCGGACTGTGATTTGGACCTTAAGGTAAGACCATTTATTCATTTAATTTAGCATTTTTATTATGAATGTGTCCCCTTAAATCCATAAAAGTGTTCTCAGTTTAGAAATCAGTCAAACTTTTTGAGTTTTAAGGTTGAGAATGTTGACAGAAAATGTTGGGGAAAACATATTTTGTGAAAAGTGACACTTAGTCGATGATTTGTCGTGTAAAATGAGTATTTTAATGCAGAATGTCTCGAAAATTTCGGGAGATGTGCGGAATGTGGTCACAGTTAGTATAAAGCTTCGAAACCCCTGGAATTTTTGTTTTACGTTATCAAAACGTCGAAGTGCAACTTTGCAATTCCTGAAAAAAGATGGCGCCTGAAGCATTTTTATGGAATTCTCAAATCAACTCTGTAAAATGCATGAACTCGGCGCCATGGTAACCTTATGGAACGCTCGCGCCCAGCGGTCACCTCACCTGAGCTGCGCGTGACCCTGAGCTGCTCTGTTGTGACCGGGCCTTATTGTACACACATCTGCTCCTTTTACTTTACCATATTACAGTGATTTATTTAATATTAAAATCCACGGTGCTCGTTGTCACGGTGCTTTGTTTGTTAAGTAGAGTTAACTGATGGGAAAGCACCACTCCAGCGTCTCCTCCACGCGCTCCGAGATGCACCTCGTGAAGTGGAGAATAATGAGTTATGAACGGAAGAGGTCACAGTGGTCATGCTGGGTTAACATCGCCATGTTTCACTGTGCGTCCTCGAATCTTATTTATTATGATGTTATACGTTGTTTCGCTGCGTGTTATGACAGCAATAGGCGCTGTAACGGACACCTGCAGATGAATTGACGTGAAGACTTACTGAAGACGCTCCTTTATTTTCTTTCTTTAGGTCAACCTTTTGAAGCCTCGGCCCTTTGCCCTTTGACCTCAACCCTAGCTTGAAGCCTCTTGTTGACCAGAGCTGTGAGTATCACTCCTTGAGCTGTTGACCGCTATCTAAAAGCTATCTTTGAATCTCGTTCTAGCTCCTGACTTCCTCTTTCGTGGTCCACGAGAAGCCGGAGAATGGACTTCTACGCGCAGGGCGACCCCGGAGGTAAGTTTTATATTTATATTTAGCATTTTTTTATTGACTCTTACCTTAAAACCATTTAAAACGTTCTCAGTTGAGAAATCAGTTAAACCTTTTGAGTTTATAGTTGAACAGTTCACAATGTCAAGGGGCCTGTTTGAAAAATAAAGATTTGGTGGAGGTTTCTCCATATGAAATGATTATTTGAGGACCGGAATGTCATAGAAGTCGCTGGATATCTGTGTTATGTGTTAAGTATTAGTGTAGTGGATTTAAAACACTGTTATTTTATTTAGAGGGTATCAAATATGACATTTCTGGAAAACATGGCACCTTAGCTGCTTGTTCCAAGTTCTAATTCTCCTAATCCTGAAATATAATCATGCGTCAGCGTGATGTCATCGCACCAGGTCTGTTAGAGGCGCATCTGATTGCCAGAATGAGTTGGTTTGTTTTGACTGTTTGACTGAAATGTTACTTATTCAACAAACATCTGCTCCTTTTACTTAATACTATCCCATCAAATATTTCTTTAACAATCAACCCTCCTGTTGCACAATTAAAGGTTTATGAAGGTGAAAGTTAGAAGATATAAAACATTGTTTAGTCTGGAAGGCGTGGCTCACGAGTCTAAACAGTTGTACATTGACCTGCTAACTGATTGATTTGCAGCTGGAATCTGAAACTATTATTGCTTGATGTAATCCAGAACTATTTCATGTAATGAAGAATCCTGTTTAAATGTGTCCCTGCAGCTGGTGCCAACTTCGCTGGAGCTCCACAGCCCCCCCCGCCCCACCCCCCGGGGGCAGCCGTCGGCATCGACTACGGAGGTAAGATCAGAGCACGGCACAATTAAAGGTTTATAAAGGGGAAAGTGAGAAGATATGAAACATTGTTTAGTCTGGAAGGCGTGGCTCACGAGTCTTAACAGTTGTACATTGACCTGCTAACTGATTGATTAGCAGCTGGAATCTGAAACTATTATTGCTCGATGTAATCCACAACTATTTCATGTAATGAAGAATCCTTAAATGTTTCCCTCCAGCTGGTGGCGACTACGTTGGAGCTCCTGGCCCCCCTGCGGCCATCAGGTTTGTCCAGGAAGGTAACGTTGCGCAACATGAGTTTAACAATGCGTATGTGGATTTGTTTGTTGTCTTGGGCCGTTTACCCCCAGACGAGGCCCAGCTCCGACTCGTCCGACTCCGACTCCTCCGACTCGTGAGACTCGCCCGAGTCCGACGGGCCCGCCGCGGACAGGCCCGCAGGTAAGTGATCAGGTAAGTGATCAGGTAAGTAATACACTTGTCCCTTTACACTTACACTACACTGTTTGAAGTACTGATATAGGTTTGTATGTGCACTTTATTTTATATGCTACTGTAAATGTAATGTTACAATTATTGCACTTTGTTGATTGTTAAATTTGTTTAATGTTATTGTCTTATGTTGCACCACCCGCCATGACACATTCCTTGCAATAGATAGATGGGTAGACAGACAGACAGACAGACAGACAGACAGACAGACAGACAGACAGACAGACAGACAGATAGAGCGATGAACAGATACTTTATTCATCCACCGGGGGAAATTTGGTTGTAGAAGCAAGGTTAGGTAAGGTAGTTAAACACACAATATATACAATAAAATAGCAGAGGAGGAAATATTAAATTTAAGAAAATTAGATGATAAAGAAAATGCAAAGTCTATAGAGTGTATATACAGTGAAAGCGGTAAAAGGTTTATTGATCAATTTAAGGAGGATATGGTCAGAGGTGATTTATTATAAAGTCTTCTAGCAGTTGTCAGGAATGTTCTCCCATATCTGTCCTTTGTTATTGCTTTCCTCTCACCCTCTCTTTAGTCCCCAGTCCCCCAGAAACCAGAAGAGGAGGAGCCCGTCCACCCAAACCCCGCCCCCGCCCGCCCCGCCCACACAGGAAGCAGCTGTTAGCATCCAGAATGACGCTTCAGCCTGAACAAGACATAATAATTCTAAAAGCGTTGAAGTATTTCATTTGTCACATGGAATACTGTATGTTAATGTAAACTGTGTACAGTATTTAGATTGTTATCTCCTGATTTTAATGAATAAATGTACAACAAAATCTAAATATGTGTCTTTATTAAAAACTACTGGGTCAGCAAACACTGTTATGATGTTCATATTGGGTTATAAATCAATTTTAATGGTTGAGACTTATGCATTACAATGTTATAGTTTTTTATATTTATTACTTATGTTGTTGATTCTTAATAATAAACGTCAGTAATATATTGTTAGTTTACGCAAGTGCTCATTTTTCATCTTCATAACGAGTAAACGATTAAACCAAAAATTATATTTTTGTTCCATCCTGAATGACAAAACGTCAACATGTGTCATGTCAGTTGTCAACAATCAGTAACAAATACCAAGATATATCTTCACTCTAAATAATCCAACTAAAGCAATGCATCATTTATATTTACAAGAGTTTCATTGACAAAAATAGAAAATAGGAAAGTAAGTAACAGACCCCAGTAGTATATTAAACAATGCTTTTATACCAACCTAACTGGATGGAGAACATTGAAACAAAACCAATGACCAGACACCATGGAGGAGGACGTCTCCACACTGCTGGACCTCAGCAGCATGAATGACGTCCTCTGGAGGCTGAGGACAGGAGACACGAGCCGGCATCTCGTCCAGCAGCTCCTGGAGGTCTGGAAGCGCCTCGCCTCCCAGCAGCCGGACACAGGGCTCGGCCTTCTGGACTCGCTGAACGTGGCGCGTCGGTTCCAAACTGTAGAAGGAATGGAAAACTTTAATCATCCCGTTCATCTTTAGGCCGACGGGCTTTCTGTAAGAACAAATCCCGTCTCACATCTAAAAAACAGAAAAAATAAACCGGAGCATGACGATTGACGACCACAATAATATGTATTTGACATGAATACAGAAAGGGCACTTTCCTCATCCAGGGCAAAAGGGCAGGTGCTTGAGCACCACTAGGGCTCTACCTTTTCTTGTGCCTGGGTGTTGTTGTAAAGTGACTTTCAGTCAGAGTTCATAAAACAGGCAGTGGGCAGCTGGAGACAGAAGAGAAGACTAACAAAGTTATTTCAAGACTCCCAGTAGCTCTTAAAATGAGAGACAGGTGTCTTGCCTTTAGGTATCTTAAAATATTCATAACACTATAGTTAAATATTCATGGTACAAAGAAAGCGAAGTTTGTAAAGGACCAGCGATTGAGCAAACCCGTTAACTCTGTTCAAACCGCTAAGAGGCTGCTTTGATTCCCTCTGACTCCCTTCAAAGAGAAGTCTGACCTCATCTGACCTCCTCATGAGCTGTGGCTGTGAGTCACGCTGATGAGCATCAGAGGCCACTTCTCAGAGGCAGAGCTGGAGGAATGAGCCACTGTATATAATGGATTATTCTTTAATGAACTCTGTAGTCGAGGCTTGGGACTACGACAGTCACGGTGACTTGAAAGAAAGCTTTCTTCTCTGTCACACAAAGAGAGGATGTCTTACTGACCGTCTCGTTTGCGTATAGGAACACATCGTACGACCTTGATGTTGTGTAGTGGTAAAGGGCGTTGAGTCGTTGGAAGACGAGTAAAGCGCTGCCCTTCAGGTCCATTTAACATTTACCTTGAACTTGCTAACCAATACCAGCTGGTATGATCAAACTAAATGTTCCTGACTGGCCCATTAGTGCCTTGCCCTATGGTCATAGGGCAGCAAGCTGGGGGTTGAATATAAGATAATAGCATTATATGCACAGAGATTATCCATCTGTTCTAAAACTGTACTTTCAAGCTTTACATCTCAAGATCCTGTATCCTGTATGAAGTGCTGCAGGGATCATATCTTTGTCACATTTAGCCAGTTAGCCACATGAGCTTTTATTGTATATTAACATGTGAAGATATTAAAGCTGCAATAAGTAATATGTTGATATTATGAACACATGGCCCAATGACTACATATATAAAGTGGTGTAGAGCCCTCCAACTCTTTGTTTGTGTTTTAGGGTCTGCAGCTTTACTGTTTAGGAACATTTAGCAGCTGAAGAGAGAAACATTCCCCTCAGGAGATGAAGCCAAAAACTAAAAGAGAGAGATATTTACTATTCAGGTAGATACAAAATTAACTCCAAATGATTGCTAATGTTGTGACAAGTCTGCTGGGTTGTGTAATTGAGCTACTGTTGCAAACACTCCCACCATAACACTTTTTTTTTTCGCTTGTTCTGTCGCCACTGGAACAAAAATAAATTATTAAATGAATCAATTAACGGCTTTAAAGAGATGTGATTTTCTCCTTCAGTTCCGTAGGCGCTAAATGGTGCATTGTTGCCCGCTCTTTTATCTTGATTTGTAAGGTTCTCAGTCATGATTAATACACTCATTATAAGCCATTCTTCTAACATTTGCACTTACAATCAGTAAACTGACCCGCCACTGCCCACGCACACGAGGGAAGAACACTTTAGAAAGCTGCTCTCTATGAATCATGTTTAAGCGAGGTGTAAACAAGCTGGGGAAATTGTTTCACACATTATTACAATAACAGGATGCTTTTGAAATAAATACATAATTCAGTTTGTGGAAAAAAATGACTCATGAAGTATTTAAAGCGTGTCATCTCGTCTGGGTGAAGCGATTGCATTGTGTTTACGTCTGGGCCGCGAGAGTTATGGCACGAGGTCGGGGAGCGGGTGGTGTGTTTGGAACAGAAGCAACTGGTCCTGAGCTGTGTGAGGCAGAGGCTGTTTACAGTGTCCCATTAATATAATATAACACTGTAAATAAAGTATTATTGATGAAATGATGCCGAACAGACTTGTAAAAATAATATTCTTCATAACAAATAAAGGGAAGATGTTTATTCTACAACAGGTACAAACATGTTTTGTAACATATTGTAGCATAATTTCCATATATTTTTGAGAAAACACAACGATTTAACATCATCAAAATAAAAACAACAACAATTAGTACACTTCATAAGGTTTGATTGTCAGTAGTGTGAAAGAAGGATACCATGTTAATCCTTTTTAAGCTCGCGATCAGTTATTAAATGGACAATGACGTTTGAAATTAAAATGTTTTGTCATTAACCAATAGAGGAAATCAGATTAAATAATATAATTGTATATGGTTGACAACAGCTGCTAAATGGAAGTTGTGGTGAGATTTTTTTTCAATGTCCCAACACGATCAATGAAATTTGAACCTCAGCTTTAGCTGCATCCCTCTGGATCAATTATTCTGACAACTCGAGTGGCAGGAAATTAATTTGTTGGAAGAAACTCAATACTGAAGAAAGCAGGAGACTCTTGCAGGTAAAGTTGGGTTTCTGATTTCATGCATTGCTTGAGTGGAGCCAGTGAGCAGGACATGTTCCGAGTCTCTGGTCTCATGAGTTGTTGAACATCCTAATATGCAGGACATGCTGCATATGGGTCATGATTACCAGACGGAAATCAACACATCACAGCTGACATGACGTGAATGTAAAAGCTTAACCAATATTTCTACAACATTTCTGAAAGCACACACAATCTAAACAGTAGAAGAATACCCAACTGCAAAGGTTTCTGGATGAAGAAATAATCCATATTCATGATAATTAAATTACTTTGAAGCTGTTATAATACTTTTTCTTACGTACATATTGACAATAGTTCATCTTACAACGTGGGGGGGGGGGCTTACAAATTATCACCAGACTCAGTGTCGGCTATTTAGTGTCTTTTAACTTGTTGTTTTGGCTTTACGTCCCACAGTACTTACCCCACTGTGAGCTACCCCGAGCTGGTGAGAAATGTGTAGTTGAAGAACTTAAAACGCACCTTTTCCGACTATATCTGGATTAAAACACATATTTGCACTTTAGTAGCAATTGAATGGCTCTTATTATGGTATTTTTGTAGTTTGACTATGTTGAGGAAATGTTACTTTCTGTATTCTTGTTGTTCTTAGTTTGTACTCTAGGTCGAAATGCACTTATTGTAAGTCGCTTTGGATACAAGCGTCTGCTAAATGACATGTAATGTAATGTATTAGTAATAGAGGTATTCCCCTCAGGTTGAGAGAAAAGCAGAGCTAAAAGGGAGTGAGTATAAGACTGGAATTTGCCATGAACACAACTCCAAATGTTGCATGTGCAGGATGTGTAAGCAACTCTTTTGTTTGCCACACAAACAATGGTGATATGTCTGCTGTGTTTACAGCTGGTTTCCCCGAAATGGTCAAACAACGACCTGAGCCTTAAACGTTATCTGTGTGACAGCGCCGATAAATCATAAACATAAACCACCTGATGCTGAAGCAGAGAGGACATTTAACTCCCCTGTTTTGACATTGGAGCCCTCCACAGGGAGACTGAGTCATGGCACCTGGAAATTAGAGATGAATAATGTGTTTGAAATGAATAGATATTATATATATGGCATATGGGCACTTCACCTGAGACATAAATTAAATAGACTAGATAAGAGAAGGTCCCACTGTGACTCACCTTGATTAAATCTAACAGGGCTCAAAGAAATTGCATGGTTATTGGAGCTCCCCTGAAGACTTCCTGCCATCACTTTTAAATATGAGAGAAAAGGTTTGGCCTCTTGAATTCGATGGTGTTGGTGAGCATTGGCTGCTCAATTATATCCACGTTAATCGTAACAATGGTTCCCGACCCTGTTCTAATCAATAACTATATAAAGATGTTTTTTTATGTTGAAATTAACAACATTTGGGTCTGTTTGGTCAAATAGTACTATATATTATGTTTAGTTATTTCAACCGACTGCCTATCTATTCATTCATCTTTCTACTTCAACCAACACTAACTAGCTGACTTAACGTTAACTTTGAGATATTTCACCGTTGTATTCCTCTCACCATTTATATACTAATTCAACTCCATTAATTTAGTTATTTCAACTAATAATATACTTATATCCTTCATTATAATGCGTACATAGCTCACTTACCATTAGCCTAAATGTTGCTTTTTAGTTTTAGCTATTTTACTGGAGAAACAAATGTAGGAAAAATAATTAAACCATATATCGATCACTTTTAGATACATATTGTCTAAATTTCAACTGCTTTCTATTTAATTGATTTATCCATTATGCTAACCAACACAAGTGAAGCAAACTATAGAAACAGTTGACCAACATCTACAACTGAGAACCGTTCATTAAGTAACTTAATTGACAAAATGCGGCGTACTTTGTCCGAAAAAGAGCCGCGAAAAAGCTGCGCGAGGCTCAGGTGTGTGTGCTGCTGCGGGTCGTCTCTCACTCAAACCGTATATATATATATATATATATATATATATATATATATATATATATATATATATATATATATACTTATACATAATCTTTACATTATTATACATTTAATAAAACAACCATATAATAAAAACAACAGAGACAAATATTACACAATGCTCCATAGATCGAGGGGGGCTCGATTGGCATTTGCTATAGAACAGTATATATATATCAAAATATATATAAAACAGCTGAATTCTAAAATGAAAAAATAAATAATATAAAACTAATGAAATGAACATGTGAATCCCATATAAGTATATATACATACATAAATATATACATATATATGTGTATGTATATATAAACATATATTAGTATACATTTATGTTTGTATACGTATATAATATATACATATATCTATTTATAGATATATGTATATATTATATACGTCTATATACATCAATAATATGTTTGTATATATGTATATATACATATATAATATACTTATGTGTATATATATATATACGTGCACATATATATGTGTATATATGTATGTATATGTGTATTTATATATATATATATATATATATATATATATATATATATATCTGTATATTCACTCTTCACCAGGATGGTGTTATTAATTTGATTGAAAGTGGCCAGACTGTACAAGCAGTGAACCCCTGCAAACGTTGTCAAATGTACATTTCGTGACATCGGCATTGCCCTTCAGAGCCCCGCCCACAAGAGCAGAGGGAGAAACACGGAGCAACTCAAACATCACGGAAACCAAAATGTTTTCAGGGCCTTCAAAAACTGCCTGACTGGTTGTGTTTCTTGATTTTATTTTAGACCCGAATGAACGCTTCCGATAACGATGAGACCCAACGGGACAAAAAGATGAGAGCCAAGCTGTGATGAAGTGGAATGATCCTTTAAGGCAGATTACAGTCCTCAACAGAAAGGACAGAGACCATCTGACAGCAAAGACGTCTGTGGAGCTCCTCCGGCTCACTGACTTCCCCTTTTGACCCCTCACGTCTTTTCTTTATAAAATCTCATCGGAGACTCCAAAGTTCGGAGTCAGGGATGGGCAGCGGTCCACGCAGAGACTCTGTCAGGCTCGTCGTCCTCGTGTTCACAGGGATGTATGACGAAGAGGCGACATCGGGCTGCAGGAGGACCTTCAGAAGAGGCACGATGGATGGGAAGAACTTCATCTGTGATCTTCTTGGTGTAACCCGTTTGTTTTTTAATTAACTGGTTAAGTGCTTTGATGAGAAATAAATAAAAAAACACAGTTGAGAGCTCTGTGGCCGAACAAAAAAAGCAGATAGGAGGCTTAAAAACTGATTTATACAAAGAGACAATGAGTCATTTCTGCATCAAAAGACAACAATGGAAACCAGTTGATCATCTTTTAAAAACAAATCCACCAAAGAGGTTTTTTTGTTAATTAATCGACTAATAATGGTGTTACCGTCTGTTTCTTTGGAAGCAAATCTTCGCCAGTTTCATCCTCTCAGACTTAAGAATGTCCTGATTTCAGTCACATGACTAATCCGTCTTTGTGTTGGTCAAAGGAAAAGACACATTTGAGGACTGTGTGGACTTATAACGGGCATTTCTCAAGATTTCCTGATATTCTCCTAGACAAAACACTTATAGATTGAGAAACGATGATTCCACTCATGGAAATAATCAAAATCAGCTGCAGCCAGGCTTTATTAAAAGGATAAGCTCATTTACAATACAAGTAAAACATACTTTTCTCATTTCACTCAGTTTTGGTTTCATTTGGTCATTTTGGTTGATCAAAAAAAAGAAGAAGAAAGCATACTCCAGGACAACGAGGCACACCCGCCGATATTTCAAAACCTGAACGAATGAAAAACAATCTGCACGGCGGGATGAGACGAGAGGCAAGCGAGGAGTGGTTGAACTGACCCTTTAAAATGTTGTTTGCCATCATTTATGATGCATAACTCAACCTCGCTGGTAAATGAGAGCAGAGAGATTGTTGACGTTCACAAACTCCCAGCTGTGTATCGTATATTATTTATTTTTTTGGTGGCTCAAGGTTGGTGGGGCCAGGCCCCGTGGCCCTCTATGGGCCGGCCGCCACTGGTAATGTCGTTTTGTTCAGCTCTCATGTCTTCTCACGACACAATGTGTTTCAGGTATTTCGTAACAACCATTTACTTGCTCACTTCAAGTTACAATGATCAATATAAAAATCATTTTGCCAACGGTTGCCCTTTTTTTTTGGTTTGAGCACCTGCCCCCCAACATGTCTGGGCACGTGCCTGACTGTATGTGTGCGATAACCATCACATCTAGGAAATATTTGACTATTTCAGCACAAAGGAAAGGGAATCAGGTGGCAGACCACCGATTAAATCAACAGTTGCTCGCTGTGTATTCTGTTGTTACGCCGAGCCGATAAGACAAACATTAAACACCAGCGCTGCTGATCTGTGGATATGTGGAAGCAGAGGAGTCTTTGAGCGAGGGACATGTGAGTCGGAAACATTTCAGCAGGACCACCCAGGCTCACACGCCTGTCTGTTGAGGAAGAGAGCGCAACATCTCTACACCAGGAGCTGCTGCTAATTAGGACAGAAGAGGTCCATCTCTGCAACGAGGGTCACCAAAGCTGACGATTCAGATGTAGCAGGAGTGATGGCACGTTTACCATGGCATAGAGACCTCAGAAGAACATGATCAATTTGTTCCATGGTTGCAACCTTAAATGTCCATCCTAAATATGCCTGAATATGCTGACACACACTCTTTTAATGGCTAATGAGACAACTACATCAATGCCTATTGCCTAAAATATAAACTGCAATAGAGACAGGGAGACAGATATTTATGTTTTTTTTTATTGGTGTCTCTAGAAATTAAACTGTAGCTTATTTGTGACGTTATTGTATACCGCAGTGAGGGATGTAGCTTTAGGTCAAAGGTCTAATTAATCAATCCACGTCTCAGTATAAAACCTACTCTATTGATGTGAGGAGGATTACAACTGGTTTATAACATTCTGATCACTTGGCTCCATGCAGTAATGCTTTATTGAGGACAATAACTAATATCTTAGAAACAGACATCAACGACTTTGTTTTAATTCTACTGAAACTGTGTTTTCTCCATTACCTTACCAAATGCTCCACCTTAAACTGACACGTCAGACCTCTGTTTTCCTTGTGGTAACTTTTATCAAAGCTGATGTCAGTGTTATAATGTGAACGACATTTACTTGAATTAGAGGCACGAGAAATACAGTTTTCACTTATCAAATGCCTTTTTAACATATCCGAATGTTTGCACTCAATTTCCCTAACAGCCATCTGTTTGTTCTACAAGTCCGCATCATGAACCGTTTATCAGTCCAAATATTTTATATAGTAAATTGTGAAAGGGCTCCATCTGGTGTAATATTGGAAAAATACATAAATATATTTTCATATGATGTTCCAAGTGTCCTGTAATAAGTTAAATGACCCTTCTATTTATAGATTCCCTTCATGCCTATCCTGCTTGGCATAGCACTTTCCTGTCTTATCACTGCTGTACATGGAGGTAATCATCATTACTTTGACACAAAAATCAGATGAACAAATGGAAAAAAGACACTATTTATTAACAAATTGTCAGTTTTACCACAGCAGGAAATAATAAAGCCCTGTGAACACCAGTGTATTTGGCAGTTACAATAAATGACAGTTACATTACCGATTTTTACAAACAGGTCGCAGCCCCAAAAACCAGTGAATCAACCTCATAAGATAAAGAAAACATCCAATTAAATATACCTCGAAACCTGAAGGATTTAAAAAACGTTTCCTATATTCAGATCTGATTTAAGACTTCAGATATTGATACAAAATTAAATAAAATAAAAAATATTAGAGAAGGCTGCCACTAGTTCACTCTACAGTGTATTTCTATTAAATGTTATAAACCACCACAATCAACAAAATTATCCTTCATTCCATTTCAAGTGTTTAAATATCCCCCACAATATTTGGTTCTGCATCTTTAGAATATTGGCGGCAACATTATTTTACAATTCATTTGGTCAACAACTTGTCGGCTACGGTGAAAACGGTGAGTCGGTGAAAAACCTCCTTTGTATCAAATACATCACAGCACCACCAACGTCCTGCACACAGTTCGGTTGGACACAGCATCAAAGGTCACTGAGCCGGTCGCATTCTCAGCAATGAACCAAGAAACCAGCACAATGCACTATACAATGTATTAAGAGGCCCATATCATATCTACAACTACATTTTATGTATCCAGTGAAAACTTTTGAGTTTCCTCACTTGTTGTAAACTACAAGATAAAAGTGACTTATTTCTCTGTACATTATTGTGAGGGAAATTTGGATTGTCTGATGAGATGCAACCGCTTTCCTGTAAAATGACTCTCTTACTTTCCTGATTAAATAGTCAAATAAAAAGGACACAATGCCACAAATATTACTTGTCTGACAAATACTATGAACAAATAATGTATTCCCTGGCTTAACAGACATTAGTGCAACTGTTGAGCAATTGCAAATTAATGTCTTAGAAGCTAAATCCACACAATGCTATAAAAATGTACTTATTTGTTAAGCAGCGCTAATGTTGTATTTGCAAACAGATTATTACCGTATGATTTCTATATTCATAACAATATGAGCACTACCGGTAGTGAGTGCTGTATATATCCTGAAAGACGACAAAAAACTAAACCAAGTAAACATAAACCGGTATATAAATAGCAGAATCCGATATGCAACCCATTGAAAAACAAATGCCATACCCAAAACAAAAACATCCAAGCCGTCAAAGAAAAAGTTCCCAAAAAATGAAATAGTATTTTACCCATCGAATGAATCAGGGCTTTCATATTCTTGCCCAGTTTACAATTTGACAAGGCAGAGATCAATAGAAAGAACAAAAAAAGACAATCTAAAAGGTCTAAATTTGTAATACAAAAATGGGTTTGAAATGGAGTTAATGTGTTAAATTCTCATTTTATCATAATGTTGTAAAATAATATGCCATCATATCATTCCTTACATGAGTGTAAGACTCGTATTCCCTCAGTATTTAATGTAGTTTCCATTCATTCCTTAAATAACGGAGCCCTTACATTTAAAACTTTGCAACGACTAGCTGAGCACTTGCCGGTGTCAACACAATTAACAAACTAAAAGCAATTGTCACACACTAAGGCATGAAACAAGCCAAAGCTTTACATCGTCACCTTTGCATTAGGTTCTTAATTTCATCTAATGAGCAACTCATGTACACCAAATAAAAATAGCTGCTTTACTTGTCAGTCACTGACCCTAAATTAAATACTAAATCATATCAGTAGCATCGCTTCATAATGGAGGTTGATCTAACCGTGTGTTGTGTGCCTATTACGTGCAACATTTAAATCTAATGTATGTTACAATCATCAACTGTCACCTACCATTGATTACGTAAAGATAATCAATGCAGATAATCAATAGCAGAAATAATACTGAGCTGAAATTGAGCATACATTTATTTTAAAAAGCATGACTTGCTTCAACAGTTAGGGTTGTGATAAAATTATTGTTTTCTACAAAAAACACACCAATTATAACTAAAAGAAAATCCTTCCTTTTCCTTAAGAAGTGGACAGGATGGCACAAACATTCTGTTCCTAAAACAGAGATCTCCCTTTATTTTAAGTCTGTATCTGTTTCCAGAGAGAATTGTGTTTTACTGTTTGCTTTTTACCGTCTTGGAAACAAATGTACACAAAGTGCAAGTACATAATGTCTTCAAGAAAACATCAACAGAAGTATTCTTTTCCGTGATCACAATTTATTTTTGCAAACATGTTTTTTTATTGTTAAAAAGCCAAACGGCACTTCATAACTCATGTGGATCAAGCCTGTCTTTCTCACCTGCACTGCAAGAGCTGTGAGTGGTGCAACGGAGTAAAGTGTCCTCTGCTCCTTAGACCCCGCAGTCATTGATTCTGTCTTGGAGTTTGCGGGTGAGGATGAGGAGGGTGGAGAGGGAGGAAACTGAAATGTGGAAGATCAGCTGCCAAGGGTTCCTCAGGCCGAGCAGGTAGAGGTTGCATAGGACAATCGCAATCAACAGAGTGAAGGACTTGAGCTTCTTCAGAGAAGAATGGAACAGGTAGAGGTGGCACTGTGGACACAGAGGTCGTTGACATGCTGTCAGAGAGTTGGACTTGGGTGGATTTCAGTTTGCAATGAAAATGTGAACTTTACCTGCAACACGCAGCAGACAAATGCCAGAAGAAATGCCACAACATTCCATACGCCTTCATAATCATCCTGTGTGCAGAGAAGAGAAACAATTTGTGTCATTCAAGCCAAAGACCACACCATTGAAACTGTACCACATTTATTTCAGATTATAGCTGACTCACACGAGAGTGAACGTTTTTCAGTTGTGTGGATACCTCATCATTATCAAAACTCTGCTTTCACAGCAAAATGCAAACGCAGTTGTGCCAGCTTAACATAGAATTTATGCTAGCTTGTACATGACAATTTAAAAATAAAATGACCAACTAAACATAACAAAACAAAGCCATAGTACAGCATTCTTTCCCTAAAACACTCTTTTTTTTTATATACTTTATATTTTTATAGAATGTATGAAACATTGCCAACTTGCTGTACTTCAACTTTAGGTATATTTGAAGCATTAGTGATAGGATCGCACTGGCCGTACCTGAAACGTGTACTCTATGAGGTGAACACCGCGGATTATGTTCAAAGATGCACACATAATATTTAGGACCAGCGAGAGGATGCCTGGAGCTGTCACTGGTTGGAGTCTTCCATTCTGACCTGTTTAAATAAAAGAAAGACAAATACATTTGTGCAAAATAATCAAACAGAAAATGTTGAGAAACATTTCCTAATTTCTGCATTACATAAACATGAAATAATAAACCACAGTATTGTACATGCTACAGTGTACAAGTCATGTGGTCAGTCTTACCAGACCCAGGGCCTTGCTCCATGTGCCCATTTGCAGTGCCGTTGGTGAGTTCCACTTCCTCTAAGTTAATGACTTGTGGTGGATGGACCCTCAGATCCTCCTGGACCTCCGCCAACGTCACTTCCAGGGCCGGACCACCACTCTGGTTGTAATGCTGCTTCAGCTTCTGAATGGTGCCGTCTGTCAATTTGCAGCAACGTAACATCAGCATAAATCAATGTATCTCTAGTTTTAAGCATCGCAGCATCGCAGCTTTGTTTATCATCACATTACATTTCATTTAGCTAACGCTTTAACCAAAGCAACTTACAATCATACACAGTAGACACAGCTACGTGGAGCAATTCAGGGTTAAGTGTCTTGCTCAAGGACACATTGACTAGGGCCATGAGCGGGGATAGAACTGACAATCCTCTGATTGAAAGACAGACCTCCTTACCACTGACCCACAGTTGCCCATTGATCATTGTCATTCAACATATCTTACTTGAATTCAAAATGAAGCCCTTTGCAATTCTAGATCTAGATAACAGCATTTCTCACCAAATTCCAAAAATGGATACGGCCTGGCTGCCAAGGCAACAACAGTGCTATTGAAGCATGCTGTGAACTCCCAGCGCAGATCTTCCAGGAAGCAGAAGGCCTTAGCAACAGGGAGGCTGCAGCGGCACACGGTCATGTAGGATACACCCTCTGAAGAGACGAAGCTGAACAGGTGAGAGGAGAAAAGGTTTTTAGTAAACAAACAGCCTGACACAGTGCGACATGGATACGCCTGTGATGAAATGGACAACATTCTGTTTGTCTCCTGTACACTTATACACTGATTCTCTATTTTTTCGCCTTAAAAGTAGCGCAACTAAAAGAGCTTTGTTTCCTGAAACCTACTAGATGTTGAGCTCCCGGCCCTTGATAGTCCCTCTGTCAGGGAAACGGGCCAATGCCTTGCTGATGGTCCTGAGCTGCTGCTTTCTCTCCTGGAGCTCCCGGTTGTGTTCAAAGTCTGTGGAGGCCGACAGGGGGAGTCCATCCCTCACCCGGACCACGAAGGCAAACAGGATCAGAGACATGATCCACAAGGTCCATGGAGAACACACAGACTGACATGGGGTAAAGAGAAAGCTCAGATCATCAATGTTTCTATGTTAGGATTCTAACTTCAATACTTTCATTATTTTATCTTCATTTAAAAAATAAATGAAAATCATTTCATTTTAAACTAAGAAATGCCAGAAAGAGTAAAACATGCTTTGCCATTGCATAGACATGATCATCAAGAAAGTTGCAGATCAATTTACTACCAATTTACTTACTGTATTAAATAATCAACAAATAAATTAAGCTCAATTTAGGTTCACTTAGCTAAATGATTAGATTAATAAAATAGCCCTGAAATACATCCTATCTTCATGAAGGTTTTCAGGCATGTTTGTGTTGCAAATTGCCCACTCATAAATGAAGACAAGACTGTTGGGTTTGTTTGTTTAGACCGCATTAGTGCCAGATGGTGCACATGTAGTGTATATTATTAGTAACAGAGTAGGTTTACAAATTGAGTCGTCTTGTTCATGTTTGCCCTGCTTGGAAAACAATGGAGATTTCAGTGTAAGTTAAATGACATCCGTAGAACACCTTACCTCATTATCATAGGTTTCATGCTGCACGTTGTTACTGAGCTACGAGGTTAGCTGAGCGACATTACACCATCATATAAAGGTAACTCCACCAGTAAGTAGCCAGCTTCAGAGACCCGTTACGAGCGCACAAACATTATTTATATTCACTGAGATTTACACAGACAACCTGAATAGGCTATTATTAAACATACGTAATAAGGTTTATTAAATATAGCCAACGAGCTAACTTGAAATCGTTTTCCGGATACAACAAAACCACAACAAATCTTCTACGGGTACTCGAAAGGGACACACACGCGTTGTCCCGCAAAGCGCAAACGTCTTCACTTAAAAGTGAAGTTAACATAGTAATGGTCGGGTAGCTATTTGCCTGGCTAGCTACTGTACAGAGGTTAGTTACCCCATCTCATATGAACATGTAAATAAGCTGTGAGCTTCCAACGTTACATGAATTATGAACGTTATTGCGGTTGAGAATAAAAACGAACGTAAATTGGCGAATTTAAAATAGCGACCTTTACTAACTTAGCTAGCTAGCGTTAGCTGTTTGCGGTTAGCTTATCCATTTTGTAAACGCAAACATGTAGCGATGTCAACGTTAGTTAACCTAGCCAGCTGCTAGCCGTTGTTATTTACTGTTCTGTTGCATTATATGTGCCTTGAACATGTCGTTGTGAGTAAAATGTTTGCCTTCTAACAGCTAATTTAGATTAGCTACCGTTGAAGTCGTGACTGGAAATAGCGTTATTTACTAACTAGCTACTTAACTACATGGGTTCACTGATACTTAGGTTAAGAAAATGTCGATTCTGGTGTGCAGCCGTTTCTTTTTTGCATTGCCAACTTTTATGGTGCATTAACATGCATTCATACGTCATATTGCACATACCGTTACTGGTATTATCCATTGTGGTATTCGTGATGTGCATGAATCATAGTCCCTCGGATCTAACTAAATAGTTGGCAACACTACCATTGCTGGCTATATTTAGCAGGGGAGTTTTATGATCGTACAACACCAGCATCGGTGTTACGGGTTAACAAGCAACTCTCTGTTCTCTTCCTATTTCCATCAGCGGTCGTAACTACAACAACAGACGCGTTGGGCTGTAAGTAGCTCGCTAACACGGTCGCTTGTTGAACCGTAACACCGGAGCATCAAACACGGTGAAGTGTTGTAACATGGCTATTAATGGCTGTCAACATCTTCCATTGGTCTCATTCGTGAATGCCATACTGTTGATCAACATCAGCTGTGAAGTAGAATACAGCATTAGGTGCTTCAGGAACTGTTCATGAGTTCATGAAGGTTAAAAGTAAAGTTGGTTGACACATTTAATTTGTAGAAATATCTTCCTTATACTCTTCAGCCATGGCCTAAAAAAAAAAAAGTCTGAATCAAGTAAAAGACACATCTCTTTCCTTGTGGTTTTCAGTTATCAGTGGTCTTAAATTAGGTCTAAAGATCTCTCTTCCTCTTGTTGACTACTATGCCAACACACACACACACACACACACACACACACACACACACACACACACACACACACACACACACACAGGTCATAACCACTATGGCAGCACAGTGACTGCATTTCCTGAACAATGTGTTGCCTGTATCATGGAAATTGTAGGACGGTTATGCTTTTAATAAATAATTGCTTACAGATTATTAGATATCCTGCATTCTTGCACTTTGCCAGCAAAACAATGTGGGGCAAGTCAGATGTCATATATGTTGTCCACAAAAAAGCTGCTAATACACCAATTATTGGTGTGTAGATTTACATATCATCAGTTTATTGTCTTTTTATATGCAACAAGGAGGGAGCAATGACATTGAACAAGTTCAGAAAGGGTTTTGGAAACATCATTTGCGTAACGGTGTAATGATTTCCTGAATAGTTTGGCACGGGTAAACAGTGTTGTCCTATCGTTGGTGTTTGCTTACATTTGTTGTCGTGGCTAAATGCAAACATTGTAAAACATGTCATTACATTTCATTTAGCTGACACTTTTATCCAAACTGACTTAATGTCCAAACAAAAGGCAACCGAGAAACCGTGAAGATTAATTCCTGTCTCCTCCCACTTTGACTATGTTGTTAATCGGGTTTAGTAGTAGTGCCAGTGACATTCAGCTGCCACACCGATATCTACGTGGTCAGTGGAAACAGAGTTAAACATGTAGTCAGGCAGCTGTGCTGTGCTCTGATTTGCATAGCCACCATATATTTCTCTCCTCCCATCCTTCTATCCCCTCCCCTTTCTGTTCCTCTCCTCCCTCTCTGTCTTTCAGTCTCTCCACATTGTTTCAAACACACTCTTCTGAATATACTGTACGTTCTAGGTGTACACTTCAGTAGCTTACTGCTTTTTTAAGAGAAAGGGAACCTTATTATTTCATCTCTTTAAATTTTTTGTACCCTTTCTAAATTTTAGGTGATCAAACTTTGATCAGAATGGGGGTGAAAGACCGCCCTCAGTGCTACTTTGATGTGGAGCTCAACCGGGAGCCAGGTAAGATCATTTTAAATCACTCTACAGGTATGATAATTAGATATTGATGTGGACAGCCTCAGCTCATCTTCATAGTCAATTACTTTGATCTGTTCAAACTGAATAGTACGTAGGTTGTTTTTGTAGCCTTTGAGCTTCTGATTGATACTCATTTGGTTGTACAAACTGAAAGTCGAACACTCGGTGGTGCACTGGCTCGGTGGACTAGTTTTGTGATTGTATCTGTACTGAATGGTGCTATTGAAGTCCCTGAGAAGCTATTAGCATCGTATTTTTCAAGCAGAGACTATGTGGTCAGTTTAATCGCCTCAGGCTAAATAGCTGTTATTGCAGTAGGAGCTGGCTCAAATTTGGACAGGAAGGGACAAAACAAACCCCCCATCAGGCTCTTAGGAAAAGTTTCAGATTTGCACCTAGCTATGGAAAGAAATCTATAATGCCTGAGCTTCACCACAGGATTGTTCTCATGGTTAGAAGGTAATTAAAAGTGTGCGGTGTAGTAACATTTGGGCTACTCTTAATGGTGTCCTTGGCCTGTTAACTTTCTTCCCTCATTTGTTTTTTGTAACACCACATTTATTTTGCGCCTCATATATATCTTTGAAAATAAAAAAAAGTTGTACCTACAAGATAAAGTGAGCTAATATTTCCCCTTTTTTGCATGTGTTTTATAGTTGGGCGCATTGTCTTCCAACTTTTTTCGGATGTTTGTCCCAAGACAAGCAAGAACTTTCTCTGTTTGTGCACAGGTGAGTACCAGTCAAGAACCGCTTTCACTTTGTCATGCTTTTGCAACATTTACTGCATTGACCAAACTGTTAAAAACAGAGAACCCTGTTAAAGAGAGAAACATGAAAGTGATCTGTTTTTCTCAGAAGGAAAACTATACATCTTAGCAATAATATTTTCAGTTGTGCTGTTGGTTTCTCCTCAACAATAGTCTTCTGGTTTTAAATTGTGTCTCGTCACATTTCATATCTCTTTCTAATATCTCCTGCTTCTGCCAGAAGAAAAGTCATAATGAGTATATCAATGAATAACAACATGAGATACGAATTGAAAATAAGAACCACAGTTTCTCACTATATACCCCTCTCGTCATTTGATATATTGAGGAAAGGAGCTAATGGCTGGAGTGTAAACTGCCAGTGACAGATGGAGTCACTGCACAGATATCCCACTGAGCAGAACACAGTGTACTGTAGTAGTGGCAGTCTGCCTAGAGATAGCGATTAATCTGTAAACATACTGCAGATCAATACTCCCGTCTACTTGTTTCACCCCAACTGGCCAAGGGGAATGTGATGCTGACAAGGGCAGACGTGGGAGATGGCTGGTTATCTTGTTCCTTTTCTTAGACGCACAGAAGCAACATAACACAGTGATGCACACGACTCTGCTGGGCAATTTGATTTGGCTTTTCTTTAACGTCTCCAGTGTGTCCTTTTAGGAGGGGATCAGCTCCCACTTTTAGAAACTGAACTCATGGAACAATGCTGAAACCAGTGAAGTAAATATACTAAAAGATTAGCAACCTAAGCTGCCCATTGGAACAGCCAGCCCCCTGTTCTCAGAACAGACCCTGAGACGCATCTAATGAAATCTCTGCATTCACGTCTCCTTTCTCCATAAGGAAAGGGAAGTCCGGGAGGTCAATACCTCTTTGGTATTACCTTTAGCTATACCTTTGGTATCGCTCCCCTGTTGGTCTCTTCTTAATGAATTCTGCAGTCCTGCACAGGAGTTTTAACAACAGAATGCCTGAACAAAGGCGTTTAGTTTATAGGAACACTTTCCCCGAATGTGGTTTAGAATAAACTCCATTGACAACATTCACCTCAAGGCATCTAGTATACACAAAAGCTCTTTATGTCGGAGCCGTTCTGTTGAATGTTTGGTGTTGGATGAGAGCTCATTTCACATGCATGTAATTACAGGTGAAAAGGGAACTGGCAAAATAACAGGGAAAAAGCTGTGCTACAAAGGCTCCACCTTTCACAGAGTTGTAAAGAACTTTATGGTCCAGGGAGGCGACTTCACTGAAGGTACAGGAATTATGTTGTGTAACCTCATTGACTTTGGATGTGTGTGTTTATAAAGACATTCAGAATTGAGTGAATCTTTTTCTTAAACATCAAATCAAATGAAAAAGAATGATGGAAAAGTGTGTTGGATAATAGTAATGCTTTGTATCATTTCAAAGCTGCAACTGCAGTAGTTACATCAAAAACTGATATAGATGGACACTTGGTCAGTTGGTGCCAACATGGCAGTAATCCGGGAGACCATGCTTCCTGAATGTGGCAGCTACTTAAACAATGTGTCCTATACACACACACACACACACACACACACACACACACACACACACACACACACACACACATTAACAACTTTGTCCAAAATGCTCTTTTTCTGCAGACAGCATTTTTTTCCTGAAATGTTTCTATAATTTGCTTTAAATTACATTATTTTGTTAATCTCCGCAGGAAATGGAAGAGGGGGAGAGTCCATATACGGTGGCTACTTTGAAGGTAATGTGAATATCTAATTACATTTAAACAGTCTCCATTATTGATGTCTCTTAGCTACTTTTGCATGAGCAAAATGTTGCATGTGCCTGTTGCGGTAATAATGTTAATTTGTGTATTTTCCTATGTATGACTCTGTCAACCTTCACTTTTCCATTGTGTCGTGCTGTCTTCTATTTAGTAGTAATGGGCTTTATCAAATCCGCATGGAGAATAGGTATTGCTGAAAGCTCCAATCTACCTGCCTAAAATTGTTCAACATATTCTTTTATTTATAGAGTGGTCTTTTGCAAAATGAGAAGGTAAGAGATGTACACAGCTCAGTAACACCATGTCAACATTGTCTCCACCACCTGCCTCTGTCAGTCAAAACGGTGCAAATGTTTGCAGCGGCACAGATGCACATTTGTACTGACGGAATATTTCTATTCAGACGGCTCCCCTGAGCCTCGTGCTGCTCAAGTTACTTTTAATGATACACACCTGGTATTTATAGCTAGGTGACTGCAACGACACGTTCTCTCACACGTGCTGCAGGCTCTCGGCTCTATAGGAAGACTCTTAAACTACCACAATGGCAATAAGATGTTTAGAATGAACTATGATTAAATAAAGATTGAGGCATTTGGGAGCATTTTATCTTTTGAGTTTTCCAAGTTAGAATAACCTTCAGGACTTTTTAATGATCCTGGATCCCGGGGATAACGTAACCTTGATGAGAAGAAAAGCAATGGATAGATAATCCATCCAAGTCCAAGTGGTTTGTGGCCTGTTACCATGAATGGAAACCAATAGAATATTATTTGGAACACGGTCAGAATGATGTAAAATACTTATATTTAATAGTTTATTTAATAAAAATCCAGTTTAGCACTTGAGAAAAGGACTAAAAGTAACAGCCTGTTTTTGGAAGGACAGGTTGGTGAGGCAATGTTTAGATTGTTGGTTTAAAATGGTTATTCCTTTTGTCTTGTTCTTCCCTGAAAATATTTCCGTTGTCATGTATCAGAGAACGCACTCTTGAGACCTCGATCTCTCTTTCTCTGCTGCCAACAGATGAGAACTTCATTCTCAAACACGACAGAGCCTTCCTGTTGTCGATGGCCAATCGCGGGAAGGACACTAACGCTTCCCAGTTTTTCATGTGAGCGACACATGATTACATTATTCATTTGCTTTCTGTTCCCTTTGAAGCTTTAGAGTACAACTTGTCATTGAGTGTGAACGTCATTCACCCGCTGTGTGTAGATTTTCAAAGTGCAGGGAAACATGGATTCATTCTTTTTTACCTCCAAATGTGTTACATTTTTTTCTCTTGCCGTTTTTGTGTAAAATTTACAGAAACTCTAGCATCCTGCTCTTCCAAGGTAATGTGTCTCCAAAGCTGTGTTTCTCTCTCACCTGACCGTATTCATCACTCAGTAGTTTGTATTCCCAACTATTCTGCAGAGGACAGTCATCATTTTAGATTTTGTTTTGAACAATATTCACAAACGACTTCAGATTATTTCACTTTCTAAATCAATAAAACAGGTTGTCACCATAACCTGTTTTATTCATAAAATCTTAAAGCATACAGGAGAAAATATAGACATTTTTATAGTATGATCCAAATACAGTCATAAAATTGCCGACACTTTATTGTTGAGGGTTTCTTTTGCCTGTAAATGGCTGTTTGCAGTCAAATATCATTAAGAAAATTGTCATTCTGACAAACTCTTCACCTTTTTGAGATGTTTCCTGTGGCACAGTAACACCCGCACTTTGTTAAAGTTGCTTGTTTATTCTCATTCTTTTCCTCCCTTTTCTCCCTTTCTAATGACCCTGACCACGGCCATTGGTTGACCTTCCCTGGCTTCTTTATGGGCTTTTCCGCAAAACAGCACAACCAAGACGGCACCTCACCTCGATGGGTAAACATCCAATGTCACTTTGACACTTACGGTTTCATTGCAATAGTCTTGTGTTGATAGGGAACTTTCCTACATTGACTTTCTGGCATATTACTCAATTATTTTTCGTCATGTATGTGTAATATGCCTTCAGGAAGATTATAATTCCCAGGGCCTTTTAAAAACATTGAAATCGAGGAATAGTCAAGTTGCTGTAACAGGCAGACATTTCTTTGCTCCTTTTGTGCAGAGTCCACGTCGTCTTTGGTCTCATCATCTCGGGCTTTGAAGTGATAAAGAAGGTCGAACGGCTGAAGACGGATTCAGCCAGCAGACCCTACGCTGACGTCCGAGTGATGGACTGTGGACAACTTTTCACGAAGTCCGCTAATGATGGTAAGTTCATTGACTGACCTGTGTTTTCCTGGACGTTTAGGATTAGCTTCATTCTATTCTTGTATTGTTGTTCCAATGATAAGGACATAATCAGACTTGCCTACTCTTTTTGTGGCACTCCTACTTCCTACTGAAGATTTACAACTTAATGGGTCACAAATACAGTGTTTAGATAGCGACAACTTTTATTAGTTCTTAAAGGACCAGTGTGTGTGATTTAGTGGCATCTAGTGGTGAGGATGCAGATTGCAACCATCTGAATACCCCTTCCCCCTCCCTTACCTAGTCAGACCATGCTGACCTTCAGGTGTTGTAGGCTACAGTAGAAACACGGCATTACAACATGGCTGACTTCATGTAGAAGAGTCGCTACCAATGTAGATGTGAAGAGCTCATTCTAAGTGAATGGAAATAAAACAATACATACATTCATACTACGAAAAGCTTAAATGTATGTCACCGTTATATCCAATTTATTTTGATAAGTTTTTGCATATGCTTCTAACTGGGTCATATTTTATGCTTATTCTGGAAGAGGTTGTGATTTTAATGCCAGCATCCCCCCCGTCCCTCCACTGGCATTAGTTACAGTAATCTGATCTTCTGTTTGATGAGGATCAGCGAGGTGATGTCTGTGAAGTTCAGCTGGCTTCTGCCCACATGACTGCCAGGCCTGCCTCTATTGCCCCCAGCATACCGAGTAGAATCAAACAAAGCTTTATTATTGTAGTGCTGATCCCCCCTGAACCCTTTTCTTCTTACTGTTACTGAGAAGCATATTTTTAATGAAATGACATTCAAACCGTTATGTTTTTTTCTTCAGTACTTGAAGGCAAAAGAAAAAGAACGTCCCATTCTGCTGACTCGTCCCTCAGTTCCCATGACTCGGCCTCGGCCTTTTCCTCTTCAGTGGGATCTGAAAGCGAATCGGAAGAGAAGTACAAACATCGCAAACACAAGAGACATGCGAAGAGTAAACGGCCTAAAAAGAAAAGGAGGGAATCAAAGACGGAGAAGAACATTGACCTTCAGCCTGTCGAGCAAAAGTACTTTTAAAATTAATTTTCACAACTTCATCTGCTTATTACTCACATGAACCTCCAGTCTGATCTGTGTATTCAAGAATACATAGAAGTGATGGCATGATTAACAGAGAATTTTATTTTAAATTAACAACATATTGTTTTGTATATTGTTTTGTTGAAGCTCTCACAGTCCGGTGGAAAGAGAAATGCTGGAGGGAGAAAGTGAAGTGGAGGGAGAGAAGGAGCCGAGTGGGAGGAGAGAGAAGCCTGTGGTCCGACTGGAGGAAATCCCACCGGTGCCAGAGAACCGCTTCCTGTTGCGTCAGGACATGCCATCCCAGGAAGATAAAACAGAGATGTCAGTTAAAAACATTTTTTATTTAAGTTTCTTCATTAATACGTATACACTTAAGTAATTAACCGTATGTGTTTACTTTGACATTTGATATTTTCAGAGTTGAGAAAGAAGAAATGTCTGTTTCAACTGAGCCGAAGCCAGCCGTGTCCAAGTCTGGACGCAAGATCAAAGGCAGAGGAACAATGGTACGCTCGCCTTGACTTAGATCAGAGATCTGCCGGTTTAGACGATCAGTTCTGGTGCTCATTGAGTATTTGTTCATGCAGTAGTCTGCTTGTTTGACTAACTCCGAGAGTCAATATTTGTACACAAGGAGATGTTGGTCAGTCGATATTACTTCTTTTAAGGAGTCACATTCCAAGAAGAGAATAATTGATTGACATCTACTTATTGATCCCAGTAACAAAGAATATACCATTTTGTTTCCTACATGCTCATCTCTGCATGCTTACCTTTTCTGCTAAGATGATGTATTATATGCAGATGAAACCCTTTCATACAACAGTAGTTCTCAAATAGTGGGTGGAGAAAGTCACATGGGAGGCGGCATCTAATGAGCTTTGAGATTTGTTATGTATTCTTTTTAATGCCGTTTAAATTAGCAACATATTGTGTCTTTCTTGCAGAGATATCACACCCCCACAGGCTCTAAATCACGGTCTGCATCTGTGGAAGAACGGGGTAGCAGTGAAACTCCACCACATTGGAAAGAAGAGATGAAGAGAACCAAAGTGTATCAACCACCGAGCGTTGAGAGATGGAGCAAAGGAGACAAGTAGGACTTCATATTTTACCGTGTAACTTCAAACATCAGTTATTTCTTTATTCCGCTTCATGCATCTTTTGATTTAACAGGTTAAATGATCATTCCTCGAGCAGATGGGCGGACAGAAGTGACTCTGCATGGTCCCGCTCTGCAGAGCCCTCCTCAGACCCCAGCTCTGAGAGGTCCAGCCTGCGCCGCCAACAAAGAAAAGAGAAGAAGAAAGCCAAACACAAGAAGAAGGCCAAAAAACGAAAGCGTGCCAAGAAGAAGAGCCCCGAGAGCAAACCTCAAGAGCCTTCCCTGTCAGTGGGTGAAAAGGAAGCGTCGTCAGAGAGGAAGTCCAGAAGATCACACTCTCCAACCCGCTCCTCTTCAAATCAGCAGAATTCATCAACTCTGAGGGGACGGCGGTTCTCGCTGTCAGTCAGAGACTCTCGGTCATATTCTAGATCCTATTCATCAAGTCAGTCAAGATCTCGAGAGAGGTCCAGGTCATATTCCAGATCCAGAAGCCTTTCAAGGTCTAGAAGTCAGTCTTTGTCGAGATCCAGATCTCAGTCCTCTTCTCGATCCCGGTCTAGAAACAGGTCAAGATCAAGATCCAAGTACAGATCTTTGTCTCCACCCAGAAAGAAGAGTTTATCCAGATCCCCAAGAAAGAGGAAAGCCAGCAAGCACAAATTGGACTCCATGGTGTCCGAGAAACTTCCAGAGAGTAACGTTACACCTGTCCCCAGACTCCCGAGTATCCCGGCTCCTGAAAGTGCCCCAATGATCCCAATGAGTGACAGTCCCCCACCCTCACGCTGGAAACCTGATCAAAAGCCCTGGAAGTCTTCTTACGTCCACATTCAGGAGATTAAATCGAAAGTCGCTCCCAGCTCCTCCGCTAGACAAACAGTAGCTACTGGTAGAGAAAAAGCTCAGACTCCCATTCCACCAAAGTGTCTGCCAGGTGACTCTGAAAGCCACAAACCTGCAGGACGCTCACGCAGCAGGTCCTCCAGAAGCCGGTCCTACAGCCGCTCCAGGAGCAGAAGTTATAGTAGGTCCAGGTCTCGGTCCCCTCGTCAGTATAAAAGCAGATCATCCTCCTTCAGCAGATCAGACTCTGAAAACTCCCAGAAAGCAAGCAGCAACAAGAAGAGTTCCCTAGACAAGGAATGGAAAGAGTATTACAGCTCTCTGAAGAGGATCAACAATGAAGATACGAACATTTCACTCACAGGTAGTGAAGGTGCTCAGCCAGGATCAGAGAAGAGTGCGAGCTGTGAGCGCGGCCCTGATATCAGCGACTCGAGAAGTGTCTCTTCGGAGAAAATAGAAGAGAGCGAAGGCGCACAGGATCAAGAAACAAAGCAATGCAGCTCCATGCCGGCAGAGGGCCTTAATAGCCGGTCCGAATGGGATAGTGACAGTGATAAAGTCAGCCAAAGCAACACCCGGCCGAAAAAACAGAAATTGAACGAATTTCAGTCCAATGAACTTCTTGACAAGAAGTCGTCTGCTCCTACTGGATGGAATTCTGAAAGTGATTGTGAAAATATAACCTCCAGGACATTGGCCTTATCGGAAAAAGAGGAAGGGGAAGCTAGTACGGAATCGGATTGTGAGACTTCCAGAAAGACGTTGGAGGCCGGGGTCGCACTGGCACACGGGACTGCTGCTGCTTCTGGTCGGCCAGAGGAAAGTCCTGAGAAGACCCTGGCGCCGGCGAAGCACAAGAGCAAAAAGAAGGCCAAACGTAAGCATAAACACAAGAGAAGAAGCGAGAACAAAAGCGGCTCCCGTCACAGTAAGGACAAAGGAAAGAGATCCAAGAGGAAACATCAGAGGCTTAAAGAGACTTTTCACTGGCAGCCTCCTTTGGAGTTTGGAGAGGAGGAAGAAGAGGAAGAATCCAAACGAGAGAAGCCTAGTCCTAGAGTGGTCAAAGGAAGGCCTGCTGTGGGCAGCATGAATGAAAAAGTGACCTCTTTAAACAAGAATGCTAGTACAGAAAAAGAGGGAGGGCAACATAAAGCAAAGGAATGTATCAACAAAAACCCCAAACACCCTGAACTTCATCTTCACTCGTCCAAGAGGAACGGGGCCAGTGTCCCCAGTGTCCCCAGTGTCCAAGAGCAGGAGGCGTTGGACGATATGGACATCTGTACCCCAGAGCATGACGCTGAAATCGTAGAACATCCAGCCACATTTGATTTGAATAGTAACGAGTTTACCCTCAAACCGACCTCAAGGTCTTCAGATGTGGCGAGTAGAGATGGCGGTTCGCTCCCCAGCAGAGAGCAGCCCTCTGGTACAGCTGGTACCCCCGCCACAGCTGGTGGACCGCAGGATGAAGCCACCGCCGGCAGACCCGCTGACGCCGGGATCCATTTCAAGTGGAGGCCTCTGAAGGGAACGTCGGCTCTGCAGCACATGAACGTGCCGCCCGTCACCGCGAGAAACGTCCAACTCCAGGAGCCTCCCAACACGCAGGGAGTGAGAATGGAGGTGAAGAGCCAAAGCCGGGTGCGACCAGGCTCTCTGTTTGACGAGGTGCGTAAGACGGCGCGGCTCAACCAGAGGCCGAGGAACCAGGAGAGCTCCAGCGAGGAGACTTCCCCCTCGGCGGGAAATACGCGGGGAACGCGTTCCCCGAAGAAATCGCGCTCGGCTTCCAGTCAGCGGTCCCGCTCCAGAGGCTCCTCCCACTCCTCCAGCAGGTCCAGGAGTCGATCCCGCAGCTCCAGCTACTTCTCCAGGTGAGGCCGAAACACTTTCGATTAAACGAGCAGCAGCAGGAAATGTTTTTAAATACCGGAGAGGCTTCTTGGACAGTATCGCTGTGAGGGGGTAAACTTGATGGATGTGAAGCATTTGTTATAAAACAGTCGGTGGGGTTTGTAGTACCGACTTTGTTGTTCTATCTCAATGTGATGTACAACACAATCTAATTATTTTAGGAGCCGCAGTAGGAGTCTGAGGAGGAGACGCGGAAGAGGACGGTCGCGCTCTCGTAGCAGCACATATCGAAGTTACGGGAGTCGCAGGTACGGCCCGAAACACCCATTAAATATTCTGTTGAGCCCTCAACGGGTCCCGGGGGGGGAGTGTTTTCAGCTGAGGGGAGACCACAGAGAGAAGAAACCTGGGAGTGTGGGAGGTTTCCGTGCCGTGCTCTTTATTTTACATTTCGGCCCTGTAAAGGAATTCTTCATCCACAAGAAAAGGGAGAAAAGTCTTCCTGAATTGAAGTGAATGGGCTCCAGGTATAACAAGGTTATCAAAACATTAGTTTACAAACTCTCACAAATGATCGTTTTCTCAAAAAGAATAAAATAATATGTGAACTGTACACACAACCCTCCCAGCACTTTCCATTATATTTGTCCGTTGTGTATTTTATGTATGATTGTTTTTTTTAATCTATGCATCTGAGTTTTTTTTTCTTCTTCTTCTTCTTCTACCAGCCGGACGTCCAGCAGAAGTCATTCCAGAAGTCGCTCATATGAACGCCGTCGGAGATTCAGGTCTGTGAGCTTTTTAATGGTCTAAAGGGAAGAAATAGACATGTTGAATTGTTCACGAGTCCTCATAATTACAAATATAAACATAATCATGTAAACACCATATTTATGATAAAATGGAGATTAATTTTATCTTAATAATAAGTTTGAAAGGATACTTTTCATAAACTGGAACAAGTTTTTAGTAATAGAGTTTATATGTTCGCATGGAAACAAATGGTACTTAGTAATACATATCAAACATTAGAGATAAAACAAGTAGATGAATATTAATTGATTCTATTGGCTATTTTTGTATTCATATTTCAATAGAAAGTGAAGCTTTTCAGCTTTTTTCTTTGTCTTTGTCTTTCATTGTTCTTCATTTGTCGGACACGATCAGATAATAACAGACGTCTCCTTGGGCGTTAGAAATCGTGTTGGCCATTATTCGCCCCTTTCTTTCATTTTATAGAACAAAAGAGGAATCTTTGTATCAACAAAATAATGGTTTGTTGCGGCCCTTGAAGAGATCAGTTCTATCTCTAGTCATTAATTATAGTATCTAGCATTAGGCAGGAATAACCAATCAATCTTTCTGCTCTGAGCACGGACGCCACATCTAAATAGCCGTGGTGGTTCTTTATCTTCATGCCGGGACTTCTTTCCTTGTAAAGCCAAGTAGATCTGTGTGAAGGAAACTCTTTTCTGGAGGTGCCCCTAAAGTAATCTCCCTACGTCAACGCAGGTCAGACTCCGACGACAGCTATTCCAGTCGGAGTCGCAGTGCGAGCAGGAGGCGAGGAGGACGCAGGCGGAGCGACAGCTACAGGAGCTCAGACCGCCGCTCCCGGTAAGACGCTCTGCCCCCTGTTGCACCCGGCAAGCTGGCTGCTCTCCCGTCAAGCCTTTTTAACCTTTTCTCTCCTCCTCCTCGAGGCTGAATGTTACATTGCGGTGTCAACACCCAGACGCATTCGGCATACAGTAGTACAGCGTGCGCATTTAATAACGCATGCATGAGAACTCATATTTTCCCACGTCTCTTGCTGCAGGTCGTCGCGCTCTTCCAGCGGCAGTTCTTCCAGGCGCAGAAGTCACAGCCGCAGCAGTCGGTACCGCTGAGCCTGCGGCAGGTTGTTGGTTTAAAGTCTGCCAAAAGAGATCAACGCAACAAAGTCTGAACCCTCCGCACGCCGTCACTGTCCTCATGAGGACACGCCGTCGTCTAGACGGTTTCTAGTGTGACAGCCTGAGGGGTTGAATGTCATAGTTTAAATAAATAAATAAATAAATCACTTTACAAGCAGCTCTTCTTATTTTAGGGCCTGTCACAGCGGTGAACTAAAGCCTATAGAAGTATAACAAAAATAAGAAATACGCTATATGTATTTTATATTTCATATTTATATATTACTTTTCTACTACTTCTGAAATGTACAACTATTATACTGCGAGTGTCTAATCCTCTCAGTTCTGACGTCTGTGAGGAGTTTGTGGGTATCGGTTGAGGTTATGCCTTAAATGCTGTCTTTTATTTCTAGAAGCCCCTCGTTCAATGGAAGAAATAACTGTGTAGCAGTTTCAAGCTGTAATTTCTTTGTTCCATATGTTTATTACTGGATTAGGAATGTTAAAAAAGCTGTAATTGAAGATTGATATGTCTGAACAGTTATGAATGTTTACACATAATAAATACCACAGCATCTTAAAGCCTATGTTTCTTATTTTCTCATGTCAGGTAACTGCAGATGTTCTTCAGAATGTGTACCTTCATAATGGCGCCACCTAGCGTTCACTTCAGAACTGCAGCTTGTGTGTGTAAAATCCAGTGAGCTGCACTGCAACGTCTTCATCCATGCAGATTTAAGTGTGTGCATTACATTATGTAAAACTAATTAACTTAAATACTTATTGTAGTTTTCTTAATATAGAGTCCACAATGCAACTATCATTTACTCACTTCGTTGGAATAAGAAAAAAGGGACACAGCTCCATCGTTGTTCCCGCTCTGAACTAATTGACGATGTGTTCCCTCTTTGCTAATTGTTTACATACAATTGCAGGTGTGTGAGCTCCTCTCTTACTCTCCATGATAGAAACTAAGAATGATCCGTCAGATAGAGATCCTATTGAATAAAACAGCAACGACTTTGTTGAGTCTGTGAGTGCAGCAGTGCAGTTTTATATTTAAAAAGAAGATACTTTTACCTCATTTGGCCTCAAAAAGCCCTCAAATTAAAAAAAATCTGAGAAGAAAATATCTCTTTAGTTATAAAAGGTGACATTTCCTCATTTTATGAAAGTAAATCCGGTTCATCTTGTGTCAAAGGCTTTGAGTTTCATTACATTTCGCTGACGCTTTTATCCAAACTTACAATCCTACACTGTAGACACAGCTACCCGGGGTAATTTGGGGTTAAGTGTCTTGCTCAAGGACACATCGACTAGGACTAGCACATCCGGAGATTGAACCGCCGATCCTCTGATTCAAAGACGGACCTGCTAACCTGACACAGTCACTCAGTCGTTTCCACTCCTGCTTTGGCTTTTGTTTATTTTTAATTAATATGTATGAGTAAATGTAGATGCAAATGTGTGTCTGAAAAGATGTATGTGAATATTAGTGTGCACATAAAATGTATAATATTTATTAAAAGTGCAAACAAGCTAATTACAATTGATGTCCACGCTAAGGTAAAATAGCCAAAAAGGCTTTTACTTGTGCCTAACCATTAAATCCCTGAATGTTTCCTTCACAAAATATGTCCTAGTTCCCTTTTTAATAATAAGAGTTTTTTTTATACGACTCAAAATCTCCTTTCAAAATGTTAAAGCTTCATTTGAATTCAATGCCTCCGGTTCCATGAAGAAACATATTTACCCTGCTGTCACTTTCCACAGAATATCTCCTTGTCAGTTTCTCTGGGTCTTAAATGTTTCACACTATATCATATGAAATATTAAACACCTTTTTTTTCCAGATGAAGCAATCCAAACCACACAATTTCTTCCTACTATTTTCTGAATCAAGATTAAAACCTTCTCAAGGCGAAATGAGTTTCAAGATTGTATGTCACCTTTGGTTGAGTGGACAGCTTCACTGTATCCACACGGACGTTGTGGGCTCCACTGACTCCCAGACATAAAGTGATGAATGGGACTTGCTCCAGGTTGCAATCAATTTTCTTCTCACCTTGTTATGAGCGTATTGACTTCTACTCCATACAGTCTACTCAGGAATGAACAATGGCATTGGGGTTCAGGGATCCTTTAGGGGGGTTAAAGACAAGGCTGAATTATTAACTGGGCAAAGTGGGCAACTGGTCCGGGCCTCCGGGCCCTCACGAGCATGGTGGCTCCACTGTTGTTTCAGAAAATGAATAGCCAACTATCTGATAATTGATTGTTCTTGGCAAATTTGCACATATCATGGTAAACTCAATATCTTTTGTATAGAACAAGATATGTTTTTATTCGCCGTCTCTTATAAATCCATGGGTATTTTCTCCCATTTTCTGATGTGAGGTAAAAAAAAAAAAAAACGATAAAAGAATCTGCATTAGTTAAAATAATTGTTAGTCGCAACGCTAGTGGCATTTGTGTTGTGGTAATGTGTTTTTTTTTTATATTCATCACCTAAACCCAATATGAACAAAACTAATAGTATTGTATTATATGTAGAGGCCCTGTCACGTAGAGGGGCCAAGTCTAATTATTCTGAATTATTCTAGATTATTCTAATTATCCAGGTAGAAGTTTATTTGTTGATTGTGAGAAAAAAATATTTTAAATAAGGTGCGTTCAGATACAGCGTCATATGTTAATGGCGGGCCCGTCATATGGCGCAACACAGCGTTCATACGTGACGTAAATGAAGTTACAATGACTTCTGCAACAACCGAATAAACCTCATTTGAACCTCCGCAGCTCTCTGCCCCACGTGACGTCACCCCGTAGCACGAGCGCACAGTGAGAGAGGGGAAGTGCACCCGGGTTTTGCGCCATATGGCTTCGTGTCCTTCCCACAGTTTCCCTGCGCACCCCAAACAAAAAGAAGAGAATGAAAAAAGAAAGGAACAGAACGCCACCCCATCCAAGTAGCCCCGAGTACAAAGAAATGCGCCTTTCTCGCAACTCCCCGGTAAACGGTGCCGTGTCCCTTTAAAAACGTCTGACAAAAAGCCCATCTGATCCCCGAGCTCCAATCACCAATTCCTCCTGCAAAAGCAGCCTCTGCATTTTTTGTCTGTCTGAATGCTACAGCCGCACGGGGGGGTGGGGGGGAAAGATTGAGGATAAGGCAAACACTGAAGAAATGTGATAATTCAACGGTCATTTTCATGGCGGAGGGAACACTGGTGCGAAAGGAGTTATTCTGGGACTCCTTCGAGCCTCGAAACGCTGGATCAAAATGGTAGGCTACGGAGGAGAGCGCTGCATTTTTTGTTTATTTTTTTGTATGTGTGTGTGTGCGTGCGTGTGTGTCCCTCTTTGATCTCTTGCAAATGTGAGCTACTTAGCAGGCCGATGAAACTTAGCGCACTTTGCGCCTCGCCGTGTGTTCGTACCGCCGCTGCTGTCACCACCGCGAATTCAGTGCTTTCCACCCCGAAGTTTGTAACTTGCCGACGCGGCACAAGTTGGAGGGGGGTGGGGGGTGAAGCTGCCGAAAGAATGCAGCGGCTACAATAGCTACATTGATGCGGAGAAGGAGTTACATTATTTCATATCGGGGCGCTCCTGCTGCGCGAGAGGGCTCTCGGGTCGTGACGGGTGCAAAAGGAGACGGCGCGAGGGAAAGTGCTTCTTTCTTTCTCTCCCTCCCGGCAGCCGGTGCAGGACAAGACCGCGTTGACGTCCGTGCATCCTCGGTGTTGTCTAAAGAGAGGAGGAGATGTCACTCTTCAGTTTCACAAGTTCACTCTGTTGCAGGTGACACTCGGCCGGAAAGGGGTCTGACTATTCAAGCAGGTCAAGCCGGAAGTGCCATTCTAACATTTTCCGTGGTGTAATGGTTGATAGTCACAGCAGGTTGCAGTTTTGTTGGATCATGTTTAGTTTGCTGCATGAGCTCAGTTTCTCTTTCTTCACTTTTACAGTCGACCAGTTATCATTACAAACCTTTTTTTAATGTTTTTTAATGAATTCCCTTTCATGATGTGAAGATGATCCCGCACAGACGGACTGATAGAGTTCTGGGAATGGAGGCAGATAGTGAGGCCGACAGTCCGCTCTGTCTCCGGGGTCATATTAGGATGCCTCATTAGGAAAGCATGTGGAGCTTGATGCAGTGGTGGAGTAATCCCAGCGCGCGTTCACATCTGGAGGCTTGGGTTAATATCTGGGTCAGGTCAGTGGGGTCAGCCCTGGTGGGAGCTGGGTGGCTTCTAGTGGGAGCAGACAGGGAGACGGAGGTTTTGTTCGGGTTTTGTTCCCCCTTTTTTTTTTTTACTATTCGCCGTTTTTTGAGAGTAAACCGTGACGGGCAAAGTGTGCTTGGCGAATGCAATGCTCCGGTGATTAAAGATAGTGTGCCTTTTGACTGTTTTGGTGAACGTGCCCCAGATAATTTATGCAATTACTTTGCTGACGTCAGAAGCCGATTTGTCTCCCGCTAATTTTGTTTTTAGCGTTATCCACAAACTCCCTTATTCATGGAGATGGATTACCTAACGGGCCTACCATATTAACCACTATTATAGCCGGGGCCAAGGGGTCAGGTGGCCCTTGAACCGGACCGTCTGTATGAAGCGACTCTTCACACTTCTGGTTTGAAAACAACAAAAAAGATACAGAAACTACAAACTACTTTTTGAAAAACAACGATTTACCACGTGACCGTTGTGCCCGAGTTGTTTGTAGTCGTTTTGTCTCCTTCAGTCTGTGTGGGTGTTTCCCCCGAGTCGGTGGGTCCGATGGCTTTTACATGTCTCTGCCCATCGTCTCTCTCCCATTCTCATCTTCAAACCATTGTTTTCAAACTATCTTCTTTTGCCCAATTTGGTGCATTTCTAAGTCACTTCACTCCCATGCACACTTTCGATAATCACCCCGCTCACTTGTGAGCATCCCACGCTGTTCGTTGGTCCCGAGCAGCTCCTCCTCTCTCTCCTCGCAGGCTGCTGTGAGTTTTACGTAACTGCCTATTCAGGGCATTCCTGCCCACCCTTGACTTTGAGGCGTCACCGTCTCTGGCTGCTGAGCGAGGTACCGTCTTTAGTCCTCGTGACTAGTGCGGCCATTCCTGAACCCGGGCAACAAACATCCTCGGAGGCCGCTCTCCGTGGAAACTCTCACTACACTGTAGATGCTGCTAATTTATGCCCCCGAGATTAAGAACCGGTGGACGCGGCTGCAGAGAGCAAGGTCAAACTCAAACTCACTGGCCTTATGCAAGCTGTCTTTTGTTCTTGTTGATAAAAGTTTTCCCCTAAGTGATTAGGGTTGAGTTTACTCTTTGTATAAATCAATTAGTATTGTTTCCCAGCAGTACAAGATGGTGTTGGCAAACTAATTTAACCCCCTATGGCACTTTAAAAAAATTAAAATGTAACCTCATTATCACAGAGGCCAAACGGCTCTTTTCTTTTTGTCCAACTTGATATGAAGATTTCGATTTACCTTTTTTCACTGCCAGGCGTTTTTAAAGATGTTTCAAGTATTTTCTGTTTGAAGTGATCTGATCGCTTTTAGCTGAATTCAGGCAAGAGAGAGAATTAGGAGGAGCTTTACAGCTGATAGGAATGAATTTGTATGCAGTTTTTATATAATTACCAAGCAGGAAAGTAGGGATGCTTCATCTGATAGTCATCCTAAATATTTATTTAACGTTTCGTTTGTTTGTACACACAGATTCTTCCGAATCACCCATTTTATGCTGTTTATCTTATTTATTCAAAATCTTTTTATAGTTTCATGTTTTGGGAAATTCACCTTCTGACGTTCTTGCAGAATGTTGGATAAGCACAGGTCAGTTGCCTGCCCCCAAATATAAAGCTCCAGCCAGCAGCTGGGTAGCTTAGCATAAAGTCTGGACACGGCTAGCAGCGCAGTTTGAAGGATTTAGTTACTGTTCACAGTCCGAGCAGAGCTAGCTCGGCTAATGGTCACTGGCTGTAGATCCATATTCAACGTGTCGTTACTGTGAGAGTGGGGCTGTCGGTCGTCTTGTCCAACAATAGAAAACTAAAATACATTTCCAAAATGTCTAACTATTCCTTTATGCTCATATTCACCGTTTATCTGCCCTCCATTGTTTGGTTGCGGCTGTAGAAAGCCGATGCTCCTCCTCCACCTCCCTTTTTTTTCTCTCCGTCCTCTCTGACCTTCTCATCAAACATATCACACACACACACACACACACACACACACACACACACACACACACACACACACACACACACACACACACACACACACACACAGTATCGAGACACCAGAGAGATCCCTCTGATAAGGGGCTCTTGCGTTGGCCTCTTTTCTCTGTGTGTCATACTATAAAAGGGGTAATGTAGATATCACAGTTTCATCCCGTGTAATTGCCCTTGGGTACGTCTGCGCCTGCTGGTTGCTCCACATCAGAATGATCTTTCGTCTCAAAGATGCATCTTTCACTCTTTGTGCCGTACATATTCGGATACATCGTAATTTCTGATCTTTTTCCTCCTTGATATTTCACAAATAGACGTATCTCGTCTGTGCAGCCCTCCACACTCTGCTGTGCCACAGGTATTTGGCGTGGCATCTCCTGTGTTTGCTGATGAATGCATGCACAGCAGGCAGGAGTATGTGTGTGTGTATGTGCACTGGCTTGGGAACAGTGTGTTACGACTCCAGCAGAGAGAGAGAGAGCGAGAGAGAGCGAGAGAGAGCGAGAGAGAGAGAGAGAGAGAGAGAGAGAGCGAGAGAGAGAGAGAGAGAGCGAGAGAGCGAGAGAGCGAGAGAGCGAGAGAGCGAGAGCGAGAGCGAGAGAGCGAGAGAGCGAGAGAGAGAGAGAGAGAGAGAGAGAGAGAGAGAGAGAGAGAGAGAGAGAGAGAGAGAGAGAGACCACGGGCCGCTCTCTTGGCCAGGCTTCCTGACTCAGCTCTTCGGCCCAGACACAAACTTCCTGGCGGAGCTTCAGTGCGGAACAGTCTAACCTCGTCGCTGCCCCCCTCCAGCACGCTTCTTTGATTATCCCACTGCTCGTCCGAGTCATCACAACTTTTTTTTTTCGATGCCTCCTTTCAACATCGCTCCTAACTGATAAGGGCGCCGTTGTCCGGCCCGTTCAAAGGACACACGCTTTGCAAAACCCTGCAGCTCGGGCAATCCTGCTCACGTTGTCAAATTTTAATGTACTGTACGTCGCCAAGATGCTGCTCCATGCTGTTCTCATCCTTATTTTTGTTTGTGCAGCCCAATTTCACGCTTGGGCGAACGCATATCAGTTGTAGATTGACTTGTCACTTGTGGTTGCATTTACATATAGATGGAAATGTATTCAAATCTAAAGGTGAACGCTGGTGGAGAGCGCCGCCAGGGTACGACTGGGGCGAGTGCACGCTGCTAGATTAGGACCGAGAGAAGCCGACGGTGTGGAGGGGAGATGGGCGGTCTGGGATTAGAGCAGCACTGATGCTGATAATATTGTCTTTATTAATTGCAGCCAGCAGTCAATGCTGTGGTTAAGAAAGTTAAATGTTTAAATGGCCCGAGGGGAAGAAAATAATGAGTGAAAAAGTTGCAGCTCATTTTTAAGTAATTTAGCATGTGCTGCACTTTTACCTGTTTTCAGTTCCCAGGACTTTGTGATATATATATAAATATGTTCTTTTCTTTTGACCACTGATCCTACCCGGTGAACCATAGCGGAGTATCGAGCTGCTAAAGAGACCGGTACTGAGGTAATAGGTATGTTTATAAGTATACCACAATGTATCCATGTGTTTATTCTTAAATTCAAATGGCCAAGAGTCTCTCGTAATGCAGAGTTTGGATGATCTGGAGGACAGATTTGTCCACCAATCTACACCACACATGTTCTGAATTCTATAATCCCAAAGCACAAGGTGTAACTGCCCCCCTTTAGTGTGATGATCAGATAAAAAGTGTCATCCCGATGAGTATTAAACTCCACTTTAATGTGACCGCGGCGCGTTTGACCTCAGCAGTGGGCATGCAGCCGACCGCTGCTGTTGCTTCCCCCTTTCGTCATTGACCATTGATTTTTATTAGATCTTTTTATTTTTTTATTGCCGACGTTCTAACGATCACCGAGAGGCTTGTTAAAAGTGAGACCTTGTCTCTCGTGGTATTCCCAGTCTGGCTCGGCTACGAGCAACATGTTTGATAACGGGATAATAGGAGTCTCGGCACATTTGAGATCCTCTCTTTGCACGCGTCAGCAGCCGCGACGCATACGGCACGTTTCTTTATTTCCTGTTTACTGACGTGGGCACAAATGCATGATTATGATGCAGGTACGCTTGCATGGGCATTCGGGGTTACAGACGCGTGGGCGGGGGTGCTTGTGCGTCTGCTACTGTATCTGCTGCTTCTACCTCAAGGTCAGTGCCGGGTCTCTGTGCTGATTGGATTTAGAGAGGAGAGCAGTGGAGAGCAGACGGAGGAGAAATCTTCCACTAGACACATGGACGGTTTATGAGCAACACTGACATAGATATAAATATATATTATATATATATACACATATATATATATATATATATATATATGTGTATATATATTAAAAAAAAGCCACCCCTCTAACTCAGGAGCAAGTCAGCCAGACTACAAGAGTGTTTGTTGTGCGTATCTTTTTGGAGTCCTCGTGTGTCACTTTGTAGTCTGTTTTCATCTTGTTGTGGTAGTTTTGCATCTTGTTTTGGAGTCATGTGACTCTTTGTGGTTGTTTTACGTCTCATTGCATCATGTATGCTTCTCTGCGGCCGCGTTGCATATTTTCCTTGCAGTTTTAGCATCTCTTTGTGTTCGTTTTACCGTTTGCATTTCTGTGTCATTGGATTTGCCCAAATGGGGACACGTGAGACCGGCTGGGACCCCTGGGCCAGTGCCCAATAGGCCTATTCAGCGATTCATCCATGACTGGATACAAACGCTTACCGCGGGGAGACCACTTGGCAGAATGCTTTCCGTCCATGCCAGTCTTGCCCGTCCTGTACGCTCGATCAGATAACGCCTCGAGGGTTACGCCGCTGTTTTCACCCGGAGAGTCCGAACTCGCCCCTGTGGCTCTGCTTCTCTGGGACTGGACCTGTGTGTCGTTTGGCCTGGGCAGCAGGGAGGACACGGTGTCGGTCATTAGCCTGATGACTTTTTAATGGCCGTCTGATTGGACTGTGCCAGAAATGACATGCCCTTGTCTCGTTCGGCGTGGTTGTGTTTACACGTGACCCGATCCATATCCTGGCCCTTAAGAAAAGCCCTTTACCGTTACCGTGAGGCCAAAGTTGCTGTTGCAGCTGGGGTGTGTGTGTGTGTGTGTGTGTGTGTGTGTGTGTGTGTGTGTGTGTGTGTGTGTGTGTGTGTGTGTGTGTGTGTGTGTGTGTGTGTGTGTGTGTGTGTGTGTGTGTGTGTGTGTGTGTGTGTGTGTGTGTGTGTGTGTGTGTGTGTGTGTGTGTGTGTGTGTGTGTGTGTGTGTGTGTGTGTGTGTGTGTGTGTGTGTGTGTGTGTGTGTGTGTGTGTGTGTGTGTGTGTGTGTGTGTGTTGCTCTCCTATGTCCACGGCCGTGAGAGAGATGAGGCCTGACTCGGTGCCCGCTCTCCTTCCGCCGGGTGTCAGTCACGTCGCGCCCCTCAGCAGGAGGCCTCGCTGTGGAGAGGACCGCTTGGTGTGCTCTTTACTGTAGTTTGAAGTGACCCCCCCCCCACACACGCACACACCACCGGGTGACCAGAGGGGCTGGATCTTGAGCTCAAGGGATTGCTGTCTCCATGGCTGTGGATGTTGGGTCATCTCTTTGTGTGGACGGTCATGTCCAAGTGGAGTCTTCCCTGTGCAGACGGACAGTTTGATATTCGGCTGGCAGCAAGTCACACTTGTTGGTGAAGGCATTTATTTAGAATTTTAAGTGGTTGGTTTCGTGGAATTTTAAAGACTTGTTTTGCATCAACTAATTAATAATAATAATCAGTTCTGGTCCAAAAGAACCATAAAAAACCTTTTTGCCACTTGCATGTTGTGTTAAAACAGTTGATTGACAACAAAATTAATCAAACCTGGATATTCGCACAAGTCATTTATCAAGTGGAAATGCTGAACATTTCTGGTTTCAGTGTCAATAAATGGAAGATATGCAGTTTCTTTTTTCTGCTTTAAATATTTATTGACTGAATATCTTTATTTTCGGGGCTGTCGGTTGGGCAAAACTTGGGAAAATTGCGATGGCCGCTACCAAGATATTGAGTTTTGGTCACGTGGTTGTTTATTGGAATGAACCTCCATCTCCATGACAAATGAGCAAACTCCATCCACCAATTACAAGGTGGTAAATTATGCAAAATCAGACATTAAATGTGAACTGATGTTCAAAGCAATTATAATATGCATCATATGAAGCCACACTCCTGGTCAGCGTAATTTATTTGGACAATAATGTAACACAATTATATAATAGTAACACGATTTCAATAATCAAAATGTTCCCAAACGGAGATGAATATTTATTTATTAATTTAATATTGTATAATTTTGGTTGTCTTCACAGATATTATTTTTACATTAATATTAGGCACTGCACTCAAAATTGATGGTGAATAATCCAAATGACTCATGGTTCAAATAATGTGCAATGTGTAGGTATATTACAGCAGCACACAAAGATAAATGTTTTATCTCTATTGCCCACAGACGTGATCATAAAGATGAAGAAGCTGCTGTGAGAGGACACTGAGTTCAGTCTATTTGCAGGCTTCAAGAAGGCTTTCACCCCCACCGTGTTTCCCCTGAGACTCCCCACTGCTTGAATGCAACCTGTCCTCGCTCGCCCTATCGACGTGTCCACCGCTCTGCGCTCTGACATCGGCCCCACGGATCAGTCGGTTCACCTCGCCAAGCAAACGAGACTGTCGAGGAAGTTGTCGTTCGGTTCTCCGCTCGCAGGTCTGCCGTCTGACATGGCGGCTGCAAAATGGCAGCAGGATGGCGTTTTGGGGAGACGGTAGCTTTACTGAACACAAGAGAAACGTCTAGAGAGATGACTTTAAGACGTTATCCAGGTTTACTGGTTGCTGTTACAGGTTGGCCCACAGTCAACTACATTCAAGTGAACACATTTTTTTTTTTTTTTAAATGGCACGTCCCTAGCGACGGAGACAAAACCACTTTACAGAGGAGTTCATCCATACGGGCCCTCGAGTGCAAAGGTGTGAGAGAGAAAAGGGCCTTCACACCAGTGAAGTGAAGTCAAATCTGAGAGGGGGTTTCATTGTCGGACTCGACTCTCTGGCTCAAGAGTCGGGCCTCTGCCAAGTGCATACCAGCCACCCTGACATGGCTGAGCCACTTACTTTTATATCACACGCTCTGATTGACACTGATTGTGAGTTTGCCCTTGCACCTCGGAGTCTGACCATCACTGAATATAGCAACAGCAAAAATTAGCCAAACAATTTGTTAATGAAAGGCCTCCTCCTGGGCCACGCAGTAATCCTGTGTCTCATTCATTACAGCTTTATCAGAGTTACACACTTTAATTTCAATTCAAGTATCTCCAACAGGCTGACCAGGGGAGTCTTTTTCTTTTAGATGTCTTAATTATCTTCCCGAAATGTTGTGCTAATGTGACGTCTGGTGAATTATCTGAGTGCACCCCCATTAGAGCAGTTCAACAATGGATCGCTAGATTTGGTTTGTTGTCAGTTGTGACCTTTCAGAGACATTGTGGCTATTCATCAGCCCAATTAGTATGATTCTGAATGGGGAAAAACAAGAACATTTGATCAGGTTGGATCAGGGATTAAATCTGCTGGTGGAGACTACCACATGATCGGAAGCTTTAGAACTTCAACTAAATAGACGTTGTGGTGAGATTGTGGTTTCTGCTCGTGTAATACTGCAGTGGGAAGAGCATTTCATAACAAATACTTATTTACATCTTCAAAACATGTAACGGTACAGAAGCGGTTCTCAAACATTTTCTCTCTCTCCCCACTTGGAGGAAGACGAATGTTCATGCCCCAACAACACTAACATGTTCCATGCTGTATTTCTATTGAAATAATAACTTTTTGTGTCTCCTTTTAAAAAAATAATTATTCCAATAACTTTCAAGTAAACCAGATTGCTCCATCAGACAAAAACAAATAACATGTGTTGGAACAATGCAGACAAAGTTCTATCTGCACAAAAAACAACTAATATTAATATCACTAATATCAAAGAAATAGCTTATTGTGGCTGCAATTTCCCTGTTGTGCACAGAATATCTTTTCAAGATAATAACAATAAAGTGCAACCTGTCAAAAACTAAACAAGTTCAAATATTTGGCAAAAAGTTTTACACTGCATATCTTTTCAAAACGACAAAGAGCAAACAAATGTGTGCATATATATGTGTGACTAATCAAGTTTCCTCAGTATTAGTGGCTATAATGAGCGCTCCACTACAAGTACATTTTTTTAAGTGGGGGTTGCGTACTTGATACGACCGATGAATTCATGCTCCATGTTGAACTTTTGTTTTGAAGGGCAACAGCAGAAAAAACTAATTTCACAGAAGTAGGGCGAGGCTTGGCTGTCGCTCAAGTGTAACCTGTTAACGGCACAACATAAACATTTACACGACGGTACAGGCATTTCACCATGGATTTATTAATGACTTGGTTTTATGTCTGTGTGCTTTGTACTTTGGTAATATGGAAAGTTATCAATAAAATCATTTCTGCATTTCCCCCTGGGCCCAACCAGTGCGCACTACTAGAAGGGAATCATTTGAGAACCACTGCAGTACAGTGAAATAAATAACATATCACATCGACTATATATAAATGATATGGCCGTTTAATTGAAAGGCATCGAGAGTCACCGTGTGCAACAAGACCTCAGGGGCCTCCGCCCGGCGAGAGGAGCCCCCCGCATGTCGTGTTGGCAGATGAAATGAGTACGAAGGCGGCTTTGATCGGAGCCCGTTTAAATGACGCCTGTCGTTGGGTGCGTGGGTAATCCCCCCGCTGCGTGTTTGTCGCAGGTCAGGCCAGATATGAATAATGTATTGGAGACATCTGAGTGAGAGGCTGGGTAAAGGTGGCTCTCCCTCTAATGACAGCAACAAGCTCTCTCCCTGACATTTCCAAGCAAGAGGAGGAGAGATAACGACCGGCAAAGATCGAGTGAAGCCAATGTGGCCTTTAATTGCAAAGTACTCACTCAATTTGTTTGGCTGTTCATGATGAAACGATACCGTTGGTCTTTATTGCATATTGTGATGGAATCGCTTCAACTATCTGCTCTGGGATTAAATGTTTTTTATGATGAAAATAACGCAATCCACAGATTTACATCCAGCAGTATTTGTCTGTAGAAGGATACAGTGGAGTTTGTAGTTTGAAAGAGGCAATATCCGCATTACGGAATTATGTGTGTGCCTTAACTCTGAGCGCTCGTTAAGATTAGATTAGATTTTACTTGTATAGTCCGTTCTCACAGCACGTATAAAATTCACAGTGATCGCTGTGGAGCCTTTAGCTGCCATTTAAATGTTTAGTACTTTCATTTCAAACAATGGGTGTTGGATTTCACGCAAATACAAAAGCAGGCTTCTCATTTCTAGGTGGCAACAGTCAATGTCATCTCCTTAGTGGAGGAGTCAGCAACCTCTCCTTTCCCATTTTCCACCCAATAGAATGTGTCTGGAGACGCAAAAGCTATTTGATATCACAGCTTATAAAGTGTGTGTGTGTGTGTGTGTGTGTATATATATATATATATATATATATATATATATATATATATATATATATATATATATATATATATGTATGTATATATATATATTATATTGCCATTTTACTTCTTGTAACAATATCCAACTCTTATGAAGAGGAGAAGTGAAGAAAAATACAAATGTTGGTCATACAACTTTGCAAGTCTTGAGTGCAACTTTTACCCTGATGACTTTTACCAAGTGTACCAAGCGGTGCCAGCAGGGCATTGTGCTGCAGCTCGGGAGGCCTCAAACGGCCGATTCACACCATTCAGTCTATTCTGTGAAGCCCAAAAGTCAGGCCCTGGCAGGAGGCAGGGCCACCAGGCAGGAGGCATCACGAAAGAGGCCGGAGAAATGAGGCCAGGCCCTTGAGGCAGGAGGCACAAAGAAAGAGGGAGGGCCAATGGGAAGGAGGCCAGGTCCATGGGCTGGATGCAGGAAGCAGGGCCAAGGAGTCAGGAGTCAGGAGTCAGGAGTCAGGACCAGCTTCAGACGCATCCAGGTCCAATGGAGCCTATGAGGAGAAATGGTACAAAGACTCCGGGGAGGAAGTAGAGTTCGTAAAGTGCAATGAAGAGATGGAAATTCATCGTAGAAGAGCTCTAGAGTAGCAGCAGCAGTTTGGTTCACCATCGACGGGGATGACGGACGGAGCGTCTGAACGCTGATTGGCTTTCGCGACTCGCCGTCGGACAAATAATTTGCTTTGCGCCGTTCGCGTCGCCTGGTGACATTTTCTTTATTCGCATCCATTTTTGCGTCTGCATTGACTTTTCCTGGGGTGAACTCCCTCAAACCACGTGCACTGCTGTTGGTTGTAGCATGCTAGCTAATTATCATTACAGCTAGCATGAAATCAAAACGGATGTTGTTGTTCTCGTCGACGCCGATACACACGGATTAAATCACAAAGCCTGAGGCCAAAGCCTCGTGTCACAGGCAAACGGTCATCATCCTTACAAGACATGGAAAAAATAAGCAGCGTTATTCTTGTGTTGCACCCTGTGGCAGTATCAACATGAATGTAATTTAAATGTTTGTATTGTAGTTTGACAGGGTACATGAGTGAGTCAGAGTACTATGGTATGCTAATGTCGATGATAGAAAGGATGGTTGTTTGCTCAAATTAAATATTTATTTGCTTTGTAATAATTTCTCTCAGAGAAATAATGTGCCTAAAATGCCCACTTCAAGCGCAGCATTAGGGCGTACAGACTTCTGCAGACAGTGGGGAAACCATTTGGGAACTCATTTGGAGTCTTGTTTTACAGGTGCGTATAGTAAGCATCATTATTTAGCTTTTCAAATCCAGAGGATCACATTGTCAGACCTATTAATGATGGCCGAGACATGCAATCCTGAGGAGGTAGAGGAATAAGCCTCAAGGGTTTGGGGCAATCCCAGTTATTACCTTCGCATTGAAAATGCGGAAGGTCATGTTTTGATCGCTGTGTATTTGTATGTGTGCGTGCGTGTTATATACAAGTCATAAAGTGTTAAACCGAATCGCATGAAATTTGGTGGGATAATTGGTTATTATTCGGGAACCATTTGATTAGATTTTGGGAATTGATTGGGTCAAAGGTCAAGGTCATGAAAAGGTCAAAATCTTCTTTTTACCATAGCGTGGTCAATTTATATCCAATTGGCATGCAACAAATGCCAGAATGTTCATAATGCAATGCCCAATCTTGTGATATGCAAAGGTATGCGCTCTACCGAGTGCCCATTCTAGTTCTGTATTAAATTATATGGACTAAATCTACAATTTAAAGTAACGTCATGGAAATACACCCATTGTAATAGAAACAATACTGCACTTGTGTTGCAGGTTTGAATATTATATCATCCTATATTCTAAATAATCATGTTGTGTTTGGGCTGGCAAGAACCTTTTGGGGCCCATATTTTGTGAAACTCCTCAGCACACTCATTAAACTTCCTGAGAAATCGCATGACTTATGGTTATCCCCTATTAACACATTCTTGTCTCAAACCTCCCCCATCTGCTTCCTCGCCTCGAAGTTCCACCTCTCTCTTATCCGTCTGCTCTAACCTTCAACTCATGAATCGGCCTTTGAAGACCCATTAACTCGTCCCCTCCCTAAGACAGCGCTCTCTCTCCCTAATTGTCATAACACCATGAAGTCATCTCTCCCTCCGCCTTCCCACACTCGCTAGCCGTGTGCTACCTGACCCATCTGAAGGAAGACAACCGAGGCCTTTGCCAATTTAAAATACAATGATATTAATTTGATGCTAAGCTGACAATGTTTTGAATCTATTTCTCTTGTTCATCTTATAGAATTGAATCTTTGACGGCGTTGTCCTATTCGAATGTCAGAAGACGATCATTATCACTAAAGCAGCAAAACTTCCAGTCTGCAACTTTCACTTGATCTGATTACGGCTGCAGCGGTTTGCCCTTGGGCGACGTCCGTAGCCTCGCACGGGGATAGATAACCCGATCTTCACTCCTCTCTGGCTCCGAGTCCAATTTAGGAGCTCAAAACTATGAATAAATCTTACACTCCCATAATTGAATTCTTCATACGGACCATATTTTGAAGGTTAGGACCAAATGCAAATCCATTTCCCAGCTTTAACAATGAAGTAATTTCATTGATCTTAAATATGTTGGGCAGCTATCTTAATTTGGCAGCAAATGCCATAATAATCCTGAAAAATAAATTATGAATTTAATATCTTGCCTTTTTTCTTTGTGTGTCTTGTCCTGAAAATGCAACTCTAAATACTGAAAGATATGAGATGTAGAGATGTAATTATGGCTCGCAGCTATATCATGTCCAGCCAAAACGAGGTTTATATTAATACTTTCCTATTCTGCCTTGAAGACAATCCTAGAATGATGAATTCCATTAAGTGTTTGCAGTGTTAGTTGGTATTTATTTTGCATGGTTTCCATAATTATTTCTCCAGACGTGTTTTGTCTTGTGCATAATTCTCCGTTCCACAGGGACAGTGCAGTGAGTGGGTGTGCTGAGAGAGCCGGCTAATGGGGGGGAGATGGCACTGAATACCAATTCAGAGCACTCGGTCTTTGCTGAGACCAGACGATGTGTTTGTTTGTTGTGTGTGTGTGTGTGTGTGTGCGTGTGTGTGTGTGTGTGCATTTGTTTTTTGTGCATGATTTCACATCTCATATGAGTAAGTTTGTGTGTTTGCTGCTCTGTCCCCACTCGCCTCCCGTCTGGATCGAAACCCTGCCCTTCCTGTGCTAAAATAAACCCACCTTGGGAAGTTGAGGACTTTGCACAGAGCGCTGAGTGTTGCACCTTTTGATTCTTCTTCTTGTATTGTGCAGCATGCATGCAATCTATGACTTGTGCTGTGCACTTAAACAGATAATCATGAAGAACACTACTGGATAATAACTACTTTAGGATGGAGGTCAAATTACAGAATCATGCCAATGTTATGTGAGAGAAATCATCTGTTCTCTGATATAAGAAGACAAAGTGATAACATGTTTGTATATATATATTTATTTACAATTATAACAAGAGCTGTTGAAGCTGTAACTGATCATATTGATCCATGATAATATTTCCCATCCTAACCGTTTCTTTCTCCCTCCGTCTTCAGCTCATAGTGGAAAAGACCACAGACTTCCCCTCTGCTGAGTTCTCCCTGGTGGAGGATGTGGCTCTGCACTTCACCTGTTTGATGGACAGGCTGAACGAGCAGCGCCTCTTCCAGCCTGACCTGTGTGACGTCGACATCGTTCTGGTGCGTCAGCACAGCACCTTCCCAGCCCACAAGGGCGTGCTGGCGGCCTACAGCCCTTTCTTCCACTCCCTTTTTGCCCAAAGCAAGCAGCTGCGGCGAGTGGACCTGTCGCTGGACGCGCTGACCTCGCAGGGCCTGCAGCAAATCCTCAACTTCATTTACACTTCCAAACTGCTGGTGAGCAGCCGCACCGTCCGCGACGTGCTCAACGCGGCCGCCCTGCTTCAGATGAGCGACATCGCAGCCTCCTGCCGCGAACTCATCAGCAGCCACTCGCTGAGGACCACCTGCGCAGATATGGCCAATCAGGAAGGGCTCGGCGGCGGCGGCGACCCGACTTCGGTAGCGATGCCCTCCAGACGGCTGTACCCCGAGATCAAACAGGAGCTGGAGCTGGGGAGGCTGTACAGGAGGGACGGCAGCAGCCTGTTCTCTGTGCGAGTGGAGGAGGCGGGCAAGGCGGCCTCCCAGCACAAGCGGTATTACCAGAAGGAGGACGCGGCAGGGGGCGGGGCCAGTGCCGTGGTGGCGGCGCTCTGCAAAGTCGAGAGCAACGGAGAAGAGTCAAAGACGGCGGACATCCACGCCTCCTTCAACAGAGACCAGATCATCGTGGAAGTGAACCTCAACAACCAGACCCTCAACGTGTCCAAGGGGCCGGAGGCCAAGCCGGCCAACGCCACGGATGCGGTCGCCATGTTTGATCGTTGCCGCGACAACGAGAGGGATTCGGAAGACGGTGAGGAGGACGAGGTGGAGAACGACGACACTGGGGGAGAAGAGGATGACGATGAGCTGAAGAGGGGGGACATGCTGGGGCAGAGCAGCGAGGAGGAGGACGATGAGGAAGAAGAGGAGGAGGAGGAGAACACTCTAAACATTCCAGGCTTAGAGCAGCCGGCCCTGATGGATCGAACCCGCCGCGGCGCCAGAGCCTTCGCCGTCGCGGGCACCGCCGCCTCCATGCGGCAGACACTGGCAGAGGCCAAGCTGGCCAACCAGCGGCAGGGCGGGAAGAGGCCGCTGGAGGCAGAGGGCCTGGGCCAGAAAGTTCGGCTGGAGGAGAAGCAACATTTCCCATGTAAGAAATGCCCTCGCGTCTTCAACAACCGCTGGTACCTGGAGAAACACATGAACGTGACTCACAACCGCATGCAGATCTGCAGTAACTGTGGGAAACGCTTCCTTCTGGAGAGCGAGCTGCTGCTGCACCAGCAGACCGACTGTGAGAAGAGCATCCAGGTAGGCTTCAGGCCGCGACGACAGACATCCCCTTCCAGGTTCACGTGTCAAGAGTTCGGCGTTGGTGGATTTGACACACGCGTTTGTGTTGTTGACCAAAAGCTTCTTTACATAACTGAGCGTTAAGGAAACGGAGGGCAGGAGAGTCCAAAGAGGAGAGAGATATTGTAGCTCATGAGCTTTCTCTAGCCCTCAAAAGAGGAATGGTTTGTAGACAGTTGAGATGTGTTCAAATAGTCTGTGTGAACTTATTGTCTCATAAACAAGCTTTATTTGCTTGGAGATTTTTTTTCTTTCTCTTCTGTAAAAATATGTCCTATATCCTAAAACCAAAAATGTTAGTAAACAATGCGAAGTAAAGGAGGATGCATTTCGTAGTGCTGCTAAAATCTCTGGAACCCTCAAGTTGTTATTAGAGGAAAGAAGTTTAGAGCACATAAAAGTGCTCAACACTCATCTGGGTCACTTTTTACTGGCAACTTGTTCACGAGCCACAGCTAATAATGGGGAAAGCTACTAGTTACACGTTGGGATTCTGCAACACACACTGAAGTCCTCTAGATTAGTCGATTTAATCAATTAGCTGTATGCCTGCTAAGCTTTTCTAGAAGTTGATGCCCAGAAACCTTGAAAAACGCAGCAAAATTAAAAGAAAAGAGAAAATACAAGCGGAGAGTCTGTCGATGCAGTGTTACATCACCACACACTTTTAGAGGAGCACAAGTGATGATTGAGAAGGGATACTTTTGTATCCGTCTCTTATTAGTCTTTAGGAAACTCTCGCTCCTTTTTGGGAAAAGGACCTGAATCCTTCCTCCACCGCTGAGCTTCACACGAGTCTGAAGGCAACATTTCACATTCATGTTTTGACAATATGTATAGTTATTATATGTTCCTAATTAAAGATGCCTCAATTAAACATCATTCCAAGTTGAGGCAAATAAATGACAATGCTTTTGATATCCAACATCACCGACTGTAACATGAAGTCTGTATCGCTGAAACTAAATGTGATTTTTGCATTGATAATACTTCAATTCAGTATATTTTATATAGCCCTATTTTACAAATTGGCCTCCGAGGGCGTCAGACCCAAACATATGCTTTTGGATATGGTAGAAGCTCTGAAAGTATTATTTAGTTAATAATTAGTTAATGTACAGTTAGAATCATGTACATAAACAGTCCACTGGCAGTATTAATAGAGTGTGCTATGTCTCAGTACCTGCTCTCGGCAGTGAGCAGCTGGACTCCTGCTGTGGTTCTGAAGATCATATTCTGCTTTAATCTACTGACTCTTAATTGCTTTTTGCTCCAGTGAACACTCAAGTATCTGTGTAAACTCACACGCTTGTATTGTTCCAGATGATACACAAATAGCTCCAGTAATAACTGTATTATTACCCTCTGTTCTGTTTCTTTCTTCTCTTGTTCCCCTTTAGTGTGTAACATGTGGCAAGGCCTTCAAAAAGCTGTGGTCGTTACACGAGCATAACAAAATTGTCCACGGCTACGCCGAGAAGAAATTCTCCTGCGAGATCTGTGAGAAGAAGTTTTACACCATGGCTCATGTCAGGAAGCACATGGTCGGTGAGTGGCAGGCACCTCAGCGATCCCAGTTGCACGCTTTGTTCCCGTTTATTACTCCAGGCTTCCTTTCCCACTGATTGTTGAGCGTGATTTAGTTTTGGGTGTTGGGCTTTTCTCTTCCTTTTTTTGGGAGATAAGCATCTTATTTCCCAGAGAGACTTGCCTCACGCCCTGTCGATATGTGTTCAGGTGGCAAAAGGGTTTGTATCGAGTCCTGTTTATCCTTCCTGCTGAATGAGTGACTTGAAAGTTGGATGTGGAAACTTCAGAGGAAATGGATTATTTACCAGATGAGACGCATCCATTGTACTTAGCAGCGTAATTAGCCAATAAAAAAAGCATCAGTGTTGTTCCTTAAGTGCTATTTTAGGGTTGTGGTATGTGTATTTGTCTTCCTGCTGCTATTGAGTGTCTGAATATTGAATACCATTAACCATATATCTTGTACTGTGTGTGTGTGTGTGTGTGTGTGTGTGTGTGTGTGTGTGTGTGTGTGTGTGTGTGTGTGTGTGTGTGTGTGTGTGTGTGTGTGTGTGTGTGTGTGTGTGTGTGTGTGTGTGTGTGTGTGTGTGTGTGTGTGTGTGTGTGTGTGTGTGTGTGTGTGTGTGTGTGTGTGTGTGTGTGTGTGTGTGTGTGTGTGTGTGTGTGTGTGTGTGTGTGTGTGTGTGTGTGTGTGTGTGTGTGTGTGTGTGTGTGTGTGTGTGTGTGTGTGTGTGTGTGTGTGTGTGTGTGTGTGTGTGTGTGTCTTTTAGCTCATACGAAGGACATGCCGTTCACCTGTGAGACGTGCGGGAAGTCGTTCAAGCGCAGCATGTCCCTGAAGGTTCACTCTCTGCAGCACTCTGGGGAGAAACCCTTCAAGTGTGAGGTTTGAGCTCCTTTAATACGCTGCTGGTTTCCACTTAATGTCCACCAGTTTAAAACCTATAATCGTCAAAAATAATTGGTGTCTAGAATGTCATTTAATTTAAATGAGTCTCTTTATGCCTGTTGTTTGTAAAACATACTAATGTTAAAGTCAAGGATTTTGGATCGGGCGGGGGTCCATGTGTGTTGATTAAAGATAAATCATTTTGCTGTCTTTGTACACTGGAAACTCCACAAGGAAGTCAAACTGTTTGGTTTATTGCGTTCTGGCATCGTTGTCAATCAACGCCATGATATACTTTTCCAATTTTTCTTGCGCAGTGTTCGATGAGAGGATGATATCACAGTGTATATGAAGCTACAACCAGGAACATTAGCACAGAGACTGGAAGCGGGGGGCGGGGGGGAAACGGCTCACCGGGCTCATTCTAAAAGTTATAAAAGTTGCTGTAAAAAAAGTCCCCTGCTGCTAGCTACCCGTAGCATCATATGTACAGTACCATGTCGGACTAAAGCAAAGACTTTGATATATTCTTGTTTTTAAAACTTTTTTCTGAACCGTGCCCTTCTAATTGTAAAACATTTTACCTATTTTTTAAGATTTTAATGTACATGTGTAGTGCCCATAATGCATTTTATATTTCACAATGAATACTTTTTGATTTGATTACTGACATGCCTCAATGTGTTCTGTCACAAGTGAGATTAATGTCTTAGTTTTTCCTTTTTCCTGGATCAGTTTAATTTAGCGTGACATTTTTCACAAAAGGAATGGAGTGAAGTCCATCGAGAACTCTTTTTGTGGCCGTTTCTGATTGTTAAGACTTTGTGTAAAAATGTTCACCGTGTGCCGGTACAGAACTGCAGCGAACGCTTCCAGTACAAATACCAGCTGCGATCCCACATGAGCATCCACATCGGACACAAGCAGTTCATGTGCCAGTGGTGCGGAAAGGACTTCAACATGAAACAGTACTTTGACGAACACATGAAGACACACACTGGTGAGTCAATCAATGCACTACTTATGAAGAATATTCACAGTTCAACCAATATGGAGACCCACTCTCACACCCAGCTCCATAACACAACTAGTGGTAAAAAAACCTCCACATGGTACCTTCAATTGTATATGTTTCTGGCCTCTTGACAAATAGAAATCCAATACTCACTCTCCTTTTAACTTTGTCTTGGAATATCTTCTCTTAGATATCGTTGAAGGTAAGCCCTCATTTACAGGGATGCCGAGATAAAATAAATAATCAATAAGTAGGTAAAAGAACATAACGGTCAGATAAACACAACAAATGCTGGCATGGACTGGCTGACACACTCGTGATCATGACTCTGAGCTGTCTGATGGTTGGCAGAGCTCCGATCCCTGAGGTGTGTTGGAGGTTGTTCGGGAGATAGGAGCACTGACGGACGGGGCCGTCTTTCCAGGAGCAGAATGCGCTGAGACGGCATAATGGTCAGCTCTCCGTTTCCCCTCTTTGTGCAGGAGAGAAGCCGTACATCTGTGAGATCTGTGGGAAGAGCTTCACGAGCCGGCCCAACATGAAGCGCCACCGCCGCACCCACACCGGGGAGAAGCCGTACCCTTGCGAGGTGTGCGGCCAGCGCTTCCGCTTCTCCAACATGCTCAAGGCCCACAGGGAGAAATGCTTCCGCGTCAGCAACCCCATGGTTGCCGACGGCAACGACCCCCTCGGCCTCCATCAGCCTCTGGCCTCGCCCGCCGCGGACCCTTCCGGCCAGGCGCCGCCGGCGTCTGCGACCACAACCGCTGCTGCTTCTAGCCCACACCACCTCCATGGCACCCAGCTGTCTCTTCCCCTGCTGCACTCCATGGGGGCGCTGCCTCCCACTCCTCATTTACCCCCACCGCCTCCCCTGTTCTCTGTCGGTAGGATGAACTCCAACAACTAACAAATATCCGTAGCATCGAAAGCACTTTTGTTACTTTTGTCTTTCTTAGAGCTTTTAAGAGGACTCCTGCAGCCGGAGAGAGATGCACCTCAGTGACGTTTACACTGAGAGGGAACAACTGACTGAAGGCTAACACACATACACACCTACCACAATAAGAAATAGTTATTTTTTACTCGGTTTAATACAATAGATAACCTCAGAGTCCAGTAGGACGTGTCATCGCCACGCCTCTCCTCATGTATTTCACAACTCTGTTCTGGTTTCATTTGGGATTTTCCACCACGCACACATCTCTCCAGAGCCTTGCACAATGCATTGATTGTAACATCTTTTACAAAGTCTAAGGAAGAGTTTCCTGAATCCTTACTCTACGGGGGTCATCAGTCGAGCAAAAAACACACTATAATGAGAATTTAAAAAAAATGTTTTGATCATTTTCTGCCAAGATGTAGCGAGTGGTTCTGATCTGACCAGCAATAACCAAATGCTGATTTGACTGAGCATATACATGTATATGGAATTGCCAATAACCAAATCCTGTTAGCTCACAAGCTATAGTTAGATAATGTTATACAGCATTTATAATCAATCCTGCACCTTACATTTAACTCTAGTGATATTTAAAATGTACTCCTAATTGTCTCCATTTTTATAATTGTGATGATGTGTTATTTGTGGCACGTTACGTCAATGTGTAAGGACGCGAGAAGTTGTGATGTGGGGAGAGTCGGCCGTGCAATGCAGCGTGTGTGAGGTGTGCGTGAGTCGTGGGATGTGGATCTTCAGATATCCGTTCAGCTAAACAACGCTCCCCCGGAGTCAGGAGATGGAATCATTTGTAAACTCATCTTTTGCTTACATTAAGCAAACGTGCTCCTCTCCTGTGGATTTGGCTTTAAGACGATAGTAAAAACCTAATGTAATCAGACCAACAGTATATTTGTGGGTTTAAAATCTAATGTTAATGTTAAATTGCATTTCCCAACTAAACCCAGTATGTGTAATTAGTTTGCAGAATACCAATAATGTTAGGTATAATAATAATCACAACAACCTGATTACATAGCTCAGTAAGTGTGTACATTTCATCAAGATGTATATTGTGAAATGATGAACATTATATTACAACGCCTAAATCTCTCAGTGCTGATGGTGACTCATTCTGACACAGCAGAGGGCATCACAAAAAGGGCTTCTTATGATTATGTCACTATTATAAATCAGTAAATATCTTACAAAGGTGATCTGCAAAAGCAAATCAACGTTATAAATATGCAGTAATACCGCTTAAACATTCGTGACTCTATGTGCACTTTTGACACACCTACTGGAGTAGAACTATAAGAATGTATTCCTTGTAAGTAAACTAGCTGTTAAAACAATAGTTTGACTTTTTGGAAAATACACTTATTTATGCCCTGTTCACTTATTTATGCCCTGTTCATGTCTGTATGACAAATATGAAGCTAAAGTTAACGGCTTGTTAGCTTAGCTTGTTGGCTAGCTGGAAACAGAGGAAAGTAGCTAGCTAGATTATGTCTGAAGATTAAAAATATATATATAAGTTTAACTCTCAACACATAAAGTTCCTTAATTTACACTTTCAATGTGTTATCTTTCAAAAAACTAAAGTATAATAACGAGTCCTCCTGGCTTTATTGGGTTAAAACCTATTTGTTCTATTAACTAGCTGGAGTCTGCTCCCTGTGAGATCACAGATCAACTTTTTTAATGGTAAATGGAGATCTTAAAGGGGATGGTAGATAGATTTGGTTACTTGTGGACAAAGCAGTTTCTCCTATATAATTTATGTCTTTATGCTAAGCTAACTGCCTGCCAGCTGTAGCTTCATGTTTAGCAAATAAATATGAGAGTGGTGTCTATATTCTAAGCAATCTCCCTGCAAAAAAACCCTGATAGATAACCAACGTTTGAAAATCTCAACATATTCCTATTAAATCTGACACTACAATCAATTAATTATCCAAAAAGAGTATTTGTGCACTATTGATGCACTCCCGCTCACTTTAGCTATCTATACCTGTAAACGGCCTACCTGTAAATAGTGTTATGTGTTTCTTCCTTGTGATTTAATTCCTCATGTTTACATCTGGAGAGTCATTTGAATGTGCCCCCATGTGCGTCTTGGCTGGTACTTCCGAATTTTGGAATTTGTGGATAAGCTTTTGTAACTGTAATAAGCTGTTCATTGTTTTATTTAAAAGACAAATTGAAGCAAAGCACCTTAGTGTAGTCTTATGTCTTTTTATATTACCCCATGTACATGTATCTCTTAAACTGCCATGGTTAAATGGTTTGGGCCACATCAGATGATATTTGATAATGGTACTTTTTCTTTTGTTTCTTCATGTGTCAAACACACGTTTTGTACTTTGATTTGCTGCTTTTGTACAGGGTCCAGTATGAGACTGCCCTTTAAATGAAAAGTCTACAATTGTTATATATATATATATATATATATATATATATATATATATATATATATATATATATATATATATATATTCTGGCTGTGATTAATTCAATCTAGCTTTACTGGACAAGGAGCTCCAGGGTCAGAAATGAGCTACAATTTAGACATTCTGAGCAGTTTGATGGGGTAACTGCCATTATTTTATACCAATCCAAGGAGTGAGCTGTCATTGGTAGATAGGGCTGCTGATTGTTGACTGAGAGAGGACTAACAGTGTCTTAAAAACATAAGGACTGTTGCTCTCTTGTGGTAGCTCAGTAAACTGCACTCTGTTAGCTCCACAAAAGAAAGAGAAAAGCCAAACTTTTAGTGTATTGCGTATCCCTAGTTATGATCATTGGAGACACTCGTATTACTTTGGGATTACTAGAAAGGCTAAAGATGTAACGTTACTTATCAAGTATTTGTCACTGTTTTCAGAAGCACTAGCCCAAGAGACAATACTGAGACGCTGTGGTTATAGTTTGTGTATTCGCCTTACACTCTGAGGGATTTGAATGTTTGTATGTTATGGAGTAGCTGATGGTAAAAGAGGAGGGATAGTAGTGAATACTACTGATTTATGCACTTTGAATTTGATTGCCACACTATAACCCATAACGGGGAACATGTATGCAGATACAAGGTGAGCAAGAGATGGCTGAAATATGTCCGGCTAAATCCAAATGCATACGTTTTACGTTTAAATGAACCGTGTGGATATATCAACACTCAAGAAATTATTTGTGTTGTATTTTTTTTTTTTTTATTGGAGCAAAGTCTGTAGTTGGTAAGTTGCAGACGTGACAGGAGTCTGTTGTGGTTCACCCTGCACCGTCACTGGTGTTTCAGTCTTCCTGTGCCGCTCTGTTTACAATAATGTGTGACTACGCCCCGATGATGCATACAGTACAGCTATGGCTGTTTCGGATTGGCTTGTTACCCAATTATTACCCAAATTTAGAGAAATCAGTTTTCACTTTTATGTGGTTTTCTCTTTCATAGAAGGAGCTTTAATATGTGACGGTTGTATTTCATGGAGAAAATGTAAAGGAAGTTGTCAGTTGCCAATTGAGTAATGAGAAAGATCAATTATTGCGAGCACTTTATATTACAGTTCAGTTAGTGTGGTTTAAAGGCTAATATAGTAGCAGTTATATTAATCAAAATCTGCTTTTGGCAGGTTTGTTTTTTATATTTCCATGGCATAAGATTATAGGAAATTACAAAAATGCAATTCCTGCCAGAAATGTTGCTTTGGCTGGTGTTAAGTCACCTGAATTAACGTTTTATTTAGACCAAAGGGATGTTGAAACAGTTTAGACCCAGAAAAAAGAAGTCCTACTATATTTCTTGGAATCAGTTTAAAATATTATATTAGAATCTACACAAGTGATGTTCTTCGTATTAATCAATTGCTGAGAAAATGAATCAAACAAGCTCAATAATTAACATAATTGTGGAGGTAAATGACACTGAGCAGATGAGTTAGTCAAAATGTATTGAATTAATTGGCAAAGAACAGACAAGGTAATGTAAAACAACAACAACAGATTATTTGTTTTATCCCACTTTCCACACAGTATTACATTAATAGTTGATGACACAACTTTCAGAGAAAATTTGGCATTCTAAATCCATTGTAGCAGGATTTAAATGTTAATCCTTAGCCTTTGTTTTATTATTTAGTAAATCCAGCTGCAAACAAAACCCATCTGAGACGTCATCAAAGCAACTCTGTGCAATAAGAAGGTATCGAAGCGGACGTTTATAAGCCCTGACGTCTCCCAAATCTTGAAAGTATATATCAATGAATCTCTTCAAGTATATGTTATTTCAGTTAAGTGACTGAAGAGCTGATATTCTGTAAACTGAGAAGGGACATTTAGCAGAGTCCTTATATTCTAGGCAAGTAGGCTTAATGTGTTTTTATAGGCAAATTGTCCTAAACTAAGGCCAGCAGCCAAAGGCTTGTTTCAGATGAGGAGAAGATGGAGCCGCCCTTGTCCTTAAATGAGGGTTTGTCGTTGATTAAGTGGCGGAGCATTCTGCATTGCACTCGAGGCAAATCTCACATAATGAAGCATTGAGCATGGCAGTCTGTGCGCAGCAGAGTGCTCACGGGTTGCCAGGTAGGGTCTCTATTGGGATTTGTAGTTTTGGGGTTTAGCTGCTAGAGCCGGAGTGTGGATCCAAAATAAGTGAATTCTGTTGCCTTCAGCTTCCAGAAAGATTTTGGGAATATTGCTGTTTTAAATTATAGCAGTTACTAAGATTTCATATTGGTAAGATGTGTGTGTGTGTGTGTGTGTGTGTGTGTGTGTGTGTGTGTGTGTGTGTGTGTGTGTGTGTGTGTGTGTGTGTGTGTGTGTGTGTGTGTGTGTGTGTGTGTGTGTGTGTGTGTGTGTGTGTGTGTGTGTGTGTGTGTGTGTGTGTGTGTGTGTGTGTGTGTGTGTGTGTGTGTGTGTGTGTGTGTGTGTGTGTGTGTAAATGCGTTACTCTTTTGAAAATGGAAAATAATTGGCTCTTTTTTTGTTCCGTTGCATCTGTTTAGTTTGTTTTACTAACCATATTTTGTGTAGCAAATTTATGGAGCCCCAAAACTGACAGAAAGTGGCCAAACAAACCAAGAATATAACTGAATAAATCTATTGTTTGTTAAATAATTTAAATAAACTAAAAACGACTTTGATAATTGATTAATCTTCAAAAAAGATAACATTCTCATGTTTCATGTCAGACATTTTAGACAAGCGATTAATTGAGAATTATAATAAGAATGGTATAATTGTTTATTACAGTCCTAGTAAAATGTACATGTTTATACTTTTCTTAAACCTCCAGCAAAGAGCTATATTTTGTATTTTACCTTTGTTTTTTTAGAGACACAAAATCCCATAATTATAGAATATTAATTCATTAAAATAAAAGAATGTCTGTGGTCTGATTATAAACAAAAGACATACCCTTTAATATAAGCGTTATTGTCTAGCTAATTATTATTTTAAGCTAAATTGAAAATATAGTTGTGATGTGTTTATATTTATATTTGATGAACTTTTACTACATTTTGTCAGTTTCTGGGCTCCATATAAAGTAGAACATACAATGTTGGTTACTTTGCATGTGTGAGTTTGGTTGGCTGTTCTAAGACGTTTGTTCGATGGTGACTTTCCCTCTTTTTGGGAACATATTTCTGTGAGTTTAACAATAGGCACCAATGCCAATTCAAAGATGTATTATCCATCTGCCCTCTACATTTCCCATACTTACTCATACTGCCTCTGTGTTAATTCATGTGTACTGTTATTTACTGATTCTCTTCTTCATAATGTAAACACTATGTCTTAGTTAACTCTGGTGTACAAAGACCATGTGTAGACAGTAGTTGTCCAGTTCAGCTATATTAAAATACAAAAAATTGTACAAGGACAATAGTGTCTAGAGGTGCTAATAACATTAGACTGTATTTTCTCTCTTTTATTGTATTATTGACTCGTGTTCACTGTCTGTAACACAGCAGAGCGTAATGAAATCATTTCAATATTAAACAGTATAGTTATATTATTGCAAAAAGAGATGTGTGTTGTGTGTTTATTTTTAAATTGTATCATGTTCCAGCGAAAAGACTCAAAAGGTCTGTAATCTGTTGAGAAATGCACAACTTATCACTAACACATTTTCCATAGTTATCACATACGTATTTTTTGTGAGATACTTAGTTTATTCTATTACAGTGCAAAAATTGTCAACCAGCTACAGATTGTTTACAGTTTTACAATCTCAGTCAGATTAAAATCACTCAAACGCATATAAAAATCCCCCTAAAAAATTGTGCATGAGCTAAAAGTACAGTGAGCTGCTAGACAGGAGCAGATCCCTGTGAGCAGATTTGTGTTAAGGAGCAGGGACCAGAGGGGGTTCACATCTTGGTGAGGCGCATGGTGTTGAGGCGGACCCCCAGAATAGTGGCCCCTGAAGCGTACTGGATCTCCTTGAGGATCCCCTTCCACTTCTTGTCTGTGTCATCAAACCTGAGGAGGTTAACAGACTCTACGGTCAATCTTGGACACACACTGAAGAACTAGCACTCAACAGGCTTGGTCATGGTTTTATATATCATGGAACACACACACACACACACACACACACACACACACACACGTGGGCTAAATTAACAGCAACGAGCAAATGGTTCAAATTAACGATTGAGATGATTAGTGAGAATTTTCTGTTTTACTTTCTTTTAAAAAAGGTGGTCCAAAATGACAAAGGGCAATTTCATGGAATAATATCTAAAAATTAACCTACCAGGAGCTTAAAGATTGAATTATTCTGTTATGACCCACCTCCAGATGTCGTTCATCTCTCTGGGAACGATCTCTTCGCTGTCCTCCAAAGGCATCATGGCGAAGCCTCCCACGGCGTACAGCAGGTCGGCCACGGACACGAGGTTCAGGGAGCTGCGCTCCTGGGGGAACGCTACGAAGTCTGACCACCTGGAAAACACACACAGAGAGGCACAGTTCAGTCACAGTACACCTCCTAGAGGGCTCGTAAAGCAATGAGAAATGTATATCTTTAAGCAGAATGGAACCTTTTTAAGGGTTTAAAATAAGTGAGTAATGTGATGAGCAACAGAACAGCAGTTTTATTCAGTGAAAGCAACTTGAAAATGCCTGAACCCAGTGAACCAAACAATATCTCGCCAGTGTGTTTTTCTCTTTCTGCAAAGTGCTCAAACAAAAGGCACAATAATAAATCACACTTTGTAATTTGAGGGTCTCCAGGGAACTCGATGCCCAACGCAGTTTGCCGAGTGGGTTGGAGGAACTCACTTGTTGGTAGCGATGTCGTACATCTCCACCGAGTCGGACAGCCCCGTGTCCGTGACGCCTGCAGCCACGTATATTTTGTCTTTATGAACGGTGACTCCAAATAAAGAACGTGCAACCTTCATGGGCGCCAGCTCCTTCCACTCAAACTTCCTGGCGTCATATGCACACATCTTCTTCAGACAGCTCCTTTTCACAAGAGGCACAAAGAACATAGCATTTAAATGATTTGTATTCAGATAAAATACTCCTATTCCATGTGGTGCTGGATTACAGAATAAAGCCCTCGCCGATGGATATTAATATTTTAATCCAACGTAATACTCACTTGCTGTCTCCCTTTCCTCCAATCACATAAACAATATCATTGTGGGAAGTGGTTGCATGTCCGTAGACCGGGTACGGTAGTGGCTCTGATTCACCCCATATAAAGGATCTGCAAAGGTGAACATGAGTTAGGATTCAGACTGAAGAATGGCACTCCGTTCAATGATTTATATGAACTTTGACTTTTACTCACTGTCTGTCATAGACCAAAACTGAGTCCAGCGTTTGCTCCTCCTCCTTCAGTTCCCTCCCTCCCAAAACAAAGATGGAGTTCTCAGCCTCACCTAGCCCAAACAGGAAGCGGGGTGATGGGAGGGGAGGCATCCCCAACCAATCGGCAGTGGCCGGGTCATACTGAGGTCACAAGAGGTCAAACATTTGTGAATGGGGTTACGTTTTTGCACCTGAAATAGAGTAGACGGACACAAACACTGTAGAGGTACTCTGAACGTGTTCACCCTTATGTAGATATAAGATATCTTATTGTTCCACCTTCATTGAAGCTATACGACTGATACCTTCAGTAAGATATTCAAACAAAGCTCCATGATTTGTTTGGCTGCACTATTTCATCAAAACGGATACGTTCTAGATGTCTTATGCATCATTTCATCCACATTTTCCCAGAATTAATTCTGACATATTTGGTATCTTTGGAACTTTTGACCACCATTAAAATGTTTGTAGGGTTTAAACACAACCGTCATTGGCAAACAGGCCGATATTGAGCATCATCCAGCAGTAGAGGGGTCAGTTAAACATGTTTCTTCTCTTAAATCTTTATTGAGAGCCTTTCCCTACCTGTAGGAAATAAGAGCACAGTGGATCTTCTTTGTTCTGTTCATCAAAGAATAATCCTCCCGCCGCAAAGATCTGGTTCTCCTTGGTGACCAGGCTGGTGTGGTTCTTGGGAATCTGTGTGGAAAGCGATGCGACGAAGCAGTCGTTTCCAGCCGGGTCGTAGGCCACGGCGCCCGCCTCGTTCACCATCAGGATCAAGTTCCTGACAAACATGCCGAATCTCAGATTATCATTCAGGATGCCGGGTAGAAGACTCTCCTCTTCCTCTTCCTCCTCAATATCCCCATCTTTCCCTGCTCCTCCGTCCTCCTTTTTGCTTTTCTTAACCTCCGGCATTTTCCCAGCGCGAGCGTCCCTGATGAGCTGGAGTTTCTCTTGCAGCTCCGGGTTGAAGGCGATCAGCTTGTGTTTCTCCACTTTGTCCGTCAAGTAATCCTCGTTGACCAGACGCAGACGGACGCAATCCAGCAAACCCGACAGATCTTTCTCTCTGCTCTCGGTGTCCCGGGACATCCAGTTCATCAACGCCTCGAACACCGCCTCCTCCGTCTCCACGTTCAGACTGTCGTTTGCTAGAATGGCCGCCAGCTCGCCGGGGAGCAGCTGGAAGAACTCCTCATCCCTGGAGACGAGCTGAAAGCGCTCGCAGGCGTAGTTTCGGGCCGAGACCGCCAACCGCGGGCAGTCCAGCATCAGGCCGAGCCTGAAGATAGCCAGGCAGTTGCTGAGGCTCAGGCGCTTCTGTAGGAAAGACACACACACGGTGAAAATGGACGGGATCTGGTACACGTTGGCCACCGCGAAGATGTCCTGGACGTTCTGCTCCGTCACGTTGATTTTGGAGGTGTATAGGTACTTGAGGATCAGACCCATGACGCCGGGCTCCACGTCCTCCAAGACGATCTCTCTCTTTTTGCTCTCCTCCTGGTCGGACAGAAAGATGGAGCGGAAGTAAGCGCTGCAGGCGCACAGGACCAGCCGATGGCAGGGGAACTCCTTGTCTTTTATCTTCAGCACACAGTCCACCAGCTTGTCGTTCTCCAGCAGGTCGGACAGGCCGTCCTGGAGCAGCGTCTGCTGGTACATCCGGGGCTCGTCCATGGGGTCTAACGGCAGAGCCATCGTTGGGTGTGAAGAGCCTTTTAGGGGCTTCAAATCAGACAAAATTAAACTTCTTTACAGCTGATTTTTTTTCCTTTCTAGCTTTGAAAGCGTATTCAGAAGCAGTCGGTCTGCTATATGCAGCTGAACTCGGGCCGGCCCACTGCTTCAGCTGTCCTGAACCTTCAGCGGAGCTCCAACTGGTCGGTTATTTATAGTCCGGGTGGTCGGTGGTCGGCGGAGAGCTGCAGGCTTTATTCTGGAACATGAAATGCAATATCTATGCTTCACTCCCCTGTCCCACCTCCAACCCCACCCCTACCCACTCCCCAGGAACATCCACCCACTCTCAAGACAGCTGACAGCATTGCTTCATGGGAAATATGTCCATCCTGAGTCACGGATGGATCTGGAGTAAATGAGGCTTCCCCCTCTGGGGTCGTCTGAGTAAGTCATTATTGTAACACTACCAACAAATATTTTCTAAGTTTGCAAAGCTGATATATTTAATTTCTTTGTGCCCAGACCTTCAATGGTAACTCGTAATCAACCCACTGGGTGGTGTGGCTTCTTTACCATGAACATGGGCACTGAAGTTTATTTAGTTTATTTAATTTAATCCCACACACACACCACTCTGCAGCCAGAAATACTCACCAGCTCACCAACTATGTATTCAACCGCAGCTTAAAATAGTCTCCCAACAAAGATGATTTACTTTTGTTTTCGGAAAACCAATGGGGAATAATTAAGTCTTTTATTTTTACAAATGACAATATGTATTCATTAAAATGCTTGGTGGATATGTTTTTACAATAAACGTTTTTATACAAGACATTTTAGACACAAACACGTATATAATGTTAGACAATGCTATCAGTTAGAGAGAAAAATGTATTATAAATATCCTCCATTGCATGTTCAGGTGCAGGTAGTGATTCACCACAGGTGAGACCAGAGCGTGACATGTTTCCAGCATAGAGGCATCGAGCTCGAATAAAGCTGCCGACTGCTTCTGTAACGCTCCAGAAATACTTCACAAGACTAATGACGAGACTCTGACTCGTCTGCTGGAAAAAGCCCCCGTCTCTCATTCTTATTTAAACCGCTCCATCCGGAGGGAAACTCTGCATACAGACACAAGAATATTTGAACACAGCTTTTATTGGTTTATTTTTTGCATTGATGACAAATGTTACAGAAACATTTAATTCAGTTTTGAAACTTAAAGTGTTGTTAAATGTATTGTTTGTTCATTTTAAGTGGCTACTGTATAGTATACTATTATATTTCAGTAACTGTCAATTATTTTTCTCCATTTTGAGTAATAATTGTTAAATGATGGTAAACGTATTTACAGTTAATACTTCTTTTCCCCCTACATCAGCAGAAACCGAGCATCTATTTTAAATTCATGGTTTAAGAATGTGGACTGGCCATTTTGGATTATACTCTTGGATTTTTACATCCTTTTCTATCAGCGAATTGAACATTAAACATCTAGTCTGCTTTTGCTTTGCTGGGATCTGCGACGGGTGGAGCAGCAGCGGGCGCAGCAGCAGCAGCTGCAGTGGAGGCGGCGGCGGTTTGAGGGGCAGCAGGAGGAAGAGGATCGGGATCATCAATCAGGGCCTGCCTCCTCTCTCTCTCCTTAATCACTTGAATCATGCAGTAGGTCACAAACATGACGATGATGGTGGTTACAGGGAAGCCTGGGAAAGTAAACAACAACGACAACACCGTTAATAGAGTTGAACCCAACGTCATCCCCTGCTCCGATAAAACCTCTAAATCACCTTTGAGAAGCAGCCGCTTTGCCACCAACTTGGCAAAGTCCAAACTGTTCAAGGCCAAGATGTTGTACAACACGATGCTCCAGAAGTTGAACGTGTTGAAGATGGCTCGGATCCGGCGGGATGTGGCTTCTGGCATGGCCATCTGTTTATAAAACATGAAGACACATTTTAAAAAAGCATTCTGTGTCGGCATCCCGACCGACGCGTCGAAGCCGACCCCGGCCTACAAACCTCAAACGAGGCAAAAGGCTCCGTGGAGAACAACTTGGCGGTCCACAGCTCAAAGTTGAGGCCGAGGCAGTTGAAGAAGGCCCAGATGAGCACCGCCTGGCAGGGTCCCAGCCACAGGACGGTGACGCCGAAGGTGCACAGCGTCGCCACCAGCTCCTCCACCACGTTGTCGTGTCTTCCTCCCAGGGGGTCGTACACATACCTGTGGATGACGAGTCCGCGTCAGTCCTCTAAATGCATCAAAAAAATAATCGATACGGCTTTGAAATAAATGTATTGATCTCACTTGCACAGCCACTCGTTGATCCCTCTGTCAAAATGACTGTGAAAGACAACAACGACAATTTAATTTACTGATTTGTTCAGTATGATGAGCCAAATGTGATCCGTGTAAACGCTACGCACGTTTCAGAGAACACGTAGAGCATCGTGATGCATTTCGGTGGCTTGGGAGGGTCCAGATGATCCAGTCTGGACACGGTGTTGATGACTCCAAACATGACAGCGGCCTTAACCCAGTCATACACCAGGTTAAAGTACGCAAGGCCCACTGGAAACGAGGCAGTGATTAGCTATGCAGTCGACGTATTGTCGCACACAAACGGCAAAGGAATGAGCTCTGGTTAACACGCCACACATCCTTAAACTTGGGGGCGGTGGCACAGACCTAGCGCCCAGTCCGAGGCGTGCTTCAGCAGCTTCATGTCGTTGGGGATGGTGAGGATGTACAGGAAGTGGAAGAGGACGTTCACCACGACGACGACTCCCAGGTGACTCAGGCCCTGCAGACTGATGTTCCACATCTCCCTCTCTTTCCTGGTCAGGTCGGACTTGTTGGCCTGCAGGGGGAAGCAAAGGCGTGCCACCGAGCCGGAGACCTCTACAGCTCAGCCGAGGGTCCTCTGGGATAGAGGCCCCCCCAGTGCACCCCCTCACATCAGGATATTGATGTTTTCTGATATTGATGATTTCTTTCTTTTTTATGGGAGTTATTGTAAGGTCCTACCTCCTCAACATTCTTATGCAAGCAGGTATTATTTAGTTTAAGGCAAACAATTCAAAAGGTTGGGAACCAGTTATCTTTAAGCCCAATACCATCGAGGGCACTAAATAAACAAGGTCCCACAATGCCTGAGCTTCTGGATTAATGGGAATAAAACAATAATGTATCTTATAATGAAGAAGCAAAAAACAAGGAAAAGGACTTCTCCCTTTGTGACTTGTTACTATGTAATAAAGCATTTATATGATTTTGCTACATTTACCACTGTGAACATATTGTGATGTTTAAACCATAACGTTTTGACCTGTGTGTGTGTGTGTGTGTGTGTGTGTGTGTGTGTGTGTGTGTGTGTGTGTTTTTATACCCACATTATACCTCCCTCAAAGTATTTTCACATCACAGTTGTGGCTATAGAGATTTTATATATATATTATTAATACATATTTAATATCACCCTCATTGTATCCCTGTATATATTTGAGTTTGTGTCAGTTCACGTGTACAATCATTTTCACTGCCTTGTCTTGTAAGAGGTCTCTTTGTGTGGGGTGTTTTAACATGCTGAGGGGTTTCACTTAAAGGCCTGTCTTCATGGCACTTCATAGCCTGATGAAGACTGGAGAGGGATGATTACCCCTGTATTGATTTTTAACTTATCCCAGAGTGCCTCGGCAGCTTTTCAGACTGCCAGTCTCCACCATGGACTTCATTCAAAGTTGTTTTCTTCCTATTTCAACTTACCTGAATATAAAACTTATCAAAGGTCATGATGGGCCCGAAGTAGAAGAAGGGTAGGTAGAAGTTATATTTGAGCAGCTCCAGGATGTTGTAGTTTCCATCTTTCCTCTCACAGTTCTCCAGAGCAAAGCTCATACAGCGCATGATTGTAAAACCACAACCTCCATAGAAGAGGATGTGACGCAGCTCAAAGTCGCCCTCCACAAAGCCAGCCTGTACAACGGAGGAGAAACGGGGGGGAAATAAAGCAAGAAACCATTAATATGAAATACAGTGTGTAGTGTAACTTCTGTTAGGTGTCAGCAGTTTACCTGCCAGGACACGAAGGGTTCGCACTTGAACGTGGCGAGGGTGCAAAGACCGCTGACGAAGCAGAGCCAGCGGATTTTCACCAAGGAGATGCTGTAGAGCAGAATGCAGTGGGACAGGATGAGGGTGACGTAGGTCCAGCCCATACTGGTCCACACGGCCAGGAGCCCGTACACCATGCACACCAGGGACCTGTACTGTGGGACGGAAAGGCAGCGTCACCGCCAGTCATCAGTACATTTACTCAAGTACTGTACTCAAGTACAAATTTAAGGTAATTTTACTTTACTTGGGTATTTCCATTTCATGCTACTCTACTTATACTTCTGAGGCAAATACTGTAACTTTCAATCCACTACATCGATCTGACAGCTGTCAAATTACAATTGTTTATATCCATCATGTTCAATAAAACATCTGTCCGGGGATTTACAATTTGTTTTCTGGTAAACTGAAAAATTAAGTTTTCATATTATGAGAACATAATATCTTTTTATATTAAAAAAATATATATATTTTTTTTCAAAACAACACTACAACGCTATGTAAATAACAGTAAAACACTGACCACGATTACTTTTACTTTTGCAATATGGTATTGGTACTTTAATACTTCTTCCACCAACTGGTTGCACACAGTAAAGCCCCCTTTTAAAATGCTAGACACCAACATTTAAATATTAATATTTTCTCTAAAAGTCTGCATGATGTAGCTCCTGTCTGGCTTTATATTAATAAACTGTCAATTTAAATTGCTCCACAAAGCAGCAGATAATAACTTTTCTTTACAGTCAATAACTATCATATACTGGGAGAACATGTCCAATGATTATCAAGAAGATGTTTATACAAATACATATTAGAAAATCTACACTTGTGGATAGTTGTTTGCAACAGGACTTTAGTGTAATTACCCAAACCAAACGGCCCTGATATAGAGCAACATTTGTATTTATATTCTTTTCACCTGGTCCCATTCATCATCTGCTGTTCAGCTAGTGATATAAAAAGCGCCTGTGCAATGTTGTAAAAATAAATTGTGACAAAGAGGATTTCAAATGTCACCCAGCATTCTTCTTAATAACAAAGTGAAAGGCAAGGCTGAGTGTTTCCTTCACCTCCTCAAACCCAAGAAGACACACTCTTCTTCAATCACTCAATTAGTCGGTCAGGAGAAGCACCTGTGGAGCCAACATGGAGCAGATCTTAGCAAACAGCACATGGCCAGCGAGAGCGAACAGGATGTGCACTCTGAAGGTGGAAAACCACATCATCCACTCAACATCAGCCGTATCCTGAATTCAAAGAAAAAAATAGGAAAGTTAGAAACATCTTTTACATTATTGGTAAATGTCTTGATTACCGATCAACGTTGTCTCACCATTTTCCTCCCGAAGTATCCTGGCGTCACGCTGGTTTTGAACGTTTTTCTGTTTGCACCGGCTTATAATAGTGAAAGGAAAAAAAAACGATTGTGAATTTGTACAATTTTATTGAAATTAGGACATTTGAAGAGATTAAATAAGCTTTCAGAATATTTCCAACATCAATACATTTTTCTGTCATATTTAGTTTCCTATTATTAAAACCGTCTTGTCCTTGAGTGCAGAAGTCAAACTTTTGTTCCAAAGTGAACACAAGTCCTCTTTTCCTCTTGTGCTGCGTGTTATTAATACGGACATCTGATCTCCTCTGCGGGGTCTGCATAGCTCCCACTCGTCCCCTCACACGGTCACTGTGCTGCAAGTACACTAGACATTGTGTCGTCTGGCCACACAAAGCTAAACTCATGCCTCAACATCGAGGTTACAGCAAACTCATTTCTTGGGGAAACAAAGGCACTGATTTCTTTCAAATATAAGATTCAAGAAGTTCATATATTTGTTTGCACATCTGCATGGGAGCACATGTGTAAAGTCATTTTATTTGAGCAACATTTTGTATCTAACTGATTCGCATACATACATGTGTTGCACTTGTCCACCTTTTGGAGAAGTGTAATCATTTTCATTTTTCCTGAGGCTATGAACAATAAGATGTTGCATCAGCCTTTTACACAGAAGACACTAGTCCAAGTAGGAAAAACAGAGCCATCCTTAATGTTAATAGTAACACCTGTAATCTTCCTAATATAGAAAGTCAAGAAAAGTGCTGTGCAAAAGGCCTCTTGTGTGTACGTGTAAGAGCACCCAGAGAGCACACACTGCACACTTAGAATGTGCACACTCATTGTTTTAAATGTAATGAATCATTAAAATAGTTTATCTAATTTTCTGTTGCATGCATAACAACTCCCTCATGCTAGTTTTGTTGCGCCTGTCGGCAGGAAACAACATTATAGGACATAAACTCCATGTTTATAAGTAGGTGTTTGGTGACATAGTTGTGTCCAACTTTTATTTGAGAGGTCTGTTCAGCCGAATCATTGAAAACACCGTTATGAGTAACTCCTGTATGAGCCCTGTGTGAAATGTACGTAACCGTCGTACTAAAGTAACTTATTTTTTTACACAAAGCTAACCTAGTATTTCTGTTTACTATTGTTTCCTGCGAAGACAGAAGTTTATTTTGAAAAAAATCTGTATACATGTAACGAGTGGAAAGTTACACACGATGCTGAACTTTCAGAAAGAAACTGCAGGAAGAGGAGTAGCTTTTTTGAAGATATCATAAGAACAATCGTATGAACATTAGTTGTTCAATTCACAATGATTCATTGTTGTTTTTCATTTTTTATTGGATAGAGAATAAGAAAACATAGAATATTACCAGACTTATCCTTTAGTTTGAGTAGTATTTTGCACTTTTACGTATGAGAGTAGATTTCAACGCAGGTGATAGTGTTCATGTCAAACGGTGTCTGGGTCGTATTCATTAGTAAACAAGAGTGAAGTATGTGTGTACTGTTGTGGTTTGTGTGTACTCTCTGATACTCACAACTGGACAGGTCAAAGATCCAGCTGGACGCCCAGAACATGGCCAGACAAAGCACCGTGTTGTAGAAATAGATCTCATATTTGGGAAGGGCAGCTTTGATCCCCATGGTGACACAGAAAGAGCTCCGGAGGCTCCTGAACACACCGCCATCAGACAAGTCAAATCATTGTTAGCTTGCTTCATCTGGAACAATGCATAACCTTTCAAGCTTATTGTCAGTTTTATATGTAACATATTTTTTTCTAAAAAGTAACTAGTTCTTTATAAATGCAGTAAGTATAGTGCACAATATTTACAACATGATATTTAATAGAGAAGAATAAAATGGGAAACGTTCATTCAAATAATATTCAGCACTTCACTCGAGAAAAGTATGTGTACACGCTACGTCATGCTATATAAATATGATTATCATGCTTTGTTCTGCATCTCAAAAAAAAAAAACATAAAAAGCTGTACATTAAATATAGAATGATGCACTAACATGAAGCTCATGTTTGTTTTAAGTCCTAAAAGTTTTAAGTTACTAGTGATTATCAGGTCAAATAAAGGTGAAGGGCAAATGTTCAACTTTCCACTGATTAACGCAGAGACATTAACAAAGTAGCTTCCAGCTGTCTGCTATTTTTAACCAAACAACTTCACTCGATTGAAGTTATTTGTTTAGTTATTTTCCATCATAACACTATATCGCTTTGTAATACAGAAATCAGGTCTATAACATTATCCATGCATGTGTGTGTGTGTGTGTGTGTATCTTTTTTTAAAGCCGGGTTTCTCTCCACAATGTCTGCTGTTTAAATGCCACACGGTCACGCTCTTCAGTTTGTCCTCCGCAGCACCTGCTGTGATACTGACCTTGAACGCAGCAGTCGCCGGGGCCTGGAGGATTTGCTATAACAACGCACTTTCCCAGAATGGTTTAAGAGAAGAAAATTTTAAAAACTGCTGATTAAAATATCATATTACAAACAAACAAACAAAAGTATGCAAGTACCACATCCACTCAGGGTGGGCTGTGAGTCCCTCTGACTCCCTGAGAGGGAGCTGCCACCGGTTAAAGGTGACATGATGTATTTATACTTTGACCACTGACATAGCGGGGGCGGGACATGAGGGCTGCGGACACACTGTGAGACACAACGTTAGGCGTCTGTTAGGTTGTTTCATGTTTTAATTCCTCCAGTACTTCCCTACATGATGCAGCAGAAGGTTCATCTATAAACCCTGTACCAGGTCTGTGGCACTTGGTTGTTTAATTCCCTTCACCTGCCCTCAGCCACTCTTGTCTCGTTAGTGTCTCATGCCGTACACCTGTGTTCTCTGCCTGCCCCTTTTTCGACTAGTTTTCTTTTTGGAACCTTTTGCCTCAGTAAAGAGTTGTTGTTATTATTGAGTCCTGTCCTGTTCCTCTGCGCATGAGCTCTTGCCCCTTGCTACCCTTGACAGCGTGAGAAACATAAATACCGCCCCCCCCCAAAAAGAAAACAAATGTATGCAGTATGTGGTTTATTATAAAAGGTTAACAAATGCATACAGTATTAAAGAATTGTATGAAGGTCAGGTGCATAACTGGCAGTATGTATGTGTTCTGCTTGCACGGTATCAGTGCTGCACATAAGGAACAATAACGCTGCTAGAAAAGAAGAGCCACAGGACGGGGATAACCCTCCAGCATGGTGGTAACTGGTGGAGCTTTCCTGCAGTCTATGTGACACGCTCTAATCTCCAGTGCTGTACACTTCACCACTGAGAGAAAATACAAACATGATGTATGAAGAAGGAAGAAAAGCATTTGGTAAAACAAGCAGGAGAGGAGGAGTCCTTGTTTGGCTACTCCTTCTTGCTGGTCTCTTGTCCTTCAAAGACCGGGTACTTTTTCTCCACCTCAGCCCACGTCAAGGTGCCGTTAGCCAGATCTTGAACCATCCCCGGCAACTCAGCGACCTGCAATATGATTGTGTCATTAGCACAAAACAAATCTGCAAATAAGATGCCGTGCACTCCTTATAGTCCGTCCATTAAAGATCAGGTTGTTGGATTGCTGTACCTCGGCCCTGATCTGCCTCATGGAGTCGCGGTCTCTCAGCGTGGCCGTGTGAGGCGTCTTGTTCACAGTGTCAAAGTCGACGGTGATGCCGAACGCCACCCCGATCTCGTCGGAGCGGGCGTAGCGCCGCCCGATGGATCCTGAGGAGTCGTCCACTTTGTGGGACACGCCGATTTTAGTCATCGCCTCGGCTGTAAATGGAGAAAGACAACAATGAGTCAGTTTGAATAGATACACTTGAGAAGGAAATTCAGAAACAGAGAGTGTTTACATTTAAGGGAATATGCAAATAACCTCACCCATACACATAATGTTAATTAGTGAGCTTAAGGAGTATCGGTTGGCAGATTTTGACAGAACAAGCTAAGCTGAGCTAATTATCTCCAACTTCATATTCAAGCCACACTTGTGAGAGTTATGTCGATCTTCTAATCTAACTCTTCACATAAAATCAGAATAAGAGAATTTCTCAAAAGCTCAAGCCATTTTGATTTACTTGATAAAGCTGAATTAAAATAATAATAAGAAAATGTGTATGACACTCACATAACTGCTGGACAAATGGCATGAACTCCTGGTTTTGGCTCAGAGGAAGGATGAAACATTTGTAAGGAGCGACGGTGGCAGGGAAGCTGAAATACTGGAGAAAAAAGTCAGAATTTAATTAAGTAATTTAACTGAAATCATCATATGATTCTCACTGGGATGCAATTCCTTATTTTGAAGCATTCTCACCGTCCTCTGTTCATCGCCCTGCCGGACGCGGAACGAGTGCTCGAAGATGGAGTGCATGATTCTGCCGATGCCAAAGGACGGCTCGATTACATTGGGAACAATCTCCTCCACTGTGGGAAATAGAGACGGTTGATTTCCCACATCAACAAACTCCCTGTTGTGCTCCACAGACCTGAGAGCAGGTTTAATGTCGCCTCTTACCGTGCAGAGTTTTCTGGAACCGTTTCACAGCGACCATGTCTTTTGTCACTTTAAAGGTTCTGCCTTGTGTCTCAACACTGAACTCCCTACAGACATAAACATCTCCAAATAAACGCACAGTCTACAACACACAAAAACACATGAATCTCAGGAATAAACCTACAAAAATGGACTTAAGCAGCGATCACTGCAGTCATAAATTACCCGTTTTGATCGAGGATCTTCTCCTGATCACTGATGTAGCATTCGTCACAGGCAGCCAGGAACTCCAGGACCACTTTGGCATCTTTCTTGTAGGCCGTTCCGATGGCTCCCTTATTGGGCTCGAACTGGACGACGTTCACCACTTTGTGTGAAAAAGTTAAGGAGTCAAACAGAGGAATGTAGCTCGCAAGCAAAAGAAACAGATCACGGTCAATTAGCCTAATATGGGAGGTAACAGCAGAAAAGAATGGGAAGTGAAGCTGGAGTTCAGAATATGTTATCAGATGTATTCATTCCAAGGATTAAGAATTAATTTTGTTATCGCCAACAGTGGGAGGGGAGTAAATTAACAGTATTTATGTGTGTGTGTATGTATTAGGGTGTGCAGGTATGTGCATAAATATGTTAATATGTGAGCAGGTTTTTGCATGTCTACCCGTATTTATATATATATTCTTTGTTTTATTTTGTATGTTTTTTGTCTGAGTTCCTTTGTATACGTACAGTGTGTACATCTTTTCCTTTGCATGTCCATATCTCGAAAACCAATACAAGATTTGATCACAAAATAAAGATTAATTTTCATGTTCAAGTACGAATAAAGTGTACACTTCAGTTGGCAGCCCAATCTTGTGTTGATGCAATAAAGGTTCCTGACTGTAGCGATAGGAAAAGATGAACACATTTTAAAACTTGACAGCCTTGGGCGACCCCTGCTGGTAGGATCAGAGAAGACACTGGACAAGGCCACATTGCATCCAGCTGGTGTCCATTAATAACATGCTCCACGATGACTGATTGTAGAACGCCAGTTTACGTATAAATCCAAAGGAGAGTACAGAGTGTGAGGTTGTTGGACGGGGAGAAAAGAAGGATATGGGTTCTTTCAGGGGCTTTTCAGCCACTAGAGGCACCTTGGTGACTCGGGAGTGACACGTGAGGTCAAAGCAGGAGCGGTCAGCACAGCCCACGATCTCAATCCAGCCCTAAACGAGAGGAAAAGCAACTAGTCTTGACTTGAGTCGACTAGCATCTCAGACTGTATGTGTGAGTAAAAGAGAAAAAGAGTTACATAGGAGGTTTTGGACTCTGCGTCCCAGCAGTCACAGGCGTAGTGAGCCATCTCGTTCTCCATGTGCTGACGGAAACGCACTTTATCTTTAGACAGCCCCGCTTTGATTAGATACAGGTAGATTCTCCCAATGAAGTAACCCAACACGGAGTTGTTGATCACTCCCTGCAGCAGAAGCAAACAAGAGTTCATGATAGTCATTATTACAACAAAACATCCTGTTAATCTGTTTCATTTAAATATGACGCTAAAGCAATCAGATTGACATCGCTTATTGGAAAATATAACTTTTTACAAACAGTATTTCATCATTGACGTAATGAAAGTCAATTAAGTTTAAACCTTATTTATTAAAGTTATAAAGCAAACAAAAAAAATCTAAAATGATGCAAGATAAAGACATTTCGATGGCCCATACTGTTACAATATTGAATATATGGGAGATAATTTAACATGTATCACAAAATCCTCTTTTAACCACTGTATAATATTGACAGTGATTAGTAACATAATCCACATAAAACTTGACATGTTTTCAGCACCAAGGGTAAACAGCCTATGCATAACAATAAATCTAAAATGAGTCCCACCTGCTCCACAGCGTCGCCCAGCTTCATGATGTGAGCCGACTGGCCGCTGGTCTGAGCCTTGGAGGAGTACAACAGGAGGTCCAGGTCAGCCACGTTGGCGAACTTGGGGTGGATCTTCTCGTTTGGATCCACAAAGTGCTCGATTTCAGCCATGGTGAACTCTCTGAGAGGGGGAGAAGTTTACGTCTCACCGTGTCCTCGGTATGATTTGCAGTTGACTGATGAAGGACTTTTCTGACTACCTGACACGGATGAGTCCGGAGCGAGGAGAGATCTCATTCCTGAAGGAGTTTCCAATCTGAGCGGCGCCAAAGGGAAGCTTTCCCTGGTTGAACTCCAGCAAGCGTTTGAAGTTGAGGAACATCCCCTGAGCGGTTTCAGGCCTCAGGTAGCTGCACAGTTACAGTTGGTTGTTTACTACAGCGGATGTGTATTTCACTTGAGACATTTCATGTGCTCCACTGGTCAGTACCCGGGCGTGTTCCCCCCTGGCCCGATGGACGTCTGAAACATCAGGTTGAAGGAGACGGGAGGCGTGAGGTCGTTTCCTGTGGAGGGAGACTTAACGTTGTATTTCACAAAGAGGTCCGTCAGCTCCTGCTGGGTGTAGTTGTCCATCTAGAACACAGAGCAAACCATTATAGGGCTGTTGTCCCAACCAGCAGATGTCAGTATATCTAGCAGTGTGTGTGTGTGTGTGTGTGTGTGTGTGTGTGTGTGTGTGTGTGTGTGTGTGTGTGTGTGTGTGTGTGTGTGTGTGTGTGTGTGTGTGTGTGTGTGTGTGTGTGTGTGTGTGTGTGTGTGTGTGTGTGTGTGTGTGTGTGTAAGAAGTGTTTGTTAACAACCCACCTGAGTGATGACGTCCTCCATCTCGTTCACCTTCTCAGAGCTTTTCTCATCAGACATTAGTTTTTTCAAGTCAGCTGTGAGAGGAAAACAGCACATAATTTGCAGCTGTTAGTAGTTTAATCAAATGTTGGCGTCACACTGGAAATAACACTTTTAATCACTTCAATTTTAATTATTAGATTTTTGTGTGGAAAAATACCAATATGAACGATGGGAAGTTCCGTGCTTGCAAATGTGTTGTACAAAAAATAAAATTTCTGTGTTTATTTTTGGGGTTATTTTCAATTGTGTTGATCACCTTTTTAAACTAAACAGTGAGAAAGGTGAAAACTAATAGATGATCTGAAACATTCTTTTAAAACAGACTTGTCTGGAAAATAAAATGACATGCCAGTTTGAGATGAATAGAGTTAACTGGTAGTCATCTGCTCTGAGAGAGAGTCGGTTCATCTCCCTCTTGTGGGAAGAAATCTGATACCTTGTTAGCAAAGCAAGAAAATGTAGGAAAGCTCAGAGGAGGATTGAACCAGGTGGAACTCATTTGATTGCTCTGTATGAATGATGGTGGGACGATGTCACCTTTGAGGAGGTGATCGGCGCGGTAGCACTCTCCGGTCTTGGCATCTTTCACCATGTAGTCGGCAAATTTATCCACATGTCCCGACGTCCTGAAAAGAGACAACAGGTTTAAGGACACATCTAATGCAAACTTAAATTTGCATATATGTGAATTTGGTTTGTACATGTTTTAAAGTGTGTTGGCAGTTGGCACCTACTTGAGGACCGGCTCGGGGGTCAGCATGGTGCAGTCGATCTCGAGGATCTGCTCCTCCTGGATGAAGTGCTGTCTCCAGACCTGCAGGATGTTGTTCTTCAGGGCACAGCCCACAGGGCCGAAGTCATACAGGCCGCTCACACCTGAGGAGCAGTCGAGGATGAGTCTGGACATTGGAACATTTTGCATTTTTGCATACTATGTTTGTACTAAACACTCAGCATGTTGCTGGTGGTTTTGTTTCGTCTTTCTACTTCACCTCCATAGATGGCAAAGGCTTGATCGTAGAAGAATCTCCTCTTTAAGGTATCCTCCATCTTCACTCGGTCCACCGTGTCATCTTTGGGCTGCAAAGCCAGCTCCTACAAGTGGGGATTAACAAAAATATTAATAAAATAAAAAATAAAAATGACATGCAACAAGTAAATATTCTTAAACCCGAACGGAAAGTGGAACCAAAAAGCTGGAGCAAAATATTAAACAGCGACTGTGAGAGTCTGACCTTTGTTTCAAGAATATCCTTCCTGGCTTTCTAAAAAACGTGTAAAGTAAATATTGCATGTCTCAAATAGAAAGTGGAACCAAAGAGTGAAAGGGAAACGTTCTGACCTTTGCTTCCAGAATCTTCTTCCGGGCTTTCAGCTCTGCAACAGCTCTGCTCAGCTCCTGCTCTTTGACGCCCTTTTCCTTCAACTGATGCACCAAGTCACCCTGCAGGTGAAATACCAAAGACTTGACTTCACACAACGCCTCAGAGGAAAGTGTACCTTGTCATTTACATTTGTTATTAATGTATAGTAACAATAAACTTTATTTGTTAATGTATACACATGTACAATATAGTGTATTTCCAAAGAAAAATGTAAATGTTCTTATAGGAAAATAGTTTCTTGTTTTTTTATTAATTCATGTTATATTATATATACGTTGTAAAGTCCAAAACAATGCAAACGATTGGTCTGGAGCCACAATGGCCATCAATTGTCACTTTCTCTTTAGTTTTCACGCTGTCTATAACTTCTCGATTAAAGAACATTCAATGTGACACGTTTTGCAACGCAGTAGCCAATCGACGTGCACGTTCTGCGCAGAAATCACGTTAGACTTGTTTAACATTTGTTTGAACTATGTACACTGCTGCCAAGCTGCTACGAATTCTAAATAGGCTTTTTTATTTCTCTATGTAAACTCATCATTACATGATCCAAACAAACGCATTTAAATTGAAAGCATATGCACTAATAATCTCTCAAATCGACACTTTTAATCGATGTAGTTGTCGGTGGATACATCACTAAATGCTAGTAATTGGACAGCGTTTTAGTTTCTGCATGTTTAAACCTGGTTAAATCGACCAGATATTGCTCACCTGTTCCCTCACAGCCTCCCTTAGAGGCGCCAGTATTTCTTCCATCCTGACACGTCTGAAGCTCTCGGCTCTCCCGGCAGTCGGTGGTCGGCTGGTGATCAGCTGGTGGTCAGCTGGTGGTCGGCTGGTGATCGGCTGGTGATCGGCTGGTGATCCGCTCTGGACGCGACTGCGCTCACTTTCTTCTCCGGGCTTTCCCAGAGCAGGGGAAGAGAAACAAGGGGAGGCGCCTGTTTGTGATCAGTCTGAAGGCTTCTCCGAGCTGCCTGAAACAAGGGCTTTCTGTTGCATCATCCAGGAAGCTCAGACAAAACGTACTGTACTTCTCTGGTGTAGAACAAAGTAGGAAAAGAGCACCTTTCAACCTATGAAGAGTTAACCTAGATGTATAGAAAGTCTCCTAAAGAATCTGGAACCCAATGTCTGGACCACTGTTTTTGTTAAACCTTGTTGACACCCTGATGCCTCCCCTTTGTGCACACAACACACACTATGGTTGATTAGTACTTAAACCCAGAAATGTGTTTATTTGTTTGACTGAGACAATACAAATAGATTCTGAAATTGGAACCCTACACAATGCTTTTGTGCCTTACTATATAAAAGTATTATGTTACTTATGCCTGAACACGTTTGCAAACGTAACCCTTGCCGCTCTGATAGTAGGCCAGCTGTCAGCAAATAAGTGTAATATATGTCACTTTCTGGTTCAAGTTATAAATGAACATTCAAGGTTTCTTCAAAATGTAATAAAAGTTCCAAAAGATATCTTGAAATAAAATAAAGTTTCTATAAATAACTATATTTTTTTAATATCGTAAATATTTAAGACACCTGTTTTACCTACATGGAACATAATGTTAGCTAATTAGCCATCATATAAACACAAATAGCTGGATCATTGTATAACATTGTATCTGTATTCTCATACATTTATGGAAGGCCATTTCCACTGGCAACATAAATCCCCCCCATAAACAAATAGCCAATTAAAATGTGGGTATGATAAAACAATAAACTGGGTCTATTTCGAAACCTGATCAAATTTATGAATTAATAGGTAACATGTTTTTAAGGCAAAGTCAAGTCTGGCTCGGGGAAATTGCATTAGATTGGTACTCAAAATTAATAGGAGCCTCAAAAGGTCATGATGGGAACTGTGTTGTGTTCCCTTGCAATGATATTTGAAGAAAAAAATAACCATGACCTTTAGGCAAATAAATACAAAATATATTTAATTGTGGCTTAGCGTGACAAACTACATACATATAAATGCTATACCATAATACAATTGTCATAATCAGTTTAGTTTTGTTGGGTTTAGATTCTTTCCTATTTGTGTTACTACTGATATTGTATTGCTTATAGTTATTGCTTATATGTAATTGTTTTAATCTTGTTTTTTTGTTACGTCTTTATTGTACTCTACCATCAATTTGTGTAATCCCGTACATTTCCACACTGCAGGACTAATAAAGGATTATTATATTTAAAAATGTATATATATAATTCTTTTGTTACTGTTTTTGACGAATCTGCCGATGAGTCGTCAAACGCTTGTATACTCGTCGTAGCGAAAGTCCTCGACCAGAGCGGGAGTCTAGTTTACTTGTGTTCAGATATTTCATCATTCTCTTCTCGTTCCGGCGGTCCATGCTTCGTAGCGCAGCATCAGTTCTGCTGAGGACCAGCACTGAGATTCCAGCCTTCCGTCCGGTGTTTACGCTCCGGCTCGCTCGGCAGTTGCTCCGCCACGAGCCCCAAAACAGGCCGTTGTCAACGTCGGTCTGCTTGTATAAAAAGAAGAAGCAAAGCCTGTGGCTGCAGCTGCCGGACAAACAAACCATGAGCGGCAACATTGAAGAGATCCTCGCCCCTCTGAGGCTCGCGGTCAAAGAGCAGGTAACGCTGGTTGCCTCGTCGTCTTTACCGACGTGGGCCAAGCCGAGTTGGTTTTCGTGGGTGACATTATGTTAGCAGCTAACCGGGCTAACCGGCTGACCTGGCCGGCTGTCAGTGAAGGAGGACAGCCATTGCTCGCGAGCTAGCGCTAGCTGGGGTCGTGTGTGCAGGCTGCAGCCTTTGCCACGTCTCAGAGTTGCATACATTGTGATCAGGGTGGGGTTCAGAGAAAAGTCTAAATTTAATTCTGCTGTCAGAAATCAATGTATGCAAAATGTCCGATTTCTTTGTAAAGCCGTCTCAGACCGGAGTTTAAATGTAGGTTCGAGGGTTTGTGTTTATGCCAAGTCTCTGTTCTGGTTCAGGGGGAACGGGTGCGCCAGATGAAACAGGATGGAGCTCCAGATGTGGATGTCTCCAAAGCTGTGGCTGAGCTGAAAGCCAGGAAGAGAACCCTGGAGGCCAAGGTGAGGATTGTAATTACATGAATTCAAACTGGTTTAGTTTGTTTTATTGAATCAAAAGCTCTACCAAGCCAATTACAATGTTACATGTGTATCCACTGCTACACTTGTCATCTCACTCAGTAATAACCTATCTGTGCTGCAGATAATAATGCACTTTCATTAACCATTGGGAAGTGCCACAACTTGTTTGTTTACTTATTAAGTTTGCAATTATGGTGTTGATATTGATTCTGTAAAGTCATGCATGGCAGCTGCCACTGTAGCAGCCCTGTTACAGATGGGTTGATTTTCTTCTCTTTTTTTTCCGAGGACATCAAATTAGCTGAATACATGTTAAATATGTCAATAATGGGAAACATTTCATTTGCATTGCAGGAGCTGTCATTACAACCCAAAGATGACATTGTTGACAGATCAAAAATGGAGGATACCCTCAAGAGGCGATTCTTTTACGACCAGGCCTTTGCCATCTATGGAGGTAAGACTTTGAATGTTAAAAGAAGTGAAGATCTCAGATGGTGCTTATTATCATCGCACACATAGTCTTTAAGCATTCTGTTACCATGCAGTAATGCTCCTCAGGTGTGAGCGGCCTGTATGACTTCGGCCCTGTGGGCTGTGCGCTGAAGAACAACATCCTGCAGGCCTGGAGGCAGCACTTCATCCAGGAGGAGCAGATCCTCGAGATCGACTGCACCATGCTGACCCCCGAGTCTGTCCTCAAGTACGTATCCCTATTGGTGTTAAACAGTATTTTGTTATCACTTATGTTTATTTATTTAATGATAATGTCAGAAACAGTAGGTCTAATTGTCTCGTGAGTCAGCGCCAGAGTGCTGAACTGTGGCTCCCCCCCCATTTTAGCCATGAAAGCTGCTACTTTAGCAGCCTTCCATAGCCTCGTTGCAGATATATTAATTGGATGGAATTAAATAGCTCTTATTTTAACATTTTTATAAGTCAGCACTTTCATTTGTTTACCTATTTAGGACATCAGGACATGTGGACAAATTTGCTGACTACATGGTGAAAGATGTGAAGAATGGCGAATGCTTCCGGGCTGACCACCTCCTCAAAGGTAAGCCTTTTGTGCTTCTGCCAGTGTATATTTAGAGTCTTGGCTTCCACCATAATGTGAACTAACTATTAGTCGTCCTAAAAACAATCCCAGCCGAGGTCTTTGTGAGCGTTCCATGGATATTATTCATTAGAGAGATTCTGCAGACTGTGGGATGGATGCGGTCCAACTCTGTGTTGTCAGTAGCTTCTGCTGGCTGACCGAGCTCTGAGTATCACTGGTGCGCCTGAGGGAGAATGGAAGTGGCTGGACCAGTAGAACTCACACAGGGCTTTCATGGCAATGCAAGCTGCTAGAATCATAGACTGGAGCTGTGCCCAAAAGAACATGTCAATTCCTGCAAGACTTGGAGCCCAATTGGCTCGGGCTTAAAGCGGTTATGCAATGAAAACGTCAAGTCGTGTTATCTGTTATCTGAGAAATGTCATGATGTTGTTCAGTCCAAAACTATGTTCATGTCATCTTGCTGATTTTAGTTATGAGCTCATTTTTACAGTGTGGGTTAATTAAATCAATGAAAGCCAAGGTACATTGTTTAGTTTACTCTGTTTGTGGAAGCAGTGTTCTTATGGTCCTGTGTCCTGCAGCCCACCTCCAGAAGCTGATGTCTGATAAGAAGTGTGCGGCAGAGAAGAAGGCTGAGATGGAGGACGTCACCACTCAGGTCGGTGTTAACTGAAACCAAATGCTCTTTGGAGGCATTTCTTTTGAAAATCTGTTTCTGACCAAGTTTTAAATGATTCACTGTGTATTATAACTTTCAGATGGACAACTACACTCAGCAACAGCTGGCGGACCTCTTTGTGAAATACAACGTCAAGTCCCCCACCTCAGGAAACGACCTCACGCCTCCCGTCTCCTTCAACCTGATGTTTCAGACGTCCATCGGACCGGGGGGGCACACGCCCGGGTAAGAGGAAACCAAATACTGCCGAACATTTCCCCCTGATGTTGTATTTGTTTCATGCTGAGTGATTCATTTAAATGTAAATCTGCAGCTATCTGAGGCCTGAAACCGCTCAGGGAATCTTCCTCAACTTCAAACGTCTGTTAGAGTTCAACCAGGGAAAGCTTCCCTTTGCCGCCGCTCAAATAGGAAACTCCTTCAGGAATGAGATCTCTCCTCGATCCGGACTCATCCGTGTGAGGTGAGAGATCCGCTCTGTCCCCGATTGTTCTGTGTTTTGTTTCTGTACTTGTAGAAATGACTCGTGACATAAAACAGGAATAAAATTGCGTCACTTTTCCATGCAGAGAGTTCACCATGGCGGAAATTGAGCACTTTGTGGATCCAATGGAGAAGGTCCACCCAAAATTCTCCAACGTAGCGGACCTGGAGATCACATTGTACTCCTCCAAGGCTCAGACTAGTGGCCAGTCTGCACACATCATGAGGCTCGGTGACGCTGTGGAGCAGGTGGGTTTGAAGCTTCATTTGTAACGTACACATCCAAATTCTAATTCAGCATTTGAATGCTGCACAGATTGTGGACAATGCACACATTATACCTTCTCTTCCACACTCACACGCATGCACATCCACACGCACACACACAGAAAGTGTGGTTGACCCACACATCATTACTGTTTTGTTTTCTCAGCATTTCCAATAACGAGAGCTTTGTGAAGTCCTTATTTGTTGCCATTTTGACTTTCAAGAACTGTATTTTCACTGTCATCAAAAAAGACATTTGATGCAGACTTAAAAATGGGTTCTTTAAAAAGGTATTTACACTAACAACTTATAATGAATATAATCTTAAGTAATAAGGACAGAAGTTTATATTCATCATTTCATTTCACTTTTGATTTCCAAATACTGAAATCCCAGATAAGATATCATCTTGTATCATAACCCTGATACGTATTTCCCAGCTGTGGTATTATAAGATTGACTAATAAATGTGATATACCAACAAAAAGAAATGTACGCAAATAACATATTAGACCAAAAATAATCTTAACTCAAGGTCCACGAATTTACCATTTAGTGGCTCTTGAATATTTATATTATAGTATTGGTCAAACTGCTGTCAAAGATACAAAAATAAACTCACTCATTAATTCTTCTCTCTTTAAGGGAGTGATCAATAACTCCGTCCTGGGATATTTCATCGGGCGGATCTACCTCTACCTTACTAAAGTCGGCATCTCCAAAGAGAAGCTGCGTTTCCGACAGCACATGGACAACGAGATGGCTCACTACGCCTGTGACTGCTGGGACGCGGAAACCAAAACCTCCTATGTAGGTTCAACATCACTGTTTCTTCATGGCTCATCAGGGAGTCCACACACACACACACACTGCTTGAAGTAAACGTTTGTCCCCTGCAGGGCTGGATCGAAATCGTGGGCTGTGCTGACCGGTCTTGCTTTGATCTGCAATGCCATTCGCGAGCCACAAAGGTCCCGTTGGTCGCTGAAAAGCCTCTAAAAGAACCCATATCCTTCAACTGCAGCAACACGTAATGCTGCGAGGACACGTCTTTTCTCAGGTGTTAAGCACCCAGCGCCTCATTGTTGTTCTCCTTAACTTCGCCACACAACATTGTAAATGTCGTCCAGTTCGAGCCCAACAAAGGAGCCATTGGAAAGGCGTATAAGAAGGACGCTAAGATAGCCATGGAGTACCTGTCTGCGTGTGACGAGTCCTTCATCGCAGAACAGGAGACGCTGCTCAGTGAGACCGGGTGAGTTCTTTCAACCACAATCACAGTTTGTCTGGGGCTGAAGGGTTGTGGTTTTGTCCTTTGCATGTTCAGTGTTTTATCTTTTACTGCAGAGAGTTCACCATCGAGGCAGAAGGCAAGTCCTTCAAACTCACAAAGGACATGGTCGCTGTGAAGCGATTCCAGAAGACTCTTTATGGTGAGATATATTAGTTTTATTGTTGAATTTCTCATGCATTTAGTCTTTTTAACACGTCAGGACTAAGTATTAAATGACGGGTTCAGTTGAGATATGTTGGAGCTCTGGCTTCAACAACACACATCCGTCTTTTTCTCCCACAGTGGAGGAAGTTGTTCCCAATGTAATCGAGCCCTCCTTTGGCATCGGGAGGATCATGTACACCATCTTTGAGCACACGTTCCAAGTCCGAGAAGGTGATGAACAACGAACGGTATGTCCATCGTCTGGATCATAAGCATGGGTGATGTCCGCTCTGATCTAGCATTGTGTTGTCCTGCACTCAACTTTTATGATTTGATTGAAAATGCAAAGGTAATGAATCGCATGACATTTGGTGGGATGATTGGTTATTATCCGGGGACCATTTGATTAGATTTTGGGATTGATAGGGTCAAAGGTCAAGGTCATGAAAAGGTAAAAATCCTACATTTACCATTTGTATCCAATTGGCATGCAACTAATGCCAAAATGTTCATAATTCGTAGCCCAATCTTGTGATATGCAAAGATATGCGCTCTACCGATTGCCCGTTCTAGTTGTTTTTGTGCTGGATTCTTTTTCGAACTTGTTTCTTTCATTTACTAAAATCTTTGTTTTCCTTCCCCTTCAGTACTTTAGCTTCCCAGCTACTGTCGCTCCATACAAATGTTCTATCCTGCCTCTGAGCCAAAACCAGGACTTCGTTCCCTTCGTGAAGGAGTTGTGTAAGTGTCCCCATAATGACTACAGACTGTGCATGTTCCATCTCTGCTTGTTGGTATGTGGTGCTGCTAACTTCACTTCCTAACTTTATTTCTTCCTCTCTCTTTCTCCCGCTTAGCTGAGGCGATGACCAAAAACGGGGTGTCTTACAAGGTGGACGACTCTGCGGGATCCATCGGGCGGCGCTACGCCAGGACGGACGAGATCGGGGTGGCGTTCGGCATCACCGTCGACTTCGACACTGTGAACAAGACGCCTCACACGGCCACGCTGAGAGACCGCGACTCCATGAGGCAGATCAGGGCCGAGGTACAGCAATCCAACAACCTGATCTTTAATGGACGGACTATAAGGAGCGCACACGGTCACTTGTTTTGGCCCGTTTTCTCAGGTTTAAATGACGTTGATCAACACACACATTTTGCTTTTTACCATAACTACAAACAAGTTCTACTTGCCACAACAGCCAAAGAATTACGTCACATCCACAGAGTTTATACTGTCTACTAGGGATGCACCGATCTGATCGGCGCCGATCCATATCGGCCGATATTGCCATGATCGGTTTTGATCGGCGTTCTCAAAACGGCCGATCGTAACCGATCGATCAGATGACGTCACATCTGCAAGAAATACTATCAGAGACGTTTCAGTCGCCGCGCACCGCAACTGAGACGGAGCGCCCGCGGAGTGCGGCAGAGTGAGAGGTCCGCGAGGGGATCCTCCCGCACCGAGCGGCGCCCCGTCCCCCGAGCTGAACCTCTGGGTCAACTCACCGACACTCACATGTCTGACCCTACAGACTGATGCTCACATGTCTGAGCCTACAGACTGATGCTCACATGTCTGAGCCTACAGACTGATGCTCACATGTCTGAGCCTATAGACTGATGCTCACATGTCTGACCCTATAGACTGATGCTCACGCTACACGCGTTCGATCGGGAGCGCGCGAGGGTTTTCATAAAGTTACCCGCTAACTTTATGAAAACCCTTCCTGATCGAGTGCCGTTAGCGGAAGGATTCACGTGACACAACATCAGGTTTCGCAAAGATAGCGGAAAGAGCCACGTGAAACAACATCCGTTTTTCAAAATAAGATGTCGACAAATCATACACAAACATATACAAGTAAACAATGAACTGATTTTGTATATTAATAGATCGTTTCTGAGATTTAGCTTGAATTATGCTAACATTAAAACATTGTTACTGTACCAAGGAAGAGTTTATAAAAATAAGTCAGACTTTTGTATGTTAAAAAAGTCCTGTATATAGATTTCCCCAAGAGTTCCAGGAAATGAATAATGCAGATGTGTTCCATACATATCTGGAATCAATCCCCTACAATAGCAATCAAACAATTGTAATGTATCAATTTTGCATCAGTTTTCAAAGTAAAAGTCCTAAATGTTTAAAGAAATTTGTAATTTCTTTAATGTTTGAGGGACTTTAGATGTGTATTTCCTCATAGTCCTAGGCAATAATGCTACACAATAAATAGAATGCTTCAATCAACACCGTAATTGGTATTATGGGATCGGCAGATACTATTTCGGTGATCGGTATTATCGGTGATCGGCTGACACTGATTTCAGTGATCGGTGATCGGTGATCGGCCCAAAAAACCTGATCGGTGCATCTCTACTGTCTACGGTCAGGATGTAATGTTGCTGGTACAACCTCAGTGGCCCAATCCCCGATGTACCCCTAAGAACCTGAACCCTCAGGGACTTGACTATCGTCAGCTGGTAAATGTTTGAGTGTGAGACTAGGCTTTGAAATGGTTAAATACAGTTCACATTAATTTTATGACACCAAATCATGTTATGTACATTGTGATTTTTTTAATTTTATTCATGAAATGTGGGTAACGCCTTCAAAAAAAGTGCATAAACGGCCCAAAACGTTGATTTCTCACTGTCAGTTCTGCCGAGGGCAGCTCACGCCGTGCATTTGAAAAAAGGCGACACACCGAAGATATGTTCCCTCACATTACCAGTAGAGGGAAAAGAGGTAGAGGCATGTTTTGAGTGGAACCACCTTTTCAAATTCCTTTTTTTATTTCCCCGTGTCTGAACACTGGCAAACTGCAGCATCGTGGCTGCCGAGCGCGGCTTCTGTTGTTACACCTGTGTAGACGAGATGTACCACAGCGTGATTCGTCCCCTCCCCCTCTCTACTTGGCGTGTCCAATTTGTGTGACGCTTGTCAAGTGTAGAAGTATTACAGTGTAGCTGGTGTGTTGCTCTTTAAGGCCTGCCTCAGGTGTTGACCTTCATCCATATTATTTGACCTTTTTAGAAATAAATAGCATTTCCTTGTAAGGAGCTTGATATCCTTTTGAAGTCTTCACTCACTCACTCACACACACACACACATCATTTAACACGTCTTTCTCTCCTCAGGTCAGTGAGTTGCCGGTGATTATTCGGGATCTGGCCAACGGCACCTTGACCTGGGCAGAAGTGGAGAGCAAGTACCCCATCTTCGAGGGACAGGAGACCAGCAAGAAGGATACCGTTGAAGAGTAACGCCCATTTGTCTGCCAGTCACGCCTCGATAATCCACAGACTTGTTGCATCTGCATCAGCAGGAAGAATATTGTGATAAGCTATTGCGGTGCACCGAGCCCTCTTGTGTTTGATGCTGCTGCGATCACTGAAATGTCATCATGTGCAGAAAGCTTACGGGACGGTTGTTTCTCCGATTTGCAACATTTCATCCTTGTCCAACCACGTCAACATGTTTTAAAAAGGAGAACATGTAAGCAGGCTGTTGTCGTCAGGCTTTCACCATTCCAGTTTTCTGGTTGATAGGATTGAGTTGTTTAACCACTTCAATTAAAACAACCAGCACTTACTGGACACGGGCGCATACCTGTCATGTTTCAAGAGTATCGAGTCACAAACACAGTAGCTCAGCAACGTGACTGAACAAAGTAGGAACTTTGAAATATAAAAATATTAGCTCTTCATGCATCTTGTAAGTAGGTGCAGTTGTGCCTCTACATAAATAATGACCGTTTGATATACTGCTAATTGGTTGTATTTGGCAGGAAGTTTTAATTTCTTTCTCAAAGCAGCAGTTTAGATGACTAAGAAGTAGCTTCTTCCTCTTGGTCAGCATCATCCAAAACATTTGTCTTATGTAACTTCTCCATCACTGAGGAATAGAGGATGAGGTGCATGGTTCAGATCCTCGCTGTTCCTCCAGAGTCTTGTTTTAATTGTAGAGCAGGAAATCAGATTTAATACAAACCTCACGTAAAACCGCAGATACCGTTGAATCACCACAAATAATCTATCCTGTGACATCTGCTCTGTCTGGCTTTTACCAGGATGGCCTCTGAGTCAAGACCAGGAATCCCACGAGATAAATATCTGACACTTCGCATAATCCACTGGGCTCAAGTCTCACCATCTCCGACTTATTAAAAGCCGTTCTGAGTTTCCATGACAAGACCTTTACTGTTTCAATCTTTTTTAATACCCTTCATTGATAAAAGGATTATCTGGATGATGGCTGGTTTCTCAAGGTCTTGAAAGCAGTGAGCCAGCATGCACAGTCACAAGACCCCGAAACTGAAGCAGCTCAATGGAGTTCAGCCATAAAAAAAATGTTTTCACCATTCCTACTGTAACCTTTAAAATATGTCCAAAATCTGCCTACACACATTTTCTGATCTACTGTAGGAAAGTTGATTGGATTCAGAAAAGCGTGACATTTTTTTAGAACAATTAATAGAAAAGGTGAAAGAAGCAGCAAATACAAATGAAGTCCTCTCCTTTTAAAAATAAAATATTCATGTAAGAAGATATTTACAACATTAGAAGATATGCCATTTTATTTTGTATCTGTTATTATGAATGCATATTTTGAGGTAGGGTTTAAATGCACCGGGCTACATAATAATTCTAGATGTGTCCACATAACACGTCACCTTGTCACCTTTCAGTGAAATTCATCATTTTTAAATCAAAAAAGGTCATCCACGGGAATCGTGTCGAAAAGCCTTGAAGTCAATAAGGGCTATCAGTGATATATATATATATCCGATATATATATATATATATATATATACCTTTAATGCTCTGTGTATATGTACTGTTTTTTTCTAAAACCTGATGGATAGCCTTAAATTAGTTCATGCTTTTTTACCTTAATAATAATTATTATTTATCAATTATAAATAAATAAAAAATATAAATAAAATATAAACACAAACATGCAAATAGGCTGTGTATATATACAGCCTGTTTGTGTTTATATACTATACTATATATATATATATATATATATATATATATATATATATATATATATATATATATATATATATATATAGGGCTGCAAAGTGAATCGAAAAAAAAAAAAAAAAATAAAAATAAAACGAAATTATTTATTCGATTGTGTGTGTCGTATTATTTATTACAGGCAGCACACAGGCAAACTGATGTTCTGTGTTGAAAGTCTCTTCAGATGTAAATCCGATCCGATTGTACGTAAGTTGGTTTGAATCTGCAAAACATCTGGATTCTGTCTGTTTTTGTACCATCTAGTAGATATAAGTCCATTGAGGAGGAACACAGAGTACCTTTATGTCTATTGGTTTCCTTTTATATTCTTTTATTTGCTCTGCCTTTTAATTTGTGCCCATGCCTCCTAAAAGTAAAATTCCAGGTATTAAACTGGTGTGATCATGTAACGTTGTGTACTCTTTAAAATAGCTACGCAGGAGCAAGACACGCACACTTTAGTTTTGTGTCTCTTTTGAATCTCTACCTGATTTGTACGTGGCCCCGTGACACTTTTGACCCCTTGACCTGTGCCCGGTTGGCCCATCTAGTTATTGATTAATGTCATCGTTTATGTGGGGTGGACCTCCGAAGTTCAACATCTTCAGGGAAAAAAGGCCCGATTAGAAAGACAATTTAGAGATTCCTTCCTTCCTTCACACCCACGTTCATAAAACATTCAAGGGCTTTGCAGTCTGACGGCACACTCAATGTCAGCCACTTGAAGGCGGTGAAGAAAATCATCTGTGTCTCATCAAAGCTAATATCAAGCCCATATGAAATTTAATTATTCATCAACCGAAATACGTTCCTTGAGGGGAAGAGGCCGGCAAAGTCTGATGTCAAAGATCAAGAAGTGAACGCTCCGGTGTTCAGCCTCGTGTCTAAAGGTAGAATTGGTTCTATGGGTGGGGCTTTACTTCATCTCCTGGACATTCACACCCTTTACCAACAAGAGGGCGTGGAAATGTTTGTGCCCTAAAGGCTTTTACAAAGCTATTATCTATGTCCCTAAGTGCTGTGCTCGGACATTGTGAACGGACTGCTGTTTCCCCGTACGTCATGCTGCCATTAGACTGAATGTTTTTTAATACATAACCATTCCTTGGTAATACATTGCAAATAAAAGATCAACCAACTGAGAGGGAACAGCGTCATCTAATACTGAGAAAAGTACACCACAGATTCAAGATACTGTAGTAAAATGTTCTATTATGTAACGCTTTATTATGCATTTTGTCTAATGACCTTATTAATGCATCACCAGTGCTTTATAGATTAACCGTCAAATCAATGTATGACTTGCCAGGTTGTATATATCTCCTGTAGGCCTTGCAGGACAGTCATTTATTTCCCGCCACTAGGGGGCAGTGTAATAAAGCTGTGAGCACAAAACTGACATATCACCTTTTACTTCGATAAAGAAAACGTTTTTGCCAACTGTTGATCAGGACTTGTCCTTCAACTCCCACGTGAAGAAAGTCTCAAGGACTGCATTTTTTCATTTTTTCAATGTTTCAAAAATCAGGCACATCTTGTCTCAAAAAGATTCAAAAACACTATTTCACGCGTTAGTTACTTGTAGCCCCTAGATATGCTGCTATAGGCGTATAGACTGCTGGGGGACGTTTTAGGATACACTGAGCTGCTCTCTCGTCTCTCCTCTTCTCTCTCTACTTATGGATGAATTGACATCTCTCCATTGCACATTACTAACTCTGCTTCCTCCCAGAGTCTTTGTGACTTCAGGTCTCACGGGGTCCATTGGGCCTGGCTGGGTCTGATGCCGTGGCCCTGCGGACGCCTCCTCTCTACCTCCATCTGTCTCATGGATCATGGAGGTCTGGATCGTGGTCTATGCCTACTACCAACTATTCATAAAATCTGTCATATTCATTGAATCTGTTGTAACTCCGATGATTCCTTCTGGTCACATGACATCTATTGCATCTGTTCATCCTGGGGAGGGATCCTCCTCCGTTGCTCTCCTGAATGTTTCTTCCCTTTTTCCCTGCAGGATTTTTTCTATTACTTTGGAGTTTTTCCTGATCCGATGTGAGGTCCTGGAACAGGGATGTCGTATGTGTACAGATTATAACAACCCTCTAAGGAAAATGTGTAATTTGTGATGTTGTGCTGTATAAAATAAACTGAATTGAACAAAATTGAATACGCAAGATTCATTCTCTTTTCGCTCGGTTTTGTTTTCCATCAACTCCCGAGGGAAATATCCGTGTCGTTACTCCACTACGTTCACAGGCTAGTCGATAACTTGGTGTGCTCTTTATTGCTTGGCAAGAAGTGTACAGTTGTTGTTTTTATCCTTTTTGCTCTGGCCATAAATGATACAATGAGAATTAAAGTAAACTTGTGAGGCAGAAACCTAAAACAATGATATTAAACAAAAAGCTCCCTTGAGTGTAACTGCAGAGTTGTTAATAATACTTATCTTTGGGTTTGTTACATACAAATAAGGATTATTTATGCTTAAAATACATCAATGAATTAATGAATCTTCCCCTTCGAGAGGCTCTGACACTAAATGTTTGCTGTAAAACTCAAAATTCATGTCCTCTCAATCTCATTCTAGTGTTCCTTTGAGGAATTATTCGTTCAGTCTATTTCTAGTACCCTCTCTGTACTTACAAGCTCAGTGTCATCACATTTCAAGTGGCGGACACAGTAACCTGACACAGATTGTCAAGTGCTGCGAAGCGATTGTGATTGTGCAAAGTGGCACATGGACCTGTGTTGTGGTGTCAGTTGTACGCATACATTACTGTAAACATCAGGGCCGAGGCGCTGACCCATATGTTCGTGCTAATTATGAGCAGCATCAACAGATGACAGCCGGCACTTACTGCTGTTTTCCTCCTGTCCAGATGCCATCATGCTACACTTGTCTCTCAGGCGGGGTCATTTAGGGCCTCTGCTCCATTCAAGTGACAGTGAAGGTGAAGAGGGAAGAAATACCCAGATGCATCACTCCTGGCAACGCACCAGAAAACCACTTCATCTCCCTTATTGCTATTCTACGGTCCACTGAGGCTACAATATCTTGAATAACGTGTGTGTGTGTCAGTGTGGAGGTCTACAGTGCACAGGTGGATATCAGTTCAAGGGATGGGGAATAGACTACATGATGTAAATAATAGATTGAACAGGCAGCTGACCAATTTTACACAGATTGTGTAAAGCCTTCAGCGGCTCTGGAGGAGCTTTGTCAAGTCTGAGAAAATAACTCTGATGATGTCATTGTGATACCATCATCAGGGTTATTTTAGCATGGGCTGTGAGGGTATTTATGTTTAACCAAATCCTTCGTTATATAAGAAATAAATGGTTATTTATGAATATTTTTTCAAGTTTGATCCATACTTAGAATTAGAGGATATCTCGCCGCTGCTGCACAGATTTAATTAACGGTTTGTTAATTAAGTCATTAGTTACAACGTACGTGTCATATTATAAAGGGATAACATTTAAGTATTGGGTGAGTCCCCTGACATAGAAATACAATTCAAATTTACTGGGGTAACTCTGACAATTCAACAATGTAATCTAATAAAACCAAATAGTGATATTTGACATACTCACAATATCATTCAAGATATGCTTTATCCAAATCGACCTGTCATGTGCTTACTTACCTGCTTGTAGATGTGTTGCACAGGGCCGTAGCCACCATTGAGGTCACAAAGGTCATGTCCTCTGTACTGTTTTAGGGAATCTGACCATTTTTAAGGTGAATTAAGATAATTTAAATGTTGTGGTCATAATTCCTCAAATGGCTCTAATAATGTTTCATCAAAAATAATCCTGTCATTTTGAGGAAGGCAACATCAAGTCAGTCATACAGGGAGACATGTACCAGAAGACATTTAAGCAGTTAAGTGAAGAAGGAGAAGAACACATGAAACATGTAGGCCTACTCTATTCCTAGGCTGCGTGGGGATGGTGGACCCTTGACCTCACAATATCTAAAATACTGGTTATCCCCCCCCCCCAAAAAAAAAAAAACGGTGGAAAATATTAACAATTGAAACTATTAGAAGCATCTTAAAAAAATATATTGTCCTATAAAAATGTACAAATCAGTTCCTGTCAATTTCTAAATTTCCCGAATCTATAAAAGCGCGTGAACACCATCGAAGTGAGTGGTGGGCGGACTGAGAACCCCTCCCCCTCCCTCCCCCCGGACTGAGCAGGATAATAATATACCGAAGGCGTGTTGTTGTAGTGAGCTTGCATGGCGCTGTGGCAGGAGGACGGTCGCCATCTCTGCGTAAACACTGTAACCGTATCACGCAGTTGATATCATCGTGCGTGGATCGGCGCCGGAGCGGAGCAGCGGCAGCAGGCGGGAGGGAGGGAGGGAGGGAGGGGGGGATGCTGCTGCCACCGCGGACACACACGACTTCCATGCAGGACCGCTGTTGGTCTCCGGCACGTCGGACTGTCACCTCGGATGTTCCGACGCGTCTTCTCGCTGACATTTCGTCCTGCCTGTGAGCTCCGGGGGAGAGAAGAAGGAGAAGAAGAAGAAGAAGAAGAAGAAGAAGAAGAAGAAGAAGAAGAAGAAGAAGAAGAAGAAGAAGAAGAAGAAGAAGAAGAAGAAGAAGAAGAAGAAGAAGAAGAAGAAGAAGAAGAAGAAGAAGAAGAAGAAGAAGAAGAAGAAGAAGAAGAAGAAGAAGAAGAAGAAGAAGAAGAAGGAGAAGAAGACGGGACTGCATGCTTCGAATCAAAAACGGGATGTTCATGCTGCCAAACAGCGGACGCTTTAGCGCGCGCACAGCCGAGGGGACTGTCGTGCGCTTGGTAATGTTTGCCGAGGAATAAAACGCGGCTGCCGAAAGGTGCATCACATCTCGTTTCCATGGACAACACGTCCATAATAACACAGGTTGCAAATCCGAAAGAGGAGAGCATTTCTTCAAGTCCAGATAAAGGTAAGCTTAAGGCGTAAAATGCCACACACAACACACAACACGCACACACACAAGGGCGCGCACGCTTACATGCACACGTACCTACGCGCGCGCAATTTTTTTATTTGGATTTCCAGCTGTAGAATATTTACGTTGCCCGGTTGTCAAATGATCTGCAGCCGTCGGTGCAGAGAGGATACTGGGTTCATCAGCAAGACGGAGGGGATCGACGGAAAACCTCCATTGTTGATCTGAAGCAGAGAACCTCCAGAGCCCTGCGGTCCACAGCGGCTACACATGTGTGTCTGTGCTCTGTAACTTTAGGCTTCACTATCATGAACCTCATTTTAAATGTTACACATTGTGCCACTTAGAGATGATAGATGTGTTTAGGGTGAGCTGGGTTTACTACAGGGGGCGGGTACTCTACTCCTTCGCACGGACGACATCCCTGTGTGCATCACTGGCTCCAAAATGCCTGGTGTATACCAATAACCCCACCGATGATCAGAGGTCAACCGTGTGGCTATGGTGTATGAAGAAAACCGCCAATATAAGTACTTATATATACTATATTAGTCCAAAAGCCAGACATCACATTGCATACACAGATATATTTAGCCTTTTCTATTTTCTCAAATCACCTCACTGAAGCGATGAGAATGTTGAAAGGTTGAGTACAGCGCATAATGTTAATAGAACATCATATTTATATAATAATCACCACATAACGACCGGCGACGTACAATAACAAGGTCATAAATGTTCACTTCCAGATGTGTAAAAGAAAAAAAAGCGCCTGAAAACAACTGCTCAACAGCTGCTCTACAGATTACTGCGGCTACACGTAAAGCACTTTTTCTCTGTTGTTTTGCACTAGTGTCGCCACTTCACCATGTGGTGATGCCATCAATGACAAATCCCCCTCATGAGCCGGGAGCTTTCCAGTGTTCATTAACTTTGAGAGGGGGGTTTTCTCTCGTCTCTGTAGGACAGTCACACAGTTTTAATTTGAGTCGAGAACACAAGAAATCTGAGTACTGTGTAAGTACACATGGGAAACACAGCTGTTTACGGGAGATTGGAGCAGGAGGGCACGGTTGTTCGGACATTCCCCCACGAGCACCCGTCCCACTGAGCCACAGGGTGCCTGGAGGCCGGAGGGACCACAACTTCCTGCTACACCCAGAGCTCTGTTGACGAAAAGGTCACCATCCTGCATCCCCTCTGCTGAGCATCACTGACGTACATGAACCACTATGACTCGTTGACCTCCTGGCCGGCGGTCATAAAATGAAGATCTGGACCCAACTCTAGATCAGAAGTCTTTAAGACCGACCTGCGTGATCACAGCGGCCGGATCAATTAGGATTTATGCACCAAAGCACGTTTCCTATATTTCTTTTTCCTTAACTGCTTCCTCTAATCTTGTGGCGCCGCCTGGATAATTAAAACCGTCATAAACAAATCAATGAAAACAATCACTAACGGCAAACACACAGCTTAGCTGCTGACTTAAGCGGTGAAGCGTCACCCAGGAAATTTGTTAGAAAAGAAATGATACTGCTGCTTGTAGCACATTTTTAATCGCTCTCACAGATTTCCCACACTTTCTTGTCTGCGAAATCCCGTTTGTATTGAACAGTAAATCCCTGTGGAATCTGACAATTAATCTGGTGGGATAAAACCCAGGGTCAGCCTCTGACCAGAGAAGACACAGACACACACACACACACACACACACACACACACACACACACACACACACACACACACACACACACACACAGTATCGCCAGGGAGCTTCCTGAATAGAGTCCCTGACCCTCACCACTGGCTCTGCCAAAGCAGACAACAAACAGCACTTGTTGTCCAGGACAGTCTCTATGTGACCTGCTTGGGCTGCACTGAAGCCACTAATGATTACACACACACACACACACACACACACACACACACACACACACACACACACACACACACAATGAATATTTCAGAGCTACGGCAGGCTATATTCAGAGTCCTATCGGTTTCATTCTAAAGACGTAGCAATTCATTAGAGCCATTTTTTAAATACGTTTGGTCAGGTGGACAATACATCTTTATGCATTATGGATGATATTCAATGAGGTGTGGGTTGGAATCATAATGTGGGCGGTTTCTCTCTTCAGGCAGAGCAGGTGAATTGGCACAAAGTCAACCGTGTCACTGTTGGTGGATACAAGGCTATTCTTGGCCTGTTGAAGGTGAACTTTATCAGATAGGTAATTGTGGACACACTCAGTCCATTTCTTGTACCATATTGTAGTTTTTTCTGAGATAAAACATGAATGTTGTACATCTTCAAGGCCATATATTTCACAGGAACCAGCACATATGCTCAAAGGAGGCGGAGAAACCCCAAATGAGGCTTTTCATTTGGCAGACCTTTACTTGTCAGGATCTGATGCAATGCAATGCAACGACTGGAGCAGCGGTGCACAGGGAGTCGCGGGGCGGCAGCCTCTCAGTCTGCTCCTCGCTGAGGCTTTAGCGATAACTTCACAGTCCGACAGCTATCAACGGAAGAGCTGTTTAGTCAGATTAGGTCAGATCTGAGTTCATCTCTTCACTGCTGCACCGTGAGTGATGGCAGACGCTGAGACTAAAACAGATTTATGTCTATAGCTCCTCCAACCGTGAGCCCATTTGTTCCCACTGAAACATTCATCTTTAAAAACAGGTCACAAACATATTTAATCATAAAAAACTCTCTTTTATTAAAGATTACACCAATACAAGTACATTGCTGGGGACTATTTTTAGTGGATTAATACACATTTGTTAATTTAGTGATTAACATTGTCATGATGGTTTATGTGGATTTCAATAAAACAAAAACAGTTTGAATGTTCAAAGTAATGATAAAACATCTCCTAATACACAATAGAGCTATAGGTGCATATAAATAAGCTATATTCATTCTTTGGGTACGGAGATAACTCTTAGTTTGTCGTTTAATGTTGGTCTCTTAAGAGGCTTTGTTTTCAATACGAAAGCATAATATCACTCTTATTCTGAAGTGTGCTCTAGTGTTGCGCAACAATGTGTTTGTCAGTGTTGCCTCTTTCTCACGGCCTAACGGTTCTCCTGGAGTTCTTGTAAAAATCAGTTTTTACTTTTTCTTTCCCGAACCCAAACTATAACTGTTTTGCTTGCATGCACGTTTCTTCTGGTCGAGGCTGAGTAACATGCATTCTCCTGAAGACACAGAATTGGCCAGCCTCCCATGTCATAACTCCAATGGCAGCTCAAGGCTGCAGCGAGACGGTGCCACAGAGCTCATTAACGTCCTGCCTTTTAGAAACGGGTCACGGTGCTCTGCCTGCCTCATGCGGATGTCTTGAAAGGTGGTCACATATAGCATTTCAGAAGAAGCTTTGGCAAGGAGGAGCAGCACACATTGGGATGTATGCATGTTAAAATGGTTCCCCTCAACGAAGCCTTGTTGGTTAGATAATATTTGCATTGCCAAAAAGAAAATTAGAAAAGAAAATACTGAAGCTGTAATTATATATATATATATATATGATTTCATGCTCGCTTGCTTTTTGAGGTTGTTTCTGGAACACGCTGCTGTGCATTAGGAGCGCGTTTATGATGTGTGGACCACACTTGCAGGGGTTTGTGCCGCTCAGTTGGGGAGCTACTGTGAGTGTTGGCTTCCACAGAGTTCCTGGCACAACCTCCCGCTCTGCTGTGTCCAGCACTCTGCTGTCATGACCGGACTCTGTAGAGGACGACTACCATCTTTTACTCAGCCATAGGTGGCATAGATTTCTGAGATATGTTTTGAGCCTACAGAATGTCATTCCCAAGCCTTCTACCGAAACACATTGGATTGCTATGTGCGCACAGTGAAGTCAATATTCAGTGCACCATTTTGACTTAAAGAAAGAGGGAGAAAAAAGCTGCACTCTGAAGTGCAGGTCCCCTATAATAGATTCATGAGTCTATTTCAGCCAGGAAAGCTGATTATCTGCACCTCCGGGGAAGTGTTGGAGGGTTGGACACATCTATCTTGTCCAATACCATACTGGGCATCTGATTGGGAAGAGTTGAATGTTTTTCTTCCACGCCTAAGCCATTTTAATGGTAAGCTTGTTAACTGTGGGACGGGCCCCGGTGTGTGGATGAACATGCCTGAAGTGAAAGTTGTGGGATTGTATTAATTGATGTATTTTTCATTCATTCAGTCCAACAACGAGAAGCAGTGAAATGTTTTTGTTGCTCCACACAGGGCTGGTTTGTTATTGTAAAACCGCAATGGACTCACCAACACTGAATTTCACATTGTGTCTGAGCTCATATATTCATCAATAGTCAACCATCATAGCTTATGTTCACATCTCCCTGCTGGTTTATTTTTTGTGTCAATATGTGTAACAATTTTATTTATTAGGTATTACTGTAGAATTTTTTTAAGCAGTTTAATTTTTGCCAATAATTAGATGAGATAGTTGATACGACTCATTTAGCCATAAGCTTTATCCGGGAGACGTAATAGCTTATTTGAGTTTAGCAAACGCCTTAAAACACAGTAAAACAGTAGCGTCCAAGGGTTAACACAATTCCACCCATCACCTCTAAAGCTCAGTAAAGAATATGTTATCACAACTTTTTTTGTTTAATACGTACAGTATAATGAAGTATAAAAATACAAATAAAAACAAAAATAATGATATTTCCTTCAAATGAACTATTGGGCTTTCGAGCAGCCAGCCACAGCATCCCTAAACACCCTACATCTATAATTCCTCTCTTGTGCATTTCCTTCATGGTGGACCTTGAACTCATTATAAAAATGTCAATTATTTTTGATAAACTATTATAATGACCAGAGCAGAGAATGCATTACGAAGATTAATGTCAGATTTCACAATAAATACATCGGATTGGGAAAAAAAAGAAGAAGCAAATTGGCCTTTAATTCCGAGGCGGTCTGCAGAGATCTATGGGTTGTGAGACACAGAGAAGGAGATGCCAGCGCACTGCGATCCGTCCCCAGAGAGGCTGCAGGGGGAAAGAGTGTGGGCTGACGGTTTCTTCACTCCTACACTGGCTGACTGTGAATACTTAAACCATCACTCTGAATGCAGTTTTAACTGGAAAAAAGAGAATTGAGTTCACATGGATGCTGCTTTAACGTCTCTGTACTGGCATCCACTTAAAACTAGAGATTTAACGTCATTTTATTCCTTCATAAATCTGGCTACAGACTATATGCTTGCCAGTCTGTTCGGTGGAGCCGTTAGATACAAGACTGTGATCCAGCTCCATTGTTGTTATATACATACATATTTATATATGTGTGATTATTAATATGATGTGCCAGTTAAAAAAAATATATGTACGTGTGCATTTGTCTGCTCTCAGTATTTTGTTATTCCGCTATTTTTGTAAAGAAAATTTGGGGTCTCTTCTCATGTCTGTGTGCTTTGGACTGTATGTCTGACTGCATTGTGGGAACGTTTTATGTTTGAATGTTGTCTCAAGTGTAGCACATATGCTGTGGTTGTTTGTTTTGGAGCAACCTCTACTTCAAAATGTCCAGCCCGGGCTTTGAAGAGACTATTAGTAGGATTTCTAGTATATTCTTTATGAAATGCCATTCTTCCCAGTAGATCTCCATCCTGAGCATGAGGGTTGTGATGGCCCTCATACATAATGTAGTTTATATTGAGTTGAAGGATAAAATATACATTTTAGTACATGGAAAATAAAAGTACTCCTTTCATACTAAAGCGTCAAGTATCTGTTTTCAGTTCTTAGATTAATTGACTGCAGCTGTCGGTGCTTTCAGCTCTTCAAACTTTGCCTAAATGAATACAGAAGACAAAAAGCTGACACTCTTCTGCTGCATGCTTGACGTGTCTCGATTTAAACGCGCAGCATCGTTGCGGGATGACATCACTCATGCCTTTCCTGTAAATCCCGACAGTTTGGCATTCGATGGCCGTGAGTCAGTGAAGACCATTATTAATGCTCCAAAAGCCGGCGCCTGCCACTCGGCCACACTGGATGCTGCTGCTCTAAAGCCGGCTTTCAGCGGGACTCGGACGGGCCACAAGCTCGTATTAATTGAGCATCCATCCAGCCAAACAGACATTGTCAAAACGGATCAATACAATCAGAGAAAGGTAGGAGTCAAGAAGGAAAGAGTGTGTGTGTGTGTGTGTGTGTGTGTGTGTGTGTGTGTGTGTGTGTGTGTGTGTGTGTGTGTGTGTGGGTGTGTGTGGGTGTGTGTGGGTGTGTGTGTGGGGGAAGAGAGCAGGACAAAGTGCTCAAATAGCATCTGTGTGTCTCTTGAGGTGCAGGCAGGTACCCGGTCTGGCTCTGACAAGGTGACGGCCTTTCTGCATATTTTGCCCCCTTCTGGCCGGCATTCCTCACCAGTAATTGGCTTTCTAAAAGGGAGATCATGTTTTGTCCAGAGTGATTTTCTGTCACCCTTTCTGAAATATGCTGCGTGCCACTTTCTCAGATGTATGGCATAAAAGGCTTTTGCATTTTTTAATCGACGAGCGAAGGAGATTAAATAAACAAGCATGGAGGATGTTTTCTAAGAGGTAAAGGTGAATGCTGTTTAGCTGTGAATCTAAAGGGGCCCTATGGAGGACATGCTGTGTGTGTACATGTAGCGATACACGCCTCTCGGGTAGCAGAGGCAGCAACAACACATGGGCACACACAGGCTCCCCATCACACACACACAGAAATACATGACCTACTTGTCAGCGTTCTTATAGCTAGCACCATATTAATGAATTGAATCTAGTGAATAACAAGAAATGTGTTGTTTTGAGTTCAAGGGTGCGTATTTAAGAACAAAACGTAAAGAGACATTCCACTGAAGTTACACAACATGGTTACTTTACTCATCAGGTGGTCAATATGAGAAGTGGCCGTAGTCATCTTGATGTCATTGGTTTGATGTCAACTCTTTGTTGAAGCCTTCAAAGAGTCGAGCATTTTGACCGTTGCCATCTGGTTATTGCTTCATCTTGTAAATTCATGTATTCTATGGCGGATCAATAGTAGACTGTTGGCGTTCCCCTTTAAATTCCCCCTTAATAGCTTACTCGAAACAACGTTCAGCATCAATCTTTCAGCTGCACCTTGGGTCACCAGGTGTACAAGCACGTCTATCCTCAAGAGAAGCTGGAAGACAGGCCTTTAATTTCATCTGACATTAAATCTGATATCGCCTTTTACCGACACTCAAGGAGAATTTCCCATTAGTCCCTGAATCTCTGGCTCATCTACACTTGTAGATGAGAATGTAGAAATATATCTCAATAATACACCACCGCAGCCCCAAACAACGCGAGCCGTGTGGCTGCCGCTTGCGTAACTGCAGTCGGATCTCCCTCATTATGTCTCTATGAGCTCTCAGTGGGTTAATTCCCCGGCGCTTGTCATCTCCTTCATTACGCCGGGCGCTCGATAAGCAGCAGCAGCCCCCCCACCTCAGCGCCCACGCCGCTGTACCCCTGAGGCCGGAAAGGAAGAGCAGACCAGCCCACGTCTTCGTATCGGGGTTCACGGCAGCAGAGAACTAGCACCCTGCAGTACCACGGACATGGGCGCCAACCAAGTGGTCGGAGTTTAAAATCCCTTCAGATGTGACTGGGTTATGGAATGAATGCGAGTTACATAAGATCATGTAGGATGCATGTATATTAATCATCCCAGATAAGTATGGAACTGACGCCAGAGGGGTAGGTGACTGAGGGTCAGTGACTGTGACTAAAGGCATCTGCTAGATCTGAGTGTACTGCACCTCCACAGGCTGCGACGTGGTCTCCGGCCTCAGCTGTTCATGTGGTGAAGTAATGAGGCTTAATGGGAGTTTATTTTATCATACTGTGCTATTACTGCCTTGATGGCCTCACACACAACCCACCAACCCTCGGACCTCGGTAGGTGAAAGTGTCAGGCTCATCTCATCTGATGCTGCCTAACCGTGTGTGTGTCCGTGTGTGTATGTGTGTGTGCGCGAGCAGCAGACACGTGTTCAATTGTATTTTGTGAAGCAAAGGCTATTTGGTGTAAATATTGTTTTGGAAGCCGATCTTTTGGAATTATGATCGCCTCTTTTAGTGTGACTTTCTCTTTTTTTGGAAACAATCAATAATGTGTGCTTTGGGATGAACAAAAGAATAGAGTTGGTGTAAATGGTGGACTCTAGGAGGCTCGTGGTGTCTACGCGTCCATGTGTGCTTGAGCAAGACACTGAACGGCTGAACTGGCTCCTGATGTGTGCATGACAATAAATGGAAATGGTCGCTTTGGAAAAAATCATCTGCTTTTTTATATTTATTTCCTAAGCATTTAAGTCTTTAAGAAAGCAACATTTTCAAACAACCAATGGACCAACATTGGTAGTTGGTGCATTGGTAATAAAACATCTAAATATTTAGATATATAAATATATATAAGTTAATAATAATAATAATCATAATAATAATAGATTCCATTTATAAAACACTCTTCATCCATGAATCTCAGAGTGCCACATAGCCAGTACACAGTTAAAACAATAAAAAAGGAATATATAAGTAAAAAACGTTTGTGAATTAAAAAAAAAAAAATTATACATATAAAAAAAAGAGATGAATACAAATATTAAAGAGAAGACTGAAAGTATAGTCCCTGTCTAAACTTCAGAATAAGATAAAGGTGTCTTTCTTAGTGTCATCTCTTTGGAAGTATTGTGTATTGCTGCAGAGATTCCTTCCACACTCTTATTGTGTTCCCCCTCCCTGCTTCCCTGTTGTTGTTGTTGTTGTTGTTGTTGTTGTTGTTGTTGTTGTTGTTGTTGTTGAAAGCTGAGGACAGAAATAGTTCCTCATCACCACCCCTGAATGTTGTCAACTCAAGACATTAGATTCCAGGCTAATAATGGATACGCTGTCAGTGTATGTGTGGAGAGTACTGTAGAAGTATTTTAGCTCACATGTTGGGTTTGGGTTATATAACATAATTCAGACGACTGGTACCACGTCTACTGCAAACAGCCCACACTCCAAATCTCAGTGAGGGGAGGTAGGAGCTAATCAGAAAAGGCATGCCCACTGTCTGAGGGATGGAAGCGTCTCCTTGCCACATGCCACAGGCTTTTCTTCCCCTTTCACAGCAGCTTTGTGTTGCAGAGATACTGTAGCTTTGAAATCCCGGTGGCAGCTGTTTTATTCTGCTGTATGTGAAGTACCCGGCTGCGCCATTAAAAACCAACCTGTTTTCCATCTTAATTATTTAAGCAGCACATTCACATGGATCGTTCTCACATTTACCTTCGTGCCCCCCAGGTACGGTACACTTTACCTGCCCGGCTAGTCAACTAACTGCAGCTGGAGTGCAGTTCAAGGTCGGTCACACCAATACCAGTTTATTATATTATATGTTATTTTGCACACATGGATTCATTCTGGCATTTCAGGTGTGCTCACGGTTGGATCAAACAGGAGGAAAGTTGCAGCTTTAAATGCATCAAGTCCAAGTTATACTGATTTATTATTAACTTTCTTTTGCCAGAGAATTATTTACCCAAAGCCTTGAAGCAACCATTACCAGATCCACGGTTTAGAATCTGTATGATCATCCAACCGCTCGTGTTCATTGCTGCATCTGACTTTGTTTGTTGGTTATATTAACAGATCTCAGTAATTAATTTGGGGAGCACAATGTTGATCTTTTTAAATATAATTTCCATTAGTTAAATAAGAGCCACGTTGTAATACACCTGAATGAACCTTTACTTGTTGCCCTGCTAAATTGCTCAGCCAGAACATTTGGCTCAGGAGTGATGAATGTTTTGACATAAACCTCCTAGACGTCATCGAGCGGCTAAACTTAAACCTGCCTTCGTATTTCAAATGTTATGTTTTGACCGCATGCATACTTTATGTGCTTTTAAAGCTACAGTAAAAAGAGGCCACCTCAAAAGTCTTGAGCTAAGCCGGGGATCATATTCCCTCTCGGAGCTTGGCATTAGTCCACGCTGTGGGTCATGGGGTGATTATCTCTTCCTGTCAGGAATGCTGAGAATTTCCTGCGTTTTCTCCCTCTTCCGGCCTTGTTAGTGGTTGTGCCTGAACATGTGACAGAGAGCCGACTGACTAGCTCTGATTGACTGGAGAGCCTTTCATCGTTGTTCCCCAACGTTTAGCAGGAGCTCTAACACAGGTACGGCCATAAAGGGATTTTTCTTTAGAGCTCTCACATCAAGGGAATATGCTGATGGGATGAAGTGTATTCAGTGGGTAAATAATTCTGCACCTGCTCTGAGGAGACGTTGGCCTCCTATCTCTCTCTCCAGGGAGTTTTTGTTAAATACAGTAAAACCGTGCGCATGCAACACATTTTACTAATTTTAGTGAGGTGGATCCCGTATGTATATACATATATATACATAAATATATATATAAGCACAACTGAAGACTATCAGCTGATTCCTCTGCACTTCAGTGTCTCATTTGACTGAATTTAAGAAAGCGCTATAACTAACAGACGTCCTGAGTTAATTCAGGTCAGGACTCTTGTATTTTGAATGCAGATGTCGCACTTTAACCTTTTGCTGTTATTCTCAGAGCGTTACTCTGCAAGGCGAGCCGACTGCAGTCACATTCCTGAGCAAGGACATTGAAAAAAAAAGTTTGCGTCAATCTGTGAAGTATGCGGCTTGTTGATAACTGTGCACGTGGCCCTTTGCCGAAACATGTGAACATATGCTGCGTGTGTGTGTGTGTGTGTGTGTGTGTGTGTGTGTGTGTGTGTGTGTGTGTGTGTTTGCTCGTTCGGTGTCCGGCAGCAGTCAACTCTCAGCTATGTTGTTTGTGTCAGAAGGAGAAAGGAGAGCTCTGTTTGTGTAGGGTGGTGGTGCAGGAGGGGGTGGAGTCAGAATCAGACTCAAGTATAGGCTGTCTCGCCTCGGAGACTCCCCACCCATTCTACGCCCTTTTCTCCCATTCCAAGATCCCTCTCCCTTCTCTCTCCCACCTGCTTTTCTCAGAAAGGTTTCAAGGGGCACCAGACCAGGGCGGGAAAATGTAGCTGGTCTCAAAATGGAGGAACGAATAATGACATCATGCGGGTTGAGGCCAACTTGAAGGGGAGGACTCAGGGTCCCTCCAAACTGGAAACTTACTGAGTTAAATAGTTCAATTACAGCACTTTATTTGACTACTAGATAGTTTGTGTTTTATTTGCCCCAGTTTCGAGTCTTTAAGATTTGCCATTGTGCAAAAAAAAACAATTGTGAAAATAATGTTTTTTAAATGAAAAATAAATAAATAATTTCACCACGTTCTTGCACCACTTTCTAATACTGCTTTATATTAATGGCTCATAGTCATCTATACATTTTATTATTTATTAACCATTAACAGAGACATTAGATACAGCTTATAAACCTGAATTAATAGTGCCTATATTCATTAAAAATGGTGCTCACCACAAAGAATATTCCACTCACTTAAAATTAAATTCTCACTGGAGCCTTTTTGGGGGAACCAACCATTTTTTTTAATAAATAGAAAATAATAATAAAAGTTGTGTTTTTCTTTTTGTCCTTTACAATAAACTGAAAACAATCAATATAAAAAAATTGGATAAAAAAATAACCCTTTTTCATTTTCTCGGTCATGCCACAGTTTAAAGTATAACATATGTATGTATTTAATTCCACTACATTAAGTTAAGGAAAATTCCTCAACTGTGTGTGTGTGTGTGTTTGTGTGTATGTAGGTGTGTGTGTGTGTGTGTGATTGGTCATTTTGCTCTTATTGGGTTAATGCTTTCAGTGTGTTGTTTTGCCTTTTCTCCAACCAGATGAATTCCTGTTGTGTTCAACCATCGATGATTTATCTGTATATCCCAGTAAACTTTAAAGTTGACTATCAAATCCGCAGACGTACCGTAGAGAGATGGTGTATACTTCTAGTCGGTGTACGTTCCTCAGTCTCCTGTACCAGCAGTCTGTGCATCAAGTCCACGAGGACAGACATGCAGGTTTTAGTAACACAGCAGGTTGCCTCCTGTTCCGACCTCATAGCCGTTTGTTTAGCGCGCGTTGCTTCATGGGAACATCGATCGGGGAAGAGAGCTTAGATCCAGGAGCCCGTCTGAAGGTTCTTAGAACACGAGCCGGCTGCAAACCTCCTCCGCATGCATGGCTAACTGGGCCGCCTGTGTCACACGGCTGTATGAACACGTTAACGAGAAAAAGGGACAGTGATGGCCGCTCCGAGGCACGGCAACGCTGATTCCAGCTATAGTCTGTCACTTCAAAGTCCTGGACAGATTTGGGATTTCCATGCCTAGAAATACCTTTAAAGTAATTAAACCTGCAGAATGTCTACTTCAGGAACACCTCAGGATAATTACGCTGTCAGATTTAAGCCGTTGTACCGGAGCTGCCCAAATTTCTATTTTTATCCAATCCTCTTTAGAGACAGAAAACATATATATATATATATATATATGATACAATAGTGTGAAAATAGGCCATGAGCTTCAGAGACAGTAAAGGAGGGATGATGTAACCTGGGACCTATATGGCATGTGGTTTTCTTCCCCTGAGCATTGCAGCCCTCTGCCACTGATCAACTCTTCTTCCCAAGCATTCACATCTAGTTTTGGTTAAATTACTGTCAGATATTGTCAAATAAAAGAAATGGTTTTGCATCCAAGCTGTCGCAGATATAAAATATCCTGTGTGTGTGTATAGTGGTTTTCAGTCTTTACATTCAGGGTCTCTTTAATGTAAAAGGTTCAACATTTTCTTTATTGCATTGTGCGATATTGTCTGCCTCTTTCTCTCACATCTATGATATTTATCTGTATGTCTGGCTCTCTCCATCTTTCTTGATGTTAATTAACTGGACTACCTTCCCAGAGGGCTCTCTGAGGAAGCCTCTGTCTGTGCTGTGTTGTATAACATACATCTCAACCCCTTCTGTCACAATAATGTGATGATGCATGTGAAATGCAGTCCGTCTGCATCTTACCGACTTTGTTCCTTCTTTCTTTTTTCAGAGGATGCTTTGCATTAACATAAATGCTTTCAAATAGGATACCTACTCTCAACAGGTGACATTGCGGTGAAATGTCAATAAAGCAGCACTTCAAAGTCAGGAGATCCATTAAATATCTCACACAGGGATTTTTCTCTATCACTAGAATACTTCACGGGTTGTGGATATGCAAATAACCTGGCTCTTTCTGTCATTATCTCCTCCAGTCTCCCAGTCCAACAGCAGCCTAAAGAAGCATCGCAGCCGGAGCATTTTCAGCCCTTTCTTCTGCTGCTTCCGCAACTACAATGAGTACCACGTCGAGACGCCGCCCGCCAACAACAAGACACTCTCTCTGCCCCCGCCGCCAGAGGAGAACGGCAGTCCTCCCAAGGTGAAGCTCGTTTGTGTTTCTCTCGCGTCATTGTCGGTCCGATCACCCAACATTTCATACCCCGTGACCGAGGAGAAAAGCTTGTGGGAACGAGTCGATATTCATTAACAGGAATCCTCGTTTGCGCGGAGAGGTCCAGTAACGAGAAACATTTGTTTGCGTTGTCGCAGGGAGCTTGTTAGGGTTTGCCTCTTCCTGCCCGAGAGCTGAGGCGCTGTGCTGCCTCGTCGGGCTCCCTCCACACATTTTTCCAGCTGCTTCAAACCCGCTGAACCCAGAGGTTGTTTACCATCCACGGCTCGAAAATACGGGCTCGCTTCCCATCTCGCATTCTTCGATATCTGCCTACACACACATCCGCACGCACAGAATAACACACATGCACACAGTCGCTCGCTCTCTGTGGCGAGTCTTACCACATGCCCATGACAACACATGTCCACACACATACACACACACACACACACACACACACACACACACACACACACACACACACACACACACACACACACACACACTGCTTTAATCCCCCATAAAGTGGGCCTTGTGTGTGTCTGGTGTGATGGATTACCTGGCAGCCTGCGCCTCCCCCTCTCCTCACACACACTCTGACCAGTGTAGTGAGGATGTGTGAAGCGGCGGTTCTGGCCACTGGAAAAGGCGCCAAACCCCCGAGCTCCTCCGCAAACACGGCGTTCTGCTGCCAGGGCAGGTACGCCGGGCTATAAATGGAGCAGCGGCGTATCACATTTCCACTTCTGTTTACCTGTAAATGTCTCTCATTCAGGAGAGGAATGTGCGGCCCTTTACTGATACTACACATGTGGTCGGCGCTGACCCGCTCCGGACCCCCTACCTAACAAATGAGTCCCCATTCATTTAGAGTGAACCTCGTGAACCTCGCCATAAAAAGCCTTGTTATTGCGCCGGCTGATTTCAGAGTCCCTCCCAGCAGCGAACTGTTGCTGGACATGTTTGTTACTATGGCAGCTCTGTTTGTTTTCTACTTTCACTAGCACAGGGTGTACTATTCGGCCCTTTTCGCCGTATTTCACCCCCTTTTTTCTCCTCTAGCATTGTTGATTATGACGTAGATGGAGTCGATTTCTGCCTCAAGAAGATTTTTCACTGTTTTGCTTTATTCTGTTTTACCACTCTCTCTCTCTCTCTCTCTCTCTCTCTCTCTCTCTCTGTCTGTGTGTTTATTTTCTCCAGTGTGACCAGGTCCAGGTCATCCCCATCCCCAGTGTATGTATTATTATCTTTAATTTGTCTTCATATTACACCATCTCAGTAACCTCTTCCCTCTGCCGTGCTTCATCATTCTAGCTGCGTGTGGACATTGGCACAAAGAGGATTTTTTATTTCGTACCGTCCCATCCTGAAAATCGCTTAGTTTTCAAGGCTTTGCTTTGGGCTGCTTACCCCCACGAAGTAAACCAAATCCATATATCATCGTGTGATTTATTTCAGGCTTCGTCCCGTGTCCCTCCAACCACTGGAACAGAACATGAAATGTATTTCCTTATTAGATCAGATTGATTGAATCTTATGTGAGACCTTTTGCGGCTGCACTTTGGATCAACAAATGGATGACTCTCCCTGAAAACACTTGATTAAATTACTTATTAGTCTGTATTGAGCAAAATTACGCTGTGATCACGCACTCGGTGGTCAATGAACTACTGTCTGTCCGTTAGAAAGCTTGGCTTCAATTCACTTGTTTTGTTTGTGCTCAAGCAGCAAGGTATTTAGTTATTTTGGAATACACACTTTGCCTGTGGATCACTGTAATTTAGGATATTCACACTCACGGCATCCGACATCGGAGGCAAGTTTTAAACTGCACCACACCTCCCGTCAATGGCAGGAAGGGCATGTGGTGATAAGGTGTACTCTTTGTATTCCCGGCGAGGACTCTTGAGAGGCGACTTAAATAACTCAAGTGGAATAAAAGCCAGAATAAACAACGCACTCATAAACTGTAGCACCCCTCGATTACTCAATATCCCCTAAAATAAATAAGTTATTTAAAAAAGTATTTCATATCACTTAAATTACTCTCCCTCCTAGAAATACGTCCCATATTCTTTTGTGATTCTAATTTCGAGCTCCAAAAAAGAAAGAACTGGAGTTGGAGTGTTGTCAGTTTGGGATAGCGCCCCCTGGCTGCGGCTTCCGGTGAGGAGCGTCTTAATCTCAACTCCCTAGTGAACATGTCAAGGTCCCGGTCGATCCCTTTCTTTGCTCAACCTGCATGCAATCACATTCATCATGGCTCGACAGGATGTCATTCGGTGTCCTTGCTCACAGGGAATTTCTCCCATGATGCATCAGCATGCAGTCCCATGATAAGACATGATGGATACAGACAGCAGGAAAACACAGACACATGCTGAGAACGGGCGGCATATTGAGCACAAGTGTGTGTGTGTGAGATGGACAGAGTCCTTGCGCCTCGCCTCTGTGTGTGTATGTGTGTGTGTGCGTGTGTGTGTAGGTGTGTGTAGGTGTGCCCCCTATGGCCTCACCATCTGCCCTGTGCCTGTCTGTAACCCCAGGTCTGCTTGGCAGAGGACACAAGCATTTCTCCTTTCCCCCTGACCCTGAAGGCAGCACAGGCACAGAGCTCAGTCAGCATGAGGTAGTAGAGAGAATATTAGTAGGGAATTGTACAGTTGAACAGAGTGTAGGAGCACAACAACAGCAGGGATATCTATCGTAATATTACAGTAGTTTTGATATGAGATGATGAAGGAAAGAATATTCCCACCATGCAGCTTCTCGTATGGGAGTATCTGCTGTTTTCCTCAAGTCGTATTATTGAGAACATTTTATTGAGGAGACTTTTTAGCACTTTTGATTAAAGAAGATTTTGCAGATACACTTTCTGAAGCTTAACACTTTGATTGAATAGCCAGCTTTTAATACTAGATAGGAATATAATTAAGCTATTTTGCTATATTACAACAACAACAACCCAGATAAGTATGAAAGTAACACCTCCATGCGGGTCATTTATGCTGTTAAGTGTTTCTTTAGTGTAACCTCCGACACTCTAACTCACCCATAATCCATCATCTCACCCTCAGTATTAGTGCAATTTGCAGCCTGTTCCCTCTTATGAGTCGCTGTGTATACACAATAATGTAAACGGTGTGTATTGTCTCTGCAGTCTCCAGCCAAGTTCCTCCTGCCAGAGGTCAGTATCGATGACTACGGCAAGAACTGTGTGGTGATCGACCTGGACGAAACCCTCGTACACAGCTCCTTCAAGGTAATTTACCTCGCCCACAGACACAAATCCTCAAGTTCCCTTGGGAGCATAGATACTCGTGGCTTCAGTTGTGACATGCTGTTATTTCTAAGACTGAAAGGGATAATAGGATTAAACCAAAATAAATCTAGAAGATGATATTCCTTGCTGTGAATATGATGGCCTGATGACAACTAGCTCGACGTGCCGCTGAGCTAGTACACATAACCTCTGGAAAATATGCCGGTTATTATGGCTTTTATTCACCAGTAAGAACAAGAGAAGGCTTAGCTGGTACTATAACAAGGTGTTGGCATGGCAACCAATCCATCCTCTGCATCACACAGTTCATCAGCATGACCAGTTGTTTGGCATGAAATATCATCTCTGTCTTGTGAAAAAAAACATGTTATTGTTGATGTCAGTCAACCACGCTAACTTGCTGATATAATGTCTACCATTGGCACCGTCTTAGTTTGTGGTGATAGAGTGCTAAAGAATGCCTGTTATCCAATAGTTGTTGATACGATGTGGTTGACCAGCAGAGCAAAAATGAGCTACGCTGCTAGCGTCGCTGAAATTTGGGGATCCGTGATTTTCACTGGAAAAGAAACATTTGCTTGCCTGTTTTTATGGCAACACTATTTCATGCAACAGTGTTTAGTTATATAAAAGGTAACTAACGGTCGTGATTGTAAGTCAAACCCATGATGTTTCAATAAAGCCACGTACATTTGACTGTGTGTGCTTTAGGTCTCTTCAGACTCTAACATATGATTGTGTTCATCATGCTGTTTAAATATCTTAAATAATGTGCAAGTATAAGACCGAGAAGGGCAAATATTTTCAGCCATGGAGAATTCTTGATATTTATACCATGAAAGATGACAGATGATACGGCCATATAGACTGATGGTTCCTCCCTCTACTGAGGCACCAGGCCCACCCAGAGACCCAGTCCAGCGCCGCTCGGCCTCCGCTGATTCTCTCACGTCTGTGTGCTGTATCTGGTCCTGTGTGCCTTTTGTCCTCGGCATGAGAAAGCAAGAGAGTTGTGCGGGAAAATAGCTCAAGGTGAAGCCGAAGGAGACTTTTGTGTTCGCTCTAGTTTTGTTCAGCTGTGAAAGGAAACAGTTTGTTCATTCAAGTAACTGCATAGAAAACTCTTTAAGTACATTTTCATATGACAATTACTGTGGAAAGTAAAAGGAGGAGAAAAATGTTCACCCACTGTGCTGGACCCACCCATTACAGTCACAAGCCAGTTTGGGGCCACACACACGCACACCAGGGCTGGTCCAATACAGAGTGCTGTTGCCTTGAATGACCACGGGATGAATTTCCTGGAAATCCTGGATCTGTTCTAATAGTCTGAAGTGTTCTTTTCCTCTCCCCTGACAAAACGAGTCAGGAACTCACACACAAACTCCTTTTTTTCCCTCCTTTTGGGAGAACTCGGTTGCACACTATATACTGAGTCCGTCAAAATGCATTTAGCGCAGAGATGAGTACTCGGTATGAAATAGATTAAAGCAATGCAATGTATAAATACCAATTAGGAGAGGAAGAGAGTAGAGCAGAACGAAGCATTTTCTCTTCTGTTCAAACAGCATGCAGGATTAAAATGATACTTCTCAATATTCCTTCTTTGTTTCTACAACAAACCGCGTGAGAGCCGGAAAAGCTTTCTTTGTGCTGCTTAAAACTCAGATTTTTTTTTCTCCCTCTGCTTCTGTGTCACCTTTTTTACTTTCTCCCCCTTTCCGCCGTGACACCGCCGTGCCTCCCACCTAATCCTTTCATCCTCGTCTTCACGTCCTACACTTGTCTTCCACCCACACCCCTAGAGCATCTGTCTTCCTGCTCCTCTCCTCGCTCCCCTTTCTTGCTTTCAAAGATGATAGAACTCAACACTGCTGTCCCGCGTTCACGTCTGTCATCTTGTTCAGCTCCCAGGGTTCTCCCTGAGTCTGACTCCTGCATTCTATTTAACACTGAGAAACAGAGCGCCGGAGCGAAGAGGAACCACAGTATATTTAAATACTCCCTAGTTAGCCTGGGGAACCTTATCGGAGTATTTAGACCTTTCTCTATTTTTTCTTTAAACAAAATTGTAGTTTAGCTGTCAGATTGTGCAGTTTTGACCACATAAAACACAAAGTGTTGAACCTCCTCTGTCTCTTGTCTTCCTGCAGCCCATCAACAATGCAGACTTCATTGTTCCAGTGGAGATTGATGGGACTGTTCATCAGGTAATGTTGCACTGACTTTGAGAAGTGGGCTCCAATAAAATATGAATAATATGTATTAATTTATGAGATGTCCCTCAAAAGCTGTGGCTCTATTTCCTTCCCTTTCACATGTATTATTCCCATGGCTATGAACTCATTACATGTTGTTCTCTGTGTCTTTTGCTCGCTGTAAAGATAGACGTGACGTGACCGTGTCACCTGGTAAACATACGTCGCAATGCCTGTCGAAGGTACTGTTGAGTGAGCAGAGATTCTTCACTGGTTAGAAAGGTCTGTGTTAGGGAGAGAAAACACAGCAGAGAGGAAGAAACGGGGCCGCCGCTTACACTCGCATTGGGACTAGAAAGGTTTGTTTCCTGCGCCCTGTTTGAAGCGGAAGCAGCCAGACTGTAGCTGGGACCTGGTTCAAGTAATCCAGGATAGGCTTTCTGTATCGGTCTTGGCCTACGCTTGATTACTTGCACTTGGGGACAGCAACTAACCTCTGGAGACCGACGGAAGTGGACGAAGACGAGCGTAACTGACACATATGGACACAACGTCTGTTGTTGTGAGGGGGGGGGGGGGGGGGGTTATTGAAAATGTCTCATCCTCACAGGCTAGTTCAGACACTTGTATCTTACTTTCTGAGTTTTTTATAGGACGTGGTTTATAGACATTTTCCTTTTCAGAAAAAACAGGGCAATTTTAGAATTTTAAATGATTGTATTTAATATGTATAATGAATACACTTTTTTGTGCAACGCATTTTATTTTTATTTATTCAAATAGTTTCTAAAGTTATCAAATGTGACAGCTAATGACAAAATTGTGATTTAAATTACGGGTCAAAATTCAAAAAAATCTGTGAGTGTTTTGGTGAGAGTTACTTTTACAAAGTGCAACATCTCGCCCAAACTCTCACTTAGGTTTTATTCAAGTCAAACCATGAACTAGGCTTTTTGACTTCAGGGTCAAGTTTCAAAGCATATCATGCAATTGGTTAAAATAACATAACACCAATAACACCAAGAAAACTTAGACACAAGAAAACTTTCCGCCAATCCTTTCATGAGCGTCCCACTGAGACTAATCTGATCTCATGAGACGTTTGACGTCAGGCCTTGATACTCGACCGCTGTGTTTATTTGCGAGCCTTTGTTCCAGGTGTACGTGCTGAAGCGGCCCCACGTGGACGAGTTCCTCCAGAAGATGGGGGAGCTCTTCGAATGCGTCCTCTTCACAGCGAGCTTAGCCAAGGTTTGCTCAGACGTGTAGCATGCCACTTAAGATGACGCTGATGTGGCTTTAGGACCATACTAACCTGGTGGTTGTGTTTGGTGTGCTCAGTACGCCGACCCTGTGGCAGACCTGCTGGACCAGTGGGGGGTGTTTCGCGCCCGGCTCTTCAGGGAATCATGTGTTTTCCACAGAGGAAACTACGTCAAAGACCTCAGCCGGCTGGGCCGAGAGCTTAGCAAAGTCATCATCATAGACAACTCGCCTGCCTCCTATATCTTCCACCCTGAGAATGCAGTAAGTCAGTCTCCTTGATGTTGGACAGTGAAACAGAAATGTGGTCTCACACCGGAAGTGGAGGGACTTTATTAATAGGTTAGGTATTTGGAGACAACACTTAACCTCTCCTGGTGAATCAATCATATATGTGAAGGTGTCCGGATAAACGATGTTGGCCCCTGTGTTGGGTCATTGATCCACTCAGTGAGGAGCACAACGCCGATTAAGCTTAAAAATTAAAGGGAACGCTCGGATTCAGGCGAGGCCCTGTCCTGATTACGAGACACGTGAATAAAACAAAGATTTATTTAACAATAAATAAATGCACACAAATGTGTCAAAATTAACAGAGGTGAGGGAAGGCTCAATGTTGAGTTTCGGTATCTGAAAATTCAACAATTATTATTATTATTCATTCACAAAAAAATGTAAATGAATATTCGGTCGCTATGGCATATGATGATGTCACAGCAATCTTGCTGCTTTTGTACACATACAAATGTGGGCTACAATGAGATGTTGTGCTTCATAATTCAAATTAAACTGTGGTCAAAGTAGATCGTTACAAACAAAATAAGTTAGTAACAAAGTTACTAGTGTAAATGATTAGATCTACCCGACGATTTCGGCTTCAATCTGCACCGTTGTTTTAGAAACAGCGCTGCATCAGAGGCAGCGTTCCCACTGTTGCGTTCCCATCCTCTCCTCTGTTGAGGATTTGCTCAGTGGAGCTGCTGCCACTCTTCATGCCTTTGATGCATATCCACCATTAATTATTCACACAAAACTCGCACCATCTCCTCGCCTGTAATGCAGCACTTTTCTCCCTTCGAATAAATGAAATCTGTCTCTTCTCTCTCTCTCTCTCTCTCTCTCTCTCTCTCTCTCTCTCTCTCTTCCTCCCCCCACAGGTCCCAGTGCAGTCCTGGTTCGACGACTTGACGGACACCGAGCTGCTAGACCTGATTCCTCTGTTTGAGGGCGTCAGTAAGGAGGAGGACGTTTACGGTCTGTTACAGAGCCTGAGGAACAGATAGCAGACAGCTGCTCCTTCTAGCCTCGGCGCCGCTGCACAGGGGCCTCGCCTCGCCGTCGTGGCGCCGCAGCCCGGCTCCGGTCCTCCGAGCGGCACTCTGAATCTGAGCACTTCATGCAATTGTTCTGGTCGTAATGAAATCAAGAGACAACAACTGGAAGGATTCTCACCATCTCTGGATTCTTGGACTCTTTGTACGGGACTCCTACTGACAAAAGATGATATGTATATATTATATGTTTTTAAGCAAGAAATACTTAAAGTATTTTTTCTATCAGAGTGGAGGTTTTCCTATTCTATCAAGTAATATTTTAGTTACCAAAAATAATCCAATAGACAGATTATTTTCGTTGAGAATGAGTGACGTTTAGTTTCTTTGTGTTGAGCTGTGCTCTGCAGGCTGGTGTGTCTCGTCTGACCTTTCATTCAAATAACTGTGATTTATCTTCTCTTACAGAATGAAGTGCCTTCATTACTGTGCTGATTTTATTGTGTCAGGTTATGGGGTGCACATGCTGCATAATAACTGAAATCTCCAAGTACATAACACTACATCCTTAAATTAAAGTTGGAAATGAGTCTGAATTGTCTGAGAAACCTGAGAATACAGAAAAGATTTATTTCTAGAAATGTATCCAACTTAGCCTGTTTGACCCGGATGATTCTTTGTTTTTGAGTTTAATAATATTGAATTGTTAAATTTACCAAAGATTTCTACAATTCAATGTGGTTTGTGACTGAATGACGTCATGTGATCCTTGACGGTGACTGTAAATTGATAATCCTTAGAGACATTGAAACCCCACGTTATTATGGAAAAAAGAAAATGTTGTGATGACTTTTCCGTCCACAAATAAATGTAAAACTTTTGAGGAGGACATAATAATTAGCTTAGTAGACATGACACTATTTATTGGGGAAAAGGGGGATTGGGTGCATTGTAAAGCAACTGCTGTTGAAATCGTACTGTACAACATTATTAAAGTTGCAAGTTTGCACACTGTCAGTTTGTACCAGTGTATAATGACTTTAACAGTCCTCCAAGCTACTATATTGTTTGGTTTTGTTGTGAAAATGCCCAAATAAACCACCTGTACGCACTCAACAGTAGGCAAAAAAGGTTGCCACGAGCTGATGAAGGTAATAAAGCATTAAGTAGCTAAGACCCATTTTTCTCAGGAGTTACGGGAGGCCCAAAACGGAGCTGAACTATAAGTTCCTTTTTATTTTTCTATTGCCAAAATATGTGGAGCGTATAGGAAACAGGTATTTTTTTATGATCTCAACATGACTGCTCAACAGAGGCACACAACGGCAAAGATGTAATTCTAGTTTGCCATTACTTCAGTCGAGCTTCAAGCCTCCACTAGAAGAAAAAACTGCAGAGCTCTGATGGTGAGAGAGAACCTTGGACATCCTGGCCGCCATTCATCATCATCTTCTTTTCTTCACTTAACCCAGATTTTAAAAAAATGTCAACCCTCAAAACCACGCAATGATAAATTGATGAAGTACAGATGTTACTCTTGTTTGTGAAGACAGCTAAGAATCCCGCCGTCATTTAGGGGTTGCTATCTACTGTGGGGAATGAAATCGAGGAATAGCTGGTACCCAAAGCGAGGCGAGCCACACCGTACAGGTTTTTTTGGCATAACATTCACCAGGTAGACAGAGACCCAACTCCAAATACATGGTGAGGTTGCTGGATGCGTAAATAAGCAACAGTTAACTAACAATCCACTTAAGAGGCCATGATATGTCTGTTGTGTTTACAGCCTGTTTCTGATGCCCCCTCGTGGCTGGGAAGTATGTTGCATGGCTGATTATTTTAGTATTTTAGTTATCATTTTACATCCAAACTGGTATTTTATTCTTAATTATCACATGTTTGAGGTTCAAAGTCCCTTTTTCACCTGGAAAGCAGCAGTTGACAAAACAATGTCATTAATACGGGTCAATTTACTCAATTAGTAGCTGGTCTGGAGTTTGGATCCTGTCACAGGATCTTCGTCAGCAGATGGACTTTGCTCAGTTGGCATTTAATTTAATTGTTTTATTTTAAGCCACCATGGAGGAGCAGTCCTTAAAGTTCAATAATGCAATTAATATATTAATGCTAAATAACAAGTATAAGTTGCACTTTGTATTCAAGGCCATTTTAAACAGTCAATAAGCACAAGATGACGCAACTGACTTCTTCTACAAAGGGCCAAGCTCCATTGTCTAATCTGCAGGTGCATTAATAACATGGATGGTAAAAAACTGGTTAATGTGCAACCAAGAGGAGCTCAGCTTCATGTGATATCTTGAGGTGAACTTGTAGCTTCCGCTTACGTAGCAGCCACTTTAACTGCAGCAGTGGATTAGCTATTACAGAGCCTATTGTTCAAGCCTGAAGAACTATTATGGTGTGTTTTTTTCCTTCTTAATTTTCCATTCGTCGCTTATATATGTGGGAACTGAAGTTCACTACGTTGTGGAATTAACCATATTTTCATAATGGAGTCCAGCGCTGAATCTATAAATAAGAAGCCGTGGTCGAAGGTAAGAAACACTTTCAGCCTGCATGTTGACTTGAAGCTGTTTGTTCACGAGGACTCCAGGGTGGTTGCACAACAAATCTGTTTTCAGATTCCCTGGCAGGGATTGTGTGAACCAAATAGGACAAAGACAAGTGTAATACATGGATCCCTGAACAGAAAGCATCAGCAGGGAACCCCAGCCATGATTCATGCACTGGCTGCAACGTGCAACAGAAGAAGTTTGTAGATTGTTCACACATTTGACAATGATTGTGAGGAAAGCAGAATCAGGGTGTGATGTTTAGAGTTAAAACGGATCAGTTTCAAGGTTATCCTGAGCGGTAAAAGCAACTCACCCACGATGTATTCATTCCGTTTCTTTACACTCAATGCAGTGTTTTTTTATTATGTATTAACATCCACACACTGCAAAGATTCTTCTTGTCTAATACTTGTTTTTAAAGTGTGAAAATCCCTCTGGATACAGCATGTTAACAACAACAGTTAGCACACGCTGCCAAAAGCCTCTTCTGGGGGATCAAAGCCCAGAGCTGTAAACCTTCAATAATGTCAAGCGTTCCTCCTCGAGTGTCTGTGAGTGGGAGACTGAGCCACAGAAAGCCTCTGGTTGCTTTCCAATACCACTCGGAGCTCCTCTAATCTGATTCCCCCATCTGCCAGTTGTAACAGTTGCTGAATGAATAATTGGTGTCAAGTGGGCCCTGTAATGGCCGCTGTGTGCTGAGGGCTCAGCCGAACATCAACACGACTCTCGCTGGAAGCTCGAGTAAAGCTTGAGTAAAGCTCGAGTTTGTCTCAATTTAGGTGTTGCGGATGATTTTATCAAGCGTCTTGACTTTTGCGGGGCGTTCTGCAAGTCTGGTTCCTTACATCGAGCCACAATCTCCTCCTCAAAACATCTTTATTTTATAAGGGGCTGGGAAACAATGTGAGGAGAGGCGTATGCATTACGGTTGTTGTAGTGTAAATATTGAGGCAGGAAATTGCAGGTGTGTTCCAACCTGGGTGCGGAGACAAATACATCCAGCCCTTCCTACCAAACTCACTCCAGCTTGCACACAGGAGGGAAAACCAGCGATATTTTCTTGCATAAATACATAATTTCACTAATCTAACTCCACAACTCGTAGGTCACAGCGAGGCCTTCACTCCGCCAGACCCAACACAAGGTAAGATCCATTCTCTTGTTTTGTTGAGAGACTTTTAAAGACTATTTTCAATAGTTTTTAATATCCATCTCCAGTCATATATTTTTTTTTTTTATCTAAAACACTGCAGTTTGGGGAAGATGACTCTTCATTATCTTAATTGTCTTTAAAACAGACCTCATGCTGTGTTTTGAAACCTACATCATATAAATTGGCATATATTGAGAGCACTGACAGCTCATTGTGTCGCTGAGTCGATGGGCACTGCGGTTGATGGAGGTGGAACCAGTCTTTCCTGTCACGGGATGGGGCTCAATTGATCTTTTCAGAATTATTTGTTTTTCATATTTTGAGACGGATCACATTGCAGAGCGCAGTGGTCGACTTTCATTACCAACAGGGAGTTGTCACGACAGCCGGAATGTTATACAACTAACAACGCCATTTCGTCAACCAATTTAAATCAATTAAGATTTAGTCTTCTCCAGGGTTTTAAAAAATGTATAAAGGAATTGTTTTTGATGAAAGTGAGATAATAAATTGAATAATCAAAGACTTAATTTTATCAAAAAAATAATAATTTCATCACATGAAAATGAGAGAAACTGTTATTTTAGTAAGTATTTTATATGTGGAGTAGTCAAAGGTGTGGCCACTCCTTTGCCCAGCTAACGCAAGGAAGCCGTCAATAGATGTTTGGATCCGAAATATGATGATGAACGTTGAACGAAAAAACTAAATCTTTGTAGTCTGTCGAGAAAATTTAAAAAGTACCATTTCCCCTTTGTTAAGTAATTCCTTTGAATATTTACTAGCCGCAACAGCGAGTGGCTATTTTTGTTTTCACATTGTGAGTCTGTTTGTGTGTTCCCGGAGTACCGTGGCAGATGTTGATATCTGTCTGTGGACTGATTGGTTTGTCAGCGCGATGTCGTCCAAAATGTGCAACATGCATTTAAGTTGAGATCAAAATGAAGGCAACGATTGACAGTAGGTGTGGTCTGAGAAATGGCGCCAGCCGTAGGGGTTGGGAAGTGTAGTGGCCATTGACGCCACAATACAGCATCTATCACCGGGAGGACTTCCCTGTGAGGTGTCTAAAGACTACGTTATGTCACCGGCGTAGAGTACTCATGCTTGTTGAAGTTGTAGTTGGCACACTTGTTTTCATCATTACTGGTTTCCACAAGACCTTTCTGTTTCCCCCGCGTAAATCAGTCAATGTGTTACGTGTTATGTTCAGTCATGCAAACATCCAACGCCCAGCAACAACAACCACTGCATCACATAGATCACACAGGTAGGCTATAGGTGAGGCAAACCCTCCCCGGGTTCCCCTCATCCCAGGTTTACCCTAATCCCAGGTTTCCCCTAATCCCGGGTCTCGCATTGGCCGAAGCCCCCCTCAAATCTGTCTGCTGTCTCTTGACCCGCACCTTAAGAAAGTTCACGCCTAGTCGTGTAGCGTGAACTAAGGAAAGCATTAGATTAAAAGCATGTTCTCAAAGCAAAAAGTTCAGTAGCTTTAAGCAGACTTTCAGTTTGGTTTAAGAGTGCAATTATGTAACTTCTGAATGAGGAAATAACACAAAAAAAGCAATAAATAAAAAAACATTGCCAAGCTGCTACATCCTCACTGGGTCTAGTCTGACACAGATGGTAGCTAATGGCAGCTAATGGTAGCTATAGCTAATGTGACATAATGTGGGCTAATGTGAACTAATGTGAGCTAATGATAGCTAATGGTAGCTAATGGTAGCTAATGTGAGCTAATGTGAGCTAATGATAGCTAATGTGAGCTAATGGTAGCTAATGTGAGCTAATGTGAGCTAATGTGAGCTAATGTGAGCTAATGTGGCCACAGTTACAGTATGTTTAAGCATCAACTACTAACGGTCACATAGGCTAGTTGTTACTTTTGGCACCTGTGGCAACATAATCTTGCTGCATATTGAATTACAACGCTTTATGTATTATATTATATTATATATGAGATGTTGCAAAATGTTTGACTTGGTCTCACAGACCCACATACCAGATTATAGGATTTTGCAACCTTAGCCCAAGCCCTATCGTGTTATTAAAATCTCAACCCTTTTTGTGTTTGCTCTGTGTGTCACCCCTTTTTATCTGATTACTTAAAAACCCAAGCCTTGATAGTAATAATAAAGGGTGTGGTTAACATCCTGGTATTGTACAGCTGACCTGATCTGCCTCACCTTACACCACCCCCTTCATCAATCACTGCCCAGCCAAGCATTTCATTCATTCATCTGCAGCCAAGATTAGAGTTGGTGCGAGCCGATTAATTATAGCTGGTATATTTCCCAGGAGAATAACGGCAACCGCAGCTCCTCCAGCTATTCATCAATCACACCCTACATGCATAGATCCTGTATTTGCATTCATGAAACGTCGCCAGCAGCGTCCCACCGAGCCTGTTTCCACGTGTCACCACTAAGTCTGTAGACCGTCTCGGCTCAGCTTGTATGTTTGCTAATCAGTGCTCTTGTTTCTGATATGAGTCAAGAGGTGTTTAAGCACCGCTGATTGCAGAACTTGTATGTTGCTACGGTGACAAGACGACAACTCATTAAAGACGCGTGTTGCTGTCACAGATGCAATCTTTTGAAATGGTTCATTCGTCACGTGAGAAACATTTGTTTCCAGTGATATGGAACTGAGCAGCGAGGAGTGAAGAGGCTGAGACATGTTCTATTTTTCTGCTGAGGTATCTTGACCGAGTTACTCTTAAATATTAGTTTCATAATATGCTGTTAAAGGTCGTAACACTCTTTAATACAGTTAAACCACAAGCAGTGGCAGTACAGATGGATTAACATGCTCTCCTTGTTTCCCCTCAGTTCTACAAAGGTCGATGTTTTGATCCAACTTGATAGCAGGGCACCTTTTTCTGTCGCAATAATGCAAAAAAAACAACTTTGCGCTACCTGCTGAGAACTAAATTATCTGATTGAACACATTGGAGCATTTAGCAGCTAATTATCCAAATATTTCTTCAATAATGGAACTAAAAAGGGAACATGCATTGGTCTTACATTTAGCCGGAAACACAACTCCTAAGGAATGAAAATAGTTCTCTGTATCTGCTGGATGTGTAAACAAGAAGACATTGTTTGCTAAGCTCACTATATCAACTTTTAAAGGGTAAACTATGCTATTATTGTGTCATGCAATCAAACCATTTAAATTACTGAAGTAAAAATCTAGAAATATTAGAAAGATATACTTACAAAGTAGGCTATTTGCTAATACAGTATTGGGCCCTTGTCTCATTGAATTTGATATAGGGTGCGGAACTAATTGCAACTCGTTTATACAGTGTTTTATGGTTTTATTATATAAGATCATCGTGTGTGTTACACACATGTTTGACTGCTCCATGATATTTGTGGAGCAGTAAAAGTTAAATATTAACATGAAAAGTAATCAAGTCTGAAGTGTCTGAGAGTGGCAGAGAGTTACATTCCACCGTTAATCATAAATCTGAATATATTTGATATTGGGCTTCAGCATCACAAAGATGTTTTAAAATTCTGTATAACTTTTCTTGCACCTCACATACCTTAAATATGTCTTATTGCACAAATCTGTATATGAATGTACACAGCATAGAACAAACCTTTCATGTCTCTTTGTTTCAGTTCAGCAGAATGATGAGTGATGATAATCAAGACACATTTAGAAATGTCAGCCAGAAGCCCGGCCTGCAGATATGGACCATCAATGTAAGTCAGCTCTTGAACAGATATCAAATTATTATTATGTGTGTGAATGTTACTGCTCACACAGGCCTTATTTGTCATTGCGTCTAACATCCAACATGTTTGTTGTTTTCTAGAACATGCAGATGGTCCCCGTTCCAGCTCAAGGCTTTGGTAACTTCTTTGAGGGAGACTGTTACATTGTTCTCTATGTGAGTACAACCCTGTCCGCTCAACACTAGTGACGCCTTGTGACTGGAACATGCCTTCACCGGATGTGTGTAACGGTCGGTCCTCCATCGTCTGTGGGTTTTTCACCAGATAAGTCAGAATAAGGGCTCTGGCCAGTCGGCTGACGTCCACTACTGGATCGGAAACTCCTCTTCTCAGGATGAGCAAGGGGCTGCAGCCATCTACGTCACCCAGCTGGACGAGCACCTGGGTGGGAGTCCGGTCCAGCACAGGGAGGTGCAGGGTAACGAGTCTCCACGGTTCAGGAGCTACTTCAAAAATGGCCTCATGTGAGTAATAATAATAATAATAATAATAATAATAATAATAATAATAATAATAATAATAATAATAACCATTTATTTTATATAGCGCTTTTCAAGTCACTCAAAGTCGCTTTACAGAGTCAAAGAAATAAATCTGCTGTGCGGACTGGAACGGGGTGGTGACCAAATAGTCACAAACACACACGCATGCTGTAATCTCCCTGAGACATGACCAGTAATCCATAGCATGAAATCATTATGACACACGTACGCTTGTTTTGTTGAGGCAGCTTAGCAAAGAAAACCTTCCTGAACCTTTCCGTTGTGTTTCCGCTGTACGATTATGTAACACTGAGGTTACATTGCAAAATTAACAAAATAATACATTAAGCCAGGTACTTTCGCAATAATCCTGCTTCATGTGTGTTCATCATCGTTGTTTGATGACACCTGGACTTTAGTAATGTGTGCTGATCTCCCCACAGCTACAAGAAGGGTGGCGTGGCCTCAGGTTTTCAGCACGTTGAGACAAACGTCTACAACGTCCTGCGACTGCTGCACGTCAAAGGGAGGAAGCATGTCACAGCGGCAGAGGTATGCAGAGTAGAATGTGAAGGGCGATAACAGGGATTAAAGCTGCCGGCCCTGTCCCTCCCACTGGAGCTGCCACAGGCGTCACAAGCGGTGTCGGCACTACCACTTAAACACATGACGGTGTGCTTGTTGCCATAGCTGCAAAGTGGTCGTTAATTGTCTGACGAGTGCTCTGACTGTGTGGTATTTAATTAATATTTGACTAACATTTGTTTTCTTTTTATTTGTTTCAGAACAAAATGTTATTTTCATTTGAATAAAGGTGTAAAGGTTAATAACTCTCCATCGTGTTAAAGTGTGTGTGCGTGTGTGCAGGTGGAGTTGTCATGGAATAGCTTTAACAATGGAGATATATTCCTGCTGGATATGGGGAAAGCCATCGTGCAGTGGAACGGCGCTCAGAGCAACAGGAGAGAGAAGCTCAAGGTAAACCTCCACGACAACAGATCAGCGATTCACTTACTAAAGAGTTACGTGAGGAAATACAAAACACTTTCAAAAGATGACTTTCACACATGGGGGTTGAGACTTTATTTTCATCTAACTAATATATAAATATATGTATGATATACAAAATCTTAAAAAAACATGTTGGTTCAAAACAAATTAGTTCCAATATAATCATGGAAAATCATACCTGCAAAAACAACTTAATTGCCCTAGCATGCATATATATGGTTAAACTGACCGGTACTTACCTGTATAGCGCTTTTCTAGTCTTCCGACTTCTCAAAGCTCTTTTACATTCAATTCAATTCAGTTTATTGTGTATAGCCCATTATCACAAATTACACATTTGCCTCAGAGGACTTTACAATCTGTACACATACGGCATCCCTGACAATCATTCACCCATTCATACACTGAAGGAAGGAGCCACAAGCATAACAGCAAAGGGGAAAGAAGTTAGGCAAAAAGGGTTATGAAAGAGACAATCATAATAATTATCTGATATAAATTTAGCCTGAAATCTTATTTTTTTGATTATTTCTCACTCATAGCAATAAATCTCCTATTATAGTAACTGATCCCAATTGTTCTGTGGACATTGGGCCACTCTGTGACCATTAATGTTTTTTTTCATATGCAAAAAAACTATAATTTGTCTCTGTTTGCAGGCAGTGCTGTTGGCTCAGGACATCCGGGACCGTGAGAGAGGAGGGCGAGCTCAGATCGGTCTGGTGGAGGGAGGAGATGAGCAGGACTCCCCGGAGCTCATGAAAGTCATGATGTCGGTGCTCGGCCAAAGAACCGGGCAGCTGAAGGATGCCACTCCTGATGATAAACCTGACCATGTGCAGAACACCAACGTCAGACTCTACCAGTAAGGACCTCTGTATCTGTGAGATCAGTGCTGCAACGCGTCGGGAATGTTGAACACAATCAATCACACGCTGCTCTTTCTTTCTCCTCAGCGTTTTTGAAAATAGCGGAAATCTAGTGGTTCAAGAAGTGGCCACGCAGCCTCTAACCAAAGATCTGCTGCACTCCTCTGTAATTCCCTTTCATCCTTTGAACCTGTTCCTTCGAGACGTCGTTACACAGAGCATCATTGTTTCTTCCTCTCCCTTTGACAGGACTGTTACATCGCGGACCAGAGAGGCTCCTGTGTGATGGTGTGGAAAGGCAAACAGGCCTCCAAGGAGGAGCGGAAAGAAGCTCTCAACAGGGCAGTGGTGAGGGAACTTTAAATATATATCACGCTCTATGATTATTCCATATCATGGTTCTTTTTTGCAGTTAAATTGCAATAATTTATAAACTTTTCTACCAGGGCTACATCAAAGCCAAAAACTACCCGCCCAGCACCAGTGTGGAGGTGATGACCGAGGGAGGGGAGTCCGCGATGTTCAAGCACCTGTTCAAATCCTGGAGAGAAAACGGGCAAACTCAGGGTCTTGGTACCACCTACAGCATGGGGAAGATAGGTAACACAATACATGACCTGCTTCATTTCACAGAAACATGGCATAGAGGCCTTCAATTCCAGCAGCTGTTATTCAATATGTATTTTTTTGAATTTCATTATAACATAAGACATTTTGTTTGAATATCATTTATATATATATATATATATATGTTTTAGTTTAGTTTAGTTTATTTCAGTAATATACAAAAGTCAAGATTTTACAACAAAAGAAGAAAGCGGCTAACCGAAAGGGTCAAGGCTGAAGCTATCAAGCTTATAAGTGCCCTAACATATGATTTCACGAGAAAACTTAATTCAGAGAATCATATACATATACCCATATAAATATATTAATTTATGTCTCTTTGATTTATTTATTTACCTAATACTGAATACTTTGGGTACATACAGCCAAGGTGGACCAGGTGAAGTTTGATGTGATGGAGCTCCACGCGCGTCCTGAACTGGCAGCACAGCAGCGCATGGTGGACGACGCCTCTGGAGATGTTAAGGTGTGTAAACTTTGTCTGATGCTAATATACAAAAAAAAAATGATGATGAATGGATTTATTATCTCTATCAAAATTATTATTAAAATATGTGTTAATGTTCACGTCAGGTGTGGCGTATCGAGGACTTGGAGGTGGCCGAAGTGAATCCAAATACTTATGGACAGTTTTACGGCGGAGACTGCTACTTGGTGCTGTACACATATGAAATATCAAACCGGCGGCATTACATCCTCTACATGTGGCAGGTCAGTGTCGTCCCAGTAGGAATCTGTTCCTTTTTTTAATAAATGTCTCTCTGGCACTGAAGAGTAAAAGAGAAGAGCTACTCTGTTTTAACTTGAGTTCATGTTTCTTGCACCAGGGCCGTCATGCCACTAAAGATGAGGTCACAGCGTGCGCCTACCAGGCCGTCAATATTGATAACAAGTACAATGGGGCGCCGGTCCAGGTCAGGGTGGTCATGGGAAAGGAGCCTCGCCATTTCCTTGCTATTTTCAAGGGAAAACTCATCATCTTTGAGGTGCATTTTTTCTCACTGAAAATTTGTTTGTTTTTTGCTGGTTACAAATACCTAAATGCAAAAAAAATATTTATATTGATTTTTTGTAATTGTAGTCGAGGGCTGGAACAATTATTACTGCAATACAATACGAAATGTTTAACTCTCAAAGGGAAATTGAAAGAAATATCATAAATACATCCTACATTGTCCACTCTATAAATCCCTGCATGCCTATTACGTGTGTGTGCGTGTGTGTGTGCGTGTGTGTGTGTGTGTGTGTGTGTGTGTGTGTGTGTGTGTGTGTGTGTGGTCTTTAGGGTGGTACGGGCCGACCTGGGGTGGTCATCCCTGAACAAGGAGCCCGGCTATTCCAAGTCAGAGGGACTAACGAGTTGAACACCAAGTCCACTGAAGTGCTGGCGAGGGCCGCGTCGCTCAACACCAACGATGTCTTCCTGCTCAAGACCAACCACATGTGCTACCTGTGGTATGGAAAGGTACGCGCTACGTGAGGGAACGCTACAACAAGCTGACAAAGCCTCAAAGGAAAATGTCAATTTGTGTTTGTGTTGTTGGTTTTTTGACACTAATCCCCGTTTGTTTGATGTCGGCTGCTGTGCGTCTTCAGGGCTGCAGCGGGGACGAGAGGGTGATGGGGAGAGCCATGTCTGATGTGCTGTCCAAGCAGGACAAGCAGGTGGTGATGGAGGGCCAGGAGCCAGCTGAATTCTGGGTAGCTCTGGGAGGAAAGGCGCCCTATGCTTGTGACAAGAGGTACGCACAGAGAGCAGCGACGTCACACCTGGGAATCACTTTTTTCGGGTGATATTATTATTACTTTTCTTGTTCATGATAGTTCAGCAGCAACATATTAACGACAATCTTCTTATTCTTTTTACCCCATTCTATTGTATGAAAAGAAATGTCCCCCTTGGGATGAGTAAAGTTCTATCTATAAAAGAAAAGCTACTACAACACCAATTACAACTACAAGTGCAGCATCCAAAAGGCTCTTTAATCACATTTGGAGTATAGTGGAATATGCACACACAAAAACACACACAAACACACACACACACACACACACACACACACACATATCAGATGTGTTGTAATGACGGTGTTGTTTCAGACTGCAGGTGGAGGAGCCCCCTCACAGTCCCCGGCTGTTCGAATGCTCCAATCAGATCGGTCAGTTCAAGATGACCGAGGTGGATGACTACGCTCAGAGTGACCTGGATGAAGAGGATGTCATGCTGCTGGACACCTGGGAGGAGGTGAGGGGCTGTGGTGGACTCAGGCTGTTAAGAGGTGTGTTTGGATGTTACTGGTCAGAGGAGATGAAAAGGACGCACAGCATCAATGACAGATTTAATTTCTAGGCTTCGCAAAATTGTGCACTTTTAGAGCGTTTATCTCTTTGGAATGATGCAGTCTACATCTGGACGTTGCCTGTGTACAGACTGATGATAATAAAAGCAAGCTGAGCAAAGTTGGAGGGGTTTTGGAAGAGGCATGTTCATGGAGAATCTCCCAATTGGCCATTTGGGTAAATTTAGATACCATCTGTATCATTTGAAATGTTCCAGATATTAAATTAATTATTTTAATTTAATTTATACATCAGTTTAGGTTTTTAATCAATCTAAATACAGCTGTTTTGGCCTTAGTTTTAAAAAGTAAATGAAGGATAAGTTTTATATGTGTCCCCTTTAAGAAATATCTAATCCATTAGCCCATTGGATCAGGTCATTTCTTTAACATGGATGCAGCATTAATATGTATCCACTAGGTGGAAACACAGACCCTGTCCACATAGAAAGCTGCAGATAGACACGCTTTACATGCTAAACCATGCCATGCACATGAACACAGACGGATGAAAGACGGTAGAAGAGCACTCCTTCACTTCAAATACAAACCTACTTCTCTTAAAATGTCTCGAAATTACAAGAAAGAATTAAGCCAATTGTCGAGTGCCTTGATATCAAGAAGATGTTTTACATAAACGTATTTAGGGCTACAACAGTTCAACCAGTAACCATTAATATTCATTTAAAGAAGTATTTACCTCTTAAAAATGGTATGTATTTTTTGTTGATGTGAAAGCTTAAACACTATTTGTGATTATTTATAACAAAAACATATTAGATCATTCAGATGCTCCATCAATTATCTCTTATTAGCTCAAAATTAAAGACACAAAAAGAAATGTCATGTTGGTTCAAAATAAATTTCTTGAAAATAAAATTAGGGAAAATTTAATTAAATTTGTTTTCCAAATTACAGTGATTGAAAAGTGGGGACTATTTTTGGTACAATGGACAGAAGTCTATTTTAAGGAACACTTAAAAATGAACCATCTTAAATCAGTCTTTTAATGTATGCAGCAACTAATCTGACATTTGCATCTAGTTCAGTTTTCAATCTAATCATATCGGGCTATTTATACCAGGGTTAGGGTTATATCAGTTTTTGCCACCGATAGTGTCTGAGATTGTTATTTTAAGTGTCTAACAACATTATGGCGACTTGATTAAAAACATTTAGTTCACAGTGCCCTAAAAGGAATTTATCTTTATGTTTCTTCTTTTTCTAAAACACCTCAGATTTTCTTTTGGGTTGGAAACTTGGCCAACCAGTATGAGACCAAGGAGGCGTGGAATAGCGCGCAGGAGTACCTGAGGACTCACCCTGCAGGCCGCGACCTTGACACACCCATCATCATTGTCAAACAGGGCTATGAACCACCCACCTTCACCGGCTGGTTCAATGCATGGGACACTCACAAGTGGAGCGTGAGTTTGTTATGAGATCTTTGATCTCACTGAGAGGCCCCAGAGTACTCTTGATACAATAATGCGGCATGATTCAATAATTTGTCATGCTATTGTGAATGTGCATTTCCATCACATGAGTACAGATGATTGAAAAGAGGCATGTGGATGATTTCCTGGACTGTTTGAAGATGAAGATGACCCTGCATGCCTATGAATGTTCAAAGCTCATTGATCTTCTCCACAGGGAGGCAACTCCTATGAGGAGATGAAAAAAAAGCTGAGTGATCCAGCATCTCTCTCACAGATCACTGTTGTAAGTGATTGATTGATTGATAGATAGATACTAATCCTTTCATTAATTGACTAAATATATACACATATCACAAATGTAATGAAGCCTAATATATTGGGTTAAATAATACTCTTACTAAACTGTTACTAAACTGTTAATATTTACAATGTTGATGTAAAAATCCACCCAAAATAAGATGTCACTCACCCATATCCTGCGTCTGCAGGATCTGCAAAACTTTAATGGGGTTAGTGGAGGTGGGTACAGGGCTCCAGGAGGCCCCACAAGCTCCCCTCCAGGCCACCGGTTCCAAGGAGGTGATCTGTCCCCCAGACCCTCGACTCCCACCAGCCCGTCCACCCAGAGATCCCAGACCTCTGTGTACATGAACATGTCTCCCTCCTCTAGCTTCAATCCATCCTCCCCGGAGCTCATCGACAACAAGTCCCCCGGTGAGCTGCAACAGGTGAACCCCAGCCAGAGAGAGGTGGGTAACGAATCATGGAAGTCATCATGTGCTCGTGTGAATGCCGCAAACGAGGCTTTGTGAATGTGTTGGAAAGTAATATATCAGTTAAGATCAGAGATGTCCCTATCGTCTTTGCAATGGATTCTGATTGTATTATACTTAATATTAAGACTAATCTAATGTTAATATATGTTTTGTGATTCATGCATTATTACAGCTGCATGTTGTACAAAGGCCTTTGTAGTTCACTGAAATGAAGTACAGCAAAAACACAGAATTAGTTCAGCTGTTCACTCAGTTAGCTTAAAAATAGACACACAAGAACTACAAGAAAGCATGCAATTAACTAAAAAGAGAGAGAAAATGACAGAAAAAAGAGCCCAAAACTAACTCCAAGAGACATAAAATGACACCAAGTAGAGACAAAACAATACATAAAGAGATACAATTAGTAAAGGTTGACAATAAAGATGCATAAAGACAAACAAATAATAGAAAATTACCATAAGGAGACAAAGTAACTACAAAGACACAAAATAACTACAAATAGACAAAAGCGCAAAACCACTTAAAAGTGACACAAAACAAAGACAAAGGGTCACCGCCGTCTCTTTGCAGCTGCCCAGATGTGAGGAGGCGTTCACAACATCCCGCTGTGGTGTCCATGTGATTGAAGATGATGCGACTCAGTTATAATCTGTGTGTTTGACCTCAGACCACAGCAGAGGTCAGCCTAACTGTTTCCTGTCCTCTGGTTTTAGGACACCCTCTCTGATCTTGAGTTTGAGAACCTGGTCGGAACGACTCGCTCAGCCTTCAAGCGTCTGCCGAGCTGGAGGCAGACCGACTTGAAGAAGAAAGCGGGACTTTTCTGAGAAGGAAACATTGTCCAACCAGTCTCACTTTTGTTCACACAACTTCTTCGTAAAAACGAAGTAAAGCAGCATTTGAGCTGTTGGCTGAAAGACGACACCGATCCTTAATCATTTCACCTGAATATTGTATTTTTCTTTTTCTGACTGTTTGCCTCCATAAACCAAATGAAGTGATTCAAAATGTTAGAATCAGCTTTTAATATAATTGTAATCAAAAATCAAAAATCAACAACAATTTACAGTTAAATTAAGACTATTTGCAATTGTTATGCTTTATATTTATCCATATCTTTCAATGTGTTATGCTGATTGTTACGTGATCTGATTTTCCTCAGGATATTATTGGTATTGGCTGAATCACTTAATTATGAATAAACACTCAGAAGCTTGAATCAGGGACTCTGCTGGTTTTATTTGAGAGCTATAGTGCAAATGCAGATAAGAGACAAGATGAGTATCATTTAAAAATATTAGTTTGACATTAAATACTTGACAAGATGAATTGATGCTCAATATGTTAAAAGCAGATTTATGTTTGATGTTAAAACTTTGACATTGTGGAGCGAACACACACACGTGGCTCTTTCAATGGGCAACACATTATATACTGTTTAACTGAACTTAAATGAAGGCATCAAGAGTCACTGAAACAGTTCACTTCTATTTCTTGAGAAATATATTGTTTCCATGAGCATTATTTGTATAATCCTGAAGGTATGGAGAGCCTCAAGAAATGATGTCATTGTACCACCGTCCTCCCCAATATGGCAAATACAGTTTCATGACTTTCTTTAAATACTTTTCCACTCTGCTCTTTCATTAACATCTTCATTCACTCGTTCTTTGTTAACATACAAATACTCTGTAACTTACTTAAAAAAAAAAGAAGCTAAAATTATACAATGACTGGAAACTGTGACTCAGCAGCTTGGCTTATGACACATCTTTTACACGTGAGTTAAATTATGTTGAGCTTTAAAACTGGACAAAGATCCTTTCAAGAGTTTTTATAAAAATGCTGCTTCCGACATGAAGGTTCGTCCTACTGGTCAACGAGCATGAGGTGCACAAACAGGCCGGCCGAGCAGATGACGTCACCTCTCTTGGTGAGCAGCGGGACGTGGCGATACCCTGGAAACAAGGAAGTGAGTTTTAGATTCGTCAGCAAATCAGAGTAAAAAACAAAAACAAGTCATATGACTTTGAATGAAGCTGCTCCAGAGCCCGTTGGAGCTCTCTTACCGTTCTGTACGCTGGTGATCGGGAGACAGTAGTGCCCGATGTGATCATTCTGGGAGGTTGAGTCATAGTCCTCCACCACAAACCGCAGCATGGCCAGCTCCGGGAAGTGGACGTCAAACACAAACTGCTCATTCCACATCGGGTTGAACCCTGCAGGGAGAGATTATTGTTCAGCGTGTGACATTATCAGTGTGTGTGTGTCCATATCTGTGTGTCTGTATGCAGTTACGCTCACCATTGTTATCGATGTAGTGTGTCTCCTTGCTGGCATTGTCTGCTGGGACGCCGTAGAGCTCCACCCTCACCAGGGGGTCAACGATGGATTTGTGTTTGTCTTTGTTGATTTTCGGTAACTGCTGAGCTGAGATCACCTATTGTTTCGGGAAACGGAAAGACACATGTAACAAAACAACTACGTAGAGGATTGAAAATAGCAAACGCCTACGTGCTAGATAGTTGTTGGCTGTCGTCTTTGCGGTGCGTTCAAGTGCAACAGCGGCGACGTGAGGCAACGTAACAGTCGGCCTTCGGCGCCGCTAGTTCTTTGGAATGGTGCGACCTATCTTTCTGGTTTAACTGCAAAATAACTCTCACCATCACATTAAAGGTCTTCTTCTTCAGCCAGGGCCCTTTGGAAAGTGTGTTGGGGTCAAACTGAGAGGACAGGCTTCTCTGAAATTCTGGTTTCAGGATGTAGCCACTACCCCCGTTGGGCAGAAACCGACCCTGGTTTATGTGCATCTCCTTGGAGGGAGTCTGGAAGTTCAACGCCACTAAAAAACAAATCAAAGAGAGCAGGGATTGAAACCTTTACTTTTTACTCCAACACTTAATATACTAGTGCTGGATTTGTGCATGCAGCAAAGGGACTGCACCTATCTGGCAGCCAGCATTCCACATGGGCACTGGGTTATAGTTGGAGGAGTCCGTTCTGGAGCCGGCGGGGTAGATCCTACTGAGTTTCTCCATGTTGTGATGGATGAAGGCCGTCGCTACGAGAACACATTGAAACATCGAAACAGTGTTAACACTCTGCTCATGAGAAGTCACACTCCAACATGTACGTTGTGATAGAATAGAATAGAATATACTATTATATATACTTTATTAATCCCCAAGGGCAAACAATTGTCGACACAGTATCACCAATAAACTAAACACACAAGAATAAAATATAAATATAAGAACAAAAACAGTGACTGTGCATAAAGTATACAAAGTGAAATATATAATACAAAATAAAATAAAATATATATGTATATATACACAACATATATGCAAATACAGCAGTGTAAAATTAAATAAAATATAGACAGTGTGCAAAATGCAAAGTGTGTGTATGTGTGTAGTGTAAATGAAATGTGTGAAGGGAAGATCAACACAGTGTAAGTATGAATGTGAATATGAATATGTACAGTGATAGTTATTGATTATTATTATTATTATATTATTATTATTGATGTTCACCTGAAGTCTCCGCCAGGTTGAAGGCTTTACTCTCCTTGAGGGAGGACATCTCATAGAAGGCCTGCGTGTCCTTGGCGTGTTCAAAGCCATTGAAGTGGACACTCTTGCAGTAGATGACAATGTCTGAGAGCGCTTTGGCAAGTTTGATTTTTGATTTCTAAAAAGGAAGAAAGGATGTTGATGTCAGTTTTGTTGTAGGAAATAAATTGACATGTTTTTTTAAAAAGTACTACAAACAGATGGCACACCTTTGGTTTGGCTTTCTGATCGTTCTCCTTACAGTCCGCTGCCTCGTCTTCCTCAGACACGGTGTCTTCCTCGATGAAGCTGTTGTTGTTGAGGGCAGCATCCAGTTTGTTCAATCGCTTCCCTTTGATGAGGAACTTTTGCTTCAACTCCTGCAAAGAAACCGACCAAATGTGTGTTTATGCCTCTTATTCAATTTATAAAAGTACAGTGCCACGTAGTTTCTGAGTGTCGGAATGGGGGTGGGGGGGGGGGGAGCCAATGTTATTGCTGAATGCCAATCATGCCATCTCGACAGCCAGTGACGGAGGAAGAAGCCACTGGGTGTAATGCATAATTAGAATTTCCTTGAAAGCTCACAATAATACAGACATTGATCCCATAGGTGCTACCTTTGAACAGAGCTTGGAGATGTCACTGAAAGATGATGTGATGTGCACATTATTAACCCTCTGACTTTATGAATACTACAGTCATAACTGTTTATTATCAAAGATATAATATGGTCTAAAGGAAGAACGTTTTGGGGAATTAAACAATTAAATTAGTTTGTAGCAGAACAAAAGACATGTATATAATGCTTCATTAATGCAAACTGAGACAATCACTAAAAACTAGCCCAAGTTTACATACAAATGAAACTTCTTTTCCAGAAAGTGCCCTTGTTATACTGCACATCTCTGCCCGGTGTGGGTCCTCCTCCCTCTCCAAGCTAGAACAGTTGAATCTCAGTCAACAAGATGGTGGCGAATATAACCAAATGTGGGATTTATTAATCTTTTATTGTGACGGAATTTATTGCCTCATAATTCATTGGATATGCACGCACACACGCTTGTAACACACTATCTCCCCAGTTGCTTACGCCTGGCTGAGATAACAATTGACTACTTATTAGTTAATAAACAACTTATCTCTAAGCGCTCACTCAGTAATGATAACTAAATGCAAAACTCAAGATCTTTTGTACCCACATTATTCAAACAGAGGAGGAGCAGAGGCTGTTCTGATTATGTGCTCATGGTTTAATGTGCTCCTCACATAATGAGGATCGGGTTTTACTTTCATCTCATTAGCTTTGTCTCATTAAAGTAAACCGGAAAGTGAAGTGGTTTATTAATTTAAGAGATGGAACTTTAAGGTGCGGTCTTTCTTTGGTGTTTATTTGGGAGCAAAGTTTTAAAGACTGTGAATGTGTCGTAAAAGGAACCGGTGAACGGAGATGTACACACCTCAGGTGAGGGGAAGTTGGTGGGCATGTTGTTGCCCAGCGGCTTGGAGACCAGAGCATCACCCAGGATGGAGATCAAATGATGGGCCATGAGTTTCTGCTGGTCCACGGTGCAGTGGTTCTCCAGGGACAGAATCACTGGGTAGTCAGACGTCTGGGGAAACCAAGGAAACAACCAATCAGTGAAGCTCTCCATAAGGGCCTGGGCGAGGAGAACAGGGATGGATATGAAACGCGATCGTCATTATTCCTACGTACTTTGAAGGCGTATTCTTTGATGGCTTTGATGACGTCACTAAAGAGCACTTTGGACGTGAGTGTGTATCCGTGGTAAATGACCGGCTCGCCGTTAGCCCCGTCCCAGCAGTCGAGCTCCACGCAGCGACAGCTCTTCATCAGAGCTCTGCAGGGAAAGAAAAGCTTCATGGAAACCTGGGAGAGATCACTGCACTCCAGCTCTCTTTTTACAGCGTTTACAGGAAGTTAACGTGCATTTCGACCAAAGGAAACTAGAGTTGGTTTTGGGTCCTGTCCCCTTTAAAGTCCCTGCTCCCAAGGTAGCACTTTTTTAAGGACCAGACACTATTTGAGTGTATTGACACAAGCCTGCTTCAACTTGTGTGCATCCTTCTGGTTTAAGGATGATCATTTGTCCCTCTGATGGTTGCTGGCTTTCTTTGTGTGAAAGTGTGAAAAATCTCTAGTTGTTTAGATACATTGGAAAGCCAAACAAGAATATATATTAAATACTTTGACTTTACTTCATTCCTAAGTTTAGTACCTGGGATTATCTGGTTTGAAAAAGTCAATGTATATTTCCAACAAACTGCTGTAAATGTGTTTTTTATGTAAACATAATGCCATGATGGGTAAAGGCTGTACTCAAGTAACGTTACATCCCGTATGTACTGTGTGTATAACGCATGTATAAAGTATAAAGCACTTACTTTATGTAGGCTTCTGTGCTGCTGGGTCCTTTGAGCTGGTCCGCCATCAGGTATGTGTTGTGTGAGGAGGAGATGTAATAATGGTTGAGGGGCTGGTGCATGTCCTGATACACCTGCTTGTGGGCCGGGTTGAGGATGGAGCCATCCTCCTGGTGCATGTACATCAGGAAGCCGTCTTTGGACATGCACTTCTTCTGCTTCGCTGGTGGACAGAGGCGAGAGGGACCCGGTTGAATACATTACGGCGTGTGGAACGTGACAGTGTGTCTCTCAACACTGTGTTGTATATGAAACTGCAGACGACTTGGCCCTACCTGTCTCATCCACCTCGTATTTTTCAATCAGCTTGAGAGCGTCCTTCATGGACACCTGCTCCCTCTGTTCATTCAACAAGAAGTTGAGCAGGTCGTCGGCGCTCATCTGGCCCTCTTTGTGAGCGTATTGGCCGTAAATCACATCTATCTCTTCCCGGTACGTCAGCAGGTCGTAGAAGTGCTTGATCTCGGTGCCCTCCAGGGAGCCTGAATTGGACTTGTCACATTGCTATGCGACATGATGAAACACATATTGGATTTTAAGTTTGACGAACTATGAATTTTCATGGATAACACAACGGGATGCGACGGCTCGCTGTGACCCACCTTGAAGATGTCCGCTGCGTAAGTGTCGTCCACTTCAACGTTGACCTGTCTCAGGAAGTGCTTCACCTCCTTCAGGGTCATCTTGTTGTCGTCATTCTTGTCTGCTTTGCGCATGCAGTTGATTATCCAACTGGTATTTAGATTTAAGAATCATACTTGAACCAATTAAGAACAAAACAACAAAACCGGCCAAGTCGAAGGCACTCGTCTCCTCTGAGGAGTCCGGCAGTAGAAACAATTTGAGAAACACATATGCAAACACATTCTTCACTAGAAGACCTAGAGCTCAAGGATACTGCTCACTCTTCTGCTGGCGGCTGAGGTTGAGCATGTTGCTCATGATCTTCTCCAGGCCGTTGACCCACTGTTTGGCCTCGCCCTCGTTGGCTGCCATCAGGTCCAGATTCTTCTTGCGGCCCTTGAAGATGATGGAGAAGCACTGGTCTTCCTCACTGCTGTGGGTGTGTTTATTATGACCCTCAGACTGACGGCCCTTGCGCACGGAAGCAATGTCATCGATGGAGACTGTTTGGAGAGAGGAAGAGCTTCGTTAGAAGTGTACCTTAAAACACTGGAGAGCACCCACAAAGAAACCTAGAAACAATACTTCATCAAGTTTGACATATAACATCCTCTTAAGTTCCTATCTGAAATGTACAAGTAATAATATGTGTCCATGAACTAATTAACATGATGGAAACGGATACTCAGGATTACTAATAACATTAAATTCAGCTATTGTTTGTCTTTCCAATTTTTTTATGTATTTCATTATAAACTAGATCACATTTATATTACATTACTATATGTACATTATCGAGAAACCATCACCTGAATTGTTTTGTTATTTAAATGTGTAATGTTCCTGTAATTTAGTTGTTATTAGAAGAGAACAACAACAGTTGTACAAATAAAAAAAAAGGCTTTTTTAAATGAATTACCAATTAGGTCATTAGCAGTGGTTAAAGGTGTTTAGAATACGATAGATAATTTGGGAACATGGATGACTGTGCTACTTGGCTCTTTAAAGCACGAGTTGACAATCGGCCCGGGACAAGTCGTTATCTTGTGGCTGCAGACTTTTTGTTCTGGTGAGCAGGAACCACGTCGAGCGCCACAGACACTTTTTATAACTTATCTCCAGGAAGGCTTTTGTTTCTGTGTGATATCTCACTTCTGTGGCCTTCACTCACAAGCCACAACAGTTTAATATGTACACATCTGATGAACACACAGCAACATTAGCAGTCACTTGTGTTTTTGGTATCTCTCTAAGACCAGTATTTAGGTCCCTAGCTGTTTTTAGTCCAAATCATATCTCGATCTTGAGCCAATATGTTCACGATATCCGCTCGACGCTGACTTTGTTTGTTCGCTGTAAAGATGAGGGCCAAAAAAACAAAACAATAAGCAACATTATTATCCATGATAGAAACAGTTTTCATAGTAAATATATACTGAGAAAATGAATGCAAAATACATTTTTCCCCCCAAACAAATCTCCTATCTCATCCAGAAATAAATTGTGGTGAGATAGGATCTTCTACAACAGAGTTATTTCTTACTACAACTACCAAACATGTTGCATAACAACATTAGGTTGAGCTTAAATCATGTTTACAAAAAAATAAACTGAGCAATAGTTTCAGAGACGCTCTCAGAGATGTCCTCTCAGACATGTGGCTGTTGTCTGCTGAACATTTGGATTTGTTGGCAACACATCCCACAGAGATTTGATAACTGCATTTCTTGTTTGATCCCTCACTTGATCTGCTCGCCTCACACACTGGCAAGACATCAAATACTATGATCAACATGTATGGGATTAAACACCCACTCAACGAGGACATTTACTAAAGGTCTCTGCACACAAAGCCCGTTCTCAGCCGTGCATTGGGGGTCCTGCTCTGTTGTTGGGCAGCTTAATGTACGGAAGAGCGTGCACGGTGATGTCATCACGCTAAATGGCAACAACCGCCCTGTTAACACAACACCAGAAGCTTAGTTCAGAGGCCATATGTTAAAGCTGGGCTATAACCACAGTGTTTCCACCCTTTACACCCAGAGGCTGAGTGAAGAGCGGCCATTGTTACTGAGAGAATCAGAGACTATCTCAGGCTGGAAGGGAACTAAAGGTCAGACAACTTTGAGAAAATAACACGACAGTGAGGGGGCGGTGTGCAGAAACGCTGGTTTACGCTCAGCTGACTGACGGATCAACAACATACCGTGGAGGCGCTCACCAGAAGGGGCTTGTTTAATCAGCGCCTGCACATTACCCCCACAGAAGCAGACCCCTGTACAGGAGTTTAGCTTTGTAAAGTTTGTTTTTGAGAATTCAGTCCCTCCACGTCATGTCAACCTTGCCACGCCCGGCATTGCTTGAATAAAGATGAAATGTATTACAATGAGATTATTGTGCAACTTTAAAGTTCCTTCTGCTCCTTTCAAAACTCTTTTCTTCAAAGAAAGAAGAGGGCAGTGAAGAGGGCGTTTGTCGTGAGTCAGTGTGGAAATGTAACATACGACGGCGTATTAAAACAGTATGTTGTTCTCCTCTGAATCGGCCCACGTTATGGCAGAGTCACGATCTGAATGCTTCTGGTGATAATGTGAAGATTCTGGGCCCAAATCACAAGTGTTATTGCTCTATATAGTATAACAAGTACAATTTGATTAGATCATCCACTGCAGGAGTCACACACAGCAAGGGGCGGTGTTTGTGAAGCGATGTGGTTTCTTAACAACAAAAACATTACTTCTTGCAGATTTATGACATTATCATCACGAATAATTATAATCTTACATTATGAAATAAAGTGTTTTTCTCGTAAATGTACAAATGTAATCTTGGCAATTCAACGTTTTTACTCAGAATACTAAATACTCCCCGGCTCTTTGATTTTGTATTGTATCTTTTCTTACCTCCAATAGCCCTCATAAGATGTTGTATAATTAAGACCTTAAGGTTCCCATTCAGCTTGGGGTCGAGGTGCGAAGTTAACAGCTGGAAATGACACGCAAAATAAGAACCGCCTACTTATCAAATCGGTTATGTGACGCCATGAATATTGTTTAAAAAAATTCTGAACTGATACGTTTGCAAAAAATTCTCAATGCCTTTATCTCTGTGATAAATAGCAGACTGACAGTAATACAAGGGAGGTGTACCATGAGATATGTGTGTTATATTCTTCCACCTCATTTGACCCTGACGGTGTGTACGTCGTGCTTGTGTATCTGTGTGTGTGTGTGTGTGTGTGTGTGTGTGTGTGTGTGTGTGTGTGTGTGTGTGTGTGTGTGTGAATGCGATCAGGACAAATGGCTGTCATGGCGCGTGGGAAAAAGAGAACAGGAGCTTTTTACAGTCGATTGCGTCGAATGAGAAGTCGTCCAGAGCCTTTCTCTCACCTGGTGGATGATTTACAGCCACACCATAGACATGTCTCTCTCCGTAGCAACAAAACAACTTCTGCTTCGGAGAAGCATCAGAAGAAACCTTCAATACGTGCTTTAGAGTTGATGGGTTGGTTAGTTCCAGCCCACAGGAAAACAATAAAACATGGGCGCTTATTTCCGTGCACAAGGAAATGCCTGCGACTTCAAGGCCAGTTTGGTCGTGTTAAATATCAGCTTCGACACGGAACTGTTCACACGGCCGTATCGATCGATATCACCTGTGTGTGTGTCTGCTGTGTCTGTACGGGGAAGATTATGGGCACTGCTCTGTCTTTCATTGTTTGTGCAGAGCTCCGGCTGGGACCAGAGGTTATCAGGTCTGCTGGCAGCCGCTGCCACCAGGATTGCAGGGATATCAAAGAGGCCCGGAGGACGTATGCATATTCACACCAGACAGTGGCTTACTACACCAGAAATCAGAGGGAAACAATCTCTCACACACACAAACAAACACTAGTATTTCCCAGTCTGTGTTTGGCCTCTCGGTAGTATGAAGAATCTGTGTGAGTGACATGTCCCCACTTCTCACATATTCTGGAGTACCAGTGGGATTTGAGGGGTGTGTTTGCAAGAGGCTATTGTTGAGATCTGAAAGGAGAACTCTATGTTGACAGAATAATAGCGGACAGATGAACAGCTCACAAACACAGTGGGTTGGGATTGACTAAAGTAGAAAAAAACTCACTGGAACTGGAACTTTGTAGAACTGTGTTTGAGCTTTGTGCAAATAAAAAATGGAGCCTATGTAGAGGCGATACTCACAAGTCTGTTTCCGCCTGAATGTTTTGTGGGACTCGTACCACAACGTCTTGCAGTCTTCCTGCAATTTGAAGAAGCGGTTCTTCTTCCAGGACTTCGAGCGAATCTTGATCAGCTCCCCGCCGACCAGCAGGAACTGCAGATCTGGATCTCCCTCCAAACCTGTAGAGGTCAGACACAAATCTGATCAATTGAACTGTCATATGTGAGATGCACTATAGCCAGGGCTGTTTCTAAAGAGGGACATTATTACATGGTTACTACGAAACATAAGATCTTCATTTCCTGAAAGAGATTCTCTAGATTTGATTTTGTACTTTCATGAAAAGAGAGAGATTTTAAAAACACCAGTCAAAGTTCTAGCATTGGAGGTCCAGATATTTGACATTTATGGGTCAAGCTCCAAAAACATCGAATCAATTGTTCCCATAATCCAACCATTATATTGGACCCTTCCTGCCTCTACTTTGTAACGCAGGTATAACAACATTTTTATTGAAGTTCCAAGGCCAGCTTACTGCTTGGATCGTCGTGTTGTGTTATATTTGATCAAATCCAACTTTACTCAAAGGAAGAAAGGGAAACGTTTACTTGGAGCTTTTAGTCTCCAAGAGCAAGCGGACCCCGATGAGATCATTAAGGTTCAATCTCACAGAAGGGATTACACTGTTACACTGTTTTCAAAGGTGAGTATACTTATAGAATAAATGTTCCATTGTGTAAAATCAGTGGTGTGGTACTATACACATAAACTACTTGCCCCTCTATACAACCTAAGTTTAGCTTTGACATCTGGCTTTCACCAAAAATAATTGTTTTTGTGTGATATCAATGTCATTTATTTCTATCTAATTGAAGATTTTGTCGACATTATTCACACTCTTCCTTTCTTTTTGTCTAGAAATACCCTGTAAATGAGTCAGGTAACAATACCTGTGTGTACAGTCCAGTGCTCCATGCAACAGTGCGAGTGTCTTATCGTTCAGCTGAATAAATTAGCTGGATAAGGCTTAGGCTACTGGGAAGAATCTGTTGAACGCTAACCATAGTCTCAGAGGATAATGGCGGCAGGTCAATGTTTAGTCAAGCTGTTTTCCGTGTGTGCAGATGTGAGGTAATGTTGGTGTTAGTCAGTGTTTGTGGGTGGGACTGAGCTTTGCACATCACGTCAGCTTAAGATGGCCATTAAATACAGAGCAGTTGTGTAAAATGTGTATCAACGTCCTCTCAGTACGCAAAGGGGCATTTGAGGATACGTGCATTCACAGAAACTCAGCTGGGATTGTGTCAGGGTCGTGGGCAGGACCCAAACATTGCAGACATTTTTTCCTCCCAGATCCCACCACGGACTCACAGAGGCGGTTTATGAGCCTCCGGAGGACCATGCAGGCAAAGCAGCTCGACAGCTTCACCACCGCCCCTGCTTCGTCAGCACTTTAATCGACTCAGCGTGCAGCGGCAGCTTCTACTTGTTTGTCACCCCCTTGTTCATGTTATCTACTTTACCGGGAAGGAGAAGTGCTTAGTCAGAAGAAGAGAACGGCAACATACACTTCCCTTATCTGTGTATTTGAAGGATTGTGGACATCTGGATCGTGGTTCATGCCTACGAAATATTCATACATTTCTGTCATATTCATACATGTGTTGTAACTGTATCACTGTTCATTCTGTACACATGGCAGCTATTGCTTCGGTCTATCCAGGGAGAGGGATCCTCCTCTGTTGCTCTCCTGAAGGTGTCTTCCCCTTTTTTTCTCCCTCTGAATTTTTTTTCTTTCTGTTTCTTTGGGAGTTTTTTCTGATTCGATGTGTACAGAGGCACATTTGTAATTTGGGATTTTGGGCTATACAAAATAAACTGAATTGAATCGAAGGAAGTTTATGAAAGTTTATGAAAGTCAGATGACTTTTCTTTTCCCTTTTTTTTTGCAGTGTGATCAGTGTTTCAGATGCGACGTTGCTTACACCCTGTGAGGCAAGCTAGGGCAAGAAGATGGCCAAGAAGGTGAAATGCCTCTCAGGGATTGGGTAATGATGAGATTTCTCACACTACCTGGGAGGGATCCCAGGTTGAGATATGAGGAAACAGATGCTCCAAAAGACCCTCATTTATGTCCCAGAAAACGTCGAGCAAAACAAACAATATGATGCAACAGGTTATCACTTATCAAAGTGTGATTTGCTTTGTAGAGCTCTATAACAGTTTGCATGTCCTCTTTTTGAAAATGACTAAGAACCCATGCACATATATGCTGCTACATTTCTTTGTCACACCACAGAGGAGATCCCCTCTGTCCATTCAGCTCTTTTAAAGGTTAAAACTCCTTCCTGTGTTTGTCCCCTTTTTGAGGGACAAAAAGATTGCGCGCGATGCCATTTTCAACTAACCCCCCCCCCCACCCCACCCCACCCCTACCCCTACGAGTTGCCATATTGACAGAAAGAAGGAATGCCCCGCTGCAGGCAATGAGGAAGCCTGCAGCACCTTTACCGCTCCACAACACTGTGTTGCTCCTAGAAACCCAAACACTGTATCCTGCGAGTTCAATCCCTGATTTATGTTGAATCACATTTCAAACCCAGGTTATCAAAAAAATCGCCGTGTTGTAAAAAAAAAAGGAGCGTCATTCTAGGTGAGGCTCGGTCCACCTTCGGGGAACTTACCTAACCGTTTTCCATTCTCCTGCGCTACTCGTTTCACTTGCTCCTGGAAAGCTCGCTCCTCGGATTTTGTCCTTTTCGAACATGTATGCAAACAGGACATTGTGGAATAACTTATTCCTCTACTTCATTATTATATTTTTTTACAGTAAAAAATATCCAGCCGGTGTAATGTGTGTAGTGCGTGGAGGCGCAGCAGCCACCACGTCCCCTCTCATGGGCGGGTCTAAACTCATCCACTGCTCTGTTATGCTCCGGGCAGCGGTGCGCGGTGCGCGTCTACCTGTGCACTCTCTGGCGAGGACTCCTATATAGAAAGTCTGTAGCTTATAGAAAGTTAACCTCCCATTCACTCTTAACATTTTATTTGTATTATTAAAACATCTCAATGTCATCGAGTTAGGAGTTAGGACACTTCGGATCTGCTCTCATGACGCATTCAAGGAATTAAAAAAAAACACTTAATCTTTCCTTGAAGTGAGGAGTCTTACGTACCGCTGCTTTAAGGAATATAACATACATGATTATAGGCTCAACTTTACATGCATGTTTCACGTGTTCATTTAAACGAGTGGAATTGGCTGCACACATGTCTGTTTTTTAAACAATTAGTTTGCTAAAGTCTCGCATTAGTCAGTTGAATACACTTTGAGTAATGGGCTGTAGAATAGCGCCACCCAGTGGTAGTTATGTATACTGTAATCTACTTCTACTTCTAAATGTTTGTATTTTATTTACAAGCGTTCTGGTTATTAGGTTATGTTACTTTTATGTGTATCCGTAGGTAGACTTGGCTTGCAATAGACCAGACATGACACCGGTATGTGGTTGGTCTTCTGCTCTTGTGTAAAACGTGATATTGTCCCGACAACAACAACGAAACTACCGACGCTACTTTGATTATTCAGGTGAAATTTGCTGTCAGAAACATAAATAAACCAATGAAGTGGAATTCATGTTGGATTGTATTTATCTGACCCTCATCTCGCCACCGAAACCACAAATATAACAACACAAATAGTTAAAAGCATGTATTTTTTTCTTCTTTTTCTTTTAAACACTTCCAAGCAACTCACAACAAATTGTATTGCCAACAATCACACAAACCTAACTATACCAGAGATTCCCCACCCCATTCTGGATGTCAAACCGAGCACTTGGATGTAGTAGAATTCAAAAGGCAGCATAAATCTGGGCTCCAACTCACCGTGAGTCCCATTTGACTCCATTCTGATTCCAGTCAAATGATATCACCACGGGCCAAGTCCTCCTCTCCTCCAGAGTAGTGCCCCCTACTTTACAGGACTTATTCCGACCAGAAACTCAGCTGTTCGTCCAATGTAGGGAAAGATCCAACGTTTGCCCTCCTGAGCCGACCCACGCAGTGCACAATGCCAGCCCGCCAGGCTCTCGTGCGTAGACAGTCCACACCCATTGCACCACCGGTCTAACAAGCTCAACACAGTGTTTGTCATTAAAACATTCATTCAGCTCCCAGCCAGAAACTACACCTATGGATGGAATTCAACCCAGACAAAAAGTAGATTATTGCATTTTGTCCAATGTAAACTTTGATCTAATGGTGTTAAATGTGTGCTTTATTATATATAGATATAGTAAAATATAGTAGTATATATGTAGATGTATATATGCATCTAATCAGTGCTGTGGATTTATGTAGTATTATTACACCTAGACTGATCAGATTTGTGGAGGGTGTTGCCCTAGTCTGTATACAGACCTGTCATTTATATTACGCTATGTCCACTCTTCCCTCTGGATTTTTACACTTCAAAAATAGTGTTCAGAGTGTGATCCCTCCACATCACACCATGTCTGTCATCATCATTATTGTAAGGTCTTTTAGGCCTTCTGAGAGCAGCTGAAGGTGTCGGTCCTTCGTAGACATTCCAGGAGTGTTGATTCAAGCAGAAGTATGTGCTTTCAGCAACAGGTCAAAGCTACGTGAGCAGGTGTTGGTGATCATGTATGTCTAGTTTATCTTGTGAACTAAAAGGTCAGGTTTGTTGTTGTTGTCATTAACATGGTACGATACTAAACACTAAATAGTGTTTGTGCATTTGACACACAAGATGCTGTTACAACATATAGCCTGAACCGTGAGGGCTCAGACTGATGCCTTTTGTGCCTCTCTATTATCTTTGTATGCAAGCTTGTTCTGTCATATGAACTGTTCTGTCGAGAAATGTTTTGTATGTGTGGGGGAGCTCTTGTCTGGCAAACCACGAGGAGCAACATAGTGCGCTCAACAATCGTCTCTTTGAGAATCCCACTTGAGCACCGCCTGATCGCCACAGTCAAATATTTTGTTTTGGGTTTCTTTGGAATCTTTGCCTTTTTAGAGAAAGACATTTAATTTAGTATGCATTTCAAAAGCATTGCTTCTGGAACTGCTCTTTTTGCATGTAGCCACAGACAAATGTTTTGCTTGAGCTTTGAAAACACTTTGCATAACACACTTTGCAGAAACCACCGACCATTCAGTACCTGTACTGGACTTCTGCAATGTACAAGAACAGCCAGCTACTCTTACAATCATTTCTACAAAAATAAGACACACAGGCAATATCGACAATGCCACACATTAAATTCCAGTGCAGTATGCAGGTGTTATTGTTTGATAAGCATGTTGCATCTGCTCTCAGGAGTCAGTCTGTCTCATATGGCTCAGTGTGTCATGTGAGTCACAAAATGCATACTTATTGAAATCATCCTAATTTAATGAAATATCTTTAATCACTGACTTAACGTAGCATGTGTCTGCAATTCCAACTTGAAAAATGTAAGGTCTAGAAATGTAAGAGTTGTTGTGTAACAAGTAATTCAATCGTCTTTGAATTATTAATTGGAGTGTGAGGCCAATATAATATTAATGTAATATTTAATAAGTTGGCTAGGTCTCCATTTAGGTGAAATTTAGTGGTGCTTTACTTGATTTAACTCAAGTCAGCTGTTATTTTTCAGTTTCAGATTCGACCCAAATACCATCATAGGCTAGCTCACACATCTAACATTGAGATGGACTCAGTGAACCAGTCGTTCCCAAACGTTTCAGCTCGTGTACATTAATCAGTTGAACTATTAGGAAATAAATAAAGGCAGATTGTTTGTTTGTTTGTTTGTTTAAAGTGCATAACTCTGAAGTGTTCTTCTGTGTCTTACTTCCTGGAGTGAACCGTGTGCAGCGGATGTACCTATTCATGTTGCCACGGCAACCACTCGGACTCAGATGGGTCGGAGAGCGATGAACTACTATCAACAAAATGTACTTTAATCCACATCTTTAGATTTAAGTTATACATAGCTAAACAATACAAAGACTTACCATGGAAGAAGAAACAGGTACGAGAGAAACATCGCGTTTTGATCCACCTGTCGACAGTCACAGAGCTGCGTCAGTTAAGTTACAGGTATGAACACGGCTTCACCGAAACTTAACGTGAGCTAACGCTAGTTAAACACGTTAACTAGTTAGTTAAATTCCCTCTAAACACAAAGCAAACATTACTTTAACCGCAATTCTGTTTTGTACATTAGGACATTTCTCGCGTGTTCGCAAGCACTTTCAAGGACCTCTACACTAAAGACGTCATCGGGAAAGGCACTTTGTCCAACCTCATAAAGTCAAAGAGTGGCCGAGGCGGCTACCATGACAGATATGTGGAGGAGCTGCAGCAGGTGAGTGTCACGACTCAAGAACAGGACCCAAGAGCACGACCCCAAAAATGCAGGGCAATCAAAAAGGGTTTATTTAAACATAGGAAGTCCCCAAAGAAACAAAGTACAACTTAAAGATGCTGCTGAGCAAGAAACTAAGATGGGGTTTAGAAAAAGACTTGATCAAAGTACAATCAAAATCACTACTTTGCTGGAACTGCAAACCAGGACAAGAGACTACACTAACATGAACAACATTTACTTATAGACTAGACGGGTCAGGACGAGACTTGAGACAAGGTGACCTGACACAAGACACAGGTAGACACAGGCTTAAAATACATGAGGAAATGGGGAACAGGTAGACACAATCAGGGGTGGAGCAGACAATCACACTAACGAGGAAACACCGGGGCAGGAAATACAGTTTCTGAAACGAGAGAGGATAGTTACTACAACATAAAAGCGGACATGGAAAACAGGACTAAAACATTAAACTTAACATAACCAACGAGACATGACAATGAGCTGCTCGCTAATGCTGCATGACTGTCCACAAGTCAAAGTCAAATCACACAGTATTTATGAAATATCAATATGTCATTTATGTCTCAATCCCGCAGGCTCATGCTGAGTACAGCCGGTGTATGAAAGAGGCGGACATCCTGGAGAGTCACATCATTCAGGCCAGAGCTCGGGCTGCGGCCACAGAGGAGGAGATGGGAGACGTTCATGGGCACCTGGGCCTCCTCCCAGGTGTGATGGAAACAGCGTCATTATATATGTTGTACAGGGGTGTTTGTAAGATATCCATTTTTAGAGACAGTTCATAGATTGTTACAATCAGAAAGTGATTTTGTTCTGTAGTTTTCTTGGATTCAGTAGCTATATGAATACAAGAGACATACATTCAGGGTCAGAGTGATATTTTATTCTTATTTGGACACTATCACTGAGATAAAGATGAACTAGTTAAGTGTAAAATATACAATTCAATGGAAAACATAATGATAATATTTATTAATGCAAATAGAGAGATGTCAATAATTATTTATTGTATTTAGAATTTGCTTATTCACACTCTCGCTCAATGGAGACAGTTTCTAAGTTTCCCCTTCATTTGCCTTAAGTAAAGCTACATGTAAGCAGGTAACACTTGTTAACAACTACCGACAGCCACATTCTGTAACTACCTGGACTTACAGGTCACTCCACATCATTTACTTTGAGATAAGCTCCCGTCTGTAATCCTGGCTGTCTTTGATGAGACACGTTCCTTGGCAAAGTGAGAAAGCCAGCGCCCTTGTTTTATACTGTTGTAAAAAAAGACCTTTAACTACCCACTGTAATTCATTTGATATATTTACTTTGAATATACCAACAGGGATGTTATTTATTCTGTCTATTTCCAGTCGATTCAGCCTTTTCCTGGTGTGTGGATCAAGATCTTCTCAAAATGAACAACCTGATTTCCCCCCAGGACTACTTACCTACACACAAACCACGAGTGAGAGCACCAGCACCAAGTACATGACCCCCTTTTGGATTTGTCTTAAATTATTCATTGGCAATGTGTTTTTGGCTCAATATTTAACTCATTCCTCTCCTGTCAGTCAAATCCAATCCTGCCAAACCTACCATTGCCTCCGCCATGCACGTGTTCAGGGAGCCTCAGGATGATGGTTACACTCTCATGCCCAGCCAAAAAAAGATTGTCCCAGAAATGAACGAGTCAGATCTTAGCCTGACATGTGAATCTAGCTCAGATAACCCAAGGAGAAAGATAACTCCCAGGGAGGTGAGTAGTCACAAGCCATGAGTGATATTTTTGACAAGAATATGATGCCTACAATTGAAAGGAATAGACAATTAGGACATACAAAAAGCATTTATTTAAAAGGGCCTTCCTCCGAGTTTTGTAAAGTGATGTAATTGCAGTTGTGATCGGACAAACCCGAGTAACTGTGGGAACGAGGGCGGCTTGATTACATCAGTGTTCTACTACTATGTTTCAGAGGCCAGACCAGACCACAACCAGACCAAATTGGAAGGATGAGCCAAGCGCCGAGGATCGGGCAGAGGGACATAAAAAACTTCAGCAGCTGAAAGATCGCCACAACTTCCTACGCAATCCTCGCTTCCTTCCTTCGAATGCACAGCAGGGTGGCACATCCCTCGTCCGTCCCAGAACCAAAGGGGGGAGGATGAAGCATCCAAAGAAAGAGGCGCAGAAGCAAAGGTACCTGCAGTGCACCGAGGACAAGTGCATTACATTATCTTTTTTTATTTAAAAAAAAAATGGTTTATTTAATTAGTGTCAGGGTTTTGTGACAGGGTGAGGCTCAGGCGCAGGCGCAGAGAGACAGGCTGGATGCAATATGAATAACAAAAAAGCACTCTTTAATGAGGCAAATACAGTTCCAAAAGGGGCAGGCAGAAAATCCAGGTTCTGGACAGGCAGGGTCAACGGTCAGAACCAGAAACACGGACAGGACGACGGGAAAAGGACACGGAACTAAAGACAACAATCCAACAGGAGACAAGGGAAAGACTGACACAATATATAGGGGGGAAACACAGGTGTACGACATCAGACGGTAACGAGACAAGAATGGTTGAGGGCAGGTGCTGGGAATTAAACAATTAAGACAGAGGAGACAGGAGCCATGGAACACAGGAGAAACGGAACAGGGTGTTACAATAAGGGACAGTGCACATTGATAACAACATTTCAGTAAATGTGCCCAAGTTAGCCAAGAGGATATTTTGTATCTGTAGTCCCTGTAGTCCCATCTCATCATTTTGTCACAGTGCAGTGAATAGATAAAGTCTAGATATTGCCGTAGTGAGTCCCATATGTAAATCTTGTATCAGTCATACTTGACATAATCGTCTGAAGACAAACAATCCCTCTTCAATTCAAATTACATACACCATGTGTCACGCAATGTATCATATTTTTATATCTGTCAGGTTATTTTAGTTGTTATGATGTGTGAATTACAATTACAATTCATTACAAACAAGAAAACATAAAAAAAGCCTTTGAGGTCATTATGGTTCCTGCATATTGTGGGCATACATCTATTTGTGCCAAGCTTGCAGTGACACATTACATATGCTTTATCACAGTAAAACCTAGAACACGGCTCTTTTACTCAAGAAACCAGAGTTGATTTCCCACCAATTTTGATAAGTACTAATCAATTCAGACTTGAGTCGCATAATATTTGCAGATTCATTTACGGATTCTTAGCAAATGGATTGTCACAATAAAAAAAAGATAATGTTTACACAGCTGTAACCCAGAGACAAACAATTATAGAAGCCACTCTGAAAGGGAAATAATGAAAGCTGAGTATAGAAGAGACATGTTGATTTATATTCTGCCTGCGCATACAAACACCGCTGGCCACAATTAACAATGGGAGGATCAATTTTTGACTACTGTCGTGTGAGCAAAGTCTACCACATGTATCTGGTAAGGGTAGTAATGGGATGGCAGGTCCCTGTTTGTGTACATGTGCATGAGCATATAAAATGCAGTCATCAGAAAGATTATCCCAGGGGGTTGGATTAAACAAGAACCCTTTCCCTCATCCTTCATATTAGTGCAGCACCAGCTTTGATCCAACCCAAAAGCAAAAGACAATTTATTCTTTGGCATATACAGTATAGAATGTACTATAAAATGCTTGCTTTGTGGTTTTGACAGGGAAGTCAGTGCTAGCTTTTTACTAAGCGCACCACTTCCTGTGAGAGTGTCTTTATTGGGACCAGAAAGAATAATTGTGTGTTGTTTTTATGCTCATTCTCACTGAAAGCTCAACTGAAAGTCCTCCCCCGGCCTTCCTAGCAAAACCATCAGAGGTTGTTTTCACTGACTACAGTGTGGGACACATCTATGAGGTATGTTTAAGTAACTTATACTCAACAATTACAATTTTATGTAGAACAACTAACTTATTTTCGATGAGATGAAGTACTGTACATAACATACCGTGTACCGTAGACTACCCTGGAGCTGAACAATGTGACTGCTGCAAGCCGCACTGTCCGAGTCATCCCTCCGACCACTCCTTACTTTTCCATTGGCCTGGGTGAGCATTGTTTTAATTCTGAATGGACCATACAGCTGTTGTTGTTGATCATGAGGAAATCATCTGCTGCGTTAAATGGCCGTGGTTGTTTTGAAAAGCCATGCAAGGGTTTTGACAATTAAAGTCAATTAAAGTCATACATCTCTGGAATGCACTGCACCAGCGCCGACTACTGTCTTAAACACTAAAAGAAGATAAATCACAAAACAATAAATTTAGAGAATTATGCTGCTGCAATGTAAGAAGGGATTGATATTAAGATATGTCTTGGCAGGGAGATTCCCTGGCGAGGGTGGTGTTGTTGCCCCAGGGATGAGTTGTAAGTACACAGTGCGCTTCACTCCAGACTCCTTGTGGGACTATGAGGACTACATAATGGTCAAGACCCATGCTGGACCCCCGTTAAGGGTGCCCATCGCAGCCAGAAGACCCCCTCCAATACTCACATGTGAGTCACATAACAATCTACCAAGCTTCCGTTGTTGTAATGCTCAAATGTGTACTTCCATCGATCATGCATTGTTGATATTTACTCCTAATTATTGAGCAGTACCAAGAGTTCTGGACTGTGGTTGTTGCCTGATCGGAGGAGTCAAATTTGTCGAGTTCCTGTGCCAAAATGTAAGCGTTAGCGCTGGGACGTTTTGCATCATGCCCAAGCACCAGTGGCCGGCCTCGAACCTCAGGGTAAACATCAGACTGACACATTATGTACAAATACAGCAACTGTTTTAGAGCCGGTATTAATAAAAAGGTATCCTGCATGCCGTTTTTTCCCCCCATATTTTTCTTTATGTAGTCTGTGGCAAGAACGTACTTTTCTGAGCAGCCACCCTTTGCAGTCAGCCCGTCTCTTTTCGCGCTGCAGCCGGGAGAGGCCACTGTCGTGGAAGTGAGTGGGTTATGGAGGTAAAGAGAGAAAAAAGTTAATTCCTATACACTCTGTATGCTTTAAATATGAATGTGTGTGTTTGCAGGTGGTGTTTTTCCCCACTACTGCTGAGAGGAGCTGTCAGGTGTTCACGGTTGTGTGTGACAACTGCCAGGTGAAAGATATTTCTATTGAAGGTGAATCTTTTCAGAAAACCAGTCTATAACAAATATGACTTTTAATTGTTCTTTCGTCTTTCGTAAGGTTCAAGACACTTTGTCCATTGTCTGTATGACGTTTCCTAGGTGAGGGCCAGCTGATTGCACTGGAGCTCATGTCAGTATCTGGGAACAAGGAGCCTCCTGTGGTGGGAGAGGTGCACGACCTCACTGCGGAGCACTTTGTCCGCTTCAGCCCGTGTAACCCTCACTCTGTGCAACAGAAGACACTCATCATTAGAAACAACGTGTAAGCCTCACCCTCTCACGTATCGTCACTACGGAGCATGAAAAAGTATTGTGTTTTTCAAATTGTTTTCATGTCATGGCTTGTACTCTTTTTGGATAACACGGTGAGAAGAGAAACCTCTTAAATTGGAGTGTTGGGATTCAAGCCCCAGGATTAACTAAGTACAGATTAAGTAAAAGAAGAATTTACCTTGAGGGATCATTAAATATCACATTAAATCTCTCTCTCTTTCATCCTTTCTCTGGGGCTGAAGCCAAATGGATCTGCCTTTCCACTGGCAGATCATGAAGCCAAACCTGCACCCATTCCTTCCGGGAGAAACCCTGGAGCCTTCCCTTATCCAGTTCCACCTGGCCGCAGATGATATTTTCCACGTCAGCCCCCTAACAGGAGTTCTGCCCCCCTGGCACGATCAAGAGTTTCTAATCACCTTCTGCCCTAAAGAAGTACAGAGGACCCCAAACACGTACAACAGAAACAATCACTGTTTGGAAGCTAAACGCTGATTCATGTCATGTTTGTGTTTCCTAAGCTAAAGGATTACCACAGTGTCTGTCACTTAGTCCTGAGGGATGTTACCCAGCAGCCACCACAGCCCAAGGAAGAAAGGTAAAGCTCCTGTGACTTGGTATGCACAGTGATTGAAGTGTGTGTCAAAACACACACCACAAGGTCATGACGTACAAATATCTGACACCGCACTTCATCTAACAAAGTATTGGATTGTGTGTGTGTGTGTGTGTGTGTGTGTGTGTGTGTGTGAAAATCTCTAGTGTCCTTCAGCCTGTGCGCACTGGGTCCAAAGTAGGCGATGTCATCGTCATGGAGATAGAAGTCAAGGGATCAACTGAGCCGTACCAGGTCCTACTGGAGCCCTATGCTGTTGTCATCCCCGGGGAGATTTTTATTTGCTCGACCACTCGCAGGCAATTCAAGGTCGAGTCACACTTTCCTTACGTTGAATATAAATGACCGAAATCACATTTACACCAAATGATTGTGTGCCGCTGGTATGTGACTGTGTCTTGTGTGTTTTAGATGTGGAACCACAGCAAAACCTGCATCTTTTTCCAGTGGGAGAGAATAAGCACCAGCAGCCACATCATGGAAGTAGAGCCCTCTGCTGGGAGCATAGGTGTGTCACACAGACAGCCTTCTTTAGGTTCACTAGAGTTTGTACATTATGAATTGTAAACACCCTTTAATGTAGTTGATGTATTGGTTAATTATTGATTGATCTGTCTTCAAGAGGAAAACGAGTGTTTCGACTTCGACCTGATCTTGAGTGGAGAGAAGCCCGAGAGGGTTGTGACCAGTCTGGTCTGCTCCATAGAGCACCGCCCTGAGCCCGTCACTTTGGCCGTGGAGGTCTCTTTTAAGGTTAGAATCTTAACATAATTACACAATTATGGCTTCAGTCTCCACAAAGTGCGTTACACTGCCACAATGCTAGATTGTCGATGTAGCATTCCTAGTTAATCTGTGCGATGCGACTTCTTTGTGTTCATCGTTTGACTCCGGACAGGGTCCCATAGTGACCCTCAGTGTGCCCAGTGTGGAGTTTGGGCTCATGAAGCTCGGGGAGCAGACACAGACCGCTCTGCTCCTCACCAACATCACCCAGCTGGAGGCGTCCTGGACGCTGGAGGAGAGGCCTGACCCTCAGCAGCACCACCAGGACACACAGGTGCTGTACACTAGACACTAAGATAGCAACACATGTGTGATCAAATAACATTACATCTATATGAATCTCTGTTGCTCAGATCTCAGTGGAACCACGCAGCGGTGTGCTGCCCCCCTTAGCGTCTTGCAGTGTAGATGTGCTCTTCAGTCCCCATTTCTGCCAGCGATATGAAACCGAGCTGGTGTTGACAGTGGAGAATGGAACCGGATGGTAATGATGCTCAGTTCACCGCGCCTCTCTTTGAGATCTGTGCAGAGGGGTCAGCCAGACCATAATGATGTTCCTCAGCGTGATAACCAGTAACACTACCTGTGTGTCGATTGCAGTCACCTGTCGGTGCGAGCGGATGTGCAGTCTCCACAGGTGTGTCTGCTGAGCTGTGAGCTGCTCTTCTCTGAACTCTACATTGGAGTGGCGGCCCAGGGAACCGTCACCATCTTCAACCAGACGCTGCTGCACTCACCCTTCAGCTGGATGGTACGCTGGCTTCATCACTTAATTTCATCACCACTTCATTTACTGTGAGAAGCATGGATGATGCAGTGAATGTTGCTGACGTGTGAGACCCCCCCCCCCTGCTGTGTTTGAATGATTGCAGAGCTTCATATGTACGGCTCTTTGTATACAAAGTGTCAATTAGAGGATGTCTCTTGTTTTATTTTTATTTTCTCATACATACATTTAAGATGTATTTCCTGACTCTTACTACTCGGTGATCTGAGTTTTACATTCTCCCCACCAGGCTCAGCTCCAGGGGAAACAGGCCGAACTGTGCACAGCCAGTTTTGAGCCCTCTTCTGGCTCGCTGGGCCCTAATGCCAGTTTGGAGATCACAGTTCATTTTATCTCTCACACAGATGTAAGTATCAACGTTATTCAAGTTAGTTTCTCTACCGTCACCTATTCCCCAGACAAACCTAATATTGGAGAGATGTTTGAGAGGTGTTTAAAGCACATCCTCCGCATTTGATTGAACAGTGAAAGAGTGGGTGGGCTTATAATGAATGTAGCTTGATAAGTAGCTACAGAGGACTGCGGCTCCACACACACAGTGTTGCTGAAAGTTTCATATTAACTGATGGATGGATTTTTATCAGCTGCCACATGCTATTTTTTGTTTTGTAGGTAGAACAGATTATTGGATTTTGATATAAGAAGATCACAAGATGTGTCACTTATCACCTGAGTGTTAGAGTGAAGGAGGGATAATGCACTGTTTGTACTATACTGTGATGCCAGCAGCTAAAAGATGCACTCATTCTATTTTTTAAAGATGATTGCCTTTTTAATATGTGTCTGTTTGTCCAGCTGGATCTGACGGAGGTGGCTGCTCTCTGTGAGGTCCAGGGGATGAACTCTCCACTTGTTGTTGGCATCACGGCTTCCAAAACCAAGACACTCAGTGTGTCCTACTCACTGCCCGGTGTCTGGTAGTAACCTTGGCTTCAAGTCTATTATCTCACCACCTAACCGTCACTAACTCCACCATATAAGTGTCACGGTTGCTTTCCTTTGCCTGCAGCTCTCCTCCAGATGACGAGAGCCCCTCACCACTGTTGCTTGACTTTTCTGATGACGTCCTGTTGAACAGAGCCGTTACTAAGCAGTTATTGATAACCAATCAGACCGCTATCCCGGCCCCTTTCCACATAGAGGCGGATTACTTCACATGCCATGCCTCAAAGCCAAACAACCAGTCAGAGAAAGGGTAAGTAAGCGGAGCCATAGCTCACTAACATGAATAATGAATCAAAGAGGGATTATGCTGTTCGGCAGATGACACGTGCCGCATTTTAATCGCAGAATGACATACGCCACGAAGCCGCTCCACTCCGTTCAAGCTCAGAAAATAGAAGAAAAAGCACTTAAGGGTAAGCTTCGCTCCTTACTTCTAAAATGTAAGCAAACTGAGTTCACACTCAAACCTTCTGTATCTATTGGCAGAGTTTCTGAGCAGCCTGCTGGCTCATGGGAAAGGTGCAGCTTTCTTTATCCTGCCAGACACTGGGATGCTGGGAGCTTTTGAGACCCACACTGTGGATGTCACTGCCTACACGGACATGTGGGGCGAATACAGAGATCACCTCATATGCAAAGTATGAGGCCATACAATGACTTGTTACAGATATTTAAGGATTAGAGATGACTACTGTCAGACTAGGAGTTCTCCGAACACATCCTCTTCATTTTGTTGTAGACTGATAAATAATGTTGGAATAACATGTTCTTCCTGCAGGTGGGGGACCTTGAGCCCACGCTCATCCCCATGCAGATGACGGTGACCGGCTGCCCACTCTACTTCCAAGTGACGGGTCCACATCCAGACAACCAGAACCAGGGACCAAGAACACAGTCCGTTCCCCAGTCCTTGTCTCCAATTTAAATACGCTAATGTTGGCATTACACAGTACATATATATATATGTGTTTACATTCCTGTTTGCATCATTAGGTTTGGCAGTCATGTATCCGGTGGTGACACGGTGTCTCGTTCTCATCGCATCAACAATCCCACCATGTTTGGTAAGTGAAAGGGTTTTTAATGTGGCTGGTTAAAAATACCCACAATGCACCACATGTTTTAGAGGCTCTTTAGAGTCAACAACTGTACAGTGTCTGAATATTTGTTTGTTTTCTGCAATATGGCATCGATTGAATATTGCCTAATTATATTGTTGCTGGTTCAGATGCATCATTTATGATGAGGCTTTTATCTATTTAGCTTTTGTAATCAAATATTGACATTTATTTTGATATGAAGGGACTGGAAGGATTCCTGCACTACACCAAAGTCTCCACTTGGATAATGTTTGTTTGTGTGCAATAGCAGTATGTCTTTCATATGTCTTTCATCCTGTGACCTCTGAATGACTAGTTCCCACTTTATGGGTGAATAAAGTGACCTAATCTAAATCTTTGCATGTCTCCCTAGATATTCGCCTGGATTGGGAAACATATAACATAGATCAGGATGACCATAAGCTGGTGGATGTCGTGGTAGCATATGGAGATGCCTTTCCAGTTAACGATGCTGATGGGAACGAGGTGTTAAATGGAGCGTTAAGGATTTGTGGTGGGAGGGCTCAAACGGCCCTGGAAAGAAATAAGACCTCTGGCTCTGAGGGGACGAGCTCCCCCCTCTGTAGCATGACCGTGAGTACATTTTATATTGCAACACGGATACATGAACATAAACTTTAACGATTTTCAGGACGATGCCTCTGGGAAATACGTGTGGCTACGATGCCAGTGAGTGAACCCACATTTCATTGGCTCAAACCGGCGTAATCCTATTGATTTCCAGAGTACGGAAGCAAAGGGATATTTATCTGAGGATGACTGTGAGGAAGAGGAAGAGGAAACCCATCTCTATCCCTCTCCTGCAAAGGAAAAACTCTTATCTGTTCACATCCGACCGCATGTGGGCGACCTCTCAGATTACCCATACTGCATCACACCCCAGCAAATAGTACGTTGATAAGACTTGAGCTCCATACATCCATGTTACCACTCTGCTTCTAGCCATATGAATAACGATGTATTATCTGTTTCTATTGTTTATCTCAAGGTGATTCCAGCAAAGAGCAGCAGCACCATCCATGTATCTTTCACACCGTTATCTGGTTCCAGGTCAGCTTTTGAGTCCAGATGTGTGGGCCTGGCTCTGGGCTTCATGAGTCTAGACTCTGAGGTAACAGGCTCAACACACTCGAAAAAGGCAACCATTCAATGACTCTGATGCTACCTAAAGTCCCTTATTATTGTGTTGTGTTTGTTTACAGACGGCTGCCTGCGTCCCGGGTAAAGTTGGGAGAGCTCAGGGTTTGGATTTGGAGCCCATCAGAATGGATCTGCTCGCAGTCGTTAAGCCGGCGGTGTAAGCAGTTACAATCATCATGTCCCTAAAATCCCGAATGAATCCAAATCTGTTTATGTCTCCTAGATGAAAATGAGCTGAGGTTAGGCAAGAGGTGGTCTGATTAGGTTTCACATCTTCCCCGTGGCATGTTGCTGCAGGCTGTTGGTGCAGATGGAGGAAGATGAGGGGGTGCTGGAGTTTCATGCCTCAGCCGGTGATTTACTGAAGGCCGAATCAGAGGAGGTAGGGCTGAAAAATGCATGCAGAAGTATTGATCCTAGTTCAGACCACTCATGCTCAGCGGTGGCTTCTCTGGTTGTTTTGCTCCGTAGCTGGTAGTTCGTGAATTTGATACCACGCGGACCTTTCAGCTGAGGAACAACTCAGGAATGCTCCTCCGCTTCAGACTGGGGACTCTTCCTCCCTTTAGAGTGATCCAGCAGCAGCTAGAAGTCCAGACCAGCAGCTCCAGTGACAGCCAGGCTCTGGTGCTGCGCCCACAGCAAAGCATGCAGGTGAGATGAGGAGAGTGGGTCATGTTTTAGATATTACCTGTACATACAGTAGCAGAACAATTTCCATCTCAAGGATGGTCCTGTATCTTCTTAGTTGTTCTCTTTTGCGGTGAAAACCAGGTGAAGGTGGCCTTCCACTTCTCTCGGTCTCTTCTGGACCATGCAGACCAGGCAGGGGAGGAAGTCCCTCCCGGGGTGACGCTGATCCATCGCGCAGGAGAGGGAAGGAAGCTGAGGTTCCAACAAAACCTCCTGATTCACTACAGCGACAGCAGCCTGCAGGTCAGACACTGTCGTGAATCTCAATGCTGAAAAAGAAAGCGATAGTTTTTAATAATTTGACACGTTTATAGGCATTTGATCTCACACAGTTCGTTTCTTCTCTGCTCTGTGCAGGCGGTGCCTCTCTGTGCCTGTTTGGACCTCCCTACAATGCGTCTGTCCAGGGACAGCATCGACTTTGGGTTCTGCTTCGTGGGCCAGACGCAGACAACAGAAGTCAACCTCCACAGAAACGGAGCACTCACCTACTGGAAATCAGTTATTGGTAACGACTGAACTTTCTCCTATATAGCTGTGGGTATTCGCTTCATTGATCTTACGTTAGTTTGGGGGTAAGTAGAGGTCTTTAATGTATGTATAACTTGGCTAAACTGACTGGTATTATGCTTTTTTGGAAATGCAATTATTATTTTATATATATATATATATATATATATATATATATATATATATATATATATATATATATATATATATATTGTGTTTCTGGGTTAAATTTAAACAATATGTTATTCAGTTTCCCAGTCAGACAAGTAGGTCATAAATCTATTTTCCTTAAGTGTTTACTTGCCCCAAAACATTTATTAGCAGGTATCAAATAACAACAAAGAACAGAGATAATGTTTAATCTTTATTCAAGTAAATGCATCTGGAGTAGCGAGAACAGAGATTGAAGCGAGATGGTTCACTCCTCGGCTACTTCCATCATCAGCTACAGAAAATATATGTTTTAATTCTGTTTTGAGTTAAGATAAGATAAAATAATTCTTTATTCGGATGTTGCTAAATTAACTAGCCCAACGTGGTATTTTACTTGGGTGGTATTTTACAAGCCGACAAGCCTTATTGTTGAGCCCTGGGTGTCTGACTCATCTTCGCTATTAAAACCAGTTTGTAGCCCAGTTGATCCATTAAATATAATGAGAGAGTTCTATATAAAACGATTTCCTTTTGTTTGCTGTAATAATATTATTGTCACGTCATAAAATGATGTCAATCGTTGCAACTGTGAGTCATACTCCTTTGTTCGCATAGCTCGTCGACTTCCAATTGCCCCGCGTGTTCCTTTGTGTCTTTGTTTCCGTAGAGTCGGATGAAGGAGACTCCCGAGTGTTCGGAGTCGCCCCAGACTTCAAGCTTCTCGGGTCAAAGGAGCTTTGCGTCACCAGCTGCAGCCACTGCCTCCAGATCAGCTTCACTCCCAGGTAACAAGCCACAGGCAGCCGTAACAACGTTATGATGAGCTCATACTACAACGTTATCATGTCAATACCATACGCACCTACACATGCTGGAGTTTCAGACGTTTGCTCCCTATGTGTTCCAGTGAGGACAGAGGGTTCAGGGCCGTTGTGCTCATCCAGTCCCCTCTGCTGAAGACCCCCCTCACTCTGCGGCTCCAGGGAAGCGGGTCCTTTGACGAAGGGTACAGGTCGAGCTCCATGTCCTCAAAACATCACAGTCGCACGATCACCACCTGCTCTCCTTAAATCCACTTCTTCATTTAGGAATGTAAATAAATATGCGGATCAACTTGTCAGGTCTCTCACTTTATTCTGTGTAAAAGGGCTTTTAATAATAAGTACATTATGAACTTTCAATTACAGTTATTCAGTCTGTATGTTTACATATTAATGAAGGATTTGTGCAGTTAAATATTAATGTGAGTTCAGATGACACCTGTAGTGCATTGTGCTTTATGACCTGCTATTACACATGAGTGTAACATAGATGTATTAATACCAAAGGTACAATAGCATTAGCTATGTTACGCAAGTGTAATGCAAGTATAAGGGTTAACAAAGCAGCACTGGATTGCTTTATTTAGAGATGTTTCACTCTTTATAACTACAGTAATAAGTCTTGAGTCCAATAAGTCGAAGACAAACCCATTAAAACAAACCTCACACTCATCATTCGGGATTGTCCACTTGGAATCTCAGCTTTGCTCACAGGAAATCCATCGTGTGCTCTAAAGTTTGATCTGTGAAAATAACAAATCCACAGCATTTGTTATTTGTTGTCTGTGGAGCTCACCTGACTGGCTCATTGATTTGCAGCAAGTCGATATCAGCCTCGCCTTGAGGGGGAATGGATTTTTTTTCCAGAAGACCCTTTTAGTGAAGATGAAAAAAGGGCTGCCACAAGGATAAACAAACGTATGTGAACTGGGCCTCCGCAGACACATCTTGTTCAAGTGCTACTCGGACGGTACAGGCTTTTTCAGTACCCATGAGGGGGGAATATACGACCCCCGGATTGGCATTAAAAAAGCTTTGAGCGCAGACCTGCAACTCATCTGCATCCCTCACCTGCTCAGTATTTATTTTATAGTATGTAAAATCAGTTTGATTGCTTTTCATAAATCTGTCCACAAAGGCATCCTGCAAGTTATCTCTCTGAAACATTCTCCAAAGTGATGCTCCAAAAGCAACAAAAACACACACACACACACACACACACACACACACACACACACACACGCACACAGCCTGTTATTGTTCATTACAGCTGCCTGTGGTGTTCATCTAGAGCACAGTTCAGCGTTACAGAAGTCTACGATTCCTAAGAGAAATGCAAATGTCAAATTGATATTCATTGCAGTGAAGCAGTCTTATGGAGGCTTTGTGTGATCACAATAAAACAGTGCTGTGTAGAGCTAATGTGAAGAGAGCAATGCTGCACACAAGGTCAGTGGAGCAATTGTTATTCCGATTGTCCGGTCTAATATAACAATAATAATATAATAATATAATATAAATAGTAGACAAGACTGCCCCAGGTTACATTTTGGTGCCCATTATAAATAATATTGGTGCACAGGTATACTCTTCGAGCTTGAAGTGTCCTGGTTTGACACATTCAAATACACTGCTGCATGGTCTGTTTCATTAACACCGCCTATTAGTCTGGAGTTCACCCTGACACGCTTGCTAATTGAACACAACATGCTGTCCAGGCTGCCAGAAAAAATAAATGACAGGGGGGTCTCAGTCATGTCCAAATTTGACAGATGCTTACAGATTCAAACGGGCAAGATCCAATTTCCTAATGGCTCGTGCAGGCACAGTAAATGGAGGAATCTTTGGTTAATAGTTTTCAATCAGTCTTTAGGGTTGAGTCATTACCATCTCTGTGTCAGCAGCTGATCAGCTGTTGTGTCCAGCCTCGGCATCTACACAGGGGTCTCTGCACCTTCAGCAATTGTATATACATTTTTTATATATATATATACACATACATATATACATATATAAATATATAAGTATACAAATATATATATATATAAATATACATATATATAAATATATTAAGTATATTAAGTGTTCTATATTATTATAGAATATAACCACTTCTTTCTTTAAAAAGGCCTTTGAAACAGTTGTTGTATTTGCTCCAGGTGTCCACGGGGGGGCGCTGCTCCCCGGACTTTGCCGCCGCTGACTTGGAAACGCACCACCGGAGAGCGTCACCACTTCCTGGAGCTCACGTTGTTGCTGACATCAGAGGCGCAGCTCCAGGGGAAAACTCAGCTCCTCTCTGTACTGTGAGTGTGTGTGTATGTATGTGTGCGTGTGTGTCGAGACAAGCAAAGAGCAGACTGAAAAAAAAACTTTCCTCTGGAACACATCAGCTATTGCAGTGTATTCCTCTCTGTAAACACAGACCATGCACCCGCGAGGAGAGGAGCTCTTTCTGCCTGGACACAGCTTGTGTTTGTAAGGCTTCAGCACTGAGCGCAGTTTCCGGATACCAGTCCACTGTTTTGGGTGAAGATTTCTCTGCATCTGCTGGGATTTTTCCGCTCTTCCTGACGTGTATCTGTAATAATTTACACTCGCCAATTAATTTCATCCTCATTCAACCTGCAGCCACAACTACAACATGGAGACACACTGATGAAAAGGTAAGAGTCCATGGATTATAGATCTCGAGTTGATTCGTGAGATCGCTGCTTTTAGACTGTTATTTCCTGTCTATAGCAAATGCAAGGCCAGCACAATAAACTAGAGTTGCGGATTATAAACTTGCTCATTGGTAGTTTAAATAGTTGTTCCATTAAAACACAAACATGCAATCAGTTTACTGAAAGCAAACTTACTGGATAGTATATGCCAGTAGTAACTGTTACCTGAACAACTACAGATGTATTTCATTCTGTTTACAGTATTAATTTGGATAAGTAGAGGCACATAATCAGCCCTATAGTTGTTAGGAGAAGATACACTTTGTTGAGAAATTCACCTTTTGTTGCTAATAGAATACATGTTTGGATGTATTTATGAGGGGTATTTACAGTCCAAGACACTCTTTTCAAAGGGTTTTAACAGTATTTTGTACTGTATTTTGTACTAAAGTCGTTGTCATCTAGTGTTTGTCGACTTTCTTCTCTGCTGTCACTCTTCCAGACCCCTGTGGTTCACAGTGGTCAGCTAAGCTAATGTTTTCCTAGAAAGGAGAAATCCTCGTCTCTCTAAGGGTCTTTCACATGTTTCATTTTCTCAGTCCATCCAAGCTTTATCACGGTGTGTTGAGGCTGCCACCATGTACAAGGGACATGGATGCCGGTGATCTTCATCCACAGATCACCACATGAGCTGTGGATGTCTGCGATGGCAGAGAACTCTGAGACAATCCGCCAAATTAGATTTTAATGAGGGCATCATGTTCATCAAACCAAACCAACATGAAGTGCACTCGTAGGAATCCGAGCAGCCGACTGAAGGATGACTTTATCAGCACATTGGCGTGCCCCAGGGGGCTCAGAAATAGCCTTAAAGTGAGAGTCAAACTGTCAAGTGGAAGCCGCCCACAGATATGGTTGGTGTGCCTCCAGCAAAACAATCCATCGGGCTGATAACGATACTGGATCCCACAGTAAACGCGCCAGCCAGAGACTGAAGCGACGGGTTGCTAATTGTGTTTTGATGGAACTAATGAGGAAGAGTTTATCGCTTTCCGTTTTCGCAGGTTAACCACGATGCTAGGTCTATATTGATCGTGGAACACTGAAGGAGTGGTATGGAGAGTTACTACGTGCGTCACGGACGGCAGACTTCGCTCATGCAGGCTTTACGTCTCGGTAGAGAACGTCATGCTCGTCAATGAACTCCCCTTAACAGCCTGCTGACAACTCTCAGGACAATGTCATGCTGGGAGTCTTCATCAGAACCGGCCTCCTCTCCCTTACACTGTCCTCTATGCTGAGGAGTGTGAAGTTGTGCTATCATGCAGAATTCCCAGTCTTGCCAGACGCCCAGTGACCAAAGGGCCGGAGGTGAAAGGTTACGGTGACTCATAGAAACCGGGTTATTATCGGCCCTTGAAAGCCTGTTTTGGACGTTGCCTGGTTACACCAGAAAGCAAAACAAGTGTGTCATTAGGCTTCTTAACAAACATGACACAGGGTTATTAGTAAATATAATACGGGTAGATGAAATCAAGCATTTTCGAGAGGCAGTACTGTATCGTCAATAATGTGCTGTTCAGTGCATGCGGGCCTAGCAACACCCTTGAAGCGGACATTATTGACGATACAGTACTGCCTCTCGTACCTTATTGCTTAAATAACTGCATAGCCTCTCAGACAGCAATCATGTTGGATTCAGAACAGCAGCTTTGCAAACTATTCCTCCTCTTTTACATATGTTAGTGTATTGCAGTCTAACAGAAAGCTGCCTTCTCTACGAAGCACAGATATTGAGCTTGAAAGATTGAAAAACTGAAAACGCTATTGATTGTATTATGGGAAACGTAGGAGCTCTTTGGAGCTCGACCCATTCATGAGACTAAAGTGAGCACATCTTGGCCTCCGCTGGTGTTGCAATTTTTCCCCTGATGGAAAAAAAGAGTACACCTTTCTTTCCATCACTCTATAGACGTTAAGCCATGATGGCAAAGAAAACACGCTCTATTAGATCATAAATGCAGAAATGCCTGCCTCACATATGTCACCAACTGCTTAATGCTCCTAATTGAGCTCAGACCAACCTGCTTTCCTTCAGTCTTCATTGCAATAAGTTGAATCTGTGTGGATCAAATACTTTTCACCGGCCATGATAAGCTGTCAAAACCAAGCCATAATTCCCAGGGAATCCTCTGTAGACCTCTTAGATAGCATTGTGTCGAGGCGAAGAGCCAGAGAAGTAATGGAACATGTTTGGTACAACCACCATGACTCTTCCCAGAAGCAGCCACTCCGAGAGGCCTGACTGTAAGAAAGAAAACTAAGTAACCATTGTTAACAGGCGGGAAGGCAACCATCTCTTCAGCGCTCCATCGATCGGAGCCGCGTGGTAGATAGAGAGCCATTCTTTAGTAAAACATTAAAGAAAGCCTTCTCAGACCTTGCCAGATGGCACAGAGTCTGAGCACGAGAGGAAAAAGATGTCCAACAAGAAAAGAAAACACGCAGCTCTAAATACCAAGCTCTGTATCTGGCACAACTCAAATAACCACCTGGATTAAACCACCTCTTAGGTAAAACAGGGTGGTTGCATCACCGTGCTTCTCATAGAGAGAAAAATTAGCTGGGATAAATACACATATATTTTATTTAAAAAAATAGCACAATCAGAATTGAGCAATGATTAATTTCTCAGCTGGGCAAAAGTCAGAGAAATTGCTGAAGTGGCTTCAGGACAGGGCCCAGATATGAATTGACATAAAGATCCCAGTTTTCCAAGACTTTCTCAACAATGCAACAGAGCGTGGCCTCGTGTGCACTGAAGGATTAACGCTGCACAAATACAGGTGTCCAAAGCCGGTTGCGGCACACCCAAGATGACGTAGAGCGGTTTCTGCTGACTGTGGTGCTTCTGTGTTGTAATACTGAATTAAGAGTCTAATCACATATCAGCATCAGAACCGTCTATTGCCAAGGATGTTTCACATATAGGAATTTGTCATGGTGGTTGGTGCATTACATTTGGACAATAACATTCAATACAGTGCATTTTAATTTGTATTCAAATCTTTACAAAAAACACAACAGGTTATTTCCCCTCCGGGTATTTTGTGAAGGCGAATGGAATGAAAATACAACTATTAGCACTTTTTAATTATGCCTGTAGAAGTAGAAAGTGAGAGGCTCTGACCGCTTTTCCGAAGTCAGCCCAGGTCGCCTCTCTCCATCGCGAGGGTCCGGCCCCCTCCTCCACACGGACCAAGAGGAAGTTGCCTGATTGAGCTTTGTCTGCACGGCTTGTCTGAGCGTAAGGACAAAGCCATCAGCGGCAGAGACTGCAAGGACAGCCGGATAGACACAACACTGCCGGACTGGAACCCGCACAATAACACTAAAGACACAACTCTGTGCCGTATGCCGTGTGAAACGCAGTAACTGGTCCTTGTTTTTGATTGCATTTGATTTATTCCATACATCTATAAAGAAGCAAGGCATGCTTTTTAGTTTGTTGCAGAGACATTAACTGGAATCCACAAATAAAATTGCTCTCGGATTTTTCATTGTCTTACTTACTCAGACTCTTGAGTATCAAAAGCCCTTCATGGTTAAAGCGTTGGTGGCAAATCAAAAATACTTCCCTTCTTCTTCTTCTTGAAGCACAGCTGTTTGACATTCTGTCTCGTGGAAATGGGTTTGGGTCCATGAGCTGTGTCTGCATGGCTGCATTCGGGTGGAGGAACACAATGAATGAATGTTCTTGTAATGGCATGTCACCGCATAATGGAAAAGACAGCTTACTTTACAGATTGTGCTTGAATTCCTTTCGGGGGGGGGGGGGGGGGGTGTAGTATGGTATTGGTGATCAAGGTAGTGGATATACTGTGGATATACTTGGATATACTTTGTTTTGGCTATTTTTAGCCAGTGTTGTGTGGTTGATGATAATGGCAGATCTACTTATCTGTGAGCTGAGAGAGCCATCGCTTTCACTGAGGAGGATCCTCTTTCACTGGTACCAGTGGATTGAGTTAACTCAGCATATCCAGCTCCAGTCTTCATACCTTTCTTTGGGCTCTCATTACACTGGCTGCTTTCTCCCATATGACTCAAGATGGTTCCACGCGTAAGTGATGAAACCGGAGCTCAAACTTCGGATCGATGAATCTTTTGAGTACGATTCACTGGGTCCAGATCCTCAAATGTGAGGATTTGCTGTTTCATATCATTTTTAAGTGAATGTATTTGAAATGTGGCTTGTTGGTTGAATAAATCAAGCAACGTTCACGTGTTTCTTGGGCTTTGGTATTTTATGGGCAAAATTATTAAGTCATCTTGACAATAGTGTACATTTTTCTACAAAACCCTGTTTCAAGACTAGAGAATAAGACCAAACTAAAGTCTACCCCTCTAGCAGTACTGTGAGAGTATCCTGGCTTTAGCTAACGGTGAACATCGGCATGCTAACATGCTAACATGCTCACAATGACAATAGTGGCATGCTGATAGTTAGCGGATAATGCTTTCGATTTCACAAGGACTGCGCAGAATGCTGGTCTGCATAGTACTTTATATTGATACATGTTTGATTGAGTCTGGCTCTGACTTGTGCACTAAGTCTGTGTTTGCAGCCACACCCATAGGTGCAACCCGGTTATTTATTCAACGACACGCACCTAGCTTAATCCTTCTGTACTTGATGAGGAGTCGTAAATTACAGCTGACGCTCATGGAAATGTCATTAGTGGTCATAAACTAAACCATCAGACAAATACATTTGTGTTGAACTTTTCCAGGATGAGTGAACCTACTGGTGGCATTCGATGACATGCAGGCAGCTCAACGAAGATAGTAGCATTCATCGTCTGGGGATCGAGAATGTTTGCCCAACACTTCATGGCAATCCGTACAGTATTTGTTGAGATATTTTTCTGCTCGTGGACATATTCTGCTTCCAGATGAAAATGTCAGGATTTGCTGGTCAATAGACGGGATTAACCTATACTTGTTTTTTGGGGTATTTCAAATATGTAACTTTGGGCAATTTTAACATTCCAGCTTTTTTCATTTTAAAAACGTAGGAGTGCCATTTTGAGCAGTGAAAATAATCTTAAAATTCAACCCTGAATGAGACTAGAGATCGAGCTGAATAATGATCTAATTGCCCCAACTGAGAATGCATTAACAGTTGAAACAAGAGATCCACATGTGCACAATAACTCCTGTGAGACACAGCCAGGGGAACCACGGTCATGATTAATGAGCGTGGCGGCCCCACACGTTCTCCTGACACCTACGTCTTCAAGAGCTGCTCTGCTTAGAGAACTGTGTGTGCAGGGCGACTTCCTCCATTGTCTTGTTTCCCAGAATCTGGCGGCTTTACGCTTCTGACTCATGTGGCCTCAGCACAGGCTTGGCTCGCGCCCAGCGGACGAGACTCCCCCGCCATCCACGACTGACCTTATAAAAGGAGTAAGTCACCCCGATATGCACTCATCCCCCTTCACTTCCTGCCTGTGTCGCAATTCAGTCTACCGAGTATTGTGACCAGCTCAACATCTCCTCGGGATATCGGGCCCGTGATGCATCATATGTGAGCTCATCAGCAGTGGAGAGTTGTGTTGTTTTGTTTTGGATACAGCAATTAAAAAAAAGAAAAAAAAGCCATGTCACTAACAGATGACTTGTAATTGTGAAAGGTCAATTCCATTTTTTGTTTTTTTATACATCTCTAGCAATTAAATACACTTAATTTAAGCTTAGCATTGCATCTAACTGTCCTGCTAACCATGCTATTGTTTCTTCATACATTTACACATATTTCGTCTACTATTCCAGGCGTCCGTTGGCTTCCATTAGAAATTAACTTAATGCAGTTCAAACTTCATGACTGATTCATTTGTATTTAAACTAGATTATGACAACATTAAATGAAGTATTAGTTAGTTGACGCAGGACAGCCCGCTGATGGACTAGTCACAGCCATTCTCACAGCCAGGCTGTCTATCTAGATAGGCCTCCCTCCCTCCTCGGTGAGCTCTATTCCAACAACGCTTCCACATCCAACCGCTGCTGGCAAAGCTCGGCCTCTTTCTCCATACTTTTATCGTGGCTCGAAGGTTAAACTAGTATTTAATGTCTTGGTTTGGGGCTACTCTTGGATACCCGTTGGGAGTTGTTTGCATTGCACTCCTTGTTTTGGTTTAGCACGCTGCTTCTCTAACTCAGGGAGCATTCAGCACCGAGCATTACTGTATTCCCATTTCTTGTAATAAATGGTTAAATCTATTACAAAGAAAAGTTAGTGTATGTTTTGACTGATGAATTACAAAACATATTCACAATTTTATTCTACACATCCATTTCAACCAGCTATTAAAGTTTTGCATGTTTAAAAGAAAAAGCTATGTTTATTGGATTTATAGTTTCAGGACAAGTTGGACATTTTTCTAAATACACTGAAGCTTAGTTTGACTTCATGAGGAACCAGGGGCGGCCCTTGCACATTTGGCGCTCTAGGCAAGCTTCACTCGTGGCGCCCCCCCCCCCCCCCTCCCTCCCCGCCCCCCTAAATAAAAACAATAAAAAAGATCTTATGGTTTTGTACTTTTGGTAGAGAAGAGAAATTGATGCAATGTGAGAAAAAATGTTATGTAGACACTATGGCTTAATGGGTAGAGGCGCCTTCTTGGTGAACAAGAGTTGCTGGGTTCAGGACCCGGCAGTGACAAAAAAAAACAGAATAAATATTCTGTTATTTTTTTGATGGGCGCATTTTTTGGCGCCCCCCTCATGGGGGTGCCCTAGGCATCCTCCTAGTCTGCCTGTAGGAAAAAACGCCACTGTGAGGAAGACTTCAGGATGACGAGCATGCAGGAAGGCGTTAATGTTTGTTTTACAAAACGCCAGAGGGAAGACAAATAAAACAAACTGTGACAGAGGAAGAAGACAACAAGTGTGACCAGCACAATGCTTGAAAAGCTCAGTGGACGCCGAGCGGGTCAGTGGTGCAAGACCAAGCGGAGGGTTGAATTACAGAGCTTTCACAAATGATGCACAACCCATGATGACATCACTTTGCATTCGTAGTTGGTTTCTTGTCGAGACGTACTGTAGATGAGAAGATTGATACCTCTCGCTATTCCTGTGTGTTAAATATGAAGCTAGAAGCTCGACCGAGCAGCTGGTCATCTTAGTATCAAGGCTGGAAACAGCTGGCCGGGCTCCGTCCAAAGATAAAGAAAACCCAGCAGATTCTTTCCATGTCTTTCATTGAAACAGTTCGTTGACCCCAGTTTGTGTTCTCGTTAAACAAACTCTCCCAGATGTCTTGTCCTCTCCACCGACTGATCTCTGTGTTCTCGTTACGGACGGCCTATCCTGGCTCGGGACGGCTGTTAAAAGCTGTGCCGGGGAACGGAAACCCTGTGAGCGCGACGGGCGAGTTGCACCGTTTTAGAAGTTGGCGTCCGAAGTGGTCGATTTCTTTGGGACTCCACCGGAGCGATGTCAGACATTCGGTCATCCGGCTCAGGCCACCGGGCAGCTGGAGAGCAGACCTTCCACTTCTCTTGTCTAAAGAGGGAGGGGGGGGGTTCCCTCGGAGACCCACAGCCAACATCACGCTGTTGTCTTGGTTCCAGAGTGATGTAACAGGGCTGAAAGAGGTTAGCGCATGTGTGCACATGCGTACACTTAGTGCATAGTCCTGGCTGTGATTCTCGCTCGATCCCTCCCAATAAAAATATAATCGCAGCTTGTGGTTGGGGGAGCACGGCTCTGCTTTGTCTGCTTCAGACGATTCCCCACGATCCCGTCCTCGGCCGTCGTCTTTTTAATTAACTTCCTCTGTCGTCGCAGCGCAGTCCTCACGCTGTGACAAAAGAGAGGCCTCCGCCAGAGGAACGTCGGCCCGGCTCGTGATGTTATCCACATTTGACGGCGGAGTACGTCACAGCTTTCAAAGCACTTCTGGATGTGCTTAGCACTCGTAGGTACGTCTCGTGCTCCGGTCGAGAGACGGGCCCGTCGGTTCTTGGCGGACGTGCGGCCGCAGAGGGACACGAATGAGCGGCGATTAGCATCTGATCTTCGGCAAACCGCCCTGCTGCCAAGCGGTGTGGGGAGAATTTGGCCGGGGCGATCTGTGGGCACCACTAGTCCGGCGTCACACTGGGCACAGGGGCGTAAACAGATGGGCCATCTGGTGACTCACTGGCACGGGACAGGGCTTTTCTGTTCCCTGTGTGCGTGGCAAGCTTGTGTGTGTGTGTGTGTGTGTGTGTGTGCAGCAGCGACAGACTGGACCACGTGGTGTAGGGAGACCACCTGTCTCGTGGCGGTTCTTCATCTCTTTCATGTGTGGTCGTCGGCGCCACATTAACACAGCCTGACACAGGAACACATCACACCCCACTCCAATGTTGCGACCTAATATCAAAGGTATATCAGGTTTAAATAAATGTATTGCAGTATAAAGTGTGTTTTTAGTTTGACCATATTTAGCGTGCGATGTATTTAGAAGTCCCGGTTCTCAGAAAGTGGTCGCCCTTGACATTTTTTTGCACGGGCTTTAAATATTTAGCTTTCCCATCCAGCAGCTCTTGTGATTTGTGCCACTGACAGCCGCGCGGCGCATGTTCCCGTGTTCAGACCTGTGACTCAGGCCCTCAGCCGCACGTCGCTCTGGTGGCCCTCTGTGTTGCTTTAACCAAAAGTTTTCTGGCCGACACCAAGAGAAAGTGTTTGTGTCTCTGCAGACGGGCTGGAGCGTTCGTCTGCGCTAAATGTTTGTGGTGAAAAGACAAGGACACATGAAACACGGACACTGGAGATAGAAAAACAAAAAAATAAGCGAGGCTTTAAGAATGAGACGCGTTTGGTAAGCGCTGCGATTAATCTCTCTGGAGGCTCTTTCGTCTCCTTCCAAATATGTTCTGTTGCTATTGATGGCTTCCTGCTAAACTAAATCCGCCGTGCAACTTTAAGTACCCACACTCCTTTATTAATACAGTATTTATATTCTATTTCTTTGCAATCGTGCATTGTTTAGTCTGATACTTTTCTTCCCTGCAAGCGGTGTATGAAAGTACACCGCTATCATCCTAATGTTATCTCCTCTTCACACAGTGCTGCCTGCGAATGGAGCGGGGAAATTAATCATGTGATGGAGTGTTTAGTTTACTACACAAATTAATAGCAGCATTGGATCCTTTTCGTCAAACCGCGGCGCCGATGCCAACAATTGGACATCTACCGTTGGAGCCGACAGGAGCTTGACACGCAGCCGTAGTCGTAGCTTTCAGATCTCTCTGCCGTAACAACCTGTTAACCCTTTTCAATAAAATAATCACCTCTGATGCCATGAAGCGTTGTGATATTTGGTTTTCTTTGTGCTGCACATCTTCATTCACACAGAAGAGGAACCGACAATAAATGATGTGCTGTTGTCGGTTCTTTTCTATTTCCTTCTTCACGATGTTCAGTTGCAAATTGTTCTTTTTCAGATTATGTCTTATTTTTTTTTCTTCATTTTAAAGCCAAATTATGAAAGATAAATGGCACATTGGTCCTCCTGCAAACAAAGAGTTGATTCCATAGACAGTGAAGGGCCCTCTACTCCTTCAATACACTCTGTAGTTTTGATAATACAAGCTCTCTTGGTCTGGTACGACCGGTGGCTTAAGATGACTCATGTTAATTTAAATTGATGAACTTTGAAAAGAGACTGCTGTCCAAGTGACGCATCTCTAATCTGGTAATTTGTCTATTCTTTTGCAACTGGCCCTATGACGGCTTTGACCGTGATATAATTGGCACTTTTAAGCAAGCTTTAAACAAGTCTTACATTTAGCTCAGAGAAGCCTTTTTTGGCTGTGTGCATCTTCCCGTTGGTCAGCCCTATTTCTCTCTGTGATTGATGCTCTCAATACACCAGCGCAGACATTTTAATATCATAAAAGACTGTACGGCAGCTGTTTCTCTAGTTCCTCTTCCCCTTTTTTCAAAGCTTGCACTCAAAGAAAAAACGAAATGTTTCTCACAGTTTTTGTGTGTGAAACATCTGCACACCGCCTTTTACTGGATGTGACCATCCACTTTTAAAGACAACATTTCACTGCATTATAAAATGGTAGTTGGCTGTTCCTAAACAATGTGAAGTGGGAAGTGGAGTTGTTTACTCCTCGGTTTTTTTATAACTCGCTGTCATCAGTGGGGGAAAAAAACAAAGAGATAAAACACTTTTTTCTCCATTATAGGAGGTGACAACTGCTTTTCTTTGCTCACCAAGATAATGCATGAAGAAGTCGCTGGCTTTGTGTTCTAAGTGCTCTTTACCTGAGGCAGGCAGTTAGGCAAACACCCACGCCTGCTGCTGCGCCGCAGGATCTTAAGGCCACGTGCATCCTCCATCATCAAAACAACTAGGAATTCCTCCACGGATGCCGCGGTGTTCAGAGTTTACAGCCATGAAGAGACATCAGGGCATTCGCAGGGTTTTAGATGGATCGAGTTTGCAGCTTCAAATGCATCTCTTGGATGTCGTGTTGTTATTTGTTTGCCTGTAGTAAAACAACCAAGATTACATCGATCTCAAGAGACTGTTCTGCATAAATAACGATTGTGAAATAACAAGCGGTGACACTGATGGTGGAGAACAAGCTTTGTGTTGAAACTACCACCTGCGTCCTGTTTTGTCATTGTTTTTGCTGTTTTCTGTGCAAACCCAGAAATATTATGGGCGCAAAGCTGAAGGAAAGTGGCACAGTTCTCGGTTGTTGAAACAGTGTTTTTGTTTCTTTCGCTTTCAGAATGAAATCTTCACTTGCAGAGAGAAGTTGAGCTCTGGGCTCGAGTTCAACGCGGCCACTTCCTGATGATGACAGTAAACATGGGTGAGTAGTATTCAGAGGCAGGTTGCAGTGCAGCACAGTACATACAGAAAACACACAAACATACTCACCTCTCTCGCATCCTCTGGCAGGAACAGTACGGAAGGGAAAAAACATGTGTCGGAGTGTGAGGAGGCTGTGAACAGATCCAGATGGCCCGGTTTATTTTGTTCTTTGTAAATTGTTATTTGTAACAATGATATATTCTTGATTATTGTACTGAATAAACGGATGACATTCTAGTTGCTCACATATCCCCCCTTAAAACCCAAAGTATACCGGTGTTGCACATTGTATATATATTTACACCTACAAGGCCTGAACACAAATGCACTCCCACACACACACACACACACACACACACACACACACACACACACACACACACACACACACACACACACACACACACACACACACACACACACACACTGAACTCACACAACAGACTCTCCTGTGGTGTATTTGCATGTGCACAAGACCTGCATGTATTCAAAGCTCAAAACAAAACTCAAAACATAGAATCCATATTTATGGTCTGTTCTTCCATCCATCCATTTTCCACCGCTTTATCCGGGGTCGGGTCGCGGGGGCAGCAGGCCCAGCAGGTTGACCCAGACTCCCCTCTCGCCCGCAACATTTTCCAGCTCATTCTGGGGGATCCCGAGGCGTTCCCAGGCCAGCCGAGAGATATAATCCCTCCAGCGTGTCCTGGGTCTTCCCCGGGGTCTCCTCCCAGTTGGACGTGCCTGGAAAACCTCCAATGGGAGGCGTCCAGGAGGCATCCGAATTAGATGCCCGAACCACCTCAGCTGACTCCTCTCGATGCGAAGGAGTAGCGGCTCGACTCCGAGCTCCCTCCTGATGTCCGAGCTCCTGACCCTATCTCTAAGGCTGAGCCCGGCCACCCTACGGAGGAAACTCATTTCGGCCGCTTGTATTCGCGACCTCGTTCTTTCGGTCACTACCCAAAGTTCGTGACCATAGGTGAGGATAGGAACGTAGACCGACCAGTAAATTGAGAGCTCCGCCTTTCGGCTCAGCTCTCTCTTCACCAAGACGGACCGGTACAGCGCCTGTTTTACTGCTGCAGCACCGATCCGCCTGTCGATCTCCCGCTCAATCTTACCCTCACTCGTGAACAAGACCCCGAGATACTTGAACTCCTTCGCTTGGGGCAGGCGCTCTGTCCCCACCTGGAGGGAGCAATCCACCTTTCCAAACCAAGTTCTCTCCTTTCCAAACCAAGAACAATGCACTATACGTGCATCGTGACTTTATTTCCGATCCCAAACCGTGCTGCCTTCCTTGTTTCCACAGATGACGGTCTCCAAACTGGACCGGGACAGCACAGGAATTCACAAGGTAAACCTCAGTTGCTTCAGATAAAAAATCCACATTCCAGAAATTGTTTGACATGTTGTGGAGTATGGAGATTCTCTTTCCTGCCAAAGGATTATCGGTCATGCCATTTTTATCTTTTTTTAAAGGGGGCGTGGGGGAGGGGTCCGGGGATCTTTAGAGGCCACGTAGAAGTGGTGCGTATCTCGTTACATTTGAGCCGCAGCTCAGCAGTGTGTGTCGAGTTGTTCTAGTCACAAATCAGAAATAACAATTCAGATCTGTCATATCACATTTATGCAATTCCAAGACTGTTAGTTAATATTCAAATACAATCATTTTGAGAATAGACGAAAAATAACACTTTTGTAGTGCATGCAATACCATGCCTGTTAAGGGGAGACTTACGGATACCCAAAGATCCCGTTTTACATCACATGTCTTGAGCTCTAGAGATCCCTTTGAATATGAGTATTCCAGTTTTTCACTTATTAGCATTATTTAGCTGCCAGCATAGTTTCATATGATATTGAAAGACTATCAGTAGTCACTCTGATAGTAAACAAGCTAGCAACAAACTCCATTCACACATATAGGAGTAGGTGTAAATAACTATATAATAACTATAATAAACGAGCAGATGGGCATTCATCTGAAACAAGTCGATCTTTCCCTCAACATCGACTCAGTGTGCACAGAGTCCTCTTCCAGCCACGGAGCGGTGGAAGCATACGGGCAAAGAGAAGGAGCATCACAGTCTGGATGTTGAATAGAAATGATTGCAGACATTTTCCAATAAAAGATTTTCGGTAGAGACCTTGTACAAACATTGATTGCGCAACCATTTCACAAACCCACAGCGCCCAGCCTTTACATCAGCCTCATTATTCTTAGTGAAAGATTAACTTCAGGGGTTTAAACGTTGCACCCATTACGTGGTCAATTAGCTGTATCGCAGTTTCGATAAACAACAAGGTGTGTAGAAAAGAGTGTGCCTGGCTTATTATAGCTGGTGTGTGTATATTTGCGAGTGTGTGTAGGTGTGTGTGTGTTGTGCGTCAGAGCTCGGCCTGTGCTGAAGAGTGAGGACACTTTTGGCTCCAGCTGCTGGTCCTGCCGGATGCCTTTGCCATGATGTGTCTCTCGGCACCAGGAAATCCCCTCAATGTCTTCATTCAGACTCACACACACACACACACACACACACACACACACACACACACACACACACACACACACACACACACACAGGCGCGCGCACGGGGCTGTGTTGAGTTGCAGCACTCGCCTCTTGAAGCCAGTGTTATTCTTTAAACACTAGCTGTACTGGTTTTGGAGAAGACTCTTTTAACTCCTTTAAACAGGTATTTTTATTGCACAATCTCACATGATATACAAAGAGAACACTGCATCACAAACCTGTACCACTAAATTAGACTTTCTTTGCATATTTTCTGCAGAGGAAAAGCTCATATTTTCCACAAATGTGAGAACAAACCCTTGGAGGGATGGATGTATCTCCTCTAGCTACAGTATCAGGCACTAAAGTGCAAAAGGCCAACACGTTGCACTATTATTACTTGGGTGCAAACCCTGTGGAGCAACAGCAAGTAAAGTAACACAAGGATCTGATCAGCGTTTTAGAGAAAGTAATAAAACATTATCAATACTCGCAGGAGCTCGTTTGTATCGATACAAATCCAGTAAGTCTAATTCTAGACAGTCTAACTTCCGACAGCGAGAATAATAATAACTCCTTTTACGTAAACCATCTTTAACTGGAGTTCCAACTTCGTTTCACCCACTGACGCTTTCTTCAGTTCTCAGCTTTAGTGTGAGGAGAAAAAGAAGGAAGCAAGAGTGATGATGCAATGCGCAGCAATCAGCCTCCATTGTGCAACGCGGCTCGCTCTGCTCAGCCTCCTGGAATTCCCCCTTTCTCTCATGCTTGTAACATTTCACCCAAGACACAAGTAGAAGCGCAGGAAGTAAACTGGAGGTCTTCCGACCCGTCCAAACACCAGACGTTGACTTAAGGTTCCTCAAGTTGGTGAAGGTGGTTTTGTGTGGCCGCTGCTGGCAGGGACGTGCGAGCTGGTTGCTTTCCACTGTGCCGGCGGTGAGCCCTGGCTGGCCGCGGCCTCCGGCCAGGCCTCAGTGATGTCATAAATTAATTTATAGGTCGCCATCACTGCCGGCTCTGTTCGCCACCACGCAATTCTCACACTCTCACCACCCCCTTCGCCAACCAGCGCTCACACTCTCGCCCTCTGCTATTATCCTTAGGTCACAAACACGCACATACACACACACACACACGCACACACACACACGCGGATACGCACATGTAGGCCTCTGTTGTTTGTTTGGTATCCTTGACTGCCAGTGCTCAGGGTAGTCTGGCGCTCTAAGCCTGCAGAGGCTTGACTGAAACAACACGTGGAGAGAGAGAGAGAGAGAGAGAGAGAGAGAGAGAGAGAGAGAGAGAGAGAGAGAGAGAGAGAGAGAGAGAGAGATGGTTATTGCTATATTGTTATTATCTCAACAGTAATTAATGCACACTTGTCTTGCAGTGCGACAGCAACTTGCTGTTTATTTCACGGAGCGGCCTTGGACAAAATGCTCTCCTCCCTCGTGTCGATCTTTGACTTATTCAATCACAAAGACATTAATCTCCTGGTGTGGAATAACGCGGTGAGCCCTGCTCCGTATTCAGAACAGGGATGGTGAGTCAGTTCCTTCCTTGTCGGGGAGGACAGGCCCGGTCGGCCCGTTAGTCATCCGGCGCTCCAGACGGCTCGCGGTCTAACAAACCGCGAGCTGAGAGTTTCAGTCCGCTGTGCTGTGATTGGAGGAATGCGGGTTGTTTACATACGTACATGCCATTTCACTCTTCTCTCTATTGTTCCTTTTGGTTTATCTCTTCAACAAGTATGCGGAGAGGAAGATGCCACAAGTGGCTCACCTGTCACCCCGTTACCTGAGCCGATCAGTCACGCAGAGAGAGGAATGTGCTGATGAGGCACAATCACAGCGTCTATAAGAGACGGGCTCGTTTGGTTGTCTCTAATTATACTTTAATTCTCAATCATTATCTCATGGTTTGGCGCGTTGACATAATAAGGCGTTAAAGTTATAATTTCTTATTTGACGATTACCCGTCTCTCTCTTGATTTAGTTGGCGTGACTTATCGCTCCACCTTATTCAGAGAGTGACGCCGTTACTCGCGTCACTCCGGCTGCTATATTGGGATTGTCAAACAAGACGTCCACCTCTCTGCTGATTTGGTTTGACCGCGATGGAGGTCCGCTCTGTGATTGGTCCAGAGGTCAGCGCGCGAGGTCGCCGAGGAGAGCTGGCAGCTTCCCAGTGAAAAGCAAAATGTCCAAGTGATGCTTGATTTAAAGGGAGAACTTCTGAAGGAATAAAATGTACTTCTTTGGAATTAAGATAAAAAAGTAATACAGCCTAACTCGGTTTGGTATGACTAGTAGCTTGTGGTGATTACATTTAGGTAATTTTGGGACTTCCATAATGGTTAGCAGGTCCGCTCTTTCAATCAACGTTCAGCGGTTCGATCCCCTAAGCAAGAAGGAATAGAGATTTTATAATCCTGAGTTGAGATCTCAGAATGGTTGTGAAGATAAAGGTTGGAAGTGTACATCTGTGTTTGTGTTTGTTTGCTTTGACCCCTGGGGACAAACGGCTGGCGATCAAGTGTCCTCTCGGACCACAGCTGCTCCCCGTGCCTCGACCACTCTCTCTATGAATGACATTCCCACTGGTCTTCCACACACACGGATCCCTTTTATTTTTAAGAATGTGGTCTTTCCTGCAGGTGCTGTTTGAGTTGTGTGGCGCACACCTGGTCTGGTTTCCCAGTGAACAAAGTGTGTGTGTGCGTGTGTGTTTTATAATGAATGCACCCAGGGCTCATCGGAGAGGCAGGCAGGAGCTTAGGTCAACGACCTCTTCTTTATATTGTAATCACCACACTCAGATAATTGGTTCTATTCAGGTCTCATCTGCATGATTGCACCCCTTAGACGTGAGAGCGTGTGAGCGTGTGAGTGTGTATGTGGCAGAGAGAGTGAAGTGGGAGATGAGGAGTGAGAGATGGAACACTGGCGAGTTGCTGAGCGTCTGTCTCTTGCACTCTCAGGTTTGCTAAATGATTTTTTAAGGGTCTAATGAACGCTCCGTGGACCTGTCCCTTGTGAGAAGTGAGCTATCAATTTGAAACACACTTGACTCGACTTTGATTCCGAATCGCTCAGCGTTTGACGAAGGAAAATATCCAGCATATTTAATTTAAACTAAATAACTACTGTATGTTCCTGAAATCTCTCCGCTGATGCAGGATGATATATTAAAGTGCTTAATAACCAAGCTCCACCACATTGTCCCCCCCTCCCCCTCCCCCGCCACTCATGCTGCATTATTAAACACCTTTTCTCTATTACGGCTTTTGAATGCAGAGTGCGGAGTTTGAGAGCCACCAGCATAGTTATTAAGTTCACCCACAGCACCTGAACTGCTCACTTCCTCCCTCAAACCTAAAGAGTGATACACACCAGAGAAGATACACATTTTAAAACAAAACATCTATTTTCTGGGTATCTTTTCTTTTTTTGTAGGGAATATGTTGTTGTGATTTTATCGGAGAGAAACCCCTGGATTATTTCCACGAGTGGAAACGCTGCCGATGGCACCAGAACAGGAAGTAACCGACCAGGTGTTGCCTCATCGCCTGGCCTGTGCCAACACATGACAAATGATCAAACCCGACTCACGTTGCCTCCTCAGGCTATCATAACTCATCCATGACGCTCTAAATGTGGAGGAATGTTCACACGTGTATGCTATGGAAAGTGAGTTTACAGAGCTAGAGGTGATTGTGCAGTGCTAATGTGTATCTTCTGTGTCTAGATGACGAGGAGGCCCTCAACTCCATTATGAAGGACCTGGCGGCTCTGGGCCGCTGCTACACGCAGCACAACAGCCACAAGCCCAAGAGCAGAACCTTACTCTACAAGCAGGTACGCACGGCCTGCTGTCCTGCTTCACTCAAGGGGACCACGACATTCAGAATATAAAGATATGGATTTACACTACCGTTCAAAAGTTTGGGGTCATCCAGACAATTTTGTCTTCCATGAAAACTCACACTTTATTAAATGAAAACAAGATTAATACAAAATATAGTCAAGACATTGACAAGGTTAGAAATTCTCTCACCAGTATAACTGTTTTCAGCTGCGCTCACATAAAAAGCGTTTCAATGTCAAGGAATAATGTGTTTGTGGAAAATGTATATATAAAAAAAAGGGTTTTAAGGGGGTTCTAACCCTCTGCTTGTCTTCTAAGGCAATAACACAACGTACCACTAGAACATGGAGATGGGCCTCTATACACCTCTGTAGAGATTTCATTAAAAAACAGAGAATAGTCATTTACCACATTAACTATGTAGAGAGTGTATTTCTGATTAATTTAATGTAATTTTCATTGGAAAAAACAGTGCTTTTTTTTCTTTTTTCTAAGTGACCCCAAACTTTCGAACGGTAGTGTATGTATATATATATATTATTAAATGGTGTCCGTAAAAAAGGTTTATTTCCTGACCGTGAAGACACGCTTGTTATTATAACTGTTCGGTGAAAACATCCACAGAAACTCATCCAACCTGCATTTTCCTTTGACTAAAGTCGTGTGAAAACACTGCTCCATCAGAATAGCAATCATCAGCGGCGCATGCAGCACGCAACGAGCCATATGTGATAAAACAGGGAACGATTGGGACATGCCGAAGATACAAAAAGTGGATAGTGTTGCGTGAATAGTTTGAGATGTTTCTGCTGTAAAACCTCCGTATACCATAGAAATCATGAATTCAGTCACAGCTGCGGCTCGTCATGCACGCTATAAACTTTTTTACTGGCATTGTCCAAATCTACGGGGGAGTGTAGGCTTTTTGAGTATCACATTAAAGCTGTCACACATTCTGCTCAATTACGGTTTATTAACCACACACCACAAGCACAGCGGTGCCTTTAACCTTTACTGTCATTCTGGGGTTTTCACACAAAACCTCAGCATAACTTCCTTTTAGATTTGTGTTTCTCTGGACTGACGGATGCCGGCTGCCAAAGTCAGAGGAAGGTTGCGCTGTAGCTTCAAAGAGTATATGCCTGAAAGGAGCTTATTCCGAGAAAAAATCAAACCCATTTTGCAGACGCTAACGGGACACCGGGCTGCTCATTTACATTTATTGGCACGAGGATCCTAGACTTGACTTAAAACTGCTGATCTGCAGGGTGCTGTATGTAGCTGCATGCAGCAGGTGCACACAAACAGAGCAAATAATGAGGGCATTTGGCTCAGCTTTTGCCCCGAGTGGCGACATTGTAACAATGACAAATAGCGTTGCAGTATCTCAGGCTGTCTAAAGATTACGATTCATGTCCCGCCACCTTCCAGGCTTTTATTTCTCTCAATCACCTCGTGCCACTTTCTGACGTTGTTTCCTTGAGCGCGTTTTTCCCCCGGTGGAATAATAATTGGTATCGGCTCTCAAAAGCACCGATGTTTAGGATGAGCCATAAACAAACAGCGAGGAGCAGAAAAGCCATTCTTTTCCTCACCAGCCGCTCGCGTCGATATGATGTGTCACTGTTGCCTTATCAGCATGACCTCATGCAGACTGGCAGGCTCCTCCAGATCCCTGCTCCCTTGGGTCATGACTTTAAAAAAAGAAAACGTATATTGTGTCATGCCACCTTTGGAGTCAAGTTGAAAAAGATTATCTTTATATTGCAGGTAAATAAAATGAGCAACAGCCCTTTGTAATATTTTAGAATTATAATTGTTTGTGCCATTTAAATGCCTTGTTCAGCTTATAGCGTTCATCCATTCAGCTGCCCAAATCCCACGTTTTTACTTTCCACTTCCATAACTCCCCTCTGTTGTTATTTTTCCTCTCAACAGGATTTAAGAGTCAAGCTGGAGCATGAGAGAGAAAAACGGTATGTTGGAACCTCCGTATTGTTTTTTCTACTCCTCTGTCCAAGCCTTAACTCTTCAGTTCGGATCCTTTTTGTTATGCTTTGCTTTGCTTTGCCTGGGATTTTGGTGTCTCGTGGAAATCACAGTTACATGCCAGAGTAGCATAAAGACAGGGAAAATTCCTGCTTTGACATTTAGCCGGGGCCTTGTGTTTTCAGGCTCGGACGGGCAGTTTAAGAGGGGGAAAAAAGAAAGAGAGAGGACCCCGGAGAGGGACTGAGCATAAAGACGGTGTCCAGTCTTCCTGGCACGGCACGCCCCATATTAATACTTCATCTTCTGTGTTTACTTGTACCTTCTCTCTGTCTCCCACATCCTTCACTGTGCAGCCATCTATCGTCCTTCCCACCACCAGCCTCAGGGTTATCCAACGAGCAAAGCATGGTTACATTAACTCTGTCTGGAGACGGTCTTGCGAGCAGTTTTCCCACCAGGGTGCCTTACAGTTCGTTTACCACGTTGGAGCACTTTGAAAGGGAAGGCGCCCAGTGTGAATAACAGATCCTTTGAACCGGGAGAGGTTCCATGTATGGATGCAGTATGAGTTGCTTTGGTCCCTTATGCGACCTTTAGCGTTGCCTCCCGGTCGAGTTCAAGTTCACAGGCAGACTTTGTCCCTGAGAAACCCTCGTTCACCGACTAAAGTAATTGCTTTGATTCATCTGAATAGAGACCAGGGGAACAGGCACTGGTTCAGTTAGGCTGTGATTAGAAAACCACAGGTTCTCAGGAGTGGGAAAGAGAAGTGAAACGCCACGCTCCTCTGGCAGAGTACGGCTTCACATCGGGCCTCTCTGCTTTTTCACAGCCCTAATTGGCTACTGCTGAGCTGAAGACGAGTTGTTCATGTTCCTGTCTCCCTGCATATCTGCCTCCCTCTGTTTCTCCGTCTCGCCGTCAAGAGCTCCCCTCACACCGCACTGCTCTCTGGGAAAAGACACACAAAAGCTCACCGTGGAAGACGCCGTTCACTGATTTCAAAAGCGACTCTTTTTTTGGTGCATATTTGTTCATCCTATGTGAATTCACCCTCTCTTTTTATTTTTTAAGTTAGTTTTTTGTTATGCCTGTCCGAGCTCTGACCGCTTTCACTTTGATTTTCAGTCGCAATAACTCATATTTATTTGCTTAAAGCAGCTCATTATCAATATATTTTGTTTTATATTAACAATGTATCACATTGTAATGTAAATGTGAAAAGGGCTCGTCCACAACTTTCTCACTGCTCTTAGAAGCCGGAAGCTCTTCATTTATTTAGATTTTTTTATCAAGAAACATTCTCCATAAACTCATCATACACTACACGCACAATAGAAAATGACCGACAAACAAAGTTAGCGACTAGCTAGTAAACAAAGTGGAGCATAAGGCAGCTAAAGAGTCTGCTATCTTTTTTAAAAGATGGTGGAAAACGGAGCTAAAAGGAGAGTGAATATTGGACTTGAAGTCAGACACATGATTCCAAAGAAATGTTATTGGTGCCGTTAATGCAGAGTTAATGTTCACATTGTTCTGGAAAAGTACTGAACATCGACCAAAGCTGCATAACATTGCATAGCTAATTCTCAATGTCTGTCTGTAGCCGTGTCTGTTTGTTAACATTCCCAGCTCAGCAGGAAGACGCATACAAAAAACACAAAACACGAGCAGTAATACAATGAAAATCCCATAAAAAACAAATGAAAAGCAACTGAGCTCCGCTTAAAAAATTGTAACGTCACATTAGATCACAATTATAATCCAAGTTGCAGCCCCGGTGTGAATTACACGTTATATCTGAGCGCGGCGCTGGAGGTATTAGGAGTCCCTGAGTCAGGATAACCGTGTTGTCCACAATGAAATCTAATTGGACGATCTCTCTTTTGGTTGGCATGTACTTGAGGTTTGGGGCAGGAAATAGGAGCTGTGTCTCTCTCTTCCCCCCGGCTCTGCCTCGGGGTCTCCTGCCAGAGAGCGAAGGAACAGCGCCAGGCTTTATTTTTCTTCTCTCTCTGGCACGTATGTGATTGTGTCCACGAGAGAACGGGAAAGAGAGAGAGTATGCTGGGATGTGTGAAAGCTTTCTTTTTACTTTGCAAATCTGTGTGTCCACATGCTTGAGCAGAGGAAGGAAAGCCATATCTTTTTGGGGGCTGCATCCTCACAGCCCCCACACGGCCCTCCCCCCTTCACATCCCTCCAGCTCTTTATCAGACACATCATCAGCGAGCATAAACAGAGACGGAGAGCGTTTAGCCGTACTGACGCTCGCCTCTGATCCGCGGGGCCTCCCTCTTCCTAGAATCCTCTCCTCAAATGAGGGAAGAAATAAGCAGTCATTAAGATAGCCGGAGCTTCGGCCTCTGATGAGGAAATGATGGGATGAAAACGAGTCCTTTTATCAGGATACTATGAAGAGATAGCGTGCTGCGGCGTCTTCAAACGAAGGGGCGGAGTGGGGGATGGAAAAGAGGAAAGAAGTGCGCGAGAGAATCCCTTTCTCTTTCTTTCTTTTGTCAGGCTGTCTCTTCTTTTTATTTTCTCTCTCTCACAGTCTGTAAATATCTCCACGTCTCTGTATCTGTCGCTCTTTAAAAGAGGAGGGAAAGACACACATCCTGCTGCTTTTGCTGTTGCTCCAGATTCCCCCACTCCCCCCTTTCCTCTCAGGAAGTTTCCCATCTGCCTCCGAGCGGGCTGAGCGGAGAGGCCCTGGTGGTGTTGAAACAGTGGCCGATGCACACACTGATTGCGATGCGCACTCATGCGTGTCGAGTTTTACAAACACGCACGCATCTAAACTCACTCGCTACAAACACTGGCCGTGGAGCCCGGACAGAGCGAGTGTGCACACTCAGTCGTCCACATAGGCGTTCAGTAGAGACACATTCATGTACGCCTAATCAATAAAAGCATAAAAGCTCCGTTGGCATCAGATAGCTCCTCTGCTTGAACCAGATGACCTCTGCCTTTGTTCTCAAACTGGAAAAGAAAGATTCTCTGACATGGTCCTCCACTCCAAACACATGTTTGAAAAGCCCCCCGGAAATAATAAGAAAGAACTAGATTCATGATGTCTATAACACATTTATATGTGTGCCACAGTGGTATGAGAAACAAATATAACAAACTTGGGAACTATGAGCAAAAGCCACAAGACAGCTGCTAATTTTTGCCCAAATATCCCGTCAGACGGGGCTGCAGAGTCTGAGCTCATGAGTGTCGCAGACGCAACAACAGCTTCTTTTTCCGACCTCTGACCGTGCCGGCGCTCTTCTGCTTTCCAGGATCATCCCGTTTCAGAGGCCGCTGAAGATCAAGGAGCTTCTGCAGAAAGTGACCGAGGCCTTTGGCCAGCAGATGGACATGTTCTTCATGGAAAAAGAGGTACGAGTTAGAAAACAAGAAGTCCATTAATGCTTTACGAGGATTCCATTCCAGCATTTATGTACGCTCCGTCAGCAGTTCTAATATCTATTTTTTGAGTTTTTCCTTGGAACTCATAAAAGAAGATTAATGAGGCTTTAAGGGAATTCTCCACCCATAAGAAGACCGTTTGAATATCAATTACTCACCCGTGTTACCTTCAATTCATGAAAAAAACATTTTCCCCCCCGCTAGCATCAAAGATGAATGAATGGATAAAGAAAGGAAGTACAGAGCAACATTTTGATTTATTGAAGTAAACTCGGGGCAACAGTCAGTTCATCTGTGAGAGTCCGGATAATTCCCAAGTGTTTTCAGTACGTCTTTAGTACGTTTTTAGTAAGTTCTTTTAGCAGGGATTGATGTGTTTTGGGAAGTAGTGAGCATACGACTGGATAAAGTCATTTTGTGGGTGTAATATTCCTCTAACAACAACCACATCTGCAGTATCTGGGTATGTGTGCGGCCAGTTAACGTTTATTTCGGACAAATAATACTAATCAGTTGAAAAACAATAGGTTCCTTTATCATCACGAGGACCCTAATAAGAATCCAAGCAATTCTATTAAGGTCCGAGCGCCTGCCGAAGTCATGCTGTATGTTCTATTGTCCTCCAAGCTGCTGCTGCCCCTGAAGACCCAGGAGGATCTGGACCAGGCGGTGCTGACGCTGGGCTGCAGCGCGGGGACCAACGGGCTGCTCCGGATACTGCTGAAGACCCCCAAGAACAACCATGTGAGTGTTTATTGCAGACACTCTACGACCTGAAATGAAGTAGGAATGTGTCATTCGGTGTTGGGAACAGCCGCAGGTTGCAAGTCATTGTCTTTTAAAAAGCCCGTAACCTTTATTCAATGAAGTCCGCGGCCTCGCGGCGTCTATTTGCTGAACCCAGCCGCTGAGAGGAAACAAACGTCCGACTCTGATATGATGATGTAACGGAGCGACGACGTAATGCCGCCCTCACTTCCTCCTCCCGATGCTTTTCTCTTTCTCTGCTCGCTCCACTCACCGGGCCTTTTCTCTCCGCAGTACCTACAGGTGAACAGCAGGGACAAGCAGAGCGAGATGAGGTCGTCAAGGTCACTCGGAGATCTGAAGGGCTCCCTGCTCAAGGGCTCGGAGAGGGTGCGCAAACACTCGACAGGTGAGCCGCCACGTCGAAAACACACACACGAAGGGAAAGGCAATGCCCTTGGGACTAATCAGAACGCCACCACAGCTCCATCAGGAGCTGCCAGGACGCAATGTCTCCCAGAAAAATGTAAAGATTTCTGCTGACGCCAAGATGTCTTGTGTACCCGCTGAGGCCTCAAGGGGCAATTTACAAGGCAGAGCGATGCCAAGGTCATAGGAATGTTAATGGGAAGATGAGGGACACGCTTCAGCAGAATGGACAAATGCAAATCGGAGGTGAAAGTGACAACTTTACCCGGCAGAGAGATGTCGGGTGAGAGCAAGGACAGGCGTCTGCTCTCGTAGGATGATTGTCCAACGGTAACAAAACATTCCTCTACATCTCACTGATGAACACGAGACAGTATATGTTGTTTGTTTGGTCCCGACCCAAAACTAGCAGCAACTTTGTAATAGAACAATGTTGTTTTTGAGCGCCCTGGTAGGCTAGTCAAAGGTATTTTTCTTGCCATCATGTCACACTCCAGGTCTGTTGTCCCTCCTGGCTTGTTTAGTAACGCAATGTTTCAGTTTCTTTTTTCTCCGTGAAATACTGAGCTCTCCCCCGTCTCCCTTGTCTGAATCTGTTCACTCTGCTCGTATCAGGTCTCTCCAGAAAGGTCAAAGTTACAGTCATATTTCAACCTCAGACACACACACAAACCACCAGGGCTCCTTTCGCGTTCCTGCAGAGCAGCCGAAAGCGCTCTGCGATGGCTGTCGCCACCGATCTCCCTCACGTAGCCCCGACAGCATCGGCGCCGTCACCACCCCGAGTCATGTGAAGCGTATGGAATTACCCCGCTCTCGATCAATTCCCACGCCGGCCGCACGTCGAGAGCGGCTGGAAGCGGAGCGAGTGGCGGCGGACGAGAGGCGACGGGAGAGCGGTCGCAGCGGATGGTTGAGTGAAGATGTGAGGCGATCCTCGGGTACCTCCGGGGGGCCTAGCAGCAGGGGGAGGGGGGAGAGGATGGAGAGGGGGAGGAAGAGGCCCAAAGAAAGAAGCAAAGTGTGGAGAGAGATTAGTTTCTTCTTCCAGTCAAACACTGGACTGTTTACTGATATTTAATACATCTTGGCACCTTTTGGCCTCAATATACTTTTTCAGTGTGACTGCCAGCTCGGCGAGCGACGGCAGACTTCCAGTTGGTCTTCTTACACTGTCAAGGGCGAATGCTTCGGCTCCGCCGGGGGAGCGTTTGTCACAGTAATTGAGGTTAGAGGTGGCAGCGGTGTGGTTTAGTAAATCTCTTGTCGTAATCCTGGCACTGGTGAACTTCCCATGAATAACACCGTGAGGCCGTTTTCTCCCCTGTGCCCCTCGCTTTCATCTCTTCATCATCCCGCCCTTGTGCTCGCTCCTTTCTTTTAAACATTTCTCCTCCTTTACACTCTTCCTACGCTCAGGTTCGCTGCACACGGGTCGGACGTCCCCGCCTCCCGGCAGCGTCCCCGAGGAGCAGCAGCAGATCGCCCGCCAGGGCTCCTACACCAGCATCCACAGTGAAGGGGAGTTCATCCCCGAGACCCACGACCAGAACGTAAGAGCAAGGAACCAGACCGGGTCTGTCTGCATTCACCGAGACAAGAGGGGCCTGTTTGTCATGGCCACTTTGCAAAAAAAACATGAATTCTTTTGTTATCAATTCTTTTAGTTGTTTGTCCTGGTAGCACTCCCAGTCAAAGCACAGCAACCACTGCCATTGGCTTCATTTCATTATAACTAATTGTCTCTTTTTAAAGTTCTGTTTTAGGAATACGGCTCTGCTTTACTTTACTTTACTTTGCCTTTGCCCTGGCCTTTATGCCTGGTTGAGCCCCTTAAATGCACATTAATAACATTTAATAAAGGAAACGGGACCAGAAAATGGCTCATTTTCTGTCAATGTTTTAGGCTGAATGAGATTCTCTCTTTATTTGACCAATACTAGGTTTAAAGAACAATTTCTTTCAATTTTCCCCAACCTAATGGTATTTACATGTTCCCCGTCGTGTATTATTGTGTGCAGAACAGCAAATCTGTCCTCAGTAATCGTGATAAATCATCTTCCCACGGCAGTAGTTCCCAGTTTATTGTGTATCACATATATAGGGAAACTCAATTTGTAGTACATTTGTCAGTGTTTACTTATGGAGCGGAGGTACAGTACATTATTATTGATCGTACTGGTATTGCACATGCCTGCACAAGTTACGGCGGGGAATAGTTTTTTTAATGTAGCGGCGTACAACAGGGATATGCAGCTTTGGAAGAGACACTCATCCGCCACTCATTCCCAATCCTATGTTACGCTGCAGTTATACACACTACTCTTTCTGCACTGCTTTATATTCTATACCACATGATTGCATGCACCGTGACCCTACATTCCCCTGTGTTATTATGTCTGTCAGATGCTGGATCCCTTCGGGAGCGCAGACAACTCACTGTCGAGCAGCTGTCAATCAATAGATCAAGCGCTGGACAGGTGAGTCATCATGCTAGGTGTGATTTATGACCCCCCTCGGCTTAGATTCAGATGTATGATGCGCTCATCCATATTGCCGAGCAGCATTATTTGCAGAGATATGAGACTCGCTTTGCAGCATTCGTGCCTGCACACCCACTTGGATGTGATCTTGTATGTTGCACACGCACACACAAACACACACAGGGAAAGAGAGAGAGAGAGAGTCAGAGTGGGAGACGTGAAAGATTGAGAAAGAACATGCTGGATGAGAAGGAAGCATTGAGCCAAAAAATAAGAAGTGTTAAAAGAGTGAGTGTGAAGTTGAAGAGTGAAAAGGATTGAATGTGAATCCAATGGAAAAGAAAAGTGAGCAAGAGTGAGGTTGAGAGAAAGAGAGAGAGAGAGAGAGCGGAGGGCGGAAGCAGCTCTACCTGCACACGGCTTATCTGGCCTCCAGGCTGCAGAACAATGGCAGGAAACCAGCGCATGGAACTTTTCCCTGCGAGGGGGCATGCGTGCCCCTTATCCAGGGGCTCGTGGCCCCGCGCCGCCCTGCGGTCAACAGAGACGTCACTCTGGGGGGTGGGGGGGGGGGGGGCTGTATGTACATTGCCAAATTGAACAAGAGAAAGTTAGTTTCACTGCTATTTCAGCATCGCAGCACCACACGCTTTACTTTGTTATCGTTAATGCAGAGAGACTCTCAGCTTATCTTTTCTGTTTCAGCACATTGTTGTTCGACATGGATTGTAAGCGAGAGCTCGGTGGTTTGAGGCGTTCTGTGCGGCTTTACAGTCTGAAGTTTCAGAGTAGCAGCGGTATCCAGACTCTGTTTGAATATAAGGGGACTTTAGTGACTTAAATAGCAAACCGTCTCTCAACTTCTTCCCCCTGTTCTCTTGTCGTTTCAGTCCTCCTTTCTCGCAGAACAACCGCGACAATAATTACCTGAACCTCAACTATGAATACAAAGGTAAGAGAGGAGAGGAGCTGCAGAAAGATAAAGAGGCAGAAGGCTTGTTCATTCTCAGAACGCTGTGTCAGTTCCTAGTCCTCTGGTAATTATAGCCACACAATCAGTGTCACAGAAACGGAAGTAAAGCTCTGTTCGTGCGGCTCGTGATTATCAAAAATGTTTCCTCGCAGCGAAACCCCTCTGGAGATTACTAATGAGGGGGGAGATGATGTTATTTGATGTTTTTTATCTAGGAGTAAATACTTAAAATGAGGAATGGGTTATTGTGGAGATATTTAATATCTCGGTTGTATTTCTTGTGTCTCAGGAGGTGATGAAGGGAGTGTGATAGCATCATAACTCTTCCCCACAGTCTCTTCCATGCACCCATTGTCCATCTCATCTGTCTCTCTCATCCCATCTCCACTCTTTGTCTCCCATTTCTTAATTTTTTTTTTTAAATGTTGTATCCAAACTCCAGTTCCTAAAAGACATGTCCTGTCTTTTCATGATCACTCCCCTTCTCTGTCCCCTCACCTCTTGATGTCCTGTCCCCCCTGTCCCCTGAGCTCCTGGCTCCATGTCTGTCCTCTTTCCTGCAGAACACAGATCAAATAGAGCAGGATGACAGATAACGCCGCACTAATCCTCGCCAACAGACCAACCACAGCGGCTCTCCCAATCTGCTCATTTATTTCCCTCCTTCGCCACCCCCGTGCTGTAAATTAAAAAAGCTGTGTGCACAGGCGGGGAGCTTCATATGGCTGCAGCAAGCACTTAAAGACTCACTTGGGCACGTACGTGTGCGTGAGCCTGCGCACACACACACACATAGACACACACTCTCCCCTCCCAGAGGTAAAGCTGTGTGGCCCTTCCTGCTGAGGGAGAGGGTATTTGTTTACCATTCCCTGTGAGTAGATTTTTCCTCTCCATCCCGCTCTGCCAAACACAAAAAAATAACCGTCCGTCTCCATGGGATACGGCCACAAAAACAGTGCGAGGGGAGGCAGTCATCTGACAGAACAGCTGCTTTCAATTGCGAGCAGCTCCACTACACTCCATTCAGTGTGTGTGTGTGTGTGTGTGTGTGTGAGGGGAGTGTGTGTGTGTGAGGGGAGTGTGAGCGCTCGCCTGCGTCAGCAGTGCTCCCCACCTGCATTTAGTTACCGCTCCACTGGGTTCAGAGCTAAGGCTAAGCTAGCACACATGAGCTGTTTTCTCTCTTGGCAACAGCTCTGCTCGGCGTGTGAGAAGCCGTCTTCCTTTGAAGCTCCACTTTGAGCAAAAGCAACGTAGTGTCTTGTCGGATGTGTTGAGCATCGGTTCTCCCGATCGGGAATCAATATGTTTGTGTTACTGACGGATCACATCCGCATTGTTGTTCTTGAAACTGTACATTCAGGCTCATGGTGGCTATGAAACAACAATCCAGTTGTTGTCCAGGCTGCTGTTCTTCCTCCCGGCTCACATCAGTGCCTCTTTGCTCCCTCTTCAGGTCGCCATGGGAAAGGAGGGACTTTCCCTCGCCAGTTCCAGTTACCCAATCGCAGCAAAGATTATGGAGACCGTAAGAGCAATAACAACAACACTATTGTTGCACAGATTACACAGACATGCTGCCGTGTCTACAGGACAACACAGATCCACACACCACCGCCCATCGGGTCAGATTTGTTTAAAGCATTTCGATGAATTCTTTACAGTGCCGCCTCCTCACATTTACTTCACTTTCTTTGCACTTGGGTATATTTGGTACATGAAGTGCTGGCTTGCTGTTCTAGGCAGCTGCGAGTAATTGCTTACTCAGAGGCTAACCTTGGCTAGCAATGATTTATGTTTCCCCGTGGTGAACCCGAACTTGTATAAAAACACAGCGCCCTGCTTCCTGTCTGAGGGGAAGTAGGACGAGGTGGCGAGAGGCGCTCTGCTCCGGCCGGCCCTGACCAAGAGCTCACGTTATGCACAGCACCTGTACGCCAACTGTTTGAGAAGAGTGTTGAAATCATTCACAGTAAAAAACTAAAGGATGCAGCGGCCTTCGCGTGTGAATTCATTAATCAGGGTTCGTACGGTCATGGAAAACCTGGAAAAGTCATGGAATTTTAAAATGGTCATTTCCAGGCCTGGAAAAGTCATGGAAAAAACTTAAATCATAAAAGTTTTGAAAAAGTCATGGAAATTTGTTATAATCACGTGTTAATTTACGCCAAGTTTGAAATAATTAATGTTTTTTAAAGAAAGAAGCTTAAAATATAAGCCGGCGTACGCTCTTAATACGCCAAATGTTCTATATTGTTCATGTTTATACCGAGATTTCAGTTTGGTCATGGAAATTTGGTTTCAAGTCATGGAAAAGTCATGGAAAAGTCATGGAAATCCATTGGTCAACATGTGTAAGAACCCTGATTAATATGTCTGTTTCCTTTTATATATTTGTGTTTGCAGGTCGCAGGACACTTCCACGCAGCTTCATGCCTCAGGAGAACCTGTTCCAGCTGGTTCCTTCCAGTCGCACGCGCAGTTATATTGGAGACAGTTCGATGCAGTACAGCGACCTGCGCTCGCTGGGCCGCACCGCCGACAAGAGCTGCCAGCGTGGGTCAGCCAAGTGTAAGTAGTACACACGGCGGGACAATGGACCGCCTTACCGGCCTTTGTTGTGGATGTGCGTCGTGTCTTCTGCTTCCCGCGGAGAATAAGACGTGTTAATCCAGCGATGAAGAAAGAATGTGCAGACTTTTCTTCTGCATGTCAAGAGTGGAGAGAGGCATTTCACGGCTCAGTGCGTTTTACATTAGTGCTGTAAATCTCATGATATATGTACAACCATATGTCCACAGCATTCATGAAGTCGTAAACATGAACATGGGTGGGCTTTTAACAATAAAGACTTTCTCTCTGGTAGCAATTTAAAATGTTCTAACTGAATTCTGGCATCAAATGGTTGTTTATTCATAATCCTGTTTACTTACTTCAGATAATTCAAAGTTTAGTGTCACATTTTTCCAAATGAAGACTTTTTTTGTTAACGGCTTAAATGTTGTGCAGATGCATTTCACAACATTAGCATTTGAGCAGGCCTTAAAATCAGTCAGGCCCTAAAATAAATATGGTATTGGTACCAAAACGCAGGTATCCCATAAGCATATTATGAAATACTATTATCATCCCTTCTTGAAAGTTGTCCTGGGAACACCACACAATGTGAATTACAAAAGAAAAGAAACAAAGTCATCTTAAAATGATACGTAACAGTGTGACTACGTTGTTCAAGAATACAAAACAGGGATAACTTCTTCTCCAGTGAACACTCGATGGCTGTCCAACATGTTTCAGGAGGGAGTACTCGCCGGAAACTGAAAACGCACCTTTTCCGACTATATCTGGATTAAAACACAGATTTGCACTTCAGTGCCTCTTAAATAGCTCTTATTGTGGTACTTTTGTAGTTTGACTATGTTGAGGAAATGTTACTTTCTGTATTCTTGTTGTTCTTAGTTTGTACTCTAGGTTGAAATGCACTTATTGTAAGTCGCTTTGGATAAAAGCGTCTGCTAAATGACATGTCATGTAATGTAATGTACTAATCAGGCAGAATTCCCCTCTCGTCATCCATCGCCATGCTCACTACTCACATTCGTCCTCACTCAGTCCACATGAGGCGGAGCCCAGTAATGGTGTTTGTCATAAATCCAGCTCAGCCCAGCCGTCTGTGGCTGACGTGCGAGTCTCCGGTGTCTTTTCACCCTCATGAGAGCAAACTGTCCAACCCGGCCGCAAAGCCCGTTAACACCAAAACAAAGTCCCACAGTCTGGGCCTGTGAAGATGAGCATTGTTGAGATGCTCTCTCTGAAGGGGTGGTTCCCCCACCCGAGAGGGTCCGCAGTGGTGGATTATTTAACGGCCCTGCGGTGGGCTGTTGACGTCTGGTCTCGATGAGGTTGCTGTGTAAGCTACAGTCGGGTCTCGCGGTGGATTTTGATCCACGCTTCAGTGTTTTCTCAAACGAGTATGTCACACTGGGACTTGCGTAAATGAATTATCAGAGTTTTTTTTCATCATGCTGTGTTTTGTCTCTGCAGCGCCGCGGGCGCCAGTCAACTGGCGGCAAGGAAAGCTCCTGGGCCGCGGGGCGTTCGGGGAAGTCTACCTCTGCTACGACGTGGACACAGGCCGCGAGCTGGCCGCCAAGCAGGTGCCCTTCGATACCGACTGTCAGGAAACCAGCAAGGTGAGTTCACCTGAAACCGGTCCGGAATGAGTCAAAGGCTCGTCACTTTGCGGTTTTCCGATTGAAGATGCCCTGCATGTGAATTGATCTCCGCTTCTCGTACCTGTCCCACTTTTCTCGCTGCAGGAGGTGAATGCTTTGGAGTGTGAGATTCAGCTGCTGAAGAATCTCCGCCACGAGCGGATCGTGCAGTACTACGGTTGTCTTCGGGACCCTGAACAGAAGAAACTCACCATTTTTGTGGAGTTTATGCCCGGGGTGTGTATTCTGCAGCATTTTTTTATTTGAATACAATTAAACTTTTATAAGGCACATGTCGAACAACAGTGAGGCAAGACTCATGAACATTTAGATACAATGAGACTAAAAGGCGGCGAGTGTCCTATTCGGTCTTGTTTGGGCAAACAGACGTTGAAAGACAAACACCAAATCCAACCCATGCTGGAAACATCTGCAAAACTCTTGAAACATCACCAGTCGTCAACAAACATGTCTTTAGTGGTTGATGTCAGCAGAACAGCTCGGTTTACGAGAGCCTTTGCTCACAAAAAGCCCCTAATGAGCCGCTGTCGCCTGTGGACCGGTCCCCGAGCCCGGGTGTAATATTCTCGGGGCTAGTTTTGTCTCAGTGCCGTTGAGTGTCTTAGTCACACATTGTCTGGAAATTGGAAAGTTCCCGTTTTCACCGTTGTTTTTTTGGCAGAGGCAGATGGGGGGGGGGGGTCAAAGCCAAGTATGTGTGTGACTGCTCTGCACTGTAGTCGGCCACCGGGACGAGGACAAGTGTCCCCGTGAGAGACGGGGGGGGGGGCGCCGAGGTGTCATAGTGTACGTGTTTGCACTGTGCGAGTCCGGCACCGCGTCCCAGGTGTTACCGGATCAGATCTTTTTCTGCTGTTATTTCAGCACGAGGAACTAAAAACAGGAAATGAAAAGAAATGCAGGACATCGAAGGTGTTTGGAATCAAATTCTGTCGGCACATTGTGTTTATGCACTTGGTTTTCGTACTTAAAAATTGGCTCAGGGACCACCTTCACAGCAAAACCAAAGACATGTGCTCCAACTGGAAACACATGTTGGTATATTCCTTACAGACGGGCACACATTGAAGTATTATATATATTCCATTATTCACATCCTACCAAAGCAGAACTTCTATAATTATATTAACTACAGCTGTGGCAATATTAGTTTAAAGACGTTATACAGATCATGAATGAATTTGTCAACCTTCTACTCGTTCTCTCGCTGAATTTCTGTTTGTCTCTCTCTCTCTCTCTCTCTCTCTCCAGGGCTCAATAAAGGACCAGCTTAAAGCCTACGGGGCCCTGACAGAGAAGGTGACGAGGAGATACACCAGGCAGATCCTCCAAGGAGTCTCCTACCTGCACAGCAACATGATTGTACACAGAGACATCAAAGGTAACAGAAACAATGCCACGGTCAGGATAGTGCTTTAATTGGATTTGCAACCAGAGAACACACACACACACACACACACTTGACAAGCAGACTCAGCCGACCGCGTGTAAACAGTCTTTCCTTGTGGTTCAAATTGCAGCAACAGTTGCTGAGAAAACTCCCGGTTCATTCATTTTATTCTGGTTGACATTTCCTCATTCGGTTACTCACCGTCTACAAAAGGAGCCTGGAAAAAGTGCTATTTTGAACTCCGCTTAGTGATATATTAGGCTTCATGCTGGTGAAATCGACCAGGCTAAAAATGTCCAACGGCGGATGGAAATGCTTTCGTTTGGCTGCTCGTGCGCCGGTGGTCAAAGTGAGTTAAATGTGCCGTCTGCTAGAGGAACAAAGATAGTAGGTCTCACAGGGCGCAGGCAGGCCCTGTGAGAGTAAATACGTGGGTGGGATTTTCCACTTAAAAATGCTCTTCATGTGTAATATACGGTGTGTGTGCTCATCTCGCCACACAAGACCTCTTCTGTATGCAGGAAAAGAGCCGTCAGCACACGGCGGTTTTTCGGATAGAGCTTGGTATCGCAGCCGTGACGTTAGACTATAAAGTGTCTGCGAATGTGATGTTCCGAGGATCCAAATAAAGCTGTAACATGATTAATTAGAGAGTCTCACTTTCTCTAAACAAACGTATAGGCGGTGGAAACGGCTTTTGAAAAAAAAAAAAGGGGAAAGAGGGACAGGTCACTTGTCTGTCAGACTTTTTTCTGCAGCCCGCCATCCGACAGAAGAGTGGAGAGTGAGTGACGTGTTCATTAGCCACCGGTCAAACTCGTGGAGCGCACAAAGGGAACGGGATAGACACAGCTACATGTCGGAAAATTACTGAAGAAGGAGGGACTGGTGTTGGGGGTTCGATCCATATTTAATATCCTGTATCCGTAAACCAACGAGGTCTTTCTCCAATGTGAGAAACGGATGTGTGGAGTTGAGTCAGTGTGGTGTTTGTGTAAAAACTGCTAAAAGGTATTCTTTAACACTGCACTTTTAGGAAAAGTTGACCTTTCCTCTCCGGTGGTTCAGTCGGTTGAAGTGCTGGCACATGCACTTTGTAACCGCACCACATTCACTAAGTACCCCTCTAAGGATATTGACAGTCCTCGGGAGACCCCTTTGAAAAACTCTGAGCTCATTTTGCTTCGTTCCACCAGGTGCTAACATCCTGAGGGACTCCTCGGGGAACGTGAAGCTGGGAGACTTTGGAGCCAGCAAACGTATCCAGACCATCTGCATGTCTGGGACGGGGATCAAGTCGGTCACCGGCACCCCCTACTGGATGAGCCCGGAAGTCATCAACGGGGAGGGCTACGGCCGCAAGGCCGACGTATGGTGAGGGATCAGATGATCAGATGGAGCTGGGAAGAGGCCCAGAGGGGATATCACACTGCTGCAGCACAACGCTGTTTATTACAGGCAGAACAATACACGGCCGCAGCTGAAGCAATAAAGTGACCTCAACCAATGTGTGGTAAAGCAATACACAGACAGCAATACGTTTAGCAGTCACCATGACACAAACGCTATCTTGAATGTGTACACATTTGTAGAATTTATGATGAGATTGCCATGTTCTGCACCCGGGGCACGAGCGCTATGAATATGACTGCTGGTGCGACGAAACGTTAAATGAGTATAACCATGTTATATACTTATTGATACATTAGACTCTTGTCATTGTGGTCATTTTTAAAAAGAATGCCCTCTTGTGTAAATAATGTAGTTACAATGCATAGCGCAATACTTTTTTTTACATTGCTATACTGTATGTAAGCCAATGCTGGTGACAGTTCAATTAAAATATGCGGTATTACTGCGCAAAAAAATGAGCTGTCAACCACATGTCGATGTGTCCAACCACAACGATATATAATTTAAAAACATAAATGCTTAGAAACAGCCCATTAAACTACATGTGAACTAATATTTGATGTGATTAGATGAGATGTTCTGACGATCTGCCTGGATGTTGTTTGCCCTCAGGAGTGTCGCCTGCACTGTTGTGGAAATGCTGACCCAGAAGCCTCCGTGGGCCGAGTACGAGGCCATGGCGGCCATTTTTAAGATCGCCACCCAGCCCACGAAGCCCATTCTTCCAGAGAGCGTGTCAGACGCGGCCAGGGACTTCCTGCGGCAGGTGTTCGTGGAGGAGAAGTGGCGGCCCACTGCAGACGCGCTGCTCAGCCACCCGTTCGTACAGGGCTGCTTCTGAGGCCCGCGGACCCCCTTTTACCTCTCCTGCCCCACACACACACACACACACACACACACACTCCTCCCCTCTTCTCCCCGCCGTCAGCGGGGCTCAGCATCGCTCCAACTCCCCGCCCTGCCATCCATCGCCAGTGTCTGCCTTGTCAGGACTCCTGCATCTCTCACCAACTAGCTCAATCCGGATTACTCACCGAGAGGCCAGGTCGACCGCTCACAGACCCCCCGAGTCCTCCGAGGCGGCGCAGTGTTTTGCCCCAGGAGGGGACAGAGGAGAAAGCACTTAGCAGTCTCACACGCTACAGACTGCCGTCCTTTAACAAGAGCAGAAAGAGTGACGCCAGAGAGCAGTGGCTTCTCGAGCTCATTTACTGCCGCAGATCGTGACCGACTGGTGACATTGATCACATCTGACAGCACTGTAAGCAGCAGCTTCCGTTAGCTGTGTGTGAAATTAAGATGGTAAATATTTTTTATATGGCATACAATAACACATATGAAGTCGTGTCAGACGATGACTTTTTTTATTATCACCCTCAAAATTTAAATATATTGTTGTCAACGCCTTACAATGAGAATTTGTAAGTAAGAATGTCTTTTTTTATTTTATTTTATTTTGTACATCTTAGAGGGTTAATTAAATTATCCTATTTTCATGGCACTCAGAACCCCATTGAGAAGGATTGCCAGTGTTGCACTTTTGCTATCATGCATTGAAACGTTTCCAGACTGCAGGATAATCAACTGAGATATTTTTCTATTTGAAACATTTTTTATATCATTTTCGTAAAGGAGAATTGTGTAGTGTAAAAAAGAAAAGAAAAAAAAGAAGTTTGCATCAGTGTGCAATGTCTATTAAGCAATACCAACACTACTGTTGGAGTCTGGGACATCCATTCCAGCTTCCCATGCAGTGAGCCTGGAGCATATTAAAAAAAAGTGGCCAAAGAAAAGTTTCAGAAACTTCTGGCTAAGTTAGTGCAGTATTAGTTATTTTGGTTTCACCACCTCAGAGCCCTTCCTATAGCCTTTTCTATATTCTGGCAGCTTCGTGCACAGTAGACTTGCACAGACCAAATCAGATGCATCAACGTCACATTGTGTTAGTATAAAAAGTTGAGGAATTAGATTGAAGCTTGTTTACATGTTTGTTTGTAACTTCAGAATGAATCCAGTCACCCCATGCCTTCACTTTGCTTTCCACACTACATGAATGGGTCACAAACTGACCACTGGACAGCACAGCTCTCTCTGTGGGATGTCAAGTGAGATATTTCAAGTCGCCAAAAAGGGTCACGGTGGAATTCTGGAGCTAAATGCTGTATTCTTTAAAATTTCGATGAGATGAAACATTAACTGGGGATTTTAAAGTTGGAGGTGTTGTTGCTAGCTGTAATACAGTGGCACTTAAAGAATGATCAAATCTTCGTTGGACCCTTGTCAGTGCCTTACCTGAATCTGCTTGTAAACACAAATGTTCACTGCGAAAGCAGGACGCTTCTTAAAAAGGTTAGCAGCCGTTCAGTAGAGAGCACACACAGGATTTGCTGAAGTTCTTTTTTATGGAAAAAAATTGATTATACTGTAAATAAATATTGTTCCGCACTTTTGTATGAAATTTCTTTACATTATATACAAATCTATTTGATGAAATAGCTACGTTATACAGTAGATTGTACTGTGATTTAGACAGGAGTATGTATACGTGTCTCTTTGAGAGCTGGTAGGCAGTATGAAAAGACTGGGAGGCTTTCGATTGGGACAGAGTTTGTTTTGTCTAAATGACAAAGCCTTGAAACATGAAATGTATCAAGTCATTGATCTTTTGTACATTTAACTTAATAAATCCAAGGTCTAAGACTATATCCCTGTCTTTTTATTGTGTTTTTTTTGTGATTGCATTGCCCAAGAAAGTCTTTATTGCAGTTTTATCCACTTTTACAATATGTTTTTGTCTTCGGAGCAATTTTTTGCACTAATAATATTATAATAGTAATAGTAAAATATGTTTTAGTCTGGTTTGATTCTCCCCTTAAAACATATGTGTTCTCTTTCAAGCTCATAATTTGATTAATGTGTTAATGATAATCCCATGCTGGTGTACTGACGTCTATTATATTGAATAACTATTTTTCTTAACCCCGTCATGTAAAAGTATAGAAACGAGGTGGACCTGCCAGTGTGTGCGTGTATATATCTACATTTCTATAAATATATACACACACACACATATATGTTATAAACATACATACATTTTATAAACATACATACGTGTTTGTAGATATACATAGCCTATATATATATATGTGTGTATGTATGTGTGTATTTTTTAATATATATATATATATATATATATATATATATATATATATATATATATATATATATACATATATGTATATTACATATACATATATGTGTATGTGTGTGTATATATATATAGCTAACACACAGCTTGACGCAGCTGTTGAACTACCGCCTTATAGAACCTGATGTTTTGTAACAGTGCGTCTGACGACGTGACGGAGCCTCTCTGCCCGAGCAGCACGCACCGAGGACCGGGAGGATCTGCTCCCACACACCGAGCACTGCAACCATTAATGCCGCACGGTAAACCAGAAGTATGTGTAGCTCCCGTACCGTCATATGTTTACTGAGAAACGACTTGCGACTCCACGACAACGAGGTAAGACTATGAATCTCTTACGAGGCTATACACTATGACGTCATGTCGTTAATTATCGTATTGAACACATATTTAACCGACAACTAAACGTGTCTGATGATCGTTCTGCGCCTGCGTGTGATATTTGATTTTATTTCACATTGTGAGCATATTATTCAGCTAGCTTAGTATGTTTGTTACTTCCGGAGTTTATTCTTGAGAATTTAAAGCCTTTTCTTCACAGTTAAATGACAAGCAATGTTTAATTGATCACAACAAATGCACATATTCTATTAAAAAACAATCCCCCAATCCTTCTCTTATCCATTGGCTTTGTTAGATAAAAACTGCAGGTCTTTAGTTGATCAGCCACACGAGGATGTTGACGTCTAGCTAACATGTAACGTTACAACTTCCGGTTGCCATTTTCAAAATAAAACACATTATTTTCCAAACTAAAAAGAAAATACATTTGTTTCCTTTTACTGTCTCTGAAATATCTATTTAGATGTCAGATTGTCTGTTAACATAAGCTTGCATGGTGTAGATGTTAACCATAGCAGTGCATTTACAGCAGCCACAGTTGTAGTCCAAGCGGTTTGCTTAAATAACTAAATGTACTGTTTTAAGAATTTGTTGCAATTAGGCCATAGCCACTTTCCCTTAGAGATGATTGTATTCACCATACTCCATACTCTTTACATGCAGCTTTTCCACTGGGCTCAGAGAAATGCAGAGCGCATTGTCCCACTGTACTGCTTCGACCCCAGACATTATGAGGGGACATACAACTACAACCTACCAAAGACTGGGCCTTTCCGTCTGCACTTCTTATTGGAGAGTATCAAGGACCTTAGAAGCACACTGCTCAACAAGGGAAGGTGAATAAACAGCTGTTCGTTGACCATTTACATTTTTTGTATGTGTGTGTCTTCTACTGCTTTATTTATGGTGCTGAATACCTCCACGGTGTAGATCTGTCTTTGATATCAAATTAAAAACCCATAATCTCTTAACAATATTTAAAAGTGATCATGAAGTCATGTAATATGTTATTGTTACACATACACTTGGTAAATACATAGGATTTATTGATTCAGTTGCAACAGGATCAGGACACACCTGAGCATATAGAAGGTTATGTTGATGTTAACATGGGTCCGGCACACACTGTTGCCATAGTGTAATGTCAGTAAAGGGGAAGTTGCTAGCTCTCTACCCAGGATGCAGCTTGCCTGGACTGGGACTTATGTAATGTGTATGTGTGTGGATTTTTTTGTGTGTGACAGCAACCTCGTGGTCAGACGAGGCAAGCCGGAGGAGGTAGTTGCAGAACTCATCAAGCAGCTGGGCTCTGTCAGCACAGTGGCGTTCCACGAAGAGGTACAGACAAACAGCCTTTCTCTTATTGAGGCGATCACGTCTTAGTTAGTTTCGCTCGTGATTTTTTATCATTTGTTCCTTCATGGACTCATGTTCCAGGTGGCCTCGGAAGAACTGAATGTCGAGAAGCGAGTGAAGGATGTCTGTGCACAGATGAAGGTCAAAGTTCACACCTGCTGGGGATCGACGCTGTACCACAGAGACGATCTTCCATTTCCTCACATATCCAGGTGAGAAAGGATACGGCTTGCATCCATGGTCTACTTGACGTCCTGTTTTTGATTCCTGGCAGTTTTGTTGGAGATGCCGGTTAAGAGCATTTTTTCGTGGTTTTTCAGACTGCCGGATGTGTACACTCAGTTCAGGAAGGCAGCGGAGACCCAGAGCAGGGTGAGGCCTCTGCTCCCAACCCCTGAGCAGCTGCAGCCTCTCCCCCAGGGGCTGGAGGAAGGAGCCATTCCTACAGCCGAGGACCTGGAACAGACAGGTGAATAATGTATTTTCTGCTCTATCCAAATGGGATTCATTCATCCAACCTTGAGCTTTATCTTTTGTGTCTTTGTGTAATGGTAATTTGCTAAAATTCTCCAGTGGATGTATCAGTATTACAACATTACATTCCTGTGTATTTATTTTGTATGCTTATTTGATTTTTTTCCCAAATGCCTGTACATGCTGCTGGCAATCAGAGAGCACACAGTGCTCATTTCATGCAGCGCCTCTATTAAGTAAATTGATGCTGCTGCTACTTTTAGAATTCAATAGGCAGACATCTGAGCACAGATTTCCTCATTAAGTGCCGGCGAGCGAACCGCCTGGCTCGATTTCCACGTCCAAGATGAAGCTTTTATGATTCTGAGTGTCTTAATGCACATCGGGGACAATTTAACTTGTAGGATGCTGAAATTCTTCTCTTGTTTTATTCTCCTAGAGCCTCTGGCTGATCCTCGTTCAGCCTTTCCCTGCAGCGGTGGTGAACGTCCAGCTCTGGCCAGACTCAAACACTATTTCTGGGACACTGTGAGTACAACATCATTACAAACAGGCACTATAGTTTGCTGCTTATAAAATAACACCCGAAAAAACTCGTAAGGGGATGTATAGGTGTCATGAATAAAGTTGTTTCTGTTTTGTAGGATGCGGTTGCGACCTACAAGGAGACGCGTAATGGTTTGATTGGGACAGATTATTCCACTAAATTTGCACCCTGGTGAGTGTTATTGTATAATTTACTCTACTGATGAATGCCTACGAGAGTTTAATGTTCCATTCCTATAAATATGTCACTCACGGTACTCCTCTGGCATTCTGCAGGCTGGCGATGGGTTGCATTTCACCCAGGTATATTTATCATCAGCTCCAGCAGTATGAAAAGGAGCGAACAGCCAATCAGAGCACATACTGGTGAGTCTGGAGAGCAGTGAGAGAAAAAAAAATAGAAATGAAATCGACTCAATCATACGCCATTATTTAGTCACAACAAATACAAATTTGTCGTTATTTATGTCTTTCAGGGTCATTTTTGAACTTTTGTGGAGGGATTACTTTAAGTTTGTAGGCGTCAAGTATGGAAACAAACTGTTTCAGATCAAAGGTAAAATTAACACGTTTTAAACACATATTTATTTTAACATATAAATCTTTGTAAAGCTCATGGTAATTTTTCTCAGGACTCCAAGATAAATCTGTTCCATGGAAAAAGGACACGAGGCTGTTCAATGCTTGGAAAGGTTTGCACCATTTTTCATAAAAGTTCTCAAAATATACAGTAGTGAAAAATGAATGAGTGTTTAAACGGATACAGGGCAGCATTATTTATGTATAATTTGTAATTACAGAAGGACGAACAGGAGTGCCTTTCGTGGACGCCAACATGAGAGAGCTGGCGATGACGGGCTTTATGTCCAACAGGGGGCGGCAGAATGTTGCTAGCTTCCTCACAAAAGACTTGGGCCTGGACTGGAGGATGGGAGCGGAGCTGTTTGAATACCTTCTGGTAAGTTGTTTTTAAATAAAAAATAAAAAAAGGATTTGTATTAAAAATACAATAAATAAAACTACGGAGTCTTTTTAAAATGTTATATTGAGATGATGAGAATCACAAGAACCTTGGCTTCTTAATTAACAAAATGTTTCTCCAAAGATCGACCACGATGTCTGCAGCAACTACGGCAACTGGCTGTACAGCGCTGGCATAGGGAATGACCCCAGAGAGAACAGGAAGTTCAACATGATAAAGCAAGGCCTCGACTACGACAACAGCGTAAGCATCATTGAGTGTCTAGTCAAGTGCTATATAAATTCAAAGTGTTATTATTTTTTTGAGATGTCACCCGCTGACGGGTTTTCGTTACACGCGCCTCTGTTTTAGGGAGACTTTGTGCGGCAGTGGGTTCCCGAGTTGCAAGGGATCAAGGGTGCCGACGTGCACGCGCCCTGGACCCTCAGCACCGCTTCGCTGTCGCACGCTCATGTGTCCCTTGGGGAGACCTATCCCACCCCCATCGTCATGGCGCCTGAATGGAGCCGTCACGTTAACAAGAAGCCGGTGAGTGTTGGAGAAAGGGGAAGTGGACGGTACGATTGGTTGTTGCTGCTGTGAAAGCTTTTACTCAAGCACTGCACTTACTATGGAGAAAATTCTGTGGTATACTTAGATATTCTACTCTGTACGTCATCTCCACTATACAGAACCATATATTGTACTTTTCTTTCTAACTGATTTTGTCTAAAACTATTTATGTTATTTATATGTATGTATTGTTTGATATTAAACCTTTTTTGCTTGCCGCTCTTTACAAAAGTCTCTCAATGGCAGTTTTACCAAGGAGAGATTTTCCCAATAAACTTCTAAATTTGTTTAATTTAAAATCCATACAACAAAAATGATGTCTAATATAATAATACATCACTCACATGAGCTATTATTGATAATGAGTATTTAGATTTTTTATTGAAAGTCAATCATCAGCAACATTTACTTCCTGAAGTATGATTTTGAATGCAGTACTTTAATTGTAAGGGTGTATTTATATATAAATACACCCGTATAATACCTCTGGCTAACACGTAACAGTTAAAATTGAAATGAAAAAAAAAAGTCTCAGTAAAGGCAAATGTTTGTTTTCCTGTTTTTGTCAGAGTGGCACCGGGCCTTCACCAAGAGGAAAGAAGGGCCCATCTCACACTCCCAAACAGCATCAAGACCGAGGCATTGATTTCTATTTCTCCAGAAGCAAAAACCTTTAAACCTGTCTGAAAGCAAACACTGAACACGTGGACGGATGCTCAGAGGATCGAACCGCCAGTGACGCCAAATGTGACTTTTACTGTAAAATCGGTGTTGCGAACTGTCGTGTTGTTAGAGGGAAGTTGTCTGATGAGGTTTACATAGCGCGGATACATGTATCAGATACATAGCGCCAATAAAGCGCCTTCTATGGAGTTGTTTCCTGTTAGATTGTAGCAACTCTTAAAGCCACAATGGGCTCTTTTAATTTGAAGCAGTGGAACATCTGCTGATGTTTTTGTGCAGATAATGTGTTCTTATGCCTGTTTGGATTTACAGTTTCCCCCCTTTTGTATTCGTTTTCAGGGGTATGTGTTGCAGTTATACAATAAAATAGCTACATTAAGAGATTTTGTTCTGCAATGAGGTAATGTCCACAGTGTTCTGCTTTTTATATCGCATATGATTAAAGGAATGAGGGAGCACAGTCAGTGACAGTTAATAATGTGACGTCACAGGGAACAGAAACACTTCAAAAACAGATGAATTATATTCCCACCCATAATGTTCCTTTAGGTCCTATTGCAATTCGTTTCATCAACAAAACATGTTCCCTTAGTGTCATAATAACAGCTCTCTTCGGTGTCTGGTGGTACAGTAACTCCTCCCCCTCATGACGCGCAACGCAGCATTTGTCATCACTTCCTCCTGTTGCCACTGACAGCTCGGCAGTGGACGCCGGACTTTAGGTACAATGTTCCCCTGTTTTGACTTTTTTAACTAAAGCCTTCTTGTCCCAAGGCACTTTTGGAACATGGCTTCCTTCGACTCAGAGTTCGACCTGTGGACGATTCCTCTCGTGGCTCTGAACATGAGCGTGCGCAAAAAGTTGGGTCTGTACCTCAACCCCAGGAACGCAGTGGCCGCGGACTGGATGTCCGTGGCGGAGGCCATGGGCTTCAATTACTTGGAGATAAAGAACTACGAGGCCTCCAAAAGTCCCACCGAGTCGGTCTTTGAGGACTGGCAGGCCCGCTGCGCAGACGCGACGGTCGGGAAGCTGCTGTCCATCCTGGAGGAGTTGGAGAGGAGAGACATCGTGGACGATCTGCGTCCTCTGATGGGTGCGTTGTTGTCATTTGGAACGTGGGATTAAAAGCGTATCTCATGGGTACAAGTGGCCGACATAAGAGGTGCTAACTTATATAGCATGAGCGTGTTTTCATCGTCATCCTGCCCCGGTGCGCCACTCCGGAAGTGATTCATACGTCTGAATTCTCAGTCTTTATTTCAGTGTTGCAACACATGTGTGCAACAAAAACAACTTTTGTTATAACATCTGGACCAACTTATTGTTTGCAAACGTGTCTGTGCTTGTGTGTACTCTATGTACATGAACATCTTGTTCTCCTACCAGATGAGGATGTCAGGAAGTATGGTGAGAACCAGAAGAAGAATTCAAAGCCCCCCCTGCAGGTGCCGGAGGTGGACAGCTGTTTCCCCCGCACCTCAGAGAGGGTTGGCCTCACCCTGCTGGACCACCCCGAGGGTCAGTGTGTGTGCGTGTGTGTGATTTAAAAAACGAAGTGAAGTACATTTACAAAAGTGGTGCACATTTGCAAAAGCACTTAACTTGAATATTTCCATTATTTTTTACAACTTCATACAAGTCCCCTGTATTGTTGTAATACAATGCTGATTACATGTTGATACATCTATATTAATCATGTTATAACACTCTAAATGAGGCCATTTAGATGACACTTTTGCTTAATTAAAGGACTGGCCTACTTCTTCCACCAGTGGTAATGAGTAAATTGTTCGACAGTGTCAGATTGTGTTGCAGTCAACTTCAATTTGAGCGGTTGTAAATGTTATGATCAATGTTTAGGCTTAAAATTGGTTTACATATGTTGTGTCTGACTTGTTAGAGGGCGAGTGCACAGCTATTGTTTGTCCAACTGCAGGAAAACCACTTATAAGTAGAAACCTTCAATAATAGAACAACTTTAGGTTGCCAACAATCAATAGTTTCTAACGGTCTTCATGACCCCCTAAATGTCACGCAGTGGCAAAGATATTATACATGTGTCACTTTGCTATGCAGTCATCATAGCGCCAAGCCGCCAACATTAGTTCAAGTCAGATTGGAGAGGGCGATAGCAGCAGTATTTTCTTCATAGCAAATGCTCGAACACGTTTTCTAATCCAAATCTCTCTCATCACTCGTGGCTACACAGCTGCATGTGGTTTCCTCATCCCGCTCATGTTTTGCTTCTGTGGAATAAACATGCGTTATTGAATTTAATCAAACTGAATTGAATGCAGGTGCTCCAGAGCGGTTTGACGCCTTCATCTGCTACTGCCCGAAGGACTTTGAGTTTGTCCGTGAGATGATCCGCGAGCTGGAACAGACCGAGTACAAGCTGAAGCTGTGTGTGTTCGACCGAGACGTCCTCCCGGGCTCCTGTGTGTGGACCATCACGAGTGAACTCATTGAGAAGAGGTGGGGCATCGACATCGACACGCGCCAACCATGTTTGTGTTTGTCTGGCCAGTTCAAACAAACAGGGAGGCCAAAGCACGGTCTTCTTTACGTGACCTTGTGCTTTTTACGGTATTGTTCGCTGGCTACACTTTGTATTGCTTACTCACACTATATAACACATTTATATATATATATATATATATATGTGTGTATATTCATCCCCGGTATCTGAGGGAGAGGTACCACAAGTCCTTCCTTTTTGCTGCTGTCAGGCTGCACAACTCACTGCAGTAGATCGCTGGAGATCCTGGCAAACTCAGCACTGTACTCAGCACTTTACTTTACTCGGCACTTTACTTTGTTTTCCTCCTTTTGTATTTAGTTTTATATTTATTTTCATTGATGCTCTGCTGTGATTTTAGAAATGTCCTCACTGTGGGACGAATAAAGGTACATCATTGTATCATATCATATTCTACCTCCACTAGCGCTGTTAATCTCTACGGGGAAAAACATTTGAAATTGAAATTTCCCAGACACAAAAGGCGGGAACTTTTCAGTTGTGGGAGAAAGATAAACTTTTCCTATTAACAGTTTCATTCTGAATTGACATTCAGAAAGCCACCAGAGAGAAAGAAATCACACTTTTCTGTCTTAAAATCTCCTTAATTCCTACATTCGCTTGTGTTTCAGGTGTAAGAGGATGGTGGTGGTGATTTCGGATGAATACCTCGACAGTGACGCCTGCGACTTTCAGACCAAGTTTGCGCTCAGTCTCTGTCCGGGTAAATTACATTTATGTTCTGTTAAACAGCTTTGATTATCTGATATGCCTGTGCATGTAAGGAACTTACTTTTCCCCTCTCTCTCTCTCTCTCGGTTGAGGAGCTCAAAGTAAACGGCTTATTCCAGTGATCTACAAGCCAATGAAGAAGCCGTTCCCCAGCATCCTACGCTTCCTCACCATATGCGACTACACTCGGCCGATCACACAGGCCTGGTTCTGGGTACGGCTGGCGAAGGTTCTCGCACTGCCGTAACCATGGACCGGGCAGTCAATTGTGTTTTAAAGGTTCCCTTTTTATTCTGTAAATGCAGGTTTGGATAATGACCAAAGTTACAGGTTAATGGTATATGCTATGGCTTGTGATCGACGTCCCGCACAACACGTACTGAGTTTATACAATATAGCGTGTATATTATGGTGGGAACTATTTGTTTTCTATGAAGATGACATAGAGATTTCTGGATAGTGTCACTATGAAACTCAATCTGTACAAGGATACCAAAAATGAGTAAAGTTCTCACTGGACCAAGCCATTATTATGTTTAATAAAAACACAAGTCGTACCAGCCGATGTGATGTATTTATGTGTAGAGAATATAGGCCAACAGGATGTGTTTGTTTTCGGGGCAGTCTGTAAATGCTCTATGATGGATCTGTGTTTGTTTTGTTTTTTTCACTGGCGACTTCCGCTTACAAGTCAACTTCGAGGTCGGATTGTAGCGTACAAGGAAGTGATATTGTGATTGTGAGTCTTCTACTCGTTCAATTTTAATGACTGCTGACACCTGCCTTTCTCTGTCTCAATGTCTTTACATTTGATTTTGTACTTTTGATATGGTCTTTTCAGAACAGTTTATTAATGTGAATTAATTCTACATTGAAAACATGGCCTGAATATTATTTTCTCAAATGATTGTAACACTGTTTTCAAGGGCCTTTTCCTTTGCATGTAAAAAAAACAAGAAAAAAAAAACATTTGTACTGAAATAAAAGCACAGTATGTTCTGATCTTTTACACCACGTGTCGCGATTGTGCAACTCCTGCATGTTATACAATTAACCAACAGAGGTGTCGCTAATTGAATGCTGTAAGAAAAGATTCCGTACATTTTACAGTAAAAGCATGAGCATCCAATCATAGAGCAGTGTATGTGTGTTCTGTCCAATCAGAGGACAGGATGCTCTTATAGCAACACGCCTCTTTTCAAAGGACCGTGGATTAAATTCTGCCCCGAATTTAGCCTGTCAGGTAGATCTTCACAATTTATTTAACAACGGAACGAGCACAAATGAATGAAATTGTTGTGGGTTAGGAAGAATCGAGAGTGCTGTAAGTTAGTATGAGCAACACGTATTTGGTTTGGTTGCTGTAGGAGAGAATGATTGCCTGCAAGGCTGAACTCGGGGTTTATTGTAAACAATTTATATAACCGCCCGCCATTAAAAGTGTGGCGGAACCCATGACTCGTTTTATGGGCATGTTCCAACCATAGGTTTTTTACGCTTTTTACCTAATATTTGCATACTCGTTGAAGCACCAGCTTTTACATAGAAAGTACAATTTACATATATAATTGTGGTAAAATGTCTCAATGTTTTTAGCTCACGTTATTAGTTGTTATAATTTTTCCACCGGTAGTTTCCTCCTGAATGCCTATTCTGAAGCTGTTAGCGGTCCCACACTCAATATGTCCGCCGGGAAGGTCTAATGTGCTCAGTCGGAATGCAGTAGGCGGGGCCGCTACGCTCGTGTCAAACTTTGGGAATGACAGGAGTGCTGCAGGATTCGATAAGAAGGGGAAGTGTCGCCCTTGTTGGTCCCGTTTGGATTACTTTGACTTCTTTTTACACACAGTCTTTGGATTCACCAGCTTTCTAAAGCTAGGACGGCCTCGGCACACTCCTCAGCCATGTCGGAGGACCTGAGCGCCCAGACCTGGTCCATCAACAAAGATGATTATGAGCTACACGAGGTGATTGGTATGTGATCCAGAGCTTGTTAGCTTAACATATGTGTCAACCGACATCATTTCTGCCGTTGGCTTCATAACGAGGAGGCTCGTCACGGCGGACGCTGGCTCCGATATTTCCCGAGTGTAAAGCGAGCAGGAGGCATCTTCTTCTTACTCTGGAGCGATGTTAGGTTTACCACGTTTTGCAACTTGGCAATCCCAGCCGGGCGGTGTTGTGACTTGTGAGCGGTTACCCCCGTCCGCTGGGGCTGTACCGAGGTCGTAAACGAGCGTCATAACGTTACTGCCTTGTCAGGCGCGGACTATTTGCTGGAAAATAACTGCTTTTAAGAGTATGTGAACAGCCAACGTTAGCGTAACACACACACACACACACACACACACACACACACACACACACACACACACACACACACACACACACACACACACATATATATGTATATGTATATGTATATATATATATATATATATATATATATATATATATATATATATATATATATGTGTGTATGTATAGTTTTAATGTAACACACTCTGGGTAAAGAGCGTCAAATATCTGCAATTACAAGAACTATATTTCGCTTTAAATGTGTCAGTGTTGGTAAATTATATTAGACTGAACCCGCAGAGCAGATATATATATATATATATATATATATATATATATATATATATATATATATATATATATATATATATATATATTATTTGGGGAGGGGATGACACTATTGTAAATGCTAAACCACAACAGCCACCACTGACTGACACTTAGTTAAACTGTGTGCTTCTGCGTGCGTGTTCATGCCGATTCCCAATTGAAATACAGTTCACTGGATATTCAAGAACAGAACTTTTTCCAAACACTTGTGTTGCTAGTGCAGATTACAGAGATTAGACTTCCTTCCCGGAGTAGGGTATCATTTTGGGCAATTTACTGCCTGAATTAATCAATTTATCGGCCTAGAAGATATTTTTTCTTTACAACACAATAATTGCTTAGCATGGCCACATTTCCTCCGGTGTGACAGGAGGCATGTTACACCTTTCCTGTGCCATGTTCAGCCTTGGGGTGTCCAGAGAATGGCTTGCAGGTTGGCTGGCCTGAGGAATGACGGCAATTACTTTAGAGGTTTTGAATAGTTCCCCTCCACAAATATCTGACCCCGTCCTACCTCTGGCTGACTTAGTTTCATAAGTAGCAGGAGAATAAAGAGGAGTGTTTACCATACAAGCAAAGTAGTGTCTGCTCAAATCAGTTGGTTTGTGGCTCTGGTTTACTTTGACCTAAGTGGTGCCTGCTTCCTCTACAGGGATTCTGTGTTCATAGAGGGTCCATTCTGCAGGCCTGCATGAACCTTTTTGTATATATGTTTTTTAAAAGACTCTGTGGCACTTTCCTACACAGTGTATGACACGCATTGTCACCATGGGTTTGAAACCGGTTTGGTTGTGTTCGAGGTTGGACTGCATTGTGCTCAGGGTAAATAGGTAAATTACAGGGGAGCTATTACAGCGTCTGGGAGGCCGTCTGCCTTGACTATCATCTACATGAGCAGAAGCCTCTGTGCGAGGCTGTGGTCCCAGGCTCCTCCCGAACACAAGTTAAACTAGGAAACTCTTCCTGTTTGGCATTTGCTTCTGTTCAAATTAAACCTGGCAAACACTCCTGTGGAGCTCTCTCTCTCTCTCTCTCTCCCTCCCTCGCTCTCTGCCCTCATGCTGCTGTCTTTACTTCATGGTCCCGATGCAGCTTTAAAAGTTGATCTGAGTGGATGCAGTTTTCTATTTCAGGCGTCCTACTAGATCAGTGGTTTTTAAAAATCTGCTTTTTCACCCCAGCTCCTTCCGTTTAATTCACATGTGGACATATCTATTGGTGAATAGTCTTTTAATACCAATAGATTCGCTGAAGCACTCTTGCTGATCACACTAAATCGGAGTCCTCAGGTTACCAGCTTGACATTTGCTGTCATGATCTTCCTAAACATATTGCCCTTTTCTAAATTACAGGAGATATTTGAACTACGCTGGGGGGAAAACTCAAGAGACAGAAGCCTCAGTAAGCCTTCAGAATTTGGTAACTTAATTTGCCAAAGAAATTGCTCAAGCTTTTAACTTTGGTAGTGTGGGTTAATGTTCGGTTGGTTTATTCTCGACAGTCAGGGGTGGGTGGTGGTGTTTTGTAGTGTGTATTCAGAGAGGAGGGTGGGTAAACACAATTGCAGTATTCAGTACTTCAAATGACCAAATGTGTCCAGGCTGCTTTTAATATAAAAAATAAAAATACTTTTTAAATTTAGAATATTCTGCGATTGCAGAGGCAGGTACCATGAGTTTGTCTCTCAATCATGTTTTAACTGCTTACAGCATCACTGATTGGGAACAAAAGGTGTGTTTTTCTTTATATTGTTCATAATTAGAATGTGTGGTATCGTACAGTATGTGCACATACTTGAAAACAATTGCAAAGAGACCTTCCTGTTTTCCCAGCACAAAGTGCTACAAATCCATTAGATCTATATATTCTGGTCATCAACTAATTGCGAATGTTGTCTGACCAACTCTTTAAAAACAAAGATATTCAGTTTGTTATTACATGTGAAAAAGAAAAATCAGAAATTCCATAACATTTTAAAATCTGAAAACAGAAAATATTTATCACATTTGTTCAAACAATGAACTTAACTGTAAAATAATGCTCATCAAAATATAACTAAAAATCAAAGAGAAATGTGGGTGATTTTCCTGTTGCTATACTCCTCGATGGAGTGAGTGACAGCTTCAGTTCTACTTGGCTACAGGTCAGCTGGAAGGTTGGTGGTCTGAGGATGGCCCTGCATACCCAGCATGCCCGGCAGAGCTATTGTTTTGGTAACTTCCCCAGAGGACTTGTTATGACATGGTTCACACCCACCTCACTGCAGTGAACATTGGATCTTACTGGACTGAGCCCACTGGAAGAAACACAAAACACAGCTTGCTTTCCCATTCTGGTCAGACTTCAGATCCTTCATGTTGGCAAATGTGGACTGGCAACTTTCTGCTCCATCTGTTTGTATCCACCGGCAACCCTGTCTCCTCCTGGTTACCTGTCTGGTCCCTCAGATAGTGAAAAAAACACAATGATGTTGTCGTAAACTTATCAGAATTACAAGCAACTCATCGGGCAACATTTCTGTAATTTTATGTAAACTTCAAGTTTAGGCCAGATTCATTTTTAGAATATTGCAGCCTGGGATGTCTCAAGGGAGTACGCACTATAATGCAGTTATTTCCCCACGTGTACATTTGTCATTGTGGCTTTGAATATGTTGAATGTCAGCCGGGTATGCAGAGGAAATGTATTAAAAGATAATTGACGTCAGGCACCCAACTGGCCTGGCGAGGGCAGGAAAGACGGATTGGGAGTTGCTGCCACTGCAGGTGGCCTCCTCCACTGAGGAGTGAATTCAAGGCCATGCTAATCTGGTATAATATTGATATATGAAAAAATAATTAGATAAGTGGATGTTACCGAGTGGAATATTTTCACCTCTTCACGAGGCCAATATTGGCTCATAACGTGAGTTATCATGAGGATTATAGATCTCATGAGCAAGAACACATTTACATTGCCTCTTGGTATTTTAAAGCTCTTTGAGCTGCTTAAATAGTTTTTGATTAAAAGAGGTGGATTCTACATTCTATTAAATAAAATGGCGGCAAACAACTTTCACGCTGTCGGTGCATGTTCCTGCATGTGAGCTCCATAACGTACATGCTCCATACAGCTGATGGAGTAGCACCCCCGGGTCCCCCTCAGGTAAACACTGTTCGCTCAGTCGGCACTTTGGCCATTGTTTACGCCGTTAGCCGCAAACCGCCGGCTTGTTGAGAGCCAATCAAAATGCTCCCGATCTCGCACCTTATCTTGTGCAATACTGTTGCTTTGTCCGCGTCCTTTATCAGCTTATTCTTCTGTTTTGCGATCTATCTTTAATAGACTTCACGGAGCTGCACACAAATAGGAGGAACGCAAACATTCCACACTCTGACGTCAACTTCTGAAAGAGCAAACGCGTCAACCCGCCGGTTAAAGTAACTGCGCCCTTAAACATGTTTTTCTTCTTATAGCTATAAACTGAAACGTATGTCTGTACTGACGGGGTGTGATTTGTGTCTCATTTATGGTCTGATGAACAGTAAATCCACAACATGCAGTGAATCGCTGTTTTCCGAGCACCTCATGTGGAAGCTGGTGTCATCTCTTCGCGCCTCGCCCACTTTCTCTGGTGCTCGGTGGGTGAATTGGGCTCCGACCTGGGGGTGAGGTCACACTCTGATGGCACACCCTCATGGAGTATTTATAGCGCAGCACTTATGTTCATTGTAAAGAAACGACTCTGGCGTGACCCATTCACTAATTAGCAGGTTCTAGTCTGACGCTCCCGAGTCTTGTTTAGAGGAAACATGCTTACACAAAACATTGGGTGCTTCTTCCAAAGATCATGATTGTTGTGTCAATGTTTTCCCCACACAGTGATCAACTTGTCCCACCCCGTCTGCAACCCTCTTCACTATCTAGAATAGACCTTTACATCTAGTACATGCGGGGGGTTTGACTTTCTTTTTTTTGTGGTTTTCTTGACATGTTTGAGTTTTTTATTTATCATCTGACAAACGGAGAAAGAGGAGCAGGCTTTTTTTTCCTCTAGGCTGTTCATCTTAAAATGTTAACAACCCTATAAAAAAAGGAAATTGAATTAAAATGGAGGAAAAAAACAACATGGCAACAAATGGAAATCAGCAAACCAAAAGGCGCCATTGATTTAATAATCCTCGGCTACGTTAAAAAAACATATTTCTAGCTGGTTCATCTTCATTTGATTTCACCTAATGTAACTTAATCTATAGAGTAAGTCAAACCGCTTGTCTGTGCTCCTGGAAGAACGTTGAAGTAAAAAAATAAATAATAATCTGTTTCTGATTCCTGTTCTGTTTGTAATCTGACCATTTCTGAAGTAATTTACAAAAGATAAAAAACAACCGACTGCACGATCTGTAGCCTTTATGTCGGCGCCAGACTGTTTAGCAGATTAGACGTCGGCCAGACTTTCTCAAAGCTCCGGCGCTGCTGCAGCGCTCCCCTTTTGTGAGGACGGCTCTTTTGTGGCCTTCCTCCCCATTTCGGACGGAGAGGCTGACGATGATTTTTTTTCGTGAGAATGTCAGAGAAGTGACGATGTGTGGCTAATTATTGGCTAAAACTGTCTGCGCTCCCCCTGTGTGCATGATACCATTATCACTCCATTTACAGCTTTGGCTAAAAACCTCAAAGGCCATGTGAAATATTTAATAATCATGTCGCTGCATCCAAATATAAGAGACACGACTCCTCCGATCAGAGCCCTGTGCTACGCCAGGAAGAATATCAAATATCAAAGAGCATCAAGGCTGCGTTTACTCAAGTTTCCGACGGGCCGGTGTTCAGTCTAATTGGTTTGCAGGGCCTTGGTGCCCCTTGACCTTGTGTGCTACAAACTCATATAAGCACATATGCTCTCCGGCTCCTTCAGCCACCCCTGACGACTGGATGTTTATTTGGAGGAATTTACACTTCAACTTGTGCAGGGCAACCGGCTCCCAGCGGTCCGGCCAGGGCTGAGCTCCTCATCCCTGGCCGGCCTCCACAGGTTTGTTTGGTATCGCTGCTGGTCGAGGTGCCGGGGAATATGTATTTACAGCCCGGTTCAGCCCCTTTTAGTTTCGTGCAATGGTGGAGTGAGCTGTGAGCACTTGGAGATGGGGGGAGTTGAGCAATGCCAGCAACACATTGTCAGAGGTTTCCAGTCAACAGATGGCACCCAGTACAGCTGTAAGGAGTAGGCTTTCACGTCCAGTATAGTCCGAGGGCTTTAAGTGACCTTTACATTCGGTCAATTACAGGAAATTGAATTTTTATTGGATTATTTTAGGGGACAAGAGTGTGCGGTTAATCCCAGTCTTTGCTATATTAAATAGGTTGATGCTGTTTTGTTCTCCTCGTCTCTCGTATTGGCCTGAAGTTATAATCATGTTGAATGGAAACAGTCAAATGCTTCCATGTCTTCAGGGACAGCTTTACTTTTTAATTAGAATCTGAGAATGTTTTTTCTTCAATGTAGCTCCTTTTAAAAAATGAAATCTCCACACAATGAGCACTTTGTTAATATTTGGGCATAGCCATGAAGAAGGAGGTGAGGGAAAGCTCATAGGAAGGTGGAGCGACTCCCCAGTAACTCACTCACGCCCCAAAGCCTGGTGCCGGAGGACGATGTGCCCCCACATTGCTCCTCGCCCGCGTACTACAGGTGTCGTGTGTGTGTGTGTGTGTGTGTGTGTGTGTGTGTGTGTGTGCGGTGTTCAGTGAGAGCACTGAGGAGCGGTGAAGTCACTTCTCACGAAGCAGGAACAACAGGGAGGAGATCACAAGCTTCTACTCTGACTGTCATGCATTATTCAAAATAGAGATTAGCGCACTGCTGGAGGATTTAGGATCTAATTATCATAATCTATGTGTTGTTTGGTTGTACATTACAATAGAAGTGGTGTAAATTAGCATAAACCTCCCACTAATTTGGCGTAGAAAGTTAAAGTGTCTTGAAAAGTTTATTAAATGTGAAAAAAGTATTCATTATAAATATTGTTCAGTTGTAATGCATACATTTCTTTAACATCCTTTTTATGTTATTTTCTTACACAACCTTAAGAGCCGGCTTCATTGCAGTTCACTAAATATTCTACTATTCCTTGAATCCTCCCGGTGTGAGAGCTACAATCCTGTTGTGGTATTTGGTGCTATTAATGAACGGCGACCCAAATGTTTGTACGGTGTGAGGACGGCGCCGGTTCCCTCTGGAGACGTCTCGTTCAGTAGAGCCACCGGGCCCAATCGGACCCGCTTCATCAGGCAGGATTTGGGAAAGCCTATTCATAATTGATGAACGGACGGTTAAAGACAAATCGGATGAACTCCTGTTAACCTTCTTGTACTTCTTGGATTTTAAACTAATGCTAAAAGTTAGGTTTATTATACTAGAGTAGCCATTATTTTGTTGGACTTAAGGGTTCGGGAAGGGCCAAATAATTAAAAGAAGGTCGGCCAGCCAGAATGTGAATATGACCTGAACCGAATGTGCGGTTCCACAACCTGAGATGACGATGGATCCTAATCAACCTGATAACATGTTGCTCTCTGTCTGTTCTCAGGGAGCGGGGCCACAGCAGTGGTTCAAGCCGCCTGCTGTTTACCACGCAAGGAGAGGGTGGCCATCAAACGCATCAACCTGGAGAAGTGCCAGACGAGTATGGACGAACTCCTGGTAAGAAGCCCACAACACCGAGGAGTCGACGCCTCTTAGACTGAAGGTCCAACTGCTACTGAACATCATTTATTTTGGTCCGCCGCAGCCGATAAAGTCTCGTATGAAGCGATCAAGTTCCGTCGTTGGCAGAGCAGACGGGTTAGCGACCCGCTGGGTTCACGGCTCGTCCCAACGGCCAAACAAACACTCAGCGGTGGGCGAGCGCGCCGCTCGCGCCCGTTGGCCGGCGAGAGAGATAATTAACTTGGCTGCTCAGCTGCAGCTCATTAAACGCCACACAGACAGACCTGCAGATGTCCCTTTGGTCGAGTTGGATGCTGGTCATCAACACGCCTCTGCCCATGACACGATGACACGTACCTTGTCTCTCGTTCCCTGCGGCGTAACACCGGTACTCTATCAATTTAATTCAATTCAGTTTATTTGTATAGCCCATTTTCATAAATTACAAATTTGTCTCAGAGTGCTTTACAATCTGTACACACAGACATCCCTGCCCCAAAACCTCACATCGGACCAGGAAAAACTCCCAAATAACCCTTCAGGGGGAAAAAAGGGAAGATCAACCTCCCGGCTGTCAATCAGACGCCAACACGCCCGTCCAGCCGGCTTTAAAGCGACACTATGTAACTTTTCCACCTTAAAATAACAGCTTGAAAAAAATGGTGCCGCTACAATGACTTTTAATATGGCGATTTGCGCCTCCGCCACGCCATCGGGGGTCTGTGGCCAGAAAACTGTTGTATGTAAGATTTTGTCGCCGCCCGGTCGCAACCTGTATAGTACCCAGATGTACTTCGACCTGCTTTCTGGCAGTGATTACGCAATGTCACATAGTGCCAGTCCACGCTCGCAGGTGACCTTTTATTTGCTCCGCTACGCGTACAGACAGAATGACATGCTGCTGTGGTGATTACCGGGCCGCGACTGTGAGCTCACTAGCCGGAAGAGCCATATATGGCTGGAGAGCCAGAGGTTCCCGACACCTGATCTGTCGTAACTGGGTATTTACGACACTGAAGTAAACGTTAAATACCTGAAGGGGGCGCTACAAGGGAAAAGTTACATAGAGTCGCTTTAATACAAGGTACGACCGAATGAGATTTCAGTCGGCCTCGGAACGTCTCCGTGACCTCGGCAGCTCGTCCCTCCCAGCACCAGAGTTCATTTTGGGCGTTGTCTCCGTGGTTTACCGTGTGCACGGAGTGAGTTCCATCTCTGCTTGTCATTACTCGGTGTCTCCGAGCCCCCCTCCAGTCGTCCCCATCACTTCAAACACTGCTCTGGTAAGTTCTCCGAAGAAGGGCTCCACTTACTGCCAGGAAACCATTAGACCACCATGGGACATCCTCCTGAAGGCCGTACGGGGTCTTTACGCCCTCCATGCAATCTGGTGCCGAGCGCCGTACATAACTTAGGGTGCGACATGTGCTTTACGACTTTGCTCAGGAGGCGGAAGGATTACATCGGGCTCCTCTGTGGAGACGATCAGGTGCTCCACATGTGGTCCAGCTTTGGAGATGGCAGGGAGTTTCTTGGGTGCAATATAGAAAATTGCATCTTAGCTGTCCATAACCTTTTTGTTGACGTCAGGTTTCGTTTTGATTTCCAACTGAGATCGCCAACTGTTAAATGAGCTGTTGGTGGATTAAACCACAGGTGCGATTGGTGGATTGTTCCAGTCCGCGGCTCTTTTCATCCAAATGTCTGCGAAGGTAACTTGTAACCTGCAAGCTTTTTATACGTGAGCATGGAAGATAACTTCGAGCTAATCATTCGAAAAAATCAAGACGGTTTGCTGTCCCGGCTCTTCGGGGGTGGAACGAGCTCCCCACCAACATCAGGACAGCAGGAAGTCTCTACAGCTTCTACCGGAAACTAAAAAACACATATTTTCCGATTATACCTTGAATAAAAACAGATTAGGAATTCAGTAGCACATGAATGGCACTTATGGTATTACTTATGGTAATACATATGGTATTAACTATATTTTTGTCGTTTGGCTTTCTTGAAGGAATGTTACTTTTGTGATTCTTGTTGTTCTGAGTTTGTACTCATGGTTGATCCACTTATTCGAAGTTGCTTTGGATAAAGGCGTCAGCTAAATGACATGTGATGTCATGAGTCATTGCTTGAGATGTCTCACTACTCACTCGCAAATACTAAATCGAGGACAAACTCTTCCCCGCCCCCCAAAGATATCTGGAACATGAATTAGGGGAATAATGCTCTTGGATTCTTGGAGCAGCCGGTCACATAGAATGCAGCAAGGTCGGATTTCCTGCCCGTGTCTCGTCTCGTCTCGTCTCGCGCCCCCCCCCCCCCCCCCCCCCCCCAAACCACCCCTCCAATTCCACAGCCTAATTGCTACCTAGCTGAACAGCGAGGATGTATCAAATTGAACCCAGAAGCAGCTTCAGAAGAAGATGCCACGAGTTTAAAAAGAAGCAGGTCTTAAATCTTGCCTGTGAAATTCGTTAATGTCTGGAAAGCGGTGATACCTCCGTGTCTCCACACGCCGTGGCATGTAGTAATTATTCCGGGCAGTTTGACGGACAGGCGCTTTCGAGTGATTCGAGCTACATGAGATGAGGAGTAAGAGGACGTTTGTTTACAATTTGACTGCGTTCACTTAGAGTTCTTGCATATTTACAAAAAAAATTACTATTATTAGCGTTAATTATCTGTCGAAACTTACGGGAAACGACATGTGTGATCCTATGTGGTAACGGCTGATGACCAACACGGTATCGATAGATACATTTCTTTATCGCTTTAAAACAATAGCGAGAGTTGGTGGTAAAAATGGTGGTTTACGGTAGAGGAACGCTGAATCACGCGAAGAGAAGAGATTCACACGCATATTTAATGTTCTCAGCGTTGGCATCACATTTTCATAGGTTCCCCAATCTATGGCAGATCGGCGGTTGCGTGTCTGTTTGTGCGCGGCGGTGCGATTGGGTCCCAGTGTGTGTGTGTGAGTAACTGATGGTGACGTAACATGGCTTATAGTGGCTTCTCTGTGTTTCTACCGTCAGTGTGATTCTGTGGCACCAGTTTGTGACCCAGCACTGTATTCTTGTGACAATAGGTCATTTATTTTGTGCTCAGTTTCAAGGTCCTCCGACTCCCCAAACACTGCAGAGATAGAGACGAATAAAAGATTGGCATTATGGGCTGGTCTACTTCCTGGAGAACCTCTATAGAATGTGAACGCTAATCCCATTGAAGGAGTTTAGGGGTTAGCTCTTGGATTTTGCAGGGTGTCAATGATCATTTATGAACCCATAACAAGATAGAATAGGCAAGTGTCAGTTCTACTTCCTAAATAAACCAATGTGACATCACTCATGTCACAATAAATGTCCTATTTGACTGTTTACTACTTTATTGCTGCACAAACTTGACTTGAATTTGACTTGACATGTGAGATATCGGTCAAAAGGGACCGATGACTATCAGCTGATTGTACACGGTAGAAAAAAAATGTTTCTATTTCATTGGCTATTTTTTGTTGGATTGAACTTTAACCTGAATCCAAACCAAGAATAATAGAATAGCATCCGCAACAGTTACTGTTCAGGTTTATTTTCTTATTCTAAGGCTTAATTGTTGATTTAAAAAAAATCCTGTCTGATGCAGTGGGGAGGCAGAGAGACAAGTGCTAATGGTATGTGTATCAGTGCACAGATGATGATTATTAAAAGTCTCTTGACAATGATGTCCGACACGGGGACTCAAGTCCACGATTTAGACTCAAGTCACACACACACACACACACACACACACACACACACACACACACACACACACACACACACACACACACACACACACACACATACATAGACTGAAGACTCGTCCTCAAAAGACTTGAAACATTCATTCATCATTACACAATGTTCAGCATTATGGATACACCTGTTCCAGCTGTGCTTCTCACTTACCATGTACAGTTTTCTTTTTAATGATTAGAATATTTACAAGAGCACACAGTTCTTCACAGATCTCGCTGCTTAATCAAGCTTTCAAAGTGCAACAGATTGATGCATTCAAACTGGACTTCTATTCATCTTTTAAGAAGTATCAGAATGTTATGCTCTGAATCTAAATGTATCCACATGGTATACAAAATAGTATCGGCTCTCAATATTTTTCAAGCTATTGTATTTGCAACTCCAGTATCGTGACGGCACTGATACGGTATGCCAATAGATAGAGGAGTGACGATGACACAGCTGCTACGTGCTTTGAATTCCTTTGAAAATAGTCATGAGGGTTTCTCAGCCGACCGGATGTGATGCCGAGGATAACGGAGCGCTCATCGCCACCCGCCCTCTGAAGGCCTTGTGTATCAGAGTGAGGTCACTGCCACGCCCACCACCAGACACACAGTGCTTCCCTGTTTTAGTTCTCATTGATGATAATCATTCTGTATTTGGTGGTTTCTGGAATCCTGTAGTTGACACTTGTTATGATATTTGCCTATGGGGATAACTGGGACACGTGCACTACGCTCAGGACCATTTACGTCTTGATGGTTCGCCCGCTCTACGGACGAGGATCTATCATCGGACGGACGTCACCCGTTGAGCGACGTTGCTGCTTCCGTTCACAACCCACTTTGATGCAGCGTCGCCGTACGATGATCCAAGACCAAGAGTCTCTCGCAGTGTCTGCTGGAAAAGATGTGAAACCTGCTACATCACCATTTCCTCCGTGTTATCCCATTGTTCTCCTGTTCTGGTGTTACCCTGGCCCACGGAGCTGCGATGACCTTCCTATTCCACAGAGGAGGGGGGGGGGGGGGGGTTGTAGCAGCCAACAGGCTATGTCATTATTGTTCTCCCTCAGCCGCTAGTATCCAGAGACTGAATGACAGGGGAGGCGACCCGCAGAGCTCCCTGTCCAGGCGGACTGCAAGTTATTAGATTGCTTGATATTTAAAAAAAACGCTCTAGTTTAGGAGGACCTTTTTATTAACTAATGTTTTCGGCTGGAGTTGTTTTCAGGCTTGTGTACCTGTCATGGTTCAAAACTCTCAATGTCTATTTTAAATAACACTGAACGTTGGGGAGATACGGTCATTTGTGGTGCGAGCCATCATTAGATGAGAAGGTCAATATTGATTTGACCTCAGTGCATTCAATAAAGAGATGCTGCAGGTCTGGCACATGGTAGTATAGCTGAACATGGAGGCTGGGAAAAGGGGGGGATGGGTCATATGATGCGATGTATGAAACTTCCTGTATTTAAGACGTGGAGCTGGGGTGGATGTCAAATAGTTGTATTTTCTCCAATTTGTTACTTACATTGAAATGTAAAATGAAGTTCCCATGAAGGGTTTCTATTGTTAAATACATTCTGCATGATAACGTTTGATGTCGCCCAAGGGTGGTACTAGGGAGAAATGTTATTCGTGATTGGACAACTTATCATTTCATTTAATTGTGTATTAATCTGTTGATTCTTAATTCATTAATTATTTGGAATATCTTATAGAATATGTATCAATATCAATCAGAACATAAACGTCATTTAATTTGGCTTGTTTTGTCCAGCCAACACTCCCAAACGCAAATAAATTAAATAAACTGGTCAAATAATTGATTTGACTTTTTAATTTTTAGGTATAGGTAGGTAATATAGGTAATATATTTATTTTTTGGCTATTGATAGTTTAAAGATGTATTAATAGTATTATATACACACACACACCCACACCTTGCTACTACAGGATTATAACTAATAATATGTATGCTGTAAAACCTGAATTTACACAAAATGATGACGTGATCAGGTGTCAGATTACATCACTTCTTTTGGGTCAGTGTCAAAAAATACGTCTGTCATTGGATCATCTGACGCGTTTGTACATTTCTGTGTTTATCCTCCTACAGAAAGAGATTCAAGCCATGAGCCAGTGCCACCACCCCAACATCGTGTCGTACTACACCTCGTTCGTGGTGAAGGACGAGCTGTGGCTGGTCATGAAGCTGCTCAGTGGGGGTGAGTGCATATCTCTTCCAAAGTCATCTCCCATTATCTGCCCTATCCTTTATTAAAATACCCGTGATCTTCCGCCTGTCACTCTGAATGTTTTTCACAGACCCTAGATGGGTAAAAATATCAATCTCAGTTTTTAGAATAGGAGTAATCACTTGCGGCGTTGTGTTATATCCCAGTTCAGTTGGCTGTGTGCACACAGGATTTGATTTGGTGTATGGTCCTGGTCTTAGTTATATATTAAGGCGGTCCAGAAGGGCCCCTTGTGACGAGACCGGGGCAGTAGGAAGAGCGGGGCGGCTTACTGCCGGTGGTGTTGGCTGTGATTGTAGGGAATGTGACAGCACTGATCTTTATTGTGTCCCATGTGAGCTGCAGCTCTTTCCGGGCTTTAACTCCGTAACAGTGCAGGAGTTAATGACAGGGCAGAGCTAATAACAGCCCGCAGGCCGGCATCATGGCACTCATGTGGCAGCGCTGCAATTAACTAGTGAGAGGAGCACGAGGAGAAGGCCACCATGTAGAAAAAGACCTCAACATGCGACAGTTGCATCTGCTCCCGATTGTTTTCTTCTTTTTATTTTTTTACCGGTAAGTGGCATGTTTGTGGTTCTGGATCAGCCTTTCTACAGAAGACCTGAGAGGGCTGCCAGACACAAACATGTAGATTCAGGCGTCCTGTCCCAAGGATTCCACAAGCAGCACGCTCCGTCTAGCGGGATGAAGACGGCCCGATAAGACGAGTGCTCTTCTGTTTACCAAGAGTCCCCAATGTGCACTCGCTCCCCTCTCAATCCTACTTTCAGTCTTGCACAATAAACATTTACACTCCGTTTCCACCCTCCCTTGTTCCTCTGTGTAAACAGCGCCCTACTGTAATGGATAGCGCCCAGGTGGCGTGCCTGGCTCCCTCGGATACACTTGAGTCACGATCCGCTTGGCAGCCGCCCCGCAGCTGGGTCCGGGGGCGCTGTGCCCGCCGAGCGGCGCTCCAGCAGACGGCCAGCCTCCCAGCAGGCGCTGACACCACTTAAGATGGCCTCTCTGGTTCCCCTTATCCGAGTTAAACAGAGGCCTTTGATGTCGCATTTTTATTGTGCAGTGTAATTAAATGATGACCGTGGCGATGTCGTCATGGAGACGGACGTCAGACGAGGTCGGGTTTATAGAGCATCGCTCCACAGGACCGAGCATACCAGCCCCTATAGGCCAACCGCTGGTGGAAGACGGGTATCGGCTCCACGCTTGATCTGAAGAAGCCCCGACGGTGTTTTTAAACCGACGGTGTTTGTTCGCCGAGAGCGACGCGATGACGCAACCGAGTGCATTCCCACAGTACAGCAGAGAGAAGAATGTCGTCGGACCGTATAGCACGAGAACACTTGGGTTCAGAGGTGTTTTCACAGTTACCTCAGATGCATGGAGAGCGTCCAGGGTTCGTACGGTCATGGAAAATCTGGAAAAGTCATGGAATTTTAAAATGGTCATTTCCAGGCCTGGAAAAGTCATGGAAAAAACTAAAATCATAAAAGTTTTGGAAAAGTCATGGACATTGTTATAATCACGTGTTCATTGACGCCGAGTTTGAAATAATTAATGTTTTTTTAAAGAAAGACGCTCAAAATATAAGCCGGCGTACGCTCTCAATACACAACATTTTCCGAGGTTTCATTTTGGTCATGGAAATTTGGTTTAAAGTCATGGAAAAGTCCTGGAAAAGTCCTGGAAATCCATTGTTGAAAATGTGTAAGAACCCTGAGCGTCGTCTTCTACAGAATAATTGCTAAACATTCTGCAGCCGTTTGTAAGTGGCTGATGTGAGTTTCGCCTCATGGTGCTGGCGGTACGCTGCTGTTACTCTGCGTTTCTCTGCGGTGGATCGCTATGCCACTGCTGTTCTATTGGCTTAAGGCACTTATACAAGTTATGTCACTCATGTTAAACTTGCAGCATGATACTCGGCATGCCTCAGCAGTTGCCAGGTGGGGATGGGTGCGCTTGAAAAGCCGGGTTTTGGCCTGCTTCCAGGTGGACTCTGGTGCCGTTCCAACCGCTCGGCCGTGAGAGCAGACGTGTGATTTATGGCATCGTTTCAGGGAGATCGATCTGCAGGAGGAAATCTTCTAATTGATCCGTATGAGGCCACGCTTATAAGTTATTCATGCAAATCCACACGTCAGCGTGGTATTTTTCCTGATTAATAGGTCAAAAGCTGTTTTAGAACTGCTTGTGTCTGACTCTGTGTACTTTGTGGGTTCATTAAGTTCACCTCCGAGTGTGTGACGGCGATCCCACAGTATAAGCCCTGAATCATTACTGTTCAAGAAGGTTTTGTACCGCCTGTCAGTCATTATTCATAACATGCAGTCCATTTGCGGTCCACTGATGGTGCTGATGAAAAGTTATTTCTTTGTAAAAGCTCTTTGTGTCACCGGATAACTTAAATATATATGAATCAAAAGCATTCAATTGCTGCACAACCCGCCTGTCATCACTGGCATTTGATTCCCCCACGTGGGTCCTGATGATGCCTGACAGTCGCCAAAACTGTCCAATCAGCGAGACACCTGTCAGTGCGCCTGACTACGTGTTCACTATTGGCCTCTTGTTGGCTCTCTGTATCCCATGTACTGTTAGACTTTATGTTGTGTTGTCCATAAACAAGCAGATCTAAATGGCCTCATCCTCGGTCAAGACGTCCCTCGCTCCTCTTTGAAGGTCAAACTGGGTTCTTCAGGACATTCCTGTTGTGGATGCAAAGGGTGCAGTGGCGTTTCTACATTAGGGGCAGGCGGGGCTCTGACGCACCACATCCACCAGATATTATCTGTTATTTCTTTATTTTTAATGCAAAGTAGCGTGACCTGTACACCGTTAATGAGAGAAAATATAACATACAGTCAGATCAATGCCAGTTACGGGTTAGTTAGGTATCGCTAGATTTCGACAACTTTGGAAGAGTTTTTTAAGTAATGAGAATAACGTTCTAACAGAATGACTGCTGGATTTTTAACAGCAAAGTCATCGAGAGCTTTGCTCAAGCAAAGAACCATCGCGCAAACTTCCTTTTTAAGTGATCGACATTGGTGAGTCGATACTCTTTTTTTTTTGAGCTGAAGGACATCGTCTTTTTGACAAAGTTTTGTTTAATAAATTATGCAAGTTATTTAAGCTATGCCAGTCTAATCTTTTTACTTTGTTGCAATCATTTTACTTTAACACTGTATTATAGTGGGTACTATGTTGCGGTGCGTTAAAAATGCAAAATATTATTACATTGTTGAGTTGTGCTGAGCGCTTAAGCATGTGAAATGTATTTGAAATAGGATTTCTGCTCTCTGCTGCCACTCCAAATGCAGCCCATAGTATATCTGACTGGTCTATATAGGCCTACTTTAATAATCAGCTAGCCCTATTTCTGTGACGGTGACATGGCGTCATAGAAAATCGCCCCACCAGAAATGTCCGACTAAAGCCGCCACTGGCAGGGAGCAACTGTTTCCTTAGAGCCACCGACAGCGGGACGTCCACTGAAACCCGCGGGGACAGAATGCGAATCGCGCCAAAGAGGCGGAAGTGTTCCCAGGAGAACGACGTGCGGCCTCACTGCTGACGAGCTCCGTGGAACGCCAGTCATGGTGGCGCCCAGCTGAAGGCTGATTGGTTCAACTTGGCCTACGAAGAAACATTTGACTTTTCACTTCTTCTTTTTTGCTGACAAAGAGCTTTAATGGGGACTTCAGATTCGTAGAGTCAGGACAAATAAATTCTGTCGTGCAAAATGTGTTTATTTTGGAGGAATCCGTCAGTCAATCCTTTGCTTTGACAACTTGTCGCCTCTAAGCCCCGCCCTCCCGCTCCCCCTGCAACATTGCTTGGCATTCCCGGTCCGCCTTTAGCACAGTTGGCACCGGCTCTCATCTCCTTCGTTCCCTTGCCTCACCCCTTCTACTCTCTCATCCTCTCGCTCAGTCTCTGACCAGGAGAACAAGAAGACTGTAAAGGTGATGTCACTCGATGAAGTAGAGTCCAATCATGTTTTTCTTTACACCTTTACCATTTTCGTTTTAAATCCTGAGAGAAAGACAGAGATTTAACTCATCCAGCATGTAAGTGAAATGCTGACTGAGCATTTTCCTGAGTCTTCACATGCTCTACGTGATTCATCCCGTGTGATATAAACTCTCATATAAAACTCTTCCTCTGGGGCCTTCGACAGGCACCGTCTCAAACCAGGCCAAAAGGTGTCATTTGTCTTGGGAGTTGTAGTCTTTCCCGTGCTAAATGAACCTCTGGATTGTTCGCCTGTCAGTCGGTGTCGGCGTGTTGAAACAACCTAACGAGGCGTGAAGAGTTCAATCAGAGGAATTTAAAAGAGGCTGACAAGGCTGGCATTTAGTGATCCCCCAAAGCCCACATCACGCTGTGTGTGTGCACTTCAGAGTGTTCTCCTCACAGTGCCAACTCTGCTGAAAGGAGACTTGTCAGGAAAAGGAACTATTCTCTATTTGTTTGGCTTTTCTTTGTCTTCCTCAACACTTCTCCTATTCTCTTCAAGGAAAGGTTTAACACTTTGGGGGAGTATTTTCTTATCCTGCGGCTAGTTGGATGACGAGATTTAATACCACTCTTCTCATCCAACTCTTGGCAAGACTATTTGATTCAAGGTGTATAGATAATGGAGTTTAGGAGCAAGGAGTTAACTTCTCGTCTCCAGATGAGCGAGCAAGGATGAGCTCCTGCTCATTAGCTTCTTTGTATAATCAAAACATAATGCGTTGGCTCTGAGCCCCCCCCCCCCTTAAAGTGATTATATTTCCAACGCCTGCTTTCCTCCGACTCTTCTCCATTGTCACTTGTCACTTCCTCTCCTCCCTCCCGCCCTTTCAGACAAGGAGGTGAGCATCAGACTGAGCAAAGAGGAGGGGAACAGAGGAGACACAAAAACATTACGTCTAACAGGCTGCCTTTTCTAAATGAGCTTCAAAGAGCCGTCGCAAAGGAGACGCCAAGCTGCACTATGAGGTTACACACACACACACACACACATGCCCACACACACACACGCACACGGCGGCATTCTCCCGCCTTTCCTCATCCATCCTCTATTTGAATGGTTATGGTTTCCTCGCCGCTGAATCCTTTTTGCTGCCGTCACTGCACGAAGAACCCGTTGAACCCACCGTCTCTCTCTCTCTCTCTCTCCCTCTCTCTCTCTCCCGCCCTCCCTCCCTCCTCCTCTCTCACTCTGCCTCCGTGTCTCGCTGCGTCTGCGACTCGCTGCAGTAACACTGTCTCGTCTCCGGTGGCCCGTCGTCGCCGGCACCAAGGCCCGGAGTGATGGAGCAAATAGATAACTTTGCCCTCGCAGCCTGCCGCCGTTTCCAAAACACGATCCATTCCGACCTGGGACTGTATCGCGGACAGTCTCTCAGGGCCTTGAAAAGGCCGTGTCTTTCGTTTGGCGTTTGGGTATCACTGCAGCACAATGCCGCTTGTCAGGCAAGCGGCGTTCTGTCTCCCCCCCCCCCTCGTTCACCAGCGACGGCCAACTGTCTGTCATACCGAATGCAAATGCCGAACCCCTTTTCAAAGAGATGCTCTTTATTCTGTGAAAAGTGGCACAAAGGAGATGATCCGCTGACTGCGGTGTGACTTGCATTCAGCAGGAGTCCGTCTGAGGGAGACACGGTGGCCTGCCAGGTCAGGGGGCAGAGCTGCACTGGTTCTCCATTCAGCCCGGGCAACTGGAGACAAAGAAACAGTTGAACTCTCGACCTCAAACGTGAACATGCACACTTATCGTGCATGCAGAGATCTGGCCGAGGGCCTTAAAGGCACAGGCACCCGGAAAGGGAATTAAATTACAGTCCCAGTGCGACGGTGTTGTCACAAAGAGTGTAATCCTCGGGCCGCTTGAAAGGCAGAGGAAGGACATGACTCCGACAGCAGCTGTGGTTATTTTAACTGGGCACTTTTTTCTGATTACCAGCTGTGCCTCCAACATCCAAATGAAACTCATTTGGGGGGAAAACCTCCATCGGCTCACAGGATTAAAAAAAATTATCATGTGAGCCGATGGAGACGATCTAATTAAAAGTCCCAAAAAATGCCCCCTGATGAGTGACATCATGAGTCCAAATTTCTTTGCTGTTTAGTCACTGCACCAGTTATTTATGTCTCATGTATCATCATAGATAACATAAATGTTCTTTAACAGTGGGTTTACCCTCTAAATAATTAATGTAAACACACATTATGATTCCCTCTCTAACACCCTGCAATTAATAAAGGAATATCTAATCTAATTTATCTTTTGCCCTAACTACATTAAAAGGTCAAGGTTATGTTTATGTTAAAGGATTTTTGTCTTGGCGCAGCTAAATCTTTAGTTTTTTTCTTCAATAAAGTCGATCTTACTGGAACTGCGGAGGAAAAAAAGCTCTTTGTGTATCCACAATCTAATTCATCCAACAAATATCATATTATACACACATCCTCTTGACTGAATATCTGCCAATTCATCAGGAAGTTTGTGTTTTCCTAATTATGTTTGAGTTTAGAGTCTGCCTAACAAATGATAAAGGCGAGCCTGAGGGGACTTTCTCATTGATCATCAGACCAGTAACAACTTATTTACCCGGCTATTCTAAAGACATCCATTGCTGGATAGTTTTCATTTCTCTCTGACATTGATGTTGACTATTGTGTTTTCAACAAAGAACAATGAAGCCTCCCTTTTTTGTAATTATTTTTTTATCACCCTGTGGTTTTCATGCAGGCTCTGTGCTGGACGTGATCAAGCACATCATCTCACGAGGGGAGCACAAGAGCGGCGTCCTGGATGAGCCCAGTATAGCCACGGTGCTGAAGGATGTGCTTGAAGGCCTGGAGTACCTCCACAAGAACGGGCAGATCCACAGGTAACACGCCGGGACTGGGATAACACTGACGAGTCTCTATTCCCACTCAGACCTCACCTCGAGGGTTTGTGAAGATGACACTTTCTCTTGTCTGGTTCTCCTCTAAAAGGTGTCCTACTAATAGGATGTCCTCCACGTGACTGCATATGACATCATGTTTTCATAGCGGAGTCTCCATTTGTGTTTGTGTTGACACTTTTGTTGCTGGGATGCTGACGTTGCTGACTCAAATAGCTGGATTTGTTATACCAATGTGGCCGATCTATTCAAATATATTCAATGTTTTTATACTATACACATTATATACTTCCTGAGTAAGTATTGACCAATATGCTGCTGCAATGAACAAGTTTACACTTGGATTGTAATTCGAGTTAAATGTAAAGATCTTTTACCAAATTACATATATATAAAAAATAAATAATTAAGAAACAATGTTTAAATCTCATGTTGCTTTGCACATCAAATAATCCCAGTCACTTCCCCACAGTTTATTAATTAAACACTGGTGTAGTCCAGGTGTCAGTATTGGAACTGAAAAAGTAAAATTGGTGCATCCCTTCTTTTTATTTAGCACACTGATATAAACCCCCACTATGTAGCTTTTCCCTTGTAGCGCCCCCTTCAGGTATTTAACGTTTACTTCAGTGTCGTAAATACCCAGTTACGATAGATCAGGGGTCGTGAACCTCTGGCCCTCGAGCCATATATGGCTCTTCCGGTGACGCATATGGCTCTTTTGAGTTTGAGTTTAAAAAAATAAATAATCTCCGCCCGCCCCCCTGTAACTTTCTCTATCGTGCCAGATTACAGCAAAAGTTAGATGTGCAATTTAAGGTCCCTTTCTTAAAGACGTCTTTGTTCTTTTATTAAACTAAACGTCTGTTATTGATCGTCTCCACAGCAGCGTCTCTCTACGCGTCTCGTTTACGCTTCTCCGAGCTCCAATGTCGGCGTGTGCGCGCATCGGAGCGGAGCAAATAAAAAGTCACCTGTGAGCGTGGACTGGACTATGTGACGTTGGTAATCACTGCCAGAAAGCAGGTCGAAGTACCGGGCGGCTCCAAAATCTTACATAGTGGAGTTTTCTCCCCACAGACCCCGGTGGCCATATTAAGTCATTATAGTGGCACCTTTTTTTTCAAGCTGTTATTTTAAGGTACAATTTTTACATAGTGTCGCTTTAAATACAGAGGCTCAAGATTTTTGTTCTTCAGATGGATTTAGTAGTTACAATTTAATGGGGATTTAAAAAAAAAAATTCTGATACAGATTAATTCATTACAACATATGGAATCCCATTTGCATATAAACTCTGCTAATGTCGACTCTTATTGGGTTCATTAATGTTCTTCTTGACAGAGCTGACTGTTTTTATGTTACTGTGACTAATTGTATCATTTTGTGACTCATCATGTGGTATCTGTTGCTTCCACACTCTCCATTGTTCTATGATCTTGTCACATATTCTTTTTGTTTTAGTAAAAAAAAAGTAATTAAAATATCTAGGAACGTATGCAAATACACAAATGTTTTTAGAGTGTGGTTTAATGCAAAGTAATGTATATGGACGTGTTTTGTATTCTAAAACATACCAAGGAAGTGTCATTTTAAGTAGGGCACTTTTACTCCTAAGGGTCAGCGTGTTACTGGGCTGAGACGAGTACATTCCCCAACAGGAATGCCACAAGTGTTCCAGAACCAGAAGAAGCAGTATTGATGCGTGTATTGCTTACCACTAAAGTGGTTATGAAGAATAGACCGAAAAAACTCTCACTATCTTTTTTTATCTATTTCAAAAACCGTCAGTGTTTTCTATGAAAGGAACACAACTATAAGTTGCTTCAATACCTCTGTAAAGTAGACCATGACTTCCAGGCTGACGTCATCTTTAAGAGGTACAGTATGAATATGGAATGTGTGACTGGCAGATTTGCGTGCCACAGGAAATGAAATCTCTCTTCTAAGCCAGTTCATGACCGCGCTAAACCCGACTCGGGCTGCTCCAATGAGCCCCGTCCACACACTGGCTGTATTTAATATTCCTCCTGACTTACTTGTTCATAGTCTCCTCTTCTCTCCCAGAGGCACGCATGTCGGTGAGACATGCTACACGTGTAAATAATGCATCGCTTTGTGGCTTGACTAAGTGCTCAGCAGCTCTCAGACATACCAACGGAGAACCGGAGAGGCGGGCTTGATTGAAGACGTTGGATGAGGAATGTGCAGATGAGAATTAACATTCCTTAACGTGGCAATAAGAAAACCGCTGCATCCTTTTCAATCGATGGGGGCAGGAGGGGATTTATGTGTCAATTAACAGGAGGAATCCGCTGCGGTAGGCCTCTGCCGCAGCGTTTAAGTATCTACTTCCAGCGTAATGTGACGGGGTGACCGATCGTTGCCAGAGAGGCGGAACTGTTTTTCCCAGATTAAACCTTCCTTCAACTCTACTGCCTAAGGAGACACACTGGGATCATCAAGAGATCATTCATTCGTCACCTCTGTCCAGCTCTGAGCTACGCCTTGTGAAAATGATGAAGTAGTGAAGTAATGCCGCGCGGCACCGAACGTCATCGCCGCGACGCGGCGGTCAGCTGATCGGCGTCTGCTGACGCAAACACGTCAGCGTTCCGCCCGTGTAAGCCGGATCATATGAGTCGAAGCCCCCCCCCCCCCCACCGGGTGACGGAGGGAGGGAAGCATGACGGGGAGGGAGAAGAGAGAAGGAAGTGTCACATGATGCGTTCCATTCGGTGCCAAGACGGCAGGAACGCAATTAGAGTCTGACGGCCCGGTGTAGCCTCGGCCAGACATTCACCACAAGACCTCCACATTCACAGCAGCTCGGAGAGGCCGAGGCTCACAGGTGACACTCGTCCTCTAACTTGAGCAGCACACGATATCAAAGGAAGAGTCTACATTTATTTTGGTTGAATCTCAGAAAAGCAGCTTGCATGTTAATTAGGGGGAAGCAGAGTTGGGGAGAGCTCTGCCTCGCTCCGAGGAGACATGGGAGGGCTCTGCTAATTACTCGGTATGTATTTTAGTGAGGATGAGGTTATGACTGCAGTCTCTGGGTGAGTCTCTTACTGTGGATTTAAAGGACAACTTAAAAAATAAAACTTTATTTGAAAGAAATGGATGGAAATAAAAAGATAGATAGATGGATACTTTATTAATCCTGAGGGGAATTTAAGATTTTATTTTTAGGAAAAATCACTAAAATCAGCAGAATGGAAAAAGCAATAAGGGAATACAGAGGTAACATCGTTTTTGGCACGGTGGAAGAGGCGAGGTATTTTGTCCCCATGGGAGACCCACGGGGACGGAGAGTCTCAATAAACCCTCTTTTACGGCCATGTCGGAGGCACTGGGAGCCTGGCACCAGGATGTGATGTCACAGGAGGCGACCTGCTGCATTATGAGCGATCAATCTTCTTGACACTTTCATGGCGGAGCTGTTCCCGCCCGGCTACTGCCCGGCTGTCATTTCACCAGCTCATAAATACACAGACCACCCATTCATTGTTCAATATTCTTTGAGGGCATAATACGTTTCAGTGTCTGGATTCATTTTTAATGAGCTTTAATGTCATCTAACAAGCCGACATAAGCATAACATGGCAGTTGTCCTTCAGGCTGAATTCCCTCCCCGACTATTGTAGGACGAGGCCCGGATCACGAGGAGGAGGACTTAAAACGCAGGTTGGCTTTTCTCCTCTCCGCTACAGTATTTCTTTGAACTTGCATGGTGCATTGTGTCACCACCTCCTCCTCCTCTTCCTCTTCCTCCTCTCCTGTGAATGTTAATGACTGTCTGCACTCTGCAGCCTTTTTCTCAGGGCATTACGGTCTGCTGCAGTGAGCCAAAGCCTCCGAGGTTCTTGAAAGATGTTCAAGTTGTTCTGTTGAATGGCTTCAAGCTCTGGATTCATTGCTTTGTGACAACAGTTGAGCTCTCATTTAACAACCTAACAAACTTAATTTCTTCTGACGACTCGATCGCGGTCGGTATGCGATGTCTATCCTAGTATTGGGATCAGTTTGGGGGCCCAGTGCTTTGCTCATGGGCACCATGGCGGCACTGTGATATCCATAGCCACGTCAACAGTGAAATACCTCAACAAATATTAGATGGGTGGGCACACCAACGTTTACAGACATTCATGTTTCCTTGAAGACGAGACCTGCTGACTTCGGCGATCCCCTGACTACCAGGCGGGCCCCGTTTTTAGTTTTGTGGGAAATATCTGTAATGGCTAAAAAACGAATGCATTCCTACAGCTATTTTTTGTGGAATGATGAGTTGCAGTTATTGTGCCATGGTGGTCAACTGGCCTGGACTGGACCGTCGTACCACATTATTAGCCCAGACTAAACCCTGAATCACAAGACATGAAGACATGACTGGACTCCTTGAGAGAGGCGACTGTGGTTACGTAAATCCAGGAAAATTATTTTCGGATAATCCTAAATTTGTCTTCCAGCCTCAGGTGGTCAACTCTGCACCTCAAGCTTTAAATCCTTAAATAGCAACTCCTCAAGATGACCAGCTGTAAATCACCCTCGGTGGAGCATGAGCGCGTTCATTCGAGCAGAGGGAGCGAGTGCAAGGAACTGGATGTCGATATCGCGGAGCTGCGATGTCTGTGCGGCTGGGGACGTTTCTAACGCCGCTCTTTTTAAAGGCTGTCGTGTCCATTTGACGTCCACCCTGGTGTAACCGTTGCTTAATAGAAGTTGTTTGGACACATCAAAGTTTGGCCACATGTAGGACACAGAGGCTCTTTCTGCCAGAGCCGATTACTGAAAACACTCCCAGCATTGATCCGGTCAACTTAAAGTCTGTGTGTCGGAGCCAAATCTGCATCCCAGCAGTAATGTTGTCCTTCAGGGGGAATCCCACTTTTTTGGCTTTCAGCAAATGTTCCAAATATGTGACGTATGCTGCATCTGCTCTATGGCTCACTTTATCCCCGTCACGACGAGATCTGTTGTTTTTCACTTCACTGGAGCACTCTCTGCAAAAGAGGCCTCAAGTATTTAGCAGCATTTCAGCAAAGATCTGAACTCTGACCCGCCAACTCGTGAGCCTTCAGCTCATCGTGTGTCTTTAACGCTTGTGAAGATTGTACTTCTTGTAGCTACCGAGGAGGAGCGCTTGAAGCCAAAGGGCATTCTTCACATCCACCACATTTTTGCTGCAAAACCTGAGAAAAGAAAGGTTCAGGGCCAGGTGATGTTTGCTAGTGAACCAAGAGGATGCATTTCCAGCTGTAAGCATGCTTTGCAGTGTTGTCTGAGACACACGCCTCTTTCCCATCACCATAATTATCTCTGCAGCGTTTGTCTCCTGTGTATCGGGCTTGTGTTTGGTCTGTCTGGATTGAAGTATATGCCTAACTAAAGTGGTGTGGTGAGCCTTTGTTTTTTGGATGCTGAGTCATGTCTCATATATAAATCAGTACTCCAAAGAATAGTTCTTTTTTACATTCATTGAGACCAATGTGTTTAGCACTATGGGCTCAAGCTGCAAGTGTTTTACTCCACTGCCCCCGCCTGGTAGCAATGTGAACTGCTTCCTTGTACTCTTTCGAACCATTAGTCTGCTTGTCAGTGCAGATTTAAGATCGTCTCCGGGTCATTTCTGCACATGAAATCTGTTAGAAGTAGTCGCAGGCGGTGTAACGGCCGACCTCTCTGGGATGTCAAAGTCCTTCTGATATCTTGTTCCTTCTCTCCCTGAACGCGTGGACAGCACAGCGAGCTGACGGATGTCCTCTGTGACGCTTACTTTTTTTATTTCCTTGTCTCACACTTGACCTTTCGACTTCATCTCTGAAGGTCTGTTGCTATGACAACTGTCTGGCTGGTGAAGTGGCAGTATTCATTCTGTGCAATTGTGTTCAAGTGGGCGCGGAGGCAGGCAGGCAGGCAGGCAGGCAGGCAGGCAACCGTCCCTGCTGAATCCACTAATCACCACCAGGGGAGGCTGAACAGGGATGAATACATTGACTGTGCATTGTGTGTGTACGTGTGTGTGTGTGTGTGTGTGTGTGTCTGTCTGTCTGTTTGCAATAAAGGCTAAGAAATAAAAACCCAGATTGGTGGAGTGAAAGTTGTACAGCCTCTTCATTAGACCTGCATGTTTATAATCCAGATTCTTTGATATACCAGTCAGCCGTCAAGTGAAGAAGAGACGCCGAGTCTGCAGAAACTGGGAGTAGAAGTAAAAGACGTAAAAGTGAATAACTGAATAACTTTGTGGTTTGATCCACCGGAGCTACTTCACTTGTTTTTCTTCGACAATTCCTTGACCGAGATGTTTATTGATTGTAAAGACTCTTGTCTTGTCTTTCACAGAGATCTTAAGGCTGGAAACATTCTGCTCGGGGACGACGGCTCAGTGCAAATAGCAGGTATTTACTCACGAGGAAACGGCTTCCAGCACCTTCTCTAGTGCGAAGAAATCCAGGTTGTTGTGCTGCAACCTCATTTACCCCATTAGACCCACTGTGTTCATGCACAGAGGTCCAGTCTGTGGAGGGCAATTAACCCCTGGACGATACCGTTATTGACTCAGCGGTGTGTGTGTGTGTGTGTGTGTGTGTGTGTGTGTGTGTGTGTGTGTGTGTGTGTGTGTGTGTGTGTGTGTGTGTGTGTGTGTGTGTGTGTGTGTGTGTGTGTGTGTGTGTGTGTGTGTGTGTGTGTGTGTGTGTGTGTGTGTGTGTGTGTGTGTGTGTGTGTGTGTGTGTGTGTGTGTGTGTGTGTGTGTGTGTGTGTGTGTGTGTGTGTGTGTGTGTCTAATTTTATTTCCTCTCTCTTCCTTCCCTTCAGACTTTGGCGTCAGCGCCTTTCTAGCCACAGGTGGTGACATGACTCGAAACAAAGTGCGCAAGACCTTCGTGGGGACGCCATGCTGGATGGCCCCGGAGGTCATGGAGCAGGTTTGTCATCTCAACAGCGTAACCATGACAACAGAAAACTCCCAATCGCACCCAAATTTGCCTGAGCAGGCGAGAAACAGACATTCAAATATTAATTTGCAGCAATAAAGGTCATATAGAAGCTATATCTTTGTTTTTTGCTGACGCCTTTGTAGAAACCGGAGGCCTGTAGCCATATTTGAGCATCTCTCCTACGATTTATCCCTCAGCGACTATACAATAAGACGCCAGCGTCCAAAGAAATGAGAACATTACTGATGAATAAATGATGAAAATTAGAACATTACCATCTGCAGAGCGGCCATGGCCTCCGAGAGTGAATCAATTTGTTCCATTAACACAATGTATGTTTCTGATATTTTAATTTGTGGCTGACCTGCCAACTCAATATGAAGACAATTACGATTCTGCTTCCACAGGTGAGGGGTTATGATTTCAAAGCAGATATTTGGAGTTTTGGGATCACCGCCATTGAGCTCGCGACGGGGGCCGCCCCGTATCACAAATACCCGCCAATGAAGGTGAGAACACTGCAGAGGAATCTAGCTGGGCTGCAACTGTGGAGTTAATGACACGGGACAAACGCAGAGTCACTTCCTGTCTCTGGTGACCTTTGACCAAACGTGTCTCTGTTCAGGTCTTGATGCTGACGCTGCAGAATGACCCCCCAGGTCTGGACACCGGCATCACGGACAAGGAGATTGTGAAGAAATACGGCAAATCCTTCCGGAAGATGATCTCCTTGTGTCTACAGAAGGACCCGGAGAAAAGGTGTGGAATGTGGATTGTGATGCTTTCACATAGGTTTCAACGTTTTAGCCTCATAGGCAGTATTGTCAATATGTGCTACTTATAGAAATAAGAATATTTACATGTGGTCAGTACATTTTCGGAGAGTGGAACTGATTTACATGCTAAGCACATCAGTATATGAATGCTATCATTGTTCTGACTGCCTCCCTTTGTTTCCCTGAGCGTCCCTGGTTCTTGTTAACATATATTGCACATTTATTTACTGTTCTTGGGAGTATAAAAGCTGAAATGAACAGATATTCATTGTCATTCTGCTGCTTTTCAGGCCGACATCCTCAGAGTTGTTGAAGCATAAATTCTTTCAGAAAGCAAAGGTAGGTGCTTGAGCTCCCTCTGGGCCTGAGACTGGATTAGTTCTACAGTGAGGCCGCATCAGCCGGTTTCAGGCATCAGCTGAGCTGGTTGCTGAATGAGGAAGTGATCTGAGAGGCCTCTGTTTAATACTAAGCTGCTCTTTATGACTGTAGGGTGTTCTGTGTAGCTCCTGGAGTTTTGAAATGGTTATAGAAGGGTTCAGTGTAAGGACAAACAAATTAGTGATGCATCAAGAGATGGAAAAAAGATTAAAGACTCTCAACTTGTGTCTGACCCAAGCTGAGGCCATTGCAGCACTCCACTCATTATTGACCGTACAGAGCCGTTCCTAAAGTGCAGCTTCCGGCTCAGCATGTTACACTGCCCAAATACGACCTGATACATGACCTTGGGCAGAAGCAAGACCTGCAGTACTCTGCATGTACAGCAGAGAGCAGATACGCCTCTTGTATAAATGAGAACAGTGTGCCCCTGAGCCTGCAGAATGGATTTATATGGTTATCTAGGTCTAGGAAGCATATCATTATTTATTCACTATTCTGTTGATTAAATCTGCTCATTAGTTCTTTATATATATATATATATATATATATATATATATATATATATATATATATATATATATATATATATATATATATATATATATATATATATATATATATATATATATGTATGTATGTATGTATGTATGTATGTATGTATGTATGTATGTGAACACTTGATTTATATAGTACTGAATTAAACCAGGGCTAGTATTTGATTGAATGATCAAAGACAAACAGCTATTGTTAAAGCTGAGGGTGCATTCATTAAATGCCCCTGAGATTAAATAGGTCTTGAGATGAAATTTATAAAATGTACTGACATGACCATCAGTGGGAGACTTTCATACCCTGGCAGCCCGGACGGCTAACGCTTAGTCACCACTGCACTTTAACCGCTGTGCAACCAGGGGCCCTTGTTCTGATGACCCGAGAGGCTTGTTGTGAAAGGTTTAAAAGTAATGAGATGGATTTTGAATCGAATCCTACGTTTGACAGAAAGCCAGTGTAGCGAGGCACTTACAATACAATACAAGACTTCAGAATACACCGATATAGAGGATGTTGGAGTAACAGCCATGTGTTTCTTTCCTCTTGTGTCAGACCCATGAGTATTTACATGAGAGGTTGCTCCAGAGGGCGCCCACAATAACAGAGAGGTCGAAAAGGGTAAGACGTCGGAGCTTTTGGATCGACACGTTGTGCTCCGTTGCTCAGAAGACAAGCTCACTGTTGCGCACGTGTGTGGTCAGGTACGCCGAGTGCCAGGTTCCAGTGGTCGGCTGCACAAAACGGAGGATGGCGAATGGGAATGGAGTGACGATGAGCTGGATGAAGAAAGTGAAGAGGGCAGAGCGGCCGTGGCGGCCTTGCGGGTGAGACGAACCAGCGAGTTGTTTTGCTCCCTCACGTGCACTCAGTAACGCCTCCGGTACACGGTGGATGTCCCATCTTTCAATCTTTGTACGATGTTTGAACTGTCACTCTCATGTCTGTGCAGTAGCATGTGTCTGTCCTTTGTCTCTCCACTGAGTCTCCTGTGTGTGTGTGTGTGTGTGTGTGTGTGTGTGTGTGTGTGTTCTGTCTGACGGCCGGCCAAGGAGCAGCAGGTGACGCCTGTTAGTGCCACCAGGCGACAAGTGCGCTTCGCCTACCCACTCGAGCTGCCTACGTCCAGGGTTGTTCACTTGCCACCAAAATACAGATGGCGTTCCCCTAACAAGGAAGGACTCTCACTGCACAGGCTAGCTAGGGAACAGGAGACTGCTATAGAGGGAAGGAAACAACCTTTATTGTTAAGAGTGAGGGCTGGAGGTTTCCTAAAACCTAAATACAGGGACTCAGATACTATAGTTAGGAACTCGGATACAAATAACCAGACACTATAGTTATACAAATAATCAGATACTATAGTTATACAAATAACCAGATACTATAGTTATACAAATAATCAGATACTATAGTTATAGAAATAATCAGATACTATAGTTATAGAAATAATCAGATACTATATAGTTATACAAATAACCAGATACTATAGTTATACAAATAACCAGATACTATAGTTATACAAATACTCAGATACTATAGTTATACAAATAATCAGATACTATAGTTATACAAATACTCAGATACTATAGTTATACAAATAATCAGATACTATAGTTTACCTTTTGTGTTTTTGACAAACTAGATTTCCAGGCGTATTCTCTTCAGAGGTCCTTATAGGAAAGACATTTCCTCTCACCGGAGTAACTCGGCACACAGCCAAGCTCTTATCCTTCAGATAGTGTCTTTATCTAGCTTTATGTAACTTTACAATATCCTAGCATTATGTAACTTTACAATAACAGAATATTCAGCCTTGTGATTACGAGGCTAAGTGTTGAAAGGACAGGTTGACGACGTCATTTCTACATGAAGCAGAAATCTGTGCGTGCCGTCGATTACACGCGAGTCGGATTTATTCACCTTGTCAGGACCAATTACTCAGATCTCTAAGCACCTTTTTAAACGGTGAGATATTGTGTGTCTCATATGAAGTAACACAGTTTATGCCCCCAAATTTATTTCCTAAAACTTGGAAATAAAGATTTTCAGATACAACTGTTGTTAGCTGTTTAAAGGTATCCAAGTTACTTTGAGGGAGCAGTATTTGATTAATAAAGTGAGAGTTACTTTTCCTGGAAGCCATCTGTATTTCTATTTCTCTGTCTGAATCACTTTTTATTTATACTGACCAAATCACATGTAATCAATACAAGGCAAATTACTGATCAACCCTGCAAATGATTTTCAATCAGAACACTAATGACCATCAAGGGATTCCAAATGTTCCATATTTCTTCTGCTTTCCTCTCTCCTGGCTACTTGATGGCAAACTGAACTATCAATTATTACACCGGCTCTCCGGGATGTTCTATCTCAAAACTAACTAACGCTCATGATTAAAACAAAAACCTTCTGTTTTCATCTCCCAACATGAAACGATGTCTCTTCCGCCCAGAGGGAGAAACGTGTTGTTAGAGCCGGGGGGGGGGGGGCTGTGTGTCAGAGGCCAGCGCGGTCTCTTCTGTAGCAGCCCCACGTTGTTTGGTGTGAATCCGACAGCAGATTCCTGAGCCGATGTGATTTCTGACATCAGACCGAAGCCACGTCACGGCCTCTCAGTCGCGTCAGTTTGCCTTCATTTGGGCCTGCAGGGCTTCTGTCCCACTCTTTGTTCCTTGGAGTTGGTTTAAACATTTTTTTTATTTTGCAGATAAACAGTTTGACCACATAACATTGTGATTTTTCTTTTGAATTTGTGTTCACTTATAACACTTCTGTGCTTTTAGAAATCTAAAAGGTGCCTATAGGCGTGCTAAATGCAAACAATATTCTATCAAGGTAAATGTAATTTTACCTCATGATAGATACGGTTACAAATTAAGTTTTCTGTGAATAAAAAAATCAGCTCAAATTATCATATTAGGACAGGCTGTTTTTTTATTCAGCTATTAAATAAAAAAAAATCACAATACTTTTAATCCTGGAAATCCAATATTCCCATAAATCAGCTCTGATTACTGAGTTGGAATATTGCTTAAAATAGCCGAGTGCTTCCAGAGATATGTAAAGGTTACGGTGTAACCCCCCCTAGACACTGTTGACCTATTTATCTCATCTCACTGAATACTCTCATATCGCCCAGCTAGTGTTGTGTAGTGGAAGTATGATCAGCATTTGGGATCTCTGTTTTCCCACTTTAATGACATCACCTAAGAGGATAAACTACCTGGACCGATGAACGAGGAAAGCAAAGGAGTGAGCCGTTTTAATCCGTTTACTCTTGCTTCCTGTGTGTTCTTTGCATCAACGCGTGCTGTGTTTGCTTTGCCGGAAGCTCGTCACAGTGACGTCCTCCTCTGAGTGCTCTCTTCTCTTTCTGCTTCCAACAGTCACCGCGAGTAAAAGAGGGATCACAGGATTCAGAGGTGAGTTTCCGAAGACATTTCGTTCCCCAACAGCGGCCTGAGTCCCACGCTCGGGCAGCAGCCGCTGGACGAATTCCGTGTCACAAACTCTGAGAATTCCTGTTAAATATTTTGCCATGACATTATTTATAATTTATTTAACGCTTGGATAATCCTTTTATTAGGGAAATGTACAAGTGATATCAATGATAAACTAGAGCGGGAACTCGGTAGAGCGCATACTTTCGCATATCACAAGATTGGGCATTGCATTATGAACATAAACATTGTCTGTGGTGACCATGGACTATGGTAAAAAGAAGATGTTGACCTTTTCATGACCTTGACCTTTGACCCGATCATTCCCAAAATCTAATGAAATGGTTCCTGGATAATAACCAATCATCCCAACAAATTTCATGCGATTTAATACTTTTTGACTTATGTGAATAACACGCACGCACCCACACAAATACACGGCGATCAAAACATTACCTTCCGCATTTTCAATGCGAAGGTAAAAAACTGTAAATAGTCTACAATAACTGAATCTTATATACACAGACAGAATACATTTAATAGATCTTAAGCTCCGCTTTCTGCGATAGAAACAAACTCTGAAGACACCACCACTTCTCTCCAGCCCTTCGTCCCGTATCCACAACAAGTCGCCTAACATGATAACAACCGGAGATAAGATCCACTTTAAGTGGGCGTAAGTTGATGGTGAGAAAAGAATCGCTCTCGCTCAACACTGGAGCGGTTTGAGAAAGTTTTCCCCACCAGCCACCTTGACACCACAACACGGGGTTGTTCATATCTGCCGTGCAGCAGGTCAAGTAAAGATTCAGTAGTCGCCTTGGTTTTCGAAAAAGCCGATAACTGCAGTTATTGCTTATATTTACTTTATTTACAGGGTTCGTACGGTCATGGAAAACCTGGAAAAGTCATGGAAAAAACTTAAATCATCAAAGTTTTGGAAAAGTCATGGACATTGTTATAATCACATGTTCATTTACACCAAGTTTGAAATAATTTATATGTTTTTTTTAAAGAAAGATGCTCAAAATATAAGCCGGCGTACGCTCTCAATACGCAACATTTTCTAAATTGTTCATGTTTATACCGAGATTTCAGTTTGGTCATGGAAACTTGGTTCAAAGTCATGGAAATCCATTGGTCAAAATGTGTAAGAACCCTGTTTATGTTAGGTTTTCCAGACTCCTGAGCCTTTAGGCGGTCAGTCAGACCCCCCTCAGGCTGCGGGCCAGGTCCCACTGCAGCCCGTCAGCACTCAACCCGCTGCCCAGGCCACGTCCCCCACACCTGGTGCACCCGCCGCTCCCTCACAGGTCGGTCTCGTTCATCGTACTCGCTTGAAATGTGTCTGTCCACTGATGTATCTGATATTAGTTCATTCTGCTAATTGTTTATTTTTTAAAGCTTTCATTCTACTTAAATGTTTTTAATGTGTATTTTGGCAGGTGCAAACTGCCTCAGGGGATGTCAAGGCTCCTATTAGCTTGGTATTACGGTTAAGGTAGGTTTCCCCATTACTACATATGAATAATGAAACCAGCTGGTCGGTGTACGTTCCATCATTACCACGTGCCCTTTTACGTTGACTGTATAGATTGCATACTTCAGTTGAATAATAAGTTATATTTGCTCTTTCAACCAACACATTATAAATGTAACTCCTCTTCTACTCCATCTTGTCTACCTCTCTTTCATCTCTTCAGAAACTCTAAGAAGGAGCTAAATGACATCCGCTTTGAATTCATGCTAGGGAGAGGTGAGTTAAGTTTGTGTATTAATCAAAACTCATTTTCTGTTTGCTGGTGTTACCAGGCGGTTTGCATAATGCCCTGAGGTTCAGACTTCTTGGCTGCGGATGCCACATGGTCAATCAGTAAGGGAAACTGACAATTTAGACCTTCTGTTTCATCAAACTTATTTAGCTCTTTCAGCTTTCAAACCCAAACCAACTAACTTCAGTATTTATCAGCGCTGGTGGTTTTTAGTGCAGTCCTCTGTGGGTTTTCCCCAAAATAAACAGCTATTTGTGTAAATGTTAAAGCCACAGTTATGCCCTGTTTATATATATATATATATATATATATATATATATATATATATATATATATATAAATTTTAAATATGCGTTTTTGTCCGCCTGTCACAGTTGGTGTTTTCTGCTCTGACTTTTCAGACACAGCAGACGGCGTGTCCCAGGAGCTGGTGTCAGCAGGCCTGGTGGACGGGAGGGACTTAGTAATAGGTAAGTGATTCAATTTTATATATATATATATATATATATATATATATATATATATATATATATATATATATTCCTCTGCCCCGACACAATTCTATCTATTTTCTCTGAATAATTATTGTGATATGCTAAAAAAAAAGAAAACACACATTGCAACAATCTCACATTTTCTTACATGTCCCTCTCATCAACAAAGCACACAATATTGTTTTGTTTGTTTTCATTGAGCTGAAACATTGTGTTTTGTTTCCAGTTGCTGCCAATTTGCAGAAGATAGTTGAGCCTCAAGCCAATAAAAATGTCACTTTTAAGCTGGTGAGTGCTCCGCCTTCATCTGTCAGCGAGACAAGTGGTTTTGTCATGGACATATTGTGGGGTTGAAGTTTAGCTGAATTTAAATGAGTAGTAATCACTCAGTATTTACCAAATCTTTTTGCTAGAGTAGCAGTGATTGAACTGGAAAGGCCCTGAAAGACCCAGTCCCACCAGTCGAGAGAAGTGGTGGAGAATTTTAAAGTGGAGAAGCTAAAGTAAAATATGGCAGACCGTTCTGAATACAATACACACTATAATAATCATATGTGTAAACACAGCACGGTGTGGTCGCTGCCCCAGTTCTCTCTCTCATCATTTGTGTCATTATTGTTCATTTTAAAAAACAAAACGATGTCAGCACGGATATGTCTAGCGAGCGTTGCTGTATCAGATGGCTGCTGGAGTCTCCTTCGCTTCCTTAGTTGCTCACTCCTCCTTCTTCTTCCCTCCTTGCTCCCCAGGCCTCTGGAACTGAGGGATCTGAATTACCAGACGACGTCAAACTGATGGGCTTCGCTCAGCTCAGCATTAGTTAAACTGTTGTACTACGTGGGACCGCGACTTGCCTAAAAAATGTGAAAATACAAAAAATATGTAGTTAAATTAATTTCTCTTTCTATGGCTGTAAAGAAACCACTACTGCCAAAGAAACCAGTACCTTTGTGTCAGGATTATACATCGCCGCCTCGTTGAATTCAGCTGAAGTATCAGAGCGCACGGTGTAAGAATCCCTCAAAACAAAGTTTACAGCTTACATGTAGAAGGATGCAAATATCTACAACGAACAGTTCTCACTTCCCACTCTGGTCTCCTTCATCCTGTTCTTTCTTTTCTCTCTAATATGTGACGCATTTGCACAATCTCAACTCACGCCCTTGACTCTTGATAAGTGTAAAAATGCCTTATATTCATCAGAACTACTGAACGCACGTTTTTGGGGACGTCCCCAGTAACCATATGTTGTCTGAAATGTTCAAATGCGGTTTCTGTCGATAGCGTCAAACCTTTTACTTGATGTTTGAGAGACGGGAGTTTACTAAGCCAGCTAAAGTTAAAAGTTTAATGTAATGTGAATATACTTCTTCAGAATGAAGTGAACACTCCCAACCGTGGCCATCTTTAAGCTTTTATTCGGTATTCCTGTTATTTTAATTACTCTCTAGCTGTATGAACACAAACCAACAATGTGTTCGTCTCAGAGGTCATATATTCTCTTCTATATGTATTTCTACACTATGAACAGCAGCAAGAGGGTGCTCAAAATAAACTCCCCTGCCTGTCACCCAGTGCAACCATTTGGCCTAATTAAGTATCTTAAAATATTTTTGGGGCAACAAACAGACATTACAAAAATGTATAAACATTGCCAGTCTTATACTTATAAGTATTGATACAACCAGCATCATTTGAAAGGAAAGTCTCCTGATGAAGCTGTTTTTAAGTTATTACACGTGCGTAGATTGTCCAATACTTCAAATTGACAACTTCAACAAATTACCTAAAATATTGATTTCTGTCTTTATTTTTACTGTTGTCCAATTTGCCTCCTCTCCTTTTACTCCTGCATCCTGGCCTGAGGCGTTACTTTGATTCTACGTTGACGTCGTCGTAACGTACGAGAAGTTTAACGACAGCATAAACCATAAGTGTTATGTGAGCAGATGTGTCCGTCTGTCGCTCTTTGTGTCTGTTTGGAATCAGTTTCTCAACAACAACAAGTGCATTTGTGTTTATGTGAATGAAACATAAGTACTTGGTTCAACCTCTAGTATGTAAATAATAATATTTAGCTTTGATTTGTTTTTCTACTGGGCGTCTCACTCTTGGCCTTCTTTCTGTCCCGATGACACCGCAGTGGGTTGTAGCCCTGCGTGAAGGAACGACACTAATAACACGGCTTAGGATTCATCTTGCGGGACACGCTGTCCAATAACCGCATGACATTTATTTACATCAAAATGAAGTTTCCGGTTTTCACTTTTTGCCTTTTTGAAAAGTTTGAATATATTTTACCGTGATGCAATACAAAATAAAGAAAAATACACGTTTTGCTTGCAGATCAAAGGTTACAAGGACATCTTTGTATTGTCACTCTAAACATGTTACGTTTTACACTATAGCCTCGAATCCACGACCTAGTGTTGTTGTTTTAGTTTTTCCCGGCATAACGTTAAGGTTTTGGTTCGGATTTACAGTGATCTTGTTAAGATACATGAAATAAATATATACTGGTTGGCCGACCCTGCGTTCTCCTCAAAGTGGAGCAAATAAGTCAGAAACCTATGTTACTCTACATTTAAATACTGCAGTATTTGGTGCCATTCTCCTGGTTTAGTCCGCAGCTGACGGTAGACAAGGACTGTGTGTTTGGGTGTGTGTGTGGATGTGTGTATGTGTGGATGTGTATGTGGCGTAGGGTGAGCCCTGCTCCTAACAGGGTTCATGGCTTTGTTCTCATTCTTTCTTCAACAGTCTCTTCTGTCTGCCTTAAATGTCGTCTTACAAAGCTGTAGCAACTGAAAAGATGACCGGCAAAAAATGTTTTGACCAGGCAATAACTCATCAAAGCTGTAATATATTTGAATTTTCCAACCTGTTTTTTTCCATTCTTTCATTTGGTCGTTTTTGGAGTTCAAAGCATGTTTCTCTTGATTATTTCTAATCAATAAAGAATAAGCATATCAGCTTTGGCACTTTTCTGTTTATTCTATTCTCTTTTATAAAAATCTGTCTGGTCATAATCCCCAGGTTTCCCCCCCAGCACACTTGTTGTGATGTTTGTTGAGATACTATCTCTGTGGCTCTGCCATCGGTCTCCTCCCTCTATCTCCATTGCAACTGATATAGGAGAGAGAGAGACAATCACCCTGATTAACTACAGCTGAGGCCAATTAGGCCTTGGCACCTGTTCCCTGAGCCACTCCCACACACCTCCACAGCTGAGTGTAATCACGCCCGGCCACCACACTGTCATTTTGAGTCAATTGTTCCTGTCAATACGTGTTTGTAAAAATAAATAATACTGCGGGAAACACCAATCACCTTCACTGAACTGACTCCATTGCAACTTTAGGTAAGTTGCCTTTTGGCCTTATAGGATGAGGTCTTCAGTCTTTTTCTAAAGTTATATTTTACTCATTTATTCTTATTTTATAGCCATTTCACAGTTTGAACTCTGTCTTTCCTCTGCTGGCCTTCAAGTTTACTGTTCTCACTATCTTTATGACTGTAATCATCCTTTTACAACCCATGATATCATTTTAATTGTATGCCTGGTAAACATTAAAGGGTTATTGCAGCCATTTAGTAAATCACTTTTTAAAACGTTGAATATATACTGCCGAGTTAACACTTTCACAGGATCATTACTTCGCAACAGGGAAAATATTTTTTGAATTGATGGAGTAGGGCTTTAATAATAATAATAATTCAAACGTATACAGTGCTTTTCTGGATAAACAAAGACGCTTATAAAATATGGGCTTCAAATGTGGACATGGACCAATATGTGTTGTTGCTGATAAGCAAGAGTGACAGTGAGTATATCTTTGTGGAAATATTGTGTTTTTCCTCTTCAGAGTCACCATATTTAAAAGATTCCGGCCCCACATGTTTGTGACCAATCAGAAGGGGAAGCTGGTGGTTTGAAGATTGAGGCCGAACGTCAACCCAACTCAGACTTTGAAAAACATTGCTGATAAGACTTTAAAAGCCCTTTCATGCACACTTTCTCTGCTGTAAAAGCAGGTGTTTGTACACATCGATGAATTAATAACTGATTAAGATGACCTGCATAACAGCTGGACTTCAGCCTGAGGGACCCTGACACGTTTTAATACTATGGTAGTCTGTCTGTTCGCAACTTGAGAGATCATAGAAGCGCTGCGCTCGTCAGTTTAAACATTAACTTACAGGACAAGAGTGGAGCTGACGGTTGTCGGCTGGATGTTGCTGTGAGCCTGTCCCGTCTCTGCCGTTCACTGTGCTCTTCGAACATCCACATGCCAATATGAGCAACTTCGGGCAGATCCTGAAGGAGATCGGCGAGTTTGGTTTGTTTCAAAAGCGTCTGGTGGCTGCATTATGCATCCCCAGCGTGTTTGTAGCTTTTGATGTGATCGGTCAGGTGTTCACGAGCCTGAGCTTCCCAAATCACTGTAACACCGACTGGATCTTGGAGCGTGGGCCGAACCTGACGGCCGAGAGACAGAAAAACCTCACCCTCCCTGTGAACACGGCTGGGAACTATGAAAGCTGTCAAATGTTCACACCTGTGGATTTGGGTTTGGAAATAATTGAAGCATATGGGATAAACACTACAACTGGATGCACAAATGGATCTGATTTTGAGGTTCCCAGTGCCTCCAGCCTTGTGACAGAGGTGAGAGACAGCTGTTTATTCACCCTAGAAGCAGCTAACTGCACCATTCAATGTGTTTCTTGTGATATGTGTGAGCATACATTTGTTTAATAAAAAATGAAAAAGATACCATTTTAACTCTAGCAATAGCAGCAATATTGCAGAACAGACTCAAAACACTTTGTCAGGGATACGATTTTTAGATGATGAATTCACCTCCACTGATCTAAATAAAACACTTTTTTTTTGGACTGCCATTTTCAGTTATTAAACCCTCTGAAATACGGGCTAAGAAAAACCACGCTTCAGTGACCCGGTCTTCCCCTCTCACCTCCCCGTCACAGTTCGACCTGGTGTGTGACAGAAGCGGCTTGATCGAGGTGTCCCAGTCCATCTTCATGGCCGGGCTGCTGGTCGGAGCGCTGGTTTTGGGGCAGATGGCTGACAGGTGCACACTCCTTCTCACCTATACTTAATAGTTAGGATCCTGGACTGGTTGCTCTTTACTTTTAAGTCCACCGAGCATTAAAATATTTTTTTTTTATTAAGAAAAGGTGCTAAATTCGAAACTACCAGTTTATGTTCAAAGAGCAGCAAACAACTATTAACTATGTGAAATATATATATATATTTAGTGGCGTAATGGTGTCTGGAGCAGACACCGTTACCCTCTCATCTAAGATTCTCTATGCTTCTAGATTAAAGACTTTGAATGCCCACCCCCAATCCCCCTTCAAGTTAACACTGTTGGCTGTCTGTTAGCATCGTTAGCTGCGATGGAGGCAATAACTCATCAATATGCTCTGGATTTCAAATGTAGCACCTTTTTAACAATTCAAGGAAACACTTTTATACATGCGGTCTATCTGTTAGAATAATTAGTATCCCTCTGAATTCATAGTGGACGATTCCTATATGTCCTGATTCAAAGCACTGATGTGACGGTTCTTCTCTTCTCTTCGTAGGTTCGGCCGACGCTTTGTGGTCCTGCTTTCTCTCCTCATGCAGATGGTGTTTGGTGTCGGTGCTGCTTTCTCACCCAACATCTATGTCTATATTGTTATCAAATTCCTAAGCGGTATCTCCGTTTCGGGCATTCTTGTTAATGGATTTGTGATAGGTATGTACGATTGTCACGACTGAAACGTCTTCAGAGCATTATTGTTACAGCATTAAAAGTAACTTTTTAGAATGAACTTCTTATATACCACGTAATTATTATTGCTTTAAAGGTGGAGAGTGGAGTGATGCCTCCAAGTTTGCGTTGTGCACCATCCTCTGCCACGCTTCGTTCCCTCTTGGACTGATCCTGGTGTCTGGCGTCGCCTATCTGGTCCAAAGCTGGAGGATCCTGCATCTGGTGCTCTTCAGTCCTCTTGTCGTTGTCCTGGGAATCTTTTACTGGTCAGCAGCCTCTAAGACCACATGTATTTAATGTTTTAGATGTGAATCCATTTTTAACTGTATAAGAGAAAGAAAAGTTTATTTAAAACCTATACGTCATTTAGGATTCTTCCAGAGTCGGCTCGCTGGCTCATCACCCAGGGCAAGAAGGAGGAAGCCATAAAGGAGATCAGGAGGGCTGCCAAGGTGAACAAAAGGAAGGTCCCGGAAGACCTGCTTGACAAGGTGAGCTTCTTAAACCAAAGTCAAATCAAACACCATGAATCTCTGAGCAAAATATAGACTAACGCTAACATTTTTACACCTGCATTGTTTAGCTAGACAATGAGACAACGTCCAAAAAGAGAAGCATGCTGGACATCTTCAGGATATCGTATCTGAGAAAACGTGCAGTGGTCATGAGCTACGTGTGGTGAGTATTCATTTCAACTACGACTTGCTTCCATGTCCTGCATCTGTTTGGTTGTGCACATCCTCCTGAAATAAGTTCTATATGGTGATGAATTCAGTCCACGGCGAAGAGTTTTCTACGTGTATATCTTGGGCCTTATAGTTGCACTAATATATCTCTGCCATTCTGTTAATAGGTTTGGAACGAGTCTGGTGTACTATGGACTGAGCCTGAATGTAGGCAATTTTGGTCTGGATATCTACCTCACACAGTGCATCTTTGGCTTAGTAGAATTCCCTGCACGCCTGGCCTGTTTGCCTCTCATCCAGCACTTTGGGAGGAGAAAATGTCTTGCGGTGCTCCTGCTCTTTGCTGGTGCAGCTTGTCTTGGGATACTAGTTGTTCCAAGAGGTAATTGGTTGTATAATAATAGCAGTCTGCTCTAATCCACTTGAACACATCATTTACCTGATTTTTGATAACAAGGACAAATCCCATTTCTAAAACAAAAAGACCCAGTGATTCTTGCTACAGCCAACTTAAATGCACACACATGTTTTTTAATTCATCATGTGTCCATCAGACCTTCCTGTGGTGGTTACCATCATCGCTGTCATTGGAAAATTTGCCGCCACTGCCAGTTTCTCCATAGTCTATGTTTATACTGCAGAGCTATACCCAACCACTCTAAGGTAAGTTAGGTAGTGTCCCAGAGGTAAAACATTAAATCTGTTATTATACTCTAGTGGCAGAATACGCCATGTTTGCCATTGTTACATGCACTGAGGGGCTGACATCTCCATTGTCTATACTGGCAGGCAGAATGGTGTAGGTCTAAACTCCATGTTTGCCCGTGTGGCGGGCATCTTTGCTCCGCTGATCCGGCTGCTGGACGTCTACCACTTCACCATCCCCATGCTGATATACGGCACCGTCACCATTGTTGCTGGGGGTTTAAGTTTTCTCCTGCCTGAAACCCTCAATGTTGAACTCCAGGACCAGGCTGAATTCCTGTGAGTTGATGAACACTTTCACAACAGAGGACTCGTACTCAGAGCATTATCTAATAATCTATGTTGTTATTAATTACAGAGAACCTGAGACTGGCACGAAGATGCAATCATTAAGTAACGAGGAAAAATCAGAAAAGGGCACGAAGATGTAAGGACACTCAACGGATTACTGGTAACCTGTTTTGCTACTGCAAAAGTGATGCACTGTACGATAACTGACATCTGTATATGCATTAAATGATGCATTGTTTTTGCTAATACATTTATTTGTTTGAGTTTTCTCTTCTGAATTTAATTGTTGAATAATGAACAGTGTTATTCCTTCTGTATGTATTTATATTGCAACAAGGTAACTGTAGGTAATTAGGCTTTTTGATAGAGTTTAACTATACATCAAGTTACTTTTGTTTATCTGTTATTAGTAGTTAATCTGAAGAACTGTAATGTCTCTGACACTCAATAATTGATCATAGGATAACATTGAGCAGCAAAAAGAACAATGTATTTATCGTTGGAATTATTTGGTTGAATTTAAAGCTCCAGCTTAATGATGATGTTGCTCCATGTCTGATGTAACCTTTGTTGCAACTTGAGGTTAAAAAATATGCGTTTCAAAATGCAGCATATGTAACATATACTGTACTTGACTGTACTGAGGCTAGAAAACCAAAACACACATCATATTGTTGCATCATATTTTATAACTGGACAGTTGTAATAAATTGATTTACACACTCAATAATTGTATTTATTTGTACAGTTCTGAGAAATTCCCATAATAAATTTGAATTAGCCAGAATGTGTCCGGTTTGCCGTGTCAGTTAGAAATATTGTAGACCACAGTATGGGTGGTAGAAATGTGACGGGTAGAAATGTAATTGTTGGAATAAAGTTCATGAGCATCAGGAAGGACACACACTAACAAATACAACGATGTGGAACCAACTCAATCATGTTGTTTTTTGATTATTTACTGGAGCCCAGTTAACATCTAATTTACAAACCACTTTGTGTCCAAAAGAAATAATTATACAAAACATTTGTTGCAACAAGTGAACAAAAATAAAAAAATCAAGTCTATTCAAAACAACTGACGGCATGATTAAGTCATTGTTGCGATAAGCTTGTGGGTTCATGTTTCAACGCCCTCATTCATTACCAGTGTATGAACACACTTTGCATGGCGCCTCACATACATCTTTACATCGGTTGTCAGTCACCAGCGATCAGCTGAGGACAGAAACGGAACACAGTTTTAATGGAGCGCTGCAGTATTAACAAATAATAATGAATATAATAAGAGTATCCCGTTGGTACTCACATTGTTCCTCACTCTTTATGCCTCGGACTCGCTCTCATTGCACACCACGCCAGCAGTGTCCCTGAGAAGCCAGCGGTTCTTGTGTTGAGCACGTCCAAAGCCCTCGTCGTAATTCCCTTTTCTTCTGAACAGTTGTTGGTAGTGAAATATGCAGTAGAGTTCTCCATTTAGAGGTGCGTAATTGTACATGCTACGAACAAGCACAATGTGTCAGGTACAGTTTAATGTATGGACTGCATTTGCTACTGTACTGGTACTGAAGTTAGCATATGTTGGTTTAAAACTTGTTTGATTATTCACATTCATTTAATTTGGCATTTTATAAATTATCCTTCAAAAGTTGTCATTTCTCTTAACCTCTTAGCCAGTCGTTCCCAGACATTTTTTTTTCATGATTTGTACACGTCACAGAAATAAAAAGTACAGGTGTAACTAACAATATTAATGATGACTCGGTTCCAGCTGTCACAGTACTGCAATGCAGCCATTAACGCTTGTACAACTCACACCTGTTGTTCAAGAGGCAAAATGTCATTTCAACTTTATTTTCATTAAACATTTGTCTCCCGGGTCACGTGGCGCCTCTGTTTGACCAGTGCTCCAAAGAAACGTTTCAACAATTTTTAAACGTACAATACGTCCAAGATGAGTTTGGTCAAATTTGAAGAAAAGAAAATCTGTAGTTATTGCAATACTATAGTTAATGTGAATTATTTTGCCCTGGATAACTCTTGTGATAATCTGATATTGTAACTGCCTTGATACATTTTTTCATCAATCAATAATTAATCTAAAGATGTTTTTTATAATATTTAAAGACCATTGAGTTAATTGTATTTATTGGCTTGAATAGATGAAGTTTCTCATAACTATGTTTGAAAAACGGTGGATGTATTTTGTTTTACAACAGTGGATATTTGGAGTCAGGACAAGGCAGAGCTAACATAGTGGGCCTGGGACTTTAAGAGTGTTGCATTATGGGTTGGTTGTAGTCTTAATATTGCTTGGCTAGTCTCTTCCATCCATTTACTGAGTAGCCGGTTAAGTCTACCAAGTGTCTTGTCTTAACCCAGACATTATTTCCCTTCTGTGCTAACGCCTTGTTTGACTTCTTCCATGGAGGAAATACATTCATAGATAAGTGGAAACAACTATCAGAAGATAACAAGCATGGAAAGGTTATCAAAAAAATGCAAACAGTGAGAGAAAATACTTCACGTGCTTCGAAAGTAGGCAACTTCTTCCAAGAGCTTTCTCAGAAAAGAATATGTCGAGTGATTAACTAATTTTGTCACAGACAATAAATCAATATTGGAAATCATTTGATCAATGTTGCAAGTGATTTTCCTGTAAAATATTTCAGAATCTCACCTTAATTTTTTCTTGCACTGTTTACAACAAAAGCAAGTCTGATGAAAAATGTATTTGTCTGCAGTAATTTTTTCCATCGGATAAACCGTCTTGGAACAGGCGGAACACATCTCTCGACACACCGGTTGAAACTGATGAGAGAAATGAGACCGAGCTGGGTTAAAACCAAAAAGATTTATAATAAGCATCAATATCAACAAACACAAAGCAATAACGAAAACCAATAACACATCTGTAATATCAAATTAAAATTAAAAACAGCTTTAAAGAATATCCTCAAATATCAATAAGTACATTTGAAACCAATAATAAGAAATGAACAAACAAGCAATCATAGTACTGAATATCTTCGCAAATAAATTATGTACATAACTATGATAAAATGCATGAGAACATTGTAACAAACTACACCCGTCAGTGAAGGAGTTACGGGTTCTGATCGACGGGCAGATGAACTTCTGGGAGTTTGATCTTGGGCGTGGTCGCGTCCGACTGACCAGTAACAACCGTGGAGGTTTTGGAAGAATAAAACCGTTTTTCCGAGCTGTCGGTCTTCTCGTAGTTCTCCGTGACTGTTTTGGTGCCCAAAATACTGTTCCCGTCACGGTCAGTCTGCACCTCCAGTACACTGAGCTCCCTTTTCGGGTTGCAGGAGGATTGTTTTTGACCCCCTTTTCGTGGCTCCCTTTTCCTGTTTTGAGCGGGACTGTTGCACATCAGGGTTTTAGTGGTCCTGAATTTCTCCTCTGTTTTGGGGCTGTTCTGACATGCCGGGCAGATTGTGTTCAACTCAGATTTATCGGTCTTTCTAGCGGCCGACTGGATGGAGATGAAGGCGGGAGAAGATGGAGGACTTACTCGTTGTTTTAGAGGTGCTACTTCAAGTCTTGCCCTCTGGCTAGTAGGCGGAGCTACACCTCCCTGAGCTTTGAGGCTTCCCTTGGTCTGCAATGATTTAGTTCGGCTTGACCCAATGCTAATTTTGCTAATGCTACAAGAGGGTGCAGTGCCTTGCTCGGTCTCTAGGGACTCTTTGAACAGGCATGATAAACCAGCAATATCTGAGTCCGATTTCAGGGTAGAGACGGAATAAAGAGCCTTCTTTATTGCTTCCTCTATGTCTACAAGTCTGGCTAAAGTCTGTTCTTTTAGATTCATGATTTCCTCACTGGCTCGCTCAAGATCTCCAAAAACATGTGCCATTGAAGACTTGCTTTCAGTGCCGTCTTTCTCGAGTGGCAACCTCTCTTCTTTGTTTTCTACTTTTGCCTTCTTTTGTTTGATTTTGTCTGAGCTGACAACCCAGTCAGGGACGTTCTCGAAGACTCCTTTCAGGTACCTCACATCGACCTCACTTGTGTCCTGTTCAATTTCTTCAACTCGACTGAGAATGCTGTGCAGTTCCTCCTTCTTTCGCAAGTTGTCCACAATTTCCATGGCTGCCGTGATGTTCCCTCTCATGATTTCATCCATGTGAACTGACAGCCGCTGTCGGCGTTCGTCCTCTGTCTCTGTTCGTCCTTTCTTTTCCCTCATTTCAACTTTGCTTTCTTGTTTAATTTCTTTCTTGGGCGTGTCTTTGCTGTCAGGAGTTCGTCCACAGATGGTTGGGTGATTGCCTGATGGACCCGTTAGAGTGCGTTGAGGTTCCTCAACCACATGTTTGTTTGTTTTCTTGTCAAGCTGAGCAATTTTAACTCTTTTTGGCTTTACGGGAGCATTTTTTGCCTTTTTACCTCCAAATTTCTGACATGCTTCTTGAAAATCTACATGGCTTTCATCTGTGTCCATCATATTGTCTTTGTTGGGGAGGTCCTGGGCGCTTTTCTTTTCTGCTTTGGCATTTAAATCTTCTTGTAACTTAATGTTATTATTATCATTTTCACTTTCTAAGACAACGACTGAACCATGGACTTCAATTGTTTTAGATGTATGTATAGCTTCATCAAAAAGCGTATTCCTTTGATGATCCACTAAGGCATGCCCTGAGTCCACACCAGTGTTCATTTTAAACTGGCCTTGCTTCTGTTCATCCTTGGGTGACATTGATGTAATTGGTAACGCTTGAGGAACGGTGTCTTCAGGTCTTATAGAGGTAGTTTGGGTCGTCTCTGGATTCTTTGTGTTGGTTGGTTGACTCTCTATTTGTTTGACTTTCAAATGCTCTGGCTTAGGTGGGATGGCAGGCTTTGGACCAACAGGTCTTGTGCTTTTTTCTGAGACAGCACTTGTAACCGGTTTATTTTGGGTTTCACCTTGACTTGGGGGCTCTACAGTCATGTGTTCTTTGGAGACTTCTTGTCTCAGTGGCGCTTGAGTTGCTTTAGGTTCAGTCACAGGACAAAACTCCTCCTTAGTGGGCTTTTGAGCAGACACTGTGTCCACATTTTTAGATCTTTCTTTGTGAGGTTTGGACCCATTTCTGTAAATCATAGCTGCTCTGAAGTCTCCTTTACTGACGTTGATGTTGGATTTCTCTAGGGAATCCAACGCTGCTTGAAGTTTACCCTGAAAAACAACTTCCTCATTCTCTTGCTCTGCAGCGGTGGTCTCTGGACTAGATACTTGAAATGAGGGTTCCTGGACCACATCTGAGCTTTTTTGACCCATTTTGCTGCACGTCTCAGTAGTTTTTACTGCTTCAAAATGAGTGCCTCTACAGCTTGTCTCTGTATTCTCATGTTGATGGTCTGATTTATGTTCTGAGGTGATGTTCAAGGTTGATGGGAGTTCATCCCACGTTGGCTCTGTGAATGGGTCCTTTCTTTGGTCGTAATTATTTTTAAATAGTTCCGCTTCTGTTTTTTTGACATCTGTTGTAACTGAGACAACAGGCTCTTGAATAAGGAATTCATGTTTTTCTTGTGGGTGTTTCAAAGATGTGGCATCAAGTGTGGCCTGTTTGAGGCAATGTATTGCAGTGTGGATGTTATATATCTCTTCATTGTCATGTACCACCTCAACTAATTCAGCTTGGTGCACCCTGCCATTGTCCTGCGTCTTAAGATGCAGATATGGTCCCTGTGGTGCTTCTTCCGGTGTTTTGCCACCACAGCTATTCTTAACTTGGCCATGAATGCATTCTGTAAGAGAGGACTGGCTATTTCCAAGTGGCATATTTTGACCTGTGAATGCACAATAGATAGTGGTAGATTGGGCACAGTTTTTACATACATTTAGCTTTGGTTGAGTTGGTCTTTGATCTCCAGAGAAAATGTTCCTCAGTCTCTTAACATCCACTGGGACCCATTCTGAATTCTCCTCTGCTTGATCGCTGCTCGGTTCATGATGAAGCTCTATTCCTTGTCCAATCATATTTGGGTTTGTAGGGAGTTCTTGTTCTTGTTCTGTTGGTTCAGCCTGAAGGGTTTTCAAATACTCCAAATCTCCCTTTTCAATACAACTCCTGAACAGTTTAACATTCCCTTTGACTGTGATTTCAGGCCGTGTGGATTCATGGCAAGTTTGTTCTTTAGGAGTTTCTAGAAGGCAGCTTATGGTTGATTTAATGACCCCCTTTCTTAGTTCTTTATTGTCTATGGTCCTCACATCACCTCTTTCTGGCTCTGGTTCATCATACTCTACAACTTGTGGAGGATAATAACTTCTCACATCTTCTTCGTCATAGTAATTGTAGAGGGAGTAAACAATGACTTCAGGACATCTGTCCACATCCTCTTGGATAACTACTCCTTTACGGAGAGAGTTATCTTGATTGAGAATATCCTCAACAACCTGAACCACATTGGCAGTTTTAAACTCTGTGTCTTGGTTGGTAGGGAATTGATGCTGGTGTATGAGTACATTAACTACTGTGGCCTCCATACTTCCTGTACTATCCTCCCTTAGGTACATGATCTGAGGCTTTAGGTTTGCCCGTGGTAGCAACTGGAGGATGAAGTTTTGTGCACCACCTTCAGCCACCTCATCGTATTGTATCTGGGGCCCACTCTCTGATAGAGTGAATTTGGCTTTTTTGGCTATCATTGTTTCATTTACCTCAATGATTGATCCATCTGAATGTATGGCATTGCCAAGATAAAGGGAATTCAGTATTTCCTTGATGTTCTCCACCATCGTCTCAATGTCATCCTTGCTCTGATGCCCAATTTTGTCAAATGGCATTGATTCAAACAAGTGGGTTCTGTTCTTGACGTTAGTTATCACAGAGTCCTGAGCTTCCCCACTCTCTCCTGCTGGGCTTTGTAATTGTGATGTATTCATAAAGCAATGCTCTCTTTCAATGTTTGTTGGAATAAATGGGTTGTTTTGGAAAAGACCTGCACTTGTTTCGATTTTTTCTGGATCAAGATTGCTCGTAGGCTCCCCCTCCAAAACTGTTTCCCCAGGAGACACATCTTCCCTAACTGAAAACTCATGGTCAGGGCCTTGACCAACGATATGAACACAAGGGTCCTGTTTATTGAGCTGATTTGTGAAATCCAGACTTTTGGGACATGCATTGCCTTGGTTTTTACTGTGTAAATTATATTTGCTACACATTTCAATCTCCTCTTTTCGTTTTTGGACTGCCCCTGTCTCCTCCCCGGAAATAGAAACTTTCCCCTGGAACTTCTTATCTAGACTAAGTGTGGATGTGTCCACAGTTTTGACCTGAATATATATTCTTGTCATTTCCTCATCACAATCTCTTTTAGGATCTGGACTAGACCCAAGCCTTTTGTCATCCTCCATGATCCCTTCATCACTTTCACTCCATGGCTTCTCTTCATGCTCCTCGAACACAACAGATGTTCTGGTGGCATCGTCTCTTTCTGCTTTTCCCATCACCTTGTGCATCATGGGGGTGGAAGGAGATATTGTGTTACTCAGGGCACAGTTCTCAAATATCAAGCATCTTGAAAGGACCTCTCCCTCATATCCGGTTTCGCCAGCTGTCAGCCCAGCCTCCGAGCTCAAAACCTCAGCAAGCTCCTCATCCACAGCTTCATCTAACATCTTCAGCTCTGGGTGAGTGTGCTTCAGAAGCCTTCTCAGCTCACTTTTATGCCGCTGTTGGTGTAGCTTTTCATTGGAAAGTTGGAATGGCATGGGCTGTGGGGAACGTGCCTCAGAGATGCCTTCTGGTCTTGGATGTTGACTGCCTGGAGGAGGTGCAGGGAGGCCTTCTTTCCTTTGTTGGGATTCTTCGGCCATCTTAGAAGAGCACATTAACAGTCTCATCATTGAGTCCTGTGTCACAGGTATTAGTTCTCCAGTGGTAATCATGCGCAGGACTGTGCAGACATGCTTACAGCAATGAGAGGGATACCTTCAAGGTCATGCCAGTTGACTTGCTTGCCACATGCCAGGCATCAGTGGGTTAGCCGCGCTCCAGAGCAACCAACAAACACCACCACGATGATAAATGAAATGTAATTTTGAGTCGAAGACATCCAATATCAGTTTCTTGCGACTTTCAGAAAAAGCAAGCATTTGGTTCCTTGAGCTATACAACAGTGTGGAAGATGTTATTATGAAAATGCAAATCCAATGCACCTTACCTTGGTTAGTTTGATTCTTCTCCCAGATTCAGAGGGCTGACCTTTGGCCTGGGACGGAAACAATGATAATTTCAGGTCAGGTTTAACTGACATATTTGATGTTGGTAGTAATCATTGTATGGTACATTTTAGTGTTACATTGTATGTTGTATAACACTGTAAAACATGATAATCTGCAGTGTGTAGCTATGAATCGACTTTATTACAAGTTGTTAAATACTCATTTCTGATTGCTCATCATGCTCGAAAAAAGGGATCATATAAAATAGGTGAGTACTTACTGATACCAATGCAATACATGGCAGATATAGAGTGTGTTTTATTCTTTAGCTGTATGCCTCACTATGTGGAAGTGACTGTGATCATTCGTTTAAATATAAGGAAACATCAAGTTTGGCTTAAGCATTGCATCTGAAAAATGCATACATAGATATAAATATACTGAATTGTTATTTAACGTAATAATGGAATCTGATACCAGATCCCCAATTCAGCTGCTTGATTTTTGGACTAATAACCAACATCAGTATCGTTATCAGTGCATCTCTAGTAAGGGCTGAATACAAAATGAGTAGGACAGATGTTTACAAAATGAGTCGGGCAGAAGTTTACCGGTTTTGAAAGGCTGCGTGTTGAATCCTGAGGTACGGCCTTCGACAGATAAAGAGCGGACATAGCTTTGACCGAGACAGACAGTTTCTCCTTGGTTTGGTTGAAGGAGCTGTCTCGGAAATCTGCAATTGACCTCCTCTTTACATCTGCAGACACACAGACACATCAGACACAGCCGTATAAATCAATACAATGCATTTGATACACAGTATAGCAATTTAGACATGAACCTAATCAGAGCTTTCGGAGATACATGTTGACAATTGTTTTCAAGTGTTTGCTGTGATGGAAACGGGCCCTCACATTATGCATGTGTAATTTGTAATTAAAGGCATAAGTAGTCATCATTTTGTCTCATTTTGTTTACTCATTCATAAACGCCGTTAAACAGGCATCTGGTGTCAAAATACAGCTTTTTTTTCTAGAAACTAGCTATACATCGTATGCAATTTAACAAGATTTAAAAAGTGATGTTATGATCTCATCCATGTCACGACAGTGTGTGTAAATAGTTCTCACACTTTCATAGCTGATATGCAACAGCTGCCATGTGGTCGAGTTATAAATGTCCCACTTGTGGTGGAGAGGACAGATACCTGACTCCACTGACACAAATACTAAGAGTTAAACGGAGAGGCAGCCAAGTCACCACAGCAACAGTTGACTAAGCATAGAAGACCAGAGTAAACACAAATATGTCTTAAAAATTATTTGTAGAAATACACATATTTCTTCTTCACAAGCAGCTGTCAACCAGGAGCACATGGCAAAACAGACACTGTCACATATTAAGGGAGACCTTTTTGGAAAAGTTTGGCTGCAACATTTAGATCAACCTCTAAAGTCTCAACCCCTGATATTACAAGATTTCTATAGCTGTGAAAAATCATGGGTATTGTGTGTATAAATATATATATATATATATATATATATATATATATATATATATATATATATATATACATATATTGGAGTAAACAAGTTTTCAAGAGCATGTACAAGCTATTTATCATGCGGGTAAGATGATTTAATAATAATAATAATAATAATAATTTATTTTATATAGCGCTTCTCAAGATACCCAAAGTCACTTTACAGAGTCCAGAGTCCAGTAGTCATTCACACACACAGTCATCCCCGTGGTGGTAATCTACATCAGTAGCCACAACTGCCCTGGGGCAGGCAGACAGAAGCGTGGCAGCCAATCAGCGCCTCCGACCACCACCAACATTCATTTCTACCCGACATACGCTGATCATTTTCTATTTGACCCATTCGATCGGAATCCAAATGTCTACTCACAGAAAATGAACAGCTCCTCGCTCCTTCTGACCTGACCGTCTTCTTATTTCCTCTCAATCTTTGTGACTGTGTTAGGTCTGATTTCCTGTTGCTCTCAGTCTGGTAATGGAGCCTCCGGCGCTCTCCGTCTCTCCCTCGCTCTGCCTCATTCCTGCCCCACTGACGCTGACCCTTTCACCCTTATAGCTTGCTGGTTATTTCTGTCCTGTTCTCAATCGGTCTACTACGCCCACACAGGTTGAGTCAATCACTGCTTGCTGCACAGTCACTGTGCTGATATTCATCTCCATGTCACCTCTTCCCTTTCATTCATACCATCCACAGCTTTGACCTGAGTCACAGGACTCAGTGACGGTGTTCTGTCATTTTTTGCTGCCTTGTAAAAATTTGCTACCAGCTGCATAAACTGATAGGTGTGTATCGATTCATGCTACCCTATAAAAAAATGTTACTTTATGGTTTTATACATCTGTACATCAAATAAAGGCATAAAGTAAGTGTTTTTTTCTGTCATGAGTCTAATTATAAAAAGTGTCACTCACCGTTATCAGCCGTGCATGCCGTGCATGACGTGCAACTCGGAAAATCGACTCGGCGCAATACCACAAGGTGACGTCACTCACCGTTGCAAAGACAGGGTTAGCTAAACATGATGGGCGTGTTGGAAAAAACTCGAAAAAACTCGGAAAATCGACTCGGCGCATGCGCAATACCACAAGGAGCGGTTTTTGACAAGCAGCATTAAATGACAGAACAACGGCTCTCCGGGAAATGTTTACTGGAGGAGTCGGCATCTTGTTCGGGTCTTCTCAGTTCATTTAGACACTTAATTAAGCGGATATTTGCCATTGTGATAGACTGAAAGCAATGTTGGTGCTGTTGATGTTTAATAAAGAGGTATTTACAGAGTCAATTGTGACTTTATAAAAAAATCTACATTCTAAAAAGATTAAAATACTCTATATGGTAACATCTAAATAGTTAATTCATTGGAAGAACACAAATTGAACACTTTCTGTTTTCTGTGTTAGTGCCAAGAAACAGGAAGTGTACTATTTATTCCATGGTGTATAACTCTGACACATCTTGTGTCTATTAATTCATGCAAAGTGTCTTTTAAACATACCATTTTTTTCTTCCTTATTTGACTTTGAACTCCAATCCAGGCGTGGAGCAGCTTGAGTGTGTGATGTTACAGTTCCCTCAACACCTCTTTGTTCTAGAAGTGTATTAAGTTAATTTTAAGATGCTTTTATTTTTGCCAGATGGAGTTTATGACTGAACTTTCTATTATTTGTATTCCTCATGTTTATTTAAATTTCTGCCAATCAAATTGACCAAATTGACCTATTTGAATCTCCTGATAACTCAATAGAGTTCAGCTTCAGTGAGCTGAGAAATGCTCCTTCGGTTGGACTACATACGGCTTGGCGCTTCATCACAGGAGCACGTTTGGTGAATATTTTCTGGTACTCACCAGCTCGAGAGGCAGCCATTGTTTCAAAATCAATACCCCCTATTGTTTTTCTCCTCTCCATCTGGGTCTGATTCACCACCTGGAGAGAGAAATAATGAACTGTCACTGCTCCCAAGTAGCCATATGTCTGTGGCTAAATGGATGTGACAATATTAAGTCTTGATTCTATTTTTGGAAGTTACACGATGGAAATGACGATACATTGGATCTGTAAGCTGTTACAAGTGATTGTATTTACCTTTGGAGTAACATGATCTTTTGCAGCAGTTTTAGCAGCGCTAACTGGGGCGTCAGCGGGTATTTGGATCTTCGGTTTCTCTGCAGAGCTCTTTACCTTTTCAACCTCTCTATTCACCGCTGGAGGGATGTCGGCTGTCTCCTTTGGTGGTGAGGAACTCACTGCTCTGAAGCTGCTCTCCGGCTTGTTTCGTGTGTCTGCCTTTGACTCAAACAGAGCCTTCAGGGGCCCGATGGACCTGGCGCTGCTTTGAAGGCTCCCCATTGACTTACTGCGGGTCAAACCGGTGTGGTCCCGAGACTGTTCCCTTGCATCCCTTCTCCTCCCCAGAGTCTCCAGATGAGTCTCTTTACTCTCAAGAGTAGATGGTGTTTTCTGACAGTGATGCACAAAGAAATAAAACATGTTTTGAATGAATTATTTCACCCAAAGTGAAGATGCTTTGCATTTGAGTCTAATGTTACCTCTTTTAACACCTGCTTGGGCTTTGCTTCATCATTATGGACAGAGGCGTCTTGAATGGATGAGCTTACTTTCACTGTTGTTTGATACCTTACAAAACACAAGAACACATGAATCATCCACCTACTGCATGGAGGAGGTTACAGGCGCGCTCAGTTGTCACAGTTGACCAAAGAGTGAGGAAGATGCTGTTTGGGTCACCTGGCAACGAGCTGGGACACAGATGTTATTCTGTCCCGCGGGCCTGCCTCTTTCCAGGTGGGCTCGTGGGCGACTGAGGGGACGCTCCTCAGTGACTGGGAGCGTTTCAGGTTACTCTTCCATTCCATGACCAATCACGTCACAGCAGAGCACAGTTTGCAAAAAGCTTTACCACCTAATGTACATGACAGATAATCAATTATATTACCGCCATTAGCTCCATTAGTGCAGTATGATTTTTGTGTGGAGGATGAGCAGACCCTGGGTGTCACAGTGTGTTCATTCTTTAAGTCCAGCAATAAATTCTTGTTTAACAACGGCGAGTGAACGTTTTCTCTACTCGTAAAGCTGAACATTTTCCGCCTGGTTTGTATAAATTGCAGGCTTTAACGTCAACAGTGCGCAAATGTTGAGGTTGTCATACAATTTAACAGCTTTGCAAAGGAGTGTAACCACATTATTTAAACTAACGTTTCATGAAAACAAGGTTTTGTGATATTTAAAGGACATTATGAGTAGAATCGTTACCTTGAGAATGTCGGTCAGTGTCTGTCCCCGCTGACGGTCAGAAACCCTGCCGCAGCATCACAAGACTGGCACACGGCATGAGGCGTTGCTGAGCAAAGTCCTTTTTCCTCCTCATTAACACAGTCTCTGTAGCCTACAACGATTTATGAACATGATTCATGCAACATGAGTATAGTGATCAACAGGATGATATACGTAAATCTGTAATTCTCTAATTCTGGCTGTTTTTATCTTCAATTCAGAAATGATATATCCACCATCCACATTTTACTCCATATTATGTGTTTTGTTGTTGTTGTCATTATTGTGTGTTTTGGCTCCTGTGTGAGATCTCGGGAGAATCCTGGATGTCCGGTCAAACCTCCAAAGCTCAGATGTAATTGCTTGATCTCCGGGCAGCAACACGTCACTCATTACGATACGATTCACCGTATTGATCTTGAGGGGACGTCGTGTCAACACAGCAGCAACAAGTGGGACAAAGACAGAACAACAAAGAGATCATGTGGGAAACACTGAGACTGTGGGCTGTATTGCTGAGACAGCGTTCCGTGTGGGCTTGTGTGTTTTTAATGATTAACACAGATTCTCAGGTTACAGATTTACAGATTTACAATGCAATATAGAAACATGTGAACACTGTAACACCTGGGAGTTTATTTGCAGTGTAGATAGATGTTCAGGAGATTTATAAACACAATTCTTAAAAATATATATGCTTGATGGATTAATAATAATAATTATGCCCTAAGTATTTGTAAATGATCACTTGTAACTACAATTATTTCTGGAAAACCACTAATGGTCCTGGATTTCAATGGTGTTTAAGAAATGGATCAAGAAAACAGGTCAACCAAGCCAACAAAGTTAATAAAAAAAGATACATACTATGCATCGGGTTGAAAGGTTTGCAGTCTTAGAAAATTCCCAAATAGCTGTCCAGCATTTTGCCGGTTGAAGACGGAGCAATGTGTGAATTTGGGTGTGTTGACATTATTTATTAGAATAAGTTTACATGAATATTTTTGCTTACTTATAGCACTCCTACAGAGGTCCCAGTTATATATATATATATATATATATATATATATATATATATATATATATATATATATATATATATATATACATACTGTATTCATCCCCATGGGAAATAAGTTTGAAGCAGCACCAAGCATTTTTACAATATCTGGACATAGTACACATATATATTAAGAATTTAAATAATAATCAAAATAAATCAAAATACAACATCATCGGTTTCCCTGTTTCACCTTTGTAATTTGTAATTTTAATGTGTTAAGTGTTGCACTTTACTAATATAGTGTTTCTACTAGAAATAATTATTAAATCTGGCAGCTGTAAAATTGTTTCTGCTCAAAGATCTGAAGTTCCAAGAAGCTTTGAACGCTCCATTTTTCCAAATACCCTGGAAACACCAGAGAAATTAAACAATTATTTTGTACTACGTCTTTGAAAGGCTTTTAGTTCTTGGATTAGGTTTCATATGGCTGGGTTCAGTCGCCCCAGCCATGCGAGCGAGGAACAAGTGTCGTGGAAATTCGTCTCCACCCAGGAATTCAAAGACCAGCTGAGCCTCAGGGATCAAGTAGGAGCAAGAGGAAGCTCTGTCCCCTCTTGACCCCGCCGACTACAACGGCACCAACCTGACCCCAGACAGACTCCACCTGGCACAACTGCATCAACTAACGCACAGCTACCCGAGCGCAGCTTTTCCAGTGAGTACATGTACAAACAAATACAACGTGAATGTCAAAACAAGCTAATTAGACACATTGCTTTGATTATGATTTGAGGTTTCTGTTTGGTACTGCACCATAAGACCACGGTCCAATGTATACACACAGCAGCGTTTCCTTTGTTTGAAATGAGAGGCGATTTTGATAGTAATGCCATCTTGGTTTAAAATATCTTTATTATAGTAATAACTTATAGAGGCTTGGACACGATTCATTGCATTGTCTAACAACTCATTTAATACTGGCACACTTCTTACTCCTAGGGCCCCTTCACTGCCATTTGACATGCTTCCATCAGGTGCCCTCAGACTGCCCCTCCACCCCTGTCACCGGACTGCTCCACCCGTCTGCACACCTGTTTCCACTTTCCTCACGAGCCCCAGCTGCAGTCGCCTCCCCGCCCACTTGCTCACCTGCATCTCATTAACTAATCAGCCTCTCGGTACCTTTAGCGCCCAGTTCTGTTGCCAAGCTGCGTTGTTTTGTGGTTTTACCTCCTGAGCATCTGGTCTCCGGTTATTGTAATATATATTTTAGCTCACTCGGGCAGTGGGACAAGCTGAAAACATATGGAAATCTAACCACTGTACACTGTTTTTGATGTTACACATTTGAGGTACTAATTATACTTTTATAACTATTTCCAATCTGTGAAACATAATACTGTACATACTCCACTACATGATGGCTGTATAGTAAACCCATAAATACAAAAAGGTATGTGAAGTGATGAGAGCTCATGCCACAACGCCCAGCTGCACCGTAACATTTAAAATGGCCTTTGTGCATATGAATGATCTTACTTTTGTGACCTACATACATGGTATTTAGCTATTCAGGGCTTGTGCTACGAAAAGTATTTTTGTACATTGAGTGAAAATAGAAATGCAACAATCTGAAGACATCTTTGTAGTATCTTGTATCTGGGGACCCCTCTATTTCCCTCATGTGCAAAATGCAGTAAAGGTCTGAGAGACGATGGAAGCTATTGCCTAACGCACAATTCATATCCACTCTCTTTAGTCTTGCTTTCTGTTAATCAGTCTTCAGACAAAGACGGAGCAACAGCAGCAGCACACACCCCTGGGGCAAAAATGAGAGCTTCAGTCTGGCTGTCTCCCCCTACTCTGACTACAATCCTCTCCCCTCCCCTCAATACCCACTCTCAAAGGGACTGCGGAGATGAAAGGGAATATGCAATGCATCGCCTTTGACTGTGAATTGTGCAGTGTGGTTAGGGGAAGTTTACAGGCCATGTCTGCGTTTTAAACACACTTGCTCACACTCGGCCAGCTGTTTTAGAGTCAGGATCCGTGGCTACCAAGAAGGAGACTGAAATACCTGCAGATTACACTCCGTGACTGGAGAAGAGCTGCGAAGAGGAAAGCATGAATCCACTCATAGACACATCTGGCCCTCTTCCTGTGTTTGAATGAGTACAAACATCTGTGAGAAGGGATTCACATTGTTCCCCGTGTGTAGGACTATCGGGCCGTCCAGCAGGGGGCGGTAGAGACCACTGAGACGCAGCGCGCTGTTGTGTTCAACCACTTTCGGGTTATTTGGGAACATTACAGTGGGGCTATTCGAGGCCAACCTGGGTTATTTCAGTGCACCGAAATAACCCAGAATGTACAGCAGTGAGAGTTGAGGCAGACCAGATCCGCATTGCTTACATTTATTTTGCCAGTGACGCAGACAACAGGCCTAAGCATATTTGATCAAAGAGGGTGAAATCAATTGTTATGCAGTCTGTCTTATCTTTTACTGGACAAATGTTCTGTCAAAAGTACGCTGTGGTTTCCTCATTGAACCCCGCTGCATGAAAAGCGCATGACACCAGATGACCTGTGGGATGTGAGCGTCACACACACGTAGGCTACACACACTCACACGCGTACATAAACCTCACGCAGCCAGCAGTCATGAGTTTGCCTGGAGATGGGTAATATGCATGCATTATGACACGTGGTGCACAGTGTGCGTGACTCAGCAAAGTGTGTCTGTGTGTGTCTGTGTGTGTGCGTGAGTGTTTCATGCTGCTACTGGTGATGCTACCCTACATGTAATTGAGTTAACGTAGTTCCTCCGTAGCCAAGATACTTGTCAGAAAACATGTCTTTAATTTTAAATGTTCATTTATTGATTTCATGCTGTTAGACGTCAGTAGACTCAGCTGGTTATCTTGTTAATCTCATCATCACACTGCAAAAGTAATTCTTCAAATCCTTTTGGCACAAGTTGGAACATCTTATGTATTCATTGCTTGGCCAGCCCACTTTGAAGCCAAGATGAAGCCCAATTAGTTAGAAATGTTCCATCTGTAGTTTAGCTCTTTTTTAATCAGACCACCCTTGATGAAGCAAAAGCGTGCAAAATAAGGAAGGACGCTTTAATATACTTACTTTTTCTAACTATTTATTAAGACTGATGGTCTGACTTTAATTCTCTTTGACATTTTAGAAAATAAGCATCAGGCCGCCGGTACATAAACAATGTATTTCTTCTTTGTACGTACAACCGACTACCATAATATCACATGCACATAAATAATAAGGCTTATGAGTAAGTGTTTGGTGCTGTAGATGATCAGAACGTTCTCCATCCGTCACGTCAACCACGACACAATATCAGTTATTAGTGAGCACATCTGCTCCAACTCGATACGCACTCATGTTGACACGAGAGCAAATGTTCAGCGTATATGAGAGACGGAGAACAGACAGGATTCCCTGTGGAAAATATGGAGGATGCATTGGATGATGATTTGACTGAAAATAGTTTGTTTTGTTTTGTTAGCATATTCACATGTTCATCGATTCAAAGTGGCTGCATGTGAAGGAGCTTTGTCACTTCTTGGCAACGTTGATCTTTCAATCGAACCGTCGTTAAAACTTAAAACAATTTGATAAATGTGTTTCCTGTTACACTTCACCAAAACTGAGAAGAGACCATTAAATGTTTGAGACGAAAACTTTGTATCGGCAGAGAAGAGAGAAATATCGTCTCAGGATGTATACCAGATCCTCACATATTTGTGAATCTATCTGCTGCTGGTCTCTATGCAATATACGGCACTACTAACTATGGCTATAGCTCTTCTATTCTTCATGGGACAGAGAAAGGTGAGGAGGAGGGAGGAAGATGAAGGTGTTTATATTTATACTTTCGCTGAGTCACACATTGAAGAAACAACTGGAGAAGAGCCAGAGCTGCATGGAGGGACTCACACAGCTTAGTTTATGCAGGAAGAAGCCACAATACTGATGAGCACATTTCACATTATTAATTAAGTCATGTATTGGCTTTAGTTGAGGATAAGAAAAGACAATAGAAAGCTGGAATTATTAGATCCCTGATATCACCAGCAACCAACGGAGGGAGTCGACACATCAACGGAGAGACGGATAAACACATTCTCGTTCTGTTGTCAGAGAAATTACATTGTTTGGCTGTTTTTGAAGCCCATAATTGATCCTAATTAGCTGGAGCAGTTCACCCACGCTGCATCAAGTTCTGGAGAACCGAGTTCTCCCAACATTGCTCAGTTCATTTGTTCTCAGTGCCTGATGTTTGGCTCTAAGTGGGAATCTATGTGTCATGAGGAGAGTCTATTCTTTCCAGGACTGAAGAAAGAAAAAAAAGTTCAGGAACAGTCGGCTTCTTCCAACACATGGCTCTGATTTGTAGAAACACACCCTCTTTCCTATGAAGAACATGAGACACGTGTGTGTGCGTATGTGTGTGTGTGTGTGTGTGTGTGTGTGTGAGAGAGTGTTCTCTGTCCCTTTGCCCTGCATGCTTTTCTGCAGGTATGTGTGTGCTTGTGTGTGTGTGTGTGTGTGTGTGTGTGTGTGTGTGTGTGTGTGTGCAGTGTGTTGTGCCTGAGGGGGAACGTGCTCTGGTACAGCTGAGTGGGAGTGACTATGACCTAACCCGTCCCCTCTCTGTTCATATGCAGTCGAACAAGCCCCTCCCCTCCCCCCTGTGACCATGCACAAGCAGTTGCAGACCTGCCTGCAAGTGTTTGTGTGTCAGTGAGAGTGCACGTTTCACACGTGTGACCACCGTGGAGGCGGCCGGAGCCCTAAGCTGCTTTGCGAGGCTTTGGTGAGGGCAGCCCCTCTCTGGCTACTCAAAGGGCCGTGTTTTGCTGCATGCCTGGAGGGGGTGACGGCATAGCTGAGCACTGGAGCATGGTGCTCAGGGTTTCACATGACAATGCTGGGTCAGGGGCAGCCCACAGAGGCACTGCACCCAACTGCACCCAACTGCACCCAACTGCACCACCCGACTGTACACACCGCCTCACAAACTGGGCACACTGTTAATCTGCCGATGGAAGTCAGAGTATTTATCTTTCCTTGATTGGCCAAGAAAGAGCTGCTTTTTGTTGATGAGTAATATCTGCTGGATGTGCTTGACATTAATGTGGTGAATTGAAGGGATTTACATCTATTTAAATGTTCCTCTTGGTTGCAGTGGGAGTGCACAGGGAAAGCAGGTCAAAGTCTGCTGACACAGTCCCTCAACTTGCTTTAGTCGGGGATGATTAATTGTAGTGCAGATGCACTTATAGGAAAAAAAGAAACAGGAAAGCACACACAGACGTATAGTGTACCATACTGTGGAGAGCGAGTCCTGCAGGACTTAATGTTCGCTGCTGTTGGTATCACACACACAAGTACACACTCTCCCTCCCTCTAGGTTCAGTCCGTGTCGAGAGCTGGAATATCAGGTTTCCTGTCTTTGTGCAGAGTTTGTACTCACGGCGTCACCTTTGTTCCTCCTCTGTCAGCACACAGCGGCACTGCATCAGGGCCCTCTCTGAGGACATACCAGCCAAACCACTGGCAAACTCTGTCGCCAGTGGAGTTCCAGTTGCCAGGAGATAATTATCACAGGGAGTTCAAACCGCCTTTGTATGCATGTGGGTAATTGGTAGCACAGGAGCAACAATGAATCCTAAAAGTGTTTTAATGAGATTTTTTCTGGTCGGCGCCAGGCTTTTGCTGAACAGTGTATTTTGTGTGTGTGTGTGTATGTGATTCATTCATGGTTTCACTTGGTGAAAGTGTACACGGTTGTTGTTTCTACGCATTCCCCTCTGCCGCGGAACCCCAGATGACCCGGCTGTGGCGCCAGTAGAGGCTGGGCACTGAGGAGGAGGAGGAGGAGAGGAGGTGGAAAGAAGGTGGAAAGAGGAGGAGGAGGGCAGAGAGGGAGCAAAGTGAAGTATTTCAGGATATGAGAGTACATTCACGAAGCTGGAGAAAGACAAAAAAAACGACAAGCACATAATACCGCAGTGTAGTCACATGCAACACGGGAGAGGAGAAACACGGTGTGTCTGTTTCCTGCCAGCGCAGAATGAGTGTATACACGTCTTTATCTCATAAGCCAGTCCTGAACTTATTTAATGCTTGCGAGTAATCAGCTGGACCAGAAGGAGGTCTGTGGTTTTGACTGTGGGCCACTGGAGCCCTGCCTTTTGAAATGTGATCCCTTGTGTGAGACGTCACACGGCAGCTCCTGGAATGTCCTGCGTAGAGAGACAGAACAAACTCAGAGGCCAACCGTAATCTCTTATCTGTGGCTGTGACACTTTGTACTGCAGGCACATATCTGCACCGTGTATCTGCCAGAAGCCACAATATTGGCATATTTTAAAGAAACAATTGCTCTGTGATTTTATGGAGACTTTCTACTGATCAATCAGTGTTGATCTTCCCAATTAAGATCAGTTCATTGATCGTAGGGAGAACTACTCAGCCTGTGGAGACGGCTGTATGTCTCCGGACCCTTTAAAAGATTAAGAACATATCCCCTTCCGATCGGGGTTAACTCGTTTTTTGGCTTCTAAGTTGTACATTTTTAACAGAAACACTGAGTTACAGGAGCATGGCGTCGTGGGCATTTAGCAGACAGGAAGGGTGTAACAAATATGGTATTTGTGTAGTTTGGGAAGTGTAGGATGAAGTGTTTTTGAAGCTTGACTTCGGTATATTGGGAAATAAAAGTCTGAATGTCTTGGTTTATACTTCATAATTATTTATATTTCATTCAAGCAAACCCAAATTACTGGAGTACGAGTTAGTACACCAACACTGCATTTAGTTGTTGTTCTATAAAATCATTAAAATATTCCTAATGGCGTTTAAACTCATATCACATACAGGAGTGGATAAAACCACAGTACTACCTTGCAGTATGATTCAATACTAAAAACCACAGATTTACTGTCATAGTTTAATGAAAACTGAACATAACACAAACATTTGTATTGCTTTATGCTAAATGGACTTATCTTAAAGTCAAACGTGTTCATGTTATTTTCACAAGGACCTGTTTGGGTTATACCGCCCGTGTCCACTGGGGGCAGTGTTCCGCAGGCTCCCAGCACACGGTCCTTGTTCATGAAGGGCACGATGCTCCTGGAGACAATGATGCAAGCATGTTGAATATCATCACACTGTTGCAGCATTTGCTCCCCTTTGATGTTGCATTTGCCGCTCGTGTTTCAGATGATCAAGGGTGTGATGATGTGCGAGGAGAGGAGAGGAAGTGTTTCTTACACAAAGAGGAAAAAATACATGAACATCCATCACATCAACAGCATGTCTTAATTGCCCAAAACATGCCGTAGGTTTTGACAACCCATCTCCGCTTTCTGTCGGTATGAATGTTGAATCTGACCGGAGAGGATGTTCAGGCGCACGTGTGGCGCTTCACATGCAGAGCCCTCTCTTTTTTTTACACAAAGCAATCACTGCACATGTGCATGTGCGAGTTGTGGAAGCTGAGGGCTCAGCACACTGGCTCAGAAATGATGAATTGCTGTGGCTTTAAAAGTCCCTTCCATAGAAATCAAGTGTGATTTGCACATGTGTGCGCGCTGCATAAACTGGTTGAAATAAAAATCCTCTTTACATATGAATCGACTGATTTGATAGAGATTATTGCATTTATGCGTCCTCTCTGCTTAACCCCTGTGGTTCTTCTGATTTATGTTTGATGTTTAAATCCCACACGGCTGAATCTCTCAGGGGTTGGATCTGGAGATCTGCACTTTCTCAAGGCTGATTAGCAGCGTGCAGCCGGCGTGTTCGCCTCCTGTAATGTAATTCATGTACTGCAGAATCCAGCCACAGCGTATGACCTGTTGTTTACTCCTATGCTCAACACGATGGGCAGTCCCCACTTATCACGACCCACGGACATTGTCGAGCCGTGTGGTGGTCAGGGGGAGACGGTAACGTGACTCAGATCACGTCCTCATTAAGCTGAAGTCAACTGTGTGCACACATTGTGGAGAGACGTCAGAGAGGGAGAGAGACATAAAGAAGCCTTTTGTTGGAGCCTCGGTCTGCAGAAGGGAGGTTGGAAAGAAATATGACTGCTGCCTGTGTGTGCAGTGCTGCTGAGTTGTGTCTGTGCCCCCCTCCCTCCCCCCGGCTCCATGCACACACTCCACACACACACACACATACACACACACACACACACACACACACACACACACACACACACACACACACACACACACCTCCACGCCGTACTCTCCCTCGCGAGGCACGACTCTGGTCACCGGTGATATTAATACACTGCTCCGCCACTGAGTGCGCTCAGCACAGTAGGGAAAATATCTGACAGGCACTATTTATAGACCCTTGCAGGCGGACAGGCGGAATCCACGGCAACGCGTTGCCAGCCTCTTCTTGGAGTCGTGTTCCACAGAAATCGTGGCGGCGGAAAGGAGCTGCGAGGCCCGGCGGGGCCCGGCAGCACCACCGGGCCGCGGAGGGGGGAAGAGCTCTTTTATAAAACGCCAGTGGCAATCATGAGCGGGGAAGACTGGAGTGGAGTGCACAGATGAAAGAGACACACATGTGGTTGCTAAAGCAAAAAAACATGTTTTGTAATATTCATGCAGGTGTGCACTTACTTACTTCTTATACGCGGGGGCCCTGGGTCATCGTCCTGCACCTTGAAACACAACCTCTGTGAGAGTCTTCCCTATAGATGTTGAAACAGTGACACGGTCGCTAAGGAATGTGTGTTTATGTCATTATTATTATTACATATGCTTTTAATCAGGAGCACATTTAGATTTGGAGCAGGCTTGAATCAGAGATGAATCACACACCGGCAGAACGAATAGTTTAAAGCGGGTCAGCTGGGTGGCTTGACCTTCATTTGGCTTGTAGGCATTCCTGTGTCACTCTGAGAATTTGCACACAAACGGAGAGGTCGGCGATGAATAATGAAAAGCAGGCTGACCTTTGCCCCCTGCCTGGAATCCAAGACCAAGCTAAGACACAAGGACAGAAGTACAGTATACCTATAGCCTCCGTCATCACCAGTGGAGTCTAGATAAGGAGTCTTTGTGATGGACAACAAAACAATTGGACTTGACTGCATTCCAAATAATGTCCGTCCTCATCACACGTGGCTGCCAGACAGTATTTGATTGCATGTTGGCAGGCCACAGCTTTACAGCCTGACGATACTTTGTACTTTTGGATACGACCCAGAGGCTGCAGCCATGTTACTGTAGATGAGTTATTACTCACTGGCAGTATCGAAGTGATGAGCGGAGTAAATAATACACAGTATAACCTCATTATAATATTCCCTTCTAGTACCCTCAGCTTTGTGTACATGCTACTATGCAACACTTGTGTTGAATGTATAATGTGATATCAGGTGCAGTAGTCGGGCCATCTGTGCACCACTTTGCTGCAGGCTGAAATATCTCAACCAGTATGGATTGCCATGAGTTTAAAAAGTATTCATAGTCACCAGAAGATGAAGCTGCATAAAGGATGCCCTTAAGTTTTCTCCAGCGGCATCATGAAGTTGATATTTTTTCAACATTAGACGTATTGCCATTGGCCTAGTACTGCACTAAGAAGAAAATTACAGAGAACGATGCACGGAGCAAATGCCACTTATGGAGTGACCATCATTAAAAGTTATGTGGCATGAATAACAGATATTGTGTGTGTGTGTGTGTGTGTGTGTGTGTGTGTGTGTGTGTGTGTGTGTGTGTGTGTGGGGGGGGCTTTATGCAACGTGGCTGAGGGTGGAGACAGTTATTAATATGTCATTACGCTATTTTCATTACGGGTTATTTTCATTACGGGTTATTTTCATTACGCGTTACTTTCTAACCTTAACCAGACATAAGCAATCATCTCACAGCTTTAACCACGGGACATTGTGTGTTTCGGGAATATAATGCTGAAACTTTGACACTCAAAGTATCCTGTGGTTTGCAGGAATGTATACTGGAAACCTTTTCCCTGGAAACAAGGTTGTTTCTTCAAACTTACATTTCTCATGAAGCATGTTTCTCCTCTCCTGTCCCTCGCCTCTCTTCTCCTTTCTCCTCATGTGTGACTTTGTTCATGCCAAACTCCCCCTGCTGCTCCTCCATCTCCTCCTCCTTTTGCTGTTGTAGCTGGAACTTGATGTTCAATGGTCTTGACAGGTCCCAGTTGCCCCAGGGCAGCCTCATCCTCTTCTTCCTCTTCTAGACTCCCCGATGCAATGTATGTGTGTGTGGGTGTGTGTGTGTGTCTGTGTCACAGAGAGAGACAGTCACAGAGTGGTAAACAGACGGGCTGGCAGACTAGTCATCTGCTTGTCTGCTTTCAGACTCGCCACACATTACCTTTGTGTGGCTTCACCATACTCGCTAGTTTGAATAAAGGAGGGAGATCCCTCCTGTTATCAGACGGCGTGTGCTCTGCCTGAGCATGTGGAGGCAGTCACATGTTCCTCGCCACGCTTTCCAAGCCTGTCTGCTCACCTGGTGGTTGCCATGGGAACAGCCAGACAGCGGCAGACTTTGCACCAGCCTCCTCGGGGGATTGTGAGAACAGAGAGGAGGTTTAAAGGCGAGGGATCTCTCTGGGTCTTTAAAAAAAAACTCCAAACTTACGCTTTTTAGGGCTTTTAGTTCTACAAGAGTTGTGTATTTTTGAAGACATCAGCAACTTTTGTTCTCCTCTGTTTAAAGGATTTTTATAAGGACTCTTTGTTCTGTTGTGTCAATCCAGACATTTGAAAACACCTTTTAACAATCAACTTTATACCCCTATGTGAGCGTTTTGGCAGTTTTAGACCAAAGGAGTAATGTTAGCACACGCAGATATATCCTAGCAGCACATCTGAGGTTAAAACACACATGCTTTGTAATCTCCTAGTATGTCAGTGTCTCATCATTTGCATTCCCAAGAGGGGAGAACAGAAACGCTCTGTTGTCCTTTTTCCTTGTGTCCTAAAGACATCCCGCAGCTGGACTCGGGCGCTGCAGCGCTAAGCTCTTGCTCTTGTGGTTTTTAGGGGATTTCTCTCCCTTAATTGTGCCTCCAGTTTATTATGCTGACGCTTGAATAGCAAGATGTTCCCAGCTTTATCGCACCAGTTGCACACTTCTCTCCTTTGTATTGTGCTAGCTACCCTGAGAGAAGGAGGAGGAGGAGTGGGGGAGGCGAGGGGTGGATGCGGCTGAATGTAGTGCACAAAATTTTATTTATAGTATGTGAATTGATGGGTTGTTATTTTTAAGATATGCTCTGTGTTTCCAGTGAAACACGCAGTACTGTGAGTGTATTCTTTTTTTTTTTTGTAGTGCAGATCTGTCTCGTAGTAGACGTCAACCACTGTTTATGTTTCTGGCCTCGGTTCTGATCTCTACTACGCCTGGAAGGAAACAGAATCGGCACCTGTGATCTGTCCTCCCCCTCTCCTTCCCGCCTTTCCTCACCCTCCCTATCGCTGACTCCTCCTGCTCCTCCTGCTCCTCCCCGACCCAGCTGCAAGCCCTTCACGGCCAGGGGTGAAGCAGGGAGCAGCAGCAGGAATGAAAAGATGAGGAAGGGAGGGGTAGACAACAGAGAGACAGGCGTGTGTGTGTGTGTGTGTGTGTGTGTGTGTGTGTGTGTGTGTGTGTGTGTGTGTGGGGGGGGATGCACACTGAAACAAACCAGCAAATAGATACAGACGCCGGTTTGTTAGAGACGGGACGCTCTGAGGTCCGGTCCTGCCGAGCCTTCCCCCGTCCAGCCACGTGGGATCAGGGATGACCACAACACCAACACGTGAGGCTCTGCAGCAGGCCCGCGGGCCGCAGGGAGACACTTACGTAAAGCAGCTCCCGTCCTCGCTCGGCTCGCTCTCACATGTGGGAGCATGTGAGCGCGAGACAGCGAGACAGGCGCTCTGGGTTTGCCGCTGCCACTTTCGCTCTTTCCCACCCATTTGTCTCTCGCTATCTCCGCGCGTCGTTGCAACGCTCCACCGCACAGGCAACCCGACTGAAGCCCGAGCGTTTATCACGCCGCTCTCGCCGCTCTGTGATCGGTCAGTCTGCAGAGGGACGAGGTTAACTGACCTCGCCACCCTCCCCCCTAAACCTCTGGCTCCTATCCACCACCTCCTCCCACCTCCTTGCTTTTTTTCGTGTCCTTCTCCCCTGACCTGTGTGCCGTGCTCCTGGTCGAACCCCTCCCCCATGGGCCTCATGGAGGATTGCCAGAGGTCATTGTGTGATGTGCATCTGTAGGGCGAAGAGGAGGTGGAGTGTCAGAAAGTGCTGACTCGATAGGAACGGCCGCCCACGTGACGTCACGGTCACAGTTTCAGCTCGCAGCATTCACAGACTCCCATGCCTCCGGGGTGTCAGCAGCACAGCCTCCATCCCGGCTCGCCTGGGACGTAACACAAAGCTTTATTTAGTACTCATAGAGGTTCAAAAAACGGATTCTGTAGGATTATAAAGGATAGTAAAAATCCCATTATTGTGTTCATTTGGGAAAGAAAAATAATCTTTCAATGTCATTTTAGGAGAACATATATTTAATAATCTGTTGATTTATAGTCTATAATATATTTTAAAAACGGTGCCTTTTGAAAGTTCGACTGGATACGGACAGAAGTTGTTGTACCGTCACTAAATATTGGTTTCTTGACCTTAATATTTTATATTAACAACATATTATCTAATACCTTTCTTTTGAATGAAGTTCTGTCCACATAAACCTGATCTCATAAAACATGTTGAGCAACCAAAAGTCTTGAACAGCAGCGCTGGAGTCAGGCTGCGATGTATTGGAACAACAGGGACATGAATGTATCTTTTAAGCATGTTCGTCATGAGTTACTGCTAATCTAAAAGATATATACTGCCCAAAACTGTAATTATAGACGTCTGGCACCAGGCACTCCTGCTGCATTGACGTTAAAATTTGAAAGATATGTAGCTGTGGTCAGGATGGAGGTTCATCCTAAAGACAGCCACAGTGGGCTTCCGACGTCCTTCCAGGAGTCACAATCATAGAAGCGACATTAAAAACACAACAAAACTGAATGAATCCGCCATTCTCTGTATAAAAAAACCTTCCCATTGCCTAGAGACGCCACACTCCGGCCTTCCTTTGCTGCTCGCTGTGTGGGGAAAAGATCCCTCAGATTGTTTTCTATCTGTACACATATTCTGGGCGTGCTTCCCACTCGGCAGATCGCCCTTGGCGCTGCCAGGCGTAGCGAGCCCCGATTCCTCCCTGTGCTCCGCCTGCTTCCCTGCAGCTCCGCTCCAGTGTGCCACCGCCGGCCCGCAGACCCAGACGCTCGGCCGAACCGGCACGGCACACGGCGAACTAGACAGGATTATCTTTGTCGAGGGAAGAGATCAAGACAGATCATCGCATAGCAGTCCTCCCCACCAGTATTTCACTCCCTCCAGGGAACACAACAAAAGTATTTGACTTACGCAGATTATTATCAGCAGAATACAATGCTTAACTCATTGGGATGCTCGGAGGACGGAGCTTCAACAAAAGGGTTTATCCTATATCCGATTTAGATGTTGTACGCCAAAGATTTGCTGCTGATTTGTCTCTTCTAGACATATCACGGTGGTAATCTTATTTCTGGTTGTCAGACATATATTGCTGGAACGAGACAATACCATGAGTAGTTAATGAGAACGTGTAAATTAAAGCATTAACATTCTGAGTCAGAAAACAATCTGTGCATTGAGACTCTGTGATCTCAACAGTGTTGCCTTTGTTGCAGGACTTTATTAACCAATGTCAGCCTTTTTTTTCTTTTTTGCTGATTATTGTCACAGTTATCTTGGGAGGAAAACACACTTCCATTGTGGTTAAGACTGTCGGCTCATGTGTGCTCTTTAGAGGAACAGCAGCTTCTGCCTTGAGGTGGTTTAAGTTAAGAGGTCACGACCCTTTTTAGGGTCCATGTGAGGAGAGTGGTGACTGGACGTGTGAGGGTCACTGTTGTCTTGTGACTATGATTGCGTTCCTTTTTTGTCCTCTTTCGAATAGCATTTGATATAGGTCATGGTAAGTTTGAGGACTTTACTGATAAAAAAAGAAAACATGAGACTACAGTCGAACCCTGTGTACTTTAAATGAATGATATCCTTTGGACTTGAATCCTGCTCCATTGACGTAGTACAAAACAAACGTGCTATCCAAAAGCTTAGTGGCTGATTCACTAGAAACAACGATGGGTTGATTTTTTCGCAGTTGCAATCTACAGATTTGTGGCACGGGTATTAATCGTTTGGATTATTTTTGGGTTGTTGTCATTGAGAGCTCATTTACTGTGAGAGCTGCACTGTTAGCAATACCTATTTTAAAAGAAATTATAGGCATGCATCTTATTTATACCCGAATATTGGACTCTGATATTCACTTTTATCCACTGATAATTTGCAAGTTGATGCTTTTTTTAGTCAAACACTTTTAATGACACCAATGTCTGGAATGCGTTTTTAATATGCTTGAAATGCATTATGATCTGCACTATATACTTAAGGCTATACGCATTCTTTATAACAATAATTATAACAAATTATAAAGCATTGATGGTCACTCACTGACATTGATTTGCATGTTGTATCATACATCTCATTGCTGTAATACATTATAATGTTTTCCGTTGTCATTGTTTACTTTAAGTACTCGTAATAAAAGATTCACATAACACACTGTAAACTTAACTATGTTTGATACTCAAAGAAAACAATGAGTGCCATAAGCACATTAAAACACATATTAGTATAAGTGTGTGTATTGTCCATTATGGACGTAGTGAGTCAAGTGTTTCCTTTTTTAATAAAGAATACATACATATTATTATTATTATTATTATTATTATTATAACTACTATTTTTTTATTTATTACTACTATTATTTTCCAGAATGGAGAGGAGGGATCAGTGCACATTCAGTCCCGCTGCTGCTCTTGAGTTAAAAATGGGTTCATAGATTGTTAACAGTGGAGTCATGGTGTCTTGGTCATATGGTTGCCCCGGCAACCAATCCAGACATCGTGGTGCATGAACACACTGATACACAGGGGACCCGGTTGCTTGGCGACCTGGACTCAGAGAAGTCATGGGCCAAATGGACAAAGTCTCTGAATGAGGGGCTCAACAGGGGAACAGAGGGATTACCCCCCCCCCACACACACACACCCCCACCCACCCCTCACCCCTGATTTTAATGTGCCACAATACTGCTGTGATCTCTGAGGAGACACGTCATGTGCGTCATGATCTGTGCATCACAGCCTTTATCCACTTAATGATGTCCTGAGAAATGAACCACTCTGCCATCAAAGCTTTCATAATGCTATCTGAGGACTTTGCATTTGGTGCACGACAGAAACTCTTTGACCTATAATTTAATATTCTGATGTATCCCGAGCTTCGGGATCGCCGTAATCATGACCATCTTTCAAAGCTGCTTTTTGACACAAGTCTTATTTCTCTCTTACCTACAACCCCCACACGTATTAAATGCTCCGGCTGGAGCCAGAGAACAGTACCACATTTTGTCCGTGAGTTTGAACGAAGACAATAAGTAAAGATAAATATAAATGAATAAACAGATATCTCACTGTAACTGTAAGAAACCCATGATTGCCATGATTCATCCCAGTTTATGTGTTAAAAGTTCGGTGACCTTTTTCAGCGATCCAAAAGCAGAAGAGGTGAGGATGTCACATGACTTCTGGTAAGAGTCACATCATGAGTCACATGATTCTACAGAATCAAAGAAGCGACTTCTCACAAGTGACTTGTGGCTTCACTCTAATTTTTTCTTTTCTTTCTCTTTTATTGATATGTGTTTGTTACATTGTAACATTTGGAACACGGCGGTGTTCCGTCATTCCAACGTTGCAACATTGTAGCTGTTCTTTGTGTTTTCACTGTGTGTTTCTGTGTGAGAGAAATTAATTGTGAGTGCATACAAAATAGCTACTGTATATTTACTCTGCCTGTGTATATATACTATTCAGTTACTGTAGCTTCTTTACTGTTTATTTGTATTACTGTTTTAAAGTGTATTGTTTATATTGTTTTACTATGTCCTTAATGTGAACTTTACCCCTTTGCTGCTGTAATCCTGTAAACATGCCCACTGCTGGACTAATAAAGGATTGTGTGAAATCTGTATTTTAAATAATATACAGAATGACAAAGCAAATATTATGTCATGCATATTATGCATGACATATGGATTATCTTTCTTATTATCCTATGTTTGCCCGTCATTTATTTGTTTTATTATACACACAAATTCACATTGAGTGCTTTCACGTTTGTTCGAAATAAAAGATTTTTATTTAATTTTTCAATTCCAGTTGTGTGATATACGATTTACATTTTAATAATATCTATTTTCTTATCATTCCAATATGTGTTACAATTATTTCTATTACATTACACATTTTTACAAAGCATAATGATCTTTTTAAAATGCAAAATCTTAACTAGGTAATGAATGATCTTGGTTTTATGTGACATTATATCCACCACTGACACTGTTAAATTGGACACTGTAACCTCTTCAGATTATGGCTATTCAGATTAATCATTAAAACACGGGTCCAATAAATGCTGAGGTTTTGGAAACACATCTTGAATCTCTGCACACAAGTAAGACTTAATTAATCCACTTTATTTAATGGATTATAATTAATTAAAATCTGTGTAATAATGAAAACAAGAAGCAGAATTGTTTTTGAAAATAATTTGCATTGTCAGAATATTGCATCTACATTTCTATATGTACTGGACCTTTACTGCCTACAGCTTCAACAAAGAGTTGTATATTTGGTTGACCTTGCTTTTTATTATGGACTTTGATTTATATTCAGGCCTCAAAACCTGTAGGTTTGTCCAAAGGTCCCTGACTTGGCACTGGAACGGGGACCTGTTGGTCCTGATTTGAGACTCCAGTGCCTCGAGACCACCTGAACACGAGCACCTGTGACGAGCAGCCAGAGGGAGTCACGACCCACGGATGAGTTTTAACGCAGGACGAGTATGACTCATGATGAGATCACCCTCACAATGGATGATGGATGGCGGGGTGCTCTTCTCTCTCTCCCTCTCCCTCCGATAGAGCGCATGAGTCATACTCTAAAGGAAGTGTGCGCCTTTATGAATGAAGCCTCACTGTTATCAGTCTGATTGGAGACGGGAATCGTGTACACATTCACACTCACAACGTCTGTGACGCCTGTGTGACGATGAAAGCATTAGTTATAGCAACCAAGAGACCCACGAAGAGTCAAAGTGATGCAAACAGGTGCTTCAGTATCAGCTGGGCTGTCATTAAAAACGGATTTAATTCCCAGGCTGTTGAACGTGCGTCATTTCTTTCTGACGTCACACGACAACCCCTTCAACACGTTACTCATCACTCTGGACCAAGCTATTTGTGTTGGGGGAGGGGGGGGGGCAGAAAATGTGTATCATCCTTATGTGGTCATGGGTAAATATAGTGAAGTTAAAAAAGGAAACAAACTGCACCACTGTGGTTTGTGGTACTTATGTCATCCCGATGGTCTCGGTTGAGCCTATTTATAGAACGTGTTGCCTTATATATCGATGGCAGCAACAGTGGCCTTTTATCCTCCACAGGCAGACGAGCACGAGTTACTGCTTGTTGATATGGCTTGAGACTGAATGACTCAGATGTGCTGTGGACGACCACGAAAACACAACCCCAAAATAGATGTCGCTGAATATTTACTGTTTATCGTATTTATTTATCGTAATACAGCATCCTCAAATATGAACTTTGAATTCCATTTCGTGTTTATTTTGTTTATGGTTTTTGGCAGGTAGGTAGTGGGCTTTGAGTTTATTTTAGTTTTCCCTTGATACAAATACCACAAGTTGTCAACAGGAATTGAATTTCTCATAATTAATTTTTTTTTTTTTCTCAGAAGAGTTCTGCAGAAAAAAGGAACACCAGCCTCCATCTACAGAGCCCTTTGCAAATGAAAGGTTTCACAACCGGTGGGTCTGTCTGCCAGGAGCCCGATCTGCTTGTTTTTGCTCTGAAACGTGATCGCCCCTCGGGACACACCACTCAGTCTTCACCACCGAGGGACGTCTCGGGAACAGAGGGCTGCATCTGCAGAACAAACAGCATGTCGCCCTCGCTTACTACCATCCTGCCAACTGCCCTCTCTGCCGGTTACCATGACAGCGTGGAGAAAACTCCTGGAACCAAAACACCGCCTCGACTCAAAGACAATCCTTCTAAAACTCGCCGCACCAAATGTAGGACGTCGACTGAGATCAAATGTAAATATCAATCGAAACAAATCAATATTTTTGCATGCTTCCTGAAAGAATACATTTTGTTTAAGAAAAAAAGTCACCAGCCCTTCCTTTTCTTCACAAAAGCACCAGGTGGGACCATACGGTGGAGAGCTCTAACCTATAATAATACACAAAAGGCTCAGCTGCTCCTTCCCTCACCTACTGTAGCCTCCGCTTCACCCTGTCAACGGAGGGTTGCACAACAACGCCTGGCTAGAGTGTCAGTCACCATGGTGATGGAATATACGCTGACAAATGTTGTTGGGGGGTGTACACGGTTTGTGCTCACTGCTATTGGCTTAGTCTAAGAAAGAAGGCCTTGGCACAGATTGACCAGGGAGCCTCCAAGTCTTGCAAATATAGGTCACAGATCAAACAGGATCTTTATATTTTTTTATTATTATTATATATAGATCGAAAGTCACCGGAACAGGCTGACGTCTGAGTAGAGCGAGTGTTTCTGCAGAGGGTGGGATGTCTGTGTTTCACTACACAGACAGCAACAGTGTGTGTCACCCTGGTGCTGCTACCGCTCAGCTCCGGGTTTATTTCAAGTTCAGGCTGCTTCAGAGTGTCTGACGGTCTGACTGTCACCGTGACTGACGACGTGGAACTAAAGCACGCCTGGCCAAATACTGCTTCCTTCTCTGTCTTTATCTCTGCAACCCTCTCTCTCTCTCTCTCTCTCTCTCTCTCTCTCTCTCTCTCTCTCTCTCTCTCTCTCTCTCTCTCTCTCTCTCTCTCTCTCTCTCTCTCTCTCTCTCTCTCTCTGGCATGACTCATATGTGCTGCCGTACGCCCGAACACAGACGGATTCATGACTTGATGATTTCTGGCCACGCCGTGAGTCAGCCCCAGCACATGCCTCCTCCTCCGTGGTGGAGTGGGCTCAGCCAGTGCTGGCCTCCTCCCTGCTTTTGTCATCAGTTCTGTGTGCGCTCACTCGAAAAGAAAAAATGATTCTTCCGTGTATTGTAAACTTTTATATTGATGCAATTACTTTTTTCTCTGGCATGAGTATGGACACTTATCTAGAATGTGCCTGTGGGGGGTGATCGGTGTGAACTTATTGGACAGCAGTCGATGCACGTTCCTGTTATTTCTGACTTTTTGATCCACAGAAATGTCGACATGCTTGAGTGGGCGGACTCTGGACGTTCAAAGTGAGATCCTATAAGCGCCACTCGCTTCACAGCGGAGCGTTTAGGCCCAGTCGAAAAACAATGCGGCGTGGCGCTATCAACACCGACCACACGTGTAACATATAGCGTGTTTTACTGCTAGTAACAGATGTTCCATAAAAAGACTATTAAACACATTCGGAGAGGATAGGAACTGTTATTTTTATTCGGAATTCTTATCATCTTGGCGCCGGTGATGTGGCTAAAACATCTTTGGGGGGCCGCTAAAAATTCCTCTATGCAGGAAAAAACCTTGCTGATTTGTATTTGTTTTGTACCTGGTAGTTTAGGGCTCCATGTTGTATCTTCTTCTTTATGACATACAGTACATTTACACATGCTAATCACATCAAGAGCACCTGTTAGTACACGTAGTGATAACAGCAATGACAGTCGATCCCTTTGCAGATACATTTTCATAGAAACAAATCAAGCAGCAAAACATTTACACAACCTTACACTTCTGTTTAAGAAAGAAGTTAAGATGAAATATTGAGAGGGGAGAAAAAGAATGATGATTTAAAAAAAGCTATCGTACAAAAAGAATATGAAACTATAAATGTTGACCTGCTGGTGGCAATGTGTGGAAATTCAGGGAAACTAAAAAGTTATTAGGCTTAATTATCTGGGAAGTCTATTTAAAACATTACCCTTAATTACACAAAATACACACATATTTATCAAGAAAAATGGTAAATTATGCAATTCACAACTATTTGATTATCTAGTCATGACTGTCTCCCTTTGTGTCAACAGAAATACAGAAAGGACCTGTTCAACCAATCAGCTTGTAGCTTTCTTTCTGGTAGGTGTTTTATGGGTGAGTCACACATTCCTAAGACCGACTTCAAACATTATGTTTTTAGAGGAGCTCGTCAGCAGCTAACAAAACGATCGATGATCCATTCCTTAGCGTATGAATATGATTTCATTATAGTCACAACTATTTAAAATGAAATGGCATAAAGTAAGTAATTAAGTAAGAAAATGTTATTCCTATTTATAAAACACTGCAGTGACAAATGTACCGTATGTGTGTATGTGTGTACTTTGTATGTGTGTATGTGCGTGTGCGACCCTGAGGCAGACCAGGTCAGATGGAGTGTTACATGGCCGGAGATCAGAGGTCAGAGCTTCGTGTGCCGGTTTTATCAAGCTGCAGCTGGGTGTGACGTACAAAACACACTCACACACACACACACACACACACACACACACACACACACACACACACACACTCTTAACCTGCAGCGACACATTTGCACACTGTGCTACACTATGTACACTGAGATCACGGTCATCTAGTTAATGAGTGTCCTTTAACTGCCTGCTCCTTGTTTTACTCACAAGGTATTCAGAGCTTCAGTTTATCTGTGTGTGTGTGTGCGTGTGTGTGTGTGTGTGTGTGTGTTGGTTCTGTCAAGGCCCCTCTTCTCTAAAACCGCTGTGTTTGCTGATGAAAGCAGAAAAGACGGATCTGGTACGTTTGCATGTTGATGAATGTGCGGCAACAAAAGAGATGAAATATTGTTTTTCCATCAAATATATGTCACTCAGGCACGAGAAGTATTTGTTATAATTAAAAACTAATGAATTGGTATTTGTAGTGTATAAAAGTAGGGTCGTTTTCTTTTTTTTATGAATTAAAAACTAATTTAGTAAAGTTATTGCCACTTCTAATGTTCTATGACATGGCTTATATTTCATCCTTTTATTAAAACACTTGACAACACTATGCTTTTGAGCAAAAAGTCATGCCACTCGTCATAAATATACAGAAATAAGAAAAGATTTTCCTTTATACTGTACTTAAAACGTGTCTCTATCAAGAGCTACGGCTTATTTCATAGTAACGCCGTGGGTGGCGGAACAATGCTCTGATTGCGTAACACTTCTTCCAGCATCGCCGCACTAAATCAGGTCTCCCCGAGCTGGTGTAAAATATTAGTGTGCCATTACCCAAATGGCGCTGTTACCTCAATGAAGCAGGAGAAGTGAAGATCACATTTTTATGAAGAGCAGGCACTACAAACCAGCCCCAGAGTCGCAAATAAAATAAGTTTATGGCCGCCTGTAGATGGGCTCATCAAATATGTCTGCGTGTATTATTCATAAGATAACTACTTGTGAAAGGTATTGCAATCTTGTGGTTCATAAATCCGCACTGACTGTCTGAATACTGATGACTGCCCTGTTTAAAACTCTACAGGCTGTATGCTTTACTGACTCATCATGTGCAGTCTGTGGCACCACACCTGCCCGGGGTATCCTAATGTCTGTTCCTTCAGTTCATGTGTCTGTAATGACCGGAGCTCCTAATAGGACTTGTTAACACACACACGCACACACACACACACACACACACACACACACACACACACGCACACACACATTATTCGATGCTTCACAACAATGCCAGGTCGCTCCCCAGCAGGCTTGTGGTCCCAGTCGAGAGCTTTCAGGCTCCTCTTGGTCTCTCTTGATTAGCTGATCACAGAGATGCAGGTCAGGGGTCAGGCTCCAGAGGAAAGGTCACCCTCCTCCTGCTCCTGGGGCCGTTCCTCCTTTTCAATAGCCCTAAGCTTATTATTTGATTATAAACTGGCTTCTATTAGATTTCTTTCATTTGTTTTGACCAATCAATTCATGGTTTGATCTATAAAAGGCCAAGAATCCAACATTTGTATTCTAAAAAATATGTAAGTACCATTGGAAATTGCTTCGGACAAACGGCCATGTCCGAATCCGGAGCATCAGCCTCGGTTTATCTGTGAGCCTGTTGATAAATGATGCGGCGCTCCAGGCATGCTGTAATGTACAGACAGTCCAGACCATCTTATTGTGTCAGTGCCTCAGTCTCCCCAGAGCACGTCTGGTATGTAAACACTGAGGTGCCACACCACTGGAGAAATATGCTCATCACGGCCTCTCCTTAAGCCTGTGGAATGTGTGATTCACACAAACATACACAAGAATGTGCTCCTCCACCTCTGGACACACACACACACACACACACACACACACACACACACACACACTCACACACATTCACACACATTCTATAGGCCGGTGACCACAATAACATTTTGTGAAAGTTTATTTTTGACCTTTGAAGCAGCATCACACCACCACAACGTCAATAAGCAACACAAAATAACATATTTATTTATTATATATCTGTGTGATCATTCATGTATGTTTATGCTCATGTATATTTTCTAGTTGAGATTTAAAATATTAATATTTATCTACAACCTCTCTTATTGGATGATGATGGGAGGGGTGGGGGGGGGGCTCACATAAACCACCACGAGGTGAATGAAAAGAGAAGAAACAACATGCAATTTAAATTGCATGTTAAAGTTAAAGAAAAGATGACAATTTACAGCAAATGTTTTCAATAAAAAGCTGAAGGAAGAGGCTTCGCTATTCCCCGTTAACGCGTTCATAAATAAAATAGAGCAACACAAACAAACAAGCAGCTCGCGTTAACATGAGCGTAATGGGAGGTTCTCGCTGCACACTTGCATGAATATAATTAGACGTTTCCAGTCAGCTGATCTCTAAATAGCAGAAGAATGACCCAGTGATTGTAAAGCATGAATGAAACAGCTGGTGCTAATCAGCTAATGTAAGTGACTTTAGTGCTCGGCCTAAATTAAGGTTATAAAGGTTATTTTAAATCGGAAGCCAAAATGCCATGCACTCCATCTGTAGTTTCACTGGTGATTGATTATGACGGCGTGATCTCATCCCGTTGTATCGGGAGACGTATGCATGGTGTTAGTTGAGAGGCTCAATGTACGTATTACTTCATTAAACATGTGCTGACACAAATATAAAGTGTCACCAGGAAATCGTATTTCTTTTTTTCCTCTGAGCCTGGATCACGGCACACCTGAGGATCCGAGCTGAGCCCTGCTCTGCACCCGCAGGACCACCGACCGCAAAGCAGCCGCCGCTAACGCTGAACACATGTTCATCGGCCGGAGAAACGGGCCGAACTCCCGCTGCACGGCGACTGCTCTCATCGCGGCTCTCGCTGCATTAAGGCGCCGCTGCAGTTTATTCGCTTGCCGCGATATATATATATATATAAAAAAAAAATCACACAACATACAAGGTACATGACCTACATTCACTGCCTGGCTCTGCAGTAGGGGAAATAGATTTGTATCTAGCAGACATATTCTTAAATGGGTTACGTGTGTGTGAGGGTTATCAGTGGCGCGCTAACGTTTGTAATGCTTTTTGCGGTTTGACCGAGATCCGGTAACTGCATCTCCCCTTGGTGCCGTCCAGCGCAGTAAAAATGCTCCTCGTGACACACAAAGAGGTTGAGGGGGATTGAGGGGGCCGCGTGGAGCTCCTGCCGCTAACCCGGCTACGCAGATGGGTCATGTGGGAGGACGAGGGCAACGGACTTGGAGAAATAGAACGACGGGGAGAGATTAGCTTGACTCGGAATTGACAGTGACTTCTGTTTTCTTTCCTCCGCTGTGGGCAGGAGTTTAGTCTGAGGGTCAGATGAGCTGGAAGCCTTTATCTCTCCGGACAGCAGTTTGGAGCCCGCATTAGCATATCATTAGCATTTTCACCAGGGATATGATTTATCAAACCACACAGCAATCAGTGTTAAGGAGAGAGGAAACCTTCATCAGCCGGGGGATTTGAGGACATACGTCTGGCTGATTAGAGCAGCGTTCACCTGCTGACGGAGATCCACATCTTGAATTAAGATGCCTCGATCACAGCAGGAGAGGCACGGCATCCAGAGCCGCTAAACGCGACCGGTAGAGACATGTGTCTCCACCGCAAATACCAGAATCCTGCTAGTAAATCACGGGTCACCCGGCACGAAGGAGACGGCTCGGACGCTCGCAATAACAGCGACGCAAAGGTCGCTGCAGCGAGGTTACAGGACGTCTTTTACACAAGCTTGTCATGGTGTGTTTGTGTAAGTGGCTCAGGCAGCGTGGGTCACTAGGCCTAATCCAGTGTGTGGAGCGTTGCTGCTCTACCCAGATCCGTTTGATGAACTTAACGCAGGCCGTTGACTGAGGTGACCTATGAAGGAGCTCAGACTGACTCTCTTCTATGTGAGCCTACAGATGGATCCATGGATATCTGCTGCCTTTCAAGCTCCTTTTACATACTCCGTTGAATTTATAAGCAATATTAAAAATCATCTATATTTAATGCACTCAAAGGTTTTTACTGGGACCTTAATGTGTGTATGACCTATATCTTATGTATGCTAATATTGGCTAACATTTAGAGTGATATCACTGCATTGCTTTCTGTTCAACAGAAGTGACATCGTAGGGAGACTATGGCTTTTGATGCACACAACGTTGCGTAATACTAGCAAGTTCGGATGACTCAATGTTTCTCAGTAATGTCTGTAACACAAATATCTACGTAAAGTTTACTTTACTGACGTTGGCTCATGTTACAGCCACACTGGTCAAAACAGACCAAGTATGGCTGCAACGCCAACTCGCTCTGCGCTAAGCTCGGGGAATTGTCTTGCTTCAACTTTCCAATCTTCAAAGTTCTGCATTAGATATCCGGAGCATTGATGCAGACTCTTTTCTATATGTGAAGATACAGTGGCATAATGACCCACCTGAGCAGGGAAGTTGCTCTCCCTGTGTGTGTGTGTGTGTGTGTGTTGTAATCTGAGCTTCTTTTGTGCTTTGTTTACATAGCCGGGTCGTCCACGTGCGCCTGTGAGTGCATGTGAGCGCTCTGATTATGGAATATAGCACCTTTGAGAGCACTTTCTTCCGTTCTTTCAAACTTTACATAGCGTCACATTAATACGTTAATAAGACTAAATGTCCTTGACCCAATTGATAATATTCCCATGGGGTTCATGGAACGGCTATCTTTTGTGATAATGTCTATGTGTTTACATTTTCTTTTGGAAATACCCACATGATGATAATCCAGTGAATTATGTACATAAAAGAAATACATATGGCGGTAAAGCAGTCTTCCCTATTGATATGCAGCATTATCCACAACCGCCTTATACTCACACTACAGACATTAAAGGCATAACTATGTTATTACAAACAATATGACTCGTCACCTCTCCCTGTGTTTGTTTTGGCTGCAGGAGTCTTAGCCTTGGGGAGGAGAGCCCCTCACACTGACCCTTCCTCTACACGGCATTCAGAGTTACATTCCCTTAAGAGGACATGCCATCACTACTTATTACACACACAAGGAAAGGCAGGGGGAAATAAGTAGGCCACGCTAGCATTATCTGCTTTTCATGCCGTGAAGTTGGTTCGGATCAAAGCCGACAAGGGCTGCATGTCAGAGAAATAGACAGCGGCATGTCTTAATGTACACTGAACTGAGGAATGACACCATGTATTAAGAGATCCCGCCACATACAACATTGACACATCTGAGTGCTGCAAGCAGCTGATTTGTCCAGATAGTACTTATTTTATCACAAAGTGTTCTTTGAAATTCAAACAAGCATTTCCTCCTCATGAACTTCCTCTTTTCTCTGTTTTTGGAGTGGATTTATTTTTGAATAAGTGGAGCCGGGGAAATGCCTTCAGCATGCTGATGCTCAGGTGTGGTGAGAGCTGTCCAAGATAACAATCAGTCAACAGATGGTCCACTGACCTCCCCATATGTGATTAGGCTTTTTAGTAGAGGCTTTCAGGAGATGTCTCATTTACTGCTTATTATACCGTCCACGGCTCAGTGTATTAGAGGGAGAGGCACTGGCACAGATTCATCCTGCTGCATGACGCAGTGCCTGCATCTGTTCTTTATCTAACGTGTGAGTAGAATCTGCACCTATAGAATAACAAAGGAAACCTAAAATAAATAAAGAATTATCAAAAAAAGACTAGAATACATTTTTTCTTGTGTATCTGCTGGAGTTATGAAACCACATTTTCTGTCATTCAATTAGATTATCAATTTTATCTTAAACTGTCAGACTGGAAGGGACAGTCTTTTGTCTCATAAACCCAGTAATCTTCCTGAAATCCCTCAGTATCAACTTGGATTAAGTGTTCAGCTGAAGATCCAGCCGGCCGTTATTAAATGTTAAAGGGGCGTACGCCTAATTAGGCGAAGAAGTCCACTCTTGGGACGGTCCGGGGTGCGAGGCCTTCCTGCTGGCAGACTCCCGACCGCCAGGCCAGAGCGCCTCGGCTCCTCTGTGACGCGGTCCCTCTCAACCTCTTTTCCCAGGGTTCAATTATTTATCAAGCAACAGCTCGGTTCAGGGACCGTGTGACTAAATGTTACTTTTGTTGCCGGCCGCTGCATACTTTATTCAGACGCGGCTAGTCCGTCGAGCCCTGTAAAACACATGATGACTCAACTGGCGAGGAGAGACGTTTGTCAGCGTGTCAAACCGGTGGAACAGGGTAACGTGAGCGATGGAGCCTGTGTCCGTCATGCAGGGGTCACTCACAGTGTCTGCCGTCTCAGACACATGATCTGAAATCCTCTCACATCTCTTATTTCCGGGGGAAACTGCCAGACAAGGGCAAGGGAGTGATTAAAAAAAAAGAAAAGAAGGAAGAAAAAAATCATACAATCTCCTTTTTCCATTATAACGTAGATACAATAGTGCATTCATCAGGCTACACTTGGTGATCGTTCCTCTGTAGGCAACGTGCTCCAGCCCCCCCCCCCCCCCCCCCGTCTCCTCTCCTTCCTCCTGGTCAGCAAAATGCTGATATGTGCGTAAGTGTGCTTATTTTTTCTCATCCATTACCAGATTAATTAAGTGTGGATCTTGCCAATGCCCAGACGGATCCTCAATACTTCAAATGAGCTTAATCACCATGCACTCCTTAATCTCGTGCTAATTTAAAGAATTGCCTGGAACATATGACTGGACTCGCTTTATCTGCTCTGGCTAGTTCCGCTCTGGCTCCATCAAACGCTCCTCTGTATTTCACGTTGAGTAGACATATATGACAGTTTCTTCCCCTCCTTTTTTGGGATACGGTGCTTAAAGATTTCACTGTGTTGTGTGACATGTAATGCTCCCTATGCATGGGGATCAGCTTGTGTTCTGGGGAGATAGTGCACAGTGTGCTGCCTTCTCAGGCACTGTGCGTGTGTGCGTGTGTGTGTGTGTGTGTGTGCGCACTAAAGGCAGGCATTCTTGTAGCTCTTTGTTGTCCACATGTCATGATGGATTTGGTCATTGGCAGCAGTGAGCGAGGCTGACACGAGAGCATGCAGTACGCCTGCAGGAAAACACAAGCTCAGCCCATTGTGCCTATTTCACAGCGCTCATTCCCCACTGCAATATCCCACTGACTAATATGCGGCGGGCTCACTGTGGAATGATACAGATTCAATCAAAACATGCACGCTCAAATCATTTTACTCCTCGAGTGATACGCCATTTTCACCCTCCTTCATTCACTTAATTGGTGCTTTATCTCTTCATTAATTGTTTACCATTCTGTGTTATTTTAGTATTCCCATGGCTAAATAATCTAAATGGGTGCTTATTTAAATGCATATAACGCTCCCGGGCTAATTAATCAGCTAATTCCAGACGGGGACACATATGCCACACGGATATAATGTAAGATGAGCGAATAAATAAATGATGAATGGGTACATGCATTTGAATTGGTTAAGTCAACATACATATACATCTCATTTGGAATGGAGTGTGTCCAGGTGGGGGGCTTCTGACAGCTTTCCCTGTGCCCTCCTACCTGGAGAATAGCAGCTGATGCTCTCTGTGCCCAGGGCTCTCAGCACCCTGACCCACAATCCTCTTCTCCTGTGTTCCACCGACTCCACAGACAGAGAGAGAGAGAGAGAGAGAGAGAGAGAGAGAGAGAGAGAGAGAGAGAGAGAGAGAGAGAGAGAGAGAGAGAGAGAGAGAGAGAGAGAGAGAGAGAGAGAGAGATTAATTCTCTCCATACTCCCAAATCAGCCAGCTCATATTTGCATAAAGATATCAAAGAGACTGAAGGGGAGCAGCGCAGGGCTTATGGGGTATATTCACTGCAATATGCTTCTCGTCTCTGCCTACTTAACAATTTCCCTTGTCTCACCTGTTATTCCTTCATTTTTAGTGCAGTCTCTAAACATGCGAGGTCCCTGGAGTCGTTTCTGAGGATGCTTGTACAACAGCAGGACGATAGATTTGTTTGAAGTGGCAAATTGCCTGATTCATCAGCAAGGACAAAAACCCTATTGATGCCATCCATCTCTGACAATTGAAAAGCCCCCCAAATAAATCATTCATCCTGCTGTCAGTTAATGTAACGTGCGAACAACATGCATGCCCAAGACACTTAATGGATCCTCGATGGGGGGAAATAGCTGGGAATCGACCCATCCTCGTAGACCTTCTGTGTGTGTGTGTGTGTGTGTGTGTGTGTGTGTGTGTGTGTGTGGAGGGAGGGAGGGAGGGGTCTGTGGTTGTGTGTGCATGTGAGTGTGTGAGAGTGTTTGCAAAGGAGAATGGCATTGGCCTTGTCTTTGGTTTCTGCGTGGCTGACCGTGTTCAGGCCTCCGGGCAGTGCAGGAGAGAGAGAGAGATGGAGATGGAGAGAGAGAGAGAGAGAGGGGTCACATTCTGCTGCTGGGTGGAAGCCCACTGGATTGCCCCCGTCATGCGGCAAACACCCCACGGGCTCTTGCAGGGGGACAGGAGTACGTGTGCATGCTCTCCCCCTTCCTGAGCACCATCTGCTACCCCACTACTGAGCCACGCCGGATGGGGCCTGAGGAGGGGCAGCTGGGGGTGCTGCAGGGGAGGAAGGACTTTGAGTAGCCTGAGCACTGGCTCTCTCCTTCAAATGCACCCTGCAGGATTCTGTTCAACAAGATGCGCTCAGACCTGTGCACGAAACCCAGAGCGTGCGGTGGCGATATTGGACATTAGACCCTGATTAACACAATGTGGAAAATGTAATGGGCTGCGTGGACTCCCGCTAAGATCAGGATAGAATTACAGAGGAAGGGCCAGTACATTGTAATCCCGCTTTCACAATGCGGCCGCGTACTGGTCCTTTACAGCAGCCACCGGGGGAGGCACTTATGATTGTTCATTAGCAGACTCGGTCGGGGCTTGCGCTCGACCGACCTGCCGAAGATCCCGGATTACACTCTGCCGTCTCGCCTGCAGCCGGACCTCGACTCGCATTCAATAGCGAAACCAGAGACGCAACATCAACTTGATGCTCAGATATGGCGGCGGAAAGAAAAAAACTGTTTAGCTTTTGTTTGTAAACAAAGGAGTGTTTATTGCATGGCGTGCAGGCACACTTTTTTTTCCTCTTCTTCTTTAAAACATTTTTTTGTATCACAGTTGCATGTGTGAGAGTGTCTGTGAGCACACATGGTTCATGAGCAGAGCCTAAAGCCATTAATGTTAATGTGTGTGTGCATCCCCTCACTATTCCCCCGCGCTGCTCTATATATAGGGCCGTAATGATAGCCAGCTCGGGGAGACGAGAGTAGTGAATTAATAAGCCTCTGTAGAAGATCTCTGCACCGTCTCTAGACAATGCGGAGGCTCTCCGCGGAAAAGCAGGAGATGAGATGTTAAGATTTCTTTTTCTGCTTTTCCACTGAACGCTGAAAATGAATTGATTTCGAGTGGGGGCACAAATAGTTCCATTTTAGTTGGGAATTCATTTCGGTCTCAGACGCGTCTTGAAATTTCTGAAGCGAAAGTCTGATTTATTGATGAGCCCGGGGAGCAGTGTAGCATTTTTCACATGTGATGAAAGGGGTCATGGGGTTAAATTAAGGATTATGGGTATCGAGTCTCTGGTAAATCAGAGCCAAACTGCAGCAACAATGGCTGAATTTGTTTTCGTACTAAATACAGAACAAAAGGAAGCAAAAATTAAATAATTTGTAGCGTGAGTGTGACCAGAATTAAGGGAATTGTTAAAAGATGACAGCAGCTGTTAAGCAGCTCCAAACTGCTTCAAAGTTAGAGACAATATTTTTTTCTCTCGCTGTCCCTCTGTTACCTTTGATTTGAGGACACGACCCCTCCCAATGTTTCCGCTCCTCTGATACTAAGCCAGATGAGCCAAAGTCCAGCCGGAGAGGGTGAGCCGAGGATAAGATGCCCTCGTTGCTAGGAGTGATCGACTGTCTGTCTCCTCCGGGAGGGTGCGCGCGTGTGAAGTGAGGACAACGCGCCGCTCTGTGGCTCCCACAGCTTTACGGCACGCTGCGTTTTGTCCTCGGAGGTGCGGCGGCGGCGGGCCGGTTCCCAGTGATCCGGCGGCTGGGTGGCAAATGTGTCGCCCTCGTGTCACAGCATCATATCCCCCAGATACGTGTGCGTGGGTTCGCTGCCCAGCTCGTCCGCTTCACTGGAATGTTTGACGACCATGTCGTCACAGGATATTGTTATTTTAGAAATCAGCGCACAGCTGTTGTGTGAAAATACAATAGTTTAAAAAAAAGTATTTTGTTTTATAATAAAAGTGAAGCAAAGTGGGCGGATTCACATGCTTCCCAATGTTCAACGGGTTCCCGCTCAAATGTAATGACGTCCTGATGGTGATATATTTGCAAAATCATCGCAATCTTTGAAATACAGATGAAAACTAAATAAATGAATAATGTAAATACTGCTTTTCCCCGTCACAAATGAGTTAACGCAACATTTTATTGAATTGTGCACGCCGTGGTTTGGTTAATTTGAGGCCGTGACACCTCACTCACGAGGTGAAACTAGGCAAGGCAATTTAAAATGAAAGATATGAAAGGAAACACAAGGTAACATTAAAGCAACGTGCAAATAGGATTTTAACATTGTAAAAATAAAATAGAAGATACAAAACAAGCTAGAAGCATGTGAAGCAGAACAATCAGGAGAATAAACATGTCAGTTACAATGTATGATGTGAATTAATTTCCCTGATTTTAATTCAATAAAAGGAAAACAGAAAAGCCCGTATGAGTCGGCTGTGGAATTAACCTTGCACTACAAGCAAGTGCAGTCTGATGTCTTTTTAGAAACAGTAACCTGATGTTAAGATACATTTTTTAAGGGTAAATATATTGTATCACTACAGCCAATGTGTATCAACAATAGCTGAACTTGTGAACATGTTGAACACCTAACCGCGCTGCATTTGCTTTCCCCCAGGCTACGTCTGAATATCAGCCTACTGCCTGTTTCTAGTTGTCGCTATAATCTGTGTGCAGTGAGGAAAAGGACGTTCTGTCATGCGCTGTGGAGCCGACACTACATTAGATTTGCATTTTAAGACGGTGTGATCTTTTAACAGCGTTTCTGATGGACAGGCTGAACTTACTTACAAAAGAAATCTGTTGTCCAGTTGCAATCTCAAGTCCAAACTGGATTGGCCTCTGCAGGGGTCACGACCCCTCTCTCCTGTTCACTTAAGTCAGTGATTTTGTGACACAAGCTCTTAATCCAGACAAAACAGAGAGCTTTTTTTTCCCTTCCTCGTGGCCGCCGCCTCTCCAGGCATCTGTTCACCGCCATTAACATTCATCCGAGCAAAGTCACATTCAGGCGCTAATCAATCGATCAATATTTGCTCCTCTGTTGCATTTACTGCAAAGTGAATCAAACAATGTATAATGTCGCCAACATGCTGTGTTTTGCTAATATGCACAGTTTGTCCTCAAACGTCTCTAACTCTAACCGTTTATTTGAGGGACATTTGAGGTTTGCCGCTGCGTGGGATGCAGAACAGGTTCTTCTGTTCCCGTCTGAGATGATTGGAGCTGTGAGCGTCCCCGAGGACGTCGCGGGAGCAGAGCTCACCTGTTTGCTTTGTGTTGACCATCTGTTAGAAGGACCAGCTTTACAATACCTACTTGTGATACAGCAGGATGACTTTGTTCGGGAGGCGGGGAAGACGAATCGAAGCTAGCATGCTATTTATGTGAATTTGGTCATTTTCTAACAGTCGATTATCCTCATTGAAGAAACGTGACAACAGGAACTACCGGAAGCAGCACCAAAAGAACAACACTTGCCACGTAGCCCGTGCCCTGTGAGCTATTTAATCCTCATTCTTTTCTTTGCCCCAAAGAGCTTTTTTATTCCAGGCCTCCCACTGACTTCAGCCACACCGGCTCTTAGTTTTTCAAAGAGACCCTAATCATTTTAATATGAAAGCTGCTAAGTACCCCCAATAATCACTTTGATGAAATGGAGGACATTTAACCCCCCCCCCACACCTCATTTTCAGCTTTTCACCCCTGCCTTTCATCATTCTTTTCATCACTCCAGCTCCATTGACTCAAGCTGGTTTCTGATACACCGTGTAATTTACAACCTTTCAGCTTTTCCAACTCCATCTTGATTCATCTCTTTAGCTTTGTCTACCTTCTTCTAATCAAAGTGACCAATCTGGTAGATATCAGCTTAATGTTCTTTGTAGTTTGTGGTTGTTGTTGTTCATGTGATACTTAAACAGCTGGTTCTTGTTAATAGCAATTCAACAACCAATTATTGGATATTGGATTTGTATTCATTCTGTTGCAAAAACACCTCCCAAACTCCAGTGGGATGCTCATGTTGCTTTGTGGCTGCTGGATATGAAGGAAGACATTGTTTGCCAACTCATTAGCCATAAATACTTGATAAGATGTTTGCTTTTCAGGGTTGTGTTGGTTTGGGAATCCTTCTGCCCTGCGCTGTTAGAACATTACTTATTGTAGCTTTAGGTTTATTCAAAGTTATTTGAATTCTACAGGACACATCTCAAAAGTTCAGTTAGACCGTCCCGAGAAAATTAATCAACAAAGTGTACAATCACATGTTTAAAAGTGTGTGCCGGCTTAAGCTCGTGCAAAATCTGGAGTAGAAGTGGCAGAGTTGGAATATAGGCTTATATGCTGTGGCAACATTTTAAAAGTTATTATAATAATTATTTTCATCGAGGTCAGGATTGTTGATTCAATGACCTGTTATCAATTATTTGTCAGAGTTTCCAAATGTACATGTAAATCAATGGATGTGATTGTGGTCGGTCTAACTGTAATAGTTGAGTCCAAAGTTCAAAGTATTTATTTAACACAATGTTGTACAAATGTTGCTGAGAGTGCTTTATTGGAGCATTTTTTACACAGTCATAAAAGTCAATGTTGCGTGTCTCATATTGTTTTTACTTTTATACCAGCATTATGTAATACTATATAATGTTTATATTTCCAGTAAATTATTCGGTATCCTTAAGATGGAACGTTCATTTGTTATTATTCTTTCTTATTCATATGGAACACATCTAACGTTGACATTAAATATTTATAAAAATAGCTTATTTATCAACTATTCCATTTGCCATAGAAGAGATAGTCCACAGGAACATTATTAGACAACATAGTTGTGTTTATACTTTTTACAGGAATATAATAACCTTGCACTACAAGCAAGTGCAGTCTGATGTCCTTTTAGAAACAGTAACCTGATGTTAAGATACATTTTTTAAGGGTAAATATATTGTATCACTACAGCCAATGTGTATCAACAATAGCTGAACTTGTGAACATGTTGTACACCTAACCGCGCTGCATTTGCTTTCCCCCAGGCTACGTCTGAATATTAGCCTACTGCCTGTTTCTAGTTATCGCTATAATCTGTGAATGGGGAGAGTATTGAAAGAAAGGCGCTAAGGTGAAAAGCCACACTCTTGCCCTTTGAGTTATATTTAGAAACTAGAAGTGGTGCACAAATTGGCTGTTTTTGTTCCAAAAAATGTATTCATGCATGTTCATCAGAACCATTGCTCCCTCTCAAACTCAATCTAATTCAGTGTCACAGTGACAGTGATAGAAACGGTGCAGAAAGTAGTGCAAATGAGTCCTTGTTGACTTATTAATCACCTCTAGTGTGTTACCTTGGTATCTCTCTCTGCCTTTTGGCAGTTGCAGTGCCTTGTGGTTTATTTATACCACATCTCATCATTTATTAAAAACTCAGTCAGTGGGGCAGGCGAAAGAGCATTAGGGAGTGAAGTCGACAGGCTGCTCGGGAATCATCCTCCCCTCGTGCCAAGTGGGGCTGCTTCTGCCCTCGCGCATCGTGCCGAGCGCCAGCAGCCCGCGGAGGCAGAGAGACAAAGGGAGGGAGAGCAGGAGCGCCAGAGAGAGTCGCTCCTCCATCTGATGTCAGAAGCATGACGGCTTTTAGGAATCTGGGGTCTAATTTTCATTTTGGGACAAATGCTTAATTGTTGTTCTCTTTGAGGTCTGAGCAGTCTGAGGCATCAGATGACAAACTGAGCGCACATGTTTTCACCAGGCGGACAAATGACTTCATCTGCTGTGAAAACTATAAAACATCAGTAGGAGTCTGGAAATCACCACACAAATCTTTGGACATGTTTTGTGTCTTTTGAGGACATAACAAGGTCCACAGAGCAAACTAGGATTGAGTATTGAGTATTTTGACAATGCATTTTTGAATTGTGGCTGCTGGAGTGATCAGTGACTTTCTGTTGAACTTTCTTTGAAGACATTAGTGTAATTCAAAAGGCATTTGGAAAACCTGTTAAACAAGAACAATTACCATCTAATTGGCTTGTATTCATACACAGCTAATCATCTTTTAATGGGTCAAACCACAACTTTGTTTTCCCAATGAACACCTCTTGCATTTAAAGCTGTAACAATGGGGATAGTTTATTTTCATTAGTCCAGGTTTTGACATATCAACCTCTGCCACTGTCACTTCTTCAGTCACAGCAATACAGAAAACAGCATTTAATTGGTGGTGCTCCAGCAAAGTGTGTTTAGAGACTACTTTACTACGGTAATCCAAAGGGAACAATTTCCATCTGGAATATTTTCTACCAAAACAAAAACGATACCCCCAAACCTCAGTAAATAAAACCTGACATTATCTCTCGGTTTATCATTCCAGGGGTGAACGGGGGAAATATGTTTTCTTAGAAATTGGATGAACTGACCCTTTAATGATCTGTACATTCCTTCCCATGCTGTCCTATTGTCCAAAGAGCATGAAGACCAACAAAGCACAATGCAAATTCTTAAAATGTCCAAAACATCAATGAGAAAGCACAGACCCTGCGTTAACCCCAGTGAGGAATGTCACACGAGTGTTAGACACGGTGTGTGCGTGGGTGTGTGTGTGTGTGTGTGGAGGGATGGCGGGACAACGGGACCACCCAACGATGTCTGCCGTCCCCCTGCAGTGCTCGGCGAAAGGGAAGTCCCTGTGTCTACTTTAACACAAGTGCACCCCAGATACATTTGTGAGTCTGTAAATGCAAACATTTGTATAGGTTTGGTTCTAATAGCTTATTATTCGTGACAAGACAAATATCTCTATGTGTGACTTTGAGAGGTTTTCACTGCCAGAGGGTCCTGGCTTCTTTTTGGGTCGGCCTGTGTGCCGTTCAGATAACTGATTAATTAGATGCCAAGACACTGCCCGGCATTTGCTAATACCACCAGACAGGTTTTGAAAACATTTTCTTTTTATTTGACAATGCTTCGCCGTCTGGATGACATTATATTTCATTGCTTTGTGGCAGAGGTCAAGTTTTTCGTTTTTTCGCTGAAGCCCCCTGCACTGGCACCCTAGCTGCATCAACGCAGTAGCCACATTAAATAAATGAGGGGGGTCCTTTTTTCCCACAGTGCTGTTCAGGGAGCTTTCTCGACTTTTTGTGTGCAGCATTCTGGGAAAGGCTCCAACCCCCCTCGATGCCAACAAGTACAAATAGATGGAAACGCTATGGATGACCATGAGGTTCCCTTATGGATCTGTCACAGAGACACCATATAGTGTATCGCATATTATAATTTGAGAGTTGTATATTGTTGATGTATTTATTCACTGATTACGCAATCTTTGGTTTTCAAAGCCACCATTTCCAGAGTATGAACATTTCCATCTTTAGCAACATCCAGCATCAGTAAATAAAAAAAAGACCGTTTCAGACGTCAATATTTCTCTCTCCCCCACCCCCGCATAGATTTGACCCAGGGATAGCGAGATGCATGGGCTGAACACTGCAGCAGTTTTCCTCTGCAAATGTGTAATTCACCCTCAAAACACACAACTCAATCCACCGGGATCATTTAAAAGACGCTGCATCTCATTCCCACGCGTATTGGCTGCAAGTCACCAGCACATATTGGAGAGTCACCTCGAAAATGTATTTAAAGCCTAAAACAAACTTGGATTATGTAATTTGAGCCCTGCTCTCCTGTGACCTTTGGTCGACAGTGTCCTTTGCACAGCGCGAGCACCTGGCCGCAAGCTGCCGATTCAGCATTTAACGCATGCTTTGCCTGTGGTCTTTTACAAACCGCGGTCGCTCTGCGGGAGCAATCAGCCGTCATGACTGACAGAGAGATAAGCGGCCTGATAGAGATAGCATGGAGGAAAGACTAAATAATCACTTGGTATAGATTTGTTTGTGGGCTCTGTGTCCAGCAGCCCAAAACCTCAGAATTGCGAGTCATTTGACGAAGTATTGAGAGCCGGCCGGGTGGGATCACGATCACTCAGAGTGCAGAGCAGCTCAGTAAATCCTAACCTCCTTTGATGGAATGGGATATTAAAAGCAGCTAAACGGGGATTGTGTTGAAAGGTTAATTAAAATAACTAACTTGGTGATGCATTCATGCTGTAGAGTGTAGACGCTCTGTGGAGGAACTGGTTTTGTCATCGTGTACAGGTGATTAGGTCTTTTCCTTTTGATCTGTCTGAATGGAGAAGCATCAAAGGAAGCCTTCTCTGGCTGTGTGTGTGTTTCTGTGTGTGTGTGTGTCTGTCAGTGAGTAATGAATGGGGAGTAATTTCATCTTAAGGAAATTGTTTAACATACTGTAGTTCTGCCGTATGAATTGCTGCACTCATATTTGAGGAATCACCAGTTTCTATCGTTAAGGGAGTCATTACGACTTATCTCAAATGTCACTCTTTTTCACTGCTGCGCTTTCAAGGTGCTAAAATGGGACATGATTGAGTTCCGGTGTTTTCTCTGAGCAACGTAAGACGTTTCCATTTCTCTCCCTGTAATTGAGAGAGCCCTCCATCATATTTACATTCGTAATGATAGGTAGTGCACCTTCCCCAGGCGGCGAGGCACTTCATTGATCGAGAGGAACGCTCTCATCTAAAAGCCGTGCAGAATACACGCGGCGTCTTGGAAATGTTACCGCGCGTTCATTTGGCAGATGCTGACCCTCTGAGCACAAAGGGGGGGACACAGGTGCACCGTCGGCCCCACCACCAAACCCAGAGAGGAAGTGAGTGAGGGATTATGTCATTGAAGGCACATTTTAATCAATTATTACTGTTTTAGTTCATAATTTGTGGTTAAAGTAAATATGAGATGTTACATCACTTGTGTAAAGATATCGTATCAAAGATTTAAAGTGTTTGCTTGAAATTAAAAATTTAAATTTGTTCATTGGCTTTCTGACGTTGCCGTTTTTTAATTGTAAAAACATATATATATATATATAGAGAGATGAGGACATTTCATATATATATATATATATATATATATATATATATATATATATATATATATATATGAAATGTCCTCATCTATTCATTTTCTTCCAAATAAAACAGCATTGTGATTAAATAGCTACCGTTTAGGGCTATGAGGTATTGTCCGCTGTAACATTTTCAGGAATGTTGTGGTGTTATGAGAGGAAGATGAGTCACAATTACACAAATACTGGGTTACACATGTTTGTTTTTCCCCCTGATTTGAATATGTCACTTAGTCTAAACCTCTTGGCTCTTTTGGGCATCACTGAACAGTTAAACGTTCATCCATCCATTCCTCATAAGCACTTCTGCTGAGAGGGTCTCGGGGGACATTCAGAGGCACCATGTAATCTGCACATCTTTGGACGGTGTGCCCTCTGCCCACCGAGCCACCGTGGATGGTTTGAGTAAAAAAATTCTAGGCACTGAATAACTGTCTCATGATGTCAGTATTTGTAAAAGTCCCGTTTACGGCCCTGATTGCTGCATGAGAAAAGTTTTATTCAATTGATATCTGAGAGTAAGGGGGGCATAGTTGCGTGTGCACTCAGCACATATTGTTCTCATTTCCTTAAGCATACATTAGAGACACATGGCTAATGCTCCGCTCCATTCTCTGGCGGCCCGGTAAAACTGCATCGGCATTTGATCTGTGAAACTGATTGCCTCCAGTCACGCTGCTGCTGACGGACTGACCAAGTGTCAGAAGATAAGATCAGGACATCAGTCGTTGTTGATGAGGTGCCGCCTCCTGCACTGTAGACCTCTGGTTTCATTTCCCCCGGCCATCTGCCAAGTTACCTAGTAGCAGGCAGAGGGGAAAACAAAACAGATCCCTCCTTGTTTTCAGATTGCTTTGAAGTTTCCACGGCATCAGCAGAATTGGGGTGTGGGTGTGTGGGTGTGGGGGCACGGGGGTGTGCGGCGGGGAACTCCACCCTCCCCCCGTGTTTCGTTGTTGTCTTCTCGCTAATTTTCAGGGCTCGGTCTCGTACTTTCCAGTCTTTTGGTTTTACACGCTGACATCATACATTCCATTCGTGAAAATCACCTCCTGAAGCAGACACACTTGGTTGTGTGTGTGCGTGTGTGTGTGTGTGTAGTGTGTGATGTAGTGTAAGCCGTGTCATTATCTGCTACGCAGACTGCGTATGACACAGAGGTCTGGTTGTTAGAGATCCAGAGAAGCATCACTTGTTGGAGCCACATGATGTCATTCAGCTGTTTGAAGACCTTCCCTAAACTGCCTCTGCTCAAGGAATTGATTATGTATCTGTTTCAGATTTTCTGCTTTTCCTTCATGCATTTTCATAGGACAGTGTGTTCCTGATGGGTCCATTGTGTTTCTTTGATATCGCAGCTGAAATAGCCAGACTAATGCCAGCAATAACTTGAGGAAGATTTAAGGGATAACATTGGGAAAGCCATCCTGTGCGTCTTCTCTGCCAGAGGGACCGAGCCTTAGAATAACAGGCTTAAGATTAGGGAGGAAATATTTTCTGCTTTCGCTCACTGTTAGTACAGCTCACGAGAATTTTTTCAACGCGAAATAAGTCAGAATATTCCATGTGGCTGACGGTGATGAGTAACAGGGACGAGGTTCAGAGGAAAGCCGTGTGACAGTACACCATTTGCAAATTGTAAGATGATATTTTTTCCCTGAGGGAGGAAAACAGTCGACTTTTTATTCAAAGTGCCTTCGAGAAAAAGCTAACCGAATGCAGAACTCGAATCGCTGGTGTTTGTTAACGCAACATAGTAGGAACACCGGCTGTCATTAAAAGCCTTAATGAAGGCAGTGTGCCAGGCAGTTGTTTGACTTATTGTGTGTGTGTTGGCTCACTCTCATGGGTTACTGGGTCACTCGGAGGAGCAGACCGGTTCCAACTTGTTCTTTTAAGTAACCCGACTCTCGTCGCTCATCTATGGCTTTAACTTTACATCGAACACATCGTAGACACAGCCGGAGAAGCTCCTCACCGGAGCCCATATACAGTCACTGTATTTTACATGCTGATGCCTCGCAGGTATAACCAGATTTACCACCTTGGTTTAGCCTGTTAGCGTCTGAACATTTGCTTCTGAGCACTAAACATGAAGTGGGCCGGCGGGATTGCTTTAGTTTGCAGATATCATGAACAAATAGAGAATATGCCCTGCTGGTGGCACTGGAGGTCAAAGGGTCACAAACGTTATTTGAATCTTTCCTCTCAGGGCCTTAAATATCTGTCGGAAATGTAACGCAAGAAACACAAACGTCGACCTCGTGGTCCCGCTGGAGGAGTCGTAAAAGTCATTAAGCGTCATCCTCTGAGGACCACGGATGTCTGCATCCCGGCTTCCCGAGGGCCACGCTGCATTGGCCCAAACAAGGCTGGTTGTGACTGGAAAACCCAGCTTCATGTTTTAAAACTCACACTGTGGCCTCAGCAGCTGAGAGGAAACTCCTCCGCGGTTGTATCAAATCACAGGGACTTTCCTCAAACTTGTTTTTGAGACATTTATGAATAAACCATTAACTTTCTATGAACATTTGTATGGCTCCATTCTCCGGGTTTCTCCTTGTCTCCTGGTCATAGGATGTTATTTGTGTCATTTAGCAGGACATGGATGTACAACACCATGAAAGGCCTGACCCTGCAGCTGAGCCAGTTAATGTGATGTAGAGGGCCAGGTGGTAAGAAAACAATTGAAAAGCCACAGTTAACCCACGAATACTTGTTGCTTTACAGCGGTAAAGTTAGTTTTATGAGTAGTTTGCAACAAAGCTACACTTGTGCCTTTGTCAAAAACATTCAATTTGGTCTTCGTGAATAGTTTTTTAGTTGGCCTACTCCTATCGTGAATGTTACAGTGGATGCATTTTACATATACAAAATATATAGTTGCGTTGAATAGCTTTCTGTTATTCAAGGCACATGATGCAAGTGTGATTATATCTTAAACGTAATGTAAGGATTTCTTCATCGACCAAAATGTTGCCAAAAGTGTGTGTGGGAGTTGAGTTAGTGTCACTAGTGCCATAATTATCATACGCCAGTTTAAAATAACATGCAGAGCTGAAAACCCTTAATTAGAGTGCAAGGCCCCCTTGTCACCATGCACTAAATCTGCCACGCTAATGACAAACTTGTGAATTAGGAACACTTGTTCTCTTGCCTCCTTCGCCCTGACAACGTCTGTCTTTGTCATTTGTTCCATTTCCTTCTTTAAAAAAAAGAAGAACAAAAGTCATTCACAGCACCTGCAGTAGCATGTTTATCTTTTTTCACGACAGACTTCAACATATCAGCTTCTTTTCTTCCGTGCATTCAAAGGATTTCAAATGAGCCCCCCTCCCCCCTCATCCCCCTCGCTGAGAGCCTCTCCGGGGGCTGATCTGACGCGGCCCACATGCGGAGCTTGTGTATGATGGTATTGACTTTACATTCAGTCTGCTTATTCTCCCAGGGCTTTCCTTGGAGAGGTAAAATGAGGTTGGTAACTTTTGCCTCCTGTAAAAAAAAACATAAATATTGTTAAAAAGCTCTCAGCGAGTTTTACGGATGCCGCGCTGATTTATGGGTTTGTTTTTGGGGAGGTGAATACGTTTTTACGAGCGGTGACAATATGCAGATGTGACGGACCAATTATTTAAGAGAACAAAAAGATTTGCGCCGCTTTAATGATGTGATTGACTTACATACCAATGATGTCACTGTGCCAGTGTGAATGGTGATGTCATCCAAAAGAAAATGGTTGGAGCCAACAGAAGACTGTCTAGGAGCCAGAGCATTAGCATACAGGCCAGACAGGTCCACTTTCAAACCCAATCACCCGAGCTGTCATCGTCCTGCCACCGCTGCTTGTTGCTTTGAGCCCCTGCCAGGGCTCAGTCTCAGAATAACTCTCAAAATAATATTCAAAGAAATGGCTATTTTCCATAAAGATATTTCCCCCGCAGAGCTCATCTCTCTGCCTTGCTGTAATTGGGGTGTGACCTAAATATCTGACTGAAGCTGCACTTGTGCGAGTCTGCAGCCTCATTGACCTACATACAGGGAGAACATTGGTGAAGCTCTGCCGGAATCAATACTCCACAACGTCCTTGCACTTGGCACCGGGCGTGTCCTTCCAGTGAAATGCCCCGTGTTGTTATTGCTGTGGGAAAACAATCATTTGGATTCAGTTTGTGAATGTATGCAGTGAGACACACGCAGGCTGTATGTACTTTATTTAATTTCAGTATTTGAGGTGTGATATGTAAGCGTTTGTTTTAAGTTCATGGCTCTTCTCTGTAGAGAGTTTAGTTACCACTCCCAGTGTATCCTCTTTAGGTGGCTGCGTCAGCTACTCACAGAGCGAGTGTACGGTGTGTTATTGGTGCAGCTCACGTTTACTTCTGACCTGTTTCTGCGTTCACAGTCGTCCCACTAAAGTGTTTCAGTTGTGCCGCTGCGGTTGAAGTGTGTGCCAGACGTTTGTGGTTTCAACACGACGCTTGCCACCCCGCCCTTCTTTAGAGCTGTGCGGTGAGGAAGAGGAGGACGATGAGGAGTATTCTTTAAAGAAAACTTGATTCTGAAAAAGCTTAATGCACTTAATACCAGTGATATTTACCTGCACAATATAAATAAATTAGTAAAACATTATTCAAATGAATTATATTAACACATTGACGGTAAACAATAGGGAATCTGTCTGCATCTCTGTCATAATGCTGTCTCTATGTTCATATCTAACTTTTGATATACCCACAAAATGTCCTAAATATACTGTATTTTGGGGAAAAAGGGAGTGACATGTTCAGAGTTTATCAGCATGGAAAATTCCTGCATTAAAAAACAAGGAGATACAAAGGCTGCTATCAAAATTCATTAGGGCTATTCCCTGTGGTCTTGTAATTGATCGTGACAGATCCACCTCCTGTTGATGACAGCCTCTTTCCTACTGTGAGCCCCCTCAGTGAGTGGGATTGATTTAGGACTTCCTCCATGCTCTTCTTCTCAGCCTTGGCAACAACAATAAAACCGGCTCCAGCCTGATGTTCCTGTGTTCTTACCCCTCCAGGGGTAACCATGCTTGGTTTGGTTTACACATGGCCTGTAATTAGGAACATCCTCTGGGTCCTGTAATGTCCATGAATTAGGAATTGTTTGTGAGGAGATGACCAGCACGGTTGTATAAAGTTAGAGACACTGCAGGAATAAATGTGTCTTTTACAGCGTGTGTACGCAGGGTTTATCAAGTTTTTAATTAAAGGGCCGTCCTCACGAAGATTGTTTTCCACGGGTGAGAACTAAAGGCCAGGCTAATTAGAGGTTGGGCACCTTGTGGCCATCTAATGTTCGGTTCTATGTGTGCTATTAGATTTGACAATAGATTGCTGATGCAAGCACATCTTAAGGTATGCCGTTGCTCTACTTTTGAAGATCATTTAGGTGTCACTGTGTAAATGGTAACGACCGTGTCGATGAAATGATCAAGACGACGTGGCACACGGGGTTCGGTTTCGTTTCCGTCATCGTTCCTAATTGTTTGTGTCTCTTTTGTCCCGTCTGGTTGTTTAGTTTCTGGTAATGCAGCAGTATTTCTCTTTGGATGGTAATGTAGGTCAGTCGCTGGGATGGTTCACCACAACAAAATATATTAAATGCCATTAAATGTATTATTCACAGAGGATGAATATTGATATTGATGATCTTTTCAATGTTCCTCCAGTGCCTAGGTTGACTTGTAGTGAAATGTCTCAGGAGTTATTGATTGTAGATAAATTAAATTCACACATTTATGTTCCTCTTAGGATACATTATAATAACTTTGGTGATTTCTTCTGGCTGTTATTGTTACATCATCATCAGGTCACACTTTTAATGTGTCCAATCCTTTGGTTTATGAACAAATATTTACAAAACCAACAACACTGTCATCAGCCTCATCTGTATGCATTTAATGCTTAGAAGCACATGTTGAGGTTACTACGTAGTGCAACCCCACATTTTATTATATGAAGCTAAATATTTTCTAGTATTCCAATTCTGAGATATTCATTCACTGAAAAGCCACCAAAATGTACTACGGTGGCACAAAGAAACATGTCCATGTTGTTAACTGTGTGCTAATAATCCAACAATGCATTGCGTCACATTTTATAGATCCAAAAAAGATAGTTGTGGGAAATTACATATTGATACATTTTAAATTAAAGTATTACCTATATCGTACACATAATCAGTGTTGATTATATTGATGGCAGTGAATGAAAGAAAGAGGAATTGATGGGTCTTTTTTTTCCAGGTACAACACATTTAAATATAGCTGAGAGGCCATTTGAATGTCTTTAAATTGGACTTAATCGTAGCCGGTGCTGCAACTCATTTGCAAAGGCTTCACAGACAGCTGGTAATCAAATGCACAGAGGTTTGCTTTGTGCACCTTGAGGGATTCCTTTTATTGATCTGACATAGATCATATAATACAGGGCAAATCAATAATGGTGGCTGCACGCAGAAAATACACTGTCAACTAAAGTGTATTTTATCTTGTGAGCCATCTGCCTGCACTGAACATACAGAAGTCAAAGTAGTTGAGACTGAGTCCTGACAGCATACGAAGTCATACGTCTTCATTCTGATGACGGTAATAATTTGTTCGTGGATACTTCACATTTTCACCAGTCAGTGTTACTAATTGTTTCATTCCCATTCCCATGCCATCCCTTCTTCCTCCGATCTAAGCAGCGACTGATGTTCCGGACTCTTTCACTGTTAGGAAGTTTCTTTTTCTCTGACCAGCAGCCAGAATTACAGGCAGGAAATTGAGAGCAGAATCGGTGCCAGAGGGTGTGTGTTTGTGTGTGTGTGTGTGTGTGTGTGTATGTGTGTTTTAGCAAAGGGTGTTTTGTGGAGACAGCAAGTTGGATTGTGGATCCTGTCCCCCCGCTCGGCGCCATGAGGCCCACGCACAGGAAGCTTCCCCTGCTAAATACAGCTGCACCCCCCCCCCTGCCCCCTCCCTCCTGCCTCCTCCCACCTCCTCCATCTACAGGAGAGCTGAACAGACAACAGACAGTGAAAGTAGCCCTGAATTTCCTCCCTTCTGCTAATTCGCCATCCCTCAGCAGCTGCGAGTTTTAATGAGGTCTCAATTTTAGGCTTTGTTGCAACTCTTTTTTGAACCATATATTTATGACCGTGATCTGACCTCACTGCTCAATAATCACACACAAACAGCGCTCCACTCTGACCCCCCCCACACACACACACTCTTTGGGGGTGGGGGGGTAGTAAAAAACGAGAAACGGTCTGTGGCCTCAAGAAACAGGCGTCTTTACGACCTCCCTCTTCTTTCATGGGTTGTCATCACCGTTGCGACCTTTCTCTGCCCGTTTAAATCCAGAGCGTGGCTTGAAAATCTGTGTTAGAGGTGAGGGAGGCTCTGAAATGAAACCCTGAACGCAACCACTATCTAGCAACACCGTGTTAATAATGTCCTCCCCGTTGGTTGTTTAATCTTAAACACCACAACAGACTGGAAGAGGAGCCGTAATCTCCGCACCGTGCCGTCTGACTGGCTGCATGTCAATCTCCTCGCCTTTGAATCAATGGGAACACTGTGCATCAGCACTCTGCAACCAGCAAGGCATTTGCGAGCAGGACATTTGGGATTTAGCTTTGGACAAATGGAACTTTTTGGGGCTGATTCAAGGCAGTTGAAAGATCCGGTAGCAATAAATATAGATTATTCAAGTCATTTATACCAAAATTACCTGAAAAATTATTAGTTTTTCTCATGGCAGTCTCAGGAGGTGTTAATCCTTCACATCCAATGCCAACATTCATTGCCAATGCAGGGAGTGAAGTGCCCTTAATTAAGATAAGTGGGACGTTTGTGTCGAGGTTTCAGACTTCATGTCAAACACCTGAGACTGACATTCTTCTTTTTATCACCCGTAAAAACGTTAAGTGAAGCCCACATGTTCAGACTACGTAAAGAGAGCATTGACAAATCATCACCTTTTAATTAGATATGTAAATGTATGAGCCAGTGCTTTAACATTGTTGTATTTACACATATACAGAAGAACATTAACTCTTTGGGTCCTATTCCTGCTACCACCCGATGAGTATAAGGCCAATAATCCGCCCCTCAGCAGCAACGCTACATGTTATTTGGTGGTGGGCAGGTAGCGCACAGTGCAACAGTTCAGCTCCATACCTTCCTTTTTGTATTAGTAGTTTTCATCCTGTCTCACTGTCATGTCATTCCAGATCCTGCTTCCCATCTTGTCAGTCCAACTTCCTTCACCTGCCTCTGGTCACCTCGTTAGTCCCTCATTACCTTCACCTGGTCCTCACGCCCTTCTCACCTGCAGCCCATCCCCTCACTATTTAGCTCCCTCACTTCCACTTGTCCTCTGCTAGATTGCCTTGTGTTTTCCGACCAAGCCCTCCAGCGGTCCATAGTGTCTTTATTCTGTATGTTCAGATCTTGACGACGATTTCAGTAAAGAACCTGTATTTGAATTATCTGTTTCCCGTCGTGCATTTGGGTCCACCCTAATCCCGACTTGACACACAGTTGCATATCAGAGTTGGCTGAAGACCTTCTGTGGGTTTGTTCCCACAATACCCCTTTTACATCACATGCAGCCTTTTGTAATGGAGTGCAATCCTGCATTTTGCAGAATATTCAAGTAAACACAACACATGTGCCCACCGACTACAGTGCTGCCAGACAGTAACACGAATCACAATAAACAGGTCAAGTGCTGACTCTCTCCAAGAAACGTAGCCAGGTGGGCCTCCCGGAGCAGCTCGCCAAAGCCTGTCTCTCTCAAAACTACTTTGTTAGGTCCACAAAACAAAAGTACCTAGTTAAAATAAAAAACAAAATCATGAAAATGTAACAATAAATGTCTCTCTCACAGGTAGCGGCGTAACAGAGGGTGTGACAGTAGCTGCTCATGGCTGGTTAGCTCTGACCAGCTCTGTGCGTCGCTGTCCACGCTACACTGAGCGGAGTTTAGTCGGCCTCCCCCGCCTCCCCAGGCCCTCCACATCACACACTACGTAGCATTGCTTTGTAAAAATAGTTTTTTTTTTTTTTTAAAGCAGAATTTGAGCTTGTAGGTCTTGTTCTTACAGTATATGTGTGTTTTGTTTTGTGGGAGAAGAAAAAAAGGGGAAAAAATACAGTAATCCTCATTCACATTCACACAAACCAAATCATTTAACTGTGTGCAGAGAATGATCCGCTGTCGTCGAGAGTGTGTCTCTCGAGTGTAGCAGTTTGTCCTCCTTTAACTTCCTTTATACTGTACACTAAGCCGCAGCAGTCTGTGGGACGTGCAGCTGGCAGATTGTGGGCAGATCAATACGCTCCGCAGGAGGCGGCAAATTAAGGAGATAAGAGGAAGAGGCATCGGGATGAGATGGAAAAGATGATGTCGGAGCTCTGAAGACAGCGATAATAGGAAGTGGGAGGAGATTTCTGCTGTGAGCGCACATTGGTGACGGAGCACTTATGAATCAGTACATGCGGAACTAATGATGAAGTAAGCAGTGTACTGCATGCGACCATAAAGACCTGATGGAAGTGATACAGGGCATCACACTGGAGCGAACCAAGTGTGTGAAGAGGATCGGAGCTCAGAGAGAGTTTGCATATCTGAGTGGCTCGTGTTAATGTGATTAGGGCTCTTTGAGCCCTCACAGGCCAGGGAGGACCCTTCACATAAGTAACCTTCTCCAGTAAGTTGCCACTGGGTCGCACTGGGACTGCTCTCATTGTACCCACTGGGGCTTTTGAAGCTGGCAGGTTTTGTTAGATAATCAGGGATCATGAGACCGTTTATGCTCGTTAATCACTTAGCAGTGGATGTCGCTGCATTCCAATCATTAATTGTATGAACGAGAGACTAATCGAGAGATATGATGACACGTGATGCGTGTGTGATGCAGGTTGCCACACACTGATTAAATGAACTAAATCTACCATGTACCTCCCTACATTTACTAAGGTGCTGTGATGATATGAAAACTACGGGTACAGAAGGATTTTCTTTAAAGCTTCAAGTGAGCTGAAATGCGACCGCGGCTCAGTAACAGGAAGATGGCCCCGATAATTGGAACATTCTGTGAATTCTCCACCGGGAATTGCCGGTTGTGAGCATAATTGACCGGCGGCACAGCAGCAGAGCATTGATAACCAAACATGGGCAGAGTGGGCTCAGCTGTTTAAGGTACTCATCTGCTGCCGTGTATTAATGGGGCTTTGGAGTGCGCCTGAGCTCTGCGGACTCCTTATCCTCGTCACTGTTGTGTAAAGAGAGGGAGCCTAATCCTATCTGGCTTGCAAATCCTCCTCTGGGGCCCAGGCTGTGTGGAAATGGGCAACCCAATATCCAACTGGTCCTGTTACTGTCTTTTTGTACACTTTTTCGCACATGCACACACACACACACACACACACACACACACACACACAAATACACACACACACACACACACCTCTGGCTGGCTGCCAGCGCCGCTGCAGTCACAGGTGAGTGCCTTAGTTTACTGCAAACAAAGAAAGGGATTGTCAGGATACTTTCCTCGTCGCATACATTGCGGTGGAAAGTGTTGCCTCTTGTAATGTGTGTGCAGAAGGGGAAAAGTCACGCATCGGGAGGTTATGAATAGACATGCACGTCAACAAAGTCCAGACTGTAAACAGCTGAGAACATGTGGAGCTTTCATTTCACACTACATCTCCCAGCAGTGAGGAGAAGTGGCCGGAGAGGCGCGTGTCCTGCCTTCAACTCTCCGCTGGGCCGAGCGCTCTTTTATAGGAAGGCAGACTGCAAGTCGATTATTACACCGAGGCCAAGCGAGCCTGACCAGATGAAAACAGCGACCTCCTTTCGCCTCTTGGTCGCGAGCCGGAGAGAACACTCTGATTGTTGCTTTGCCGCTCTGTTCTCCTTTTCAAGCCGGCAACATTATCCCTGAAATTACTAACACACAGTGTTATTTTAGGTGAGTCAGGAGTCTGCATTAAAACACACACACACACAACACAAATGATAGTCTGCCACAGTCTGGTACACAAATCATCCACTAGAAATAAGCAGTGTGCATCCAAGGCTGCCTCGGTATTTTAGAAAGAAAACCAATGAATCTAAGTTTTGATTTTAAATGACAGGTTATTATTTGTGACAGAGATTGTTTTGTTTGTTTAAGTTTCTTTCATGTTTTCTTAGCTCTTTCATTTTTAACCTGAAATTTGCTGCTGCTCTAATCAAGTGGTTGAATTGAGTTTGCAGGGATTCCTGCTCCTTAATGCGATCCAGTGGGGTTAGTACGCCTAAAAGAAACCTAAAACATGCCCTTCTAAACGCAAACAGAGGTATGTGTCGCCTTAGAGTCGGCGTTGGGGGCTGCTGCACATGCGTTACTGAAGCATCAAAAAATAAGAAGTGAAATTGGAAATGACATATTGTTTAAACCGTTGAGCCCTTGTGCCCATGCAGTCTTTATGCTAAGCTAAGCTAAAAGGCTTCATTTATCCAAAGTGGTGTCAATCTTCTCCTCAAAACCAAATAACCATATTTACCAAATTACCATTAAATGTTTTGCCATTTCAATTTTTTTTAATCTATTGCTGTGATAATCATGATGAAACAACTTGTATTTCCCTGTCATCAACACAATAAATCATTCCATCACATCTCTGCAGATTTGCATTCTTGTTAATCCAAATCAGCGCCCCTGAATTGGAATTATTCCCCACCGATTTCTCTTTATTCCTCTGAGGCTTATGCTCTCATAGTCGGTCTATCACAGCTCTGCAGAAGCCCATGCATTGTGGCTAAAGAGGGTTGACAAACACACGTGGCTGGTGGTGTGGGAATCGGGCAACTTAATCCTTTGTTATTATCTGGCAGGCCATGCCAGCAGACATCTGCTTATGAATGCAGTATCAGGGAACGCTGGGAAAAGAACGGCGTTACTTCGGTTCGAGAGGAAGAGACACACCCCGGTGCCCTTATTCTGCGTACATGCGCTTCATTAGGGTCTGGGTGTTCTTTTCAACAATAGAGGATGGGCCCTTTCACTGATAGCTTTATCTCTAGGTTTGCGAAACAGCTGCCAGAATCCGCCCCTGCAGAAGCTCTCCATCCCATCACCAGCTTTGGGCAGAAAAAATATATACTGTACCTTCCTGTATCCTCCATCCTATACGGTCTCCGAGAATGATGAGTCGGGTTAATAAAGGTGGAATGGTGAGTCACGCTTGAAAACAAGAGCACGGAGAGTGCCGGAGCAGTGGAGTGAAACCCATCGCACTGCGTAGGGAAGTCGTGCGTAGCAGTACCTGGCTATCGTCTACAAGACGTGCTTGTCAAAAATGAAAATGAAAATAAATAATTGTAAAAACAAAAACAAAAACAGAGAATGCTGATCCATTTAGTTTCTTAAAAAGGACCATTAGAAAGGCAGTGTGGCCGTCAGAGGAAAACAGAGTCGGGGGGGGGGAAGGATACTAATCTAGACCTAATCCCCTCAGCATCTGTCACTGATGCATTAATCAGACAGAAAGGAAACATGTTAGTCTGTAATGCCTCCTCTTATCTAAAAAGCCAATGAATTTTGCCGACTGGATGTGGGTCACATAGTTCTAGAAACGACAGAAAACGCTTCCTTGTAAAGCAGTTTCACCTCCTCGCGAGATTCTACTGAGATTGTTTAGTGTCAGCACTCTGAATTAAAAGTACACATGTAAATGGTTTGCAAAGGATTTCCAAATTGCTTGTAATTAGATTATAAAAGATTTACGAGCTGCTTATTTCATGTTTGTGTCCTCTTAAAGAGCTTTATTACATCTTCTGCTACTTCGAGACCCTGCATATTTGCTCATGTTAAGAAAAAGCATGCAGGTTTAAATAGACTCACATTTGCTCGTGAGGGTTTTAACAGTGCTGATGTGTCAGATTACATCCACGTCTTGGGTTGCTTCCCCATCACACCCGCAACTGCACAAAGCTGATCTACTGAAGAATTGATTTCAGGAAGTTAAAATAAATACACACTGTTTTAAGTAGTTTAATTAATTAGAGTATCGGGGCGCCATTAGCACATTGATGTGCATCTGTTAGCTCTGCCGTTACACCTATTCCCACCGCACAAACACCTGTCATCAGCGTTATTGCAGCCGCTCCCCTCACAACTGTTGATAGATTCATAGCCCTCGCATATGGATCCATCGTGCGTGAGATGGAGGAAGAGTATTGTTCGGATGATTAACAGCACTTGGAGGTGTGATGCCTGGTCAATGATGGGCTCCTCGCTCGGCGTTTAATCATCATGAAGCACATGCTGTCGGTCCACGTCCCTGAGCCCCATCAGTTAGAAAGGGGCTTATGTTGGGCCAATCCCGGCGGAGCTTTGACCACCGGGGATGAGCCGGGGGTGAGACGGGGCCCGGCGGCTCGTCTGGATGTGTCCGCAGAGCCTGCCGGTACAGTGTGATGTCACGTAAGGACCGAGATGATTAAAGTAGCCACAATGTGCATCAAATCGCAAGAACACCATGACGATCTGCCGCTTTAATCTCTCCACAAAGGCTCAGCTTTTCCATGAAAAAACACTCAGGCTGCTTTTAAAAACATGTTTACACAAACTGAGGTCAGCTGCTCGGCGCTGATTGGATTCACTTTGTTATGTGTTTTTGATGTCATAACATCAGAGCTGGGAGACAGACGTACGGACGAGATTGTGTCGGCCTTCATTTGGGTTTCTACCTCGCCACACGCGGGATTTTAGACAGAAAAACGTATCTGCTTCAGCACGATAAACACATTGATTATGCAATAACACATAATTAGGATAATGATTCCCTCTGTCGCACATGACAGTAAACGCCTGCGTTCAAAAGGAAACAAATGGCCCCTTTGGCGTATGGCTTTTGTTTGCGTTTTCATCTCCGCTGATCTAGATCAGTCTCATTAAGATCAGAAATCTCTTTTATGAGCCACACAGCAGCAGCAGCAGCAGCAGCACATGTGGGCTTCGTACATAACACAATGAAAGCGTCACACAGTAAATATATACATTATAGAAAAGTGAGAACGTGTATTTGCATCTGTCATCACTTTCAGTGGAAAATAAAAAAGTGCTTGCGCATACATGCACGAGAGCCCCAACACGCATGAGCTCCACAGCACTCGACTAATAGAGTCCTGTGTCTGCACGTGACGCGCAACTCCCTCTCCATTTCACCTCGACGACCTTCCTCCCGGTACACAAATATTGCTCATTACATGGGGGTTTATGTGCTCGATATAGCCATTGACCCTCAGCCTGCCGCCTGCATCTCTCCCTCTCTTCCTCCTCCCTGTCGATGGCTAGTTACCGGTGGGGCAGTAAATTATAGTGGCTGGGCTGGGATTAGGTATATGAGAAGGGGATGTCTGAGAGGCCGAGTGCAGGAGGAGGAGGAGGAGGAGGAGGAGGAGGAGTAGCAACACACGCACACACACAAACACTCACGCAGACAATTGTCGTCTGCCAGACAACTCCACATTTTACCGCTCCTCATTCTCCTCCACCTGCAGATTGTGCCATCAATCAGTTGTTTTTTTCTCCCTTGTTATATTTGCTTATGCACTGCATACAGTACAGGACATGCTAAGGTAGAAAAGGCTCGTTTCTGCAGGTTTTAGACAACAAACGACATGGTGGATGATTTAGAAATGAGTGTGCGGATTTGTTGGCGAGAGGCTCATTTGCTTTATTGAGCCAAGCAGGTTCCAATTTTGGAAAGAGGTTTTTTCCTTTGAACCAAATGAAAATGCTGCAATAATTACATGTATTACTAGTCACAATGAACTTGTTTAATAATTTATTTTTCATGGATTCAGTATGATCTTTAGTTAATAATTTACTATATTTCCAGTGTAATCCCCTCCCCGATGACGCAATCATTTTTTTAGTTCTATTTCATAACGTGTGAGGGAATGAGTCGCTACAACAGATTTCTGTCATGCAGTGCATGTTGGGGGTAAGAGAAGCCTGTCGTCTTAATATAGGGGATGACCTCAGTGGTGTCCTTTCTTCGACTCCTATAGGCGGACCGTGCACACATGGACTCACGCTCACGGCAACCGATGGAAATAGATTCGCTGCAGGGATTTCTCCACCAAATGACCTGGAAAACATTGCCTGATTAACTTGTGAGATAATATGTGTATCCCCTCCTCGTCTATAAGCCGATATCTAATTTATCAGGACATCAGAGTCTACTTTAGCTATTTGCTTTCTTGCTTAATGATCAGATCCTGGTTTTCTCTTGCACTAACATGAAATAAGCTGGTTTGGCGTCCCGATATCGGGGCACTTTAATGTTTTAAATATCAGGATTGTGATTGATGTGTTGTAGGAACAAATTCCCTCTCTATGACCAAACGCTAAACCAAACTGGAGACAGTTCTGTTGGTGTGACTCCAAACTATTTGGCATTCCTTTCTCCGTTCTCCCCGCTGAACGCTGCCAAAACATTTTTGAAATAATCATGTGTACCTCTGTGAAAACGCTTAGGAATCTCCTACCTCTCCCCTGCTCTCTTTTCCTCTTTCCCTGACATGCGCAAGCAGATATGCACGTATTCATAGTGTTTGTGTGTTTGCAAGTGTGTGCAGTGGCGTCGGCGTGTGGGGTCTTTGTGTCCAGGAGTGAGAGACCTGCTCCAGTGATTAATGGGGTTCCTGTGTGAGGCACTGCGAGGCGCCGTACACAATCACTGGGCCAGACCGCAGCCCCGCCAGGCTTGTCCTTCACACGAGGAGAAGAGAAAGGCGGGAAGGAGGGAGGGTGGAGGGAAAAATATTCCCTCGCCGTCCTGACTCTCTCTTTCCTCTCCTCTGCCCATCCATCCTGCTTTTCCCTCCTGAAACGGTCTACTCCCGCCCCCTCCTCCGTCCTCTCCCTTTCCGTTGGCCCCTGTCCTCCGTTCAACTTGATCTGTGGAACGTCGACATGTGCTCATGTACACACGTGCACACGTGTGATGTGGAGAACAAAACATTTTTTAGAGGGGGGGGGGAACACGGAGGGAAAAAAGTTAAACGCAAAATTTCAGTAGGAGGAAAAGATAAAGTGAATTGTCAGCACAACACAAGCTCGGCTTTGAAGAAAAAGCTGGGGTGGAGGGCGAGGAGCCCGCTGTGAATCCCTCTCCCTCCCCCCACCTTCCCTTCCCTGCGGTTTGGGTATGCGGCCCCTCTTCTCAGTGTTAAACAAGCCTTTTAAATAGGCTTTAACCTGGGCCCACCCTCAATGGGGCCATTGTGGGAGCGGATGTGTGGACAGTAGTGCTCGGTAAACACTGCTACTTGTCCCTTTCTCCCATTCTGAGGCCATTCTGCACCGGCCAGGCCGGAGGTTGAAGCTGTAGTCTGTGTGTGTGTGTGTGTGTGTGTGTGTGTGTGTGTACGTGTGTGTATTGGGGGAAGTGTGTGTCAGAGAAAGTCAGATACAGACGGAGAAAAGCTGAAATGGACTAATAGAAGAAGAGAATAAAAGAGAGAAGGGGGGGGAATAACAGTGTGTGAAAGGAGGGGAAGTTGTGGTAAAGAAAGCAAATCAATAAAATAAAAGTCCTCTATGAAACGGTACCCGTCAGTCATCCGTCTGTCTAGGGGTCTGTGACCACTTTTCCTGCCCTGACATCCAATCGGTCGTCGTTTTTTGTTAACGCTAAACGACTGTGGACTTATTTAGTTAACCCACGTCAGTCCGGGGCTGGATTTCATTATCTTTCCTCTCCCAGGGTCTCTAATTGGGCCTCACTGTTGTCGGCCTGGCACCTCCATTTGGCCCGCATGTCCCTGTAGCCGTGGTAACAGCAGCATGCTGTGATGCAGATTCTCCGAGCCTCGGTGACTGCACGTCCCCCAGCCACCCCCAACCTGATCCTCCCCTGCCGTTCCCCCATTACCAACCCCCGTAATGTCCCCCCCCCCCCACACACACACACACACACCCCAAGTGAAAAAATGCCACTCATTAGGCATTATGGGGTGATTTTGTTTGCTGACAACAAACTGCTGCAGAGCCAAAAGCTGAGATTTCGTAGTCCAAAGCCGCTTTAAGGGAGTGTGCTCACATTCACCCATGGACACAAATAGCTGGATATAACCACCAAATTAAATTATGATGTGTATTAAATTAATTACCTGACTTCCTCTGTACGTCTAGTTTAAAAGAGTTGTTCAGGAGCTGTGATGTTTGTTCATCCACAGCCTCAAATGAAAGTGGGGGGACCGTGTCACTGCTAATTGTTCCGTTCTCTTTCTTGCCAACAGTTAAATGGGAAGATTGATTCAACTCTCACGTCTGTCCGTTAAACACGACAGCCAGCAGTTAGCTTAGCATAACGACTGGAGACTGGAAGAGGCAGCAAGCCTGCGTCTGTCCAAAGGAAACTAACTCTACCGGCACCTCGACTCACTAATGATTCATCTTTATTTCATCCGTATGGAGACTGACATGAAAAGACATCGGTTGTGGTTATGTTAATGAGCTGCTGGCTCTAGCTCCATATTTAATGTATATTAGAATGGTGTCAATCGTCTCATTTAACTTTAAACATCTTCCAAAATATCAAACTATTTATTGAAGGTTTGCAGCCCAGGAGAATGACCATATTTAGTTTTCAGAGCAACTTTTATTCTTATTATACTACAGCTGTAGTAAATCTTCAGTCATACAAAAAGATTCATTGAGAAACTGATAACTACAGTAACCCAGCTTTGCTTGTTGCGGTTATTACACTGTTATATGTCTTAGTTAGATAGATAGATATATATGGATATAGATATAGATATAGTTAGTTAGTTAGAGTTAGTTAGTTAGATAGATAGATAGATAGATAGTTAGTTAAGTAGTTAGTTATATAGATAGTTAGATAGATATATAGTTAGTGAGTTAGTGAGTAAGATAGATAGATAGTTAGTTAGTTAGTTAGATAGTTAGATAGTTAGTTAGTTAGTTAGTTAGATAGATATATAGTTAGTTAGTGAGTTAGTGAGTAAGTTAGATAGATAGATAGTTAGTTAGTTAGATAGTAAGATAGTTAGTTAGTTAGTTAGATAGATAGATAGATAGATATATAGTGAGTTAGTGAGTAAGTTAGATAGATAGATAGATAGATAGATAGATAGATAGATAGATAGATAGTTAGTTAGTTGTCGACACTTGACTCATATTTCTTTTGAATCGTACACGATCAATTGCTATTGCTGGAAATCCGGCTCACATTTCCCCCCAAGTTAACTTCTAGTTAGTTAGTTAGTTAATTAGATAGTTAGTTAGTTAGTTAGTTAGTTAGATAGATATATAGTTAGTGAGTTAGTGAGTAAGTTAGATAGATAGTTAGTTAGTTAGATAGTTAGTTAGTTAGTTAGATAGATATATAGTTAGTTAGTGAGTTAGTGAGTAAGTTAGATAGATAGATAGTTAGTTAGTTAGATAGTAAGATAGTTAGTTAGTTAGTTAGATAGATAGATAGATAGATATATAGTGAGTTAGTGAGTAAGTTAGATAGATAGATAGATAGATAGATAGTTAGTTAGTTGTCGACACTTGACTCATATTTCTTTTGAATCGTACACGATCAATTGCTATTGCTGGAAATCCGGCTCACATTTCCCCCCAAGTTAACTTCTAGTTAGTTAGTTAGTTAATTAGATAGTTAGTTAGTTAGTTAGTTAGTTAGATAGATATATAGTTAGTGAGTTAGTGAGTAAGTTAGATAGATAGTTAGTTAGTTAGTTAGTTAGATAGTTAGATAGTTAGATAGTTAGTTAGTTAGTTAGTTAGTTAGTTAGATAGATATATAGTTAGTTAGTGAGTTAGTGAGTAAGTTAGATAGATAGTTAGTTAGTTAGATAGTAAGATAGTTAGTTAGTTAGTTAGTTAGATAGATAGATAGATAGATAGATAGATATATAGTGAGTTAGTGAGTAAGTTAGATAGATAGATAGATAGATAGATAGATAGTTAGTTAGTTGTCGACACTTGACTCATATTTCTTTTGAATCGTACACGATCAATTGCTATTGCTGGAAATCCGGCTCACATTTCCCCCCAAGTTAACTTCTATTGTGATGTTGTGAGATACTGTTTGCTTTGAAATTGTTACACACACAAAGAAGGAAAAAAAAGAAAAAAAAGAGGAAGTGCTCAGTTTGTGACGGGAAACATGGCGCTGTGTGGTTTCCTTCTCCCTGTGTCAGTGAGAGTGTGACGCGGCGAGGGACTTCCGTCATCACAGCCAGGCCCAGCCTCACCTTGTGCTGCTCAAAAGCTGCAGAGCAATGTTTGGTCACAGCACATTATCTGTCAAGCATGTCAGGAATCACTCTGACAGAAGGAGAGTAGCTTATTACCAGTCAGATATACTAATTATGTTTTCCTGTGCTGGGTCTATACATCCAGCAAACAACTTTGAGTTGAGGGGTTACGTTTATAATTCTATGTAATAAGTTTGCATCATCTTGGCTGCTCTGTGGGGTGCATGTGAAATCCCACCATGTGCAGGACTGTTATCGGCTCTGTATCAGTACCAGCAGAGTGACTCTCCGCAGAGCGCTTCCTGTGCTCCAGAAGCTTCCGTCTCTTCTTTGAAAGCACGTGTGCTGCATGTAAACATCTCAATGAGGAAGTGCTGCAGTAAAAGGAAAATAAGCAGATGAGGGTTTTTTGCTTTTTGTCTTCTGGCGCTCGACCGAGCTAATAAGTCTGCGTGCACTGCTCCTACATCTTTGAGGACTGTTATGTGCTCATAAAGCACTGGTTGCCACGTATTGATTTCTGGGCAGTACACTGGGAGCCGTCCAGAGCGGTACACTTTGCAGTACACGTGACCCGACAGCACTGACAGCGGTTTCCCTGAGGAGAGTGCGATGGCAGCTTAGACGTGATGAAGAGGTCGAGATGAAGGCCAACTACAGGGTCCGGCCTGGAAGTGAAGTTCTGCTCAGTCATGTGAATAACAGGGTGGTTGGGAGTGATTTGGTATTTTCCAAGCAGGGGTCCCATTTCTGCGTCACTCATCGTTAACCCTCTCAGCGCCAGATTTACACGCCTCCTTTTTTGACCCATGGACTTCATTCCTGTGCAGGGAGAGGTGCTGGTTGGTGAATCCCTCACCTGTTTGCATCCCCGTGCAATAATAGATTCAGCCTTTTCATATCCTAGGTGCCAGTGCCATCTGTATATTGTCAGGATTTGGAAACTGGAGGGTTACCTGGATTCACAAAATATATCATGTCCCAAAATAAATGAAAAACAAAGGAGCTCAGTGTTAATTTTAATTAATTAGATAATCATTTTTTTTAGAACTGAAACAATTGGCAGATTAATCAGTGATAATCAATCATTAAGCATTTTTCAAGCATAACAAAACATTTCTTAATTCCAGCTTCTCAATTTAAAAAAAGTTAATGTGATTATTTTAAGGCTGCAGTTAACAATCAATTTAAAATATCACATTGTTATTAGGTTTTATATTATGAACAATTCTGTGAAATAGAAAATGTTCACATTTTGCTTCGTTATAATTTGGTGATTAAGACATTATTTAGATAATTACGGATTCATTTTCTGCCGATCAACCGATCGATTAAGTTATCGTTCCAGCGTGATTACTCTTTGTCTCGTGCGGTAATGTATTGACTCTTTAAGGCTTGTAGACCGTCGCTTAGGCTTTAGAGGCATTTCTCACAGAACAAACCATTTATTAGTTAAGTGAGAAAGAAAGTCAGAAGATGAATCGATAGTGAAACTGTTACTTGCATCCCTACTAGTTGAAAATCTAATCATCCATGAAGAAATAAAGGTACTCTAAAGTCTCGAAGCCTTGAGTGAGGCTATTCTTTTGATAGTCTATTAGGCAATCAATAATATTATGTCAGGGGGAAGTCTATAGCACATCACAGCCATGAATAAAACATAGAACAAACGTCCTGGGAGAGACTATCCAGAATGCATCAGTCAGACAGGCCCGACGCTGCCAAGTAAACAAAACACAAACTGGCAGCTTCCCCCCCCTAAAGCTGAAGACACACAGCACAGAGGACCAATAAGATCACACACACACACACACACACACACACACACACACACACACACACACACACACACACACACACTGTATGCAGGGAGGGCGTCCCAAAAATAAAGCTTGTTTGTCAGTGAATGAATGGAAGCATTGAAAACTGAACATTTTGTGTCTCGGTGTTGCGGCGACAAACGAGAGCAGCAAGTTGTTGAATTTATGAATTGTGCCTGTCTCAACACCGCACAACTCATGAATATGATCCAAGCACTAATCCAGACAATCCTGGAAGGCACAATGGCAACAGACTGCCACAACAATCAAGTTATGTCCTATCTGTATACGGGCAACAACAACAGGAGAGGTAGATGCTCGAAAGGGGCCTTGTTGGAAAACGTCACACTTCCTGCCTCATCCTTAGAGGTGGAGGGGAATGGAAGAAAAGAGAAAAGTGACCTCTCCTTTAATGGACAGCTGATGATGTCATATCACTACACACAGATTCTTTGGTCTCCAAGTAAACCAGCACATCTGCGTGCTGATTGGCTGGCCGGCTGCGAGAGGGGGAGGGTGTCTCTTTTTTCTTTCTTTCCCCTCTTGCTTCTGGATTAATCCCTGTGCCTGGATGAGCTCATCTCTCCTTTTTTTTCTTCTTCTCTTCCCCTCATGTAACAACAGTTATTCTCCATTAAACCATGCGTAGGAAACCGGCTGATTTAAAGGTCTGCGTTGTCCTTAGGAGATGATGAGGTGTTTTGAGTCTTATTATCCAAACACTTTAAGTGTTTGAATTGCTGCTCCAAATCCAATAACGTATATAGCTCCAGCATGCTTTCCTCCACTGCTTTTCTGTCCTCCTCTGCTTCTCTTTCCTCGAGTGCTCTTTTATTCTTTGACTCTCGTCCCCTGTCGCTCCGCCGTTTGTTTTCTCGGCTGTGATGAACAGGGGCCTGAACTCTGCATTGCACTGGTTGCCCTCTGCAGTGAAACACAATGCCATGCGCCTCCCTCTCCCAGCCGTGTCTGGGGCTACAGGTGACCAGCTGTCTGCCTGTGTTCCTCTCCTCTGGGACAGCTGGAGCTATCAATCAGGCCCCCCCGAGCCCCGTTGTGTCCGTCTGCCGCGGTCTGACCACCGCGGCAACAACATCAGCCTTTCGCTCCTCCGGGGGACACTTCTCAACTTCTAACAACGCCGGGAGTTGTTGTGAATTCGTATTGTTTATTTCCCCCGGCCTCCCGGACAAGCTTCCTAATCCTCGGCTGACATTTTCATGCTTTTTTTGGAATCGCCTCTGTGTATTGATGGCTTTGGCATTTCACTCCCCGGCCCGGTCTTCACCTTAGGAGCTCTTTTATGGCCGCTGTGATGGCCATAAATTAATATATATTGTTGAGCCCACTCCACGCAGCACGTGCAGTCACAGGCCTTTCTCTCTCTCTGCAGATGGAAAGCATTGAAGCCCATTATTGTGCTCTTGGAGGGGCGTCTTCCACCATGAACTCTCTGGCACACTTTTAAAGAGAGTGGCCTTAATGTATTCAGGCCTGATTCAGTGGCTTTGGCTACCCCCCCCCCCCCATCCAACACACACACACACACACACAGCTCATTTTCTTAGAAGAGAGGGTAAACATATGTGAGTCGCACTGTTCACTGGAACTTTTCCTTGTTTATCAAAAAGAAGTACTGATGGCCCTGACAGAGGACTTCAAAGGGCAGCATAGAAAAGCATGAGTTGCACCGCCAAGACATTTCCTGTTTATCTCGAGAGAACTTTATGAAGGACACTGCATCAAAGACCAGAAAACCCGCATAAGAACTCAAAACAAGTCTTTGTGCTGCCCCGATTCTTACATAATGTGCATCCATCAAGACAACACGGTTGAACCTGTCAGTGATCTGATGTTTGCTAACACCGCTACCATAATTAAGCGTCACACCGAACCCCAAGCCGCTGAAGTGGCAGAGTGAGGGAGAATGTCTCCAGGCTCTGGGGGACTTGTCACACAGAGAGTTAATTGTTAAAGTTGGCGATTATTAGTTTTCCCCCCCTCCTTTTTCTTCCTTCTTCTGTGAAGAGGGCAGAATTCCTCAGTAATGGCTGTGACTGCCGCTCATGTGACTGTCGGCTTCTTCCACTGCGCCGCGGACGGCTCATTGATGTGTCTCAAAGAGTCGCAGGGCGACGGGGAAGCTAATTGGGTGGAGTCTGTCTGGACATTCAGACTCCCTGGCTCGCACTTTATTACACACCTTAGACTCGGAGACGGTGCCATGATTATTACATCTGCTGTCTGACATGCAGATAGCGCTGCTGGAGCTTTATTCACTTGATTACTCGTTTGTTTACATAACACTTTATTGCGTTGCCTTGTCCTGTCTTAAAGCAAAGACAGAAGGAAGAACTTTTATTATGACGGATTTTAGAAGTAGTAAAAGTGTCCAGCATTTCACAACTAATGGGAATAATTGCGAGAAAATCCCAAAGCAATAACATAAAAAATAATCTTTTCTTGCTTTTATTTCCCCCTTTAATCATATTCTGACCCCAGGTTTGAAACCAGTACCCTCTCTGCAACTTCTTCCATTTCTCCTAGTTGCAATAACAACAAAACAAAAGGCTCTGCAATAACATTTTAAATGTCTCCTTCCCTCCTCACAGTGTCATTGGGCTTTAGCAGTATATGATAACATGGATATAGTATTTACCTCGATCTCGACTACCGTATGCATTGAGGAAACCTTCACAATTATAAAGAACAACGTTGAGGGGTTCTTTTTAACCAAGATGTTAACACTCATCGCTCAGAATCTGTCTTCAATATGAACACAAAGGTTTTAATGTCAAAACCGCCAAGTGTTTATGAGTGCTCAGTTGTTTTCATGTGTAACGTGTATTTATATCCCCGGGCACATCAACACACACTACATTCTCTGTGTGTTGTTAATCATCAGCTTTTCACACAGTTTCTCTCTGGCTTCATACATAAGTTGCGTGGCCTGTCATAATCTCTGTTATCTAACACGTTGATTATGGCTAAGCCAATTACTCTTTTCACGTGCTAATTTATGACTGGTGAAATGACTCTCTCTCCGAAGTGAGTGACTCAAAACAAGTAAATCCACACGCTTGCACGCTGTATTGTATGCAATTTTCATTATTTACTAATTATAAACTTGTAAAAGAGAACTTGATTTGAAAACAGCAACACCGAGAGCTCAATCAGAGCCCTAATGGGCCAACGTCTGCTGTCATTCAGCTGGATGTGCTTGTTTTGCTAGGAGGGTGAGGCCCTAAATGGCCCCCCAGGCTCAACGGGGTAGTGAGAATAGGGCCCTCTATTAGCAGGAGACAATTAGCATAGCTTTATGTACACAGCTTTAGAAGACCTCTCCCCAAATACCTGAGTCAAGCACCTGTATTGACATTGGTGGAGCACAATGTTCGGGTCCGGCTGAGAATGAAGGCATTCGCTCGCTGTGAGCGGAGGAGGGAAACTGGTGTGTGACCTTGGAAGCGGTATCTTTAGGGCTGTATGCGCTTTTTAATCATCTGGATTTTTCATCTTCTATGTATCGAGTTGGTTTGAAGTTTTACTCAAATGGAAAGATTGTCTCGTCCTCTGAAGATCAACAAGCGCTGGCTGGTTAAACTTTATATATTATAACTGTGACAGAACATTTTCTCTTTTCTAAAAAAATAGTCAGTCACTTCCAGGAAATGTCTGTTGGAAGTTATTAGGAAATCCGAGACCCGTAATATTACGAGCCATCTCCATGGTGTCAGGAATATTTGATTTATTTGTTTTTAGTGGCCTGCAATTAGTCACATTTAAAGCGATAATTCAACCTTTTGGAGCGTGGCTTCCTGGTTTCTTCACCTAGTCCTCAATATGACCGGACACAAAACACTTTCTTTGGGTACAGATTAAAGAAACATAAAAATAATCAATAGTATCAATCAGTGAGTTTTAGAGGTTTCTGAGCTTGGCTGCTCTATAGCATTGTTCCCATTGGTTGTGCTCAGTTATGCTACTGGCTGCTGGATGTATAGCTTCATGTTCCACAGAAAAATAATCTGCCTCACAATAATTTTGTCAAACCACTAATAAACTGAACTTTCATGATACAAAGCTATTTCGGTAAAAACTCATATTCAATTAATATCAGCCGAGTCGCAATCTACCTACTGAACATGGATATTATGCTAAAAGCATTGGTTTCTTTTGAAACTGTATTTAACTTGTGTTCCATAAAAAAAAGTGAGTTATTTAATTTTGGCGTTTCATACCAGCTTAGTCAGTGTTTTCCTTTAACTGGAAACAAGCCACAGCACACAGCATCACATCACCTCCCACATCACTCATGTGAGGAGATGTTGTCAGTCTTCTGAAGAACCCACCTCTTACCCCAGGGCAGTTAACTCAAATGGAGAAGTATCAGGAATCCTCTCAAAGTGCTTTATAGAGGTTTACAACAATGGGTTTTATGTGGGGATGAAAAATAGACTCACAATATAGGGTTTATTATTTTTGACCTGTTAAAACCACTATCTTATTTCTGTCTGTTTCATTCTTGTCCAATCTTTTGTATTGTTCACTTTACTAGATCCCATAATATTGTTTTGTATATTTTTGACTATATGGTGCTGGTTTTATTTCAGTGTTCAACTTGTATTAATTAAATACATTATATAAAACAGATGTATGACTTTATTTTCTTCTATCTTCCTCTCTGCCTGTTTGTCGGTCTGTCTATCTCTCTCTCATATATATATATGAGACATATATTTGTGTGTGTGTGTCTGTACACCTGTCTGTCTGATATATATATATATATATATATATATATATATATATATATATATATATATATATATATATATATATATCTGTCTGTCTCTTATCTATCTAATTGTCTGTCTATATTCACAAACTCACCACCAGAGGCTCCTTTAATGTCCCAAGGGCATAACTATTTATATTATAAGACGTATTTATTATCTTTTCATATCATCATGCTAATACAATACACACATACACGGCCATATGCAATATGCATTTCCTCGTGCAGGTATACAGCCACAGTCACATCAGGAGGAGGCAGGAAGCAGCGTGGGCAGCAGCCTCCCTGTGTCACCGCCTGCGTCAGACCAGACGCCAGGAGGGAGTTTTCCACTGACGAGAAGGGCTGCGCTCGTCGGCAGTCTGCTCCAGACAAGGGAAGCGCTTCAGCTGGTACGGAGCCCCGTGCGGCGCAGAGACGCAGACAATAGCACCAAGAGCGGTCTGTGTGCGGGGAGAACGCGCTGTCTTTATTTGTGCCATTTTGGATTACTTCCACCGTTATCCCATCGGCTGTCTATACCCAACGCTGGTTCGGTCCCTCATGCTGATCGCATACTCCACTTGGTGGTGAGTAGACCCGGAGCGGAGCTGCATGTTGTGCTGAGTGAACACCGCATTGTGTGTGTTTAACCTCCGCGGAGGAGGGGAGCAAGTAGTTCGGACTGTGCTTCTCGTGAGCCGGGGAGGGAAGAGGCATTTAAACGCGCTGCTGGTTGTGCGGTGTGACACTATGTTGTAACGGATACATCTTGCTGGATTTGTGTGGAGACCCACTTATTATGGCCATTTCTCTTTTTAACTTGACGCTTTATTGTAAATATTGACTTGGTCGGCTGCTCGCGCGAAGTGAGTGAACTAATTTGGCGTCGCGGCGGCTTTACGCACAGGTGATCACAATTTTGATTTTTGTTGTTGCGTGTGTGTGTGTGCAAATGAATAAAACAATGTATTGATTTAGGCGAGATTCCAACAAGCCGCTTTCGTTCCCGTTATTGATTAATAGACCGACCGCTGGTCTATCGGCTCATCAGAAACTCCTCGGCTCGCAGCGGGAGCGCCGCGCTTTACGTCGCGGTGTGGATTCATTAATGTGTGAACTGTTGATGAGGTCGGCTTTGTGTATTCAGCCCGTGCGTGAGGAGTTGTTCTTGTTTCACCTCCGCGGTGCTGGTGCGCCTCTTGTAACTCGAGCGACTCCTGAAGGCACTACATCTGAGCACACACACACACACACACAGCTGACAGGGCGGCTGTCATTAGAATTAGCATTAATCATGAGGAATGATCGGGTCACATGCCACAGGCCTCGCGACGTGAACGTTCGGCTACAGTGATTACAACAAAAAAAAGATTATTAAAAATAAATCTTTTAATAAAAAAAAATGATTATTCATTTTTTGTTCTCGCCTCGTGCACGCTTGTGAGCCAGGTGTGCACGCGGAATGTTGAGCGTCTTCATTGTTTGAATAATTCTCCCCGGCAGCACATGGATATTTCCCCAAAATCAGTATTTGTGACGCAAAAAGAGAAAACAATGTTTGTGTGAATTCATTACAAAGGAAAGCAGCGAGTGCGCTCTCTGTTTGTTTATTTGTCAGATGAGTATTCTCATGTAGAAGCTGTAATTAACGGATCATTTAGAAATGACACTATAATCTGAAGCTCTTATTTTATAGAGCCAGACTATCTGTATTTTTATCATTGTCTCTAGCGCGACCTCATCCGGATCTTTCTTGGAATCATGTTTTCTGGAATTAGGCTACAGAGCTGAATGATCCTTTGTTTACAGAGGGGGGATATGTAGCACTTGATGCTGAGCATTTCATCTGCTATTCAATTCCCAGGAATGTGCAGTGACGTTGAATAACTCCTCACTGCCACTTGTGTAGTATCATTTTTAAATATCTTACATTTTACACCATGATCCCTAAACATTTAAAATATACTAAGCGTCTTAATCACAAACAACCAAAGGTATTCACGATATTTGGAGGAATTTTAACTATGATAATTAGCATCCATACCTCCTGACTCTCCTCATCTCCATCATATGATTCTGTGCTTGCCAACCTTGTGGGGCCGGCAGCTGTCAGCATAGATGATCTGGATGGCCACTTCCTGTGCACTGCAGTGTGCGTTTCACAACCTCAGGAAGCTCACACACACTTTTAGTGTCTGTCTCCCCAGCTGGGAGAGGCTGCAGCAGCCCTGCTGGGTTCAGACAAGGATGCCTGTGCCTCATTTCGGTCACGCAGGATGGCCCCCACGCTTTTGTGCCTGGAGACGCGAGAAGCGACGAGGGGAGGAGGGGGTGCAGGGAGTCTGCTGACGGTCTCCCTCACAGCACTGGAGAGCTCCCATCTGCTTTGTCCTCTCCCAGCATTCCATACTGCAAGTGTCCCAGACTGGAGCACGACCCCTGAACCCCAAACCACCTCCTCTCTTCCCACACACAAACACTAGCACACACGTGCGCATGCACACACACTCACACAGCTGCATGCTTTGTTATAAAAAATATTTATTTTATTACACATGGCAGTTTCTGATCAATGCAAATATGTAAGAGGAAAAAGAAGAAAAAAAATCCCATATGTAGCTGGGATTTAAAAAAAAAAATTATTAAAGAAGTAAAATTATTTATATATATATATATATATATATATATATATATATATATATATTTTTAAATATATTTGTTCAGTAGAAAGGTTAATCAGGAGTCAGTTTACACTTGCAGTCAGCCCTCTTGTTGGTTTACAATCTGAGTAAATGTACCTAAATCCACCAGAATCTGACTCCTGCATAACATATTAATGACAGCTAAGGGCATGTGAGGTCCATGTGCAAGCTAATACCCTGGCAGGTGTGGCCAGCAGAGGTAGCTCTCAACGCTGCCTTATGGGAGTAGAACTTTCCAGTGGTTAGCAGTGGAAAGCACATCTGGGTTAGATAGAGCCTGTGTTCTTCTCCCACTATTACATCAAGCGTGCTGCTGCCAGAATGGAATTCCTGTGGCTTGAAGACATGACATTATTTATTTGTTTTATACAATCCTCTCTCCTCCTTCCCACCACCTCTCCGTTTTGGGTTCGGAGTGTGCCCGGGTCGGCCAGCGGAACAGAATGTCTCTGTGGCACCGTCACAGCGAGCGTTGGGCTCCAGTGAGAACAACAGGCTCATAGAGCAGCGAGCAGGAGCTCTCCCTGCTTTGTTCCAGCAGGTGGAGCGCTTCAGAGCGGCAGCTGAGTCTCAAGAAACGAGCCAGTGTTCCCCCAGCTGTGCACGCGCTGGAATCCAGCCCGCCGTCACCTTGATGGCTCTGATCAATTACCCCCGTCTCCTCTGACGGAGCTGGAAGTGAGAGGTGCATTACAACAACGCTGAGAAGGAGGAGGGGGGGGGCTGCCCAGGCATGCACACACACGCACGCACACTCCCATGTTCATCATCATCACGTTTTATGAGCACTCAGACAGTCGGTAATTCTGCACAGGGTTGCCAGTGCGCCATGTAAATGCTCTAGGCGGCATGGCTATGTTTACTGGGACTTGTCCCTCCCACCCATTCAGCCCAGAGGGGCTGTGAGCAGAGGGGGCTGTGAGCTGCCCCTCTGGGCTGCGGGGCAGACAGGGTCAGTTTAAAAATGTTGTTGAACCACTTAAGGCTTTTAGACATGTTCCTGGACTTGCACGTTTCCCTCCGTCGTCACAGGTTTCCTGTGTTTCCGATTACATCTCTTGTGAAAATGAATGCCTTTTGTCAATTTGTGTTTGTTAAATTGGGAAAAGTGATGATTCCACTGTAGTTTCCTCTTTTTAAACTGAAGCAAAGTGGTACCAATGTGTGCTGTTGAATGTTCTTAATGAGTAAACGTATTCTTCCCAGTTGGAATAATTTAAGGCTTTCTCCCAAAAAGAACTTGAGGAGCTGTCTGCAGATAAAATGGGGAAAGAATTGGGATTCTGAATTCATACCAACAGCCTGTAGCTGCATGTATCAAGATAATCTTATTGCACTGACATAGTTCTGTCTGACTCGAGCTGTGTAGTGCTTCTGGTGACAAATCTCCTCGCCAGAGATTTATCTCCCCAAGTCTGTGACAACTGGCGAGGGAGCACCTCGGCGGATGCATCCTTTATTTGCCTGTGTGTGTGTGTGTGTGTGTGTGTGTGTGTGTGTGATGGAACGACGGTGATGCATAATTTAGTGTGCGTTGAAAACACGCTGCTTTCCCTCTCCGGCTCGGCTGTCTGATCACATCCACTCTGTGCGTCGATTCCCAGGCACTGCTTCCTGCTTTCTTGAGGAGCCGGCTCTGAATTCTTCTTTCATTTTTCTCTCCTCTCCTTCCCTCCTCGTTTTTGCAAATGAGTAATTTGCACGATTGTTGTCCCCCCCCGCTCCAGCCATAGCTCCCCTTGTTCGCCTTGTTCTGTGGGCGCAGTGAGAAGCTCCAGATTGACTACAAGCCGTCCCCTTTGCCGGGATTAACCTCTCGCCATTGTTTCTGCCCGTTGAACAGGATTAACAAATCAATGTGTCAGGTAGACTGCAGTCAAGAGACAATGACCCAGTTCTGACACCGCTGCTCCCCCCCCTTCTGCCTCACTGCAGCTTTTAATTAAAAAGACTTTGCTTAGCTGGCGCTATGCCCTCCCTTGAGGATGCCTCGTGGCTTTGTTTTCTTTTTCCTTTTTCTTTTTCATGGAAAAGGGTTTGGGAGTGATGGCAAAAATGCAAGGTGAACCCGTGTGTGCCCCTCTTCCCTCTTCTCTCACACCGAGACGCGTACGCTGTGGTGTGGCGCCGAGGACACTTGTTGTCTGATCGGCGATAAGCAACAGATGCTGCTCCCCAGGTGTTTCTAAATAGTTTCAAGGCAGATCCCATGATGCGATAATATCAGGAGCTGGGAGTAAATTGATGTATTGGAATTGAGCGATTGGCTTTCTCCTTGGTTCAGGGATGTAAACCGCTGAGGCGGTCACGGCGTAAAGGACGCCTTTTCGTCCGTGCAGAGACGGCATGTGCCACTTGACCTATAGCAAGGTGATTCATTCATCATATGGGCTCTGGGGACAGCAATATCTGACTGCACAATAACATCAGCCCCCTATACAGCTGTAAAGCTGCCCCCACCGCCTATTCAAAGGTGTCGGCCTCTTGCCCTTGACTCTGACTTCTCTTTCATCCTTGTCAAACGGCAAGACCGGTTTTGCATGATTGCTCCCTGTCGCATGCTGGAAATGACGCTCTGCTTGCATACCTGCTTAGGCCCTCGATTCCTGGTGCTTACGTAACATCCTGATGAGACAACGCAGGCACACAGGTCACACATGAGTTAGAGTTACGCATCCTGTCTTTGACACATTTAGTTGTCCTCTAAGGAGCACGGTGGTGACAAATGAGCCCGTTGGCTGCTCAGCGTGGTGTTTGTTTATCGGAGCCGTGTCGGGCTCATATTTGACATGCTTGAACCAATTTAAAGATCCCTAATCGGCAATTATATCGAGCCAAAAAAAGCAAAAAATGACAGTTCCTGACAAACATGTCTAGAAAAATAAGCAAAAATCAATTACACACTCGAGCTGCAGCAGCTGTAAATGATTTGACCAATATTCCAACCGCCGGTTCAGTGGTTTACGGTGATCTCTTTAGAGTAAGCCCCCTTTCCTTTCCATTCCATATTAGCGGAGGGAGTGTCTGCACTGGAATTGAGCCCAGTCATGTCGTCCCTCTCCTCTCACTTCCTTCCTCTGGTCCTCCTTTATTTAAGTTGGCGGGGGCTCGGCCTCCGGACTCCTAGGATGACCCGTCTTATCTGGGAGTCGTCGTTGCCTTTCTCTTCCCAGAAGACGTGAAGAAGATTGTCTGTTGTTTGTCGGAGCCACGTGACGCCTTTGTCCCATAACCGTAAAACACAGCAGCAGTAAACCTTCCGTCTCATTCACCCCCCCCCCCCCCCCCCCCCGGAACATGCTGAGGTTGAGCTATGGGAGTATTATTTATTGACTGAAACATTTACCATTTAAAAGGCATCAACAGAGCTTGTTCAGAGAAGAGGTTTAACAGGTATTAGGCGAGTTGTTTCTGGAGATTAGAGGGTGAATGGCGTTCTCCCTCCTCATGATCATCTCTTTCTCCTTGTCTCACTATGCCTGCCTGTCTTTCCTTCTCAAAGGATTGATTGTTTTTATCGCTGAACCAGCAGCCTCTCTCACGGGAGGGCCGAAAGAATGCACACGGCAGTCGCATAACAAAACATCTTGAATACGCATCGCTGTACATATTTTCTTTATATATTTTTATGGCTGCCATGCCAACGCATCCAACGGGACAAGTGGCACATCGCCCTGGCTCTGGGCCTCTTATTTGATAGAGCTGATGATGTGAAATTAAATGTCTATGATTATTTCCTCACCTCTGTGCTCGGCCCTTCTCTGTAATCAATGCATTTGCTGAGCCGATGGGATTTGGAAGAGGGTGAAGGGTCCAGTAATTGTTGCCGTGTGCGAATAGGCCTGATTGATTGCTTCCTGTGCCGTGGCTAACTTCCACTCTCGGCCGAGTGCAGCACGGGATCGGGATGCACACGGCCGGGCTCTGGATCCACGTGGACCAATACCGCTGTTAATGGCCTGTGCAACATGCCGATGCTGTTTATTCACTCTGGTTGTGTCGTATGACCAAATACTGTACATCCATAAGACCCAACTTCAAAGCAGTTAAAAATAATTGTGAATAGTTTGCTGATTGCCCCTCCCTCTGCTCTTTCCTGCAGACTGTTCGCGCTAACGCCATGAGTGGGCTGCTCAAGAGGAAGTTTGAGGAGGTGGATGAGGACCCATGCTACTCCTCACCCTCCTCCTTCTCCTCCGCCTGCTCAGGCTGGGACTCGGAGGGGGAGAGCTGCTACTCGGACACCCTGGATTCCACTCCCAGCAACCCCAGCTCCCCGGCAACAAATTTCAACAGTGAGTGTTCTCTTCCGCCAACAATAAATCCTCGAGCGGGCTGATGGTACATGCTCTTTAATGCCTTCTTTTGCCTTGTCTTTACTGCTCCGGAGTGGCTGATAACCAACCCATAAAAATGGGGTTGAGTTAAGGAATTTAGGCAGCTGGCAGCCTATGAAACATTTCATAGAAATGACAGACTTCTGCAATGAATACCCCGTTTGATTTTATGCCCTAAAGCTGCGACGTGGCTAATCGCATTATGCAGTGGCTGCTCACCTTGGCTCTGTCTCCGCCTTCTTCCCAGAGCTGTGTAGACAGACGGGGCTTCACCTCTCCTTGAACGATGCCGGTCCAGCAGCTTCAGGGGGTTTCTGTCTGGACCTGGGTATGCCTGCCGGCCTTTAGGGGACCGGCCGGGCTGGAGAGGGATTGCAGGGGAGAAGGGCAAAACAGTTGTGAGATTTCCAGGACGGCGGGGCAGGGAGCCAGGAGGAGAAGAATGGCAGGTTGCCAAGGCTGGGAACACACAGCGCCTTGTCTGAAGCCCGGGCATGCACCCAGCACAGGTGCTGAAAGAGGCTGGGTGAAGGGATACGGAAAAAAAGGGGGGGTGGGACAATCAAGAAAGGAAGGCTTGCAGACACATCTAGAGAGGCAGATTGTGCACACCATTATAATCCGGTGTTTGTGTTGGACAGAAATTGGCCTGCCATTGTGAGGTGAAGGGGGAAATAACAGCCAGCACAGCTATCCCATTAAGAGGCAGCGGAGAAGGTATCATTTGTCTCCTGCTGGTGTTATAAGCCTGACTGGATTTGATGGATGGGAAGCTGGAACTGGCAGTTGGTTTCATCTGTATTACCCCTCGCGGCAGATTTAGAGAGACATAGTAAGGCTGTTGTCTGTACCTGCTTTGGGGTAAAAGGTTGGTTTTCTTCAATTATTGTACCAATTTGAGAGCAATGGTTCAGGGTGTGTCTCAGGTGTGTGTAAGACAGCAGAGAGAGAGAGAGAGAGAGAGAGAGAGAGAGAGAGAGAGAGAGAGAGAGAGAGAGAGAGAGAGAGAGAGAGAGAGAGAGAGAGAGAGAGAAGAGAGAGAGAGAGAGAGAGAGAGAGAGAGAGAGAGAGAGAGAGAGAGAGAGAGAGAGAGAGAGAGAGAGAGAGAGAGAGAGAGAGAGAGAGAGAGAGAGAGAGAGAGAGAGAGAGACGAAAAAATGGAAATCTACACGGAATTCCCCACCATGAGGTGTAATGTTAGAGAAAATTATCTGCAGAGGAAAAAGTTGCTTTTCTTAAAGGCTCCAAAGTCGTGTTTAATATTCCTCAGCAGAGGAAGTGTAATTTACTATAAAGAACATATGGTTCCACTTTCATTCCCATATGGTTTTATTGTATTTGTCTGAGGATAGAAAGATGGTCGGTTGCTTTGAGTCCTGAATGTGTTTTACAGAGAAAGGGTCTTTGCCTCCTCGGGTTGTCAGCTTGCAGGGAGACCAGGGTGAGCCTTTATTCCTGTCCAGAGACTACATTTCCATCCTCCACCTCTTCCGGAAGCCCCGAGCCTAAACTCGCCCATTTGTGATCCTGGCAGAGCTGCTTCCTCCTCTGTGTTGGCCACCACAGGGAAATTCCAGAGCTGGGTGGTTTCTGTCCTACAGTAGGACGAAAAGAAACCAAGCCGAGAGGTTTGTTAGTTTAGGTTTCACTTTACAGGATGTAAGTGTGTTGAACTGCTGTTAGCAGTGTCTTTTAATTGGGTACATGATAAGGCTTGGTTGAGGATGGGGCAATGAATCAGAGGGGTGTCCTTTTACAGTCTGTTCAGTATGGTTGGCACACACTTTGCATGGTGTGGCATTATGCCATCTAGTGGCACATAAAGGCAATTGAGGCAGTTCAAAAAGAATGCACGAATGCTCTCTTCGTAACGCTGCTCCCCTTGGTGGACGAGTTGTATCCTCAATCTATTCTTTCTTCGTCCACAGCAACGTCCATCCTTAAGAAATCCAAGAGAGCGCGGCGGGGCAACGTGACCTTTGACCAGGTGACGGTGTTCTTCTTCCCCCGGTGCCAAGGCTTCACCAGTGTTCCCAGTCGCGGAGGGTGCACTCTGGGCATGATGCAGCGGCACAGCGTGCTCCGCACGTACACGCTTGCTGAGTTTGCGGTGGAGCAGCGTCTCCTACGCAGGGAAAAAGTCCTCAACCGACTCAGGGAGGAGAAGCTGGAGGCTCTCAAATTAAAGGTGAGCAAAGATGCCTTCAAGTGTATCAAATCATTTGTTAAAATAAAATAAAAATAGAAAATTCTGAGATGCAAGTTCAATGCAACAATCCCTCTTGTGATGTCCCTCCAGCTGACTAAGAATGGAACCCAAGAGAACGAGGAGGCGGAGCGCCTGACGGTGGACGACATCCCCGAGCAGGACGTCGACATCAGCGGGGCCAATTTGGACGAGGGCTATTTCCTCCAGCCGTACCCGCCCAAACGCCGCTACGCGCTGCTCAAGGCAGCCGGGATGAAGAAGATCGACAAGGAGGAGAAGAGGCAGCTGCATGAGCTGAGGATCTCCAGGGAGAACTGCGGCTGCGACTGCCAGGGCTTTTGCGAGCCCGAGACGTGTAGCTGCAGCCTGGCCGGCATCAAATGTCAGGTGAGCCAAAATCAACACCTGAACCGTGGTTCAACAATAAGGGCTCCAAATCACAATACCATGGGGACCTCTTATCCATATTTTACAAGTAATTTAACTCCTTCCTTCTGCTCCCCGCAGATGGATCATTCCTCGTTCCCATGCGGCTGCACCAAGGACGGCTGCGGGAACACGGAAGGTCGTATCGAGTTCAACTCCACGAGGGTACAGACGCATTACATCCACACCATCATGAAGCTGGAGCTGGAGAAGAGGCTAGAGGAGCAGTCGTGCACCGAGGAGGCGAACACCTCGCCAGCGGTGCCCTCCTTCCCCTTTAGTTCAGAACTAGCGGCAGCTGGAGAGAACAGCTGCAGCAGCGATATGACGGACTTATCGGACTCCTCTGGTCAGAGCGAGGACTCCGAGGCGGGCGAGAGCCGGTGTGAGCATCGCGCGCAGCTGGATGTGGATGAGAAGGGCCTGAACCGCATTTTGAGCTTCGGCGACACGGGGAGCGGCTCCAGAAGTAGCAGGGAGGGCGGCGACTGTAAAGGCGTTTACTGCCCAGATCAACGGCAAGAGCAGCAGCAGCCGTGCACCGAGGCGTTCAGCAGCTTTAGCATGGTGGACTTCGCGGACGAGAATGACAATATAGACGCCACGCTGTTGGACGATCACACGGACAATCGAGCTGCAGCCATCTCAGAACTTTTGGACGATAACGCCAACCAGGGAAACGGCCTGTTCCACGGCAGCAGCGTGCCACACACGCCCTCCCCGACCGTGGACCGCTCGGCGAGCTACAACATGGACCTGAGTCTCTCTTCGGAGTCCGACCTAGAGTTTTTTGACGGCTTCCCCTGCTTGGGGCCCAGCTCGCTCTACAACTCCCTTAAGGAGTACGAACACATGGACAACTTTTTTCAGTTTCAGTTTCCTAGTTACTCCAGCCTCCCTCCGCCGAGCGACCCCGGGACCTGCCTCCTGGAGTCGCTGATTGGCCTTTCAGAGTCCGTTCCAGAACCCCCCGCCACATTTACAGACAATCAGCTGTTGGAGGAAGCCATGAAGTTGTCTGTGATGGAGTCTGTGAAAGTTTGACAAAACGTGAAAATGTGTGGACGGTGCAAGAACAAAGACAGGAGTTTTGGAGGGGACCGAAGAAATGCACATAAGAAGTCAATGTCAACGTGATATTTGGAGGAAGCTGTGATTTCCCTCTTGCCTGATACATGTTCAAATTCAAGACTTGCCTTCAAAACGTTAGCAAAGCAGTTTGGGATTATTGCTGTGAGAGATGGCAGCTAGTGTTAAAAGTGAAAAGATGCAAAACAGAGATCAATTTGACCAGGCCTATAGAAACCAATGACGGCTCTCAGTTCCTAAGAAAGCTCTTTTAACCAAACCAAGATCAGCATCCATATGGCAAACAGGAATCCACCTTAACCGGGGCCAGGTTGGGAATCTCTACACAGCTGAATGTGCACCTCAGGGAATTTTTTTCTAGCTTTCTAGCTTTTGGAGGCAATGTATGGTGACCATTGCTGTGATGGCCTTCATATGAAACCTGAGTCAAATCACAACAAAGTCCTGTTCATGTTTTCCCTTTGGGCTGACGCCCAGATGACTTGAGTATAGGGTCCTCCCTGTGTTGAATCTTGGAGCTAGTGGACTCTTTCTCCTCAAGATCTCCTTTAAGGGTCTTATATGGTACAAAAAATCCCTCTAAAAGCTCCACGATCAGCACTTTATCTGTGAAAATAGTTATGTATGAATACAATAGGCATTGTTGTGGTTGTATGGGATCGATTCAACAGTCAAACGCTAAATTATGGAGTTTCTTAATTATGAGCTGGGTAACTAGAAATAATGCTCATACCATTTAAAGCTGTAGCTTGTATTGTCTTTATTGCTTTCATTTTAAATTATTTCCTTAATGAAATTATTCTATTTATTTCCGATAAACGCCTACTTTCACTCGAGAAGCACTGTGGTTTGATATTTTCGACTAAAAGTGCAATCTTCCTTCCTTCTTTCCCATTTCATATTAAGTCATTGCTATGGGAAATGGGACCACAAGTCCATCAGAAAGTATTTAATATCTATTCTCTTTTACATTTTACCTTCTTTTTTTTGTAACTTATTATATCATCATTTCATTTAGCTATTTAATTTAAGACATTTTGGCAATAAAATGGGGTGTTGTGAAGTTTACTGGATGTGCCTGCTTATCAGGGGAGCCACGCCTGCCAATGGTGTGTGCACAGTGCTTCCATTTAAGCTTTGGGACTGAAAACTGTGGAATCTCCCGAATCACTGAAACTAAATTATGGGTCTATTGTATCGCTGCCTATAATGTAACCATAGAAAATTACACTAATATTTTGTAACTAATTTATGTAGGGTGAAAAAAAGAATTCTAATCACTTACAAATTGAATATTTTATTAAGAAAGCGAAATGAATAATTTTCAATCTGGGACAACCTTTGTAATATATGAATTATAGAGAAATGTATACTTATGAAGGTTATCGCTCTCTAGCGTTCTAAAGTATTTTTAATAGGCAGACTTATGGTTAGATATCTTAGAAATGCCACTAAAACTAAGTAAATTGCAAAGATCAATTTGATTGTATTCTGAATTGCTTGGAAGTCTGTGACTTGGGTTACAATATGTACTAAATACCACATGTAAAGGGGTTTTGTGCATAACAACTGCATATATTATACAGTTCTTATTACATACAAACCCTACGAAAATGAAGCGTTGCCTCATTCATAATAGAACAAGACCTTTCAAAGGTGATTCTGTCACCAGTGTGAACACTCGAGGACACGAGAGAGTTGATGTACATATCTCACCCTTTCTACGGCTGTTTCAACAGCCTTTCTGGACCCTTTAGAAAATATGCATGCAGGTCCTGTTTGTTAAAACTTGTTCTGATTAATTGTATACTTTGAAAAAGTGCTGAGTGCACGTTGGAAATGTATTATTCGCTTTTTGCCTTTTTAATTACTTTGAAATCCATCCGATATATGTTCTTTGCCAAGAAGAGGGCACTGATTTTTGCAAGCAAACATTTGTTTCTCTTGTATAAAACATCAATTCTCATAAAGAAATGGCAACAGTGAGTGTTTATCAATGTAATGTATTACAGTTCAGCTTTTTTTTTTTATTTTATTTTCAAAAGAACGTGTCTTACTTTTTTGCCTTTTGTGTTGTACATATTTCTGCTTGAATGGTCCTGCAGAGCAAACAAAGCTGCTTTATTTTTTACATATTCACACTTTAACCTGCTGTTAAAAAAATACTTTCATCTAAGCCATTTTGACAGCCTGTCCCTCCAAATAATAATAAAAAAAACATTTTCTAAATGCTGTTTGTCATATGCTGATTTTGTTACAGTTAAACATTAAGGCAGTTTAAAGGGTAAGCAAACGTAGCTGTCTTTGATTTATCATATGCATATGTAGACTTGCTAACTGAAAACATGTTCAATGGTTTCATGTACTTGCCGACTAAAATCTAAAGGTTTTCTATAGCATTCAGTAGATTGTTCATGTTTCTTTTGTTGTAAACCACTGGATTTCATCTGTGGCTTTTGGTCGCCTTGGATAAGAGAAAAACACTTTGTATGATGTCATGCTGTAGTCTCCTACATGACGACCACCACAGACATATGGCCTGCAATCCCAGACAAGACGGAAATGTCGGGGCCAGTGACTGCATATAACGCACATTTGGCCGCCATACAGAAAATGTGGTTCTTGTTAAGCCTTTAGGTAGATCTTACAATAATTATTTTTGGATCTCTTTGATCTGACTACAATCAAAAAGGCTTTTTGTCCATGCCGCTTTGCCACTTAAGTCTAGACCTAATATAAGTCCAGTCCCTTTGGTTGTTCTTCTTAATCATCAGGAACACATCGTTAACAATGTTTCATCTAGTGCGGTTGCAGATTGGGAGGTCAGAACATCTGAATCGTCACCGTTCCTTCTTCTGTTGGCCACATAACCCTTAAAATGTGTCCCAAATTGGAGACTGGTTGTAATTAAAGTAGGTTACTATGGTAGGTGAGCATGGCATTAAGTCTAAACATGAACCACTGTTGCCACCCTTTGGCTAAATTAAGAACTACATGAAGAAAACATTCACTGAACATATGACTGAGATGCACATGAATTTAACTTCCCCTGTTATTTGACAGCATATGTTTTATTATAAATCTATCCTACAACAAAAAAATCTATTAATAAAATAAAAGTCAGGCCACTAAAATCTGCAGATAAAGACATGTCCGAGAGGTATCGGGAGGCTCACTGAATATATCCAGTTTAGGAAAGAAGAGACCCTGGTGAAGAGGGTGGGTTTTAACACTTGGTTGCCCTCTCCAGATGGACCGTAACTGACAACACCGTGGACTCTCCAAGCTCCATCTGTGAAACAGCTCAGGGGACCTCCGGAGTCGTCCTGGGACAGGTAGCAACAAGAACAGACATAAGAGAAGAGAGTCCAGCTTGAAGACCGTGGGATAAGAAGTAGGACGCTACCTCTTACTCAACCTGTTTTATACGGCTTTTACTTAGACGGAGATCTGCTGCTAAAGCAGAACCAGTGACAATTAGAGTCGCTTAAAATGTGCCAGGCGAGAAAAGAAGAAAAAAAAGGGACTAAAACGGCCAAGGCCTTAGGTTAAAGAAATTGAAAAATAATCTACAAGAAATGAACACGATGGCACACAGGCTTCCACCTTCATGTTTGTGTTAGTTGCACATAAATAGTGTGCATGGGACATATCATATTACTGTGCTCTAAATAGAATAATTTTTCTTTTCAATTTTTAGTACATACTGCTGCAGCTGCAGCTGCAACTGCCCTAACAAAGCATGTGTTGTTGCATGCAGTTTGCAATCAATTGTGACATACGGCTTCATCAGAACACTGCTTCTTGAACTTTGACCCTCTTGCTCATATATGTGCTGGATAGATTATTGTGAGTCAGAATAGCCAGAAAAGCATACAGGCGTGTTTTCTCAGAGTCCATAAGTCCCAAGCCGGTGATGTAACAGGTGAAGCCATAGGGCAGCATCTCATCAGGGCCTGGAATGTTGGCAATAGCTACGAAGCCGTTGTCGTACACAGGATTAGCCAGTCTCTAGAGAGCAACTTGATTTTTGATCGACAACATAACAAAAGGGGAGGTGATGCTTTTGTTTCCATTTACTTGTTCAAATCAATGAAGCTCTGTGGATAGGGAAAGTGATTACAGGATTTCTCTCAATTGTAAATGTGAATACTCGTGACTCACCTGCCATCACCAGGTGTTGGGGTTAGCATCATGGCCGCCTATGACACTCTCATTGTGCACACATGAGCATGAACAGAGAGTCCATTGGTGACTAATAACACTAAAAATGACCATTGAAAAGTGTGTCTGCATGCATATTTCTTGAAAAATATAACAATGCAGGACAGAAAAGCCACAAGCCGAGTCACGTTGAGCACTGAGGACCATAACGTTTGATTTTCACTATTTATATCAGTTTTAGAAGATTCAGAAAATATTAAGCTACCATCAGGTTACCTGCCAACATCTGCAATCCATGTGGATAAATCCAGATATAATGAGCAATATATTGTAGTGAGGAATGGGGAATATGATATAAGACTTTTTACAAACAGCAACCATATCAATATATCAAAATCAAAATAATTATCGAGACATTGTCAATTGTACTGATTTAGGGCACTTTCAAAACAAGCGCTCATTTTATTTATCATGGTGGGAAAAGAGCAGGTGTAATCACACACAGCCAACTTAATCTAAACTGTCCATGAAGAGCAAACACACACACACACACACACACACACACATTTTCCTACAGATAACTGCATGTTCTGACTGATCCACAACCACAGAAAAGCAAAATATGCTCCACAGCCCGCTAACAGTATATGATGTTATCAACCCTCATATTGAGAAAAATAGACAGATTTTCAGTGGAAGACACCAGATGTGTAATTATGTAGGCCTCTTACAAAGATAAATAACTATATGAATTTAAAAGTTAAGACACATATTTAAATTTTTCGAGGTAGCTTTTTACAAGAGCCAATATAAAATGCAAACATCATTATCACATTTGTTGTTATTATTATGGCATTTAGTTTTGCCTGTATGTTTTCTGCAGGATATACAGTATTAGTGATACTACTCTATCCTGGGCTGCATAACACTGATCCTGTCTAGACGTGGAGGGCAGTCATTATTCCTTTGTCCAACAAAATGTATCTTAATGTAAAATGCTCACTGTCTTTTGTGCTTGAATAGGATAAATCCCCGTAAAGTCCCTGATGATAGATATCATGTTAAAGCAATACTTCAGCCCAAAATAATATTCTCCATTTTAGCTCTAGACACTATTTAGCAATCTAGATTGTTTTGGTGTGACTCGTACATCGTCCTGGTATTACATTTATAATATTTGAATGGACAATAGTGTGTAGTATTATAAAGTAATATAGCATAGTAATAACAAAGTGTGCTTTCTTAGTCATTGGAATAAGCCAGAAGTGTAATTCTATTACAATATTACCATATTACCAAAATATTATCATATTTATAATATTAAAAAAATCAAAACAAATTCAAATGTTAAATGCTGGATGTATAAAGAGCCAATTGTTCATTTACAACATCGCTAGAAACAACTTAAACAGTGGTGATGTTAGTATAAGTTTCACAAGTGACGTTTCTGCTGCTTTCACTGCATTTGAGATTAAATCTCAGGTGAATGCGCTACGACGATGTTAAATTGGAGGCCCTTATATTGAATTGTGGTACATATGAGGCCTTTTAATACATTAAAAATATGTATAGTATGTGTGTATCTGAACTGGCTGTTAAACATGAGTTAATTGTGTCCGTAATGCAGATATTCTACAAGTTGTATTGTTTTTGTCAAAGAATTGAGTCAAATATGGTACTAAAATGTGTGTGTTCTGTACAAGTAAAGGGTTGCATCCACCAAGTCTGGCTGATTATTCGATGAATATCATAATAACCTTTTATTCAACTATTTTGGTTCATTCAGAGCCGTATTTAATATCAGAGGCGTGTTTAGAATGTGGTGTTCTGGTTGGAACCATAGAATGGAACGTAGAAGGCCCAAGCTGGAGAGACACGATATCAGATCAGTGCCATCAGAAACCCAGAGAGAGAGAGAGAGAGAGAGAGAGAGAGAGACATTGTACCTGGACCTTCAAACCTTACCTTGTGAACTTTGTATCTTCCGTAAACTCGCATCCATTCGAACTTTTGGAAATAAAAGCGTGTTTATCACCAACATTTGGAGGAGGAAGTCCCAACAGATCTCAAAATATCTCAAGCGACCACATCTGCCGAAATCGGTAAATTCCTTTACTTTGCCGGTTGTTGTTCTGATTTAATTTCATTGTAACCTTCTGTTAGCTAAAGAGCTAACCTAAGTCAATTTAACGAGAACAAAAATACAGTTACAGTGTTGACCTTTTAGATTTATTACGGTATATGTAAGACTGAACTGACAAACATATTTCTCAGTACATTTTGTATTAAATATCCAAATGTATTGCGGACAATGCACATGTATCCTGAATTAAAAAAGCATGTGCAACAGCGTTATATGTTGCTAGGCAACCGTGTGGCAAACGGCAGACAAGGACAGCTAGTCGATCGCCGAGTGCCTGACGTCATCATGGCAATCAATCTTCGTACGGACTCGATGTTTCTGACATCTGTATTTATTAGCTTTGCCTTGCTCTGAAGCGGCTGCTTGTCAACCTGATTCGGACATTCGTGGCTAGCGAGCTTGGATCGGCTACATAGCCTTCAGTAATGCCTTCCAGCGTTGCTCTACCTCAGTGACATTACGTCTGTATTACTTAACAATAACTGTCGCGGGCAATGGGTCTGCAGCAGAGCTCGTTCTTGTCGGGGGACGGGGGAACTCACAGTGGATATCATGTCCACGGGGTACGTATCGCAGTGCAAGGTTAGCCAACAACCCTGAGGAACGTTACAGCTCGCTTTCACATCTTTAGCTCACGGATTTTCTCACTTGTCTATTTTTAGTGCTATACAAAGGTCGCTGGGTTTAGCTGCAAAGAAATAGCCACTCGTTTTTAATTGTCGGGTTATTACGTGTAGTAACTCGCGACACCTTTCATGGTGTCCGCCCATGATGAGGTGGCATTTGGCATCCGCCCAGACTGCTGTTCGGCTTCGCTGGAACACCGTCATTGTTCAGAAGCCGCCCACTGCGGAACCGGATAGAGGAACCTCCGGATACGTGAAACCGGTTGTTACGGTTACATTATCAACCTGTCAGCCATGCGATACCTCGCAACGAGGCTCCCCAAACTCTGGCCAAATGCAATATCGTTAGTTGACACATGGGGGAGACTATCACATGTACCCTTTATGTCAAATCAGCTGTACAGACATGGCCACGTCTCATATGTTGTTTTTGTTTTATTGTTATCATATTTCAGGTTCAAGATGACTCGCCCGCTCTGAGGTCTGGTCTGGAGCCCTTCTTTGACTTCATCCTCTCCATAGGAAACACACGCCTTGTGAGTAGAATATATTGAGGTTGTGAATGTCCACTTGGCACCTATGGATGCGCCCCTATGCGTGCTATGACAGGCCTTAGTGCACACTAGTTACACTAGTTATGAAGCACAGATAGACGCACATCAATCGGTGTATTACCAACAATGTGTTGGATTTTACGGTTACAGAGTTCCTGAGGCTGTTGTGTGTGGAACAGCTCCTTCTCTCTACAGGACCCTTAGAGAGGGTCAACTCACCAAATGTAAATATATTACCAAACTACACAGGTTGATTAAGTAAATGGCATTGAGGACTAAATTAATTCAGCATTTTAATGAATGCAATCAAATCAGAGAAAGTGATTATTGTATGTTTATGTGGATTTTGACGTATGAAATGTTGCCATTTACTTGATAAGGACTTTTTTTCTGTGATGAGTTTTATCTTTTCAATTTGATGGAGCTCAGCTGGAGAGGGATCCAACATGCAACCATGTAGCTATACATCCCACGGTGTTGGTATAACTTCATTCATGAAAATCCACTAATCTCTCCCTGCAGTGGCATTTTGAGCTCTTATCTATAAACTGGCATCAGTGTAGAGCTAGATATGTGTCAACTGTCTTAAGTCTTATGTGAGTTAGAGATGATATACTATTTTACACTACATCAACGATGAACTACTGTGTTTTGGTTTGGTCTCTTTAACTCATTTGGACTGTTTGAATACAGGTTGATGTGTGTTTCTGTGCTGCGTCTTTATTGCAAAAAACCTTTTGTTCTGTTCCCAACAATAACATTTACACATCAGGTCTGAGTTATAACCTGGGGCGCAGACTCTGCTTTATTCTCGTGTTGTGTTCTTTTACATGAGAACTGGTTTGACGTCCTTGCGCTCACACAGCTGGAATTTCTTTTGTTTCTCCAGAATAAAGAAAGTGACTTGCTGAAAGATCTTCTAAAAGCCAATGTGGAGAAAGCAGTCAAACTTGAAGTGTACAACTCTAAAAGTCAGCGGATGAGGGAACTGGAGGTGGTGCCCAGTAACATGTGGGGTGGTCAGGGCCTACTGGGCGCCAGTGTCCGCTTCTGCAGCTTCGAAGGCGCCAATGAGAACGTTTGGCACGTCCTGGTAAGTAAGGCCTTACTACCGGCTATTCTTTAACTTCATCTGTTTACAAAATAGTATATTTATCCTGTATGTATATTTAATATTCAGTTATTGTAGATTTCTTTACTTGTTTTACTCTTTATTATTTATATCTGTTGATTTTTTTCTTTTGTTCCTGTAAATGTCCTCACTGCTGCATCTTATCTTCTCTCAACTCCTTCTGGCTTGATATAAAACAGTTTATTGTTTGAGCCAGCACGTTTTTCTTTTACCATTTTCATTTAAGTTAGGAGAAAAGTGCCAGTGAATCCTCACCATTATTAAAGTGATATACTTGTCGGGTTGGAACACCAAATGGAAGAATGGTGGTATTTTGATATTTAAATATGAATGTCTTCATAACCATCCCCTTTCAGGATGTGGAAGCCAATTCTCCCGCAGCATTGGCCGGCCTCATTGCCCACGATGACTTCATAGTAGGAGCTGACCAGGTGTTGCAAGATGTAAGCTTTTAAAATGTTTTATTCATACAAACGGTTATATTATGATCCTATTATTCCTCATCAAACGCTGTGAAAGATCTTAAATGCTTGTTTTTTGCGTTGCAGTCAGAGGATTTCTTTTCTATGATTGAAGCCAATGAGGGGAAACCTCTGAAGCTGCTGGTGTACAACACACAGACCGACCAATGCAGAGAGGTGTTGGTGACTCCAAATGGTGCATGGGGAGGAGAGGGAAAGTAGGTATCATGTCACCTGTAGTGTGTGTACATATGTGCACACACAATACACATTTATAACTAGAACGGGCACTCGGTAGAGCGCATACCTTCGCATATCACAAGACTGGGCATTGAATTATGAACATTTTGGCATAAAATTTGCCCGCGCTGATAAAAATAAGATTTTGACCTTTTCATGACCTTGACCTTTGACGCGATCAATCCCAAAATCTAATCAAATGGTCCCCGGATAATACCCAATCATCCATCCAAATTGCATGCGATTCGGATTAATACTTTTTGACTAATGTGAATAACGCACACACACACATACAAATACACGGCAATCAAAACATAACCTTCCGCATTTTCAATGTGACGGTAATAATACCCTTGTTTTGTTTCTCTTGAATCGTAGCTTAGGCTGTGGCATTGGCTACGGCTACTTGCACCGAATCCCGACTCGTCCAGCGCTGCCTCAATCCTCTGTGATTGACATGGAGGAGCTGGTTGCCAGCGACCCCGCTGAGGTACACGGCATCACATCTTTATTTTCTTAAATGTCCCCGGGTAGTTGCATAGTTTCTTCCCTCTTCTAAAACACGAGTTCTTTCTCCGCAGGTGCCTCCAGTGGAGGCATGTAGCCCCTGTAGCGTCAGGGAAATAGATTTGAATCAAATCGAAGAAGCTTTGCAGGACATGTGTACACACTCGTCCACTCAGCCAGATGTGGACTTAGGTAAGCAGACTTTAAGAAGCGTTCATTTGTTTTCATTCAGTTGACCTGTTCTCACACAGAATAAAATCTATGAATTGCAGATCTTTCCAACATACCCAAAGCAATTACTCCAGACTTGTCGGACACGTTTTCCACCATCGATATGGGCCAGAGCTCCATGTTGGCTAATTATGGAGACGACTCTGGTGATCAGTGTAGCTTCGGTAAGTACCTCTAACCACAACAGCTAATTTAATTGTGCAGATGAAAGGAACAATTACATGTTTTCAATAACAACGAGCTTTTAAACCAGCTATTGTTTGCACATCTGGGTTCATTGACCCAACTATTTTCTACTTTTGTCATATAAAAACATCCCAAGTGATAGATTTATGAATGTTTGTGCAACGCAGCTAAAACAACAGCAACGTATTTCTAAACCAACGTATCCTGAGGTGTAACCTTCCTTTAACTGCTTACTTATGTGTATTTCTTGACAGATAACTCATCTGTTGACCAAATACCTTCATGCCTAGAGAGGGATGAGGAATCCGACATCCAGGAGACTGAGCGTGAAGATGGCTTTGACCCGATCACTCACACTTCTCTGAGCAGAGAGGCTGACCTTGCAGGTCTTGGAGTGACTTCAGAGCACCCGAGTGACGCGAGTATCCCAGAGGTGCAACATCCTAGTTCTGAGCCCTCGAGCTCAGTGAATATTATTGAAGAGGAGACGGCTGAGACGGCTGCGTCTGACAGTTAGGAAGGCCAGAGTATGAGCCCTCTGTTCAACTCGTAACTGATGCATTAGAGGGGATTTAGAGCACATCCAGATACAGAACGCTTCCATTATGATTGTAAGTTACATCACAGTAAATATGTTTTCATTTCTAAGAGTTTATTTTTATTCAGGTGCCATTGCTGCATGCTGAATTGCACATTACAGAGAGATAGTGAGCTGACAGGAAAGATGGTTAATACAATAATGTACTCTTTAATTTCAGCATTCTGTTTCAACATAAAGCATGAAGCCTGAGTTGATTCTTAGTTGCTGGTTAAAGTTATCCTAGTTTGCACTAAAAAGTCAAAGGGAAATAGTATTTGATTATATTCTATGTTTTGTATTTGTTCTGATGAAATCACCTGCTGAATAGTATGAAACGCTGTGAGAAAAAAGAAGTTTGAGCTGGAGATCCATCATGTGGTTTTGTTTGGGGTGGAGTATACGCAAAAAGATTTCTTAATCTCAGGCATTTACTATTCATGCCACTTGGCCTTGCGTCTCATTTTAAATACTCGCCTTATTACCCGGTTTGACATTTGATTGGTGTGAATGAGTGAGCCATGTTTGATGCAGCTCTCTCATTGTATTCTGTTTCCTCTCTTTATATCGGTTTTTAATTAATTTATGTTTCCGATTTTAATGGATGAACAAAACTAATCAATAATTTATAAAAAGAAGATGTTCAAGATAAACCTGCAGTAGTCTTTTTCTTTATTACCCTAGTTGGTGTATGAAAAACTAGAATGATTAAGTCTCAGCATTTAGTGTAACCACTGAAGTATGTGTGTGTGTATATATATATATATATATATATATATATATATATATATATATATATATATATTATTTCACTCTTTACATGTTATACAATCTTGATGTCACTTCATGCTTTGAGACAGCAGGTGTCAGCAGACACCTCATTATAGGTCAGGAATCAGTTTTCTGCCATTCAAAATAGCTGTCAAATTGTAGGTGTTCTGCATCATATCAGCAATAAGGAATGGCGACATGAAGCCGTACTATACATGTGAAAGAAAGTCATCTCCTCTGGGAACTCTTCAGGGATTTGTTTGTTTGATGGAGCAGGAGCAGCTAGGAGGGAAACGTGACAGCGCTGATGCTCACAGAGCCAGTGACATGATGCATCATTTGTCTTCCAATGCTGCATAGATTCAGCTTCATTACCTTCTGGGTTTGCTGGGAAATCCCTCTTCAGCAGCAAATAGGGGATACAAACAAAAGGAATACAGATTTTCAGACATAAGAAGGTTCTCTTGCTCGTGACGTAAAGACCTTTTGTTTGCATTTAATGTTTCTATTTGAGCTCACCCCCTGTGGATCGTTGGAGTATGCAGCATCAACCATTACACACACACACACACACACACACACACACACACACACACACACACACACACACACACACACACACACACACACACACACACACACAGAGACACACTCACACAGTATTCTCTCTTTTGCTATCCTTTGTAATTCTATATCAGAATAACTGGATATTAGTGAGACCCAGAAAAATGCAAAAAAAAAGAGAAAAAAGCTTAGCAGGGAAACTACAGTAACAGAGGAGGAACACGCTTCAATTATTTACTGGGACCCTCCTCAGTTGAAGGGGGGGATGGGCATTAAGGGAGAGAAAAGACTGTGTGGGAAGAAAGAGATGCGCTTGTCTTCCTCCAGCAGCGAGCCAGCGCTGCTCCTCTGGAACATCTGTATGTGTGTTAAATGCAGGATTATATTTCTGAGATGAATATGTCGCAGCTCAGTGGCTTTAACTCTGTCTGCACTCTGAAATGTAACATTAGCATTGTTTTTGCAGAAAAATAAACGCCTCAAATCGACAGCACACAGCTGGTGTTTTTTGTTACTCCTCATCTTCGGGTGAATCCGCTGTTTTGTTGCCTCCATGTTACGTTTGCAACGTGAAGATGGCTTCATTTCAGGAAGCAGCCGGAGGCGAGAGCTGGCAGCTGCGTGCCCCGGGAAGCCAAGAGGTGAAGCTTAAAGGGGGCCACCGCTGGAGGAACATGCCTTGCCTCCAGTTTCTCCCTTTTTCTGAGACCGTTTCAAAGGACACTGGGATGCAGATGAAACCACTTGTCAGTTTAGCTTGATCTCAACCCTTTAGAGGCTCAAGGCAGCAGCATAGTGCCCGTTGCCTCCGCCTGTCGTTGCAGCGTGACAAATTGTGAAAAAAGATTACTGGGGGGGGGGGGGGGGGGGGTAGTTTGTGGATGAAGAGAAAGGATGAGGTATAGAGAGAGAGAGAGACGAGGGAGTAATTGTTTCAAACACAATGGACACACGTCTCCACTTAAAAGAGCATCTCGCCCTTTTATCCTCTGACTGATGTGAATATGCACTTTGACACTGTCGCTAGGAAACGATTAAATTGTCACGCTCAGTTATATTAAATACAGCAATACACAGAGCCTCTACACGTCCTCTTGTTGGTTCAGATATGTGGGCACAAAGCCCCACGACACTCACTGACTTCTATTTTAGTTTTTTGCCACCATCCCATTCAAATTACAGATATTTGGACGTCTCGTAGGCTGTATTTGGAAGTGTTGGGCAGGCTCTGCTGTGCACACTGAGGAACACCACAGTGTGCACAGCAGAGCCTGGTAATAATCGCAGTAAGTGCCGTCTGTTCCACCTCCAATATACAGGTCCTTATTACATTAATTCTTGCAATTCTATAGCGCCTGAGTAATTATCAGCTGACTATATGTTGGCTTCTATTTGTACAGGAATTATTTATTTGCTCCCTGTAAATATTGCATTTTCTTAATCGCACAAATTATTGTTCAACAATTGGACTAACCTCAGGGAGTGTTAAAGTGAAAAATGAACCCCACTGTCCTAAAAAAAAACCTACAGACTATTGAAAAATATTTTTACATTTTTTGGAGGGGCAAGTTATGCTTTTACTTAGCTGTCAGTAGACAGATGATAGAACATGTCTGTTCTGATCTGCCATTTTTATATTCATGCTTTGGTTAAGTTTAGGCAACCACAACTTCTTGGTCAAGGTTGGGAAAATATGGTTGTTGTGGTTATAAGTAGCAGTTGTTGTTGTTGTTGTTGTTGTTGTTCTTGGAAGTGAAATGCAGAACATAGAAAACCAAAGTTGAAGCTCACCAATTCCCCAGGTGGTTTTACGGTATAACTAAATAGATTTTCATGTATTTGAACATCTGGCCAATTCTGTGTTTTCGGGGACTCTGCAAGTAGTAATGATGTACAGCGGATGAGAATTCCACTGGGTTTGCAAGTATTAGGTCATATAACAAAGTATTTGAAAAAATCGAGACCTGATGATGATGTAAAGTTAAGGGATCAAATAGTTATTACACTTAATCCACATGAATTTACCGAATGACATGGTAATCCTTCCAATAGTTGTCAAGACATTTCCCTTATAAACCACACACTTTAACATCATGATGGCACGGGAGGAAAAAACAGGGAATCACTAAAGCTAATACATCATCTGGAAACCATGAACATTTGTAATAAATATTGTGTCAATCCGTTATGTAGAGTATGCATGTTGAGATGTTCCACCGGATAAGAACCACGTTGACCTGCTGCTGGAGCTGGATGAAAGTCAGTAGGATTCTTCCTCTGGGCACCATGTCTGTTCATCACAGTGCAGTGTGTGCTGGTTTCCTGGTGACAACAGAGAAGGAGATAAGCCATTAGGAGGCAGCAGCCAATAGGGAGGTCAGGAGGGTGTGCTGCTTTATTCCCAATACTAATTGCCACTGAGCAGAGCCGAGGAGTGACCGCACGAGACGGCACACGCTGTTCTACGGTCAGGACGACCCTGCTGATGTCAAGTCTGCAGCACCCATCTGCTCCGAGTCTCTATAATGACCCACTTTGAAGGATGAATATGTTTGTGGCTTGCAATTTGTCAAACTCAAGTTGCTTCTTCAATCATCATGCATCTTCCAGATGCTTCTTACAGCTGTGGTAGCTGGTAGGCCGTTTATTTTTGGCATCTTTGGACAATAATTCCATAATCAAGTGGTGGCCAGTTTTTTTTGGAAAAGGCCCCAAAAAAACACAACACAGAAACAGATTTAGAAAACCCAACCTTTATCCTGCATCCTTCCTCTTTCGCAAAATGTTCTCCACGTCTCAGAAATGCTTATTAAGAATTAACAGACTCCTTTTTGATAAGTCGGTCTTCCTTTGTTGGTTTCTTTGCAGTGTGTGATGTTGTTGCTAATGCTGGAATACAAACCTTTCCTGCAGGATGTTCTGCGTTTGAATACGACTTTCACCTTCTGCAGGGGGTTTGTTGAACAGCCAATAGGAATGCCCCTGCACTGACATGACCTGTGATTGGCTAAGGTCTCCTGGCACATTTTGGAGTTGAAGTCAAAGCCTGGCAACGGAGCTAAGAGGAGGTGCAGAAGCCCATTAAAATATGCTAAAAGTGTTGATGCAAAAAAAATAATTGCCTTTTACCAGAGTTTTGACAAAGGAGCCTTTTTTTAGATAGCTTGCCACGTAGTAAATAAGACATATTGCTCCTTTATTACCATTGCCAGACTGCTGCTTCCATCCTGGCAGAGCAAATACAAAACAAAAAAAGGTTTTGTTTTGGCAGTGTCGATAGAGCATCTGCAATTTCTCTTCTCACTTTTTTTTAGTCTGATCAGGAAAGCCTTTTTTGTTCTGTTGAGCGGCAGCAGATGACACATCGGCGTAAAGGTTTGCCTCACGCGGTGACGATGAGTGGATGTGGAAACAACTCAGTGCCTCCCTTCTGTCCTCCTGTGTCTGTGACACATGTGATGTGACATCATCACCACCACCCAGGCTTGTTTTGACCCGATGAGGAACTGTCTCTTACCGTTAACATCCACCCACAGGGCAATGCGTGCTTGGCTTTGGCCCAACGCAGTCATTATATAGGAACCTGCGGACATCTATGCACGCAATTCACAAAAGGAAACGTGTAGTTTGGGATTAGCCTAGTGTCAGAAAGAAACACCGGGGTAGTGTAGTTGTCATGTATGATCAGGGTCACCGCTAGGCCAAGCCGTGAAACTGGAGCACGGCACCCTGGAGGTGGTTTGCAGTTTGCCAACATGGTGGCTGCGCTGCTCCAGACACAGTATTATGCTCTCTTATTTACATAAATCCTAGTTGTGATGTCTGTCTTCCACCGCACGTGTAACCAAATACATACTTGATCATGGCATTATTACGATCATAATGCATTCTGGACCATATTGCACCAATTTTCCTCCGTCAATGAATACAATCCCACATGATTCATCATCCACTTACGCAAACTGCCCCTGCACTTATTTCCAATTGTCGCTCCTTCAATCAGCTTTGGCTATGCCCTGCATGTGGGTGTGGGTGTGTTCATAAACAGATGATGATGTCTAAATTTGACGACGTAGTGTGCGCAGCTTGCGTCACTGTCGGGCCAGAAAAATCACCGGTCTACCTGATGGCTCCGAAGAGGTGCGTCAGGAGGCGAGGGGAGCGAACTGCGTCGGTTTTTCAGAGCAAACAAATGAAATGAATGAAATGAAATATACTTTATTAATCCCCAAGGGGAAATTTGGTGACAACAGAAGCAGCCCGATAAAACTAAACACAATAAAATATAAGTATAAGAAAGAAAGAAAGAAAGAAAGTGACAGTGCATAAAGTAAAGTGTGCAAAGTGAAATATAAAATACAAAATAACATAAAATAAAATATATATGTATATATACACAGCATATACACAACATATATGTAAATGTAGGCAACTTGTCAAGCGGCCTCGGGGAGAGAGGGAGACAAAGTGATACAACAAAAGACATAAAACGTTAAAACATTATTCAGGTTATCTGTTGCAGGTTTATTCCGTCAATACTCTTTCTGCTAAAGATCAAAAAGTAGAACATATGAGAAACCACATGTCAGCGAGAAATGACAAATATGATTATTTGTAGAGGTAAATAATGCTTGCTAAAGGTTGATAGAGATAGCTTGTGTTGTGGCTCTGTGCACACATGTAGACAACCTGAGCCCCCAGACAAGGAGAGTCGTGATGAGCAGGCAGAGTTGGTCGGCACACACATTACATGTCATGTAGCTGGTGCTTCTTATCCAAAGCTACTTACAATCATGTTACATTCGATGGAAAATGTTAGTGTGAGGGTGAAATATGCAATGCGCGTTTATCAAAGTGAAAATATGCAGTTATCAGGTTCGGCCAGAGCCACATTCACCATCAACAGCTGCTGAGCTGCACAAAACACTCAGCCTCTCCCTTGAGAATGCCTTTCTTTTGTAATTACTTTGCAGAGCAGGAGGGGAAAGAAGCCAGTGTTTTTCTCCTGCTGTGTGAAAGCCTTCCTCTTCGTCCTGCCTGTAAATGGTCGAGCTTCTGTTAAGAGCTCTCCAATTCTGCCTTCATCCACATTACTAATGCACCCTTAAAAGCTGCATGGAATCAGGGGCTATTTGTTAAGCAATCCATTAAATGACTATTAGAGTTTACGTGGAGAGCTATCGGTTGATGGCATTAGCAATGTATCTTAATTATAGTAATTGTATGAATGGTCAGGCGTTGCATTGGCAGATCGTTTAGTTTGGCTCCGTGTGTCCATGGAGACAAGAGGAGGTGGAGGTATCTGTTTTTGTGCAAAGCCAAGGCATGAAATGAATACTTTATTTACATAAGGAGAGGCAAACAGAGAATGGCAGGTGGGTCATGGCCGCCGCCGCCGCCGCCGCCGCCACCTGTGGCTGTAATTACTGTGATCAATGAAGATCAAAACACTCAGGTGACTCAGGCCGAGTCGGCCGATCACTTATCTCGGGGTGAGTCATCAGCGGCTCCTACGGTCAACACGGACTCAGCACACGCGAGAAGTTGGAGAGCTCATTGAGTCTGTGCATGCATCTGGACATGTTGGTGTGCTTGCATCTGCGTGTGTGTGTGTGTGTGTGCACAAGTGTTTTTTTTTGTTGTTTAAAGCGCTGATGGCAACTTTCCACTGTGGTCATCTGGCGTCCAGACAATGTGACAGGATCTCTTAAGCTCTCCAGCTCTGCCGGCAGACACACACGCGTCACACAAACATAGATGAAGACACAAGGCACGAGAAGGAGGGCCCCGCTGATGGAGACGGTCATTTGTCCTCAGTACATTGCGTTCCCAGCATGCACTTCACCTCTGTGAATATGCAGTTGTAATAAAGGCCAAGAGGTTAATTAATGTCTGTGTCGAGAACACCACTCTTTCATTTAAATTAGTATTCTGTCTGTTGCTTTTGCAGGCAAGGAAGTTGCATAAGCACACCTTGATTATGTAACACTAAAAGAGAACAAAAAGTATTATGTATGATTCCAGTATTCCATCATTCCAGTGCAAAACCACTATAATAGTCACATTTTTGTCATGGAAACAATGTGTTCTGCCTTTGAGCTGTAAAATAATCATTATTTATACATTTCTATCTGCAACGAACCAACACGTGTGGTTTAATTGAATGTTTCGTCTTTGTCACCACGGCAACTGTAAATGACATAAAGGACATAATTACAGGTTGCTGCAAGGTGTCTGAACGTTCATGAGATTGTCTCTTTGTGATCTTCCTATCTTCCTACCTCATCCACGTATTATCTATGGTCGTGCTCATATTGATTGTGCAATAGCTTTTTGAGAGCTACAGCTGCAGAGTGCACATGTGTTCTTTAATACCAACACTGGGTGAACCTAAATGTGTTCAGGGAGCTATACAATCAAAGTTGTTTTCTTCTTCTCCAAGGAACACCAAGATGTATCTCATCATGTAGGCGTGACTCCACCAATGTGCCCTGAAGTTATCCAGCTGCTGATTCTTTTCCTTCTTTCCACTGACATGTTAATAGCACTGGATTCCCATCCTAACATTTCAGGCATGAGTTCAACTCCAGCCAGAGATGTGGAAAGAACATCTCCACTCGTGTTCACAGCTTTCAATGTACAGCCTTCTGCAGCAGTCACAGCTACATAATATGTTCATCATCTGCTGTCAGACACCATCTGTTTATTTTGAGAATAAGTCAGACGGTGTGGTACACCCACAGAAGGCTGTGGAACTAACAAACATCTTCTCTAAAGTAATAGTGGAGGAACAGAAATGTTCTGCTCTGTCTTGGAGCTGGCAGAATGGCTGACGATCCATTTCCTCTTCCTTCAAAGATAAATAGATTTCAAGCTTGAACCCACGGAAATATGAATACACATGATGTACAACCAGCACAGTATCAAACTGTATGTGGTGTTTTATTAAAACTCCATAGTGTTACATTACTAATCCCATCCCTGACCACATTTGCCATCACACTGGTGATTGCTCCATCTCCTCTCTGCTGACCCCTTGATCACCTCTGAGAACTGCATGCACTCGAGTCACAAATAATCAATTGATCGAAAAGGCTAAGTAGGATCTATTTGTAGAACGTAATGGCCTCTGGAAAACTGCAGCGTTCTCTCATCTGCATGTTCTTCAGCAGTGGGATGATTTGGGTTCAGAAGTGAACAAGATGAGGACGCATCAAACCAGATGGGATTAAAAATGGAGTGTGAGCAGCTGAATGTGACTCCAAAAGGGTGTGTGTGAAACTCTCCATGATTCCTGACTGCTGCATGGAAAATACAAAACCCTAACATTTGTCCTTATTTGTTTCTATGCAGAGTTAGATGAGATACTGATACCACGCTCATGATTGGCTAAGCAGGTTAACTTAATTTAGCACACAGACTGGAAACAGATATAGTAGCTGGAACATGTTATTTAGAAAGAGAGCATTTTGTCTGAGTTCCTTAAAGATATCCATCTTAAAGACATTGTTCAAAGCTTTTTTTTTGCCAAGAGTTGATGAGAAGATCAACTGTAGTCTCATCTGTGGGTGGCAGCTCATTAGCTTAATTTAGCATAGCTAATGACTGGAAACAAGGAGACACAGCTACAGGAGCCCAGCCCTTTTTTATATATGATTTGTTTTAGAAATTACAAAACAAGACTTATAGTACAATATATACCTCACAAATAAGGATTGACAACATATCACACAGTCAAATGGTGAGGATACACATTATGTAAAGACTATAACTAAGAAAACAAAAAAAAAAAAACATATACATAACAATAAGTAAAACAACAACATAAAAGGTATTTTTTTTTAAACAAGCCCAGCCCTGACCTAAAGAGACTACAAACACAGTTTGAGCCTCGATCTATAACTGTTACTTGATAATATTCTGGTCGACAGATCATTTTTTATTTTTACCTAGTTTCCAGTTTTTATGCAAAGCTAACCTAAGATGAACTGAGTGGTGTCAATCTTCATATCTAACTATAGTCCACAATGTTGAGCTATTCCTTTTAATTAGATACTTTCTGTAACATGTTTCATATATGGACCCAAATGCAACACATCTTTATTTTGAACTTCTGGAAACAGCAGGCAGAGTTAGACAGAGTCAGGATCAACAAGCCGGTGGGTTTACCGGGGGTCAGTAAGGCGAGTCGAGAGACGCTGGAGAGTCTGGCACGGAAAGAACCATCGGACAAGATGTGTCTGGGAGGCAGGAGTTGAGATACGGGCTTAATTAATGATCAGAGGCAGGTGAGTGAACAGGTGAAGGCAATTAGACTGATGAGGAGGAAGGAGCGACTGATAGAGTGAGGAGGGTGTGGAGCTGAACTGTGACACTTTCAACTTAGCAGTCAACTAAAATGAGCTGTTATTTAAAATGTAAATGATACATAACACACAAAGAGTCACACAATCACTTGGCTTTATAAGATGCACAAATACTTTTCTCATACACAATCCAAACAATTACCTGTAGAAAATATCAAAGACATTTTTAATACAACTCAACTATTTAGTCTGTTTTTAATATTTCATCTTTACAAACAGCAACCAAAGAGATATTTTACATTCTATTGTCTAGATATAAGTTTAGACCTATAAATGAGGGACCTTGTGTTCATTGGCCCTGTGATTGGATTTGTCCTCTCAGATAAGGTTGCTCTCAGACTGCTGTCAGGGACTTTTATCTCCAGCTGCTATTCAGTGTAGGCAAAGGAGCCTTTTATCTTGCCTGTTGATTTAATAATAAAATAACTGTAACGTCCGTCTGCAACCACACACATGAAAACACAGACGTGGACGGTAGATAATCCATATGGCCCACACAATGAAGATGTACAAAACAAAACAAAATTGGGATAGCTAAACCAAAGCAAAGAGATACAACTTGAATTTTTTATTGTCATTTTTTATTATTTGTTCTCATTTAATTATATTTTATCTCATGAGTTTCAGTTCCCAGCCCTCATCCTCTTAGATAGGACTACCTTTTTCTATGGGATGCATCAAAAGATAAATGTTATGAAGTCATGCTTTATGAAGTCATGCTTTCTCAACACATGTAGCCGGATAAGTAAAATCACAAACTACTACTTCAGAAAATAGGCCATGTTCTGTCTTTTAGATATCCATACCATGGTCACATCTAAAGAAAATGTTAATATACATATACATGGATCAAAAGAGTCTGAGCCGTCACAGTTTGATCAATAGGATAAGATCCCGGTGAGAATTTCAACACAACAATATGTGCTTTGCAAAGGAACAAGCAGTTCTAAGCCGATTAGTGCTTAGCCTGTGATTCAGTACATTAAACCAAGAGCATGAGTCAGCTGTGTTTCAAATCTCATTTACTTTTCCCTTTACCCTCATTTCCTTTTCTTTTCCTTAATCCCCGAAGATCTGAGGCAAGCATACATGCATTCAAATTTAAAACGACCGAATATGCTGGCTTTACAGAATGTACATATACAAATTATTTTTTTAAAAACTTGATATGGTATACATATACAGTACATATTATATATTATACAAATAATGTATGACCAAAACTACACGGACATCTCATCCAACTTTGTGGACAGCTAAAATAACACTTATTTGTGTGTGTTTTGTCCATAATATTTAAAAACCAAGGGGTTTGATATGCCGCTACGTCAGCCTCCCTCTTCTGAGGGCTTTCCACAAGATCACAAGAACCTGGCTGCAGGGATTTCTCCCGTTCAGTCACATGAGCATTAGTGAGGTTGGCCACTGATTTTGGTGGCCTTTTTCTATCATCATCTTTAAAGGCACATTAGATTGCATGTGAAGTTGTGTTTCTGTTCACACATATTTGTTTTGGGCATTTAACATGTCCAGAGAGAAATATCTGTCTCTTTAGCTGCGTGCTTTAATAATTGCTGCCTTTGCCTGTGGTGCAGGTAGCAGTGGGTTTTTACTGGACACAGCTGCCTGCTGCTGAAACCAAGGTTATGAAATGCACAATGTAAAAAACAAAAACAATGAGCTTTAAAAAAAGCTGTAAAGGGAGGGTTTGTAGATTTTTTCTTGAAAGAAATAATGATTGATGCACTCTGGATTTCCTGAAATTAGAAGGAAGTGTTTCGTTGCCTGAACTCATGCTAAATTGTTATATGACGCCGACAGATTCAACAGATTACGTACCGCCACCACAGAAAGATAATTATGGTAATCAGGTTGTGTAGGGGTTTTCGCATATTTTTGCTAGCATTATATGATATATGCAGTGTAAAATGTTGCAGTGTCAAGATAACTCTAACACTTACACTTTTGAGTATGAACATTTTACCATAATCATAATAAAAAAGTTTGATCATTTATTTTCAATAATAAGGCTTTCCTTTAAAAGTGCGACATAGCAACATTTGAAGTCCTCAATAAGTAAATAGTTTGAGAAACTTCTAATTAATTCTGCTCCGGGGACATGATGCCATATCAAACCACCAATAAAATGTACCGTGAAAATGCTGTAACGAGTTACTTACCTTCTTTTATTGCTTGCAGCCTCTGGATCAGTTACGTGACATGGGTGCTGCTGACCTGTCTACGTACGTCACCATTCAACATGACTCATGCCCCATTTTGTCGTGACTATCTATCAGTTCTCCCTCCCTCGTGCTCCTCTCCTCGCTCCCTCTCTCCCTTCCCTTCTTTCCTCGCTGTGCCCCTGTCTCTCTCGCGAAAGAACGTGTAAACACACTACCGCACACACGTACACACTCTCCACCCCCATTTTTTTAAATTGTATTACATATTCGCAAAGTAAGCTAAACAGAAAGCTAAGGCTAAATACAGAGTGATGTAAAAAATTTTTTTTACAGAGATTAAAATGTGACAATTTTCAGAAAAGGTAGCAGTATCTGACATGACTTATCCTCTGCTCAGCTTCATTTTGGAATTCTATGAAGTCCCAGAAATAGCATCTCACATTTTCAGTCTCCTTTGCAGTCTGCCAGGCGGCAATGTTGACAGCTGCCTGGTTGCTCAAATAGGATCCCCCGGGCCAGACACTCTGTGGAAAACCAGTGAGAGAATAAAAGGCAGAGTAACAGAAAGATAACAATTGGTAGGGCGTAGATCTGTCTCAACAGCACGCGGTCAAGTCGATTCATAATACCAAGAAAAGCAGTGCCTGAAATGAGGGCATGCAGGCATTACTTCAAACAACCTCTTTAGTTACACTTCTTTGAATCCTCTCCTAATGAGGCCATTTTGGGATGAAGTGGGGGATGAATCAACAAATCATCCCCCAAATAGCCGACATTGGCTCAAACCATAACGTAAGTAACAGTGTCTCTCCTAGGATTTCCCAATGCCAGTGACTATGTTTACATGCATCAAATATGACCCCGAAAACAATCAGCTGATGAGAGGCTCCTGTACCTACAATGTAGCACAAAACAGGGGTGCCCTTTCCCCAAATACTGGCGCGATCGCCCTTGAGCTTCCGGCTATTGAGATACGAAACAGCTTTAATATTAAAGGTTGATGTTAATGACTCAACAGGAGCGTTAAACCGATTGTCATTGTGCCTTTTGCACACGGTCAGAAAGCCTGCCTCTGTATTGTGTGCTATACCTTCCTCCCTGTGATATCACTCACCTCCCCGTGTGTCCATCTGTTCTCACAGGGAGGTGTGTGAGGTGGCTTTGTGTGCTGGAGCTGACCGGCTCCATCTGGTATCAAGGCGGTAAAGATAATGGCCACTGGGAGAGGTAGGCCGTCAATAAGGGCCATGGCGTGCAAGCAATAACAAGCTCAGTGTGCCGGGGGGGGGGGGGGGGGGGGTAGCTTCAGGCTTGTAGTACGCTTAAGGGGAGAGAATACATTGCTTGGAGGGCTCCAACGTCAATGTATTCAGACTCTCAAGAGAGTCTTTCCTTTGGCACCTTTATTTTGAAATTGACATGCTGAAACTTTCTCCGCCAAATGACTCGCACCGTGTGCATGACAACCAGCTATTATCCAGGTCTTTACTCAGTGTGATTCATGTCCTTCTTTCTTCTCATGACATTATTGTCTAATTAAAATGCACCAGAGCACAGGGCCATTATAATCTGTTTCGGCTTGGAATGGCGATGACATTTCTGGCTCTATTTTATTAGTATAAAGTACGTTAAGCTATCAGCCGCACTGACAAAACTGATGAAATACGTTCTCGCCACGTCTGATTGAAACTCTGCCGTTTACACACTGGCTCTGTTATCGCACCTCCTTTTCCTCCTCTTCTCACTTTCTTGTCAACCTTTCCAGCACAAATACAAAATTAGCTCTGCAGCACATTTTATGTCATGGCAACTGTGTCTGTGGAGATAAATGTAATGGGTTGACCTGACTGCTGCAATCAATATTCTGTTGTATCTGGCGACAAGGAGTGTTCGAGGAAAATGTTCCCTTCCACTAAAATCAAAACAAGTGCTCATGGTTTAATAAGCTGAGAGTACACATGTTAATGGGTATTTCAAGAGGCAACTCCAAGGGTGTAATCAAACGTCCTTGTTAAATTTAGAAGCTGAATCAAAAATACATGCAGGTTTAATGAAGAAATGCATAAAGCCCCCTATATATATATATATATATATATATATATATATATATATATATATATATATATATACATACAAATTACAAATTAATTCTTAAGCAAGAACTAATTTGTTTCTCTATACTTTCTTACTGTGGCACTCGGCCCAGAACCCATTCATTCTTACTAAATCTTTCAAAATATGTCACAAATGTATAACATTTCTCTTGAATAAGCAGTCATTTTCTAAAACGATTGAGTATTATAGTCTTTAGTGAAAATGATTCAAGTAGAGGTAAATTGTGCTTTGTTTGGGAACTATTTTCTGCTGTGAATGAATACACATTTTGTCCACTAATCATTAACTGGACCATGATTTAATTTAATGTGGGAATTAAATTGCAGTGCCTATGTTGGTGGTAATGAAGGAGAAAGCTGCGTGGCTCAGTCTTGGATACTCCGCCGTGCTAAAGGCACGGCTCCGGGGATAGCAATGGCTGCACGTTTCGTGCTAATTGGCAAATGTTAGCATCCTAACATGCTAAACTAAGATGGTACATTAGCATTGTGAGCATGCTGAGGTTAGCATGTAGCCCACAGCTCTCACAGAGCGAAAAGCAATGTTGCAGAAGTGTAGTCTTGTTAATAGCTTATTAATAACAATGGGGGGTATATGAGCCACATTATCCCACACTGCATATCATTATTTATCTCTGTTATGTTTGTGTATTTAAGCAAATAAACCTATACTTAAAAACTATTTTACAGAGAATAATGAGCTATGTCAGGAAAAGCTTATTCATAGAATCAATCCATTATTGGTTTTGGTCTTTTGATGAGTAGAATAGCGCAAGACAATAAATCAAGATTATGTTCTAACGAATAGCTTCATTGGCAATCCAATAAAACAGCTTGTCTTTTTTATTTTATTCTCATGTTATGGAGCGGCAATTTCACTGACAGCACACCGATGTTGAAAAGGGGGATTTTGATTTAGGTCTCTGTTTCACACAAGGCACCAGTGAATCCATAATACCACTGATAAATCAACTTGGTCTCTGACCTTTTCCACTCCCAGTACTCCATCGTAAAACACCACTGTTATGATGCAGATGATGATGCATTCTCGGTCAAATAATGAGTTGTGTTTCATAATCGGACCCCACATTCTGCTGTCATTGCTGGTGTGTGTCACAGTGATGGCCCTGTGTGGGAAAGAAGTCATCACATGTCATAACATCCGGCATTTGTTTCTCTTTTCCCCCTCAGGGATTGATTATGATAAATACATGATACTGGACAGCTTGTTTTGTAGCTGACTAGTGGCTCCACAGAGGCGGCTAAAGGACACGTTTACTCTCACTCCATCTGATTCCCATTTGCTGTTGTCTTGAGATTGATTTTCTTCAAGTCCTCAGTGGTGATGGTGAAAGCCTCAGTAGACTTCCCGTAAGACAACTACGGTGTAAGAATATACATTGATCCGTTTCCCTTTTCCACTGTTTATTTCTGACTCAATACATCTCAGGATTATCTGTGCTGATCCAAGGTTACTTGGGCAGAGCACGAAGCAAAATGGCAGCATTAATACATGCCAACAAAAAAAGATTATTATTATTATAAAGTCAGTGGTACGTGGCAGACTATCTGTTAAAGCACAAATTGAGTTATAAACTGGGTCATTTTTGCCATGAAGAATTCACCTCTTCACCCAGAAAATGTAAACATAATAAGCACCCAGTGTAACGTTGTCATGTTCCTGCCTTTCTCTCCACGCCACAGTCGGAATTAATATCCCTCAGGTGTCTGCGACCTTTGTAACTGACTAGTAAAAGCTGAACAGAAAGTGTAAAACAGCATCTTTCAGTGATGTACTAAATGTCAGGGCCGGGTCTGAAATGATTAAACATGAACAGGAAATTGAAAAGATATTTTGTGAAAGGATAGTCTCGGGCAGTCAGCGCCGTCCAATCATTGCTCACCTTTAGAGAGAACGCATTCAAACGGATCTGTTGCAGTTAAAACCACTTATAATAATGTCTGTGGCTGAACGACCGGTGGTTGTCGAGTGTGTGAAATGTTCTCGTCAAATGCACATCATTCACGACAATTTCACAGTGTTTTTTGTCAAGAAATCAAATGGATGTGAGACAGATCAACATGAGTAAAGGAAATAATTAACTGAGAGTTAATCACATTACAAAGATGTGATGTGTTGACGAATCAGGCTGCAATTCATAATAGTTTGCATTTGACAGTGAATTTCTTGATAAATCCAATAAATTATTTATATACCTTAGAGCCCAGTTTGATGTCTTGTCAGTTTGGTTTTTGCCTGGTTGTGTAAAAAACAGACAAAAGCGAAAGAAAAAAAAATGTATGTTTAAAAATGGGGGTTAGCTATTAATCGATTGTTAATTATTCATTTTAAATTCTGTCAATCAACCAATTGATTAATTGACTCACTAGTGTGTAAAAGGAGTGACATGGCATTTAGTTTAATTTATAGCTATACACACAATTAAGCACCTACATTTCCAGTGGAAATCAATAAAGGATTATATTTTCCTTTCTTACACTTCTAAACACATGAACATGAGAGTGTCAATGCTGTCACTTCAACTTCAAAAATAAAAAAAAGATGATCACGGTATTTCATGTTTGGCATCATTTGCATGCAGAGAGGGAGCAAAAGATTGGAGACAAACATTCACCAATGAGCTCCCAGAGACTTGAATGTTTTAAGATTAGATCTCAAAATTGTTCATTTTTAATTTTGTTGGTGTTTGATTGCTATATAAATCTCTTCTTCTAGGTTGAACTGCAGGTGTGATTCACACTCCACCCCTTTCAGCTCAAACAACACTTTGATCAGTGATATTGTTCTGTGTCTCTCCAGCAACTAAAGCCTGCAGCGCTCTCTCACACAGCGAGTGTGATTTATGCAGACACAGTTTGCTTCATTTTGCACCTCATAATATAAATGACAGCCTCTGTGCGCTCCAGAACAGCATGACGGATGTACCTTGTCTTGAATACATGCGTTTGCTGCTTCTGCTCCTGCTCCACCGTAAACACAACCCAGCTTCCTCTTAGGCTTCCGGTCTCCACCTCTCTCTCTATCAAGCTCTGAACTCTCAAAAGGAAGGTCAATAAAACAGCCTCCCTGGCAGCTCCATGATCCATTAAGCCATGTTCACGATTCTAAATCTAATAAATTGTGCAGGGCATTTATTTGTGAATCGGATCAGAGGTGACGTCACACTGTAGAAAACGGGCATTCTCACGAGAGGAGGCGTCTAGTCAGAAGCGCTGCATGCGTTATACAACAACCCATGCACACAAAAGATGCCGCCATCAGGCTGCTGTGTGGCAGAAGTCTGGGGGGGGGGGCATTGGCTAATCCAAACCAGAAATGGCCACGTCTAACTCTGATGTGAGGTGGAAGCACCTGGGGCAAAACTGGATGCTTCTATTCCAGATGGTCTTGGCGATGTCACTCTAAGATATAGAAGAAAATATAGTTTTTTCCAGCACAGTATATGTACATTTTTTCATGTGTTACCCTTTCTAGATGGACTGAGTCAAAAATGTTTACAGCCTATATACGAGTGTCCAATGCAAAGGTATTCACTCTGATGAACAGCTCCAGAGCACATGGCTTCTCACGCATATGCCTGACTTATTGTCTATCCATAGTGAAAACTGAAGATGTCTTCTCCACGGGTTTACTCTCATACGGAGATGTAGAGTTGGGCAAACAACACCGGCAGTGATTCCCTTGCTCACCCCATAATGTCACTGAGTCTGAGACATTTCAGGATTTGAAATTGAATGTCAGACGCTGCATGAAGGTGTTGAAGGCCGTGTGACGCACCTGCTCATACAACGTCTCACCTGTCTGATTCCTTCCCTCATATAGTAGTGATGGGAAAGTTATACATTTAACTTGTAAAAGTATGTCCTCTGCTCCCTTGGGTGACATGTTCACTGTTTAACTGCATCTTTTGGTTCCTTAAGCGTCATTTCTTCAGCTGGACTATATTATAATTTCAATAATCTCCATCACATGCAAAAGAATTATCCCATACTATCCAATTTAGTATGACGTCAAACACACGATGCAAACAAATGAGAATTTGTTTTAACTCGCACATCTACTGCTCACACTCATCAAAGTCTCGAGGAACAAGCTCACTGTAAGACATCTCAAAGTGATGTCAGTTAGAAAGAGCTCTCCCAGGCACAGCAACAATGAGGACAATTCAAATCGACGTCTGCCGGAGCTTCAGGAGCCAATTATGCTCCACATCGGCTGCTCTGTGGACCTGATAATATTACAGTAAATGAAAAAATAAATGTGTTAAACCTCATCATCTGCTATAATGGGAACAAGTATGATCAGAGGTGTTAATGTGTTCGGTCTTTTTACTGCTTTTTCTTTAATAATAAGCTTTCCATATAGTCAATTTTGAATTATATTGTTGGTTAGGTGTAGGATAAATAATTGCTCATATTTTTCTGAGCATGATGATTTTATATAGGTGTGTGTACCTGCTGAGTGTACTTTGATTACACAGAGGCTAATTCGTTGTGATACAGTAACCATTTTAACGACTAATGACTGATTTCCTCGTAGTTTTCTACTTTGTGTTATTAAGAGGCAGTTTAATGACAAGGTGGGGTGGGCGTGGTTACTTTCAGTCACTTAGTGAAATACAATGTTTTTTGTGTTTTTTTCACAATATCAAGACAGACTGAACTATCGCTGTATTAACTGTTGTAGATTTTATAATCAAACACATGATGATGTATGACTAAACACCTTACCTTGACTTTATTATGCTAAACTCAAGGCATCACACTATGTTGAAATCTGTGTCTTAAAGTATATATCATTGTGACACCTTCGGGCCGTCACCCGTGGGTTTCCCCCAAAAGCACCAAGGAGTCGCCAACACCAACACGGTTCTGTTCGTTAACATGCTTTAATTATTTCTATAATGACGGCGCCTCTGCTCACACTCCCCACTCTCCCCACTCCACTCCACTCCACTCTCAACTGCTCCTTTAAGAGTGCAGTGTCGGCTGCTGACTAATTGCCAATCAGCCAGAGCAGCTGGCTGATTACCAACCAGCCAGCAGCCAAGGTCAAATTGGAGACTCCACCCCCACAGCTGCCACAATCATGCATTATAAACTTATCTATATTGCACTTGTGATAAGTGCAATATGAATAAACTTGACTTACATGTTCATGATTAATGTGTGTGACCAGATACTTCTTTACACCTTGTGAACATTGAAAGGGTAACAATTGGTATTTGTTTAGGGTGGAATAAAATATATCAAACCCAGAAAATAAGCTCCTCTTTACGAAGTAGGAATGTTCCTCATCTCATACATATTTAAAAAGGCTCGATTTAGAACTAACTTTCTGATTTATTGAGGTCCGAGGAGCTATTTGGTATTGGGTTCTGCAAAAAGTAAGCAAAGGTGCGGAAAGCTTGCCAACGGAGATGAGCTATTCTCAGAGAAATCTCTGCAGGTAGAATCACATTGGAAAAAGTGGTGAATTATTAACGGTGTGTTCTTGCAGACGGAGTGAACGTGCAGCCAGCCTACCTGCAGAATTTTAGATTCATTCACTGGCAATCCATAGGATTTGAATTTAAATTGCAACATATGTTTGTAAATATTAACACTGGGCCTGTCTGTTAATAAGGACATTTCCAGGCATGCTTGAACTCATTCTCTCTGGTACTTGTCACCCTCAGCCATGAAGGTGAACGCAAAATGAACCACTTCTATTCTCCCATCACACACACAAAAAAAACACAAATTGCCTATTTTCAGCCACCACCTTCCAGTCACCCGACTTTGTTTGCTGCATGTCAGTGACAGCCCTGCTCTCACCTCCCAAATCCTTACTTTCCATATAAGCCTTGTCAGTGGGCCAATAGAAGGGATGGCGGTATGTCGTTTTTCTGCTTTCCGGCTAATACAACTGAGATATAACTGCTTCATCAGTGTCAGACGGCCAAAGCCCCAGACGGAAGATAAACAAGCCACATGTTCATCATGAAAGCTTTTTAGAGGATGTGTTGGGAAAGAAAAATACAGGCGATCAATAGAAAACACAAAACGGCTCTTATATGTTCTCTAATATGCTCCTCGGAAAAAGAATGAGAGTGTAATATAATTACATTTTCAGTGGAAAGAACCCATTATAAGAAAATTAAGAAAAGATTAAGATAAATACGAGCTGAGAGTTGCATGGATTGGTATGGAGCTGTTGGTCATTTGAGTTTCACATAAATGGAAATGCACAACATTTAAACCTTTCAAAAGTTCACAGTAGAAGTTTTAAAATAGTATGTCTTGGTATTGCTTTTGCACAACCTTCTTGCTTTAAAGGTGAAAAAGCGTTTCCACTCATAAAGTACATATAGTAAGTGGAGTTTTACAAGCTATTTATATGATATACAATGCAATCAATACACCTATTGTTTGAAGGAGATATGTGCCAGCAGAGCTTCTACTAAAGCTGCCTGACATCAATGAGTGGTCGAGATTAAAGAAGCTTAAGGTGTTGCTATCTCTTTAGAGACATTAAATAGAGAAGATTAATTCCCCTATGAAGTATATATCATTAAAAACTATCCAGCGTTTCACTTTATTGACCTCTTCAACAGTTTGAATTTCTCACAAGTTAATTAGATAATCATAAGAACTATCCATTCATTATTACGTAGTGATTATGCCCGGTTTTATTCATAGAGTTTACGGTGTTTCAATCGTCCCTCAACTTAATCGCGTGACGCTTCAGACGTTACAGCTTCAGTCACATTGTAGTATTTTCATTTTAAATAAACATCATGTGTTGTGGAAAAATGTAGATGCTGTTAACTTATTCAAAACCAACACAATATTACATAACGTACTACAGAGGCTCACAACCTATACATCAAATACAAATACATTTTAAGGAATTGTTTGACTTTTTGAGTGTTATTTAACTTTCCCAAAGTTAAATGTGAAAAGAATACAACTCTCATGGCATGATTTCAATTATTCATTGGTGTTTTAATTATACAGAATGGCACATAAATATTACAAGGCCAGATAGTTATACGTCAATGATACATTTTTAAAATCCATCCTCCATCTAAGCCAAATCTAGGTCTACTTAAACATTCACTTTGACACTAAAGCACCATTATTTTTCTACATTCTGCAACATTGACTTCATAAGATGATGAAACAGTCATGCCAAATGTTTGCACCCAAACTAGGTCAATGATGTTGCTTTGGGTTCCTGTCCCCTGCCATCTGATTGACTTGCTGTAAATAGCTCAATGTAAATGTTGACACAGAGTTAATTGCCACAACGACACAAATCACCTTCCTCAGTGCTCGGTGCCAAATAAAGTCAGTAATTCTCCCGCTAGAGGCAGCATGGTCTAAATTACCAGCCGAGGATCCTGTTGCATTGCCTGGGGGGTAAACTCAACAATCTAATTTTAGTGCTTTCAACTTCCCCCATCTTTAACTGACTATATATGTTTGGCTGCCTTTCATCAGCCCACAGTCCACATGTGCAGCCCTCCCCTTTACTTTGAGGTTGTTTTACGTCCACCAAATGGATCACTGTATTTAGAAAGTGGCGGTTAAAAGCAATGGTCCTTAAAACAGACACTGTTCTTAGCTGTTTGGAATACGTCGAGGAAAAGGCGCCGCACACAAGGGACAAGCAGCGGTCTCATGAGACTCTTCTTTGAGCAAATGAAAGGGTCCCAGAGAGGGTTATGGGAATGCAATCACCTTAAGCTGCAAATAAAATAAATATTAAATCAGTAGCTTGTATACTTGCACATATGGGGCAAACTAAAATTGTGCAACTAAAACTAAACAATCTAGGCTATACCTTTAAACAGGAAACCTATATATGGCATGTAAAGTGCAATTAAGCTGATGTGGGGGGGAAATGGGAGACATGGGCTTTTTTAATTTCATCAAACTATAATTACTTTAAATTCACAAATCAAATCTTCCTCCTAAATTAGATAGGATTTAATCGTATGACCATGATGATGATGATGATGATGATGATGATGATGATGATGATGATGATGATGATGATGATGATGATGACTGGCCAACGCACATCCCTTTCCCTCCTGAGAGATGACGAATGAGTGGTAGGTGTGAAGCAGTCTTGGGGAGGAGGATGAGGAGGAGAACCCACAGTCTGTGACAGTTGCTTTTGTCCCCGGCGTTCCAAACCCGCGTCAGCTTCACCATCACCATCACTATCATCATCAACACCATCATCATCTTCATCATCATCGCACTCGGCAACAGCCGCTTCAGCAGCAGCAGCAGAGAGAGGCGGCGTCCATCCGCAGCGTGGAGAGCAAATAAGCAGCACGCATCTTCAAGAGGCGCTCGGCTCGAAGAGGAAGATGGGGAAATGGCAGTTGGCCAAATGTAAGGATCAAGAGATTAAACACGGTCTTGATTTATGATACAACCCCGGGTGTTTGCATCAATAGGAACTATTCGAACAACAAGAGGTAAGAGGATATAGTGTTTTTCTTTCTGCACACATATATCGCTTTACTATGCAAACGCCTCGTAGGACCGTTCTTAAAAATGTCCATAAGGATGTGTCAGGGGTTGGAGGCTCTTTGCCAGTTTGACCCTGAATTAAACTACATGTGAGTAATTAGCATGTCATTCAAGCATTACGTTCGTCAAATTCTATTTGAAGAAATCCTGATTTTCGATCGTGATTTTCTGTCTCGAATTTCTGGAAATAATATTTAATCAAGCCATCTTTCAATTGGCTATATAAGTGCTCACAGCACTTGAGGTCTCTTTTTAGACTCAAAATGATGACATGTTAATTTGTGTTATCAATATCCCTCGATCTGACATAATATTACTATCGTTTATTATTAGATTAAGTTTTTATTCATGTACGTTTCCAAAAGGAGGAGCAATCGCATTTAAGAGGAAAAGAAGGAAATACGAGTATCTATCTGCCCCCTTGTGGTTTTATTTACGATGTGTCTTCGGGGATTGGCAAAATTAATGTAGTATATATAACATATTTGTAATTTGTATTTGTTCCTGATAGCTACAGGATTTATATTTTCTATATGTATATATATATATATATATATATATATATATATATATATATATATATATGTGTGTGTGTGTGTGTGTGTGTGTGTTGATTGTATTACATGTGTTCATCTCACTCTTAAACCAAATCCCATTGCTGTTTTATGGAAACATGTCTGAAACTGAAACTGAAACGATAGAGCACCATTTAACTGTTTCACAGTCCTTGTTCCGGTCTTTGATCATTTATGTTGTGCAACTCCATTCATCTCATACGTGTCCCACATTCATGTATTGTCCCCTGGGTGGTTTTCTGTTATGTAATTGCATTCCCATCAGACTGCATCAGCCTCAGAGTGTTTGCTGCTTGGCTTATTTGAGCTCACATGGGATATTTATAGAAGTACCACAGTAAAAGGTGTAAGTGAGGTAGTTGTGATACAGTGAGTGCAAGCTTTATCTGTGTGCATGCATGCATTTATACGCGTGTTTATGTGTGTGTGTGTGTGTGTGTGTGTGTGTGTGTGTGTGTGTGTGTGTGTGTGTGTGTGTGGTGTGAGGGGTGAGTACTGAGAAAACCAGTTGAGAATTATATTTATTTCTGTTTCAGAAAAGCTGAAATTAAATCAAACTCCAGGGCAAAATGTATTTAATTATTAATTTCAACACATTTTTCGAGTCAAATGCTAACGTTTCAATAATGTGTGTGTCATCTTTCAGATTATACCCCATCCGAAGCATAAGGAAACATGGATGTATCTCCATCCTCGTTGCAGTATGGATCAAAAAAGCGGGTAAAGATTCACCCGAACACAGTGACAGTGAAATATGCCACTCACTGCCCCCAGCCGGGCGATGAAGGGTATGATGATGCTCCCTCTTTTGAGGAGTTTGGCGCCTTCGCCGAGTCTAATGTGGGAAAGAGACTGGTGTCAGACAGCAAAGGTAGCAGGACTTTGTTCGGAACCTTGGAGACCCAGCCTAAGCAGCCAAGTGTGCAAAAAGACAAGGGGGTTGGGGGCCAGCTGGCCAGCTTCGGAGAGGCGAATGTGCTGGCCTCCAGGGTGACTTGGATGGCCTTGTTCGGGGCAGCAGTGGCTCATGGCTGTGTGGCACTCATTACTCGTTTAGCAGCTGACCGCTCTAAAGTGCCCTCCCTCGAGCTTCTCTTCATCCGCTCCGTCATCCAGGTGCTGTCCATCCTGGTTGTCTTCTACTACCACGAGGCCCCCTTTGGCCCCAAGGGCTACCGGCTGCGTCTCTTCTTCTACGGCGTGTGCAATGTGATCTCCATCACCTGCGCCTACACCTCTTTTGCTATCGTACCACCCAGTAACGGCACCCTCATGTGGCGTGCCTCTACCACCGTCTTCAGTGCGATACTGGCCTTCCTGTTGCTGGACGAGCGGCTGGGCTACACCGATGTGGTCACAGTGGTGGGGAGCGTGTTCGGTCTATGCCTGGTCATGGTGCCCAATGTGGCAGGCGAGGAGAAGTCCAGACTGGGGTTTTGGAAGGAGGCCTTTGGCTACACAATGACAGTGTTGGCTGGTTTGACCGCCGCCCTCTCCATGATCGTATATCGAGCCATCAAGGAGCGGGTCAGCATGTGGACGGCACTCTTTACCTTCGGTTGGACGGGCACGGTTTGGGGTGCCTCCACCATGTTTGTCATGCAGCAGCCCATCATTCCTCTGGATGGAGAGACCTGGGGCTATTTAATCGGGATCTGCATCTGCTCCACCGTGGCGTTCCTCGGAGTCTACTACGCTCTCAACAAGTTTCATCCAGCCTTAGTTAGTACAGTGCAGCACCTGGAGATCGTGGTGGCCATGTTCCTCCAGCTCATCGTTCTGAGGATGGTCCCGTCGGTCTACGACATCATCGGAGGCCTGGTCATCATGGTCAGCGTGTTCACTCTGACGGGAGTCAAGCTGTACAGGGTGAGCAGGGCCATTCGGCAGGATTATCAAGAGATCCTAGACTCACCCATCAAATGAGTTTTGATATGTCAGTGTATATGTTTACAATGTTGCTTGGTTGTGCAATTTAAAGAATGTCTGGATCTTCATCTAATGATGTTGTATTGCTGTGTTGTTGGACGGGTGCTAGTTGTGTAACTAATGTCTTAATATTTGTGTGTGAAATAAAAGACAAATCTAAGATGGTGACTATGTCCCCCTGATAGTACTGCTTTAATGTCTAATTGTGTCCAAGACCAAAACATCAGAAAAAAAAGAAGAAAAACAAAAAGTCTGTTTAATTTTTGTGTTATATCTGGAACCATATTGAATCTGGTCTTGTGAGTGGCGGTGTATGATGATCATTTTAATGTTATGCATCTTTTATAGTAATAACATCAACCAGGTGGGGTGTATCCCTCTATTGTCACTGCCACAGTTGTCACACTGTGTAAATGTCAGCCCAGAAGTCATTCTACATACAAGGAATGAAAGAATACAAATAAATACCATCGTGTTTCATAAAATAACTGGTATTGCCTTTCTTGGCCTTAATCTGTTGCTTGCTGTGTAATTTCCTCAAATAAAATGCTATTGTAGAGGAAGCTGCATATGAACAAGGGTGGGTACATGGTTTATGGAAGATCAAACCATATTTCGTACACAAGCTTTACCTTTCAGTGCTTTCCTTCTACTTGTCACAAAGGTTCTGGAACCAGCAGCCGCTTGATGTTTAACACTAGCGATTACATCTCTGGGCGCTGCTTCTGTTTACTTTCAGATGTAAATCAACCTAATGCCCAGAGGCAGGTGAACTGAATTGAATTAGTCCCCTTTAACAACATGAGCCCGTCAGAGCGAGTGGACACATCAGTGGTTCACCAGTGCTGTTTCCTTTCTCTGGATAGGGCAGTCAGTCTCTGTGATTTCCCCAAGGCAAAGCAACAGTGATGGAGTGATATAAAGACATAATGATGACGCAGAGCAGATGAAAGAGGACACGTTGCGGTTCAAACCTGCACACACCAAGGATGTTGCACAAAGAGCCCAGCAGGTGGCATTCACAATCCACTCCATGCTTAGTCAGAGTGAGCTGGAGTGAAACGTTACAGTAAATCATGATGGTGGTATCTCCACTGGTTCATACTTATTAGCTATGGACAGTTATTGCATCAAAACAACTCAAACACATGACATGACACACTTCAACCAAACCTTGTTTATTCAGTGAGCAGATGTAGAAGTATTGGTCAACCTCATGACCTGATAAAGGGTTATCAATGTATTTATATTGAAATAATCAGCATTGTGGTTCTAACCACACACAAAGCAGAAGTGTTGCTCACATTTATTCATGCTGTGTGATGATACTCTACTATCACTAAAATGATAAGTAAACAAGCTCAATTAGCGTACAACCAAAAATTTAACAACCATCATAAACACATACTAATGTGACATTGTCTTTTACTTTGAAGAACATATTTTCCTGTCATGTCAGATTCTCTTTTAAAACACGCCGAAAGTTTATTTTTCAAACTAAAATATGTGAATAAAATTAGATAAAGTGGGTTTTGCCTGCATTATGTGTGTTGTATCATGGTCTTGTTTTGAGATGGGATTGGGTGCAGAACGTAGAATACATGTAGAGGAGGCCCATCTGTTTGAGCAGGAAACAGATTGCATCCTGCAGCGAGCTGCACAACCTTCCAAATGACTCTGCAACCCGCTTCACCACAGACATGTTTATTAGAAGTTTCATTTCCCAGGAGGTAACTAAATGGAATTTTATGATGAATTATTGTGTGTATGCATGTGCGTGCATTTATTTACGCTGCACAGTATGAGGACTAGAGATTTTTTTGATGAAAGGCTCAAAAACACGAGGCTAATTAGGACTTTCCAACTGTTAAATGTAACTTGGAAAGCTTCGTATAAATCATATTATAAGTATATACAAACCAGGTTACCAGCTGCAGACAACATTTAGGAAACATTTTGAAATCTTCAAAATAAGGTGTAAACATTTTTTATGTGATGTGAATATCTACATATTTCATATCTAATTGTCAATTCAAAATAAATTAGCAAAAATTGCAAATTATTACTTTCACCAAATCATACAGGATAAAACTCAGCCTAAAGTAGGCTACATCTCGTCTTTCGTACAGATGATTCTGGGCCAAATTCATAAATTAATAAATAAGTGGTAATCTCGAAGATTTTTTTTTAATGAATGTCTGTTAAGCCACCATTTATTATGGCCCTGCTGAGACTCCGCCAACTCCTCCTCTCTACTTCCATCTGCCTGATGGATCATCGAGGTCTGTATCGTGGAATATGACTACTACCAGCTATTCATACACTCTGTCATATTCATTCATTTTGTTGTTCCTGTGTTTTAATTTGTGAATGATGATTCCTTCTGTACACATTACATATATTACACATGTCCATCCTGGAGAGGGATCCTCCTACGTTGCTCTCCTGAAGGTTTCTTCAATTTTTTTTTCCCATTAAGTTTTCCCCGTTGTTTGGGAGTTTTTCCTGATCTGATGTGAGGTTTTGGGACAGGGAAGTCTATATGTACAGATTGTAAAGCACTCTGAGACAAATATGTAATTTGTGAAAATGGGCTATACAAATAAACTGAATTTAATTGAATTGAATATTACTGAAGGAGGTAACACAATGATTGAGCCTATGTTCAGTAATGGGGCCATAAGAGAGTTTTGCAATATTTACATTATTGCAGTATTACAAACTGGGTGTCTGTGGCAACATTACCAGAAAAATGTGCAGCTTTAAAGCCTTTTCTCATTTATATAGATACAACATATACGTCTTAAAAACTAAATATCATGTATTAGCAATACTCCAGACTACTAAACTCTGAGTATACTTCCAAAGTGTTCACTTAAACATACATTCCAAATCCAGAAGCTATTCAATATTAAGGATTACCACTTTAATCTTTTTTTCTCACGCGTTTCATTTACAGTAACGATCAGGTGGACTTTTTAGCCTCTCAGTGCAAAAATCAGGACGGATGCTCGTGATAATGTAAAACATCAGGAGCTGCAGTGCGGCTAGACTGACGGCGCCGTGGTCCAATCAGCACGGAGCCCATTTCTCCGCAGCCAATCGGATGCAATGAGGGAAACCTGGAATCCGAACAGCTTGTGAGGCTGCTGCTAGCTAGCTTAGCTTCGCTACCCAGCAATGACATGCTTTGATATAGAAATGCTATTCCAACGGGGCACATCGTCTCATCGGCTAGGCTAGCTGGTCGCGGTGGGGGAAAAAAATAACTGGCCTCTCGCAGGGATTCTCGTTACCATTTGCGTGACGCTCTCAGACATTGCATATTTGTTAAAAGGAGAGAAGAAGAGGTGGTCATCAGCAAGCAGGTAAGACATGGTGTGATTGTGAGCTGACGGGGAAGAGACCACACCACCGTTTCTCAAGAGAGCTAACCGTTACAGGCTAGCTCCTGCTATCCTTGGATTCACCGAGTAACGTGTTAACTTAAGTCACGTCGGCTAGCAGCTAACCTAACCGTTAACCGTTAACCCCAGACTAGAACACAGCACGTCCCTGCCAACATGGCCAACGGACGGTCACCCAGCTGGCCGCCGGCGGGTGATTGGGCTGTAACCGAGATATTTGTCCCGGTAGCGAGCATTTTGTAGAGATTTCTCTTCGCCAGGATAACGCTCGCCTAGTTGGATAGCGGGATATACTTTTTCAAGCTTAAGTTACGAGATGTAAAAGCACAGATAAAACTGCGGCACAAGCCTCTCGAGTGAAGCTACTCTTCGTGTCGTGCTGGCACCACGTTAACGCGTTTATTTCTGAGACTGTAAACTGGGAGGACGCCTCGACGGTGGCCACAGCAAGCGGTTCACGTTGCATCTCCCAATTTACTGCAGTCCCCAAGTCTCATTGTTTATATTCTTTTACACAACGTGAATTAATGCTCGACTTTAAGTTGCTGTGCAGTGATTGCGCCCAGCCTGGTCATTGTCACGATGGAGGCATTCCCGATCATTCACTTATGATTCCCTGTAACGTTGCCTGTGCTTGTGACGTTACTCAGCCTCTTCCTTGCCCACTGATATGGCCTTTGGATATTTCATTTGAATTAGGGATTGTTCTCATTTCTCAATTTATATGTATAGCCTTTTGTAGTGAAACGATGTCCCTCCCAGACTGATGGCTTCAGATATCCAGTTTTGGCTAAACAATTGCTCGACACTCTCATGTATTATGTTTACAATGGTATAAACCAGAGGAAACCTAGCAGATTTGACCAATGATGAAGCTGGCAGCAGTTAATATGTTTTTAAGTGCTAAATTAGTTCATATTATGTTAATGGACACATTAATTCAGCTCCCAATCCAAGACCGGAGCTGCCAACAGCATAGTAGAATACAAACGTCTGTTAACTTTCATCTACCTAGGGAGAGCATTTATAGCTACGCAAAAGCACTGTGCAAACCATTTCTGTTTCGGGGTAAAATGTTAGATAATTGCTCTCTTTGCATATCTCCTAACATTGTGGCTACCTCACACAACCAGAGCCAGACTGGACGTCATGCTTCAGCAGCACAATGGGCGATAAGGCTGTATAGTTGTTGGCAAGCTCTTATGTGTGTGTGGCCTGTTACATTACTTGTTCAACAGTGCTGCGAAACAATCGGGAGATTAATATGGCTTGAGTATTTCATCTCGGTTATTAATGTGGAGATATGTGGTTAGTTAGATGTGCATGATTTAAGGGGGGTAGCATGTGTTTCTTTACAAACGCCAAAGGGTTTCTTTGCAGCTGCTGAATCGTATAGTTTCTGTAATTATTGTCACACTGACAGGCCTCTTCACAGTCTCTCATTAAGGTTTCAGGGAGGTGAGAGGGGGAGACAGACATTTGGTCTGCCGTGGCTCTGGTCTGAGGATAGGTACCGTTCGTAGGGAGAAAGATGGTGGAGATCTGCTGACCACCACAATTTGCTTGAAGGCTTATATATTATCTTGATAATTGAGGCTAATTTGTAAGTCATATGGAAATGGCTATTAGGAGACCCAAAGAGAACATTTGTGTCCATTCAATTCCAGGTCATGTAGGCTTCTCCAGGAATGAGGACTCGTCCTGAAGTAAAGCTTTGAGTATTCAGCTATGCATTTCAGACTACAGTGATGTGGCAATCTTTACTTAATCGGTGTCATATTTATAGCTCCTGTTGACTCTGATAAGCTCTAACGATGGTCTTTCTTGCTGATACGACGGTATAATCTTTTGGATAGCGAGGTCTTTTTCCTTCTTGCTTTCTGAGTGCCTGCTCTGCGCTCCAGTAGCCTCAAGCAGCCAAATCTGTGACCTCACAGCCGCGGAGAAAATACCAACTGTGCATTTTTGTAATAGCCAAAAATCTAATGTTGCTGAAAATTCCCCTGGTCAGATGACAAGCCCAGTAATCTAATGTATACAGTGGCTTTAGGTTTCTATTGAAGTTTCAAAGTAACACCATTTTCTTTTCCTCTTTTTGTTATAACCTCAGTTATTGCATTTGTTCTCTTCCACTTCCTCTTTTTCCTTTTTCTGTCAGACATTCTGACTGCTCCTACATATAGCTATGTTTGATTGGTCAATAACAAAAGTACTTTATGTGTTAACCAATGTCACATACTGAGAAAGGAACTTTGTCTTTAATAAGGTGAAGAATGACAAGTGCATTTAAAACTATTATCTAGCAGATCTGAGAATTTAGCTAATAAAGCAAAGTTATCAAACACTGCACAGTTTTTGGTGTGATGACATTCCTCCTTACTTCTGCAAAACGATACGGTCTGGGTTATGTGTGGTTAAAATATCTTCTGTCATTTCTCATATGGAGTAAGTGATTTGACTTCCTCATTTAGGAGGAAAGCAGTGTGCAGTGTGTGTGGTGTTTTTCTCCATGAGTTCATTATGGCGAGGTGCTTCTCTGTGGGTTTGGCAGTGTGAACAATTCTGTACAGCAACTGCAGCGCTCATTGTGATGACACAATTAGTTGTGAATCCATGATAAAAAATACATTGTCCAACTGTTTCGTTTGAAGTGTACATTTCTTTATTGAAGAGGGTACCGTTCTGAGGCACACCTGTGGCCCACCTCCTAGATATTTCATGTGAATTTGTTGAATCAACATTAGTTCTGCCTACAGGCACAGGTTCACTTCACCATTATCCTCTAAGGAATTTAAATCTATGGTGTTGTCATCAATATCGGTGGACACATGCAAAGTACCATTCGTATTGCTGTTGTAACACATTACATTACATTACATGTCATTTAGCAGACGCTTTTATCCAAAGCGACTTACAATAAGTGCATTTCAACCTAGAGTACAAACTAAGAACAACAAGAATACAGAAAGTAACATTTCCTCAACATAGTCAAACTACAAAAGTACCATAGTAAGAGCCATTCAAGTGCTACCAACACTGTGTTTAGTAAAATATGGAGGCTTGTACAATTTTAAAAGTAGAGCACTATGGGTACACTTTTTATGCACGCAAGACAAACACAAGGAAAATGCACTGTGCGGTATTTTAAAAAGTTGCACATGGAAGCCAGAGGAAAACAATGGTTTTGCTAGCGACGCGTTTTTGAGCGTTGCGTCTGGTGTGATTGACACCTGTGGTTGTAATGCGGAGCGGGAGGAGTTAGTGGGGTCGAGGACCGCTGTTGATCCGTGATCACTATTGATCCCACGTCAAGGTTCGGCATGCACGTGAACCACAGATGTATTACACAGTTTAGCGTTAACTACTCAATGTGAAATAAAGTGTTACTGACGATCATTCTCCACCAATTTTCAATAAACCGCTAACGGCCAACACACAAACATTATGTTCACTGAAATAACGCTGCATTCAGGCTCTGGTCAGAGTAAAGATACATTCTAACGTTATCATGATGTGTTCACATGGAATCTAGTAAAATGAAGTGTTGGTGAGAAACTTGAATAACTCTAATCCAAACCTTGAGTTTTATGATCTGTTGCACCATTTGGAGGATGTCTCCCAAACAAGCTGAGATGAGGTGTTTTGTCAGCTTTATGAAATAAAAGAAGAAGCAAGAAATCCTGCAGATTTTTTTTATTTATTCTTATATATTTTAATTTTTTAATTTTTTTTTTTTAACTGTGCTTGTTATATACATGTTGTTTAATGAAGTCAGGCTGGTCAGACTCGCCACCATTTATTTGGACGTTAACATGTTTAAAACTACTGTTCTTGGGAACCTCAAAGCTTCTGCTTAGTTTTAGTTTGACAGTTTTAAATCTTTTGTTATGTGTTGTAACTTGTACGGCAGTTTTTGTTTTTGTGCGGACGTTCTAAATGAGAAAATAAAACGGTACAAAGTGATAAAGCACAGTGATAAGTTGACGTGCTATATAATGGTGTTCTATGAAAGACTCCTGTGGTCATATTGCTGTGTGTTTGACGTTTCTCAGTCAGGCAGCACAGAGCTGAGGAAGTTTGTGGAAAATGTTGTTTGTCTCGCCTATCAAACATCTTGTGAATTTTTGCTGACCCACGATTTTTTTGTGGCATCGCCATGCAATATGCAATGCCTTCCACTCTCTCACGAGGTCTAACCCGTGGCCCTCCCAGACTTGTCACAAGTGGCTTGTTTTGTGCTATTGTGACAGCACCCTAGGGCCCATATTTGCCAGGATGTTCGAAGACTAAGAGGAAGTCAGTGTATCCATTTCATTCCTCCGACGCAGGCCGCTGGGTATTATTATCTTGCGGTTTACAAATGCTGCTTTTTGGACTGCAACAATACCTTTATCCAGAAGGCTGCAGGTGCAGCAGGTACATCGCACGGCCAGATCGCCTGACAGCGCACATAATTAAACCACAACAGATCGATTGTTAGAAATCCTTCTGCTTTGTAAAGCTTGCATTAGTCATTGGGGAAACCCCCAGGAGCTCTAGTTGGTGATGTAACCTGGAGGTTTATTTTTCTCTTGCCTTGATCGTAGATTGCTTGGATGTGGCCATCATTGGACCGAGTAGCTATAAGCAAACGGCCACCCAGAACAACAACCGAACCCACAGGGCGTGGATGCGGATCTATAGGCTCTGCTGATGTAGGTGGGGTCTGAGGAAATGGATCCTCGTGTCTATTTACTAATGGAGAGGACATTAGTTTTCCCTTGATGGCATGCTGCTGCTAAGCCCAGTTGGAAACTACATTAAACTAATTTAGGGTAAATACTGGAAGGTTATAATTAGATCATGTGTGAGCCTGCTTCAATTTGAGTTATTTATCAAAAACTAATACAGTGATTTAATTTTTGTAAACATAGCCTCTTCTAAAAACATGTTTCCTGCGAGCACTTTGGTTCGTACTTTGTTGTTGTGTGTCGATCAGGCTTTTACGGGTCGATACAGATCACTGAGTTACTCCCCCATGAAGATCTGTGTCTTATTCTTTTGACTTTGTCATCGCTTTTAATGTCGATTTTGTTCTCCCCACTCCAAAATACAGGAGCCAAAAAGCCACAAAGATAGCAAGTCAGTTTACCAACACCGTCTCTGTGGGCGACAGAGCAGCGCCCTGTGACGGAGACATTATGCAGTCGTAATAACTGGGAAGTGAACACACTTTCCAGCTTTGCTTGTGTAGTTTCCTTATCTATTAAAATGATCTTCAGATTCACCAACGAATATCCCTGTCATGATTGGGGGCCCAAAAACTGATGGCATATAATTGAATAGTCTGTGTTTAAAGTTCAGTACTTGCAGCTTTAGAGAAATAAACCAGGTACTACGGTATATTATTGGATGAGATTCCTCTTCCCGCTACTGTCAAAGTTGCCGGACCATTTTGTGGCTGAATTGCAATATGACATATTTCAATTGGAGGCATCTGTTTGTCCTTCTTACAGATGTGTTTTGACCGTAGAGCAAGCCTTTTGTTGTGAAAATGGCCAAAAAGAAAGCTTGAAACCGTTGGTGTTTCTTGTTGATATGACAGTAAATCTCTGGCGATTCCCAAAGGACATGAACCAGTCTATTTTGGGCCATTCCCAACTGCTGAGGGTGATCCTGAGGGGCGGATAACCGAATGCTTTCACACAGTCTTGAGCCTATAGGCTTAGCCCAAAACATTAGAGACCCAGCGGCACTTATTTTACATTACATTACATTACATTACATGTCATTTAGCAGGCACTTTTATCCAAGGCGACTTACAATAAGTGCATTTCAACCTAGTGTACAAACTAAGAACAACAAGAATACAGAAAGTAACATTTCCTCAACATAGTCAAACTACAAAAGTACCATAATAAGAGTTTCAGTTTTAATATGATATTAGACTAATACAGTTTTATTGGGGAGCATCGTGTTTTCTTCCAGCGACTCCATTGTTCAAGTTGAACTCTTAAGTCTCTTAATTGAGATGCATTACACACATCAATGCAAGGCAGAGATAAGTCATCTAAACTCGGAGGTCAAATCTGCACTCCGTCCGATTGCATCACTTTCCCAGCATCCGGTCACCCTTGTGTCTCCACTTCCTGTCTCACAGCTGGCCCGCCAAGTCTCCCATGACCCTTTGCTGCTATGCCTCCGTTTTGTTTTGAGTGAATCTAGGACCGCCGGGACGAGTTGCGGTCTCACGGGCTTCAGTTGCGAACGAGAACCCGGCGCGTGTTCGTCGGTCCGTCGCCGTCCGGCACCGTCCGATTGTCAAGCCGGACCCGTCGTGTGGCCACGATTGTGCGTTGTGGTGTAAGTTGGCGGAAGTGCCGGCGTGCCAGAGGGGCTGAGTGAGCGGCGAGCGTACAGGGCACATTCCAGAAGGCAGCCGAGGCTGTGATTTTAGCAGGCTGTCACAGGGATTAGGTTACTCTGTCTGCCTCTGTGAGCTCATGCTGTTGCCGTCTCAGTGCCTCAGCAATCCTGTCGAGTAATGGTACTGTTTGCTACCACAGGAACCATAACTCCTCTCTCAGGCTTGTTTAGATTGTGAGGAATCCAGTTGTTGTGACTTCATTTTTGACAAAGAACTCCTAGTTAACCCTCCTGTTACCTTCAAATTTACTAACATCTTTTACCCTTTTTGACCCCAGCAATTAAAACCTCCAGAAAATGATTAGAATGAATATTGTTTGTTGACTACCTAAATAGTTGACTACCTAAATAGCCTTTTAAATAAATAAAAAAGTTGATATTTCTTACGTATTTTACACGGTGAAAAACAGCCTGGGGGTCAAATTGACCCCAAAGAACACCAATGCGTACAAGTTGTGTACAGGACAGTGAAAACATATCATCGCGTACATTTTATGTTTTCCCAGTTGTCCCCAATAAATGAGGAAGTCATGAAATATGAAGCAAAAATAATGTCAATCATTTTTTTTAAACATTGAATAGGGTCAAATTGACCCCAAAGATAACAGGAGGGTTAAAGTCTGAACCAGTCACTGACATTCTTGCGGGACACCATCCCGGTTCCTTCCTCCTCGTGCATATCTCTGGGGTTGTATCTTAAAACCGTGTTTTACCACGCAGGCCACTAGGTGTGCTCTTTGATGACACCACTGATGTGCAGATGCGGTTTGTCGTGTCGCATGCAGTGTAATCAAGCTTCTTTATTGACAAGCAAGACGGTATGTTCTACCCTTTTTTTTCACTAATAAAGGTAACAGAGACAGATTTTGGCAAGGGTCCTTTTGCTGATGGGAGACAGTTGTGACCCGTGTTGGCACTCTGGAGAACATGAGTGGACGACTGATAGTAAAGCTGGCGGTGCCGTCACCGGCTCACAGCAGATAAGCTGGGCCCACTCTCTCCGCTTGGTATCTAGTAGTGAACTGTTAGCTATTTGGGCAAATAGTTGTAAACCTCAGCTTCATTCTAAATGTTGACTTTCAAATTCTATGCAGCAATTTTATTCATTAAAGAAAATGTATTGAATACAAAAATAAATGTAATCCAATTAATGACTTGAGAATTAAATAGAGATTTTTTTCATAAAATAATGTCAACAGAAATTCTAAGCTTGCATTTTTTTATTTAATAGAAGTTTCTATTGTAAAAAATTAATTCAGTCCAGCCATATTAACAGTGCTATGTGCGTGACACCATTTGTTAACGTCTTCTGACGTGTAATTATCACTGTACGTAGAGTTCAATCTGCAATTGACGGTAAATTACAGTTTTTCTTTTGTAGCATGGAGCTGTTTTGTTGGTAAACAATCAAAAAGGACTGCAATTATATTTACTCAAATAACAGAAATGTTATCACCACCAATGATTATCGATTAGCATTTTTGCTTTAAAAAATGACAAACATATTGTTGTTCCAACTTCCCAAATTTGAGGCTTTGCTGATTGATTTATCTCTTTCCTATAACTGCAGTCAGTGTGCAGATGGCTGAACCTCTGGGAAGCTCTTATTCTGAAGTAGCTACAGGAAGTACCGCCTTAAATTGCCGGCATTTATTGTCCAGTCAAAAACCAAATATCAAGCTGGGGAGTGGGGACATTCTTTCGGTCCTTTTTCTGTTTGCAGATTGCAAGAGGCATAGCAGGAGCTGCAGCCGCAGTTAGCTGGGAAAGCCCAGAAGTTCCCCCTGGCCACCGGACCGGACCACCTGTCTCCCATTCCCTGTGGGCTGGTTGCCCCTGTTGATGGCCACAGGGCTTGTGAATACAGATCCTGGTTTTGCTTTATGTCTGGTACCCAAGTTATTTTCAGAGTTGTCTTGCTTGCATCTATCTACACAGTTATTGCACAGTTTGCTGTCCTGCTCCTCGGGGGTGGAACGAGCTCCCCTCTGACATCAGGACAGGAGCAAGTCTCTACAGCTTTGCTGGAAACTAAAAACACATCTTTTCCGACTATATTTGGATTAAAACACAGATTAGCACTTAAATGGCTCTTATTATGGTACTTTTGTAGTTCGACTATGTTGAGGAAATGTTACTTTCTGTCTTCTTGTTGCTCTTGGTTTGTACTCTTGGTTGAATGTACTTATTGTAAGTCGCTTTAGATAAAAGCGTCTGCTAAATGACAGGTCATGTAATGTAATATTCACTACATACTGTATTGAGTTTATGTACCGTATGGTTTTCAACAGTTTACATGTTTTTTATTTGAAACTCCCAGGAAGAAGAGCGACTGTGTCTCAATGGGATGTCGAACCATTCTTGAATCCTAAATCAGCAAACCGACTTACGATAGGAAGATAGCCCCACACTGTTCTAGAACCCACCGTGGTCCGTTTTCAGGTTCACAAAATGCTGCTAAAAATAAAATGATGTGATGTTTGCTTAACCCTCCTGTTGCCTTCACAATTACTAACATATTTTACCCTCGGGGTCAATTTGACCCCAGCAATTAAAACCTCCAGAAAATTATTAGAATTAATATTGTTTCCCAAGTTTAAGTGTGAGGTACTTTATGTTTGTACCTAAATAGCCTTTTAAATATATGAGAAAGTTGATATTTCTTATGTTTGACACAGTGAAAAACAGCCTGGGGTCAAATTGACCCCAAAAGAACATCAACGTTAAACATTGAATGGGGTCAAATTGACCCTAAAGGTACCAGGAGGGTTTAATGGTAAACATATGAAATTGTTTGATTCTTAAGAGAAGGATTGATTATGCATAAGAAAGAAAGTTAAAAACAAATGGAAGCAAACAAGTTATAAGATTTTGGCCAGATAAGCTGAACGTGGCTCTTTTTTTTAATTGAGTGCGCTCTGTGGGGTTGGTGATGGCCGGGCTACCTGTTGACTCCGCTCGGCACCAGGGTAAACGGAGCTCCACTGTGTGCATGACACCATTTGAGAAGTTTGACCTATCTGACCTCGTGTTTAGTGCTTTGGAGTAGCGAGCAGCCGCGGCTCAGTCTGCAGCTGCGTGATTAGCTCAGAGCATCTGTCGCCCAACGTTTTGATCCTCCCTCACATCTGTAGTATCGTAAGTCACTGCGGTGTCGATGTGCGCGCAGCCACCCTAAACGTAGGGGTGGACGGTAGGTAAAAAAAAGAGTCAGACTGGGTTGCAGTTTAAAAAGTGAAAACGGAAGATAGGTGGGAAAGAGTTAGTCGTATGTTGATGATTCATTCAGAGAGAGAGAGAGAGAGAGAGAGAGAGAGAGAGAGAGAGAGAGAGAGAGAGAGAGAGAGAGAGAGAGAGAGAGAGAGAGAGAGAGAGAGAGAGAGAGAGAGAGAGAGAGAGAGAGAGAGAGAGAGAGAGAGAGAGAGAGAGAGAGAGAGAGAGAGAGAGAGAGAGAGAGAGAGAGAGAGAGAGAGAGAGAGAGAGAGAGAGAGAGAGAGAGAGAGAGAGAGAGAGAGAGAGAGAGAGAGGCTAGTTAGGAGGGATGTTGTAAATGGAGGAGGAGTCTCTTTGGCAGACGGCTATCCAGCCCAGGGAGTGGAGGGGGGGGGTTGTTGTCTTTTGTCTTGGTGAAGGAGTCAGCACTCGAGGAAAATAAATCGGCTATTTTTGTTTTGTGTCAACGTGTCTCCCAATGTTCATTAGATGTGGAAAAGAAGCAGGCAATGACGTGCCCCGAAAAACCACACTATACACACTCTAATATATTTTGGTAAACGATGTCAAAAACACCCAACATTGGGTGGGGAGGGGGGGGATAGCCCAGACCACAGGTCTCCCCCTTAAAAATGTTTTTGACACTGGTCACGGTCGTATTGTCATTCCTGAATGAACCGTCTCGACATCTTCTTCAGAACACTTCCAGTAACCCTCTTCTCAGCCTGGACTTATTTGCTGTTGATTTGACTCCCCTTATAGATAATCTTGCTGGACGTTTAGCGTGGCTCCTTCTGTCTGCCTGCGATCAGGTTCTGGGCTGAAACCTATACATGCTGCTTCTAATACAACAAACCAAGAGCGCTCGATCAATGGGGTCAGTGTCTGGTCAGGCCGGTGGGGGTGGGTGGGGGGAGAAGGTAGAAGGTGAAACTCCTTCCACTCCATGACATCAGGGCAGCCCCCCCCCCCCCCCCCCCCCCCCCTCAAGTGCTGCGGCGTTGACCGAAGCTTAGATATGTGCTGCCGGCTACATGGGTCATAAGACCGGTCGTTGTGAATGTGGTTATTGTTGAGCGCAAACAAGTTTTGATTGTATCTGCGCTCCCAAATCATAACTTTTTTAAATGCCTGAGGATCTTGAACGTTCTTGTGATAAGCAACGTTGCGAACAATAGAGCCCTGCTTGTAACGCGGGCCACATCATCGCAGCATTTGCATAGGGCGCAAACACAGGAATATTTATTGGCCTTATCCCACACGGTTGGTGCTCAGCGAGCGCTTCGCTCCCTGACGTAGCCACACTCTGACGCACAGTGCCCCTCTTCTCTACTCCCCTACTGCAGTCATCTTTGCCATTCTTCTGGCTCACAGATTTCTCGCACAGTAGACAATCGTCGGACCACTCTGGCAGGAAATAATCGTCCCCTCTGTAAATTTATGAAGAATGTGGATACTGAGAAATTGGCACTATCCTCTCTGGCAGCTGTCAGTGTTGAAGACTGAAAAGAATAGTCATTGACATCTGTTATTTCAACAGTACAATTGTTAGCGGGGAAATTACGTCCGATGAGACTAAACTGTGGAAATGGTCGTTTTCTTCAGGGCTCGCTGCAGTAGACACGCGAACGTCACGGCCACTGACGGTGAACGAGTTGGTTTGTAATCCTCCTGCATTCTCTCTTCTGTTCCTAGGTCTACAGAGAAGTATCAGAGCCTTTGAAGTTGCAAGCTTTGATGCAGTACAGGTACAACGATCTATATTCAGACACAGTTTCTAAATGTGCTTTTGGTGTTTCTCTTACCTAATCATCGTCTCTGGAGCAAACGGCGCACCGATGGGTGAGATGTGTTAGATCACATGGAGATTTTATGAAGATGCATATGTATCAGTATGTTCATGTTATTAAATGCATGTTGACGTATCATTTTTGAAACGGAACAAGACAACCCTTGTTAGCATTGTCCACCACCTACACGTACCAGTTTCCTGAAGGAAACTCGGTCTTGTTTTACAACAGAAACGGTGCCCACATTATAATGGTGGTAGAAACTGAGGCCAACTCTATCGCTGCTCATAAGTCAACACTGGCCCAGATTACAATGTATAATATAATGTTTTTGTTTTTTGTAATGCAGACTATTCATTTCCAAACCCCTGACATCCTGTTCTCCTCCCTCCCAGTGTGCTGAGTGCAAGATGACGGAAGAGGTGATTGTCATCGCCAAGTTCGACTACATGGCCCAGCAGGACCAGGAGCTGGACATAAAGAAAAACGAGCGCCTCTGGCTCCTCGACGACTCCAAGTCCTGGTGGAGGGTTCGAAATGCCACCAACAAAACGGGCTTTGTGCCGTCCAACTATGTGGAGAGGAAAAACAGCGCCAGGAAAGCTTCTATTGTCAAGAATCTCAAAGACACACTCGGTAAAACAAAACACTTCTGCTCTCTTCACTTTGCAAGTGTTTACGTCAACGTGCTATAGTTTGAGCACTCGAGTCCGTTTATTTCAGTTTGAGGTGCGCACACAATCCAGTTAACCTGTATTTGCACTCTAAGCATGCGTATGCATCGTCACTCACAAGGTCTTTTTGATAGAGACTGGCTTGATTTGTGCTTCCTACACAACTGTGTGTTGTGGATCAATCTAAATGGAGTAGAATCGGAGAGCATCTGTTATCGAGGCCAGTGACCACATTGTTGTGGTATCTGATGTTCTCTGCTGTCTACAGTCACAGCCTCCACAGGAAGACGGTCGTCGGTTAATCTCTGATTGGTTGAGAGATTCTCTCTTCTCACAGCCGACTCAGACGGAAGCTTTAGTCTCTGGTTGGGGTGTCTAGGGTGTCGTGTCTTATGTAATTTGGTGTTGTTCCTTCTTCATCTTGAAGCGTTTGCTTAGGTAAGACTGTTTTACATTACTTTGATTTCATGTTTTTTTAGGTTGAGTAAGAAATAGCACAAAAAAGAAAATGTTTTAGTTTGTGTTGACAATGACTTTTCCAAATATCTCAAGTCCTTTTATCAGACTTGATACGACACAGGTGGTGTCTGCTCTGTCAACACAGCAGTAATATTTCTGGGCACGGCCATTTGCCAAGGGCCTTGTACTGCCAGGAGCACGCCAAATGTGACTGTATGTAAGCCACGGTTGCCATTTGTCTTAGCTTAATTCTTGGTGACAGGCATTTATGATAATTTGGGATGCACACACTCACCACTGGCATCCAGATAACCTGATATTAATGTTGCCTACATAAAGTGTATTGCTCTTTCCTCTTATGCGTTTCGTAAAATGTTGAAGGTCTTGTATTTAGTTTCTGGTGCTTTTCACACGTTAATCTCCACCACTTCTACTCTGCTAGACGCCATTGTCTCAATTAACAGAATGCTGGGATAACCATGTGTTTTTGTTTTTGGTGTAGTTAGGCCATGTTAGTTTTGGCCAGGTCTAATTAGAGTTAAGGTTAAACAACAGCCTTTGCTACAGGAACTTTAAGGCACACTTAAATAGGCGTGCAGGATATTTATATTGAATTGAGTATTTAGAAAAATGCCATGTGTTGTGATATAATGCAGCTCTTTTACTTACTTAGTGTATTGCAGTTTATTACATTATTTGAAGCGCATGACATCAAACACTTGTGAAACTGACAAAGTTATCTTTTTCTCTTTTGCTAATTAATTTGGCTAACCATTTGAAACCCTGGCCCCACAGTGGCTTTTACTAGCACAGAGGGATTGAAAGAATGTGGGTGTTGTGGGGACTTCTAACCAGAAGTGTGTCATCAATTTGTCACTGTATCACACTCTGCAGTGTTTGCAAAACACTTATCTGTTGGACATGTGAACTGCGTCTTCCTGTTAGCTGCACAGTGTGTGTATTTATTTATTTATTTAAAGTCTGTGCAATGTTTGTGCCGAGAGGAGACTGGTGACATTCGGGCTGTAGTGAGTGCAGAAAACCTTTTATAAGGACATTCTCTTTTATAAATACAGCTTTTACAAATGTATGTGTGTGTGTGTGTGTGTATATATATATATATATATATATATATATATATATATATATATATATATATATATATACATACATATACATTCATTCCGGATACATATTATTTATATTTTATTTATATTTTACATATATTTTAAATGTAGGTATTTTTGCCATTTTAAGTCCTGATAACACTGACTTTAATTTACAATACATTTCCTATGACTTATTGCTTGAATCAATCATGTAAATTGTTTAACTGCTCCACATTTCGGCTGCCCGTTGTGTTGTGTTGTGTTGTGTTTGGCCCCAGGAGTTTACTTTTCTCTTGATGTATTGTGCGGCTGTGTTGTCGGGTCGCACCGCGGCCACGGGCTTCCTAACAACTTCCCACCTGTCACTACATCCATTGATCAAATAACCCCAGGTGAACCGCTGCATGTCTCACACACACACACGCACACGCACTCGCACACACACACAAACAGTCAGGTCTCACTCACATAAACACAATAAGGACTAGTGTAAAACATGAGTTCAGGAAAATGTGAGCCTCGTTAAACACTGATACAATCGGGAAATCTTGTAAATGTGTCACAATCATTTGTCTCTTTTTTTTATGAGCTAAAAGTAGATTTAAGATGTTTAAACTGGAAGGTGGTTGTTGCTGGTTGTGTGTGGGAGAAGACTACGAGTAAAGCCCTGATGGCTATACTTCCATATGTTATGTAGGAGGGGGAAAATGTATAATTTTGTTCTTCTTCTTTTTTTTTTAAACGAGCCCGTCGCTGGGTGTGGAGTAGTGTCATCGTTTGAAAGAATGTGTGAGGGTATGATCTGTCTGCAGATGGCTGTTATTTGGTGTGTGTGTGTGTGTGTGTGTGTGTGTGTGTGTGTGTGTGTGAGGACTCGTGTTTCCTGGGTTTGTTGTAAAGTTATGAGTGTGTCTCCACAAACAACTGCAGTCATGTGACACATAGCACTCACTGACTCACTTAGTCGTAGTACAGCGTCTCCACAGATCCTCCCCGGGTGTATTCTTCAGGTCGCTACCCTCCTATAAATACTCATCTGCTGCTCCATGTTGAGGGAATAGATCCTTTACTTTCCCCATATCGCTCTCTTCTTTTATCTCTTTCTTTCTCTGAGTCTGAGCTCCAGCCCCCTCCCTCTTTACTTCTTACCCTTTCCATGAGGCCTCTGTACTTTGCCTGCCAGAGCTAGACTGGAGGCCTCTCTATCCTCCTCCCTCATTGGCTAAGACTGACCACATGGTCATGGAGTGGGCCGCCCTGCTCCGCTGTCCGCCCAGCTCTCTGGGTGTTCACATGGAATAACTCTACAGCTGCAGTGGGAAGAGAGCAGGGGCCGGGAAAGAGAGAGGGAGAGACGGCGAGCCCAAAATGGACATGGCTAACCTATTCAAACATTTCTTTCGTGAGTTTTCCACTTCCTTCGTCTTTTGCCGTCTGTGAAAGCAGTGTTGGGAGCTTTTTGTCTGACGTTTGAGGCATTCTGGTTTTCTCTCTGACTGTGCAGGCAGGAGCGGTTGTCACGGTTTTCTTTCATCATACCCTTTCTGTTTAGCAGAAATATTTTGGTTGTAAGTCGATTCGTAATGAAAGTGTCACGTTCAGAGCGATAGAGGTTTCTGTGCGGCTACAGAGAGTCTAACGGCTTTTTACGGCTGTCTGCGAGCGGCTGCAAAGACTGGGTGGATATGCTTTTGAGAAGCCTTCTGCTGAGCCGAAGCCTGTAATTGCCTCAGCAATCATTCTCTGTCTCTTTCTTTTACACACACACACACACACACACACACACACACACACACACAAGCACCCACACACACACACACACACAGTAATCCTACTCCCATTTCTTTCTAGCGCTTGTCCCAGTGAGTGGGCTGCAACTTGGTGGATTACATTATCATGCTTGAAGACCCTCTCCCCACCCTGTTTAGGGATATCTCAAGACATAGCCAAAGTCTGTTTTCTTTTATACAACCCTCAGGGGCAAGCTCGCTCATTCTGGGAGGGTCCCCCCCCCCCCCTTCCCCCCCTCGTCCACCCCACCGCCGGTCATGAGCTACAGTCGAAGGGACGCGGGGTGCTCATGTAGAACACTGTAGTCATTGTGCTGAGAGGAGCGAGGGGTCTCTGCTGATTGATGGGACCCGGGCTCCCATCTCCCGCACCTCGCTCGGTTATCAGAGGAATGTCATTACCGCTGATACTTCACAGCCACACTGACACACTTTTTCAAAAAGGGCCCGGCGCACACCCATGCTGTAATCTCCCCGTGTAACCGCTGAGTGGTATCTCCTGTCTCTGTCTATCTGTGTGTGTGTGTGTGTGTGTCCGCTGCTTGTAAAGAATTCACAGAGTGCAAAGGGCTGAGGAGAACATAGAGATGGGCTAACAAACCTTTTGCTTGTGTAAACTGAGAGCTGTTAGTCTCCTCTCTCTCTCCCCTCCCTCTGTTTTCCTGTTTCTCAGCCTCCCCAGCGAGCGGAAACTCTAATTTGAGCCACATTTCTCTCTGAGCGTTGGAGGAGCGCGGCCCAGAGAGGAAGTGAGAAGTTAGAAGGAAGTTGAATCATTGTGCGGGCTCTGTCTGTTTGACTTTCTGGCAGCCTCTCTTCCTCGCTCCCTGCTCTGCAACTCCCGCTTCTTTTCTCCAAACGGCTGGTCACTGTTTCCCAAACGCTGAAAAGCAAAGTACATCGTTATAATTAAAAGACTGGCAGCAGAGTTGTCAGCGTCTCTTAGGCCCTAAGATGTTTTTCTCCCGTGAAGACGTACCCTCTTCTTTGTGTTCCTGTTGATTCTGCCATTAGGACTGGCTTAACAGGAAGTGAGCCGTGGTTTGGACTTGTTGAAGACGTGTTGGTAGAAAACCAAACTACATTCACACGAATACTTGACTACGTGACAAGTGGATCGAGAGAAAGGGAACCAGCAAGTAAATAGATAATTAAGTCTAGCATTTTCTTTAAGGAAAAATGCCAAACATTGGCTATATCAGTTTTATAAATATGAGCATGAGGTTGCGTTGAGTTGAGCAATACCCATCCTGAGTCATTGTTTTAACGTGTTTTTACTGTTAGACATGCTGGGGTTAGTGAGTGATCATTGCAGTGGGCCGAAGTTACACAAATACCAATACACATGCTTGGTTCACAACTCGTATGATTTCAGAATTAAAGTGAATAATGCTGGAATAAATATAACCGCTTTGTTCTGCTATCAGGGAGGTTTCTGTTTTTAGAGATGGAGCTCTGCGCCTCCATCCCTCCTCTGCTCCATCAGCGGCTGACGGCTGCCAGCTTTTGATGTCTCAGACGGCTGGAGTTGAAAGGGCTGTGCGTGTTTCCCGGGCGGCTCTCCGTCGGCCGCGTCGTCTGCCTGATTGAAGCCGTCGTCCTTAAAGGCTCCCGTCCCGTTGGAGCGGCGACTGGCTTCAGCCAGCCTGACTCATCCGTCTGCCCACAGTGTCATTACATTTAATGTGCAAGTCTCCTATGGCTGTGTTGCCTCGCATGTCCGCTGAAAGCGAGTGACACGTTGTTGTCAAGAGTTTAAATTGCCACACAGAGGAAGGACTTCAGGCCGGCGTTGCACCGACCTGATGACCAGAAAGTAAAAACAAAACACGTTTGGCTCGAAAAGAAAAATACATTTATTCGTGTTGAACCCAGTGGTCGTGTTCTGCTCGTGTCCCGGGATGTTCAGACGCCGTCAGACAGCCTGACGCGGGGTGTTGTCGTCCTCAGAGGAAGAGCGCTGGAATGGAGGGAAGCCGAGGGGTCAGAGGGCCCCGGCAGACAATGGCTAGCCAGCCGGCCGGCGTGGGGAGGAGTTACAAAACAAAACCAGTTCCTCTCTGTCACTGGTAGCCAAACGATCTCAAAAGCACTTTCTTCTCCTCCATCTGTAAACAAAAAGTGAAGTTTTCTTTTTTAGAGCTTTGCCACGCGCGCGTTCAGGCCGTGGTCATTGTTTGCGGTGAGTTACGGCCATCGGACATGATTCCCTTCCTCTGCATCCTTTTCTCAGGAAATGCACAGGAAAAAGCATCTGACGTCAACAGAAAAGAGTTTCCAGTGCATTTTACTCCTTGATTCCTCGTCTGTCTCGGGGACCTTTGTTACGCAACAGAAGCGGCGTGGCGTGCGGGTTTCAGAGAAGCGCTCCACATCTGCATGGACGCATCATTCAGGTTTGCTTCCTGGTGGGAGTTTAAGTGTGGACTGTGAGGGGAGGACGACCCTCAGCTGGGGAGGAGCGGGGCTGGCGTCAGGGGTTATTATTTATTTTTTCGGTGCGTAGGACTCATTACATGACGCAGCATTTGGTTACAAAATTGGCAGCGCCTATTTACTCCAATTCAACTAGATTCTTCTCGCCTGGCGCTTCACGTGTCTGTGGAAGTGCTTGACCCCGAGGCCGCCCCGTCAGTAGAAGTTTGATACCACATGCAGAGTTGAAAAAGTGGATATAAGATTATAAATATGACACTCATTTCAGCTAGTTATTTCTGTAAACGTTAGAGGGTCAGACAGTGCTACTGTTTTTCCTCCAAACAGTTGTTAGCATTTTACGCTTTTTTCAATTTGACTGCCTGACCTAATCAGCTAACTAAATAACAACTCTTTACTTGTGTAAATGATAACAACGGCCTCGTTTGCACTGCAGCGAGCTGCCGAAGTTGTTGGGATGGAACGCGCTTACAATTATATATCGATGCAGAATGGTTTAGCTATTTGTTAGATGTTTGTCGGATATGAAGTATATTCTGATATGTTCCCGATCAAAGCTCGGCTTGTGCGGCTGCTGCAGAGGTTTTAATCGAGTCCTGCTCTGACCTGACCCCGAATAAGAGCCGCTCCGCAACGCACGGCGACAAGTAAATGTTGATCACCCATCAGAACCGACCTGCACACCGCCTTATTTATGCGTTGTAGTTGAACACTCGTCAGGACGGAAACACAGGCACTTATGAGGGCAGCTAAAGCTGGAGAGGTCCACAGGGCTCTCTTTCCCCCCCACCGTCAGTAATAGGAAGATCTGGGCTAAATAAACAGAAGCTCTGTTCCAAAATAAATCAACAAAACCAGAAACCTTCATTGAAGACATGAACTCTCTCACACTCGCTTACTCACTCAAACGTCCCTCCAACCCTGAAAATAGGTTAAATTAACAGTGTTATAATTGTAAGATGTCATGTGTTCGGATAACAAATCATTTGAGTGATTCAGATGTGCGTTGCTCCTTAAGAAGGTAGAACCTGTCCAGCCACCGACGATGTGGCTGGACAGGTCCAGCTTCTCTCATCGCTCTGCTCGGCGTGAGCATCGAGTCGACGCCGCGGCCCGGTTCTGTGCTCGTGTGAATCCCCTGTTGTCCCTGGCCAGAGGTCCAATATGAGCTCGGTCGTCTCCGTTCTCAGCTGGAGCGCAGCGTTCATTTATTTATGCGGGGTTGACCTCTGACCTTTGTTCGGAGCGAACTAGGTCATGTCCAACTGTGCTCGGTACACTTCCTGGGGCTTGCACCTGCGCGCACATCTTCTCCCTCAACATGTGGTCATTATGAACTTTGGAGAGGAGTGTTTTTGTTCTTTATCTGCGTGTAAATGTTCAGGATTATCTTATGATCCAGATGTTGTGGAATTCTCTAATTTGTCCATTTCGTCTATATCCAAAAATTCTGAATATTTCTATGTGGATGTTTTGTTTTGGTCTTTGAGTCGTACGTCTCCACAGCGGCGTGAGTAGACGTCCACGTCCGTGCGCCGCTCTTCGCCACCGTCTGCAGCCGGTAGTTATCTCCAGTGGTGCGACTAATAACGGGGTCTACCTGGAAGCAACTTGACGTCGGCCTCTCGGCACGACCATGAGATGTGTCTGCGCTCCTCGGGTCACGGACACCTTCTCAGCGCCGATGTCTCTGCGGTTGAAGCGCATTCAATGTGCCGCTCGCTCCGAAAACAAACACACGCCATCCTGAATGATCTCCGTGATCCCAAAATCATGGAGGCTACGCCCTGCCTCCCTATATAATTTCACCCAGCTGACTTTTGATTATGCAAGCGAGAGCCTGGCAAACGTAATCAGGAGGAGTCACTGCTCCGGTATCGAGCTTCGGTTCGTCTACGTCATCGTTTGGTCGTGGGTCTGCGACGAGGGCATCGGTGTCGTACCGGCTTTCAGAGAAGGAGCAGCCGGGCGGACGCTTCTGTTCCTTTAAGTCGTATAGAGGCGGGTCGGAGCTGCTTTCTGGGGTCCTGGAAAGTTGGAATGAGGTGTGATCTCGCCGCTCGGTCCGCTGCTCGCGACGCGCGTTTCATGCACAGCGTGCCGCGCTGCCAAGGGGACATTCCTGTCCAGTAAGACGATGGCCTTCATAACCCAGGGACGGGCCAGAGGGCTCGTTAAGCCCCCGGCCGTGAGCCTCGGGGCCGTTTACGGTGGCCAGGAGGTCGGCTGCGTGTCTGCTGGACGTCCCCCGGCGGTCACGTCCAGAATCAAGTGGTCAGCTCAGGGCCAGATGCTTGGCGGGTAACAGGGGAGCGGACAGATGTGGACGGAGGAGAGAGAGGGAGGGAGAGAGCGCTTGCAGGATTTGGTTTCCAGCTGCGAGGCGGCAGGTGTCGGGGCAGCAAGGTGGTGAGCGTCACGTGTGACTGGGTCCAAGTGCTGGTGTCCGTTGTTCCTCCCTGTGTTATAGCAGTACTTTGATAAACTAGTGTACATTTTGTTGTTGTTTCCACAGGATTTATTGGCCCAAGCCAAAACAAGTTTTCACCCCAACTCCATTTTTGTACTCGACCACAACGGCGTGGCTTTATTTTGTTTCCCCAGCACCTCGGCCTAATCCCCAAGAATGCACGAGTGGGGGGCTAGGCCACTGTACATGTAGGACAGGAATGATTTTAGCCCTACTTCACCCCCCCCCCACACACACACACACACACAACCCCACCTCCCTAATGCTTATTATCGCTGCCTGGTATTTGTCTGAGATTTGTATTCCTTCCTTTACATTTTGAGGTCTCTTGTAATTGTGTGTGTGTGTGTGTGTGTGTGTGTGTGTGTGTTTTAGATTTCTGTTGAGACTTGTTCCACTTCAGTGCAAAGGGTGTGAAACTGAATTCCAGGGACTTGCTTTTTAGTAAAATTGTGACATTTTGTGAAATGAACCCCCCCCCCCCCTCCTCATTCACTGGATCCTCTTAACCCGGGTGCCGATGGTGCCGTGTTCTCTGTAACTCTTCCACCGTTTTTTTGTGTCGTCCAGGAATCGGGAAGGTGAAGAGCAGAAAGGGGGGGATGCGGGACACGGCCTCCAACGCCGACTCGGACATGGGCGCCGACAACAGCGAGCGCCTGTACGACCTCAACCTGCCCGCGCTGGTCAAGTTCAGCTACACGGCGGAGCGCGAGGACGAGCTGTCCCTGGTGAAGGGCACGCGGGTGGTGGTGATGGAGAAGTGCAGCGACGGCTGGTGGCGCGGCAGCTACAGCGGGCGCTCCGGCTGGTTCCCCTCCAACTACGTGACGGAGGACATGGACGGGACGGCGGGCGGGGGCCCGGGCGGCCTCGGAGACCCGGCGGGATCGCTGACGGAGAAGCTGTCGGCCGCGGTGAACAGCGCCACCAACGGGAACCGCGTGCTGCACACGGTGCAGGCGCTCTACCCCTTCAGCTCGGGCAACGACGAGGAGCTTAACTTTGAGAAGGGCGAGGTGATGGAGGTGGTGGAGAAGCCCGAGAACGACCCCGAGTGGTGGAAGTGTCGCAAGGCGGACGGACAACTGGGCTTGGTGCCTAAGAACTACGTCACTGTGCTGGACTCCGCCGCCCACAAGTCCGCGGCGGGGCCCGCCGGGCCGCCCACGCCCGACTGCGACTACATCTCGCCCTCGAGCGTCGGGCGCTTCGCGGGGAAGGAGTGGTACTACGGGAAGGTGACGCGCCACCAGGCGGAGGTGGCCCTCAACCAGAGGGGCGTGGAGGGGGACTTCCTCATCCGGGACAGCGAGTCCTCGGTCAGTAGCCCCGCCCCCGACGCGTTGTGCCAGGTTTACGGCAGCGAGGCGCGGTTAACCCTCCTGTGACCTTTGGGCTCAATTTGACCCCATTTCATGTTTTACGTCTCTATAAAAATGATCGCCATCATTTTTTTTTTGCTTCATATTTCAGCAATTTTCCTAATTTATTGTGGACAACTGGGAAAACATCAAATGCAGATGATACGTTTTCAACTGTGTAAAACACATAAGAAATATCAACGAACAAACAAAGTACCTGACACTTCAACTTGGGAAACAAAATTCATTCTAATCATTTTCTGGAGGTTTTAACTGCTGGGGTCAAAAGGGGTAAAAGATGTTAGTAAATGTGAGGGTAACAGGAGGGTTACAAGTTAAAATATTCTCAACTTTAGACGCTCATCGATGTCACACTCGGCCAATCGGATGAAGCAGGAGGCTTTCCTTCCTGTTTCCCCGAGGAGAACCTCATATTAGTGGTATTTAATGACGAAGAGCTTTATAATCCTAAATCTAAACACGACTCAAACTGAAAGCCTCGCCATCGAGACACAATCGGCGGTCTAGATGTTGGTGTTCGCCGTACTCTTTCCTTTCTTTTTTTAAATACCTTGAACCCCAAACCAACGGTTGGTTGCACACGCAGCTCCGCCCCACAGGTGCGCCGCGCTGTTGTGCCCGGCGTATTTCTGTTTCTGGTGTGATCGAGCCCTGACACCGGCGGGGTCACGACCCCGGGCGTCTGCCGCTTTGGCGACAGAAATTTAAAAAACAAATCCTCCCGAAAGCTACAATAAGCAAACGCGGGTATTGTCTGAAGGCGCCTCGACTGAACACAGAGAAATGAAACACCCATCAGTGATGATATAAACTTGTTTTTTCCTTTTTGTTTCTTTCCGCAGCCAAACGACTTCTCCATCTCCCTGAAGGCGCAGAGTAAGAACAAGCATTTCAAGGTGCAGCTGAAGGAAAGCCTGTACTGCATCGGACAGCGCAAGTTCAGCTCCATGGAGGAGCTGGTGGAACACTACAAGAAGGCCCCCATCTTCACCAGTGAGCAGGGAGACAAACTGTACCTGGTCAAGGCTCTGGCTGCCTCCTGATCCCTCACACACACACTCACACACACACACACACACACCTATACATTAACTGCATCCCTATATAAATACACACAGATACTTACGCCGGAACACAAACTAACATTTAAACTCGGAGCCTGAGGACTTTAACTCATCATCAGGACTTAAATGCCCGATTTGTGTGCATTCCAAGAGGAGGTATGGAGCGAGTGAGACCCACGGAGGAGTGGAGGGAGACAGAGACTATGGACTCCTGGGAGTTGACGACAGACTTCTTGTTCGCCTATTTTAAATTATCCAGATGTTAGGTCATAGGCAATGCCATTTATTTCCACCTTGATATCTATTAGAGTTGCCTTTTTAGTTTCCTTTTTTTTTTTGTTAATATATAATCTTTTTAACGGTTTCTTTTTTTTTTTTTATGTGACTTTTAACTGTATCCAATTCACAGCAACCACCCGTATGAGGCATTTTTCAGATGTTCGCAAACTCGCCTCCAGAGGTCGACATTTCAACTCGTTCTTCATGTCGTCCGTCTTCATCTTTCCTCTCTGACTGTGGACGCGCTAGTCCACGACTTCTGCTAACTGCTAATCATGAATAAAAACTAAGTGACCAAAATATATTTATTGATACGATTCTGTTAGGAGACGCAAAAGTGCAACTTAGTTTATTTTTGTACAACCGAACCGCTCGACTCGCATCTTGCTGTATCCATATCATGTGAATGTTACAAAGCTCAGACGTCGCAGGCAGATGGGGGGGGGGGGTTTGGCTCGCAGTCATGTGACCTCCCCGGCCCCCTGCCAAAGTGTGACTGACAGCTGAGGCGTCTTCCCGGTGTCGCTAAAGGGTGTTTCTCTGGAGACGACGAAGAGGAGGAGGAGGAGGAGGAGGGAGAGCGGGGATCGGCGCGTGACACCAGTGCTGTGGAGCTGGGAGGGGAAGCGGAGGACCAGTGTAGGCGCTCCGGAGGATGATGTCGCTGCTCCTCAGTTAGTGACCACTGGAGGCAGAGGATGCGTTGGGGTCGGTTCTGTGCGGTTGAAGCACGTAGACGTCACGACTCCGAGGGTTTCCAGAAAGAAATTCCTTTTTACGACAGAGTGCTGGTAAAAGAAATGCAAGACGTCGTCTCTGATATCTGTTGCTATTATTCCCACGGTCAATACGTCTTAAGAAGGGTCCGAGCTCGGGGAGTCCGGCTTCGTGTTTCCCGAATGCACGTCGAGTCTCGCCTGAATGTGTTCAGCAAAACTCCCGGGGAGGGAGGGGTGTCTGTGGAGTGAGAACGGACCAAGTAGTGTTTGAATGTGGAGGAGGCGGCGGGCCGCGGTGATGAGTTCTCCAGCCGCGGCCCGTTGGACCCAAGTGCAGAAAGGAGGGGGGGAGGGAAAAATGGACCTAAAAAAACAAAAGCAGTGAAGTGGGATCTAGGAAGGAGACTTTGAGAATGTTCCAGTGAATGGAGGATCTGGAGGAAGTGAGCGAAGGCCGACGGCCGCGTGTCATCGTAGAAAAGAACGGCTTTCAAGGTCGGAGTAGTCCAAGCGGGGGAAAGGCCTTCATGCCACAAGGAACTCAGAACATGGATGTGAATGTTTTTCTTCTTCTTTTCTTTTCTCTCCATTCCCCAGTTGATTGACAGCTCTTCATGCAGCACCTTTTGTTTTCTCTTCTCGGGACGAGATGAAACGATTACCCGTCAGTCGGTTTTGTGACGGATTTTTTAAATGGCACGTTCTAAATCCGTCTATCAGTTCCAGTCGGCAACCGATTTAAGTGAGATTACATTTGATTAAATGGTACAAAACAACATTCCAGGATTAAAAGGCTGTAAATCAGAAGCGTGTCCATCAGTGTTTTGTGTTCAGGCCGGGTCCTAAATCTATAAACACAAACCCGCGCAGGGCGTCTGCGCCGGGATTCCCGTCGTTTCGAGTCTTCCCCTTTTTGGATCGGAGCGTCCCCAGATCAGTATTTAGTGCGACAGGAATCCCGCCGCATGTCGCCCATGACCTCTGACCCTCGGCTGTTGCATTGGGGACATTTCTTCTCACTTCATGGGGAGTGTCTTTATTTTATTGTGAAATGTCCTCCGGCATCGATAATGTCACACAGCGTTAACGTAACCAACGGCAACGCAACAAGCTCCACTTTGAAGGATTTAGGAGATTTGAATGTGCCTTCACAGCTTTCTGTCAACCAAAGGTTTAGTCTTTTTTGTTTTTCATCTTCATCTTCTTCTTCTTCTTCTTCCCGCCACTCGTCATCACCGCGTGCTCTTTGGTTGAAGCTTTGCATGTGCGTCCGATCCGTGTTGGCGTTTCGACGTGTCATCGTCTGAGGATTTATTTGTTTGTTTTTATGTTGTCTCGCATAAAATGCCCAGTCGGTGATATTGTGTCGTTTCAAGTGACCTTACCTTTGCTGAGTTCATCAAGTATAACTTCTTCAGTGAACAGGGACTGCCGACATGGACCGTATACAATGTACACACACACGCACGCCCCAGGTGTGATGTCATCATGACGGCGTATATCATTGGTTGTGAAGGAGCCGTCATGGTTTCCAAGGAAAACTTGTGTTTTTAATGTCTGTTTCATATCAGACGAGTGTCAGACATTCACTTTTGCAGTTCAGCCACATATGTAAAAAAGAAAAATCCTCAACACTTCAATGTTTGACTTGATATTGAACCACAGCTACTGCGTCTCCCCGCAGAGGTGTTATGAGCTGGGACCTCTTTGTCCACCAGCGGAGGCGGCGTGGGCGGAGCCTGGCCGCTGGACAGGAGGGCGTCCACGGACTCGGACGTCACGGATATTATCAAGAGATCGTTTATCAAACTATTGTTCATGTTCAAGGACTACCGGGCAGTCGGACCGCTTTTTTGTTCGACTGCTAAACAAGCCTGAGATCTTGAATCCCACCCCCACCCCCACTCGATTGATTAATTTCTTGATAATATTCAGAACACATGCCCCCCTCCCCCCCTCCTCGCGGGTTCAACTTTGGTGCTTTTGTGCTGCTTCTTGGTGTTCTTTGTCTCTCAAATCTTTTTTTTTTGTTTTTTTCCTGTATGAGAGAAGAAACCAGATCCATGCTGTGGAATGACGCAGGCAGTGCTGTGAAATGTTGTCATGCTCTTAATACTGTTTTTATGGAGGGGAGATTGTCTTCAGGTGTAATAATTTAGAAGAGTTTATTAGAGTGTTCAAAAGACGTAATAAACGGCATCAAAATGACATGACGACGAGGTCTTGTTTTAAACCATCCCACTGTGTCATCCTCCGAGTTAGCCACTGAAGTTTTGTTTAAAGGGATTATTCTTTTATTTTTACTGGATTTCAAAACACAGCATTTTAGTAAATGTTCTGGATGTTTCTATTGTTTGTCTACACGTCTGAACTAAGAACTGAGGAGATGATTGTTCTAGTCTGTGCCTTTAGCGTTGCTATAATTGATGCCATTTTAAATTAGGATATGACGTCATGCGCGCGGACAGCAGCGAGCGGTAGTGCACGGTGCGTCTGCGCCACCTGGTGGCCGGCTGTGGTATTGCGGCCAACACCCGGACCAATGAAGACTACATAATAGCCCCACATTCGGCTCAATTTATCTCAAATTTTAATATGTAAAAATAAATACATCCTCTTTTCATTCACATTCAAATACATATTCATTAAGCAGAAGTTAAGCACACCCAATAATCACATCAGTCAAGTGGCTCGCAGTCGGGAACGCGAGACAAAGTGTGCTTGTGTGCTGCTGTTGCGTAATTTTTGGGTGAGCGGAGCCAAATCTCCCGATGGACCCACAGTAGCTGACCTTGGTTCGACCTTGGTTTGTCTACAACAGCTCAGCGGGGGCTTCTAAGAGCGCCGCCGGCCCTCGTGCCAGCGTGGCCCCCGGAGGCTCGCAGACGCAGAAAGCATTACAAGTAGACGGAAACAAAACAGATTTAAGGGGACGACCATACCGCCTCACTGATGTTTAATACTAAGTAGTTCCTACTTAAGCTATATATATATATATATATATATATATATATATATATATATATATACAGGGTTCTTACACATTTTGATTGATGGATTTCCATGACTTTAAACCAAATTTCCATGACCAAACTGAAATCTCGGTATAAGCATGAACAATTTAGAACATTTTGCGTATTGAGAGCGTACGCCGGCTTATATTTTGAGCGTCTTTCTTTAAAAATCATTAATTATTTCAAACTCGGCGTGAATGAACATGTGATTACAACAAATTTCCATGACTTTTCCAGGTTTTCCATGACCGTAAGAACCCTGTGTGTGTATATATATATATATATATATATATATATATATATATATATATATATATATATATATATATATATGTATACATATATATATATGTATACATATATATATATGTATATGTGTGTATATATATATATATATATATATATGTGTGTATATATATATGTATGTGTATATATATGTATATGTGGAGATAAAGTTCTGATTATTGTAAGACATACAATGAGCAAAGTAATAATCAATTCCCACAGTAAAGGCTTGATCGGTGAATGATTGAAAGTGCTGAGCGGAGCGGTTTCTCCGGGGTAAGAGGAGTGATGAGCTCCGTGACCCGGGGCCAGCGCCTCTTTCAGATGTAGAGGAAGTCGGATATGGCGCCAGGAAGATGGGTCATCAGCTGGACCCTGATCCAGCAGTGCAGCTCCATGGGGTGGTACCGCGTGTAAGGACGCTTGGACGTGACGGCGTCGGCGACGTCGTCCAGCACGGGCGCGGTGTCCTTCTGCCCGCTGTTGCAGTACGAGCGCATCAGAGCCACGTGGCGCTTGAAGTGGGCTTTCCCATAATCCTCTTTGAGGTGCGAGGGAGCCTCGCTCCACATCTTGTCGGCCGTGCCGGCCACCAGGTCTCGAGTCGCGGTGCCGGCGGCCGGCGTGAAGTTCCCCGGCTCGACGATGGACACTTTGACCCCCCAGGCCTTCATCTCGTAGCGGAGGCAATCGGAAAAGGCTTCCACGCCGTATTTAGACACGCAGAAGGGAGACTGCAGGGCGGCGCCCATCCTCCCCGAGACGCTGGCCAGGTTCACCACCCGCCCTGCAGAGACGGAGGTCATGGCGCTGCAGAGGGGTTCTGTACTGAGGATATGTCGGCGGCCGAGTAATCGTCAAAAAACACTTATTTGCATATTCTGACCAGCAAGTAATCAGAGTTTTCTATTTTGGGTCAAATATTATCACGTTGTTGTTGCACCGGAGCTGTGGGAAGAAGCTCCATTCCCAGTGCACCACCATACTTTAGTACTTTATTTAACCCTCCTTCAAATGTACTAACATCGTTTACCCTTTTTGATGATTAGAATTATTATTGTTTCCCAAGTTTAATTGTCAGGTACTTTATGTTTGTTTGTTGACTACCTAAATAGCCCACACAGCCCTATTTCTTATGTGTTTTACACAGTGAAAAACAGCCTGGGGTAAAATTGAACCCAAAGAACAAGTTGCGTACGGGACATTGAAAACATATCATCACGTACATTTAATGTTTTCTCAGTTTCCCCCAATAAATTAGGAACAGTCATGAAATATGAAGCAAAAATAATGTTAATAATTTTTTTTTAGAGACGTCAAACATTAAATGGGGTAAAATTGACCCCAAAGGTAATAGGAGGGTTAAATGGCTTTTAGATTGTAGATTGTATTTATTTGCATTTATGATTTTGTCCCGTTAAACGTTTCATTGTTTGTTTTACTGTCTATTGTCATTTCAAACACATTCTAAAAGTGCTTAAGAAGTGGAGGTATTATCAATGCTCAACGTTTCTTTCAGGATTGTTTGCATTATTAGCATTCCTCACAGAAATCATGGGACACCGCGTATTGGTTGGCTGCACCCTTTTGTTTTCCAAGAGGAATTCTGAGAATGCTCGTAATCCTTTGTAAAGAAACTTAGAAAGGAAAGTTGAACAAGCCGAGTAACAAAACGGATAACCCGAGCGACGGCTTTGCGGTTCCATTTTGGACTCTATTCCACATCCTGTCTCTGGGAGCGGGACGATGTGTAGCAAACAGTGTGCGTTCCCCCGGTCACTGACCTTTGGACCTGCGGATTAATGGCAGAAGAGCTTTGGTGACCCTGATGGTGCCCCACAGGTTGACCTCTGACACCTGCTTGTAGGTGTCCATGGACGTGAACTCTACTTCTCCAAACGTGGACACGCCGGCGTTGTTCACCACCGCCCACAGACCTGGATCACGACAAGATGGTCAAAGTAGAAGACAAACAGCCTGAACACATCTTCATTTAAACAAGTTAATACAACAACGGTACCCGTGTCCGTGTCCTTCAGGTTGTCCTTGACGTATTCCACAGCCCGGGACACCTGCTCATCACTGCACACGTCCAGCTGGACGACCTTCATGCGGTCCGAATGAAATTCTTCTAGTTCCTTTGCACCCTCTCCGCCTCCATCCTGCAGGCAGGTCATGTCTCCTTAGTGATGAGCCCAACTCGTACGATATTGGGACGAAATGCAGACATTGAATTCCATCACTCTGGGAAATTCAGTAATGCATACAACAAAAAAACTCAAATGCAAACAGACGATCATCACTAAATACATTTGTTATTCTTCATTCATTGTTCTGCTTGCCATCTAGAGGCCGTGGTTTCAACGCTGCCGTTTGTACCTTAGAAAGACATCCGGCAAAGACCGTGAAGCCCAGCTCGTGGAGATGTTTGGCGAGAGCTTGACCAAAGCCACCATCACAGCCCGTCACCAACACAGCTTTTCCCTCCACCTGCAAGGGAGGGGGGAGAAGTAAGGTCATAATACCTCACATGTAATATAAATGATTCAATAGGGAAATTTAAAAGAAATGTCTGTAGCACAACCCAGTTGAACAACATTGTTATATGTGCAAAACAGCCCCATTTGACTGTATAATGTTCTATAGCTACTCTTCATCATTCAATGTAGCTAATCTGATGACTGTTCATGGCGTACACGACTTAACTCATGACAAACTAGACACACATTTTACTTGACATACTATACAGTCCCATTTACAAATAACTTCATGATTTGGTGTCGTTATTCTCGTGGGTTTTACGGTCCGTGCACATCCACGTTACCTCCACCGATCCTCGGGGTATTCGTGGCGTCGCCACGTACAGCACAAACAGTAAATAGAGCACCACGATGCACTCCGGGACGCTCGTGTCCGGGACGCCCAGCAGCCGCGTGACCGCGCTCAGCAGAGCCGGCAGTCCGAACCCCAAGGAGAGCGTGAGGAGCCCGGAGGCGGCGACCAGGAGGCCGGCTCGGAGCACGGAGCGCGGGGCCATCTTGATCGACTGGTGGTCCTACGGTGGAAGACCGTGTGACTCCAGCACAGAGCGCGGTCAGGACACGCCCCCTGTGACCAACCTGGGGCTGCGTTCAAGTCCAAGGGTAGAATCAGTTTTTATTGTATTATTAAAAAGTAACCGGTAGAAACTTTTATTGAACTTAAGACTATCGGCCATCATGCAGTTATTACTTTTTGGGGTTTTGGTTGAGCTAAAGATTGTAACAGTAAAACCATGTTTTCTAACTTGCTTTTCCATATGTGACAATCAGCCACAAACGTGAATTTAGTAATTGTCCAACGATGACCTTTTAGGAGTCAGAATATTCTGCAAAATAACTGAAACCTCGGCTTTGAACACTGCTTAAATTAATGTAGATGTTTTTGTAAAAAACAACCGCTGGATTTTAACCAAGGCCTAAATGTAAGAAACAAAAACACCTTCACAACACCCAAACACGTAATGTTACTTTAATACTTCCAAATGAAAAGGCAGAACACATTCTGGTCAAGTACAAGAACGGTCAACCCTAATGTCCTACAATAAGCTAGCAGAGAACAGATTGAGTGATGCAATAGAGAGCAAGAAAGCACAAAGTTTAGTGTATGGCAAAATGACCATACAGTGCTGTAAACATGTTTCAGATCTTTGTTAAAACAGGCAGTTTACTCAATTCAAAAGCACGAGAAATAAGCATGAAAAAAGAATTAATGCTTTAAAGAGTGCATGGTAAAAAAAAAAAAAAAAAAAAAAAAAAAAAGAGAAAAGAAAGTAGTTAGTGACTTTAAATCATAGCCTCAACAATACACCAATGAATAGAGGAACATCTATATTGCTAATCCCTTTAAAAAAAGAGTGAGTTTACGTTATCAGAAGTCTTTCCTGTTGTCTTCAGTGTGGCAGGGCAGATTCCTGTGGCCGGGTCAGACTGAATTAGGACTTGTATAGACAATTAAAGCTGTTGAGAACACGCGACTGAAGGATCAGACTCCACTCATGTCTAATTGTGCAACAGCGAAGATGGAAATACGAGCCGTTTATGGTATTTTATTGAAAGTCCTTTGGCAAGTTTGTAGTTTTGATATCCCGCTCGATTGCTTCTTTAAGTGAGAAAAACTGAAAGTGCCCTGTGATATCCCACTTCATTGCCCCTTATTTAAGAAAAGAGTCAAGCTTCTTCTTGATATTGTCAAATGAGTCCATTCCCATGTAGTCGGCCTGGCCTTGCTCCCATTTCTTCTTCCGTTCTTCTGAGGACATCTGGGATTCGGTTTCTTCAGCAGCTGAAGTACTGCTCTCATCCTTAAATGAAAAATAAAAAACAAGTTAGTGAAACGGAGCAAAACTACTGAAAAAGGATTACATGACAGCCAGAGCACATTCCTTGCACTACATTTTCAAAGCACTGAACTAGTTTTACGTAGCCTTTCCAAATTAATTGCCACAGGCAAGCACACAAAACAGCTCAGATTTTAGAGTAAGAGCAGTAATATTACACCAGGTGCCACACGGTTAACTTAGGACTGAGCTATGAAATACATACCCATATCTGTTCACCCTCAAAAGTGACCATGTCACTGTTCTGGAACTTTTTAAGATCAATTAGAAGACAGAAAAGGATGTATATTATCCAGAATCGGAGCAAAATAAACAAAGGGTGCTTACATAAAATGCATCGTCATGGCAATCCACAATAAATCATTTTATTTTTGATAGAGCTGGACAATGGAAACCCAATTCTAAATGTCGAATCAGAACTCATCCATTTACTACAAGTTCAAATAGGCGAGCGCTGTAAAAAGTTGTTAGCCAATCAAACGGCTTCCTCAGGGTTTTTGACTGAGTGCTCATCGGTTTGTATAATCAACCATACATTTGACAACTCTGAGATGAGGGTATGTTTTGCAAGCTTGCAATATAAAGTCAATGCAATAAAATTTGACTGTAAAAATAAATAAAGTTTTAAATGTCCAACTCTTCCCATTTTATATGAGATATAACAACTAGCGTGCAGTGTAATTGGTTAAATGAATCAAACCAATACGTCCGCTCACCTTCACACATCCGGAGTGGAAGGGCTGGTCTCCATACTGCTCCTGCAGCATGGGCACCACGGCGCTGGAGAACAAGGTCCACCAGTCCAGGAGGAAGGTGGGGTGGGCGGAGGCCTCGCTCACACCGCCTTTGAATTGTTTGGCTTTGGCGTCGTAGGTGTAACTCCATGGCTTGGTCTTCCCCAGGAAATGGACCACCTTGGCATTGCTACCAAATCTGAAATGAGTAACATTTATAAATGATTTTTTATTATAGTTAGCTTTACTAAACTGTGAATTTCTTGTTCTCTTCAAATCATAGCTAGGAGGAGAACTGTACTCACTGTGGCTCATGTTAAACTAATTAACGTTTCACGTCATGGCACAGTGGTGGCATTGACCCGCTTGTATTGGACTACATGACACTACAGTATATAGGGCCCGTTACCAGCCCTACAAATATGTTTTGGCAAACTGCTCGTCTTCATAAATGAACCTGAAGCCGGCCGTGGGGACTTGCTTTGCCGTGTTGCTAGCAGACCTCTTGAGCACGGCCCTCGCTGACAGCTAACGAGTAAGAACATGTTTACCAGCCTCGGTATCCTGATTTGGCTGCCAGGAAGAGGCGTGTTCCTCAGGAGGACAACAGTTCTGCTGCTGAGGGGCAGGAGGATGGGAGGGGGCGCTTAAGACAGCCCGTACAATGAGGCAAACATAAAGGTCCTTAAATAAAGCGCTCTATTTTAGGCGTGGCTTCAGCTGTTGGGAGCTCAGGGTGGATATCCAACCCGCGCCGAGGCCTGCTGGGGGAGAGATACTCCAGAGCCGCTGGAATCTGACTGCTCATCTCGCTCGCAACACGTCGTTATGAAGGGACGACGTGCTCATGTGAGCGAGGATCCGCTTACATTTTGGATTCCCAGCCGATACGGAAGACTCGAGTCACATCGACCGACTGCTGTTGTATAACAAAAGTCTTGTGGCAGTATATACACACACACACACACACACCAAAACATGCCAACTGCTGTGTGAATGTTGGTTAGAAACCCTAGCAGGCCGACACTTACTGCTTGAAAGCGGGAAGGTACGTGTAGATGGCGATGCTGCTGAGGTTGTAGATGAAGGGGAGGTGTTTTGATATGTCAGCTGTTGCCCAGGTGCTGAAGAAGCCATTCAAAACACCTTGGTCTCCTCCTGCAATAGAGGGACAATATAAATCAAACATGACAGAACACACTGTACTTACCAGGAGGTACATCTACAATTCTGCCATTTCAGTTGGGTATCAGAGGGGATAATAACTTTTAAATAAAAAAAACAAACTCTACAACAGTTTGTAGACATTACATACAACCATCATGGATCATGTCATTTACATACACAGACTTATTTCATATTGCTGTGGTTTAAAATAAATAAAGACACCGACAGATCTGAATGTTTTCTAAAAACCATACCTGATGCCTGAGTGAGCACGTTGTGGATGAATATCAATCACAGCAGCTGAACAGAGTGCCGGGACACACGATGTACAGAACATGTCAGTCACAATCTGCACTACTGTTGACACACTGATAACGTATCAGTGTGTCATTGAAGGGCCCTGGATGACTGTGTGATCCACATCGGTTTTAATTGCTATTCTAAAGTGTTTCGATCATATAAGAGAGGACCCAAGATTAGGCTTCCTCTCATTTAGAATATCAGTAATTAAGACAATTCAAACATAAAAAAAAAAAAAAAGTTTAAGGATGAGAAAACTTGGAGGTAAAATGAAACTGGAGTTACTGTGCTTGATGAACATGCAGTGAGGAACTGGCATGGTGTCATAACCGGCAACTTGTTTATGAAATGCAACAGACATGTCGCTTTGACGGTCTTTACGCATCACTACGTCACCGCTTTCAAAGAGTGGCAGCCGACTCAGGCTTCAGTCCAATTATCGGCACACCTGAGACAGTCAGATGAGGTCGGTCAACCGCCTGCTGACGGTCTACACAGGCAGATCAAAAGGTTTTCTAAAAATCATACCGCATGAAGCCTGAGTGAGCGCATCGTGGATGAATATTGATCACAGAAGCTGAACAGAGTGTTGGACACACGATGTACAGAACATGTCCTTCACATTCTGCACTACTGTTGACACACTACTCTCCACTGATAGCAAAATATCAGTGTGTGTCGTTGACAGGCCCTGGGTCGACTGCGTGTATAGATAGATAGATAGATAGATAGATATATATATCTTCATAGTTCTTTGGCTAATCCAGCCCCAGCAGTGAGGATTTATTCAAAGCATCGAGAAAGATTGATTGCCTTTTATCGGCTCACTGACCTCATACTTGTCTCAGTTCAACGTGTAATTCTGCTCGGTAACACTACACACCTTTCAATAGGCTGCAGCATCATAGCTTGCTCGCAGACAGCACGGCTAGTTAGAGTCTTATTGTGTATCAATAGTGAGAAGACATTATTACTGTCAGATCAGTGGCGCCAAATTATTAAATTGCTCACTTGTACATATCGTAAGATCTAGAATGGATTTGCAACATGTCAACAACGTCATCAATGCAATATTATCTGTTATGGGCTGCTGGGCAGGTAGCATGTCAGCTTTTATGCTGAAAATCTGCCTGAAGTGATGGAAACAATTCTGCAGTGAGACTGAAGCCAAACCATAGAGCTGCCAGCCATGAGCAAACAAAAACAACCCAAAATGATACTCTGTACAGAAGACTTTATATCTGAAATAAGTTAAGGAAAATATATTTTTGGAACTCATCTGTACTTAATAGCCCCAGCCATATTTATGACTACTCTAATTTAAATAATAAAACTAAAGCATTAAAAAAAAAAGGTTGTGTCCATAAATAAAGTTTGCCCTCCCGTTGCCTCGGGTCTCGACAGCCCAGAACAATTTGGCTAGTTTTGGACTTTGGAAGCCTTCACCCCGGCAGTGACTTGCATAACAGCAACACTCAGTGCGGGGGCCAGAGATACTTTACATTAAGCAAGTTACACGTCAAGAATACAACCAGATCGGAAGAGGCACCATTAAAGCGTTTCTTCAGTGAAGGACCAGCTAGAAGACATTGTTGACGCAAAGGTAAAACATGACGGCTCAGTGGCTTCAAGAGCTGAAGAGCTTCACCTGGTCACCTGACACGAGCCATCGGACTGAATGTGGCACAAGATGAGACGCTGGCCTGTCAAAGAAGTTTCACACGTAGCGCCCAAGCAGCACAGGGCTGTTCAGTGTTTGAAGCCGCAGACCGCTGCAGTTTAAAATAACGCAGAGATGCCGATTAGTCTGAACCCACAACCTCAACGGGCATGTCAGACTTAATACATGGAGCCGAGTGTCTTCATCTTGAGGGGATGAGCAGCGCTCAGCCTGAATGTGCATTTATAGCCGATAGTTCTGGCAGCAGACATCATTGGAGCCACAGATTGAGATATAGCCTCTGGGTTCAACGGTGTCCCTTTGCCTTACCTCAGCAAATACTAATTAATGTTTGTACATCTTCAATGAACTGCAGAGAGACAGAGCTGCACGTGTCCTCATAGGCGAGTGGAACTGAAATGCAACTTTAACTCATGCCTCGGTGAACATGAAAAGACCCTCCACGGCTATAAATAACGCGGCACCAGGCAAGCAGACGCATCTCATTGATACGAGACACACACATTAGTAAAAAACATGAAATATCACCGACAGGTATTTTTATGAAGATAAAATGCAACAATGTCTCGCAAAGAGTGACAAACGCAGCCAGAATCAGTCGGTGTTGAAAGCACCGGCCACCGTTATGCAAACTAATTGGTTCCACAGATGGAATCTCACAGCGTCAAAGAAAAACAGCTCGTCTTTTAATGTTAGTAAAGGTTCCCCGCTCCCAACAAGAGCCCCAGCTCTTCTCCGCACAACTGCAAGTTCAATCTGGTTTTGTCATTTATTCCACAACCGTTTCCTTAGTTTTGTGGCATTTTGAGCAACGTGAGGAAACTTTGATCAAAGCCCTCTCAGCATATAGGCCGGTCACTTACTAGCTCCTAGTCATCAGAACCTCAGTTATCACATTCTCATGATCAGGTAAGCCATCAATGCAACTTTGCATCATAACTAATGCTGTTGAAAGCTGAACAAAACCGAAGACATGTCAAAACCCAATTACAGTATTGTCTTATAAAGAAATTACAGTAGAGAAAAGCCAAAGATACATTTGAGGTGACGCAGAAAAAGTGTTGCAATTACATAGTGTATCCAGTAGAGAGCATTCACATGTTTCAGTACCCACCCAGGTAAATCATTTTAGGCCTTAATTTGAAATTTGTTCCACATTATGCACTTAGAGCCATCTCAATAATCTTGACATGACCATTTTTCTAGAAAAAAAAAAAAAAGTATTTACAAATGTCTGCAGTTAAAAAATAAAATGACATCCTTGGTTCTGGAGTTACATTTACTAAAACAAGAAATCTGCTGAACACATACAACAGTTCTTAGTTTTGGTACTTGAGGAAGTATGTGATGCTTGAGGTGACGTAATTGTATACTTTGGAACGCCCAAGTGTTTCAGAAGGAAAGCAATAAAGTTCACTCCGAATGAAGGTTCTGTCATGTCAGACGTTTGCTAGTAGCATTTCTAAAAAAGGGCCCATTCAAAAGATTAAGAACTGTTGCTTTATGCAATTTACAAAAAACGCTGTCAACCTTTCTAGACGTGAATGTTGTTTAAATAAAAAAAAAAAAACTGCAGTAGGATAGCGCCACAGCCCCCGACAAGTGTTGATGGTTCCATTCAGCCGCTGACTTGAGATGCTCAGTAAACTCGATACGGAGCCAAAACAACGACCACAATTCAGTTACAGTACGCCTCACGGAGAAGAGCTGCTGAATGTCAAGCACTCTGCAAAACGCCACCCCTCACATTTAGCTTGCACCCCTCCCCAGCGAGTCCCTGAGAATAACTCGGCTACAGGAGAGCCTTGTGTCCGGGCACCAGACTCAATAAAAGGCCTTACTTAGAGCAAAAAATAAATGTGCTCGGTTTAACATCATGTTGCGCAAGGCTGGTCAAAGCATTGATGTTTGCACATGACTGAGTCCTAAAGGTCGGCAAACTTGTTTCCAGCGATGGTAAACCAGAAATGCGTGCAATTCTTTACATACTAAATCATTTCTTGGTAGACATTTGGCAGTGACATGTCTATTTTGAGGGGGAAATGTTACATGACACAAATACATTTGATCTAATACCAACATGCAGAAATAAGCCCAGAAGATAACTGGAAAGTATGTTGTGTGGAAGGAATGTTGGGAAATGCATTAATTCCTTGCCAAGTTAGAAAATATTGATACCACCCTTTATCTTCTACATGTCCATTAAATATGAAGTTACAGCAAGAGTTATTAGCGTAGCAAGAAGATTGGAAAGGGGGGGGGGGGGGGGACGACATGAAAAAGAAAAGCTCATTGCAAGTTCCCAGTGTCAAAAGGTCACGTTGTCAAATTCCTTGTTTTATGCAACAAAACTATTAAAGCTACATCATTTCAGAACACAACTAAAAACATAAATATGTTCTTGACTTACCATCAAAGCTTCCGTGTTCTGTACAATACTGGAGCAGTTTGCCATGAGTCTCCAAAGAAGGACAAAATACAAACACGCCAGAGTTGAAACAGTCAGGCCAGCCAGGGTCGGGGGCAGCAGACAATTCTTCCCTTTCAAACAACTCGTCTATATTTGATAGCACCTAGGAGGCAAAGACAGGAAGTTACAGTACAACTTCTTGAAATGTTCTTGCGTAAGGACACAAAAAAAGCTCAGTTAGTCTCACCAGTGTGTCTGCGTCCATGAAAACACATTTGGAGTAATGCGTCAGAGTCCAGCAGTGTAGCTTGGTGAAGGTGACACCCAGGTCTGGCCTGTTCATCATGGCCAGGTGCGCCACGTCTCCGCTGTCCAGCACATCCACCACCATCACCTCATCGAAGATTAGCTTCAGCACGGCCCTAATGAGTCACAATACTAGAGAATGAGTGGCCATAATAAAAATGTAAAAAAATAAAATCCACATTAAAAAAAACAACAAAAAAAAAAAACATTCCTTCACAAGAAGGCCGGCCGGGTTGGGGTACGGTATCTTACTGGCAAGGCTCTGATATCTGTGGACCAATGAGTGCCACCAGCTTCTTAGAAGTCTTATGGTTCCGGAGGGACTTTCCCAAAACCATGGCTCCCCGAGCATAGCTGTCATTGGTAGCCAACGTCACAAACGCCTGGTCTGTAGAAGAAAGAACAGGCAATGACGATTACGATAATTGATCTGTAATGTTAAAACATAATTACATTTACATAACTTTAAGATATTTGATGGTAGACTTCTGAACTTAGAATAGTTTTTCCACATTAAGTTTGTTTTAACAGCATCTAAAAAAAACGCATTCAAGTTCTTTATAAATTCCTAAAGACACATTAAACAGTTTTCAGAGCCAAAGTACAATATGCAAATTTAAACAATTTAGCTTCAGTTGAGTTAAAGCACAATTGGGATATTGAGTACAAGTAAAGTAGCCATTATTTGACTGGCACTGAATTATCAAGTCTGCCATCAGAAAAATATAGCATATCTGCAATAGTTGAAGCACTAAAACAGTTGCAACTTCAGTATAAAGAAAATGAAAAACACAAGCAGAGTTTCTGCGTTACTGCGAGAGGATAAACTGAAACTATGAAATGCTAAAGTAAATAGTATCTGGGACGGTTGTGTGCCAACATGGATCCCACTTGGATTGTATATCAACACTTTGCAAACTTTACAACCAATACTGGCTAGAGATGGTAACACAGGAGCTACAGAGTATATGGAGAAATGCCCATTCGTGTTGCCAGGAAGAAAAGTTGCTCAGCGACACACCTCCTTTTAATTGGCACAACCCTGAATTATTTATGCACGACGCCTAACACGACACACGCGTTTCATAATTTAAAAAGAGACCACCACAAGTGGGGAGATGGGATATCGCAACACACGGACGCGTCATGTCAGTCATTACGTCATTAGAAAAGAAACCGTCAGAGTTATAGTTAATGGCGCACCTGATAAGGAGGTCCGGTAATTAATTGCATAGACACCGTGACAAATCGACAGGTGCCGCTGTGCTTTACGGCCGGCACATAATATGGCAACAGAGTTTCAGTTATAGAGTTATAGGGGAGAGCAAAGCGCAGGCGGAGACGCAGAGAAAGACAACGTTACTTGTACACGTTACTTAGGACTCGACAACCCCGCTGCTTCACACACACACACACACACACACACACACACAAACTGCAGGCGAGAGACGGGCTGCCATTTTTACGACAGCGACACAGGGATGTTGGACGCCGGCAAAAAGTTCGAGTCTTTTGAAACTTCACTTTTTCTTTTAGAATATGAAAAAGTCGAGACGTTTACGTACCAGCCATAACGGAAGAAGTCGAAGCTATACTCTGAAGCCCGGACTCGGAGAAGCTGCAGCTCAGCGTGGACGGGAGAACACAAAAAAAAGGACCGACTGAACCTACAGAGGTGGATTTATACCAGTATGACATTTGCCAATCGCCGCGTCACGTGACGGTCACCACACACCCACCTGTTCCCGAGCCCCCACCCCCCTAAAACCCGGCTCAACTGTTCACACATTTACACAATGTTCAGGGCAAATGTAGAGGCGCATGTATCATTTAATCATTAGGAACAGACTTTATATTATGTTTTGTACTCATTATATTCATTTTAAACTTGTTTGCAGCTCAACCCCCCAAAAAAAAAAAAAAGAAGTCGACTTGACCTTTCCACATATCCCCTTCCCATCAGGCTGCAGCTCTGACCTTTCAAACAACCGCCACGTGGCTCCCGTGACGGGTGTCATATATACTCTTCATGACGAAGTGGAGATGGTGGTGATGCTGTAATGCGGCGCTGCGATCAGGAACAACATGTTCCATAATGTTGGGTGCAGTTGTTTTCTTTTGTCGCCATCTTGTGGAGAAAAGTTCAATATTATATCACGACAGAAACGAGACAGAGAAGCAGCTCCCCGGGCCTCTTGAACCTTGTTACACAACAGTGAATTATTTTTAGTTGGTCTCAGTAGATCTCTTTAGTTAATTCTCAACCCAAATGGTGTTTTGGGCATTGTTCTTCTATGAGGGGCTGGGGCATAATCAGCTCTATTTGTTTTTATTTGTTCATGTTCAAATAAAAGGAAAATATTAGTGGGTGCATGTAATGAGTGATTTTTAAATGCAAATTTAATGGAACATTACCTTTACTGCACTCAGAATAATACGATAAGAGGCAACAGTAGCTCAGTCCTTGGGGACTTGCCTTGGGAGCCGGAGGGTCGACGGTTTAAGTCTCCGGACAGACCAGAAATGACCAGATGGTAGCTTGAGAGATACCATACTGCCTCCTGGGTACTGTCAAATTGCCCTTGAACAAGGCACAGAACCCCCCTCACCCCCTCACCCCACACACAATGTGCAGTGCCCATTGAGTAGTTTTCTTGGTGGGGAAATTGAGAAACTTTAGTTGATACATTTGCATTTGTCGTAACGTTTCAAAAGCAATCGCTGAATTTTGACCGTCCGCCACAGAAATGTGTGCCTGTGCAGTTAAACTCCCTGCTGATCTTTGGCTCCTTTATTTTCTCTGAATGCTTGACAGAGTGGAGGCGCTGCCAAGGAGTTACTCTGTGGGAGTCACGTGCTGTGCCGCCGGACTAAAATCCTTGACTGATACCCCCACCCTCCCGTCCTCCACCACTGGAACTATGCCAGAAGAGCGAGGAGGATCAACAGGGTTCAAAGGGGTCTGGTACAGTAGATCAGTGGGCTGCTGTGATCCTTGTGATGCCTTGTTCTTGATTGAGAAGCAGGTCAAGCGCGTATACGCTGACTCGTTCTGGGCAACACACTGGATGGCTTGCTTTGTCAAAGTGAAGTCTCTCACTGTGTTTTCCTGCATCATGAAGCTCATTATTGCACAATTTCTGTCCACACAAGTTTCCTGACCCATTAGTGATGGGCTGTGCAGTGTAAGCATTATTTTATTCACCATATATACACTGTTTCTTGGATATTTTCCTACAAATGAAAAAGGTTTAGTCCATCAGACACTTTATTATCATATACACATTACATAAAAAAAATTATTCAGTATGTGGGGATGGATCATTGATTTTATTGTTTGCACTCATCTTGACATTCTGTCAAGCACAGCAAGGAAACATGGCGGGTGGTGCCCGTATCCATGGATACAGGCTGGAGATGGCTGAGAGGTTGGAGGGGCTGGGGGCTGGTACAGAGGAGCTGAGTTGGCAGGGGTCCTGGCAGTCTCATTCTTTAATAGAGGTTCTTCTGCACGTAGGCGGCGATGTACTTGACGGCCAGCATGGTCTCCTCGCATGTGGGCTTGATCTGAGACTCGGGCAGCAGGAAGCCGTAACGGCCAGTGTCGCGCAACTCGAAGGTGAAGGAATACTTCACTCCCAGGTCGTAGGCCCAGTCATCAGAGCCTCCAGCTGCGGGGTCTGAAGGCAGATAAGGAGAGAGGGGGGGATATTCAGAGTGGGATATGCTGATGACCTGGAACAGCCTGGGTGTGTTTTTATACAAAAACTGCCCAAAGAATCCTTTGTGTGCTTGAAATAGCTTTTTTCATCACAGGTAATATGTTTTGTTGCCTCTGAGGCCATGTCTCTCAAAAGAGGGCAATGCATCATGATCACATCATACTGCATGTCATTATAGGTTTGAAATAGAATATCAAGGTCCCTCTAATACACTATTTCTCCATGGAGACCAATGCAGCTGTAATATCCTGCTGTACTTACAGATGGTTGCAGCTCCAGGTCCACTGGTGTAGCGAGTGCCATACAGTCTACGCAGAGCAGCAGAGGCTCCCTCAGCAACCTTCAGCTACAATACAGAAAATAAACAGAAGTCAGAAGGACCATTCAGAATGATTTTGACCCGACACAGTACTGATATATTCTCATATCCTATTTAATAGTTTGAAATCTGAGCCTGTTTTATTCCTGAATCAACCCTCTTACACAGCATCAGACACCATGGAACATATCTCAGTCTAAAGTTAGCTGACTTTAGCCACCGTACGGTCCTGGTTGTACCAGACCATGTGAGGTAGTAAAGAAAAACAGCTGACTTCAATAACAATGGGAAACACTGTGTTCATAATATTGAACTCTTGATTTAGAAAGGTACGATTGTGCTGTTCATTCCTTTGAAAGGTTCTTAAAAAACATCTTATTCTGGTATTCTGGTACAACTATACAAATCCAGTTTGTTGTAAGGAAAGCAAATATTTGTTGCTTTCCGTGCAGCATCCACCTTCCATTACACTTCGTTTGACAGCGTTTACTTTACTGATACCACCGAAAATAGTAAAAAGCTTCAGTGAGTTCCAACAGGAAATGAAACCCCCGGAGAAATGCACAAGCAGGAAATTATATTTCTCCTAGAACAGATGAGTTATGACGGATCCCCGGAGTTCTTTTGTTCTATAAAATGTCAGAAGAGAGCTTACATTACGAGCCTCGGTTAGTGTGAGAGCCGGAGCATGCGTGTGCGTGTTAACTGTACACCCCAGTGAGAGGTAAAAGAGCCAGGAGAATGAGGCGAGCAGGGAGTAAATAATTTGAAGCAGGCAAGAGTGGCCTTTATATAATACTCATAATAGGACTGGGTTCAATTATTACTGAAGCTTTCAGAAACACCTCTTAGAGAAATTAAAATCAGCTTCTATTATAGTCACAGTATATAACAACCTTTGGTCTGAAAGTGTTGATATTCTGCCCTGCTTTGAATTGAGTTGCACTCACAATGCTCCAGCATTATGAAGATATTTTCCTTGCTATAGTTTTCATCTATGGAGTGCAATACCTGTAGGATGTAATATTCCAAATCTTCTATAATGAACCATGAAGTGACACTTCTTTTACTTTTAAAACGTGTGATAATCCTTATGAAGCGCCAGATTTACCCTACATTCAACACACCTGATGTCTGATGCAGTTAATCTATTGTTATTGCGTTCTCAATGCACATGTTTCCAGCAAGGCGGTATACACAAGGCTGCCACACCAGAGCGTGGCATGTGACACCCTCATGATGAATAATTATATACTCACTGCGACTGACCAAGCACGCTAGTAAATACTGTCCCTACTCAGTGGTATGTCCAACACACCGTTTACAGCAGATAATGATGACTTACCAGCTCGGTGTGGTCCGCAGCAAGCGCGTAGGTGTAGGAATAGGGGAAGAGCAGCAGCTGGGAGTAGGAGTGCATGGTGAGATAGGCCTTGATGACGGACTTGTTCCTGCGGATGAAGTCGGCAACGTTCTTGACCTCGATCTCAGACTCAGGTTTGTACCCGCAGAAGGTGTCGCTGCAAGGGTTGTTGGAGGCTCCGATTTCTGTGATGGAAGTTAGATTTCTTGTTTACTTCTTCAAATGCATTGTGAACAGGCTTACAGGCTTAACGGCATTACATTGACTTGAGGAGTACTATGCACTGTGAACACTATTCATATATGGTTCAGGAGGGGGTTTGGGAAAATAACCCTAGAGATGTCATAGTGATGTCATAAGGTGCCCTCTCTTTCAGGTTCAGACCGCACATTCATAACACATCTTTGAATCGTAGCCTTAGGTTTACAAAATTAGGATTTGAAAGATGTGGATTTTTTAAATAAATGATGATACCAAGTTGTATTTTGAGAAATAAAGCGTTCAAGGTTATTGGGCTGTGTCAAAATATCTCGGCCTGTGCTGCACATATTTGGACAGTTATAAAAAGATTGTTTCACATATACTCTTTTGGAAGTGCAATATAAAATAGCTGGATTACCCCTTTAAGATATACAGTAAACAAGTTGCACTTACTGCACCAGCCAGCGTTGAAGTTCCTGTTGGGATCGGCACCAGTGCAGCTGGATCCAGACTTCCTGGAGCGAGTCTTCCTCCACATCCTGTTCTAAAGTCCCCCAGTGGAGAAAATAAACACGTTAGACATGCATTTAACAAATCAACTAATGCTTTAATATAAACAAAACAGCATGGTCTCTATTAGATTGGACGATATAGGTTAAAAGATGGCACTTACGCTCTTGTGGGTGTAGTCGTAGCCATCAATGTTGAAGACGGGCAGGACAAAGACATCCATCTGGTCGAGCAGGCTGGTCATCTGAGAATCACTGCCGTAGGTGGACAGAGCCTGAGGAAAATTGGAAAACAAATAGTCAACAGTGGGTGTTTGTAGGCCTATACATGCTTGTCATGCCTATCCAGGTGTCTTCCTTACCTCTTTGACAAACCACTGGCAGAAAGCAGGAGAGATCCACTCCCTCGCGTGGATACCACAATCCATGAAGATAGCGGGTTTGGTGGAGCTTGATTTCTTACCGATCTGTGGTTAGAAGTCAGAAAACATTGAGACATAATCGGTGTTATACTTATCCGTAACTTTGCAACAAGAGGGACTGATATAGCAGGTAAGTCTTGTAATACCTTGAGGACAGTCATGGGGCGTCCCTCGTAGGTGTTTCCAATCACCTGCTTGCTGATCAGATCGGAATTGGAGGCGGAAACAGAGGCAATCCAGGACTGGACCTGAAATGAAAGAGGTGGAACTTAAGAACAGGGAATAGTGGTTCGGTCAGGATAGAGATGGCGACTGATAATCCTTTTTACTCTTACGTTGTCCCAGTTGTTGTACTTGGTGTAGCTGTGGGCTCTGGGAGAAGGCTTGTTGTTGGCCTGGCCATCAACAGCAGACTGCAGATCCTCAATCAGGATCCTGAAGAGGAAGAAAAAAATATATGAATTTGAAATGCAGATTCAATTTAATTCAGTTTATTATTTAGCATCTTTGTCTCGCGACCTACTCGTGGTCGATGTCATTCTGCTGCAGGAAGGTGGACACCATATCCAGGTACATAGCAGGCACACGGATGTCCACGTCGATGTCGACGTTCACCAGCTCAGAGCTCTCGGGGCTCCAGAAGTCCACCTGCAGATGGCGCCACAGTCAAACACTTGAGCACGTAAATCCAAATTCAAGCTTCTCATTTGACACACTGTGATGAGCTGGAAGACGCTCTTATTGTGAAGTGGGTAGGGAACGCCAAAGAAACAGAAATATAGAAAGTATTTGATCCAAGTGTTTAAAAAAAGTTGCAATTAGATATTATTTGTGAACACATTACATCCCTATAGTGAGGCCAGATAGCAGTATAAGGTGTGTGGATCTGTGAGAACAAGCTGTGTGTTACCTCGATGCTCTCGGTCAGTTGCTTAATGAGAGTCACATGCTCCTCAATCACGGGCTTCAGACGGAAGACTTTCTCTCTAAGAAGAAAACAAAAAGATAGGTCTTGAAAACAGTAAAATAGCCATAGTGTTATGGTTCAACTTACATGGCAGTCTCTTTACTACAGTAACACAATACTCTAGCTCTATTTTAGCTGCACACACGCTGGCCTTTCACAAGAATGAAAGTTTTTGTAATTGAATGGTTTATATTATTCATTACACAAGGTTTATAACTATTATTTGTTATGTATTATTCCTGTTTTCAACTAATACCATTATACGCAAACATTTAATTGCTTGTGCAGCAGGGGGGGGGGGGGGTAGGGTACTGGTTTGTACAATAGGGCCAAAGTAACTTTGAGCAAAGGATCAACTTCATTATTTCTGATGGCAAGTTAATTATATTAAAACATATACAGACCTAAAGCTGACGGTACTCTCTTGGTTCACAGAACTAATATCACACACTATATTACATAGCAGACAGGTCAGGGGTCCTTGTACAGTATGTCATCGTTCTTGCTTAATGCAAAGGCCTGATTCACACTCCAATTCATACACTTGTATAGCAATAGTGTGTCACATCATTCACAAATCTGTAATGTACTTTTTTCAGAGCAGAAACTGGATATTTACCCCTCAAAGCGAGTGATGTCAGCCAAGGCAAAAGCCACCAGTCCGAGAAGCAGGAGGACCCTCATTTTGTTGGTGAGACTGAACTCGCCACTCTACAGCATTTATAACCCCGACCTGCCGCCCATCCACCAATCACCGCCTGTGATGCAGCAGCATGTTACACTTCCTTCCCAAGGGCCACCAGATATTTTTAGGTGCTACGTGGAGGAACGGGGCCCTCCATGATGCATGGTTGATGATTAATAGATGCTCGACGTGCTGGAGCAAGTTTTCACTCAATCACTTGATTTTCCACCTTCATAACATATTGTTATTTCTGGATGTTTTGGTGACTAAAGACATTACTAATCAGGATGATTGGACTCTTTCACTGTGGGGCAGGTGTGCTGCGTTATATCAGCGTGATATTTAACAGTGAAAGATTGATATCATGTTAATAATTCACATCTGATGAAATACTGTAGTGTATATAATCCAGCGCCTCCTGAATCATTTAATATAGACAGTTGTAGTCAAAGAGTCTCTGCCAAAAAAAGACAAAAAAGACCAAACCTACATTAAATATTTAAAGATGAATTTGACTGATATCAAAATATTATGATTTTCATTATTAATAAAAATCTAGAGATGTTATTAATATTTAAAATTATTTTAGCCGTGATAATCGTGGGGTGAACATCAGATATTGGAACTGCTCTATTATGTTGTGGTATGAAAAAACAACATTTAGTTTAGTTTGTTTTTACATTTTATTCATATTTTCACATATTCACAAACTGTACACATACAGAGTAGAAGAAAAACAAATCTAATACCACAAAAACAACCACTAGAGATATTGACAATGATTAGCCTGGAGTGTTCGTGCAGTATCTTATTTATACAGCGTGTTACTCCCAGACGAGGGAACATTTCATCATTTTAAAGTTATTTTGCGAGTACTTGAACACATTCAGCATGCAGCTACGAGTCATCATTGCCCAATATGTCACACTGATTTAAACTCACATCACATTTTTGCTACACTTTTTCAAATTGTTCCATATGTACAGTTGCTGGCCGAGCATGCATGAGTGGCTTATGATTTTATATATATATATATATATATATATATATATATATATATATATATATATATATATATATAATTATAATGTTTGTCTTTCTTTATTTTCTTTGCTGAGCACTTGATCGCTCGTCCAACTGGTGAGAGACCTACTGAGTGGTTATCACAGGACTATATATTACGACACAGTATCCTTAAAGCGCCAAAGCGCCACACTCCTGCAGCACATGTGTATCTTTTATACATAATGAGATAAGTGATCTGTACATATAGTGTTTTCTAGCATTCATATAGTTCATTCACAGATTTTGTTTCTACTTCAACGGCTGTTTTTTTAAAACACTAACGTTCACATGCTTGGAGAGATGTTCCAATTGAATCATTATTCTGCAGATAAGCATTGTACAAGGGAGTGAATTTATATTGGACTTGCTCACAGAGGGGCATATAGGAATACAACGTTTCAGTGCTTTGTAATACAGTTGGGGGTTTAAAAGCATGGAATGTCTCCATCCCCTTAACCGCAAACCAAAAAGAGTGGGGAGAGTAAACCTGGACTCTTTTTCTTCTTCTTTCTTCTCACTTCACTTCAGAAGAGGCCTTGCTTTTGGCTGTGAGGCTCAGTCCCTCAGAGGCACGAAAAGAGAGGGCGCTCATCTTGGAGCTGATGCTCGGGTGAGACACTCTGACTCCATTCGGCGAGCAGCGCAACAGCCGCAGCAAGTTTTTGCGAAAGTTATTGCCAACGAAGCCGTACACAATAGGGTTAACGCAACTGTTGAAGTAGGCGATGCAGATAGTGAAGGGCATGGCGGTGTCAATGATCTCGATGATGGTACAGTTCTTTTCCGGTGACAGCTGGGTAAGCATATGCATCAAGTGGAACACCTGATGGGGCACCCAGCACAGGAAGAAGGCCAGGACCGCTGCTGCAAGCATGCGCAGTACCTCGTCATCCCGCGAACGGGAGCTTTTCTGGATTTGCCTGGCGCCCACCAGTGCACGTCCGATCAGGCAGTAACAGGTGATGATGATGACAAAGGGCACCAGGAAGCCCAGCAGGCTTTTCATCAGGCTGAGTGCCAGCAGGAGCTCCTTCAGAATCACGGTGTTTTCAACGGTGGGGTGGAGAATGCCACACACTGTTGTGTAGTTTGTGATGTGGTGGATGTCCCTGATCAAGGCCGTGGGCACACTCAGCACAAAGGCAAACAGCCAGATCACCACGCAGGTGATGCGTGCGTACAGCACGGTGCGCAACCTGCGAGACCGCATGGGGTGGACGATGGCGAGGTACCGGTCGATGCTGAGCGCCGTGAGGAAGAAGATGCTGGTGTAGAGGTTAAAAATCACCAGCCCTGCACTGGCCTTGCACAGGAATTCCCCAAAGGGCCAGTTATAGCCCGTGGCGGCGAAGGTGGCCCACATGGGCAGAGTGATGAGGAAGGTGAGGTCAGAAACGGCAAGATTGAGCACAAATATGTTGGCCACCGTCTTGAGCTTCATGTAGCAGTAGATCACTGCCACTACCATACTGTTTCCAACAATGCCGATGACAAAGTTACAGCCGTAGACGATGGGCACCAGGGTGAAGATGAATTCATGGCTTCCTGACATGCCACACGCCAGAGATATCTCGTCCGTCATTCCCGTCGTTATATTCCGCATTTTCCCTTTTTTTAGTGCCGGATCCTGGGACTTTTAAACAGGGGGCCCTGTCGGCAGGGTGCGTCTCTGGTGACTGATACAGGCCTTGGGCGAGGGCCTCAGCGAGTCCTATAAAAGAAACACACAAAAAAATGTCACAGGCAGTCTAGGGTAAGAGCCATCATTACCGCTGGCATGGCCCATAAACGCTAATCCACACGAGCGCCAATGAAAGCGCTCACCCTACACCAGCTCATTAAAGACCTGCACATTAAAGCCATCCTGACGCTTTATGTTATTTCGGTAAAATAAGAAGCCATGAAAAACAGATGTTGTATGTTATTCAATATTCCAAAAATGTCCTTTGAAACATCATTATTCAGACAGTCTGCGTTCTCCCTTCCCCTTTAAATCGTCTCTCGGCTAATGAATGGCAACAGTAAAACAGTGCAGTGTTTATCAAATGGTCCGTCCATCTGGGTGGACTGTCAGCACCCGGAAGGAGAACATTTATGCCTTGTGTTACGACCTTTGTTAATGAAGACTGCATGGCGAAGTGCGAGGGGGGATAACAACGCCATTAAACACCGAGGTACCGAGGGAACTGAAAGGAGGGAGAAGCGTTGAGTTTTCCAGTCACTGTAAAAGACATGTCACGTTACAAACCCTTGGTGTGCTGAGATACATCGTAACCAGCATGAGAACTTCTAATCAGCACACACCTAAACAAACAGGACAGCAGGGATTCGGCTCTGTGGAAACTTTGCTCTGTGAGAAAATCAAACCTGCGTGCAGCGGAAAAATTGCCCCGGGGCTCGTTTTTGCTTCATTTGTACCAGCAGAATGTGAAATGGGAATAAAAAACAAATTCTCCTCTTTGTTGAGAGTCTTTATGTTTAATAGAATGGCTTAGTGAGTGTCATTAGTGGGGCTAATGTAATCATATTAGCATAGGCCTCATATATTCTATTACTATAGCTGCAAAGATAGTTTCTGTTCCTAATTGCATGAAAATTACAACATGTTTGCGGTTGCATTACAACCGAACAGATGTCAGGGAAAAGTGAGCGGATAATACACCGATAAAAACCCCCACAATTTTCTCCTTTTTATAATATGAAGTTGACTATATTGTCAGATACAGATGAAGATTACTACTGTTTTCACAATAAAAATGTAAATCCTCCAATTACCAGTTTCGCTAAACTAAGCAGGCGTTTTGCCACAAGATGGCATTCTAGCCTCAACATTTGACTCTTTCCATCTCACAGACACATTGTGCATCCAAAAAAAGGTAAAGTTGCTTTTTGCATGAATCCAGTTGCCGCCCCGACACAATTAAATGTACCTTCAAAAAACGTGCCTCTATTAGTTCCTATTGACCTCTGGTTGGCATTAAGGTAGAACTAATTTATCTCCTCGATATCTCCTCATTTTCCACTAGGATTCAGTGGATGAAGTCTTTGAAAAAACCCATGTGTGCAGGAAAGCAACCCCTGTATTAGTTGCAGATGTGGGGATTATTGAGTGTGGAAGACGGGTGCCAAGGGGAACAGAATAATGAATTATATCTGCGGTGCAGTCGGTATGGTAAAGCCCCAACACAGATGTCATTTGCCTGGATTTACACTACACGTGTTTTCTCACTATGATTGAAATAGAGAGTAATTTTAAATTATACAGAAGTGAGTGACACAACACGTATCAGTTTCACAGTTTGGGGATTTAAAAATGGTGAAGAAAATCTTTTGTTGGTGAGACGAGTTGACACAAAAGGAAATATGGGTGAAAACTGACACCACGTCATTTTTACGGTCATTTTAACCGCCAGTGTTTTTCCATGAGGGAGATGCTCAAGGCGAGTTGACGTGTGTGGGTAGTGAATATAAACAAGGCTGAACGTTATTGCTGCCTATATATGTAAGTGAGCCCTATAATAAAGGTGAGGTGGCACAGACAGAAGGTGACTCGGAAGCAGGTGATTTAGTAGGGCTGCGTCCAGTGAGCTCTCGCTCGGGAGTAAGATGGCACATTACTGAATGACAGCCATAAACCCCGGGTGACCACAGACAGGAAGGTAAACACCTACTTCACAAGGTCCACGACCACGAGCAAGCTGCATCCTCTCGGACGACACAATGGCCTCCGAGGCCCTGCGCGGTTTGAAAACACACGGCTGCTTACATTGAACGATAAAGTCAGGATGAGGAGGAAGTTTGGGGACATTTCTGCTCCCCAGTGAAGAGGCCAACTTCTGAATGTCACAGTAGTGACAGCATTCCATTTATAATGCTATTTCTGGGGTATGTCAATGCAGACCCCTTACAGGGATCATGGGAATTTCTAAACCTAGGAAAATTAAAAATCGCAGCAGAGTTGGAGCGCATGCGGAGAGAGCCGTGGTTCCAGTCAACAGAGCTATCCGAGACGGCACTCGGCCCGAGCGCCCGGCCGCTCTGACATGAGCACCACCATCTGGCTGCCCATACACAGAGCCACTAAAGCGCCTGGTTGATGGAGTTAATGATTTATATCAGCCCATTATGAAGTGAGTTTCATCTTATGGGGAGCATGCCACCTCAGCCTCCCAGCTCATGATCATCTTCTCGTTTAGGCCTCGTCTCAGGCCTGTTTGGCAAACAGAAGGTTTTGCAACAGTGGGCCTCTTCTGTGTCTTTAAACACGTAACTGGAATACCAATTTATTACCTAGCGTCCCACCACTTACAGTCAAACATCAGCTTAATTTGTCATGATTACACCTTGTAGAGTAATAATACGGGTGTTTAAATCCTGGCCCGAGCCTCCCGCACTTCACTTCGTCCTCTGTCTCAACTTACTGGGTCTCACTTCAGCTGAAGAGTTTTTGAAGGGGGAAACTTGACCAAGAGGGAACTCATCGACTACTAAAGTAACTCCTAAATGTTAACGTTGGTGTTTGATTGCAATGAAAATAAATGAACCGCTCCAAACCACAGCACACTTCTCCATTAAAAACCGTGTGCATCTTATCTGTGTTCAAAAAGAGAAAGAGCAGAAGAAGTTGATGAAGCGCGTGTGTGTGTGTGTGTGTGTGTGTGTGTGTGTGTGTGTGTGTGTGAGTGAGTGTTTCCATGAACTAAATGAAGACTTGACTTCTGCTTGCCAGACAGAGGCTAATGGAAATATTGGCTTCAAAGACCATGTCTTTATTTTTCTGTTTACAATACTGCACTTTCATGTCACAACTAAGCAGCGCAGACGTCGGCCTCTAAAGCTTCCCTTCATTTCCTGTACTTTATGAAATATGCAACTTACCACGCACAACACATTCGATTATAATAACATCACACATTATTAATACTTTTCTCTCCTAGTTAATTTTAATTATTGAGATTGTTTGTTAGAGGATTATTTCACTGCACAACCTGAAATATATCAAATAACACATTGCCTGGTTCTCAAGAGGAGGGTGTGTCTCCCACATAGAAACATCAGGAGGGAAACTAAGCACCTATAAAGTGAAACGCTCTTGGTTAAAAGAGTGTGATGTGGAGCAGCCTTCACTCTGAAGCCACAACTTCTTTTCCTCATGTACATTCTCCAGCATCACTCCATATGATCTTCGCCATTTAGACGCCCTCTCTCGCTGACAAGGCTGAACTTGACATGCCACCTGATATTCAGTTTCTTTCCCCCCCACTGTTCCACACACTGCCACCCCGATTCTTCACCATTTCCTCTCTTTCCTTCCTGCCTCGGTATTGACTTCTTCGTGAAATTAGAATGTCCAGGGAGCGCAGAGCTACTGTTTAACAGGAAGTGGATCCTATGGGGAAATGAGACAATGTCAACTTTACCATTGACTCCATCCTTCACTTTCTAAAATTAGCACAATGCAGTTTTGGATTCTTCCAAATCCCAACTGCACAGTACGGTTGTTTTAATAAAGGCTCTGCCCACATGGGACTTTCACATGAACAAACAGCAACAGCAAGTGGCAACCATCAAGTCCGTGAATACATTAAATATGTCATTTGGGTTCATGCGTTCGCCACATGTCCGTGCTTTCAAGTTAACTTCAGCAGTTATCAACAACGGGCTTAAGAGTTAAAAAACTTTTTGTGCTGGTGTTGGAACATTAAAACCAGATTAAAGCAGCCACAGTTAACATCTGCTCATCCAATGAAAGAGCCTGTTACAGAAAGTTGAAACAGTTTATAGACTTAGACCGCCAAATATATATAGTTTCTAAAGTTGGTGAAACATGTTCCTGAAGGTGAGGTAATACGAGCTCTTACCTGTGGTGCTGAATCAGGAGGCTGCTGATGCTTTCAGAGCGGGACAGACCGAGGGATAGAAAGACCACCTCAGTGTGCCAGTGGCTGCCTCTGATTTAACTTAACTGGTGGAGCGAGACGAGCAGGAATACCGTCTGACACACAAACACTCCCCCCCCACTACCCTCTCCCTTTCTTTCTCTCTCTCTCTCACTCTCTCTCTCTCACACACACACACTACAGTGATGAATGAATTACACTGGAGCCACTCAGTTACGTAGTGTCCAACCATTTCTTTCTATGGCCAACAGCCTGCGCACACAAACAGACACACACACAAGATCTCTTACACAATAGCACCTCCTCCTCCTCCTCCTCCTCCTCCTTCTCCTCCTCTTCTCCTCTTTCCACCACACTCCCTAAGCACCATCTCCCTCTCCTCTCTCCTAATGTCTGCTTTTAATCACTCACTTTCTCATTCATTTGAAATGTATTGCCGCCACTGACAGGCCGTGCTGATTAAAGCGTCAAACCCAAGCCTGTTGAACATCTTTTGAGGGTGTTCAATTCAGCGTTACGGTTTAATTAACCAGCCACACGCATGCACAGACAGCACTTTGTTTAATCTTACTTTAATATCGCAAGCAAATTTCTTCCTGCACTCACGCTCATCTTTTATCTGTCTATTGTCCTTTGCACAGCATGAAAGCAACGGTCCGGCTTTGCCTGGGATTAGACCTGTCGACACACTTTATTAATAGCTGCCACAAGCTCGGCCTTGCCTTTCATCGGGGGAATACAGAGGGGGAGGAGCCGGAGAGATGGGTACCCTCTTTGTCTTTCAGTCCTCGCCGGCCTTCCTCAGAACATCGCCCTTTTTCCAGCGGGATGCAGTTGCTACTCATGTGTTGAACTTTGTTTTTCAAGAGGGGGATGCACAGCCGGAGTGTTTGAGGGCGCATGTGCATGTCAGGGTGATTGAGCTGACAACTCCTCACAATCAAGGCGGCTTTGCTGAGGCTATTTAAGTGTGACAGAGGCACTTGCTAATGAATGCGACTGTTAAAACTGTGCCACAAAGAATAATTTTAACGCGGGATAATGGGAAGTGTGCGCAAGGGAGGAATTTAAAGCCTGCACTTACGTTTGTGTAATCAAGCTGTAAATAAGAAGGCATTTCTATTTTTAGCGACCGCAAACATCGATCAGACACTCCTTGGCTCTATAGATATGTGTCTCTCACCACTCTTCTGTTTCTCAAGGTCCTGACAGGTGTTGAGAAGTGGGTCACATCCTCACCTCTCCGCCTCAGTCCAAAGCCACTATCGCATCTGTCATGGCGATGGATAGTGATGGATGAGGCAGCATGGCTGTCATCCTCTAAATCCCCTCAGTTTCAGTGTCTGCAGTGTTGACGGTAAAGAGAGCCATCACCTGGGTAGAAGACAAACAGGGAGAGAAAGGAAAAACAAACACTTTGGGCTAAGTGAAGGTCCTGTTTGGTGGCTTTTGCTCAGTCGGGTGTGACCTAGTCATTTGAGAATGATCACATTTACCAAGCTGTCCACGGCTCACAGCATCTCGGAGGTCACCCGGGGTCAAAAGGCAACACGTACAAAGACCTGGGAAACCTTTTTTGAAAATACATGACACATGCACCACAGGGCTCTTCTGTCTTCAGGAGCGGCAGGTTGCAGAAAGGAGGACGGTCTCTCGCTTCATCTGAAACACGGCAGCAGAGACAGTTATGCCTCCGGGGGTATTATGCTCCATTATGTCTTCAATTACTGTGGCGATGAGAATCATCCATTAGGCAAATGTTATCTTATTGCGTATCCTGTCACAGCAATGAGCACCCGTACGGTATCAAATCGCCTGCGCCGTCTTGGTCTCGCTGCTTCAAGAATTATCAACAATCTATATCTGACCCACGAGGCCTCCCAGGAAGTGAGGAGAGAGTTATGCATCAAGCTCCAAAACTCCACTGCCTTTTTCCAGAAAACAAATAATTCTCAGTCGAGGACAGGATGTTGTTGCAACACCCCGCACCATAACGCTGATTTACAAGCAGAAACAGATGTTGACAAAAGGTCCAGGGGGAAGGAGGAGGGGGAGGGGGGGGATAGAGAGAGAGAGAGATATGACACTTTAACCTTTCTAGAATGGAGGTGGTGTTTATTTCAGCTCACGGTTGGTGACAAAGTAAAACTCCCTGTAATAAACTCCATCATACGCTGAAAAAAACCTGACATTAATAACCATTTCTCTCTGACTTTATGTTATGCAACACTTAGGAACCTGATGCAACCCAAATCCAAGGAATATCTATCATCTATTGGGTAATACATCATATCTGGGTGAATAAGTACAAAGGTGTCATGTCGGGGATTCATCTGAAATGCTCATATTGACGCGTGGTAGTGGGCGATGCTTTTGCTCATCAAGTTACTCTAACATGATAAGCTGCATTAGCACTTAGGCGGTGGTAGGATGAATTGATGACCCAGGTAATTACCGGTAGCACCCAGCACTGCGGGTAACGACGGACCTTTCGCACCAGAGCAACACGGGCACTCAAATGCCGAACCGTCACACAGCCACCTGCCGCAGAAACACAATACTGTGAGATCCGGAGACCTCAGTTCGTCGTAAACTGCTGAACTCTATGGATTGAAAAGAAGCTGAGTCATCTCTCATTCCTGTGTTCACATATTGACACGTTGCTATGTGGTTTCCATCAAAAATCCTTGTGTGAATTGATTGCATTTAAACTAGTGTCGAGGGGCCAATACAAATATCAAGAACATGAGCTGCATGTTTCCATCCTCACATGTTAGCCATTAGTTTCTGTTGAAAAAGTTAAACTTGGCTAAACTGCCAAACCTCTTACACAAGAAACATATCTCTTCCGCATAGAGACATCGAGGTGCAAAGCGAGACGGGCCGACATGTTGTCTTAATGAGCATCATCTTTTCTCCCTTTTCAAAAGGCTGTCCATCTTGATCTTGTTCTTGTAGAAAGTCTCACCATGGAGGAATCGTTGCCTCATCGTTCCCACATGAATGGTATTCGTGAACCGGTTTCACAACAGCAGGTGGAACTAATAACATGATGGATGTTCCAGCAATCACTGCAATGAAACGCAACACTTTATAATGTTATTAGACACACCTGTGTTAAACGGGTCAGAACGTTTGTTGGGAAAAGGGTCGGTTCAACTTTCCCTTTTAAGGTACTTCGAGGGTTTCGACTCTTTGACGTCCACGGAGTAACACAAAAAGGCACAATCTGGGGCTCGGTGAGCAATAAAGCCAAATCGATAAAAAAGTGAGAAGATAAAGCAGTGCAGCTAGGTTACGCTTAATACTAGCATTACTGCATCACACAATTTTCTGCAACATTACTTTCCGCCTCCCTCATTCTTGCATTGGCACTAATGAGAAACAATGATGCTAACTCTGCCCCTAAATAGCGCCACGAACACTTGGGTTTCAATGAAAATAAGTAGGTTTGGTGCTCCCTCTTGCTGCTTCAGGCGCATTTAGTGCTAGTTTAATTGCTCTCTTGCAGGTCTGCTTTTGGCTTACGCCTTGGTTTTTGCAGGGTTTTCTCTCACAATGTTTGCATATATTTTAATTGTGATATAATGTGCTGGTTTTTTTCTGAGCTCGGTTATTACTTTCGTATGTGATTCATGATAGTAAAGTTTCGTGATGTGGATTTTCAAACGGCCTCTTTCCCAAATCTCCAAATGTGGCCGGTTGGTCAGTGTCCCTCGGCGAATATTACATTACATTACATTACATTACATAACTTTTAGCTGACGCTTTTATCTAAAGCGACTTACAATAAGTGTATTGGACCATGAGTACAAACTCAAAACAACACAAATCAAGAAAGTAATGTTTCTTTAAGAAAGCCAAATTACAAAAGTAACATAAGTAATACCATGAGTAATACCATGAGTAATACCATAAGTAAGTGCCACTAAAGCGCTAACACGTTTTCATTCAAGATATAGTCAGAAAAGATATGTTTTTAGTTTCTGCCAGAAGATGTAGAGACAGTCTTGATTTATTTGAGTGTTTAGTGTGGTGTTATCAATGCAGCACGCTTTTAATGGACTCCAATATCAACGCCGGTGTCATTATAGCCGGTCAGAGAAACTGCCATAGTATAAAGAACAGAATAGTCCACACAGCGCTGCTGGGAGTGGAGGTGGAAGAAGGCGTCAAACAAACACGGTCCTTTGTCCAGAAACCACCGATACAGAGCAAAACTACCAGTAAATGTTGCCTCTTTGTCATGAAACGTGAATCGTTTGTCACTCGCTAGTCAGTCAGGTTAACGCCGACGCTTTCCTCCTGATAATAACCCAGTGGTTCTGTAGCACCAGGTCGCTAGCTGCTAGCGGTCTCCTCTGCTGGGTCACCTCAGCTCACACTGACAATACACCCTTTCGGCCCTTTTTGGATCAACCTGGAGTTATGCTGTGTCCCCACCGCCCAGATGGCGATGGCCGGGGCCACCTACTTTGAGCTTAGCAACGGCTCTTGCCACCCATGGGTGACGTCACACAGACTATGTTCATATTTTATGGATAATTTATGGTCGATGTTACCTTGTTACCTTGGTTTCATTGAGGACTAAACATTTGCCACATTCATCTCTGAGTCGTTTGCTGTTGGTTTAAACTTCTGCTGCTCCATCCACGTCTTCATACCTTTCACGACCTCCGTAACATTTCATAGAGTCTTTGTGATCCATCACTATTGTCTGCTTTGCTGTTTTTTTCCGCTAGCTGTTTTGAAAGTCCCTGCTGTATTAGTAAGTTGCATTCCAGTTCACACGCTCCACCTCCAGCCCAGCATCCATTTGTGGACTGAGTCTAAGTTCTCCAGTGAGGAGGAACGTTTATTGTTATTTGCTCGCCTCTTCCTGCCATGCTGAACTTGGTGAACGCTCGCCGTGAGTGACGAGGTCAGAGTTTACGTGCCAAAATATCAACTTTGTATATATATGTCACATTATAAATCCCCCTCATGTCAGATGGCTAACTGAACCACCCTTTTCTACCATTTCAAAACCCGGACACCATGATATAGTGTATGCAAAATAGTATGCAATAAATTCTAAGTGTCAGGCATGTGTGGACAGATTCTTGCAAACAATAAAGAAAAGGATGTTATTGAGGAACACAAATTAGTTTACCAGCTGCGACAGCAATGCTGCTATTGTTGTCAGCCTGTGAGTCTGTGTGTGTTGACACGGAACAGTGTGGTCCTGGACACACTTACTGGAGTGGGAACAGACACACAAGCTGTTTTTACCAATTCCAGTGGACACAATTAGTCAATAGGAAACCGTTGCAACCGTGTAGTCGCGACTGTAAAGATGGCCAATCGTACAGATGGCCAATCGTAAAGATGGGTGTGGTCTAAGCGAGGAGGCCAAAGGGCCCGTTGTTCCCCCACTTTACACCCCTGGCCTGGTTTGATGTCACCACGAGTTACAGGTATGTAGTCATGTGTAAGTTGAAAGCCGAGTGTGACTGTGGGCGCGGTTGGAACAAGGGCGGCTGAAGTTCAGGGGGACTGGAAGTGGGCGAAGGGCCGTGTGCGACCCCACTTTACGCCTCAGGCCTTATTTTGGCATCACGTCTGTTGCGATAACATCACAAGACAGTCTATTGTTAGACACGATATTGTCTATATCAATACACCCTTGTTGTGTGCGCACATGATGACATAGAGATACGTAAATTAGGACATTTATCAACTTAATAAGCAAGCTCATTAACATAAACAGTTATGTTTAAAATATTGCAGCAATTATAGTGGTAGAATAAATAGAACATATGAGACCCGTGTTTAAGACTGATGTTTATTAGGGGCAGTTAAGAGGATTAGTTGTCAAAAATATAACTGATTTAGATCTGGTGTAGGACGATAACAGATAAAAATGTGATGTTTTAAAAATATGTTTTGTGGACTCTCACTCTTTTTATTAATATAACACACATCCATCAATACAGAACAAGTTTCTGGGCTCGTAACAGTCCTAAACATCTAGCGCAGATGGCCCACAGGGGACCCGTCCAATATGACTTTATCAAGCTTTTTATTTCGTCAGCGTGCGTAGGCGCCAAGGACAGCTCCACACCACCCCTCCGGTGCAGTCAAGGCTCAGAAAATATTTACTGCGTCTCTTACACTGAATTGCCCTGCCTCAGTGGTGTTGTTGTCGGCTCGAGCCTGCTTTAAAAAAAGGTGTGTTTGAGAGGACAAGAATGGCGTTAGGTTGCTTTTATTCGTACCCGTAGGTAGACGTGGACAAACAGGTCAATTAGTGTGTTTTTGTTCTGTAAGTAGTCAGGCATACGTGAAGTTAAACCTGAAAACACACTCGTTTTGGATTAACCTTTGCCCCGGAGCTTCAAGTCCTGTTCAACGTCACGGAAATCACTGACCTGGAGGTTAGCCGTGGAGATGTAAAATTATGTATTCGCCACACTCCTCTTGATCGGAGCTAAAGGAACAGATACGTCAAAGACAACAAATCTTTTGCACAAACAGGAAGCACCCGACAGATTGGGGAGGGAAGTGGTGGGAAGGCATGAAGCGGGCCTCTAAGAGACATATTGTTTAGGTCTGGGCTCCCCAAGGTTGCCTTTTTATGTCGACACACAGGGAGGGATGGGAAAATACTGGGGGGGATGCTGAGGGAGGCTTCTCCTTTTGGTTAACCTCTCCCATGCATATTTAAAGCTCTTTATAAGATCAATAGAGGATCTAAAAAAGACATTTGAACTTCCTTCCAGTCCTGTTAAGTTTATCAGTCGAATGACGTTGGATTGAAATGAAACAACATTTTGTCATATAGATGCATTTAGCTTTCTTATGCCACTATCTGTTGAGCCAGAGGATCTTTAGAGACTCCGATAACACAGGAAGAGTGAATGTTGCCTTTAATCTTGATGCTTTGATGGTTTAGTCATTTTTATTAAAGTGATTTCTCATTGCAATCAGACATCTCAGTCACAGATTACAAGAGCACAAACAAATACATTTGTCTCTATGTTCTTCCATTCTAATAGTTTCTTATGTGGGCTGTCAGTATGGCGCCGTAAACTCAAATGCATATTATTGATCTTGCACTGTTATTGGCACTTAACTTTAAAATAAGAATATATTATCGATGTGTGTGTGTGTGTGTGTGTGTGTGTGTGTGTGTGTGTGTGTGTGTGTGTGTACGTGTGTACGTGTGTGTACGTGTGCTCTCTGGCCGTTACTGTATTATTCTGGTCAAGCGTGTGTGTATGCGGGGGTTTCACGCACACACTGGCGTACTCAGGCTCTGGAACCTGTTCTTATCCGCCGCCAGGCTTTCCTTAGGTAAACAGCATGTGAACTACATGACTTTTCATTCTCACCCATGGCTCTCTTAAGAAAAAGTCCTAACCAGACACAGAAATATTACCACAGATTTTTGAAAATAAGTCAACCCACATTGAAACGCAAAACATAAAACAGATATTCAAAATAAACATCCATTAAATCCCACCAGGACACTAAATTACACTATTAAGATGAATCTGTGTGTGAATTTATCCAAAAGTACAGTATCTCAGCTCACAACGTCTTCCCGGTTGAACCCCCTCGGGCCATGTTGTTACTATCTGGGGTTGCTGCAGAGTTTGGGCTCAGCTGAGTCAATAACCCAGGGGCCCTTTAGAAATTATAAACACCCCCGTCCTCCGGGAAAAGGGTGCCTCGCGCCATCCTGCCGATGTTTTGTCATGTCCTCAACTCCGCTGTAACAAACAGATCCGTCTTGGACAGAGGCATTTGGAGAACGTGGTTCAGTCTCACAGCCACTGTAAAGGTCACAAATAAACAGACTCTCGTCTGCGATAGCGTGGGTTTTAATTGGAGGGTTCAGAATGCATTCAAAACAAATAAGGACTCTTTATTTGTTTATCTGTACAGTATCAATCACTCCAGGGGCAAGGTTTGTAGTTTGCTTAATAAAGTGTTTGGGTCAGTAGTGATTTACGAAGTCAAAGACAACAGCTTTGGATTTGGTTACACTGGATGTTATTTTGTCGTGTTTAAGTTGTGCGTTCCTTTATAGTTTCTAGCTCTCACAGACACTACTGGTAACTAAGGTTTAGAGATCTATAATTACTGCTGTGTGCTGCATATGAATTCTTGAGTATTGGCCAAAAAAAGGTTCACATGAATAACAACCCAAAAACATAATGCCCCCCCCCCCACCACCACCCCCATGTCATAAAAAGAGAAGAAAGAGAGATGGATTCTGTTTTGCATTTGATTATTGCCTTAGAAGGAAACATACAGATGATGGCTTGACTGTGTTTTTCTTTATTTTAATGCTCTTTGTACTGTAATAAACTCCATAGAACTGCTTCTGATGTATGTTCCAGTAATTCCTCTTCTGTATGTTATAAGAGCCACGACTCCATAACCCTTCACAAGGACACATTATTGCTGGAACATACTGTATTTCTTAGCCGAGATCAACTGCTAATTTTGAGTGAAAACAACTATGTTCATCTTAAAACCTGACTCTAAATGACCTCAACTTGCATATCTCAGTCGTTTTCCTCTTCGTCATCAGGTTCCTGCATGTTTTCTACATATTATGGGACGCTGAGTTCACTTGACCTAAAGCGAGCAGCAGGTCAGGAACTCTGTTCCAGCCAACTTGACTTGTCTTCGGTCCATCCCTCCAGTCCTGTTTGTGCACTGATCTGCCCCTTAGAACATTAAGAACTTACACTTAGTCATGCATTGAATTTAAATTGCTTTAAAAGAGACATGTCAGTGGAATTCACTCGTGTTTTTCTTCTGAATACCAAGAGTTTAAAACGGTCCGTAAACCATTCCTTCCCATTCCCAGTGTTTCTGCTGAGGTCGCCTTGCTTAGGGAGTCTTTCTTGGCCTTGTTTATAAGGAGTGCCAGTTAGCGGATCGCACCAACGCCTTTGTTCTCAGCATCCCTGGGAAAGAGAAACTCATACTGATTTCTAAAGTTGCTTTCTGCTCTGCTGTTGAATACTTGAAGACATGGGTGAATCACAGTTAGACCCTCTCCAGCTTCTGTAATGTGACATATTTCCAAGTAAAATGGACTCTGGGCATGGGAGGGTTTCAGAAGGAATGTGCGAGTACCAATAAGGGTTTCTATTTGGTTGCTTGAAGGTTGGCGAGACTTAGAGAACACGAGTCTCTGGAGAACCGCAGTGATGAATACGTGACCATCTTTTTGCTTCCGCCCACACCGCTCTCACAAAGGAGACAGTCCGCACTTATGCGATGTAATTGTCAGTCGATGAGCGTTCTTCACCCTTGTGACATTTCTTTATTAAATGTTTTTATTTATATGTTATTAGTGTTCAGAATCTCACATATACATATTTCCATTTTTCAGATTCTACCCTTGTGACATTTCATAACGATAAACATATTGGCCCATGACATGGTTGGATATACAGCTTCTTTGTGTCTCATATAAACAATAAACCTTCAATAAATGATATTGAAGAGATAATAATACTGACACAAGTCAAGTGCGTTGGATATTATTGCATATAATCAAGATCTAAGTCCCTGAATGTTGGATGAATCATCAAATATTACTTTTACATTTTCATGGGAAAAGACAAAAATGTTCCATCTTTAAATGAAGAACTTGCATGGTTTGACGGGCAACAATCCCTTTTACCCCCATAATGACAAACATATCACGGCAATACTTCAACTCATATGGATTTTCAGGGAAGCACGGATCATATTTGTTATTTTTATATACAATACAAAACATTGTACTTCAAAGAGATGCATGAGCAAAGTGAAGAGTCCTTGCGTCTCCTTGTATTTCAGTGTTTCACTTTCAATGTGTCGTTAACCTTGAGTGGTTTGTTGGCTCGCTTTATGAAATCATCTCATCAAGCTGTTGTGTCATCTGTGTACATCATTTGGCATCATTGAGGTAGCTAATATCCACAGGCTGGTTTAAAAAGATGAAAATCGCTTTCATATTCCAAAACCATTATTACGAATTGAACTCTAAGGCTCCTAAATTGGTCGTGAGACGCATGTACTTTGTCATTTCCCCCTGACAATCACAGAGGCATTCAGCTGCCCCATGGGTGCTCATATACTGTGTGTTTCTGAGGTCAGTTAACCCCTACTGGGACAGCTGGAGTGGATAGGAGGAGTAAAGCTAGAGGAAATAACACAGCAGCGGGGTACCTCATGCCAATCAACATAGAGCAAAGAGAGAATCATTAGCCCAAAGACTGATGCTTACCGATTACCCAAGACTGTGTGGGTTGATGTTTTTACCCTTGAGAGGATAGAGTGGTTAATGCGCCGCCTATAGCTTGAATCATGTGGGGCTGTGCTATGGTGGCTTTGGATATTTTGTGCCATAGGTTTAGCCTCTCTTGTTCTGAGGCAGTTCAATACCCATTACTGTGTGCACTCTGTTTGACTCCTCTGGTATTTGTCAGCATTCCAATGTAATTTTTTTTTTTTTTTTTTATGTCTTATTTTCTCACCGATGTTTGTATCGTTGCCGTCATTACGGCATTTGAGCATATGATTTGACGAAAGGGTCAAGTTTCAGCGTTCTCCCGCTCTGTGTTGGCATGAAGAGAGAGAGAGAGGAAGGAGGCGACCCACCACAAAACAACTACTAATGAAATCCCGGCCTGAGAGCTTTGTAAATATTTTCATCCTCTCCCTCAGCCGGCTGATAGACTAAGTCCACTTGCTCTCTTTATTAATCACTGAGGAGTGGAGAGAGGCTGAGACGGGAGGACCTGGAGTAAGTGGTCAGGCTGTAGCCCACATCATCACCCAGTATGCAAACTCACACACACACACACACATGTGCACAGGCAGGTCAAAATAGCTTTTATTTTGTAAATGTGATGCATGAGCGACATCCGGAATTTATTTATTAATCAAATGAAAATTGTTTTGTGAAGATTGTGATAATGTGAGATTATGGAAGTCGTTATTTTTGCTAAAGCCCCTGACGTGAGCTGGTTTTGACTTACCAATTGCTTTTCTTATGTGAGTAAACTATTTTGTTTTGTCCAGACATCATTTGGGGTTGCGAATGTTGTGCTATTTCCTGGGATGAATGGTTACGTAAGAAAATAAACGAAAGATTAAGCGATACATTTAAATAAAGTGTTAGTTGCAGCTTTAATTCCACCTTTCGAAAAGCAGTAATGTGTTTATCGGATCTTATTGGATTACATCTCCATTGAGTTAAGCGATGTCCAAACTGAAAACACCTGGGATCAATATGGTTTAATACTTGCAGTGGATTTTGAGTAAGATTTGCCAATAAATGTTTGAATCTGGAACCTTTGTCTCGACATTTAAAAAACATGAGATTAAAGTAAAACTTTATTTAAATCTCTTATCACAGTAAAGAAAATGTCAGATCACTACACAAATATACATATATAGTGATTAGGGGTTAGGTGTAAATTGCCCATACATTTTCTGGAAATTTAATTGAGAAACTGTTTGCTTTTATTGTTAATACGGTGAATTTAATACCTGAATAAGCCAATATAATCATCACATTGAAAACATATATAATAATGTAAATCCTGCATATACAAAAAGCAGTTCTGCTCATTGAAACTATATAAACACAAGACTCGCATCCAGTGTTTATTTCACACTTAATCACATAATTGTATGTCTTGCAGTGACTATTTATTAAGGACATGCTGTTTTGAGAATAAAATTATCATTTGAGTTTCTTTCCCAAACAGGCATTTAGAATACGTAATCGTCTCAAAAGCAACAATTATCACAGCAATACTCTGCTGATAGCCACACGTAGGGGCAATAATGCTCTCGAAGATGCTTCTGTTTTCTTTAATAAAGATTAATCTGCAGAAGCGAATATGGCAGAGCTTGGCAAAATATTACAAAATTGCAACTTGAAACACAGTATATCCAGATTTTGTATTGTAAAAGATGACTTCTTACACTTAAAATAAAAATAATACACTGACATTGTCCCGGTTAAATACTTGGACTCGCCTTCGCAGAGTATAAATACACACAGCAGCACGTGTAATCCATCTTTGACAGGCGAGATGCCTCAGTAACACTGAGTAAACTGTTGACTTTGCATTTTTTCCAAACTTTTGCAAAGTATAATCTCCTTCTGTCATCCTGGTCATTTGAAAAGCCGGACAGACTGACGGCAGTAACACTGATTGATTAAGTCGAGTTTCCACACGAGCCCCACGTCGGTTAAGCCAAGCCGCAGAATGGGTGCCACCTCTCATATTCTCATCGTTTCCAGCCTCCTCCGGAGAGCCGAAACGATCTAGCTCGAGAACAGATTCTGTTTTTACCATCTTAAGTCGCACATGATGAGGTGTGAGCAAGGGTCTCACCTTTTGGAGTGTAAAATATCCATCTTGACGGTAAATATGAGAAACTTTAGACGGTTATTAGGTTCTCAGCAAACTGTCCATCATGTTTATTTAATCACTCCTGATGGGCTTTGGGTGATGCAGGCAGATATTGGTCTCAGAGCTAGCGCAGCGAAAATCAGGTTAGGTCTCACACTGAACGTGGAGGAGGCCTGCAGATACGGCCCTTGTTCCATTTCCCCTGGCTGCATTACCCACTTCTAACAAAGTTACAGCACACTTCTCATTTTTCATTGGATTAAAAGGGCCATATAGATTCGGACATGAGACACCGTGGTACATCAATCCCCAAGTGCATCTGCCCTTCTGTTCAGATTGTCGCACGCGCACACCTTTCTTTCTCCGTCACACGCGCTGACTCATATCAGGGTTGAGTTTGTCGCTGACCTCTCCTCGCCTCCATCCCTCCATCCCTCCCTCCCTCCCTCCCTCCCTCCCATTAGATGCTGCTCATTAGCCTTTTGTCTCAGCCGCCTGCTTAATACAATCACCAAAAGGACAACAGTGCTAATAATGATCATATAAAAAGAGGCAAACATTAAAAGCTATAAAAAGGGCAGAGAATGGAATACCAGGCCACTTTTAGTGGCGTAAATTCATTAATTGAGTTTGCCTGTTTTTTCTTTGTCTTTCTACAAAAGAAAGCTTGCTAAACACAACAGAATGGACATGGACATGTTCTGAGTTATGGTTCTGGATGTTATTAATTTCTCTTGTCCCAGCTCCAGGCACTGGTCGAGATCCAAGATGTTTGTCCATGACAATCGGTTCCAACCAGTAATATAATACTTTCCAAAAGGCTGCTTTCATAACATCTTCATCCAATGAGTTTCAGTCACGTTTTCTAGAAATATATTTATCCATTTTACACCATGATATCATTATCGGTTGGATGACAACTCATTGTGCTTACATGTTTTGCTTTGCTAAGGGTTCATCAGTTCAATAAATAACTGTACAACATATGTAGTTAGGGTTAAACTACAGCTATCGAATCCCATTAGAGTCAGAGAGTTTCCAGAACAGCAGAACTCAATGGATTCTCTACATTCAAACACATTCTGTTATTCTTGCCCCGATGGCTCATTTCCTTTACTGTACATCTGTTTCGTCTTATGTATAGAATAAGACTCCCTTGGGCAACGTACTAAATAACTGTGTTCGAGTGACATCTGAGGGACATCTTCCCATATTCCTCTCCACGACCGACGTTTAGGTTTTGTTATCATAACCTCTGCATTTTTGTCGAGGACATATGTTAACTATTCAGGAGAAGCGGTTTCCCTGTACGTGGGGCTCCCCGGCCACTGGTGTGCAAGGTTCAGCCTGTTGGAAAGAGACAGATTCCCATGCTTGTTTCTCATGTTGTGCAACACAAGTTGTGCAAAGGAAACGTGGGGGACTGGAGATGTCCTTCTCAGGCTGCAAAACAAACTGCAAAGGGCCGAAAGGAAGACGAGAGCAATTTGAGCATTTATGGTATAATAAATATATGATGATGACATATTTACCAGACCCTAGCCAGCTTGTACTGGTCTATAAAAAATGAGGAAAGCTCACCATGGAGTGGAATGAGACAATCTGAGCGTATTATCCTAACTAGAGACACATGCAATTTGAACAAGACAGTTACTTTGAATATGTGTAAACCTGAGGCTTTAGAGACATTCAGGGTTTGAGAAATGATACATGTTTAGAAACTTAAATTAAGAGATGAACAAATGCAAGGATTCGAAGAACGAAGAAAGAAATAAGAAAAAGAAAAAAAGGGGAATAAAAGAAAAAAGGGAATAATTAATTTAAAAAAAGGTGCAAGATCCGAGATCAAAGCTTACGGTGCTGACAGCGCTAACAGCGCTAACAGCGCTAACAGTGTTGACCTGAGGGCCAATGGGAGGGGGGGGGGGGGGGGGCGCTATACTTTTGGGACCACACGTTATCAGCCGTAATGGCCGTATGAGAGCAGTGTAGAGGGGCGGCCATGAGCTAACCAGTGGGGCGCGCTCACGTGCGCTAACATCTACCAATACGCACTAAAACTTGTGCGGCTGGCCAGGCTATGTTGACAAAGCAAGAGAAAGCTGCTGCTTCACTCTCTGTTGGGGTGGGTCATTACTCCACTATATCTTTATGTTCAGAATGTAAATATAGCTCACTTGAGGAATTGAGGAATGAAAGAGATAACGGAGGCTTGAAGGAGTCAAAGAGGGATATATAGGAAAGAAGAAATTTAGGAAAAATGCAAGGATGGAAAGAATATCAAGATTAAGGAAGGGAGGAAGGATCAGGATGTAAAGAAATCAAGGAAAAGAGGAATTAGGGAAAAATGATCTGCTTCGAATGCAGATTGCTGTCTTATATACTAGTCCTTCTTCATTCTTTGGTTTCGAGGCCATTGCGTTGATGTTATTCTGTCAAAAAAGGGTGATTCATGTTTTAGTACACTGAATTACTCTCAATAGAGATACATGGTTGTGCTATTTAGAAGTTACTTTTTCAAAGCTTAGCCCAAATGTTTAAAAGACAATGTCAAAAACTTTTAAGCACTTACCTTAGCCATGATGTATGATACCATTATACAGCACGGGGCCGGCCATCTGCTCAGACCAGGCACACAATAATAAAGAGGACCCCTCTGACGTCATCAATTGGCCTTCAAAGTCGGGTACATTAAAGGGACGAACTGTACCATTTTTCACGAGGCATTAAAGCCAGTCATCTGCTGCCCGCTGACACAGAGAAAGACAGGCGTCACTGGGCAGCTTGTTAACCTGTGTGTAACCAGGCTGATGTCATTGCACACGAGGTACACTCATCCACAGAAAATGTTTTTTTCCTAGAGAGGTTCTGAACTGTTTAGAGGTGGTTAGTAGGCCATCAGATCACTTCCGTTCACAGCTGGCACTCTGTTGTACTTCTTTCCACTGATAAGCATTGCAATTTGCCATACTCTGCACAGCACGTCCAGTTTTATCTGCGTGTCTTGTGTGTTTTTTTTATGAGGAAACATATTAGTTTTATGGTTGTGTATGTTTCCATTTTATGTGTGGAGTCTTTGAAACATACAGCTTAGATAGCATTAGAGAATTAATTTCCATTTTATATACATGATGTTGATGTATTGAGCGTTTCGATTTTGATTGTTTAACACAGTGGTAAAATGAAACAGGTCTACTCCTCTCCACGTGAAGTCTGTTCCATGGCTCAACTCTGCCCCATGGTGGACGCATGAATAAATGAGAATGAAATGAGTAATAATTGGTCCTTGCCAAAAAAACCGATGATGAAATCAGAGGTACATTTTGAGAGATTATGTCGGCATCTTTTTCAGAAAAATAGAATGCAGTGCAATAATAATATTAGATTAATTAAATGTTATAGAGAGATTAAGCAGTCATGGACTTCTTGTGCAAGTAAACTCTAAACTCTAAATATCTTTGGCTAAATGGGGATTACAAATGTGTTGAATTTAAGATGTGAATTGGACGGCTGCCATCTGGTGGTTTCTAATAGGAATTACACAAAAATGACACATTTATTATATATATATATATATATATATATATATATATATATATATATATATATATATATATATATATATATGTATATATATACATGAAGCAACACAATCTCTCTCTCTCTCTCTCTCTCTCTCTCTCTCTATATATATATATATATATATATATATATATATATATATATATATATATATATATATATATCACTCTAGCTCAGTAGCTGGATTATTTTGGGCATCTAAGTCTTTAAAGCAGGTATAGTTAATGTTAATTAACACATGCTTTTATTTGATGACTTCATTAAGACTTACAGCTGCTACATGGGAACTATCATACAGTTTTAAACTTGCAGAGTCTTACCATTTGTTTGTTGTTGTCACAGACTAAGAGATTTCTCTTCCCTCCCGCTTGGTCTTGACATTGTGCTGAGTTTACACCTACACATTAAAGCTCCATCCTACTTTCCCGCTTCACGGAATTTCTCCGCAACATCGTTGAAATTGCATTGACACGTAAATGACCTCCTCCTTTATGCCTTCGGTTCAAGGTGCTCGGCAATAAAATAGCAACTAAATCACTAGAAGTGTACATAGTGATAACTATTAAGTTTGACCACCCCACTGGAGTTCAATTGATGTGTCGGAGCATGCAGTTAGCGGCAGAATGTCCCATGGTGAGAAGTTCGGGATGCTAACTCTGTGCCTGCACACCGAGCACATCAACTAGCTCGCCTTGGGCAAAGGAAGTTAACATGCTGGAGTATTTGAGTCAGTTTGCATCCCTAATGTCGGAACAAAACGGTAGCCCCGGCGGTAACACTCAACGCTTTACTTGTTTATTTATTTCTGTATTTTTGCCCCCTTCTAATCGCCTGTTCCCGAATTAATTGCTCAATTAGCATAGTAAATTAGCGAAACAATTATGATGCATGGAAAACTTCCAGCACACACCATCACAGCCAGTCTGGATACATTTAGTGGGGTGGAGAGAAAATAAATATATAAAAGAGGAACGAACGCAGGCAGGGTGGCATGGAGAGACAGAGAATTACAGAGTTTGTAGTGAAATAAAACATTTGAACAAACAGTCCCGGCAATTGGAAATGTGATACCATCTCCTCAGTGTGAGATGTAATAAACATGGCAGCGCAAATTTATTAGCACTGTATAAAAGTAGCAATGAATTAATTCTGCATGCTTCTCAGATGGTTGCATGGAGTGCCGAAAAGAATTAAACACTTTCTTACTTCTACCCCCAACACACACACACACACGCACACACACACACACACACACCCACACCCACAAACACACACACAGAGATACATTGTGGAGGTGTCAGAAGGATGAAGCTAATATAAACATTTTGAAAGAAAGAAATGTTTTATTGTAAATTGACTTTATCTGGGTTTCAAGTTACCACCGACATAATGCAGTGACTTACATGTACAACAGTTGCATTGTGTGTGAGTTATACCATGCATCATGCAGTCCTAGGACTCTGGGTCAAGGGTCATTTGGCCACAGAATAATTCCCACCTTCAGGTTTTGTTTTGGAAGAACCCTGGTGGTGAAAGGAACTGACCCTCTGTGTGTGGCGGTGACGGGCGAAGAAGCAGGACGCTCTTTTACCTGCAGCAGCTATCAGCAGAATGTTGTGCACACGGCACCACCTGCTCCAGTTAGAGTCGTCCTGGAGTTAACAGTCTCACTCCATTCCATGTCATTTGAAAGTCTGCTCGGGAGAGTAGCTTTGCCATTACTGTGGAGTTTATTTAGAGGGTTTCTACTTTTGCTTCTTCCTAGATTTATGCCCACTGAGCACTGAACTGCTTATGTGCCACCCCATTGGCTGTCTTTGAAGAAGATGCAGCATTTTGTTTTTGTCCAGGTGACTGGCTTAACACCGCCAGCTCTCCGAGTAACTTCTTTTTGATGGTTCATCTTCGATGTGTTCTTTGCTTTTGGTCTAGACTCGGTCCGTGTGTCCTTTTCTTCTAACTCTGATGGCCGATGAGATTGTTCTTTGTTTTTTTCCTTTGTTTCATTGCCTGCCATATTATTTTGAAAAAATGCAGTGACATGGTATTTTCTATGGGAAGATCAATGTCGAAGAATTATGGAATAATAGTTGTGGTTATGGTACGGTGGGCGCCATCCTTCGTATTCTTCTATGTTTTAGGGATATTCATATCACTTATCAAATGTACACGCCATTAGTCTGCATACCTTGTTTGAATTCAGTTAAAAAGGATGAGTAAAAAAAAAAATGTTTATCCAGCTGATTGAATATGAATGTTTTGATATCTGTCTTTATGGTGGGACTGTCACCTCTTTGAGACATCTATCAAGTTGAAGCTCTCTGGTGTTTCCTTGGACTTCTGACCAAGACACAATCACACTTAACTGGAGCCTACTTTTCTACTACTACTACTTTTCTCTCAATATGACAATGCTCTTATTTTAGGGGATTTTAACACGTCTGCTGGCCATCTCAGACTCCTGTCAAAGATTTTGTGGATACTTTGGAATATTTTATATTTATATATCCCTCAGGCCAACCGACACATTGAAAGGGTCACATTCTAGAGCTCGTCTTGTACAATGGTCTCAGCCCCGAACATTTTTTTCAAATGAAGGATAAGCAACTTTATTCAGTGTGCTTTTATTCCAACTTTCCACAAATCAGAGTACACCTGCCCGGTGTCTACCATGTCTGCTATACATTTGCAGAGGGTTTTACTGCTGCTTAATTGAACTGCTTTTAATCAACTTTTAGATTCTCTTCATAATATCATCTGTCCAGGATTCTGTTGCCACCTACAAGGTCAAAAAGTTGAACGTAACACCACAGCCCCGGAAAAATGAAGCAACCAAAAACGTAAGAGAGAGATAGGAGAAAGGAAAGAAAATGGTAAAAAACTGCTGTGCATGTATAGTTTATAAAATATGGAAAGATGTATTGAATAATTATACCAAAAGGCAGTTCAAGAATCAATAACCTCCTTCTTCTCCAATTTAATTCTAGAGAATCATTCAAACCCCAGAGTGTTAATCAAGGTCATAGACATGGTCATAAACCCCTCCCCCTGTCATTTTATTGAAGTTTTAAAATTACTTTAATAATAAGGTAAATTAAAAAACACAACAAATTACCCCTCCCCCCAACCCATGTTTTACATGCCAGTAGGGACATTCAAAACTACTCGTCATTTTCAACCGTATCATTGACCTTTTCATCCCAATTTATATCACACATGAAATCAGCCACATGCAGCCTTGATTTCAATTTCTCAAAGAGGTTATTGGAATTGTAGGGCCCCGTATTTTATTAATTATAAATAGCTCCTTAGCAAGTGGTACTTTCCCATCAACTTTTAAACATACTATCGTACAACCGCTTTCAAAGCAACCGAAGCTTGATCAATATGTTGTTTCCAAATTTTGGCCAATTTCAAAACTTCCATCTGTGTTTCGAAAAAGTGATTTCAATACAACTTTGAGCTTTTATGAATCGAGAAATTATAGTCAGGTCTTAGAGCACTTAATAGTAGATAAACTAATGACCTCATTTTAGCAGCAGACAGGGGGGAGAGCGCAGTTTGAATTCTTTTAGACCTTAAAGCAGCTTTTGATACTGTAGATCTCACCATTTTCATCGATCGCCTCAAAAACTGGGTTGGCATCAAGGACACTGCACTTGGCTGGTTTTCTTCTTACCTTTTAGAAAGATCTTGCTCGGTCACCATAGGTAATCACTCGTCTTCCACTACTCATATTACCTGTGGTGTACCACAAAGTTCAATTGTAGGTCCACTTTTATTTTATATCTACATGCTTCAACTTGGTCAAATCCTCCAGCGACACAGCGTATCTTTTCATTGCTATGCAGACGACACACAGGAATACCTTCCGCTGAGACCAGGTGACCCAGAGAGCCGAGCTGCTGTTTTAGATTGTCTCTCTGGTGTTAACTGCTGGATGGCACAACATTTTCTTCAACTTAAATCAGAAGTCATATTATTCAGTTCCCCAAACAATAACACCGGTCTCATCGAGAGTGAACTTGGTCCCCTGTTTGCCTATTTTAAACCGGTTACCAGAAATGTGGGTGTAATGTTTGACTCTCAATTAAACTTTGAATTGCAGATTTAAAAATCTGTCCAGTGCTGCTTCTTTCAATTTCGAATTATTTCAAAAATCTTAAAAATACTGTCACGGTCAGAACTAGAAAAACTCATTCATGCACTCATTTTCTCGAGACTGGACGACTGCAACTCCCTCCTTTCCGGCATGAATCAAAAATCCATCTCCTGCCTCCAACTAGTCCAGGATGCAGCAGCTAGGCTTCTGACTGGATTTAACAGACGGCATCACATTACCCAGTCCTGGCCTCTCTCCATCGGCTCCCTGTTCGTTTTAGAATTGATTTTAAGATTTTACTGATCACTTTCAAAGCACGCCTGGGTCTGGCCCCAAGCTACATCAATGAAACGTTAGCCCCATGTGAGCCAGCATGCAGCCTTCGATCCTCCGGTGGGCCTCCTGGCCGTTCCAAAGTCGAGGCTTATATCAAACCCTGCTTTTGCCATTAGAGCCCCTCGACTTTGGAACGACCTACCGGAGGGGATACGGCTCACAGAATCAGTGACTTCTTTTAAATCACTTATCAGAACCTATTTTTATAGAACAGCTTTTAAGTTATGTCGTCCTTTTATGTAGTTCTTTCGTTCCCCTCATTTAATTTGTCTGCTGTTTTTTTATTTTGTATTTGTATCTTACCATTCTATTTGTTTTGCCTTGATTCTCTGTAGAGCACTTTGTAAATTTGTTTTTTAAAGGTGCTATATAAATAAAGTTATTATTATTATTTTTATGAAGGGAAGGCCTGTACACACATATTTAACTTGACTACATTAGAAATAGAGCTAAATGTAACTATAATGATGTGGTTTAGAACGTTTTAGATGAAAAAGACTCGCTAGTCGCATGGTCATTATACACACCATATCACACACCACAATAAAATACAAACAAAGGTAACTAAAGGTAAAAAGAGAACTTTAGAAAGTGCCAAGCGAAGCTAATATCAGCTGGAGGTTGGAGCTTCATATTAAGCCAACAAACAGGAAGTGATATCGATCTTCTTTGCGAACTCTCAGGAACCTTAATATATTTCCTGGAAGAGTTTCACTTCTGCTAATGACCGTGAATTAGTCCAACACGTTCAGACTCAGCCTCACTCATCCTCCAGCAGTCCAGAAAACCCAAATTACCAATTACTCAAATAGTTCTGAAAAAGCACATGATGTGTTAACTGTATGTGTGGTGTGAGGCAGGTGTGGAATGGTGGCATCACAAATTCCCATTGGCATGGTCCCAATGGCATAAGTTCCTTGTGAATATCACATACCTCATTACGCTCTACTCAGTTTAGGTTCAATGTGTAATTAGTTTAATGAGTGTTGTCCACTGAGAGTACTGTGGAGGGACCCATCTCCTAAGCTAATGTATTTGCATGACAGTATGAGTGGCGAGCAGATTGCACATCACAGTCTAGCAGTAGGCTATTCTCCTATGTGTAATAAAAGATCAAAAAGTCACTGACGGTTGAAGTTAGTGGACTCACATTACGTACTCAACAGCTCTCTCCGTTTTAATTGCATTACATTGTTTGGCAAATATCTGCTTCAATTTGTCCAAGTTTGTTTTTGTTGTTGTCTTCTTTCATTTATCTTTTCCAAGGCCGACACAATCTGTTCAGTCTTGTCATGTAAATAAGAGCTGCGTCTCGAATAGAGGGAAATTAAATCCAAAGCACCCCACTGGCTTTCTGGCAGCTACATCAAATGGCTGCAAGTAGAATCTCTGTTATACGTCCATTGTTGTTGTGTTTAGCCGAAGAGCTTAAAGCCTCTCCGGGGAGACGAGACAGTTCAGTCGAAGTCAGTGGCCAAAGCGGAGGAAGATGAGGCAGATGAAACGGGCTGACCGAGTGAGCCGCATTCTGCACATGTTGGCACCATGTCCAGGATAATAAAATGTTTTCAAAGGCTTTAATGCAGTGCTTTGGGAATTGTCCGATAGCAGGCAAGAGTGTGGTATTTGTCTTCTTGTACGTACAGTATGATTATCATGTTCAATCCCAACTTTAATACGACTACTGGGTTAGTCGGTGGTCCTTTGCGTCTGAATTCTGAAACTCTACGTGATTATCGTGGGAGTAGAGGAGAAACGTCCGGGCGGATGGTTTGCTTGGTTCCAAAAAACACTGGACTGGCTTCCAGGAGACCGGTGTTCATGTCCAGTGTGAAACCAAAAGTCATTGCTGACTTAGGCCACATTTACACATAGCCGGGTATTTACAGAAACAAATATTTCTGCCCATCCGTTTTCAAAAATAACGTCGTACACAAGGTCGTTTAAAAAAAAGTTTGTGTTTTTATGAACCCGCATAAATACGCCGTCCGCATAGGACGCTCTAATGACGTGAAGCATCTTTAGTCGCATACTGTGACGTTTGACAACCTAAAACTCTGTTTGACCTAGTTCACACGCAGACACAAAAACTGAGTTTTCAGAAATCTCCACTTTGGCCGTTTTTTTTTAGAAATGAACGTTTTCCGTGATAAAATCTCCGTTTTTGTGTAAATGAAAGGCCAAAACGCATTAAAATGCGTTCTCCCATCATGTAAACGGGGTCTTATTTTGAGTTATGTAACGTTACTACGCTGCTTACCATAACTACCTGATCCCTGCATTTGAACCCAAACTAAGATGTCCTAACCCTAACCGAGTGATGGTGTCATTGCCTGACTCTAACCACGTTGTATCGGGTGAAGTATATCATCACAACGTCTGCATAAAATTAGCGTAATCTGACACTCAAGGGTCACCTCGTTTCAGGCGACCCCCGCTGACCAACCGGCTGTCGCCCTGATCCACCCAGAATGCTCTTGCAGTGGCAAACCTTTACATTCCTGCACAGACAATAGAAGTAAAAAAACAACATCATGACAAGTTGTGTATATTTAAGAGCTAAAAAAAACTCATTTAAAAATGACTACAAACAGTCTCGTCGCTGGAAAGAGACAGGCTGTTACACTTTAATTCGAAACCCATCTATCTCGCTAAACTGTTTTCTGTTTCACAATTGCAAATTCAGCGGTCCTCTCTCTCTTCTTTTCGGGGGAGGGGAGGAAAAGTCGGCAGTCGGAACGTCACCAGTCTTCGCCTGTCAAGGATGTCACAGCTGGACTCCGCTTGTGAGTTGATTAAAATAGGAGAGTCCGTAGCTAATTAAAAAGCTCTTCCCTTTTAATGCGAGAGCGTTAAATAAAGGAGCGGGAGAGAGGATATAAACAGCATCCTGACAGATCGTTCATTTGCAGAAACTCCGGGCTCCCTCTTGGCGTAAGCGGAGTGTGTGAGGAGAGTGTTGATTTGGAGCGGGGATGCAGTGTCAAAGGTCACCTTTATGGAGACGCCATCCTTTGGTGCCGTCCTGCGGCATCTCCAGTGCGTTAAAGTTTTATTTTGTGATCTTATTTCAGGTTTCGACATAATAATATTCTTTTGATGTTATTGGTTCCCCTAGCCCACGGCGAAGATGAGGAAAAAACGGTAAAATAAGCAGCGTTTCCTGTCTGCATTTCCTCTCCCGGCTCAAAGGGCAGGTAAAGTCTTCAGCCTGGATTTTGTGTTTATTTTACAAGCGACCCCCGTTGCTGCGGCTACCGCTGCTGCTGGTTGGAGCCACCCCTAGGAGGTGGAGATGATGGGATGGGTGGGGAGTGGTGGGCAGGCAGTGTTTTCCAGTTTAGAGTTACAGTATTCTTGAACTCTTCTATAGTTTTCCGCTGTAATTGCTCCCTCCTACACCGTCGTGTTATCTGGAAACAACGTCCTTATGACAACCAGGCCTGAAAAAATGAATAATTAATACAAGGTGCTTGGCTTTTTATAAGTGCTAGCTTCTCCAAATGAGCGACATTATACACAAGAATGCATGCTCATACAAAACATAGAAATGTATTGTACACAGTAGCTTGTTTGAATTCTGCCACAAGTCACCTGGGAGGCTGAGGGGTGGAATCTGAGTATTGAGATCATTATTAAGTGTAGTGGTTCTTTTTTTCCATTGGTCACATGAAGAAGAGTTTGACCTTTCTTCTTTATGTGACCAAGATACATTTCTTTGCTATTCTACTAGTGTTAACTAGCTCAAAATAGATATAAAGAGTCTTATATGAGTTTAATGGGAACATTTTCCTCTTTTTTTTAAAGCTCATTGCATCCTCCAGACGTGTTGGCCTGCAAAACTCACGCCACGTTGCACACGCTTGCTGTGTCGGGTCGTGTGGCTGGATTCATACCAGCGGTCCAGAAAATTACACTAAAGGAAAAGTGGGCAAAACAAAACATGAGCAATACTCACTGACGACGGTAACAGTGAAGAAAGTCGTAAATCGTATCAAGTCATTGCGGTCGGCGACATTGGAAATATTGTTTTGAACGTAAGAAAAATCGCACAACTTGCATAAATACAGCCGGTCTTACAAAACAGCGGTCCATAAAAGCTTTTGTGTGGCCGTAGAATTTTATGAACCCAATTCCTTTCCTATATATTGCCAACATAAATATGGCGCTTCACCGTGGGATGCTCCACGGAGGGTCGTTAAGGCCATAGGCTCAGCAGCAACAGGTTCAGATACACAACTTTTACTGCGGGCCCTATGAATTTTTCCCGTCAATGCCTTCTCTGCATGTTTGGGTGTGAGCAGAGGCCGCACACTGTGTATCGTTTAAAAAAGATGTGTGTTTCCAGTGCTGATGTGAGATGATTGAGGGCTTTAACACGGGGTGAATACTATACTCTTCTTGCGTATGTTGATTTCCGTATGAAACATTTTAACAATGTAATTCACACCATTACAACAGATGTGCTCGCCACACTGGAGTGAGAGATATTTCCTGATTAACCTGAAGAACCTGAAGTAAATTTTTCCACTCGATTTTGAACAATAAGCATGATCTGTATGTTTGCCGTGCGTTAGGGATACAAAGCTAATGGATTTTGATGATAAATGAGACTGTTATTAAACACCCTGCGACCACGAAATGTATATATTTGACAGCAGATGCGTATGCAGATAAACGTCTGGCCAGTACAGATCGGCACACGCTATATAGAAGATAAAACAATTAGGTGATGAAAGTAGCAAACACTTTTGCAAAGAAAACAATTTACATCCCCTTTCATCCAAAATATGTAAGATCTCAGGCATTTTGAGAAAAGAGAATACGAGGATCTCAAAATCTATGATGCACAACAGGAAAAAGGCAGTTGACTATATCATCATAACCCTTTGGCAACAACACTGTGGTGGGTGATTCAAAAACATGTGCTGCCATTTTATCATGCCGAGGGCCAAGTTTTGGAGCCTTAAACACCCCGCCAAGGCTTGATAAATCTGGCTTGAAAAATCTCATTTGCAGAGAGTTAGGCATCTGCAACAATATTTATCTTCTTCCCTGTCCAAGGGTAATGGGTTAGGCAGGATGGATGAGGGCACAGTCCTATTGCCTTCAGGTGCAGTGATCTCACAGAGGACCCGTAGACAGGCTGCTTATGACGAAGCAAAAGGAAACACATCAACTCCCTCAGTAAACATATCACCACGGTTGAACAATTGCCTATTAGCATAATTAGCCAGCCTGATCTTAGACTTTTTATGTATGCAAGTCAGTGTGAGTGTGTGCGGGTGTTTGGAGGGAGGTGGGGGTTTTGCTGTTGTTCCACAGCAATTAAACCCATCTAATTTCGAGAAGAACAAACATTCTTCGGTGGCTGGGGGAAAGCTTCGGGGCGCAGAAACTTCAGGAAAAATAAAGTCCTCGGTGGCACCAAGTCTTGTCTGATGATGTTTGCTAATTATGCAGCCAGGCACTTCCTGGGAAAACACAAAAAAAGTAATAGGCAAGGGTCTGCGCCTGAAGCTTATCAAGAAACAAGCAGGCAACTCTGTATGCATCTGGCCTTTTTGTATCTGATAAACAAAAGAGTAAGGAAAAAGAAAACAGAACATCTAAAGGTCAATTTCCAGTGAAGGACTCTGTCTCAGATGTAATTAACCTTTTGATTTAGGACACTTTGTCTCATAAATAAGCTGGCAATTAGTTTATTTGGCCATCATGTGATAGTAATGACTCTCATTAGCATGACGTGACCTCCTCTAATCTGTTGCCTCCCAGACTCTTTACTGGATGTCTTGTCTTGCCTGTTGAACCCGCCTCTGATGACTGTCGATGTGTTCCCATTGATAGAACACACGCGTCTAATGTGAAAGGAAGCGTCATTGTGAAGTGAGAACCTCTGTCATCTCTCCATAACATTATGGGGCTCTCTCTTATCTGCAGAAAGATGGAGGTCAGCATGTTCTTTTATAGTAAAGCACTTGTCAGCCAACACATGCATGAGTGATCAAATGCTTCACAATTGCTTCCCAAATCATTATCGAGATACAAGCGTTTTTGTTCCCAGATGTTTTCGGGTAAAGGCGACTTTGGTTCTGCAACTTTCTAAAGAAAGTCAATTGGGAAACAGAGTTGACGAAGAACAATCAAGGACAACAGTGCAACACGTCTTCTCAGACTATCAGGTCTGAGTACGAGTTAACGAGGCAGAGCTTGCAGGAAAATGTGGAGAACATGCACTCGGAGACTGTAAGCCAGGAAACCACGGGGTGGTAAGATGTGTGAAATGGTCTTCCCTGTGTAGCCTCGCTCAGCAAGGGCCGCAGATGTAAAAATACGGCCTGTTTTTACAGCACCGTGACTCTAGTGGGGATTTTTTATGTAAATGACAACGACGATTGCCTTACATAAAGTCACTTTTCTCAAGCTGTCGCTTTGATTTTCTGCAAAACTACAACCATGTGCATGATTTGGTGTCTGTGATGCTAAATGATGTACGCCGCCTACCTATAAAAGTTCCAATGATTAATACATATTTAAATGAACAAATAGACAATAGTGACACTGTGTATATTTGAAAGTACAGAGCAAAGCATAAACATAGTATAAAAGTCATACACTGAAAACAAGAACTCTTGGCTGTGTGTGTGCAATATATCACAGAATGCTTTAGGGTGACAAGCGGCAATTAACCGTGGAGTGAGAAGACATTTATAAGCATTTCATATCTCATTAAATACATTGATTTATCTTACTAGAAATGGTGTTCTTGTATTCAAACCTCCGTATAAAATGTGTCTTTGTGAAATCTACAATTCACTGATTTCCTCTGAAGTCTCTTTCACACACACAGGAACCCTGAAATGATCTCGGCATTACCCCGAGAAGCTGTGTGTGAGAATGCGAATGGCTCAATCACTTGAACCGAACATTTAAAAGAACTTACCCCTGTGCCAAGAATATGTTTAATTGAACTTATGTCTGAATAGAGCGAGTCATTGTCCGGAGATCTGTCGGTGGGCGAGCTGATGTTTCTATCATGTGGGTGGCCAACACAGGAAAGATACAAACATCTAGAGGTGAAGAAGAGTCCTGTTGGGTGCTACATGTGGGACAGGGCAAATCCAGACCATCTCCAGACCTGATCCTGCAGAATCTGGGCCTCATGCGAGAAATTACACAAAAACTAATTTCCTTATTTGTGTTCGTATCCACAATATGTTTTAAACTTTTTTTTCCCCTATTGATTTCTTCGGGCTGACACCAATGTTTTGTTCTTTTAGCTTTTCTCTTTGATAAGAAAAACATAATAATAAGAAGACAATAAGACACATTGCTTGTCTAACACATAGACACATATGTTTAAAATATAAGTGAATGTTTAAAAAAATTTACTTCAAAGAATCACATTTAGATTATTATGTTTTAGAGTAATTATAATGATAGGATTATCAAATGTGAGGGCAACATAATAAATGATGGTCCATTCATCACAATTAAGACTAGAAAACATTTATAACAATATGTTGTTCGTTCTTTTAAACTTCGGCCATTCAGGCCTTTAACGTTCCTGTAACGGCAGTACTGACACTCTGGAACGTCTTGTGTTTACTTTTTTAAAAGCTTACCTTAATTTCATTACTGCTGACATTACAGCCTTTTTGGGAGCATTTCTTCAATTCTTGTACAACACCTGCCTTAATAAAGTATTTAGTGAGCTGTACCTATATGCTAATAATAAACAATTGGTTACACACCTCCCATTTATCATCAAGTGGGATTCATCATTCAGCACACCTGGGTAAGAGCATTTTGGTATGGTGAAGAATGCTTTGTGCATCTGGAGAAACTTAAGAGAAAATATCAGAGAAACTCAAGACAATGATGCCGTATGAGGCCCTTTATCTGGAGTTCATATGAGAAAATAGCTCGAGACAATTAATCATGGCCCTTACTTTTATACTTTGTCTCTCCGTGAGACCCGATGTTATTTTGGAAATGGTTGATTATACGGATTTTTTAAAAAGCAGCCGTTATAGAACGAGGAGCAGAAGGTGGAATAAAACCGTTGCTCCAGTAAATCTCCGCGCTGTTAAACATTTCTCTCGTAACATTGAAATAACAATGAACATAAAACCTGAAGAGAATCATGGAAAAAAGAAATGTTTTCATCTGTATTGTCGCTTTAAAAGGTGGGGATTTCTAACTTTTGGTACAAATAATGAAAAAGCTAATAAATACCTGCATTTATTACACTAATTGTACTCCTCTTGATTGCTTTTTTTTTTTAAAGCCTTTTTTGTCTCCCTAAGACACACTCAAGCTGAGTCTCAATCAGTTGAAAACACAGGGAGATGACTTTACACAATAATGGCAATATGTAATGTATGTATTCAGAGGATGCACAAATAAAATCTGTCTCCGAGAAAACCGTAAAACGTTTAGCAAGAAAGATAACGCTCCACCTCGTACCATGTGTATAGTGTTAAGGCTCTGTAATACAATAACTAATACAGAGCTGATTGGAAACAGTTGAAGCAAGGTACACAAGGTGGCTTATATCCTGCCTGGCCGTGTCTTCATTGGCTCCAGCTCGGTGTCCACATCATCATCCTCCAACATCAAAGACGTGGAGCTCCAGCTGAGATGTTTATCTGCATCTTGAAGTCTTGAAGCCATCCAGCCAAAAAGAACAATCGTGTTTTCTTACCATCTCAGTGTCCCATTGTCCCACTGTACTGCTCAAACAGCCTCGTAAATATCCCAGAGTTCATAGCCAGTGCGGCAACTAAACATACCTGCTCTGACAATGCTGTGTTTACCGTGCTGCAGAAAATAAACTAAAAGCTTCTCTTTGCTTCGCTTTGAGCAGAGAGAAAGGAAAACTTCCTCGTGATTGAGTCCAACTATGTTTCCAGATGTGCCAGGGGTCAGAGGTCAAAGATAAAAGTACCAGGATGTGGCGTATCCCAACTGGAAGCCGGTTTGCAGTGTGTGCATTCCTCACTGGAGGGGGGCGATGAGCAGAGTGCCCGGTGTTTCTTCTCTCCACCGCTTCCCAGTGAGCGGCCTCATTTTGCGGTGGTGAATTACGACACCGCAACTTTCCCTCTCGCTACCTTGACAATGTTTACCAATGGCACCGAGGCAAGCAAAATGTCAGCCATGTTAAACACAGTGGGTGAAGAAACAAGCGGGGAAGTTGTTTTCGGTCCTCGCTGGAGCAAGAGGTCTCAGACTAGTCTCGGACCTTCTCCACAGGGAGTCGCTAGAAGTGTTAAAATATTCCACATTGCTCAGGGCAGAGAGGATTAAATCATTCAGCGCCAGATCCTTGATTAGAAATGTAAAAAAATAAGTTAAAGTGCAGTTTTCTGCAGGCCAGGCAGAGATCAGGGTTTGACTGATAGCTCTGAGTAAGGACCGGTCTGTTCACCCCCTGCCTGGTGCTGAGCGGCAATAGAGACGTCACAAGTTATGCATAAGAGTCTACTACGTCGATCCAAGACTCTCTCAAGAGTCTCCCAGAAATTGGGCTAATTTCACACACACACTAAAAAAGAACGCTAATACGATTATTTCAAGTGTGTCAGAGGCTTAATAAGTGTGGAAATTGGCCTGTCATATAAGACCTGAGAGTGGTGGTAAATTGCGTGATTACAGTCGCAAAGCCTTGGCTTCCCTTATTGTTTCTTTATATTTCGTAATCTGCTAAATGAAAATGGACTGGACAACTTCATTAGAATTCTAGAAAAAAAGTGGGGAACATTAATATGACAGAGACAACTTTATTGTGGTATTATGGTAATAATGGGCTTTAGAGGATGTGCAAAGATTACATGTCCCTTGAGATGGCTTCTTTTATTATGAGGCTCCGAGTGTTGGCTCCGAAAAATTGTTTTATTACCCTCAGCCTCTGGCAGAGTGGTCCTACTGAAGCATGACCACAGTGAACCCCCTAGCTCCGGAGAGAAAGAAAAAAACAAGTATTTTATGAATAAGATATGTACATACAAAGAATAATTAGTTTGTACACATGTAGAACATATCCTGTAAGGTTGAATTTATGGTTTTAATTGTTGGGATCGGAAGTCGTGTGTACACATCCATAGGTTGAGTCTGCGTTGTTGAAGGAAGCCTGCAGGGCCACTAGATGGAGTTAGATCCTACAAAAGAGCTTTGGGACCTGGCACAAGCGAGACAATAACAGCAGAAGTGAAGAAGAGGACAGTCGCCCCTTCATGTGCTCAGACCTTTGGAGGCGAGAATGCATAGTTTCCTGCACAGAGACCACAGCACAATGTTCCAGTGGCCTGGTCTTATTTAGTATCCTAGGAGCACAACTGATTCATAAACAGAATACACATACACACATGCCATGGGAGCAGCAACCTTTTATTAAAATGAAAATGATAATCACCTCTAGTGCATCCCCTAGCTTTCAAGCTCTCTCATACAGTGAGCTAATTAGCTTTGTTAGTGTTTGGATTATCCATACGTATGGAAGTAGGCTCTGTGTGACTAGAATACCATTCTGTGTTTTCGTACTGCAATTCTATGAAATGAACAGCGACCACCTGTGTTTTTACACCTGCACAGTGCCATATTTTACGTGTCAAACTGCCTAAAAATACACTAATATCTTAACTCCTTCCAGATTAAGAGGCTACGCAAGTTTGTGAATTTAACAATTTAAGATGTCAAATCCTCAGATTTTTTACTTTGTAAATTTTTTACAGGATTTTCCATGAGATGAATCTCACAGTCCATCATTATTACAATTAATGTACTTTTTCTTTTGGGAGGGACAGGGAGCAAAGGAGAAGACAAAGGAAAAAATCAAATGCATCATGACTGACGGCATGCCTTACTGCTTGATATGATAATGCTGAAGCATGTCACTAATGGAGAGAAAATTATATAGTTAGATACATCGATAATGGTAAAGTGACATGCCATTCTTTTTTTTTCTAGTCATGCACTCTGCTTTCAATCCAAGAGTAGTGTTTAGTGGACAAAAGCAGAAAAAAAGATTGTAATTTGAGAGCATTTCCAGTCCAGTTTTTAAACAGACATGTAGAGCAGTCTTTTTTTCCAAAAGAATAATACAATTATATTATATATTTATATATATATATATATATATATATATATATATATATATATATATATATATATATATATATATATATATATTTCCAAAGCTTAAAATGTATTATTTAAGGTACAAAGAAAACATATTGTAGCATCTCTCCCTTTATTTGAATATTATGTACATTACATCTGGTCTGGAGCTCCATATGTCACTGTTGTGCTACAGACACCGATGCAGTGTCTGTGACACAATCTAATGTAGTATTAAAAACAAATTTAAGTGCGAGTCCCACAGGAGTAAATGTGAACTCTGTCAACAGATGTTTAATGCTGTGAAAAAGGAAAAAAGAAAAATCCCCATTTCTCTTGATCTCTCATGTGAATTGCACCATTTAGCATGTAGCAGTTGTGACAGGTAATTGGCTTCAGGATCCAATGAGAAGTAGTTGTGCCATGGTAAATAATGCATTGTTTCAGAGCCTTTATGAATATTCATAGTTTATGTTGATTGAGAGACATTAAACAAATGCTTTTATATACATTAAAGTTGTTTTTCTTTTGCGGTTAGAAGAAAAAATACTATTTTAAATGAGGCGGTTAAAAGTGTTTTCTATACCTTTTCTGTTCAGCTGGCGTCTCCATTCAATTTAAACTGGACCTCAGCAGCTGATATGTTTAAAATACTGCAATGAATAACCATTGTTGTTGATGATCTCATTTACGTCCTGCTTTGGCCTCAAACTTCTAATTCTATTTATATACTGAAATATTAAAAGCCTAATATGTCATCTGTCATGGCCGTCATTTATCATCTTAGCCGCAGCATGTCCTGTGGGCCTGTACAGATTTCCTTCAAATTACTTTTTATTAAATTGCCAGCGTTTGTTCCTGTGTATATGCCTGTCCATGCATTTCATTTTGAACTTGGCTCCATTAGCAGCTGCCTCTCTGCATCTTGAGGTTCGCCCTTCCACGCCTTCATTTACCAAATGACCCAACATCCCCGTTTCTGTCTGGCTTAGACAGCTGAGCTGATTAAGAAGTTGCCTTTTGAACACTAATTTATTCCACTCCACCATTTTGTTATATGGCCATTGTTTCATTTAAAGTTTACCCTGCGTCTCCTTTGATGGAAGTCACGCTAATTCTGATTTCCTTTTTGGAAAAAGCTATTTAGTTTTACAATGTATGATGGATCTGATTAGTCATTCAGGCCGGCCTCTGCTTTTATGCTTACATTAACTAACACAAAGAGCCCCCCTACAGGTTAAAGTTTAAATGTGGATTAGCAGATAAAGCAACTCCTGATTAGGTTACTGTGGGGCTCAGAGGGGGAAAAATGGATTTTCTCTGCACATTATTTCACAAACATCTTCACTCTGCCTTCTTTCTCTCCCTTTCTTCTCTTCTCCGGCTTCATCCTCTCACACTCACTCCCAGCATGGATATCTATTTTGGCGCAAAATCTTTGAACAATTATGCAAATGCATGTAATGCAATGCACAATACAGTATGGAAATGGCTTGGAGAGAAAATGGACTCATTAAGGACAGATGGCGTGAGTGCTGAAAGCCATTTGTTATGGATGCAGAAAGACATTTCAGACAGTGTCAGAACCTGAGAGACATCAGATATGTGTTTCACTCCGAGCACTATTTGTGCTGCTGGTGTAGTTCTTGATTATTTCATCATGTTGATTATTATAAATCATCTCAAATTAGACTTCTCTTTATGTCTGCGGCATCATTTTTTGGGGAATATAGATTTTTTTATTTATTGAAGTGATGACTTACTTGTACTGTTATGTCAAATATGATCATAGATCACTTCAACACCTTTAATGGAATTCATTCTGCACGTTTAATCAACGCCGCTGTATGTTAAATATGGAAGGATGTATTGTGATAAGACCCCTGACTACCAAAACAGAGAGGAGAGTATAGCTGTGATGTAAGCTTGTGAGATTACATACAGCGTATGCATGAATTCTGCATCGATATCCCATACATGTCATTGTCACTTCACACAACAAACATTGTAGAACTGCATATAAAGGCAAACCCAAACGCTTGCGAGAGATTATAGTTTTCTTTTACCAAAACGTTCTTTGAAAACGGCAACACATGCAAGACACATAGTGAACAGTGGGGTTTTTCACAATTAATAAAATTAAGTCTTTGTGTTGTCTGTAAGGATAAGACGGCGCATTATCACACAGGCCAGTGTTAACCACGGGTGGGGGGAACATTATTTGCCGCAAAGATTAAGCTTTACAATCTATTGCAGATGTCAGGAGGAACACAACAGCATGCACGCAGAATTCACTCTGAAGACCTACAACTGTAAAAAGGGGGAGTGGGCTTTGACTTAGCCAGTGTTTATTTTGTCTCTGGCCCTCTGTGGGCTTCCCCCGTACCACTGTCTGGGCCTTTGATGTCACTGAGGTTATTGTTGACTATTCTCTGCTGTCTGCCTCGATATTCATCTGAGCTTCACATGGGACTCAGAAGAGAGAGGCAAAGACTGCCATTTATTCCTACACTAATTTTCCTTTGTGATGGATGGCTTTCTTATTGTGTCATTTGTGCCTTTTGAAAAATGCTCCTTGGAGCAGAAGAAATTACGAGCTTCCAAATCATACAATCAAGCACAGTTCTCCAGGAATAAAAGCGTGTGTGTGGGACAGAGAAGACGATCCACAAATGGTTAAATTACAAAACAAAATGTCCCTGTTGGATTTAAATAATATTTTATTAATAAAAAATCTGTAAAATATAAAACCATAACTTCGGAGCAGCTATCGGGAAATATGTTCTAACATTTTTAATTAAAAGCAGATTTGATTCACAAATGTTGGATTTATTTTCTGTTGTGAATGTTTTCATTAAAATACATAAATAACTAAGGAAGATCGTCAAGAAGTCGTAAAGTTATGCAGGAAATTCTCTTTTCAGAAATCGGCATATTGTCCAAAAAATATGGTGAATAAAACATACAACACAATAGCACATATAATAACACATTATAAATATAATGATATTAATAGTACAGTGTTTACACAAAATGCAAACCAAATAACTTTCAAACTAAAGTTGTTTCCCTTTCTAATACACAAATATGAATTGGGGAACCCCGTTTTCTCTTCTCTGGATACTCTTATAACCAAGCTGCAAATCCAGATATACTCGCATCAAAGTCTGACATGAAAAACAAATCTTAACAAAAAAGTCCCAGAACAAATAAATGAAGGGTATCAAAGGCTTTCATATTGACGACTTTCCCTTTGTTGTATTGAGGTGGTCTTTTGTCCGTCCTGCGACTATTGTGACACGACACAGATACTTCTAAAGGCCAAAGTTTTTTATTAAATTACGTCTGGGTGAGGTGAACACAGGCTGAATAGAATCATTAAACTTCACCAGTTATAGGAATGCATGCGCCGCGCTGCCGTCTGCCGCGAGATGAAAAGCTGTGCATTTTCATGCTCCTTCAAAACCTTTAACTTGCCATGAAAAGATATGACATCAATCCTGGCAAAAACACAAGGAAGAAATGAATGATGCCATTGTCGTCTCTAAACATCAATCATGCTCAATACTTTGGAAAAACAATGCATTTGTGTTTGCATTTCAGAGGTGACAAACAACACTTGTGACTGGCTTAACATTGTCAATTCCCATTACTCAAAACCTGAAGCAAATCAGAATTAAACTGTGGCCCTGTTGCTAGGCAGCTGAGTTCTCTTGACATGGTGGTTAGTTTTTCTTTCACTGCTTGACAAGAGCGAAGTGAAAGGAGTTTAGAAAAACTTGCTTAAGGCGCTCAGAGGAAGGGGATAATTGGAGTCTGTGGATTGTGTAGTGGCCCTTGTGTGGAAACTTCCAGAGCCGGAGACAGAGAGAGTCGGATGCAACAAAATTTAAACTCTTGTATACAAACTTGACCCCGGGACTACCGCGGGGTTTTCCACACTTCGTTTGCAGAGTGTTTGCCCCAGTGTGGCCCAGGGCCCAGTGTCAACACCGCTGTGTGTAGAGAAACAGGTGAGGGGGCAATGACAACAATGACTGTGCTTCAGTTTTATCTCCAGTCTAAAGTGCGGAGAAAGTGTTAAAATAGAAACTTTGTCGGGGGGGGGGGGGGGGGGGGGGGGAGAGAGAGAGAGAGAGAGAGAGAGAGAGAGAGAGAGAGGGGGAGGGGGGGGGCTGTAAGAAAACACATATCATAGCCGAGATTTCACACTCTCTCTTTCAGACCCAGCATAATCGAGTGAGGTCATCTTGATACTGTAGCCGTGATCAATTGTATTATTCTGTCTTTTGAAATACAGAAGAAGCTAGTTAAGTAAACAATGGAAAGAGGTCTATGCCTTTAATGACCCGCGGAGGAGCCCAGCCTGTGAAAGTGCACACCCAGTTTAAGAGGAAACCAATTAATGCTGGATTAACATTCATGGTTATTTACAGTTGCTTTTGTGCTTGTTTCTGCACTCCGACTTCCACAAAGGGGAGAGAGAGAGAGAGAGAGGGGAGGGGGTGGGGAGGCAAGGGAGGGAGAGAGAGAGAGAGAGGGAGAGAGGGAGAGGGCGCAAGAGGGGCTCAGAGGTTGTTTGGACGCAAGAGGTGCAGCGAGGTGGCTGGGTCCATTGTGGGGACACCACCTCTCTCATTATGCCCTCTCAATCAACACTCCTGCTCACAGGAAGCCCCTGTAAAGCCCATCTGCCATAGCTAATCTACAGGCAGCCCCGCGCTTGCGTCTGGGCCTGCTACCCTCAGCCGCATTATTCTCAGATCCAAGGCTTCGCCAGGGATCAGCCAAAGCCCATTAAAGTAAATAATAGCCAGAAATGACAGGCTTAGCGAGGATTGGGGAGGAAGTTGAAGACCAGTTTGAGCTGTGAGCTCTGATTAATAGAGAAAAGCATTTTGGGTGAGAGAAGGGGGTTGGATGGAGGGAGAAAGTGAGTGAGAGAAGGGGGGAGAGAATGGAGGAAAAAAATGACCTTAGTGAGCTGCAAAGAATTCCTCAACCTCAGGGTTGTTAGGACCAGTGCTACCATCTGAAGCATTAGCAATCCTTGAGCTACTTTTGCTTTGATGAAGCTCAAACAGGATGGGGTGAAAGGGGGGAGTATGTGTGTGTGAGGGTGTGTGTGTGTGTGTGTGTGATGATGAGGCAGGGGTGGGAGTCATGCCACGGTCTTCGGAGGCCCCCAAGACCACGAAGCGTCAAGAGTCAGTCTCAGCAGTTAAATAACGACGTTGGTGTGTACACAAAGCAGAACGCATTAATAACACAAACATTTCTGCAGCTGCTCTGTCGGGGTTAACATAATTTCTCCGTGGGTCAGTTCTCTTGCTTATTAGGGTCTATATCAGTTGAACTTTATATTAATATTCTTATGGCATGTGTCAAATGGTTGCGTTATAGATTACAGCTAAATTGATTTGCTGTGACTTTGCTAAATCATTATATAATAAACACATTTGAAGTTTTGACTGGAGCTTGTCTCGATTGGTCAGGTCCAGGGCAACAGAAGTTAAGCTAAAAAGTGCAAATAGATTAACAAAAAAAGATTCTTAATTATAACATGAGGTCTCCGAAATAATGATGCAAAATATAAAAGATTAATATTTACGTTTTCTTATTTTTATCCACTGGGCGTACGAGCCCTTACATGTGATGCTGTGTCCCGTCACTGTCACACTATATCTGTGTAATGTGTAATTTTGTGTGTTTTCTTTTTAGGGCTTGAATGCTATTCCTGCCACAGCGTTGCTGTAGTGGAAGTAAGCCTGTTGGCTACTTTGAAAGGGCTACTTTGTCATGGTCAGCTTACGGTTAAACAATTAAAGCTGCTCCCTGGAGTCAAGTTAGTGTCAAGTTAGGCGTGGAAACCAGTGGTTAGAAGTTAGTAAAAGAGAAAAGAAGGAGAGAAAAGATGAGAAGGAGGAAATAAAGGCGTATACCCTGTCCTGGTTAATAGTTAACTGACCTGTTGACACCCTCGGGCAGCACGCCACACATGACCCCTAATTGACCACAACCTACCGTCACTGATGAAATCCAGCAGAACACACGGCACATGTTGTCACGACATGCTGTTTTAGCTCCGAATCATAGTTACTTTTTCAAAAGGCCCGCTAGGTCCGGGGGAAACAGACACAAGATAAACATCCAATACCACAAGCTGTGACTTGCTGGTCGGAGGATGTTTTGGTGCACTGGCGGCGCGGATAACGCTGATCGCAGGAGTGATTCCACTGTCCGTACTCACATGTTTATTGCCACAAGAAAGCTTATTCCACTTTGTGCTTGAGCTCAGCCTGGGATTTAACATGATTTGTCACTGGGCCGGCAGCGGAGACGGTCTAAGCGAGATTATGTGAAGCAGTTCCACCTCTGCTTAACTACTGTAAAAATTGCTTATACGCCTGTGAAGGAATTGGAATGCATTCAGGAAGCGAATGATCAGGCTTGTGGTCGGTCGGGCCGCTTCTTATGGGATCCTCTGATTGGACAGACGGCCCAGACACCTGGGGTGCAGGAAGAAACAAGTTAGCGCTGCTTGAAAGGTACGCTGGCTCCTCTAAGAAATATCGTCTATTGATCTATCAGTTACCTGAATCTTCAAAAACGTCAGAGAGGGGGAGAAGAAAGACGCGTGGAGACCTCAGAGATGTAATGAAGAATTTAAGATCCTCCAAATGTTTTATTGACAAGAGACCGTAAAAAGATATGATACGTAAAAAAACGACAAGGCCTCTGGGGAAACACTTACAGTTTCTTAAAGGAGTGTTTAATGGTATCGATTTTTATTGTTCACTGAACAGTGTGAAGTCTTTGACTGTTTTATTGAACGGATTTAGACACATGCTCTTAAACACAGAAGGGATGAAGACTTTTCAGTTCTTGGATTTAATCCATCACACAATGTGTGCGTGGAATTTTAATAAGCTTCACAACTATAAGCCACACTACACACAGCTGCGCTCGGGTATCAGACTTTGCTGTTCATGCTTATTTTACACTTACTTCAACCAAATGCATCTTATGTCATCGTGTCTTGCGTAGGATTTGGCTTGTTTCCCACTAATGTGACAGATGTTAGGACCTCAGCAGCCAGTAGAGGCCTCTCATGTCTTAGACAAACCTCGATAGAAGTTCAAGAACTGCGAGAGTAAAAGCTAAATTGACTTTTTTAAATGATATAATTACAAGAAAACTGCAAAGAATACACATATTTCAGGGGAAAACACTTAAAAAACACGTTTTGAGTTTTTTAAAGAGCCTCAAACCTTCGCTTTTGGCAAACTTGTTGGCTATTTTAGGAATAAATGAATCAGTCACCTTCTGTTTCCGGCTGGTGAATTCAGCGGTTGAAGGCGCATCACAGCTCTTTGACCATGGCCTCCTTTTTTCCTCCTCTCTGTCCAGGCTGATCTTTCCTCTTCAGAAAGCTGAATACTCATCCTTGACCGGCTCGCCTAAATGAACCCTGCTCTCCTTGTGCACCACAAAAGTGCCACTGTGTGGTGTCAGCCAGGCTTTCTTCCCAGGAGACAGTGTGATTTCTATATCCGTTGTCATGGCGATGCGGCGAGGAGAGGGAAAATGAAGCTCTAACCTCTGGCTCCAGCTCCCAGGCCAGACGGTTCAGTCGGGGAGAGCAGGAAACAGCACTCCGCCTGTTTGTGTGTATGCTGACGATACCGGCACTTAAAAAGGTGAAACTATCCGTCAAATACCGTGTCGTGTTCTTGACGCCATGGGAAGTAGTAAATAGCAATAAAGATGATGTAGAATTAGGAGGAAGATCTTATTAAAAATTAACCAAACCTCTAAATCCCCTTTATTACGACAAACAGAAAGCAGACATCACAGGGCAGCGAGAGGTTCACCCTATTTCAACACCCCTCAGTTGAAGCACACTCGGTTTCATGGAGGATAATACAATTCCTCAATTTCAGAGGACTGCCCTTAAACTCCCCTGCAGACACACCTGATACTTCTTTTTATCTAAGTTCCCCTAAATGGGAAAGAAAAGGTCTGTATTGCATTTACCCCAAACCCCCAATTTAAAGACACTGGGAGGCAAAATGAAGACATTGGCATTATTAAAATCGAATCTGGAAAGGCTCACATACACTCCCCTCCTAATGACGAGGGGGTGCCATGGCCAGTCGAGAGGAAGAGAACACCATTTTCTATTCATTTGGCAGCATGCCCAGATCTCATTCAACCAAAAAGTCTACTCAATCCAAACTTAATCCCAGCCAATTAAAAGATGGTGTTGCTTTTCCTCCTCCATCGATCTACTGATGAGACTGCAGTTCATCACCGGGAAGGTAGAGCGTTTGTTTTGGGGGGTGGCAGAACATATGGGAGGATTTTACAAGGCTTGTGCATTAAATATTTGTGCCATCCCTGTGGCCTGATAAATGGTAATGTGTTGCAATGTAATGGTAACTTAAAGAGGGATTTATCTAAGAGAAAAAAGGGATATTTATTGATGTTGAAAAGTATGCTTTGTGTTTTTCCCCAGCTCCTAGGGGGAAGGTGTGAAATCTAATAAAGCCATTCTCAGGAGGGGCGGCTTTGATCAGAGATTCTCTAAACAAGCAGCAAGTCCCAAGTGAGCATAAGATCTATATGCTCTAACATGTGCTATCTTTACATCTCGACTTCTGTTTTCGCTAAAAGAGAGCTGTTGTATTGGAAACAGCTGAACCGTTTCAATTTCAGCCCGAGGCAACATTCTCCCCTCAGAGAGAAGTGCCAAGAAGCGCCGTACAGAATGTCAGCCATATTTCCCATAAAGTCTTCCTGAACTGCTTTTTGTTTCTATATCGCTTCCCGAGGTGCAAATGTGTTATTTTTTTAAAGAACATGTTTTTATGTTAATGTTCTCAGTATGTATTTAAACTGCGAAATCTGCAAGAAAACATGTTGAATTGTTTACTTTTGTAAATGGCGTCAAGAAAAGGTGTCTCAGTGGAGGTTACGAAACAAGTATAAATATGTATATACATTCCATTTCTTCACACTCAACAACACATGGTTCACACACTAATTACTGAAAATCCATATTTATAGAGAAAAAGTAATAAGATGGAAAAAGGATGAAATGATGCTCTGGGTTTTATCACATTAACAACAACAAAAGTTAGATAAAGCAAAAAAAATATGACGGTGAACTCAATTTCTCTCAGAAATGTCACATTTTCCCAGTGAAAAGATTTGGTCCTACTCATCATTTACAATTTATGTAATTGATAAGACTATAAGGGAAGGATAGGGACCAGTATATGACTGCATAGCATGCAGAAATCGCCAAATGATGTGGTGAGGGATGATGTGTGATGCAGCAGAACTGGATTGATTTGCTGATCTGCTGATGCAGAGTGGGCAGCCATGGCTGTTGCTCCATGCAGAGTTGGTGTGTGTCCCACTGTGGCTCCTCTCACACTCCAGAAGGTCACACAGGAAGTGGCTTGCACACATGCACACACGCACACACGCACGCAACCTGGGCCAACCTCCTAAAATAGCCATAGAGGTCTTAACGTTGGCTCAGGCAATATAGCAAATACATACATATTATTGACTTCTGACGAGAGCTTAAACCAATAATTGTTTTTATTGGTGATGCCCAGTTCTGGTTGCACATTAAGCAGCTTGGTGGTTACAATTATCTTATTATACAAGATCCAATATTATTATATACATGTAGTTTTCTCTGGTTCTAACTCTTGTTGAAGGTTCATGATTTAATACGTAAAGCAAAATATTCAAACCCAAAAGTCTACTCTTTTCCTGGATCCTTGGAATGGAAATATAAGTTGTGTTGTGCATCATTTTGTTCACGTCTCCAGCCAGACAGACCAACGTTGGGGTTTGGTGAGAATATATCAATAAATTGTGAATTTAAACATTAGTTGGCAGCCAGCATATATTTGTTGTTGTTTGATATAATTGTTGAGGCAAATATTAAAAATAATCTGATAATGTTGACAGCCAATCGTATGATTTTTAATATGTGCAAATAATGCTTATACTACCCGATATATTGTTCTAGCCTACTGTGTTTGTTTGTCTTACAGTACAACAATCATATTCAAATGAGAAAGAAAAGAAAATCATCTTAGTTGGAATCAGGAAATATTTTACATTTTGTTCTGAACATTGCCCACAATGTCAAGTATTCAATTAACTAATTGTTTAATATAATCATTATGTCAAGAGCTACTGTGTGTTAACAATTAAACAATTACAACTGAGGTCGGGATTTCTTACAAAATGCCACGCTATAACAAACACCCCCTGAAATACGGCAAGGATATGAAAAGAAGAAAAAAAGCAAAGCGGCCAGAACATGTTGAAGTGGGCTAGCCATGCAGCCGTGTGACAGGGCAAACACGCTTAACTAACAACTTCCTTCACATTGGATGCACTTTGACAAACAGCCCTGCTCCTCAGCGCTTACGCCATGTGCCTCAGCATTACCGCTAACGCCCTGTGGTACGGTCGGCTGGACAGGCACTTGACTGATGGCTCTATTAGAGCCCCCCACCACGGCACCTAGTCCTATCCCGGGCCTTTCTCCGGACTGGACGTGCCGCTGACAACGCACTGATGGGCTAAGAGGAAGACGAGATGGAGGGTCGAAACGTACCAACGGCCACATTGAGGGACGCGCCAACAGACAACACACATAAAACCACACCCAGACACATGCATGTTAAGGAAGATATATGGACACGCACATCCACACACACACAAACACATCCACACAAGAGCCACACAAGTTAGTAGAAAGGATTTAGCCATGCTTCACCTTTTGTATTTGGTTGGAACAATGCCTTACACAAATACAACACACAGCTGATCAGCACCCCTCTAATCCCGCCTCTTTGGTGGCTTGTTCCTGAGACCACCATGAAACATGGAGGCCACTGAAAGGTTGGCTCTCGATAATCAGCTCTGAAGGGGGTGGAAAATACAATTCATATCTCCACTCTTCTTGGGAAAGCAACCACTGGAGCAGGAAATGACAGTGGATGTTTTAATCTTCAAACGGTGAGCACCACGCTCCCTCAGGCTAGATGGAAGAATCTGCTGAAATGTGACGGAGCTGCCTACCCGTTTGAGCAGCCGGCTCACTACAACAGACCAGACTTTTTTTTTGGTTCTTTTATCATTTTTGTATGAACGTATAGAAAATTAGGTGTTTTCTCAATGCAACGTGAACATCCTCTCAGAATGTTAACCCGTTGTTTGTTTTCCCCAAAGCTCTCATGGCGTTCACAAGTCTGTGGCGGAGATTGCGAAAGCTGTAATGTAGAACTCCTTGGGTTAAGAGAGGCAGACGGCGCTGTCTCTCGAGTCCCAGGCCGGCACTACTCTCCTGGGCAACACTATAAACACCTAGCCCCCCTGGCACCTGTCATCCACGGCTGCCTGCTCCCTTCCAACAGGACTCGCGGGGAATTTGCAAGGTGCAGAAATGACATGACAAACAATTATATCCCCAACACCCCCTCAATGAGTTTGTTGCTCCTTTCAAGACTCCCATAATCTCTGATTTGATGGAGAAGATTTCCGCTTTCTCCAAAAGATAAAGGCAAAACAAAGAAATAAGTGAGTGGAGGACAAGTATAAAAGGTGACATTCAACCAAATGGAGCATCTCTGGTCCAAATTTGGATGGAAATTAGCTCAATTTATCAATGTCAATAACCGCGGCAATCCTAGGATAGAGAGACATGAATATTAATTGAAAATAATCAGATTAAGCCACTAGAATCTGACATTTTGAGATGGGCACTTTATCTTCAGGGCTGGAGTGATGCAAGATTGCCTACGTACAAATCAGAGAACACTGCTTAATTGCATGTTATCACCCTTTGATTGCCTTGGCATTATATAAAACAGTATGGTAATTACTCCACAGATAGTGATGTAAATAGCCTCGGGCTGATGCTCCCAAAAGAGGAAGTGGAGAGACAGCACACGGTTGAACATCTGGGCGAAGAGGTAGCACATTCACAAGTGTATAGTCAGGTGATTAGCTACAACACGCAGGCGCCAGCAGAAACATATATTCAACAGTAAACATTCACGCGTCATCGTGAACACTTGACCCTGAGCCTCCAGCGGTGGTGCTTTCAAGAGATCCTCAAATGTACATAAACAACTTTCAAGGTACAAACTTGAATCCATAGGACGAGGTGTGAGAGACTGATGGAGAAGATTGTAAGTGGCCCTCATGGTGTCACTGCCGCCCAGCCCAGTGAACAGATGCACCATGGGCCAGCTGGAGGTCCCCTCCCTCAGCAGAGGGCCCCCAGCCCCGGAGGAAACACAGCTCTGCCGTCATATGTTTTCAACGTTTGTACAACGCCTGATAAATGTAATGTAAAAGGGGCTTTGTGTGCGGGGGGCAGTGGGGGTTGACTGTGATTGCTGGTAATAACTGACTAATAGAATAAAGCAATAACGTACAGCCTCGGGGCGAGAGCTCTGTACCGACAATTTCATACTGCAGATTTATCATCGTGTGGAAATTAGCATTTCAGTCTGTTCACTTTCCCGTCTGAAGGAGCTCCGTCACAAGACTGTGTGCCCCGAAAAGATGTCTGTCAACTTCAGGTCTCTCTTCGTGGCGACACTCCATAACTCTCTTAAAGCCCCACGGAGAAAGACATTTCTAAGTTGACAAGGAACAATAATGATGGAGATTTGCAGCATGGCTTTTGTAGGCACTTCATAAACAAAATGATGGAGATTTGCAGCACAGCTTTTGTAGGCACTTCCTAAAAAACTGATTATTAAAATACAATTCTTATTGTTGGCACTCATACAAAGATATATTTTTTTATCTGAATAATCCATGTATATCACAAGCTCAATTTCTTACAATAAGAGGAAAATATATGAAATAATTTACTCATCCATCACCTTCAGCTCAAAAAGGAGCCATTCTGCATATTGAGGGTACAGGCACGAAGGTTTTTTAAAAAGAAATCATGATTTAATGAGATATTTTAAAGTTATGGCGGATTGTAACCAATTTTACCAATAATTTTTAATTTGAGCTTCATTAGGTGGGAAAAAAAATATTATTTCTGTTTAGCTATATTGTTAAAAAAAAGCAAACGTGTAGTGATTATGCAATTCCTTTATCAAGCCAAACATAATTACTTTGTTTCTTTTGAATATTTTTTTCCTTATTTTTGATGCACTTTCTGTTTCTGTCAAAAACGCAGCAGAGATGAAAAGATGAGTTCTGACTATGAAAAGAAATTATTATTGTCTTAAATGTAGCCTTTATTTGCTCCACAGTGGTTGTTTCTGACTAAAACAGTCAACATGAGACTGAATAAGCAAATGTTACTCAGGGTATGATTTTGTTTACAATGTTCCCAAGGCCTATGATTAGAATATTAATTAGGCCCATCTATGACGGTCAGATAATAACAATGTCAGAGGGCTGAATGGATTCTGTGACCTGTAAAAGGCCTATTCACGATCTCCAGTCTGCCATGGTTCATTCTCTTAGCCACAGGCAGCAGACTTTTTTACACCCTTTTCTAAACGTCCTGATTGTCCCTCGCTGAAACACTGTGGAGGAACTGTGTGTGTCAAGAAATACAAATATGTTAAAGCGCATGTTTTATGTCAAACAAAGTTGAAATCCCCAGCTCTTTTGTAACTTCTTCTCACTTGACATACGTTTTCTGAAAAGATGTCAATTAATGTGTTATCCCTGCCTGCAAAAGAGTTGACTTGGTGTGTTTGGGTTTTAATGACATGACATGGATCACAAACACCAAAGAAGAGGAAACTCTCCACCACACCCATGGCCGAGGGTCACTTGTCCTGCTAATGAATTAGTGATGTCTCCTCTGAACCTCCAAGATCCAATACAACTAGGACCGATGTTGGAGAAATTAAAATGACTTCATCTGTTCTGGTACATTTCAAAAAGTGTTGTGAAAATGGCATCACATGAGATGCATCATTTGCAGACAGAACCCTGCCGGGTCTTGAATAATAGTCCCGATGTAAAGAGTATCGCTTGTTTGCCCTATTAATGTGAGAACATTACTCAAGTTGTGTCTCCTGGGACGTCAGTGGGACGCCTCTGTTCCGATGACGGGATGCCTCAGTTAGGGAGGCTAGGGATTTGCTGCACAGGCAACTTACAGCAATCGTAGCACTTAAGAAACACAGCCAATAAAAACACAACATCATCACACCGACTAAAAAGAAGGGTTTCAAGGGTCGCTAGGTTCATTGTATGTATTATTGTTAAGTCTCTCGGGAAAAGGCAGGATAAGCTTTCCGTTGGTCTTTACTTGAGCTCAGTGACAACATCCTGAGAAACGAGATAGTTCAGCCTTTTTAATCCACATGCAATTAGAGAGGAATAATGATTTTATTTACCTGAGGGTAACATTTAGCTTTTTTAACGTTTTACAGTTAATTAAGTGTCGATGTAGTTGTCTAGATATTAAAACTCCAATAAATAATTTGATTAATCCTATTTTGTAAAACCAACAGATGACAGCAGACTCCCACAATGTTTATGTTTACATTGTAATAAGTAACCTTGTATCCGTTCGTATAATCACAGGAATTTTCTACTTGTGATTAAGTCAATGCCGATGCCGATGCATGTTTGTCATAATTGACAAGCTGTAACATGGATCGTGTTTATGCTGCAGGTGGTGATGGCAACAAAGCAATGGGTCATACTGGGAAACATCGGGCTAAAAATGTATTATTTCTGGCAATGTGACGAATGACTAATGATGTATTGTACTCTTGTAAGCGTCTCCGTCGCTCCATCAAGGCCGACGTGGCAACACTAGATCCACTAAGCACAGTAGCAGAAACCTCCAGGAGCTCTCCGATGGAAATCATGACTTTGTGGCCTGAAATCCACAAATCCGCAACGTAATACCTGCAGATTTCCTTGATTGAGTAAGTCTCAACGTCCTGATAATGCTCCTCTTTGTGACACCATGCCGTTAACAATAACATCAAATTAAGAGCTGAAACTATGAAGGGTTTGGAATCTGTAGTGAGGAGTGACTTCAAACATATATCAGTTTTAGAAAATACAAGTTGCTGATATTTTTTTGTAAATTGATTGGTCAACTTATAGTTTCAGCTTTTAAAAGCACCATTAATGTTTTTTTTTCCCAGCAACAGCCAAACCTCATCTGAAGGAAAGAAAATAAGACAGAAAGTGTAAAATACACATTTACAGTATTGCTACAAGAAAATACCCTAAAGTGCTCCGAGCTACATTTTTTTAACTCCCCGGAGAGCGTTAGGCGTAGATCAACCCATCACCCCCCTACAAAATTCAATCTTGGTGAATCGAGTCAAAGAGGCATTTTGTCTCCTCATTTCAGAAACACTTAGTGTTGTGTCAGAATTACTGGGCTGGCAGGCATGTGGCTAGTGGCAGTGGACTGCGGCGAATGAGTTAAATCAGCCCCTTGTGAACTCGACCCTGTGTCGTCACGAGAGGAAAGAGGCCAAAGACTCACGCAATGAGGGGTAATCCAACAGTGAGCTGGTGTGGCAGCGCTGCTCCCCGCTGGTCCCAGAAAAGCTCAAATAACTCCCATGTGCACCCAAGGAGAGCGGAGGACAGGCATACATCAGAGGGGGAGCTGGCGGTTGAAGGATTTATCCTGGAGTTTCAGAGAGATGTTCCAATTGCGGCACCACCTAGTTGCTTTAGGGTCATAAATTCTGCCAATAGCGGAGTCATTGACTGTTGAGGTGATGGCTCTGTGTACTGTCTGCTGTCACAACGATCGCTCACTATAACGCTGAGTCTAACTGTACTTTGTGACACCATTTTGAACTAAATACAAAATACTTTGTTTCTTTCTGTTTCGCGTCTAGAAACATGACATTACCCTTTAACTTTTAGTTTGGAATAGGGTAAATTCATGTTTAATTAGGGGTAACTGTGAAGAGGTCTGTCTTCTTGGAAACACTCTAAATTTGCTCAAACATACAGTATCTTTGGCACTTCTGTACAGCCATTAATTTGATATTCATCAGCCAAAATACACTGATACTGATATCTGCAATAAAACACTGGCTGATATCGGCCCAGCATTCAAAATGGTCAGGCCTCTCATAACGGGTTGCACAGTGACTCCCAAAATATTAAACGATAAAGGTTAACATCTTCATAAAATATTGTGAGTATGGTGAGAAAAGAAAATCCTGTTGCAAAAATGATCTGCGTTTACTAATTGCGCCAAATGTTTTATTCCAATAATCTATCCTCTGCAGTCGAGTGTCTATACTACAGTGTGTTGGCTTAGCAGACTAATTAATTTGGACTGAAGATTTCCCCAAGCTGCTTCTCCTTCCTCTAATGAGAGACAAGTGCCAGTCAAAGTGGAAGCCATACTGCTGTCCAACATGAAAATAGAAGCCTTCAGCAGTCTGTCTGGGGCGTGACGGGGGTTGGAGGGGTGATTGCTCCGACCAGCAGCCACCACCTGCTTTGCTTGTTCACGCTGTCATTGGTGCCCTTTTTTGGTGCGCGCAGAGTCTTTAAGAGTTTAGCTATGCCTTTGATGCCTTCTTTGATTTTTAGAATATGCACAGGATCAATAAGGAGCACAGACTTCAAAGCTCAGACACCCCTCACCTGCTGCTGGTCACCATTTCTGAAGTGTTTCCAATCACGCGCGGAGACTAAACAAACAGCCAGGAGGGGCAGGTTGCAAGCTGGCTTCATGATCAATAACAACGAATACCATGCGTGGAGAATTATTTGGCAGCATGATCAGACTAAACAAAATGTTTTAGCCACTTTAAGTTCCTGCTTATTTGAACCTGATATGTCTTTGGTACAAAAGTCAAGTAGAGGAACGGCAGCAAATATCAAACATGGGGGGCCTCTTTCTTAAATACTATTTACAGCAAGGGCCTTATTTCACGAGCCAAAATGTGTGCTTGTGATTTTACTGGAGAAACACACACACTAAGGCACACTTCAAAGTGCTTAGATTAATGCATAATAATCTCCAAGAGCCATAACGGTTTAATATCTCACTCAGATGTCTCTAATATGTCACTCGAGTCCCAAACACTAAACATTTGATTATAATGCTTGATTTTTTTATTTTTTCCTTTTGCAAATCTAGTAACCTAAGTGGCAGCAAAGTTCAAAGAAGCATATTGTAATGCATGTTATGGAAATAAACCCAGGGCTGATTATCCTTTAAATCTCCAATGCCCCAACCCCCTCTAAAAATGGCTGTCATGATGAAATGACTATCCTTTATTACATTCTTCTCCCTTAATCCTCCTCAATTTATTAGAGGGGGAGTGCCTTGGCACAACAATGCCAAAACTCATTTCCATGGGAGCCCACACGGCATGGTGTCCATGAAGGGAGAGACAACTGATTTCCTATGCAAAGGGACCTTTTGAAAGTGGGGGAAAAGAGACAACTGATTCTTTTATTGCAAATGACTTCAGTGTTTTGTTTAGTGGGGCTGAGGGTAGCAAAGCCAGCATGACTTCTGCCCGCACACTTTAATTCAGCTGATGCAGGTGCATGGCTAATTGCAGGTGTGGCACTGGCCAGCCTCCACCTCTCTGTGTATCCTCATCCTCACAGAAACACACTTGGCTTTCTGTATAGACATTAGCCAGGTACTGAGAGAATAGATCAGCAAGCATCTCATTTGCATTTCACCATTCAAACTCTGCTGTAAGTCTGAGAGAAACTGAAGGGCCCTATTCAGAAATCGTAATAGTCTAGTGGATATCACAGTGTGGGAAAACTAAGCACAAACTTTCTGTGTGAGGAACATTTACAAAAGACTTACTGTGAACTGTTAGCTTATTGTCCCTGAAATAAATAACGGGAGATTTAGTTGAGTTCCTGAAGTAGAGGCTGTAATATGGAAAAGTCCAGAAGCAAATGTGTATGAAAGCAAATCCTACAATGGAAAGCTTTCATTTTCATTTAGCCAGTTAAACACGATTTTAAACACACTCCCTTTTTGTCTTTACCCTATTGAACGTTTCATTTTCCTCTAAGCCATCATTCCCTTTAGTCCAACCCTCTTATCTTTTTAAATGTAATGTTTGAAATGCCTTAAAAAGGAGAACTGAAGAAATAAAAAGCCACAAAAAAAACTCTCTCTCGAGATCCCAAATGAGAGGAAATTACTCATCAAGTGATTATGAAACTGTTGGCATTATAGAAATCAGAGTGAAAGAATAGAGTCTGGAGGAAAGGAAGGAGGGGGTTGGCAATTTGTTCTCAATGGACAGCGGATGATGAGGTGGCAAGTTAAAGTCTCCATTCTGAAGGGTCTCCTTGTAAAGCTAATTCCAGTTAATGGCCCGGCAACAAGGCTCCACTAACCCACTGTATCTGACGTCCTGGCTACAGGTAATCAGACTGACATTAATGCAGCCTCCAAAAGAGACACCTCGTCATCAGGAATTCTCCTCATTGGCACCGAAAATGCCAGGCTGCACACCTCTGACTGCGTGGCCCCCACATCTATTAACCTTATTGATTGGGAGCCCCGCTGAGCCCCTCCAGAGCTCCCCGCCCCCCTGCTGCTGGACTGAAGTGGATCAATCCTACGCCGGGGGCCACAACTCGATAACAACCTCAGTGTCAGAGACTACTGTTTACAACCTGAAATGAATAGATGCTGCTCTGGATATTCATCTTCAGACGCAAAAGTGTCTTGAAAGTTTTATTAAGTCTGGATTATATCTAAATAATGACTGGGTTGATAACTTTAATGGAAACTGGCCGCTGTTATTCACTCATACCCAGGTGTGTGATTATATTTCTACTTACAGGATGTATTGTACAATATATTAACCTCTGCTTGCAATGCCCGAGTTTGTCAAAAACTCTTGTGCTCATCGATTTTTCCGTGTAGTTAATTTGCACTAACTAAGTGCCCTTCAGAGTAGATACTCTGCATCCAACACTTCAGGCAATCAGCACACTTTACCCCACAGTTGTACACTTAAAGTTTAATCAATGCAAATTACACGTAGCAAATTACTTAATATTTTTGCATTGCACCATCGGGACAATAGCTGTTAAGGCATATCACTCGTACTGTTCGGTACAGTGGAGGGCCACATGGCCACACAACTGCTTACTTTGTCCCTTTGAAAAGAAACGTCAAACCAAATACTGTAGTGTTGTGTGAAAACCTGTGTCTCTTTGTTCCGTTTTTAAGTGATTCGCATAAATGAAGCCAAACTCTGCGCTGCAATGAGCCAAGTTCCATTTCTTTTTGAAGTAGGGTCTCAAGAAAAGAAAAAGGCATCTGTGAAAACAACCCACTGTGTCTTTAAACTTTGAGCACATTCTTACTGACCAGCTGTAACAACCCCAGCAATACAACAACACTAGGAAGTCATTGATATCTATTGTAACACTGCGGGACCTTTGCTTGGAGTCTACTATCAACATCGTGACTGACAATGTTTAATTTTCTCCACAGCATTTCATCTTCCGACGCCGAGCAGCTCCACCGTGCAGCAAGTACAGCATGACGGGAGTGGCAGAAGCAGCACACACATTTTCTGCATCTGTAAATAGATGGTAATGCTGTGCTGTGGCAAAGTGGAAAGCACTGTGTGGCAGTATAGTGCCGGATGCCTGGTAAGCCACTACCGGCTCAATGTGATGGAGGCATAAGCATCAGTGTCGAGAACGGTTGGTCTCATCTGAGACTCATCATCAGCCAGTGGAGCCCAGCAGGGGGAAAAATGTACACCCAGGGCAAATCTGTAAACACCAATTTAATCTGCATGGAGAAAGTTACTGTCATCAGCTGTGACAGCGAAAGCCTCTGGGCCACGCCAATGCGCAAAGAGTCACTCTTCTTACCCCAATATCTCTGTCAAATGCAGACATTAAGCCATTATGGACGTCAGAATCTGCCATTGAGAAGTTCTTTTCTCTCTGCCAGTCAAAGCGGCAGAATGGATTGTACAGGGCAACAGTGTAAATGATGTGGATAGCCTGCAGTTCCTTCTTTACATTAATTGCTGACAAATTGCTATTGACCTTTGGAATTAGAATCAGAACATTTTGCATGTATCACCATATAATTACGCATGTTTCACAATCTGATTCAAGATATGTTTTTGGCAATTATAAGGCGGGCACTGGTGAGGAAAATGGTCAAACCTCAATGGTCAGATCTTGTTGCAATTAATTTTGGGTCATACTCAGACTTAAGAAGATTTTCCCCATATCTGTAGCTTTAAAAACGGTGGGTGCAGTAGTCATGTTGTTTCTTGGCAGCGGAGCCAGACTAAGGCAAAGTCAACACCAGGGACGATGAACATTTAACAATAATGAGAATTACTAGCGGTCCCTCCCCCGTTTTTCATACCCTAACATCCTGATTTCATGGGTGACACTTAGAGACCCCCCAGGCTCTCTAATGTGCGCTTGGGGACCCATGTGGTAGTCATAGCCAAGGCTTTGTACAGAAACAAGGATAAGTGTAGCACTACAGAGCAAACTGGGAAATGCACCAAGTTAGTCGTGCAAATCTCGTGCAAACTGAATTTATAAGTATTTTCTACAGCTAAACAGTTGTTTACACAGAAGTAAAGCCGTCATGAGGGTTTTCTTCATGTTCTTCTTCTTGCTGTTGGCATTATGCAACTCAGATTATCAGCGCAGACCCCAAATGTGTCAATGAGACCACTTCATGCTCGCAGTTTTCTTACCACCGGTAGAAACTGATGTCACTGGACTGGTGGCCTAGCATCCAGGGTCTGTGATCTGTCAATCCCGTTTGGGGTCACCATGTTTGCATGGCAGGGACTTACACGGTTCAGCTGGCTTGGGCCCAGAGAGGGGTAGGGGGCAGGCCGAGCGGCCTATCGCACTGCCCCCTGGGGCGGCTCCTGACAGACTAGGAACATCAGGACAGATTTAGGAAGGCAATGACGACGGGGGAGCATGGGAGGGTCCGGCAGTGAGGGAGCAACCCTGCAGCAGGGCAGCTTCCCAGAATTCATTACTCACAGCTAATTTACAAACAAGGGAAAACCTGGCTGCAGGACAGACTTCAGCTTGTGGCCCTCCTGCTACCTCACCGCACTGTTCACATGACTTCTCAATCCTGGTTTTCCTTGGCTGGCTTGGGGTAGAGGAAAGCCTTTGAAACTTCCATACGGGATGATGGAGTTGAGACAGGAATCACTTATTCCGTTAACACGGCCTTGTGTACTCTGGCCTGTTCTCAAGAGCAGTGGATGTGGGAGCACACCGAGTGAATCCTGTGTACAGTATCTGACCTTACAAGATAGTCTACAGATAAACGTGCATATAAAGTAGGTGATTTGATTTACCATATATTTGCTATCTAATCAAATTGCAGTCCTGCAGCTCCTTGATTCACTTTAAAGATGCTAGAGGTTGAGGAATGTCTCCAGGAGATCTACATATTGCATCACCCCTGCTGCTTTAAACCATTTACTTCATATCTCCAAGCCAAGGCCGGGGATTCCAGCACGGGAGTGGTTTTGCATAGTGCTGGGCTAAAATAATTAGATGACACCTTCAATTGTCTTGTCACCCCCTTTAACCAGGACATTCACAGCCGCTAATTGAATGAGCTGAAAGGGAGGAAAGCCCAGATAATTCCAGTAACTCGTAAATCTTCCATAAATGTTATTTGTTTGGGAAAAAATGGTGAATCCCATGCTGTTAAATTCCTTAGGCCTGCTGTTGTCGATTAAAAGGACAGTCAGCTGGACACCCCTGTCCTACTGTGTAATGGTCAGTGGCCAGGCCTGTGACCCCTGCTGCTTTGAGTAAATTAACACTGGGCAGGACATTCTCTGTTGTTTTAAAACACTGAACAAATACATGGGCAACCACCTCAGGAGGCCAAATGTCAACACAGACACGAAAATACTGTTTGGGAACCCGTCATGTATATATACACAACTCATGTAGCTTTATTTATTCTACATATTTTCTTGAGGAGTTGTTGATTGGATGCTAACTGAGAGTATGTTGTCAGGGATGGCAGAGGATTAAAGTGGCGCCTAATTAAATATTTGCTGTTGCTGCTCTAATGCGTGGTTGCAATACAAAGCTATTTAAAAGCTATGTATTTAAAGGGATGGCAATACAAACTCGAACATTGGACATGACCTTTAAAATGTAAATAGATGGTCCCTCTATCGACACTGTAACCTATAAGCAAATTGAATTACACAGGGATAAAGCATAATTAGATAGCATTTAAAATACGGAGATAGTCTAATTATTGGTGAAGCAGCTTAAGTTGCTTTGCTCCTTAATTGAAGTACATCATGAATGCAGTACGAATCTGTCCTGGCATGTTCAAACCAAATCTAAATCTTAATTAAATTTTGTGCAAAAGAAAGTGTTAGAGAGAAGCCTTAATCCATTTAAGGGAGGATGGTGAAGGGCTATTAGAGGGTGTTAATTTGTTAATCAGAACTCTGTGTGGCTATCCTTCACTACGTTGAAGTCTGCACTATATTTGAACCACACAGAGGGAGATGTATACAACATCCTCTAGCCATTGTGGATGTAGGTGCTCGGCCAGGAAATTAGAAAAGGCATTGTAAAGTCAGAAATAAAGCTCTTGTGATGGTGTAATATTCTCTTTTTCATGTGTTTCCCCCATTTTCCATCATGTTGTCCTATTATGCCACTCTGTTGATATTTCCTATTGAATCGGGATCATCCTCAAACAAGTACCAAAGACAGGTAAGCCGTGAGGGGCCGTGGTAACAAAGGCTCCACGGGGGTCAAGTTCCTGTGTAAAGCCTCGTTAATGACATCATAATGGACGGAGGACTATGGTCTAACTACTGAGTACAACTTCAAAGTAGGTGAGGGATGGAGAGAGAAAAGGAGCTTAGAAGATGAGGAGACTTTTCTATGACCACGTCCTCTAATAGAAACACCATACATGCTTGTGACGCAGCATGGCCTCTTGGTCTCAAAGCCTCTAACTGCAACACAAATATATGCACAGAAATGCACAACAAAGCCAATTGCTTTTAATCCCGCAATTGAGTCTTCTAGTCCTAATACAGCTGCTGAAGAAGCAGTGTGCTATTCATGATGCTTTACTGGCAAAAAAGAAAAGTTGAGGACACATCCTTGACAAAATCCTCTTTTCAGACATAATCCACCTAGCACCATTTTACTTGAGGACTGGAGTGTGTAACATCTGATCTCATCCCAAAAAGCTATTCAGCACTATGTAGTATTGGCTTGATTATGTTCCCGGTACACACAGGACCCTTTCACTCCTTAGTGCCTTCCCATCACACCTGGGATAATAAAGAGGATTTAAACAGGTCTGAATAGGTTAACCAGGTGTTGAAACAAATAATGGTTTAAAATTGTAATTAACATGGCTTGAATAGAGCATTGCTCTTGGTAAAGGTCTCCTCTGTTGAATGACTTTGGTATGCAAGGGAACACAAGACTGAAAGGGCCCCGTCTTTGTCACTGGAGAGAATAAGGGACTAATGGGGAATTAAGATCTTTAGAGTCTGGGTGCTTCTGTTATATGGCTTTTCCCCTTTTCTTCAAGGATGTAATGCCACAGTTCATAGTCCTGCCCAACGAATTAGTTGCACTTCCCCTAAATGTTTAACTGCTGCCAGTGGGCTATGGTAAAATGTAACATAATTAAAAGAGCATGTGTTTGCTTAAGACCACAGTTATTCCAGTAAAAACCAACAAAAGACCAGGAGACAAAGCTTTAGTAATGTATCCGACACAAACACAAACTGTCATGTTATTTGTTTAGTTTTTGGATCAAAAACAGCTTCCGATATTTTGCGTTAAAGATTGTGTCAGTATCTGTAAATACAGGCATGGTATCCAGTACATTGCCGAGCCTCAGCTCACACTTATACATGGAAAGCATTAGCATTTAAATGGCCTTCTATTCTTAATGTGGGCATTTCATTATAAGCCTCTGTGGTCAGAAACACATGCTGTCTCTGTAGCTGACGCAGATGAAGAGCACAGACACTGTCGAGGCTTAGAACAAGAGGTCAGCTTGCGGTCGTAATTTCCACAGTGTATTTCATTACAGCTGCGAGAAGAACGTTTTTTGTGTGCGTCTTTAATTGGAGTAAGGTACAAGAAAGTCAAGTTTTCTGTTCCTCTCAGCTGCTCCCAAGTCAAAGCCAAAGGGTCACATTCTGCGAAGTTTCCAAACATCAGCCATAGTACTTCCACGCAATTCTTCATTTCCTCTGAGTGTTTTGAAGCCCCCCACGGAGAAGGTCCTAATCGTGACGCATCAAGCAATGAACAGAGAAAAAAGGCTGATTGCAAGTGATTGACAGGCCATGCAGTTACCACAGTAACTCCTTTTGGGCTTTTCTATGGAAGTCCAATTCATCATCAGAATTAGATGACTCTAAAAGGCGCCTATTACCAGAAGGGTGCATATGTGAGTGGCGCAATTGACTACCTGTGAATCGTTTGAATTGATCGAACCATCTCAGTCAAGCACTCAACGTGTGTGTTAAAAAAAAGGGCCAAGTGTCAGAAGAATATGTTGGATTTACAGATATTGCATCATATTTGACTTCGCTTTGCTGCTTTGTGCTATATTGCTCTCTTACAACCACCGCTGAATGTGGTTTGTTACTTTTAGGTCAATTCTCTCAATTTATAGGATTATGGATTGCTCGCCCAGAATAGTTTTTCAACAGCAGTCCAGTGATGAATGGGCAGTTTCACATGCAGATGCAGATCATATCCCTGGACTATAGTGCAAGAAAGGAGAAAAGTGCATTTTTTTATTGTGTCCAATGGTCCTTCCATAAATAAAAAATGTGTATTATTACAAAAGTGCAAGATTTGACTACATAACAGGTAAAAAAAACCCATCCATTTCACCCCTGCAGAAGAATGAGTAATGAGCAAACAAAACGCATCTTCTCTATAAAAAGGTCATCTTCACTGTGATGAAGGAGCGCCGTCTTCATCTGTTTCGGGACGGCTAAAGCCTGACTTCATGAACCAGTGCTTCCTTTCTAAGGGCTTAACCTTTCCAATACAGTTTGAACTGAGTGGTATCCTATAATTGTTGATGTGCACATAAACAGAGTAGCAGTAAACCTCTAAATGTTGTCTGAATGCAGCCCCCTGACAGACTTTCAGCAGTGTGTGTGTGTGTGTGTGTTTACATATCTGTGTCTGCATGGTCAGGACGCCGGCCAAAGCCAGCGTCAGCATCAGCGTCAGTGCTGTGTAGCGTCACTGTGTCAGGGGCAGCGGGGGCTGTGGCACCCATGCGGGCTTCCCATCAGCGCGGGAACGGCGCTGAGTCGGCCGGACAGCACCGCGGCACACTGCGAACTTACTTAGTGTAATTAAAGTTGAGAAAGGTTAAAGTTTGACACTGAGACGAGGCGAAGGGTTCTTTCTCCCAGGCAAGAGACAATATAGGGTACCTCGTCAAAGCGGCTAACCGGTGAAGCCCCTGACCCTCCTGGAAAGCAAGGGAGACGCGGCGGAAATGCAGACGCACATCCAGTATCATGATTAGATGTTCGGCCTTGAGAGGAGGGGACAATTGTGTGTACATGTAATTAAATCGGTAAACCTTTTGTGGCACTCCTCCTATTCAAGCAGATCCAGGGACATCCATCCGGAAGAAGGAGGGCGTAATCGTCTGTGATCCATGTCTGGAAGGAGTGTGTGTATGTGCTGAGGATTTAATCCTGAGAACAAACACAACAAGATGTAATGTCAACTATAGAGGCGCTGGAACAGATTGGCTTGTCAATGATTCACAAGAGACGAGATGTAAGACTAAGAACACAGTTGTGTCTTTGTGTTCTGTTTTCTGCGATGTGCATTTATCTAACAATGTCCAGGTAAATGAACAGATTTTACTTTATGCTGCAGCAGTCAGTCACCAATAAAATGTTGGCATAGCACATTTCTGCAGCCCACAGGATGCATTGAATGTCCACGTTTATGAACCCCAAAACACATTTTGTACGTTTCCTATCAGCTTTTTCACTTAGAGCAACGATTGGTTAGGTTTAGGCAACACAACTTGTTGGTGATGGTTTGAAAACAAACTTGTGTTTTTGGTTGAAATAATAATGTAATGTTACTGGCACAATAATGTTTCATAAAAAGAGTACATTTACTTTATTTTAATTTGTTCACATGGGACATGGGACAAAGAACACTCTCCTGGATGAAAGGCCAGGTTTGTTTGACATATCATATCAACCACCTTTCCCACCTGATCTGATCGGACTTTCTCACTTTTCATACTTGTTGTTACACCACCTCACGTTCATACCACGCAGCTTTTTAAATAATTGCATTGAACAAAAGCAAAAATATTGACATTCAACAAATCTGAGCTTTGCATAAACGTACATATGTAAAACACGTTCCTGGTAGCCACAAGAAGGCGTATGCACAACAGTTTCAATGACAGTTTGAACCTTTTCAAACAATGACTCTCTGGAGAGATATGTGTGTCACCACTTAATTATGCTCCTCAAAAGAACAGAAAGGCTCATTATGAAATAGAAAATCAGCATTGGTTCTTGTGAAGTACTTTCTATATTCTACCATAGGAAAAGCATTGGTTCTTGTGAAGTACTTTCTATATTCTACCATAGGAAAAGATTAAATAACACAAATAGACAAATAGATGTATATGAATATGTTATATTGCACTAATACACTGTAATATGTGTATACAAACAGTTACTTATCTTTACCTTCATTCTCTTATGAAATACAATTATAAATTCTGCACCTTCTGCTACATCACTGACAGGTACAACAATCCAAGCAATTTGATTAAAATATGAGTGATAACAGCTGGCAAATGCTTTTAATTTATGCTTTTGTTCAAAGGATGTTGGCATTACACATTGTGTAGTCTATGCAATTAACCTGAGTAACCTTTTACACCTCTTTAGCTCTTTTATTATAGAGCCCTTTTTTCTCTGAGCGTGAGTGTGCACTTCCTAGGATAAAATCCCACTCTTAACCCACCTACTGTACTGTACACATGCACAACACATGTTTACACACATCAACACACATGTCCATGCACATCCAAACACACACACACACACACACACACACACACACACACAAACAGAACATATTTGTATTCAGTCATACACACTCATATGCAGACGTGGGAGGAACAGTTGGCACTTTGGAGACAGGGTCTCGGCTCTTTCAGCCTGAAGAGATGGAACACATGTCTGAGGCTTTGTGGACGTCAGGAGCCCATACAGGAAGCCCACCGTGTTTTGTTGATGTGTCACTTGCACCCTCTCCCCTCTTGATGTGGTGAAACCCACTTTCTGTAAATGATAGTCCCCTTTGTCTGCCATCAAAAAGACTCCTTTATTTACTTCTCCGCCATTCTTGAGTGGGTCTTGGCAGCTGTCATGCAAAACCGGTGAATATCATTAGAAATTAATTCATCCAATCTATAAGTAATTACATTTTTTTTTCCTAAACTCATTTTATGCTGACCCCCTCCATATCACATCACATTCCCATCATAATTATTGTTCCTAGCAACAACCTATAGCTCACTGAAAAACAAATAAACAGCAGACACCTCCGATCATTTGTAAAGTGAGCGAGGATGCTTAATAGAAACATCATTAAAATCACACATTTATTATGCAGACGCTGATGGAGTTAGTTATGTCTGTCCAAACGTCTGCATCACAAATGCCTCACTTGATTAACTGTCAAATTTGATTACAGATGGATTATATATTTAACAGCTGCAGGTAGACCACATCCTGGTGCTTTCCTTTTATGTTTTCTGGTCAGTCATTAGCATACAATTTGCAAGTATATGTATGGGTTATGTGTGTGTGTGTGTGTGTGTGTGTGTGTGTGTGTGTGTGTGTGTGTGTGTCTGTGTCTGTGTCTGTGTCTGTGTGTCTGTGTGTGGATGTGTGCATCTATATATTTACATATATATATATATATATATATATATATATATATATATATATTTATTTATTTATTTATTTATATATATATATATATTTATTACATAGCAAAGCTGAATTACCGTATGGACTAAAATAACCTTTTTGATGGATGAGAGTGACCCAATGTGTACAATATAGGAGCTACAACAACCAACAGCAAGAAAACAAAGAGATTGACTGCAGATTGACGTTTTAAAGCTAAAGCTTCAGCTTGCATCCACTTTGATAAAGAGGAAAAAAAACTAAAACATGACTGCCCAATGCTGCGCACACACTTTGAGCCCCACTAGACATTAACATGTAATGTGCTAGCTCACAACTTTGAAAACGAAGAGGTAGTGGCCATTTTTTTTGTACGTCTTTCAACTTCTCAGTCTGTCTTTTTTAATCCAGTTCAGATTAAAACACTCCCCTGTTCCAAATGCTCAAGCTCCGCAATATAAAGCTCCTAATCTCTGGTTCCCAACCGCAGAAAATCCTATTAAGATCACCTTCAGTTTAACACACACATTGTTACAAAATGCAAAATATGCAGCTTCACCGGGAAACTCTTAATTGAGGGTAAAGTGCCCCTGGTAGATATATACTGCACTGTATGCAAAACCATTTGAGTAATTTTGTGAATGTCTGTCAAGAAGAACCTCCAAACCACAGATTCTCTCTTGGGGGCACCCTCAGGGCTGAGCCACGGGTGGGGGGCACAGTGGTTCAGTGGGGTATCATCGGGTGTCTCACAAGAGGTGTCAGCTTGGGCGGATTTGACTGATTAGGTAATATTCCTGCATGTTCTCGTGTAAGCAACATTCTGAGAACTCATTTCCGCGCGCCTATCCCCCTGTAATTCTTGTCCCTGCCGTCACTCTTTCGCTGCAACTTTCATCTCTTAACATGGCGACTCAGTGCTTAAAGAGCTGCCTGTGACAACAACCTTGATGCCAGTGGCAGGCGTCAGCTTTCTATCGCAAAGCCACTTACCCAAGAGGGCGCCCCCCTGGTGGATATGGTGTCGCTTAAATTGCCCTCACGTCCACCATGGCAACCACACGGCGGCATGGAGAAAGAGTGTCTCGGCAGAGGTTTGCAACCATTCATCATCATAACCTCCTGTCCTGCAGAAATGACCTCGTAAATGCATCCAGCTCATCGACTAATGAGAGGTTGCTAACCTGTTGTTACCGACTCCAGTGTCAGATTCCAGGAGTTTAGGAGAAGAAAAAAAACACAGTTTCCAAGGTGACCCTGTGATGGGTTTTTTCGACAACTGACGGCAAAATAAAATGTAATAAAATTGAACGGAGAATCGTTCAAGTGCATCAAAACATTGTGTGTACCAGGCAGGGACACAATCACACCAGTAAAGAGTCCACCGGTGACCCGAGCTAATGCAATTTATGAAAACTTAAATGACCACTTTTAAATACATAAAAGCATGTCGGTTCACTTGAAAGCCTCTGAGGGACATCTGACAGCCTTTTGATGTGCTGTCGCCACCTCGCAGAGCGTTCTTGACTCTTTAGATAAACGGATGGATTGAAAGATTAAACGTGGCCCCTCATCTAACATCCTCACATTGCACTTTGCTTTGCTGCATTATTAAGATACAATTACATGCCACATCTCACATTCACTGCTAAATAAAGCTCTTCACACCGTTCAGTGGGTGCAGCCCACTGCATATGGTGTAGGCTACTTCGCATATGGATAATTCTGCCGGGTATTCAACAGTAATTATATTAATAGATTATCCTTTGTAAGGAATGAAAAGTAAAGCACTTGGCTGTAGACTTGGATATTATGGGGCATGGGAGGTAGTTAAGCTTGCTCTAAACAGCGTCAGTGAGAGTGGATGAGCCTTTTATTGCTATGATTTGAGATTCATGGATTTCAAGTGATGCTAAACACAATTTCTGGACCTCTCTTTCAAATAAACATGTGTTGATATAAACACAGGACGGTGGTCAGCCATCTGTTTTAAAGATAAACGTGTGATCAAAGGGCATAACAAAACATATAAGGGCCTTTTCCCCTCTTCTTATTCTTCTTCTTCTTCTTATTCTTCTTCTTCTTCTTCTTCTTCTTCTTCTTCTTCTTCTTCTTCTTCTTCTTCTTCTTCTTCTTCTTCTTCTTCTTCTTCTTCTTCTTCTTCTTCTTCTTCTTTTTTTTTTTTCTCGGAGGAGAGTTTAAAGAATGTGGAGCGGTTTCCAGGGGATACGAATGAAAAGCTTTCGGAAATGTGGGGAGGAATTGAGCTGAAGGGGCAGCTTCTGAGAGAAATTCCCCCCGTAGCCTTTGGTGCCATGTGAGGAATCACCAGGGTTCTTCCCATCACACAAAGGAAGGGAGAGATGTGGTAATATTCAGTTACGGTGCTCCCCAGTCCTCCTTTAATGAATGTTGTTTATTAATAAAAGAGAAAGCAACACAATGGCACCACTAGTCAACCTTTAACCCCTATGTGTCACCTAAAATTGCTAGTATTTGCTGTGTTAAGCTCTGAGGACTTTTGTCCTTTACAGCCAATACTTAGAAAGCAAATAAACATTTAACATGAACAGAATATATCGACATCCATAGGGTACAAAACTCACTCTCTCAATAGATATCTTTACACACTTTGGAAAGCTTTTACTTAATATTTCAAAGAGCGTCATAAGCAATACTGAACAGGAGCTGCAACAATTAGTTAATTAGATTAATTAATTATTTTACCAGTAGAAAAGTTACAGGTAAAACTCTTTTATAGATTTTTTGTCATTTTGCAAGCAAAAATGCCAAAATTTCAGTTATTCCGTGTCTTTTTGGTTGAACAACAAAAGACATATCAACACATCAACAGATTATTAAACATAATCCTTTTAGATTACTTTCCAACCTTGCACAACTTGTATTATAAAGTCAGCATACATTCAAAGGGTTTGTGTGTTACAAACCTAAACGTTAATAAATGTGTTAATAATGTGCCAAAAAAAAAGGAAAATTCTCAGTTGGTTTCTTGTCGGCCTGAAAAGTGACAGCTTCCTTCGTGAAGTTGGCGTTCCAGCTGGCGGCTTTCAAAGCTGGGTTCTGTGTTACAGACGCAGGACTTAAGGTGGAGAGCTGGAGAGTCTTTTTCCCTCCAGTGCTCACAGTACTGGAGGAGTCTGCCTGCCTCTTGACCCTCTCACACACAAAGGATAAAAGCGGGGAGACACATCTGACAGAACACACGCCAGCCACACTCGGCTCCGGCTTGGATTTCTTTACATATACACACAGAGGTGCCTGCACACAAACACACACGCGCACACAGAGGATACACTTTGCATTGTCTTGCAGAAGTCTACGATTATGAACACCGCCTCCAGCTCATTTACGCTTACAGATTATATAACAATTCAGCTTACATTTGACAAATCAAAGCTTCAGATGCTGTTTTCTTTTTCTTCACTCTGTCTTAAACATAACTGCCTGATTTGTGGAAAAGGTGAGCCCACTAGAGCTTGCACAGGAGCTATGATTGCATAAGATGGACACAATGTTAACAGTCACCTTGGCAACCAATCAACCTGAAGGAAACACTGTGCAACGTTCTTAACAGCGCTCTCAGCAAACTTATATGTTATAAACAGCATCCCGGATATGTATTTCAAACAGGAAGTCATTGTCAGCCTCTGATGTGCTCATTATTGGTATGTTGATCATTCTTACCCGACTGCCCTCATTAAGTCTGACAAGTCACGCAGTGATTAAAAATTGGAATGCTGCAACAACAGTGTAAGCATTAGGATCAGTGACTGCCTTAACTCCCAGTGACAAGGAAAGCCTGGCCAACGACTCCTCTCCAGTCAGTGGGAAATCTTCAGCCTGGCTGACTTCTGCCGATTCGAAGCGACAGCTCCTGAAAGTGTAAGCGAGACCGCAAGTCCAGCAAGGACTGCTGTGGTGGGGGTTGCTTTTTCCACTTCTTGCCTCTATTATTATCCGGGTTTAATCAGCTACAGCACAAAGGTGAAAAGGCTTTGCACAAGCGAGCACTGCAGCGAAGTCGCGGCTCCAAAGCATCTCTACTAACCTTGAATGGAAAATACTGTGCGAATGCCTACACCATATGCTGTTTTTGCAGTCTGCGTCATACGGATATGCAGGTCGACAGTTGCGAAGACACCAAGCCAGCTCTGTGTATCGTTGCTTCCTCACTGCACGCATAAGTGAGAAAACATGGCAGCGAGCGAACGGAAAGATCTGTTTGCATGATCATCGTCCAAGTTCAAGGTTTCTAATTAATCATATCCGAGGGCGACTTCACAAGTCAGACAATGTGCTGACGTTTCAGCGCAACACAAATACACCGAAAAACATCAACCAAAGCCAAAGAAGTCCCTTTTTTATTTTTATGAATCCATAAAGATGTGAAACAAACAAGCACCATATCTTATGTGTCCATCTATGCACCACTCAAACAACATATTAGTGGATGGATTTAGTTCCCGGTCCAGTGTGGTCTTTCTCAGTTTGGAAGGGTGATAGGTTGTTGGTAAGGAGCCAGTGGATAACAATGTCTCCACCCATATGCTCGGGATGGCAAGAAGGGACTGGACCAAGGCACAACATGTGCCAGCCGGGCTTTGGCCTGCCACCAGACCCCGTCATCATCACCCTCACCTGCTGGGAGCAGAAGGCTGCTCGCATGCAACTATTACAACCAAGTACCAAGAAACAGATCCAGTTTTCAGAAAATAATGAGGATGTATCGAGGAAAACTAGCGATAATGGTCGGTGAAATGTGCTCAATAACTTGCGTGTACGTGATTGTACTGGCAGCAGGTCGGATCACCCATAATCTTCTCTTGAACATGTCAATGAGAGCTGAGTTTGTCCTATTGATGGGAATGTGTGTCGTAACAGACAATATTTATATATTTCACTGCTATTTCCAAACATTACATCTGTAAACAAAGCATCAGAAAATGTGAATGACTTTTAATTATATATATTTTTATTTACAATAATGTCTGATTTTTATCTAGCGTCTTGATTTAAAAATCACTTATTTTGTTTAATGGTAAGGGCTGCTACAACTTTGAAAACGAAGAGGTAGTGGCCATTTTTTTTGTCGTCTTTCAACTTCTCAGTCTGTCTTTTTAATCCAGTTCAGATTAAAACACTCCCCTGTTCCAAATGCTCAAGCTCCGCAATATAAAGCTCCTAATCTCTGGTTCCCAACCGCAGAAAATCCTATTAAGATCACCTTCAGTTTAACACACACATTGTTACAAATGCAAAATATGCAGCTTCACCAGCAAACTCTTAATTGAGACTAAAGTGCCCCTGGTAGATATATACTGCACTGTATGCAAAACCATTTGAGTAATTTTGTGAATGTCTGTCAAGAAGAACCTCCAAACCACAGATTCTCTCTTGGGGGCACCCTCAGGGCTGAGCCACGGGTGGGGGGCACAGGGGTTCAGTGGGGTATCATCGGGTGTCTCACAAGAGGTGTCAGCTTGGGCGGATTTGACTGATTAGGTAATATTCCTGCATGTTCTCGTGTAAGCAACATTCTGAGAACTCATTTCCGCGCGCCTATCCCCCTGTAATTCTTGTCCCTGCCGTCACTCTTTCGCTGCAACTTTCATCTCTTAACATGGCGACTCAGTGCTTAAAGAGCTGCCTGTGACAACAACCTTGATGCCAGTGGCAGGCGTCAGCTTTCTATCGCAAAGCCACTTACCCAAGAGGGCGCCCCCCTGGTGGATATGGTGTCGCTTAAATTGCCCTCACGTCCACCATGGCAACCACACGGCGGCATGGAGAAAGAGTGTCTCGGCAGAGGTTTGCAACCATTCATCATCATAACCTCCTGTCCTGCAGAAATGACCTCGTAAATGCATCCAGCTCATCGACTAATGAGAGGTTGCTAACCTGTTGTTACCGACTCCAGTGTCAGATTCCAGGAGTTTAGGAGAAGAAAAAAAACACAGTTTCCAAGGTGACCCTGTGATGGGTTTTTTCGACAACTGACGGCAAAATAAAATGTAATAAAATTGAACGGAGAATCGTTCAAGTGCATCAAAACATTGTGTGTACCAGGCAGGGACACAATCACACCAGTAAAGAGTCCACCGGTGACCCGAGCTAATGCAATTTATGAAAACTTAAATGACCACTTTTAAATACATAAAAGCATGTCGGTTCACTTGAAAGCCTCTGAGGGACATCTGACAGCCTTTTGATGTGCTGTCGCCACCTCGCAGAGCGTTCTTGACTCTTTAGATAAACGGATGGATTGAAAGATTAAACGTGGCCCCTCATCTAACATCCTCACATTGCACTTTGCTTTGCTGCATTATTAAGATACAATTACATGCCACATCTCACATTCACTGCTAAATAAAGCTCTTCACACCGTTCAGTGGGTGCAGCCCACTGCATATGGTGTAGGCTACTTCGCATATGGATAATTCTGCCGGGTATTCAACAGTAATTATATTAATAGATTATCCTTTGTAAGGAATGAAAAGTAAAGCACTTGGCTGTAGACTTGGATATTATGGGGCATGGGAGGTAGTTAAGCTTGCTCTAAACAGCGTCAGTGAGAGTGGATGAGCCTTTTATTGCTATGATTTGAGATTCATGGATTTCAAGTGATGCTAAACACAATTTCTGGACCTCTCTTTCAAATAAACATGTGTTGATATAAACACAGGACGGTGGTCAGCCATCTGTTTTAAAGATAAACGTGTGATCAAAGGGCATAACAAAACATATAAGGGCCTTTTCCCCTCTTCTTATTCTTCTTCTTCTTCTTCTTATTCTTCTTCTTCTTCTTCTTCTTCTTCTTCTTCTTCTTCTTCTTCTCCTTCTTCTTCTTCTTCTTCTTCTTCTTTTTTTTTTTTCTCGGAGGAGAGTTTAAAGAATGTGGAGCGGTTTCCAGGGGATACGAATGAAAAGCTTTCGGAAATGTGGGGAGGAATTGAGCTGAAGGGGCAGCTTCTGAGAGAAATTCCCCCCGTAGCCTTTGGTGCCATGTGAGGAATCACCAGGGTTCTTCCCATCACACAAAGGAAGGGAGAGATGTGGTAATATTCAGTTACGGTGCTCCCCAGTCCTCCTTTAATGAATGTTGTTTATTAATAAAAGAGAAAGCAACACAATGGCACCACTAGTCAACCTTTAACCCCTATGTGTCACCTAAAATTGCTAGTATTTGCTGTGTTAAGCTCTGAGGACTTTTGTCCTTTACAGCCAATACTTAGAAAGCAAATAAACATTTAACATGAACAGAATATATCGACATCCATAGGGTACAAAACTCACTCTCTCAATAGATATCTTTACACACTTTGGAAAGCTTTTACTTAATATTTCAAAGAGCGTCATAAGCAATACTGAACAGGAGCTGCAACAATTAGTTAATTAGATTAATTAATTATTTTACCAGTAGAAAAGTTACAGGTAAAACTCTTTTATAGATTTTTTGTCATTTTGCAAGCAAAAATGCCAAAAATTTCAGTTATTCCGTGTCTTTTTGGTTGAACAACAAAAGACATATCAACACATCAACAGATTATTAAACATAATCCTTTTAGATTACTTTCCAACCTTGCACAACTTGTATTATAAAGTCAGCATACATTCAAAGGGTTTGTGTGTTACAAACCTAAACGTTAATAAATGTGTTAATAATGTGCCAAAAAAAAAGGAAAATTCTCAGTTGGTTTCTTGTCGGCCTGAAAAGTGACAGCTTCCTTCGTGAAGTTGGCGTTCCAGCTGGCGGCTTTCAAAGCTGGGTTCTGTGTTACAGACGCAGGACTTAAGGTGGAGAGCTGGAGAGTCTTTTTCCCTCCAGTGCTCACAGTACTGGAGGAGTCTGCCTGCCTCTTGACCCTCTCACACACAAAGGATAAAAGCGGGGAGACACATCTGACAGAACACACGCCAGCCACACTCGGCTCCGGCTTGGATTTCTTTACATATACACACAGAGGTGCCTGCACACAAACACACACGCGCACACAGAGGATACACTTTGCATTGTCTTGCAGAAGTCTACGATTATGAACACCGCCTCCAGCTCATTTACGCTTACAGATTATATAACAATTCAGCTTACATTTGACAAATCAAAGCTTCAGATGCTGTTTTCTTTTTCTTCACTCTGTCTTAAACATAACTGCCTGATTTGTGGAAAAGGTGAGCCCACTAGAGCTTGCACAGGAGCTATGATTGCATAAGATGGACACAATGTTAACAGTCACCTTGGCAACCAATCAACCTGAAGGAAACACTGTGCAACGTTCTTAACAGCGCTCTCAGCAAACTTATATGTTATAAACAGCATCCCGGATATGTATTTCAAACAGGAAGTCATTGTCAGCCTCTGATGTGCTCATTATTGGTATGTTGATCATTCTTACCCGACTGCCCTCATTAAGTCTGACAAGTCACGCAGTGATTAAAAATTGGAATGCTGCAACAACAGTGTAAGCATTAGGATCAGTGACTGCCTTAACTCCCAGTGACAAGGAAAGCCTGGCCAACGACTCCTCTCCAGTCAGTGGGAAATCTTCAGCCTGGCTGACTTCTGCCGATTCGAAGCGACAGCTCCTGAAAGTGTAAGCGAGACCGCAAGTCCAGCAAGGACTGCTGTGGTGGGGGTTGCTTTTTCCACTTCTTGCCTCTATTATTATCCGGGTTTAATCAGCTACAGCACAAAGGTGAAAAGGCTTTGCACAAGCGAGCACTGCAGCGAAGTCGCGGCTCCAAAGCATCTCTACTAACCTTGAATGGAAAATACTGTGCGAATGCCTACACCATATGCTGTTTTTGCAGTCTGCGTCATACGGATATGCAGGTCGACAGTTGCGAAGACACCAAGCCAGCTCTGTGTATCGTTGCTTCCTCACTGCACGCATAAGTGAGAAAACATGGCAGCGAGCGAACGGAAAGATCTGTTTGCATGATCATCGTCCAAGTTCAAGGTTTCTAATTAATCATATCCGAGGGCGACTTCACAAGTCAGACAATGTGCTGACGTTTCAGCAACACAAATACACCGAAAAACATCAACCAAAGCCAAAGAAGTCCCTTTTTTATTTTTATGAATCCATAAAGATGTGAAACAAACAAGCACCATATCTTATGTGTCCATCTATGCACCACTCAAACAACATATTAGTGGATGGATTTAGTTCCCGGTCCAGTGTGGTCTTTCTCAGTTTGGAAGGGTGATAGGTTGTTGGTAAGGAGCCAGTGGATAACAATGTCTCCACCCATATGCTCGGGATGGCAAGAAGGGACTGGACCAAGGCACAACATGTGCCAGCCGGGCTTTGGCCTGCCACCAGACCCCGTCATCATCACCCTCACCTGCTGGGAGCAGAAGGCTGCTCGCATGCAACTATTACAACCAAGTACCAAGAAACAGATCCAGTTTTCAGAAAATAATGAGGATGTATCGAGGAAAACTAGCGATAATGGTCGGTGAAATGTGCTCAATAACTTGCGTGTACGTGATTGTACTGGCAGCAGGTCGGATCACCCATAATCTTCTCTTGAACATGTCAATGAGAGCTGAGTTTGTCCTATTGATGGGAATGTGTGTCGTAACAGACAATATTTATATATTTCACTGCTATTTCCAAACATTACATCTGTAAACAAAGCATCAGAAAACGTGAATGACTTTTAATTATATATATTTTTATTTACAATAATGTCTGATTTTTATCTAGCGTCTTGATTTAAAAAATCACTTATTTTGTTTAATGGTAAGGACTTCGCAATGACATATTAAATCTCGTCATAACTCACGTAGGACCTTTAAATGAATAAAGAATTGTTATCGCTTGAGACGGAAACGTCACAAAAACAATAATTCAGTACATTCAGTTATTCTTACAATTAGTTTTGTTTAGTTTATTTCGGTAATATACAAAAAGCAAAATTTTTTTACAACAAAAGAAGAAAGCGGCTAACCGAAAGGGTCAAGGCTTAATGCTTTGAGAAAACTTAATTCAGAGAATCATATACTGTACATATACATATATATATATATATATATATATATATATATATATATATATATATATATATATACACACAAACATATTTACACATACACATGCACACATATATATATATATATATATATATATATATATATATATATATATATATATATATATATATATATATATATACACATACATACACATTCACAAACCCATATACATCTACACAAGACACACACATATACACACGCACTCACAAATCCACACACATAGATATTTACAAAAAACAATAATCAAAACAACAAAAAACTTGTGTCCATCACAATGTGTTGCGATCTGACATTGTTGTTTCAACACTCAAGGCCAACAGAAAAAAACAGAGGACCACATTTAAGGGAACATTTATAATAATTTTCGTATGTGAGGTTGAAAAATTCAGTTGAGGAAAGAAAACTGAAAATCCAAAGCATCAACTGATCGTTCCATAAGAACAAATTAAAATGGGGAGACATCCCGAATTTAGCACTTCAGTCAGTTACTGCCCTTCAAAATAACGCCTTGTTGAGTTTATACAGTGACAGACTGCCACTTAATGATTAAAGCACAGCACAGGGATCTATTAACAAAAGCAGTTGACTCTGAAAACAGAAAGGAGGCGGGGGGTGAAATAAAAAGCATTTCTACTGATGAGAAAAGAAATAAAGACATCTCTAAACAGTTGCAAGACAGCAGTGAATAATGGATAGCTTCTTACTGCACTTCCACCATTTATGTGTTTAATGAATAGTACTTGCTAAGCATCGTGGCTTGAAGTTCACTGCAGATTCCTGGGAGACATTTTTGCATTCTTATTTCTCTCTGTCAATGTTTTTAATTATATGTTGGCAGGGCTTAAGAACTCATTAAATTTGAGAGTATCATTTGGATGCTTGAAAGACAGCTTAGTGTCACTCAGTGCTTTGGTGATGGATATAATAAATCCCATGCTTTCTAATCCTGTGATGTTAAATTCATTTTCCAAACCTGCAAATAAATCGCAAAAGACAACCTCTGAAATGCGTAATAGCAGATGTCACAGCATTCACAGACATGGTGGAATACCCTTATTTCACAAGTGTCAGATATAGACAGAGAAGCCGAAGAAGCAAGAAGTGAGAACTCGTAGAGCAACACTATCGGGACACCTTTGCTTGGTGATATGGACTCTTGTTCCGTCTCTGGTCAGCTGACATTGGTGTTCGTCGCGTGTCATTTGGATTGCGGTCGACTTGCATTGTGGGTAATATAGGTGCAAGGTTTTCATAAGGATCTATGTAGTAAAAAACACAATACCTCTAGTTATGCTGCTTCAATTTTTATCCTTTAAAAAAAAAAGTATCTGCCCATAATGAGTGTGGTGATAATGTAGTGCAGTGGATGATATCGTAGTCCGATGGTAAATTTGTGAAGTACTCCATTAAAGTTGACACAGCCAAGGGCAGAGTTGTTATTTGAAAAGGCCCACATCCAGAATGTTTAGACATATAACATTGCTCTGTGCTTTGACATTTTTGGGGGGGTAGATGCTATTGTTTTACCAAAAAGATGCCAAAGTAGCCTATTACTAATTAATAATCTTAAAAATTACTTATACTCCTACAGTTGGCTACTAATTTAGTTATGATATCACAAAAACATGATTGTCTGCAAACATACATGTGAAAACAGCCTTCCAGAGTCAAACTCTGCACCTACGCCACTCTGCATGGTGAAGGTCATCCAAGTGAGGTAACAATATTTATTTTGAGGGGCGGCTTTAATATTTCTTTTCTCTCTCTCTTTGGCCAGACCTGCACTGTACCGTTGTTGTAAAAATAAAAACACTCACAGCTTAATAGCTCCAGATGCCTTTGTGTGCCTGATTGCTGCTCGGTCAACCTGACTTAAATGTCCTTCAGTTATTTTTCAAGGAAAACATTGACCTGCATCACTGTCTGCCAGAATCCTAGACCAGACTTTCAGACATCTCAACATTATCCGTTTGTTAAATGGATTGAAAGAAGCAGAGAGAGAAATGTGCCTGAAGAGTACAAAGCAATTAAAAGAATCAAACCTGATTCCCAACATCTGTCCAGTCACATTTGAACGGTTGTGGGTTTCCTAATCAGCGAAAAGAATGAGATTAAGGGATTGTACTCATTGAGCCAAGCTCAGTGTTCACTTTGGAATGAATGAAGACTCGACAGGTAATTACATCACCTGGTATTGACACTGGACATTGATTTTTTTCCCCACTTGCCAAACTGAAGTAAGATAACTGAGTGTTTGCAGCTGTTTGTCTGAGGCTACTATCAAGTATCCCAAATAAATACATATTATACAAAATCAGGAAAAGTATGTATTTTTACTAAATGGCTTCCTCCAGCAGGTCCAGAGGTAGCCGGAGGCGGTGGAGTGATTACATAATGGCCTTGACATGCTAATCAAAATGTGGTGTAATTACTGACTGGTATGCATTTACCTCTGAATGACTCCATTTACAGTAAGTTACATATACTTCCCCAAAACAGCAGTGAGGACGTTAAGAAGTGGTAATGTGGATAACTTGGTTTTGTAAACTCGTATTATTTTTACACATACGACCCAACATCTGGAAATGTCCCTCCATTCCTCGGAAAAGCTTTCACATCCATTGACGTGGTCTGAATTGGAGCAATTACTGATGGCAGACCAGATATCATTTGGTCAATAAAAGAATAAAATACAAATATTAACAGAGCGATCACTGGCCCTGAATGGTTCCTTTGATGTGTTTTTTATTTCACATTTTAGGTTTACTTGAGCGTTGCTTTCCTTTATAATAGTAATAAACTATCACATTAAATTCAGACCCATAAGACATTATGATCAGGACACCTTGTTATACCCAATTGATGCTCATTTGACACTAAATATACTTGAATTAGAATAGATAAACTGTTAGTTCAGTAACAATCGTAAACCGCACCATCCTTCTTCTCAATGAGACTTTGGTGTGGTATCCATTTCAGAATAGATAACGATCCCCTGCTGTTTGTTTGTATTTCAGAGCGGTCCTATACCTAAGAGAGTGTTTTCTCTCAAACTCCAAAATTAGATTAAAACAATATAAAACACACAATCCCAGAGCCAGTGGTCCAGAAATGCAATAACATGTTGTTTTTTTCTCATTTCAGCATTAATGAAGTTCATTCGTAACAGTTTAGTCTAATTCCCACAAATTGAAAGATGGGCTCTGCGTTAGCAGCAGTGAACAAGTACAATGACAACTTCATTATCATAAGTAGAACTGTGCATCATAAAAATCATATTAAAAATTGCCCCCCAAATTGCCATATTAGTTTCTTTATGGGGTAATTTCCATACTACATGCAGTAATAGAATATTTTCTTTACCCTCCAGTGCATATTAAACTCACTTATCTTCCCCTATAAACTCAAGGCGTTGTGAGTTTAATGGTGAAATAGGGAAAGTTGCTTCTGTTCTTTCAAGGCGAATATATTTACAATACAAAAATGACACTGGCATATGCTTTAGAGATGCAAACAGCCATTAAGAGGATAGTCAGAACCGATTAGTGTATTTCTTATTAGACAGCAGTGCCTATGAAAATAAATGAAACACAGGAATGACTTATAATGAATTTAAAGGGTGTAGCACGCAACTCCTTTAAAGGATAGGTCAAGGTTGGATGGATGAAGCAGGGAATCAAAGAACGTCAATAAACGAGTGATGAATGATCAAACTCTGATTAGAAATATTGCTATTTCTCAGCGTTGTCAGTGGAATAAAGGCATCAGCACAATGGACTAGTTACTGCCTTTTTCATAATTGAGACTAGACCTTCTAGCGGTGCCCCACAGCTTATCATTAATCAAGCTGAATGAAGCTGAGGCGATGTGACAGCGTTGGATGGGGAGGCGCTTTTTCAGGTAGCCAGGCGAACCTGAGTCATTTGTTCACTACTCAAGCACATAACTGTTTCCTGCTAGTGTTCAATGATATCTACTTAGCTTATTATCGTTAATTGATTGTGTAGTTTTACTCCTTTTTGTTTGGATGTTGTCGAGTGTGAATGCATATTGTATTAGTGAAGGGATAATGTATGAAGTCTCTTTTGGGTCCATTATTTGACCGGTTTGTATTGTTAGCTATACCACTAAGTAAAATCTAATTGATGAGCCTCCTGAAACATTAACTTATCATCTCAAACCACATCTCCAAACTTTACATTTAATTTTATTAGGGAAAAAATACCACAACTATTAGTTTTAGTGTAACTTATAAGACACAAAAAGCCAGTAAATCTTCAAGTTGACAGTGACAGGCTATCCTAACTGGTTTGTCACTAAAAAAATCAATAGGTTGGTGGAGAGGCAAACCCCATTATTGTTGAGAAAGATGTTCATTAATTATGTCATTTAATTGGATTTAGGCAGGTGCACAATGAACACCTCAGCCAGGGTGGTCAATGGTGGGAAAGGCCTGAGCGTCACTTCTCTCTTTTTCTATTAGGAACCAGCGTGTCCCCTGTCTCCTGGAATTGCTCTGCTCTTTATTGATTAATGACCCTAATTTATTATCGAGAAGGCTGTGAGTTGTGCTAAATGTACTATTAATCAACTTTCAGCATCAAGTTATGAGGATCTGCGTTGAAAATGCCAACGGGAACGCAGGAGACCAAGTGGCTGTGTTCCCTCGGCTCCTGTGGCAAGAAGTCAAAGGTGCTGATTTTAACAGGAGTTAAGAGTCTCTCATTGCTCTAATACCTCCTGTACTGCGTGACAAATGATTTTGTGAGAAACTAAACATAATTCCTTTTGATGGAGTGACCGCCATGTTCTTTCCATAATTCACAGGCAGGCCAAATAGAATAATGAAACACCTGTCCATACCCTCAACGACCATCTATTCATTTGAGAATAGGAGTGAGAAAATGCCCGCAGCTACAAATATATCAAAGATAAATCAACAATATCATATTAAGCTGAAAACAGATGAGAGGTTAAAGAACTGGAGGCAAAGCTACGATGAATTTTCAATGCTCTCAAGCCTGTGCAAAGCTATTATTTTCCATTGAGTGAAGACATTTATGACACTTTAAATTCAGCTTTGTAAAAACTACAATTGATCATAATTTCCGAATACATTGCCGAACTTCCAACAGCTAGTAGTTACTCCAAATGCATTTGAACCCCTTCAAAAGTACTCTTTTTTCAGCAGCTGCGTTTTGATGTATTTCCTGAAGGATTTTACAATTAACCTCTTAAGCCGGCTGAAACTCAGAAAGTACCACTTAAATTGTCCCTAATTTAATTGTAAAGGTTATAACTAAAAATCACCACATTTCCTAGACTTTTTCTTCTCAAAGAATTAATGTCGTCTCGGTGTTAAGTTAATGCCAACACCATTTCTTTCAGCTTTCATCCAACTTTTATCGCAAAACATTGTTTTATTCAAATATATTATCCCCTTCCTTTACTTTATTTTATATTAAATGCATAATATATAATGTATAATATTCTATAATGGTAACGTTACTAATCATTGAAGGTTTTACATGGAGAAATGTGGCACACATATGAATTGGACTGTCTAAACTGTCATGAGTAAACATTTGCAAGCCAACTAGTTATGATAAATCATGTACAATAAAATGCATTGAAGAAGTGCGTTATAAACGATTGTTACACTTCAGAGAGAAAGTTCTGTTGTGTTTTGATGCTCAGCAGTGGTGTGTTGCTGTATGGCACTGCTCATTATAATATGAATGTGCCGACAGTTATTGTGGTCCAAAATGTGGAATTTGCTTTAAATCCGCAAGATATAGAAACATGTTACATTGAGATAAAACAATTAGTGGATTCATCAGAGTAGATCGACAGATTGTTAAGTGGCAACTATTCAGACGGTCGATTAACCGTCCCAATCGTTTATTTTTTCTTTCTCCTTTTTAAAGCATATTGCAAAACTTCTACTTTAACCAATTTGACATATGCTGTATTTCTTTAGTTCATACATCGTACACTGAATATCTTTAGTTCTGGACTATTTGTTGGACAAAACAAGGCACTCTAAAGACATCACCCGGGGCTCTGGGTAACATTTGCTCACATTTCCTGTTTGACATTTCAAAGATTAAATAACTATTAAAAAAACAATATCTAGATCAATTAATTACGAGAGTTACTGTTTGTTGCAGCCCTCGTTATCTTTAGAACATATCACAATGTAAAGTCTGACTGACTGCTGCTTGCTACTATAATCAATGAAGTCTCTAGAGGTAAAAGCTTGAGGTTAAAGGTAATCGTAAACAGGCTGCTATCTAGCGAGGATCGGGATGTATATTCCCTCAGGGCAAGGCCCGGTGTCACCGTCTGAAACAGGGTCAGAGGAAGCGTGGAAGCAGTCAGAAATCACATGGGAAATGTAAACTGTATTCCCAAAACGGCTCCACAGTCCAACATGACAGGAAACAAGCTGATCTCTCGCAACGTATCCCTCAAACGATGTGGACTTATCATATCTGTTCTTTTTTCTTTTAAAGAACGGTAACCTTCAAGCTCTTTATTTTTATTTCCCGTGCGGCGCTCACGTTCACGGCTCTGGCAGGTGTGCCTGACTCCGAGGCTGCCTGCAGCATGCATGGCTGAGCTGAGAAAGAGCAATGTCCCATGATGATCAGGGACAATCCACTGGTTTGTCAAAACCTGGCAGAATCTCTGGCTCCAGCAATAGCACCTTGTTAGATTGAGGTGCTCAATCAGGGGAGTGCTGGAGTGCCCGGCCAGGTTGAGAGTGGTGATTACCGGGGCACGGCTGTCCAAAGCCGCTGAAATGCTCCACCTCTCCACAGGAGGCCCTCTGACATTCAAGCCTGCATTTTCTGAATCAGTCTTGAGTGATTAGGGCAGCGACAGGCAAAAGGACAGATCAAACAATTATTCCTCTCTATCCTTTTGACATGTGGCAGAGCAGGAAGAGAGCAGCTGACAATGTCTGCACTGTTCTTAATCGGTCCTAATAGTATCACGGTGCTCTCTTTATTCTTTATTGTACAAATGCTGTTTCCTTTATTTAAAAAAATTATCTGCTTTACGGACAAAACTTTTCAATTGAAAGGTCAGCTTTTTTTCTCAAAAATTGAGGGGGGGAAATTGAGAAAAAAAAAAAAAAATCTCTTACACAAGCCGAAGTGTGGGGTGTAAGTAGTGCTTAAAAACACCTCTGCAAAAGCAATATGCCACTAATATTTTGTGTATAAGGGCTAAGTAAGCTCACTCAGAGGCTGAGTATTCAAAGCAGGAATGTGCATCACTTCTCCAGAGGTAATACATGTTTGTATAACCTGCAGGTTGCATAAAAATGAACTGCGTGACTGTAGATATCAACAAAAACAAATCAGCACCGACATCCCTCAGTATTTTCAATGATATTTACATAATATTTAACTGCACTGTTGGCTCTTTCCTTGTTTGCTGCTGTGCCATCAAAGCAGTAAAAATTAGTCAGCGTGAACAGAGGAGAGGGAGTACAGTATGTGTCAGAGCACAAGAGGGCAGTGTAAAATCCCTCCGACAGTCATCCATCCGACTAACTCGCCTCCCACCTGAAACAACAGCCATAAAACCTGTTGTAGGCTGCCAATCTCCAGTGGCTGTTTTCCTCCATGAAGTGCAGGCTTCAGATCTGATTACAGACCACAGTCCGCTTACGAGAGACCGGGTGACAGTCTCGTGTGACCGTTCAGCAGGGACTCCACTTTCATCTCGGAGGAGAGGACCGTCCATCTGCCCCAATGTGTTTTCAGACACAACAACAACCAGAATCGGCAAATTAATAAAAGAGAAAAGGGAGAAAGATGTTCTCACATCATACTTTGAGAAGATTAGTGAAGAGAAGATTAGGGGTAATGAGTGGAAACATTGAAAATTCAGGGGACGTTCATAGCGTGGCTTTCGGTGAATGAGTCCTTTGCTCTCTCACCTGCGATGAGGGAGATGAGACGTGAATACATAGCGTCTCGATGCTGTTGAAAATAAGTTTGACATCGACATCCAAAATGTTGCAGAAGCCAAATGACTACCAGCAAGGCATTTGGGTGAACTAATCCTTGGAGGGAATAATATGATGTACAGGTTTAATCACTGGGATAAAGAGACTATAATCCATGCAGTTTTAGTAGCTATAAAATGTCACATGAAGATCGTGATCAGCGAAAAAACATAAAATCAGAGTCCCTAGAAAGAAGCATAAAAATAAATGTGCTTTGCTCTCTTTTATATTTTAAAGTAACATGCATTGTGTCCTGTATGCTTATGTGTATATGTGTGTGTGTGTGTGTGTGTGTGTGTGTGTGTGTGTGATATTTTGGTTCTATCCTTTCAAAAAGTGGCCTAGCACTTCAAAGGCTGAGGGATTAGAGGTTTTTTTATCCCATAATTAATATGACGGAGGAGAGAGCGACAGCACCTGAAAACTGGCCAGAGACGCCAGTATCCTGCTGTGGCCGGAGAGCACCCCACTACCCACAATGCACCACATGCCGACTCCTTCAAAGACACAATACCATGTTAACCACATGTCTTCATTCAATAGGCTTAAGGCTATCTTTCTTGGTCCATGTCTGCTGTTTGAAGACCAAAACAAATAAATTCAACACATGTAGTTGTTCAAATTAAAATGAGGAGCTTCACTGTCCTGTTTCTGTTTTAAATATATTTTGTGAAATTCTTGACATTTCTTTTGGCCTTTAACCCTTCCGGGTTATTTTTCTTTCCCACCGAGAGGAGCATGAGGTCTGGTCAGTTGCATTTTCAGTTTTTTGAAAACAATCCGCATCCAAAGCTTAAAACTCAAAACCAATTGTTTGTATGTCATTATGTGGCATGCAATGACATATCGATGCTTCAACACTATTTCAAAATCTATTTCAACATGTTACGGACATTTCTAACTGGAGAATATAATTCGCCAGGTCCGAATAGACGGTTTTCCATTTTCTATGACACACACTGTACTGTAAAATCTGAATTTGACATTTCCTCCTGTCGTCATCTCACGGCAGACTACAGGTGAGAGGTTACATTGCTGTTAGAGGCAATGCTGATTTGAAATTGCCAGCAGTTGTTTTGGAGAATGTCCTGGTTGCTTTGAAGTGTGCACCCCACTGAGTGTCCTAACTTTGACACAGAGAGCCATGGCTGCGGCTATTTATACATCTTGTGGGAGAATAGGTTTCCCCCCTCGGCGGCTATCCCTAAAATTCAGCCATGCCACCGAATTCGTCGTCCGTTAGTTGAGTTAGTGTGAAAATAGAGAGACGAACAAAAGCCTTGTCTGGTTTTAGTGTATCATGGATGCTGTGGTTTTACGTTGTTATTTCCAATGTTGTTGAGGATTGTAGGTGCGTCCTTGGCGACTGCTATATAGCAAAGTACCAGGGTCACAGTCAGCGAGTGCAAACCAATGCATCTCTTACAATTCTCACAGTCTATTGATTCTCCCTCTGAAATTTATGTTGCTTTTCAGTCGGACCCCCTACTGTGGCCCTCACAGCCTCCCCCACAGGAGGGTCACAGGGACACAAGAGTGTTGGGCCAGATGCCGAGTGATCCCCTCTGATGCACCTCCACTTCCAAAAGCCACATCCATCGCCACCATAGGACAATCAGCCTCGGCTCTCATTGAAATACTACACACCAGACTTGAATCATCAGCATCGCCCGCTCTCCTGTTTGCAGTTTTATTTATTTATTTTGTATTCTATCAACAACAGCAAGTGTAAGTAAATCTCCGAAGAAAATGCTCGGAGAAAAAAAAAAGATGGAAGAAGAACTGGGAACGATGAAGAGGTCGAAAACAGAAAGAAAGAAGAAAAAACACACAAGTTGAGAACAAAAAAGCCCAGCTGGTCCACCTTTGCCACTGGAAGCGAGTGAAGTCACCCTGTGTTTTTGTGAGGGTGCGTGTGAACAAAACGCTCTTTGAAGTTGTGTTACAGCACTGTACTGTGCCATCACTACGGCCACTACTAAGCCTCTGCAAAAATGTGCTGGGCGATTATAGAAAATGCTATAGAATCCAGTAATAAATCAACTAAATTTTCATGCAAATAGCCCCTTCCATGGGGCATTAATGTAGTGTGTGTATAGCCCCATCAATAGTGCATAAAAGGCACATTTTGGCACTTAAAAGAGAAATCATTGAGACATCAGAGCCCAAATGCACACAGAACCTTCAAGGTCAAACACTGCGAAATAATGAAACCCTGACACGCAGAGAGACACACACACACACACACACACACACACACACACACAAACACACAATTGGGAGGTACAACAAGACTGGAGAGTCGTTAAGGCTTTTATCTTCTGCTTGAAGGAGAAAGATCCACCCGACATCCCAGAGGGTACTGATCAATCACGGCCTGACTGGTTCAAACTGTTTGTGCTGGATTTCACATCTATCACCATCCGATGGAGCTCTGTGTCCGACTACAGCTCCCCCCGAAAAAAAGAGAGCACTTTCAATTAGGCCATGGCGAAATAGATTCACACCACTTGATTTATTGTGCACGACTAATTACACAAGCCTTCTTTTTGCCTAATGCAGGCGGAGCTGAGACTTAGCCTTGTACTTAAGGAGGTTATTGTCTTACGTTAAATGGCGGGCAGGGACATAGTTTCATGTCCTTTAGAAAAGCTCTTGATAATGACACGAAGGATAACAACAGGCTGAGCCGCTTTGATTTGTCGAAAGAAAAAGGAGAGTGGAGAGTATTTTTTTTTCCTATTAATTTGAGGTTTTGTATCTAATCATGGAAGACCTTGTGATATAAAGAGTTAAATGATATTCCCGAGCCATCATTTAAAACACGAAGACATATGATATGACACACACGTCACAAAACGGGCCTGGAATACTTTCAATTTCAAAGGCGGCTTTTCTACACTATACGCATACGTGTAGATTATTTCATTTACTTAAATGTTGCCACTAGCCTGAACCTCAGGGGGAGGAAAGGACGGCTTAACAATAGGTACAAGCTACAGGCAGAGCACTGGGGCACACTGCAACTCATGAATATCATTAGCTGTGAGCTGAATTTGTATTACTTTGGGATTACATCTAACCCTGCAATGCAACCTGATTGTAATTGTGAACTGAAAATATGTAATATATTCATATGTAAAGCAAATGTAAAAATACAAATCATATTGTGGCATTAAAACCATCCCTGTTGGTTAGTTCCTGGAAAGAGGGCATGGAGTCTGGATTTTATTTTTTCCCTCACAGGACCGTTTATATAATTCACTGCAGTTCGTAATGTAAACACACATAATAAAACAAGACTCTGTGCTAAATACACGTGTGAGGTGTCTTTATTGTCCCAGTGCAAACACCTTGCAGGCATTGCACTCCTTTGCAGGATATTAGAAACAAAAGAAACCTCCATGCTCCGTAAATTTACAATGAAATGTACCAGATGGCTTTTACAACTTTGTTTAACCACTAAGCACACAATTATCCACCTACAGCATTTATACACTTGTATTTAATCCTCTGTAATCAGTGCTATCAGGGGACAATTGATCATGCATTTCAACCAATCAAAATACCTTGAAAGGAAACATCTCCTAATGAAGGCGTTCCGGTGTTTGATGCTCGAGTAGCCGCAGCAAAGTCGATTCGTAACCTGTGACATCCCCTTCACCCAAAGACACTGGATCCCACAGTAGCAGAGGTGGCAAAAAATGGGTGTCAAGTTTGGAATTTAGACACATTTCCCACCAACAAGCCTCAAAGAATTTCTCAGACTCCCTGGAGACGGTCTACACCTCCAGATAGGTGCTACATCGAAGATGAGAGGTGGTGTGTAATGATCATGATTTCATTAAGAACCAGACTTGTTGCACCAGACTCTTGATTCTCCAGGCACTGAAACATTATGTGATTATTACCCAATCAATATGTGCAATCTGCTATAAATGCTTTCGGTTCAACAAATAACGTTGAGTGATTCGTGAACATATACATTTGTGCAACAGATCCAACCAATTATGACAATTGTGTGGTTTCTGTCAACACAAAAAAAAACATTGAAGAGAAATTCTGCATCAAAAACAGCATGAAGGAGCAATTACATAGGATGCCTTTATTCTGCGTGAACGAGGCAGATTTTCTATTATTCATGAACAGTAGACATTTTGAATTGACACAAGATTTAGCCACCTAAGGAATAGCAATAACAATATATTGCTACGATGTGACTTTCCAATCCAAGAAACCTCAGAAATACCACTTCAATATCCAGATGATTAGCTCCTTCCAATTATTGCAGTTGCGACTTGAGTTTGAAAGAACATCTCTGAGTGTGATGTTGTGAAAAGGTTCGGATTAAAATCCCCGACACTGACACGAGGTTCCACTCCGATTGAATTTGAGAGCTGCTGATCAACCCCGAGTTAAGGCCAACCGAACAGGACAGAAGGTGTCAGTTCAGAGCTTAGCTGGAGGCATAAACGCCACGCTCCTCCTTAAGCAAGATGAAAGAATGTTCCGCTTGATACGAACCCGCCTAAACACTTTGACGGATGTGATCGACCAACCCCCCAAAGACGCGTGGTGACGACAGATGATGTACTCAGGTAAGCACCGTTGTGCGTTTCAAAGTGCTTTGCGTTACAACTCATTTCAAAGTCACTGCTAGTCTGCGGCTCGACAGATCTCCTGCCCGTGTGGATGTGCGGCGAAGTCACGGATGTCTTGGAGGCACAGGTGATAAAGGGCCTTAATCGCCATGCTGGTTCTGCTTGTCCCTCTCAATGTCACATATCCGGATGAATGTGGTAAATATCAGCCCAGAGTTGGAATAATGCCACTTTATCTGTTTTTTGTCAGACCAAGGTCTTGGTCACGTGAAGTGGGTGAAAGATGAAAGATGAGTGGCTTTAAAATTCCACTGTAGTGTCTAATCACCAGGTTAATACTATTTTGAAGTTGCAAATTTGGATTAAAAATAAAGCTGAAATGCATATTTTTGCATGCCAGATGTAAAAAGCTTTCCAAACGAAAGGCGGCTGCTTTGAGGGTTATTAGCGCTCTTGACACCGACAGGTGATCAGAGCAGTGGAGAGACCCCGCCTTTGGTCAATGGAAGTGTTGGTCCACATGTCATTGCACAGTAAAGGACATAACCATAAATTAAACATTGTTCCCATACTTTTTTAATGACATATCAGTAAAAGCAATTCCCTCAACACAATAGTCTGATAAGGATGGATTTTTGGCAGAAACACAATGCCCCCGTCCCTCCTCTTACCCTCGACCCTCCCGACTTTACCTCATCCAGACAGGCCTTACCAGCCCCCCTGCTGTTCAATACCGTCTCATTTGTCATGTATCAAATGAAAAAATGGCAACGCATTGGCCTCACATATGCCATGGAACAAGGAGTCTGCCACCGTGATGCTCTGGCTGCTGTCCAATCCTCAGCTGAGTAAACACAGGGGCCATTTGCAGGTTGGCAGACACTAAGATGTTTGTCTTTCAAGGCAATCCACCTCCTTCCCTTTACTCCAGTTGACCCCTTCCCTTTCAAACGCAAAGAGGAGAAAACGACGAGAGCTTCAAACCGAACACGTCACGGTGATGTCCAGCACCGGAGCAGCTGAGATCGGCCTTCTGGGTGTTTTTTTGTGTTAGGGCAAATGTAGAAGAGGATGAGAAACCTGAAACTTTAGAGGACATTATATCAAAGGGAGCAGAGGAAATAGGATGAAATAGATGGTTTTGAATGATTAATCCCTGTGATAACAAATCCGATCTGCAAACTGAAATGCAGATTAAAGACAAAAAGTAAATATTGATACTCAAGTTAATTAAGAAATTACACATCTATAAAGAATAATGATATTTGATTATAATTATTTCTTCATATGCTATATAGAAATTACATTCTGAATTTTTTTCTGCCAGTTTGTTTTTTAAGGAATGTATTTGCTGCATGTATGGTGGTCAGTGAAAGTTTTTTCCAGGGGACAAAGTACACTGAGGTTGGTGGATGGAAGCGTAAAAAGGAGAGGACTCTGAAACTGCAGGCCGAGGTCTGCATCCCGGGTTATGCTTTGTTTAGGTTCAGGCAAAATATTGTGCTTTGGTAAGATATTAATAATGTAAAGACATTTACTTCAAGTCTATTTTTAACCATGCTGGTGACATGGTTCTAGGGACCATTTGACGGTCCACTACTCTGATCTGCACTAAAATTACACAATTGGATTGCCATGACATTTCTTACAGGTATCCATGATGCCCAGAGAAGGATTCATAATAATATTGTTGTCCCAATGAGACACAATGAGATTGACATTTGTGGTTTTGAGTGAAATGATTGACACTTATTGAATGTATTGCCATGACATTTAGATGCTTTTGGTGATTATTCCTTGTTTCCTCTAGACTCTAGAGTGATCATAATTAAAACATTATAAAATGTCAGATATGGACAAATACCTGCAAAGCTAATGTCATTTAGTCATTTATATTTAGTGTGAATTGACACATGCTTATATGCTAGTGTTGCAGTCAGGCTGATGGTGGGAAGTGGTTTAATTATCTTGCAGTGATTTTATTTCTGCCCTTAAATAAACTGTATAAACTCAATATGTCAGTGATGCGTCGGTCTCTCTGAGCTCTACATTCTTTCAAACAGCTCCCTGGAAAACTCCCATGAAAAACCTCAGCGTGGTAAATGCAGCTCAATCCAACCTCCCGGAAAAAATGGTAAGAAGAAACAACAAAACCCGTAGGCTAAAACAAATGCTACTGTGACGACACTGTCCTATTGTGTATTCATGACCCGGCTCTTCTTTGGAGATGGCCTTTCAACGACACAAAAGCAAGCAGGGTCTGCTGTTTTTCTGTCGGTTTAAACAAATAACAATGATGCAACAGGAGTGCTTCCAGTGAATGTGAAATACACTGTTGAATCACCCACAATGGTTTACCACGCATCACAACAGTCAGGACAGGCTCAATATTAACATTTCCTTTTGACATGTGGCAAAAGGTTTTCTTTAACCCGTGGAGGTTGAATGGGAATCATCGGATAATAAGAAATTAAAAGGTAAAGAGGACACAGGGGAAAGAGCGAGAGAGAAAGACAAATCCTAGCCCTAGGGCTTAATGTTAGAACACAATGGCCGCCAAGGCAGTAAAGGAGTCGACATTTCTTATTCGCCCCCTCCCCTAGTGCCACCTGCATTACAATTAACCTCGTGGCAACCTTGAGGTCTCTGATTAGTGATGGCCTATTGTCTCGATCCCATTAATGCTTGGTCCCCACTCTGCCCTCAGCACACTCACATCAACAAATCAAATCCAGTTTCCGGCAGGCTCTTTTACTGCAGGGAGCTGGCCTTTAATTTGTGACTGCTAACTAAGGGATGGCTGCAGAGAAGGCCTCCAGAGAGCTGCTCTAGGTACCTGTGTGGCGGGGCAGCACTGGAACTTGAATAGAGTATGCTATGCAAATGCAAATGCTGTTTGTATTATCAGACGGCAAACGCTGCCATTTTCGGTGTAAACAACTTGCGGGGAATCAACAAAAAAGGGTCTGAAACTGGGAAGATACAACAGGAAATGGATACTTTGCTTTGCCTAATTGATAATGACAACTGTGAATTAAAACATGTAAATAAAATGGCATCAAATCTTTTTACCAACCAGGAGAAATGGAAGTGGGAGCATCCTAACAATTCAAAGCATGCCAGATGTTGGGAACCCCTCATGGAATAAACTGACACATTAAATATCATAAAATCACTGCCTCTCTCTAGGGAGTTGTTAGACTATGTGTTGCGGCCGCAGTTTAAATATAAAGAACTAAACTAATGCACCGCAGACGGGGGCCGGTTCACGCAAAGAGGACACTCGGGAGCTCCGACTGGCTCGGGAGTTCCACACAGAGCACAAGCTGTTTCTATTTGTATCAAGTTCAAAAAGCAACTCAGAGTAGTTGCATCTGATATCATCTGGGAGATGCACCTCAAACAATTCTCTGTAAGATGCCAGGCATAAGCACAGTCTTTCCTCCCATCCCCCACTGTCTGTTCTTTCTTAAATCACACATTTCAGCAGCGAAGAGGGCAACATATTACAACAGTATATTCATAATCAGACAGTAAATGCATCATGTATGTAAAAGTGAGGTGCCAAAATGTTTTTAAGATGATAAAACAAATGTTCTTTATATTATAAAAGTAAAAGCACACCTCATAAATGACATTGTCAAAACAAACAGCTGTGAGATGTGATATATATATTACTTAATAACGAGACAAGTAGACACCGGTGTGGTGGTTTTAGTCACTGAACAGTACTTGTTGTTGGACATGTTGGATCTCAACAATTATCAAAGTGTTTGTGAAGCTCAGATTTTATTTCATTTTTAAATCTTTGTACAGTTTTTTTAATCATTTTGTTTTACATACTTCCGAATAAGCCAGCAGGTGTCGTGTGACCTTTAATTCCAACTGGCCAAATAATGGTCTCACATATTAGCCCTGTCCATAGGGGCTTAGAGAGGAACATATTATCAAATAAAACCAATGCGTACTCTCTGCCATAGCTCTGTTACAACTAAAACATATACCATAACTTCAGTTTGAAAAAGTCTTTCTCAATATCAAAACATTTAAATAGTACTGAAGAATCCCAGGCTAGCTGCAACATACAACTTGCAGCTTCTACTGTCTATGTTGCCGGTACTTTTAGTTGAAATCCATATACAAGCGTTGCTGCCAGCCTTTTGTGGTTTTCCTGCTCTTTACAGCGATTGCCTGTAGAGGGATGCCAAATAGGGGGAAGGGACACAAGCAAGAGACCCCTTTGTGACAAGGGAAAGTGAAGTCTGTCAGTAACACGAGTTTGCTAATATAACAACATTATTGTTATTTTAACAACAATACTCTTATCTGTTAAATAATGTCTCCCTTGAAATCTGGACAAAATAAATCAAAAAGATGTGCAGCACGCTGATAGTTATCTGATTAGTTACATTTGTGAATTAACTGTTGAGAAACTTATAAAGAGACCACAGACAAGGATAATAGAGAGAATATAACTACCTGCAGCTTTTTTTTGTAATTGCATACTTTGAATATTGTAGTTGGATATTAGCATCAGCTTTCTTGGATCTACTGCTGGATTCATTTGTTTTATGCTGGCACTAATGGCCATTCAAGCTCCACAGATGGACTCTGGGGGACGAAAGGGGTCAATTTATTCCAACTTAAAAGAAAATATTGGTGTTTCTTACATTGTTAGCTCAAAGCCACTGTTGTTCAATCGCGTGTCATTAGATGAGCGCTGCAATGCCGCATTCATCTTGTACTTACTGTGCACATCTTGGTATGCTCCGGATCATCAGACATCCTGGACCATCTCATTGGATGATTGATCAAAACAGAAATGTGTCCAGTTGATTTGAATAGATAGCTTGCTGTCCGGTTTATAGATAGACGTGTATATACTTCACACTTGATGTTGTTATTGCATCTTCACCAAGGCCCAGGTGAGGCTTGACCTTATGGAGAAGGAGATTCCCGAGATTCAAAGGTTGTTTATTTTTCTTCTTCTCCTCCCCAGTAGAAGAAGGCAGACCCATTAGGTATTTAATCCATCCTGGCCCAGGTGTGTCTCGCTGTCCAGCTAAGCAAGACAACAGTTACACCAATTATGGCCTGTCCAGTGTGCAGGTGGCAGAGAAACTTTTGGGGCACACCTGCCAGCTGATTCCGCCATTAGACCACGTGCCACACTGTCTATGGCCCCCGGGCCCCTGGGGACGACCCTCGCCGCGCAGGTGCAGAGAAGGAGAAACCGTGATGGATTACTCCAGATTTAGCAATGGCCTCCTCCAAAACCTCCTTCACCGTGCGTGAATGAAACAACTGGATGCATGTGTTCCCTGCATTGTGAAGGACAATTGTTTTCATGCTACAGTAAATGGTTCTGTTTTCAACTAGAAAGCATGCCACAGAGTCAAATAACAAAATATTTGCACAGCAGTCTGAAACATTGTTTTTGTGATTTTTTATGTTTTACTCTGACATAGTTGGAAAGTGTCGTCAACTTTGCCTCCATGTGGAAAATAAATGGAAACTCCTAACTTTGCTGTCAACTTTCGTTAAGCTTCAGAACATGTTTTATTCTCCCACTGAAAACCTTCAGATGCCACCGAGCTGCCACAGTGCTTAATACACGCTTAACTCGGCAACCACGAGACACCCAGCCATGCTCTGACCGCGCTGCTGTACCGCCCTGCCAGGGCCAACACAAAATACCCCTCCAATGAATATTCATAGAGACAGAATATAAAAGTCTCCTTCCACTCCCATCCATAAAACTAAATGACTAAACCATAATTGGTTTTAATTCAGAAATGCGATTTCCATTACAATTTTATTTCAAAGCTTACTATAAAAATGTATATTATGTGGGATACCAAATGCAAGATGGCCATTTTATAGAGAAGAGTAAGATACATTATGGTACTTTCTGCAGCTTGCCACGATACAAAAAAATAAATTACAAAACGTATGGTAATCTATTTTTGCAATTTAACAATACTAATTTGTCATGGATGAAAATGAATACCATAAACTTCACATACAGCTGGAATTCATGAAGGAATATAAATCGAGGGTGTTCCATTAATATTCTTAGAGGAATACTTTGGCCTGGTGTTATCTTCCCCAAGATTCATCAATGCTCCTAGTTATTGTCCAGACCCCCCACGGTAGCAATTCTTTATCCTTGCCATCTCGGTAAACTGCATTATTTAGTTAAGAAGATGTAATTCTATTCAGCTCACACAACCTGCGAGACTCCGGGCTGACCGAAAGCAGCCGCACGTAAGTGAGTTTGCTCATATAACGGCTTAGTGTGTTTAAGAAATAAATTCCAGATTCCAAATCCAGATGAAAAGACTTCCCTGATTACACAAGAAGGGATTAGAGGTCGGTTGCACTCAAGACTCTGATAGATATTACTATTGCTAGATCTTCATTCTTTAGATATACAGTATGTACATCTTTTGTTCATCATGTATCCATATAGGGAAAAACAAAGATACAAGACATGTGCACTGTTTCAATACTGAACCAGATGTTGACTTGTCTGAACCATCGGTCTTTCCTTTAAAAAGCAAATGAGCATCAAAACATAAATCAACACAAAAGAAGAAGAAAACATGTTTTTAAACATGAAACAAAACCATTCTCATTTGATTTAATTCACATTTAAATGAATCATTTAGCTCTTTGAGGAGTGATTACACACTGCTGTACTGTTTGCTGTTGTGCGGCTTGATCTCATGCTCATCATCTCAGCAATTCAGAGTGCTGTTCTTTATCAAACCGGTAAACAAAATAATCATTAACCAACAATGCAAGGAAAGCGTTTTGTTTCGGTAAAATATGATACCAGGTGAGGCTCCGTGTCTTGACAGGTCGCCATTTTCCAGCCACTAATTTGCTCTCTCTGTGGCAGTGGCAACTCCCAGCACAGCAGCAGGACAATTATATCCAGGTGCAAGGATTTGATTTAACAAATTCTAGGTGGATCATTCCAGCTTGCGCCGGGCCCACTACCCCCCACCCCCCCCACCCCCCCCCAACCCCCCCGATCCACTCCCTCTTTGCCGCCTTGTCTCTCTTCTGGGCCAGCTCAGAACAGATGCCCTTGAAAAAAAAGCCCTCACAAGTGACTGAGGACCTTGACAAAAAAAAGCTGAAACACTTCCAGAAACTTGAAAGTCATGAACCGTGTTGTATGTTACAATAATTGGAACGGCAGCAACTGGAAACAATCCCTTGAATATTCCAGAAGATAATGGAACATGCTAATGAGCATGGAATCAAGCCAATCAAAAAAATTAGAAAGAGAACGAGACAGGGGTGGAGATGGGAAAGTGCCCAAAAGAGAAAGAAAATAATGGAGTGAGGATCATGGGGGGTGGGTCGGCCGCATGTATGTGTGCTCTGTCTTCTTGGAACAGCAGCACTGGAGAGGGTATAGCCCCGTACAGTCCGTCTGTCAAAGCTGTTGATGCACATTTGAGGGAAGTATGATTTGGGAGCTTGCACCTGGCCGACTGAGATATTTCATGCCAAAGCACTCAAGCAATGCCATGCTCAACTCAGAGCTTAAATCTCTTGTCGCCACACACAAAACATAACTGGGGGGCCATAAATATACACACGCTTCCTCGTAAAACGAAAGACAACTCAGGCTCAGACAACTTAAATGTCAGGCTCAGACAACTTAAATGTTGTAAACAGGATAGAGTCTAATTTACTGATTCATTTGAATGTATTAAAATAATTAAAAAATATATATATATCTGCACATGATGTATAATTTAACTATCTTGATCATTTCTTAATGTACATTAGGTCTTAAAGCCTGATTCCCTTTGTTATGATCATTTCTACTTTAAGAGAAGAGGAGCGTCTTATTAGAAATGCTGGACTGCATCTTCCTCGTTCAGCGAGCTCTGTCATCAGTGACACACTACATCTCAATCCAGCAGACAGCTGATTGGATTTGCACAAAACTTGGGCTGCAGAAAGTCTCACGCTGAGAGTAAAATTGACTTAGGCCTGTATTCACAGAGAAAGATGAAGGGCATCCAGTCTTATCATTCTCCATCCCATGTCTTCCTGCAGCCCCAATACTTTCCATGTGTTACTCCGACGTGTGCTCGAGAATGTGGGACATGTGATGTCAACATCAAGCCAGGACGCACACAGTCAGGGAGGTACAAGAGGTTGAATCAGAAGTGCTGCCAAAACATTTTATGGCTTTTGAATCCATGGTGAGATTGTTCAGTGGATTTAAGACCACCATAAGAGATAGATGCCAGAAAGATGGGGAAACGGTATGAATAGAGATGTGGCTTGATGTTAGTGTGACAAAGTGGGGTAAGATTTTGGAGATTTGATCAACACAAAGCCTATTTTGCTCATATTATTCATGAAATATTGATACACATAACCAGAACCATTCATTTGAAACGCCCCAGTTTGCTTATAATTTGCTCAGGCAATTTTCTTTTTACAACACAACCGTAATATTAAACTGCAATGATTTTATAAATGCGTTATCATTCAGATTCATAAAGTAACAGGGCTCAGACTTACACGTCACAAAGATTAACGTTTTATTGCATGTTACATATGGATTTCATTTGATAAACCATAACAACATTTCTGTAACTGTAATGTATAAAAATGCAGACAGTGCAACCGGGGGGGTGCGTATAATTTCATTCCCACTGCATCCTCACTGGGGTGCTGGTTCTCAGACTTCAGCCAGAGTGTAAGCCATTATTTGATTTAGGGAACTACGCCCCCCCCCCCCCTCTCTCTCTCTCTCTCTCTTGTACCTCCTCTGCTCATGAAGGGTCCCAGTATGGAATGTCTGCATTATTACACCGCTGACAGAGATTGATGCGTCTTCAAACCATCCTCACATGCAACAATCCTCAACTTGAATAAACTTCATTGCAGAAGAAAAGAGATCGAAAAACACTTTGAAGAGTTATAATATACAAATAATGATGGTTTGACGTTGGTTGTTTCTGTTTTAAACATATTATTGGACGGGAAACAAAGTTTTTGTAATGGATGTTTGCTATTCTAGTCAAACATCATCAGCAAAAGTGTTGGGAATGAGTGATTTATTGAGCGCTGCACATGGCCACGTGGTTAGGTTGGGTTGTCGCGGAAGCAGCTGAAAGCCATCAAGTGATGTAACTTTGAAATTTTTCACGAGTCAACGACTCTCAAATCCAGGCCTCCCAAAATAAACATGGAAGTAATCCTAAATGGTCCTCTGTGGGGTTCGTATATCGTATTCAACAATGTGTATGTCAAAACATTAGATAATATTCGAAGGTGATTTTAAAGAAGAAGGCTTAGTCAAAAAACGCCTCCCTATATATTAATATAACTCTTGTAATTCACATAAGCAGGTGTGTGATATGTTGTCAAAGGCTCACACAACAAAGGCGGCGGTGCAGTTGGCAAAGAATCGACCTGTAACCCAGTGGGATAAAGTGTTCAAACCTTACAGTACGTCACAGTTTTGTTAAACAAGGCTCGGGATCACAACACTAATCCCCCCACACCCCCTTTGGTTATTATTAACTTGCAATGATTGATGCTAATGCTATTTTAAAGATATTAGATATTTTACAATGGACTCTAATCCCAATTCCTTCTCTCTGTCAGCGTAAAGCTCAGGGAGGAGAAAAGAAGACGGCGGCTTATTGTGTTTATTCTTCACATGTTGTATCTGAAATGCAACATATCACAGGGTGTTATGACCTGAATATATATTTAGGAAAACAGAGGAGAGGAAGGTTCAGTGTTTGAAGCACCAGCAGGTAAAGTACAAGACTGATGGGAACCAGCACAGTATTTGTTTATTAAACTTGAAACACAAATTATTATTATTATTGCAATGCCTCAATGGAGAAAACGTGTACGAGCTCCAACACATTAAAATCTGATGTTTTACTCTAAATCAACACAGTCGATCATTTTTTTTTTTTTTACAGAAATAAATCACAGAAATCAAAACATAAACAAAGCCAGCGGTGCAGTGGCAGAGTTTCAAAAGTGAGACTCAATTACAGATTGTGGGTTTTAAGCATAAATCAATTATTTTCCCGAAAAGAAAATACAAACAACTGAAAGAAGATTATAATTTTTTTTAACAGATATATTAAAAACGATTTGCAGAGATAGATGATTTCAAACAATCATTCCACTCGCCATTAGGTAGCAACATGCCGCCATTTATCTGCTTGAGGGCGGGGGCTGCAGACTTCTGTGAAGCGATGACAGATGGATACTTACGTCGCGTGAGTTTGGAAACCTTACGCGAGAAGTTCAGCCGGATGCTTTTTGTAAAGACTTATTCATACTTGTGCATTAGAGACACCCCAATGCTGCACGTGGCGTTATACCCAATAGCTGAGTGGATGCAGTGGATGAGTGTGTGTGTGTGTGTTTCCAAAAAACAAGTGTTTGCATAAAAGTTATGTCACTTAAACACCAGTCCTGCTTTTTTTTATCAGTAAACAGACGGATTATTCACAGTGTATTGGAAACATATTTATATTATAATATCCGTCTTGCGACACAAAGTTTCAATAGTAATAGTGAAGTTGCAAAAGCTGCTGACAAGTTCGGATGTGGTTTTGCGTTCAGTCTCAACGCTGCTTTCCTCTGAGCTCCAGAGAAGCTTTCATCTCCATTTCAGTCTTCGTTCCTACAATTGTTGCCAAGTTTTGAAGTTTTGATGTTATTTGTCGGTTAAAGCTGCGCGTTTTTTTCAGAACTTGATCTTCTGGAGAGACTTGACCTTTATGAGTGCTAACATTTTGTTTGCCCTTTAACTAGAGTACAGAGGTTGTCTGAGAATTTAGGAAAGCATGCAGAACTGGAGTGTTCAGGCTCTGAGTTATTTAAAAAACAACATTTTATACTGAGTAAGATTACCTTTAGCAACAAATTAATATTTAAGAGGAATTCTGAATGATTTGTGGCAGACGAAACACACAACAGCACTGATGACACACATTGTTATACAAAGGCTTTATTTCATTAAACATTTTTCAAAAACATTCTTCACGAGTACAAAGTGTTCCCACACACTGACCTAACTTCAACTACAACATAATCCCCTGACACGATGAGCATCAACTCTGGTCAGCTACTTTCGAAACCCTGAAACATTGACTCTATGTTCATGCTGTGCATGAAACAATGACACCACTAACACAGGCGTAGTCAACAGGCAGTCATGATGTGTTTTACTCTTGGATATCACTTTTTATGTAGCAAACATTAAAATCCTGGCATCTCATTGCTAAAGATGTTGATACATTTTCCACAGAAAGTGTCAAGCGTGAGGTTTTTGGCCGGTTGTAGCATAATTTCCACTGCAGGTGGAAACATCAATTAGTGATTAATTGAAGAGGGTTGAAGAATAATAAACGGCAAACACCTGGACCGAGCAAATTTGGGCCAATCATTATCAATCAAACCACGAGTGAGCAACGGGCGATTGTAATGAATGGGATACACACGCTTCATAATGTCACGCAAGTGCGTGACGTTTTATTTAGGAATTATTATCAGCAAACACACCGAATGATCACAGTTGAAACTGTCAGACGGTCGGTCACTCGGGGAGCACAGATGGATTTCTTGCCTGCCAGCATGTTGTCATGAAGTGATACACGATCCATGCTGGAGAACGTAAGCTGCTCTGCCACAAAACCAAAAATGAGGCTTTTGCATTTTTCAGGTCCGTCACACCTCGAGTCATCGAAATGTAAGCAAACATAGCGCCGGGAAATACCTTCTAGCCTGAGGTGTTTGGTCGATGTGTGTGTGCCCTTTACTCAACCTCCTCACGTATTAGTGTGTTAGCATATTAGGTATTATCAACCTGCATGTTTACAAGAAACCGAGCAGTCTTACCTCCTGGCGTCTCCCCTCTGTGCACTTTCACCTCGCCGCCGTGGCCTGAAATTAATTCAAAACCCCTGCCATGTATTTAATATTGCATGAGTGCTCCTTTCACACACTTCCTTCACATGCCTGTCAAAAGGAGCACAGAGGTCACCGCAGCGCCTGGAAGTGACTTGACCCTGTTACATCACACATTTTCCATCTCTTCTCACCTAAACCACGCCGAGCCACTCGGTTAGCCGTGATAGAAGGAGTCAAAGACATCGCATCGAACTGCACGGATACTTGCAGGACCAGCTGCTGCACACAGGCCGGAGCGCGTGCTGTAAAATGGGGAATTGTGAAGCAGGATGTAGAAGCCCGCATCTCTCTCAGCAGATAATGGCTTTCAACATTTAACATTTCATTTTGACAGTCTGCTGCTCGGAAACCAAGTGTAGTTCCATGTTGCCGCTTTTCTCTGTAATGAGTCATCTTCCTCCCAGATCTCTCCTCTGGCAACATTAGGTAGCTAATATTCTTCGCCTGCTAGAGTTCAACACACATCGACCGACTATTTCAGCTTCCAGGTCTTTCCTGGCTCCCATCGCCAGTCAACTTGCTTTTCCAACTGTGTCCATGCGGCATCTGTTGAGAAATCGTCCACGCCGAGCGCACCGTTGTGATGATACCTTTACACACTGCGTTTTGTTTTCCAAATTCCACTTTTCATCACTCTTTCTGAGAAAGCAGTAAATGAGAGGTGAAACATATCGGGGTTGCGTCACTCGGTATGTTTCGAGAGCTTTTCTGCTCCAAATGAAATGATGTTGATGATTGATTGGTTTGTTCACATTTATATCCATTGACAATGACATGCATCCTTAGTCTTAACATTTTACTGCAGGATTCCATGTTTGGGCTTGATGACACCGTTGTATTCTTTTCAGTAAACGCTTCGATGATAAGAAATGTAAAATATCTACAAATGCACACAGTAATATGACAAACAGGCTCAGTGTGACCTGGACTCTAGCGACGGAGAGATGCACTAATGATGGATGTTCTTGCATATTCAGAATCTAACTGAACTGAGCCTTGAAAATAAACTGGCAACAAACAAAATAATATTAACTGAGCAATGAAAGTAGCTGCAATTATGCTTGCACCATCCAGTTTACGAGGGGATTACTATTCCACTTTGTTTCATTGCACACTTATTTTATAAAATTATTTAAACCTGGAGTAAAAATCCATTTCTAGTTCAAATATCTGCACACAAAAACAACTTGTATTTATTGCCTCTAGTTCTTCCCAATTATTTGAAGGTTTTGGGAACTAGCCCAACAGGAAAACATCTATGAAATGCAGGCGACCCTGAGATAAATTTATTGCACAGAGGCTGGTGAGTTAGTTTATTGTGTACTATACTACTGGATGTTAAAGTATTTATATGCTGACTTCTTTGTGTGTGTGTGTTTTTTGTAATTTGCAACAGCAGTTGTTCTTTTTTACTACATCACGTTTTTGAACAAAGGACGCATTGTAAATGATAAAAACCTTAACCACCCTGAGCACAAACAAATAAATTGAATTAGAAGGGGAAAAAATGTTTTGTCTGAAAAACTCCCAATAAAAACCTAGATTTGGAAAGTCCTGTTTTTGTCGACGTGGTGATGAGTGAGAACAGGCTTCTAAGATTCCCCAATCATAAGCAGTAAGATATAACTTGGCTCTATCAACAATTAAAACACAGTGCATATGCCTCACATAACACAATGGGTTAATTGGGACTCATTGTTAAATTGAACACCTCATGATGCACATGACAGAAACATTGCCCTGATGGAATGGATCAGAGGGACTCTGTCAGTCATTATCTTTGTCTGGTCATCCTCATTGTGAAATAAGAAGTCATTATAAGACTCATCAGATAAGCAGATGTCCACAAGCTGCTCTGCAAGTGGGAAGACCTCTTCTATTAATGCACCATATGTATCGCTTATTTTTACACATAAAAGAAAAAAATTGGGGCTGATTTCCTTCTGGCTAGTTCATTATAAATCCTCTTATTTACGCCTCAATAACACATCTGAGGCACTTGTCTGTAAACAAAAGGTTGTGGTTCTAAAGTAACACAAATGGAAACACACAATTGAAAACTGATATTACACATATCAGCTATTTTAGGTGATCATGATATGTAATAAATGTTTGTAAAAACACAAGGACATCTATCAATATTTAAAATTGAGGGGAAACTAATTAAAATGGTATAATTTCAATAATAAGATATATGGAGACAAATGTAATTCAAAATGTAAAATGATAAAAATAGCTCTTGAACGAGAAGCTGGTTGCAAGGGTTAAATTAAGCCACGTATTGTAACCGGAAGCTCGTCGGTTGCCGCTGGCATTCCCTGGAGTTGAATGTCGCTCTAGTATACTTTGACTCGACCACTGCCGGCAGAGTGCCCTTGAGCAAGACCCCCCCTCCCCCGATCCCATCCCCTCCAAACAAACTGCACAACAGCGGGCTCAGCGGGGACACGCGACGTCGCCGCGCGTTCCCGCGTCTCACAGACGCGTTTCACCCTCCGCGGAGGTTTACAGCGGCGTCAACCTGTCGCGAGGAGCTAATTGGAGTGGCCTCATTTAGCGACGCGTCAAAGGGGGGACGCGACAACACCGTGTCAGCGCCTCCACAAATCTCCTGCACACGGGTCTAAACTTAATAGCGTGTCAGAGACCACAACTGATGCAACGGGGGTCACCGGGAGACGATGCGTCACTATAACGAGCCCTCCTCTCCCGACCCGGCGGTGCGACTGCGGTGGCGGAGGGGAGATGAATGTCCCAATCAGTGATGCGGTTAAGTCAAAGGAGCTGTGGACGTGCACGAGCTCCTATAGTTGAGGATTATCATAAGGAAATAATACATGGGGGGTGGGATTATAATGTGGGTTATGTTCTTTTCACCATAGTTTGACATTTTATTTCTAAAGATGCACGAGGCGTATTTCGTGGAGAAAACGGCCACGTTGGACTGACAACTCAAACTGCACGTGAGAGCATGTGGTTGGAAAATAATAAAGATTTAAAGAGAGTTTATACAGTGACACGTAATTCAGTTTAAGTCAGAAATTGTGGGAATGTCATTTTTTACAGTATGATGTTAGAGTTTACGATTACATTTAAATACAAGCTTAAATATTAGAGTGTGGTATTTACACATATGTGAATGAAATAATCATGTTACATTTTTTTGTGTGTCTTTACTGCATGGTCTTTTTGCCAAGGACAAAATAGAAATAAATAACAATAATAAACTAAAACACGTTTCCAAACTTTGAAGGAACAAAAACAACCAGTCCAGTCCATTATTCTAAGATTATAAATCATTTTGTGTAAAAAATCAATGGCTGGATTATTTTTGTATGCAAACGTCGACGTTCACTGTGGGATGGATTGCTCCATTACCCTGAGTCTGGCAATTAAATCCTTCTATGGCTGCAAATACAGGGTTTCTTGGAGGCGTTTTGACATGTCTGCATGCCAATAAACTAAAGTGGCCTTGACTTGAATTTGACCTTTTTGTATTAGGACCCTTAAACTCAGCAGATGGAGCTTGTAGATACCATTTTTGCAAGATATTCATGTCTTGCCATTTGAGGCGTTTTCAAACGTTGGAGCTGTTAAAAATAGATATCACATGGCTGGATAAGCGTACAGGGAACCTAATAGTTAACCCCAACTGCAAATGTGGATTAATTTATTGATTTGGTTCTCACTGAGTGACGGCAGCTGGGCATGCATATCAGACTGCTGATGGCATGGGCACCTCATCCATCAAGGAGCACAGATTAAACTGCAGCTTTTCCCCGAATAAGTGTTAGTGCATGGCTGCAAAAAAGTCTCACCAAAAGTTGCATTTATCTAGACATGTAATGTTTTAAAAAAAGAAAAACAGGAACAGCCATAACACATGTGTCTCTGAAGAGAGAACTCTCCAGAAAAATAACACATGAGATCCACAATGTCATTTAAAAAAAGAAAGCAAGAATAACCTAAAATCAGGCCATTTTGTTCATTAAAAACCAGCAGCTGTGTTCTTCCTAAACTTTCGCCATTCTGCTATATCTTGCGAGGATTAACTGACTGTCATTTTCCCCCCCAAAAAATAAACCTCACAATTCAGAAACATGACGTGAAGGGCTGAACCACCACCATCCGGTCTGAGCCAAGCTGCCGAGTGTCTACTCGGTAACACACACATCAGACTCGGTTTACTGGCCACAAGTGCTGGTGATAAATATTCATGATACTGGCGCCTGCGCTTTCCCCATATCTCGGTGTTTGTCATTTCTAGACTCGAGTGTAAATACATCTAAAGTGGATGTTTTTCCTGCGCTGCTATTTGATCATGCAGTCGTATACCCGAGCTCCATGGCAGCCTGATAGCCCACGCGCTGCAGCCTTAAGTCGACTTCTTTTTACGAGCATTTCATTTGTGATAGCGCGTGTGACTTCAGTGTAAAGCAATACAACAGAAGACTGGAGTACAGTTTGCAATGTGCAGTCGTGGCACGTTAAAGCTGCAGCGATCTGGACTGAACATGGTCTCTCTCTCTCTCTCTCTCTCTCTCTCTCTCTCTCTCTCTCTCTCTCTCTCTCTCTCTCTCTTCAGAGCAAGGGAATGAAAAAAAAATGTGAACTATGAACTGACAGTCCACAATGATACAAATAACCAGCAAACCAAATTAAACTCAAATTCTCAATATATTTCCATCAATATCAGCCCGAGCTCTAAAACAGATTTTTTAATTTAAAATAATTATCTCAAGTTCAACTGATGCATAAACTGGTTTAAGGTGGATTCAACTTACATATCTGCATGTGCCATACAGCTAAATATATGTAAATATGGCACATGTGTAGAAATCATCGCCATGCCTATATAAACCACATGAGATAGTTTTAACACATCCACTTTAACCTGCTGTATTTATATGTCCAGTTGCATGTGAACATTTTTCTATAAAGCTGCAAAGTGACTTTCTCGGACAAATTCACTCAACGTGCGTGTGCGCGTCTTTTTCCTACAGCAGTGCGCCAGTGAAGCAGCGGCACTGGAACCTAAATAGATGTTAAATAGAGTCGAAAAAGTCATTTTATTACCATCCTTCATTTATCTCAAAATGTAATAGTCCGTGAAAAAAGAAAATATGAATACATTTCAATACATTTCAGCAAATCATCTAAGATGGTGGATGTTTTGTATTTTTTTTTTGCTGGTATAAAAAGCTTGCGCGCGTCCATGCACACACACGAGGGCGCGCACACACACACACACACCTTCTGTGCTGTAGATTGTTTTTACGATTAAAATTGCTATTTGGTTGTTGTCGCCTGTACAGCAGTGCTGACAAAGCTGCAGACTGACAGATCGTGGCTGCGTGCGCACCGGCAGTGTTAACCATGATCACTGGCGGCTGCTGATGTGATCTCTGCCTAATGGGGCGGTCAAGCAAGCTGCAGCCAGGAACAATGAGGGGGCCACATTGACTCCTCAGCACCCTAAATCTATGAAAACCGACAAACGCGTCAAAGAAAATAAATTAGATTTGAAAATTAGATTCCCGAACAATTAAGTAACGCAAACTATCTCGGTTTACACCGAGGAACAACCGCCGTGATTAATCGATTTAATTTGCACATTACTGCAGGGCAAAGTGTTGGATGTTAATTTTGGATAAACAGAAGATGCAGAAGGGGGAGTGAATTTGCTTATCATTGACTGTCAGGGAAGTTGTGACAGTGCGTTTCAAACACAACCTTCAGCTTTAAATGAAATGTGTCCTTTGACAACCCCCCCCCCCCACACACACACACACGCACACACACACACACACAAACACTCGCACACACGTGCAAACGCGCACACACCCACACACACCCACACACAATAAAGAGTGAGAATTATTTGTGCAATATTAGATTATTCTTTCATCGATCCCGTGCTAAACGCACTATTATGGTGGAAAGAAAGTCTGCTGTGGTCTGCAGCTAATTATTAAATGTTATGCAGCTTATATAAAAGGAACCCGTGTTAAGATCAACCTCACCAATGCAACCAATAACCTCCAACGCAATGCATTATTGTTTGTTTTAATCCTTTAATATAGTACGAAATGTATCCAAACATTTTTTTGTAAACTAAATTTTACATACGAGCGCATTTCTCCATAAATACCGATCATTTCTAACATGTTACCGGTCCTTTACATGCGGATACATATGGAAAATTGAGCTACTTACATGTAATAATACTTCCTTTCAGACAAAGCAATTGACAGAGATTTTATATTTATCACGTACATAAACAGATTGACACGGAATTTCAGGCTTTCACTACACGATTTATCGACATGACATTAAATAACAACAATGATACTGTGCTACTCAAACTGGACCTTGGACGAAAATGTTGCACTGAATAGGCTACAAAAGCACATTAATACTAAGAGTCGGTTAGGTCGACGTGTAGACTGTAGTAATACTGAATAATTCACATTTGGTTCACAACTATAACATTCTTTTCAATGAAGTCTATTCATCGCAATATTCTTTAAACCCATCTCATGTACCATATATCTAGGGACCACATTTTCACAAATTCCCTTAAACTGTGATAGAACTATTTACAAAATAAAATATTACATTTTTTTCCAACTTGGGGAAATCCTTATGTACAAAAAAATTCAGGCCTCTACCCAGAGATAGCATGCTTTTAGAGATCTCTTTCGAGCAGTCTCTCGGTAAAAATAAGGACTCAAAGAAATATTGAGGGGAAAAAGTTAAACTCGGTGGCTGTCCTTGCCTCCTTTTTGTCCATGCATTCTCTCTCATCGACACTAAGACAGCCTGAAATCGATCGTTCGGGCCTCCCGTGTTTTCTCAGTCCATGTTTCACTGGCTGACTTTATATTGTCTTTGATTCCAAGCAGTTGCTTTTTAAAATGCTGCAGTCCTTTTTCTATTTCGTTCTTTCGTTTTTTTTGTTCAAAAATATTTACACGTACCATTCATTGAAATTTGACGACAGCGTGCTGTGGTTGGTTGTGTGATGAACTGCTGAGGCTGCTGGTGATATGGAGCTGCTGCTCTGGTTCTCTGTGGACGGTGATACTATAGTGGGAGGTGTGGAGGACTCGTACCCTGAACTGGCCGCTGGAGATGGTTGCGGTGCTGGATTGGTGGATTCATGGACCTTCAACATTAAGAAAAACGTTATAAAAAAGCATCCTGCACACCCTGTTTGATCGCTGCTTTGTATTTGTGTGCGAACACACAACATAAGAAATTAATCAAAACAAATCTCCAAATTTAAATGGTTTAAAACCATACCCTAAACAGTATTATTCTCAATACGATCTTAATATATTGGTTATGTTGAAATAAATGAATACAGTGTAAAGGCAAATTAAATTATGCTTCTCCATTTATATAATAATAATAATAATAATAATAATAATAATAATAACAAGAACCTCCTCTAATTATATTACATGATGTAATGTACTATCATTTCCTAGTGTAAAAAAAACCCTTTACAATGTAAAATACCGTTTCACAGTGTTATTAAAACCATACTGAAAACAAATATGCATATTTATACATAAATAAAAAGCCATCGGTTTTTTTACCTTCATGTGTTTTCGGAGGGAGCTGGGGTGTGTGTATGACTTGTCGCACATTTTGCAGAGATAGGGCTTGTCAGACGTGTGGACGTGCATGTGTTTCTTGCGGTCACTGCTGTTTGCAAATCGCCTGTCGCAGCCTTCAAACTCACACTTAAAAGGCTTCTCACCTAAATACACACACACACGCACAAAAAAAAGAATGAATACAATGTTTAACACAATGAAAAATTACACATCGAACATTATTGTAAATACATATTTTTTTACAGACTATAATGGTAAAGAGTGAAAAGGAAGCCTCTGTATATAAATTTGACTGACAGACTTACTAACACACTGCAAATACATGTGACTAAGCCGCTTAGGCGCATGGGTTAATTCATTGTATTCAATTTGAATATGTATTACATGGAGAACGTTTTACCAGAAAATAACGAGACTTAAATAAATAACATTATAATAAAATTCTGTTGACAACTGCACTGCATCACATGCCAGTAAAGAGACTGCCACATAAAACAACCCACATCGCATGCATATTTTGAATTGGATATTGTCAACATGGATTTGGCAGTAAAAAAAAGAAGCGGGCAATCTGAGCGGATCTTACCGGTATGAGTCCTTTTGTGAATTTTTAGATTTTCCGATCGAGCAAATACTTTGCCACAGCCGGGGAACGGACACGGAAAGGGCTTTTCTCCGGTGTGTACTCTGATATGATTTACAAGTTTGTATTTGGCTTTGAATGGCTTTCCCTCTCTGGCGCATTCCTCCCAGAAGCAGATGTGGTTGGTCTGCTCCGGTCCCCCCACATGCTCCACCGTCAGATGGGTCACAAGCTCGTGCATCGTGCTAAAAGTTTTGTTGCACGACTTTTTGGGATTCGTCAGCTGCTCCGGCTCGATCCACTTGCAGATGAGCTCTTGCTTGATCGGCTGCCTCATGTATCGAAAGAAGGCCCCTGCTCCGTGGTGTGCGGCCATATTCATGTTCATGGGGCCATAGCCGTGCAGCTGAGTCGAAGCGTAGTGGTCGGACCGCGGGCTCGTAACGTGGCCGTACTGGTCGGCCCGTCCGTACATGTCCCCCGAGAAGCCCAGCCGCATCTGGCTGTTGACCACGTTGGAAGACGCATGGCTCGCCGCTTGCTCGTGGAGCCCTGGGAAGAGCAGGTGCCCCGCTGCATCTGAGTGTCCATGTGGCCCAGCGAAACTTCCGGAGGCGAACAAACTGTGCTGCGCCCCGGTGGCGTCCCCGAAGCCCCGATTTCTGAAGAGAAAGTCCCTCGTGGAGTTGAAAGCCGCCGTGGAGTAAGAGCCAACGTGGCTCGGGTGGTGATGGTGTCCTAGGGCGGCTGCCGCGTAGCCGGGCGCCTGGGAGGAAAACGCCGTTTGTCCGGAGCCGATATCGTGAGAGCTGTGGTTTATTTTGAAGGCGCCCATCCCATCCGCGAACGGATTTATCCCCAACGCTACTTCTCTCTCTGTGACTTCGCCTGTTGAGTGATGCCGTGAGGAGCCGAAAGTAGTGACTCCTATGGTGGGATACTGCGGTCCTGCGTCCAAGAGCATCTTCAGTCTAGACTCGCCGAGACGACTGAGAGCAGAAATCAAAAAAGCACGCGCAGATATTCTTCCTCCCCCTCGCTCTATCTCTTGGACCTCACTCGTCTGAGCAAACTCTCAAATCCACCGATTTTCTGTTTACTTTCTAGGACGCGAGGAATTCCCCTATACCGCTCATCCGATGCACACGCAAAATCATGTATACATGCAATATTGTCTTTTGCGGTTTATCTTCCTGTGGCGCAACTTTCACCTCCTCGGTCAGGCGGTGAGCTCTAGACTGATAGTCGCAATCATTCCTGCAGATAAATGAATTGAAAAGACAACACAGTCCAGCCCTGATGAATGGGAGAGGAGGGGGGTGGTCATGTGGTGCCGGAGCTGCGCGCTCATTGGCGCAGCGCCTTTCCCCCCAATAACATCCACTCACCAAATAACAATCCACGGTGCAGGGCCCACACTTCTATTGGCCTCTTTGCATCATCAATCCCACATATTGTGAGATTGCTGACGGTGGATTTGGTTAAAAGACTGAATAACAGCAAAACAAAAGTTGAAAAACACAAGGCAACAACTGGCCTGGTCGAAAGACAAAGCACGTTGTGCAGCCACATACGGCTTTTTTATTATAAACTGCACGTGTGCATGTGTGTGTTAACCTGCAGGGGCATTAGATCGGCAACCCAACCCCTCTGGTGGTGGATATGGTGACGTTGTTGTACAATTGCGCACCAACATTATCCATATCAATGCATGCATGCATTTCTACCGATCTGTACCTGCACATGTGTGTTTGTGCGTGGGTATGTGCGTGCGTGCGTGTGTGTGTTATATCTGTTAATGAATAACACAAGCTTGCAATATCAGAAAACACAATTACAATAATTACATTGATTGCATTTATTGGTAAACAACCCGCATGCCATTCAAAGGTGGGCCACCATGACGCGTATCAGGTACAGGTCCGGAGACACGAGGGTTACGTTCTTTTCTCGGTAAACCCCGTGAGACAGCTTAAAGTCTGATATGAAGTCAGCTCACTTCAACGCTCTCTTTAAAGGGTCTGTTATTGGGTTATTCTCAATGCTTCCAGCTCGCAGTGACTCCACATACCGTCGTGTTGTCTGCTTCTCGTGCGCGCACTCTGTGTTGTTCTGTCTCCCTTGAACACAACGTGTCGGCGTCCACTGGCGCTCACATCATGTGGAACATCTGTGCTTTAGATTTCCACATCATCGTGCTCACCATCGAGGTTACCCTGGATATAAAGGCTATGTATTTAACTTGGATCCATCATCCATATGAATATGATGTATCCATCACGGTTTGGCTGTTCCTGAAAAAAACTTCGTCCAGTGCAGGCCGGTGCTGCATCGCTAGTGTGTAAACGTTGTGGGTTGTCGAAGTTATCAAGTGGGATTTGCGGTGCTCTCTGCAGGAACCTCCGGCCGCTAGAGTTCAAAGCCACATGCACAGACGTGCCATGCGGACCATTAAAATATCTTCTTGGCTACCAGGCTACGTTTCTACAAGGCATTTTCCAAGTGGGTCTTGGGAGACCAAGGAAAGAGTGCACGTTATGTGGTTCTCATCTGAACGTGCATGCCTTCAGCTTGATCCAGCGTGTATAGGTATCGCCCACTATACTACTCTGCTATGCAAAATATGGAGGGATCTTTTAACAGGTGGAAACGGTAAGAATGGCATATCATTGAGCAAGGGGGGGATTGAGGGAGAGAGGCTAACCTGTAAATTGGTGCCAAGAAAAGAGTTGTCGAAATTATACATTCCTTTGCAAATGGATGTGAACTTCCAGTGACATATATGTCCCTCAAAATGATTACGATTAATGTAATGGCTGTATACATTATCCATATGCATAAAAGATGCATCCTAATCAACACGTCGATAACCGTTTAGTGTCATGGTCCTAATAAGCTGGAGGCATACTGTTGAATTTAAAATGGCTACTTTGGGCTATTTATGATTTACAGTGAAAGAGAGTAAAGCCAAAGAAGGAAAAAAACGCAGCTGTTTATGAGACCCCGCTCTACGATATGCAACTTTCTTTTGTTTGGGATCTAATACAACTGATACAACTCCCCTGGTTCTTTTCTCCAAGAGTGAGTGCGGTCGCAACTTGGACCAGAAATAGCACTTCAAAGTTGTGCAGCAGGCTGGTGCTGTGATGCCGCTGAAAGCAGCTGTGAGCCTCATGGGTCCCATGCGTAAAGGCCATTTAATAAACATGTTTGGTATCCGTCATGTCTCAAAATATTGACTCAATTTCTAACGCGCTGGATATGAGGCTGTCAGAAAATATTTCAACAAGTCAATTCAGAGAGGTAACCAAGAGGAATATAATTTTTTTAAGAAGCTGTATACTATATATATATATATATATATATATATATATATATATATATATATATATATATATATATATATATATATACAAAAGTGTATGAGTGTATTATTATTATTTAGCATTTTCATTTTGTGTTTGTTTGTTTTTGTATCTGTAAACGACACATCTCAATAGAAAATATGTTATTTTTACTTTCTCATCTCGTGTGAGGTGAAGATACTGACGAGCGGCTGTGACAATACATTTTCACGAATGACTTATGATCCCATCAGAAGTTAAATAACACATTAACACATCTCATGTGCACATCAAAGTGATTAGTACTGTATATGACCTTCTTTAAGGTCGCTCCACGCAGTAATTTATTTTTGTCTGCAACTACAAAGATGAACCGTTCAGTATACCGCCCCCCCCCCCCCCACACACACACACACATCTCCCCACCCACCCCCCCTATTTGGTTTCAGTACACAATATATAACTCACTTTGAATAATACATTGATGATTGTTAAGTATAACTTAATTACAAAAGCATCACTATGGTAATACAATACATATATTGTATATATATATTTTTTTTGTTCTTCTTTTCTTTTCTATACAGTGACACTCAAACAGTTTAGTGATTTCACGTTGCATGTAAACACAATTTGTGTCAGTTGATATATAGTTTAAAAGACAAAGTGCATGGCAAAAAAATATTACTAACAGATCATTTATACGGCATGTTTTTATGATCCATAACTAATATCTTTCTTTTAAAGATTCAAACAAAAATCTAAAATGTTAACTAAATAGTATACTTCGTAACTTATTATTTTAGTAATCGATACTTACATTACACACGTTTTTATTTCGGTTTTAACGCTGCAACGGCACCACCTCCTGTGACCCTCATCTGCTGCCGTCCTGGGTCTAAAGCAAAATTACCCCGGATCATAACAACAGGTCCCGTCCATTACATTTTTCCCCTCGGGACAATGGCCGCAGTTCTCATTCACATTTACTATTTACACGGATCCCACCAAGCAGAGCACGGAGTGGAGACTGTATATACGCGCTGAAGGGCGAACGACTGGATATTTAAATATGGGTATTTATCAAAGCGCCTACTAATGGTATATACTCCGGACTATTTTAAACTCCCACGTGGAGTTTTCCTTCGGTTAAGTTAACCGCTGACGCCGACCTTTTACGCGCGTAAAGTAGTGCGTAATTTGTGCGTAAAGTTGTTCTACATTCGTTGCGGGGCTAAAAGGAAGATATCACTGCATTATTTATGATCGTAACAACTTTTGTACTGGCAATATGCATCCTCCTGCGAGACACTCTGTTTTGTAATTGCAGAATCAAAGTGGGGAAATTGCTATTTCATAGCGGCGCAGCCTTTGTTCGCTTCGACAAAAGAAAGGCGACTGTATTTCTGGATCAACTTTTTAGGACTTTTATTGTACAATAGCCTTTGCATAACAACTATTTTTCCTCAAACGTTGCCTCGGGCACTGCGCATGCGTGCTGGCCGCTCGCTGTCACTAAGACATTTTTCTTCGCGTTGGAAACTGTCACTGGTGACGTCAATCACCGAGCTCTGACCAATTAGAGCGCAGGGTGATTGTTTGGCTCCACGGGCTGCAGCGCCTACCATGAATCTCTATTCAGTATCAAAGCGTCCTGCTGCTGCCTCTCAACCGAATGGGATTCCATGTAGTCTGTAGATAGACTTAACTTTAAAAAGTATTTTTTCTTTATTTTTTTCATTGCGATTAAAATATATTTGTCATCATCATTATTATTTTGCCTGCTGTCAAGTTATTCTAAAATTAGGAAGTAATGAGCGTGGATGCATTGGGAAGCCCCGTGATGGACCCTACGTTTTCCAAACGGAACACGGCGCTGAGATTAGTTGACTTGGCAGGGGCTCACCACCATCACCATCATCACCACCATACCCCTCAGAGCGTGACAGGCTTCCCGGGGTTCAGCAGCCATCCACACTCAATGGCTCACTCGCACCCTGGGGAGATTACTGCGGAACCCCGCCTGGGGCCGAGTCCATTCGGGCCAGAACACATGGGGCACTCCGCGGCCCTCAAAATCAGCCCAGCCCATCATTATCCCCACCACCATCACCACCACCACAATCATCATATGGCAGGCCACAGTGAAGTGGTCTCCAGTCAAACGGGAGCTTTTGGCCCGGTTCAGGCGACATCGGTCCCCTATTCCATGTCTCACACGGCCCAGGCTCTATCCGCAGGTAGGGATTTCCTCATCCGGAGAGATCTGACAGCTCAAGCCATGCCAGTACTGACTGACCAGACTGCGGGTTCAGCCTCTCACCACGGAATGTTTGTCTCAACAACAGGTAGCTATCCCGGACACTATGGTCATCACCCGGACGCCGGGAACCATACCCTCTTCTCCGGACTCCATCACGACCAGTCTTCGAGCGGATCACCGGGTGGCCAAGCGTTGAATGGACAAATAAGGTTAGGACTACCTGGAGAAATGTACGTTAGGTCTGATCACTTGAGCCAAGTGGCCAGTTCCAGGGCTGATCCGTTCTCCGCCTCGCCGTTGCATGGCTACGGTGGTCTGAATCTGAACATGAATCTCAGCGCTCACCACCACCACCACCACCACGGAGCCGGAGCCTTTTTCCGCTACATGAGGCAGCCGATAAAGCAAGAGCTGATTTGCAAGTGGCTGGAGCCGGAGATATCGCCGAGGAAACTTTGCTCCAAAACTTACAGCACCATGCACGAACTCGTAACGCATGTGACGGTGGAGCACGTCGGTGGACCAGAGCAGGCGAACCATATATGTTTTTGGGAAGAGTGTCCGAGGGAAGGCAAACCATTTAAAGCAAAGTACAAACTTGTAAATCACATTCGAGTGCACACCGGGGAGAAACCGTTTCCATGCCCATTCCCTGGCTGTGGGAAAGTGTTTGCAAGATCGGAGAACCTTAAGATTCACAAAAGGACGCACACAGGTTAGTAGCAATATATATATATATATATATATATATATATTTATTAAAGAAAATGTCGTGTAAATGTACTACGATATGACAAATAACTCATACAGTTGCATGTCGGAATTGAAACATATATACCTGCACCCAAGGGAAGCGATTATTTGCATGATTTTAAGATTATTTTTTTCGCGACTTTTTTTATTGAATTTTATTTTATTTTAAGCATTTTTTTTTAAATCCCTCCGATGCAAACGTGGCAATTAATCAATGGGTACTGCTAATACATCAGCACGCGACAAATACTGCCCACCTGTTTGTTGTGAGGTGCATCAGTGCTCACACGTTTAGCAAAAGGTTGAGTTTTGGGCTCGTGGTACAGCTCACTCAGGCGTGTGACGGTCCGACCTCTTGTTTACAACACCGCACAAAGACTGAGGCCCACGTCAGCTCTTGTCCATGCACGCTACACATCTTCACATTGAGTGTGACTGATATGATGATGATGTGTTTTTGTTCTACAGCCACTTGTAGCTGTGTTTATTAGCAGCAGTGTTAATGCCTTTATTTCCACCGTTAATAGTATTCATAATATCAATTGGCTGCATTGCATTACACTTAAAGCTACAGAGTCTTTTTATTTTATATGTATGTGAAAGAGCTGCTGCAGCCTCAGTGATATGACATGCATGTGCATGGTGGTATATGTACGCCTGCTTTTGGAAGGACCAGCTCTTGGTAGCCTTTAGCTAAAGCAACAAGTTGACAAGTGCAGACGGCGGAAATAATTCACCAACAGGTTGGCCGGAGCTGACTTTAATGAGTGACGTCTGTGCAATGCAGCTCGAGGGAGCAGTTCTGATTCAACTTTGCTTTTTCATAAAAACACATACGGATACAATATGGCTGCTCGCCTCTGTGGAACGATGACGTGCTGCATGCAGAGCCAGTGAGGAGGAAAAAAAGGCCTCAAAATGTCGAGTCAGACTTTGTAAATGAATACAATGACTACATTCCTCTCTTTCGGTGGCTGCATGGCACTCCCCCCTTTGCTCCATTTCTGCACCCTATGTATTATTCATATAATTTGCTCACATTACCTAAGTACAAATCTGTTAAATTATGTCTGTGTGTTGACTCCCAAGGGGCCTGGTCTTTGGTATCATGTTTAAAACCTATCTGAAAGTGTGGTTATGACTGGGGCTGCCCCTGGGGTCTGTTCCTCGACGGTTTCTTGTACTACACTAATATCCTTGATTGGCTCTCTCAACCCAGCAGCTGAAGGTCAAATTGATATTCAACCCGCAAGTGTAATTAGACAGAGGCAATTACATATTCTCAAAAGCTTTAATCGGAGGAGAAAAATCAGCAGCGGATGATTTCCGTGTAATTTATTCAGACTGTTTTTTGGTCTGTTTTTTTTTTTGCCTTGTCATAATCAGGTAGAAATACTTGTTATTAAAAAGCAAAATTAGACCAAGTCCATAAGCTTGTGCAGGATTCAAAAAGCAGACAGGCAGTGTTAGCACACAGTAGGTACGCTTGGTGGCAATACTTTCATCTATCATTATGTTCCAGTTGGTTTTAGGCCTACTATGTCTGTGCTCATAGCTTGTCTGTTTTGACGTATGCCTCGACGCATGTAGGCGCAGGTATAGACTCAGGACAGCGGGGGTCAGCCCTCCTGTTTACACCAGACTCATGGCAGGTCTGTCCAAATGGGGACACTGTTTAAAAAAGGGTCTTCACAGTCTTTACTGTACATACAATATATAAAATAATATTTGATAAATCAAGAAACAAATAATCAAAGTTGCTGTATTTATTACTGCTTTTAAAGTTGGTCTTTTGTATGTGTTTTTTGTTGTTGGGTCACAGATTCTTGGATACTTGTTGCTTCGTTTATTTCAAGCCCATGTATGCCTTTTTAAAACGGGGATACCCTTATTGTTATTATTATGGTCTCTTAAATACACAGTTCAATAAATAGCACGAGGCCTGATGGTGAGCATTCATGATGACGAGTGTTTTGAATCTGTAGTTTGTTGATTTATATTAATTATCGTCACCATTACTGTTCACAGGTGAGAAGCCCTTCAAATGTGAGTTTGACGGCTGCGACAGACGCTTCGCCAACAGCAGTGACCGGAAGAAGCACTCCCACGTGCACACCAGCGATAAGCCCTACAACTGCAAAGTGAGAGGCTGCGATAAGTCCTACACGCACCCGAGCTCCCTGAGGAAACACATGAAGGTGCACTGCAAGTCCCCCCCGCCCAGTTCAGGCTACGAGTCGTCCACCCCGTCCCTGGTCTCCCCCTCCTCGGACTTGGGCCGGGAGCCAGGAGGCTCCTCGGTGCTGTCGGAGCCGGTGGGAGCCTCCCAGCCCGCGAATCTAAGTGAATGGTACGTGTGCCACAGTTCAGGTGCCAGTGGCGCCCAAACACCCCCCAGCGGGGCCTCCACTCCGGACCCCACAGACGAGCCACCTTACAGAAACCCAGAACCGAGGGACGCGTTTTAACTCCAATTGGACTGAAAGAGAAGAATTCAGAAGGGACAGAACACGCTTTCAAAAGCCGAACTATTAAAACTTGGGTTGGCTTCGGTGCTATGTGTGCCTGCAGGCCCACTGGTTTCGGTTGAGCCACCGAACACACAGCCAGAGCCAAGAGACCCATTTTCACCACATTGGAAGGAACACGTGTAAAACCTTAAAGACGTGCTAATGTCCAGGCAAAAATAAAACAAAAAAAGATATATATTTTCAAACAGCTATTCAAAATGGTTGGCTCGGTGCCTCTAAGCCCTGACGGTCCACTTGTGGAGAGAGGGTCGTGTAAATCCGTTAGATTATGTGGTGCATTATTGTAGGCTAGGCATGTTGGTGTAAAACTATTTTGTAAATTCGAGTTTTGACTTCAATATGTTTTTATTTATTTTTCAATCTGAAATTGAGGGATTTTGTATTATCGAACCAAAGTGCATGTTTCAATTAGGGCAACAATGTACATTTGTAAATTTTGTAAGTTTCGATGTGTTGATGTTTATAGTTTTGTAAGGATCTGCCTCCAGCAGTTTCTTACTAATTAATGCAGTTATTTGTACAAACGGTTTATGTTTACAGCATTGTTTTTTTCCCCTTCTCATTTGTGCAGAAGGTCAACAATTGAACTGTTTCATACGCCTGCAGTATTTGATATACGATCGTGAAATTATAAATGTTTTATCAAAGTGGGCATTTCGTGATTTTGTATCATTGTCGTCATTATTTTTTGTTCTCATTTTTAATATCTGAAATCGAGCGGCACTCACAATGCGTACCGAATTGCCTTGTAATTTGTGGGTATTTTGAATAAATCTTGTATGACTAAAGTGAAAACTCTGCTGAGCCATTCAGGGTTATATGGAATTTACAGCCGGTTATCAATTTATTTTTTGGAGGTAAAATGTTTAATATTTCTGTCATGTATTTAAAAAAAAAAACTCATGTAAACCAACCATTACCTCCTCTAAGCTCGAGTAATACTATATCTACTTTTTAGGCTCCGATTAAAACAGCCAAGGCTCAAAGAAAAAATATTGCAATGAACGCCTTTTCACATTTCATTTAAATACGTTATTTTCGATGAAAGGGGAGACTTAACAACTTGTGTAAAGTCTTACTTTCTCAGCTGAGCAGTGGCTTGATGCAGACGTGGGCAGAGTTTGATGAAGGGCTGCAATATTCTGATCCAGACTTCAAAGAGCATTTTGTACAAAGAGCCATTTTTTTCACGACGGTGAATCCTCATGGTGAATTAAGATTTCTAAAGCAATAGCCAAGTCAAACTCAAATGATATGGGGCCAAGTCCGTGGACTCAAAAGCCCGCTCTAAAGAATGTAATATTTGCTTCCCATGGGGTAGGAAACGGTAATCTATGTCCTTTATATTGCAGACGAGGGCAGTATAAAGAAAAAAAATATATTCTTTTGCCCCAGGCCTATTTTACGACAATCAAAGGAGACGCCGCTAAAAGGCAGTTGTCCCACATCATAATAGACTTGCATTGCAAGAGGGCCGAGCTGCTCAATGGGTAAATTTAACCAGAATCATATTTAGGTGCATGAAATATGTAAAACCATAAAAGCCCATCTGCCTATAATGATAAAGATGCCGTTAATAATACACTTTAGAATGAATTATTTCAGTTGTGTGCATCACTTGCAGATTTTTTAAAATAAAATAATAAATAAAAAGTGTGTACAATAAGCTTTAGGAGAAGTGAAAACATGCAGCCATAAACAGAAACGTGAAGAGCATGTGCTGGGAAAACTTGTTGGCGCAGGGTGACTTTTGTATTCTCTTGACTAAGGCAGAAGTGGGTGGAAACAACAGAGCTACAACTCTCTGATACGTTTATAGAGTTTGGTTAAGTGCATGACAGTTGGCTCTGTGGAAGAGGCCCCATGCTCAAAGAAAAGAATAAACACTAAACCAACCCAATAGAAGCACAGGACGATGCCTCTTTCTTTTTTGGCACCGTGCTCTTTAAGAAACAAGAAGAAGAAAAAAGAAGGAAGGAAGAACAACAAGAATAAAAAAGCAACAAGATAGTTGGATCTCAATTGAAAGTGCGAGTCTTTGAAGTGTGGGTTGATAGCAGAGGGATTCTTCTATAGGTCGTCTGAACGACGTTGATGACACGAAAAGCCCTTTGTCACCGATTTGTTGGGCTCCTCTCTATTGGACTCTTCTCTATTGGGCCGTCTAAAGCTTTTCGTTCCAGTCGTCAAAATGGACAAGAACTAACTGAGTCGCGTAAAAACATTTTCCATTCAGCGCTGAGAGTGAAGGAGAGGCAGCGTTTAGGGAGTTGTTTCATACGGGGGGGGAAGAGAGCGAACACACGAGGTCCGTGTGTCAATTGTTTCAGCCAAAAGCATTCGTGGATTTGATCTTTACTGCAGACACAGATCAAAGAAAAAAATGGCCTTGGATTCGTTTGGAAGCTCACAGAGAGAAATACATAAAGTCATGAAGCAGCAGCCGCGCGCGGGTCTGCTCTGCAATAGTTTAGTGACCTGTACATCGTTTATCACTTTTAACACATTTAAATGCTCGGTCTTCAAAGCGAAATGAAGCTGTTACAAGTACAAGGGCTTGGTGGCAAAGTATCGTGTATATAGTAAAGAGTAAGTGAACTGGCGTGCACACGTGCACGTGCACGCACACACGCAACACAGTTCTACAGTTGGAGAGGATCTTTGACAACTGATCCCGTTTGAGTTCGCACCTTCAGCTGAGCGACAACCTCTGATCTGATGTTCGGGGTCAAGAATCATGAACAGGTGTGTGTGTGCGTGTGTGTGTCTGTGTGTGTGTGTTTGTGCGCGCGTGCGCGTGTGATAGGGAGGGAGAAAGAGAAGAGCCACCACTTGAGCTGCAACTCTAATGCCAGACCAAAACAGGAAACTGGTGGCTGCTTTGCATATTGCAGGGAATATACATTTTTAAATTAAATAGAAGATGTTAAAAATAAAGAAAAGAAAGGGGAGTTGTTGAACTGCCAAGGAGCAACATAAAGCATATGAATCCATTTCAGTCCCCGCCACGCCCTCTCAGGACCACTGCTGCAAGCTAAGGCTCATTTGAGTGTGAAATATCATTTCTTTGTAAAATAATGGAGGCGGTAATCCTACTTCCGGAAACTGTCCGGCATTATTGAACAAAACCCTTTTAATAGGGGGATTAGCAGTCTAGGAGTAAAAGCCTCACTCACCCCCCTCCACAAAACCCTCATCACTCCCCCTTTCCCCCACGCCCACCCCACGCTCCAACACCACAACCATCAGCACCTCCGACGCCAACCAGGTCATAATTATCAGGAATGAAGTGGCCGAAATTGCCACGAAAAATAAAGAGAAAGGCAGAGGGACAGGTGCAACAGACCCACCAGAAACAGACCGGAAAGGCACCACCGAGTCGTTAAAATAGAGCTGAAGCCTCCTGGAAACACTGATCGAAGAACAATATGCATTGATTTTTACGATTTACTTTAGTCAATAAATAAGTAAATAGAGTTTAGATGTAATAAATATTCCACAAATAAATCTCTCAACCCACTTTTATGATATACTTTCGTGTTGTTTACATGTGCACATTCTTCGCGAAGGAGCATTTCACTTAATTTCTGTGATCGAGTGTGAAGAAGTGCGGTCAAAAGGCACACCACAAGTTAAGTGCGACCATAAAATGCGACATTAATATTGAATATTATATTCCGATAACGTCCAGGTTGCATAGTTACACGGGGGATTTTACAAGATCACGTGGCAGTGATGTATATGGGCGACCGCGAGTTTGTGTCATAAAGATTTATGACAACCTTTAAAGCTAAACGAACTGTATTCCGCATATACAAAGGTGAGCAGGCATGTGAGTCGAGGCAGGTTTAAAGCTAAACAGCCATGCGGTAGATATTGATATTGATATAGCAGGCAACCCTCACATAAGTCACCATCCCGAGAATCTACAGGGGGTGGGGGGATTGGGGGGGGGGGGGGTGTAGGCCAGTCAGCTCCACCACCACCACCACCACCACCATCGCGCTCCCCAGGTTATTTTTTTGTGTGTTTGTTTTTTTAAGGATTACCGTCATCCACAGATTTCCGGAAACGAAGTTATTTTACGTTCACATATAGATGAGCGGGCTCCCCTCTGATGCGGATGCCCGTGTAGGCCCGGACGCGGATTTCCAACAACCGCCACATTAACGGGCAGAATGTGCCACATACTTCACACCTGCACCCTGAATGGCAGCCCCCTTTCAGTGCGTGATACGCCTGTTGGCCTTGGTCTCAATGCAGCTGCATGAATGAATCAGCGACCCGCTTATTGGGTCTCTTTTGATCTGAGGTCTCCTTCTCTCATTTGATCTCTGCAGTCTAGTTAGCACGAGCGGTGATGACTTCCTTCGTTAGTGCGCGCATTCGCACGTGCACGTGCACGATAACTTGTTGCTGCAACGTGGTGCAAAAAAAAAAACAGATCGGCATATATATATATATATATATATATATATATATATATATATATATATATATATATATATATATATATATATATATATATTGTAGGAGTCTATTTAGACATCGCGTGCGTTTGAGGAGCGAGACGCATAAAGAAAATTGAGAAAAGGAAAAAAAGAAAAAGTATACAAACCGTAATCTGAAGGCGCACACATGTACAGGGTTGTAACGTGAGTCATTTCAAACCACATTTCTCATTATTTCCCGTGACAACCCACTTTATACAATTATTGAAGATTTCAAGACCTAACATGAAAGTGTATAATCAGAGAAAAGCCCCATGCGCAGGCTCGTGGAGTTACACTTCAGATTGTTAAAAGTGGGCCATGCATCACGCGGAATAAATGACTCTGGATTTGAGGATTTGGCCTTTGGCGATTAAGTCGATCTGACGTGGAGTAATTTATCATAACTTGCATTCATCATCATCTTCCACTGACCCCTGCGTGATCCCAGGGAGTGTTTGGTGATATCTGACAAAAGGAGCGAACAGGTGTGTTAGGGCGCGTGGAGATCCAACACAAATATGACGTTCTACCAAGGACAGCAATGTTCCAGAGGCCTCGTGTTTCAAGTTTCAGCAGTGAAAAAAAGAAAAAGCAGCAAAAAAGAAGAACCAGCCTGCGTGTGTGTGACTTGAGAAGTTGAGTCAGCCATGTGCTGCTGAAATAAAAATAAAATAACCATTTTCCTGGAAGTGGTTCACAAACAAGGAAATGGACCGTTTTAGCACAACACAAAAAAACCTCCTACTGATTTAGCCAAAGCCATAATGACAGAAGTGCATTCATACAGCTCGATAAAAAGAGACAGTATATCATCATATATCAAAAATAACACATATTAGGAGATGCAAATGCTGCCAACATTATGAATCATTGGTTTATGTGCACTATTTCACACGTCAGATGGGAAATATGTTCCGAGCAGACGAGCAAATGCACAGTTTGAGCAGGGGCATAATGCACGTGATCATTCTAGCAGTATCGACGACTTTGGGTCATTTCGCCACCTCCCGCAGGAAAGACATTATGCCCCTCATATTTATATACTCTTTAATATTTGTCAAACATTCATAAATTACAAACTAATGAAATGCTCTACGGTCCTTGGAGATGGAGCTAATGAAGACATAGACTTTTGCTTTGGACACATCTTTGTTAGGTTTAATACCATTCTCTCTATCACGCTCTATTAACTATTATTATACTTATGTCAGCCCACCGCTGACACGTTACGACATCAGGATCACCTGCTGGAGGTGGGCACGCCATGGGATACAAATGGCCTCCATCCATAACGCCAGTAGCCTGTATACAAGCATTAGATGTTAGTGAGATTATTAGAAGAATAAATTAGAGGAGGGTTAGATTTTCTGAGGGAATAACGGTGCACACACGTCACAAAACAACGCAAAATATAGCAGCCTTTTTTATTTAGGGGGGAATGAAAGAAAGATCGAACAACAATTGCTTCACTTTTATATATTTGTTGGCGCACATTTAAAGAGTTTAAAATTACCCCACTGGGATATGTTTTACTTGCTGCAAGAAGAAAAAATAAATAAACACTGGAATGAACACACTTTTTAAAATAGATATATGTTGTGAAGTGCACGCAGCTTGTGTGACCACTACCATGTTCAGAGAGGCACTAACCTGTGAAACCTGGGAAAGAGGAAGAGGAGGGCGAGATATTAATTATGGAAAGGTGTCGCCGGATGAGTTAATTTCTTCTCAGGGCAAGCATTTATTTATTCATTCGTTCTCATTATTTTTCTTTTTTCCATGACCCCACATTTGCAAACGCTGCACATCCCCACGCACACACACATCGCGTGATCAAAAACGATACAGCAAGTTGAAATACTTTGAAATTCAATGAATGGGAGGTATTGTCATCGTAACAATATAGATCCTTGGAGACATGTTTATTTGACAGAGCAAATCCCCAGTGTGTCAAGGTTGTCATATTCCCCTCAATGTCCAATGCAAATGCCGCAACATAATCAGATGCAGCAGCATGACGCGTTTATTACTTTGTCAATCATTTTGATACGACAGTATTGAAACAAAGCGAGCCCACGTCCGGTAATAGAATTAAAGAAAACCTTTTCAGCAGAAGGCAATTTCAATTTGACGTGTAAAGCATATGGAGGCTAAAGTCCCTCTCGGAGAGGTCAGCGGGTATTTATCTCTGCGTCAAAACTTTATTGTCACTGCATCTCAGCTGGTTTTAATAATAATACTTTTTTTTAACGCAACCATTCTTTATGACATTTTTTTTTGTTCTTACTTCGGAGAGTCTTAAAAAAATACAGAACATTTAAAGGCACTTGATTCGGTCCAAGGGAACACAAAGCGGGACTTTCTGTTAAATTATTCCTACTTCAGCGCAGAAGGCGCGATGCGAGGCGGCTTATCCTCCTTGTCCATGAGTTAATTCATCAAAAGGAAACGTTTCAATAAGATTTTTTTCTTGGTTTCAATAATAAGTCGACCACTGCGACATTCTTTGAGCTTAGGCTATCTTCATAATACTGATTCGTGTAGCCTAGGAAACGAGTCAGACCAGTGCAGAACCAAGCCCAAGGGATTTTTCTTTTTGTCCATTTATTCCTCCAAATTCATCATAAAGACTGGATAAAAATTACCCACTGGTAGAGCAACATTTTATATTTGTATACTGTGGATTATACATGCTAAAAATAAGCACAACCAGTGCAGGAGCAGACAAGGTAAGAGTCGTTTTCTCTCACATTATTGCACATATCGTAAAAAAACGCAAAGGTGTGAATGATATGTGAGAGTGTGTTAAGAGCTGTCAGGAAATCAACCTCTGAGTCCTTACCCAACGTTAAGGCTGTCTAATTTCTAGTCATAATTAACTTTATGCTCAAAATCAATTGTTTCCTGTACACAGCCAGGGTCCAGGACGGCAAGCAGTGAGAGGCCTATTTGAGCATGTGAGAAAGCAGGAAGCAGCCCTACCTGCCACTCATTAAGCCCACAAAAACTCAATACAAAGAGGGGGGAAGAAGGATTAGACCTGCTCGTTATACCTGCCGCGCAATTAACACTACTTATTCTTCTAATCCCTCTGTTCTAGAAATAATTGAACTTGCAATAATACAAAAAACACGCACGGCCCAATGCTTGCGTTGTAGAAAATGCATATTTTAGGGGGCATGATGATCATAATAATAATAATAATAATACTAATAATAATAATAATAATAATAATAATAATAATAATAATAATAATAATAATGTGTTTATTATATGAGGAATTCGGTTTCTTGTGTGTGCTTCTTCTCTCTTTATGTGCGTGTGTTGGTGTGAGGAGGGGAGGGGAGGGGGTGAATCCATGCTGCTGATTTGTGGAGAAGACTCTTCCTCTTAATTTCAACCGAATCAGGTTGAGAATCATCATCTTCCTCCTCCGCCATAAAGCGGGTAATCACATCCCCTTTAGAAACGGAGGTAGCTGCAACTCTTTGTCCCCGTTGTGTTGTAGGTGAATCGGAGCACACTTGAACTGAAAGAGGACTTGACCTTTGCCTTTATGTTTTCCCCCCAATGTTTGTCTAAATCACAATTGTCTTTTGTGAGGGGACATGCGCTGCCGTGACATGTCCTATTGAGCGGATGGATCGTTCACACGCAGACAGGCGGCCCGGAGAGGACGTCGGTGGCTCACATAGTTGTTTGTGAACTTGTTGGTCATCTGCTCAGAAAAAAACAACATTACAAAGAACAATTGAAATAGGTTGAAAAGAGGGGAAATTGCAAGGCAATGCACACACACACACACACACACACACACACACACACACACACACACACACATGTGTATATATATATATATATATATATATATATATATATATATATATATATATGTGTGTGTGTGTGTGTGTGTGTGTAAGGCAAGGGAAAATGCATATATATGTATATATGCATTTTTTTCCGATTTTCATCTTATTTCAATTGTTTACATTTTTTCTTCTTCTATATACCTTCTAGAGAGAGTGAAAATAAAATAAATAAAATAAACTGCCAACATATACTGGAAGTGTCTGCAGGTGCTGTAGTTACCAGGTGATTCATTCCTCCCTGCATGCAGGGCTGTACGCACTGAAGGGCCCCCGTGACGCGTCTGCACGCACATGCTCCGTATTGCGGGAGGGATACACTTGTTACCATTCATGTCAGGGCACAGTCCACCTACGTCTCTGCTGGATGGACATACGGGTCAGTGGCGCCTGGAGGTGGGATTCCTCCAGGTTCTCTGTCATTGTTCTCTCATGAGTCGACTGTAAACAAACACTGGTCTAGTTTACAGTCAATGACGTGTGGGTGATTTATAAAAGGTAAACGGTACAGTCATTACAAGGCAGATTACCAGTGTAAAACCAATACATTCAGAACAAAATATTGTTTGTGTATATATTTATATCAAGGTAATTTATACATTTAGCTTCCCAGCATCCTTAACATAAAGTTAATTTTTTTCAGTTTTGATTATTAAGAACTGCTGAAAATTCCATCTCATAACATATGGTAAAATGAGAAAACATGAACTCTTCTTTTATTAAGATGGCAAGGCATGTCAATCATCCATATGTTTTGAATTTAACAATGGTCCAGAGTCATGTTAAAAAATCTCAACTAGAGTAATGCATACACAGAGATATGTGAATCATCACTGAGCTATTCTGATGAACACAACAGCAGCTAGTGGGTCTGACCCTCCTTCCATCAGGCCTGTCGTTATGTTGCAGTTACTCTCAACAATCACTCAGTAAACTGCAGGAAAGTTGCTTGGGAGCGATAGAAATACTAACGGAGGCAGTGAACGACTGCTGTTTATGACAGGAGGGACATGATGGCGTCGCTTGCAGCCTATAGGGGAGCAGGAATGGGTTCATTTATCATCCGTGGCAGCATGTGAGATGACATGGAAAACAGAGACAGCAGAGCCCCCTTTTCTTCATCATAAAGCTTCATCAAAGAGCTCGATGTGATGATAATTACACTGCTGAGCGTTGGTGTTATTCTGGTGTCATTCTGCTCATATACATGCATATATTTACATAATATAAACAATGTCATATGTGATGTTGATTTGGGAGATTTTAAGTGAAGTGCATCAGAAAAGTGAAGCTCATCCAACTTCTGGGTGAAACTGGACTAATGAAGGTTGACACAGATAAGACCGAACAGCATACGCATCCATGCCTTATTAATTAATATGGAATCCCACACATTTCCACAATCAGTAAACAGTATGCTTCTTTATGTACCAATATCATAGGTCTTATATTGAATAATATACAAATATACAATTCCTGATCCTCAGAATAAACCTGTAAAATAACCAATGAAAAATGCCTATGAGCACATGAAAACGTGTTAATACAAATTTCGTTCAAAGGCATGTATTGGCACTCAACCCTTTGCCAGTGCGATCAACCTTTGCTCTGTATTAAATTGTTGCCCCGGAGGACCTAAAAAGACATGTCATAGTCTTGCGATGTGTCACTTCACATCCCATTGCTTACAGTGCCTTCAAAAGGTGAATTTGGAATATTTTGTCACTGATGAACGGTTTATAATACACACTAGTTGTGCTCAACAGCCTTCCAACACTGCACTTCAGGTGTATGAGTGTTACCCCAAAGAGCATGCTATTGCACCCTTTACAGTACTCACTTCTCATGTTCCTATAGTTTGGCTCTGAGGAGAAGATGAGAGGATGAAAACAAGGATTACACAGTCTGTGTCAAATGTAAAAGCTCCCACGAGACTTGCAGAATATCATAATTAATCTTTAGGGCAGTTTTGAAATTAAGTCTTTGACAGCCTTAAGGGCACAAAGGGAAAGGCACTTTCTCAATAATATTTTCCCTCTTTGCACAATATAATTACAGGATATAGTCAATTAGGCCTCCTTAAGAAGATGAAGACTTGGAAACAGCAGACGTAGTTCTTAAAATCTCTGCAAAGAAATCGTGCTGTTGGCCCAATAGTGAGTTTACTTTAATGTGTATCTCCTTTAGGGCTATTTATTTGCTCTTACAGTAGCTGCATGATGCTGAAGTAATTTAATGAATTTGATATGTGAACAAACAAAAAAATACTAAAGTTATTTTGCATGAGCTATGCAACAAAGGGTGTCCTTGCAAATGTTGCATGCATCCTTGAGGGTAATAATCAATGACCGTCTTTCTGCTTCTTTTTCAAACTGGGACTGGAGGGTGGGTGGAGGGGGGGGGGCGGGGAGGGGGGGGTGTCCTACTATATCATCCCCTTCTCTACATAACTTTGTTCCTTTCGGTCTGCAGATCAAAGGCCTATGGAAATGGTGTCCCGAAGATGTACTTTGTTGTGATGACAGGGCGACAAAGCCGAGAGAAAGCGTGGTCTATCAGACATGTCAGCCGGCAGAAAGGAGAGGGAGGCAGGGCTGAGAAAGGCCTGGGTGTCGATTTAATACCCCAACTGGAGGAATTTTGAAACTCTTAGCTGTGGCCAAGTGTCTTCCGTGTTCCTCCAGTTAGCATATGTGCTCCTTGTCTCTGGAATATTTGCTTGGGAAAAAAAATCATACATCATGTATATAATGTATTTTAGCATATATGCATTAGTCCAACTTGAAGATCGTGTTATTACTCTGCAGAGATGACAGATCCAGCATGTTCACAGATTCAATATTTAATAGAGGTATATTCAGGATCAATATTTCCTACGTGCGAGACGTTTGTCGACTTGCTGCCATGACGTGAGGTCCTGAAGACGAGTGAAGAGAGGCGTGAAGTCAAACGATGTGTTTGAGAGCATGTGAGAGACAGACTTGGAGCGTCGCGGCGCTGCAACCTGCTGCTCCGACAAAGACTTTAATAGTTTGAAAGGCATCCGAAGTGACTGGAGCTCAGACATTCACAGAATAAATATTTGTATTCATTTGAGAAATGGGGATTTGAACAACGAGACAAAACCCGACAAAAGGTACCAAAAAAAAAAAACAAGCATGAATGCAAGTATTGTCCCCCCGGCTTTGACATTCTGATTCACCATATCATAACCCCTGCGAGGAAAAAAACATCAATATCCCCGCGGAAAGGACACGTTTCTATGGAAAACTAAAGAATTTTTTAGCGGATAACAGATCTGGCGTTGGAAAAGGGGGTAAATCAAAGGGATCAAAGGCTCCGCTCAAGAAGCCTTTTTTTCCTTGCGTTGTGAAAAGATGGACGATGTTGACTTTTTAATGTTGGCAAGATTCCGGAGACACATGTTCCGCAGCCTGTCTCTCCGAAAGTGGCTTTAAAAGCACTTTACACCAAAGCCTCTTGTCAGACGTTTGAATGAATACATATTGACCAAATGTAGCATTTTTTGCAGAACAATAAACAATACAAAACGGAGAGGAAAACTCGTGTTTCGTTCAAAAATAAGAATAAAAAAGAAAATCCTATTCTGAGACAATTGCACCAAAACTCCAATCAATATTTACACACAACTATTATGACGTGTTTTGGCCCCCACTAGTGCAGGCTAACGGATCAAGACTCCAACGTCAGTGTGCACGGATTACGACACATTGATATTTCATAAATGCATTCGCATTTCTCCCCTCCTTCATATGATAAAATATATTTGGATTTAAAATAAACCACAGCACACCTGGAATATAAATTAATCCGTGTTAAACTACATATTGCCTGCCTATAATAAACCCGACAGCAGCGGGGGGAGCTGGTGGCTGAAATGTCTCAATTGTAAGGCCTACGCACATTTTGATCATACGCCCTTTCAGGTACCCATGACAAGCAGGCGGCATAGAAACAACACTAAAGTAAACAGGACTAACAGGAGACTAGTCCCTTTGTTGTGCCAAAGGCAGCTGCCCGGCCCTCCATTATCCCGGAGCAGACTGACCGCATCCTCCCCACTGCCTCCTCACCAACCCACTGCACAAAAAGAGAGGGATGTTCTGCTTGCATGGGTAACACTGTCGTTCCAGCCCTTAGCAGTCCTCTTACTCTCCATTGAAAAGAGTGGGAGTAGTGGACACAGCCTGATCTGCGGAGCACAAAGGCTCTCCGTAGAGTCCTATTGGAGTGAATGGAATGAAGGGGCTGGAGGTTTCTGAAAGAGGGTCGGAAGATTTAGAGAAAGAACGGAAGTTTTGTGGTTGTGCTTGATTTCCCTTCCTAACTAGAGATGGAGTGGCTGGATAAACCCACTTAAACTCAGTTTACTCACCTTTTAATGGGCAGGAACGAGTTTGCTGACACGTTTAGTTTGGCATACATGCACCAATGTTATGCTGCAATTTATGTTGTAACTGTGTCACTACTTAAATATTACTACCCAATGCATCATAAAAAGACAACAGTTCATGACCACATGGTTCCTGTATATTTGTCACTTTTAACAGCGTGTCTGTATTAATTATGGCGTTTAGAGGCCCACACAACTTTTTCTGACCTATACATAAAATAACACATTTCTGCTCTATTTATATTGATTTATTTATACAAATGCTCCAATCCCCCAAAACACTGCTCAAAGTTATAGGCATAAACAGCAGAAATGTGCTCAAAGGCCAAGCATTTTAAAAACAGTAATGAGGGATTGGATATAATTAGAAGATTTAGATATTAAATTGTTGCCTGGCAGAGATAGGGATGGGAGGTCGGCATGCCCTCGGGGAGTCCCATGCTGGCAGGGTTTATGGGGACACACACACACACTTTCAACAAGGCTTGAATGTAACACTGTTGTTTCAAAAATGGTCTCCTGATTTATATCCATCAACGTTTAAAGGGCTTGTCATGTCTGCTGAAATAGAGGTGTTGACAGCCACACTTGACAGCTTCTCCCTCATACTGTTTTAATGTTGCTGTTATGAATGTGCTGAGCACTCGCCAGGCATTTTGTGCTGAGGGACAATATACGTTTCTGTTTCTCGTGTTGCTTTATCTTCCTGTCTGGGTCATTGTGCATAACGTGGTGAACTTTGAGACATTTAGCGAACACAACAATGACATGACTGCTATTTGTCCCATCTTGGATTCCCTGAATGGTGACTGGGACACAGAGCTATGTTTGGCCAGCAAAAGGAAAAGAGGAACTTAACTTTCCCCTTGTGCAACAAAACCACAGTTATGACCTGACATTTTCATATTGCAGTATCCATGTCATAGCCTACTATAAATTGCGGGGTAAACCCGAGTGAATAAACGCTGGTTCAACACAGTGCCATGGGAGTGAAATCCTCTGAGAAATGCATGCAGCCTGAGAATCCCCTTTGAAGGCACATTCCATAGGTCACAGTGCAGACACCGCACAGTCGTGCCGTTTCATCCTCATCAACATTTGTGTGGGCCGCACAGCCGCCCCGAGGCCAAAAGAAACACGCTCGGGATTTCTCAGTCTATAGTTAGCAAAAGGCCAGCTCCTCTGGCTCCACTGAGCATGGACTGCACTGACATCAGCAGAAGCAGCTCCCAGATTGGTTCTGGGTCTGAGGGACAGAAAAAACCTGTGATATCAGAAAACCATACCTGATTATGTTTCAACTCATCCAATATGCACTATTTGCACTGTAATCGAGATTCATTGCTGGTGTACTTACACTATGCACAGCAGGTCTGGGACACATTGGCTAAATAAAGGGGATGCTATGTTTTGCTACCAGGTTATTCCAGACTCGAGCTTGTGCTATTTTAACTCTGTGAGCATACTGTGACGGTTCACGTACTTATAAATCCCCTCGTGTTATAATTACATCATCTTGAGCCCTGTCATTCAGACACTAGCATGTGAAGCATGCAAACCCCACGGCTGGCTATATATCAGCCATGCTTTGTTTGACATTTATACACAACCATGGTCTTGTGTAATTATGAGCTTACTGTTCTGTCAAATATTTAACGCCTTGTAAAACAGCAAGCTTTTTGTACAGTGAATGGTGCAATGCTATTTGTGAGAGAGGGTAGAATATAATCCTCGACATGTGCACGGTAAACATGATTTTAGTTGTAACTGCTTGCTTGTTTAAGATGCCAACAGACATCAATAACTCATCACTTAAATGTGAAGTAAAAACGCAACAGCCGTGATATTACACAGTGGAACAGACAGAGCATGCCATGTGACAGAAGTTAAGAGTACAATTCTACACACTTCCCATGCATCGGTAGGCTCTTGTTGAACGCTGGAGATGACATATGGTGGTGGGAGTTCAGATCTTTTAATAAAGAAAAAGCAATAGTTATACTCCATAGTGAGTACAAGTCTCGGTCACAAATCTTTACTTAAATACAGTAAGAGCATCATTTACAAAAGGTTTTAATCTAAAATACCTGATCTTGTAGCATGGCTAATTCAAAACTTTGTATTATTCTTTATGGGTAAAGATTATGTTGTATCTGATAGTGGAGCAGCTACTGCTATGCAATATATATATATATATATATATATATATATATATATATATATATATATATATATATATATATATATATATATCAATATGTGTACTGTTGTTAGTTTGGTTAAAAGCAATCTATTTATCAGTTAATAACACAATATATTTAATTTTAGTAGCTTCATGTACAAATACAAATAACTCATTATTGTAGTTTAAATAGCGGTGGGTGTCTCTTGACACAAGGTTTTTGGCATTTTCATCAAAACGTAAAATTATTCTAAAGTAAAAAAAATCAATTATTTTACTATTTTATTTGGTTATTTCCGTGTCATGCCACTTCATACTTGGTAATGCTCTTTACTGTAGTTATCACACATGAAGGAAACACTTAATTTACATACAGGCTTGTCAAAAGATGCATTGTCATCAATATAATGAAGTTAACTCGACCTCGACCAACTACAAAAGTAAAATGCTACATAAAACTTACAATTGAAAATCAAATAGCATCCTCGGATCCCTCGACACAAATTAAACGCCTCCACTTCACTCTGCAACAGTCAGCGCTCATGAGACCCGTGTTCACAGCACGTTTTCTAAAGTGTGGCTGAGAAGTGACGCCTTCGTGACGGTTTTCCCAAACCCGGGAAAAGTGGGTTTGTTGCTAAACCAAAGTGTATATAGTTATTTTAAGCCCAAACCTTTTTGTTATTCCTAAACCCAATAAACCCAACTTGCCTAAACCAAGAAATCATACCGAGCGACAGATGAAAATTTGTGTCACTAAGCATGATACAAATAGATTGCATTTTGTGACTATTCCACAAACTATCATGAGACTGGGTTGTGTACTGATAGGATGGCATCGTAGGGGCCATTTCGCTCTTATGAATACTTGACACTCAAAGTATATATCGCAGACTCAAAGATGCATTTCAGATCACATACTTTTACTTTCATTTAAAAGCGTTTACTTGTCACAGAGTATTTCTTTTATAGTATGGGGTCTGAATACTTTCTCCATCACTTGATACATGGTGTCAATATAGCCAGAGTTGCATTATAACAAATATCTAATCTAATCTAAAATTGGCAAAACTGTGAGTTCTAACAGTCCATATCCAATTAAAGTACAATTCAACAGGATCGCAACACTACAAATCTGACCTACCTACTTTCACCACATTACAACTTTCAATAATTGGTGCGACAGACACATTTTGATCAAATACCAAATAAATATACACATCTACATGTATTTTGTTACTTTTGACCTCTTGCTATCCAGTATAAAGTTAAAGGCAAATCAGCGAACTGCTGCATCTATGTAAGAAAGCCTGTGGCCTACTGGTCAGTGCAAGGGCAGAAAAAGAGGTTTAAATAATGCTCAACACATGGCGCTTGAATATGTCAGCTCAAAGCAGTGTCCGGCTCGTCTCATGTCAGTCTCCCACCATGGGGAACTTGACGTGTGGGAATAGAGGCTCCATGCATGGTTGCCATGCATTGGCCCTTACGTTTTGCACATGTAGGTAAACAATCCTGCCTTGTCTACTGAGGGGCCCGCGTTTATACATGGGTGCAAAACATGTGTTGCGGCCAAAGTCGCATCAAAGGTCACTAAGCTATGCTTTGAACACTTCAAAGCTGGGGGATGAGACTGTAGCTTTTAAGTTTTATGGCAGGTGTAAGCAGGGGTTGCTGACCAGCCCAGGGTGGTCTGCTCCCTGGTCTGCAAGAGGCTGCTGGTGGTTAGCATGGTAGAAGTGGCGGTGGTGTGTCCAGGGCCCAGGCGTCGGGGGCAGGGCCGCAACCAACCGACCAGGCTGTGTCCAAAATGTCTTCATGCAGAAGGCCACATTTGGAGCCCTTGGATCTGAAAGGGTTTCTTGGAGCAGACTGGACACAGGCAGACGTCCACTTCAAGGGTCTCTGGTTTCAGAGGACCTCAGCAGGGTACGTCTAAGGCCAGCGTCAGTCCCATTTGGAAACGGATACATTGGCAGAGTAGAGCGCAGGGGCCAAAGCCTGATGACCATACCACAGAGTGACCACAACACTGCGCCCTCCCCTGACAGACCAGAAACAGACCGTATAGCAAGTTCAAAGGATCCAAAGGGGTCTTGCCAAAGTTCATTTGCTTGGGTTCATTCATCTCAGCACCTGATGTTGTTCACTGCTTTTGTTTTTCGCGAGGAATTTCGGTGTGAGACTTCAAAAGGTGGCCACGTTATTATCCAGACTTCTTATTAAAAATAAATCTGCATATAGTTAGATTTCCTTTGAACCGCTGCGATCAACCCCGTCGGATTTGTATCCAATTTGCTGTGAATAATCAACAAACATATATTATCCACTCCTATCTGAGCTCGTTCTAATTTTGTAGACTTGAATAGGGTTACAACTGCGGATGACGGCATGGGAAGGTCTCGAGAGATTTTGTTGATTTTGGTCTTAAACAAAATGGATATGGTTCATAATAACTCTACTAACAAATATATCTGCATCCTGCCTGAAGCTGTGCAAGTCCAGGTTCTGCCATAAAGGCTCCAACTTCACGCAGTCGACTTCTTCATACACATTATGAACATTGAAACCAACACAAAGCGGCTTAATAACTCCTCCGGTGACAAAGCCGGCTAAATTGATCATTTTCAATGCTTTACAATATCCATAATTATGCGAGTGGAATACAAGGTGCTGTGCGTCTGGTTGATGATCCTGGAAAGACAGGTCTGTAACAGCCCCCTCTCCTTGAGATAGTCGGAGACTCACATGCACATTGAGAAAAGCCATTACAAGCCCAGGGTGGAGCAGGTGTGTTTGCGGCACTCCACAGATGGCTGGGAAGGTTGTTAATGAGAGAATAGTAAACACCGCGAAAACTTTCATCTTTGATGTCAGATTGTTTTACCAAGTGCAAAGCTCCCACTTGTCAAAGCGGCGGAAAGCACGGTCAATTCACACATACGATTCGATTGACCCCGGATAATAAGGTCCGTATACTTTAGCACACAGTTTATGGACACGCTGACATATCTTATGAGGTATTTATTTAGCGTCTTCAGACGAGCAGCTCACAAGCTTTTCCGCTGCATATCAAACAGCACAATAGTCATCAGAGTATAGAAGAAGGATGGCAGACCTCTTACTGATTAATTATTAATTGTGTCTTATTAATATTGAACATTTTGCAACACCCAAAGAAACATTATCCTCCCAGAGTGCGATACTTCTCTCTCTGTTACTGTGCTGAGGTGAGATGATTAAAAGTGCATTACCTGGGCCTGGTGATTCCCTGAATGAGCTATGCTAAATTAGTTGTTTTCTATGTTGTGATTGATTGAATTTCCAGAGCCACATTTCAACACGCTTTGTTTTTCTGTCCCCAGTCATCACCTATTATTAAAGACAAATTTTCAATATCTCTCTGGGAGTCCAATTAAGGATTTACATTGTGACAGTATTTTTCACTTTAATTACTATACATGGTGCATGCGTTGATGTATTTCCTTATTTATCAAACAACACAGTGGAATAGAATTCATCAAGTAAACGGATAGTTAGATTCTGTAATTGCCGCTTCTTTTCGGATGAGCAAAAGATGAAAAAAAGGCATCCAAAATCTGATGAACAATTGAATCATTTCTCCACTGGAAAATGACTACACAGCATCATTTTTTGTAAATTATGTATTATAAGGATATAAAGTTAATCATTCTAGTAGTAGATTGAATATAGATGAAAATGAAAATAATGAGATTTTAATATTTATAATATAATCTATAATCCTCAAATACAGTAACTCAGCATTCGCTGTAATATTAAACCACAGGTTTATGAATCACAATAGCTTGTGGGACTTAGCACACAACGTATGGTCAGTGCTATTAATATCATTCTACCTCATACAGGGAAAACAGTTGGAATCCTTTTATAAGTGTTGTAAAACATCAGTGCAGTTGTGCCAGTGTTCATATCGATGCCTCGTGGCCCCTGCACCTGCCTGGTCTACACCGTTTGACACTGGCATTCTGGGATCCTCTCTTAATACTTAAAACCTAAATGCCTCATTGTTGGAGATGACTGCAATAGTGTAGAAGTTAAGTGGCTTCAAATTGAAATTTCCTGTGGGTTTGTAGTCTGCATATGGAGCTAATAAAAGTCCTGTGGCCCTGAATAAATGTTAATTTGTCTTTTCGCCGGTCTGCAGGGTAAGAAAGACAATGGCGGCTTCTCGACTAAACATGCAGAAATTCTGCGAATAATCATCTCATTTCGTGAAAGAAATGTATTAAATAAAAAAAATTGAATGGTAATATCCTCTTACAGTGATTGTTTCCTAGGAGCAAGGCCTGCAGTAGTATGAGGCTACCCATGGTATCCTGCTTAATGCCCAATTTTCATTCAGCATCTATACCACCTCCTCTGTGTGACCCTGCAAATATCCTCTGGGCCTCTTCATTAGTGTACGGGGCCTGTGTGCAAAGGCTCTCCAGTTAATTTGCTCCGGCAGGACTGTTTCCCCTACTGGAGATCAGCTTGAAAATAAAAGCCTGCCTCAGTCACTCAAAGATTCACAGAGGCATGCTTGATGCAAATATCAATATGACAGGTTTCTGTTTCTCCATTTTTTCTCTCGCCCTCTTCATCCATTTGAAGTGCTTCCGCAAATCTCTCACGCCGCTCATCGGCTTGTTTACGGCCAGCTTTCTGCTCTGATCTAGTCATGCGCTGGTGATGGAAGCACGGTGGTGGAGCACGGCTGTAATGTTTGTTTGTTTTTTTCTACATTCTTTTTCTTGCATTGTTTGGGCGACCACTTGCTGCTACAATTGACCTGCGAGTGGAGCTGATGCCCAAGATGACTGACCCCTGGGGTGCCCAAGTCAGGGAAATCATGCGAGAGATGGAGAGAGAGAGAGACAGAGAGGGAGAGCAAGAGACCACGAACCAACCATCGTGACACGGGCGTGCAATCACACCCGAGCACACACTGTGCCGTGTGTCCATGCCGCTCTCCGTGGCTGAGCTCTGTGTATGTTGGTTCAAGTGTTTGCGACGAGGAGATATGCCACATTCATGCAGCACAAGGCTGTCATTTCTTTGGGGTTCAGGAGCTCCTGGTGCGACACTGGCATGATCCGCCTGGGCTCTGACAGGTGCTGCCACCCCGACAGCGCAGCCCGGCCTCCAACCAGACCAGAGTTGTCTGCTGGAGCCTCAGAAGACCCAGGACCGTGCTGGGAGCGTGATCCCAACTTGGCACCGACCACAGCAACAATCACTGGAGCTGATTTAATTGAGTTACTCTTGGGGAAAAAGAAGTTGGGCAAAACCGAAGGGAAAGGCACGGTTGCTCAACCCCATGAAACCATGATTACAGCATTTATTGTTGGTTTAATACAACTCTAAAAATGTTTGTAAAAGCGGGGGGGGGTGTACGAAAAATAGGTGAATGAATGAACCACTTCGATAGGAGACGACCTATGAGACCGTGAGATGCCTGGTACCATGACTTTCTCCGTCGCAGGGTTGTGAGTTTGCAAAAGGAAAAAGTTCATCTTTTTCCAGAGTGAATACGGATGGGCCCAAAACATTTAAGGAATTTCAGAAAAGTAGGAAATGAGACGAGGTGTGTCTCCATCGCTTCCGTTGCATTCATTATGAGAGCAAGCATTCCTCACCGCACTCCACCTGGCAGTTTGCTGTCTGCTGTGTAATTAGCTCAGGCAAGCTATTGTTTCCATGACAACAAAAGAAAGCAAGAGGCAGACCAAAACATAGACGTGAGGAAATAAAGTGGGAATGAGGAAATAAAGAGAGAATGAGGGAAATGCGGACCAGGTGGAAACATTTTTTTCTGACACATCTATAAAACCGTAATGAGACATTCACAGTTCACCTTGCAGATTCTCAGTGCCACTCCAATGGAAAGCAGTGAAGTTAAAGCTGCAGTCGGAGAGGGGAAAAAAACTATAAAAGAGATGAGAATAACAAAGTCTTACGGCGCTGCAAAGAGATCAGGTAACAGTGTGAGAAAGACGCATTAAAAAAATACCACGTTGACGAGATTGAATATGTCAGCTTTAATTTGGAGGGCTTCGCTCAGGCTGTAGATGATCTGGTCGGGTACGTCTGCTGGAAGGCGTCCAAATCTGTCTCTTTGGACCAATCACGCCATGGGACTGTCCAGACACCCCGAGGAAGGGAGCCACGACGCCACAGTGCTTCAGATGGGGCTCATTCGGATTGGTTGCAAAGGGTGGAAGCCCCACATTTTTGTATGATCAAATGATTTTAAGAACTGCATGGAAATTGTTTTGTTCCTTTATCCTCAGATGCAAAAATTGTCCGGCTGCTCTGGTTCTTGATCAGCCATGGACAGCCTTTTGATCTTGACATCACATCAGACCGAATTTGTGTCGAGTTAATGATTTGTCTCGTCGCTTTGAACAGTGCTATCTGTGATTGATGTTTTGGAACTTAAAGATGTGCGGGTTATGCTTATTAGTATTATTCAGAATAGAGAAGTTGACCATTAATATTATTTGACTTTCCTCAGGTTTTGAGGCCAATTAAGCATCCCATTGAAGAAAGATCTTTCTTCCGTCTTGTTCGCCCATTTAGACGTGTACTAATTCTTTTGGTTTAACTTTGAACAGTTCATAATAAAGTTGTGACCATTTTTCTGCTCATCCTTCTGCTCTGAGATTTACGGGGGGTAGAATTATAGGTCTACAGATGTTTTCAAGATGTTTTTTTTTCTGTCAGTTGCAGATTATCCCCTGTAGCAAAATCTCATTAAAGTGCAATTTACAGAGCTGCACTGATGCTGCCATCAACCAAAATTAAAGGCATTAATTTTTTACAGAAGTTCACCAAAGTCCTCACAATAAATGATGTAGCACTTTGTAAGAATGATTTACCAAAGTATTGTTTTGGAGGGAGAAATTAACTCGCATTAACGAAGCGAGGGGATTGGACATGGGCAAAAAAAAAAAAAAAAGATGTGCAAATGTGGCCATTTAGTCAGAGCGTGTCGATACGGAGACATGCATATTAAGGCTACCATGCTGGGACAGATGAGCGGAAAGGGAAATATGAAACCCTGATGGAGGTTATGACACAGACTCATAGAGAGACATGCACACTGGAGGGCGAAGGCGCCCACTCTTCTGTACTCACTGCTGGAGATGGAGGACTGAAAACAGCCAACATGTGCATGTAGATTGGTTAAATAAAAGCTTATTCTTGTCCTCTCAACTTTACGATTTCTAACGGTTATAGTGTAACAATAAACAGTTGTCTCTGTTTTTTAAATTTGTCTCTTGAATTGGTGAATTTACAAAATCTACATTCTCATTTATATGTGATTTATATAGCAACAATAATTATTTAATTGTTTCAAAAAACAGAACAGAATAAATACATTTATTAGGATTTCACATACTTTTAGTGTTTCTTATAATATAACACGTACCAACACAGCCGTTGTACCTTTTCAAAGTAGAGTCTGGAAAAAGTTATTTAGTTCTCTAGTGAAGTATAAATAAATGCTGACCCCAAGTTTATTTGATCATATAATGCACATATTTTAAAAAGAAAAATACGAGGAAGATCACCAGAAGAAAAAAAGGCAGCGGTCAAAAACATTTGTAATAAAAATAATTTGTTTGGAATTTTCAACATGTCAAATTCTGATATACAAATTATTGAGATTTCTTGCAAAAATGTTTTCTATTTGAACACTCAACATTGGAATATTTGACTCATTATCAAAGCCTTGCATTATAAATAAGGTCTTACCGTAATTATTTAGTTTAAAGCTGAACTAATATTTCTTAAAAGGACATTGTATTTTACAGTCTACTAATACTACTAATGATAATACTACTACCACTACTACTACTAATAATAATATTAATACAAATAATAATACAATTAATAATACAAATAATCATAATAATAACAACAATTCATATTTTAATATAGCTGTAACAAACCTCCCTGCCATCATTTATCTCAATGACTTATCACAGAAATTACAATTACCCATGCAAGATTTTAATAAACCGTTATGCACATTAAATGTCATGATTCATTATTAAATTGACATTGAACATGGGAAGTACAGCTCCGTATTTTATGTACATTACAATTAATACCATGAAATGGTCTCAAAGCTGGGGAAAGTGTGTGGGCACTGCTCGGCCCCTGCAACAGTCTAAGAAGCTGCGGGGATGTGATTTATAGTGATGAGGATGTACTCCTGCAGACCACGTAGGGGACATAAAAAGTAGAGCATAATATTGTATAGTCCAGTGATTTATGTTAGTATTTATGATTCGGAAACGGTGCAATTAACATTCATAGACTCGTGGTCTGAATAAATGCTGCATTGCATAAAGCCTATTGGCCTGTGCAGCTCAGCGAAATGATGAGGTACTTAAATCAAATTAGTTAAAAAAATATGTATTATTATGATTATAATTCTTATTATTATAGTGTTCTAGGGTTATAAGTAAAAAAAAAAAATCCTGGAAAATGAAAAACTTGTCTCCCCCCTGAAAGGCGGTCGCAGACTATGACAGACATTTATTTCAAAGTTGAAGGTCTGTCTGGGCAAAACAATGTCAGGCGGACATACGTTTAATTAAGTTAACTCATGAAAAAGATGTCACAGCATGCAGCACCCAGGCTGCCCGCTGCACATAATGTAGGCGAAAGAGCAAATGCAGGGATTTCTTAAAGCTGACTGTCTCTCAGGCACTTGTTTTTGTCCTCAACTCACACCATCGGGGCGTCATGCCAAAGCCTATCAACTAAATATCAAAGATGCAGAGGGTCGGATCTTTCCACTCTGCATTTTTACCTTATTTCATCCAATCCCACCTGCTGTCGTGGGTTAAGTTATTTAAATGCAGCTTCTATTGGGAGGCTGCACACGCATGCACGCTGAAAATGCCATTGTTTTTTTTTCCCTTTCATCCTCAAATACGGAAATCATTTGCGAGGAAATTATAGGCCTCGCGAGGGCAGGTCCTTTGCATACTAATTTTGTTAGACTTACCTCCCGTGGTCAATGTTCGATGTGACCATTAGTGGGAGCACTAGAATTTATTTTATTCGATTGAAAAGACAGTGTTTAGAGTAATGTGGCAGAGGCACCTTATGCCAGCTTTAAGATAAATTGTCGGAAAATGTCTTTGTTTGTTTCTGGACTCGGGGCCTGCTGCAAATATTCCTCAGGAGTGTTTGAGCGGCGACTTAAGGAGATTTAAGGAAAACACGTGACCTCTGCACAGGCACAAAGGCCTCCTCGTCAGGTGCCTCCTCAATATGCCTCCTCCCTTTCTTATAGAATAATTCATGTTGCATATAACTTGAAACAGGATCTCCTCCACCACCACTGGACATGTGTCTATCTGCTGACCTCCATATCTGCAACCCCACTCTGTCCACACCCATCTCTCATGATAGAGTTACATACGCTCACATTTCTACTAAAATTATGTCCACAAACCAGACAGATTTTTAAAAGGTGAAAGGGAATATTTTTTATAGCATCTAAAATAAACACTCATCCAGCTTTGGGGATTTGTAAAGTCATTTTAAAAAAAGGCCGGGGAGCGGAGCTGAGGCAGGAGAGATTTTACTGTTGGTTACTTTGGGGGGGTTGGTGGGTTTGAATGGCTGAAAAGGGGAGGGGGGGTTGGGGGGAGAGAGAAGGCTTCAAAAGCTGCTTACCAGCAGGTGGCGGCAGCAGAACGTTTGAGCAGCCCCACCCCTTCAGCTTCTGGGTTGTGGACTTTCTGGTAATATTGACAGGTGTTTCATCCTCCAGCTCCGCAGAAATCAAAACTGTCAACATGTCAGCAAATAGGATATTATTGATCACCGATGAGTATGATTCAAAGCTGTTCTTACATGTTGCCTGGACGATTCCAGCAGATTATTAAAAAAGCTCTGTCTTTGGTCAGTGATGATCATATCTGAATTTGAGACCTTTTGCACTCGCATGTCTAGTTTGACAGTAATACATTGTTTGCATGTTGAACAAATCATAACACAGTCTGGGCCTCACTGGCTGACACCTGGACAGACCATCATTGTCCATCAATATCCTTTATGATGACTTTTCCCCAGTGGTCACTTCCCTTATGCGGCGGGGAGTCATTCACAAGATGAATCACATGATGCGTTTTTAATTTCCCTGCCGTGGCCCCGGTCCAGGACTCGGTGGGTCACATGGAAATGAGCGCCGGACAGGCCGGCGACATCGGCCGACCGGGGCGGCAGCATTTAAGACATGATGTACGACGGTCATTACCAGAGACAGGTCAGGAGGGACTGTGGGTCATTCTTGCCTCCAAAGAGAAACAGCAAAGAAGGCAGAACGTGTCTAGCCAGTTTATAAAAAGCCACATTTCATCAGAGCTGCTTTCGGGAACACACGCAGGGCCCCGGATGGGCGAACGGCCCTCAAGACAGCGAGGGATTATTACCCATCCTCACCTCTGCTCTTTGTTCTCGTACATGCGGTACGCGGCACTCGGCATGCTCCTTCTCATCGACTCACATTGCAAATAATGGTTTGACATATGTGCCACTTATCAACACGTCTGCAGACAAATTGACAAGTCACACATCTATTTCAGTTGGAGGTTCGGCTGATTAGTGGCGCGGGTATATATACGGGACGGCGCATGTGCCTCACTTGTTCTCCGCACGTCGGCATGGTGTAACTCTGGCACAGTAGAAGCTCCGGCTAATTGCTGAACCTATGAAGGCCCTTTTCTTTCACTGCCGTTGACTGACAGCTTGACCTTTGCCTCCTGAGCCGTGTGGGGAAATGCTTCCTCTTTGTGAATGTGGCTTCTGGGTGGCGCACAGAGCGACGGGCCGCAGTACTGGGGCCTCGGTGTTGTGTCTGGTGTCACAATATTTGGGGTATCAGAAAGAGCAAATAGATTAAAGCAAAGCAAGGTGTGAATTTCAATGAATATCACCACATGTATCTCTGCTATGAGATTTTATAGCTTCCTTATTACGAGCAGAGGGTTATTGAAAATTAAACAAAAGTGCCTTGACAAGTGGAAAGTTAATTGCATTCAACGCCAGTTCAAACCTCGCATTCCTAACGCAAAGAGAGGACAGCATGTCAAGGAGATTAAGAAGTGAATCAAGCAAGGAGAGAAAAAGGGGAGGAAAAAAATGAAAGGAAATAACCAAAATGAAATAATGTGCTGGACCACCTCTAGAGCGAGTACAAGCGTGGCATCTGTGTCAGATGTTGTTAATTAATGTCAGTGTGTTCCTCGCTGGCACTTGGCTTCCTGTCCTTCGTTCAGGGCAGATCCTATGAGGAGAAGTGGGGAACAAACGTGTGTTTGTGTGCGTGTGCGCGAGTGTGTGTACGTGTGTGTGTGTTGAAAGGTGGGTAGGGGGGGTGTGTGGGGTTAGAAACAGCAGTTGTAGGGGGTGTTAATCCCACTCATTATAATTCCAGTCTGTGGCCTGTCTCGGGGAAGGGACTACAGGGGCCTACCACCGCTGCATCTTATCAATATGTATTTCCCTTTTTCACCTCTCCAAGTGGACACTGGCTGGTTTTACAGTACGTCGCAGAGAGTTGAAATGTGCGCAGAAATCAATCGACACATTTAGTTATGGATTTGATTCACAATTTAAATTCCTTGAATATCCTTAGTATTATTTTTAGACCTGCCTGTTAAACTCCCCTGTTGTCATGCAGGGCGTCACTGTGTAATGCCCCCCGAGTAAAGGGAGGATTAAACTACTGTAATGTCGTAGTCAAGAGCAACATAATGGCACATTACTGATATATGAATATAGCCTGCACACTGTACACTTGATATGCATGGATAACACATGGTTTGACTCTATCTGGTGATGGAATACATGCAATGTTACTAACAGCAGGTGGAAACCGCAACGGTAGCATTATGAAGAAATAGAAGTAGAAAGCAGCGGGTTGAAAAGCAAATGATTTTTTTTAAATGTATATAATAAAAAAAAACTTCATTTGATTGCACTCTAAGTAAAAAAAAACACATGCACTATCTTGATTCAATTGTAGGCTGCACCCATTGAACAGTTATGTAACCACATGCAGTATTACATTCTAGTACATAACAAATAGGTGTTTTTTTAAGTTTACTCTCCAGTTTTCTTTAGTTTTTTTTCTTCTTTTTGCAACCTTGTGTCAAGTTGTTGTATATTTTGTCATGTCTTTGGGGAAATCAAAGACTTTAAAGACAGTAAATTATTTTTAATGCTTGCACAAAAATAATAGGCCATTTTCTAAATGATGTGCCATGCTGGTGCATAGGATCATCAGGATGCCAGTTTTGCCTCCCTGTTGATCGGCTAATTTGAGACTGAGCGCACCTGGTGTGTCTTATTGCGTGCCGAGAAATGGCACTCCGTCGACTGGGTTTGGTTATTTCCATGCAGAGAAGAGGTACTGACGATGTTAGCATTAACGGGCCATTAAAATGAAGAAGGATGAAGTCATTGCCACGAAAAAGTTGCCGTGCCTCGCTAAACGAGGGACCAGAATCGGAGAAGATAAAGAGGAAGTGGAGCTTTCAACATGGCCACCACGTCCGGTAATGACCAGTGTTCAGCTTTTATAAGCCTTACACTGAGCAGAGCCTCAGATTAATGTAGACAGGAGCGTGACAGCAGTGGTCTGAATGGACTGCTGTAGGGACCCCGTTGGGGCTTATTTCACACGGGCCATGCCTGATGGTAAAAGTGTAATGGCTGCGACCTGCAGATGTTAAACGCATTTAGAACCGGCCCATAACCAAGAAAAGGTCTAAAACCTCTAAAAGGTCTATAGGGTGATGGTTACGGTTCTGACTTCTGGAGTATATCTGCGGTTTGTCACTTTCGCCGGCCTTTGCTCGCTGTGCCGGAGCGTCTAGCCGGCAACGTCTTCCATTGGCTTCTCTTTTCAACAGGTTTTTTGGGTTGTTGTGGACAGCAAATCAGGGCTGGCTTCGCAAAGGAGTAGAGCTCAGTTTGAGGTGGCGCCACACCTCAACACTAATTTCAGGGTTAGCAGAGCGCCCAACAGGAGAACAGCATTGCCATGGCAACAGTTAACAGCTAAAAGCACTGTCTACAATCTGATAGGGGCCCCAGATAATCAGACATCACGACACACAGCCGATTACTTCACTCTTTTTTTACCTTTAGCTGACCTATAAATCTGTTTTTCACTTGTTAAACATTTAATTTGATTTATACAAGTCTATAAGTGCAACGGCTCCGGTTCTGCATGAACTGTAATGCCCCAAGAGGGGTACATTTAATACATTTCTGTTCAATCTTAGTCCTGTTTCCATCTCCAGATCTTGTACTAAATCTCCCATTATTTAGCATTCACTTTCACAAAGTAATAACACAAACACAATAGCTTTACGCGTTTGTCTATTCTCATTTATTTTTTCTAGCTGACACACTGTAATAAAAACACCGTTACATGTGCTTTCCAAACCAAAGCAAATTTACTCTATCCACGTCTGTGCTTTATATTAAAATGAGCCTTTTTTTCCCGGCGTACAAGTGATATAAAAAAGGAATGAAGAACGGAAGAATAGATGGCAAATCGGAGAGAGGGAGTGATAGTCAGTCAGGGGCAACCACAATCCATTTTCCATCAGAATCTCATCAATTTATCAGAGGAGCGATGTTATTAGCTCCCAGATAGCTGCAGCAGACGCATGTAGGTATTTTCCTCCCCATCAGTCGCCTTTATATTTTTAGATGCTTTTTATGTGAGTACAATAGCCTCAATATCAAACATTTTAAATGATGCTTGAAATACCAGTCACTTGACTTTGATGTCACAGGCAATTAAATCCAACCTTACCCCTTTCCACCGTTAATAACAGCAATCTCGCCCGGCCTAGTGCCTAATTAATATGTGCTATTTGTCACTTTGCCTTGACACATGTATATCAAAGTGGGGGTGGGGAGAGCGGCTGAAGGGGTGAGGAGGTGGTTTCGGAGGGAGGGAGATGGGGAGGGGGGAGGGAGTGGGAGTTGGAGGGCAGTGGTGGAAGAGCAATATGCTGGGCTTTCATTAGGTGGCAGGGTAGAGCTCCTCCTCTCTCCATCCCTGCTGCTGAGTGAACGGCAGGTAGTGTCATTGGATTTCAGGGGGCATGAAGGAAAATATTTAGCCTTCGGTGGGGCGCTACACAACATTTAGATATGGTTTTGACGTATAGATGCCATCCTGAATGTCAACCATATTATTTGAATTATGAACAGGTGAGAGCAAATGTTCAGCCGTATGAAATAATGATTAAAATATATCTCTTTGTGCATTTATTTCCATGATATTAATTATTGCTTCTGATGGTGATTATCTGTGCACATAAACATCATACGGTAGATGCCTCGTTTGGGACTGAAAATCTTCGTATTGTCTATTTGACCGTAATTCTGTGCCTATTCGTGAATCATCATCCTTCACTGGAGTTTGAATGTGGCAAAGCGGTGCTTATAATTAGGCGTGCGTTTGTTTGTGTATGTGCGTGCATGTGTATGGCGCATTTGAGCACATGCCCTGTCACTGCCAGTTTCCACTATGCCTCGGCGGGTGGGAAGGCAGTGCTGCAACATTGCAATGAAATCAATGATCCGTGTTTCTTTAGATGTGACCAAACAAACTAAGTTGTCATCTCGCCCCGAAACAAAAGGGGTGACGGGGGGAGAACTGAAAGCACGGTGCAGCGAAGCTCCTCGGATCACAACGCAAACGTGCAGGGTTTGATGCCTGTGCGGTTCTCAGTGGGCTCAGTAGGCAAACACCAAACATTCATATGTACAGTATACGTCCACGTTGTACATCTTCCTCTGAAGCCCCCTCCACCTCCCCTCCCCCATTTCCATCTTCACATCACTTTCCGCCTGAAACCTTCTGCCAAAAGCTGCCAGACTCTCACATCTGTGCCGAAAATGAATTGTATCCCAAAGCCCTCTGAGTCAAGGATTCACTTGTAAAGAATGCAGTTTTATTGGATGAACAGACTAATGTACCATGCAATGTAGTTGCACTAGCATTTTATGCCACACTGAAAGAGTCAATTAATTAGCATAATTCAAACGAGCATGTACTGCCACTTTCAAGGCATGGCTAGGCATCTTGGCTAGTCACGTCAGCTCCTCCATTTCTGATATATTAATCATTCCATACAATTAATTACATTTATGACAATTTGAACCTTTGTCCCACTCACCGGCCCCGCAGTTTTACAGCCAGGCTGCAATATCAGAGCATCCTGATGAAACCCTGGTGATTTAGTGAACACCTTAACAGAGAGCCCATGCCTAGGGCTGAATAAAATTAATATTTTGTTTCCCATCTGGTGGAATCAGCAGAATTAATGAGGGAAGGAGGCCCGTAGCTACGCAGAAACCAGGGATCAATCTGCCTCTCTCCGCTGGTTGCTACTCTTTGCTGGAGGTGTGTGTGAAGCTGGGGGGGTGGAAGGATGAGATGCGGGTAGCATGAGGGAGATAGTGGGTTTTACGCGTATACAGTGTGGGCATCTGTCACCCACAATGCACTTTGGTGATCACTACTGTAAATGAGTGATTACAGTCAGTCACTCCTTGCAGCCCTGATAGACAGCACCGTTCCTTACCCGCCACCACCCTACTGATTAATTTTCCGTCGAGGCCGCCCGTCTGTCTGTCTTTGCCTTTGTCACATGTTCAGAGCCTCTAATTGAATTGCAGCGGGGCAAATGTCTCCAAGCTTGCTGGCGTGGCGCGCCGGCGCTACAGCGGCGATGTGCTGCGGCAGAGCGAGGCTAGTTTTGTGCGAATAGCTCAGCATCTGGGCGGCATGTGGTCCTCGTCACCATGGGGATGGCTTTGGGTCAGAGTTTTTTTTGTTATGCTGTCAAAAGAGGAAGAGGGGAATTTGCAAACTCCCTCATCGTTCAGATGGTTCTACATTTGACATTTCCAGATTCCTTCCTTTATGAGACCAGTTGTTTTGAGCGATGACAGTTTGAAAGCATGCACATTGTTCAGGATCTATTACGTGCATTTATTTTTCAAGAATTTTGTGGGTTAATGTATAGTTATATTATCTGGATTACAGCAGTTTTTATACTGTTGAAGCAGGGAGAGAAGTAGTTTAATGTTTTGAGGTGGATGAAAACTGGAGGAGAGACATTTGCAACAAAACTCATTGCCGTGTGGAATTTCTGGTGCGAGGGATTACTGTCTAGATTAGTTGGAGATTTATAGAGTCAAACAACCTTTTGCAGAAATGATGAATGAATGCATCTCAGTGACCTTTGTGACCCCATTTGTCAGTGGAAACAAATACCTGTAAATAATGATAAATGGTTACGTAAACACTTAAATATATGCAAAAAATAATATATATATATATATATATATATATATATATATATATATATATATAACATATAATATATTTATATATATAACAATATAAATATGTTGCATATATATATAACCCGTGAATATATTCAAAATATTGATATTTTGAACTGTGCTTTTCCAGACACCGGCGTCACACTCAAGTATACATAATAAAGATACTGAACCTTTTCATGTGAGCGGAAGCATATTTCCAAACCCTCATTGAAAACTTTGCCCTTTCATAGAAATACTTTCAGCTCATTGCATCATGACTTTGGCTGCACACGCGCAACGTTACACGCGCCCAGGACAAGAAATAGCAAAGGCATCACATGTTCATTACCTTTATTCATTTGTGGCTGAGATGCAATTTGGCATTTTAGCCATTTACCAGAGAGAAGACAGAAAGAGATACAGAGAAAGCACTTCTATGACAGAATAGGCACTCCCACAGTGTCATCCAATCTGGGCACCCCATTACCTCCTTCTTCTGCCCCATGTTTGAACGTGTGTGTGTGTGTGTGTGTGTGTGTGTGTGTGTGTGTGTGTGTGTCTCAGGGTCCGTCTGTGTCTATGAGTGTGTATGAACCGGCCCCCCCTCCTGTCTGTCTTGCCTGCTCCATGCAGCGTTTCGCGGGAGAGAGAAGGTGGTGGTCGTCTCTTTGAAGTATCACTTCAATTACGGGGTTTAACCCCACAGGTCAGCCCTTGATTATTTACACAAAGCTGGTGTAATTCTGCTGGAAAGCCTCGCCCTTGCCATGAATACAAAGCCGGGCTTCACTCTAATGGAGTGAATTTCACATCAACACTCGTCCTGTTTTGACCTGCGCCTGATAGGGTTACATCATGTTTGTGAAGTTGCAACCGACCGAACTGACACGCCGTCGTCAGCCATGCTCGCAGAACAAGTAGCAGCTAATATCTTGTTGTCCTGAAGCTGTATTGGAAACAGTGGAAAATATTCCCGATGGGCACTAAGTAGTTATATTTGAGTGTTTACAGGCAACCTGTCACCATAAAAATGCCTCAATGATTTAAAAAACAACTTGTTTATGCGTTTTATCTGCTTGGCTTGCCTGATAAATTGGGGCCATGTAAAAACTGATCTTGCCAAAAATGGCATTGAATAATAGATTGTTTTGTTGATCAGGTTGCTGTTTACTTACCCTTTTAAATCCCTACCCTGTCTCCTCTCAGCTGGTGGCCTACTATTGACTTGTTGTTATTTTTTCATGAAGGGAAGTGGGGGCAATACCAAGTGCTGCTATCACTCCTTCTTAAATAATATAAACAAGAGAACAACGAAAAATAAGGGGTAAGTCATCTTCCCTGTTAGTTCATTTCAGCCTAGATGGCCCTCGCTCGCTGGAGCATGATGCGTGCAATGAGAAGACGAGGGTCCTCTTCTCTCCTGTGTGCACACCACCCCCATAAAAGTTGCAACTGCCAGCTCAGGTGGAAAAATGTTGCAGAGCAAAAGATGTATTCAATAAATAGAGAGGGACAGCATGGGGCCTGGGGAAAGTGCGCATGAGACGGAGGTTTGGAGTGTGGAATAATGGAAGAGAAGGTAGATGGGGCATGAGTGTACATTAAACAGTGGTGCCTGACGCTTGTGAGAGGAAGCGTACCACTGGGAATATAACTCTTAACTAGCATTGTCTCCTTTCAATTTGAAGGAGTAACCAAGGCTGTCCTCTGTCATATTTTATTTTTTAAAGGCTATCTCGAAATCCAGTATTTAAATGTATTCTTTTTTGTATGATGAGATATTTCAGCTGGCAATATACAGAGAACAAAAACAATTAGAAAAAGACGTCATCATAGAACATGAATCATTTTTGTTTTCACTGATTAAACTACCTTATGTATCATGTATTTACGGTATTGAGAGTAGGCTGCATGAAAACAAGTTGCCAAGCAAGACAGTCAGCTAAAAGTTATGGTGGAAATATTTCGCTAAAAGTAACAGATGTAATGCTTGATTAAAATAGTTATCTAAATGTCATGGGTGTAAGGTTAAAATATTTATCAAAAAGTAACGGTTACGGCAGTGGTTCTCAAACTTTCTGTCACAGCCCACATTTGAGGAAGAAATATGTTCATGCCCCACCGCCCCAAAAAAATGCTGACTTTTTATTGAAATAACTTTTTGTGACTCCTCCATCTCACTCTCAATTCGTGCTCAATTTTGAGCTTTTATTTTGAAAGACAACAGCGGAAAAGTCGATCTCACGGAGAGTGTTATTTTTTTGGCAATAATCTTGGTTGTCGCTCATGCGCAAACGTAACCCGTTAACGGCGTAACGTAAACATGTAAGGAACAGGCATTTCAACATGTATTCATTAATGACTTTGTTTTATGTCTGTGTACTTTGAACTTGTGTAATACGTAAAGTTCTCAATAAAGGTCTTTCTGCATTTCCTCCTGCGCCCCACCTGCAGTACCACTGCGCCCCACTGGAGGAGTTTGCCCCACAGTTTGAGAACCACTGGGTTTTGGTTAAAATAGTTATCTGAATGGATTTGTGGTTGAACTAGCTACACGTGAGGGATGGATTTCAAGTTAACGTAAGTAAAACAGCAAGAATAATTGTTAATGGCAAGAGTAAATATAGTTAGCTCAAGCTATAGTTTAGCGTATGGTTGCCGAGCACACAAGACAACGTGTGTGTGCCTTCAAGTATCACAATGAGCATGATTACAGAGGATATTTGGGACTTGATGAACGATGTTCTGCGTTGCCAATCCATCACGCTGATACATACCTGTCAAAAGAAGAACAGAAATGCACCATTGTCATCTTGTGGTCGTCACACGGCTTGACGTGGCGCGCGGCTGGGGACGGGGCTCTGACTGACAGCTGGTGTCCTGATTGTCAGCTCAGAACTCATGACCTCCCGAGACTCTGTTGGTATGCCACACATGCAGTCACGTGGTCTCCTGCTCGCGAACAATTTCACATAAAGGACAAATTACTCCGTTGATACGTGGAGATGGCAGTGTGAATACTGAAGAAAATGACAATCATTCTAATCTTTTGTCCAAATCTCAGATGCATGAAGAGAGATTCAAGCGGTGTCATGGAAAATGCTTCCCAGTGTCGAATGATTGACTAAACCAGCATAAATAGCGGTTTCAGAAGTGGATGCTTTTGTCCTAACTATCATCCCCCTCGACAGTAGACGGACACACACTTTCTTCAATACCTCTAAATTTGAATAACATAAACAGCTGGCCCTCTGTGCTTTAAAAATCAAACCAGTCAGAATGCTCCAGAGCCGACATCCAACAATAACCTGGTGGCATGTCTTTGTGCCCCCGAAGCACATCCATTACACCTCCTTCTGTCTATTTCAGACGAGGCATCAATTTGAAGATGTGAGGTATAACCGTGCAGAAAATTTCCCATTTTCTCTGTCAACTGTTTGCAATGTTTGTCTTTCCGAGGCCCGGATAAAAGGAGTGGCCTCGGCATGCATCTCTGCCATCTTTCCATTCCCCATGGAGATATTTGAGTGTGAGATGAGTCTCCCCTCCATGCTGTGTAAACAGAGAGGAAAGAGAATTGGTGCCGCCGCGTATACGTTCTTCGGAAAGGAGAGCAAGTTCTTCCTCGCCAATGGAAACGGAGCAAAAGTATTCAATTTGCAACATCTGCTACACCTCAATAATTCAGTGCATTTGAATGTTTTATAAGTAAACTGTGTTATCTGTAGATGGGGCATTGTAGTGGGAGCTGTTGTACCTTGGCTTTGTTTTTCATAAACAAGCATGGGATGATGATGATGATGATGATAATGATGATGAGGATGATGATGATGATGATGATGATGATGATGATGATGATGATGATGATGATGATGATGATGATGATGATGGTGTTTTTTCACACTGTTAACCTTTTTTGGTTTGACCTCTAACCCCTATTGTATTTAAGTTTTGATTGACATATATTTCAAGTGTTATTTTCAACTTGTTAGCACCGGATGATTTAGCTTTAGATGCTGGGTATTGCTCTGCGTAGTTTAGAAATGAATGATTTGGGCGTTGATGAAATTGAAATATGACATTTCCTCTGCAGATTATAGTTGTTGTCATTACTGCCTAAAGTCAACAGCCAAATAGGATCAGAAATGAGGCAACAGTGAGTTCAGCCATACAACCCAGCTTTATTAACATCCCTTTATCTCTGAAATCATCAAAAGGCTATCATCAACTAAAAGTTAACAGCACAAACCCTGAGCTCCTCTGTCTCCTGAATGCGACGCACCATCATTTGCCGTGTTTTTTCTGCCCCCGTGACTGATTATCATTACCTTTTCTTGCAAATACCATGCTCATTACGTTAGTGTACAGCCAAAACATTAGTAGAGGGAGCCTATCTCTCTCCCATGAAGGGAGAGGGGAGGAGAAGAGCTATGGAGGCAGATTTTCCCCTAGCCTCAGCAGCCAGCCCTGGCGCGCTTGGCTATTAACCACAATGAACATGGGCTTTGTTATTAACATCTGTTCATCAGGGATCGGGCCCAGGCCTAATCACCCCTCACACCTTCTGTTTCTGCACAAGAAGAGAGGCAATCAAGGGCATCATTTGGCAGCTGGCTGGAACTACTAATGCTTTTCTCCTGCTCTACTCTGCCTCCCCCCCACACCCCCCCTCCCTTCATCGCCTTTTCTCTCTTCACTGCCATCATTTCTTCCTCTCTTTTCTCCCCTTATCCTCCAAAAAAAAATGTCTCTTCAAACCCTCTTATGGGATTATGTTATTTGGGAAGAAAACACACACACACACACACACTGGCGGGATTGCACGGGGAAACATGGACACGCACACACACTCACACACACACACACACACACACACACACACACACACACACACACACACACACACACACACACACACACAAATAGAAATGGACACAGAGAGTGAGCCTTTGATAGCAGTGAGATGGTGGATTTACTGATGGCCGTAACAGTCCGGCGCCATGGGTGGTTCACATGAACCTCATCTCAGTGTCTCTCTGTCTGTTCCTCCCACTGTATCGCAGGCAGATGTTCACAGGTTCATATCAGCCCCCATAACAACGTTCAGACAGGGTGTGAGAGAAAAAGACAGAGGAAGAGATAAAGAGAAAGATGTCAGATCCAACAATGGCGAGAAAGCAAGAGATGATAGCGAGATTGACAGATTACCAGTGGGAGATATGATATGTCAATAAGAGAAAAAAATCACTACTGCAGACTTATTCCCATAGCTAAAGGAGTAGTTTTTGGAAAGTGAAATATCTGACTGTCATTTTCCAAGGACAGCAAACTTTTTGAAAATGTACATAAAAAAAAAAGATTTTAATATAATTTTCTGTAAAAAAATAAATAAATCTGTCAGAGCCGTAGCGACCATATGATGTGTATGTTGCTGCTGTGACTTATGCCAAAGATTGCAGCATTTGTTGTCGTCGGATTAATCCCTTTGTCAGCTCCGGCCTCTTGAACACATTGTGTCTCCTTCTGTTACCCACAGGAAGGAAGGATTGGGGCATCTGTGTTTGGGTTGGCTATGTCTAAATCAGCACTCCTTGTCCTATCACACACACACACACACACACACACACACACACACACTTACACCCACCCACACACATACACATACACATACGCACACACCTTCATACTCTCTCTTACAGTCTCTCTGAATGTCTGTTTCTAACTGAGAACAACGTGTCCTCTTCTGTCTCAGTCGAGAGGCTTCACAACACAGAGCCCTTTCATGTGTGGATGTGGGTCGGTGATGGCTGTCACATTCTGGCGAAGTTCTCCAGGCTGTCAGCTTGAGATGATGTTTACCAGGATGCTCCTGTCAATCAGAAAAGTTAACATTACTGGTATTGCTTCACAATATTTATTTTCGGTTTAAGGGTCGGTTCACCCAAACCACAAAAAAAAAAGTCTCAAACACCGGGCCCATACAACTCTGCATGTCTAACATTACCACTCTTACTTTATTTACACATTTAATTCCTCTAATTCATACCGTAATATCTCAATGTAGTTACATGTGCTTGTTTCAGTTCAAGAGGTCAACAAAACCAGGAGACCGGTGTCCCAAAGTGATGGTGTTGTTGTTTATATAAAGTTATTTCAAGTTCCTGTTACGTTGCTTATGTGCATATTATACCTATAGTTCACGTATTTATTTCAAGCCCAAACGTGATGTTGCTGTAAAACCAAACTGAGTGTTTTTTTGTTGCGTGAACTCAACTGTGTCGTCTCCGTAGATCTGTTCCCCCGCCCATTTCACGGTAATGACGTCTGTAAAATGAAAGACTCAATGTAGTTTTCAGCCAACAAACCTCGCGCCTACATTTCCCACACTGCAACTTGAACGCTGGCGGTTCAGTCAGAGATCCAGGTGTGTTTTGCTGGCTAATGTAGCCTCGAGCGGCTAGCCTCCCTCAAGCACTCCCTCAAAAGTGGTCTGCAGAGGTCTGCTGAGCTCAACCACACGCCTCCAGAATTGTTTTCATGTTCAAACCTCAAGTTTTCTGGCCAAACCAAGACTCCTGAGGTGGGTGACATCACTCGGCGATGTATCAGGCTTCACACAGCTCCCTCTGGAGTCACAAACGCTTTACACCATTTCATTTCCCGCAGAAGCACACTCCCCAAGACTTCACACATTTTACATGAGATTAACTAATGAAAACATGATAAAAACTATTTGGTAACAGTTGACTGTTTTAGGTTAACACTTTTACTTACTTGAAAGGATAAACACCTAAATTATTGATGACACCATTGGTGTTTTGTGTATGAAATCCTATTTCATATGAATCCTTCCCTCATTTAGAGTTGCTGTTACTTTCAGTGCGTCAGGTCATCATCCAGCCATATCCAAAACTTAATGTATCCATATGTTCCTGTGGATTTGCTTGTGTGTTAATTCCATTTATCTCTGCATCAGTCTGCCCTCCTATTTCACAGGCTTAATTGACTTCAGCTCTTAGCGCCACGATCCGGCTACAACAGGCTACGACATTCGACATACACACAAACTCGATGTAATCTCGCGCACCCCCCACCACGTGTGCTACTGCTAAGTGTGAGCAGGATTTGTCTAATTAGCCTGTTTGCAGACTCACAGCATCACTTTTAATGAGGTATCAGGTCCTCAAGGTCATTTCCGTTTCTCCAGCTTGTGTGTACGTCTTTGTGTGAGTGCCAGTGTGTGTTTTGTCTTCCCCTCGGTTTGTTTGTGTTCTCTTTTTTAATTGAAAAATGTCGACTCAGGTTGTCTCCATCTGTTACGTGAGGAGCAGCATGACCGCGAATAATTATGACCTTTGCAGTCTGTCTTTTCCCAGAATGCCGTTCTGTCGTGGAAAGCCCGGCTTGCGAAGAGAACAAAAAGTGCGGTTGCACTTTCTTTATGAATACAAATACATTACCTGAGGATATTTGCTACCGCGCTATCATTTAGAGAATTGACTATGAATGTGTAAAGACCCATTTCTGTTCCTTCTGTTGTCATACAACCACGTTTTTGTCTGTAATTCATATTTTCCTCCTCACTTCACTCTCTTTTCCCATATTTTAGCCGCAGGGGTCAAAGATAACGCACTCGCTTGACGTTAGTCAACAATAGCTTTTTGGTCATGGCTCACAACGTCCACACTTTACCTCCACAGACAAGGGTCGTCAATTTTATTGTTTAAAAGTCATTGTGCCTAACATTTATTGACTCCATTTCCTTTCATTTCTTGACCTAACTACCCGTTCAGTTCTCGTTCTCCCTCTCATTCCACGGCTCCGGTGCATATGTATTCACCACGCAACACCTCTCTCATTTCCAGTGTTCCCTTCATTGTCGTCTCATTCTTCACCGACAGCTCTATTTCTGTAACGGTGCAGGGTCCACCATTATCGCTCTATCACACATTTGTCTGTCTCAGGGATTTGCCCGTATACAGATGGAGCTTTTCACCTTGGTGTCACCTAGATGTGCCTCGTCCGGGGCATTGTTACTCGTCTCAAACCTCCAGCCAAGCCTCGGCTGTCAGAGCCGGCGCAGCTAGCCGAGCTCAACCGCCACCCACATAAATGCATGTGATTCAATGGGAGGGAAGCGTGCCCACAGTGGAAATGATAATAGTGGAACTGGTCTCGGCCTATATAGCCAGGGGAGTGCTAGTGTCCCTCCTCTGTCAAAGTAAAACAGTAAGGTGCTAAACACCTTCCATCCCGGCATTGGCGGGGGGCTCGCAAAGCCATTAGAAAAAGTGTGGGGAACACTCGGAGTGTCAATTCCTCAGGCTGGTTATGCTGCAAGTCTCTGGATGTCCAGGGATGCTATCGTCAGGTCAGTAGGTCGCAGAGACAGGGGGCGGGTGCTCGAGGAATTATATATATATATAGAGGATCACGGAGAGATGGGGGGTAGAGGGTGGAGGTGTGAGGGTGTGAGGATGTACTTCGCTACTGTATATGCGTTTGGACCCCGGCTATCTAACTAGTCACCGACAGGCGCTGTGTAGCGAACAGCCTCGGCGACACAAACAGGAGAGGCTGGAACTTGGTACTAATGACTGTGCACGCATTAACATACGCACAGAAATGTGCGCGCGTGATAACAGAACCCTACACTAGCACACATACAGAGTCACAGAGGAAAGAAGAGTAGAGCGGGCCTTGATGGGTTAAATGGCCTTGTCCCCCCTGTGTTGAGGGGGAATGTGCTCCTGTGCTGTGAGCGATGGCTTCCTCTCTCTGGGGCTCCAGCATGGGGCCAGACTGGTGGCTGTTAGCTGGAGATGGATGACTTCTCTTCTCGCCTTCTCCGACAAGTCGAGTGCACGGGCGAAAACAACACCGACAAACTGAACACCTTTTATTTACACAGCGGACAGTGCACTCCGCTGCATGACATGCGTGGAGGAAATAAACAACAAAACAAATTGATAAATGACTAAAATTAAGATGACATATCTCATTGAATTGTAATCACCTAGAGTTAAGATGTTTTTTTTTTTATTTTTTAGAAAGGGCGAGTGATATTTAGTTAAGATCTTCGATTAAGGTGCATGTAGTTTAACATGGTGATAATATGTGTTAAATTTCGTTAAATGATGGGTACATTGAGTTGAAAAGACTATTTAAAGACAGGAATGCCTGCTTGAGCTAATATGGTGAATCAAGTACCTGATAAGTTACTTTATTACACTGATGTAAACGTTCTTTAAATGTTAATGAAGCAGTCCTGAGATTTTGACAAACACACCCTTGGGCTATCACTTTTAATCCCAAATTGAAACTACCGTTTAACGTGAGAGAGCTATTTGATGTCTAATCATCTGTTTCAAATTCAAAATCCTGAGCGTCTGAGCGCAATAGGCCTCGTAGCCAAATTGTTGTTTTCTTTTTCCAATGCAAAAACTAAGAAACCCATCGGGTCATGCTGAAATCATGACGGGAAACCAATAGAGAAATAATGTGTGGAAGTATTCTGGGTTTTATAAATGAAAAAAATAAAGTGTACACATTTTTCTAATGCTAAAGTTTGTTTGTCGGTATCTAATGTGAGGTCACGTGCATTATGTTGTCTGTACTGAAGACGGCTGGAACACAGTCCAGGACCCAAGGAAGCGCAGTGTTGAATGTGCATTTTGGATGAGCGGTTCTCCAGAATATACATTACCGTTCAAAAGTTTGGGGTCACTTAGAAATGTCTTTATTGTTCAAAGAAAAGCATGTTTTTTGAATGAAGATAACATTAAATTATTAAGAAATGCACTCTATACATTATGAATGTGGTAAATGACTATTCTAGGTTGAAACACCTGTTTAAAAAAATATATATATATCTACACGGTTGTATAGAGGCCCATCTCCAGTGTTCTAATGGCACATTGTGTTATCGCCTTAGAAGACTAACGGAGGGTTAGAATTTTTGAAAACCCTTTTGTTATGTTAGCACAGCTGAAAACAGTTATGCTAGTCAGAGAAGATTTTCAACTGGCCTTCCTTTTGAGCTTGAAGTCTGAAGAACACAATTCATATTTAAAATAAAAATCATTATTTCTAACCCTTTCAATGTATTTACTATATTTTCTATTCATTTTGCAATTCATTGGATAAATAAAAGTGAGTTTTCATGGAAAACACAACATTGTATTGTTGGGTGACCCCAAACTTGTGAATGGTAGTGTATATTTAACAAGTTTGGAACAGGCACAAGTAAAATACGTTCTGCTTGGTCCATGTGTGCGACCACATGGCTGCACTTCATCTTCCCTCAAATGGTCCAAGAATGAAGGTCACCCTCAAAGCCCAGTACAAAGAGCAAACTGATCCTGCGGTGTTGACTTTAACATAATGTCCCGCCTACCCTCCGCAGTGTTTAGAGAGGCCTGAACAATGTATCTAAAGTGAAGTTCTCCCAGCAGGTGGAGGTTCAAACGGGTCCCGGACCAGAGGCACCTTGGGAGGGATCGGATGGCTGCTGCCTTAAGGCCTGGCCAAAGTTTGACCCGCACTAAAAAACATGCCTGTTCCAGACCATTGCTGCTCTCCCCCTTCTAAAACAACACCAGGGAACGTGTGCGTCAATATGGGTATGGATTCGAGTGTAAATGGTGTGTGTGTGAGTGTGTGTGTATGTGTGTGTGTGTGTGTGTGTGTGTAGGGGGGGGGGGGGCTGTGAGTGGTGAAAGAAGGGCATGTAAAGGTGCGTATGCACCTGAAAACACTGAGCCGAACATGAGTAAACACACAAATGACCACCTCATGGTTTTCCTGCTTTGAACTGGGATGACGTGCAGCTGAATGTGTCAGTGCACAAACATTTGACCCGTGTGTGCGCGCAGAGCAGTCTTCATGTGAGGTCAAATATGTTACAGAGCGACACGAAAGCAGGATGTTAACGTTTGTCACACAGCGACTGGTACTCAAGTTATGGAAAACTTCCATGAGAGCTTTATGACTTCACGTTACGCTTTCCTTATTTACGCTTTTATTCTTACGATAACATTAAGGGTACGAGAAAAAAAAAGTAAGCGTGAAGAACTGCAAATAGGTCCGACATGCGATAGGGCTGGGGCTACTGAACATAACGGCCATTGATGGCCACCAGCTGCTAAGCCCCGCCCTTTGGTCAGTGACTGATGGGCCAAACTTGACCTTCTATCTGAGCTGCAAGGGGTACGGGGCTGGGGGAGTGAAAACATCCCGTCGGAGTGATGGCTGTTTCAGAGGCTGGAGACATGAGAAACATGGCCTGCCAGTCACGCAGTCTCTGTGCTATGGAAAAGACCCAGCAGTGGTATGCCAGACATGTCACCCATGAGCCAGGCAGACTTTGCAGGCCAAAATGAGCCAGCAGGACTCCACCGCTCAACTAAAACGACCAGATAGAGAGGTTATGTTTACTGCTATCTGTAGGTTTGAAAAGGTTTCTATCAGAAACGTCTTTTGCCGATTGTGATACTGCGTTCTTGTGTGCTGTCGCTGAGCAGGCGGCAGAAATTGAGATGGTTCTACTATGAATTTTGCTTCTTGGATTTTTTCCAGGATTCAGCATCTGCTCTATTGACAAAAATGCCAAAGCCTGGCGACTGACAAAAAGAGAAAATATGCATAATCTATGTCTATGTGCCTGTGTGCGTGTAGATACATGGTTGGTCCTGAGATCATATTATTAGCACAGATTCACTATAAGAGAAGACTTTCAGTATAAGTAAATACAGTTTGGATGCCGGTATTTAGCAATCATCTCGAGAGCCGTAAAAAGGTTATAGTGTTTTAGTTTGACAAAGCAAAACAAATAAACGTAATGTGCTCACATAGGAGATCAGTGACCCTGGATGGCCGTTCTCATTAATATGGGAACGGCCTAACATATAAACAAACAAGATGAACTTAAAATAGTGTTCCTAGTGCATTTATTTCTATTGAGGATCCAGTGTCTACAATACTCTGTGATTTTAGGAAACATGTGGAAAAGGCAAGGCAGAGGGAAAGGAGGAGACAACAGTGAAAGTGCCTTTGATTGTAATTGACACAAAGCCCATTTCTGGGACATGGGGGTGGATTATATGTGGGTCGGATGTTTGATTTGCCGTTGATTTGAGTCCCTCAATTTAAATCAGCAACATGAACTCTAAAAAGGCATCTCGAGGTGATTTCGCTGCTGCTTTGTTTGTGAGCCCGAGACAGAATGAACAATTTAAAAAAAAAGAAAAAGAAAAAGGTATCTGGATTCTAACTTCAAATGTAACTTTATATTCATATTTATGAAGTCAAAGCATTTTTATCAGACATTTGCATATGGGAACACATGTGATCTGGTGGCTGATAACAGCCAGTTGTGCAGACTTCCTCTGCCATCTGACAAAAAGTCCCGTTTGTCCTCTTTCTGTTTTTTTTCTGTCTCAGTGGATCAAATTGCTGCTGAGGTTGCTGGAGACCTCGAAGTAAGAGGGACATGTGAAAGTGTCACCGAGCTCTGGAGACATTTCTCACACTGTCGAAGCAGTTATGACGAGGTGAGCTGTGCAGCGCCGCTGGATGAAAGAAGCTATATGTGACTTGGGGATTGGGTTGAGTTAGCCACATATACTGTTAAAGGGGACATCTCATGATAGTCATGCTTGAGAAACAACATGAGAAAATGATGGGCACCCAGGTGGTCAAATGCTCTTTTTGTCTCTCAGCAGACAACCAGCGCTGCTTTTATTGCTGTTCATCACTTTAAAGGAGGACCCATGGCGGGTGTTTACGGTTCCTCGCTTCCCCCTCGGTTCTGCATGCTTCCACGCTCCCCTCGCCAAACGAGCAGGGGCCTTTGTTGTCGGAGGGGAAGTGAAAACTTGTAAGGGCTTATAGTATATGGTGTGAATATGTGGCATGCGAGTAATAAACAATACGTCTATTCACGTCAAGCATCTCGGAGTCCAGACGATTCTTCATGCCTCTCATGAGGACCCCATATGGGCACCCAATTTATTTTACACAATAACAAAAAGGATCGCTCAATTTATTGTATGCCATATTATATGTATACAATAGCTGCCCTATTGGGCAAACAGGCTGGCACATATTGTTAGTAGTCATTAGACCCAGATTAATACTTGCATAGATATACATAAAGCCCAACAGAATGATACTGCTCTGAGTTGGCATCCATAAATTGTGGAGATATAGTGTCGCCAGATAGAAGGCATATGGCCATGGTAGGACACTGCTTCTTGTAATTGAGAAGCAGAGCAAGCAGTCCATAAAGATGCCAAGACATAGTTAAATATTTATGTAGATGAATGGAGTAATAAATAAATGGTTAAATGAATAATGGCACTACTAACGGGATTGCAATAGATAAGTAATGTTTTATTCAGGACTTCTAACCCGTTTAGAGAGAATAGAGGACGTTATTCTAATGAGTCGTTTGTTTAAATTCCATCCGAGTGGAAGTGAAGCGGTGGTATTTTAACAAAAGTGCATTTTCAATTATCAGTTCAATAATCTTATGCCGTTAACAAAGTTCAGCATCGGTACTGTTCAAAGTTGCCTTTGGCTATTTCAGGTGATAATTCCTGAAAAAACATCCTCTGCTAAATGGTTATGTTGTAAAATCACAGTTAATCGGCACAGCTCCGAGCTTCATATCGCAATATTCGTCTTCCTCTATCTAACAAAACCATTTCCTCCCTTTATAGACAGATGAAAGTCGCCCTGAGCTTTTCTTCTGTGGGGATATTGTGTGTCTGGGACTCCCCACTGAGCTTGACCAGATTGCTGTTTAGGCATGCCCTCTACAGGCTTAACGCGGAACTGCGAGTCAGCAGACAAGTGGAAAATCATAACCCTGTTCACAAGTGACTATGAAAGGATACGAACAGAGGCATTATTAACTAAACAAACATAACAAAAAAATAGATTATTGTGTCTTCAAATCAACAAATAATGACAATTACTCAAACTTCTTTATTTAAATTAACACCGTAAGTCAAAGTCTAAAAAGTGGTCAGTGTTGTTACACTCAGACTATTTCAGATACTTTCCTGAGTGGACTCGAGGGAAAAACTGTCAGCAGCCGAGACACAGAGTCCCACTGTGAAGTCGGGACCACAGCAGACATGAAGCTGTCCACAGCATGCCATCAAGACTCCACTCTTTGTCCTGCAGATTCGTCCATCTTCGACCCACGGAGGGAGAAAAAAATCTTCCATTGTACTATTTCACACTCACTAATACAATGTATCATAGACTAGTTGTCTCGTATGAAGCGATCTCATAGGAAGACAGCGTACGGAACAGTTGTCCAGTGAATCAAAGCTATTTGTCACTTTGCCGGTGACCCTCTTGATCTCCCGGAGGGCCCTGGGAGTCCAGAGACAGTCCACATGACCCTGCTTGAAAAAACCTACTTTACTGTCTATAAAAATATCTGCACAGATGAAAAACAAACTCATGATATCAGCATATTTGCAAAAAGGCCGTATTACTTTAAAAACATAGAGGAATCCTCTTTTTTTAGGAGAAACTAAGCAAAGAAACGTGTCACGATTACACGAGTTAAGTAAAAACTGCATGATATTTGATGGAGGAAATCATTTTCACAAGGGGCATTGTTATTTGTGCTCATGTGCTTGTTTGCCTGTGTGTTTATGAGTGTGTGTATTAGTCTGTGTATGGCTGAGTGTATATTTGTCTAGCCTTTGAAGGCTCTGCCTTCCCCAGTGTGTCTTTATTGTGGGGCAGCTGAGGCCCGGCCTGTAGCTCTGTAGCTCTGTCCAGCACCGAGACTCAGACACCAGCTGCATTCACCGTCACAGACCTCCGTTGCCTTTTGATGTCTACACTGCTGCCCGGCCCCTGACCACAGAGACACCACGTACCCCCAACCATCTTGAGTTAGAAAAAAAAAGGAAGAAAGAAAGTAAGACGGAAACAACTCACTCCTATTTATATGTTTTCATTTTCTAACGGAAGAGGAGAATTTGTTTGATATGTGTGGACAAAAAACAAGCTGTTCGGGTCCGGGCACTCTGGGGTGTCTGACTGATTGACTGCATGGGCAAAGTTCCCAGGGTCTGTCTTTGTGTCCAACTGCTTTTCAAACAGCCCCAGGCTTGAGAGACTTTTGCCTCGAGCAGAAAAATGATAAATTAGAATTACATTTTACCAAATCAGAGTGCCTAGGTTTGGACTAGAAAGGTGCAAGAATGAAATGATTTTGCCTTTCATCATGTGGAATTGAAGGACAATGGTGTTGACGTGAATGTATTTGTCCTTTGGAAGAGTAATCATATGAATATGCAAAATAAAAAAAATGGGGCTTCCTGCTGCTGTGTTGATGCAATTGACAGGACACTTTTGAATTTGATTTTTTTTTTCTTTTCTAGTTTACATTTTTGCACATTAGCATTGAAATGCACGACCCAAGACACTGATTTCTAGTTGCTCTTGATCATATGCGTTTGCCTACTGAATGAAATTACCATTGGTAATATTGGCTTACGTGGATAAGAATACATTCGATACAGGAAATAGAAACTTAAAGCATGTTATTGCAATCAGTTTAAAGTTTGGTATCGTTATCCACACACTGTTGACAGTCCAAGTAAAACTCAGAGAAGTGCTCATATCTGGGCCTACCTGCCAACTTTACCAACTTTCCCTCTCTCTCTCTCTCCGGTACTCAGCTATACTTAGAGTCGACTGTCCTTCAAGGTGAGGACAGAGCCTGTGATGAGTAGCCAATAGGGGCCAGCATCAGGGATACGGCCTCTTAAGAGAAAGAACACAAGGAAAAGAGGGACGAATGAAAGGGAAAACAATATGTTCTGATCCTATTATCCTCTGCGCTTTCATAACAGAGGTTTTAGAGACAATGTGTGTGTGTCTTGACCTCTCAAATTCACCAGGTGTTGTGGCATTTCCATCACAGGCGCAGACGGATGGCACGGACGTCGGTGTAAACCCCCGGATAGCGGCTCGCCTCACGATCGTTGTTAGCCTTAAAGCCCTTGCGCAAGCAACTCACATATGCCTAATGGTTTTTATCATAAATATCAGCGCTGCAAAGGTTATAGTTAGATAGATATGTCCCTGTGCCCCATTTAGTTGCATAGGAGACACTTTTGACTGATGGTGCTTTCAAATAGGTAGAAGCACATTGATAGAGGAGGCGTAGAACTAAATAACAAGTAGGTTACTCTCAGGGTAATCTTAATGCAGGTGAAATATCTACTCTTGTGTAAAGGTTATCTCAATATAACTTCTCTGTTGTTCCCTCAAATCTCAGCAACCTCCTCAGTTAAACTAATGGAAGACCTTGACATTTCACAATAGCATGACTTAGAGGCGAACTTAGAAAACTGTCTGCAACCACACACAATGCTCACAAGGACGCTGCAGCTGTCTCCTCTTTAGCTGGAGGGCTGGAGACCGACTAGAAAGACTATTTAAGTTTTGACTAATGGTTTGCTCGACTGAATTATAATCACATGATAATATGTATTGACTATCATTGATTTGCTATTAGACGACTAGTTTAACCTTGATTTATAGCAGCAGACGTGTCGAGTCCAAGGCCATAAAGGAATCATTGACAAGCAGCAATAGCCCTTCTTAACATGCCCCTAAGGTCCCCTTCAGCACCGGATCAATAGCTGAACTCTAGAGCCATTACTTAGTGGCAATAGCATTTCACCTTTTTCTGAAAATGATGTACAGTATCCGTCAGAATGAAAAGGGTATACATTGTTCTTAACTTTGAGCTAAGAGGCTTAAAATAATCCGGTAGGAAAAATTAAAGCAGGTGTAAAAATGGTTTTATATTTTCTATCCATGCTGCTAATGATTATATCCATTTTCTTGATCGATCCTTTGGTCACTAACATATCATAAAATTGAGTTCCCAGTAAAGTTGTGGTTAAGTGTATGTATTGTCACCATTTTGTTGTGTTTGATTCTAGCTGTGGATCTTCTTCTTCTCCATCGCTTTGTTTTATTAAATAAAGGTGAAAATGTCAACAAATATTCTCGACGAGAAAATCATGAATAAAAGCCCATCACAATTTCCAAAAGATGTCTATAAATTGGTTATTTTGTCTTCACAAAAACTTAAAAATATTCAACATACAATGATATAACACTGAGAACAGCAACATATTGAAACGTAACTCACATGGTTATTCAATATTCAAACATTTGCATATTGTTTCATATCTTTACTTTTTCACATTGTATTGCAGAGTAGCCTACACTGCAAACCCCCATCAATTTATTTTCTGTTATATTACTACATTTTAAGAAAGAGATGTTGACAATTAACTTACTAAATGTTTCTTCCTTGCAAAGAATAGCATATTTATTGTTGTTATTATTTTGTAGAAGGATTTTGTGAACATCACAAAAGTTAGTAATGTTAGAATGTTGAATAAAAAAACACCTAATCTACATGGAATTAGTCTAATAAATAATGGCCAAGACATCTTTGCAGTAGTTTACATACATGCTGGAGTATCTAAGGCAGTTGAGTGCACTAGGTTATAAAAGCCACGGTGGCTGCCCATTAAGGAGGACCTGGGGGGACAGAGTATCTCTCACCGAGTGACCTTTATTATGAAAAGAGCCTGTGGGTCATTGTAAGTGACATATATGTATGAGGCTGATTAGGGCTGCGGCCCTGACCGAGGTCCGCAGGTGTCCAGCAGCGTGACACCAGCCTCTCTCTCTCTGTCCGAATTAAGAGAAAATGAAGGAGGCATACTTGTGACCTTTTTAGTTGGAGGAGAAAACAATCCAGTGAGAGCAAAAGCCAAATCTTAGTTTACAGTCCAGTTTTCTTCTCTTTTTTTTTTCCGCCGTAAAAATGTTCACAAATTCGATGGTAATGTTGATTGAAAAACTCCCAACTTTCCAAAAAGTTGTGTGCACACTCGCCCGTGCACGAGCACGTGTCTGCATGCGGCGTGGGTCTGTCGGTCAAAAGAATCCACTCAGACAGGTGATGGGGGTGAGTAATCCATTAGAAGGATACAGAATCCCCTTCCTCAGCAGTGCACAGTTTGAGTGCACTCAGCAAGACCTTGACGGGCCCCAGAGCCAGGGCCTGTCAAGCCAGGAGGCAGAGTGATGGAGAGCCCCCACCATGGTGCACTGGACCCTGGCTCTCACCCAGGCTCTGCCACTGAGGCCGCACACTCAGGGGCCTACGGTCACTGCAACACAATCCAGATGTACTCCACTGTGCGTTTGGATGCGTGCAGGTATGCATGCACTGGGCCTACACGCACATGCTCTTCTCACTAAGGGTATGGGACTGTGCCAAGAAAGGGTCAATGCAGATTAAGATATTTCCTGCCAGTCTCCTGTCTGTTTGTCTCCGGGGTTTAGGATATTTCCATTATTGCAAGAAAATTCACTCAAATCGCTAAACCTTGTCAGCCAATGACATGCAGTCCCAGAGGACGTTGGGCTTTAACTCTGAGGGACATTAATGAAAAGGATACCGGCTCCCTGAAGACACACCACTCGCGCTGCATCAGATAATGGCCAAGAGCGACGGAGAGCCGGAGCCTGCTTCTCACACGGAACAGTAGAAACGTTTTTTTTTGTCATCGCGACTGCAGATCTGACATTTTAAAGAAAACATGAAAATGTCACAATGAGTGAAAGTGTTCAAGGGACAGACATTACCTTTGTTTTAACGTAGGCCAAACCAATGTCCTTCCTGCAGTGATTGTGATGGTCGATCACAAATGATAAAACATAGAAATTTGACCCAGAAAGATCCTTCTTTATGTGTGCGTTTTCCTGCCCTTGTGCACATACAGTTAGCCGCAACCTCGTCTGTGTACAAACCTGTGTTATGTGATACACCCCCTGAATGTTCAGTAATGCCGTCAATGATTTCAAATTAGCAATAAGCCATCGGCAATGTGAACTCAACGTTGCTCTTATTATAAATCAGATCTCAGAGGACTTATTAAAGCAACTCCAGCTCCAACTTCACTAATTGGTGCTATGCTTTTTTTAAATAAGTGTGTGTGATTCCTTCTTCACCAATTGCACTGAATAAAGACACTCTGGGTTGTTAGAAACTGAATCAATAATGTAGAGCACTGCTGTGTCTTTATTGCATGTCTGGGGGAGCAGATTCATAAAAAAAACACACATTATGGGATTTGCTTACCCAGGGGTTAGGTTTATTGAAATTAAAAAAATATATAAATATATATATATATATATATATATATATATATATATATATGTGTGTAACATTAAACGCTTTTAAAATATGTCTGTTCATTTATTAATGTGTGCAACAACAATAATGATTCGCTAAAGAGTTCAGATATGAAGTTATTAAGATGTGATTCTTAGTTGCTGACACGTTGGTAATCACAGCGGTGTCTGCAGTAACACTTGAACTTGCACCAAAATATTAATATGAAATATGGAATAATTATAACTATACTGTAGACACTGTGATGTGCCGACATTGTGACAAAAGTTTGTTGAAAAAATATGACACAAAAACACAATTAACATCCCATCAACGTGTAATAATAATATCAGGTTTGTGTGTGTGTGTGTGTATGTGTGTGTGTGTGTGTGTGTGTGTGTGTGTGTAAGAGAGAGCACCCTGCCAGCCTGAAGATCAGTTTGGACTGTGAAACCCTGTCAGTGCCGAGGGCTGAGGCGTTCTGATCTGCTTGGGAAAGCTGCTACACTTAGAAATGGTATTCAACCGGAACGGTCACATTGTCTCACGGTAAATGTTCTATTCATTTTTCATACTTGTGTGTGCAGCAGTCCGGCTACATCCAATAATTTCTCTGACTAAAATCAACTGCGACCAGCTCACTTCAGCTGCATGTACTCATCCCTCATCTTTCCCAAAGGAAACGGCTCTGAATGAGCATTGTTATTGACGGGTGAGTTTGGGCCATACTTTGTGTTTTGCTGTCGAACTCTAAACAAATGTGTGGTTTTCATTTCTGTCAGGAAAAACACTTGAAGCGAGGGGAAATAAAAAGTCATAAATTGAACTTCGAAAAATTACCAACGCTGTCTTATTTACATGTTATCGTGTTATTTAAAAGATGATTCTGGTTCATGACAAACTTGGATCTCTGTACCTGTAACCATTGATTCTATTGGTTGTGAACAAATTAATGCAAATGGGACAAGAAGCACAAACCCAGATTTAGCCAAAATGTGGAAAGAAAAGCAATTCAGTACATTTATTAATTTTCCTGTTTCATTACATAATTACTTATCCTTTAACTTCTAATAAAGTGATTATTAAATAAGTGTGATTATTAAAATAGTATAAAGAAACATTTTTTTTTATAAACTGAAATGATCCTTAAGCATGTCTAGATATAGCAGTAGATTGTAGATTTTCTGGACCAAATGTTTTCTTATGCTTCACTGTCTACAGTTAGGCCATGATGTAACAAGGCCCCAGGAACAGAGACATATTGGGACTTAACAAACAAGATAGAAACCCAAGATTTTGAATTCTTTAAAGCTTCATTCTTCCTCCCTTTTCATGGAGCAGTTTTCTCTCCATCCAAGTCTAAACGCAACATTTTCATCCCACTGCGCATCTGATCGCAAACATTCCCAAAATGTCGGACTGTGTCTTTAAACCCTTCGGGCTACAAACCCACATATTTTGAAGATTTCACTATCAAATATTTGTACAGCTGCATACTGACGGTTGCATAAGTTAACCAGCTCCCATCAAAATATCATTAACAATAATTGGAACTCTGTGTGGATCTCTGCCCTCTAGGTGTTAGGGCCGCCGGAGTTAGTTATGTAAAGGAGGACGTGATGACAGTGGATGAGGCCGCACGTGTGTCTGTGTGTGTGTGTGTGTGTGTGGATGGTAGCTTGGACAGTGCGCGACCCAGCGGGAACGTTGGCGCTCCGGCTGGGTAGGTAATGATATCAGATGCCACGCTCCACAACAACAGGTGCCTTGGCACCGCCACCCTCTACCTCCACGCTGCGTCAATGACATCAACGCCGACCCACTGGATAATTATAGATCACCAGTCCCCTGCTCTTCCCTGTTCGGCCATGAGAGGATCATGGAGCTCTGGGGGAGATGTTGTGTCGGAGCCCGTCGACAGGTTGGGTAAAGAACATGACACCACAAGTTTTTTTTCTTTTTCATCGTGTTTTTTTTCATCGTAAAATGTCATCTCAGTATCACGAGACACATTTCCAAGCATCCTATATTCTGTAATGCAGCGCCTCTCGTGTTGTAACCGGTGAGACGTGAGCTCCATGGAGGCCACTTGACTATCACAGGTCAACAGACCATTTGAATGCTAAAAGAAACGTGTGATGGATGATATTCTCATCACGCCTTTATTTGGGGCTTTAATATGATCCAAGATATAGAAAATGATCACTTTGCAAAAGGAAATACCATTCCTTTGTGTTCCTTCTGGTTTTCTGATCTGTTGTTTTAGCTTATCAGTTTAATATCCATTTCAAAAATCCCAGACTGAGACTTAAATGCAGTGAAAATAACAAAGTGTGAAACTCGTCCCCACTGCCTCCTCACAGCCTTTCTATTAACAAAAAAACATTTAAGCAAATGTGCATAATATGTCTACACGTTCATGTCAGCTAATAAACAGTTTTTCATTCACTGCTGTACCCCCCCCCCCCTTCCCCCCCTCCATTATTTTCCACGAAGGATATATGATTTCTGTTGTCTCGAGCCTCATATGCTCCGAAGCCTTGTGACTAATTCAGTAGAAGAGCTCAGCTCCGGGGTGGAGAGAGGCAGCAGCTTTAGGTGGAGCATTTGGATGACCATATGGAACTCTTTGTGGCGCCAAGAGACCATGCCGCTCGGAAACCTGATCACCAACTCCCTGGTGACAGCAGGAGCCTTTACACCATCAGAACATTTGTAGACTTCTAATTTGTCACAACCACCTCCTGTGGCAAAGAAATATGCTGCAAAAATTAGGTAAGCAAAGTTAGGAATTTATGGGATGGAGAGACATTTTCAGGGGGGGGGGCAAGGGGGACAGGGAGGAGGTTAGTCTCCTCATGTGTCACGGCTTATTCTGTTTGGCATCTAGTAAAGAATGAAATTAAAAGTACAAATATTAATTTTCACGTCATTTATTTGGTCCGTCTGCACAAAGCGTTTCATCTCTCTCTCTCTCAGATACGCTCTCCTGGGTGAGCGTGGCATATGAGGATGGGTGTGTGTATGGGGCGTGTGCTTTTGAAAAGGGAGGAAGGGAGGAAGGGAACAGGGAAAGAGCATTAATAATAAAGAAAACATTTCCAAACAACAATACTACTAATAATACTAATAATACTTCAAAAGGACAACAATTCAGTGCTTAGATGGATTTACTAGAATGATCATTCCCATCAAAAGAGTTGAATCAAATACTCTAGTTATGTGAGCAATCTCCAAATATATATAAAAGATATTGCAGCGTGTACGAAGAATATCAAAATATTATTTACTTTACATTATTTCTCAGCCAGCCCAGTTGTGCCTGTGTGTGTGTGCGTGTGTGTGTGTGTGTGTGTGTGTGTGTGTGTGTCCGTTTATGCTGGAGTCTTATTTTACTTATATAAACTTACTTATATAATTCACTCTTCCCATTTGAAGAAGCAGTGGTCTTGACTCAAATGATGGGGATGGTGGTACGGACAACAACACAATGTTGTTTGGAGTGTACATTGTTGCCATGTGTCTGGCCTTCTCACGACATGTACACACACACACACACACACACACACACACACACACACACACACACACAGACGGCTCTCAGCGTCCTTTGGAGGCCTCAGGGGGGCCGTCCTTGCTCCTGTCCAGTCACACTTTCACACGTGCGTCTATGAGTGTGTTTCTGTGTCTGTGTGTGTGTGTGTCGGTCATGCTCATGTACCTCTGTACCTACAGTAGCGCTTGTCAGTCAAGCACAAGCTCTCTGTCCCTGAAGCCCCCAAAGAGAGCTGCTGGTTATAGTAGCTTGTCAGTAAATATACGCCATTAATATTTCATGGAACTGTTTTTGTGTTGCATTTCTCTCTCGGCGTGCCTTGTTGTTTCTCCCCATTTGTCTGAATGGACCATGTACCTCATGCTCATCAACCAGAAAACATCCCTCCCCCACCCCCCCGCCCCCCCTTCATCCTCCATCACCAGTGTGTAAAGTGTTTTCTGCCTGAAGGCACAATTCTCTTGTCATTGTTGTACACTCAGAGCCTTGTAGCGGTGTGATGTAATTGTTTTGCTCCGAGACCTTTCACGGTGCGGGCTGAAAACAAAGAACGGATTCACGATCTTTACAACTCTAAAGCTTTTAAACTCGCAGTTAGAGAGCTTAAAACACGATTGTTTAGTTAGTCCTTAAGAACGGCTCACAGCAACAGAACAGTAATCACTTGAATGCAACTCACGTATCAGCGGTCAAATTGGTGTCGTGGGCCTGCGAGCGGAGACTCACATTCTCACTGTACTTAGAAGAGCTCTGGGAAAAGCTTGTAGGCGAACATTTACAAGGGACAAATAGTGTGTTTTTTTTGTTGCATGGTGGTAATGCCCTCTAATGCTGATGGTTGACTCTCTGCAGGCAGTCTCACAATTCTCAGATGGGCCTTCCTAAAGCGCGAGCTGAATTAAGTGGATATGGCTTCGGGATTTTTTAAGTGCGACACAGCATATAGGCCGCTGGTCTTGCGTGACATTACTGGGTTGTTAAGTGTTCTTTAGCGGATTACAGCAGGCTTTGGCATGTTTCTGACAAAGCAGAATGGGGCCATCAAAACCAGTTGGCCCGATAGTGGACGGAGAAGTGATAGATGCAGTTTCTGTTAATTTGTTTCTAGCTGACTCCTCTGGGAGAACAGCAGACAGTGAAATGTCCAAGTGGGCATCAGGGATGGTTTTAAAGACAATAGATGGGTAGCCAGGCGTTCGGTAGCATAAAATGGAAACTGTGTGGTTGTTTTTAGTCCATGGCGAGTGTGATGGAAACTGTTCCACAGATAAAGCCTCAAGGCCCATTACCGTACATCTGTAAGGCACATTTCGCCAGACACAGCTGTATTTCCATCAATGAAAATAATGAGGGTGCACTGATCTGATACACCGGATCAGTATCAGCGTCAATACTGACCGAATAAAGAGGACCACACTTCACCAGTTCGATTTAGGTACAATTTCTTTGTCAGTATCGTTACAAAAATGTACTGTTTCTGTAGAGATTCAAATAATCCAGTACTGGTGGGCAGTAACACTGGCATCAGGGTACTTGTCCATTCCATTCAGTAAGGTATACAGATTTGTGTGACGAAAACTCAAATTGGTAGAAACACTGGCTTAAAGTATTGTAAGAGGATGGGTTTGGTGCATCACTGCTAAATGAAAGCATGTTTTTAATCCAATGTTTAATCCAATGAAACATTGTTTATTTCATCGTATTTCTTCTCACAGCCAACAACCTTCAACCATTCGCTGACAGAAAACAATACATCTTGTCCCGTGTTCGCCGCCAGGCACAAAAGTCAGACTGAGCGCAAAGAAGAGAATAAAGAAAAAGGACTGGCTTTAGAAATGCTCAGCTTTAGTAGCAAGCTATCTGAACTGTAACTTAGATATGTAGTTTGGAGAGTGAGAGGGCTATGGATTTTAATCCGTGAGTCGATAAAGGTCAGTGCTCGAAAGGGCTTTATTCCTCAGCTCCACATCAAAGTGTAAATCCGCTGATTGCAGGCCCTGAATGGGAAGACAACAAGGCTCCATTTGTGGTCTGTTTCTATGGCTCAGTGTGTGTAAGACCCTGTGTGCGCGGACCCATAATACAGGGGGTTTCTATCAGGGGCCCCCTAGATCAATGGGCCGCATGACCTTTGCATTGTGCTGCCGGCTTGGCCCGTGATGTCATGCCATCTATCCAGTGCTCCACTTAAAGGGACGAAAGAAAAGCAAGGCAAAGTCCCACACCTTCCTCCCACTGAGCCACAGAAAAGACAGCATGAAAGGCTTCATCTGCAAATGTATCCACCTGAAACAGGATTTATTCCCCTTTAAAACACACCTTCGCAGATTAGCCGGCCCAAATGAAAAGCGTGTAGGTGTAATAAATGAGATGCCCGCTGGTTAAATGCCGTACGTTGCAAACGTCGCGTTATTGCTGAATCACTATTCGAACGCATGTTTGCTGACGTTAACAAAAGTGTTGTCGGCGGATTCTGATGAGCCCTACCACTTCTGGAGTGTTGTTCTGCATTGATCTATGGCTATTGAAATGAAACATGGTGCGGCAGAGACTTTGGACCAAGAGACAAGAGAAGCCCTCTCATTGTTCCCGAGTGAAAGGTCCTCTTTATGGCGAGGAGAGACGATGGCAGCTGGTAGGTTCTTCCCTCTATAGAAGATAGAGCACTTTCACAGAGTTGTGGAGTGCATTTGAATGGAAATCTAAAGAGGTAGGCGTGAACCATTTGTTTTGCTATGTTTGTGTTTGCTGTCAACATGTCTGTCTGTGTTGTGGGGCGGCCCCTTTTTACAGCACAAAGTGGCTAACTCCCCCCCACACACACACACCCCACCCCACCCTCCAACCTACACGACCCCACCAACTCACCATCCCCCCCCCCCCCCCCCCTCTGAAAACCCTAGACATAATCACTGGGGAGGAAGAGTAGCCCCAAAAGAAACCGCCGGAGCCATCTTTGTCATGGCGACAGATGTTGTAATTGCCAACTGATGGATCACTTGTCAAGGACATCATTAGGATTTTGGTGGCCGGGGTCCATTGGTAAGCAGAGAAGGGGTTAAAGGAAGGACCGGGGAAAGACGGAGCTGGCTTCGGCGGGAACGGACCAGGTCACATCGATCAGCCTTTTGACTGCAGCCATGGAAGTTAATAATGCGATTGGCCACGCATTAGAGGAGACACCACTGGGGATAAAAGAATCTCTACTCCTGCTTCTTTGTGATCACATGAAAAGTTTTAAGGACGGGGCGTATAAACAAATCCAGCCTTCTAAGGTTTTCTATAAAGACTTATATGGTGCTTGTGCTGCAAGGAAAATATGTTGATATTGTGATTTTAATTAAATTAAAAAAAACTAGGAATTATTAAAATGTTTAACCCTGTTTTCTTTTCGGAGTGTTGTCTCTTTGTAAAAGACGGTGGGCCCCCCTCAGAGAGCAGGACGAGCCTTCTGAGGGGCCCGATCCTTGAGAGAGGCTCTATTCTCTGGTGGCACATTCAAGGTCATTTAAGCAAGTGTCCCCATGTCCTACAGAGTGTCACTCTGCACCAAAGTAAATTGTCAGTTTGTTTATACGTACCATTTGATTGCATAAGGCACCCTCCTATGCACACACACACACACATACACCCACGCACACATATACGCACACACCAAAAGCTCCCCAGAGGTCAATTAGTACAGACAAGGGGCTTTCAAACAAAGGGTGCGAGTGGCCCAGAGCAGCCGAGGGAACCACATAATTAACAGTTATAAAGTACTTTACTCTGTTAATTTAATTAGTTAATCCTTTTATCAGTGATTCTTTGTTGAAGGCAGTCATTACAGGGCTCCTCTTCCAGTGTTAGGGCAGCACGGTTGGTAATGGAGCTTCAGAAGTGATCTGATCCGCGAGGGCTACAAAGAAACTCAAGTGTGCTGTGAGAATTACATGCCGCCGGTGAAGTTTGAGGCCGATGTGCTCAAATCAGGACATCAAGAACATGGGAATTTTACTCATTAACCTTGAATCTTGGCCTCGGTACGGTGTGGCGATGTGGCGGCCAATCAGTGTTTGAGACCATTTTGCTGTTTTTCTTTTGATTGAACCACTCAACTAGAAAAGAGACAGACGTGTACAGATCAAATGCATTTGAGCATAGGAAATCACAGGTCTCGTATTAAACGGGGATGTTTGAAGTCAAATGATAATTTTCACGTGCTGCCAAGTCCCATCCCTTTGTCCATTTTTGGAACACCACCCCCTCTGCCCTAAACTCATATCAGTATTCGCACACCTATTTTACATATATTAAAGCGCCACTTGAAGCGTTAACAATAATGTGCATGTAATCTGATGTGATGTCGCTGCACACAGTGTCAGCTCTTTTCAGGTGCAGCACCTTTGAACATCAAATCTCTCCTGAAAATGTTTTAATAATTAGCTCCGCCGCCCCCTGTCGGGCGCTGAACCCGACATCCCAGGTTCAAGGGGAGCAACTAGACGGACGCCCTCCGGCCTCCGCCTCGCTGTTCTTACACAAGCATTTAACTCGCACCTAAAGATAGAAAAACACACACATATTCAACCTCAGATCACTCCAGGAATATATGCACAGGAAAAAAAATCATCAACAGGCTCTGTGTGTGCCCGTCGTCATCCCCCATTCTACATTAAAGTGGTACACAAGGTCCTGCTGATTGCTACAAGCATTACAGTCACAGCACAACACCATTACAGATGAATGAGGGGCTGAATATATATTTCATAGCAACACTATGTCTGGCACACAGTTTGTAACACCTTCATATTTGCTACGGTACATTTTTTTGTCAAAACACAAGCAGGGAATGATGTCGTAACGGGTTTGTGTCAATTTTTCCCTTATCACTGTCCAAAAATATTGTATTTGTTTCTGTGTGAATGCTGTAATTGCTGGGGGGGGGAGGGGGACGTGTGGGAGGGGGATGTGTCCAGCGCAGTGGGTCAGTGCCAAGACATTGAGTTCATAGTTTGCAATCAAACAAAAACTCCTCATCTGACCAGATGGCTGATTGTTTACTTGTGTAAAAATAAAAAAGCACATATTTGATTGCAATCACTCACAGCCATCGCGGGTTCAGTAGGCCGAGTTGGGAAATCATGCGTCGCGGATGGGGAAACACCTGTTAGTTACTGTATATGTTAATGTGGATGATGTGCATCTTCCCCTGGCATGTCTAGATGAAGTCTGGAGGAAAGTCATCCAAGAGAATTAGCCCCAGGTTAATTAAATGCACCTGCTGGAGCGCCATCCGGCCCTTTGTCCTCGCTTTAACAAAACTGACAAACATCACACACAATAAAATTATTTTCTATTTCCCTTCAGCTGTGCTTCCCTTTTACCCAGGGGTGTGTGTTGACAATGCACAAAGACAAATGGAATGACTCACTGTTGGTACAAAATATCTGAATTTTTAATAAGCTGGTGCACACCTGAATGACACAAACCTATAAAAACCTAAATATTTTATGTTCACTTAGTGGGAAAAGATGATGCAGGTCTAAAGAGAGGTGGAACACAACTAAAGTATACATGCACACATGAAGTATTTGTTACTTCATGCTTCTACTACATTTTAGAGGGAAATATTTGACTTTTTATTCCACTATATTTATTTTACAGCTGTAGTTTTACCTTAAAGAATATTATTAAACACACAACACATGTGATGGTTTATAAAATATGGCACACAGTTAAAGATCAAACTAGGGGTCACACGTCTAGGTTAGAAATACTTACACTTTTGAGAATACTTCTGTACTTTCACTTAGTTGAAAAATAAGGGACTTTTAATGGTGTAGAATTTTAACAACATTTAATTACTACTTCTACCAAAAAAACAGATCTGAATGGATTTAATACCACTGGGTGGTATTGTATATTAAGTCCAATGTCTGTAAAATATAAATTAGAATTGTTAACGTTACTAAAACTACTAAAGACAATGTATTCCCAACGATATAACATGACTTCAGGCTATAGGTTCAAGTTTACAAACTCCCCCAACCATGAAAATATGGCTCCCTTATAATTTCTGGCAGTCTTTGATGGGGATTTGTGCCCAAATGAAAATGCATCTGAAATGAGCAGCCCTCTGCGGCCCCCACAGTGTGCAAAGATGGCATACAGCAATAATCTTAAAAAATGTAATTAAACACAGATAAGATTAATACAATCAGGGAGAGATGATTGAAAGATGCTGTTGTTGTGTAGGAGGGTGGTGAGGCCCCCGGGCCCCTGGGCCCCAAAACGAGGCGGCTAGCTGTGGGGAAGGAGGCCCTTCGCACTGGGATTAGCTTAGCCAGGTGGGGGAGCTTCGTGGTTGGAGCATTTAAATTAGCGGTGAGATGACAACCCCCATTAGGAGGGATTAAAGGCCTGCTGGCAGGCAGAAATGCAATGGCACTGGCAGGGGCATCCGTCACATGAAACCCTAGGCGATGTGGCACAAGTCAGTCACTTGACAGCCGATGACGTTCTCCTCATCGCGGGCACATATGATGGTCTAACTGATGAAATTACGTTAAATGTTATTACATTTGTATTTGTATTTACTTAAGTTCATGTTCTTGTCGCATTATGAAGAGATGCCAAATAACTTCCCGGTTAATAAGCAGAAGAGTAAACGCTGAGATTCATCTGAAAGGTACATTGTCTTTTCTTTTGTACTGTGGAAAAGCACCGAGGCCCTTCTCAGTGTGTCTTGTGATCTTGCCCCATAGGTTGATCCTGTTTTATGGATAACAAAAAATTAATGTGATATCGCTGCCTTTTCTCATGGTTCCCTTTCAAATGTGAGAGATAAAGTATTCCAACTATGCAGCCTGTCTTACAGTTAATTAAAAAAGAACAGCACCCAGGTTCAGGGACGAGATTGCACAGAAGCCCCAAATCACCGTGGAGGTCCCTGCAGAGAATCTGTCTGTCGGTGGGATTGTGCTAACGTCAAAAAGCTGCGAGAGGAATTACTGGCTTACTGCCACCTGACAATGGCGGCACTTTTTGTTCCCGATGCACTCCCAAGTTCTGAAGGCAGAGGGAAACAAAACAAAAACCAACAATCCGATTAAAACAATCTCCCTGTGTCCCGATTTGCATACATTTGCATGAGAATGGCCCTCTGTGATTAAACAGTGGTAGGTGAGTCCGGCGCTCTATGTGGTGTCATGGCCAGAAGGAAAGCCCACAATGCACTGCGCCTCGCCGCACGCCACGAGCGGGGGAATCTTCCCTGCCCGGTTGGCCTGCGCTGCTCGTCGTAAATGTGTCATCCCTCTCGCGGCAGCTTACAAACGAGAACTTTTAAAGCCCACCACCTGCTGGAATAAGAACTGGGATCAGTCTGGGATGAGAGGCTCGTATCTCTACGCAAACTAACCGATGACAAGTTACAGAGAGACACAAAGACAAAAACAGAGCTCCAAGTGGAGCAGAGACCCTCGCTCTATTATGCACTTATACGCTTTATGATCGAGCATTTCATGGTGTCAGCAAATTCCCTTGTATGATGAACGTACAGACATCTTACGTCTTTACCTTATTAGTGAGTTTAAGGGCAGCAAAACAAACAATGACAGGTGCTGCGAGGGTGTCAGTAACAGCTTGAGATGGCGGAAGGCTAACAATTTTTTTTTTAAACCCGGAGATGACAAAAAAAAAGGAACTGCAGACAGACAACGTCAGATGTCAGTGTTTGGTATTTCTACAAAGCTCCAGAGAGGGAGGCTAGCCCGGAGCCATCTCAGGGGTTGAGAGGAATGAAGTGTGTGCGAGCTCCTGGGCCAACGTGGGCCTTCTCTCTTCCCCTACAGTACGCCGAGCTCTCCAGCGGCAACGAGAAATCAAACAATTAGCAGGAGGGAAATAAAAGGTCCTTTTTCGCCCCGTGGCACTTGTAAACATGGTAACAGTGTGTGGGAAAGGCTGCCGTCATCAGGCAAAGTTGTGTTTCCTGCTGGTAACGCCATCAAATAGCACATCCTGACAGAGACACAGTCCTGTGATGAAAAAATAAAAGGAAAATATAGATTTAAACATATTTATACATATTTAGGGTACAGGTGTTAGACTGGCAATATAAAATAAATGTTTTGAGACTTATCCTAATCATATTAGTATGACATTAGAATTAATCATTTACATATTCAAGTTGAACACAATTGCCATTTAAAATATTTGACAATGCAGACATTTATACTGTGACTATTCCTCACTGTTGTTTGAATGATTTTCCTTTTAGTTTCTTTGTTCTTGAAACCACACAGCATGTGAGTAGGAAAATAATATTAAGTGAAACATTGACCATGTCTTAACAACATAGTTAAATCAACAGATATAAAATGTATTTGCACAGATTCAGTTGGAGGTTTCTGACAACATTAAACTATAAATACAAATTGTGAAAGCTGAACATTTCGTGACTTAAGCTGAATTGTTTATTGTTCTTATACTCAGTCGACTGGGTATTGAGGCTACATTTAGAGCAACATGAAGTGGCTTTAAAGCGTGGCGCAAGAACATGAATCTCCCCATATCGCGGCAGAGTTCAACGTGCTCTCTAAGTGGAATTCTTAACTATGGGACCCCTTCACAGCGAGGAGTTTCTGTTTACATAAAAGAGCCGGCCAAGGTCTGGGACATTGCACTCGGGACTGGGGTATCCCAGTCCTCTGTCTAAATGGAACGAAGAAAACATGGACATTAATGTGTGAGCAGAAAACAAGGAACATGTGTTTTCTTCCTGAGATGAAAGTTCCCAGGCTGGTTTGTTTTAAGTGAATTGAAAGGCACTTAAATGTAGGACAATGTGCAGGACCTGATGTTGTTTTATTCTTATTTTCACATATATATATTGATTTTATGTCCTTACTTTCAAATATTTATGGTTATTTTAACTATCTCTAATTACGTTTAATTTGTCCATAAACAAATATGAAATGCATTAATTTCTTTATTATGCAGTAAGTGAATAATTTAACAGTATACTTGTAAAATACTTAAGATTAAGGTGCACATTTACATTTTTATATTAAAATGCAAACTACATACATGCTGTAATATATGTATATGACATTTGTGCAATTATTATGTACATGCAGTTTTACATAAATAAACAAAAATGCAAATTAATGATTTTTGTTATTCCGACTATTTACAAAAATATTCATAAATATCCTTTTCTTTATACTATAAAGCACAACTGTCCTGAGACATGAATAATATTAATCTTAGCCAGAAATGTAATGATAAACCTTTTGACTAATTAGGAAGTTTTAGAAATGTATATTTAACTTGTGTTAATATATTTCTAACAGCTATTTGAGATTTTATTTTTTAACGACTTTCAATCTGCACGCATAAGTATTGATATTACAGTGTGTCTGTACAAATATTAAATTAGGTTTAAAGGTCATTTTAAATTAAGGTAGATTAAAGGGCCAAATGCTAATGGAGAGATTTGATGGATGATGGATATTGGCATAATATGCGTACAATATTGAACTGGTATTTAAAAAAAGGATTAGAGGATTTATGTTCACTGACTTTTTCTATTTCTATAAGGCTTTTTAAATTATGGTTTTGAAGCTCATTTACTGGTTCAGCCTTAAAAGTGCTCACCTTAGATGTCCTTCTGCAAAACTGACAGGGAATTATTTGCTGAAGGACACAGAGAATAACGTTATGATTAGGAGGGATATTCATTCAAATCTGAGAGTTTGAATATAGTTTTGAATTGTAATTCGTGTTTTGTGACAGTTGGGAAATGCGACGTGATTTTCAACTATATTGATAACCACACTCAATATTATACAGTATGACGATATTACACTTAAGGCTTACGGTAAAATATGATATCCACTGAGCCACCGGCTTGATGTAAATATTATGCAAATGAGTAATGTCATAGGAGCATTAATTGCTCCTATAAAATTACTTTTTGTTCAATGTCATACCTTGAATATCTATCTTTTTTATTTGAGCGTAAGTGATATCTGAGCGTACACGCACATACTTCAGAGTCCATCGAGCCACTGGAGTCCAATGTTGGCCTGACCTGTCCACATTTCCCCAGCCTGTCTCTGTGCTCCCAACATCCCTCTAAGTAGAGCTTTACACTCGGGCACCCTCTGGGCCTATGGGGGCCAATTTGATAGAGATGGATGCGCTGGTACTCTACTGCCCTCCAATGGCAGCTGCCACACACACACACACACACACACACACACACACGCACGCACACACCCCTACACACACACACAAACACAGCGCTCCACTCCACTCCGCCAGCTAGTGCTGGGCAGTTAGCGCTCAGCACTGAGAGGATGGACTGGAGACCAGGAGACTGACCATAGAGGGGCCAAAGGACTCCACACTGGAAAACTACTTCCAGCAGATGAAACCATGCAGGAGAGGCGTGTAGCGGAGGGGTGTGAACAGGTGTAAAGGAGCACGCTTGTGTGATGGATGCTAAGGCCTGCCACTGCTTCCTCCTGCATTCACAACTGCCCACGGTTATGGCTTAGAAAGCAACACAGTACGCCGTATTCACTTTTACTCTGTGAAAGAAAGCACACAAATATGCATTTACACACACACATACACACAAGCGATAATGCACACATATAGTTCATAGAGATAAATGTAGACAGTGTACTGAGAGGCCCAGATGGCTCAGTCACAATGGTGGTGCAGGGCAGCCTTTGATGGGTGTGAGTGATTGATTTCAGGCTTGACTGGCTGTGATAGAGTCACCTCAGGAGGCGCCTGGCAACCACAGGCCCACGCCAGAGCCTTTCGGCAAGAAACAAGATGGAACTGAAATGTGCGAGATGCCCAGCAGCTTCATTCGCGTCCCCATAGAAGTCCAATACATTCGGAGTACTTACAACCACTGGAATTGGATGGATTTTGTCACTGGCTTCAGCTTTCAATAGCAAAGCAGTTTACAGTGAAGTAATGGTCATTCAATATGTCACAGCATGTTACTCTCAACACAAAACTTGTCTATTTTCAATTTTTGAACTTTTTCCCCTTTTATTCTTCGCAGAGTTTAAACACTACTGTGAAATTCATGATTAACTATCAAATGCACAAATAACGCATATGCTATTTGAGAGTTATGAAGTCCTCGCAAACACAAATTCCAGTTTGTTTTTATATCCATATGGCTTTTTCTTTTGTTTCTTTATGCTCCGTCGAAACGCTATAATTTGCCCCGCATGAAGATATTGAGCGATAGCTGTAATGGAATATGACTATTATCTTGGGGTGACATTTTCAGCACTGCCACTGTGCTGCGGCTGACTCCGCTGAGCTCACTGGGCAGGAGGGCACCGTGTTCTTGAGGATGTATTTGCCCCGGAGTCATCGCGGTTACCCTCTACTCTACGACATGATTTGACAATCAATTAACCGTCCCCTCGCTAAACAAGGCTTCTCCATTCCAGTTCCCTCGATACAATAATAATAAAAAAAGCAGTCAGTACGGGATGTCAGCATCGGGGTGAAAAAAGGATGCTTTTATTTTTTTAAACAATAAAAGTGCCTCTAATAAACACTTTCTTTTTTCAACTGGCATGTTAGCTGCTGAGCCGAGATGATTGCTTCAAGGATCTGTTTTGCGTTCATTAATTTGCTTGAGTCGGAAAAGCTTTTTTTGTCTTTGACAAAAACAATCTACAGGAACGTGAGCCCAAAAGTGATTTCTTTTAATTGAACTATTTGAATGCTGCCGTGAAGGCTGGCGACTGTGGAGGGTCGTGTCAAAGGTTGCAAACAGGAATGTGCACTGAAAATGAAAACGGCCAATAAAAGGGAACAATCTGTTTAAATTTGCAGTTATGTTTGTATTTCTAATCGCAACGCTTAATTGCTTTAACTAAATAAATCACACTCTGATTCACCATGGCAATAGCATTACCATGGTAATAATTACTACTGTGATGACATTGACATCAGGCAGGTACACTTTGCCCCATTAGAATAATTAGCATCTTAAGAGCCACTGCTCTTTCTCCTTTTGCTTTTTTTTCTCTATCAGTCTCTATTTCTGCTTTTAATTGTGATTTTATTAAGGAGGGGATTGATGAGGCCTGTGCATAATTTACCAATTACGTGTACACATATATAAAATTGCATCCTCAAATAACACGTGTCACATTTATTTAAGATTAAAGTTTAATGTGTGTTGTTGCTTGTGACTGAGAAATTAATTTGTCTTACAATATCCCCCGAGCTATTGCAGAAAAGCGTTGAAATAAATCACTTGTGTTGAAATGTGAAAGAGAAAATGTGCAGTTTCACCCAAACTCACGCATATTGATGCCTCTTCTTTAATAAAGAGATACACCGAGTTAATCCTAAATGAAATAACAGTTGAAAGAGTAAAACAACTATTAAAATCAACATTAGCTGCACAGCACTCGCACTTTGTCACAATAAAACCCCTCATTCAATGTTCTGGATCATAAATGATCCTGTTAATGTACAACAACATTTTGAGGAATGCTTTTCAAAAGCAACACACTCATATCCAAACCTTATTTCAGCTGACACCAACTGTCTTGACACAGATATGAGAGAAAAGAGAAGCCCGTGCAGCCCGCGGCCCCAAACACACATATATCTAACTGGAGACAGAGGGGCGGGGCGGGGCGGCGAGGTGAGGGAGAGGGCAGGGCAGCTCTGCCCGCCTGGGGAGTCTGGCATGTGCCCTCCCCGGGCCTCCCGCGGACCCGGGGTCAAAGTAAATAAAGGGGCGATGAGGACCGCCTCCAGCAACCCCCTTACCAACCTCTTTTTCCGCCAGCGTCCCACAGCCCGGCAACAGGAATTGGTCTCTTTATCCACTGGCCACGCCCTCGCGTATGCATCCATACCTCCACTGCCACATGCCGCCCTTTCTACATTCTCCTGCTCCGTGTCCAGACACGAGGCCAAGGCCCCCTCTCCACAGTTTGCAACAGTCTGACACTCAAACACAGTCGGGTAGCTTCGCTATATGAGCTCCGGCGGTGGCGCGAACCTCGTAAAATATTCTCCGAATGGAAAACACAATGTGTAGCAACGTGCTGGATTACCTCAAACTAAGGTTACATTTAAAGTGTGGCTGACTGCTCCGGCTCACAGAAACATATGGGCGCACAGACGCACACACACTCACCAGTAATACAACGCAGAGCTACATTTAAATGGAACATGGGTTGAGAAAGTATGGAAACTGATTCTGAACGGGGGTGTTGGTGGACAAATAGTTCCTCCAAAGATTTAGGGAGTGGAAAAATGCTTTACACGTAATAAAAACACAATAGGTAGCCATAGAGCTTGCTGAGCTAATAGCGGGAAACACAGGATTTGTTGTGTGAGCTGGGACTAAGAGAGCTTAGCAGCTTTATAACGGCATGTTAAATGTCTATTAGGGTTGTTGCAGAGGTTAACACTCCCACACATTGTTCCAAGTAACAACTTTAATAATGAACCTAACTTTCCATCTGTGCGACAGGTTTTCCTCCAGAAACCCTCTTAGCCCAAATTCATCTCAGAAACGTTCATACGACTAAAATAATGCAACCCACTGAACGAGACAGCAGCCACGTCTGATCAAAAAGGACAACACGTCAACATCCATTAATGTGACGGCGCCGCAGACACATGGAGACCGACTGTCTTCCTCCTCCACCTCTTCCAGCCCGCCGTCTCCACATCCCTCCTGCTGTAAGAATTCCCAACCCTCTCTGCAGGTAGCCAAGCCAGCCAAGACCAGCAGAACATGTGTTTTCCTCCCCTGGTCGGGTCAGAGTGAGGTCGCTCATTCATTCCCAGTGATATAGCGGCACATCTCACCCTCTCGCATGCTTATCATGTGTCGCGCCCTCGCAACAGATGATGAATTCCTCCTCGGCCGATGGATAGATAGAGAAAGAGAGAGAAATGGAGGAAAAAATGGAGAGAGACCCCCCTCCGAAGCCTCCAGACGCATCTCGTCCCAGACAGTTTGCAACTCAATCAGTGACATGTGCGATTTTAAGAGGCGAGTTGTACATAATGGCTCTTGTTTTTCTTTCTTTCAGATGTTTGACCCGAGGATGGTTTTGAACTTTGACCACAAAGTTATGCATTTTCCTTAAAGGCTCAGTGGAACCTAAGGAAAATATTTTGGACACAATGTACACAGGATATTCATGTTTCAAAGAAAGTTTAGATTGCAATAACTTTGGGAAGTCTGTCTTTTAACCGTGCTGTGTCCACACGTTTGTTTTGTTCTTTCGATCATTCATAATATTGATGCAAGGAAAACTCAGGCAACCCAAATACAATATTGTTCCACAGCTGATCATGGGATGCTTATGAGCTTGTTCACCGGGGGGAGACGAAATTACATTTTAAGACTATGTTTGAGCAACTTTATTCAGCCATAAAACGCAGAGAGAAAGCAGGTGATATAGAGACTAGCAAAGTGTTTGCTCTTATCATTAATAAGATTGCATGTATTCTACACGGCAGCCTCACCACGTCCCCACGGCCCGTGCTCATGCCAGAGGCAGACACTCAGGGGGTGTAGTACTTACCAGAAGGACCAACGATGCTGGAAGGTATTTTGTCCAATTGCAGGTGCCCGACACACAAAGCAGGATTACACAATATATGGGTAATTTGGCTAATTAAATCCCAGAGCCCATTGAAATCTGGAACCTGGAATTAAATCAATTATTTGACACTCTCTTCTGGTTTCGGGGAGGAAAGTAATCGACCCCTGTACCTCTCTCCCTTATCTTCCCAAACAAGCTAAGGTGACTGTAAAACCCTAAAGGGACATAAAATAAATAAACAACAATAATAACACTTAGGTATCACGGGCTGTGCTTAATGTTTATCAGGTGTCGTGGCGGCCATGACACCGTGCTGAGTAAGGTTCTCTGCAGGAGGCTTCCTCTTGGCCCCGTCGCCAGCATGTGGGCACCGACTGGAGCTGAAGAGGCGAGACAAGAGATTAAGCTTTGTCTGTGCACCCTCCCTGCCTCAAACACAACAACCTCTCTGTGCCCTCACCCCACCCCCACCACACACACACACACACACACACACAACCTTCTCCCATTTTTTCTTATTACCGTAAGCATGAAGGGGGAAAAAAAGACAAAGTAGTACTTACTAATGGACTAAAAATGTCCCCAAATCCCGACCCTTTCACTCCCCAACGGCCAGAAAAAACACTCACCAAATCGGTTCTCGGTCGCACTGTTGAGGACTACATTTAGTCAATCATACAGTGCCCAATAAGGAATGGATTTTGGGACATCTTGTGAGACCGGGTGAAATGTTGAGCTAATGGGAAGAGAGTCGGTGGTTGAGTGAGGAAGCCAGGCAGAGTAGGTAGTTAAAGAGCAGAACAGTGCCTTAGGGGTACTCAGTGTATCCGGACTCACACTGGGAAAAGTGTATATATCAACTTAATAGCAGGTGTCTGATTGAACATGACTATGATTACAGTAAGTTGTTCCTTCTTTGGGCTCCTCTACTCTTCCTCCTCCTCTTCTTCTTCCTCCTCATCATACTCCCCCTCCCCGTTCCCTTCGGTTTTCCACCTCGCCATCCTCCCTCGCTTCTTTTCGAAGCGACAGGAAGACAGTACGGCGGCTATTATCATCGTCAACACTGCCTGATTGAATTATATTACAACAGCATAATGCAGTGCGGGCGCAGATCATTTATGATTCAGTTTTTACGAGGCATGTCGAAACAACCTGTATGTGCGGCAGAACTTCTTCCCTGCTGCCGGCTCGGGTTTTTTAACGGTAACTTTTATGCTCACTTTGAAACTGTGTTTTGACGGGATGGGATGTACAGGTTTATTCTTTGAGGGGATAAGATGTTCAGGCAATGCAGAGATATAACTGGAAAATATGAAGCAGTAGCCTAATGGTATTCTGAGAGAGAGAGAAAAAAGTGAATTAACAAGAAGAGGAATCCGACTCGTGGAAGATGTGGTGCCGCAGCCATTTAGCTGATAAGGCAGGGAAGGCCCTTCAGGTGTCTCCTGCTCCACTGCTGTGTAAATGAGCTCCAATTAAACAGGCAGCCCCTAGCTCCGGGTCTCCCCACAGCCCTCCCCAGCCTCCTCAGCCTCCTCCATTCCCTTAGCCTCCCCCAGCCCCTCGCTGCTCGCCGTAAGGCCCGACTCACCCCATGGCTCCTGCAGCTGCTCACTCACACCCACTCTCTGTTTTTCACTCACACTGCGTGACCCAAAGGCCTGCTTAACTTGTGTGCATGTGTGTGTGTGTGTGTGAGTGTGTGTGTGTGTGTGTGTTTTGTCGGTTGATGTGTGTGCTTCCTTATTGTTTGTCAGCCCCGCAGCATTTCAGCTTATTGTCAACTCTGGATAAGTGACAGCGTGGCGGAAATGCTGCATCCCAGTGTCTGGTTGATTTGTGTACATTGCAGTAATTGCTCTGAAGCCGGAAACTTATTCTCATTGTCGCTATTCAAACGTTTGAATGGATGAAATTAGAATACTCTAACTTTCTCCCCCCTCCCCGAGCCCTTATAACCTGCGTGTTCTCAACTGTTCAAAGTGTCTCTGCACACTGACCAAACACAGCGCTACCAGTTTGCAAACATTGTCTGATTCCTCAGAAGGAACTTTGCCGCGCGGCAACGGGGGTCTGAGAACAGCGGGTGATTTGGCCAATTAGATGAGGCGGTGATTTAGGTGGCCAGATTGGGAGAGTCACTGTTGGCTGCCGGCCAGGACTCTGGGGTTGCCACCCCTGAACCTCGGGAAGACGTGGGGAGAGGAGGGAATGACCGGCGATGACAAATAATCTTTACTAAAGATTAGCTTCTTGCTCGGAATAAAGACGATGGAGGAATAATCTGGTCGTTATTCAACATCTCGAACAATATTATTTCAAAAAATATCGCAGTTCCCAGAGCCCGAGGTGGCAGATTCAAATTACTCCGAAACGCAATGATATTAAATTCACGATGATGGGAACATTGTGAAATTCTGCTTATTTTTACAACACAAAGAATGATGTTTAGCTATTTTGCTTGACAAAGCAACAATTAACTGATTATCAAAACTGTTGGTGATCCTGTCCAACATACCGACCTGTCAACCAATCATTTCAGCACGACTGTGAATTTTGTTACGGCACACGACCGCAACTTGACTTGTTTTATCGTGGCGATGAAAATCCTGCCGGAGTTTTGTTTGACGCGCGCCGTTGTTTACGATGGACGGGTCAGAACTGCCAGTCGGACTCCAGCGTGTGTGAAACGGATCTCTCCTCGCCTCCCGCCGCACGAGGAAGGCACAATTACCTGTTCTTGTCGAGGCACACAGACCCTGTCAACAGCGCCTCGTGCATAATACATACCTGACATTCTGCTGACGTTACCTGCCACATGCAACCAGTCACACTGTAAAAGGTGTTTGTCTGCTCCCCTGCCACTCCAAATGCTAGATATTTAAAATTAATGGCTGTGATTAAGATACTTTAAAACCCGCAAATGGTATATTTAAATATTAAGTCACATGTAATTAAGCAGGGGGAAATATTCATTCCCGTTGTTAGGGCAATTATAACAATCTCCATCAAGGGATTTCTCAGCTTGACTTTTGTTCTGAGCATTAGTGATTAATATTATGGTTAATTGAAGTCATTTTATAGGACCTGTGGTATTTCTTATTCCCTGGCTTTAGGGAAAAGGACGCTGGACACAGCGGCCGGGTGTGGAGTCCTAACGACATGATTTTCCCCTCTGTGGTTTCGTCCTGTGAGCATATTTAACTGTGTGTAAGGGGGTCTCCCCCAGGTGGCTGAGGAGGTCAGTCTCCCCTGTGGGAGCCGGGGAATCAGCGGCCGGTCGGAGATGAGGGCTCAGTGGGGAAACGGCACTCGAGTTAGCAGCGTCTTCCTCCCATCACTCAGTGGAATGATGATGTGATGTCCACCTTGTTGGGGGATAACAGCCTTGTTATCAGACAATCCTAATGGAACTATCAGTAATTATGGCCTATTAACTGAGTAGCAGGGACATTTAAATATATTTTCCTTATTATTTTCTGGATGTGTGACCTCCACTGTGCAGAGTGTTGAGTGACCTTCTGAAAGTGGAACGTTTGTCAAATTGCATCTGATTTTTTTTTTACATCACTTCAACTTCTAGTTTGGAAGACATTGTGATGAGGAAATGTAAAGCCTCCGGGTAAAATGCTCTGAGAATAATGTGAGGTATAGCATCTTGTGTCTCGTAGTGGAACTGACCACATTTGCATATTCATCAATGAGGGAGAAGGAGTAGATGCTTTTAAAATTATTATTATTAATTATCATATTTTTTTATATTTGATAGACTCTTGAAAATGATGGATGGTCTTTAATATGACGATATATTAGATGTTGACAACATAATCCCACTTTCTTATTTCAGAAGAAAAGTTTGCCTCATGTGGCATCTCTGTCATAACTGTATAACTGCCGGTGCTGAGATTATATTTTAATGGCGATGTGCTTGAGTAAATCACATAATGTGGAGCAAAAGTAACCGAGCTGACGTTGTCAGTCAAACTGACAAATTGCTCGATTGGATTTCTCATCTGTTTATGCAACAACTTCTTTATTGTTTGCCATTTGCCAGAATTGACATTTCATTACTCAGAATCTGTTTACTTGATCATGTGATGATGTGCCTCGATTGCTCTCGCACAGAAAGCGTGCCGTCGAATGGGGGCCCTCTGGTAAAATGCTCAAATCAAGACATAATTGTCCCCCAAGCATTCAAGCCAGACAGTGCAACTCCATCTCCAAATCTGTCTCAGTGTAAGTAATACCGCTGCATACCGTCAAGAGTGACACGGGCCTCTTCTCCGTGGTGCCGTGACCCGTTTTAAAGATCATCGCCAGCCCATGAGCATCCACCCAGCAGTTGTCCTCCCTCTGAATGTTATTACAGAGGGAAGCAAGGTCAGATTGCAGAGATGATGATACATGGGAAGCACTTTTGAAATAAGAAAGTCCTCTTTTTTTATGCTGCCGCCGCGTCGCATATTGACCTTGGCATTTCTGACAATAGCATCCATCACGCACACATGAAACCTTTCCAACAGGCAACACTGGTCTGCTGAGCAGTCAAGTGAATCCGATTAAGGAATAACACTCGTAGATGGATGCCTGACGTCAAAGCAGCAGAGGGATCAACCTCCCGGTTCCTCGTGCATTCCACTTCCTCTGCACACCCCCTGCGCTGCTCGGCTGGGTTGTGTTTCTCTGATTTTGACACAAATGATTAACGGCCACGGTGTCACTGTGTTATTGATCGATACTGCAGCATTATGGCGTTAATTAATTTTGTGGGGCATTGAGAGGTGGTCGATTGAATGATCTGCCGGCCGCATCGGTTCACAAAAAGTCAAAGTTCTGTCTCATTAAATCAACCCCTCTGTAATTTGTATTTTTTTTTTTTTTGCGAAGCATTGTTTCTATTCCAAGTTATTACAATTTACTATAATCTGAAAAACCTGATTTTTTGTTCATGAAAAAGTGAAAATCTGTAAATTGATGAGCTTTCCAGCTCGTCCCTGCATGACATCCATGACCCATTCACTGCGCTGACCTTGTTTTTAAGTGTTTCATATGTCTGCTTTAAATTTTCCAGAACCATTAATGGTCTTATTTTTGTAAAAAACGAATATAAAAAGGATCTAACAAAGAAATGACTCATTTTATGGGGAACCCAAAGTACGATTCCAGGCTGAAGGTTGCTTTGCTCATTGGTTTAAAAAGCATAATAATATCCTGCAGCTCCTGTTTTAGAGCAACGATGACTGTGGACTCTCATCAAGCCTAACTTGATCGCTTTATTTATTTTGTTTAATTTAAGAACGCCATCTGTCTTTTTTTCTTCCTTTATAGACTAAGATCAAACCATGAATAGAAAACAGATATAGTTTCAGTTTTAATGAGAATTTGTTTAAGGAGATGCTATTAGAGCATTTTACTATCAACGCTGTTGTTCTTAGCAACATTCAGAATTCCCTCTGGTGCTTTTGGGGAACAATTTTTACTGATTATATAATAAGTGAGAACACATCCAGTTAATGCTCGAGTTTTAGAGAGAAATGCAGACTACAACACCGCCAGGGTGTGCAGAGTGCCAGCATGGAAAAAGACATTAACACAGTGCACATGTGGATGTGTGTGTGCATGTGTTTCAGAGAGAGGGCTGCACTGAAGTACTCAGCTGGGAGCATCCAGTCAGTGACCCCTGTCTTTCCAACTGTGTGGAGAGAACTCTTCAGTGTACATGCATCAGTGTGTGTGTGCGTACGTGTGCGTGTGTGTGTGTGTGAGGCGCAGAAAGAGAGAGACAAAGAGAGAGTGAGTTAGAAGTACAGCACAAAGAACAGAGGAGCTTTGTGCGGCGGTCGTCAAAATGCTGCAGCTCACCTCTTCCCGAGGAGAGGTCCTGAACCATGCTGACCTTTGCACTTTGCACTGACACCGACTCGCACAGGGCGAGGTGGCCGCCTCGCTGTATCTGTCTGGTCAAGCCGGGTTCAACAGACTCCGGAAGCCGTGAAGAGACAGCACACTCACTGTACGCATGCAGTTGTTCCTCATTTAACATTCAACACTGGCGCACTCAGCCAATAATGTGAAAAAATATAATGGGTCAGAGGATTTAAAAAAAAAGAAATATTGGAAATAAATTATGGTAAAATGTAAAAAAAAAAATCAAAGGATTAAACCTTGAATCAAATTAAATATTTTTTAAGCATCTCTGGTTATTGGCTTTCTGACATTTTGCCTTAAAAATAAAATCCCTTTAGATTTTTTTTTACAATAATTTCAACATAATTTAAAACTTGACTGAATATCTAGACATTTTCTATGAATAGAATATAGAAAAGTAGAGTGGTGAATTTGTAGAAATTAAAAAATATCCCAAAGAATGTGGAAACCATAAATCATGGGCCTTTCTGTGCGAAGTTGATAGTTTTCGGAGAAAGACTGCAATGAAAATAAAATGTCTCTAACAAACATTTGTCAAAAAAATCGAAAAGCGTTTTGGAATAAACATATAAATAATGTACATTATTTATTGAAAAATGTCTTTCCTCTCCGAAATTTAAAAAAATAAATATCTCATTTTTTCTTTAACCAGTCTCAGCGTGATGGTGTTTTCCACAATCAAGTTTTACGGTGTGCCAGCAGGACACCTTGTCCACAGGGACTCTCCGTAGAAAGAGGTCAGTACCAGGTGCTGCAGACCCTCTCATGTTATTACCACCAGGCTTTTCTGTCCCATTTTACCTTGCGCACACCCTCCCCCAAACCCGCAAGACAACAGGATGGCACCACAACAGCTGCACGTTCTGCAGCTTTGTCCATTTGCTGCAAATTTCATAGTCTTCATGGATTTATTTCCCCCCTTAGTTTCTCGAAATGGAGACCGCCGTGTAGCACGAAACATGGAGGACTCATTTTGTGGAGGCGACTCGCAGGCGTAGAGGCACAAAACTAAAATGGAGAGGGTGATTTCATTTTTTTGGGAGGGGAAGAGAAGGCGGTAGTGTAGAGTGTAGAGTTGCAATGCACTCCACGCCATTCTGCTGAAACATGGACTTGGAGCACCCTCTACCCATCACAAGTCAAAATGCAGGCCTGCCCCAGAGTCCTCCTCCCGTTACTTTGTCTGTAATTGTCTGGGAGCCAGGCCTTGCTCCTGCTCTCCAGAATTTTAACAGAAACCATGAGATGGGGAGCTTCTTTAAAAGCTTCATCAACTGTGACCAACCGCCGTCAGCAGTAACCCATGTTATACAGGCCGCGGTTATGACACCCTCAAAGGGCTGCCCCTGAGGAGGCAGGCGACAGGGAGGGGTGTACAAGGGGAACAGGGCCTCAGAAGTTTCCCACCTTCCCTTGAACCGCAGCCGCGAACCCTCGGCAGGAGGTGGACAGGGCCAGCTTTGAAAAATAACACCTTTGTGATCCCCAGTGTTTGGGGATGGCTCGTGGTATGCAGATGGCTCCGGAAACTCTCGCTATGGATGGATGGGACAGCCAAAGAGGGGGGAAACGAGAGCAGAGAAAGCTCTTTTTTTGTCCAAGTTGCAAGTTAATATCACATCTTAATATTATCTCACATCGCCAAGTTAATGTATTATTCTATTTTAAAAACGTAGTTTCGAATTCGGGCATACAGACTGAAAAAAAGACTTCATTATAGTATCAATAGTCCATGCCCAACAATGCTGTCAACGTGTGCAAACCCGATACTGAGTGCAAAGAAAGATGCTTCACGGTAACAACAACAGTTCCTTCTCATGCTGATATATGTGAGCTGCAATTAAGTTAATACGGAATAAAAGCCGCCATCAAAGTTTGCACGTGTCCTGCATGTGGCTAGCTAATGGGCGAGAGAGAGAGCAGGCGTAGGAAAGGGAAGCCAAAAGACATTTGTACAGGGGGGTATAAATTATTACAGGCCCGGCAACAGTGACAGCATTTTTCCACCGGTCCGGGATTAGAAAACACTGCGCTGAACTTTTCACCCCAGATACCGAAATCATTTTTATCTGCAGTTGACAGTCAGTAACCGGCACTTGACAGCAAGCTCACGAAGGGCTCGTGACACTTTCCTGCGGTCCTTCGCGAGATCCGGCCCTCGGCGAAGGGGCTGGTGTGTCGGGTTTTTCCTCGTCTTGGCTCTCACTGCGGAATAGAGCAGGTTTGATTTTTTCCCCACGTTATTCACGTCTTTCCCTCTTCTCGTCCGGTGGCCGGCTTGATTAATACATTAATCAAATGCTAATGTTAACGTCCTTTTTATCGAGCAAATAAGGGCCAATAATAAATATCACTTACAGAAATGAAGGATTTTATTAAAGCGAAAAAGGCACACCTAACTTAATATTCGTTGTCTTCTTCTAAACTTTGTTCACATGTCTCGGAAGGTTTTGTGATGATTGCGTTACAGTATCCTCATAACAACTCAGCGTACACAGTGTGTGTGAGTGCCAGTCTGGGACCTCGGTGCAGAAGACGGAGCCTGGTGAAGGCTTGTGTTGCCTCCAAACAGCTGTGGTGCCTCTTTTGTGTTATTTGGAGGGCCTGTTGCCCCTGCTCTATTCAGGGCTTTCACACCAGTCTCACTCACTTCTCACTCCCTGGGTTCCTCCTCACAGGTCATAAATTAAGCGGAGGGAGGGGAGGCTTGAGATCAGAGAAAAAGATCAGTCAGGACCTCATTTCGGTTTCGCTTTTTTAATCACGCGTTCTGCGATATGACGGTGCCGAAAGAGTCAAAGTTGCACACGCGACACTAAGATAGGGAACCTGCTGCTTTGAGAGCAACTATCTGATGCAGGGACCGTGGATTCAGTGAAGACAGAGGATTTGGGGATTTATCCACTTGGGGCCACACGGCTGTTGACACTATACGCTATTTTAATGAGTGTTGTGGCGTAGTGGTTAATGTGGCCACAGCTCAGAGGTGTTGCTAGGCTGTTCATGCGCTCGTGTATGTGTGTGTGTGTGTGTGTGTGCATGAGAAGTTGGTGAGGCTATGGGGGGTCACAATATGGTTACGGTGACAAGCAACGGAATAACTCAAACCGCCTCTGCTGTCAAAACAAAGAATAGGCTACTTGAAGTGAATGAGGCTGGCAGAGACACACTTTAACTGGAGGAAGCTTTTGAGGCCGCGACTTTTATTTTCCTTCATGGGTCGACTGGACTCCACGATTCAGAATTTCCTCTTTATTTTTTCTTTTAAAAATGCATCATGATGGACATATTGTATTCAGTATGGTCCACATGCTCAAGCCAGCAGTGCATACTGTGACAATAACTTAATGACGTGAATAGGAGAAATATTGCACAGTTCAGTCGCTGTATTGCGAGTCATTATCCCTTTGTGAAAAAGAAAGATCAGAATTATGAAATATCATGCGACACATGTGGGACCTATTCAGCGGTATCACAAAACTTCCATTGAAAAAACGGTTAAATGGCTTTGCATGAGGCTGTGTACAGAACCATATGGACGCCTCCACAACTCCTCATTTCATACATGTTTCTTTTGACATCAATAATGCCTCGGCATCCAGTGGCGTTTGGAACACATCCAAAACAATTATAAAGTTGCCGTGGAAACTGAGGTCCTGTGCCAGGGTGAGGCATACTGTCTCTGCTCAGATAACCGCATGGAAAGTCACAGCAAACAAAGCACTTGTCAGGGGTGCAGAAACGGGAGAAATAAAAAGGGGGAGGGAGGTGAGGGATGGGCAGAGGTGAAGAGACAGAGACGGAATAACAAAAGCGATGAATGTGGCAAAATTGGACATCCACAGATGATGAAAGCGTGCACAATGGATTTGTGTTTTTTGAGTGTGTGGGGGTGTGAATTACAGGCAAATTGTATTCGAAAAACCCTCGTGACAGGACATTTGAAGGACCTACTTTTCTAACATCACTATAAAAAAGTCAGATTGAGGCTGAGAAGCAGTGTTTTGTTGAGCTTCTGCTAAGGGTTAAATTTGGCCAAGTACAGTACAACTGTGCATGCTTGTTTGTACATAAATAAATATTATCGTGGCAAACTAACACACAACCCCTCAGTGACACATGCAATTGTGTGTGTAGAACATTGAGACCGGTGTAATGTATTGTAACCTTATGCTAACCTAATGAACAAGAGGATGAAAGCGGTGTAATGGAGGCATTTTTACATTCATCTTTAGGCTCCTCATTATGCGCCGCATATGACAACCTCGTTAGGAGTGCACGAAAGATTACCCATGCGAGTAAAGAGCACCACCTTAACGCCCCCCCTCCCAACACCCCTAAAAAAAAACACACACACACACGCACAAGCACACAGAAAAATGGTAAAACAGGTAGTAATATAGAGAGCAGAGACTGTACAATTGGTGCACACACACACACACACACACACACACACACACACACACACACACACACACACACACAAACCCCTGGTGGGAGTAACTGGGCTCTTGGAGTCGGAAAGACAATCTGACTGCAGCTTTCAAAGACCCCTGACTGTCCGGTCTGTTTATTCAGATGGGAGCACAGAACGCCACCATTTCAAAGTCGTTGCAATACTTTGTTTTGATCTCACTGATGAAGAACATGCGGTTCGGGGTTCTGGTTGGGAAGTTGGGGGTGAAAAAAAGGGCCTTTGTTGCAGTGTATTTAAAGCTTAATTAAAGATGTAAACCTAAAAAGTAAAAAATGTCTATCTGTCCAGAAGGAAACTACGTATTATTAATTCCTTGCAGCTATGTGAGGTGACTGTAAGCAATTACAGTAACAAGAATCAATTAAAACCTGTTTAGTTTGCGCCTGAAGTGTCAGCAGATCTGTGTGAGAGTCATCGTTTGTTCTCATTAGGGTTTCTTGGAGAAATCAGTAGCGCTTGAGGAAATCAGGTAATTTGTATTCGCAAATAAGGATACTCGGCCAAACAACGTTGTGCCATTTGTAACAGGTTAGTAAGTGTATCTGCGTGTGTTCTGTGTGTATCGCTGTGTGTGCGTGTGGTTGTCTATTCGGGACTATTTTTTCTCACAATGAAAAGGCAACGTCTGCATTAGTCTTGGTAATGGACATGAGGCCGAGCATCATTAGCTCAACACTGCTCTCCAGTGGATATACGGTATAATAACCCACGCAGGCTGTTCAAGGGCGCATCACTTGTGTGGGATGAGGATTATAAAAAGTTTGCTTAAGAACATTTTCAAACCACCAATGTTCCTTTTTCGGATATTGTGTGATGCAGTTTATGGTTGTGGAAATTATTTTGACAATAAGATTGCTTCATGTTTTTGACGTCAATCTTGCTACTTCAGCAAAACTATAGTGTCTCTCATAACATGCAATTAGCTAGAAGACAATAGATACAACCAAAATATTTGACATCCAAACATTTGAATATAATATAAATAAGAAGCACAGTGCCATTCTTGGAGGATTGCATTCCTTCAGTGTTTATGTATGTATATTATGTCTGCACATATTCCATATGTTCTGTGCGCTTTTTATGTAGTATATGTGATGTTGTTGATTTGTGTCAACTCTTAACATTAGATACACACATGACACTTTAATAACAGTTTAATTAATTTGTTAGTATATTCCATTGTATATTCTTTTTTCTTCAACTTATTACGTTTCACACTGTTTATTGTTCGGCACCACACACCAAAGCAGCGTGTGCACTCACTAAAACTAAGAAAAGAGATCACATGACTCCTGTCTGCTCTGCACTGGCTCCCTGTAAAATCAAGAATCACTTTTAAAACTATTCTCCTAACCTACAAAACCTTGATAGGTGATCTTCAGGGGCCTGTAGTACCATGGTGCCCCACTAGAGAGCTGCACTAAAAAATGTGGTTACTCATAGAGTCTTGAACAGTAGGATGGGAGTCTTCAGTTATCAACCTCCTCTTTTATGAAACCAGCTTCCACTTTCAGTCTAGGAGGCAGACACAGTCACCTCATGTAGAGTAGACTGAAGACGTTCCTCTTTAATAGCGCTTATTAGAGCTAACATATGCTGCTATAGGCTTATAGGCTGCTGGGGGACCTTTCAGGATACACTGAGCACCTATAGCTCCTCTTCTCTTGCTTCTTGTGGACACATTTTCATCTCTCCATCGCACATTGCTAACTCTGCTTTCTCCCCGGAGTCTTTGTGACTTTACGTCTAGGGCCCATTTGACCTGCATGGCTGTGTCTGATGCCGTGGCCCTGATGTAAAGCACTCTTAGGAACATTCGTAATTTGTGATACTGGGCTACATAAAATAAACTGAATTGACTTGAAAAGCCAAAGTCCTTGTATGTGCAAATGCAAGTCATATATGTATCCTTATAGTCTTGTTATCTATGGTCACATTTCTTCAACAGAGATATTCATAAATAGTACTTGTAATTACACTGTGTGTGTATAAAGACTAAATACTATCACACGGCCGATGGATTTCACCATCCATTCTGTCCATTCCGTGGCCATAATTTATTCTTTTTCGGTGTGTGTGTGTGTGTGTGGGGGGGGGGGGGGGGAATCATCTTTAAAATCATATTTAAAAGAATATGTCAGTCCTAGTCACAATGTCAACATCCTCGCTCAGGTAAACATGTCGGCCCCTTCCTGGCTCTGAGAAGTTTCCTAAATCATTCTTAAGCTCCTTGCTAAAACATCTTAGGCAAAGTAATTTTATGAGAGTATTCTTGCTTTGTGAATGTAGCCCCTGTTCCAGCGTATTCTTTGGTAAGGAATGAAGAATGTCAGTCACTTTATTATGTATTTATTTATATGCATTTTCAAAGATACAAAAATAAGTCACACAATGACAATTATCACAATCATGTAGATGTTGAGGTTCGTAACAAACGTTTTTGTAAATGTGTACTTAACGACATCCCACTGTAGTGTTCATGTAATAATATCAGAACATGTGCTGTCATTGTGATACATTGTATGTATTATGCTTGCTTGTGTGACATCTAGAGGAGGGAAAACTAAAATGTATAAATGTATCAATACTGTAAATAGTTTTGAAACACGACCAATAATCAGCTTGTGGTGTGCTTATTAATGTTATTACAGTTATACAAATGTAGTGTAAAAATAACAAACCGTTGTAATGTGTATTTTCTTATATTATACAGACTATTAAATACAATTAATAGTCCCTTAATGACAATCTGGTGTGTTCTATTATATTTGGTTCTAGTTTCCTGCAGACCCCTTTTCTACACTACCGCTTTGCCATTGGCGCATGACAAAAGGGAAGTGCGATGACGTCAACCAATGAGATTATAGCTTTATTCCGTGGGTTTGGTTCCGGAGTGGCCTGCTATTATTTTGAGTAGTAGGACAAATCTCGGTGAGTAATTCTGATCGCGATCAAACACCTGTTTGTTTAGTAACATAAACCGAGCGGCCTGCTGCCGGCACTGCGTCGCTGCGAACGACTCGCCATCTCCCTTGGGTGAAGAAGGGGAGGCGGATCACGGGCGCGCGCGCTCTCTCTTTATAGCCCACGAAACGTTCACAGGGTGTAAACGCCACACTGTTGTGAGCATGGTCCGCTGCAGAGATCCAACGGAGCGGACCACATGTTGCACACGAGCGGTGCTGCTCGTGTTGGCTTCGTAGGCCTGTTGTTGTTGTTGTTGTTGTTTACGTGTAAACAAAACGGAGTAAGCTCTCTCCTGGTGGTCTTCCCGTCAGACCACCCCCCCCCCCCCCCAGACACAACCAGGATTATCTGTCTCCCCCCCTTCCTCCTCCTCCTCCTCCTGCTTCCCTACATGTTTACACCCCAGCAAGGCCATGAACATGATAGTAGAGGATCTTGTTACTTGTAAAATGCACGCACACGGACAAGTGCATGCATACACGCGCATAGAGAAGAACATATTAGCCGCTGCTGCGGCTCGTGTGTTTAGTGGAGTATCACCCAAAGAGCCACCAGATGGCGCTGTAGCTCACTAATCATTCCTTTCCTCAACGTAGCTCCTCCCAGGCTGACGTCATGGATATGTATGCCGTGCCCAACCCCGAAATACCAGAATGTCCACCAGGGTTAGAGTACCTGACTCAGGTAAGAATAACTTAATTTGAGTCTTTGTTACCTTCACATTGAAAATGCAGAAGGTAATGTTTTGGCCGGCGTGTATTTATTTGTGAATATGTCCATCCGTTTGTCCGTTTGTCCGTTATTCGTCTAAATCAGACAAAACTGAGCCGATTCTTATGAAACTTGGTGGGATGATTGGTCATGACCCAAGGAACAATCGATTAGTTTTTGGGAGTGATTGGGTCAAAGGTCAAGGTCACGAAAAGATGAAAACGAAAATTTGCGATATCTCGGTTAATTGGCATCCGATTTGCGTGAAACTAGTGCCAAATTGTTCATAATTCAATCTTGTGATATGCGAAGGTATGCGCTCTACCGACTGCCCATTCTAGTTTTCTTTATGTTAGTGCCCTTTAGTCCAGTGGCCCATGACCTCCATAATGTTGTTTCCTTTTTTCCTTCATCAAGAGCAGAGGAAACAAGCAAGTATCACTAACTCCTTCATTCCCTCGTTGCATCAAGCTTAGGACACAATATCAGCAAAGTCCAGTGTCAGTAGAAGCTCAATGTGGCGTCCATGACCCCCTTCATGAAATGTATTTATTAAAAAACATATTTTACACCCTAAATCTGATGATATGGATATTGTAATATATAGAGATGGGCCTTTTTCTTCTGTAAAGTCATTATAACGTGTCACTGTAAGAAAAGCACAGGTGTTATTAATGAAGGAAGCTGCTTCAGTTGCTACTTGCTCACAATAGATCAGAGCCATCTTGAATGTTATCAATAACAACTGTTCTTTTGCTACTATGACAGGTGAAATGGTCTCATGTAAACAACATATCTGAAACCCAGGCAGTGGGCCTCTACTGCAATTCCTCTGTTGGAGTTGTTATACACATTAGTGGTGCGTTAATAAGTACATAACAATGTCCATTAAGAGAAAGGAGAACAAATCTAATGGAGGAAACCTCTGCTCTAACGTTCTCGGCCCTCCCTTCCTGCTACACCCACTCAGCTGCTGCATTTAACAGGCATACATGCATTACATTACATTACATGTCATTTAGCAGACACTTTTATCCAAAGCGACTTACAATAAGTGCATTTCAACCTAGAGTACAAACTAAGAACAACAAGAATACAGAAAGTAACATTTCCTCAACATAGTCAAACTACAAAAGTACCATAATAAGAGCTATGTACATGCAAACAGTTGAATCCAGTCTATGTGGTTTCTTGTTTTCTAGGTGGATCAGCTGCTCATCAAACAGAAAGTCGAGCTTGTTGAAGGTAGAGTGTGTAAACATGTTGTGACCTCTGCAAAAATACTCGATTCACGCTGCCAGTTGATGAGCTTAGCATGGGTCTGGATAGCAATGACTTCTTTATCTTGTATTGTTCGTCCACTCAGCCCTCGTCGGTTTTGAAAGCAACAACAAATACGAGGTCCGCAACAGCTTGGGTCAGAACGTGTTCTACGCCGTCGAGGAGAACGACTGTCTGAGCCGGCAGTGCTGCGGCCCCATGCGCTCCTTCAACATCCACGTCCTCGACAATTTTGGACAGGAGGTGATCACCGTCACCAGGCCGCTCAAGTGTAGTTCATGCTGCTTCCCCTGTTGTCTACAAGAGGTGGGTGAGACCGGAGGTCTCCGGGGAGCCACGGCGGTCCGGGTGTTATTTTTCTTCATCATATCCATCCTTGTTTACACTTGGTCCCGTCTGGTTTTCACACTCTGTTCCGATCCCCCGCTCAGCTGGAGGTGCAGTCTCCGCCCGGTAACACCGTGGGGTTCGTCAAACAACAGTGGCACCCATTCTCCCCCAAATTCATCGTCTCCAACGAACACTCCGAGCCTGTGCTGAAGATCAACGGGCCCTTCTGTGGATGGAGCTGCCTACCAGATGTTGACTTTGAGGTGGGTTTATCTAAACACAGAAAACCATTACATTTGTGAAAACAGGACACGGTAACATTCTGGCCCTCGGGACATTTTTTATTTTCTATTTTTTTTGCAAAGGGATCCTCCTCGTGCTCCGAAGCAGGAAATATGTTTCCAATCAGAGCGGGCGGCAGCTTGGATGAAGCCGACGCACGGGGCACGCTCATGTGTGGCACAGTGTGGCCATTGTTGCACGGCTCAGCTGGTTTTATTAGATTGAGCAGTCAAGGGGATTTGGGTCATTGATACAGACCTTTTACTAGACCCAGAAGAGGGTAACTGAAGCATGATATTACCATCCTGGTTCTTCGCTTGAACATTGAAGTTCCTGTGGCAGAGGGTAAACAGGGATGGGATTACGAATTGTTCCATGTTTTCCCTCCAATAAAACCAAACGGGTTTAGGGATTGATCTCCATCCTTATCATGCAACACGTGTATCCATTGTGTCCTCTCTTGTGACTCTTTCTGCAGATTCTCACGATGGATGAAGTCAGTAAGATTGGGAAAATCAGTAAGCAGTGGACGGGGCTTCTCCGGGAAATGTTCACAGACTCGGACAACTTTGGGATCCAGTTCCCCATGGATCTGGATGTGAAAATGAAGGCTGTGATGATCGGCGCATGTTTTCTCATTGTGAGTGAAATAACATCAACAAAGGTTTAATTCATCGTCAAGCCAATTTTGTTATCCGATACTCTTCAGCAATAGAAGAGTAGCCATTGCCAAAAACGGGTCTGTTTCCAATGCAGTAGCCTCACATGACCTAACTTTCCTTGGGGATGATGTCTTCCAGTGCATTGCTAGTCGGAGCTTAGCATACCTACCACTTAACGCACCGCTTGCTGAAGCCGACATTTTGTGGGTCAATGTAACTTGAAACCATCACAAACGCTACAAATGCAAAACAAACTTGTCAGAGCAACTCTCTGGAGCATCAGGACCCACATTGGCTAAAATGCTCCTTGGCTCAATTCTCGGGATGTTTTCATAATTAATTTGGCAGTGACCAGAGATCAGTGAATTAATCATACCCCCTCAGAGCTATCTTAACTTCATGTAGGTACATTGGTGTCAATCACAATACTTTAGCTTTGCCATTAACCCTTTATTTCTGATGTTTCTCTCCACAGGATTTCATGTTCTTTGAGACTCCTAACTAGGGGCCAAACAAGAAGTCCATGTGAACGTCCAAACATTCCTGGAAGAACAAGGCCACAAAGCCGTGATAATCAAATGCCCTAGCATAGAACAACCTTCAAACGGTACCCAGTTACCGAAATGCTCAAATGTTGCATGAAAAAATGAGACGGAAGGTTTGTTTTAGTCTTAGTTGCTCAGGTTGGCGGTAAACACGCGTAACTGGGCTGTGAATGCACCATGCGGTGTTGTTCAACAATGCTTGTGAGGAGGTTTTGATTTGTGTTTACATTATGCTCGCTAAGCCCACCTGGGACCCAGATCCCAGAAGCTTTTGTTACTACTTTCAAGAAAAAGACTTGAATAATAGGATAACATCCACATACAAGTACATGAAAAGGGAAAACTATCGCAGACAAGTGCTGTTATACAGTTTGTCAAAGAACCAAATAGCACTTGTGTAATTTGATCATATTAATAGTCAACATGTTAATTTATATAAAACACTATGCTTGTAGCTGTGTTGTGTGTGAACAAAAACAATTGTGTAATGTAGTATCTTCTAGTTCAGAGATTTAGAACCCATATTTATTTATTTATATTTTAGTATGTTGAACAATTTGTCTACATACACTAATGCGTGTGCGCTTGTGTGCATGTGCACTGCTCTGTGTGCTATTTGAGCGTACTTGTGCCTCCTAACTGACACATGGACTAACTAGGACTACCATAGTATTTTTCAATGGATTGGTCATGGCTTGATGTGTCCCAGTATTGTCCACAAGAGGGAGCTAGCTTTTCATTTTATAATAACTCGGAGAACTCCCTGCTTATGCCATCGCTTTTAATTGAATTACTTGTTTCTAATAACATTGTATGTCTCTGAAAAAACTCAGGTTGAAATGCATGCAACTGTATTACAGTGATGCTTCTGCTTACTCCGGCACCTGATACTAACAGGTCATCTTTCGGAGGAGATGTTGTACAATTAAATCATCCAGATATAATGACGTCTTTTACCATTGCTGGTATATGGACTTTAGTGTGGATCGTTCTCACTGTTGGTTCTGCTGCTGGTCCCACAGCTCTACACGTGTCAAAAGTCAAATTTAAAATTTAAAAAAAGGATTTGGTGTTTGGGGCCATTAGTCGGATTAGGGATGGTAAAAGTAAAATATTGTAGCGAAGACATTATCTATGTGCTACATCAACATCAAAGCCGTAAAGAGCTCTTTTGTAGAGTCATGAAAAACACCCATCTAAAGTTATTTTCTAAGAGATATTTAGTGTTAAAAGTTTTAACGGATTTTATTTTTGTAAAAAGAAAATATGATAATAAACTAGCATAAGAGAATAGCTAATATTCCCAGTGTAGACTTCACTTTTTATGTCACAATGTTTAATTCTTTTGGACTGTTTTAACAACTTGATTTTGAGACTAAATACATATTTAAATATTTAAGAATGGATGGATGTGTTTTGTTTTTTTGCAGTCTGCTGTTTGCATGGCTTAAGTTGTTGGCGTTCAACTCTAAATCTGAATTATATTCTCTTCCTTAAGATTACCTTGATCATTTGGTTGAATGTATTATACTATGCTGGTGCCACGTCCTCTGAAGGCTCTTTGATCATGTTTAAAAGACTAAAATGAAAGTCAGAATGTGATATATATGGTTCATCTATTCCCAGTCCCACTATGTATTTATTAAAATAACCATCCTTTTGCACTAATGCTGTGAATTACTTTCAGTCATGCAATGAATGCAAACAAACTATGTGAGCTTAGCTTAAATTGTGCAAATACTCCATTGACACACTTCAGTTAAAAAAAAAATATATATGTATATATATATATATATATATATATATATATATATATGTATATTGTGATGTGTGCGGCTCTTTTGGTTTTTGATTCTTTAATCACCAAATCCATTCCTCCTCATGAACCACTGACCCTCTAAAGACATTTACATCAGTAGCTACTCTAGGGGCCTTCAGGCCTTGAATACAGGTACAATGTCCAGACCTTGATAACGGTCATGTAAAACCACTCAACCTTGCTCAGTAATTAATTCACCAGCTGCTGTGATTGCCACCTTCACCTTTTCTAAGTAACATTCCTGAACGTAATTATTTATTTTTTTGCTGCAAAATTCCAGCCTGCCGAGTACAGATGTCCTTGAAGGAGAAGATGAGAAAGGAAAAGATTGCATGTTCTGTTCTCACTTTCCATGTAAGCCATTCATTCGCCCGATGCTGTTAACAGCGGGTGTAGTAACAAATATAATTCATAATTTAAAAAAAGAAAGCTTTAATAGATTATTTTAATCACACGTCAATGAAAAGAGCTACTTGAGCAAGGCTTGAATAGAGGGCTGCGTCATGCATGGTGCAGTTTGGAGCAGCTCATACATACACTGCTCCTGTTCAACAATAGCACATTTGATTAATTGAAGATTAGAAAACAATCACTCTCGTGTAAGCATTCATTCACATGTCGGTGTGTCTGATGACATTGAGTAATCACTCTTATAATATAAAAAAGTTAGGAGTACGGTCTAAACCTGCTCTTCATGAAAAGTCATGTGATAACCACTGTTTTCTGTTTTAATACAAATTGATTTGACTGCAAATGATTTTAAGACCACATACACTTTGCACTCGCAGAGAATGTATGTGAGTCATGGCAAAGCCCTCTTTGGTGATGACAGTTTTCATCCATTGCTTTGCATGACGTTCTGGAAGGTATGAAGCGGCACTGCTGTGGGTGTTAGCGTTAATTAAGCTGTGGTTGGAAAACAATGATAAGTGTGTAGGCATGTTCATCGAAGGCCAGAGGGGACCTGGGCAGGGATGATTTCCTTTTTCCATTTTCCGGTAATCATGGGATAAGCTTTAGTCCTGCTAGCGGCATGTCCGCCTCATTGGTCTATGCAGACGTAAATGTGTCGGCAACTATTGGTGGACTATCCTGACATCTGGTACAGATATGCTCGAGGATGAATCCTAATAAATAATAGTCTTCTCCAACGAATAGGTCAAAGTTAGTATCCTGAGAAATAGCTCAACATCTGCTAGATGGATTGGCACATTTAATACAAACAGTCATGGTTCCCCGAGGATGACGTCAATGGGACTTGCTCAAGGTTGTGGTTGTCACGACAACTATTGGATAGAATTTCATGAAATTTGATAGAAACGTTTATGTTCCCCACAGGATGAACCAGACACCGTTGGTAATCCCTTTAAGTCTATTCTCTCATTAGGTCCAATTTCTTATTTGTGCAATAAATTCATTTATGACCAAATACCTGCGAAACTAATGGCATCCCAATCAGCCTCAGCTGTACTCTATGTTTGGTAGTACCAGCAAATGCTGGATTATTTTGAGCTATACAACTTTAAACAGCTGTATTTCATATGTATTTGACATACGTTTTGTCTTTTAAAACGTGTTATCTCCCACCCCTACCTTGCCGTCATGGGACCTCATCGCCATCTTGGCAAATGAATGTGTGCGGTATGAAGTGGATGTAGTCGGTGCCACTGACTCCTCATCGGCTACAGAGATGTGCTCCCGGCGGACAGCCACAATACATTCGTTCACATGCTTCACATCCCTACACCCATCCAAATCCCATGTTTATTTTTCATGGCGTTGCATATCCTCAGCAGCTGTCTTACCCACACTGCACGTTGGCTGAGCCTATACCACTCAACTTTCTATATCGACTGTAACATAAAGGTACTTTTTGGCCGAGCTTTCTGTTTCCTCAGTTGCAGATTTGATGCTTGCTGGTACCATAAAATGTGATCTATCACCCTTGCACTGATAATGCTGCGAGGGGAACTTTGCAGACTAAAAGTTAGTGCAGGAACAGCTGCGTTTGGAAAAGATTAATGTATAACTACTCAGTGTGTCCTCATTCTTGGATAGACTGTGGTCTCTACATCCTTAGGAATTACCCTCTCTCGGGTATTCTGTCAGAGGATGAGCATTTGGACAGATTATAAAACATTTTTGGTATGAATTAAAACAAGTAGACACACTAGTAAATGTCTTGTCAAATGGCCGAAGATGTTGGTTACACTGGGTTCTAGGCTTCACAGGGTTCTAATAAACAACACGGCCAACAACAGGCTTTGCTTCGATGATTTTTACAAGTAATCCAAGAAGCAACTCGCCCGCCTGTTGGCTTAATCTGTTTACCCTCATGCAGAAGCTGTGGGCTGAGTTTCTTCTGTCGTTTGTTTAATACAGACTTCTCTGGATTGAATTACTGTGCGCGCACATCTTTGTTAAGAATGTAAATGACATTGTGAAGATGGATTGGGACTGTTTTATAAATAATTGAGTCCTGTAAGGTCTGTGATAACTTTGTGGAAAATGTGTTAAAACTCTGTTACGAGTCAACGAGGAAGAACACGTATTCTGCTCTGATTACTTCTGGAGCCCAACACACCCCTACAAATAGAGAGTGCAGTTTGCTCACTACAGACAGCACACAGGATCTGGAATTTCTGGTGCTTTCGACCCAACGTGTCAAACAAACGCCCGGGGCAAACATATGTGCAAACGCAGCCAAGGAAAACACCGTATGCACACAATCGGGGGGGAAAGCGAGCAGACGTGATATATAAAATGGGGGATGGGGTTATTTACTTTAACAGGAGCATTCCTGAGAAGAATCACAGACTGGAGACATGTTGGACCTCGCCACGCTCCTTAAAGTGTCTGGAAGCATACGACTGCTGAGGAATAAAAGTAGTTTATTTGTTTTTACCTATAAAAGATGCTAGTGCTAACAGTATGTGGGACACGGGACACCAATCCAAGTCTACACTATCAAAGTCCTAAATGTTGTGTATCTTACTCCCTGTGACTTCTGGGGGAAATAAAGATATCACCCATGCTGAATTTAAATAAAACCGTCGTCCAGGCAGCCATTACGTTTTCTCTAAACTGTATTTGGCATCGCAAATTACTAATGTGCAAAACATATTTTTAAAGTTACGGTGGTACTGGAAGGATATCATTAATGCAAGGTTGAATCCTCTTCTCCTTGACCTACTTCTGGTCTGGTTCCTTCCAAGCCTGGTGGTTTCAACATGGCTGCCTAATGATGGCATTCAAGTGAAGGCCATGCAGCTAAAGAGATCGCTGTGAGTAGTTTTCAAGTAACACGGCTCCCCAGCCCCAGCCTCTGCAGTAGAAATGCAAACATATAGGACTGAAAATCGCACAGTTTGATAGGTGCAAACACATATTCATCTGTGAATGAAATATCATGAGCCGCTTAAATCTTTACAGTAAAGTCTGGCTTGTGGTCTGAGCCAGTAGAAGGCAGACCTCCCATGATCCTCTTTCCCCGTCTGTGGCCAGACTAGTCTGACAGTAAAATGTACTTGCTGTGCTTGTTAAAGTTTTAGATTAAATGTAGTGTTGATGAAACCCCTTCTGAGCAATATACCACACCCTGAGCCCAGGGATGCCCCGTGGCCTCATACGTGGGCCCAACGAGACAGAACTGAGCCAGGCACGACGTGGAGATAAATACCCGGGAAGATGAGCGGGTGAGGGAAAGGAGTGCTACCCACTCCATTGATCTGGAGCAGCAATTAAACTTTCTGCTGAGTGATCAAAGCATTCGGGATGAAAATAAAACCCATTCTTTAACAATCATTGTGCAATTGTGGGTTCCTAAGCAAGGTTTAGGGGATCACGTGTCTAGGATATGTGGCTCACCAGTGCAAAACCATACAGTTGCACCACCAAAAGAGGGTAAGAAATAGAGTTGAAAATAGAGTGAAGTCCAAGGTGTGTCCTAACCACTGACCGTTGTGCGGTTTTGGTTTAGATAGCAGCGAAAGTAGTACACTGACAGAGATGAAAGGGTCAACATGTCCCTTAGATTATACGCCCGTCATTATTGATGGTAGTCCTATCGAAAAAGGATGAATGAATGGAGGAATAATTGCTGTTTTATTTTCCCATGTGTTCTTTTTATTATGAGTTATCTTTTTCTTCATATGAATTTCCAGTTCAATCGCTGGGCATCTCCTTCATCGTGTGCCTCCCTGATGAATCATCTCCTTCTTCTTCTGGCTTGATTAAATGTAAACGGCGCCTGTGAACCCACCGTCTCCAAAACAGAGCTGGAAATAGAGGATGGTCTGCTGGTGTCACTGGGCTGAAACACTGTTTAGTCTTTTACTAATGTGGGTTTTTATTTGGCACTGAAAATAAGCCATAATTAAAAAAGCAGACTACAGAGCACGCCACCTGTGCGGTAAGAAAGTTCCAAACAGTCTGTTCTTCGTTTCAAAATTTGATAAACAGTGTTATTCAGCTGTAGTTCATGTGCGCTGTAGTCCAAAGTCTGCTGGCTTCCACAGTTACCCAGGCTGATATGGTGTGGGGATAATTATGTTCCGGTATCCTGATGGGTTTTTGGGTTTCTACTCCGGCTTCACCCACCACAGCAGTCTCCCCGTCTCTGTATTTGGTATGTGCCTATTTAGTGTAATTAAATGTAATTTTCCTCACCCACACCACATGCATCTCAATTTAAAATGTGGCATCAGTGCCACTGCCTTCACCATGAGCTCTTAAAACGTGTCCCACCCATGATTTGTAAAATCATGATTTTACAATGCCCTTGTGGTTCAAGTCAGTTAAAGCATTTCACATATGTAGGTTAAGGCATCTGATGGGGTATTAAAACACTCATATAACCTCTGGAAATGTCCTCATAGTGTAATGAAATCCAAAGGACATTTCACTGGCCTTTTAAAATGTACGCTGGGTGTTCAGATATTAAGCCAGGGAATTGAAGCAACAGCTTTTTCACCAACGGTACGCTGCCAAGATGCAGGATGAGGTTTTGTTCCACAAACCCTGATATTATCTACTGCAGAGAGTCACCTCACCAAAACACAGGGACACAGTCACAGTCCGATAATTGACACTCAGGCGTTATAAAACATTCTTTAAGGCTTATATTCACTGCACACAAATAGCTTTTATACCTTTTCAAATCTTTATGAGCTTCACAATAGGTAAGAATACCGTTTTTGTTTGAAGTTCGACAGTAGATTCAAAGTGGTAGTTTCATTATGACACACTCATTTTCCAGAAAGCGCTCACTTGAATGCCAATTGTATGCCGAGATGCATTACCAAAAGAATAGTTGAAGTCCAAGTGGAGTATGTTGTGTTCTCTGGCACCGCTCTACCCCTCTGGAAAGAAATTATTTAGCTCATAAAAAGAAACACTGGCTTCTCCTCCATCTGCATTTGAACCCAGAGAGTAAAACAATCAGTCAGTCAGCGCAACTTTGCAAAGTGCTTGCCAGGCAGGAATGGTTTGTGTAGGGCTGCTACTCCTCATAAAGAACAAGACACAAACAAGACAAAGCTGTAGTTTAAAGGTCATCTGACACAAATACAAACCCATGGTTGATGGAAGTTGAATTTAATGTTTGTTTGTTGTTGTCCTCTTCCTTTCTCACTCTTCCACTCACTCTTACATCTAAAATAAACTTCTTCTTTTATTGGTTCAATGCCAGAAATAAAGTTTGTGGTTACTACAAACTTTAAAGATCTTAAGGTTTAATATGACAAACAATACGTCAGTAAAGACCGACTGGCTTCAACGTGGCTTGAATGAGGCAAGTGCCAACAAGAGGCTCAATATGAATGGCATTACATTGAACACTAGTTCACCTCCAACATTAGCTTATAGAGGTGAAGTGAAGACATGAAGGAGTTTGCTTTTAGGCTGAAGTTAGCTTTTTACTCTGACACATGGCATCCTCACTTTTAAAATCATAGAAGTGGTGTCGGTGTGTGTGAGGTTAACTTTTTGGACCACACATGTCATAAACATCGGTTTACCACCTAACTTATTTGCTGCAATAATCATAAATTCATTGTACAAAATTGGACTTAGCCTATTGGCTTTTGGGAACCAGTGTGATGTAAACTAAAAAATGTCCGATGACACGTCATCCCTGCATCACTCGAAGCTAGAACTGTATTCTAATTTATTAATATCTCGTTAATATTTTCCACAGTTTAAATACTATTACTGTTAAGATAGCTTTTAACTGTACTTTATTACATTTTCATAAGTGCATTAGTTTAAAATTGTTGAATTGTTAATTTGCTGAATTGCTTTTTGTCTTTTCTGTTGTTTATTTAACTTTTTTCCGAGTGTCAGTCATCTTTGAAGATCTTTGAGCGACACAAACCCGCATGAAAGACAAATAAAGTTTGATGGATAAAGTTTGACATAACAAACACATAATAGCTACTTCTGACTGATTTTGATTATCATAGCCTATAACATGTGTTTTATGGTTAAAGGGGCTGAATAAAAAGTCTCTCATGAGTATGTATGAGCGAGGGGAAGAAGTGGGAGTAGTGTTGGTCAGACGGGGGCAGGGTGCTCAGGGGGAGGGGACCGTGGGGGAGGAACGGGCTCAGGAACAGTTAAGGGGTGTTGTGTTCAAACACAGCTGTGCTTAGTTACACTTTCGCCCAGGACGAGCCCGTGTCAGGGCTGAGCACCGTTATCTCGCCTCCCTTCATGGGCTGTAACTCCACGGGAAGAGGCTGCAGTTGCAATTAAGAAACCACGCCCGTTGCTCTCTAATTCCCCTGATTTGCACTACTTATATGACTCTTCCTTTGGAGGTTCGAGCTTTCTCCACAGCTGCTCATCCAGAAAACTTAATATCCACTGAAATATTTTTAAAAAATTGTCATTATTATCGCGAGATATCGAGCCTCGGCTACATTACGATCCTGCCCAGCGGTGGGAGAAGGGCTGACTGTCCGGCTACCACCCTCACTTTGTCCGGGAAACACGCACAATAACAGCAATGGAGTATCTCATGTTTTGTTTTGTGTTTTCATGCTGGGTGAAGTTTGCAAACTGCGTCTTTTCTACTGATGCGCCTCAAGCTCCTGCGCCCATTCCCAAAGGTAAGACACTTTATTCTCCCTCCGTTATAGTTTATCCCAAACTCCAACTCGCATATCCATCATAACGCACGACGCTCCCGCTATTCAACACTTACCCAAATGCCATATAGAATAATCCACTTTCGAAAGTGTATTTACCCAGCCTCTGGATGTTGTGCACAAGAGGCGCGCAGGTTGCCCGAGGCTCCCGGTGGGCGAGTCTGGGTGTCAAGCGTAAGTCGGAGTGTAAAATTACACGACATGTTTAACACAAAAGAACCGTCTGCGGTTGTTCTCACGATGCTGCTTGATGATGATGTTGTTTGGCAGCGGATTTTATTGCCACATGTCGGGGCTGTAAAACGTCAGTGCGAGAAACAACTAACAAATTGGAGGCCAGATTAATGTGTTGCTTTGCCAAAACCATAATAATAAGAAAGGAAGAAAAATCCTGTGTTGCAACTTTTTATTATTCATAAACCAGAATGCATTAGTATTGGTTGTTAATAGCAAACCAACAAAGTGTATGCTTGAGGAACAGAGGAGCGGTTGTAAAGTGAAGGTAGAGCCAAGAACCCGCGTGAGAGCTCAGCTGTTGGGACAACGTGTGTTGCATTAGGCGACATGGGTCTCAACACCCTGTTGTGGGTGTCATTGATTTATTGACGTGTTGGCATGTCCCACGTGTTCAATTGCCCCACAGTACTTTAAACTATTTCACTTAAACACAGCACTTTTCACTGTGCCAGGGAATTTAGTAGAGACCTGTAAACAACAGCACAAGTGGGGACATATGTCTGCTTAATGCCAGTGTTGGGGTCACAAGTGCTGTGGGCGCTTATGTGGAAAGTTAAGTCTCAAAATGTGGTACTTTTCATAATGATGGGCAGCTGCCTTCAGTCTACACAAGCCTGTGTTGTCCTCTAACTGGGTGTCTCCCACCCAGTAGCCACGTTAACTACCGGGTTGAAAGGCTTGCCTGTGAAAGTCCTGTTAGTACACCTGGGGGCTTTTGTCTGGAGGTAAAAGTGATAAAGCAACAGACTGGGGTGGAATTTGAGGTTAAGCCACAGTTGTAAATGAAGGCTTTCATGCTTTATATGGCCATGAAACAGAGATTTAATTGAATGGCGTTAACATGTTATTATATTCAATTATTTGATTGGGTTTTTATTTTAGCCCACAGGTGCCATATTCACAGAGAAACTTTAAAAGTATTTCATGAACTTGCTACAATAGTTGATAAGAAGGAACACTTTAAAAAAATAGATGCATTCGACAGTATTACTACGACAGTGTGTAAAATAGCAATACGTGATTTAGACTAGTTTCCCATTTCTTTATGTGAAATCATTATTTAATGACTAAATATGTAGCGAAGCGCGAAACAAGGCACTGACTCAATCAGGAGTTTATGCTGCATAACTCCATGCATAGTTGGCTGTGCTGCTGTTCACAGCCAAAGATGGAGAAGACAATAAACACATTGCAAGAGGCGTTGCTTTACACATGCCCTATATTCCAAAGTTTGAGGTGTACTTTCCTTTTTATTTTTATAATCCAAAGAAAAGCCAGTTGTTCTTGACTCAGACAAAGTGATAAAACATTCTAGTCCTGTCTAGCTCGTAGAGTTATAACCTTTTATTACACGTATTTTATGAGTTGTTAACTGTGGAATACTCAGTCAATAGTTTATTTTTAATTTCTTTCCTGAACAAAGAAGGATGCCAAGTACTGAGGCGAAAAGTGAAACAAACAACTTTGTTGACTTGCTGGGATCAAGTTGTGTCTAAATATATAAAATAAAAAGTACAGACTACTTCAGAATGACCTACCTTTTAGGGTGGGGCAAGATGCTGGTCGTATTACAAAGCAGAAATTGTGGATGGCAAGGAAACACTAAAAAGGCCAAAGACAATATACGTTAGTCATATTTCATGATTTGTATTGAATGCCACCTGTGCAGATGGAGGGAGAGTGTTTCTCTGCTGGTCCACACTTAATGCATATACTGATACCTCTAAGCCAACTCCTCTCTAAGACCACAATGACCCACCCTGTGTCCAGCCTCCAGGGTCCAGCGGTTGTAGCACAGACAGAAACGGTGGGATTCAGCAACAAAAAGGGACAGTGATATAAATAGTAACACGTTCCTCACCAACGTGCACCTTACCAGTCACTGTGAACAGCTGACGTGGCTGTTGGATGGTCAGTTTTGGGTGGAGTTGACCCACCCCACCCCCTCTTTACCCCCACTGTCAAGCCACCTCAAACTAGCCTTTCCATTATATCTGAGAGACTACACTTCTGAGTAACAGTATTTGAGTATTTATTGGATTATACTTTCTTTTCTTTTAGATAAAGAAGCCACTATCTTTAAAGGGTATAAGTTGAGGTGATCTAAATGAGATCTGTTTCACATCAACACTATCCTAAAGAGAGATCTTAACATTTACATGGAAACAACTTTTCATCAATTTCTGACATTTACAAGGACACATTACTGGGTGAGTGTGAGTGTGTGTGGGAGTCTAAAGATAAAGGCCGCCACTCAATAGGATCTGGTCTGCTCCGCTGTTTCATGGAAAAGGCATCTTAGATTAGACCGTTCCTAGACAACAACACTGAAAGGGCGGGGAGCATTTCATAGCGAAGAAAAGGAAACTCCTCCTTAAATTGTCCATGCCTCATATTCTGTATCATATTGCTCTCGATTGCATGTCATTCTAGTCCAACAAACTAACAAACCCTGTTGGCATGCCAACACTGCAATCAGCCTTTGGTTCTGTGGCTTCTTTTCAGCCCAATATGCGCTGTGTTGTTTCTGCTTTTGTCTCTTTCTGTCTTAGCTGTCTGAGGTATTCTGCCAACTTTCAAATAGATACGTTGAGCAGGATACTGGGCGGATAATTCCCATGATGCAGTGTGTTCCTCTTATCCGATACTGAAAATAAGTGACATTTCAGCAAAGGTGTCAGGACTGTAACAATCCCATTGTGACACTAAACAAGCCATTTAAATGGAGACCGAGAGAAAGTGTTAACTCACAGCTGTTTATGTTTGGCAAGACCTTCTGCTGAATCTTGAGCTGCAACAGCTGACGGGATGTACTGTTGAAATTGCCACGTATTATTAAACTTGTAGAACTTCATTTGAATCTCAAGTATAAAGGAACTAAGGCTGGGATGTTTGCTGTAACATACAAATGTGAGATTGTTTTCAAAAGGAGAGAAATGGCGACAATAAAATGAGACGATGAGGAAAAAAAAAAAAATTGTAAGAACCAGGCAGCACCAACTAGCAGCTTGCCATCGGTTGAATTACATTACATGTCATTTAGCTAACGCTTTTATCCAAAGAGACTTACAATCCTGTTACAATCATACACCGTAGACGCAGATAAGGGAGACATTCAGGGTTAAGTGTCTTGCTCAAGGACACATCGACTAGGGTGGGGATTGAACCTCCAAGGCCGTGATTGAAAGACGGACCTGCTACCCACTGACCCATAGTCACACCAATGAATTTAATCACAACACATATTCAAATAATCTAAAAGTTTGCGCTTTGTGTCCATTGGAGCCTATTTAAAGAAATCAACTTAATGAGGAGAACATGTCGATGATGCCAAACCGTGCACTTAGCGAGCCATCGCTGTTCATCTTTAATGTATTTTCAATTCAAGAAACAGGAGCGATTTCAAAGAGGCAACATGTGGTTGTACATACAGAAACAGTTGGCTCACACACCTTTTCTCAGGGAATGTTTTAACAATATAATCGCTCAAATCATAAATCTACTTTTCACTTGCAGCGATTTTAGTAAGATAAATTAAGCACATCGTTTAAACCTACTTGGTTAACCTCTAACTGCATCATGTTGAATTAAACTAGTTGTAACTTCCTTTCATCAATGAAGGATTTAAAGTTCTGCAGAAACACCGGACTGTGGTCAACACAGTTGACCCTAACTGCCCTTATTCTCCCTGACATGAGAACTGCACGACATAATACAGATTTTAGTGCTTTTGTACGCATTTTAGTTGTTTTGGTGGGGTCAAATAAATGAGCTATTCTTGTACCAAAATGACATGACAGGACTACAGGCCAAGTGCTGCTGACATCATGTCACATCCTTATGCTGAATGAAGTGCCTGCGGTTTGACAAGTGTAATTGAAAAAACAGCAATTTTCTGCAGAAACGCTACACAGTCTGTTTGTTATGGAAATGGTGTCCTTTATAAATGATGGTGACTTCAAAACGTCGCTAGAAAATAAAATCCATTCATCCAGCTATAATTATATCTGACTAACCACCCTGTAATCATTAGGTTTTCACCCCCCTTGTATATCCATTCCTCACATTTGGGGACTACAGCAAATTGCAAACACATGCATACGCAGCGAGATAGCAACAATGGTATTATTTCGATGAGAATTAGGCAGATCTAGCGCTTCTGTCATAACATATTTCTGAAGGAAGTTTCTAAAGTAAAAACTAAGCAGTTAAAGAAAGTTGTATTGTATGTACGCAAATGTATATAGAAAGTACCAGGATTACTTTGGTTTATTTTTCGTATATATACACATTAGCCCCATAGACACAATCTACTGGTATTTAAAAAGTCTTGAATATACAGATAAGTAGCAGTTGAATCTGCAACTCCACTGGATTTACAGAGATGCAAAGCGATTTCAACCATCCGCCCAACAACATTACTGTTTACTTTTCGTTCACTCTCACTGCCCTCACAGTTTTCAGCTATTTTCAGTAACATAAATTTAAAGTGTACACAACCAGCCTCAGTACCCAACGGCAGTTAACCACATCTCACCCAGGAGTTAATAGAGAACCAAAAAACACTAAAATATTGGACTTACATTTGGAGTCCAGATGAATGATAATGTTGCTCCATAACTGTTGGATGTGTAAATAAGCAGCTGCTTGCTCAGAAAATGCTCACAAACTATTTCCGCAGTGTGTTATTTTACAGTTGGGTTAATACCATGTCGCTGTTGGTGAGATTAAACCTTTTCCTGGTTCCAGCTGTGAACACATGTTCCAATAACAGCACCATTTGAATGTGATTAATTTGTTCTTCTTTCCTTAGTCAATAAACTTTTTTTCCCTATCAAATCTGAAGTATAAAGCAGTGCCACAGTTACAGTAACCTTTACATTGCTTAAGAACATGACACTTGCCCTTTTATCTTTCACAAGATGAATGAGAATGACTGAGGAATGGAGGTCTCTGTGGAGAGAGATACACTGTGCTCCTGCTCTGATGAAGCCTGTTCAGTGTCCAAAGTAAGGATTGTGAATTCTTCAGGATGTCTGTCTTATCTTTCCTGTTTTGAAAACCAGGCCACTAACTTATTTCCCTCTTCATTCCTCTTTGCTAAGATATTGCCTTTCCTTTACCTTGTATATGTGTGAAAGGTCTATTTCCATTCGTATACTTTCTCTGGTAGCAAAACCATGCATTACAAAGCACCAGAATGCTATTATATTCCTATGATTCCTTTCTAATGCAACCTGGCTCGAAATAAGTAATGCAATGAGGGGTTTCAGCTTTAGAATGTGGCAATGCCCATTACTGCTGACGTGTTGGCATAGCTCAAAGGTTAAGCCCCATCCGTGAGGAATAAACACCTGGGAGTCAGAAACACTCTTTTAAGCAATGTCTTTACATTCTCTCAGTGCCCTGTCTCTTTTTATTATGTCAATTCACTGACTTGAGTCAATAAAGGTAAATACACATTTTATATGACGCCTAGCTTTTAGGAGGGTGCTCATCCGCCAGAAAATCTCTTGGTTTGTCCAGACATGTGCCATGGATCACACTCAATAAAGCAGAATAAATCATTACTACTGTTATGAATCAGGTCTGAATTGCTTAAAAGCAATGAATTTACTTTTCCCCTCTCAAAGTTGTTTGCTGCACTAGAGTTAAAGGCAGTCTCAGCAGATAGATGTCCGAAAGCAGTGTTATTAACGGCCTTTAAACATCGGGGCGTCATTAAGCCCTCACCTCAGTATTTAAAGGCCTAAAACTGAACTACATTCACTTTCCTTTGCCTGACAGCTTTTGAAAACACTTAAATAGATGACTAAAATAGAAGGAACAGGGGTTTGTATTCACGATCCAGAACTGTCTCGTTAAAGAGGAAATATCCTGTCGTACTCATGTTTAAGTCCTGGAAACATTCTCATGGTACTGCTTTTCGTTCTGCAGGAAATGCTTACGTAAGCTTCGCCCCAGCCAGTGAGTCAGAACTTTTGCACATCCAAGTGGGAAAGTTTACCTAGACGGCCAGGTCCATGTGGGACAGAAAATGAGTAAGCGAGAAAGATCATTTGGTGTCCATGCAAAATAACAGCAGCTCTGTTTGAGCCACATTCCTTTCCTCCAGTGGGCTGTTCATACAGTACTGACAGGCTCTTGTGTTTACTCTGGCTAACCACTCATCCTCCAAATCTGTCTGAGAACCCCTCCTGTTGAGGCACTAACTAACATTCACACACCGTAGGCACAGTTACGGGAGCAATTTTGGGATTAGCCTAAGTGTCTTGCCCAAGGACACATCGACATGGGCTAGCGGAGCTGGGGATCGAACCGCCGATCCTCTGATTGAAGGTCTGCCTCATGCATTTTACTACAAAGGTGGTTAGTATCCCTAGGCTGTCATTAACTGGGAGCTTTCTCATTGGGATGCACACAATGTGATCTGCATATTTACTAAGGGCGGTTCCATAAGGTCAGGGAGAAGTCAAGGGGTAAATGGTGGGTCCCCATACCTTTACTACGTTGGATTGAGTGAGTCATATCCAACAATTTCTGTAACTTTACAAAACAAACAATGAATAAATTCACGCATGGACTTAATGCTGTGATGCGCCAGCTGGACATAGTTAATAAACTAAGCTGTTTTTGGACAGCGTTCTGTGTTTTCTCTATACAACTATTTAGTTTAAGTTTAGTTTTTAAAGTTTGCTTATGGCACTTTTCTTTTCTGTAACAATATGTATGGCTTCTAGGAGACATGTATCCCATATTCCAACAATATTTCAGCTGAATTTATATTGATGCGGGGCTGCATGGTGGTATTGTGGCTCACACTGTGCCCTCACAGCAATACCTTGATCCCTGTCCCTCCGTGTGGAGTTTCCAGCATGAACCATGGCTTTGTCCAATGTCAGCTGGGATCGGCTCCAGCGGCCCAGAATAGATTTGGATAATGGACTAGGATGGTTTTAATGCATGCACATATAACATCAAGTATACCAAAATGTCTGAATGTGTTTCCCATATGCGGCACCACATCCTTCTGTGTGGTGCTCATTTAGAAACTCAATATTGCTCTGAATTTGCCCAGGTCGTGGCCATCTGTCACCTGATGCTGTTAGTTAGTTTAGAGGCTGCAACTATTTCCAACTTTTTGCAGTACGTCTGTGTCAGAGGAGACCTGGAATGGCTATTAGAGGCGCGACAGGGCCACAGCCTAGACTGGGATGAGAGAATGGCTGAGTCACAGTAACAGGAAATGGATGGAAAAGAGCAGCAAGGACGCTGCTTGTAATGTACTTTAGTGTGAATGAGTGGGAGGAAGGGGTGTTTTTGATTGTGCTGACAAAGAATTAGTCTATTTTTAATGCCTTTAGGATGTTAAAAAAAACAATTAAGGCACGTCCATTTTTGTATTCCAGCTCCTAAACTTTTGAGCTCTTTATATGGCCCTGCTATTTTCCCTTTTTATACTTCGAATACAACTTATAATGGTCCAATAAATCATTTACAAGGGTTTCGTGGAAAGGAGTGCTCTATATTTAATAGTATAGGCAGATTGCCTCATGAAACATGAAAAGCAGCATTAGTATTCAAGTAGTCCTATAAAACCATATTAAAATGTTGGCCTGCCTCCTTGAGCAAAACAACATTTTTCACATTTTAAAATGATCTTTTGGAAAAATATAGATCCATACCCAGATCTAGTGATGAAGTGGACCCCAATTTGCTTTTACAAACCATCATGAACACTAGTTTAGAGAGTGCAGTCCATGGTGCTAAGTTTTATTTGTTCCAACCCATCCTCAAACCTCAAACGTCAGCACTCATGGCCACTGGAAATGTTCTGGAAGTTTGTGGGAGCTCTTTTAACCCAAGACGAAGGTTTTTTAATAAAATTTAACCTAAAGTAGATGTTCCTTATTTTAGATGTAGGTTTCGACTGCTAAACCAAATAGGAACCCGTTTGTTGATATAGGTCTGAGGTTTACAAGGAGCTTGGATTACAGAATGGGAATCACTATACTTACTCTCTATAAAATCAAACACTAGTCACACTTTCGTGGATACTATTCATTGGAAACCAAGAATTTGCTCTGAATTCATAGCTTTTAGCTGCAAATGTAGATCCGCACATCCCTATAATTTTGTAAAGAGAAAAAAACGGTGATGAAAGTCCCCGCTTTTAACGTGTAAGTAAGCTTGTCGAAATCATTTTATTTTGCAGATAAATTGCTCGTCCTAACGGTTGCAACAAAGGAAACAGATGGCTTCCTGCGCTTTATGCAGTCTGCAAACTATTTCAAGTACAATGTGAAGGTAAGATGTTCTTCTCATTTTCTAAAATGATGGCCATTAATTTACAGTTTGTTACAGCTAAGGATGTTACACACACACACACACACACACACACACACACACACAATCAAAGCAGCCACATGTTTTCAACACACATTTCCCATAATTGATTAGGCCTGTTAACGGAGACAATGAAGTGCAGCAAGCTGCACAAATAATCTTATAGGGATATTCCTCAACATGGTTCCAGGATAATAAACTCTGGCTTTTAGTGCACCTCACAAAACTGTGTCGCCCTCCGCTTCTATATGTGAGCCTGTTGCACTTGTTTTTATCCAATCTCCTGCAGACACATACTTACAAGCTACTTCAGTTAATTTCTTTGGACCCTTACTGAGACCACATTTTCTTAACTTTTTTGTGTGTATTTATCTTTGTAAAGGAAATCCACTGACACTACTTTAGTAAAAAAAATTAAATAAATGTGACCTGATGGTTCGACTGCTACTTACAGGTTAGGAAATTTACACATTTTTTAGGAGGCAATTTTTGGCCCCACTAACTGAAATCCAAGGGCATTTAAAAAATAAATTGAGATCACTTTTCTAAACTTTTGAATTTAACGTTTAACCTTTGTACAAAAATAATAAATATACTTATTTAGGCTTTCAGTATATGAGCAATTATCAGAAAAATGCCAATAATTAGACTAGTAGGCACTAGTCTACAGTTTTAAAGGGTTTTTAAAAAATAATTTCATAAATCAGACAATCATATTTAAAAATGACATGTAATGTAATTGTATTCTTATTTATTGTTGGTTATTTATTATTATTATTATTATTATTTTAAACAATTTACAATTATTACTTATTTCTTTTTTTCTAATTGAAAATTATATTCAATGATTGTTTTTGTGTACAGGCATTACATTTTGTAATAGTACAGGCAATACAAATAGGACACACAAAACAAAGAAGAAAAACAAATGCTATTAAATTATCAAAATTATTGGGGCATGTTCTGCCTGTCCTAGTGATATCAGGGGCACAATTATATTTCTTAAGGGCAGTTTTGCCCTTTGCCCTTGTGTATTTCCAACATTGGGTACTTAGCAGTTCTGCAGGAAACTCAGCCCATGTAAATAATCAGCTGGTTTAAACTCCAAGGCTCGCACTCATATCTACATCTCCCCACACATCTGTGTGCTGTGTTTTATCATTCACAATGAGCTTGTGTGAAAGTGTATTTTGAAATTACTTACGCACATGAGGTTATACAATCTGCCATTTTGGCTATGGTCACATAATTGGCTTTTTTTTCCTCAAAGCAGATTCTTTATATCCTATTTTATTTTCATAGATAATAGTGGACATGTCTTACTCTGCCCTATTCTGGAACCGTTCTTTGAAATATCCCAGAGATTCAAAGACAAGGGATATTTTGTATTCTCTCCCACTGGCGTAATTTCTAAGTGGTTTGAGAGATTACCAACACAATTAAAACAAGAGTGAATGAAGATGGGGAATATTAGTGATGCTGTGCTGCCTTCTGGGGACGTTTACAACTTCATGTGTTCTGTCTCAGGTGTTGGGGATGGGAGAAACGTGGAAAGGTGGTGATGTGGGTCGCTCTATCGGCGGAGGACAAAAGGTTCGCCTCTTGAAGGAGGCCATGGAGGCTCTGGCTGACCAGGAGGATCTTGTAGTCCTTTCTGTGGATAGGTATGTTGATGAACAAAGACCGTTCTTGCTTTAATGTGTTTGTTATATTTCGTTTTACGTGACAGAATTATTTGACCATTTTCAGGGTAACATTAGATCAATGCTAGTCAGATTTATTGAATAATTTGAATTAAGTAGGTACAAAATATCTCAAAGTTAAATTAACCTGTGTTTAGTACTACAGATGGATAATTTGGATATTTACTGACTATCATCACTTACAGTCATATTCCAAAGCGGCATACTACTTTTAAATACTGTAGGATCCTGGAAAAAAGATCAAAATGTTATTATTTCTGAGTGTGTTTCTTACTAATTTTAGAGGATGGTCTTTTCTCCAGTTGAGCTTTCATATGAAATATAAAGCATTCCTTTAACAAGAGAGGGAAGCAAAACACCTTTGATTGCTGTGTAGATGTATGAATTAAAATGTTAACCCATTTTCACAATCACAGACTATAATAATTGCTATGAAAGGGATGTCTCTTCAGTGAGAGGTGCTCCTGCATATTTATCGTTAAACCACCCCCCACTCATTCTTCTAAAAGGCATTATTATGGAGCAAAGGCAAATGTATGAGGGTCATTTTCACGTGCAGGTAGCTGAATTATGAGTTCTCAAAGCCAACGGAAAGTTTTACTGAGTATAATAATAGCATCTTTCCTTAAATGGAGCAGAAGATGATGATACTTAGAGCATGATGTAACATTAACCTATAATTGCTGTGCAAAGTTGTCACACCCTTGAAACAGGGAATTGGAATCTTTCTTCCTTGAGAGTAAATAATTGCAGTTTAATAAACTGGATCTGCACTTCATAGACGATTGAGCTTTCCAAAAGTGTTGATCTATAATCCTTGTGGGACATTTTGTCTGTTCTCACAATGATTCACCTTGCCTTCACTGTGTCACATTGTTTCATTCAAATTCAGTCACAGTCTCACATTTTGTCCGACATGTACATGTCATTCACACACCGAGATGTAAGTGAAATTCAAATGAATTAACCGTGTTATTTAGCTTCCGAGTGTGGGCTGAAATTCCTAAAATGACAAGAAAATGATGACGTGCAATTTTAAATACCTTAAACGGAGACTTCAATTTTCATTCACAGCTAAAAGATTTTCAGTCACTCCATCGACATTTGGAATTGGTGGAAATGTCTCATTTGTTTAAAAATGACTTGTGTGATTTACAATGGGACATTTAACCAGGTTAAGGGCAGCATGAAACAGGGGTGTTTCCCATTTTAAATCTATCAGGTATTTTGCTCCTTCTTGGTGGCTGAGACTCGGGTTAAAAGCCACTATATCTATGCTTGGAACCCAGTAGAACAGTGACATGCAATAGACACATATAGCATGGAGCTATTTGTGCACCAATGAAAGTGTCATTATTATTGTCTAATTATTGCTAGAAGAGAAGACATACACCCTGATTCCTTTCCTGCCAACTTTTGATGGAATGAATCTAATACTAGTATTGATTAGTCCTCGACTTAAATGGGTACTAACACTGTATGATAATGTTGAATTTTGCTTTATAACCAAGTCAATACATAATATTAAAAAAGGTGTTGTAGAAACAAAGACAATCTTAGATAATAGAGGCAGCCCCTGCATATTGTTGTGAATATTGTGTCATTAATAGCAGATATGTTTGTATTAAAGCAATAATCATGATTGGTAAGTTAAAAAGAGACAGACGATAGTTGTGTGAACATGTGTCGGCCAGATGTGGATACAGTAACCCACCTTCTCATTAAACTACATGTCTGACCGAGGTTGTTTAGGTTGGCTTTCACTTTCCCTGCGACCTCACATAAATTGTGTTCATAAAAGACAGAATTTATTTTGGATTGGTTTCAGACACAACAGAATCAAAGTCACATCCAGAAAGAGTTGTTTAATATTCAGTGACTGAAGAAACAATGTCACAGAAATTAAGCAGCTCTCTTTTTGTAATGAGTTCACCTCTCGATCACCAGAAATACTGGTTTCCACATCGAAAAAAAAGATCTGCTCTTAGAATAGCAGCTTGATTTAAAAGTCACCACGGGGCCTTTTTTAAAGGGTTCGGCACTCTCTATCACAGAACTGTGTGTATTGTGTGTTAATGCCTGTCAAAGCATGACTCCTTTGTAAATACCTTACAGAAACACTCACTGATTCGTGAAGAATGTTTACTCTTTAAATTTGTGTTTATCCATCTTAAGCAAGTATAAACTGAGATTGGGTGGCAGATGCAAAAAAAAAAAAACACATTCAAGAAAACTTTTCTAGGCTGCCCAGAAAGAATAAATAAATGCTAATGATCTGTTGTATTTTATCTTCCCTCCTACCTTTTATAGCTATGATCTTATCTTTTCTGGAGGACCAGAAGAAATTCTCAGGAAGTTCCAGCAAGCCAATCACAAAGTGCTTTTTGCTGCAGAGGGACTGATATGGCCGGATAAGAGACTAGCGGAGAAGTACCCCGCGATCCGCAGTGGCAAGCGCTACCTCAACTCTGGAGGTGGGTTCTAAAAATGTTAAAAATATGATCAAAATCTAACTTTTTGACCCGTTGAATCCTGTTCGTTATGATGGCTGACAAGATACGGTTTGACCACAGTCCAGTTGTAAGCTTGGATGAAGGTTATGTGTTGGTTCTGTGTTTGACTCTGTGACTGTGTGTGTGTGTGTGTGTGAGAGTCTGTTTACACTTCAATCTCCACGCTTAAGCCAACAGTTTTCACACTGGAAAGGTTTTGGATGGTGTGTTTAGATAATGCAAATGTCACCCTCAATTACGGAACTATCTAACTACGACGAAAAACAGATGTTACATTGTCCTCCTTGTCATGGTGTATCCCTTATATGATGATACTGCATGCTCGTTGGAATTCAGGGGGCTGAGCATCCGTGCAGTAGCCTCAGTGCTGTTGGTCTAAGGAGCGGTGGAGCGATTTCAAGGAATGACAACAGACGGGAGTTAGTCTAAAAATATAAAACCACAAGACGTGTATTATTATCTCCCGCTGTGAAATGGAAGAATATTGTTCCTGTAAACTGTTTACTTGAGGTATGTCCCGTCCAGAAGACCATTCATGTAAATATTAGGTCAATATTCCTGTTCCTTTTTGATCATTTCTGACCATTTTCAGATTTCTTTAGTGGTCACTCTTCTGTAGTTCATATAAAGAAGGTTTGAGGTATAATGTGATTGTGACATTAACTACATGAATGACGTTTTTACAAAAGGATCAATATATATGCTGCAACCTGTTTGTGAATTGCTGCTTTCCCTGTGGTCATCATTGCGGTCTGACCTCCCGTGTTGGAGCCTGTCTGTCTCAGACTGATCACAGGCTGGTTTAAGCATTCATTCACATGACATGTGGATTTGTCTTTGCCACAGTTTGTATGAAATTGCAGGTTTTGTTTGTGTCTATAAGGCTACCGCCCATGTGATCATTGTGGAAAGTTTTATAGCATCTATACACACACACACACACACACACACACACTACTGTGTCACAGCGAGTACAGTAATACGTGGAAGGAATCTTAGATATATTAGGGTTGTGTTTGTGTGTGGCTGAGCGTGTTTAATTAGGCTTGATGAATCTAAAAGGCAAAACCAACGTATGATGGTTGTAATAAATGACGTGGCACCACTCAGGGTGCAGCATAGACAGTTGCAGGAGCTATGAACTTTAACTTTAACTGTAAGCACTTTAACCTGCTATATGTATTTTGTATTACTCTGTATATTAGTATTGTTATTCTTTTTGTTATTGTGTTTTATTTTTATATTTTGTTGCTGATCTTGTGTGCACCCGCTGCTGTGATCCTGCAATTTCCCCCTATGGGACTAATACAGGAATATCTAATCTAATCTAATTTAAATTAAATTGATGTCAAAATAGACACGTATGAAAACGAGTTCCATTGTGTTTCTCAGCAGAGCAGCGTTAAAAGATTAATTTGTTTCGCTCTGCGTCAAAAGGGCATGCACTTTCTAGCCCTGTCTGGGATTTTTAAAGCGATAATTAAGAAATATTATATCGTAAAAATATGATTTGCATAACATTTTATAACTTTTTTAATCCTCCTGCCATTTAAATTATGTCATGTCTATCCAGTGACTTGTTGACAGTGTTTATGGCATTTTTTCCCTTTAAAAAAAAAAGTTTCTTCCCACACCAGCATAATATCCGAACCCTGTAATCTGTCACTGTGGTCAGTGTCTTTGAGGTAGAGAAGTAAAAAAAATAAAAAAAAAGGAAAAACTTCAGAAGAAATTGCCATGAGAATGTACATTTCGAGAGGGTGTGAAAATTGTACCAGCACATAGTGTTGGGAGACAGTTCTAACATACAGACTGCGGCTTTCTGCCCATTATTGCACTCCTTTCTATCTTCAGACTGTGTGAAGAGAGAGTGCCGGCCCATTTCTTCTGTGCTTTGGATTATTGGCCAAAATCCCTGAGCACTGTAATTGTCACCTACAGTCTTGTAAGCGACTCTCAATCCTATACTTTACCGTTGGTTGTGCTACATGTTGTTTATTACTTGCAGGTATCATCGGCTATGCCCCATACATAAACAGAGTGGTTTCACAGTGGAACCTCCATGACAACGATGATGACCAGCTCTTCTATACCAAAATGTACTTGGATCCTTTACAGCGAGTAAGTGTCTTGTGTCAATGCATAACGTTTAAAATACATCTCCAAATAACCTATCGTGGATGACTAAGATACCCTTTATATTTCCCTATCTTTCAGCAAACTCTCAATATGACTCTGGACCACAAGTGCCAGATTTTCCAGAACCTGAACGGGGCCGTTGGTGAGAAATTAAAGAAATTTAACCCATCTGTCAATTATATGTCAAATACGTGAAAACTCAATTATATGAAACCCCGGTTGTATGCTGGCTGTCCAGAACATTACAACCATTTTGCTCTTGCTCTGTGTACGATTTTATGTTTTTTAGGGAACTTATAGACTGAGCAATTTACCCAGGAAGCAATAAACCTTTAGAGCTTTAGCCCATGTGGCAAGTCCATTTTCATAATCTGGCCTGACATGTCTCCTGTTCCTCTTTTTGGCAGATGAAGTGCTGCTCAAGTTTGGAACCGAACGCGTGAGGGTTAGAAACACAGTGTACGACTCTCTGCCAGTGGTTGTCCATGGCAACGCAAACACCAAAGTGAGTAAGAAGTTATGCCTTCAGGCACACCTATCAAAGCTCACTATAGCACAGCATATATACTTGTTGAGTTAATTAGCCTTATGGACGATAGCTTTGGGTTATTGAACTTTTATTTTCCCATTGCAGTCTAATTTCTGTCTTGGCCCACGTCTTTTAGATCCAATGAACATGAGTTACTAATGATTTGGATCACTGCATTGGTTCCCACACATTCAGGGACATATACATACTGTTAATATGATACTTTCCTTAAATTCTGGCCATGAAATCTTGCTCATTATTTATATAGGGGAGAGTGTTCTGGCCAAAGCTAGGCTCCAATGCTCATATGCCCCCATTTTCTTTTCACAATCGCTTCCTGTAAATTAGAGCGATGGACTGGCAGAAAAGTAGGATGTCTGTAAGATACCATCATCATTCCGGGGAGGTTTTTCTTACCTCCCCCCCATATCTTAACAAGTCTCACTTCACTGCCAGCGTCTGTCCTTGTCCTTCCTTGGTAACAAACCAAACTGTTGAGTCATTCTTTCCAAGGAAGCTCGAATTGGTAGATCACAGAGTCTCGTCTCCGTTATGAGAGATTCTTAAACAGCAGCGAACTGAAGCTAGTATTCCCCCCTGGATTTGACCTAAGACCTAAGAGCAGAGATCATTGTTATGACAACATGTTGAAATTCACAAAGAGAACCGAGAAGGGATAATGATACCAGATTGTAAAGTCTCAATTTCACAAAAAGAGACATTTATCGCCCGTTGTCTTAAGTCTGACAAAATATTCTGCTCGGTCATCTAGTTACTCTGAAAAGAAGAGGTTTGAATACTCACAGTAATATTGCAAGGTATTACACGTACTTCATGGTGAATGCTGCTGAATCAAAGAAAGTATTTGGAGTGTTTTCTTATGTTGACAATTATCTTGTGTAACCTGGCATTCACCTGCTGAAATCTTTCCTTTACAGATGTACTTGAACTCTTTGGCAAACTATGTCCCCAACACATGGAATTATGAGAAAGGCTGCAGCCACTGTGACGACGACCTCGTGGACCTGTCTCAGTTAAAAGTATGTTATTTTCTTGAAATGTTCTGTTCTGTTTTGTCCTTTTTTTAAGTGCTGCTATGGAAGGTTTGTATTTAGCCAACTCCCTGTGGACACAGTGAAGGATGAAATATCGCCTGGTCTTCCAGAATGAACCATCCATCTATCAGTGACTGTCTAGACAGTAGGGGTGGAGCCCAGCTTGTTTTATTTCAACAGATATGCAAGAACGATTGTGCGGCACACACTCCCTCTCCAACAATAATAGGTTATGTGACCGTTGGTCCTTTGGACCCTTTTAAAAGAGCATAAGTGCCAAGGAAACTACTTGGGGAAGAGGAAGCCCTGCACTGCTGTGGTGCCGGATATGGCTTCTGGGGTTTCCAGAAGGGCTCATTTAAAGGGGAGGCGCTGTTGACCAGCCTGTCTTTTTAGTGGTCTTTCTCCGTATGGGTTTTATCCGCAATAGTAAGTCATTGTGGTTACGCTGAATATTTGTCACACAGTTCAGGCAAGGCTGGCAACATATAGAAGGCATGCATAGCAGGCATTACCAACGGATTCTGGCTGCGTGCCTGCGTCTGTTATGAAAACTTCTCTCTCTACTGGCCACTGATGCATAGACACGATTGCAGTTGTTCAATTATATTATTGCGGTTTTTATCGACTATTTAGTTGGCTACAAAAGTGCAACAAAACTGGTCTCAGCAATCCAATAACATCAAGTCACCAATCTCTTAACGTTTACTCTGATTCTGCAGGCTCCATAAATAAATGTACAAACCCAGCTACATGAAAGGCTTCTCTATGAAAAGTTGGTCTCCGTGACCTTGCATGATGAATAAAGAAAATAGCTTTTAATAATAGGCAATTTTGCGAACAATTTCATTTTAATGTGCCACACTGTGTGTTTGGGAAGGAACCGTCTGTAAGATTACGTCATTTGGAAACACTGGTTCAACTGTGTCCAGGCCTTTCTTGTGGGCTAAACCCAGACCACTGGCTGTCTAGCTTGGTTCTTTGTGTCCCTTGGTTTTGGGAATAATCTCAGGCTTTGCAAAGGGTGTTATACGTCTACCCAATACTGAAAAAAACAGATGCCGTCTCTACCTATTTCGTCTCTCGGGCTCTATGACCCTGAGAAGCAGTAATTGCGGAACACGCAAATTAGACGGTTCGGCTCGGATCCCTTTTCATCCCTGGCCCAGACCTTTGCTGTGAACTGGTCAAGAGGATGAGGAGGCCAGACGGGCTGTGTGGCTGGAGCTGTCATGGGAAACTTCTCCCTCTCCTCTTCTGAGCGACTTGCTCTATTTCTATTTCTATTTTCTTTGCCCTCACTGTCCTCACATGAGAGATATACGTGGCAGGCGCAAACGCACAACAGGTACACGACAGAAAAATATGAAAAGTTACTCGACGTAACTTCAGTTCTATGAGTAAAAGGAGAAAACCTTCCACCTCAATGTATTTTTACTGCAACAGAGTCTGCATCACAGAGAAGCTAATAATAGACTAATACACATTCTTATAAACAGATAATAAAGCCACCCAGCGCTGCCCCCATTGCAACTCTCCTTTTCCACAGGAGACACTGAAGAATGCCGTCATTGGACCACATCTGTGTCAACCTCACTGCTGGCTTGTGTCTGACATAAAATGTCAAATCCTCCATGAGTGATGTTAAACAGTGCTCCTTTGCTAAGACCAGTTGTGTGAAATTGTACTCATTTGTCTATCCTCTATCTAAACAGGAGTATCCAACTGTATTGGTTGGAGTATTCATTGAGCAGCCAACTCCATTTCTTCCTGAATTCTTCCACCGGCTGCTGACTCTGGATTATCCCAAAGATAAACTCAACATTTTTGTCCACAACAATGTAAGTTTAGGCAGCTGCGGCTGTTTCTTTGGGTGTCTTCTAGATATCTACCCTGCATGGCCCCTTATATGTAGCTTCTAATACATTAATATTGGCTCCCTGCTCAGGAGGTTTACCACGAGAAGCACATCCAGAAGTTCTGGGAAGAGAACAGAAACGTGTTCAACACTTTCAAGGTTGTGGGACCAGAAGAGAATCTGAGCCAAGGAGAGGCCAGGAACATGGGCATGTATGTCTCTTAATCCATCATCTCTCAGAACCCGTGGTTTGAAACACAAACTAATGAAACCAGTTGATCGTAACCTCAAGGAAAACGTGGTTGTGCGAAATGACATTTAAGCCTCTACATGGTGCTTGCATGATTTCTATTTAATAAAGCATTCCTCTTGTGATTCACAGCAATATAAATAGTGTCTTGTTATGAAAGACCCTTTTGGCGACCAGTTGTTCACTTCACACCAAATGTTTTATGCACATATATGTAGAGTTGTACAAATATTTTGTACTCAATAATTAAGACATATATACATATTACATATTTGTCCTTTCATGACAAAGCAGTCATGTATAAGAGCAGTTTCCCTCTGATTCCTTCTATATGGGCTCTCACTCTCATTGATCAATGTCATAGTGAGTAATAGTCTGTTGTTACTGTGATAATTAAGTCTGTGAGATCCTATCAAAAGCACAGTATGCCTGAAAGCGTTGTTAAGGACAGCCCTATAATGAAGATGTCTAAGGTTTATTAGCCCTCTCTAATCTTTTCTAAAATCACATTATCCACCAGAGGCCTAAAGACAGTCAGTGAGAGCCTGACTCCACTAGTCAACATTACATATTATCCTTAGGATTTAATACATTTCAAATATGTAACCGTGATTACTTTCAAGTATTTGATTGAACTGTCATCAGCCCTGGACTGAATAATCACTGCTCCCTGTGCCGTGTCTGTGTCTTTGATCTCGTTAGGGATGTGTGCCGTAAGGATGCCACGTGCGACTACTACTTCAGCCTGGATACGGATGTGATGCTCACCAACAGACAGACACTGAAGCTCCTCATTGAGCAGAACAGGTAATCATATGGGAGCGGTGGTAGCTGGAAGAAGAAAATAAAACTGGAACTCATTCAACAAACCTCCCTGGTTGTTGTGATCGTTGAACCATTGGAAGTGGCAAAACCACAGGAACATTTCAGCCGGCTGAAAGAAAGTTTAAAAATAAGCCACTCTGGCTTCCTGTTATTGCCACATGGGAACAGTGAAAGCGTCTATGGAACTAACCGTGAAATGACACTTTTCATGATACAAAAAAACAAACAGGCCAACCCTTAGCTCCTGATTGTTTAGAAACCGTCCCTTGAGCTGTCATTGTGGCACTGGCGCTGCATTGGGACCTGGGAGTCGAGTAAAACCCCTACTAAAATATTTAAAGACAGCATGAGAATTCTTTAGCTGGCACTGAAAATGTGGGGCCAATCCATCCATACTAAAAGAAAGCATTGGTATGTTATAGAGCATCCATATCAACCAACACTGTGATTTATGGCTCCATTTTTTCAAGCCTGCCAGGTTTATTTCATGGAAATAAATCCCTTTCATTGTGGTTTGGGTTTGTATGACTAAAAGAACAGCAGTGGAAAAATCCAGTGTTACTGTAAGCCATGCGAATTCAGAGAAATTGACCAGATATACGGTATAAAAAACAGCCTGGTGTAGCCAGCAGTTACCCTTACTTGAATCCAGTTCTGCATGATGTAAGACTCTGGTTTTCATTATGCAGTTCAATTATCTGTTAGTGACTCCGCAGTGATCACGCCTTTCCACAGAGAGGTTGATCTCCTTGATGCAGCATCACTACCGGACCCAGTACATTAGGTAGTTGGCTCTCGGTGAGATGTCATTGACTTTTATCTGCTCAGACAGAATTACCATCTCACTACCGTGCCTCCTGCTTCTCTACAGAAAAATAATTGGTCCCCTTGTCACTCGTCACGGCAAGCTGTGGTCCAACTTCTGGGGAGCCTTGAGTCTGGATGGTTATTACGCTCGCTCTGAAGATTATGTCGACATTGTGCAGAGAAAACGAGTGTAAGTCACAAGTGCAAGAAGACTGCCACACACACACACACACACACACACACAGACACACACACACACACAGCAGTGTCTTTGCATTGTTATTATTCACACGTTGAATCTCTCAGAGTGTCCAAGACTAAAATAAATATTGACCTATTGTGCTGAAGCTCATCCATTTAGCTGTAAACAACCACACACATGCACTGCCTTCGTTGTGAGCTACAGTCTAGGATACACAGATGTGAACAGTCATAAAAGCCACAATCAACCCGAACGGAGGTTTAGTACTGGGCATCAAAGTCATATTCATTTTTTTCTCTCCCACTGTTTGGAAATAATGTGTAGTGGGTGCGTGGGCGGAGGGTCTACAGATGAACCCAAAGACAGACTATAGTGCATGTGGGATAGGCCGTTACAAACTGGGGCAAGAGAGGTACATTTCAGAGGAAAACAACACTGACATCTTTGAAAAGTTATTGTTTATGTAACCAAATAAACAAGATATTCAGAAGGAGTAATTCCGGAAAGAAACAAATATCCTGCAGCACGCCAATAATCCAAGGTTTACTGTAAAATAAGCCCTTCCTTTTTTCCATGTCTTATCTTTTCTAGGGGTATGTGGAACATTCCTTTCATGGCACATGTATACCTTGTCAAGGGCAGTGCTCTGAGGAATGAACTGAAAGAGAGGAACCTCTTTGTGCTGGAGAAACTAGACCCAGATATGGCTGTGTGTAGAAATGCCAGAGAAATGGTAAGACCACGCAACCCCCATCTTAATGGATTCACACTCAACCGTGTATACATGTTGTAAAGCCTGCACTGTGTAGCATCTATAATAAAATGTCAGGATTAGAGGCCTTACTCCCTGCAAGGGACGGATACACTATGAAATGTGGTTTTGTATTTACATATCGAAAAAAAATTATACGGCTAGTTTAGAATCTTGACCGTGAAAAAGCTCACGTCAAAGACTGGCAAGTATACAGGGTTTGAAATGTGTTTGGCTGTCATCAAGGCATGAACCTCCTCTGATGATGGTTGCTCTGTGCTCCCATCATCCTTCATTTGCTCTTGCACTTATTGCCATGTGACCACAGACAATGCAACCTGTTGCCATGCAATGTTTGTCTTGTCTGCATTGTATTTTACATTTGTAATCTGTCTGTTCCGTTGCATCACTGACATGTCCTCCGTGCTTTAAACTAAACCACTACCACGCCTGATCCAAACTCGGTGTACTTTTGGATTGCTTGGCCTTTTTCCCAGCATGCATTCCTCCCATGTTAACCCGTGAAAACATCAGCTTCAGAGGGACCCTTGCTTCTTATTCACGCAGGTGCATTTCCTCTCCTCCCGAGTTGCTCTGTATGTGACATATATTTATACATATCTATATACTTCACCCCGTCTCATTATCTGAAAACTTAATTTATGTTATCCTGTTTACATGATGCTTCTCCTTCTATTTAGACCAGTCACAGAGAAAAAGACTCCCCTTCTCCGGAATCATTCCATATGCTCAGGCCCCCAAAGGTTTCCATCCGTTTTGATTATTCTGCTTTATGAAACATTAATTTCCAATGGGTTAGCACTTAGAAACCATTCTGAGCTTCGGCTCGACGTTTACCTGATTTGATTGAGGATTTTTTGGGCCCTACAGAGTTTAGTATTTTAGAATGTGAATGTATTGAAGGATTAGTTACACACTAACTTTTGTATCCTCAATTTAAATTCAAATGAGAACTATTAATCATTCATTCAGATCGCTCAGTGAGATATCGGTGATATTCTGTCTATGCTGCTGCCTAAATCCTTACGTAAGAAATCTGCCTGGCAGCTCTTTGGAAATTGATGTGGATTTTTTTGCATGAGTTAAGGTCCAAAGTCAGATATTTGTCGAAGCTAGTTCGAAAGAAAAGCCTGGTTTCTGTCGTGTAATTTTATAATAACTTAGAAAAGGAGATCAAGAAAGAGAAAGAAGGTTGGAGAGTCAATACCAATGCAAGTCCCCTCGCCTGATGCTTTCCTCCACACGGCCAAACCCTCCAGGAAACACAATTCTCTCCCTCTAAACACAGGGACTGATCTCAGACTAGGCTCCAACAATATCACTCTTCACTCATGTAAACCATCTGAAATAAATCATAGCTTTCACGGTATGTTTTCATGCAAAATGCTCACCGCAATATTGCTAAATTACTTGGAATTCATCGTTTATTTTCCCCTACAAAGCCTAGTCTGATAGTGAGTCCCCCCCCCACTCTATCCTCCCCATGCTTCCCTGTAGAGGAATAGTCATTCCTGGCCTTGCTTTGGCCCGAGCTGCCCAACACCCCTCTATCCCTGTTCTACCACTCCTCTCACCTTACTGCCCCCCCCCTCCCACCCTATCCTGTTCCCAACCCACCGACACCCTACAGCTCTCCCACCCACCACCCATAAATAATCTCAGATTATTTATATGGTATTTGTGTCTCTTCCGGTTCGACGTTGAACCTAATGGATTTCAGTGTGTTAAAACACACTTGAATCACACTTTCTTTCTTTTAAATTTGTGGGCAAATGAAGCTTTGAAGTAGTAGTTTGCCACGAGTACCACTTTGTGTGTTTTTATGCGGCGCTAACTTTTTTATGAGCATTCAAGTCATAATTATAACCTGCCGTGTATTTATGTGCCTATATTACGGTTGTGTAGAAACAAATGTGAAACCTGAAAGAGATTTCAACTTGTTGTGAAACTGACTGAACTCTTCCCGCTTGCTGCAGGGAGTCTTCATGTACATTACAAACCGTCAGGACTTCGGGAGGCTCATTTCCACCGCCAATTATAACATTTCTCATTATAACAATGACTTGTGGCAGATATTTGAAAACCCTGTGGTAAGTCATTACGATCTCTCATTCTTCTACGAAGAAAGCCATTGTTTTCTGAATAGCGGAGATAAACAGCAGCCACCTGTAAAGGTTATTAGCCATAATGGAATCATCTCAGATGCGAGACTGTTTTGTCGTAATGACCTCAGCGTGATAAGACTCCTGACTGATAAGGCTTTGTGATTTGCGGCTGTGTTTGGCACGCTGAGACCTGCCATGTGGGAGGGGGGATTAACTCCGAGAGGTATTTAGGTCAGCAAACAGTCCTAAAGAAATGGCAACTAATCCAAAATTCTTTTCTCCTTACAGGACTGGAAGGAAAAATACATTCACCAAAACTACACGCAAATCTTTACTGAGAACTACTTGGAGGAGGTTTGTAGTGTGTGTGTGTGTGTGTGTGTGTGTGTGTGTGTGTGTGTGTGTGTGTGTGTGTGTGTGTGTGTGTGTGTGTGTGTGTGTGTGTGTGTGTGTGTGTGGGAGATACAGACCGAGACAGTGAAAGAGAATGACCGTGCAGGACTGAATCTCCCCATCTGTTTTTAACATAGCTTGTACTACATAGCAGTTAATACAGCTCAAGGTGAATGTGTGACTCAAGTCTATTCTCATTGGTCTCTTTATGTGTGTCTGTCTATGTGTGTGTGTGTGTGTGTGTGTGTGTGTGTGTGTATTGCAGCCTTGTCCAGATGTGTTCTGGTTCCCAGTCTTCTCAGAGAAAGCCTGTGATGAAATCGTTGGGGAGATGGAGCACTTCGGCTCATGGTCTGGAGGAAAACATGAGGTCAGTACTGTGAACAGAGCTGTACTCAACACACTGCAGGCACACATGCTTTTTTTTCTCCTGTGGCTGTGTAAACACATGCATGTATCGGCAAGAATGTGTGTAGAATAATATTATGGCTCTTATACTCATTATTTCAAGTGGAGTGGACCGTAACTATATTTTGATTAATTAATACATTTAATTAAATGTCAAACAATATCAGACAAATGCAGATTTTCAGTCGACAGGTAGAAAGATGTCCTCTTGCTAATGTCGCTAGCATGGAGAAGAAGTAGTTTAAATTGCTGAATTAAATGAAACTTTTAATTTTTTTTTTATTAAAACCTGTTTTCTCTCAGTAAATTAATTATTTTAGTGCTAAATAACACCTATCAAAAGTTAGTGTCAATAGGTTTCCCGTCTTTGTTCCTGCAATCATTCCACACAGTTGGAAACACTAGGGCACATTTTCTCACCAGCAGCAGCATCCATTTGCTGTAATTTATTTCAGCAGGCATCAAAAACGTTGAAATTGCTAGTTTGATAATTAGCACTGGATGACGCCTTCAATGTCTTGTTGTGGTTAAGTGTTTGTTGTAAATAACCCAACCCAGACATGAGTATTAAGAAGCAGAAGAAAGGAAATAATCCTTCAAGTTGCCTTGTAAACTTCATTGTAACAGCCATGTGTTTGATGTCTGACGGCTGCTTGAACTCTTACTTTCAAGCTAACTTTGCCTTTTGTTTGCCAGATGTTGGGCGTCGGCGCTACTTTTTACATGTGCACATTATATTTTTGCGAGGACACGCACAATATCACACAGACACATGAGTGGTGTTCAGGGTCCTACTCAGGGTTCAGGGTCCTACACACGCTTCATTTTAGAACCATCCTCTCCAGGTCCATATTTTGAATATACAAATATATGATTATAAGATAAGATAAGATATTCATGTATTAGTCTCACAGTGGGGACATTTCAGGGTCACAGCAGTGGGTGTACATTAGAGCATTAATAAAAATAAAAGAAACAAATAAAAACACAAAATACAATACAAAATACTAAAATATAAAATGCTAATACCACTACTAAAATACAAAATACAAAATACTAATACTAAATTACTAATACTAAAATACTAAATACTAATTACTAATAAAATACTAAATACTAAAATACTAAATACTAATTACTAATAAAATACTAAATACTAAAATACTAAATACTAAATACTAATACTGAAATACTAAATACTACAAGGGGAAAACAAAGTAAAGTGTTGAGTAAAATGTTGAGTTTTTCAGGATCTCAGCGATGTACTGCAGCTGTCAGATTTCTTTTTTGTGTTTTATGTTTATGGTGTTTATTTCATGTGGTCTGTTTGATGTATGTTGAAATTGGCAATTAATTTGTCTAAAAAAAAAGTTTGCCTGGCAGACTAAATGTGTACAGATACTTTGACTAACTCCGGCAGCGGCTGAGATGGATGGATCATTAAGCCTCATGCAGGCAGCCTGTGGTGTTAAAATACACACACACACACACACAGGCCCACACACACACACACAGCCACGTCTGCATCTGCATCGCCCACACGGCGGACGGTGGGCCATCTCCATTCACATTGCAGCGTGCCTTGTTATCGTTCCCAGGACAGGCGGATCTCCGGGGGCTATGAGACCGTGCCCACGGACGACATTCATATGAAGCAAGTGGGCTACGAAAAAGAGTGGCTGCACTTCATCCGGGAGTTCATATCGCCCATCACGTTAAAGGTTTTCTCCGGCTACTTCACTAAGGTCAGTGTGACCTCATGAAACCTGTTTGAGCATGTGAATGTGGCCCAACAGCGGCTGACAGGTGAGATACGATCAATGATGCACTGACTGTCAGCTAACTGCATTCATGTGCTTCTTCGCAGGGTTACTCCATAATGAACTTCGTGGTAAAATACACGCCTGAGAGGCAAGCCTACCTGCGACCCCATCACGACTCCTCCACCTTCACCATCAACATCGCCCTCAATAACAAAGACATAGACTTTCAGGTAAGGACTTGTACTGAGGGACATGCATGACATTTGTTATCATGGTGCAATATCTCAATGCATCTGGGTGTCAAATGTTCTCTTACATCATCGTCCTAATAGCCTCGATAACCCTGTAAACGATTGTAACAATCATTAATATATTAATCCAATTCAAATCGTCGCTTTTTTTTCTCTCAGGGCGGGGGATGCCGCTTCCATCGGTACAACTGCTCGCTGAATTCCCCGCGCAAAGGCTGGAGCTTCATGCACCCAGGACGGCTGACTCACCTCCACGAAGGCCTGCCCACCACCAACGGCACCCGCTACATCGCCATCTCCTTCATCGACCCCTGAACTCTCTGATCGTACTGTAAATATGTCTTTTGCCCCCCCCGCTTTTGCTTTGTTTCCTGTCATTTTTATTTCGTTCTCAGCCCCCACATGTTTTGCTGAAGCAATTACTTTTGCAAAACAAAAGCTTTGAAAGGAATCGATGAGTGCATTAAGAGGATTCTCTGTCAAACAGAGTGTAGATGGGAGAGAGAGAGAAGTAACGCAAGAAATTCACACGTCGGATACACAAATAGGAAAAGAAAAAAAATATGCTGGTAGGGTACACAGTTGTGTTACTCCTATTGCCAATGAGTACATTTATTAAAGACAATCTAGCTGCAATTATTGTTACTGTAGCTCATCATGATTGTTACATAACTGTTTTAACAATGTCATGATCACTTTGCCGGCATACTATAAGAACCTGTCAATGCTTCAATGACTACTGGTGCTTATCAATGTTCCATGTTTCTGCATTCAAGATTGAAGAAAATGTATTTGCTGGATTGTCCGTGTTTTTATACCCTGAAACGATTTGGATTCCATTTGTGATTTTACTGAAATTAAAGTTTGATACGTTCCCTGTGATGGAAACAAAATTTGATTTTGGAATTTTGCAAACCAGACAGCAGAATTCAATATGAATTATGTTTGAATGAAGTTCAATATTCTGATTTACTTGAAAAATTCCTTTTTTATTGGAAATTGGTAACATTCATCTGCTTTCTTGAAGACTTTTTCTGCAATATTTCTTTTCTGAGAGATGTGTATGAATGGATTATGAAACTTAGCAAGTTTTTTTTAACTTATTGTCATAATTAAATAAAGAAATCTATAAAAAAATAAAAAAATGTTTTTCTCATTTACTATTCTGATCATTTTCGACATGAAACCCACAAGTCATTTTGCTTTGAAAGCAAACAATAGTTTTATCACAATAGAACTCAAGATGTTTCGCCTTCTCTGTTGATACTCCTGGCAGAAGGAAAGCCGAGTCTGGAAAAAATCACTCCGCTGCAGACAGCCATTCATTGTGTATCGGCTCATCGGAGACCGGCACGCTGCTCTCTGCCGAACACGTCACATGTAGAATCAATCAGGCCCGGACTGGAGCGCTGGAGTGTTTAGGGTGTGGTGTGATGATGTATATCGGGGCAGATGAAGTTCAGTTTACTTTAGGGGCTCAGTGTAAACATGTCACCTTAGGAAGGTACGCAGCTGGGGCTTGTGGGACTAGAGCGAGAACCGAGAGGGTACGTTTGGAAAGTGGGGCCTGTATGGAAGACCTGTCATCTTTCAGAGGGGAGCATCTGTGCTGTTTTATTTATATCTTCTACCATTTCAGTCAGCCAGTTGAATACTGTAAACAGATGAACTGTGAGAAGTTGCACGCCTCTCTGTAACAGTTCAGCTCCATATACCTTCCCTTTTTATTAATAGTTTTCATCCTGTCTCACTATCATGTCATTCCAGATCCCGCTTCCCATCTCGGCCGTTTCTCAATCAGCGTACTTGTGCGTCCTTTCCTCTACTTGTGTCCTCATGTCCTCGTGAAACGTCATCAGTCTCAGCCCGGGTACATGTTCACATTCAAAGTTTGCTTCTCTCAAAGCACGGTCAAAACGCCCGGATGTGACTTGATCCTCCCACTTTCCGGAGGATGCATCAGAGGAGACTTGTGCGTACTCTGGCCAGCATATATCCCAGAATGCATTTCACCAGCAACCGGAAACAGTAGCGGAGGAGAAAATACGCTAATAAAAGTTGACTTTTTATGAATACTACTGTTGTTGAGTCACAGAATGTCATTTTAGGATGTTTTGTTTATTTGACTGTAAAAAATAATTTACAGTGAATAATTAGATTAAACTCAGGAGCAAGAACAGCTGATGTGGTGATGTCATCAAGTCAGCTGCTGTTCCAATCGCAGAAAGACCGTCCTCCCGTTGTCCCGTCCTCCGGATTCCGGACTCCCAAGACCAGACTCTGGAGTCCAGACTCCAAAAGAACACAAGTCTGTTGTGTACTTTGAATTGAGAAACGGCCCTTGTCAGTCCAACTCCCTTCACCTGCCTCTGGTCACCTCGTTAGTCCCTCATTCCCTTCACCTGGTCCTCACGCCCTTCTCACCTGCAGCCCATCCCCTCATTAGTCCCTCACTATTTAGCTCCCTCACTTCCACTTGTGTTCCACCAGATTGTTTTGTGTTCTTCGTGACCGAGCCCTCCAGTGTTACCAAGTGTGTTGATCTGTTCCCGTCTGTTTTGTTACTGCCGGAACTTTTAGTAAAGTGAATTATTTTCAAGTTCTGTCTCCTGAGTCGTTCATTTGGGTCCACCCTAATACTCCCGTGACACTCTCACTCTACTATCTCACCCTTAGATCAGTGCTTCACTTATGAAACATCATACAAGGTCTCCCCTTCCTATCAAATCTCGTTAGCTCTTAGCAGCCAGAGTCTCTGGAGACGTGGCCCTCCCGCCCTTCAGCACTATGCGTTTACCCAGCGAGGTCGACTCCCTGACCAGGCGCACGTTCCTGCTCCCTGTGAAGGCGGGATGAAGGCTGAATGTCTGAGTAACTGCTACAAGGCAGAGAGGAGAAGGAGGACATTTAGGTCAGCGTGGGGGGAAAGGCTCTCTCCTGCTGAAAGAGCCCTTTGTGGCCATCCTTTCCCCTGGTCTGCCCTGCGTTCAGACCTTCTCAAAGGTGACATTCATCCCAGCCAGGCATGCAGGAAAACCTGCATACCTACTAAACTGGCAGGTAGTCACAGGAATAGCTTTAATAAAGGCCGGAAAATGTTCTAAGCTTGGTTTATTTTTCAAGACGGACAGAGAATAAAGAAGGCCTGGTATTTGGTAGCCAGAACGCAGTTGTTTCTAGGATCATTTGACGATTCAACTAGTGCATGTCTTTTCAGTTAAAACATACCAAAAGGCCAGTCCCTGTTTTATATAGCCATGCTAGAGGTCACTGGGTGAAAGAATCGGAAATGTGATCCTCTACCAAAGTAAGCGTGAGTGTGCCACTGACTGCAGGGGGCCCAGTGACAGTGATTCAGCTATTACTGCAGCTTAGAGTCCTGACTTAACAAAGGATTTCAAGTTTGCAATGAGGTGAGAAAGTAAATGCCTGAGGCCAGTCGATGTGTGGTCATATCTGGTGTCCGTGGTTCACGCTCTTTGGCATTGAGCCGTTTTTCCGGCATATGCAGACAGTACTGTATAACCTGGCCAGGAAAAAGGCAATAATACCAGCTTGTGACATGGTGTGGGTCACAAGGAATCTGGAAAAAGTCAAACAATGTATCATCTGTCACGCTGTGAGTGACTTATAGCACCAAAGCCCATTCATTCCTACTAAACACATAAATAAAGACCGGTTCACAAATATGTACTTTCAGTTAACTTAATTCTAAAATTCCTTTATTTTAATTTCCTTTTTTCCCCTTTTCATTTCCTAAAAGGGATTGTTTTGTTTAAAAAAGTTAGTGAGTATGTTTGGAACTAGGGTGGTATATGTGGCTCATTATTTGGTTGGTAATGTTTTTTGACACAATGGAGCTCTACGGAAGAGACAAATAAAATGCATCACACTTTGACGACACAATTTGTTGACAGTTAAAATATAGATTATCATCAGTCAGATCCATTCACTCATATAGTTTCCTTTTAATGCAACAGTTTTTAAACGTATTGTCCGTGTTCTGAAACTGACTGAAATTGAAATGCAATTGAAGACAGGATTCAACCATCTGTGTAGAATGCAATGCAACATATCGATCCAAGAAGCATGGAAAGCAGGCCAACTACTGTGTGTCTGTGTGATACATGCATGGATAACTCACTGTAAACATAATGATGTTTGAAGAAGAGTGCAGAGGGGTTTGGGGGTATCTGGGTTCATGCACAGTGCAATTATGAGTCAGACATTAGTGGAAAAGTACTGGGATAGAAGGAACTGAGGAAAGACTGGTCACAGTTCAGAGAGTTTGTGTGTGTGTGTGGGGGGGGGGGGGGGTTGGTTAAGTTTGTGTCTATCATTTTTACATGTGTGCAGTTCCAAAGACGTCAACTTCATTAGATTTTACATGTCATACAAATGAGACTTCAGGGAACAGCGTATTTCGAGGAGCCGTGTGCTTGAGCGAGATGCATTTCATACAGGAATGTCTGAAAGCTTGGAACAAGACCCCCTCTGTGTAATTTGCTCCTTGGCTGTTAAAGACCAAGGGTCCCCATTTCTAAAATTCCCTGAAAAATGAGAGTGAGGAGGTACAAGTATGAGGCTTGCTCTTGTTTTGATATTGTCTGTTAGAACGCTACCAAACCAAAGGAGTTGAGCAGATACATGAAAACAAAAAGACATTGTGGGCCGCTACTTGCACAATGTCAGTAATTTCCACAATTACGGGTTAATAAAGAACCACAAAACCGTTCTGATTGCAGATAGATTATAATAATCTACAACTAATTGGACTCTATATACATTTGATATTTAATTACATTTCCATCACCATACGGTAAGTTCATGTGCTTCACCAGAGGAAGAGAGCGATTCTTTCACTCTTTAATTTTAACAACTTGAAACCACCGTCGCTGGCAACAGAACCAGACCCAACACATTGTAAAAAATATTTAACAGGCTCTTTAAAATTCCCATGTGAATGTGCAAAGTCTCTAATCATTTTTGTGCGGGGAATCTCACAGGTATTATGCTTATATGTATGAAACATAAATTGATTCAGACGTGTCAGGTAAAACGTGATGTGAACTCTATTTGGGAATTCACCCCAAAAAGTAGATAATATCACAAGCCTGCCATCATGTCTATCTCCCAAGTACGAAATCGAGTATGTCCACAGTTCACAACAGCAATTACATCTGATTGTATGCTTGGAGACGATCAGCACACTCCCTTTTACCAGACAGACTGTTTACCATCTCGGAGTAAACTGGGTGCAAGTACCATTTAGCCAAATTACACAGCAGTGCTCTGTAAAAACAATCAGCAGCCCCACACTCCCAGACAGATATTGATTTATGGACGGGACAAAAGCGGAATGGAAGACGGATGGAGAACGGGGGAGTTGTCAAGCGCCACATAAGCTCAGTTTATAGTTATAGAGAGAAACATAAGTTGCACAAAGCGCCTTTTATGAGCTGCAGCGGCCTGAAAGATCCCTCAGTGTTCAGTCTGCTTTCACGCCTTCAATTAGTGCTGTGCAAGTTGAACTGCAGAAGAAAGAATAAGAGAGTGGAGTGTTCGTGTGTGTGTGTGTGTGTGTAGATGCTACATGTAGTAGGTCAATATGGGTGTAGGAAAAGGAGCAACAGGAGGTGTTCAGACCCCCGGAGCCCCCGTGTGGGCACAGCTTTCACTGTGACGTGAGGAGTCTTGATGCAATATCATGATCCTAAGAGGTTCTGCAAATCCACCTTTTATATGACAAGTGCAACTATGATGTAATGAAGAGCAAACACTTGTATATGCTTCTTGGTGAGCTCTGCACTGCTAGCAACACTCACATTCTGACTTGACTGCTTGTTATGGGCTGTATCAAATACAATATGCTGTTTGTACCGATTCACAACGGCTGATGCAATGATTGTTCTTGTCTTCACATTGAAGCAGCAGTTAACGTTACATTTAGTGAGAGAGGGTTTGAATATATAATTTGCCCTCTGAGAGGCACAAGAGAGTGATTGAAAGTCTCTCCTCAGGTTTCTTTTATACAAGCGAAGCCCAGATGTCAGATGATGCTACTGCACATGATGCAATGTTTGTTGATGTCTGTAACGGTCTCTGTTATGTTTGCATGCACTCAATTTCCGTGTTACTTTCTTCTATATTTATTGTTGGCACAGTGTTGGTGATGGCCACCCTCGCTCGCCATGTCCTTCATGGGAATCTTGCATTTAAAAAAAGTTTCTATTTAGGACAAAAGAAAATGTATCCACATTTTTAGCATACACTTTTATACCACAAATTATTCTAATCAATAGTAAATGTTACTGTACCCAAGTTTAAGACCCCTTAATTATGCAGAAAGAAATACAGTTGTTACAAACGAAAAAATTAGCATAAAGAATTTGTTTGTATTACGCTGTAAACATGTTTATTTCTGCTGGGTAATGACACTCCCTTGGACCCAAACTCAAGTGGCCATTTAAAGAACTGCACTTGTTGGTACATCTGCGTTGCCTCAACTTTTCAGCACCAGAAGTGACAGGTAGCAACAGTAAATCACATATTTTGTGATTTTAAGAGCCAAATCTTGGATTAATTCATCCACTAAGATCTTTGATATGTATTTTAATGTTAGCAATAAACATTAAGCATAAGTGCTTGATGCTCTACCATCTTAACCCTCGCCTAATGCTGATGTGATTATACGTGATGCGTGGCGTCTACTGAAAGCAGAGGCCTGTCATACGGGCTGCCACGCACACAAACATGTTCAGTCCCTTCTCTCTTCGATGTCTCAGGGATTTTATTTACCTGATTAAGCCTTGCGGGTGAACATTTTCCTCAGGCTATGTATGATTTGTACCGTCTTTACCGCAATGAGATAGAAGAAATAGCCAACGTACCATAACTGTCTATAATAAAAAGGCATTTGTAAATGGTGCCGCCTGCGGCCCTCATGTCGGAAACGCCAAAATCATCCTAACACATTTTTGAGAATGAGAGGATCCGTGTGACATACGTTCTGTCATCGTAGGGTATAAAGTAGGTCCTGGGTGGACGTCTGCAAAGTGCAAACAAATATTAGAAAAAAAACAAATAGATGTAAGAAAAATGTTTATCGTTGTGGTCCAATCAATATTTCAGAAAAGATATCTGAAAATAAAATACTTTGATGTGAAACCAGAGATGTTCACATTCTGGTACCTAAAGCCAGTAACTAACAGTACAGGCTGGAGACAGTGTCATCGCGGCCATATCAGCGAGGACGAAATGGAAATTAAAAGAAGACATCACCTAAATCATCTAAAACGCCTTCAGCATAACTGTTGATTCCAACAACACACTGCCATAGCAACCGCCCATCAGCTGTAATACAAGCGTGGGAGTCAAATATCTCTCTAATGTGAAAGCTTTAGCGAGGCTTATCCAAAAACACAAAATAAATCAACCACATGTATTTTTTCCATGTCCCAGTCTATTTCTATGCCTCCAATTCAACGGTGGATGAGTAGTTGCAGCCGTGTCGCCTGTGCTCCGTTCATTGAGAGATTAAAAAGAGAAGAAAGAGTTTGTGACACGAGGGCGATCCCACCGCCGCTCCCGACCTCACGCCACGGAAAGCTATCCATGTATGGTATAATTGCATGTTCCAAGTTGTGGTTCTTTTTGTATTTGTAATGAGAACATCTTCTTCAAGTCCTATTCTTTGACACATTACGTCAGGAATCCCTCAGGGAGGGCCGTGATGGTTTGGCTCCATCCTTGTGAACCGTGTGCCCTCTGAGGAGCCAGAAACAGCCCAGCAGCAGACTGGCAACGTGGTGCCCACAGCACATCAAGGAACACACAGTGGTGATCCTCCCTCATCCTTTTATTTGGCTCCCTGGATCCAACTTTAAAGACCAACCACAAGTGAGGGATTTTTTTCCCCCTTGAATACCTCTCTTCCATGTACAAAGGAAACCTCGCACACTGGATGTTGTGGTCTGTGCCTCCGCTCGGTCACCCTCCCATAACACCATTTCTGTTTTGACTTTCACAAGTTTACAAAGAGGGATCATTTATAATGTGGTGTAACTAGCAATTAATTGAGGGGGCTTTTATCTAGAAAGGCTCACAACACGCAAACAAATTCTCTATCAAGTTTCTTCTTTTTTTTACAAACCGGAGAAAATAGGAAAGCTAAAAGCGACCGTAGAGTGGTTGTTTTTTTGTCAGCTTCCTACTGACACATTTAACTCAAAGCCACAAATGTCAATCTGATGGTGGCGCTAGAGAAAAAGACCAAGTCAGTTGTAGAGGAAGTATAAATCATCTGGGAACCTTCTGGGCCAATCCACCCTGTAAATGCCAAGAAATGTCACGAGATAAGTGAAAGGTTTGACCATTAGATGGGAAGTCAGGCAAGTCAATAGGACCCTGACTTTGATGTAATCATATACTGTACATTGCGGGGCTCCTCCAGAACAATATAATACTTAATATATATCAAAACTGGCATTGATATCCTCAGCCTGGCTACAAAAAAAGCAAATGATTGGTCTAATAGTCAATTTAACAGGATTATTTTGTGTTTTCTATTTTAAACAATTCCAACCATGTCTCAAATTGCTCAATACAAATTGTTAACCATGGTAAAAGGGAAAAAAGAACTCGAACCAGGACTACCACATCTTTACACATTTTACAAACACATCATTGGACTGTCCAACAACATATTGAATGCCAGGTCTGATCTCTCCATGACTAAGTGCAGTTCCTTTGCATGGATGTCCCAAATAACTGCTCTTAAAGTGTTTTGCATCACAATAAATAACTCCACCTCAAAACTGCAGGCAAGGTAACGTTTTGTAAAAGTGTCTCCTCTCATCAGAAAATGACTATTGTCCGTATCAGTTATTTCATATCGTTTTTGGTGGCATGGGATAAACTGCATTGCTGCTATATCTGTGAGTTGCAGCACTGTAATATCAGGGTCGGCTTGATGCAATTACAGAGTAAAGCCGGACTCCTCTCTGGAAGATGGCGTGAATGGAAGACATTTACTTTGAAGGTCAGGATTTGGTTGAGAAACGAGTGTAGAGCACAATGCCAATGTCAAACGGTGGTCATTTTGAAGCACACATGGGAGCCCCACCCCCGGCCTCGCCCTCCCTTCTGCCAACAGTGCACACTCATAAACACAGAGGTCAGAAACCAAAGTGAGCTGTGAAAGCTAGAAATCCCACAGTTCTCTTGGGCAGCACCACCTCCCAGGAATGCAACGCCTCGGAGCGATTCACAGGGTCAACATGGATATTGTCTTTGTCAGATCTCTTCCTGTATCGCGCTTCCCCCCTTTGCCGCTCTCTCTCTCTCTCTATCTCTCGCTCTATCTCTCTCTCTGGTGCTGTAGAAGCATCTAAATCTGAGACCACCACCATACTTAAAATGGTGATAGCGTGCGTAGTTTGATATTTTCTAGAATGAAAGTAAACGGTGAGATTGTGAAATAGCTATGATTTTATAACGAGCAGCGTGCGCCCTGCAAGCGCACATATGTTACCACTTTGGTACGTCCAGCTTTACCAATGAACTCACATGGCTTCAAACCTCCAAACACACGGAAACGGTTGCTCTCTCGCTACCGTTCTGTCACTGAGGCTCGATAACAATTACCCAAACTGTCTCTGGCATATGGCACCTTTATTCAAAGGCCCTGTCACGTCAGCCTGCTGCACCTCTTTGTTCTGAGAGTTCAGAGTTAGAACAACAACAACGAATGCTGCTCGCCATCCGATCGGTAAACCCTGCCTGATCAGTACTGTACGCATGTGTAATTCTCGATAAAGAGGAGAAAAAAGCGAGACGGCTCACTCGTTAGCGACCTCCATTATCAGCGGCTGAAAAAAAAAGAAGATTGCCTCCGGAATAGATGATGGAAGTAGCTAACGGGTGAGCCCACACACCTCTTTCCAGTCTCTGCGGAGAGTTGCACATGTGTGGCAGCCGACCACTCGGACAGCTGCTCGCTGAGAGTGTAACATGTGTCAGCAATTTGGCAAAACTTTACAGTGGAAAGTGACTAAAACAACGTGTTTTTAACTCGGTTCTCTGCATAGGACCATATGCAAGTTAATTTATCAGAAACAGAGTTCAAGTAAGACACGGGTGGCTCTTACTACACCTGCTGCCAGGAAAGGAAGCCTTTGCAAAACTGGAGACTATTATTTTAAATGAAATCCTTACATTTTATACACGTATTATCATTCTCGCCTTTCGCTAAGTGTCTGTATAATTGTGTCTGATGACCAACACTTTTTGCCTCACTTGCTCCATTGGGATTGTTGCTTCTGTAATGAACAAGCTGATGACATCTTTCTATTTAAAAGCCAACTGACAGCGACATGCTCTCCACCACCTCGGCCTCCTTCAACAACTGGAGCCATTGAGTTGTGTGTCTATTGCAAGAGGTTTACACAAAGTTTTGTCAATACGCATCTCTGAGGTTTATAATAAACCATAATTAATTAAACTAATACTTGGATCTCTGGTTCCTACTGTGCAGCTGGCCCCTTTTTAAGATTGGGAAGAGTGGGGGAGTTGAAGTTTTCCCTCCATCGGATACATAACAGATGGCCTCACAGTGTATTGATGGTCATTATGCTAGCATCCTTATGAAGACCGAATTAAACAGCTGCAATAGATTATGTTGCATACGGGAAACTCATCTCTTCTGGTGGGTCATCTCCCCAAAATGTTGACCTCCCATTCACATCTTGCAGAGACACACCAGTGGGGGGGGTTTCCTGTGTGCGCTTCATATCATTTGGGATCATGTGCTCTTCTTTTTAATCACTCCGACTAGATTCTAGCCGTCATCCTCGAAGATTAATTCCCATGTATAATTCTGAGCAAAACATTTACATGTACGCATGTTATTTATATCCTTATGGGTAAAATACTGCCATGGCATTAAAATTATATACTGTATGAATGTTTGTTGTTTACTATGTCCAACTTAAACAAGATGATTTTCCTCATGACCTTAAACATTCAAAAGCTGAATATAATAATAATATTATAACATTCAAGTATCTTTAGACCCCAGAACTAAGTGGATGCATAGAGGCATTATATTCTGCAAGAATGAGCTGAGGCAGGCAATCTGATACTCAACCCACTCAGACTCTTTCAAGGCCCTCATTTGATTTAGTGAGTATAGCCTGAAATAACTGGGGTCAATCCGTGGTTGCAGCTTGTTTGCCTACGTGCACATTCACACACAATTTCATATAATTTTCACTTGCACAGGAAGTCAGTTAAATGTATACTCATGGCCACCCAGCTATGTGTAGTTGTGTACTCAGCGCTGTGTGTGTTGTTTGCCTTCTGTTCCGCCCACCATGTGCTGATTCTGCCTCTGAAATCTCACAGTCGAACTCCACAGTGGAATTTCCGTATTGCTGCATGTATGGTGTGTAGGTTTAGTGGCTTTACTGCTATATTCCACTGGGCAGAATAAACACATTAATTGTGATAAAAATAAATGAATGTTAATTAAATTGTGTGTACAGTAAACCTGTGTTGGCTATTCATCAATTTGCATAGTATTTGTGTGAAAACCGTTCTCTATAACCGCACAACTCACAATTCAGATTTACAGAGATACGATAAAAGAATTGTCTGTATGTTGGCGGGGAAAGGAAGGGGTCCACACAATTAGCGATAATAATGTCAAAGGGCTCTCAAGTGAGCCATGAGGGAATGAAACATATTTAGCTTGCAGGACTTGCCCCCGTGGAAAACCACAAACCATCAAACCGACATATTGCTCCAAATGTGTGCCGCCCTCCACTGCTGCAGACAGGAATGTATCGCAGGAAGTAATCAAATCATAGTGTGCTAACAAGCCCGCTAAAATGTATTTGTTATGTATAAGAGAGCAGCGGGAGAGAATCCAGGTTGAAGTCATGACCTTTGACAAGCGAGATCAAAACCATTGCTGGGTTTTCATGCAGAAAAAGAAGAAGGGATTGACTGATTAATGTAACGGCATCTGGGTTTTTCTTCATCAAGTTCCCAGCTGATCACGACCGGGCTGCCGCTGAACGCGACTCGCTGCCGCTGATCATCAGCAGCCCGGTGTTCTCCTCAGCAGCATGTCACTCCGTCTCTACGAGTCGCGTAGCGGAGCAAATAAAAAGTCACCTGCGAGCGTGGACTGGCACTATATGACGTTGCGTAAAGCTGCCAGACAGCAAGTTGAACTACTTCCGCCGGAAGTACCGGGTCGGTCCCAACCATCTTACATTCAGCAGTAATCTGGCCACGGACCCCCGATGGCAGTGGCGGAGGCGCAAATCAACATATTAAGTCATTGTAGCGGCACAATTTTTTTCAAGCTGTTATTTTAAGGTGGAAAAGTTACATAGTGGAGCTTTAAAGCCCAGTCTGAAACTAATGAGTCATAGTAGGTCAGGCAAGGGTGACGTAATTTCCTCTTGGCCTCTGTTTGGAATGTGACCTGCCACCCCTCCCCCCTCCCCCCCGTCCTAAACCACCATCCAACCCCCACTCCTGTTATGTCTGGATGTAACAAAGCTGTGAAATTCATCTGTGCCGGGGACATTCAGGTTCACCGACACCCAGACCAGTGACCACTGAGTAAAAGTCAAAAGCAGGAAGCTCCCAACTCATGTGGAACCGCCGAAAAGGAGGCATTATCATAATATGAGTTACCCTGAGGCGCTTTAAAGCGGCATGAAGACAATAATAAGAATCAAAAAAATGAAAGCCTGTTTGAAGTATTTTCCCTGAGTGCTATTTGCAGAGATGCACTCTAATCCAGACTTGTCAAATTGCAGGGTTGTGCACAAAAATAGGCATTAAGTGAGTTTTTCCTCCATTATGTCCTCAGCATGGATGGACCATAAAGCTAAATGCCAAATTGAATGGTGCTATTACTGCAATCGGATGAAATGTCGTGGTATTTAAATGGGCCGATGCCGCAGATGCAGAACTGAATGTGAATAAACTGACGGGAATGTTGAGGAGGTATATTTTCCCAGGGATGCAAGGACTATTCCTGCAAATGACATACTTTTCCTGCACTGATATGGAGACTCAGTGCTGGTAAAGATGCACACTTAAAGTTATGTGTGAGGGAGAGCTCTGTGAACAGTCACATTACGGCTGGAAACCCTCTGTAGCCTCTCTGCTGCGTGGGACAGACATCTGGTAAGTGAAGTATGGGAGTGCAACGCAGTGAGACTCTCACTCCCAGGAGGTTTGGTGTTTAGAAAATCCACAGCCGATAGAGATAATGATGGTAATTTAAATGCTATTTACGTTTAGGCTTAAAAATACCTTTTTTGTTCTTGTATTGACCATCTTTAAGTTCCTGAAGGAAGTGCGACAGTCTCTTTTTTTTGTACACGTGAGAGTTCTGATCGTGATCTGAAAACATACTCAATGGAGGTGATGTTGTGTTGCCATATGGGAGACAATAAATACAAGTCCCAGTTGCATAATACAAAGCAAACTAAAATAGGAACACCCAGTCACACATTTACAGACACAAGTTGTGTCTGAACATGTGTGACGGGTCGTGACCCATTTGAAATTTACTGCATATTAGAATGTGTCTCAAATGCAGCTGGAGTGAGCATTTCGATTTTCCTTTATTTTTCCAATCATTTCATTTATTATTCAAGTAAACTGAAACCACTACGACACGTTTGTACTTGGCCATACAACTAAAAACACTCAATGTGCTGAATGTCAACACAGCTGGATGAGGGAATGTGACAAGGGAGAAGTCATGGCTTGTGCACTTTCCCAGTTAGGACACATCTTAACCTTTCAATGGTGCTGAATGGGTTCATATTGTAGTTGTTGGAGGTCGTTTGAGTCTAACACACAGCTTTTATTTCATTCAGGTATAGGATTCTCAGTATGGATGTTTGAACATATCTTATTGTAATTTTTTTTTTTAAATGAAACTTTAGAATCATGTTTTTAGATAGTTATAAAACCCTACATGAAAACACAAAAAGGCCGAAAAAATAGTAAATGTGATGATGGATTGAACGATTTAAATAAAATAAGTGATCACTACTGGATATTTAACTAAAACTGTCCCATAAGACTTAGTGAATGTTACAAATGGTATCCTCTACTACAGTGTAAACATGAAGTATTGCTAATGTCTGCCAACCTCCACAAGGTGTCACTGTGAGAATGACCATGAGCAGATGTGCAGCCAAAATCACATCATTTTCATGCAAGAGCACATTACATGGAGAGATTTAAAACATAAAAAAGATGTGCTTCTGAAAACCATTTGGATGAGAAGCCTAATCAGCATTTGCATTCGCCAAATGCTCATCCATCACACGCTGACTGAAGTCGATGCCAACATCATTGACAACAAAGCGGAATTTCAAATGAAAAATAAACATTTGATCAGTGAGATGAGAGCTCTGTGTTTGAAACGTGTCCCACTCTTCTTCCCCCTTGTGGCTGACGATGGGACACAGAATCACTTCTGATGAAAGATTCTTTTAGATTTTCCAGCGTGTACATTAAACCATTAAATTCATGCCTTTGGATACTTTGGCCAACAGACTGTGTTCGTGAAGGGATTTCTGTATACTAAACATGTATATTTATTCTCATGGAACGTACTTTTTTATGGATTTAGTGACTCAGATATCTGATTTATTTTGATTTCAATTTAGGATAATTTATAAGCAATTTTTGCTTCCACCTATACATTTTCAGTCTTTCTCTTTTGTATATTATATAGGTTAATATTGTATTGTATTTGATTTGATCGACTGATTAAAATACACAAACAAACAAAATACAAATCTGTAATAACTCATAATTGAATGTAATGCTACTTGGAGGGCATTCGCTTAAGTTGGGAAAATAAGCAAGTTTGTCTTCGACCACAAGGCAGCGGCAGTGAGCTGCAAATGGAGCTCCTAAACTTCAACCTGCATCCCAAATCCAGTTTAACTCCAAAACTACCTGCTCACAGTGGCTCTGAGCTTCTGTTTGATGATGCAGGTTTTGAGTTCCTGTGACATTCAATGGGAGCAAACTGGATCATCATTTACAAACATCATTTAATAATAATGCCAATTCATTAGTGCAAGACCCAAGCAATCTCTTTCATCAGTTGAATGGAAGAATGCAACTGGGGCTTGGAAGCGGGTCAGGGAGAGGAAAAAAAAAGGGGGGGGGGGGCTGGCGCATTCTATGCTTTCAATGGATTGGTGATCATAAATGAGCTTTATCTGCAAAGTATAAGTAGATGTTTTCATGAGGCACTGATCACTGATGCCTTTGACAAACACATAAAAAACATACGCTCTTATTCCCAGATCTCTCTTCACAAACAAATTGAATGGCCCACATCGTTTGTAATTAACTTAAATCTGCCGCATATTTCCCTCTGGAGATTCCAATATATTGCTGTGAGTAGTTTCAGAAGCAGAGTGGGGGAATAGTTGGAGATTGTCAAAGAGAATTGTTATTCAGCCCGTCCTGCTTTAAAGAAGATCAGAGGAGACTGCACAAGTAGAAGAAGAGATGAATGTTCTTAGTGGAGGCTTGTGTATCTTCTCCACTCTCATGTCCAGGGAGATATGATGGATGTCTGAAATAACCGTGACTCTAGTCGTTGGCTGGGTGGCAAAGGCACAATAGAATGTGTTTTTTTTTCTCAAGATTGGTCCCGTATCACCCAAGGATAAGGACACTTATCTACCAAAATTGCGGTCGTGAGAGACAACATCAGGTGGCAGAGGAACGGAATTGCTTCTCATCCGGCTCTTCTTGTCTGATAAATGATGACACCACAAGCACTTTGCCCTCAAAATATTGAATCAGCCTACAAATCCCCAGAACCTGCTCAAGTCATACTGTGCATGGTAAAAGCAAACATGAGCCACACTGGAGTTCTGATAAAAAAACAATGACAACACAAAAATGGTTGGTCCTTTTTTTTTTTACCATTGGCTGGAAGAAATAGGACAGTATTGACTGAAAGAATCAATTAGTTGTATTAGCTCGCCAAATAGTTTCTCTTTTGCCAAAGAAAATGTTTGTTTGGTTCTAGCAAAAAATCTAAACTATCGACTATAGAGAATACAACGATATTAAGTTTATTATCATATGAGAAAAATAACAACGGGATATCTTGACATTTGAAAGGATTGAAAGGAATTTTCTTTTTTTATTGACAAATTAATTAATATTTGGTAAGAATGCAGTAATGCACTCACTCTGTGCCTTGATCCTCTGAAAAAATCTACATTTCTTTATTACCATGGTTATCAAATTTAGAGAGGGTTGTTTATTTAATGAATATCAAAACAATATGTTAATAGATTTCCTGAAATTATTCTGTTTTGGTCATAGCAAAGAAACTGAATAGTACCGTTGCTATGCAGATGACACGCAGATGAATTTATCATTATAAACCAGCAAAAAAGGTCATTTCCAATCAGCTATTATCATGTTTGTCTAAACTAAAGTGCCCAAATCATTCTAAAGCTAAATCAAAATAACAATCTTGATTCAAGTAAATGCACCTGGAGAGTGTTGCCCACATTCTCGCGTTTCCAGAAAATAGGAAATACTCATTTGTCCTTAAATTTTTAAAAATCTTTTCCAATGAAAGCAGCGAGCAGCCCAAGCTTTATGCGTCCCTAAATTTAGTGAGTAAGTTACCAAATCAGAAGCAAATATATATGAAAAGACAAACGTATGTGTTGTGACTCTGTCCAGCTGATAGTCAGTGAGGGTCAGTAGAGTTAAGGCCGTCTCTATTAAGTCATCTGGTAACAAACGTCCCAATATCAACTCAGAACTGAAACAAATTTACTTTGGGCCTTTTATTATTATCTTGATTATCTGTTAAAAACCTGACACTATGCACTAGTTAAATTTGTTTAAGAGGATAGAATATTCATGAGCCACAGCCATTGGGGTAGGTTTTATGTTTATTTAACTCTGTATATTATATATGCTGTATACCCGGTCCCCCACTGACCCCACTGACCCTCATTTGATCTTATATGTTGACTGTTGATTGTTTTTGATTGTTGTTTTGTTTGTCTGTATAATGTGTACACACCAGCCACCAAGTCAAATTTGTTGTGTGTCTAACGCCACAGCAAATAAATAAATAAATATTTCTGATCCAGATATTCCTGTTATGTTGTAGCTATTGGTTCAGATCTGTTTAGAAGAACAAATCACCTCATCTGGAGCGAACCACGACCAAAGTCCTGCGGATATTTTGGACAAAGAAGGAGTTGCAGTGACAGAAATGAAACCCATTCTGGATTCACTCAGCCAGGTAAAGTTTTTAAATGCTATGATTGCGGTCAAATTATGTTGGCCTCATATGCAGAGAGAATATATTTAATGACACATTTCAACACATTACCTTTTTTTGGGGTTACCCCAACACTATTTTGAGAACACGTCAGACTTGAAGACATAACATGAATATTAATAAATCCTCTGATCCTTTTTTGGTAACATGAGCCTTGCTTCAAAGAGATGTATTTTATATATATATATATATATATATATATATATATATATATATATATATATATATATATAGTCATGAACAAATCCTCATGTCAGTTAAAACGTGGGCATTCATCTTATGTCAACTCAGTCAAGCTAAATGTCTTTCTGTCCCTTTAACAGCAACGTGCTGAGGGCAGATAAGATGTCGTCATCCGCTGTCAGTTGCTTGGAGAGTCGGGAGAGGAGCTCATCAAACTAGATGTCATCTACCATGCCGCCATCTTGCTCCTCACATCACTCATCACTGCAGCCGGTTCTCTCGAGTCAAATGACCAGCATAGTAGTAAAAGCTCATCTCGAAAATTATAATTGGTAATTTTTTTTACAAAAAGCACACATCTCCGGTCACTGCTCATCATCTCCAAAAGGAACGGCGAGTTCATAAACATGGTCACTCCCAAAGTCTTCATTGCCTTCGGCCGTTTCTCATCCTAGTTGTGTGCCTCGGGCGACAGGAATGAGTGGCAGAAGGAGCTACAAGGCTCATCCTGTGAGCCTCCGTCAATAACCCATTATAAACCATCGTCTGTGAACAACACTTTTAGTTTGTATTCTACATATTATGACGTTGTCATTTTTGTGAGATGGTTTGAGATGTTTATATGTTTGTTTTTGTGTTTTATCTACTTGACTCCTTTTGTTGCCTTTTTGGTTCGATGATCATTTTAAATGAGAACTGTTTAACAATTGACCTATACGGTTATAAAAAAATCCAATACAAAAATTAAAAGGTACATTTGGAAAATGTGGGGTTTTCTGATAACTATTCTGACCATAATAGATGTGTCCCTTCTCCAACCTTCTTGGTGTATTCATATTTCACTTTATATTCACATTTTTTTTTTAATCAAACAAAAAGTAAGGAATTTACTTAATTGCAGGTACAGTACGAGTCACGGTCAGGGTAGATTTTATTTCTCAACTTTAAATTGATACTGTATTTAAAGCAACACTATGTAACAATTGTACCTTAAAATAACAGCTTGAAAGAAATGGTGCCGCTACAATGACTTGGCGTCCGCCATCGCCGTCGGGGGTCTGTGGGGGGAAAAGTCCACTATGTAACATTTTGGAGCCGCCCGCTCGTACTATGACCTGCTTTCTGGTAGTGATTACGCAACGTCATATAGTGCCAGTCCACACTCGCAGGGGACTTTTTATTTGCTCCGCTACGCGACGCATAGAGACAGAGAGGCATGCTGCTGTGGAGACGATCAATTACAGACGTTTAGTTTAATAAAAGAACAAAGACGTCTTTAAGAAAGGGACCTGACATTACTTCTGCTGTCATCTGGCGCGATTAAGAAAATTATAGAGTTGCAGGCGGAGATCTTTTAAAAAAAACTCAAACTCAAAAGAGCCATATGCGTCACCGGAAGCGCCATATATGGCTCGAGAGCCAGAGGTTCACGACACCTGATCTATCGTAACTGGGTATTTACGACACTGAAGTAAACGTTAAATACCTGAAGGGGGCGCTACAAGGGAAACACTACATAAAGGGGCTTTAAAATGTTTTAAAACAAAATATTTGACTTGATTCTATGCATTCAATTGTTTATTAATTAAATGCAACAACTTGTTATTGTGGTGTAGAGTAGTGGTAAATGGATGATATATTATATTTGTATTTTTCAAAAGAAAATTCTAAGAAAAGCTAGTTAAATAACAATAAAACATCACTTTATTATTGTAATTGGATACATAGCCTTTGTACAAATAACTATGTTTATAACTAATATATGTATGTACATTTAATTTTAAGGAAGAAATAAGTAAAATGTACTCAAATATGTTTGATTAAAAAAAAATATTCTTGGATAAAAAAAGTAAGTAAACTAAACATGAGAGTTTCCAAATTGAACATTACTAAGAATTTATCTGTGGAAATGATTGCCAAGTCTTTTTTTTAGAGGAAATGCCACTCACATTTTTCCTATGTGTATTATGCTGGTATCTCAATGTTGAAGCGTGTTGAAGTTTGAGAGTCCTCATCCCCCCCGAGTCCTTCCCAAGAACCGTATAACGCGACAATGCCCAAGGAGAATTAATTTATCTGAGAATAAAACCTATTCAGGTCCAAAGACACCTTTCAGTGACTCGGATGAATTATTAACAGTAGACGGCTCTACTCTCTGTCCACTGCGTCCATTCTGTAATTTCCCACCACACTGTGAGGAAGATGAGGTCACAGCCACGAGATTCCCGACTGATTTCATGACTTGGAATTGTGTGGGATGGGAAGTGCAAACATTCGGGCTGCGAAAGCAGTTTGTTTAAAGTGTGTGCACTCACTCCAGCATATACCTCCTGTAGTTCTTGGAAAGAACAATGCAATTTCTCACTGTTCCTCCAGAGTATTACAGTAAATTGTGTGTGGGTAAAACGGAATCATGCGGTAGAAGAGCTGACATTTCTGCGAGAGGAATTTAAGGAAAAATGTGGGAGGTGGAACATAAATTGAGACATCGCCTCTCCTCTCCCTCTGCAGACCATTGCCTGTAGTGTCATATCTACGGTATTCCAATTACGTGCTCTCTTTCTCTTTCTCTTTCTCTCTCTCTCTGCGCCTTTACCCCTGGTGAGCACAGCAAAGTGGTAAATAACAGGGACAGAGGGAGAATGGGAAAAAAAGCCAGAGCGGGAGAGGCATCCCCTGCCCGCACACAGCCCTCCTCCATAAACTCTGTTGTCAGCGCTGGCTGCAGGAGCAATTCATCTCAGCCAGAGGAGGCAAAAAAGAGAGATGCACAAGTACAAAAGCTATCAAGATGACAAGACTTCACTCTGCAATTTACTAGGTTTCTATTGCTGCTGAGGATATAAATGCCACGATAAACTTGTTGCTGTGGGTTGGCATCATATTGCTGATGTGAGGCCCGTGTTGGTAATTGCTTAAATGATCATTTTCAATTACTGCCGTCTGCTTTAAAGGTAATGAAGAGAATATAGTGTGCACTAAACACACACACACACACACACACACACACACACACACACACACACACACACACACACACACACACAAATATATACATGCAATGGTATCAATTTGTAAGATCAGTAGGTGTTATTTGAAAAAGTAAACAAAAGCTTGGAAGCATAACTGCCATAGGAGAGTCCTACTTGGCCACAGAGACGAGTGTGATTATCGATCAGGTGGTCGGCCTTCACAGAAAGCTTTGTGATGACCAGAGGAGGAGCTTCGCTGTAGAGCGCCATCTTCATTTTATAAACACAACACTGCGGCTGGAGCTTAGTGGGCAGAGCGGGGATCGAACCTGCGACCTTGCGGTGACAGGACGACCCTAACCCTCCCCATTAGTTGCATGTGGAAATGTCAATGAGCAAGTCAATGAACCCCCAGTTGCAGCCCACTGCTCTTTAATAACTGAAAATGGTTTAAACACAGATAATACATTTCATACATGTATATATATTTTTTTTATTTATAAAAAAAAAAAAAAAAACAGTAAAAAAATAAAAATAACTGAAGATGGTTTAAACGCAGATAATACATTTCATACATAATAATAATAATAATAATAATAATAATAATAATAACCATGTATATAACTTTATTTATGACAAGACAAGTATTTCTTTCCTTCACTATGACATGAATTAAAGCGAGACTAATTATGCTCTATTATCAGCACACAGAGAGGTAAACTCTCACACCAATAACTTCTAACTGCTGTCTTTACGATCATTCTGACAATTTAGCCGCTTTATTATGACATTAATATTATCCCACAAGCAATGGGAAGTTTAGTATCCATCTTTATTATACTGTAGAACAGTCTCTGTTATAAATGTAGCCGTGTTTGCGCATGTTACTGGATTCATTTTGGGTAATTGTTTTGAATATTACTTTTCTAAATAAAAGAGCCCCCCCTCATGCCAAACTGCCACACTTTCATGTCACATTTTCTGCACTGTGATTTTCAAGGTTACTGATTTGTGTTGCTTGTTTTCTTTCTCTTCTTTTTGCAAACCCAAGCAGGTCCTCGTCGTACATTCCAACAGCACTTGGTGGGATTTAAGGATCTGTGTTGGAATCCATCAACGTTGTGAAGACGAGTATTAGATAGATTGTACTCCCGGTAACAGCAGATGCAGGCCTGTCACTGACATTTCAAAGAAAATACCAATCTGAAAATCCTTCATGCAACTTCACTTCTCATGTCGCAGTGACAGCTGGGTTTGTTTTCTTTCAAATCTCAGGAAGTCGCTGATGAATGTGACATTGATTTACTAATTTCACAGGACATCGAATGTTTGTCAAACACAAGCAGCAGAAACCGAGAGACAAGAGCAACCGAATGTAAACATTGACGTGGCGTGTACAATAGGTGGACAGGTTGCAGTTTATGTTACTTTAAAGCTTTATGAACTATGAATACATAAATGCCAACGTGAGTCTGTAGCTTGGCATACTTCCAATTCCAGAGTAATTTCTGGTTTGTTTGTTTTGTATATATATATATATATATATGATTATTTTTAAGCAATCATAAGTTAGGGCACTTATTACTTTCAGTGAGAAACATGTATCTTTTTTCTTAATTTTTTAAATGACTGGTGCTTGTATATTTTGCTCATCCAAATAAATAAACACATTCATTCATTTATTTAAACAGAGAAAAACAAGTATAATCCGACGGAAATGAACAGAAGTGTATGTTTTACAAACATAAATCACAACAGAAAACAAGTTGAGGGATGAGGTCATATTTACTTGTGGGTGGATGGTAGGTAAATGATTCTAATCTGATCAATGTAAATTGAAATCAATAAGACACATGCCATCATGACCTTGACATTTTTCAACAATGTGGGCACCATGGGAATTCTTCCCATAACATAAAGGATGTTTTCATAAGCCGGGACCGCATGAATACTCCTGCTGTCCTTGTACTCACTTTAATATGATGATGTATACAAAGAGATGGAGTGTGTGGATCTTAAAAGCCACTTAAAGTGCATTCAAAGACTCATAGTGTGCTTCCACTTACAAGTTAACTCGTAGTAAGTGACTGACGCTGTTGAGGGGATGTATTCTTTTACCACTAATGGCAGTGTAGAGACAACTGAGGAGCAGCTCCATGTTAGCAACGGATCGCTTAGTGAGTGCACACTGACACACACGCATGGCATGTTCACACAAAGAGAAGTAATTGAGAGCATTTACAGAAAACATACATACATAATGCTAATGAAATAGTTTGTACTGAAGAGGTACATCATATTTATTCTCTTGTAGCATAAATAGCCACAAATAGCCAAAACATATTATGTGTTATTCAACACAAGATGACACAAAATGTAAAATACTGAGATTTCAGAAGATTCACAGTTGTGTCATTGTGTGGAAACAAAACTCTGGTTCAAATGAATAAACCACAGGAACTTCATTTACTGTCAAAATGTTTTAGGGTCAATAGGGTCAGTGAAAAAACATACAGCACATATACATACGGCTTAATACGTAGTTTAATGATATATACAAACTCTAACTTTATATTAACATCATTATTTGGGAGTTTTTCCTGGTCCGATGTGAGGTTTTGTGGCAGGGATGTCTATGTGTACAGATTGTAAAGCACTCCGAGACAAATTTGTAATTTGTGAAATTGGGCTATAAAAATAAACTGAATTGAAAAATTGAATTGAATCTAAGGCTGTGAAAGATTTATCGGTCGATGTCTCAAATTATGAATTAGAATGAAATAACATTGGATTGGATTCAATCTATTTGTCAGGATCTAGAGTTTGTGTTTTGTGTTATGTCTTGTTTTGAAGTCTGTCTTGTCTGCCGTGCTCCTGATTGTTTCCTCCTGTGTGATTGCTGGCCCCGTCCTCATTGTGTCCACCTGTGTCTCGTTCCCCGTTGTCCAATCACCTCTCACCTTGCCTGTGTATGTAAACCCTGTTTGTCTCATTCCCAGTTTGGCGTCGTATTGTTTGGTCCGTGTTTTTTGTCGTTCTGTTTCATAGTTAAGATCATAGTTCATAGTTCAAGATTAAATATTGTTTTTTTGCATCATGTCGGCTTTTGGGTCCTCTCTCTTTGCGACATCCGCGGCCGTTCCTGACACTATTGTCATTGCACAGAGTACAGGTACACATGCAACAGAATGTATTCTCTGCATTTAACCCATCCTTAGTTATTAATAATAATAATGATGATAATAATAATACATACGATTTATATAGTGCTTTTCAAGGTACTCAAAGACGCTTTAAGGAGCAGTGGGCTGCAGTGATGCTGCAGTGACTTACAGCCCCCCCCCCCCCCCCCGAGCTACAGCCGCCCCCCCAACATGGCTTCTTCATGCATTGTAAATCAATTACGTTTTCCACTTTACTGATGAAGTAATTATCCCCAGGCAACACGGTACAGATACGAAGCCTCATCTGCTTCTTAGTTACTGCAGTAGACAGTAGTAGTATTTCCTTCTCTGGACATAAGATGTATAAGTTATTCAACATGGACGGGATCAGCTGGTCGAACTTTTCCCATAATTGGGTTTTTTGAAGATGCAGGCACTATATATTTTATGCCGCTGAGGTACTGGATCTCCCAGAGACGTGAGCAGTGGAGGAAATGCTGTTTACAGAGGCAACGCAGTGGCCCTCTCCCAGAGGTGCTCGACCACTTTACATTACAAAAGACGGAAACAGCGACAGGGAAAGCTAATTATTCACCTGATATTTACCATTCAGCCAGTCATTCTTAACATAGCGGGTTATTTTTGTAATTTTCTGTCTCTGTATTTGATAAGATACTGAACATAGAGCGGACTTTTAATAAGGCTCAGGAGCCTTTCTGTTCCTCATGAATCAACATTCCACCAGAGAGGCAGAAAAATGCATACCAAATAGAAAATCATTATTTCTGCCTTTCACAATGCGGAAAATAAGGGTCATAAGGTTTTTCTTTGGAGTAAATGGAACACAGTTAATTTAATCTATTTTCCCTTTATTTTTGCAACTTGGAGCTCAGCTCTCATATGAAGTTACTTTATGTCTCGTTGAGTAATCATTCACTATGCTTTCACTTCAGCTGTGCATTCCAGAGGGCCTAACCCTAACCCCACGCACGACAAACCACATCACTTGGATTGTTATGCTGTGGGCCGAAAAGCTTCAAACACAACCTAAAGCTCAACCGTATTGCTTCCCATATAGTAGCAAAAAGTGATTTCCAAAAGAAAGTTAACAGAGAAACCAATGCTAACCATGGGATTCAAGATTCCTTCAGCCCTGACATCAAAATTGACCTTTCATAAATATTGTGATTTCACTCTTTACTCTTCCACACACACACACACACACACACACACACACACACACACACACACACACACACACACACACACACACACACACACACACACACACACACACACACACCCCAGTGTGCAGATGCCAGTTTCTCATACAATGTAAGGTCCAACCTTAATGATGGCTATGGCTGAATGTTTGGCTCTACAGCAGGATATGCAGTATTAATGTTTTTTTGTGTGAAAATTGCTTCACTTATCCAGTGAAACTATTGTGAGGTAGGGTTAGTTTTTAAATGACAGTTATAAAACTACACACTTGTTTTTTGGTGTTTGCAGAATACAAAAGCACAATGAGTCAACATATCCACGCAGGTAAAAAGAAATATCAGCACACGGTATAGTACCAGCTCTGGGCGAAGGGAAGGGTGAAGCAGCAGAGAAAAACAACAAACCAGCAGCGCTCAGTGTCGGAGAGATGATCAGAATGCATCACTCCCATTTCAAAGAATTAAAAATAGAAACGAGCGGTGGTGGCGGTTGCTGGCCATTTTCTGCGGTCGGCTTGACCGTACTGCAATATTGCAATTATTGTGACAGCCCTAATGATGGCTCTTTAAAATGTTTTGGCCAGTTGCAGCTCTGCGGGTTCATTTTAGCAAAGCTTTCCCAACGCTTTAATCCTCTCTTCTGAACTGCTTCTTTTTTCTGTTGTTAGCCAGCGACAGTCGATGGTCAGACACGGTTAAGCACTCATTTCGACCAATTTCTCTGCTCGTGTCCTGAAGTCGTGGCCAATCAGTGGCTGTAATGGAATAGCTAATTATCCTGATTGTGTTCAGCTGTGCAGCTTCTAGTCCGTAATCAATATGTATACAGCTAGCCTGACTTTGGTCCATGGTGTAATAATTGTGCTTGATGTTCCAGGTTTTTATGATTTAAATATAACCTTGGTAGGCCTACTCTAACTATTCATTTACATATATACACACACACACACACACACACACACACGATAAAACATTGAATAAGTTATATTCAATGTGCATTTATATTTCGCTAAAAAATTGCTGACAACTAAATGTACTTTCCATTCCATTCCATTCCATTTTCCACCGCTTTATCCGGGGTCGGGTCACGGGGGCAGCAGGCCCAGCAGGTTGACCCAGACTCCCCTCTCGCCCGCAACATTTTCCAGCTCATTCTGGGGGATCCCGAGGCGTTCCCAGGCCAGCCGAGAGATATAATCCCTCCAGCGTGTCCTGGGTCTTCCCCGGGGTCTCCTCCCAGTTGGACGTGCCTGGAAAACCTCCAATGGGAGGCGTCCAGGAGGCATCCGAATTAGATGCCCGAACCACCTCAGCTGACTCCTCTCGATGCGAAGGAGTAGCGGCTCGACTCCGAGCTCCCTCCTGATGTCCGAGCTCCTGACCCTCTCTCTAAGGCTGAGCCCGCCACCCCACGGAGGAAGCTCATTTCGGCCGCTTGTATCGCGACCTCGTTCTTTCGGGTCACTACCCAAAGTTCGTGACCATAGGTGAGGATAGGAACGAGACCGACCAGTAAATTGAGAGCTTCGCCTTTCGGCTCAGCTCTCTCTTCACCAAGACGGACCGGTACAGCGCCTGTTTTACTGCTGCAGCTGCACCGATCCGCCTGTCGATCTCCCGCTCAATCTTACCCTCACTCGTGAACAAGACCCCGAGATACTTGAACTCCTTCGCTTGGGGCAGGCGCTCTGTCCCCACCTGGAGGGAGCAATCCACCGGTTTTCTGGCAGAGCACCATGGCCTCAGATTTGGCTGTGCTGACCTCATCCCTGCCGCTTCACACTCGGCAGCAAACGCCCCAGCAAGTTCCGGAGGTCATGGTCTGAGGATGCTAACAGGACCACATCATCTGCAAACAGAAGAGAGGCGATCCCAAGACCGCCAAACCTGACCTGCTCCACCCCCAGGCTGCGCCTAGATATCCTGTCCATGAAAATCACAAACAGGACCGTGATAAAGGGCAGCCCTGGCGGAGACCAACACCCACCGAACGTGTCTGACTTACTGCCGAGGATGCGAACACAGCTCCTACTGCAGGCGTACAGAGACCGGATAGCCCGTAGCAACGGGTCCGGAACCCCATACCCCCGCAGCACCCCCCACAACAGTTCCCGAGGGACCCGGTCGAAAGCCTTCTCCAAGTCCACAAAGCACATGATGACTGGTTGGGCAAACTCCCAGGACCCCTGCGAGGGTGAAGAGCTGGTCCACAGTTCCACGACCGGGACGGAATCCACACTGCTGGTCTTGAATCTGAGGTTCGACCATCGGTCGGAGCCTCCTTTCCAGTACCCTGGCATAAACTTTCCCAGGGAGGCTGAGAAGTGTGATACCACGATAGTTCGAGCACACTCTCCGGTCCCCCTTTTTGAAAATGGGAACCACCACCCCGGTCTGCCAGTCCATGGGCACTGTTCCAGACCCCCATGCGACATTGAAGAGGCGTGTCAGCCAAGACAGCCCAACAATGTCCAGCGCCTTCAGCATCTCAGGGCGGATCTCATCCACCCCCGGCGCCTTGCCACCAAGGAGCTTTTTAACAACCTTAGCGGCCTCTGCCAGGGATATTGGTGCGACCCCCCCCAAGTCTACAGGCACTGCCCCCTCTAGAGGGGACATGTTGGCCGGATTTAGGAGTTCCTCAAAGTGTTCTTTCCACCGCCGACGATGTCCCCCGTTCGGGTCAACAGCTCCCCCCCCACGCTGAGAACAGCCTGGGGTAGACCCTGCTTTCCCTTCCTGAGCCGTCGGACGGTTTGCCAGAACCTCTTTGAGGCCGACCGAAAGTCCTTCTCCATGGCCTCCCCGAACTCCTCCCATGCCCGAGTTTTTGCATCCGCGACCACCGTAGCTGCAGCCCTTTTGGCCTGTCGGTACCTGTCAGCTGCTTCAGGAGACCCCCGGGCCAACCAGGCCCGGTAGGCCTTCTTCTTCAGCTTGACGGCTTCCCTGACCTCCGGTGTCCACCACGGTTCTGGTTGCCGCCACGACAGGCACCGATGACCTTCCGACCACAGCTCCTGTCGGCCGCTTCCACAATAGAGGCTTTGAACATGGTCCACTCGGATTGCATGTCCCCAACCCCCCTCGGGATGAGTGAGAAGTTCAGGTGGGGAGTTAAAGACCTCCCGGACAGGGTCCTCCGCCAGACGTTCCCAGTTTACCCGCACTACACGTTTGGGCTTGCCAGGTCCCTCTGGCCGACTCCCCCGCCATCTAATCCAACTCACTACCAGGTGGTGATCAGTTGACAGCTCTGCTCCTCTCTTCACCCGAGTGTCCAAGACATACGGCCGCAGATCAGATGATACGATTATAAAGTCGACCATTGATCTGCGGCCTAAGGTGTTCTGGTACCATGTACACTTATGAGCCACCTTATGTTCGAACATGGTGTTTGTTATGGACAAGCCGTGGCTAGCACAGAAGTCCAATAACAGAACACTGCTCGGGTTCAGATCGGGCAAGCCGTTCCTCGCAATCACCCCCCTCCAGGTTTCTCTGTCATTGCCCACGTGAGCGTTAAAGTCTCCCAGGAGAACTATGGAAAATGTACTTTCCTTTGTATTATTTTCAGCTGTCGCTTCTGATTTTCAAGCTCCAAGATCGTATATACAGTCAGGTGTATTCTGCACATGAAGTATGTATTCTAATTTGATACAAAAGGAGAATGGTTCATCAGAGAGAGATTCAAGGCCAGTTGCCAGCACTTTCATGAAAATCATCTATTGTCTTGCTGTGTGTGAACATATTCATCCTGGACTTTCAGTGTGTCCACTGCTTTTCAAGATTCATCATAAGAAGTGATGATTGCAGTAATGATGATAATGAATTATTAATTATTGCTAGCTAAAGATAACATTGTTCTGGATACTCAAGTGTATTCCATGTTTGTATTCCCTTTTCTTCAGTGAGACAAAAAACATATCATGTAAAACAAATACTAAAAACACAATAATGTGTGGATGTGTCCCAAATGAATTATTCAACATAAAAAAAAAATGATATCATCGTCATCCAATTCAAGATTGAATTTATATTTTTCAAAGTACCTTCTGGACATGTGGTGATGTATTACAAACTGCCCCCGTGTACGGAAAGTAAACGGTGGGGAAAATGCAGTGTGCAAAACACATTTGCATTGTTATTGATGCCTCAATAGTACAACAAACAAGGAAGGTAGGTTAGTTTTAGAGGGCGGAATGCAGAAGAGATTACGGTTGGAGGTCTCGTCCACCAGCCACACCGTGACTTACGAGCAGATGGCCACTCTGTCAGACCCCGACCGGGGGTCACCCTTATTTGCATCAACTGAATATCAACTCTGTCTCTGAAAAGGAGTCGCTCAGTGTGCACTCACCTGTGTATGTATATATATATATATATATATATATATATATATATATATATATATATATATATATATATATATATATATACGGTAATTCCCCACAGGAGGCATTTTGGCTCTGTAGTTTGTACAGTTACTATAACTCCCAGTAAGGATACTGGTTCAAATCTGCCTCTTCTGTGTAAAGTTTGCACAACATTGATTTCCAGTAGCATCAGTACACATCAAGAAGTGCATCTGGTTGTACTAAATATCTAGGATGTTCATATGTCAAAATGGAAACAAATTGTGTCAAAATAAGCTGTACTGTTCGAGTGAAACACGATTAATCTTGTCGCTAACTATATTTTCTTCCATGGTAAAATGGTAAATGTAGGTGATGTAATACATTTGTCAAACGTAAGAGATTTAACAGAACGATCATTTGTTCTGACAAATTTGCTAAAGCCATAAATATTTCCCCAGGAACTAGCTCTAAAAATGACGACGCTTCTGTCAGCATTTCTGCAAAATGATTTCACGTCTATATCTGCAGATAATAATGATGAACGACGTTCTCTTTCCAGGGGCTGACGTGCAATATATTCTTTCCCTTTGGACAGACTTTTTTTCTGTCATGGTTATGGACAATAACATTTGTAATGAACTCACTTCTCACTCTTGCAAGTTATTGAGAAAGATGATGTGCCCGACTTGAACTTCCCTTTCAGGTTTCCCTCCACTGCTCTTCACCAGTGGTGTTTTGTGGGATAGTAATTTCTCATATAACACCCGCTCACCTCCATAAATTAAACCAGGGAAATGTGATTTATCTTCTTCCTCTTGTGGTTCCTTTCAGCTGACTCTTTGAAATAACAGCAAACATAAATAGGGGGTATAAAAAGGGGCTCTGAACGCTTGAGAGAGTGGATTACTCCATGAATCAGTTTATTAACAGTGGGCCATGGAGCAGTGTCGGCACAGGGGGAATTTATTCATTCATAAAGGAGTGTTTACAGCATTTATCTTCACTGAGAGCATCCTCTAAAATATAACAAAGCACCATAAGACAAAGACATGGCATGATGAATCTGAGGTTTCCTATGTCAAGGCCGCCAGGAGCCGGAGGTATTCCTGTGACACTGTGAGGAACAATATATTCTTCAGCACAATGGATAGCGGCAGACAATGGTCCTATTGTTTCAGCAGGCTGATTGGATCTGGTTTACACAACACAATCCTCAGTCCTAATGTGAAAGACGAGAATTAATGTTACCGTAATGTATGTGTTAAAGCACACATAAATATCAATATTCTTCCTGAGCATTAAAAAACATAGACAGAAACTTTCCCTCATATAAAAGGAGTCACAGAATGTAATATGAAATATGATTTAACTACTACTGTGTTTTGTAATATTTCATGAGCTCCATCTTAATGAGCTGGACCCCTGGAGAGTACAATATGGACAGAAGAAGACTATTAACTTTGATATTTCTTTCCCCTCTGGGTGAAGTTAGTCGACGCATCCTTTGAAGTTTGCTCCAGCTTGATAACTCTGGTTGGATCTCTTTAGTTATGGGACGTTCAAAAGGGAGTGTGGATGTTTGAAATTTCAAAAAGGTAAATTATGTTCATACCGGGGCCACAAAAGAATATATCAGTCTAGTGGTTAAAAATAAGTGCAATTCTGTCAAAGACAGTTCTTTATTTTATATTTGACCTCTATTTTACAAAGAATATTTTTCAATGAGACAAAAAAATCAATTTTCAAGAAAGTCAGCCAATACTGCAGAATAAAAAGTTTCACCAAAAAAGCAAAAATAAAAGACTTGATAATGTTGAGAAAAAAAAGAAATACCACATTAAAGAAACTAAAACAGAGGTTCACAGCAAATAATAATTAGTTTTGTATGTTCATGTGTAATGTCTAGTACTCAAATAATTCTTAACCCTGTTCCTACACTATTCCATGCTTGTCAAATTGACTCACAGGAGCTCACGCCGAGGTTTCACCAAACACAGTGCAGAGTTTAAGGAATTATGTACATATTTGTTGAAAGTTGCAACTCCTACTAGTTTTATGAAGTCAGTTGAGAATATAAACGAGGAGGAAGCTCGTGGGATGTGTGTTATGTTCCCTGACTGAAGTCTAGGGGAGGCGGGGAGTAACAATGTAACCCAGGGAGAAAGAATCAAATAAATAAAAGTGATTTATTAACTATAAACAAAAGGGATACACTTCAACAGGGCGACACCGCACAATAGCAACCACGCTGGACCAACAACAGCACGGACACACACACACTGTATTCTGTTAGCTGGACCACAGGGTCGTCCTCAGCCTCTTATCCACCACATCTCTGTTCAGCCAGTTGACCTTAGCTGGAGGCTCCTCTGCAGGCAGCATCACAGGTGGATGGAGGAAGAGAGAGAGAAAACAAAACATTTTTAAGACGAGAACAAGTCAACAGTGTCTTCATTTACTCAAAAGGAGTGTGGAATATTAATTTCTCTCCTCACACAAAATATCAGATCATTATATCACAATTTTTTTATATAGTTGCTCATGCTCTTTAAAAATTCCCCCAAATTATCCAATATAATGTGACCTTTTTGTGACCTAAAAGTATCGCAGCATCTGACTTACATGTTGCTGGTTCAGGTCTTTTTGAAGGATGTGTTCACAAAAAGAAAAGTACAGAATAAGAGGAGCCTTATTTTGACCGTGTCCATTATGACATGGTCATGTTTTCTTGAGAGAAAAGATAACAGCTTCAATCGACAATATCTTAGGTCCAAAATAAAAACCTTTCCACCACACTAAAGCCACTGGATTTCACAGTCAAACTGTGGCTCTCACTGCTCAGGAAGTCACCCGAGTGTGCAACAAGAAAGCAGATAGAAGGTAAAGGCACTTTGAAAGAAAATATAGAGCAGATGGCAAACTGTGGGTGGCACCCGGCCATCTCTGAAATGGGCATTCCTGCTGGGTGAGACGGAGACCGTGGCTGATTGGTGTCTATCTGACCCACTGGTTAGTTGATTGCTTGCATCATATGGTGGAAGTATCATTATTCACAAGGGGAAGAAAATAAATCACATTTCTGAAAAAATACACCTAGGAGTGCTATATTAGGCTAAGCCTCCATATTTGTTAATTAGTGAGGTACACTATGACATTTAAGGCACAAAATAAATACAGATGTCTGTTTTATAAACACATTGTTAGTCATTGAACTAGTCACCATCTAAAGGTCCCTTCATACTGCTGCATCATTACATGCCATTTAATAAATTATTAAGCTTATTTGTTTTCTGTACCCCTGATACAAGTAATAGAAGGCAAATGCATTATAACTAATAACATCCCAGAAGTACAATAAGTGTGGCAAATCACTAAGGCTAACCTGCATAAGCACTGAACTCAGACCTTATGCTGGCCAATTTACTCTGTGGAAAATGGTCGCTCCACACAAAATTGCCTTCTCTTTATATTTATAGCTGTATCCAGACCAAAGTCACAAGTCAGCAACACCTGTTACAGAGAGAACATTACAGTTGCATATGACTCACTTTAGATAAATTTAAAACTAATTTTCACTATTAATTTGCCAGAAAGTTACAGTGACAGCTTCCCTTTCTTTGAAGCTTGGAGCGAGTCAAACTCAGTGGTGGTAGGATGAGTCAATAACGGAGCAGTCAGAAGTAAGAAGCCGCGTATACTTCGGCAGTATGTCAGTTATCCAAAACATTCCTTTGAAATCTCATAAATACAGTTGTAGCCTTCACAAAATATACTCTTGTTATATACATATATGCTAGACATTAGGGAGAAGAACTTAACCCTTTGATACACAACATGGGTCTAAATAGACCCGACAGTTTTAATTGTAAATATCTTTGCAATAAATGTATTTCACCATTCAGAATTCCAGGAATTCCTCAATTAACTTGTTTTTGATCATCACAAATTCTTAGTTTTATTTGTCCTTTTGTACTTTTTTAACAAAGCAATGTGTTTAAGAGGATATATAATGCTTAATTTAGGTTTCTACAACAACATATTTACATGCTTTTATGTTGAGAAAAAACACAGATATTTCATACTGTCTGTCTAAAAACATCTTTATTTATTTTTTCTTTGAAATGCTGTGTTTTAACATTTGTTACTTTTAGCGCCCGGTCTAACAACAGTCTGATTTCCTTGCAAGAAAAATATGTATATATATATTACGTTTGCAAAAGTATTTCTCAAGCTTTGGGCAGTAACACTCTAAGCAGGTTAATCTAATGAGCCTGCATGTGACAAAGGAGACCACGTGTTTTCTGATCATAACAGCCGACACATACATCAGTGTCTTATATTACAGTCTGTGTGTTAGACTCTCCAGATATTCAAATCTATGTAAAGAAAAAAAAGGTGAAATATTGATGCAGTCGGGTGTAAAGCTACAGTAGCAGTGCTGCTGACACGCCACTGTGCCCTTTGCCCCTTCTCTCCAGCCAATCAGCCCACTTTATAGTCGTTAATGATGGACCTGACCTGCCCAGATATGAACAACACGTGATTAAAAACTAAGACAGTGAGTTTGATGACATTTTAATATGCCTGTTATCCATTTGGCATTGACCAACAGCAGGCTAAATTATTATCTAATATAAGTCATACATCAACCACACCATTATGGCTCACTGCTCATTAAATGCAACTCCACACTGTCACGTCCAAGTTGCACGTCTTTTTTAGATTGCTCAGTCACATCATGGAGAGTATGGAAGCCAAGTGTGCTTTCAGTATTGACTCATTCTACATCAGTAATCAGCCAAATGGGGTTCTCCGTAATTGAAGCAAAAATAATGTTGCTCTCTTTTGAGGGGGAGGGGGGTGTTTGCAGACAAGTACCAGACTTACTGGCGCTGTCGTTTGAGAATAATTATTTGTGCTTAAACATTTCTCATCTGATAAAATTGTAAAATAACAGAAAAAACACTTTTGGGAGTTAACCCCCCCTACCCCCCCCCCCCCCAGAAATCTTACTAAATAGCTGCAGTATTACATGGAAATGGGAACTTATGCAAGGTTTTGAATGAAACAATACACCAGCAAAGAAGTCACCGTATCTGAGTACATGCATTAATATTTCCACTGCAAATCATTTTCACATTTAGGCAATGATGAACACAAAAACAAGTTTGGGGATATAGCAGTTTGTTGTTGTATCTGCTCCTGTCGCTCATGCTGTGTCTTTCTCCCCTTGGCTCCCGGCAGATCATTTTTCCTTGTTTGCTACTGGAGCGTGGAATATTGATGCTTTTCAGAAACTTCTGCATTTTGTCAATACACAGATTTAAAAAAGAAAGAAATGCGAACACATGGGGTGTACATCCTTGTACCCCGGGAACAGACGCCGTGGAGGACAAATCTATCAATTATGAACCCCATGAATATCACGCCCCTAATGATATTCCATGAGAGGGATGCTAGTAGATCAAAGTTTGGAGAACTTCCGATCAGACCAGGGCCGTGTGACGTCTCCTTCACGTCAACCGGGCGTATTTGTAAAGGCTGAGCTGTGATATCTTCACTTGGATGAGACAAGCTTTTTCTCTATGATGGTTGATAGTGCTTCAGCTTTTCGTTGGTACTGAGGTCATCCATCAAAGAGCCAGGCAGATGCTTTCATGTATGTGCATACAGGAGACTTAGCAGGCAGACTGGATGCCATGTATGCATGTGCACTACACTTAGTAGCATGTTCAAATTTTACATGACAGTATTAGTGGGTGTAAACATGCTGTTAGAGAGAAGTAAGCCTGCATGTTTAATGAGCGCGTGTGCCAGTCTGCCTCTGTTGGACTTCTAATAAAGCAGCTGGGGCCGAGACGGGCTCTGCTACCGGAGGGGGAGTGTGAGACAGATGCATATGGCAGGGAGAGGCAGGAGCCAGCGGGCGGCGAGCGAAGAGGCAGCGCAGCAGTGACACGGGGCCATTCTGAGCCAGAGGCGGCCTGAGTCGCAGAGCAGTTTCACCATCGCAGAGTGCATAAACAAGATGGATGTGTGAGGGTGCGGGGGCCAAAAAGGTGAGAAACCTACTAGAAACTGGCAATGCTTAATTAAGCATCAGAGCAACCCTGATCTTAGCTTGAGCTAAATATGTTTGTTTAAATAGAGAGGACGGAAGACGACTATCAACACATGAACTCTGGATCAAAGAGCATGCCCCGTTTTTCCTTTTGCACACTCAGCAATTTGAAAGGCGGACTAATGAGGCAGTTGCAGAAAGGAAATATAAAAAAAAATGTTGAATACATTTCCACCATCAACTGGAGTAAGATATGCTGAACATTTTAAGAAACTCTAAATATCTTAATAGTTCTGAAAGCCCTCAATGGAAATGTGTAACGAAGAAACTGTGAATCAACACTTGGTTTGTTTCATTATCTAAGATAATCTGCAAAACAGTTCACCATTACAATTCAGTCCCAGAGTACGAGATTGGTATCCTCAAGATTGTAGAGGCCAGCATGGGTGGACAGAAAAAGCGTTAAGTGTTCCCTCCTGCAGTTGCGCTTTTGATTTGTCCGTGGCCTTTTGCACTGATGCGGTATAAATCACTGTCCGTGGTGCTGAATTCAGCCATCCTTGTGTGGACACACTTGACAACCATTAGTTACAACAGCGTTGAAGGTTTTCTGGAATATAGGCAGGCTCTTAACATTTAGTGAGCTTTTCAATTTGGTGTGATGTACTCTGATTTAGCTTCAGACATGGCACAGAGTCAAACAAAAAGAAGTGTAGGCTATTTAGAGATAGTTGATGTACTGCAGCAAAACCAAAAAAAAAGGCGGAAAAAAGCAATCATTTTATTTTATTTGGAAGCTTTTCAGTGAGGATATCAGTCGGCAATGGGGACTTCTTTTCTCCCAGCATGAAAGACTGGTGCCACGGTTACGCCCCTTTAAATCACCTGTTTAAAGAGAGGGTGAAAGGAAGAACATTTATATAGACACCCATTAATTCAGAGTGCATAGCTGAAAATATAGTGCTAATTGTGTTGTTTATTGGTTTCCGTTAGATTGGGCCTAAACCAGTAAATAAGGATCTAGTGCACAGGCTCTTATTATCCAGGGCTCTGGCTGCAGCCTTGAGGGTTCATTCTTACGGTATTTTTCAAGCTCCGGCTGAGCTCAGCTGAAGCCCCCACACAAAACAAAGCCTCAACAGCGCTGAATGCACTCGCATGCATTACCTGCTTGACATTCACACGTAAATCCCTAATCCTTTATGAAAGACAGTGTTCACCATCCTTCTCCCCGGTTATATTGTGCTACAACCTGTTCTCGACCAAGTAGCTTATTAACTACTTGAGAAGGGTCTTATGCCAGGGCTCCGGCTCTAGCGACCTGATTAGGCTAATAAAGCACATCCACAGGCATGTACTGCACAGTGATTTGGCCAATTAGGAAGGTGACAAACCCTGAACATGTTCTCTCGGAATCTCATGTTATGATAATGAGGCAAGAGAGGAATTTTGAAAATGGATTTTAGAAGGAAGAACCAGTTTTTTTATGACCTGCCATGAGCTTGGAGGGGTCCCAACTCTGAAAGATAATGTTGCATTGCAACATGTTTGTATTTTCATTTTGCCCTCGTTTGTTGGGATGAACATGTCTGTATTTTGGACAGATCTTCCCAGCACGTGTCCCGGCTGCCATGACTATGAGAGAACACACAAATAAAACAATGTATTTAAAAGGGTTTTCAATCATGAATGCATATAGAACACTTTATCCTGGACACTTTAGCCTGCTGACAGGTGCCTTTAATCACTACCCTGTACATATATTTTGTATTCCTCTGTATATTTAATATTGTTGTTGAATTTTGTATTTAATTTTTATCTCTTATCTTTACTACTCCACTAATGTACACCGTCTGCTGTAATACCGCAATGTCCCCACTGTGGGACTAATAAAGGAATATCTAATCTAATCTAAGTACTGTATATGAGCAACACATATATAATACTACTTTATTACACTGTGACAAACCTTTCACACATAAAAAACATATCTACTGGCAAATAGGCAGTCAATGTCTACCAGAACTAGTCGAAAGCTCTTATGTTGTACTCTGCTACCATGAAATGGATTTCTCATATATAAAGCATCGAGATAGCTTCTACGATTAAAAATTGATAACACCGTATTATTAATCAAATGTGTAATTTTCAGTGTTTGCATTTGACAACGATGTAGCTTAAGTCTAGGAAGTGTGTATGTGCAAACAAGTGTGTGTGTTTGTGTGATTTTTTTTTTTTCAAGGTGCCAGCTTTTTTCTTTTCTATAACCTCGGTTGAAGGTGACATAAATCACTTTCTTAGTGAGAACTCACATTCCACCTTGAGAGCACCTAGTCCCAGTTTTATCAGTATTAATGGTTGTCCCCTTACTTAGCCAAAGCTATTTCACACTTGGTTAAGTAAGGTATGAGAACGTTTCCTCGGCTGTATATTTAGCTGAGCCTTCCTAAATATTTCCGAGATTCCTAATCACTAAGCAAAAGCTGCCATGTGCACTAACACACTATGAAAGCTCACAAAAGTAATTCATTTCCATTTCTCGTATTGAGCATTTATCAGCTAACCCACCACGAGGCCCGTGGTGAGGTTGTCGGAGAAACCTAATTGGTAAATGTTCAATAATGTCGAGCATCTTTGCCTCTATTTCATGTTCTGGTCACACGCGATAAAATAAGTCTACTTAGTGAGACATTTTACATAATGCACCTATTTAAAAATAATCTGAATTAGCTATAAAAGTTAAAATGTGTTTTCACTTCACACCATCCCCCATTTCCGATAAAACCAAAGCCAGTTTAAAATTATAATTTTTTACAAGTTACTACTCTTAAAGCCATCGCCTTTCAGTGAAGCTGAAATGATGAAGTAACTTTTACAAAATTGCAAGGGACTCATGGATTGGACCATTAATAAAAAGGTTGTGATGCAAGAATATAGTGATGTCATAGTATGTGAAAGTATAGCCTTAGGTGATCAGTAGTTTATTGGGAGAGTGATTTAGGGAAGCGGGAACATACGGGATAGACCAGCCTGCCGTCGTAAAGCTAATGGCTTTTCACAACGGGGGGTTATGGAAACAGATAGTGTTTGGGGGGGATCAAGATACGGAGCTGACCTTTCATGATGTAGGAGACTTCTTCTTTGAAGTTGTCATATAATTTAGAATCAACACTTGTTTGTTTGACCGGGGCTAAGAGGTGTAACCTGCATTTGCAGAAGAAGGCTGTGACTGAGTTCCCAGACATTCCTTCTTGCAAGAAATAAAACAGATGAAGGCAACTTTGATTCAGAGACTTTATTCCTCTTCCACCGATTGACAGAGGAAATCTTCCACAACAAGGTTCTGAGAGAGTCAGTTCAGAGAACAACTTTGACCATATTTCACAGCACAGTCATACAATTGTACTTTGAGGGCAGAAGCTTTCCTGGCTATCTATTGTTAAACTTACAAAGCCACAGTCTTCATCCTTCACCCCATGTGCAGCACTAACGTTGGTGACCCCCTTCGTACCTTCATTCGCTCGTGGAATGTGGCTCAATATCCACATTACTACCCATCTTCCTATTTCATCCACCAAAAGTCTTCGCCTCTTCACACAACTCTTTCAATCCCATAATTAGAGGGAGAAAACCACGGACGTAAAGTTTTCACGTAAACAAGTACATGCATACGGACACACGCGAGGCTCTGGGCCAGAGAGCGTTTCTTATTCAGTTACATTACTAAATACAATATTCAGTTCGCCAGCCTGGTCACATCCTTGGTTGAGTAAAACTAGTAAGGGCAGTATGTGCATATAGCGCACTTATTATCTAAAATAAGGCCGGTGAACTAGCCCGGCTTCAGAAAGCAATCTGAATTTTAAAGGTGAGAAGTAGAAAAGGGCTTTGATGTTTAACATCAGATACGGTACAACTTTTTACGACAATAAAATCCCTATCCTATATATGGTATAGATATGATAAATATAAAACAACTTCAAACCCGTAAAGTGGGAGACTGTTTCCTGTTTAGAAACTTCGTAAGAGGTCATCTGTGGTGAATTTGTTTTACTTATTCAACTGAGCCGCTGTGTTATCACGGACTGATTCAGCCAGTTAACCACTATTATAACATCCTGCAGTATGTTTTGTGTTCCACACCCAAACCTAATACCCTAAAGATATATCTTCCTGGATGGCTTATAATGCTCTTTAAATCCAACAGCGCATGAAATAGAGTTTGTTGGTCTATTCATTGCTGTGAGATTTGCCCAAAAATTCTACTTGACTTTGACAAATTCAGGCTGTGTGCATGCAGCGTGGGTGCGGCACGCCGCATTATTCCGAAAAAAGGGAGACTGGGAATAAGTGGCTGCAGATAATTACAAAAGCAAACACACTTGGTGGCCATTTAAGCCTAAAGTATTTCTAATTTCACAGATGTGATCAACCTTGCCGGGAGTCTCTCTCTCCCTCTATGTGGTGAATTGCCTCACTCCTTCTGGATGTCTTCGACGGTGATGATGAAGTGTTAAACAGGTTTCTGCTGCACACTTTGTCACTCTGCTGTCGAGATAAAACGGAGACACTCCTAGGCAGCAGTACGGAGCGCACGGCACACCATCGGACCGTGAAACTGCCAAGTTTGCCCTCCAAGCTGCTGGAATACCCTTGAGAAAACCGTTTGGCCAAAGTAATTTTAGGATATCAATTTGACTTCAATACGGGGAGACATAGACTTGATACAATGACGGCAAACATTACTTTGACAGAAATATAGGATGAACAGCGCTGTAACAGGCGTGTCGAATGGAGGAGCTTCAGCGAGCATTAGGCACCGTGTTGACGAGGCTGAACTCAGCTGTTCATTTGCCGTGAAGGTCAATTGAAAACATTTAATGGAATTGTTAGGCTCTCCTCCTCCTCTGCCGAGGGCCTACTAACATTACCTTTAAGTGTGACTGCAGGTGTAATCTGTCAAATGGGCCCCTCACTGTGAGTCATTGGCCGGGTGCTCTGATTCAGCTCAGGCCCCTGAAAAAAGCCTGTGATTAAATGGGAAGTGTGACATAACTCTTGTTTAATGGTAGAAAAACAGCAGCCAGTGTGTTGGCATAAAGCCTCGCCCACGGAGCATAAATTCTATTTCCCCACAGATGCTGCTTGTAAAAGGTCAGCATGACTTTGAATCATTTTACTGTTAAATTAAATTAAAAAAATTTAAAGCAAGAGGCTAAAAACATTGTTTTGTATTTGTGTGTATATCCCCACATGTAGCATTTGTCAAGACAAGCCTAAGGTTGTCATCAAATTGTCGCAGAAAAAAAATCAATACAGTTCTCCAGTGAAGTGTCATTCTTTATAAGTGTGACACTGCACATCTCTGCACTCCAGCTCTTCACATGCAAATCAGCCGGATGAAATGATCAATAGAACACATCAGGGAGATGACCTCACACAAACCGGACCCATGGGCAAAATAAATGATTTAACAGAAACATGAATCCTCAAATATTACAACCAGGGGGTTGTTGTCAAATTAATAATTACTGAAAAAGCCCACACACGCACAAAACCACAATTTCCTGGCTATTTATGAATCTCATGCTTCATTGTTGCGAGAGGACAGAGCAGTGAACGGCGGAACGTTTGAATTTAAGGGCAGGAGGGCTGACGTGTAAACGGAGGCGATGCTGATTTCAGGCGACGCCGGCATTCCCCGACATGGCGGTCTCACTGCACCTTGATGAATATCCCGAAGTGTCAGCTGCTACCACCGAGTCAAAGCCACTTCACTGTCGCACTGACATAGATGCCTGGAAGAAAAAGTAGAGCAAAGCATATGACATAAAATCGACATTGCCCATCCTACTCAGCACAACCAAAAGGGGACAACAACTCTGTGACTTATTGGGAAGGATCGACTTTTCCCTTAGAGAATGCAATGAATAATTCTCTTTTACCAGGAGAGGAAAAAACCCTCCCCCAGGGGTATTGAACCAAATCGTCTTTTCTCTCTTCATTAGAAAAAAAAGTCTACAAAGTCTTATCAGCATTCTGCATTCTCTGCCATTGGAGCTCAGATAATTGATTATGTTTAGTAGGTTCACTATTGGATATGCTGCGCCTTAGTAGTGGAAAGAGATATAGCAGTAAATTAAGTTTACCTTCCCAGGGCACAGGGTCTGACAAAGATTCACTGACCTCAAAGGACAGAGTGAAATTCAAATTACATTGTAGGAAGTTTCATTCAGAAGTATTATCCCAATTTGCTTCACTGCACACCACCATTTCCTTCTTAAAAGGACAGAATGGTAGAAAGAGTTTTTCCTACATCTATGATTACAAGCTATATGTTATTAGCTTGACTGACACTTTAAAGTAGCTGCTGTATTCCAGTCCACATAAGGCCCTGGATACTTGCTGCTGCTGTGCAATGTTTCCCCAATTTGACTGTGCAATTCAAATTGTTCTCCTTTCTATCCAATGCACATTAACAACAATAAACAATTCAACTTATAAACCACGGAGCGGAGACATTGCTCTCTGAGTTGCAGCCATGTCAGCATGTGCAACTGCATTAATTAGCAGGAGGGTTTCATTTAGCTGCAGTTGGCCTGCCAAATGTGGCGCTACATTTAACTTAATGTGTCTGGACTGGACTGTTTGTCTATCGTTCGTTTGTTTGCTCTCGTGCTCCAATCCCAAGTACAGAATACAGAGCTGGTCCTGCCCTGAGTTTTTCTGAAGGTTATGGTTCACAAAATCGTTAATCAACCCTCTTGTTTGCCTCCTAGTGCTGGAGCAAGAGTGTCAAGTTCTGTGCCTTGTATGTGAGATGAGTCAACACACAGAAATCCACCTTTTTCTTTTTACTTGAGCATCACAAACAACACAAATATCCTCTGCGCTTAGAGAGAAACTCCAGCTGGCAGGATGTCATTTCACTTTGGGCCGAAACCAAACTACATCTGCTTGAGTAGTGCAGCGAAAACAGTTATAACCTGTGTGTGTGTGTGTGTGTGTGTGTGTGTGTGTGTGTGTGTGTGTGTGTGTGTGTGTGTGTGTGTGTGTGTGTGTGTGTGTGTGTGTGTGTGTGTGTGTGTGTGTGTGTGTGTGAAAAAAAGCGTTGTCGCTCTTGGTGAAGAGAGGATATTCATAATTCTGTGTGAGCAGCAGAACCCACATGTACAGAGGAACTGGCCGTACGTTAGATCGCCTGAATACTTTCCTGATGTCGCTCGCATGTGAAAGTACGTCTTGTTTCATTTGCTTCTAAAGCCGAGGACAATTACCCTAAATGACCTACATCTAACACTATTGTATAAAAATAGTTTGGATACCAGGTAAGACAATCAGTTTTCCGATTCCCATCCCTCGTAATTACTTCTTTACATTATCTCAAGTTATTTACGGCAGGGTGTGATATTACGACACGAGCACATTACCTTCAGACTCACAAGGGATTTATGTTGAATGATGCAAGGTGTTACTATTTGTAATTATATTTAACGTTCAGTCCCACAATTTACTGTTAGCTCTCCCACACCCGTTAATCAGAGCGGTAAACAGTTACTGCTTAACTTATTACAACAACAACAACAGTTGGATTGTGACGTAGTCCTCAGAAACACAATGTATAAGTTAATCAGACAGAGTTGCTTAAGGAGTTGTTGCTGTTCTATCAAACTTGACATTTTATAAATTCTGAAGTCTGTTTTTATCCACTTGGCCACGCAGGGGCGGCCCTAGCACATTTGGCGCTCTAGGCGAGCTTCAGTCGTGCACCACCCCCCCCCCCCCCAATAAAAAAAAAAAAAAGAAAAAAAAGAAAAGAGAAGTTGATGCAGTGTGACAATGTGGATTAGTGGGTTCACAAGGTGAAATGTAACATTCATACAGACCGACACATTTCAGTGATTACACAACATGTAGCATTGCCTACATTAGTTGAGAGAATATGGGTCTATTTCATGATCTTTACAGGAATAAAAGACTTCTCCAAACAGGTTTCTTACATTATTTGGTAAGCACAAACATTGCATTGACTGTGTCCTCTGTTCAAGAATGTTTCTTTCATCACAATCCACAGAGGGACCTTGGGAGATGAAGGGGCTGTTAGGGAAATAAATAAAAGCCTGTACAGACACTTAGCTTGATCAAGACCAAGCATTAAATAATTACTGTAATTCACTTAGGTTTCTTTTAAGCTGTGTAACGATTTTCCCCCGTTTCCCTCCTGCATAGAATTGATCTAATGAGGAGGACCAAACAAACGACCTCTAAATTAATTGGGATTCTCCGCCCCAAAGTAGCGCATCTATCTGTATCGGAATTGTAGAAAAGCTTTTAAAGAAGAGAAGATAAGACACAGGAAATAAATTACGGAAGAGAGGAAAAAAGGCTGCTACACGCTCTGCATCAGCCACCAACGCAGGATGTTGAAAAATAAATGAAGGTTACTGGTAGACCAAAGTCACCAAGTGAATTGGAATATCATTGTGTCCTTTTTCTTCAAAGGAACTGTTGAGGTCAGTGGGCTGTAATAACCGGCCACATGCGGGGAGAGGATAAAAGAAATAAAAGAAAGAAAGTAGCAAAACCTGAGCAGGACATGACACAAAGTTTATCTCGACAGCCGGGGCCAAGCCGGTTTAGGGGCCAAATCCTCTCGGTATCAGATCACATTATCTTTCTAACGTGGCTGACAATTACCATCCATCTTTCAGAGCCGGTGTCCGGAGGCAGCAGAGGCGAGGCCGCGTAGTGCACAGTAATCACAGCGGTGGTAGTCTCTGCCGTTCTCCCCGTCTCGTACTCCTGGTCGTGGATCAAAGCACCTGAGCTCCCTTTGAAGTGGGAGGGCCGTCCGCCCAGGGAGGAAACTACGCTTCTTTCCATAGGCTAATGAATCAAAATCTTCCCCTAATTATCTCGCTTCACATAGGGAAATTGCAAAAACATCACTGGTCCTCATCAATGATGGCAAATGCGAGCATACAGATACTGCAGGTGTGTGACTTCGGTCCATGAAAGTCACAACACTCTTCGCTCGGTTAATGTGCAGAGGAGGAAGAAAACCCACAGACGACATTAACCCCAAACCAAAAAGTGAACGTTCGTGACTAACGGAGAGACAACACTGACGTGTTATCATCATTAGGCTCGAGAAGATGTATTTACATAACTTATATTAATACAATAATTAAAAGCAAATTCCAAAGGAGTTTACTCACTCATTTATAAGATAGCACAGTGTAATCATAGAGCTGGCTTTGGTGGGAGCTGATACTACACATACTAATAGAGCAATTAGAGAGATCATTTCCAGATGAGCTTGACTAATACATTAAATATACTATTATTAAAAGTAATTACTTTGTGGTAGGAACAGAGCTTCTCCCACAAGCTGATGCGGCGCTTTCCTCTTGTTACCTTCACATTTACTAACATCTTTTACCATTGGGGCCCCAGCAATTAAAACCTCCAGAAAATGATTAGAATTAATATTGTTTCCAAAGTTTAAGTGTCAGGTACTTTGTTTTGTTTGTTGACTACCTAAATAGCCCTTTAAATAAATAAAAAAAGTTGATATTTCGTAAGTGTTTTACGCAGTGAAAAATAGCCAGGGGTAAAATTGTGTACAGGACAGTGAAAACATATCATCATGTAAATTGTATGTTTTCCCAGTTGTCCCCAATACATTAGGAAAAGTCATGAAATATGAAGCAAAAAAAATTATGTCAATCATTTATTTAGAGATGTCAAACATTGAATGGGGTCAAATTGACCCCAAAGGTAATAGGAGGGTTAAAACGACCAGCTATGTCTCCGTACTACCAACAGGACGATCCACAAATAACCAGACATCCAGATATGAACATGGATGAGTAGCTACTGCAGTCAAACACCTTTCTCTGTTTTATACATTTTACAAATGACTACATGTATTCAACAATATGAATGATTCTAGCATTCTCAAATTTCTGGTATTTTTATAACATTACCTCAAAATCATATCTTCCTTTTAGTACTTCTGCTAACAATGCATATCTGCTAACTGTGTAGAATGAATGATAATCAACAAATGCATTGCAGTAACCTTGGTATCTTTGCACAAACCAAGTACATTTAACAGAACCTTATTGATGAGTATATTCTGTTATAACTATTTATTTTTTGTATATTTCTATATTACACTTTGTGTATATATATATATATATATATATATATATATATATATATATATATATATATATATATATATATATTTCTGGACTCATAATCAGTTGCCCGAGTTGAATGTCGCAGGGTAAACACTGTCATACCGCACTGATTGCCCAGGATGGCCAATTACAGTGTGCTTGCATGAAGAAACTGTCATGAACGTAGTATAGAATAATGAATCTATTTCATACAGATCAAAGCGTTCATATTCGCACAAATTGGACAACATATAAACCGATAGCGATATATACCTGTGACAATCTTATATCAGTTGTTGAAATCGGCCGACCAGGTCCGAGTTTCACAGCTCTCATCAATATTGTTTCCAACAGCTGGCAGGTGTTTTAACACAGTTTTGATATGCCAGCTGTGTTGCACAGAACAAATCAGAAGACAGACACATTTCTGAAAATGGAGCTGAAGGACGATATTGGGATTTTATTTGCCAGGTAGCCAGAAGCTGACCTGCAATGTCCACCTCATGAGTCTGTTGACAACTTGTACTGCAGTCCCAACATGCTTTAAAAATGTATGATCTCTGCTCTAAGTAACACAATCTTATTTCCACTTAACGTACAATATGACAAGTGTTCCTCCTCCCCTAATATTTTATATAAGCTTGTCATTGAAGGCACAATGTTTACCTAAGCTTTGTCAGCCCGCCATCTATCTATGTGGGATGCTGGCCTACATCCAATGATGTCAAAAGGCCTCTAGAGGGCTGCCAATCCAGCCTTATCATTGTCAGCGTACGTCTTATTGGTGCTTGGGAGGATAATGTTTGACTTCTGCTGTCTGTAATAGTTTGGCTGACTCACTTGATTCATGACCTCACTGCACAGACCACAGGTGAGCACAACAGCTGACAGATACACAGCACCGTCTTTCACTCCTGAATGATAACGTCCCCTTGCTGCTCCGTCCACCTTTCATCCATGTTTTGGTGACAGACTTCAGATCTATGTTCCACCAGAGAGAATGTGTCCTGTGAACATGGGACGTTATGCACAGAGACACGCTTATTTATGACTACCCTCCTTGACATACAGCATTTCAAGAGGCCACAGCCATACAGGCTTCCTCTGTGATTTGTTTGGACAATCCTACAGTGTTTGTGGCCCCAGATATGACATAATAAGAGGAAACGACAGGTGGCTTTTTCAAACTTCTCCACTGTCTGTTGGGCAAATATAACTCACGATCATATCAGCAAAGAAGGTCACTGTGCCAAAACAGAAGACCTAGCATAGGTACAAAAGTCATATTTTCTTGGTTTATGGCTTGACTGCTCAGTCACTTTGTTTTGATTTCTTTATGAAGAGTGTAACAAATTAAACTAGAACAGGCACTCGGTAGAGCGCATACCTTCGCATATTACAAGATTGGGCATTGAATTATGAACATTTGGCATTACTTGCATGACAATTGGATGGATATTGACCGCACTATGGTAAAAAGAAAATGTGATAATAACCAATCATCCCACCAAATTTCATGCGATTCAAGAATATTTTGACATTTTCATGACCTTGACCTTTAATCCAATCAATCCCAAAATATAATCAACTGGTCCCAATCATCGCACAAAATTAGATGCGATTCGGTTAAATATTTTTTGAGTTATGCAAGTAACACGCATACAAATAAATGAATAAATAAATACACGGCGATCAAAACATAACCTTCCTCATTTTCAAATGCAAAGGTAATTAAAGCTGCAAGCAGCGTCGAACGGGTCCTCGTTCCTGCTTTGCACGTCGGGGATGCCGGCCGGACGCCGACCCCATCGGCCGAGAAGTTATTACCGCCTTTCGGGCGTTTAACTGATATCCTCAAGCCGTGAATTCTATGCAGCATGAGAAGTTTGGATCAGATTCGAGCGAGTCCAGTGTAGCCAGCAGGGGGCACTGTGACTGTGATAATTTGAAGATATAAATGCATCATGTATATCCACGTGAAGTGTAGACCTTGTCAGTGAAACTACATGTGAATTTGATGCTTTTTAGGCTTATTTGCTTTGGCCACTCGGTGGTGCTATGACTAGAATTTAAAATGATCATATGGATGTCTTCAAGGTCAGTATGTGAAGATATACAAGGAATATGGAGCAGATTGGATAATGTATGGCCGAGTTATATCAACTTACATGTTAATGGCAAATGGCGTTTCTTTGCCGGTCCGGAAAACGCACAAACTTTAATATTTTTGAAATCTTTCAAAGATTTCAAGACTATACTGGCCTAGTTTGGAAATAATCGAGTTTACACTCTAGGAGGAGTTAACTGTTTTACAAACCCCCCAAAACGTGAGAAAATAATGTAAAAAAGTCATATATTGAGGGATTGATTGTAGCGCCCCCTAAAGTTCAAATATTATGAAAAAATTAGGGTATCTTAAGGGCTGTCATGTGAACATAGTCTATCAATTTGGTGAGGATTGGGCCATTGATATGGAAGTTAGGTGTCTTTAAATATCAGGCCACACCCCTTGGATGTTCATTGGTCCATATTCTCTGAACGCAATGAGATGTCAACAATCTTTGAAAGATTTTTGATTGCATTGAAACACTAATTAACCACGGCAAGTCGTGTAGAAATTGCAACTATCGTTTGGGAGGAGTTGAAAAGAATGTGTTTTTTACAAAATTGAAAATGGCGGAAAATTAAAGTGGGCGGAGCTTATAGTCATAATGTAATTTATTTTAGAGCAGGTCTAAGCGGACATGTATAATGAATGTCAAGGTCATCGGTCATCGGGAGGAAATAACGTGGCCGTTTGAAAACAAATATAGTCTAGGGGGCGCTATTGAGCCATATTGCCATTCTGAAGCATTCAAATCATATCAGGTAACTACATATTTGACTTTAAATACGTCCGCTAAGTTTAGTTACGTTTCAAGCATTTTAAGTCCCTCTAAAGCCCCTTTGTTGTTTGACGTGAAGAATGGGTTGCCACGGCAACAGTGTTGGACGAAACATAAAAAGCTTTGTCTTCTGGCATCATGAAAGTCTAACCTTCATGTGTAACAAATTTGATGTTGATCTGATTTACCTTCTCAGAGAAGGAAGCCAAAGAAGAAACGATTTTTGTTCCTGTTGCCACTAGGTGGCGCTACCACTAAAATAAAAAAATTAGACTGCAAGTGTCTTCAGGCCTGGAGTGTCATCACACATGTGGAGTTTGGAACGGATCTGATGATGTGGAGTTGAGTTACATCGGTTTATTCGATCACGGCGAAGGATCAATGTTTGCCGATGAAGAGATTCGCCGCACTTCAACGTGTCGCTACGAGCTTCACAGGGAAGCATCATCAAGGTCTTAGGTCTATTCTGGTACATTTTGAGACGGATCGGATTAATCAGTGAGGAGAAGGGTATAAAAGTAGAAAACATGTTACTTCCTAGTGCCACTAGTTGGCGCTAAGACCAGAATGAAAATTTAGCATATGGATCTCTTCAGGGTCAGTATGTTATGAGATATGAGAAATATGGAGCAGATTAGACAATGTATGGCCGAGTTACAACGACGTACATTTTCATGGCGAATAGCATTTCTTTGCCGGTCCGGCAAACGCAGATAGTTTAATATTTTTTAAATCCTTCAAAGATTTTTCAAGACAAAGGTCTAAAGACCAGACTGGCCAAGTTTGGAAAGAATCGTGTTTACGCTCTAGGAGGAGTTAACTGTTTTACAACCCCTAAAAACATGAAAAAAAGGCCAAAAAGGCCTATTTTCAGGGATTGATTGTAGCGCCCCCTAAGGTTCAAATATTATGGAAAAATTAAGGTAGGTTAAGTGTGTCCTTGTGAATATAGGCTGCAAATTTGGTGAAGATAGTCCAAGTGATTTGGAAGTTAGGTGTCTTTATATATTAGGCCACACCCCTTGGATGTTCACTGGTCCATATCTTCTGAACGCAATAAGATATCGACAATTCCTTAATTTAATTTCCTTTAAATTGAACCAATAATGAACCTCAGAAAATTTGGTAGGAATCGGACTAAGCGTTTTGAAAGAAATGGCACAAAAACTGTTTTTTACAAAATTCAAAATGGCGGACAATAAAAGGAGCTTAGGGGTCTGAGAGGCTTTTTTGTAGAGCAGGTCCAAGCGGACCTCTATGCAAAGTTTCAAGTCAATCCGTCATTGGCGAAAAAAAACGTGGGTAAAAAACCCGATAGGGGGCGCTAGAGAGAAAAATTTGTATAAACACATGAAAACTCAATAATCTGAAAATTTTCGCCAGTCTGCTTCTGCATGTGGAATTTCAGTCTGCTGGGGCGTACGGGGTGCGGGCAGTCGACAATCATCGTTAGAGAAAATAATAATAATCACGTCAATAACAATAGGTTCCTCTACGACGAAGTCGTCACGAGGACCCTAATGATAGTTTGTACATGGGCTGTAGCACTTTGCAAGGCATACAAATATATAATACTCTTTTTAAATCACAACAGTGTTGGTTCTCGTGTTTAAGTTCCCTTTAGTGTCTGCAATATGCCCTGAAAGCAACATCTCCGAACCTGCATCATTACATTAATGATAAGCGCATGGTTACATAAATACAGAGATTAAGAGCAGAGATTGTCAATGCTACAGAAATATGTGTCCTTTTGGTTCAGACCAGCTCTGGTAGGCTGTGTGAGCTCTCTATGTGGTTGTGTTAGACTTGGGATTGTGATGTACTTATCCTCATTTGATAGGATTGCACAGCAATGTTGTCACATCACATGTGGTCCGCAACTGCATTACATCTAGCTGAATTTACAGGCTCTGTAAATTTAAGGAAAACCAAGATAAGGGGTCAAAGATGCAGTGTAAGAGGATTAAAAAGGTGCAAAGAACGGCTTTCGATTTACAACCCTCTCTTTTCCGCTACAGACGCAGAGCAGAATTAAAACCAAGAAAATGTGCCCTCATACACAGAATGTGATGCACACACAGCATCTCCCAGTCGTGCTTTCGGAAAATAAACAGGGACTGAGCAGAGATTGACAGAGAGTCATCCTGAATTACCCTTTGGACTGCTGACTGACAGCTGGGTCCAGCGTGCAGCTGCACCAACTCAATTGCCGTTCAGTGGCAGGTGGACAGAAAGGTGGTTAGAAAGACAGGTTCAATCTCACCCAGCGCAATGAAGTCAGACGTTTCGTTGTGGCTTGGTCTTTTTATTTGCCACCAATTCCTACCGTCTGCTTTCATCGTACAGTAACAAAGGCATCATCTGCAGTGACGACAAATGGAAAAATAGTGATGGTCATTTCTGAGATATATAACTACTGAGAATTACCGTCAGAAAACACATCCACAGAAAGATACGGGGTCTGCATCGCTGTCCCGGCCACGTAGGAAGGACTCACCCTTGAAACATCAACAGGTTACTGGTAGCAGGCAACTTTCTTTACAAGTTCCTTCTATTTGCTGCTGAAACCAGGGACACACTTTATTGACAACCAGATTGCCTAACATCTGTGTTCTGGCCTTGCGTTGTCTGAAAGTTGTTACTCCTGTCTTGGGGATAGAGGGGGCAATGAGGCAAAAAGAGTCAGTCTGCAACTCTCCCTTTGGGCTATGATTTCTCCAAGTTCACTCGCTTGCAAATGGGACCAGTGGTCGCCATGGATGGAAGGACTGGTAGAATTCACAAAGAAAGGATCGACTGACTTTGTGGCGACACCATTTACACCACAGCCCATTGTCATCTCCTTCAAGGGCCCAGTCTCTGGAGGAGAATTTGAAAATGGAGATCAAAACGGACCAAACTGTGACTTTTAAACATCTGTAGCTAATTGCTATGATCGTTAAGGTTGCATTAGTTCCAAGTGTTATTGCACTTTATCTAATTGTAAGTGCTGAATATGCTTTCTATTTCTTTTGTTGCATTTAGGGCTGAAAGGACAAGAAGTTTATCACCTGAAATTGAGATGCCACTTTTATTTAACTTGACTTTAATGGTTACTTTATTCAGTTTTTTTCCCTATCAATAAAAAGAGACATTTTGGTGCAGCATGTAAAACATTTTTTTTACTGTACATTCAACATACAAATGTGTGGTCTTAAAACTTAAAAGTAAGGTTTCAGATCGAATGTGCTCTGGTAGAAAGAACGATGTCAACAGGTGCCACCTAGGAAACGAACATCTGAGCATTTTAATGTCATAAAACATCAGAAATGGGTATTTTTTTTAAAAGCAGCTTCTTATAATAGATAGATAGAGAATAGTGCAGTCTCACTGGGGAACATGAGATATCTTCTGGCGTGTGACTACTGGGTAATGTGGCCGAACGCCAACAGGCTTTATTAAGGCAGAATGTAGCCTGAGATTTCAGCTTTGGGCACATACACCATTGTGACAGATTGCAATGAATCACCCCCTAAAATCCCCACCTCACCCCCTCCAGTCTTGTTTTTAGCAACACCACGACTGCCAAAGCATGAACCCACCGAGCTGCTGCACCTTTTTTTCCTCCCTTTGTCATAAATTGGCCAAAAACATAAAAATGATACTTCATGGGTGTTTCTTTTGTGCTCTCGCATGCACCCTCCCCCCCCCAAGTGCTAACTGTAATCCTATTTGACTGGGTCTTCTCGTGGACTTGTGGCGGGGGGAAAGGAAGCGGTAAGCTGCTGTTGTCTTAAGGGCGGCTTGTGGAGAGTAAGACGCATTAATCACAGCGGCACACGGTAGCAGCGGGAGAGAAGAGATTGGAGCGTGGTTTGCGGTTGAAAGGTTGTTCAGACAGAAATTACCATCGCTTTGTCACCGCTGTTATCTCACACGCAGGAGCCACTGATCAATTTCGCACTGCATTAATATGTGTCCACAACATCAAGTTGGATCAGTAATCTCATTGCAAAAGCTTTGTTAAGTAAATTGGACAAATGGTAGTTTGAATGCAAAGCAAATGTTTTCTGACCGTTCATCGTCAAGGGGATAGAGAGTCATGACTTCAGATGCTCGCAAATATGAATGTTGTATCATATTTGTAATGCCGAGACGATCCAGAGGGACCAAAGCAATATTAAAATACATCGAGCATGTAAACTGTGAGGACTGTGAAGAGACAAACATGCTTTTAGAAAACCGTGCAGTACCAATTGAGTTTGAAAGTATGTGGATAAGGAATTAGTGAATAGATGGACATAAAGACAGATATGGCATTCCCATAATCACCAAGGGGAGATGTCTTTTAAGCGTCTTTGTGTATTTAGAAAATCACTATATAGTTTTAATTATTATTATTAGTAGTAGTAGTAGTAGTAGTAGTAGTAGTAGAAGAAATCTATAGTTGACACTATGAAGCAACCGTCTTCAGTCAGTAGGGATTTATTAGAAAGACGTTGATTTCCTATGAAAGACTTGATCAATATTTTGACCAAATGAGGAATTATTTGGTGATTTGATGTTAATGCAATAACCGGTTTGTGCACCCCGAGGAACCATGACAATCATCCCAAAGGCACTGGAACAATAATCCCTCTAACTCCATTGATCCCTGCAGGCATCTCAGGCTGAAAGAAGAAAACAAGCAAACATACCTTGGATCCATCGAGATATAAAGACTCCTAAACTGGAGTCTGCCTATTTTTATATGACTCCATTTCCTTTGTGTCCTCAGCTCTCAGTTACTGTCAATGACAGATGCCAGGGGCCAACTACCTGAGTTCTTTAAAAATGTTCCCTTTTTCCAAAAAGTAATAACTTCCAGGAAAAATGAATGCACCTGCATTATAAGAAAACCATCACATAGTCTTTACATGACATTAAATCAAATGAAGAGTCTGAAATTGAAAACGTCAGGAGTTTGGAGGATGTCACATTAGAAATCCCCTGAGAATAAGAGGAGCACATCTTTACAGCTGTTAATTGACAACTTCATCCAAACGTCTGTTTTTTGTTCACACTAGGGATTAAACGAGTCTGTAAACATTCTCTCCAACACACCCATATTATTATTCCCCTAACACACCGTACCAAATATCCTCAGAAACAGTTTAATGGAAAATTCATTGATATTTCGCTGTCAAATAGTGTATCTTGGTGCTTCCAGTATCTAAAGACAACTCTAACACACATAATCTGACAGTTGGTTGGGAAGCTGATTTCCTATTTATGACAGTTAAAGTAATTCAACCTTCTGTTTTTTGTCCCAGGTGCTTTATAGATCAAATGAAAACAGTTGTCTAAGGTTTTTCAAGATTTGCCTTCTGTTTTTCCAAAATGATAACTGACTCAAGACCATTACTTAATAACATTGGAATTCTTATTACCAGTTTATTAGTCCAGGGATGTCTAATAAAGATGTCTATCTGATCGTGCTGTAGCTAAATGTAAAAAAGTGATTCCATCTGTATTTAATTCAATATCATGTTACAATATAGAGGACTTATGTTAATTTGAGTCCGTCCCAGATTGGTCACCTTGTGATAGTAGTGCTACAGGCTCACTGTGAACGACACTAGACAGTATAGCGCCTCTAAAGTAGTCCTTAAAGTAGCTGTAATTTAACCTCTTCTTAAGAAGCCCAATCTCGATCCAAAGGTGTTGGCTAACTACAGACCGATCGTTAGACCTTCCGCTTTCAGATCATTGAGAAACAGAAGCAAATCAATGTGTGATTTTCTATATAATAGTTTATTTGAGGATGTTCAGTCAATATTGAGTGCATCATAGCACAGAGACATGACTGGTGAAAATCCCTTATGATCTTCAAATTGCATCAGACAAAGGATAAGTCCTCTTGTTTTGAAAGACCCCAGTGCTGTGTGTGAGACCATTGGCCATTGTATCCTATCGCAGGGACTAAAACATTTGATTGGGCTTAAAGGAACCGCACCAAGCTAATTCAAGTCCAATTGATCGGATCTATAAAGCCTCGATGAACACCAATGTGTGTCTTAAAGATGTGCTAAAGACATACAAATGTGGATGACCTGCAACTTCCTGATGTCAAACTCAGATAAAACTGAAGTTATTCTATGAGGCCCAGAACAATGATCTCATGTTATAGTTTCTCTTGGAGGCAGGCTTGGTTGCCCTGATATCCCAAAACATCTAAACATCAAGGAATCCCTTTTCTCACCTCTGTAACATTTTAAATAATTAGGTATATCCTGTAAAAGATTGTTTTCACACGTGTTACTTCTAGACTCGATTACTGCTATTGCTTATTATAAGGCTGAACTAAAATGTCTCTTACATTTCATAATCCAGAATGCTGCAGCTCGTTATGATAACATGAAAAACTAAGGAAATAGATCAAATCAAATTAAACTTAAAATCCATGTCCCCACTTATAACTCCTTACTTGGCGATACACCATCATATCTTAAGGAACTTATAGTACCATATCACCCCACAAGAGAGCTTATAGTATCATAGTACCCATCTAGAGAGCTTGTAGTATCATATTACCCCACTAGAGAGCTTATAGTATCATAGTACCCAACTTGAGAGCTATGGTCACTGAATGCAGGGCTACATGTGGTTCCTATAGTCTTAAAAAGTAGAGCCAGAGCCTTTAGTTACCAATTTAATTCAATTCAGTTTATTTGTATAGCCCAATTTCGCAAATTACTCATTTGTCTCGGAGTGCTTTACAATCTGTACACACAGACATCCCTGCCCCAAAGCCTCACATCGGATCAGGAAAAACTCCCAAATAACCCTGAGCTCCTCTGTTATGGAACCAGCTTCCAGCTTCAGTCCAGGTGGCAGACAGTCACCACATTTAAGAGTCGACTTAAGACTTTCCTCTTTGACAGTCTTATAGTTAGGGCTGAATCAGGTTCACCTGGTCCAGCCCCTAGGGACACTCACTGCTACTATCGTTATTATCGATAGTTCTATTGACAATACCATAACTGCTTTTATTTTCTATTATGATTCTAATACAACCACTGCTGCTATTATTATTATTAGGGACAGAAGATGTCGTATGTGCACAGATAGTAAAGCGTCATGTTGGTCTATACACCATAATTCAATTTTTCAATTCAGTTTATTTGTATAGCCCAGTTTCACAAATTATAAATTTGTCTCAGAGTGCTTTACAATCTGTACACATAGACATCCCTGCCCCAAAACCTCACATCAGACCAGGAAAAACTCCTAAATACTCCCAAACATAATAAAATAAAAAATTAAAATGTAAGTTAACTTTGATTATTGATTCTGAGGCTATTAAGTTCATTATCAAGAAGTAAGTACAACTTCTGTCGAAGGAGTCATTTTTCATCGAGTTCTGCTACACCAAAGGAGAAAAAGCAGAAATAAAAAAAGTAATCAGTCCTTCCACACAGATCTCAGCGACCTGTTGTGACCAACACAAATAGTTCAGTAATGGGATCTCAATCACTCTCACCATGGCAACCTCGTTGCTCCCGCTGTGTGTGATGCTGGTGTTGAGATGAAGCAGTTCAGGTTTGATGGACTTCCCGAGAGCCTTCAATTATTTAAACATCAAGCCAGGAGAATAAGCACAACTTGCTTTTTGCCCAATTTCCAAGATAAGGGGCAAAAAACAGACATGACAACAGATGGATGTTAAGAGCTGTAACCTGAAACAACGTAACATTTTTAAAGCCATCGTGCTAGTTACACGGTGGTGAGGAGGGAACAAAGATCGATGAACAACAAGAGGGGTGCAGTCATGACCATAATGAAATTAAACACAAACCTTGAAGCCAGCAGAGGGAAGCATGCAAGATGGTCAGAAGCCTCCTGGGGTATGAAACATTTAATTTTGCTTCACATCAAACCACTCTCACCAAAACCACTTATTCTCTCTCTCTCTCTCATTCTCTCATTCTCTCATTCTCTCATTCTCTCATTCTCTCATTCTCATATTCTCATATTCTCATTCTCATTCTCATTCTCATTCTCATTCTCTCTCTCTCTCTCTCTCTCTCTCTCTCTCTCTCTCTCTCTCTCTCTCTCTCTCTCTCTCTCTCTCTCTCTCTCTCTCTCTCTCTCTCTCTCTCTCTCTCTCTCTCTCTCTCTCTCTCTCTCTCTCTCTCTCTCTCTCTCTCTCTCCCCTGCCTTGCAAATGCCATGCAAAACTAGTACTATCTGTAGCTTCAGTGGTAATGATGACAGAGAGACCTAGCAAGGCTTTGAAAGCCATCTCCGAGACTTTGGTGTGCCACGATTAGCAGCCGGGATCCAACGGCTGCACCTGGAGCATTGCAGCTGCTTTGAAATCTTAAATGAGGCGCAAGAAGGAGCATAGCCTGTAATTATGCCTGTGATGCATCTGGTTGTCTTCATGCCCAGCTCTGTGACTCTCTAGCACTGATGTTACATGTGTGTGTGTGTGTATGTATACAGATCCTCTGTGTTTTGGACCATCTTGATTTTTGTTTGAAATTCTATATCAAAATGAAGCTTTGTGGGTTGAGCAATGACTGCTTTGAAAAAGAAATATGTACTGATTAGATGTCTGCTCGGCAAATGGAAATGAATAATAAATGAAAAGCTCTAATTTCTGTCAATCTAATGTCTAACTAAATTCTAAGGAGAATGCTTTGGGTTTCTGCTCTCTGATCACTGTGGACTGTGGGGGTGGACGCAGAAGGTACAATACAGTAAACTAAAGGTTAGCTAACACGTTATATCAGTGGCATAGTAGTGGATTGTTTCTCTTTGATCTGAATACTGACACGCTGCGTGTGGATAGGAATGTAGTTCTAAAGAAGAATGATATATCACTTGTTCAAATGCATACGTTACTTGACAGCTGCTTCGGAAAATCTCCAATCCCTGAGGTAATTATGCAAACAAATAAACCCATGATGTTTGTTTTTTACATTTCAAAAGCAAGCAGACTAAATAATTCACTCGGGATGAGAGTTTTGGACACAACAAATACTTAATTTTTTGAAAAGTGAGAAAAATATTGAATATCACAGAGGGAATTGATAAGAGACTTGATGTATTTGTAGTTTTTTTCTTTTCTTCAGGTTCATTCCATTTTCACTGCCAAGAGAAGTATTTTAGTCAGTGCTGTGCTCTCCCCTGAATCACTTGCTAGTACAAGACGGCTTTTCTACACAATATCTCTCAATCAAATACTGATTGCATTGTAGTTAAAACTCATATTTACCCTTCAATACTATAATCATCAAGACATGTGCCGCACACACACAATTAATGTCCAACTGTATTCATATTGATCTGATGTGCTTCCTTCGCTTACTCTGCACACTGCAAATGACTAAGTGCATGAAACCAGTGGAGTGTGACAGGAGGTGGTGTGATCTGAGAGGGAGACGTGTGAAGATGCCAACGATTAGTTCTGGTCGCGGTGGCCAATCTTGCATTGTATGTATTATTGAAAATGCCAATGATCATCATCAGTGCTGAAGAGCCCTAACAAGAAATAATTACGTTGAAGACCTTGCAGTGCCAGGAGTGCACCACCACACACACCACCGTCCTTATATAATCTAACCATATCAAGGCTGTAAAGAGGCTGCGATACCATGCATTCATGTCCGAAACAGAGTAGAGTGAGACATGCACATGTTGGTATTATGCAGTTAAAGTGAATTTTAAATGTTGTTGTAAAAGATGTGTACAACACAGACAGCTGCGATCCACACAGTAAACTTCTTTTAACACTCATGCAGCATAATCTGCTTTCTGTCCATCTCTAACTCAGTATGTTACAAACAGTCACATAGTGCCCATAACGTCGTAGAGCTACACGTAGGGCTTGCCTCCTCATTTCATTCTCACAACTTGTATTGCCAGACCACACTTCGAACTGATTAGATCTGTTGTTTTTTCAGAAATGTCCACGGCCTTTATTGTTGTATTTACTGGACAACTCAGATTTACAGTGAGAACAACAGATAGGAGCTTTTAGTTGCTTCTATCTTTGATTGGATTAAGAAAAGAGCATTTACTGTATGTTTTGTGAGGCCTCCCAAACAAGAGAAGTGTGACTAGAGGAACTAATATAACAAAGGGTTTCATATACTGCAGTGTTCTCTGGAGAATCGCAGCTAACCAGGGTTTCCACTCTGTTCCAGGACATTTTCAGTGTCGATCCAGCTGGTACGACAGACACGATTGTGTCATACACTCATATGTTCCTCTCTGTGGGAGTCTGATTTAAAAGATAAGCAGTCTATGGCTATATTTATCTGTGAAATAGACATAATCTCTTATGTGCTTGGAAATTGTGACAAAGAGATCAAAGAATAATCTAATAAAAACATCAGTCTGTTCAAAAGACGCTGGTCCATAAACTACCATTAAACATGATCCTGAATATTATATATGGCATTCTATATTGTTCGGGAGACTCTGATAGATTGTCTAGTATTTAACTGGAAAATATGTGAATGTTGAAATCATTTAGCAGGACATTTTACTTTTTCACTCGTTTTCCACAACTTGAAAATTGGTCGACTGTTTTCCAGGATGTGTGGAAACCTTGAGTAAAATATTTGCAACAATTTCTTTGTGAATGGTGAATAAGAAAACATTTGTGACACATCTGAAGTGGAAAACAACATGAAATATTGTGTTAAGACTCTGCTTCCCATTTTCCTCTCAATAGCTTGATCTCCCAAATGGTGTCATTCATACGGGAGTGCAACGCTCTTCTCTTTTCAAAGACCTCTGGAATAGCGAGTTATACATGTATTCTAAGAAATCCCTTCAAAGAGGGATCCAGGTATTTGCTTTGGTGCTGCAACTCACTAATATCCTTGTCAGCTGCTCTGCCTCTGGGATGCATGTTAAACACAGTGAGTAACAAACCAAGAGTTTATGGTTATGAAGGCTAATTATGTGCAGCATAGAATATGGATTATTGCCAACCGTGGATCATAAAGCCTGTAAAAGAGAAAGAAGAAATAAATGATTTTTACACACACACTATAGTATAGTAACTGGTATAATTCCCCTGTGCATTCAGACAGGTTTTCCTCAGCGACGCGGCACATTATAACACCATCAACCCTTTCTAACAAATGCCTTCGTTTCTCTGCACTCGTGTCTCTACAAATAGCACTCGGGTGTGCAACGTTCCATAAACTGCAGAATTTTGTAAGTCCATATTTGGGCGCGCGTAATGAATGTCAGAAAAGAAACGCAAGGCCAAAAGACAAAGAGAAGGAGTGATTACACTAATGCAGACAGGTGTGATTAATCTGACAGAATATGTGGCACAAGAGCTCAGCCTCACAGAATAACAATAAACCCGGGGTTTTCGCCTGACGGCCATTATAATTGCTATTTCTCTAATGCAATCTGTCATACCTATCATCCCCACAGGAGATGTGATTGAACAGTTTAGCTGCCTCCATTTGTTACAAGCATACATGTTTCTATTTTCAAACTTTTTGCAGAAATATAGATTCTCCATATGAATTGAATCAATCTTAGAAGTCACATATGTTCATATATCTGGGGATTATCCTGTTACCACACTTAATTAGCACATCGTGTCAGCTCTCAGGAGTGATGGATGTGATGGAAGATTACACATTGTACCATTACATGTATTAGATCAATCACTCAAGAAGAGGGCGCAAAGAAAAACATATCTCTTCCATTTCACATAAATAAGACAATTAGCAGGTCCAGATTCCAACAGTACACAGACTATGTACCCGTGCTGAGCCCTTGATGTAATAGCGCTATCGTTATGTGCAGAATAATTTGGGTTTGCAGAGAGAAGAACATCAAAGTATAATGGGGATTTTTAATTGAATGTTTGTGTTTTCGTAAACCATTACCAAAAAATGTGGATTGTAAGACATTTAATACTTATTTCTATTCTGTATCTTTAAAAGTGAACGTCATTTTATTAGATTTTTTTAAAGGGATGGCAAGGCCTCTTTCAAAACAATTAGATCATGAGAAAGTAAACATGATTGCAGGTTTGGATGAGACCAGATTAATTTAAATCACCTAAAATCACATTAATATGCTGTAGTTTCTGAGCCGAGTACCAGTGCTGGCCATCTGCATATTTTATATTTTAATCTCCTTGATTTGCATTTATCGAATAGGATTGATTTGGGGATAATCTGTATTATTTTATGGTCAATAAATTCCATGAAAAGACCAAAGCCAACAATGAGTTGATCCTTCTAACATGTCTAGTAGGTACATGTATCATGTTCACCTACATGGTGGACACTTTAAATCTAGCACTAAACACAAAGTGCAGCTGCAACTGGTGGGAATACATTTGTTAATTAGCATACATGAAATATTGGAACAATTTAAATAATGACCAGCTGATAGCACAATAGGTTAAGTAAGAGGGACCACCACAGTACCAATAACAATTCATTGTGATGGGGATGTGTTTTTACTCCTATTTAGTAAAATTAATTTAGTTTAACCTGGTTGAATGAGACATACATATGGGAAGGACACATTTACTTCATTGTATTACATACGAAGTATGTGGCATTTACATTTAAGTTAAGATTGGTCATTGATTCAGTGTGTATTTTAATTTCAAATGTGTGTAGCCACTGAGAGAGGACCCAAACGCCGAAAGTGGTTCAAGGAAACCAAAACCGAGGAATATTCCAAATTCCATCGTGTTACCTCGGCTTCCAGCCTTTAGATCCCTGTGACTTTTTTCGTAAAGACAATTTTCTTTCACCTCACCCCAACTGCCTGTTTCCTCTGCGCCTGAGCTTTTACCACACCTGGTGACAATATCATAGAAAGCTTCTTCTTTTTAAAATCTGTATCTGCACGACTCACGTCATTTCATAAACATTACAAAAACACAACATGTAACCTTTTGCAGTGCATTGTAAGTGTGCTCACCCCTGGATGAAACACAGAGATCAAAGAGGAGAGAATCCACTGCCGCAGTAAATGACCATCAAACACAGTAAAGATTCCTGCTGAGCTCAAATGAAACCGAACGGCTGATTGCGTTCTCTCATTGCATCGATGCAATCGTCCACATCGCCTTCTTGGAATCAAGGAAGTCAGAAACACAGTTTCTTAATCCGAGTTGCTAAAAGCAGACATTTTAAATACTGCATAATGTGTTCAGTTCAATTCAAGACTTCTGACTCATCTATCTCGTCCATAATGTATGCAGCTTCATATTTATTAACTTGTTTTCACTGGGAGCATGCTCTCTTCTTTGACCAGGCAATTTAAAAGGCTCAAAGGGAATGGACTGTGTACTCAGTATCAACGTAAAATAACCATACAAGTAAGTGTGTTTCATGGTCATGACAACAGATTACCAAAACCTGAAAACGCAGCCGCCGAGGGAGCAGGAGTGGGACTCAGATCATCCATCGTCTTTGTCAGAAAAAAATCTATCTGTATTCATCAATAGATATGGGCCAAAATGTGAATCTGCTCATCATCCCTCATGGGTCACCTGTAAGGGTCACTCTTGAAAAGTCAAAGACCGATTCTGAATGCTGAGATGGAGGCTGCACTGTGCTCAATGCACGGCTACATGTATAGTGGAACCTCTCGCAGGGATCAAGGTCACAGTCGAGATGTTCCCATTAAATGTCTTTTGAGCCGATTATGAACTATAATGGTCACCAAGGGACCTGATTACTTTCTTTATTCCTTTTAAATTACCAGAACCTTGGAGTTGTGTCATGATGAGTCCACTCTGTGCTCAGCGCCTCCTCTCCTCCTCCCTCTGTTTTGAGGCTGAATACTGTCACCGGGCATTTTGCATCACTGGGCATTTTGCATCCCACTTCAGTCTCGGCTGCAGAGAGCCTCCACACAGCAATGGTGTCTTTCAGTGTAATCAAAGGCATTCATTCAAAGACCCTGTTAATTTACAGTGTATAGTTGTATTTTCATTCGTCATTGAATAAGTAGCTTTTTTCCTAAAAGGCTTTGCCGGGTTTTATGTACGTGTTTTTTGATCCGAAGTGGTAAAAACAAATGAATGTGCTTTACTGTCACTCTACCTGTCTTCATTAAAATATGCTCGACATGCTTGCCAACAACTTTTCGAGGAAACCCTGCTGTTGGAAGCAATTTAAGATCAATCATCTCTATCTAAAGCCAATATATATTGTTGAAAGAGGAGTTTATCCTAGAATAGTTTATCCAATCCAAGCCATTTGATCAAGGTCAGGCATTTTGAAGTTCATACAGCTGAACTTTGTTTATTAAAAATGTCTGCCCTTCGTTTTGATCCCCGGGTCATTTTTGGAAGATCATCTCAAAGCCCAGAGGGTTATCTTTGTTCTTCACAGCCATTTCTGTCCAAAAGCGCGACACAGACACAGATTACCAGATGGATTATGTTTTGAGTGAACAACCAGACGGCTATTTCAGGAACAAATCAGTAATCTGCTTCTGAAACAAAATAAGAAAAAAAGACAGTGGATGAAGAAATATCGTGGACCGTTTTTCTTCAATCATTTCCTTTGCACTCAAAGCGCCCAGTGGGAGAACAGGGGACACACGAATTAGAAGTAACCTCACTGGGAAGGGTCAGGCCTCCGCCACAATCCTCCCCTCATCAGTGTGTGAAAAGAGGTCACTTTGCATGCTGTGCGTCTCTCCTGAACAAAACTAAAGTCAAATAGCCCAGAATGATGATGACACACTGACCTCTACTAAGATGGTACCTTACCTCACACAAGTACTATCTTATTCCCTTGCAGAACAATGTTAATCTGGCATATAGGCAAAAGTGAGCAAGTGAGAATATATGGAATTCGGTGTAGAGGGCACCGATTGGCTCTTTGGTTGTTGTCCTCAGTGAAGGAATCATACGGCTCTTCATGTCACTTACATTCTTTGTCTGATATCCAAGCAAGATTTACGGTATAATATTATTAATTCCTCTTAAATGAGAAAAATAAATGTAAGAAATATACTTGTAACACATCGTTAGATTAGCAGTTAATTGTCTATGACAAGAACGTCCAAAAGACATATATATATAGAACTATGAACAGTTTCACTCCCTAAGACGAGCTCTAAGCGTCTCATAATATATAATTAGTTATGTCAAGATTTCGGTTTTAATCCAAACAAATATTTCTAACACAATTTTTTCCCGCTGGGGATGAACAAAGTATATGTCTATCAAATATAATAATGTGTTCCTTAATCATTGGAATTGTGTGTTTTTACGCACATAAAGATTATAGATGAGTAAAACAAAGTAAAAGGATAACATTTAGAATGATTTGACGGTTTCTTCTGAATTTGGGACGGTTGAAATTATTTAGCTCGACAGTTCTGGTTACGATGGTACGAAATAAAATTGGAGCTGGAGCCTTGCTTCTTTTCTTGTTTTCATCACTCTTGCATCTTACAGAAATATGTTAACTCCTTTCATCAAGTGTCAAAAAGCTTATGATTGGTGAATGAAAATGTCTAAACAACGTTACGAAAGCCCGACAAGCTCCTGCTGAGCTACTCAGCCTGGCAGCTCATGTTTCTGCCTGAGGGTCGAACACTGAAGCGTCAGAGAAAGAGACCAAGGATATGTTGTTTTTGTATAATATTTTATCATTAAATTCAATTTTAAAGAAAAAATGTTGATGACAAAATTCTAATCTGACACTAAAACTTGTATCCTTTGATCCACTATAGAAGAGAGTTATCCTCCTTCTGTGCTGCCACATCCACGGAAATGCTAAGTGTAGTTTAGAGTGGGCAGCTTGATTAGGTAAGGATCTTTCTGTCTGGGGAAGGAAGGGTACGGGTCTGTGCCGACGCTGGCACATCCCTCCTTTCTCTCATCCCTACACTGATTAATGGCAGAGTCCAACGGTCCTGTAAAAGATTGCCGAAGCCCAGGGAAACCTCCAGAGACGAGGCTCCTGCCAATTACCTTCCTCAATAATGGCCGCTCAATGCCTGAATGACAGGGACCCTCCCCCGAGCATCTAAGTGGGCTGCTATTAAAAACGAAATAATTCATACGTTGTGTGGATGCATATGGAAACATCAGTATTTGAAGGTAGGGTGGGGGGTCAATTGTATTAATAGTGTATTAAGGCTTGGCCTCTGTTCTGTTATTATTTACAACTGTGTGATTGTTCAGTGAGCCAACCCTGTATGAAAAGGTAAAACAATGTATCATTAATCATGTATTAAACTTAAATGGATAGAGGTTTGCGTGAATATCTCTGGCCATCAATTAATCATTTTTAATTAGGAGCAAACACAAAGAACACATGGCGCCTCGATGAGTCAGGGTGTGTATAATACTCACATTTTCTATAACATATAGATTCCAGTGAATCATACAAATGCAATGTGTTGTGAAAATAGCACAAACACAGCCCACCATATACCAAAAAGAGAAAAGGGAGATGACATGCATTCTAGTGATTGGAGCAAACTTTGTGAAAGATGTGCGCCTCCATGGTCAGAGCACACTGACTTCAAACTGCCACCTGTGGAGAGCTTCTCTCTGAAAGTAGCAATTGGGTGGAGAATCTGCTTCTCCCTCCTGATTTGGACATCCATTTTAATGGGACACTTAACACGTATTCAGAAGCTAGACCTGAAGTCTCACGGGTTCCTCCTAGCACAGCCACACTATACTCCCTGAGCAAGGAAATAATGGCAATTTTGGGGATGGAAAATGCATTACCTACGCTCCTCTGTCGGCTCAGTGTTCTCACCAGTGACACAGCTTATTGTCAGCATTGCACCTTGCTGACAATATAGCAGGATGTACGCGAAAAACAGGGCTGTAGAGCACCGCACTACATCCCAAAGCCAAACGAGGATTCTAAGGAAGTGATATACTGCTTGACAGGGCTCTAATTTGGCAGAGTCCTGAAAAGGAACTCCGAGTCAGTTTGTGAAGAGCTACACCCTGAAAAGATACTCCAGGGTTTCACAAGGCTAATTTACAATTCAGTATCAGAACGGAAAGCTTTATTTTTGGTGTCTTGGGACTCAATGCTTTCCTACCTTCTTTTTTTCCAGCAAACATAGATCAATTCTCCACCAACATCTCATTAATTGCTCCTCTATAGGCATCCTGCCTCCCTAAGTGTGGGACCATCCAATCCTACACTCTCTAAAAAAAATCTATTTCAAAAACACCAAAGACACAATGTCAGGCTCTGTGATAAGAACATCAGCAAAAAGGTGGTAATTGAAAATAACAACGACTTGTCCAAAGCTTTGGCTCCGTTCGTATATTAGCTCTTTCTTGCTATTTGCACAATGGTGTATAGTAGTATGGTGCTTGTCTGGATTCACTTACCCATAACACGACGCTCAACGACATTACATCGCTGTACTGATCACAGGATACGACCGTCTGTCTCGTAATATGGTATTTTGAAGTCTTAGAGGTTTGCTTATTACACAAGAGATCAACGACTGACACATTTCACTTGGAGGAGTCCCAAACTCGCCCGTCTGGTGTTGGAAAGTCAAGGAGGAAGAAAAAAAGAAAACAATATGGCGGAGTGAATGGTTTGGGGGGACGTGGGCGGCGAGGATCGTCTGTTCCGCAGAGAGAGCTGGAGGTAAATGAACAGATAAATAAATGATTATGACTCATTCCCCTGATATTTCTCTCGCCCGGTATCTCACGCTCTTAATAGCTTTGGGTTGGCGCTGCGGTCATTGACGGTGAAAACAATTTTCACACAAGGTTTTTGACCCGTCTGCAGATATTTAACCTGCTAGACATCGCTCGGACGTCGGCAACGCATCGGTGCATCTCTGCTCGCATTCTTTGAGAATTCACAAAGCGAGAGAGAGCACTAATTTGCCTCTGATCTCGGGCTTTTGTTGGCAATCTCGGGGCTAAAATTGTGTCGTGTTAACCCAGCGATATGAGTAAAATGGTGCTTTACACAAACAGTAAAGCTATGAAAGATAACAAGCCTTTTCATTATATTGGGAGAGGCAACATTCTGAGAATGTGCCCTACACACACACACACACACACACACACACACACACACACACGGTAGGGGATGGCATTTACATTTCAGTCATTAATCAAAATACCTTTATAAATATTGTATGTTCATATTGTTAATGTTTTTAAAATAAATTGCTTCTTTTGGTCCTTTTGGCAAGGTGAAATTACTGAAAATGTATTAAGTTGACATTACATTACTTTTCTTTTTTCTTACATCCTTCTGCCAAACTATTACTTCACTATTTACTTTGGGATTTCTTTGACAGGATTGAAATAAGCAATCATAAACTCTTAGGAGAAAAATAATTTAAAACCATTACAGACACAAAAACATATGGCCAATTAGAAGGAGAGAAACACTGCAATAACGGGCCACTGTCAAATTATTTTTCCTCATTTCCCCTCCGTCTCCCCGGCGACCGCACACCATTACAGTCATGGCCATCCACGTCATGCATCTTCTCCTTGGACTCATGTTGGGTGTGTAGATCTATATGTTTTGGAGCATTCACATGCAGGCCGGGCACATGACTGATATGAGCACGAGCAAAGATGATGAAAGATCATGACGAGAACTCAAAAAGTTGCATCGGATCTCTCAAACAACAGAATAATGTTGAGACATTTCCTGACATGAACACTCACTGGCCTCTGCCCTGCAACCTTATCCCCGAGGAACATTTCATTCAAGATAACATTTCCTCTCCTGTATTAGTTTTGCGATTGACATTCATGTCTGTTCTTTTACCCTAACACCTGGAATACAGACTGCACGAGTCTGTGTTTCATTCAAGTAACTATTGTCGTCTTTGCCGTGTAAAATCAGACACTGTAGAGGGGGAGTATATTGATATTAGCATACAGTACCAAAACACTTTATGGGCAGAATATTAATGTGTTTTTCAGAGTAATGTGACAAGCATGCATCTTGGCCCATGGGCTCAACTGAAGAGGAGAATGGAAAAGAGAAAGTATTTAATAGTGTTTCGCTTCCAACGGCTGGAAGGTGAAAAGAAAATTAGCAGTATCTATAATGTGGTAACAAGAAAAAGTGGATAGATCAAATGCTCCGCTGTCAGATTCAGAGTGGAGGAACTCAAATATACTATAAATCATACTGGCAACAACTATGTTTTGAAACGTGTTCTCAATACACTGTAATTGACTCAAACGCAGCCAGCAACATTAAAAGGGACTTATTTCTGTTAATTACATCATTTAAATATAAAACTACTTAAAATGTCAAATACCAATTCAACGCTTCTCAGCCTTTAAACGGTTCAAGCCCTACAGAAGTGGTAATTATTTGCAATTATTTGCAATTATTTGCCAATAGCGCTTATGGCTGCTTGCATTGATTCCCAACCCATGTATGAATCATCGCTTTGACAGCATCGCTCCGATATTTAACACCTAATCACAAATCCACAAAGAGCGTTTCATGGAACCAGCATAGTGCCACGAGCAGGATGCACACTACAGAGGGTGTAAGATCATATCTCACTTTTCATCTCCATGCAATCCAAACCTTTATACTCCCCCCCATACCCCAATAACACTTCTCAATATAATTTTAAAGCTCACAGCTTTTTTTTTTTTTTCAATCCCCCCTCAAACAGAGCTATTATAAACATGCCGGGGGAAAGGAGGATCAGCTTCTTTGGTTGACTTGCCAGCCAATTGAATTGTCTGCTTCATCTCAACCCGATCCATTGACCTCCCGTCTCCTGTCTACAGGAGAATAGCAAAGGTGGCTTCTTCTTCAGCTGGCTGATCAAAGTGAGGACGTTATCGATACCTTTGTGTTCACGCTCAATCACACCGGTAAATAACAATTAAGTGTTGAGTAAAACAAACCTGTCCCTACAAAAGATACAAATGCCATAGCATGAAAACAGGTCTTAAAATGTGTAATACAAAACTGTGAGACACAATCAGCAACACTACCTTCTCCGGTGCTGACATGTGTGTCGCTTTTTTTTTTTTTTGTGTGTGTGTGTGTGTGAAGTCCCAAAAGAACATAATGTTGCAAGTTAATGGAAAAAATGTAGCGTGGCAGGTCTGCTATAATCCCTGCAGGTATAAGCCGCCGTCTGTGCCTTCACTGATTTCACCCGTGTCATTCAGAAGCTATTCCCAGCAACCACTCCTCTCCGAGATAAGGCACTGCCTTCACAGCCGTGTGACATGGTGCAGAGACAGGGCGTGGTAGTCCGGCTTCACCCGCAGTCTCATTAAAGGATTAGGACTTGTTTTCATATTTAAAGCCGCACTGATCGATATTTTTCGATTAAGATTAGATCACAATCCTGTGTAATGTGAAATGGGTCCTTGAGCCTATTGTGGATCTTTCCTGTTGGGTTTGCACCTCCTCTACAGTCCATGCAAGTCAAAACATCGAGCATAGAAAGCAACCAGTTGCCTACATGTTGTTTATCATGAGCTGAAGGCACAATAGAGGTAAAGACGATTACATTTTCAACTGGTCACAAAACACAACTCCTAACAAATGCTGATGGGGATCACGGAGGTCTGGATCGTGGTCCATGCCTACTAACAACTAGTCATATTCATTGAATGTTTTGTACCTCTAATGATTGCTTCTGGTCACATGACATCTATTGCATCTGTCCATCTGGGGAGAGGGATCCTCCTCTGTCGCTCTCCTGAAGGTTTCTTCTCTTTTTTTATCTGTGAAAGTTTTTTTTCCTATTTCTTGGGTTGTTTTTCCCGATCCGATGTGAGGTCACTTATGTGATATGTGTACAGATTGCAAAACCCTCTGCTGCAAATTTGTAATTTGTGATAATGGGCAATACAAACTAATCTGAATTGAATGTTCCTTTGTGTTCTTTCCATGTGTAAATAGGCGTATGCTTGCTAAAAGCTATACCAACTTCACAAGGTGAGTTTATGACAATATGTTGTCTTGCTGTCCTGGAGTAACCAAACAATACAATAAAGTGTTTGTACGAAAGTCTTTTTAATCAGCATCAACTACTAGATGGAAAAATAGTACTCATATATACTATGACATGAAGACAATAGGATTAAAACACTGAGGATGCAAACGGCCAAAGAGGAGAGAACTATGCAATGTGGTGGTTTTATTTAGAGACAACTCATCTTAAATTAGACATTGACTGTATAGGTAGCGGGGGATTACCAAATTAGCCATTCGGAGGTTGGTTAAGTGCAACGTCGCTGCCCACCCCTGACCCCTGGAGACACAGGTAGAGATCTCTGATCGGCTTAATACGAAATGGTACTAATCGCATTTAAGTGACACACAGCATTGACTGGTCTCAGTAATAGGGGCCAGTTGGTGTTAAATAGTTCAGGGAGGATAATAGCCTCTGAGCTTTTTATTGATTGGCTGATTGGGACTGGTAAACAAAACATTTCCCAACAGGCCTTTGTTCCAACAGCTCTGCCTTCCAAATCAGTGGATGTGGATGTTGCGCTTTGCAAAAAAGAGGCATAAATCTGCTGAACAGTGCGTGATCCATTACAGCTACACACCCTTTACTAAAACGTAACGTAGCTCAACTAATGCATTACAGCTATATCACCACATTACAATTTCCTTTATCTCGTCTCTTCATTCCTACTGATGTTCTTTTTTATTGCAGTGTCCACATGGAAAAGCTGCCCTGGCGAATAGTAATGAAATTTAATGCCATATTTCACTTTGATATTGATACGATCCATGTTCTCCCCCTCCTCTAAGTTATCCCAAAGGTTAAAATCACCCTGAATGTTTGTGTTCGGTCCTTCTTCAGACCGAGATAGCGATTGACAGCCTCTGTCGGCGCCTGCTCGGCTCTCACTCCGTGGCCCGAAAAACAAAATGGTCTTCTTCCCCAAAGGGGCAGAGGGACTAGAGCTATGTGCAGAGCTACCGGGGCTGTGCGGCTGACGGGATGCTGTAGATATTAGATTATACTTTCTCTCCAGAAGAATGCCATTTATCGCTTCAAACTGAGCCACCTGATTGGTGGAGATGGCTTTCTTTGTACAGATGTCAGGGGTGACATTTCGAGACATCCTCCTAAAATGGAATGTTTGGAGTCAGTCAGCGCAATAGCTCAAATGTTGACAGCAGGGGATATGCCAAGCCCTCAGAGAACACATCCCTCAAGTGAAACATTTTGGAAGATTGCATCCACCATATGCCAGATGGAACAAGATTATGATACACAACTCGTCTACTCTGTCGGCATCTGGTCTTGCGCTGCTTATTACTGACTACTAAATTTGCTCACGCATTTATATTTACCTGTCTGTGTTTTTTTCAGATAAACACAGGGGCTTTAATCCCACTTTGGTTTCTAAGCAAACACATCATTCAATGCTGAATGAATGATCTGCTTTGCTATGTTAAAAATACACACAAATGTGACGTTTTTTATATGGATATTCAATATTTACAAGGCAAATTAAAACTCCTCTGATATATTAGATCTACATATCTTGAGAATGGACTCCTTCCTTTACAGGCAAGGCAAGACATGAGTAAGATTGTGGCTTCAATTGACAGCCTCACACTTCCACTGTTGTAATTAGCCCCTGGGAGATATAAACAACACACAATGGAAGAAGAAATAATGTCTTTATCATGCTCCTGTCAAGTGTCATGCATATAGTTCCAGTTGTAAGCACTAAACTAAAACCAGAGACAACTATATACATGAATATAAAACACGTCATTAAAACATCAAAATGTCGCTTTGCTTTTTGTTGTTGTTTTTTTTCTCTAGATCTACATAAAAAAAACGCATATTTTGAATGAATAGGAAAATGCACTGCAGTGCGTTCTCAAACGGATACATGTGTTCAACACTAAAACTATATATAACCAGATTTAATATTTCATAGGATGTCTCTGCTTTTCTGATGGCTCTTGGCAGGAAATTCCCCAGATTACAATGCTGATGCCTTGCAACCACCCAGATCCAATAATATGAAGAAGGCTATAAATGGATAGAGAATAATACAATAGTCTAACCACACAGTAGCACAATACAATGGCATGATTTACTCCTGTGAATATATCTAGGGTTGTACCGACTGCTCCAGTCTGATACAAAAAAGATATCTTGGCTTTGTGTATCGGTCGATATCGAGTACCGCTCCGATACCGATGTAAGATGAACAAGTTGTGTTCCTCAATGTGTGGAAGAGACTGTAATCGTTATTTATGTGTAAGGCAACAACAGGGCTGACATAAACAATGCTTTGTTACTTTGTCAAACTAAATGTTACAATTACATGGATAGATAAACGACTACTGAATTGTGATGCACGGTATTGTACTGAATTAAAATTCCAGTGTATATATACAGCTGACACATTTGTTATAAAATTGAATAGATGGGCCCCATTGTAAACAATAACCGATACAGCTATTTGAGTGAGGATCGTAAGGTTCATAAAAAATGTCTTGCGGGGGGGGGGGGGGGGGGGGGGGGTAATCAACATGTTAAAGATGATATTTTAAAAAACTGCATAACCAATATTTTAAAGCAAAAACAGTGAACAGCTTCTGGCAGTGAGAACCAATGTGCTATGAATATAATCTGGAGGGAAAAGAAGCTGCTGCGGTAGGCGACGTCTATTTATTATTAGGGATGCACTGATACCACTTCCTTTCCCGACCAAGGACAAGTACTCACATGTGAGTACTTGCCAATGCAGAATACCATTATATGTATTTAATAATACATTACTGTGCAAAAAGTTCCCCTATAGTTTTGGAGATCATTTGTTTGCCTTCTCACCAATACGGTGGGACTAAGCGTCTTTGAGCACCTGGAAAAGCGCTATATAAAACATATGTAATATGTCTCGTTTTTGTGATGGGGTGAGGCTCAGGCGCAGAGAGACAAGCTGGAACGCAATATGAAGTAACAAAAAAAAAAAAAAAAAAAAAACACTCTTTAATGAGGCAAAAACATTTCACAAAAACAAGGTCCAAAAGGGGCAGGCAGAGCATCCAGGTTGTGGACAGGCAGGGTCAACAGGCAGAACCAGGACCACGGACCTAAAGACGACCATAGACAACAATCGGACAAGAGACAAGGGCAAGACTGACACAATATATAGGGGGGAAACACAGGTGTACGACATCAGACAGTAACGAGACAAGAGTGGTTGAGGGCAGGTGCAGGTAATGAAACAATTAAGACAGAGAAGACACAGAGGAGACAGGAGACACGGAACACAGGAGAAACGGGGTGTTACACTTTAGGCCACTCTCTGCTTTTGGTGCACCAAAATAATCAATTTTTTAAATCTTAACAGCAATGTTACTCAAGATAATCCACAGCCCTTGCAGCGAGCGTTCATATCTTGGTATAGCTCCTACAAGAAAGTGTTAACTGAGGAATAAAATAAACTTTTTCATTGTTTATTTCGGGATGAACTTTAAAGGTCAGCCCACCGAAGGTGAGTCTGGGCCGTTGTCACTATCTTCAGGGCGAACCCCCTTACTTTTAATCAGCAGCAGGTGGTCATCAAGACACAGGAGCTCAGCTTTGGTGTTAACGTGTAATCACCGACAGGTAGCCTCACCTGTACACACACTGCACTGCTAGGCTCCCAGACATCACATTACTGCTTACTTCATATTGTCACACACACGCTCGTATCTGAGTATGATCCCAATTCATTTTGAATGCATCTGTCCATCACCCAGAAAATCAAGCTGTTTTGTGCACTGATTGTCTTGTTTGGATATGGAGGCAAACACCATGCACAAGGACAAGATGTGTTCCCACCACAGTTGTCTTTGATTATAATTGCAGATGCCACCAGGAGAACATTTCCCTTTTCTTTTTTCCCCCCACTGTGTTGTGTTGTTGTGAGATTGAAAAGGGAAAATGCAAGAGTCTGGCCTTGAAAGTAATGAGAGCAAGAAGCACACAGCTAATACACAGAACCTTCGACTCTATTGCAAAAAACCTTTTTGCATGTAACCTCACGGCACCCAAAATATATATTATTAAAAATGAGAAATTAAGCCACAACTCGCTCAGCTCACGATCAAACCACAGGGTCCTGGATCGTGAATGTGGATGATACAAAAAAGAAAGGCAGCACACCAATTTGACTTGTGCCCTTATTCAGCGGGTATTTTGACAATTTAACAATGACTCCACCCAGGTGGGCTTAATTATAGGTGTCCTAAACCAGTACAACAGATGCAACCCAACAGGGGGAGCCACAACCTTTCCAGCCAGTCACATGACGTAGATTATACATGTTATAATAAATGCTTAAACATAAAATAAGATGAATGACAAAACAAAAAAACATAACCCGTATACACCTTATAAGAAACCTTTAAATGAAATGTCGTCATTCATCCCATTGGCAGTGCATTGGCAGTGGATCCAATACGCTTCCCTATAATCACTTCTCATGGATAGTGATACCCTCTGGGATCTATTTCTTGTGCTTTTTGCGGCCACCTACAATTAACCCCGTGTGGGTGCAGTAATTGTGAAAATGCCAGAATACATGCTGACGAAGGCCATCTTCCCCAAAAAGTATTTGTGTGGCAATATCAAACCTTTTAATATATGCTATCCTAGTCTTTCCTTTTATATGTAAACACACATTTCAGAAGTATGCCAGATGTAATACAACAGATGTAATACAACATATCTGCCACAAGTAGTTCCTGGGAAAGTGTTCTGTGTTTACACGCGCTGAGTGTGTAAACACACAGAAATATGTATACACTCACAAACATCCAGTCCATTCTATACTGACACAAGTTATTTGTTTTCTCTAAATCAGATTGATTTCCTTGTGTGCACCAGTGCAGATGTATGGCTGCTCCCTGCTGTGTCAGCTGTTACAGTAAACCCTGAGTTTGGCTGGCCAAACACAAAAAAGAAAAACTGAAATACACAACGTTTTAAGGGCATAAACAAATCGATAGCAAGTGCGAGTTCAGTTTGTACCATGTTGACATACTGAATATATGATGCGTAGATGTCTTTGATCGACAGCTTCTACCATCGCTTGCCTGGCCTTCGCTATTATGCAACTGTATACTCAACTCCCAATCAGTGAATATCATTACACACCACCAATCAATAGTTTGGGGTACCATGAGATATTAATGACTATTTTATAGAGATGAAAACAGTATAATACAGATACCAAATGTATTATTTCAGAATTAGAATGTGCACATACATGGAATTTGACTCTGGTTACACGTACGCTCTCATCCTACATACGTGTTAATTACAAATAATAGGATGAATATAAAAAATATATTATAGACAACAGAATAGCAGTATGTACAATATAAAAACTGTCACAATGAATTACTGCAGAAAGAAAGTGGTGATAGTGCAAGTAGTTGTTTGCATTTGTAGTAGTGTTGGCCCCACAGGGAGAATAATTAAATTAATAAAACTCACGTTCGGTAGAAGTCCACAGTGTTACCTGCCAGGGGAGAATACTGTTGTAACCCCGTTTTTTTCTCCCAGATACTCTTTGATTTCTTTTTCGAGTCCAGAAAAGTGTTAGCCACCAATTAATTATTGAAACACAATGGTGCTTGCATTTGGTCTCTAAATATTCTGGTTAGCTGTTGTTCTTCGGGCCCTCTGCAGTCGACCCAGAGGTTAGATTTGAAGAGGTTTCAACTGAGATACTCAGTCCATACCTTCAGCTGATATTCTGTCATCCAATCCAAATAGTGCGAGCCCTAAGACCGATCTTCTATTTCTATTGTGACGTTGGAGGAATGGCTTCGTTTAAGGAACACTCCTTTCAGTATTCCAGCGTGTTAAAGGCATTATTGTGTACTTAATGACAAAACAGCCACAGTAATTGATTGAGCTTCCTGTTTTATATTCGTATTGAACTTCTGTTCAGAAAGATCTTTGTCTCTTTCTGACCTTTCAACTGTCAGTCTGCTTGAACCATCGTACAGCATATTTTTCTCCCTGTTCGAAACGTGACTTTTTTGCAAAGCCTTTATACTAAATAACATGTCGGGGAAGAAGACGTTCCACAACTTAAAAAAGCATGAAAGACAATTAAAGAATATAATGTGGTCCTCTAAGCCTTCCTACTGTAATTAATCACATTTATGTGAGTGAGGAACTCAATCTTTTAAGCGGTAACGTAGATGTGGGGTCAGTTTGAACATCAGACTAAGAAGAAGAAATCATAAAACATTTATTTTGTATGCAAAGCTATACCTTTTAATAACCTCCACTGACTAATACAATTAAAATTCTTAGGCCTATTATATATTTATCTTTCCGAGGGCATAACTAACATAATGTGCAAGTTAGGTGACAAAAAAAAAAACTTTCCATCTGAAGTTGTAAAATGTTCAACAGAAAAAAAATTTTTTTATATTTGTTATATAACCATGGAAACTTTAGTGTGAGAATGGCAGTCGGTAGTTGATTCATCAAAACGTATTACAGATTAAAATGGTTAATAATAGCGCCTTCAAATATTAATTTAAAAGTGGCTACAGTTCCTTCAAATATGAATATACCAAAATACACATGAATATACAAATGAATGCATTTAGCTAAGCCGGTTGATCAAAATAAATGAACTGCCCTGCGTCGAACAAACAATACATTAATGTACTCCCCTAGGACGACGTGTTTGGTTTCTTTCAACTAAGTTGCAAATTGCAATTATCACAGCTGAAGGAACCAATGCATTCTAGACCCTCCGGAACAATGGTGCAGACAATGAATTCAACAGACTCCTTGGAGGTGGTTAAGTATTTATGAGAAAGGAAAATGCGGTGATGTTCATTAGAGAAATGTCCAACACTGGATCCACAAGGCAATGAAACTTCACTCAAATCACATTTTAACTTAAACACAGAAAAAAATAGGACACTCATCACTGGAGATCGTATGGGATTTATTTGTACTAAAGGCAAGGGAGACGTAAAAGTGTTTACCTAGTAGACTCAAGCTTCCGTGGGATGAAGTGTTCCTTTGCAGCTGTTAAGGAAGAAATGACATCTCCTTCCATGGGCGTATTTATATAAAAGCGCTCATAACCATATAAAAATGCTCATAACCATACATTGGTGACAAAAGGAAGCCGAAAGGCGAATAAAGTGCTCAAGTTCACCAAAGGGAGTTCTACCGATGCAAACCATTTTGTCTTGGTTATGACAACCATGAGAGGCTCTTTGCCGTGATTACAGTTCAGAGCCAATGCTCCGAGCTCAGCTCAACGCAGATCCGTCATTTGATCTATTTTAGTGACACAAACTTTTACGTTTATGCTGGAAAACAACTGCACAAACAATCCCCAATATGTCACCCACTAAGGTGGGAGCAAAAGAGATATTCTCTGTGATTACCTTCAACTAGTAATTTGTCAAATGGGTAATTAGACAATTACCTGAGTAATGTTGATGGGTTTAATAGAGCCAAGATTTTTTACAACAAAGGGTTTGCTGTATGCAAAATGAGAGCTACCCAACCTACCATGCCATATATTTTCTGCACAGATGAACAAGAACACACTACGTCATCGATGCAAAGCACCTGAAACCCGACCCAGCCAATAGTATCCAGTTACAGGGCTGCAGCGCCATCCGTTTCAAATGGGCAGGTCCAGGCCAACCTCCGTCTGAGCAGCCTTTTACAGCTCCTGTTTGAATTTGAAATTGGTGGATTTGCTCAGATGTAGAACTTGTAAAATTGATAGCTTGTGTGTAAAATAGAGAGCACCTTCAAAACATCACAACATGTTTGGTTTTCATCTCTATAAAATGGTGTTTTGTACTCATCTATCATAATACATGTGACTAAACATAACTTTCCGCTTGCATGTGATCCCTGAATGCAATCTGACAACTACATAAGCATCTGCTTATAATACAGGGTCCTTTTTGTTAATGCTGTGCACTTATACGAGTTATCCCGGGGCAATGTTGTCTGTGCGGACAATAAATCATGCTGTAAAACCATGTGTGCCGGCCTAGAAACAAATGTAAGCCCCTGAATTTTTCTATCAGCTTCAGCCTGCGGGTTATTTTTCGTGGGGTTGTTCTGAATTTACAGGGGGAGGCTGGCTGCACAATGAGGTACATGGAAAAGGAAGAAACAAAGGGTGATGCCGAAACAATCCAATGTACTGCAAAAATAAATCGGGACATTGCAATGTTTTCTAAAAATAAGACATACAATAAATAACACCCTTGGGGAACGCCATTGTATGTTTTCTTAACCAAAGCCAAAACCATAGAGGTACATAAACATATACGCATTTACACCTAGCTACATCATTGTGGGAAAAAGAGTGCACATATATTACCAAGAAGCATAACAGATATGTTAGTGACTAAGTACTTATACTGAAAAGGTGTAAATGCATCTTTTTCTCTCAGCCTCATACTTTAATATTTGTACTTCTCCGAATTGGAACTACACTGATGACTAGGTTGGTAGTTGTACTGAGGATTGTGGTAATGTTACTGTTAATAACTATTTGGATTTTGATGTTGTCTACTTGTGCAGTCACGTATGTTTACAATATTCATTACAGTGCTGTGCAGTCCCCTTATTTTGTATTGCCTTGAGACGTGTATATCTTCTCATATTGTCTCACCTGTAGTCTGTCCTATGTGAGTGGTGGCATTCGGTTTCCCCCATGGGAGATTACAGTAATAATGTGTTTCATATTATGTCACACCAGTAAGTGGTGCATGTAAAATGACACTCTCTGATCTTGCTCACAGCTAAACTGTCCCATTTCTCGAGAAATGCTGGTTTCTTTCCTCATCTTTTGCGCCTACTTCTTCTTTATCTGCTTTAAGCATGTTGATGCATTGCATTCACCCTTCGCGTTAGACCCTATCACTCAGCATGGTTTGCAACACCATTACAAATAATTTAAACAAAATATTATCTGGCTAGCTGCACATATATGGGGAGCACAATCAAATGATATACATGTCATGTATCCAGATGTGAAATGGCAAAAGAGAGCTCGTCTTGGGGATCCCGAGACACGGACCGTGATGCCGCTGACTTTCAAGTGAAATGCAAAGCCATGGCAGGAAATCTAGCATTCATTTTTTTCATTCAACCGACAACTGTAATTTGAAGCACTTTGCTGTGTTCGCCTGAAGACTGTCCACAGTATCCTTGTGCTACAGTGAGCTTCCTCCCACACTTCATGACAAAACGAAGTGCTGCTCCTAGTTCACACTTCATTACCCACAGTAATGCCTCAGCACAATGATGTATGGATCCCTTCTAACTCCCAGACTTGCTTCTGGCAGGAATAGCTCAACAAACTTGTAAAAGCTCGACAACAAAAGTGTTTCAAACTACTTTTGTTTTCTCTTAAGACTAGGTTAAATTTATGACAATGTCTTTGTTTTGGCAGGGATTCATCAATATAGTGATGTGTGGTAGATTCAAGACGGTACATCATCATAAACTTAATATTATTAGAAGTCAATAACATTACAGCTGTGTGTAAGTTTGGTTTTTATTCACTTCAGTTCTTCAATCAGATATCAATGGCTCTATTTATATTCATATTCATATGGCTCTCTATAAATTCAATTCAGTTTATATATAAATAAAGTTATAGATACTAACTTTGTTTAAGCCCTTTACAAAAGTACTACGAAACCGGAATTACCTTTAATGTATAGTTTCTGTGAAATATTGGCTGACATATAAACAGATACTAATACTGTATATGTAAAATAATGTTTATGAATATAATATTAACTATACCATTTGATGTAAAAATATATATTAATCTTCATTGTCATCATACACACTAAATAATAATAAGTGTAATGCTGTGGTTATTCTAGCACTTGGCTGTGGTTTAGTTGGTCTCATAAGCATGAACATGAAACTCCTGACACCACACTTATTCATAATGTGTATATCTTTATCTAAAAGGCACCATGTACAGTTAAAACATAAATGTCACCATTGGATGCACTAGTCTGTACCAGATATAACTATAGCTAATTACCTTCGCATTGAAAATGCAGAAGGTAATGTTTTGGCCGGCGTGTATTTATTTGTGAATATGTCCGTCCGTCCGTCCGTCCGTCCGTTATTCGTCTAAATCAGACAAAACTGAGCTGATTCTTATGAAACTTGGTGGGATGATTGGTCATGACCCAAGGAACAATCGATTAGTTTTTGGGAGTGATTGGGTCAAATGTCAAGGTCAAGGTCACGAAAAGGTGAAAAACGTAAATTTGCGATATCTCGGTTAATTGGCATCCGATTTGCGTGAAACTAGTGCCAAATTGTTCATAATTCAATCTTGTGATATGCGAAGGTATGCGCTCTACCGAGTGCCCATTCTAGTTTACATATGTAGTCCCTTGACAACTTTCAGTGCACCTTTTATCTTTTTCCTCACAGTTCTCACCTGTTCAGTCTCCCTGCGTCACCAACTCATCTCATCCTTTCCTTCAATCACCTGATAGAGCTCGCTCTGGGCAAAGTTAATTGGAAGTGTGTGTAGTAGACCAAATACAAAGTAGATTGAAGACAGAGTAACACAGATAAAGGGGAGTTGGGGGAGAATGTAACAGTTAATAGGGAATATAACACAGAACGAAAGGCATACATATTTGGTCCCGTGCCTAAAAGGATAACAGGCACAAATATTGATGATATGTTTATGGATTAGGAAATCAGGAAAGCCCTTTACATTGTCAGGCTACGTTAATTAATTGTTCACACACTCAGAATAGTCTTCTATGAGCTTGTCAAAATGTCTACTCACTGACATGAAAATGACTATACTCTCAGAAGCATGCAGACAATTTCCAATAGTAATACTATAATCATCATCATAACCCGCAACCCTGTCATATTAGATTCTATTCATAATAGGGACTGATTCTGACCTAAAATGCTGCATGAATACAAACAGCCTGATAGGACAAAAGCAGGAGCAATGTATTGGAACTAAAGACATTGTGACATAACACAGACAAGCATAATTTTCCATTCTCATTAAAATGCCTTCAAAAATATTTTACCCTTGTTCCCATCAGCTTGGATGATTAAAACGGAATTAAATACAAAGTGGCTACCTTTTCTCCTGGAGACTAACAAGTGTCACATGAGACACAAAGGGAACACCAGGAGGGGTGCATCACTTTTTAATTACGTTTTTACTTGTTACTACTTTTTTATTACTTTGTTACCTTCGCATTGAAAATGCAGAAGGTAATGTTTTCGCCGGCGTTTGTGAATATGTCTGTCCGTCCGTCAGTTATTCGTCTAAATCAGACAAAACTGAGCCGATTCTTATGAAACTTGGTGGGATGATTGGTCATGACCCGAGGAACAATCGATTAGTTTTTGGGAGTGATTGGGTCAAAGGTCAAGATGAAAAACTTGTTATTCGTCTAAATCATACAAAACTGAGCCGATTGTTCTGAAACTTGGTGGGATGATTGGTCATGACCCAAGGAACAATCGATTAGTTTTTGGGAGTGATTGGGTCAAAGGTCAAGGTCAAAGTCACGAAAAAGGTGAAAAACGTAAATTTGCGATATCTCGGTTAATTGGCATGCGATTTGCGTGAAACTAGTGCCAACTTGTTCATAATTCAATCTTGTGATATGCGAAGGTATGCGCTCTACCGAGTGCCCATTCTAGTTATTACTTTTTTACTTTTGATTACTTTATTACTTTTGTATAACTTTTTACTGTTTATTACTTTATTACTTTTTTCTTTTTGTTTCTTCTTGATATTACTTTATTATGTTGTATAACTTCATTAATTTGTATTGTTTTACAGTGATATTGATCCAATAACAGGGATATTGTTCCAGTTACAGCATTCAAAATAACGATTCTAGCTCTCTTAGAGGTAACATTTAAATATGGTTTGATACATATAATTAAATCAATTACACAAATGAAGACAATTATATTTAATGGGTGTAACACAACATTTAGGAATACTTTCATGTATTAGATTTATTTAGGTAAGATGGTGTGAACATCAATGCAAAATAAATGTGTGTAATTGGGGATTACCCTTTGCACATGTGCCAGATCTCGCACTCTCGGTCGTTTTGACTTTTTAAAACTTTTAAATAATATTTTAACTTTTTAATTACTTTATTGATTTGTATTACTTTATTACATTTTGATTACTTCTGTAGTTTTCATTAGTTTTGTACTGTTTTATAACTTTTTTAATTTTTATAACTTTATTACATTTTACTTCCTTTTTAACTTTGTATTACTTTATTACATTTGTATTACTTTTGTAGTTTTCATTAGTTGTGTACTTATATTACTTTTTACCTTTTAATTACTTTTTACCTTTTTATTACTACATTAATGTTGAATATTTTTTTAACTTTTTTATTAAATTGTTACTGTTTATTACTTTTATACATTTTCATTACTTTTAATTACTTTGTTATTTGTTATGACTTTTTAATTACATTGTATTATTTGTTCTTCTTCTTTTTATTACTTTATTATTTTTTATTAATTTGTATTACTTTACAGTGATATTGATCTAATAACAGTGATATTGATCCAGATACAGCTTACAGCACTAAAAAACGATTCAAGCCCTTTTATAGGTTACGTTTGTATATGGTTTGATACATTTAATTAAATATTTTTTATTTGTATTACTTTTTATTGCTTTATTATTTTTTATAAATGTTTTACTGTTAAAACTGTTTTATTATTTTGTATATTTTATATATATATATATATATATATATATATATATATATAGTCAATCATATTTGTTATTGCTATATACAGTTTTACAGCACTAAAACAATTATTCAAGCCCTTCTCATAGGTTACATTTAAATATGGTTTGATACATCTAATTAAATCAATTACACAAATGAACATAATTTTATTTAATGGGTGTAACACAAAATGTAGAAATACTTTCATTTATTAGATATATTTAGGTTAGGTAGTGTGAATATCAATGCAAAATAAATGTGTTTAATTGGGGATTACCCTTTGCACATGTTTATCCTCCCATTAACCTACAGAGGCCTCCAAACAACTATCACATGAGAGCATCAAGGTAAATCTTATAATAGCTCTTTGTTGAATCTGGAGAGCAGAGCATAACAAATATCCTTAACAGTGGATGCAGCAGTTGACAACCTAATTAGAAGGTCAGAATATGTGGGGGCACTTAATTGCACAAAGATACTCATCTACATTTTTGTAGAAATACTTTTACTGAGAAATATTTTTTTTTATTTTCATGCTTGCCAGAAGGGATTTGTCTATCCCTAAAATCTGAGGGGAAATCCTGATTGAATGCTTGGAACAGATAATTGGCAATGAGTATTGATGGTAAATCAAGAGATTATTGAGACGTGCCAGACTGCCAGTACTAGAATATTTTAAAACCAACATCAGCACATGCCCTGAACAAACCCTTTTAGAGTTTCCCCAAATGAGACCTTGTGAACAAAAATGTCACGGAGCAAGAAGAAAAAGTGTCACATTAGACCTACAGCAACATGCTAAAAAATAAAACCGTAGTGAAAAATGCCTGACTGCCATACGTTTTACAGTTGTACCGAACCAATAGCAGTACCAATACCTGCATAGTGTTGCATTAATAACCTGTATGGCTCACTGTAAGAAAGACCGGGATTATTGTTTATGTTTAAACGTCAGGCATAAAACATTGCCCTCCTAATTTAGGAAAACAAAATGTAAAAAATAAATACAGGTTTAAATGTACAGTATTGTTATTTATCAAACTAATAGTGTCCGTTACCAAATCAGCCATATTGTGGCTGATTCACATTCAGCTATTTCAGTATAGTGATTGCAGTTGTGATCCAGAAGATGAATAAACAGGAAAAAGAAACGTCGAGACCAAAGGGGCTGAATTATTGCAGATAACAGGCTGGGATCCTGGAGAACCGAAATGGAGCCAATCGTATGCCATTTGTCAGCCCTTGGGGTGGGCAGCTATGTGAAAGCACTGGCGCCATTTCCAGGGCAACTGTGATTGATAGAAGTCTCAGAAAAAAGCAAACCCAGGAGCAGTGGATGTAAAGCAAGCCAATTGAGAGATTGTAGCATTGCCGCCTTTCTAGTAGTGGTCCGGAGCCAGGGGGGGATCCAGTGTTTTGGTTCTGGGTAAAACCTTTAATAAAGTATCCACCTGGAACTCTTTCAGAGGGTTCTATCTTGAACTTAAAAGAAGGGAATACACCGATAGAGTTTTTACAGAGAACCCTTCTGGTATTCTACCTAGAATCCAAGAGCACCTTGTAAAAGAGTGCTATCTATTAATCACCTTTTATATACCACGGGTATAATTTAGCACTCACTGGGGCAGGGGTCGCTAATAGGTGGACCATGGTCTGGACCCTGACGCTGTTGTATGACTCAGTTTGACGGAACGCTTCTGTTTCAACCGGCGCAGCTTTTCTAGTCTTCACGGCACTCGTTCAGAAGTCCAGGAAACATATCGACCAATCGCACGCGTTATAAAACAAATCGCTTGATGCTACTCAGCCAATTAAATGTGTATTCTGATTTGGATCGCGGCTTCTCGTAGATCAAATCCAATGTTTCTCATTTGTTCATAGAATGTGTTGATTGTTAGAAGAGGCAATGTGAAGCGCCACTACGAAACAAAGCACAAATCTTTTGAGCAAACGCATTCACATCCGAAATGAAATGATGAAAAGGAAAATTAACCAAAGAGCCCAATATGATCGATTTACCATTCCTAACACATTCATTCTCTTCCCAATAAGGATGTTACCAGAGCGGAGAATAGAGCATTCAAAACCAAAGATAAAGTCCCTTCACACACTTGTGTCTCTTGTTACAAGATGAGAAGAATGTAATATTGTGAGGTTTTTGCTTGACATCACACCTGAAGAAATTTCATGTAAAGCTGCGGGGTATTGATAACTCAATTTAATAAATCTTTCTAAAATTATTGTTTCTTTTTATTTATGCAGCCCTGAGCCCTTTACTTAAAATGAGAGAGAATAACATATTTATTACCAGGGGATGAATTCTTTTAAAAATAATTCCTCCAGATGAATTTGAAAACTGCTAATAAATACTGTTATGATTTTTTAATTGAACTTTCTTTATTTGATTTGACAGTCAGTTGATGTCTACATACAGATATTGATACAACTTCTAAGCTACGCCAACACATCAGGGACTAAATCAAGTTAGACATCTGATATTATCGTGGCGTAACGGACCTTTGCGCGAGGAAATTCTCTTTTTTAATTGAATATCCCTGCACTTTAGGTTTCTCATGAGGCCATATTGGCAGGGGCTGATGTGGTACAACAATCAGAGTCAATTATCATTTATTTGGAGTGTGTCGATTCAGTTGTGGGCGGTGTCCTCTTAAAACCCATGAGTTTAATAATCTTTAAAGAACTCTTTGACGAGTTCTTTGGCTGAAAAGGGTTCTAAATGGAAGGCTTAATCTTAAAAATAGCAAAAAGAAAATGGTTCTAGGTAGAGCCTGAGCCATTGAAGAAGACGCCTTTTGAATTCCTTATCAGAGTGTAAACAGCAGCAGAACTCCCGGCTAACTAGAACCTAGAACATTGCAGCAAACGGCGGCAGATTAATTGTTTACACAAGCTGATAGAAACAGTCTTTCTGCAGCACTAGCAAACAGTCCTGAATGCTGATACAATCTTAATTGCAGGTGATTCAGAATCAAGTAATCCAACGGTACAACAGTTTTTACACAAAACCGACAGCAGACAAACAGTGAATCCAGAAAAAAAATGTTTGGCATACATGTCATTAAGAATGACTATCCCAAAAGCAAAATGAACTCTGGAACTCCATTAATTATCTAATTATATCTCTGCTGGTGCATTTCCAGTCACAATTAGTAAAGTGTCAAGCACAGACTTTCAGTCAGTTTTCTCCTTTCCTAAACACTTTAGTCTGTGCAGAGACTGCAGCGTGAGAACAAGTTGCATGGTGCTGACTGAAGGATCAAAGGACCTGCTGTGCGTACCTAAATATAAAGAAGCACGGGTCAATCACAATTGAGCTGCCTTTTGAAAATAAGACGATGATGCTTATTCATGTTGCAGCTGATATCTTTGCATTTGTGTCTGACTTACCCATTGGATTTGGCACTTGACTGAAAACCAGTATTGGCCCATTAAACCTTGTATCCTAGCAGCCAGCTGCATCTCAGTGCATCTTGTTCTGCTGTATTATACATTGAATGATGTGTTGTAGTTGTGTTGTGCTCAGTTTGGTAAAAAGATGATGGATGGTGACAATGACGACTTTTGATGTTTGCACATGGACAACAAATGTGTTTGGTTCATTAGCAGTGTTCCTCATGTATGTCAAGATTCACCCCTGGGTTGACAATAAATTAGTGTGTGTACCCAAATTAACTCATAGTTAGCTCCTTGTCGGCTTGATGATGTGTTCCCCAGAGGCACATTGCAGATCAGCCAACCATCATAGAGCTTCGAAGGCCTTCTCGACCATTTTGCTCCGTTATGAATGGACGCTCAACAATGACTGTGTGACCAGATCTTAAATAAAAATTTAGCATACAGCCCATTTCCAGATAAGTTAGTGCCTATTGTTAGAACTTAACTTCACACATAGGCAGCTGAATTATTATCATACCCAAAGGTGGTACTGTGGATCAAAGGCAAGAATGTACTGTTTAATATTTCTTCCTCATTACAGTTGAAGGGCTTTTGATTACTGGCCTGCGTGTGCCTCTGTCAATTTGATGCAGTGATGTCCTTTGCTGTTCTGCAGGAAGTGCAATATTAATAGCAGGAGATTTTCCCTTCTGAACTAGGGAAGCGCTGTGTGGTGCAACACACCGAGTTTCAGGCAGTACCGGCCCCTTAATTGGTCTTCATAAGTCCTCTGCTTGACTTCATGTCACATGCTTCACCTTTGGGGAAACTGCTGTGCCTATTAGCCTGTATTAAGGCCACCTTCTCAATGTAATGATCCAGTTTTTCATGTTTAACTCACTAATTTACTGTAAAGGCCATGTCACATACTTAACCGGGTGGTATAAATGGACCAAATACCATTCTTTAAGAGATACAATTGCACAAAGCAGCAATATTTCAAAAATCTTAATTCAGCTTTAACCTTGTGCATAAAAGAGTCACACTCATTTCCACACATTTTAAAGCGGGCTGCATGCTTGCTTGTCAGTTATATTGTATCTTTTTTTTTTATATATATATATATTTATTTTAAGTAAATAAGCAAGCATACAACGAGAGTGCAATTGTGATACATTTACCTATTTCTTTTTTTACACAAAACACAACAAAACACAGCAAAACACAACAGAACTAAAGTAAAACTACTAAACTAAACTAAATCTAATAAATAAAAATAAAAATAAAATAAAATAAAGTACAATACAAAATAAAAGTAATAATATAAAAACAACAATACCAAATAGTTGCTCGCGATAGCTGCTCGCATCCTGGAGGTCAAGCACAGACTCGAAAGTATGGGGGGGGCGGTGGGGGGGGCACCAAGGAAAGTCCGTAACAGCCGGTCATGGCATACAACTACAGCACCTCATCAGGAGAGAGTCCATCAAAATATTGAAGAAGAGGTCTCCAGCACGTGTAAAACCTGTCAGAGCTCCCTCTAAGGGTGAATTTATTTTTTTCCAATTTAAGAAAGAACAGGATATCTTGTAACCATGTTTTGATGGACGGGGGTTGTGAAGATTTCCATAAAAGAAGGATCTTCCTACGGGCAATTAGAGAGGCAAAAGCAATAATATTGTTCTGAGTCGCTGAGGTGACAAGGCTATCAGGAGACCTACCGAAAATAGCTATGTGTGGGGATGGGTTGATGATTATACCTAAAATGTTGGAAATGGATTTGAAAAAGGACTGCCAGTAATTATTTAATTTTGAACAGGACCAAAACATATGAGTCAGGTTACAAGGTGTCTGGAAGCATCTGCTACAGGCTTCATCCATTGACTCCGGAAACATTTTAAATAGTTTCTGTTTGCTATAGTGTAGGCGGTGGAGCACTTTAAACTGTATAAGAGAGAGCCTAGCACAGCTAGAGGAAGAATTGACAGCCCCAAGAGCCTTTTTCCAGAAATCCCCAGAAATATTAATTTGTAGTTCCATTTCCCAATCTGTTTTAATTTTATTCACAGCAGACTCCTTGATTGTGAGCAGAAGGTCATAAAGAAAGGACACCTGACCTTTGGGCAGTAGTCTCACCTTGAGTGCCAGGTCTATGCCACTGAGGCATAGACCTGAGTTATATTGTATCTAAATCAGAAACAATACACTATAGGTGTATTTTGAAGGTCTCCAAATGTGTTACATTAATAAGATGCGAACGTCAAAGATGAATACATTATCTTTCTTGCTTTTTAAGCAAAAAGCGGTGACTAATTTCACCTGAATCCAGGCTTCAGCTTAATGGATCACAAAGTGTTGTCAGCGAGGAGGAAGAGTCCAATCTAACCCTCTTGTCAGTATTATGCATATGAGCCCATTATCTGCTCATTCGCAGCTCTGTGAGGATACGTTTACAGTACCTGCTCTGGAGTATCCCTCGGCTGTTCTGCGAGAGCCACAGCAAACCGACACTTCACAGGTGCCTATATATTGGTCCTATATGCTTGAGTAATTAGAGGAAGAGGCCTAGGCTAGCGTGAAGGTTGTTATTGTTTATCGTGGTTGAATAAACAGTGTGATGAGATGGGCTGGCTGACTGATGGTGCATGAACTACCCCGGTGTCAATGTATCGATTCACTCACGCACTCAAGCCAATGAAGCAAACCGCTCTAAGATCACCCCCCTCCCAGCACCATCAACAAGCTAATGCTAAGCTTCAAATACTGCCTTCCTCCACTATTACTTCCACCACATGGTATCATTATATAATGTGCATGCATGTATGCCACATTCGCTATAGAGAAAATAAAATACACCTGCTCCATCATCCATTAGCTGTTACCACGAGCCTTAGGATTTATGTTAAAGGTAAGAGCAACTATCTGATAGGGTGCTGCTCTCTTTAGATTCAGAAGAAGAAGAAAAAGGTCACGGATGTACAGAATACCGCTGCCCTACAAGATACCAGAGTGATTCCTCCACCTACTCCTCCCACCCTTTTAATCCGAATGTTTTAATAATCCTGCAACGGAATTATAAATTTGGCGGTTTTCAACTAAATCTGTAGAGGTGGTGGTTAGTTTTAAAAATATGCATAATTCTGTTGTACAACATGTTGGTGTACAATGACATATTTTAACAAACTGCATTTATTTGTGAAAATTGAGAACATGTTGTAAATCCCTAATTTATCCTTTGGGATCATATACTCGTTTCACAAGGCAGACTATGATTGAAAACGGATTCTTATCGTGCCACAAAGACAAATACTGAGCCAATCCCTCACGAAGTAACCTCAGCACAGCATGGGGGCGGTACTGTCTGTATATACAGCATGGGGGTGGTACTGTCTGTTTATACAGCATGGGGGCGGTACTGTCTGTATGTACAGCATGGGGGCGGTACTGTCTGTTTATACAGCATGGGGGCGGTACTGTCTGTTTATACAGCATGGGGGCGGGACTGTCTGTATGTACAGCATGGGGGCAGTGCTGCCTGTTTATACAGCATGGGGGTGGTACTGTCTGTTTATACAGCATGGGGGTGGTACTGTCTGTATATACAGCATGGAGGTGGTACTGTCTGTATGTACAGCATGGGGGCAGTGCTGCCTGTTTATACAGCATGGGGGTGGTACTGTCTGTATATACAGCATGGAGGGTGTACTGCATATGCAAGAGCCACAAGCTTTAATTAGCTGCAGATATGAAATGACGTGCACTGAAGCAGGAGACTGAGTAGAGGATGTCATCAGCTGCTAATTCAAATGGTGTGAGGGCAAAGGCAATTAAGTTTACTTATGATTCATAAAGGGACATTTATAGAGGTGAAATCATTTTACTGATGAGTTAAAATAATGCGCTTTCTCCTCATATTGACTGAAACTAGCTCGCCCAGGGTTCGGGATACCATTACGGCCGTGGTGGTTAATTTATGAGCAATTTCCAAAAAGCAAATATTTCAGCCAAAACTCCACTGAGCTCGTGCAGCAGTTCTTTGCATACAAAGTGGAGGCATTTTTACACCTACGCACTGCTAATGAAACAGTACTCCCCGCTCTGTGCTCATAATGATGTGTGTTTATAGCACATGGAACAAATATTATTAATACAAGTTGACTAAGTTGTCTAGCAGATGTTAAAATGATGGGTCTGGGTAAGGTCAATGAAGCACTTTGCTTCCATGGCACTGAAACATATGGAGCCCACAAAGCGAGAAATGTCAAAACTTATGTGGCATGCATACATAACTGAAAGGGATATAATAGTTATTTGTCTTTTATTTGTCAGCCACTGCTCTTTTCTATCAAATGTTCACGTTTCCCCTTTTCCTATTTTACACTGAAATGTCCAATTTCCTTTTTTGTTTATTCAATTACAATTATGGCTAAGATGGTTGGCTTCTACATAACACAAAAGGCTTACTGAATGTTTTCTTGATCTCTTCATTTTAATACAGTGGTGTGTTACAACAGCTCCAATTTACATCACGCCTAATTTATAATAATTATACAAATGTAAATGATGGTCTTTCATAGCGTATTACTTCATCACGCCTGAACTGAAATAAGTATTTAATAAATGAGTAAAATACCTCCATCATTTCTGGCTATTTATTGATAGGAAACACTAATCGTATTGAATGATATGAGGCTGAGCCTGAGCTGAGTCTTACCAACATGGCCTGTTTAACGTTAGGGTACGGTGTAATTAACACTAGTAACACTAGTCATGCAGGGCTTATTCCTGTAGAGGTCACATATATGTGGAAAATTGCACACACGTTTGTAAATAGGATTAAACCTATTCACACACTGTAAACATCTCAAACGCACACACACACACACACACACACATGAAGCGCTGCACACCTTTTGTTATTCCAGAGGCACAACTTTCAGCAGTGGGTAGCGTTAAATGAGGCAGATTCCCTGTGATGTTCTTATCACCTCATCCCACTCCTCTCCTGGGTGCACTAATGCCTCCCCCTCCTCGCCGATGCTTGACAGAACTGATACAGTCTGGAATGAGTGGAGAGGAGATGAGCGGCGGGCCCAGAAATGACAGGGAAACAGGCAACACTGAGGTCTTCTGTCCAGTAGGGATGGAAGTCATTACTGAGAAAAGTACCTCCAGCTGTAGGCTGCTTTATCCTTAAAGTCTTCTGGGATTTCCTACTGTTGTTCCTCCTTTACTGTTTTCAATTTATTGCACAGTTTCTCCCTTATAAATATTATGCAAATTCAGTTTGATATGTTATACATGCTTAGGCTTAAATATTTGCAGCACGCCGAAATATGCAACGTCACACTCTTTTATTATCCTTCTAGATAAATGTATTTTGTCATGCTGACAATCATTTTGAGGTCTGTAAATTAATTGAACTGGAATTATGTTAATCATTGTCTGTTGCGTTTTAGCCCCGGGGAAATTATTTCTCATCCACATGGTGAAGTTTTGTTTTCATTGTTAAAGAATGGTGTCCTCAATTATAGGCCCTAGAGACATTAAATGTTCTTCCCCCTGATAAAAAAAAATAATACACCTGGCACAGGAAGGAGAGGAGTAATATAATTGAATTTCAGTGACACAATATTTATTTGAGGGTAAGTTGTGAGAGGTAATGGGTCCGGGAAGATGATGCCTATATTTTTGTCCTTAATGTTCCTCTTTTACTGGGCTGTTTATCATGATGATGAGCTCCCTGCAGAGCTACTGCCAGTCACACAAGCAAATGCCATAGTGTGATCAGCTCATTACGGTAAGGCATTATGCATTGGAGAGCAATGCAGACGCACTCTCTCATTCCCCTCCTTCGGTTTGTGCCATACGACGTGTTGGAATTCACGCACAAGCCTGAAATAGATATGCTATGGAAAAGTGCATCGGGTTGCTGAATTCAAAGCATCCTCTCTAATGTGGGAGTACGGCGGGGTTTGAGGTCACAGCGGAGGGAGCCGTGGACAGATTAGCTGTTGTGAAGTACAAAATGAAGTAAATGGTTTATTGATTTTGCCCCTCCCTCAGACAGGAACATAATAACATGAGACGAGATGTTAATAAAGACAGAAGCTTTAATGAGATAACACCTCCATCGTCTCGCACCTGCTGGGTGATGCATGCAAGAGTAGTTCCCACAGAATAATCCCATCTTCATCTGATTATTTCCCCTTTGCAGAGAGATATAAAGTTCCCAGAGCGCCACGGAATGGTATATCACTAAGATACTGTTTCTGATCTTTTTCTAAGACTTAAACATAAACCTAGTCGAGCTGGACAAGTATTATTAATGAGTTGCGTCAGCCCAAATTGATCAGAGCCTTAGAGAAGATTATCAAAAGCATTTGAGAGAGAAAGAGAGAAAATCTATTGATTCTTCGGGTTGGTTGCTTAGCTTTTCTACTGAAATCTCATTAAGGATGAAGAGCCCAGCCACAGTCGGCTTTGAGCAGTGTTTACCATCTTCCACATAGAATTATTCTAATTACGGGAGCTGCCGAGCTGCCAAAATCGATAGTTAAGAATCCCACACCAATGTGTGGAGAGAGGAAATCTACTTCAGTCTGGAAGTGGAAAAATGAAACAGATGGACATCAGTTATTTGCACCGGGGCTCGAGTTCTCAGCAGTGCCTTTCAAAGTTTCGCTTCCGCCTCCCGTTGCCTTGAAGGAATGGCTGTGATGTGAAAGGCTGGTCAGTTATGCTAGTTTTTTTTCCATCACAAATAATAGCATCATCAGCCGAAGGTCAGCCCACTTGCACTTCCTCCTGCATTTGCTTCACATGGATTCTGCTCCAAACAAAGGTGCTGTTGAAAGGAGAAACGCTCTCCTCCTGCCGAAGACCTTGCAACCATGATTAGATGATGATGTCATGCCCTGTAAATCTCGATCAGCACTCTCTCTGTTCATGCAGCACTCAAAAGAGATACTCACCAAGACATTGAGACCCCGTTTACACGATGGGAAAACGCATATATTTTCATGCGTTTTGGCCTTTCATTTACACAAAAACTGAGGTTTTATCACGGAAAACGATCATTTCTAAAAACTCCGGCCAAAGTGTTTGCGTGTGAACTAGGTCAAACAGAGTTTTAGGTTGTCAAACGTCACAGTATGTGACTAAAAATGCTTCACGTCATGTGAGCGTCCTATGGGACGTTTGTGGACGGCGTATTCATGCGGGTTCATACAAACAGAAACTTATTGGAAAACTAATTTGTGTACAACGTTATTTTTGAAAACGGAGGGGCAGAAATATTTGTTTCTGTAAATACCCGGCTATGTGTAAATGTGGCCTGAGCCATGTGACCGTGGAAAATGGAGATATGTGCATGTTAGTTCCGAAACCCACCAGCAGAATTGGACATTTTAGCAATAAGGTTGCTTTGTAACAATGGAAATGGTCTATTATATTCTAGAAATTAAAAAAAAAACAGACAAGAAATACAATGATTTTAAATGTTACTATATTAATTCAGGACTTAATCTTGATATCCAGTCACAAGAACATATAGAGTGTATTTAAGACACAAGTTAGGAGGCTGAAGTAATGACTAATTATCAGTAACGTTCCTCTCGTCCAGTTCACTCTTTGAGGTGGATACATCATTTTGGAAAACAGGAACACTCCGTCTTCTGTCAAGTTCAATTTAACTGAAATGTAAAACAACATTAATGATTAATTAAAGTTCAAATTCATCTTTCATATTTAATATCTCCCTTCTCTTTGAGGACTGCAACCACACAATGCACAGCACGTGGCTGAGGAAAATGAAGGTTTAATGAGGGCGATGTCGGCGAAGAAAGACCGAATGTGACCCGGTGAGGGACTCCGAATCTTACTTCTGCAATCTATCAAACAGAATATACGAATCACATTAAATCAGCGATCAAAAAATATATATGTTGTTGTGGGAAATGATGTAGCTGTATCCTCAGGTATGATCATGATGAAATCCTTCGCTATACAGGCTAATCAAAGCGGAGCACAGACACTGTCAACATTGATCGGTGTGAATTTTACGGGTAGAGCATAAGCAGCTCATTACATAGGTTTTAAGGGTTATAAGCGCTAAATTCAATCAGCCAATTCCTGAAAATAATGAAGCTCCCTGTTTCTCCAACGCAATTACATCCATCATTCAAATTGATGCTAATAAATAACACACTTTAATTAGCATGACTAACAGTGGTTATTCCTTTGCATTTCAAACGCTCATGTCAACTTCAGTGAGGATGAAAAATAAAGTCGTGCCCAACAGGTGTCAGAAAGTAATTTTCTAAAAGAAATTACTTTCAGATTCAATCAGAGGAGGTGAAACGCAAAAGTTATATCCAAGAAATAGTCAACAATGAATTCTCTAACTTTTGTTGGCCACAGATGAAGGTGAATCATAACCACAATGTGGCATTCATTCATTGTCTACTCAGTCTGTTTACAGGAGATGAAACCCATCCAATATTGCTGAGCACGGCGCGAGAGTGCAAGAGGGAGCAACATAAACAGTATTGACTCACAGCTACATGCTTTCTTAATGTCCTCGTCAAACTGTCGAGCTTAAAAGCCAGCTGCTCTAATTAGCTATGGATTCTCCCGTACACTGGCTCTTCCTCATTATTTGACATGATGTCATTTGTCCAACGGCAAGTGTTTGAGCAGCTGCTACACCACTAAGTAAACCTTTAAAATATGCTTCACAGAAGCATCGGTGAACATAGTCATTGTTTATGTTGTCGAGGGCTTTCCTTTTGGCCTGACATCAACGTCCACTTCAGGTTAATAACTCCAGTTACGGATTATTGCCTAAGGGACCACCAGCTTGTCTGAATGGAAAGATAATAGATGACTCGGGAAGGAGGGGGGGAAGGAACATTTGATATTTGTAACACATGTTTTCATCCTTGTTCACAGACGTAATGCCCTTAATAATACTTACGAATATGGATGCACCCAATGTCATGGCAATCCATCCAGTTGATTTTTTTTATATACGTCGTTCAAAGGTACAAATATCCATCACGTGGTGACACTAGAGTGAAAGTCAGGGGATCGGCAAAGTCATTGGGATACATCGTCTGGGAACCATGAATGTTTGTACCAAAATGTGTGCAGATCTACCTCATGATTGTTGTGACAGTTCCATCTGGACCAAAGTGATACCTGGTAATGGACCAGCCAACAGGCCAATATACCATTGTCATCAGGAAAGCTTGAATTTCAGGCATTTTATGTCAGGTTTCTTATATAAGTATACGTACAGCAATAAACACACTTATGCCGTTACGCATTGTTGGAGCTATTATTGTTTGGAACAATTGTGCTTTGAAGTGCCCCAGATGTATTCCTCCCATCCCCATTTGAGTCATGTATGATATTTTAGAGTTATACAGTTATTCATCCTATGGTACGGGTGAAATGTCAAGATTCCTACGAGGATCATGAACTATTCATGTGAGTTCTCCCCCACAAAATAAAATTGCAGCAATGTTCGTATCAGGCTGTAGCCAAGTCTGAATATATACTACAGTGTCAGAATGTCACGAGGCTCGGCTCAGGATTCAAAACCACCTGCACAGACAACTGCAAAGATCTCTTGTGCTTTGATGTGAAATGTTCCCCTTAACGAGACCCAAATAAGCACACTTTGTTCCCGTATGAGTAAACGGGATCTTCAAGGTGTGCATTTTCGACACTCAGTGTTTCACACTGTAACTAAAAGCCTCGGAACCACTCAGCTCTTTCCCTTCTGAGGAATTGTAATCAATCAGGAAGCCCTCCGGCCACCTCCAGAAGAGCTCTCTCATTTTGAGTCAGAATGAAAAACAAACTTAACAGTTTGGAACATAGATAGAGGTTAAATACTGAGGCTCAATAAAACACTGCCAGAAGTCTAATTATGGTAGATGACAACGTTGTGGCAGAATCCAGCCTTTTCCCAAAGAGCCTCTTCACAGTCAGGCATGAAATTAAGCGCTGGGAAATCAGAGCGTAGCTTTACCGAATCCTCAGCTGACTGGCAAGAGCAACCAAATCATGTACGTTTGATTAGCCGAATGCACTGGAGGATACACTATCTGTGACTTTTTATTTTAAGGTTTTGAAGCAGTGGAATACATCAGCAGACATTTACACATAGGCGAGAACAGACAAGGAACCGTGTCTCATTTGTGAATGTGATCATAGAGTAGGTTATTATAAAGAAACTCTACTTTTATGATGGTGTTGTACAGAGGAGATATAGGCCTATGTTGTCTATTAATCAATCCAAACAGAGTGACATGTTGCTAATATTTGGCATTCCATGTGATGTCATGATATTCCTGCCTTAACTTTGTAAGAATATATTATGAGCTCAACTTGGTGAGACTCCAGGAATCTAAATGGGCATATTTCATTTATGACATTAAAAGCACAATTTGTAGTAAACTGTAAATTAAACAGAAACTTAAGAAGATGGAGGATTTGCATGGCTATAGTCTATTTCCCTCCTTGCTGCATTTAGTACGGGACATTATAAGATAAATGCGCTGAGGAGAATGTGATTTTCCATTTAAAAAAAGTAAGGGCATCGATAACTTTTTGTACCTTGAATATGCTTAAGAATGGTCGATTGTCCCTGTTTTTTTCGGCTCTATGAGAAATTATTAAACCTCTGGTGACATTGCCAACTTACTCTGTGATGGTGATGGAGAGAGACTCAGGAGAGTGAGCTCAGGTGGAATTCACCCACAGGCCAGTGAGGAAGCTAATCACTCACAAACTCTGTGGGAACAGGCCGAAGACATTTTTCATGTTAAAAAAAGCTCAATATTGAAACTTTAAAAAATGATCTCCTTTAAAACAACATGACCTGCAGTTTACTTTTAAGAAGGAAAACAACATCTAGGATTCATATCATAATACACAGCATCCAGAAGAGATTCCCTTCACCATAGATATAAAAACAGGACAAAAATATCAAAATAATAAATAATTTATGTTAATACCAAATGATGTTGCTTACATGTACAGCCCTTTGGCATCACAGCCTCCAATGAGATGTGAATTTGTGTCACTTGTGTTCTCAAAAGAGGTTTGACAACATTTCACAGAAGCCTTGTGCTGCTTTGATATCTAATTCTTTGTTTACTGCCTCGGGCAGGATCCTAATTTTCCCCATTAACTCTATAGCGCAAGCCAAAGGATAACAAATGTAAATATGGGAATTGTGTGATATCTCTACAAGCAGATGTGTTACTGTCTGTTGTTCAATTACATAGACACAGCGAGTCGGATTACTGCTACCTAACTTGTCGGATTTAAATGTAGATTTCATTTTCTGCATATGAAGTGAATGGCCCATGATGTTGCTTATCGTAGCCCTAAGTGCATTTAGGGTTCAGCTGAGCGTGTTAACTGTATTCTTAGTCAAGCCAACTCACTCAGTCATTGACACAACGTACCAATAACAACACACTAGTGTATGTACTCACACACAACCACACATTTCATTTGCCATGTAACTGCTCGGCATCTCCATCCGTCTATTTATCCATAATCAACCAGACCAATGATAATATACAGCTGATTAAAACGTCATTTCGTTATAACCTCATATTATTTTACTTGGCGCCATCATTCCTGTCTTTAAAAAACATTTCACTTTGTAAAAGTAAATTGCAGAGACCTGGATATGTCAGCACTGTTTAAAACATTAAAAGTGTAATGGGCCAAGACAAACATTGTTCATGTTTTTTTGGGTACTACGGGAGCCATTTGCTTTAATGTTTACATCAATGCTATTGGTCAATGTAGAGTAGCTTTGAAACCTGCGTCGATGGTTGGAATGAGGACGAGGCACAAATACAAGTGGAAAATTAAAGAGAAGAAGTGGATGGCGGTTTAGGGCGCCAGCAGCCAGTTGTGTTGTAATTAATTCAGCTTGGCATCCCTTTCTCTGCACTAGAAGAAGTGGCGCTGGGTGCCAGGCCTCCACTGGGCCTGCTGAACGGATGCTAATAGAGATACCAGCAGGCTCTGCGGATAAATTTGTTGGAAATCAGAGTTTTGAACAGCCAAACCTTGGCTTAGAGAACTAATAAAAAAAGTTTGTGCAAACTTATTTTGTGCATTACCATATGGCGTTCACATAATGTGCCATTCTATCTACTCTGTTAAAGCATCTATTAAGAACGTAATCGCAAACATAATTGCAATACAACATGTGTTAATTGCCCTGATACATTATGGTCATAACAGTAAAAAAAACACTTTCCAGTTCAAAAACGGCTGAAAACGGCTCGGATCAGAATCCTGCGCTCCACTCATTGATATTCATCTTGAGCCCGAGGCTTTCAGAACCGTTTAGCCTGGTCCGGCTGTATGAAAGATTGATGCATCTTAAACTTAAACATGAATCTTTCACAGCAATATATCCCAACAGGAAGCCTCTGTGAAAAATAGGACTTCCTATTCATTAATTTCATAAGCATTTAATTGCTGCCATTGCAGAATATTACTGCTGACCATGTGCTGAGGATATTCGCTGGGTGCCGTCTGACTGCCGTGGGATGTACAGAGTTTAATCACCATGGAAAAACTAGGAAACAGCATTTCACAGCACCGACCTGGATGAAACACTTGCACCGCTAAACAATGTGCAGGCCCATTGTAGCCGGCAGTAATCAATTATTTCCAAAGGGGGAGCGGCACATGAGAAACATCAATATCAGAAGGTGTGACAGATACATTGGTTATAGTCCTTTCACCATTCAAAGCCCCGCAAATCAAAGCCTGTTTACCATCATGAGTACTGCACCGAAGTCTCTCCATGAAGTGTTGACATCAGTATCACACACCAATAACTTCTCAGCGCTGCATCATTTGTCATCACCAGTCCACAACCCACATGTGGGCTCGGCGGTACCACGAGCGCACTCTTCATGCGGCTCTTTACCGTTGTTCAGCACGGGGAAACGTAATTAGTTTAAGTTCTGAGCATGCATCAGGGTCATGGCGAGGTTTCAAAAGCCGATGGGAAACTTAATGCTGGCTTACATTGTGTGTGTGGACAGTATTGAGTAGAATGCAGAAGCTTCCCTTGCTACCGTGAAGGAGATGTGGCCTTGATGCAATCATCTTTGAATATTGGAGAGTTTAGATAGCGGTGTCCACAAAGGATGTCAGTCGTGATAAGACTTCACTTTAATTTCCCTGTCCGCCATTCGAGCTTCTCCCCACGTCATTTTCCTTTGATCACAATGTCAATACGGTTCCCGTTTCTCGGCGTGACTACCATTTACATTAAGATATTCCTTCAGAAAGTTATTGATGCTCCATCATAAGGGATTCATACCCGCCAAATATTATGTATATTTCCTGAATAACCATTAGACAGTCTCCAAATTGTAATTTTATTGGCTTATCGTCAATGAGCTGGAGAGCCCAGGCTGAGACGCAATGCAAATGAGAATCCTGGGTCGGTGCTCGGGGTGAGAAACGGAACCGATACGACGATATTCAAAGCTGTGATTGAAATGATAGATGCTGGGAGGGAGCCACCCACCATGTAATTACTTGCACATTGTTATTCCCTATTTATTCTCCTAAAATACATGTTAAATGCATATTAAACACTGATACATTTGCAGTAGAATTACATACTGCAGGATGGCTTAATGGCACTCCATCCTCCCATAAAACCTGCAATAACATGGACATAAATGTCTAGCAACCTGGAGTACGCGCAGAGACACATCCAATGGCATGTCTTATTCAACCTGAAACCGAGGAGTGCTTTTATTCTCCGGTCACGCAGCTTATGCTAAAGTTATGTAGATGCAAGAAACAAAGAAAAATACTGAATTACACCATTTCATGCATTGCCGTGTATTAACTATACATTTTCTTCTTCCAAAAACAGATTTTAATAATAATAATAATAATAATTTCGATTTGTATAGCGCTTAACATCTGATCTAGTCAAAATAATTGAGAATCAAGCCTGAATTGGGTGCTTTAAACATTTTAAATTGACTACAAACACACAATATACAGTAGAAGCATGTGTTCATCTCACAACTAAATTGTATTAACACTTTTTTCCCACCAGCAATCAAAAAGCTACAACCTGTTAAGAGCTCTGAAGCCGCCAACCAAGTGTGATGTTATTGAACATGTTGCACGTTTCAATTGCACCAGCGTCGACACTGCACGTCCTCGGGTTCTTGAGATTCCTTTCTTTATAGTAAGAGAATATACAGCTAAGATATATAGTGTATCTGCTCCGTATTTGAGTGGCCTATTGAAGATGCAGTGTAAACAATGCTGAGGGTGTTTTACACATTCTGATTTACAATGTGAAAATGTAATTGCGATTATTCTCATTGTCGTCAGTAGGCATAAAGCCTTATGGAGGTACAATGCAATATAGTACTTGTGATAGTAAGAGACGATGAGGAAGACAACTCCAACGTCCAGGTTCCCTAACCATAAAGTTGCCGAGACAAATCCACATAAATCCTTATTCTAGTGTTTGCAGGGCATTACGCGGAAAACATGAACACAAACGAGAAAGAAAACCAAGTACCGCTCACCAGCATAAAGTGTTTTCGCACTTAAAATAATGGCTAGTCTCCTGGATATGATGGTCATTTTCAGATTAAATTATTCATGTAGAGAGTGCATGAGTTGCAGCCTTTTCTGCAGCTAATAGGTATATTTAACGAATCATTAGTGACTTTGCCAACTTCAAAAACAAACAATTCTCAATCTTTTCTCTTTGCTGAAAGTAATGACCAGGCAGCCACCTTTTGCTGATCCATCATATGGCTGGAAAAAGAGAGGGAGAGAGGGGAACTGCAGGCGCGGGGCAAACGGCCTATATTTCTCCTCTTGACACTCTCCTTCTAAAGTGATTTCACAGAATCTCTTAATCAAAGGCTCCGTGCGGGAGAGGATATTTAGAATGGATGTGTTGCACTTAAACTAAATGAATCGCGCCTTTTGTCATTAGTGGCTCCTCCTTTGTTCCCATCCCCCTATTGACAGTGTTGATAGAGAATCCTGTAGGAGCGTGAGAGAAATGTCCTCTGTCGGGTGAAGCCATCCGGCTGGTAACGGCAAACGTCTCTTTTAGCAGATGACATATCCGCTTGTCTCGCAGACAATGTCAGCTAATGATGAAGAATCCTGTAACTGTCAGCCGGATCTTGTACCCTGTGCTTCTCTCCAACTGCATTCTGGTTCCGTGTTATTGTCGCCAATGAAAAGACCGCCTGGCATAATGGTGGCTAATCGAGCTTTAATGGACAGTGTCAAAGCATCATCCATCTGAAAGGGAGAGATGATGAACAACATAAAGGCGTCTGATCTAAGGCAGCTAATGAATTCCTACCACACAAAATGTTGTTCTCAAAGTAACTTGCGAGATTAATTTAGGAAATTAAGTCAACACTGACAACAATGGGAAGCCGCTGGGTTTGGATTTCATCCTGTAAAAAAAGCAATCACCCCTTTTCTGTAAATATAAAGAAAATAGGAGTTGTGCTTGCTCCGCAACAGCCTCCGATCCGTTTACAGTCCAAAGCTAATGGATTCAGAGCAGAGTGTCGACATGACAGCACGGGCCCTCGCTCTGTCGCATCCTTAGTCACAGAACACTCGTGCCTAATGTTCAGAAAAGGACAGAAAATAGCGGCGTGTCTGTGGCGTCTCTTCACCTCCTACTCTCCAAAGTCCTTGTGTTCCTGCGATAGGTCTGAGTCACTCATCCCGACCTAGATGTCACCCTTCCTTGCACCCTCGCCAGACATTCAGCAAGACCAGTGGACCAAGAACACGGAAGAGCGGATGGTGTGTGTGTGTGTGTGTGTGTGTGTGTGTGTGTGTGTGTGTGTGTGTGTGTGTGTGTGTGTGTGTGTGTGTGTGTGTGTGTGTGTGTGTGTGTGTCTGTATGTTTAGAGGTTGTTGAATTTCGGCCAGTTGAGAAAAGACATTTCTATTTATTCCCCCAGAAACTTTTTTTCAACTTTGCTGACAAACACAAAGTGACATTGCTGCCATATCCCGGCTAGCTTAAATGCTGTTGCTGCTACGTATTCTGTCCAAATACTGTGATTCACGCAGGAGGTGTCCCACATTGCAGCAGGGTGCCAACAGCTTGCAGACTTCAAAGTCTAACTTTCTTCTTATTTGGTTGAGCGTCACTTTCCTCGCAAACTGTGTTTCCTTTACACCCGTCTCCCCCCCACCCCCCACCTCCTCCCTCAATATTAAATTACTTCATTGTACTCACACTGCACCAGAAATAACTCTTGGATCCCATATTGAAAGATAATAAGCAGACCTTCACAGTGCCGATTGATTCTGGGCTCCCAGAAGGACCCTGCTGTAAGCAGCCATGATGAAGAGAACAACATTATTTAGCTAGCTCCGATGAGCCTGGACAATATGCTCTATTTGTTGCAGGTTTGACTCCCTCGAGCTCAACAATCAATATCGCCTTGTTGCAGATGCTGAGAGAAATGACTGTCTGGCCAGATTTGCACTCTAAGGCTTTGCCACCACTTTGATATCATCTACAGACTTTGGAGAATTCTGCCTTCTTCGCTGACGACGATAAACAATGTTTTGGCAACTGTTCAGGGAGAATTAATTTGCTTCCTTCATCTCCTATAAGGATAATGCTTCAAATGCACAAAGCAAAAGACATTAGATTGTGCATGAGAGGCACTGCGGTAAGGAAATGCAATTTTATAGAGAGCCCTTCAGGATTTGTATTCATCTATGCTTTTGTTGAGCAAGGCGTATCACCCGGGTGTGCTGAGGGATGGAGTAGATGTTGTTTGGAATGAGTTCATTTTGCATTTTCATGACGAGAATAACAACAATACATTATGGTGTTGCACCGTGTGCACCATGTTAAACAAAAAAGGACATTATTTGTGGCCACGTTATTTTTGTCTCTCTTCAACCAAATTATTTTATATTCATGTCTAATCAATGTGGCACCAGGAGGAATGTTCCCAACGAATGGACAGTGACTTGACTATTTCACAGACGAGGCCTGAACACGCACAATTACTAACATTCATCAAAAAATGAAACCTGAATTAATGTCCAGCTTTTCAATGACTATTGAGAGCTTAAGCTTTTAATGAAATTGAAATAATGGCATTTTATTGGCTATAATATGGTTATTTTGTACATGTACTTTATCATTTTATGTTTTATCGTGACTTGTAACATCTAACAGTAAAGTACAGCGTCACCACTCACGGGGATGAGAGTAAGGGAGGATTTCCAATCAATACATGATGTCCGTCTCCTTATGACCTTTAAGATTTGAGGAAAAGGGGGAGAGACGAAAGCTGAGCTCAATCTCTTTTCTACTTATTTCCTACCAAAATGTATTCAAGCACTAGGTTGAGCCCTATCCTGGATTTCTTCCAAATGACTTGAATTCAATATGCTTATCAGAGCAGTTATGAGCATATGCTCAACTTTAAAAACCTCCTCTCTCATATCATTTTCCAAATGTATGTCACAAGGAGAAGCCCTGTGAAACTGTAAAAAAAATCGAATCAATATCCTCTTGCCTAATCCTCTTGTGCCTGTCCTCAAACTATGGATCTGTCTCACTGTTATACAATATGTATTACATTGTGCATCAAATTCTTCCTCCACAACTGTACCCTGCATCACCACTGAGCACTTCTGCTGAGCACAGATCAATTACAAGCCATGCTGCCAACTGCCAAGCGATCATGTCTATAATAACACGGTATCTCCATCTTGTTCTGCTGCAGTCAATTATCTGGGCTGCAGGACAAGCCTCATCTTTTCCTTGAGGGATCCTTATTAATGCCCAGCCTTTACATCAAAACCAGTCAGGTGGCCCGGTAATGAGATCACAGTTCACCACGGGCCGGATTTAAATGCTGAATATGAGGTCAAAGTCTACCGATGGCCTAAACATACTCCACCGGCTGGGTGGGATGATAATACAGAAGTTGATGTTGCAGGAGAAAAGGAGAGAATGATTGTGTATGTGTGTTTTGGACAGTGGAAAAAGGATGCATGCTGGGTAAACGGTAGAGGAGAGCAGAGACGAGGAGGTGGTGAAATTTAAACGCTGATTATAAATATCTGTTCTGCTGGGTTTGCAGAGTGTGGATTTTGTTGCAGCGAGAGAACGATCACTGACCCCAACTACCAACTAGCCCCACACACTCTCCCATCTCGCTTTCCTTCACCCCTCCCAAGCACACCAATTAATCTGGCCCTGGGCTAAATGTGAGCGGTCGCAAAAGTTTAAAAAGAAAAAGTAACAGACGAATAAGAAAACAACAACACTTGTGGTAATTAAACATCAAGGCTGTGGCAAAAGGAAGTGCTAATCCGCCCAACTCGGCTGATTCTGCTATTCCAAAAGCATTTACACTTTCATTAAAGTGTGCAGCCGAGCAGAACAGAATCATTTAGAAGGCCCCGCGTAAACAGACGAGAACCTGTGGCTGCGTATGCTCCACAGTTCAGCGTACAATAATTAGGAAAAGTCGAGGCCACGACAACATCTTCACAGAGGAGAAAATATTTGCTTGGATAAAATATGGTTGGTTTTATCAATAAGACGTTGTGGAGAAAAAAATATTCTACACGGTTCCTTCACAATGCACAACATGTAAGCATAATAAATACTCTAATATGACAAAAGCGTTATTATCTTCTATGCCAGGAGATTATTTTTTCAGCTGTGTGTGTGTGTGTGTGGGGGGGGCATCTCTGTTTGGGCTGCAGGACACATCCTTTCAGCATATAGTCACATCACAGGAGCCGCGTGTATACATACAGTTAGGGGTGTAAATGGTAACTTTCATCACAACAGAGTATTATATTCATTTCTGGGATGATGATGCAATATTTGCTGATATTTCAAAGTCTGCCACAACATGATTCTGCTTCAGTTCAAGGACCCAGGGGAGGCCAATAGGACCGAGAGTTAAGATAACGATATGCCGGGTGGTTCCAGTGACCATATCATATCGCTGTGTTGAAACATTTAAAGTGATAGTCCAAAAACATGATTGTAACAATGTGCACTCTATTCACAGGAGCCATGTCTGAAGAGAGACGGCATAAACACTGTGGGAGTCCTTTGGGTGTCGGATGACCCTCGTCTTTGTGTGTGTGTTTGGCACCGCTGAGGGGGGTGAGACGGGTACACCGCCTACGAGAGCTTAGATCAATATCAGACGATTTAATTTGCTATGTAACTCAATAAGTTAGATTTAATATCAGCTGAGAAAAAGCAGCTAAAATATGATTTGAAAATGTGGGTACTAGGCTCTTCTATAGACATTAAAATAAAAAAAACTCTTGTTTTATAGATGGTCCGTCCATCCTTCTCTTCTTTCCTTTGTTTGTCCCTCCCTCACTCCCTACAATCAAGGTAGGCACGCCACCGTTTTTATAATGATCATAAATTACTGAAAGTATTCAACTTGCTCAGTGAGGGAGGTTCCTCTGCCCGGTGCGTCGGGGTCCTGCCTCCCCCCATAGAGTTTGAATTCCTGTGTGTTTTACGATGACTCACTGCAACTAGGCACTTAGTCTTAGTTTGGAGAAGAGTTACGGTTGATTTGTTTTGTTGAATAAGGAAAACAAGTGTAAGAATATTTCCTTTCTTGACATTTATTTGATTTTATATTATTTATTTTTTATACTAAAAAAGCTTGCTGCATACACACACACACACACACACGCACACACATACACACACACACACACACACAAACACAGCTGCGCAAATACATCCACATTTTCGGGTTGTCGGGCTGGTGATGGCTGGTTGAAAATGTTGAAAAAGCTAATAGCTAACAGGGTTAATGCAGCTTACTGAGCTAACGGCACTAAGGACACAGAAGAACGTTACACTTCTAATATCTGTAATAATCACGTTTACTCATACCATTTGGTCTTAACTTTTAAGCCCAAATGTAAAATAAGCCATACAAGTATGATAAAAACTAAATGAATCATTAATGAATCATCAGACTTTCCAAGTGGTAACGTCAATCTCCTGTTGAAGATCATACGGCATTATCGATTGCTGCAGAACAGCTGCTAAATTCTCTTTTAGGTAAAATGTAGTTTACTTTCAGTTTTTTGTTGTTGCGGTTGAAGTTAATTTCACGAGGGAGTCTGAATCAAAGTACAGTCAAATGCATTATTTCACAAAGTTATACAAGTAAATATATTATTAAAACATGCACTGTATTTACTCCACAAAGACTTAAAGCATATTCTTTACTTTTCCACGTTTGCTGAGCTGTTAGTCCGTTGAGAATGGCATAATTATAGAGCAAATTCACTTGTTGAGCTTGTATGTGTGTTTTAGAAGTATTATTGGCCATCAGGGCATTTACTGGATGACAAGACTCACCCACCTTGTCCATTAATGAAATCATAAAGCGTTCAATTATGCACGGCAGACTAACTGATTAATGTCAGCAGCAAAAGGAAAGCCTTCCACTAGATGAGGGGAATTATCTCTTTTCTTTTTGCTTTTCTATACAGCTCATTAAGTTTTAAAGTAGGAAAATCAATGCCTGGAATCCATAAAGTCTGCGGCGGTTTTGAGTAAATGAATTCGGTCGGTGGACAGCAGAAGGAGTCAGTCGGAGTCAATCCGAAGGCTCACACTGCTGCTTCTCCCACCTGCTTCACTGCCATTGGCATTATGTATTTATTTTTTAATGATCGTGTTTTCCTAGGGGCAGAGTGTCAGCGTGACAGTGATGCGTGTGCAGAGCGTATTGACAGACGAGATAAAGGCACGAGAGGACAAAGGGAAGCCTGAAAGCACCGGCGTCTCATTGCTGCTGCCATTGCATTGGTGCCATCGAAGTCAACAGCGTGTTGTTTGACTGATATGATCTGCTTCTGCAAATTGCTGGGGTAAATTGACTTTCCTGTGAGTGCATATAGAACTATGATTTTCAGCAGTCCTCTCGATGCTACAAAAAAACATCAGTGTGTCGTTGTGAGTGTAACCAGAGATTGAGCGCTCTGGATTTACTTCTGACAGCAAATCTTTTGCAGAGAAGTTATTGTTTGTTTATGCAGAGATCATCTACCTCCCCTCACCCCCACACACACACACATGGAGGGGGCGAAAAAATAAAAACATAAATTAGAGTCAAAATATGCATGTTTAAATTAGTCTATAAAGTTGTGCACTTCTGATATTTTCAAAGCTTATAAATCAACACGTACACACATAGCTGTGTAGTTCGTGCTGTCGGTTATTGCGATAACTGTGAGAAGCATCAATGGGAATGAAGGCTGCCCTTGACCAAAACAAGTCTCGATAAACAAACACTGAAAAACAAGATCAGAAGATTTAATTTGAACATATCTTGCTCGCATTATAATTTTGCTCAATATTTTTTTTTTTCTGAATCACCATTATTCCAACATCAGTACTTTTGACATTGCGGCGTATTTTACACATCACTGTCTCTCTGGCGAAATCTTCTACAGGAACTCTCAAAGGCCTTCTCCTTCTCAAAAGAAGCTCTCCAAGTGGGTGCCCAATGTAGAGGTACCTTTAATGTGATGAGTTTTAAACTTTAAAAATGCCTTTTTATATATTTGTGTCAATGTCCAAAGGCTAATGGGGACAAGTACATATTGCGACATTTCAAGTACATATTGCGATATTTCTGTCAATTGCGAGTATTGACAGAAATAATATGATTTTCTACTATTATTCTTAATGTTAATTTGAATGAATAAAGGTATCCTGACAACCTGTGCCAGATTCAGTGTCTTTGGAATTTCTGACTCACTCAACTAATCATTTGATTTCAATGTGGAAAGTAAATTATATATTTTTTTGTGTAAGAGCCATTCGACTCGATGGATGTTGAAGACACTTAAGCTCAATAACTCCGACCATTCCTGAAGGCAGATATAATCACATAACTCCGCGCTCATGAATAAACCCTGCATGACACCTCCATTAGTCCTCATAAGCCTGACAGCTGTTACAAATGGTTCCAGTAAAAATTCAAATTTGAAATGGCTTATTTTAACCATTTTCTTATGGCTAATAAAGCAGTGTGGATGAATTTGATGTGTATTGATGTGCATGCTTACTGTGGCTTCCTCTTACGATGTAATCATTAGTTACATGCAGTCAATATCAGCAAATCAAGGTTCACGCTAGTGCTGTGACTAAGAGCGGCAGAAGAAGGTAGAGTATAATGCCGTTCCATTTTCACGTTCAAATGTGGTGTTCGCTTCAAGCTACTGATTAATACAGAGTATCCTTGCAGTTGAATGGTCTCATCCTTATCCTCAATGTGCAGGTACACAAACGAGCAATGCTTGCCAAGTGCTGCCTGTTTGCTTTTTAATTAGGCCGCTTTCAAACATGCTACATCTAAAATTCACGGTGTTGCTCTCTGTGTCTGACAACCGGCATGTGGCTAGATTACAAACCGCGCAGCGCAGCACATCCATCTACAACACAAAGCAGGAGCTCAGAAACTGATATCACCAGTGGGCGCAAACTGCACGGTGTCCACTCCTGTCCAAAAGGAGACAAATGACAGGTGAATACAAACAGTCTGTCACTGTAGTGATTCGCCGCCCATTTTTCATTTCATAATAACAATTCGGGGGGAGATACCTTTTCGTTGGGCCTGCTGGTGCATGGATGACATGGGAGGGAAATAGGCCCAGTAATTATTCTTTCCTCTGCTTGTCCCTCCTGTCGCGTCCCACCATCGCTCACCAGCTGGAGAGGCCGGCTATTGAATCCTGATGAAATCCCAGCACGACAAAAGCTAGCGTACTAGTCATGCAGCCATTGCAGGTTTAAAGTGATTGCTCCTGGTTGAACATTGGATCAGACACTGAGAGATTGTCAATTATTGGATTTTCAATTATGCAGTCAATATGCAATGCAGCAAGCTGTATGAAGCAACCAATGTGTGAGGACAAGTGGATTAAACACGGCTGTAATATGGGTTTCTAGCTTGAGGGAAATGATATCAGTCAATCGAGTGTGGAATGTATTATGCATGGAATCTTTTTCTGAGCTATGCCAGTGTCACTTTATTAGACAAAGTAAGCATAATGTGACAATCCAGAACACTAAATTAAATGTCAACACATGACAAAGACAGGGACTCACCTTGGACTGAATGCAAATGCTCAACAGCTTGAAAGCATGTCAAAATCTACTTAACAGAAGTGAGTCACGGCGGGGAGATGTGGGAATTTTAAAAAAGCAGCAACATTTACTGTGTTAATATACATGTATTGCAATGTTCGTTAAGAGACAGGTGTATGATTGTGCATGATTTACGTCAACCTTTATTTGCTTGGAAGAGCTGAAACCAAATTAAATGTGTATTGACCTGTATAAAGGCTGTTGTCCTCCCAGCCAACGACAGAAAGGATTCCACTGCCTGATTATCTCTTTGAGCACATGAAAAGAATACCAAACATAATAAATATCCATTATTAATATGTACGGCCCTCTGCACGGACTTTATCATCACATGATGTGGGGCTTTCATCTCTAGACAAAACCAAATGAGCCTGCCTTGCAGATGTTTGGGTGTGCATCAGTGAAAACCTTCTGTCCGTTGGTGTTTAGACAGAGTATTTGCTGTATTGTTTTGACCACAGCGCATATATTTATGTGCTTGCGCAACAAAGGAGGAGACGGTATGCGTGTGAACAAAGAGAGAATACAAAAAAAACAGATATTTATGGAGGATGTTCCAGATGGCAATGCTGCTGTGTGTGGGGATGTTGATAGTCGGCCATCGAAAAGCGAGCCAGCTTGGGGAGGTCGGGATTTATTTCCTCTGGGGCTCAACAGCCCAACACGGAGCAGACAGAAGGCGAACAGACCAACGGACGGACAGTCGGAGCACTGGGCTGACTGATGATAGGTTCAAGGGCCAAAGCCACAGGTACAGCTGCTTCTTATCTCTGCAGTGTTGCTTCACCACATTGCTAGCTTATAATGCATCATCATTTTTTTCGACAATTTCATTATTTATATTTTAAAGCAGCGTCTCCTGAACATTTCCTACATTGCTACGAAACTCTCCCGTATGTTCCCCACATCAAAAGCTTAACCTTCCCTAAATTGATCCATTTTCTCTTCTCTTGACATGCTTCATCCCTTCAATCCCTGCCACAAACTCCTTCTATGATCTACAGTCAAGGTTTGCCACCATTTCCCACTCCGCTTGCCCTAGCTGTGTGCCCTCAGTTCCACATGGTGGTATGAAAGGGTACTAGGGTCACCCCCGGGCAGCAGAAAGAGCCCGGGGAAAGGCTGTCACAACCAGTGACTCGGAAGGACTTCCAAAGCCGAATTACGTTGGCGGAGGCATGCAGCGAGTCGGAAGCAAACAAAATGAGCAAGAAACATATCGCAAAAAGGCCAGAAGCATGCGTTTGTAGAGGACCTGTCCTCCTTCCAGGTCATCTGAGAGATATAGTTGTAGCTGGCCTTTTTAATTCAGGCTGCAAAAGGTTGAAGAGAGTAACATAAAAAGAAAAGGACAGACATTACAAATAATGGGATGAAGGTGGTGGTATGGTAATGCACCCTTCAAACACCTCCACTAGTCCCATGGTGCTCCGGGTGAGATTGGATGTCGGATGGTATTAGTGCTCAGTGGGTAGTCCACCTTTGTTTATAGTCGTCAGTTGCAGCCCACATACTCGCTGTACGTACAGTCACATCACAGCAGCCACTAGGCAACTCTAGTTTTCTCCATGCTGCTGCAACTTCACACTTGTTTCAGTCAAGGTCCAGTGACTTTGTATGCCCTTAGTCCCCGTCCAGACATCGTGTACCCGTGCATGTTTTACATGGTCTGACAGAGCCGAGCTGAAAGTTAGAAAAAAAGAAAGAAAGAGCTGCCAGAAGTCACTAAGGTGGTAAAACACAGGCTACTCTTAAGGTCACTATCTTCTTTCCTTTTTCCAGAATACAAAAAAAAGGATGAGATAAGGAAACCGGTTCAATTTGATAGAAATGCCCTTCTTTTGTTTTGAATTCTTCCTCAATCTGAACTAGAAAGGTCAGGCTTTTCCTTCAAAGGAAAGCGAACTGACAAGATCCTAATTTATTATTTTAGTTCAGTTTTACTATAAGCCATAGCTAAAGATAAGATAATACATGATTTTAGTTAACGTCAAAGGGGGAATTCAGGTCTATTAGTAGCGACACAGAGACAAAAATCATATATATATATATATATATATATATATATATATATATATATATATATATATATATATATATATAAAACATTTATTTTAGTACAAAATTAGAAGAAATAAAATAAGAGGTATATGCAAAAGGAATGCACCAATCAATCGGCTGCCAAACAGTCCGGTTCACTTTTACATGTTCTCGGTGTGAAAGTTCTTCAGTTCTTCAGTTCTGGCAAATTCCAAGCTAATGTCTTCAGTATTAGCAAAGAAAACAAAAAGCTTGGAAATTGCCATAACTGCAGTTGCGGTTGAGGAACAACTATGAAAACGCTTATTAAATAGTAATTTAGGGCCGTCCCCTCTTAGTTGATTAGTTGACTATTGGTCGTTTTGGTCTTTATTGACCCATGTTTCTTTGTTATTTCTAAGGAACTTAAGAGAACATCTTTGATAAACACAAGATTCTTAAGAGCTTTGTTGACTGAGCTAAAACAAAAACAAATGGTTAAAAACCACAAGACATTCGGTCTTTGCAAACGGGAATATTCCATGCGTAGAGCGGGGAAGTGAGGTCTGATCATAAGTGATCACTTGAGATGCAACCTAATGCCAGGTGTGAACTGAAGTATTGGAGCTGTCTACTTGTGTTTCAACACCCATGTTGCATGTCAATGCCCGGTCTGAACAGGGCCCTATGTTACTGTCTCATCACACAGGGGTGTGGGTCAAGCCTTTTGTAGAAAAGAGTCAGCTTACCAGCAAATTCTCCTTGGGTGCGGGGCAGGCTTTTGGTGCAGTCATTCTCTTCTCCCCATTCCACATGTCCTGTGTACCGTTCTGAGCCATTTTGGACTACAATCTTCTCCCTGTAGTTGTCTTTGGTCTCTCTCTGTTTCCTCTTTGACTCCCTTTGGACTGCTGGCGATCCTTGGCCATGAAAGCCTTCTTCTTTCTGGTCAGAAGGCATTTGATCTTGTTGTTAATCCCCGTAGTCCTCCTGGATAATTTCCCAGTCTGCAATTTAAATATTCCTGTTGTTTCACCAGTGACTTGTCAGTGGCTACAAGGGGCTAACAGGTTGCAATCCGATTTGTTGAAGGGGAGGGGTCGGGGGGAAGCTTTATTCCCCCATCACATTGAGATATAGTAGGTCCATGATTTTGTTCTCTATTGTGCGGCAACAATTGTTTAAAGTTGGTCAAGATAAAAGAAAGTGAATTGGGATTTGAATCTCTACTGATCCTAATGAGGGTTCTGTGGTGTTGCAGTGATGAACCAAGTCACTCACACTGTGGCCACCGGAGCAGATGGTAAACAATGCCAGCAATGGCGTGCCAGAACTCATATAGCCGATAGTACGGCTCAATCCTACCGCCATCAGTTCGATGTCAGGAGTGCAAATACATTCCGACAGAGTCACACGTCAGGGATTATATAATTTAATCTTAATAAGGAAAACAAGACCTCCTCCTTTCTCCTTAACGCCCCCCCGGTGAGATGAAAAGCAATAAGTTAGTATTGCAGCTGCATTATTCATAGCTCCACTCAGTGTAAAAAAACAACCTAGGAATCCTGTAAAGACAGTCCATCACCATCAGCTGCTGTTGTTGGTCTTCCGCCTGTGCTTGGTTGTAAAAATCTGCAATGAGAAATATCTTGACCATGATAAATTGAAGAACACGTGTAGCGTTTTTTGTATGCCTTTTCATTTTTATGTCCACATTAATTGTTTTTGACAGTAATGTAAAACATCGGCGACACACTTCTTTGTTTGCTGTACTGAACACAAATTTCTTGACCTATCGGGCGGCCTCAAAGGAGGGAAGCAGTTTCCAATTATGCATCATTATAATCAGCCATCCCTGAAAATGATCAGTGTGGCTCATAAACCTCGGTGAATGTGGCTTTAAGTCTTGCCCCGAGAAGAATGTAACAAATATAACCTTTGTGAGTATGCAAATCCTTAAATCAGTCAATGCAGCTATTAAATTGTTAACAAGCTCAGTCCTTCCATTTGCTCCCTACACGATACTGGTTGTAAACAGGATATTAAAGGGTCTGCCTCTGCCTCAAGCTGCTGCTGGCCTTGGGCTCACAGCACCAGCACCGGAGGTCCTAATGAAGCATGAATTAGAAGATTCGGTCAGACATTGAAAGCTTGTTTCCTTCTATGAAGGGTGTGTTTTTTATTCATCTCGCTTCTCTCGCCAACCTTGCACCCTTATTTTACAATCACGCTCAAGTAATCGGAGGTCACTGACAATCAAATTGATCCACAAAGTGCCTGAAATGTAACATAGATGTGGTTAAGTGGCTGAGCCAGGCATTACCACAAGTGCAAACAAGCCACAGATCATAAATAAGCTAAATTGACAATACAAAACCTGATTAAGTGGAATTAAAGATTAAAATTAACTTTCGAAATATGTGGCCTTCATCATTCGTATTTGCATACATACAACGAGTAGGTTTTTGATAAATTAGTACAGCACTGTCATGCTCTACGGGTTTAAAGAGCTCCTTTGGGTCTGCAGCAATATTCAAAGCAACCAAAACGCGGATATCTCATCGAATAATAAAGCTAGGGGCTTCAGAAAAGTCATGTGAATACTTTAGTGGATGTTTAATAAAGGGATCAAAGAGCCATGTATGTTTCTAGAGCTCAGATCTATTTCATTACTCAAACCGACCAGTAAACTGAGATCTCTTCGGAGTTATGCGGCGGCTACTGGTTTACGTCATGACGGCATTTAATCTGTCAGCAACTCAGGCCTCAGAACAAAAGAAAAACAACATCAACATCCTAGTGACCTATTGCCATGAAATATTAACAACAGCTTGCTCTGCTACTATATTATACAAGTGCCCACTCACTCACTGTTGTTAGGAGAGTGTATTTCACCCTCAAATAACTAGCAAGATGCTGAAATCTCTACTATTGCCACGGTCCTATGTCATTTCTAAATGCCACTCTCAAGCTTTTTAATAACTTCGACCACAGATGTATGGTCATTGTCCCAAGGGACCACTTAAAAACTAAGGGCCAGCGGAAAAACATGCTTACTCTTTATATCTTGCCATTTTCAAGAGGGGGTGCAGAGAATCTTGGTCTCGAGGAGAACAGACCTGGAAAGAACAGGAAGTCGTTTTCCAGAGGGAAACGGGACAGATGTGTCAATATCAGAAGCCCCCAAGCACTAATTAAATTCTTAGGACTTAACACAGAGTGAGCTTTGACTACTTTTAATGGAAGCAAAGGGGCTCAAAAATACTTTGATTGGTAACCTAGGGACAATACATTGTTTGCCAAAGGTAACAGGAACGTTACTCTGAAAATGGCGTGCTGACCTCTTCGTCCCACAATACCAAAAACCTTTGCCAGTTTAGTTGCGTTACCAAGGGGATGGCCTAATTTGGAGGAAATTGTGTGAGGAAATTTAATGCGGTCACTCATTGTAGGAAAGGTCTTGGGACTTCAAACCAAGAAGTTGGCCCGGTGACCTTCACTTCCTGATTTGTTTGTGTCGTTGTCCGGAGAGAACATCCAAACCGGGGTTGGCTTTTGTCTTGCGTTTGCTTTCCCGGAAACCCTCAGGAAGACAACGTTGTGTTAGTGATGCTATTCACACAGAGTTCCTGTTTGCATGCTCTTTCAAGGATATTGTTATCCAGATTTTAAACATATCTTGCGGTATGTGGCAATGTAGAAAGTTGTCACCTTAGAGATTTAAGATGTCACCCAAAGTAAGAATAGTGTGTGTGTGGGAGAGGGAGGAGGGGGGGGGGGGGCTATGGGTGTCTGTGGTGTTCAAAGCATCACAAATGACATTTGAAGGAGTCAACTATTGGCAGAAATAAGGTCATGATTTATCTGGATAATCCACAGACAGTTTTTATTGGAAACTTTTTTTCTAAAGAAGAAATAATCTACGAAATTGCCCAGACCATTGTTTCTGGAAGGACACATTAATGTTCATTTTTATTTTATTTATTTCAAAACACCATGTTCAGTGCTTATGGGAAGCTGAATTATGGGATACCTGAATCTTCGGCGCTTCAACCAAACTACCTACACGGTTGGATTTAATAGAGGTAGGTGAGAAGATATATATGTTTTCTGGTTTAGGTGTATCTCATTATGTAAGCTACAGCACACTTTGTTTCCCAACATATATTACATGGAGCCATGGGATGATAAAAAATTATATCACAAAATTCCGAAAAGAAAAATATGTTTTGGGTGAAAAACAATCTTCAGTAAAGTGATCATGAATCCGAAAGTCTCCAGCATGAATACAACTAAAATAATATATTTATATATATATATATATATATATATATATATATATATATATATATATATATATATATATAAAATGATGAGGGATTGTTTTATCACCCTCTTTAATAGAAACCTTTTATCTGCTATCACTAAATACATGGCAGACATATATATATATATACACTTTTTTTACATTTGTCACAAATCTGAGATTTAAAAGACAATATGAAATGAATAATTTACACCTTATATTGCCTCGGGTCTCTCTGGAGGAGGTGATTTGACGAGAATAGTTGACAGGGAACACTTCTTGAATATTCAGTAAAACGGTTTTCATAAACCATCGCTCTGTCTAGGTACAATGATTTACGAAACAGTGCAAGTATAAAACTAATTTACGGCATTGCTGTCTCAAAGGCTCACAAAGTACTCTAAATCTCTCTCTAATAGGAATACTGTGATGATTACAGAGCTGCATGGTTATTCTAACACTGATATTGTGAATCATAATGAAGGCAAGCACTGTTTACGTGTTGTATTGCTAGTGTTGGTGTGTCGGTCATCGCACTCAAATAAGCTGCTGTTCTGTCGGGTTAGTGGGGAAGAAGAAGTCATGGAAGGCATCAGACCCCCACAATGCCTGGAGACAAATCCTAGGTGCAAGCTGTGAAAACTAAACCAAACTGTCATCACAAACACATTAATTTGCATTTATTAATTGCTATAAGCGGGGCGGGGGGGCACGGAAAGCAAGCAAGCTCAAGAAGCATCAAGAAGCGTGACGTGTTTCTTCTGTGTACAGTCTGCCGATCCCCTCCCCTCTGGTTCGGTGCTAAGGACACAGCCCCGCACCTATAGATGCACCCACGGTACTCCTTTTGCATAAATAGACACCGGAACACAGGCCTGTTACGGCTGCATGCAACGCAAATTAAACCCCGCAATAAACTGGGAGTATAATCCCTCGACAGATGCAGATGGGTTCTGCCTCCTCGGTCTCGCAATTTTGGTCCATTGGGAACTAATGTCATCAATTTTCCTGGCGTTGCACAAGATGTTCCCTTGAATAAGTGATTTCCCTGCTGATGCTGTCCTGTCATTTCCTTTCTTGTCCATAATATAATGTGGCGGTGTGGTGTCCCACACAACATGCTTTATCTGAAAGGCTCGACAATGTCCCGTGTCTCCACCCACCCACACAGCCAAGGTGTGGGGTTCTTCAACACCCAAAGCTGTTTTTCGCGGATGGTGCAAAATAAAAAAATGCTTTTTCAGCTTCTGCACCAGGTGTTATTTAAATATTTAAGTGCAAAGGGATCCTGCATTTAGACAAGTTGACTTGATTATAAAGACCTTCCATAGAGCAGCATCCAAAAACCAACATGTCAATTAAAAAGTTAATTGAAAAGACCAATTCTTCCCACAAGGGAGATGATACACTGATCAGCAGTTAGCACATCGCTGATAAATCCGGCAGCAGAATCAGCCAGGCCGACTCTGAGAACCAGACCGTTAGTCTGGTGAACGAGAGAAACTTGAATTCAGAAGGTGAATGGTTGTATTTTTTTGTGCACACACTTTTTTGCTGTTAACCAAACAATATGAGTGAACTGTGATGAAACACATCAATGCTTGTTTCAATATTGACAAACTTCTCAAAGAAATTGACATTTCATAGGTTGGTGCAGATTGAAATGAAGCCAATGTTGCGATAAAAGTCGACTGTTTTGGACTAATCTACGTCAGAAAATAAAAGACTGTTAACACCCTTTGTCACACCTACCCTCCTTCTCTCCCCACAACGCTTTTCTTTCAGGAGGGGGGGGGGGGCATTCAGAACCACCCAGTGGCATTACAGTCACACAGCACCTGCCTGTCTCTTCTAATAAGCTATCAGCAAATTGGTGAATGAGTGTTAATAATTATCTGGCGATAACAATGTGCTTTCCTATGCTGAGACATGAGGGAGTAGATTACACTTAAATTGTTTAATTTGACTCATTTAGCGGCTAGATAGCTAGCTAACGTTAGCTTGATAATTCCGTCACACTTTTTCTGGTAGTCGTAGTCTCCCAGCAGCGAGGAGTGATTTCTTATCTCATTTGGGATTTGATAAACATTAAATCCATCAAATGTCATGCACCATATGCCATGTTGCTATTTTTCCAGCTCTTATTTTTATTTTTTTTACAGGCGCTGCGCCGAGGTCTTCATCGTACAGTTGAGTGCTTACCGCAGTGGCGGGGGTTTGATGATGAACTCTGGCTCTTGGCTGCAGATCACCCTCCCCACTCTAGTCTTTTTCCAATGTTCGGCTGTATACTGTCAAATAAGTACAAGAAAAAAAAATTATCAAATAAATCTTATACATTTGTCTTCGTTATTGCCGAAGATTTTATCGGAAAATGTAATTTTCATCACAACGCACTGATTTTGCTGATTTTCTGTGTTTTCTTTAGATACTATACAGAGAGACATCTTTAAAAATAATAATTTAAAACATTTACATGCGTTTCTACTATTTTTACAGCGTACACACACAGGTGTCTTTTTGTTGTCACATTAGGTCTACATAAAAAGGTCAAGACTTCAGGGTCGAGATGTAGACTTAGTTGACAGTCCAGAAGAATCAAAATGACACATGCTTGTAATTTTAATTGGAAATCTCCTGGGCGGACTTCATGTACGATGAAAGTTACGCGAAAGTGTAATGACTTTGTTGTTTATGTCAACCGTCATGACGAGAAAGTGCGCTCACACACACTTTTATTAATGAGCTACACCTTAAACAAAGAGTTTGCCATCCATGGCTGATTGACAGACTGTTATTGCTCTGGCTGATGTGTCTCCGAGACCGTAAACATATCTACTGTGGTTGGCAGGGACTACCATGCAAAACATCACTCACTTTCTTTTCCGCTCTTGATATTTGTGATGAAGCGGGTATGATAGAAAATCTCTCTCATCCTTTTCCCCCCAGTTAAAATGGAAACCAGACAGGGAGGAAAAGCGAGTGGTGGGCCACAGCAGATTCCATCACTTATCCACCACTCATGCATGATTGAAAGGCCTCTGCAAGCTTGAAGGACTGCATCATTTATACCAGGCTCCTTCAAGAATCAAGAGGCAAGCAGCAGCTATGGTTAATATTGACAAAGCATTGACTTAAAAGAAATTAGAGTCGGAGGGAAGTCTAAATAAAGTACAACTTGATTCCCTCTTGGGTAAAGCTTCAACTTCTGTCTTTTCTCATTCTTCCACTCCTGCACTAATCTTTAGATAGTTTCTGCTAAACTGTTATAGTCTCCCACAGAACATAAATGAAGAACATCCCGGGATCCGGAGATACTATTAGGGAGACAAAATGATCCATCAAAGCAGCTGCTAGGGAAGAAACTGGGAAATAAGGATGATGCGACAGAAAGAGCTATTTTTGTAGGGATGCCATGATGCAAGTTTTCCCCCTTTTCTTATTCCTGAGCTGATCTGTGTTCTCTCGCCCCAAGTGTGCTCCTTACATTTGGTCTTCATCAAACTTGCATTCAGTAAGCGTGCATTAAGCTGAGGCCATCAGACCACCAACACGACCACCACCTCGGCGGCAGCAGCAGCTTTAGCCTCATCAGGCCTCCTCTGCGGGCTCGCAGATGGACGATCACAGCTAGAGACCGTCTTCCTCTCTCCTCACTCCTCTTGCCTCTGGTCCGTATCCACAGCTTTGGGTTAAAACCAGCGGATTTCTGCTCATCAGTCAGAGCCCATGGGTGTATAATGTTGAATCTGCATTAGATGCCTGATGGGGTGAGGGGGTGGGGGAGGGTAGGGGGTCATCACACTGATTTATGACTGAAAGCAGCAGAGCACCGCGGTCTCTATTTCCTCCGCCTACATCACCCTTGGAACGAGCAGAGATATATCCAGCCATCAGTGTTGCAGAACCCTGTAAGCCTCAACCAGTTGTGTTGGATGAGGCAGGGAGATTCAAATCACTTAACTGAGCTTTTGTTTGAGAAGCCTTTTTGCCCCCCTCTTCCCTGGTCCCGGTGATGGAAAGCTTGCACCTGTTAGTCAGAGCTGCAGCTTTAAAAGTGTGACCTCGTGCTGTGATGTGAGACAGGAGCCCAGGCTCAAGTTGTGGATGCTGGGCCAGCACAGCAGTACATACTGTTTAGTTTTAAGGGGGTCCTCATACTATATAAATCCACCAAAAACAACGAGTCTTATCTCGGGAGAACAAGACCCATGAATCAATACAGATTTTTAAGTCCTGCAATCTGGCATAACACATTTCATGAAGACTCCAGAAATACTGGCACTAAATCCAGATTGAGGTTAAGTAACTGAAGAAAGAAAATCAGAATATCTGGAATAAAGACGCCAATATACAGATAACAGATAATTAATGTGTTTTTTTTGTCTTCAAAGCTGCGTGAATGCCATTACATTATTTAATATCTTTTTGAAAAGAAAAAGATAAGATGTTATTTCATGACAAGATGAAATGCAATGAAAAAAGTAATGTAATAAGCACACAAGCTGCGTCACAGATGCAAACACACACACACCCTTCTGAAGGAAAGTTTTCTGCTCTTCTCGCCCCCCCCCCCCCCCCCCCCCCACACACACACACACACACACACACACATGTGTTGAGCATGAGGCTTGGCCCCAGTGTCTTTGGGGTCCCGTCCTTCCGTGCTGTGCAATTCTGCGATAAGACCGGCGATAACATCTGGCCAAAAGATCAAGAATCAAAAAGGGGACAAATCCTTTCAGACGGGGACAAAAGAAAACCAACTGATAAAATCAGAGAGAATATTTTTGAAAATGTACACTGAAGCTTCCCCACTGCTCTCATCAAATAAGTATGTAATATCCTGTGGGTTTAATTAATGACTCGTACTGCTCTATAGCAAGCTATATGCTGATGAAAGTGTGACTTCAAGTGTCAATCAATGCTCATCTTACCAAGTTTTCTGGCCAACGTGGAATGTTTAGATCATAACTGTGAGGCCTTATTATAAGTGAGAGTAAAAAATACATACATTATACATAAAACAAGTTAAGTGAGATGCATCACCGTATAATTTATATCTCATTGTCATACTTAATCAAATCAGCTTAATTCAGACAATTGGAAAAGTCTTGCTGGGAGTTGGAACAGACCTCGACAGCCTCTCTCCTTGACCTTAGTTCGCTCCCCGCTCTGAAAAGCCTCATGAGTACCGATGCAGAAGCAGAGGCTGACGCAGCTCAAAATAAACCGGAGATTCAGCTGCATACTTTTTTTCCCCTCGCATTTCTTCCTCAACACAACCAAAAGTGTCTCGCCGTCCAAGCTTCACACGGGAATGATCCGTGATTGATTGCTACGTCCGAGATTTTCAAGGACTCCCCAGAAGGATGTGTGTGTGTGAGGGGACAGGTATGCTCAGCTGACCCCTCAGGCCGCTGATTAATGCTGTGTGAGCTGCTGATTTGTACCACTCTGCCAGAGAGCACCGCGAGAGACGGTGGAACACACGCTCCTCTCCGCTCTGATAAAAGCATCGCAGCACATTCCTCATCCGTTCTCTTTCACGCAACAGAGAAATGATTCAGATGTGAGAAACACTGCAAGCAATCCAACCTGCTTCTCAGACAATCTATCCTCGCGCTTCCAATAAGTGGCCGAGACGTGGCCCCGAGCTGCTTTGGCAGAAGTGGATGAAATGGGGCTGGCTGGACGACGTGAACCATAACATTAGAAAAGCCTGAAAACTCTTGTGCAACAATATGTTTTTTTCAAAGGCACCTCCAGGGGTGTTTAGTTTCACATCCCTCCGAGGTTCCAGTTTATAAAGAGGATAATGCTTAAAATCACATCCGGGTACCTTAAGTAACAATCTGCTGAATGGAATCCGCCTGGGAACATGTGGAAGGGGCGAGGCAAACGATCCATTTCTTGTGTTTATACTCGAGGCCGAGGAGCAAGTCAGGTCTTCGCTGTCCTTTCCCGGGCTCAGGGTTTTTTGTTTGACACAGATCGGCTCAACTTTGTTTACAGTGTCCTTGATTTTCTATTTAGTTTCCCCTCTGCACAGCTGCAGGGCTAAACACGTGTTTGTATCGGAGACCTCGCTGCGAAGTCCCTTGGTTCCGAGTTGAGGCTTTTGACTGATGGACGGGTTCCCCTCTGGCCATGCTATCCTGCCTTTCTGACGAATAACACATTTGTGCAGCGAGAACACCTCAAAAGGAACAGTTGAAAACTGAGGGGAATTGCTTTGATTTAGTTGGAAGTCTTCTCAATATCTGTGCAGCAATTCCTAGTTTCCAACAGTCTGCAGACATGTGTGCCATGCTTAGTTCTTTTTCACAGAATACATAAGGCATCATTGGTCTATGCAGATAAAGTGTTACCTTAGGTGTGACACTGGAAAACATTCAACTTGAAGTAAAACTGTTTTCCTCGCCATGCCAGAAAGAGCAATTTTCACCTTTCCATCCAATTTTCACCTTTTTATCCACCTTTTTTAATTTCCCCCAGAAGGAGAGGAGTGAGATGAGCGGAGCACAAAACGGCACGCCACCGAGCGTAACCTTACTGCGTGTGTTCAAGAGAGACGCTCTGTTGTGAGGCGATCGGAGATGATGACGAACGGTGAAGACAAATCGCTACGAGAGGGAGCGCCTCCCCTGGGGGGGGGGTCGCGGCATGAGCAAGGGGTCAGGGATTCACTTGTGCGGGCATATGCAAACATGTGCGCATATGTAAAGCATGCAATGGCTCCGCCGAAGTAACAAATGGACCGTGAGAATGACAGATTAGCGGCACTGATAGGAGGAAATGGCGTAGAGGGTGCAGGGAGGGGGGGAGACACCATCCATCCCAGTCCACTGGTGATCCATCAGGACCCACAGGGGTCTGGTAAAGGGCAACCCAGGAGATGTAGCAGGAGACAAAACCCTGTCCGCCAGATGTTGACCGCTATCCCTAGGATAGATCATCTGGTACGGATGTGTGTGTGTGTGTGTGTGTGTGTGTGTGTGTGTGTGTGTGTGTGTGTGTGTGTGTGTGTGTGTGTGTGTATCTGTGTGGGCGCAAAAAGAAAAGACAAACGAGAGAGCCACAAGTGATATGGGAATATTTGAATGGCCGTGCAGATGTGAGAGGCCCATCTGTACGAGTGTATCTGAGCGTGAGGCCTAGCATTACCATGGGAATTCAAGCGTACTAAAGGTAGATGTGAGAGACCCCCGTGTCTGTGTGTGTATGTGTGTGTGTATTTTAGAGAGAGAGATAGCAATAGCTGAACGCGTAAGTATATGTATAACATGCTCAAGGTTATCGGAGCGCTCTCGGAGCTGCGGTACAGTTCTGTCAAGCTGCCCCGCACAAAGCCTCCGTGTCCTCGCTCAGAAGCAGACGACGGAGGGTTAAAACAATATCCTCCCTGATGACTGGAGGCTGAATGGGAGTGAGATTTGCTCCGGTGATTACGCAGTCAGACACAGCAGCCACTTTGATGCGTGATCATACTGTTGATGGCTTGAGAGTGCACGGATAAAATGAGTTTTGTATTCACAGATACACCGCCACCACTAAGATGTCACACACACACACACACACATATAGACACACTAATCCCCAGACTGTTTGGGCTACATACTAGAGTGATGAAATTCCAATCCGGTGTTCGGCTTGGAGATGGACCTCCGTTGCTCCAGGTGCCTGAGGGTTGTGAAATGAGAATGAAAAGCCTCCCGAGAAGAATGTTTGTCAAACAGACATTTTACATCGCCGTCGTCTCCGGCGTTGGTGTGTTTGCATAAAGGCAACAGGGGGACCAGAGGTGTTGAAACAGACACACACGCATCCAGACATCAAGACACACTGGTTTCCAGGACGCCGCGATTTTGATTGCTCCTGAACATCAGAGACAGAACATCAAAATGCAAGATCACATCCACCCTGAGGGCCCGAGCTGCAGGCTACCCATGCAATATTTCTTAGTACAAGTCGTCCGCTGGCGCCGGATGTGTCACATACCGGGGAATGGATGACAAACAATGGCTACACGCGCACTTTGCTTGGAAACTTTCTGTGAGAAGTCATTTCTAAGGAAAAGTTTGACAGAAAAGTGAAAGGTTTTGATGGTAAACTATGCAATTTCATATAAATCACATCATTTTTTTATCAGAGAAGTCCCGATCGGATTTTAAAAAGTGCTATTGGGGGCTGACCGAGGCATTTGTTTGTATTGCTTATGAAGCGATTGAGCCATATCCGACGCTTTGTTTCATGCCAGCTGTCAGGCGGGTGTGTTTACTCGCAAAGCTTTCATGCACAGCAAAGCAGCAAGTTCAGCAGCCATCGACTCCCCATAGCTCTCAGACGTCCATCTCCCCCCCACTCAGGGGGCCGAGCACAGCACGAGACGCTTTATTTGGGTTGTTCATCCAACCTATGTGCACCAGCTTAATTTTAGCTTAGAGTGCATTTTTGTTGTCATGTATGATGCAGCAAAACGCCAACGAGAGCAACTTATTAATGTATTCAATGCCAAAGATAAACAGACGACCAAAATACTGGACGGAGTCCGGTTCATTCAGGTGTCTTTACAGCAAAGCAACCCACAGGGAAGAACACTGTTAAAAGGAGAGGGAGAGAGAAACATTCAGCGCCAGAGTGGGTTTGCTATTTTGTAAAAAATAAACGTTCCCCTTTTTAAAAAGAAATATTAAACTGTGTAAAACATTACAATAATCATGAACAAATATATTGATGCTACACATCAAATTAATCAAGAGAACCTGGGCTACAATAATTAGTCAGCCATTTCAACACAACGCAAACACCAACTAAAATAGTTATTAAAATATCAATCATAATTTTCCCACTCGGCATGTTTCCGGAACTAGAAACCTGTAGCTTGGTGCTATCAGAAAAAAAAGATGTCAAAAAGCAAGACAACTCGACACAGATTCCAAATATATTCACCAAAACCCTCTGCTCCAAAGCATCACTGAGATATTAACCAAAGAACACAGCAACATGAATCGTTCCATTGCTTATGAATATTGCAAATATTGCTTTTTTCTTTTGCCAAAAACTGAACACCATAAGTGTATTGAACACCTTAAATAATATACAAGTGAAATATAAGGTTTGGTACATGAGAAAATGTAAATGGGGTTAGGGTTAGTTAAAAAATATTCGTCTGAATTCTCTCTGTACTAAACCCTCTCTAACTTTGTTCTGCTTTACTTTTTCAAAGTCAAACTTTGCAGAGGGAAGGTTTACATATTGTGTTATGATTTAGTTAGACCTTAGTGAGACATCATTTCAAAGAGATAATCATCCTGAAAGTGTTTTTTTTTTATATTCGGACTTGAAACTTCTATTTTTGCTGTGTTTCAATATTGATTTAGTCTTAACCAGTAACATATCTACACATCTAAACAAAAGCTCACATGGGTTGCCTTTATTATAACACCAACATTATTCAAATAGCCCTTGTGGTTGCAGAGATACACCCTTTTTAGGTTGGGTATGCAATTTCGAGCAGAATCCTAAAAACTGCCTTGGGGCTTAAAGGGTTTTAAAAGAGGAGAAGGTTGGATGCAGCGATTTTTCTCAATGTAGAGCTATTCAATTGTCAAGAATATAATTTGGATATATTTTAATAACTTTAATGAATTAGAAGTGTGCACTGTGCTACTGAATTATCCAGGAAAATAAGTAGATCATTGGATTATTTATATATACAGGATATATGGATAATCAATAATTAATGACTGAACAGGGCATCCAAAAAAGTGTCAAAAGAATAATAATAATAGTAATTCTATGTACCACAGACTTTCAGTGGTTGGATTAGACTTCATCATGGTCATATAATTTTTGTTTGTAATCTATGATTACCCATTATCACTATAATATATATTTTTTACATGATAAAAGGCGTAGGTTCATTTAAAGGCGGATGAAGCTTCATAAAGTCTGTTAAAGCCTATCTGCTTGCCCTGCAAGTGGGAGAGCAAATGTCTTTTGACCGCAGTGAAAACTGTTTTTTAAAAAGCTAAACACCAACAAATATTAAATGAGGTAGAATATATTTGTTAGAAAGTTGTTTTTCTGGAAATCTAATTTATTTTTGCCTTGGACTGAGGACACAAGGGCTGTGCGGCAACACTGGCAGCTTGTTGTTTGTGTTTTTTGATAATAAATATACAGAACCATCTATTCACAAGGGCATTTGCCTCGGACAGACGATCTCTCAAGGACATTTTAATTTTGCTCTGAAGGCTGAACCCGCTCTACTGTCACAAGTTATTACCAGACTCTCTAAACCAGGTATTTAATGAAACTGCAAGTGCTCCTTCTGCTCCTTCTGCTCCCGTGGCACAGCTGCACCAGCACGGCTCTGTGACCCGTAGTGGTCACCCAGAGACTCAAGGGTCTCAAATCCGTCATGGTTAGAAGAAGAAAAAAATCTGTCAAAAACAAAAACAACACTCGGTTTAACACAACCTCTGGTTATTGGAACATTTCATTCTTCTGGCAATGTTTGCCCTGTTAAATCATATCGCGTTAAAGCAAACTAATTTGAAGTGCTTCCTTTCATCATATAAATTTGCATATAAAAACACTTGATATTGCTAAAAAGAAAAAAAGGTCTTGCTAATGATAATAACAATATTAGCGCATCCCAACCGACCGTAACTACCAAGAGATTTGGCACTTAGTGTGATGAACGTTGTTTTATCAGTGCTTATCGTTGCACATAAACAGATGACTGCTAGATGATTCGCTCTCATCTGCAATGTTAGGACGTGAATACTGTTTTGATAAATCACAGCGTGGCACCGTGCGTCGGCTCGTCCACATTGTTCTCACGTTCGCGAGTCGAGGCGGAGAAACATTTGGCCGCTGCGTCGAAGCCGTATGATAATAAGTAAAAAAACCTTGTTGAAGCGATATAATTTTAAATGCAGCCAAAAAGGCCCTGGTAGTTTGCTACAGCAGTGGGCCACACTCGTATCGTTTGACAGCAGTAGGGATCTATGCACGGGTTAATGGTGCCTCCAGATTGGGTAGGACTGATTAATTGATTAGGCCCATTAAGAAAGGAGCATTAGAAAGTGCTATTAATGTTGCAGCAGCAGCAGCGCCCCTATGCGTCCTGCCAGAGACCAGATGGCAATGAAAGATGTATTTTGGTAGGACGGTAAATATTGACAGGTGTGCATGGGGGGTGCCTCTTCTAGCTCCAAAAAAAGATGATACAGAGGGCAAGCATTTCAATTGGGTGGCTCTCGTGAGCAGACCTCTGGAAAGTGGACGCTTTGACCCACAGATGACAAACCGGGGACATGTACGATGCATGGAGGAGGCTGAGTGGGACGGTGGAGAGGGAGCCGATGCTGAAGCTGAAAGGCTTTGGGTTGGGGAGTGCTGGATGACGGGTCCTTGCATGGGCACCACTTTGCTCCCAGTAACAATCGCCCCACGTCACTTCAGTCGGAAAGCCAAGAAAACCCATTTCTGAGCTGCCTTGACATCAATTGCACTCTCCCGCTCAGTGGCAATTTTAAATCGATCGCTCCGCACAGATCCTCTCCCAGACGTGGTGAGATTCAGCCAATTTCAGACACAACATGGAGATACAGTTATACTAGTGGTGGTTAGTTGATCTTTCGGTCTGAGCATCACATAGAGAACAATTACGACAAGAGGATACCCCAGAGGAAATATGTTCTCAGCCATAAGTTGCATTAAAGGACTTCTACACGGGAAAAGGTTTCCAATCCACCCGAGAAGAGCAGACATGCAAAAACAGCAAGACGCCATTAACTTATTGATCGTGGGTCCTCCTTGCTAAGAGGAAACAGAGCAGCCATGTGAAAGAGACATCAGTTAGTAGCCAGGAACGTGGCCTCCTGGAGGTTGGACACCATCAAGATGTTAAGGTAACCAAGGTCAGAGGCTCCAAGGAGCCACATCACTGAAGCTGTCCCCAGCAGGGATGCAGACTCCGGAGGGCGCCTGTGGAGACCATCGATGCCACACATCTAATCGTGGAGGCTCGATGAAGACAGATGATTAGCTACACAGGTCATCAATTCATCTTATGCTACTTACAAAGATGTCAGCTTTTTTTATAATCTTTTCAATTATTTCTTCATCATTTGATAAGCAGCCCTATTTCGAAGTCAGTTAAAATCAGTCACATGTCAGCAAATAGTACAAAAATGTCCATAACAATTTTCTAGACACAAGGTGACATCCTCAAATTTATTTGTAATGATATATATATATATATATATATATATATATATATATATATATATATATATATATTTAAAAAAAAGCTGCAAATCCTTAAATTCGAGAAGCTGTAAGCAGAAAGAGATGTTATACTACAAATATGTCATTTTCAAAAAATAATATATTTTTTAATAAGTTATCAATTACTCATTGTTCCAGTTCTTATTATTTTAATCCAGCTGGCTTTTCTCCCTATCACACAACAACACAAAGGACACAACACTTCCTGGTTTGGCTGTGTAACACAATACACTACTACTTTTAGCTCCATGAAAAAGATAACTGCTGCGTGATAAGAAGGTTTTTTTCTTCCAGGCTGCGGCTTTAGATGTGTTGTTATTGTTGTTCGCCAACCAGTTATACGGCCCCCAGGAGAATCCCACAGATGATGCTCAGATGAAGTCTCTTTCCCAGAACCGTGGGAATAACAGCCCTCCTCATTCTATCTCTGCTCCTCGATGCTTCCTCCATCATTCTCTGTATTTCGGTCCGTAAGAGCCAGCTGCCACTGTACCTCAAATTCGACTCCTTCATCCATGAAGAATCGGGAAATGAGATTATCCACATACCTGTGTGGGGCTGGTTGGCGGAGGAGGCTGGAAAATATGTTAGAGAATACTGATAATATATCGTTTTCATCCTAGCAGAAGTGAAAAAGAAACTCTTATCTCTTAGTTCTCTGGTCATTATAACATATTATTTTATTTTACTGTGTACACTTTTTTAATGTATTTTGTGACTGTAGTTTCTCTTTTCTGTCTTGGTCTATAGCTTAACTATTACCTGCTGTGTTATTGAATTCTATAGTGCCTTTTACTTCTGCACAGCGGTGTGTGATTCTGCTGTAAAGTGATGGAAGTAAGGAAAAATAAGAACATATTAAAACTAGAGGGGAAATACCACCTGCGGACCTACACCAACAATAACAGGTTCACCTTTGAGATCCCATATTCCACATCAACTTCCGACAATGTTCCACTCGCACACATCCATAAATCTCAAGAGTTGCGAGTGATGGAGAGCGTCCTTGAGCTGTTGGACTGAGCAGGACTCTTCGGATCATGCAAAGAATTCTCTCTTGCGTTGCCTCGTGGTCGAGGAGAGAAAGAAGAGAAAGGAACCAATGAAAAGTGGAAACCCTCCAACAATGGATGCTTTCGGCTTGTTTGCCGAAACAAATGCCTTCTGGGTAAAAGTAACCCCACTATTATTATTATTTATAAACTCACTCTATAAACTCTATAAACCCCTCCAGTGAACGCATTTCATTCCTCATTAAACATTTACAAAGCCATTATTTTCGATAATTTAGACACCTGTAATGGGAACCTCCATTAATGGTAGTGTGCGGTCTTCTTCTTCTTTGTTTTCCGCTGGTGCATTGCTACGTTTCTCGGCACGTTACCAACACCAACTGTTCAGTGGAACAGTTTGAAATGGACCACCACTGTTAACAATGAAATACAAATGATAAACAATGTAATTAGTATTATTAGAAATGTGATTATTTGTTATCTTTAATTATCAAAACAACACATAATATATAAATATATATAATATATATATATATACATATATAAATATATGGCTTGTTTTTTTGCTGTGATAATTAAATATAACAAATAATCATTGATAACATATCGCGATAAAGGTTTTAATCATATTGTCCAGCCCTGAGTCACAGACATGTTTATGCATTATGCTCCATATTCTAGCAGAGCATGAGATATAGACAGAAGATGGAGCTGCTCATCAAACCATTGCTCCAAACCATTGCTACTGGTCAGGATATCTTTTAGTGTTCATTCAGTCCTTTACACGACTGACAGAATTATGCGTGGGTTCTGTGCAGAGTTTGGTTGCATTTCGGTCCTCCTGCCAAAAACCCAATTTGGATTCTGCGCTGATGTAGCCGGCACACATTTTCATTATTTAGCAGCATAAATGCAAATCGAAGCACTGGCGCTCCGAGGCAGGGCTTGTGGAGGACAAGGTAAATTGAGGTGACGAGGAGGAGGTGAGCCATTCTTCCTCTGTCCTTCCCTAAAACTTACTACGCAGGACGGAAATGAACCCAACGGATACATTCTAAAGGGATGAAAACGCCGTGGCTATCTCTAATACTGTCGTTCCCCTCAAACAAAGGGAATTAAATAAGGTCTTTGTCAGCAGTTAGGGCATCTGTCTTCTTTCCCTCCTGCTCGCCTTGAGATAAAAGAATCAGCAAAGTAGCATAATGATTGTTAATGGGATCTTTATTAACCGAATTATTGTCTCGCTGATAATTGCTTTCTCAATGTCATGTAAACTGTGTTTCACACTGCCACTGAATTAATGCTCGGCATTTACAGAGTTTATTAGGCAACATCAGTGTGGCTCTTCATCACCTCTTTGATGAGGATAATCATGTGGATTTTACTAGACTGAGTTATGCTGTTCACATCCCACACAGAACACGAGCAGTGCAACAGCAGCCTGTCCACATTGTGATATATTGAGAACGAAATTGTGTGTGTGTGTGTGTGTGCGTGTCTGTGTGTTTATGCATGCACATGCATGTACGCGTGTGTGTGTGTGTGTGTGTGTGTGTGTGTGTGTGTGTGTGTGTGTGTGTGTGTGTGTGTGTGTGTGCGTTAGTAGGCACAAGCGCCATCTAAAGTACCATTGTGTTGCGGAGACAGCGATGAGCTTTGCTGCATTTTAATTAGTGGCCCTTCAGACTTAACCCCAACTCATCATTCTGCCTGAACTGACGCACAACGATTAATTGACTCCTCTGCGTTGTCATGGAACTTCATTTCCTCCGGACACTCTCGGAGTGGCTCTGAGTTCACGCCACATTTAGCTTCCACAAATATTGAGTCTTCACTCTTCAGTTATGACATATGGTAAGGTGCTACAGGGCTTTGATGTCCCATTTTTCCATCTCTCTCACAGCCGTGAGATATATTCAGCTCTCTTTGGCTGGCCATAAGCTAAAGAAATTATAATAACATGTACCTATTTCCAAATTGTTATGCCTATTTTTTTTTCACAACTCGTGACTGGTTTAATTGTTCTTTTGAACTGCCAGCAGGACTGCAGTGCGCTGCCCTCAGTTGGGGACTCTATTATGGTTTCAATCCAACTGTCAAGAGAATCTGAATTGCACTTTTGAAATGTCAGGAAAAAAAGTAAATTAGGTACATTTTCATCAACTGAGTTGAAGGGAATAAATGGTCCTTCAGATTACTGCCTGCAAAAACAGAAATGGACCGAGTGGAACAGGACAGACATGTTCCACTAATGCTCCACTCTATGTAAAATATAACCCCGTTATCAGTTAGAGCTATTCTTTTCTGACAGCAAACCCTCACCATAATCTTCCAATTTCAAATAACCTCTCAAAATAATTGACCATGGTGTTTGAAATAAATGGAAAACCTGCACTTATTTTGATCAAAATATAAAAGTGACCTCACCAGAATATTATAAAAGAATAGTAATTGGTAAGCATGCTATGATTAGAAATGCCACAGATGATGAATGAGGAGCACCTGAGAGACCAAAGGTACCGCAGAATGTAAAAAGCAAGTCATGGCAACCTGGCATGCGCCTGCCTGGGGCGATACTTCACATATATATTTATATAGACTTGGGCACTTACAGTTCTCTAGCCAGCCGTAATGGTTCTCTGCCTGCCAAGGTGTGTCGACTACAAAACTCACGAGGGGATCTTCTGAATGATAGAAAGGGGCTAAAGAATAGAATTACGTAACTTATTGGGTATTGTTGTGTACATATGTTCCTCCAACAGCTATAGCATGTGAGTGTAAACTTCACTGGAGCTTTCCAAAGTAAACTTTTCCAAATTACTGTATCCCTTTTTGTCTTTTCTTTCCAAAAGCTTTTCGGCTTCTGGGATTACACTGACCTGTAGCAATGGACCGGACGACAACATGTCAATGGAAACACATTCAAGAGCTAAGCTTATTTTTTAAAAGTTGTCTAAGTCTGTCAGCCATAACCAAGTCCAAACAAAGCCGTGGAGGAACAACCACACGATCATTTGAAGCTGAAGGCAATGCATTTTAAAAAGTAGTTGCTGACTGTTAGCTGCTGGTTTGATGAAGTGTACCTGGGTAAAATCCCATCAGTTAAACAGTATTTGATATGGGTTACGATGGGTTACTATGGGCTACCGCAGGTGTTGCCTTCAGAAAGTAAAAAGAAAAGCTAATCTGCAGCCTAAATCAATACGAACATGTTTTCATTACATACTGCATCTAATTATTAAATAGCAGTATTTGTATATGATGTGATTTTATTGAGTAATAGTACATTGTGAATTGACTATTCATCATCTCTGTTGATCACCCCTGGTTTTAGTTATTCCAAACTATGTTCGATAAGTGTATTTAAGCATTGTTATGCACAAGTGTATTAGCTCATACTAATCCGATGTTCAATTTCAGGAGATACAGATTGTGTGATTGTACAGCTGATCTACAAGTAACCCAAAAATGTTTCCAATTATCCCAAAAATCAAATGTTACCTCTCTGAAAGTCTGTAAAGCATCAACTATTTTAAATGTAATTCTTTAACTTTATTTGGAGTGTGTTTTATTTCCCCACAAAAACACATAACTCAAATGATAAGGAAATAAAAGATAGTGTTTTCATCCATTAAAACAAATATTGTCATTATTACATTTAATGATGTATTAAAGTGTGCTTAGAGCTACAGTATAGTGTTAGAAGTTAAACAGGTTCATAATTAATCTATAATATCTAGTTTGTTTTAATATGAAAACATCTCCTTCAAACAAACACATTTATTCAAGTTTCTTACCCAAGATTACAAGTGTACACACGATAACGTTATAATTTACCTTTGCCCAATACACTTTTTTTTAACAAAACCTGAACGCATCATAATGTTCACCAAGGAGTGTAGGCCTACAGGCTGATACATTGCACTTTAAACCCCTAATGGCTTTAGGTTTTAACTCCCGCTAAATGGTGACCAAAGTACCAGCAATACATTTGTTTATTCAGGTATTGGCAGCTGTATCCCCTTATAAATATCTCAGAAGACTTGTAGGTTGAGTGCAACAGAGGAATTAGTTACCTCTATTAAGAGCTGCTGCCTATGCTTCCCCGTTAAGCTCACACCCACAGATTTATAGCGGAAGGACGTACGGCCGTGGTGGTGCAATCTAGATTCACTGAAACTGGAGAAGTGCCCTGTGAACTCAGCAGGAGTTCAGCATTTTATTGAACCTCATCAGCTATACAGTATATGGCTGCACACACACACACACACACACACCTGCTTCTCACCTACTGGGTCTTCTCTCGCTGGGATAATAATCTTCCTCTATAAACTCTCTTCAATGAGGATCTCTTCGCAGAACAGAACTATCGGCCGGTACATCGGCAGCAGCCGGAGACTGATCTCCAGATGAAACTCAAGATGCTGCGATAACCTTATGGACCCACAAGTTTATACAACAGCTTCAATTTCTGTACGTTTTGTATCGACCGGTCCAGCATTGTTACAATGGCAGCTTCAAACGCAGCTGCTCCCCTTATTAATAACTATGTATCAAACAACTCAATAAACCCTGGCAGACTGATTAGTACCTAAATCTCTTTGACTCCACTGGTGAGAAGGGGCGCAGGCTTTTCCCAATGAACTGTAACCGTGTGGAGCCCCAGCCCCACAGTCCAGCCGCAGCTAACCAATTAGCTGAGCGAATAGTTTCCATTTATCAGCTTATTCTTATTATCAAACTCTGCATGGCATCGCTGAGGTTACCGGCAGAGGAAGAGGGCGGATCACATATTCAGAGTCAAAGGAAAGCAAGTTAACAGAATCGTTAAGTCCGGACCTTATCGGTACTATTTACTGTTGTCTTCTGTCGGGGGGGGGGGGGATCCCTAGTGGTAGTTATTTAGTAAATGTTGCTCCACAATCTGTGATTCATCGAATCTCTTTACATATTGTATCTATTTCTGCTGAGTCATTGTTAACTTTGAGTTGTATTTCAAAAGTCTATTGTTTTTTGGCTCCCTTGTTTCGGGGTCCCTGCAGTGAACTATTGAGTACAAATACTTTGGGGAAGTTAAAGTTCAAACTGACTGTTTAACTCTTTCACCAGTGAAATAATACTGGATGGTGGAAGAAACATTTGAAGTGAGTGAACCAAGACTCGCAGCGCCCCGGATGTATTGACATTGATTGATATTTGAAATGTGCTTATTGCTAGTGGTGCTTGTTCATGCAGATGCTAATGTGACAAGGTGTCTCCTCAGCTCAAAACCACACGGAAAAAACCTTTATGATTGCATTTTTATTTTTTTTGTGGCTTGGTCGCATGGTGTGAGTTCTCTCTGGAGACATGACAAGAAATACTATTCTGGACGTCACCTAAAGCTGCACTTTATAAAGGGCTTTTAGTCTAATTCGTTTTTTCCACCTCCACAACTATTTCATCTTAAATTAATGGCCCCCTAAACGTCCATCAGCTGAGCACATTTAGCCGTGCTTTACTGTGCCTCAATCACTGCCAAGGCTTTCAAGCATTATGATGTTGCTGCTTTGCATCAGTTAGAATATTTGTTCTGTGCATTAACTACATTACAATGTCAGCCCGAGCCCAGAAGACTCGCAGGAAAAAAGGGAGAATTGGCTCAGAACAGAGGCACTTACACAAAACTTTATGATAATGTCTTTATCCAATTCCACGCTGTAACGTAGGAAGCTTAGAATAGCAGCGAGGAATTGATGTCAATCACCTCAAACTCCGAGCAGCATCACTTTTACTGTAAACATGTTCTCTGCTACTGAATAATACCCTTAATTAAAAGCCCCGTCTTAGGCTCTCCAGACTGGCAGTCCATGGAGACCAGCTCGACGGCTCAGGCACATTAACAACAAATTAAAGCAAATCACAGCATATAATAACTCGTAGTTTTTATAACAAGTTTCAAAAGATCAGCTGGCGTCAAAGTCTTAACTCTTTCAGCTCCTGTGAGCTTTGCTCATTTGTCTCCACTGTGCCACTTTCTCTGGCTTGCCACGTTCCAACCTTTGCCATTATTTTGGTAAACAGCTGGCAGGGAACAAAGACTCAGACAGAACAAAAGTAGTTTTGAGTCCAGCTGGCTCATCAAACATGCTGCGAAGCCACCGCTGCTTCCACCTTCCAGATACACGCAGACTCAACTTTGGACCAAAATAATGAAAGCAGCCTGTGCAGGCTTGTCTTTTCTGCCTCACGGGCTAATTTGATTCAGCCAGCGCGGCGGGAGGCAGGGTGGGTCGCTGGTTGTCTCCGAGGCCCACGCGCGCTTTGTCTTGCCTTTTTGTTTTGCTGTCATGTGAGGATGTCGCATATCAGCGCCTGCTTGTTTACGCCAGCATCAAGCAACGAGAGCCCGGATGCACGCTGTGGTGATACAGCTGATCTGGGATCGCTGACACAAGCGCACACGCGTACATAAATACAGCTGCTTCCTGGGCTTGTTCCTCTTGAACACGCAGCGCGATCGTAACTCATACGGAGGGAAAGCACACCTGCAGTATCATATTGCAAACTTGGCCAACAAGAAGGAGAGGGAAGTAGAGACTAAAAGAGACCAGAGACACACGGGGGGAACGTACTAAATGTGGATCAAAGTCGAACGAAAAGGCCCCGGAGTCTCAGTATCCCAGAGACCAAGCGGGGCCAGAACCATTCTCCCTCCGTCTCGGCCCTTTGTCTGTCCCTCCCCGGCTGGTAAGGTGGCTTTTGACTCCGAGCACAGAGAGCGGGGAGCCTCTGCCAGGCTGGGAAAGGACACAAAGCAGCATCCCCGACAACCACAGAGACCTTCATTCCCTTTCAAACCGACTCCCATTCAGCCACCAGCCTGCCAAGATCCAGCACAGGGGCACAGGGGAAAAGTAATTGACCCCCCCCAATTAGATTGATTAGACCATATTGAATATGATTAATTAAAAATACTAGAATAAGACACACGCGACAGAATCATCCATTCACGATGCCCCGGAGTCATGCCACCTCTTAATCGTTCCCTGGGTGGAGTTAGAAATGTATCAAATAGATGAAGAAGTCAATGTTCGTCTGGATGGCGGCCAACGGAGCAGTCCTCCTGGCTGAACTCATATTTAGCATTCATTGCTGTTGACTTTTTACGGGCGCTTTGATATCCGCACGAGGCTGCATCAAAAGACGAGGCCAAATGGGAACTAACAGTATCTCCCACATTTGCTTGAAGACTAAACAGGTTTGTATTGATCTCCCCCCCCACACAAAAAAAATCATGCAAACATTCAGATGATGTCTCTTGCATTCTGAATAGGAGTGTGAATCTCTGGGCACCTCACGATCTGATTCTGATTCAGAGGGCTCCGAAGCAATTATAAAACGATTATCAATTCATCTTGATATATCAACATTTACACAGATATGATTCTTATCACTCTGCTTATACATTTGAAATGATTCATGGTTCAAAAACAGATGGATTTACTTACATTATCTTTTATTAAGTTAATATTAGTGACAAAAAGAAGAGATGTATCTTTTCAAAGAGTACCAACAGTAAAAAACAAATACAATTGAGCCTGTAGCAGCGCCCTACCGTATAGTAAAAACACAGAATTCAGTATGTTCTGAATCATTTGACATAACAAGCTGCTCTTATTCACAAACGTATATACTTCTCTTCAAACATCCCCCCTGTTGTAGGCAATGGGCATGCAGCTCTTGTATTAAAACAACGCTTTGCAGTGATAAAGTGTTTATTGAGTATTGAGACGCTGAGTCTTCTGCATGGAGTCATCATCGTACAACAGAGGATCTAACAATCTATTTTCTTTTCCCACCAAGCCGAGTTCTGAAGCCTTCCAAGATCGTTACTACGCCCGCTTCAAAATCAAAGTTTAAGGATCTGCGTTAGAGCCCTTAAAGCTCAACTCCAGCTACAGCCAAGTATAACTATCTGCTTTTATTTTGCAGTGTTGGACATTTTATATGTAATTAGCTGTCAGGGATACTGTAAAGGGGCTAATTCCCTTTCTATTGTTGCCTCCCTGAGTGGAGGCCATCCTCAAGCCTGACACTTGTAATAATTAAAACTCTGCCTCAATGACTCTCATGAGCAGCGATACATCTGTTTTCACCCGTGTAGTGTGTGTAATATGGTTCGGCAACCCCCCATCCCCCCCCCCCGCCCATATCTCTGAATATTTAGTTCCCTCCTGAAGGGTTTGACCGCCTGACAACGCTGGGCCATGATACTTAGCCATGCTATCCCTCTTCTAGTTTAGAAGTATCTGAACTGGAGGCCTTTTAAAGTCAGCACACTGTAGATGGACACACTTTATTATTCATGGTGACACCATTTTTTACTTTGGGGTTAATATTATGTTCTTCATATGTTGTTTTCACCTAAACACCGAATAACTCATTATCGTGTGCAATAAATGACAACATGAGAGTGTTTTCTTTATTTTCAAACAGTTCTAAATCCCCTCTAATTTACTTCCGTTGTCAACAAAGCTGTATAGTTATGTTTGGACTGGCTTCTTGTAGAGTAGATTACAGGTGCTAAATTGTACATTAAATATAGTATGTTGAATAATCGATGGACTTTATACTTCGCCATGTCAATTAGAATTTGTGATCAGCCTCCAATAAGAGATATCGACAAAAACAGGGAACAAACACAACAATCAGATGTGAAATTAATTTTCTTTCGAGCCGTGGCAGAAATATGATTATAGGACACCTAATTGTGCATCTGGGAACTGACTGCTGTTAGAGTAATAATTATCTTTCCCACAGTTATCAACACGTCGTTGTCAGCATCATCATCATTATCATCGTCATCATCATCATGTGTATAGCAAGGAGGGGAATAAATGGCAACGTGCTATCACCTGAGGAAACGGGCCCCTGAGGAATAGCATGCCAGTGCACCGCCCGGTGTGACGGCAAGAAGATGATGTTCACACGGCCAACTGCAATCACGTAATCCTATTAGGACCATATCGTTGTCGTGGTTACCATTACAACGAAGCAACCTATTCGATCAAGATGTCCTTCTTTGGTGATGGCGGCGCACAGATGTTGGGACTCGTGAGTTAAGTTCAGCTCGCTTTTTTTTTTTCTCTGTCGCAAAAGCCAAAGCATATTATGTTAATTCCACCGCTGCTGTCTGCATATCCGAATGCATTTGTGATGAACATCATCAGGACCAGTTTACAGCTAACAGTGAGGTAAAGAGTCAAACAGTCAAAGTAAATGAAAAACTAAATATAATTACTGTATTTACTGTTCTAGACTTTTAAGTGAAAAGTTTGCTAGTTTTTTTCCTTTGATAAAAATAAAAACAAGGCACACAAATCCCACTCGGGACTAATAAGAGCCACACCCGCTGGGTTTAGAGAAAATTAAGGTCTGAGACTGACAATCAAACATTCCTTCCTTTTTTTTAAACGGTATTGTTTGGGAGCAATTCTCCAGGCAGGTGCAGCAGGCATCTCTTTTTAATTTGCTACATCCTCAGTATTCAGACGCTCGGACCAAAGGGACACTTAATTTACCTCCCCTCTCCCCATTATGTGCAGTGAGGAATGAGGCGGTCCCTCGCGGGAGCAGATTTGATTACGGTTTATCATTACTGTCACTCTCCACGGTGACAGGGGGGCTGATCCCAGGCCACCAAGACGCAGTCTAACAGATTAGTAAGAGGACCCTTATTTTCTGCTGTAATTTTATGCATCACACCCAAGTCTAGTTAGATTTTAATTGTTAAGTGATTGTAAGGCCCATTTCCCAGCAGCCACCGCTACACATCAACTGTGTATGTATGCTTAATCAGCGGACAATTATTCTGAAACATCTTTTAACATGTGCCTAAAATCTTAAAAAATAATGCTGTATTTGAACTGCTTTAAATCCAACCTGCGCGCAGCATTGTGGCCAACTGAAAATGTTGATGTATGCGGATACCGCTGCTGCTCGGTGCAGGGGCGAACCGTGGGGGCTAATTATCTCCCATCCAACTTTGCTGTTGTCTGTTTTTCATCTCTCTCCCTCTCGTCCTCTCTAGTGCATCCTCAACCCTCACTTTAACCCCCCCCCTAACTCCCGCACCATTGTGAATATATCTTATCTACAGACTACAACAGTATTTATTTTCCAATTAGATTCACTATAGTCTACGCATTACGCCTCTCGAGTGGAACTAGTCATTTCTTATCCCATTTGCTTTCCTCTCTGCATTTTTCCCCTTCTTCTTCTTCCTCTCCATGTGTGATATTTGTCCTGTGTCCACATTAGCATAAGTGCAGCGGTGATCTGCTTCAGCTTGACGTTTTTTAATGGTGCGGCATTTCCATTTCACAGAGGACACACGTGGAGGTGGGGTGTGGAGGAGGGCCGGGGGGGGGGGGGGGGTAAGGGGACGCAGTACAAAGAGAATGGTAGAGACACTCTGCCACGAGTCCTGTCAGCCTTAATAATGCATCGAGGATGGGGAAGGAGCAGTCATCTTCATCCCTAAACGATAGACGCAGGTCGCATGCACCTGTATGCCACTGAGTCTAATTATAAGACGGAGCCTCAGCTGCCGCACATGGGCATGCGGGCGGCGAAATCTGAACCGCAGGAAAATCCATCCGGTCCCTCAGGTCCTCCCAAAAGGCCTCGGAGGAGCGCAGGTGACACATAGGTAAGTCAGTGAGCCTGAGGGGACAGTGGCACAGCCCTCGTGGCAGGGACTTGTCACGGATGTCAGAGGGACCTGACCTAGTTGCTGGATTGAGGGCTGGCAGCCGTGGAGTCAACAGGGCATCTGTCAGTCTTGGCCCAGTAACTCCCGATGCAACACAATGCACAAAGGAGAAAACTTTTAAATTCCTGGACAAAATTCGGACTAACCTGAATTCCTCCCATAATGTGAAGCGCGTCTGCTGTGTGTGCCGGTGCTGTGGAAGTTTAGAAGCATCGCATGAGGATGAGCCGGAGAAAAAAATAACATTAAAAATGGTTTTATAAACGCAGAGTAATTTTGTGTAAGTCGCCAGTGGACTTTGCATTTTAAATCTCTGCATGCCTTCAATGGAAGTTATGCGTGAAGACATGATCTCCATATCAGCGACACAACACTCCTTTGGCCTTTTTAAAAAAAAATAAAAAATCCTCTTAGAGTCAAAGCTTTTCACACTTTTATGTTTGAAAACAGTTCAGTGACAAATCAATTATGACCACACCATTACCATCACCAAGATATAGAGCAAGGTCAGCTTGTCACGAAGAGACGGTTTGGATGGATGATGTCAAATAGCACACAATCTGGTTGGTTCTGCAACTAATAAAAAAGTAGCAAAGGTCACCGTAGAAAATATATTTAGACTTTTAAATCTTCACATCTAAGCTTATTTTAGCTGCAGTATTCACATTAATACCACAATCCTCAGGGCTTTCCCTTAAGAATAAAATATGAGGCTGAATAATCTCCACTGTAGCGTTAAGTGCGTGAAATGCTTATTTTATACAATTGAAGCCCGCTGACAACAATTGTTGGTAATACAATATTTTGATTGCGCCATCCAGGAGGAGACACACACATAATCTCATTTTCTTTTATGATATTGAAAAGACCCAGCACTACCATGATTTTCACACTATTATTTATTATTGATGTTATTATTTATTATTGATGTTAGTAATATGGCAAATATACATTGCATCAGATACAAATATTAATATGCATGTCTGTGATGTGAGTTTTTTAATATAGAAAAACAACTTTAGTGCATTAAAAGAGATGCCATCACAACAAAAGAATCTGCAAGGAAACAGCTTTAAAATGATATTTGACTTGATGAAACATGACTGTCACAATATCTACAACTGTCTCATGTGTTGCGTTCAGGTACACACACTGTTGTTGTTAAACTGTAAAAAGATATTTTGTGATGTTTTTTTAATTTAAGGTGTTTCACTAAAGTTGAGAGTTTTTTAAACTTTTGTCCAGAAACAAGGGAACATTTTAATTTCATTAATTAAATATAGAGTTTAAGATCCCGCTCCTCCTTTTAATCGGCTAGACTCAAGCCAAACAACAGTCTTCTTTTCTTTTTTAAGTTCATCCCTTGCACTGCGTATTGATTCTGGTTTTAAAAGTGCATTCCCGAACATGATCAACGCTTCTCGATGACATTACAGTGTTAGTTAATTTGAATGATATTTAAAGAATATTCACATGAGAAATAAAGGAACAATTATATGTGGTTTGCTGCTCAGTAAAAAGAATGGTTATGTACTGGAGGGCATTTGTGGATGTTCAATTAACCCTTTTCTTCAAGAATAGGGCCTTGGTTAATGAACCTACCTCCACTTAACGTCCGAATGAATCTACCAAATCCAAGGTCTGATGTTGAATTCCCTTTAGCTTTTGGGTTTTCTTTGTACTACAGTAATGCCTTTTTAATTCTCTCAGCTACCTACATTCAGATTTAGTAGTAAAACAAGTGTTATTATTTACGGTATGATGCCGCATATTCTGAACATGTGCCATGCATTAACTGAATGCTAGCATTAATTAATTAAATTAAGTACAGTCTTGTTTATCCCTTTCTCTTTAATTGAGCCTGACATAGTTGGTGTCTTTGGAAATGTTTGTGCCGTGACCAGAATCTAAAAGAAAGGTGTGTGTATTTGAGCAGTGCTGCTGTCCGCTCCATGCATTTTGTTGGTAACCCTCCTGGTAGGTGCAGCAGGGTTTAAGAGGTTAAAACCCGAGGAAACCAAGTGGCAAATGTCCACGAGCAACAAAAATTCAAATGCAGAGTTACAACCTCGGTTTATTTTGACAAGGACACGTCTGAGGTGAGCGTTGTAAATGTATTTGCAAGTGAAGTGGCGAGAGGGACGCGTTGGAAGGAGAACTCAAGTTGTCGATGCAAATTTAAGCAGTCTGAAAGAACCGTTGGCTAATGAACTACCAGGTGTCTTTTTGATTGACATCTGCTAAAACATCACTGTCCCATATCTACCTGCTCCGACCACCGTCTACAGATTCTCTATGCAGAAGAAACATGGCTAACTTCAGGCTCACTTTCACCAAGCCACGTATGCAGTTGAAATATCTTTATCAGTTTAGGGCAGAGATTCTTAACCTTTTATAATTAAAGGCCTACCTTGATTGTAAAAAATAATAATTTAAAAAACTGAAGTTCATCTGCTTAAATAAACAAGAACTGCTTAAATAAACAAGAACAACAAGAACAACAACATGGAGACTTTAGCATTATGAATCCAGTTTTTAGTGTCTTGTTTTCTCAACACATGCTTTGGGTTTGAATTACTATGTTTTTATTTATGTGGATTCTTGAGTACATTTAGATATCAAAACTTTGTAAATCAACCAAAAATCTAATTTCTAATTTAATCAAACTATTTAGAAGCACCCCCACCAGAGTGCCTCGATCCAGAGGTTGAGAACAGCTGGTTTCGACCCGCACTGGTTCTTCATCAGAACTTTAAAATGCATGTCTTTACACACAGGGACAAACTAGGATGTGCAACAGCACTGGAAATAAATCGGTGAAAATGTTGTAGAGGGTTGTGGAGGATGTAGTAGTACTCCCTTCCAAAATTAATTTTGAAAAAGCGCCTGAGATTAAATTAGACATGCACCCTTCCTGACATGTTGAGTGAAGCCATGTCAAGTGTTGGAAGCATCGTAAGTGGAACCGAGACTGGGCTCCTGCTGACAAATATGGTCTGAGTTGCAGACTTGACTTTAGTGCACTTTGGCAATCTGACACCTGAGTGTATGCAAACCAAAGAGTAGTGCTATCAGAAAATTCAGCTTTTTGCGCCTCTTCAACAAGACAAAATAATAATCCCTTCGGAATCAGCAAACAATTCTCATTTCTTTTTGTTTGGCCAAGCCTGGATATTTAGGCATCATCAACATTGTTTCCAAATATCAAGTCCCTACCCCCCGGACACCCTCTCCTCTCCCTGAAGTAATTTAAAGCAAAATTGTCTATTTACGAGAGGAATATAAAAGGGTAATGTGCATAGTAAACTAAAAGATGGAAAGGACCTTTACATTGGTGCACATTGGACACCACTCCATCTTCAAAGATGTTGTCTTTTAAACGAACTGCCAGTAGTAACTGCTAATAATGAGGGTGAGACAACAGCTAAAGTGAGATGAGATCAAGACAGCAGCTGGTAGACACTAACTTTTATGATTTACACATAATAAACCTTGATTATTAATAATTATTACTTTTGGAAGAGAATTTTACATGTTCACATCCAACATCAAACTCTTTAAAACCACGGAGAATGCTGAACAGTACAAGGACTCTTGTCAATAAACTGAACAGTATCATGTTCTACAAAATAAATTATATGAACTCTGTCCCACTACACAATACAACTATGTGAATGTGACATTTCCTGGTTTAGTGACAACAGGATTTGCAGTTTACCGCTCCAGACAAAAGAGAGATCACAGCAGAGGCCAAGCTATGGCATGGCAGCCAAAACAAAACAAACAGAACCACATGACGGAGACACAATGCAGACAGTGACTCTCCAACTGATGTGAAATTATGCAACACATATGGTTTCCTGTGCAACATGCCAAATGACAAATATATTACACTGGGGCAAAGTCAAAAGCATTCAAGCCTTAAAATGGCAGAGACGTACATCCCAAGGCACAAGCAAGATCATAACATAAGCACCGTGACAACATAAACAGCACAACATAGCAGATTGCAGAGCAACCTGCAAGGCATGCATAACAATGGAAAACGATGAATTTAACTTACTGTTTAAAGGTCTAATTGAGAGCAAAATGTATCGTGCATCAATCCTTTTTTTAAAGACAAGTCCATATTGGCTTGTAGATGTTTTCCTCTGTTCTCTTGAACATTACTTGTATACAGTAATACCCTATAGCTCTATATTGGTGCTGTGAATATCTTTATTCATTTGAATTTCCTTTACAACTACTGTTTACTTCCATCCAAGGTGGCACATGAACTGACCCTCTTACAGTAAATGCACACAACGAAAAGGGAATTGACTAGTATAGAAATATTATACAACACTTTTAAATTTGCAATCCCCCAGATAATCTACGCTTTGGTGTGTTCAAACATGGTTTAATTAATTCTGAAGTCACATAACACAGCATTTAGACTTAGTGGCAGCGACCACAGCTAAATAAATACAAATAAATAAATATATATAAATAACTATAATCTTGTATAATGTATTCATCCAAACACCCACTCTGGCATTGAAACATGGTACCGCACTGTAAGAGAGACCTATTGGGTAATGACCACAGTAGCTCTCTCTCAGTGTGGAGAGTAACGTTAGCTTACAGCTCCACGGATACAGGTGAGGTCAACATTGAGAGGGGACATTCTCATTCCTCCACACTAGTTTCAATAACACAGATATAACAGAAGGTGACCCTCTGAGTAGTGTAATAGCAACGTAGGTATCAAGGTTACAGCCACAAAGGCACAAGTGAAACCTCATAAATATGACATGGCGGTCCATAACAAATAAGCACCTGCGTTAGCATGAATAGGTAGGCTACTATTTGAAGGTCTTCTCTGCTTGTTGATAATCTTCCATTCCATTAAAGTCCTTTTAATGCAAGATGTTTTCATCAGTTTGGAAACTAAAGTGGTCGCCTGTAAAAGCTGGTCTTCTTAGCTCGGTGATGCAGACTTTCTTTCTTTGTTTTACTGTAGAAAACCTTTCTTTATGGCATTACTTAATATCCGTCTTGGAGAGCTAGCTAGCTTGTTCGTGAAGCAGATGTTTCAGGCATAACTTTCCAATAGCAACGGTATTGATCAGATAGGTGTTGAATAGGAGTCTGTGAAAGGACAGGTGTGCAATAATTCGTCAAATTACATGTCGATGTCGGAGGTCGCTTAAGTAACAAAAAAGGAGATTTACTTCAAGACAGTCCAGTAGAAACTAATGAAGATCTAAACATTTCACAAATTCAATATAAATTTGCTGCGTTCTTCTTTTTTCTTCTTCTTCTTCTTCTTCTTCTTCTTCTTCTTCTTCTTCTTACAGACACTGCCACTGCATTGTGCTTTGTGCTGCCCCCTGTTGCCTGAAAGCTATATCACAAAATTAATATGCACTGTAGATCAGCCGCTCCCAACCTTTTTTGAGCCACAGACCGGTTTTGTGTCAGACAATAATTTCACGGACTGGCCAAACATGATGTAATAAACATGACATAATAAACATGATGTAATAAACATGACATAATAAACATGATGTAATAAACATGACTTAATAAATATACAACCGGCATAGATGGCATACAAATACAAATCACCATTACGCCAAAACAATGAGCCAGTCTCATCCCAACTCTTTTAAAAGCAAAGACAAGTGATTGTGCAACAGCTGGAGAACAATGGCTCAGCCTCAGTCTCTTTCAAAATCCCAGTCTTTTAAATATTCCCCTGTTCACTCGCCGTCCCCAAAATTGCAGCGACTTTATCGGCCAACTTGAAAACAGTTGTAGTTTTCCCCTGAAGTGACAGATTGAGTTCATTGAGCAGGTTGAATATGTTTTAAGAGCCATGCTTTGTCAGTGACGTGCCGCCAGCGCTCGCTTGCAGCGATAAACCCAAACTTTAAGACTCATAACGTCTTTTGCAGCTTTCTTTTTAGGCATTTCTTCTTCTTCTGTCTCTTTATTGGGCCTTTCCCCTTGCCAAAAAGGCTCTTCAAAGCAAATTTGTTGGGGTTTTCTAGTTTTTTTTCCCGCTAGCTTGTGAGTTATAACTTGTGCGTTTGCAAGCTTTTTCCCCGTAATACATGACATCTTGAGACGTGTCACAGATGTTGTGACCTCTAGAGAGGCTGAGACACACAGACGGGTTTACCCGGTCCTTTTTCAAAAGAAAATGATTTTCCGACTTTGATCAACTTTTTTTCATTTACTTGTTCTGTTTGGCCCGGTAGCCTACCCTGGGAGTTCGGGACCGCTGCTGTAGATGGAACACATGAAGCAGAAGCAAAACCTGTGGAAACATTAAAAACCATCAAACAGCAAACTGTACGTAGCAGAGAATTTAAAATGATTGCAAACTCATAATTTTTTTTAAGTAGGTCTTTTGTAGTTTAGGAAGCAAGACGCCACAATAATGGAACAACAATGTAGTCTAATACAAGGGGCTAAAAAGCCTGATAACTACATCAGATGAACCACATCAGATTATCTAAACTGAACAACTGTTGCTGTTGCATATGTTCACAGTACATGATGCTTAAACCCTGTGTTGTTGCGGCTCCCTCTAAAGTCGCTTTATTATTTATGAGAGAAACGATTATCAAGCACAAAGGGATGTCTATTGTGTACTTGCAATAATTAAGTAAGTTAACTAATAAATAAGTCGACATTGGGGGGATACCGTTGTTGTAAAATTCGTATTGCTAAAAGTATCCACAAGATACAACACCCTTATTTCAGCTTTCTGGAGGCTGTAACTTCCCAGGTTGTGTTGAAATAAATCACTGTAATTTGCAAAATTCATACTGTAGGATGATAACTCAGATCTAAGTAGGTAGTTGGCAACATTTCTGCTTCGTCTGAACTGCCACTGGTAGCCTAGCGGTGTCGAGCAGATGGCGCTTTATGTGTTTATAATTGTCCAAACATTGTAAGAACCTCTCAGTATTTGGATCCTGTGCACACTAATTAGCTTGATGGATATAAATAAAGTGCTTAAAATGTAGCGCGTTGCAACAACTGTGTCGGTGTGTGTGTGTTTGTGCCGGTGTTCCCGAGACGTAATGTATGGATGAGTGTTTTACCAAGTCAACAACACTGTACAAACTGGTGACCAAAGCAGGTGTGAGCATACCACCCCGAGCAGGCTATACATTTCACAAATGTTGATTCATGAAACAAACAATAATATGCATAGTAGACACACCATTGTTTGTTTCCAACATTTAAACAGATGATGTATCTCATTAAAATACAATAACATGTTAAAATGTATGTATTTTGAAGTCCAACCACCCTGATGAGAATTAATACTGCAAATTATAACTCAGAGATTGTATCCGTGTACCTGTAGGTAACGACGCATAACAAAGAATTTCTGGATCTTTCCTTGTTTTCAAGCAATTCTACAAAAATCTGTCATGCTTTTCTTCATTGCTCGTACTTTGTCTGATTTTCATTAAATGAACTCTCCCCCTCTCCGCTAAAAAGCCTGAGGATTTATATTGCTATAGTTAAACACAACACTGCATATTTAGTAATTTGAGAATGACAGTAACATATAATACCAGCTGCCATGAGGTGAGAGAAAAATATCAGAAATAAAACCGATCAATCCCTGGAGCCTGACACCTCTAAAGAGGAAAATGTTTTTGTGGAATTATAAAAGAAAGCTGCATAATGCTAATCTGCAGCAGACTAATTTGTGGAGACATAAACCAAACCTGCAAATGATTACACCTTGGTGGTTATTACTTTAAATACGAAGTGCTAGACTGTGACTGAGTGCTGATGTCACTGCACGAGATCTTCCAAAAACCAGTCACTGCCTTTGAGCGTGACTCCCTCTCAAAAAGCTCCAGCTGTGCTCTCACTTTGACACTGTGCTGCTCCAAACTCCTTAAACTAGGATGAAAGGCTCAGAAGCGAGCAGACGACAGATATTGCAAACGTGAGATTTTTCAAACGTGAGCTGCAATATGACATGTTGCACATTAAAGAAGCAAAGGGTTGAAGGAGTGTCTAAAAAAATAAAAAAAAGGATCAGAATACGAATCTTTCCACCTCAAACTGTGGTTATCCCGAGAGTAGAGTGAGCATAATTCCAGAAGCATATTGTCATCAGAGAGACAGATACAACCCGCAGAATCCACCATAATAATAATAATAATAAAAATATAATAATAATAATAATAATAATAATAATAATAATAATAATAATAATAATAAACGTATACTTTTAAACTAAATTAGTGGAGGATCCAATCTCATCAGCACATCCAGTTGTTTCAGGAACACGGGTCCACGGTAAATATGCCAGTACGCCGTTGTAATTTATGGGAAACGTGTCCTATTTTGATGGAGAAGGATTAAGAAGCCTCCAAGGTTTTTTGACACCAATTCAAGCAACAATGAATGTGAAACATTCTCTGCGTGTCACCGACAGGCAGATCTGCGTCAACAACATTGTGCTGGGGAAAAGATTACACTGATGTGTGCGTTCAGTGGGTGCAGTCAACCAAGCAGTTAGGTACTTTTTTTATTTATTTTCATCCTCGATGTAAATCAGTGAGTTGTCTGGCCTCATTTCTGATGTTCCCATTCCATCTGTCTGTTTTCAAGATTAGAAAAAATATGTATCTGTAGTTTCAAAAATAATATCAGTGAAACATTTCATGTGAGACATTACAAAGAAGCTTATTAAACCTTTTGTTTCCTTCCATTACCTGTCGTTTAAAGCGTGGAGATCGTCCATCCACGTGTAACGCTCTCCGAGAAGATGTCATTTGTAAATTATTTTGTGTAATAACATGTTGGATCCAAGACCAGAAAGAGCTTGATATACTTGACCACATTGAAATTAAATAGATGTGTTTCAAAAGAAAGTCTTCATATCAAATAATTACATAATAAATGGGAATATCCAACACGAGCGATATAAAATATTCATAAATTTTATTTAAAACAGTTTTCATGAAATATCCACTACTTCAAATTAATATAGAAAGATGCCGGAGGGTGGGTACGACTTATCTGGAATAAACAGACATACTGCTCTTTGGGCAATGAGTCTCTGACTACTGGCATCCTTACACAGGGTCTAAATCCTTCTGCTCCCTCTTGAAACATGGACAGCGTTACCACGTGGGCAGGGTCAATAAAACGTTTGACAGGACGATACAGCTTTTCCAGCCTGACCCTGAACCCCAGCATGCTTGTTTTCATCTCCTGCAAACTTTTACGTAGGTTTGGGTTGTCGGCTTCCTGTTGCATGTGTGAGTTGTTGTTTTTTCCAGAATTACCATCAAACGGAAGCAAACACATTAGTTTTCATGATGCCCCATTAAGCGGTGCACACAGGCTCCCTTTTGAGAGACACAAAAAAACAAGAAAACTCCTATATTTGGAATGACAATAATTAAATCAGAACTGTGGTTCCATTCATATTAGGTGTTTGAATCGTCTCCATTCGGCCTCTTGCTGACGGAGGCAGAGAGGAGCGGAGGTGCTCAGGGGCTTCATGCTCCACCCTGCTGATGTGTCCATGAGCAAAACAACAACTCCTCAGAATGTATCTGTGCAGGATCAACATTAGGAGATTTGGGGAGGAACATAAGCGTCCGCCCCACTTATCTTTGGTCTGTCTTCCAATGACAAAACCCCACACATTTAAATTAGTGACCTAAAGTAAATCCAACAATGAGTCTTTCAAAAAACACACACTAAGTGGGTATTTATTTTGTGACGCCACAGAACCACGCGATTATGATCAAAGAGATAGAGCTTTTTTCAGAATTAGTTTTTTTCTTGCTGAACGTTAGATGAAAATAATCGATAAACATGCCTGTCAATTAAATATGAAGCTAGAGTCGGCCGTCCGTTAGCTTAGCTTAGCATAAAGCGTAGGCGCGTGGGGGAAACAGCCGGTCCGGTTCCTTCAATCTTCCCTGAAGGTCACTGATTAGCCAGCCAAGTTGTGGTTTGACTTCTATGCAGAGCAGCGTCTCGCCCGTGGGCAGAGACTTCTTGGAGTCACGTCAGGTTGCCGTGCAAGTGGAAAATACTAAATCAAAGACAGTCAACCACTGCTGTAATGGCACGTTAGCATGCTACGGGCTAAACTCAGACGGTACACCTGGTATTAGCTGCTAAACATCAGCCTCACAAAGGCGCTTGCCTGACTGAAGATTCATGTTGTTGTTTTACCTTTGGAAAGGCTAGCTGTTAGCCTGTTTCCCCCCGCTGCCAGTCTTTATGGTAAGCTAAGCTAACCATCTGCTGGTGGAAGTTCCATGTTTACCCTATACAGACATGAAAAGTGGCATTGTTCTTATTTTATTATCTTATCCAACTATTCCTAAATAATACACCAGCAGAATTATTTCATGTTTATTAAATCATGTTTATTACGTCATGTTTATTACATCATGTTTATTACGTCATGTTTGGCCAGTCTGACACAAAACCGGTCCGTGGCTCAAAATTTGCCTGTCAATATTGGGTATAGTATCACTCTGTTCATATTGGTTGTTTAGAATGAAATACCCTGTATTATCCTAACATGTAAGGTGTATTATTGTTTTAAAAAACAGGACTGTAATGATTATCTTTCTCTTAGCAACTTATTCAATCAATGGCGTGGACCCATAATCTATAAACTCTCTCGAACAATCAATTTGAGTTGTAGAGACATGAGGTGTTCATAAAGTTTGCAGTAGAGACAGACTGAAGTGTGTCACGCAGCATAACCCAGTGAGTGTGTGCTCTGCCCAGCATGGCGTCTTTGTCTCATGGATCTGTTGATGGCTGGTTCCCAGCACAATCTCCTTTGTCACATCTGCAGCTCATCATCCATCGTTGTCTTTTCTTCCAGGAAGTAGCCCCCTCAACTGGCTCTGCCTCTCCCCTTTCTTCTATTGCTCACATGCATCTTGTCTGAATGAGTGTCTCCGGGTCACAGCTCTCTCATGTGTGGATTATAAAGCCCTCGAAGGTTTCTTGTTGTCTTTTTTCCCCTTTTCTTAAAACCCCGCCTCCGCTCTCTTTCCTCCTCAACTCTGCTCTTCTTTATCCTCCCCTCATTCTTTCTCCTCCTTAGATAGCTTTTTTCCCCCCAATAAGCCTCTTACTCCTAACGCTCACCTCCATCCTTCGATGTGTCCCAATGAAGCAAGAAGTTCATAATATCCAGTAAAAGCCGTCCGTCACGCCTCGGCCACGTCGGGAAGAGTTTCCTGCAGCTGCCGTGCACAGTTGTCAGTCGGCATTCAGCTGTTCCAAATGGACGCACAACTATATCACAATCTCTTCCTGTGCTGCATCAACGGCTCCAGCAGTACATGTGAGGCCAGAGAAGACAAATAAAGCAACAACTCAGCAGGAGTGGCCTACTTAAACCGGCAGTTTGACTGATTTCACAACAGTAAGTTCCAGAAGGATTCGGCTTTGAAACTCCACTGAATGGTCCTGAAAGCCCGGACCACACAAAAAGGGTCAACTTGAGGATTCTTTATCCTAGATATGTTGGGTTTCACTGTAACGATGCATTTTGAAATATTCATAAATGGACAGAGTTACAGAGGGTGTTCATGTCTCCGCATGAGTAGACGCAAGAAATTCCCTCTGTGATTTTCCTCCCGAATAATGGATTTGTTTCATAACCTGTTGCAAATGCAATCACCATCCGCTTTATTTTGTTGGTAATGATGTTCCGAATGAAATCACATAACTCAAAATGGGAGGATTGTATTTCAAGTGTTTATTCTTCGTGGTGGATGCTGATTTTCTGAGCGAGTTCAATGAACCGCCGTCATGTATTAGGGTTTTTACTTCAACCTTCTTCTTTTTTTTTCCATCACCGCGGGCGGTTGTGTTTGTTAATTTCTCACATCTCTGCACAGGATGGAGAGCGTTGCCGAGATGAAAAAGAAAGCCATCTCCTCCTGTCTCGTCCTCCACTCAGCACCCCACTGCGGGGCAGAGCCAAGCAGACGGCTGTCCAGACTCCCCAGATCATTACATGGGAATCACACTGGGAGAGCTGTGTGCTGATTCAATGTGTAAACACGTTCTTACTGACATTCATCTCCATTTGTCACCACCCAGCCAATCAGTAAAGCATGGACGTGGATTTGGCTTTGGTTTCGGGGCAAATGAACACATGCCGTTGCATTTTATAGCTGCATGTTATTTAAAAATATGTACACACTAGATATGATTGTATCCCAGAATACAGGTTTAATTTACACTCCCTAAGATAAGTTTACATTTTGCCGTTTCCCCCCCCATGCACACTGATAATACAGGCAGGGTAAAACATACTGTTCAGGCGATACAATTCACCCGGAGAAAAAATCCCAAAGCGAAATCCCCTCTATTCTCAAACGACCAGCTCTTGTACCGACTCCAATTACATTTTGGCATATCAGTATGAGAATACATACTCCAGAGCAAATTAAACCCCTTGCTTAACCAACCTCCCCCAGCAATTCAATTCAATGCATTGCTGAAATCGTTTCCCTGACTGCACTGCCAATCTCCCCATATGAGGGGAGAGATTCACTCCAGTCTATTTCTGAAAGCCTAATAAGATGAACCCTCACACTTGCCATGCTTAGATAAGGAGTCGCTTGAGTGTGTTGAAGTGTTTACCGTGGCTCAGACTTGCCTTCCATACACAATAGCCAATAGATGTCTTAACCCTTTAGTTTCCCTTTAGTGATGCTGGAACTAATTTTCAACCAAAGGGCATTAGAAATTCACGGCTTCAGTGCTTTTCACTAAGTAAACAACTTCCTTTAGTTACAGACCTTGTCTTTTAAGTAATGGATTATTTAATTCCGTTCAGAACCAGTATTTAGGTGGGTTATTCATGAGAACTGAGGGTTGCTACAGTAACATTTGAGGGATAACCTACGGTGCGATCGGCTGACGATGAAAAGGGGGAAGATAAAGAGGTTGTTGAATTGGTGTTCTTCAGCCCTGCATCTTCTTATTAACCTTATTATCAGCCTCAAGGCATACAGTTACACTCACTGTTTATGCATTCCCTCTATTATCAAGTGCCCATAGGCCATGCTGGCATTTCATCATCGGCGGTTAAATTGCAGAGTTGAAAGATTGCCCACCCTATCAGTGAGTACGCCGCAAATCGCTTTGGTGGACGATGCAAAGCAGGAAATGTCATCCGCGGTGTGATTTTCGTGTCCTTTGAGAGGCCAGATCCACCTCCGATTTCAGATGGATCAACATCCTCCTGCTCCCCGACTCCCACGCTCATAACTCACTGTGCAATAGGTGGCATTTAGTTGGTTTTGAGGTGGCCGTGCAAAATTGAGCCTGTTAGTTATTCACTAATTACATTATTTTTAGAGTGCAGGGAAAGGTTTGCAAACATGCCTGTACTCGGTCATTTGTACACACACTCCCACTCGCTCAGATGTTTAACCGGATATCCGCTCTCTATATACATCTCAGCATAAATTAGATTAGATAAATAATAGAAAGCCCATAATTAATGTAAAAAAGAAAATATATCTTCAACATCTCGTGTTTTCTACACATAATACTCATCTGCTCTTCTTGTAATGACTTTTTCTCACGAAAGATGTTACATAAGTCCCATCTTTTGATATTTTGTGCTTTTCTTTTTTTAATACATTCCAGCAATGACCTAAGTCTATTTATAACCATCGATTGCGTGATCACGAGGCCAGAGTCAGGCCCTTGTTGACGTAGCAGAAATGCATTGGGGAATTGTTCTCTTTGAGCTGCTAGTTCCCTTTGATTACTGCTAGTGATTACAGTCACACACACACACATACACACACACACACACACACACACACACACTGGTCATACGCGTTCAAAGTGTGACCTGTGTGCAGATGAGACTGTGACTGAAGGAATGAGTTTGAGTAGAGTACAGTAGAGGCAGTCACTCTTTAATCTACTAACTCGTAGGTTGTAATCCTCCTTCTTATGCCCTGACCTCCGAGGCTTAAAGACCGAACACACTAATTTTATTCAGATGATACAACAATAATAATCATCGCGCCGGCTTCTGTCCCATACCCATGCAACACATGCCACCATGGATCTTTTTTTGTAATTATCCCTCCGCCGCAGATGGCACCATTTGATTAAAAATCCTCTCCGAAAGCCACGCTCTGTCTCCGGACACCAGAATGCGATACATCGCCCGAACATTCGAAGTTACAGTATAGCTGCGAGGGGGCAGGCATGGAAGTGGTTCATCAAAGTAATTGGTTCTTCTCACTTTGGCCCAGGGTGTGGAATGGAAGGGAACAGATGTCTGTCTGAAGGATGATGTAGGTCACTGAGTTTCCTGCGCTCCCACTGATCCCATCAGATAAAGAGGAGGTTGTTTTTAAGGCCGCTTCCCGGCACGACACCCTATCAGATCTGTAGCCACGTCTCACTTCCTGTGTTTGAGGAAAATCCATGTCTTTTGAGACTGCTGGAGAGGCCATGTCAGAGTAATTACTGCACCATGATAACATCGACCCCAACTCATCCTCTCATAGTAATAGAAGCTAAATCCCAGTATGTTGGCCTCCTTTTATTTGCTATATCTGAGTGTGAGAAGATTTTATTTTATAATTAGGTATGACCTTTATGAATAAATCCAAAATAAACAAGTGATGGGAAGCAGTGCTCAAACTGCCTGTAATATAATAATTTTTCAGACAGTACCAAGGAATCCTTCGCATTAATCCCTCTAAGCATCTCTTGCGATGCTTAGGTCGGTTTCGAGTCACGGGGTTAACAAGGAGCTTAATGGTGTAATCCTCATCGGACGGCCGTCTGGTAGATTGTGCTCTTCAGGATTTATCCCCTGAGTCGCAGGTCAAAGTTCACGACCCAGGCAATGCCCCACCCTCCAGACAACTCCCTCACAATCATTTCTTAAAAAGTGCCATTAGCAAGTGTGTGACAACACATGATTCTTCGGTTTCTTTTTAACTATGTTTTTACTGTAAAATCCAACCAATCCTGTCCCAGAATGTGACACACACACAAACACACACACACACACACATCACTCTTGCCAGCACACGGCCTGCACAACCCTCACCATCCATGATGGATTATGGGGAGGCCTCGGGGCATTCTGACTGGCTGCTTTCACTGTCGGCCGGGTGTGACCCACATCCCTCTCCCTGGGTAATCCTTTTGTTCTTGTGATCTCTGAATACCTCGCCGCGTCTAATCCTTTGTGCTGCTTCATTTCAGCATTAGATGATTTAATCTCATCCGTGCATCTTCCTGACGATAACTTTCATTCCTCTCATCAATTGGTTTCGGGATGTGCAGTGAATCTCTTATTTGCCGTCGGTTCAAGTGAAGGAGAAAGAGTTCTGGTCTGAAGCGATATGTTGAACCGCACATCAGATTAGTGAATGTTGAATTATAACCCTGCATAACACTAGAATGACTCCCTCTATATGTACTGTTCATAACCTGAAGACCAGTCTCAGACAGTGACTTCATGAGTCTTTCCCATATTCAATACATCATTAGTTCATTCATGAGTTTCACAACAACTTTTTTATCTGATTTCTATAAAACTCCAGACAGTGTGTCAGGATGAATATGCGCTGCTACAATAAGCACAAACAATTGATTGATCAGTTCAATACAACAGTGAATACACTGTGGAACATGAATGTTGATGCTCCTGTTTCTCCTTGTGAAAGGGCAAGCTGGGGATGAAATATGGAAAAGACTTCTGCCTCTTGTTTTGGCTCCAGTGACCTGCCTGCATTCCACGTCTCTGAGGGTGTTTCAAATCATGGCGCTTTGCAGGTTTAATGCTGTTGTTTTTCAATGATTTTTTAATAATACTGCAAAGAGAATAGAGCATATTTATTCTCATCTCATTCTCACAAGACACAGACATACACACACAAACACATACAAACACATACACACACATTTTGCATGTGCACACAAACACAGTCTCAACCACACACACACACACACACACATGCACTGGTTTAACTGGCCGGAGCCCCTCGAGCCATCCGGAGCCCCTCGACAGCTAACCCAGTATCTGACTTAATACATTAATAAAGCTTTCAGCATCTATTATACATGGAAATATCCTACGTGGACATATGGAAGGGTATCAAGTATTACACCAAAGCTGTAGTGAAGTGTAGAGAAATGTATTTTGGTGAAAAATCAGTTGCAGACAATGATGCAACAGCAAAACCAGAAAGTAAATGTTTGAAGATCAGTAATCATGTGCACTATGGTGCACACATACACAATTCTTCTTCACCAGAAGAAGTTGTATTGTTGTTAACTTCAAACTAACGTACACCCTATGCCGACCATATCTTTCATAACCCTCTGAAGTCATCAGCCTATGGTATATCCTTCTCCTCTATGTGCTCCACTATATCTAACAGTAAAAATAGCCCTTCACTTCCTTTTATCAGCTCATTTTTTCTATCTTTTATGACCTTTTCATGGCCAGTCGAAATGAAGGTACTTCCACAGACTTGATTAAAATATACTGTGTAAAGCTCACAGGCCCCTTCAACTGTTAATGGTCTCTCAATTTATTGTGTCACCGTCACAGCGTGTGAGAACAGGAGCAAGATGTTCCACGTAAGACACGAGGCCATCCGATCTACATTTAATCAAAACGAGACTGTGGAGATTTACCACGTGCCGATGATGGATCATTAATTAAGTTAAGGTTATCACCATGAGTTGGTTGAAAACACGGTCTCTGGTCAACTGCCGCATTGTAATATATGAGCCCCATGAAAAGTGTCTTGAGTGAACACTTGATGACTTGGTGTCGGGGTGAAAGACTGAGGCTGAAGTTGTTGTATACTTTTTATTTCCAAATGGTATTTTTCACATTCTATGATAAGACAAAGCACGTATTTGTTAGTAGTTCTTATGGTAGTATAACTAGGGCCAAATATATTACAGGGCAGGAGACGCGAAGGTTTCAGGAATCTTACATGTCCTGTAATAACAAATGAAAAATATTTAAATAGCAAATACTTCTGGGCTCAAAGTTAGGCTGGGTTAGGGTGAACGCAGACAGACTGTGCAGTCTTATTTCTGCTTTTTTAGAAAAAAGACATCAAAGTTCCCCGAAGCTCGATTGGTCTGCCATGCCGAGTTACAGCCGTTAAGTTATGATTGGTCCGATGTTGTTTGGGGGAGGGGTTACGCTGAAAGTGTTTGTTGTTGTTGTTATTGTTGTTGTTGTGTATTGCTATACAATACAATATTATTCTATATAATATACAAAACAGAAAGACTGAAAAGGTTTAAGTAGAAGCAAAAGATGCTTATATATTCCTATCCTAAATTATTATAATCAAATAAATCAGAAAATGGATATAAGAAATAGATACAAATATTTTAAAAAATTAAAAATAACATATCATATATATATATATATATATATATATATATATATATATATATATATACAGACACATACATCTTTCATATACATACATTTCAATCACACTCATTTGTTTTATAAATAATCCTTTGGTGAACAAGTTTGTACTTTTCTGGTCTCCATATTTTTCTAACTCTCAAGCCTTTTGAGAGGAGACAGGTCCCCAAGATGTCCGGTGAAGGCGGACTCCACACAGTCTTACCTTGAAGGAAACCATTGTGTGAATACTGAACATTGTTATTTCACCTGCGTAACAGAACGCAGCGCTCTCACAAGGTCAAAGGAGTCATAACATTTCAAATAAAATAATGTAAACGCTGAACAGATTCAATAGTAAGGACAATATCATCCTGCATGGTCCTGTAGTCACGCGCCAAACCTTTTCCCTTCTCCTTTCCTGTGCTGCACACTCTCCGATTGGCCATTCAAGATCCTATTCATGCAGTATCTCACTTTCAAGGTCAGACGTTTTGCACATCGCTCCACGTCCTCGAATCTCATTTCCTCTGGACTCTCCCTGCCTTGTTACGCTTGACACCAACTTGCAAAAACCCGGAGAATGAAACAGCAATCTGATAATCTGGAGCTCATATTTGACCAGAGAAAACCAACAATTGTGACGACTAATAAGGAATTACATTAAAAGCTGTCTATTATCCAGTGGAAGGAGAACTGTTTTTTCCAAAGCCAAAAAGGAGTCTCAGATGACAGCATGGGTTTGTCTTAACATGTGGCTGCACTCACATACCAAGTCCCTTTCTATCCCTTTCTTTCTCTCTCTCTCTCACACACACACACACACTTACACACACACACCCCTCACGCAAAAGAGAAAACTTGGCAGTCAGACACCATAACTACTCAACAAATTGCTGTTCGGCCTGCTGTTGGCCTACGTGCATCATGTCTCAGCGTACCGACGACAGCTTTGAATTGCTTATTATGCAGTTTCTCTGGAGTGCTCTGCTTGCACATGCAAGCCACAATCTCTGTGCAGCAGCAGCTGACGGGGGAAACTGTGGAAATAATTGTCTGTCGTTCCTCGTTGGCTTCTTTGACGTCTGGCGAAGAGACTTGTTTGAGTTGTGAAGCGCGGTAGGACGTTGCGCCGCGAGAGTGTGCGCTACGTGCAACTTCACATCTGCGTTTCCCTCCACGGTTGTCGGAGCGGCTGGAGGGAAGAGCACGCTGAGTATAAAAGCCGCAGGTTTGACCCCGACAGATGGAGAAGACAGCTTCTGAATGGAGAATTCATTTCTTCTTCTTGTTTTTCTTTTCCTTCTTCCAAACATCATTTTGTCTCCTTTCCAAGACAGGCCCGACACCCCACACAACGCAAGCTGTTGTGTCCACCCTAGCACTTGTTACCACTTAGAGTGTGACACCTGCTGCTTGATGTTGGACATGCTGAGCATTGTGATGGATTGCTCTGTTTTAATCAATCTTGTGCGTGCAGAAAGACTCCGATTGTGCGGATGTAAGACAAGACATGCGGTAACATATTTGAAGCATTAATCAAAAAGCGAAGGAAATAACTCAAATGGACCACAACGATGGATGCGAGTGTCTAGAGTTTACTCAAGCATCTCTCTGAAAGGTTTTACTTCGGAAAATCAACAATGTAGAGAGCCGGGAATCTTTGAATAGCTGTAATCAACGTTTCTCGCCAGCGGGGAGCTTCTGTTCACGACACAAATTAGTCGAGAAACAAGAGAGGAGGCATGTTTTTTTCCCTTTCTCGAGTGGAAATAAACGCATTGGACAGCCAGTGACTTTCTCCTGGTGCTCGCAGAGGGGAACGAGCGCCCGCTTCCTCTTTGGTGAGCGACGTCCACTCCTTACCTCAAAGGATAATTGAGCAAGAGGGAGGGGACGGACATTACTGTGCAGGACTCGCCGCCGCGTTAACAGCTTTGGCCGCGTGTCACTCAGCGAGGGCGACAGTCATCAGAGAAAATGTTCCATGTTGTCCACTCAAGCGTCACTGAGTGACGGATGCCTCCGGGGGGGGGCGGGCCCGCAGTATTATTGCAGCTGCCTGTGAAAAGCGGCGAGGATTTCGGCACCGCTTTTCACAGGCGTAGTGGAGATGCCGCGCGAGGTCACAGAGGAGTGAATATAGAGGCGAGAGTGTTCGAAACCTCAGTCTTGGTCCGGGCTCTGAGTGGAAGGAAAACTAAAGCGGATGCGTCACCAAGGACGGGACAAGAGGACAAGCATCTGGCCGGATGCTGTAGTGAGTTGTGGGATTATACGTCCACGCACTTTAATTTGTTGGTCGAGACGTGTATACCGCGTCTCGTCCCCAGAGGAGGGCCGAGGTAGCAGCGGCGACATCCTGTAGCCGGCCTCTGAAGTGGGAGCGTGAATACGCAATCAGTGGAAAATGTCACCTAGTATCATCCCCATCTTACTAAATGCTTATTACATCTCGTCAGAGACATATGGCGAGTGCTGAGGGGAAAAAAGAAAAAGGAAGAAAAAAATATATTTTGGCTTCACCCATTGAAAATAAAGCCTGGGTTCTGAACAGATGTGCCCATCAGAATTTGATTCATCGAGCGAGGATGTGCGATTGGCATTCTCTGCTATCTCGACGTCTGGCGCTCGTACCGCTCCGCGTGCGCGGCGGATAATATGTTGTCTTTAGCAGGGATGAATACAAGCCTGGATAAGTGAGTCGGCTGAAAAAAAAAATGTTTATAATCATAACTCTGGGTGCCAGCTAATATGCCCGCCCTCCAAGGCAGATCATAATGTGGGTCTAAACCGCTGCGCATGGGTGGGTAATGGGATTGTGTGCATGCCGGATAAGCTCCCCTGATAGCGCCATTGACCTCTTCACCGTTAACTGGGACAGGAAGTCACCGCAGGTCCATTTGGTGCATGTGTGTGTTTAGGTGGCAGGTGTCACATGGGAGATAAAAGGGCAAAGGTAGGTGGGGTGGGGGTGGGGGGAGGGGGGAGGGGGAAAGGTACACGGTGTGCACTTTTCACCCAGGCGATGAAAGTACAGGCGAAGAACAAATAATAATAAAAGGGAGGACAGTTGTGGAGCGAGGGCTCAGGAGGGAGCGCATACTTCATGTGATTAACCTGTGAGATGACTATGCGGGTCTCACCGAGTCACCAGTAATCAAAGTTCAAGGATTCTTGTTCTGGTGACTGCGGGAAGTAGATTCAATTATCTGGATTAAAATGTTGGAGCATGAAAAAAAGAAATTCTAAGAAATATTTCACACACACTTAGAAATGACACACTTATCCCCCCCACCGGAATAAGTGTGTCATTTCTCCGTCGGTGAGTTTTAACTTGTGACAGTCGTTCCTCTTTGTGAAAGCAGAAGGAGTTTTGCAATGATTTGCGTGTTGAGCAATTTTGCAGTTTTTCTGATTTGGACGGAGAGGATTTGTCCTCTTTGGAGTCGCGTGCTGCCTCGTGCTCCTTTTGAACACCTGCATATCAAACAGCTGATTGCCTCCTTTTTATAGCTGACATAAGCAGTTAATAGGCATTCCAACTTGATATGGCATGCCTTTGTAAATGTGATTAATTCAAAAGTTACTCAATTCTCTTGTACTTAAAAAAAGGTCAAAAAGTGAAGTGAATACTGCCGATGCGGCGCACAGCGTATGCATGTGAAGCTTTATTCATATCCGTGTCATCAAATTCGGCACAACGCTTTGATGACACCTGGCTGCCTCGGTCCAGCAGAGATAACAAAGAGGTTTTCCGAGCTGCACTCTGAAGGGGAGGAGTTAAAGGTGCGGCCCTTCCTGAATGCCCTCTGCCTTCAGCGGCGAGATGCTTTCACACTCGGCTGTTTTTTTTCTTCCAATTCATTACATCCGTGACTCCCTTCCAGCGCATGGGACTAGAAGATCAAAATAAAACCGGATTATTCAAAAAGACACGGCTCCCACGCCGCTTCCTTTGGGCCAATGTCAAGCATCCCGCCGCTGAACAGGACTGTCTCAGAAAATTTGAATATTGTGATAAAGTTCTTTATTTTCTGTAATGCAATTAAAAAAACAAAAATGTCATGCATTCTGGATTCATTACAAATCAACTGAAATATTGCAAGCCTTTTATTCTTTTAATATTGCTGATTATGGTTTACAGCTTAAGAAAACTCAAATATCCTATCTCTAAATATTAGAATATTTCCTCAGACCAAGTAAAAAAAAAAGATTTATAACAGAAAAACAAAATGGAACATTTGAAAATGTCCATTAATGCACTCAGTACTTGGTTGGGAATCCTTTTGCACGGATTACTGCATCAATGCGGCGTGGCATGGAGGCAATCAGGCTGTGGCATTGCTGAGGTGTTATGGATGCCCAGGATGCTTCAATAGCGGCCTTTAGCAGAATGCATGACATTTTTGTTTTTTTAATTGCATTACAGAAAATAAAGAACTTTATCACAATATTCTAATTTTCTGAGACAGTCCTGTATTTCTCAAACGACAAATAACTTTCCACGAGGAGCTCTCCGTTGGGCGACAGCTTTAAACAGAGCGCCATCTAAATGAGGCATAATAGATGTGAGAGTGACATAACCATGTTGAAGGGATGTAAGCAGCCTGACAGGAACATGGCTTCTAGCAACTCCTGTGTTGCATTAGTGATGATCTTCCAGGAGGCGCTCGCAGAGAGTCTCCTGAGCGCCGGCCAAACCCGTAAAAAAACGAAAAACGAGCCACATGCCCACGGGCGAGAGCTCCCCGACGCAGCTTCACACAAAGTTATTCATAACCCACCCTCAACGCCGGCCAAATCTATATCCCCCCCTAACTTCTCCCAAAAAAATATAGGTCATGCCGCTTCTAAAAATGGCCGCCTCTCCCTGGGGCTTGCCAGAGCATGAAATAGACTTTACATCCCGTTAGCCAAGCAACAAGAAACGAAGAAATGTTCCTTTATTTTGTATTTTTTGTTGGGGTCGCTCATTCGTCATCCCCCTTTTTGTTGCTCTAATCTAACATATGGCGGTTCTCTATCTCCCCTCCTCTTTCACTTTATGACCTGAATAAGATATCAGCTGTTTGCCAGGTTTGGAATATGACAGGCGAGGCTAAAGTCGTGTCGAGATTTAGATAATATGGTTGCGGATCGTTTTTACTGCGCTTTCCACCTCTGCCTTTCAAGACTTCCTCCATGCCGATAAGCGGCCATTCGGGGGTGCATTTCAAAACACTTTGAATTTGCCGAGCGCCTCGATATGCAGAAGGTAGTCGCATGACAGACGGCACAATTATTCCCTACCTGTGTATAGAGCTACCTCCCCTTCCCCCCCTCTACCAGTTGCACATAAATTACAACAATATCCGCTCTTCCTTCGGGTAGTGGCTGCAAACGCTGCTCACAATGCCCGGGAACACGCTGCTCCCGCCGACATCGTAGCTTTGACAACTTAAAAAGTACGGAGGCGAGCTCACTCGCAGCACATCGGTTAAAGCGGGTAGGAAACGTCTGGGGCTCTATTTGTCGCGGTTAGTTTACAAACTTCCCGAAGCTCTTCCTCCACCAGTGTATTGTCTCATTTTAGTTTTTAATCCCCCCCCCTCCCTCCTCCCTACATCTCCATTTCCTATGCATAAACTCCCTGGTGGTTCTCCCTTGAAATGGCCTCATGTTTATTTAAACTCAGAGGGTGGTAGTGGAGCTCTTTCCTCTTCCGTGGTGTTTTCTTACAGCCGGCCATTCATCAGCTGGGCTAAGTGTGGCTGCAGCACTCCAGCACAATGAGCGTGACATCAGCTTTACACGCAAACCAGCGGGTGCGTCAGAAAGAAGCACAATTACAGAGGAGGAAGAGGAGGGAAGAGGTGGATAAATGACCAGGAGAAACAAGAGGAAGGAGAAGAAAAGAGCGACCGCGTGATGGAGCTTCTAAGTTTGGTTCTAGCTGGAGTTCTACTTTGTTCCACTTCAGGCTTTTATGCTGCACGAGCGAGAGAAGAGAAGAGCTATTGAATTAGTAACGAGCACACGGAGCAACACACACACACACACACACACACACACACACACACACACACACACACACACACACACACACACACACACACACACACACACACACACACACACACACACACACACACACACACACACACACACACACACACACACACACACACACACACACACAGGAAAATAGTTTAGAGTGGAGTAAAAAAAAAAAGTGTTAAGTGTTTTGCATGTTTGTCATGATTTTCTTTCTCTCTTAAATTAAAGCTCGCCTCAATGTTGCGCCTTTAAAATGTAATTTAATTCACTGGTGAAAATTTCAAAAACTACCCCCCCCCAAATATGGATAAAAGTTAAAGGGCTCTCATCCAAGTTGTGTGGAGAGCACAACAAAGGAAACTCGGGCTCGGGTCCAAATTAGAGAAAATATGAAGATATGAAAAGATCAAAAGCGAAGAGAAGGAATGAGGAAAAAGGAATAGGAATTGGCAAACTCCGTCGTTCAGCTGTGCCGCGCTGAACGAGAGCCAAGTGGCCCTCAACTGACATTTTAAAGAATAAGAGTGAAAGAGAATCAAGAAGAGTCCACACAGAGCATTTGTGTATATATATCTATATATATTTATATATATATCTTCATTTATTTTAATATTTAAACCCACTAAAAGTTGTAAATACAACTTTTGAATGAAAGGCACAGGAAAAAAAATCAGACGATGCTGATATACCAACAAAAGAATTACAGTACAAAAGTGGACAGTTAGTTACGCACGTACAAATCCTTCCGGGTCCGACGGGGAGAACAGAAATATATTTGACACAACAAAAGGAGGGGGGCTGAAAACCAGAAATCCATTAGCCAAACTTCTCTTTATTGCTTTTCCTAAGTCGCAGGGATCTCGTCAGCTTTCGGGTCTCGAAGAAGCCAAAATGAACGGCTGAGCCTTCTAGAGTCGCTCTTATTCCCTCGGTTCCTGGGCGACACGACGCTCCACTGGGCAGCCAGCGCCACCGAGACGGACGAAATACAAAACATACGGCGCCCGATTCGAGTTCAGATCTCACGTAATCCACCCCCAAATGAGGCTGCATTTGTGATTTTGCTTTAATGCGAGTGTAGAAACCAAACCCACCCCCCGAAGCCAAGTCTTTAAATATTAAAAACAGAAATTTCTGGGCTGCTAAATTTTAAAGTCCAGATCAAAAGCCATTATTGGAGCAAAGAAGTAATTTAGGATTTTTTCATTCCCCCTTTTTAACATTTACTTGATGGAGCTTACTGCGCTCTGCACTCGTGGGAGAAGCTAGAGAAAAGGATTCATTTATCAATTACGGACATTTAAACAGAATTTGGCACTGGAGGCCACTACCGCGCTGCTTTATTGTGTTTTCTCGTCCTCTAAAGAATCACTTCTGTTCTGCCCCTTCCATTTAGAGACGCCGTCAAAGAAATGCACGGCGAGGTCGGTCCGACCGGCATTTATCAATCATAGTGGAGGATAACAAAGCGGAGGGGATCGTGTGGCATTCTACGTGCAATCTCAGACCGGTATGCCTCTGGATTACACCCGCTTGAAAAGGATCAATCAGAAGGCCGGCCTGCCAGCTGCTGGAGGACCGTGCACACGTTACGGCTCCTCTGGACATCGCTAGTGGGGAAACGACCGGAGGGACCGCTGCCGCCACCCTGTACTGCTCCTGGTACTTTATATTACATATAGCCTCTTTGGTATAGGCACATCTGCATCAAGGGATCACCACTGTCCAATTATTCCCTTCCTTTTCCCCCATGTGCAGCCGTCTCACTCCAATTGAAAAAAGAAGAAACACACAAAAAAAAAAAAAAAAAAAAAAAAGATGATTGCCACAATCCTGGAAATCAAGTGATTGGTTTGAGTCGCAGGGAATTAGTCTTCCATCGCCATCGAGTGTTTTCTTTTCCTCCTGCGTGTAACCCCCCCCCCCCCCCCCCCCCCCCCTCTACCTGCTGGAGCTCGGCCTTCCCTGCCGGCCGACAGTCGGAGGTTCACAAGGCAGCCATGCTACAGAGGAGGGAGAACAAAAGCCAATGGCACCGCAAAAATGTAAACGCACCAATGTACTTAAATTCAGCCCTGAATGAAATAATAAAACAACAACAAATCCTGGGGGCAAACTGAAACAGGTGTTACGATTTAATGTTACAAAACACAACAGTTCTGATGGATTGAGGAGGGGGGGGTGGGGGCTGTGCCGCTCGGGGTACTCTGGTAAACGCCTCCTGCAGTGGGACTCGGCGTCCCCGCAGGCCAGAGGCCTTCCTCGCCCTCGAGCATGGCGGCCCACCTGCGGGGGGGGGGGGGGGGGGGATCCCAATGCAGCCGGGTCCTAACCGGGATCTCTCGGCGGCCCGCCCCTCTCTCACGGGAGCAGAGACGGGATCAAAGCTCCAGTTTGAACAAATCTTGCTTTGAAGTTTTGATTCTTACACTTCCTGATGCAAGAGCTCGACTGCCTCCTGCTCCGGTGGGCAGAGAGGAGCGGATGACATCATGTACAAGAACCAGAGTCTCGAGAGTTCGGAGCTAAAGAGTCCAGGGTCCAGTCTCTCAGTGCGTCTGGCGAACGCCGACTCCGTTCATTACCTGGCCGTGGCGGAGGAGGAGGCGGCAGCGAGCTGCGTGAGGTATTCACGCAGCTCCTTGGCCGCCTGGAAGCGGCCGTAGTGCTTTTTGGGTCTGGTGCACTCGTCCAACAGGGTCAAGAGTTGCCCGTCTTTGGCTATGTGGGCAGGGGGGTCGTGGAGGAGGCCTCCCGTGGTGCCTCGCCACGTGGCGTACCGCGACAGCAGGTTCTGGCACACGGCGTAGTAGTTGTGGTCCACCGTGACCCGGGAGCACAGCGAGTCCTTGGAGAACGACAGGCAGGCCTCCCGGTCGCACTCCTCGAAGCGGCTCTCGTACCACACGTCGTAGTTCTCCGGCTTGTCTGCGGGGAGACGGAGAGGCAGCTCAACGACACGCGGCAACGAAAACGGTTAGAAAACAAATCAATAATGTTAACGTCGTCCGAAGGTGCACAACATTTCAAATGTGGAGAAGAAAGAAAGCATCGAGTGGGTCATAAGCTTTCTTTCTTATCTTACAGCCTTCATCAGGTGTAATAAAGGTGTAATAAAGTGTGATGAAAATCTAATTGCCTAAATGTATATTGTGAATAAACATTATATATATATATATATATATATATATATTTATATATATATATATATATATATATATATATACACACATATACACACATATACACATATATATATACACACACACATATACACACACACACACACACACACATATATATTTGTTTGCATAGAGCTTTGACTTTCTAACCAGCCTTCTGTTTACATATCATCTGGCATCTCAGATTGAACCGTTCTTAAATTGTGAAACAGCTCTACATGGGAACTTTGAAGGCAACTCATTTGAAGTGATTACCACCAACGGTTTGACTCCATAAGAAAATATTGCGAAAATGATTCGCCAAGAAGTCAACCTGACCAGAATCCGACGGGGCCGAGATGCGGCATTTGACAACCCCGGGGCGTAAACATGAAATTATTTCTCAAAGCACACGGCCAAACCACTCCACTATCTAAAGTTTCATTTGACAGAAATGAAACACTTTCCAGATTTATTGGGCAAATAAAACCCTTTCTCCAGCTCATTTCACATCGCCTTTTCTCCTTGGAGACTTGTGGTGGCGACGGAGGGAGCCGAGCAAATAACCTGGAATGATGAGAGCTATTGGTTTGTGCATTAAAAAGCAGATCAATAACATTGTTGGGGAGGCAGTGGCCCCAAAGGACGCAAACACATAATCAGTGTTTTAGCGTCGTAATGCACTTCTCCTCCGGCTCATCAGAACAACTCAATCAAACATCTAGCGCCGGCCTGTTAGCCAGGGGCCCCTGTGGCCCCGCGAAGACGAGGGGCACATCAACCTCAATCAGGGAGGGTGATGAGATGGATTGCCACACACACACACACACACAGAAGATGTGTGCGCATAAGCAGCTGAAGTGAGCTGAAAGCAATTAAAGTTTCCGCGCCAGCCTTGAATCAGCCCTGATTGACGGGTGGCGTCGGGAGAGCGTCCCGTATGCGTCCCCTCGCAGCGACGGACACGCGGGAAGAACGGCTGAAGAGAACGAGCGGCGAGGAGAATGCTCAAGGACAACGATGAGCGCAGCAAGAAAAAAAATAAATGACTTGACTCGGCGAAAGGCTAAAAGAAGCCGCCGACCTTTTCATTTGCACCCCGATCCCTCCTCTGCTCTCCTCTTACGGCGCTCGAGCATTTCCAAAGCAAACGACTTTATTTCCAATTCAAATCAGCGGGCGGAGGAGGAGGAGGAGGAGGAGGCCGGCCGCCGAGCCTCTCCCGCCTCCCGTCCGTCCTCAGGAGCTCCGCCTTCCCGAGGCGACAGGCGGGACGTCGGGCCCGAGCCGCTTGTTAGTGAGGCCTTACTGGCTTAGGGGCTGCAGGCGGTTTGAACAACGCACGCCTGTGTTAGAGTGCATTATTCAATACCAGAGAAAAACAATGTGTGTGTGTGTGTGTGTGTGTGTGTGTGTGTGTGTTTTTCAAATGCGGGTGGCATTTGTGTTAGTGTGAGCCAGGGAGAGAATAGAGAGCGAGTGAAGTGGGTGTTGCATTATAGAGCGCGTGTGAAACCATCCTCACACACACTATGAACTCAATGATGGGGAATGGTTCCTTTCGCACCACCGGACTGTGCGCACGCACACACACACACACACACACACACACACACACACACACACACACACGAGCAATTTACACACGGCACGCACTTCATCTCGCCGTGATACGTCGCATCAATATGGATTCCCCTTAACGAGAAGAGGGGGGGGCGGCGCACAACTTTCTGCGCGTTTGACTCGGGAATCAATTAACTCCACACACACACACCCCCCCCCCCCTCCCGTTTGGACGGATGAGATGCGCAACACACCCTTTCGCTTGCTTGCAATCTCGGGCTCTAATTGGACAGATCACATTTGCGGTTTGTGGAAGTTACCGCGGACATTTCCGGCTGCTGTCCGACACGGGGCGCTAACCTCGTAATGCTCGTTACCGCCGTCAACCCTCTTCTTCATGCTGTGGCCCGGCACTTTGCGCACACACACACACACACACACACACACACACACACACACAAATAAACACTCTGGAGGCTTACACTCTGAATGGCCGTAAGCAGCTCGGGTCGTCAAGCTCTAAATCTGTTGGCCAGACAAAGAGAGTCTCAACCTGGATTGTGCTCCGGGACGGAGGGCCACTGGGACCGGGGGGGAAATTGCAGCTATTGGCAATACGGTGAATATACACGCCCACACACACACACACCACAGTAATTGCAAAGGAAAATCAAACTGGGGGGAAGAATACAGGACGCAGATCCCATGTTACACATCTATATGCATTTGTTTCGGTGTCAACGCTTGTAATTTACCAAAGCGGCACTTAATCCCAGTATAGATTCCTCACAATACTTCCCCTACAAAGTGGAGAGAAAAATATATAAAACACCACACGCGCGTGGACGCTCAACACCTTGCGACAAAACCGTTTATCAATTTAATAGGATTTCTGCAGGAAGGGATAATTTAAGAGCCTGACTGGGAGATCGTCCCTTTGGAGTAGCCCCAGGAAGCAGGACTGGGGGGGGGGGTAGAAACTGAGCCCCTCAGCCCCACTGAGTGTGTGATGTATAGCGCGTTCTGTTCTTGTTATGAAGTTTATTCTGGAGGGGTAAAAAAAAGAAAAGAAGAAGAATCTAGGGCAGCGGAGATAGGTTGTTATCCCAGCGATCTTTGCTTTGATGGGGACGAGCGTGCCGGAGGAACAAGGGCTGCTAAAGAAGGGTTTTCTAAGAAGAGAGGAAGCTTGGAGCCTTTGCAAAGTCGCCCTCAGCCGACTGTCCCTCGAGACCCTTTTCCTCCAACCTTTGTCGGCGCTTCACGAGCTCCATTTGGTCGTGTTGACACAGGGCAGCGCCTTCTTCAGGCTGCGAGTCGTGTTTGAATCACGCGTTTGGCTTCTGAGGTGCTCTGTGATGAAGGCTTGAAGAGGAGGAACCCCCACTGCACCAGTAGACATGTCACCAACACAATACAGGGATAATTACCACCTCAGGTTTTAGAGCGGCGCCGACCTTTACATGTAAACAGACACCGATTAGGGCAATCTAAATGTGTCACGTAGTCTCAAGTGTGAATATCAAGACTGATAAATTAGGTGCTTTTATCTTATGGAGCTCTAATGGTAGGAAAAGGTTACAAACGGTATGGAATTAGCTTCCATGAGCATCCACACTCGCGTACAGAGACAGGGTTCTTACACATGTTGACCAATGGATTTCCAGGACTTTAAACCAAATTCCCATGACCAAACTGAAATTTCGGTATAAAAACGAACAATTTAGAAAATGTGGCGTATTGAGAGCGTACGCCGGCTTACCTTCTGAAAAGAACATTGATTATTTCAAACTTGGCGTAAATGAACACGTGATTTTAACAAATTTCCATGACTTTTTTAAAACTTTTATGATTTTAGTTTTTTCCATGACTTCTCCAGGCCTGGAAATGACCATTTAAAAAAAAAAAAATTCCATGACTTTTCCAGGTTTTCCATGACCGTCCGAACCCTGCAGGGAGCTCACGTGTCGGGGTGATGGCACTTACTCTGCTTGATCAGCCTTTTGTCCGCCACCAGAACGTTCTCGGCGTCGACGACGATGACCTTCCCGTCGCGCGGGCCGACCGCGAAGTTATCGAAGCTGACGTCGAGCAGGTAGAGGGCGAACTCAAAGTCGTTGTTGGTGAGCTGCTCGGCGATGTCCATGAGCTGGCGGGCCAGGTCCACCCTCTTCTCCCAGGGCGCGTTGTAGAAGCTCCACAGCTCCTCGCCCACGTAGTTGACAGCTACCATGCGCCCGCAGGCTCCCAGGTACTTGGCGAACGGCCACCCTTCATCCGACGGAAAGCTCTGGGAGGGGGAGAAGAAGAAAAAAAAAAAAGACACAAAGACGTCAGGCTGCGTAATGTACAGTTGGCTGAAAGAGAAACAGTAATACCCCGTTGGCTTTTTAAAAGCAAAGGCTAAATCAGAATTTGCGAGAACCTTCCCGCTGTCAAAACATATTTGTTCAACTGGCACAGAAACCAGTCTCTGAATAAAGAGACAAAAGAAGAAGAAAAATCCCCGACATCAAAACACAACGTTACCATGTGCTGCCGAGGGTCATTTCTGAGCCACGTTTTTTAAGCACAATAGTTGAACATCTGCCAAAGGATCACGTGAAGCGAAGCCCGCACTGGGTATAACAGATTACATCTAATAAAAGAACGGCGCCCTACAGCTGCGAGCTGACGGAGGCTGCGGCGCGCACAGAGAACCGTTGGGAGGCGATGTGCGGTAGCAGCCGTTAGCGTGAACGCCAGACGTGTTGCGATGCAACAGAGGGCCGGCGTGAACCGCTGCAGGACGCCGGCCTCCCGCTCGTTAATGCAGTTTGGGTAATATCCCGACGAGGAATCAAAACGCACGGCGAGGTTACGACTGATTAATAATAAAGGCAACGCTGCTAGAAGGAAGTTGCATCACTGCTGCACCAAACCTTAATACCTCTCAGATGGACTCGCCTTTGTCTAGGTCACACACACACACACACACACACACACACACACACACACACACACACACACACACACACACCATCATCTGCAATCACTCGGAGTCGAGCGGTAACATCTGCACATATAACGGCAACTTAGCCGAGTCGGTGTGAAGCAGCTGCGTTTGGGAAGCGTGCTCGGCTGCTAAGGGACCAGATTCTCTGTTTACTGCTTCCATCCCTCTTTATAAGCTCAGGCGTCTCACACTTTCCATACATCACTTTCTTTTTCTCCGGGTCCATTTTATTGCCCGGGGGTGGTGGTGAGGGGGAGGGAGAGTGAGAGATGAAATCCGCCTTCTTTTTTTTGCAGCCCACACTGCTTTCGCTGCAAGTGAGACACTCCCATCTTTTACTATAAATCCCTTCTGCCATAGGCCTCAATCTTTCCCAATAACCCGCCTCCCCCCCCCGCCATATGTTAGCTTAATGATAGCCCACCACTCCTATGTAACAAATCTCTCCGAGGCTGCCGTTTCTGGCAGGCTGCCGCCGCACAGACTCGCGTCTCGGACAAATGCTCACATTTCACAGGCGCCCCGGTAACCCTCCCTCTCTGAAACCCGATGGCATCGGCGACACGGCAGGCGGCGCCCCATAGCGCTGGAGGTGAGCCAGAGGTGTGAACTACTACGACTGCGTCTCACTTTACACCTGTGGTAACGCAATACTTCACCCGCTTTCAAGCTATGGAGGAGGCGATTAAAACACACATATATACATACACTCATATATATATATATACACATACATACACACACTCATATACATATATATATATATACATATGTATATGTATACATATATATATATATATATATATATATATATATATACACACATGTATATGTATACATACATATATATATATATATATATATATATATACACACACATATATACATATGTATATATATATTTATATTAATATATATTTTTATATTAATTATATTCATTAATATATATTGTATATATTTTTATATTCATTAATATATATTGTATATATTTTGATATTAATTAATATATATTATTTTTTTTTATTATATATAATGGATATATATATATATATATATATATATATATATATATATATTAATATGCAGATGTCTAAACTCCCTTTACATTTTTATGAAATACAGATTACAGCTGGACCTGAGCCACATACATGGCCCATGTGGCCCAGTGACAAGGAGGCTGTGGCTCATTGAGCGAGTTGAAGGTTCACTTGTGCCGCGTCGGGGCGTTTGGTCCCCGACGCGGCTCTTCTTCACCTTATTTATTACACGCCTCGACCAGGCTGTAATTTGCCAAGCGCATCGAAGGCCGAGGCTACGGATCCCTCGCTGTCGGACAAGGTGCGACGAGCATTGAAGGCTGAGGCCGGCCCTTGACTGGGCTCGCATAGCAATACATTTGAATTCATCTTAAAGAGGTAAGCATTCAAGCTCTTTATGCAACTGCGAGCCTGTTTACACAGAGGGGAAGACCTTTACAGTGGGCGCTGTAAATCTATAGGATCAGCGCATCTCCCGTTTCCATCACTTTGAAGAAAGCTCCGCCACCAAGAGGTGAGGACAACGCCGCCTCGGTCGAGCCCCGCTCCCCCAGCGGTGAGCCAATCAATTGTGGGCCAGACAAGAAGTCTGTCGAGGAAGCGCTACTGGCTCCCAGCAGCCGGTCCGTCTGCGCCCGTCATTCTAAGACTTGGCAATGACGCATCCCAAATCCCCCCCACCCCAAAGAAACTCACTTAATAGCATCTCTAATGATCTGATGGAGCAAACCCGACAGGAAGGGGAATCTGAGGAAGAAGACACGTCTCTCAACAAAAAAATATATTTTTTTTTTATCCAAACCGATAGGACGGATACGAAGAAACAAAAGTATAATAGCCACTGCAGAGTACCGGCTGGAGAGGAAACGATCCAGCCTACTCGCATGCTGGAAGCCAATGGGCATTCCTACACGAGAGATTTTAGGATTACAGAACTAACAGGCTAAATATCCAAAATGGCTTTCTAATTTCTGAAGTTGGTATATACAAGATCAGTTGGGAGCACATCCCCAGTAGTCCCGCTTCCCTTTGACCCAGATTCAAACCTCAGATCGCTTTATGCGGCCGCAAATCCGAGCGGCTCTGGGTCTTGTTGACAAAACTTAGCCGGTCCGATGTTACGGCTAAACCTGCTTTGTAAAACACCACCCTGCCCCTCACCCCTGCAGCGCGGATGGATAAATGTGGGTAAGGGGGGGGGGGGGGGGGGGGGGTTGCGGTGGGTATAGACACAGAGTGAAGAAGAGCAGGAGGAGGGAGAGGAAGAGAATACGACAGAGACGGCAAACAGAAGAGACAAACAGAGCGTCTTTCACTGCTGCGCTCCGGTGGACAGGAGGAACAAACCGGCGGAGACCTGCCGGCTAAACGCGGCTCTCCCTCTTTGTTGTCAGGCTGCAGCCTGAATGGGAGCAGAAGTAGAGCATCGGCTGATGGGGGAGGAGGAAAAAACATGAATGCCCAAGGCTACTTTCGGCTACTGTCGACGGCTGTTGTGAGGACGCCTTCATGTCCGTCCGGCCCTCGTCCGCCGGTCTTAACGCAGACGTCGCTCACCGCGCTCCGTCGATAACCGGGGCGCCGGTGTTTCGTTATTTTTTGCTGCCTTGTCAGAATTTGCTACCCGCTGCATCAACCGATAGGTGTGTATCGCTTCATGCTACCCTATCTGATAGGATGTTAGTGTACTATCACAATATGCTTTTCTTTCAAAGTCACTGTTAAAGTGTTTATCTTCAACACTAAATACCCTAATAATAAACCAGTGCTTTATTATGATAATGTGAACAAACTCATGTTTACAATAATTTGTTGACAAAAGAAATAGCAACTGCTGATCACTCATTAATCTACATGTCATTACTACATATTATTACTACCTGTACAATATACATGCTGAATGTACTTTTAACTAGGGAAATAGTCGGGATTATGAGGATGTCACTCCCACTCGGAAAATCGACTCGCCGCATGCGCAATACCACAAGGCATCAGTTCTCGACAAGTAGCATGAAATGACAGAACACCGGCAGCTCACACCTATTTCCATGAGCTTCCAAAGTTTCACACGCAATAAGTCTAAAAAGGGTAAACGTACCGGACTGTGTCGGCTGGCGCGCGGAAGTGGGCACCCGAGCGTCGGCTTCTAACTCCTATTGCAAAAGTTTGATAAAACACTCTGCGCGTGCTACCACTCATTCTCCCGTGGCGCTCTTTAAACGGTTGCTCTGCAGAAGTCATTAATGCCTGCAATGAGGCGTTGAGGAGGGGGAGGGGGGGGGGGATGAATTGGAAAGCCCAGCCTAACGCTACACCTACTGCACTCTCCGAGCAGTATTTGGGGAGGTACCGTGTGTGCGTGTGCGCTTGTATGTGCGAGGACTGCACTGGTAGTGAATTTTACCAGTCGCCTCTGATGATATTGGGCTATTTAAAAAGCGCTGAGGGTGCAGGACTGCCAATGTCACATCTCAGCGGCTTTTACGGCTTTAAAAAAAAAAAAAAAAAAAAGTCTTATCACTTCTTGTTCCTGTCATTGGATAAAAACCCTTTTATCTCCTGCTTAGTCAAACCTTTAACTCTAAAACCTGGAACCAAATTCTCCCTTCCTTTTTTTTTTTTTTGGAGTCGAATTTCTCAGTGTTACAGAAATAATGAGGCCGACCCCAGAGACGATGAACGCTGGGGTGGAAAACGGACCCAAAACGGAGTCATTACAGTCGACCTCCCAGTGACTTCTGAGCCTTCGTCTGACTAATCTAATCTTAAAGGTTGTACTGGTGCACTTGAGGAGGAGGAGGAGGAGGAGGAGGAGGAGGGGGGGCTGTCTGTCAGTTCCTGTATTACAACAGACACACTGGCATCCTCTGGGGGGGGGGGGAGGGCGTGGGGGAGAAATTGGAGTGGGCTGAAATGAAACAGGGCCACAGACAAATGGGCAGACTCTGGAGGAGAGGATGAAACGAATAGAGCGAGAGCCACAGGAACACACACCTGCGTCCTGACATCTGCTGACAAAGGCATGCCCTTCTACCGGCCACTGGGGGGAGGGCGTGTGCGTGAGGGAGAGTGTGAGGGAGAGTGTGTGCGTGTGTGTGTGTGTGAGAGTTCCAAAGAGGCTCTTTGTGCATGTATGTGTCCGTCTATGTGAAACTGCATTGAGACATGAGAACATGCAACGTGACCAGGGCTGATAACGACCTCTATAAACAGGAACGGCTCCCAAGATATTGCCTCGGCCGGTCTGCGAAGAACACAAGTCCATCGAACACACACACACACACACACACACACACACACACACACACCATGGACACAGAGCGGCGTTCAGAAATGAAAGATAAAATCATCTTGCAACCACAACCACTTAATGCAAAGAGGAAATGAGTAGTTTGCCACGAGGCGTTCCGTGTGTGCAGCTCGTTAAAGCCCCGAGCAGGGTGTGGTTTACATTTTCAAAAAGCTCTTCGGCGGGGGAAATTGAACCGCTTCGTCGTAAACGAGTTGGGACGGGACTCTGGGGATCACACGCTAAAGATGTGGAAGCATGGCGGACGGACGCCTTAAGCGAGACGCAACGGCAGCAAATAAAAAACGCCCACACTTTGAACCCCGATGCCGCTAAATCATCATTCATCCCGTTTATCTAAAGGGGCTCGGTGTTAAGAAGGGGTCGCCTCTGCTATGCGAGCCAAACGCCGCCACGCCGACGGACTTGAAGCATTGCTTTTCTGTGCAGCGCTCCTGTTCAGTGTGTCTGGAGGCTGTGGGGCGAACCCCGTCTGGCATCTCGCCGGCCGTTTAACTTAAAAATCCAGTTGGTTAGTTTGCAGCGAGAGCTCGCTCCCCACAGGGGAGCCGGTGCCAACTCCTCATCCTGGCACACGAGGCATTATCTCCTTCTCCTCCTCCTCCTCCTCTGCTCACGTCTCCTGATGCTGCCGCTCAACCTGCTTCTCCCTCTCTCGCTTTGTTCAAACCCCCAAAACCTGCAATACGGGGCAGAGATCCGTCCGCTCCCAGATATAGACGCAAGCAAATGCCTCCCCAGAGGGGAGCATGTGTGTATGCCTGTGGAGGAGAGAGTAGAGTGCGTATCTGAATTTAGAATAGGCCCCGCCCCTTTATTTACCAGACATGCGGTTCTAAGAGTGCAAAGTCACAGTCTGAAGAGCTGCCAACCGTCTTTGGGAAACAGGAAAATCGTTAAGGGAAGAGGACTGAAACAAGAAAGGACTGCTGGCTGTGTGTGTGTGTGTGTGTGTGTGTGTGTGTGTGTGTGTGTGTGTGTGTGTGTGTGTGTGTGTGTGTGTGTGTGTGTGTGTGTGTGTGTGTGTGTGTGTGTGTGTGTGTGTGTGTGTGTGTGTGTGTGTGTGTGTGTGTGTGTGTGTGTGTGTGTGTGTGTCAGTGTGCGAGCATGCATGCGTGAACACTGAGCTCAGATGAGAAATCCAAACCAAGGGGTCAGGTGGCCGGGGCCAGTAGGAGCGTGTACAGAGGGCTCGTGAAGGAACACGCACAGCGGCCGCTGAGCTCTGCTGATCAGTGGTAGGAATGGGTTCGCTTAGTCCTCCAGTTCTGCAAGACTTCGCTTGGTTTAGAGGGAGAGAATGGGAGTAGGAAGAGGAGCGAGAGCACGCGGCTGCTCGCCGAAGAACCCCTAGCCGACCCGAACCCGAGCCCCTCCGCACAGGGCCGCCTCGTAAATCCCCGCCGCTGGGAAGAGGAGGAATGCATTAAGTCATAGCCGTGGTGTTGACTCAGTCTAGGTGGTATGGCCGCCCAGGCGGCTGAGGAGGGACCCGAGTGAAGCTTGGCCTCAGACCTGAGGGCTGTGGCTTGAGGGCTACATCAAGGGTTGTGTATTTCAGATCAGGCGCCAATTACCTCGGGGGCAGCCGGGGGAGGGGGGGGGGGGGGGGTGCTGCCGGCACTGACCCGGCACGGTGCCCTTTCTGCAGAACGGGGCAAATGAGAGAAGTCGCCCTACAAAGACTAAAGTAAAGCTCTAAATGCTAGAAAAGACTTCAATTACTATAATAGGAAGCGACAGCCTCCAGCGTGTTCCAAAATAGCTACGCTGCCAGTTTAAATAAAGTTTTTTTTTTTTTTTCCCTCACAATGCGAGGGTGAACAGGCTCGAGACTTCAGTACACCCCACGCCTCTTATATTACCTCCGACAGGAGCAAGGTGCTTTAATGCAGCGGTGGGTTTTATTACTGCAGACAAGCTGCTGAGCTAAAAAGCATAATCTTCCTTTACATTAAGCCCGAGGCCCTCCGGGGGACGCGGCGCCGTAAAGAACCACTTGTTCCCGACCCATATTGGCCATCTCAAGGGGCCCGGGGAGAGCTGTGAATGTGGTCTGACGCTTCAAAGTTACAGAACTGCATCTTCAGGATCTGGGAAAAGGGGGTAGGTCGGTGAGCATGCTGCAACACCAGGAAGCTTTGGATCGGGGGGGGGGGGGGTCTAAAAGAGGAGCTGGTGGGGGTGTGTGTGTGTGTGTGTGTGTGTGTGTGTGTGTGTGTGTGTGTGTGTGTGTGTGGGAGGGGAGGGGAGGGGTTTAGCCACAGGCATTTAACTAACCAAACACAGCTGTCATGCATGTGGGAGTATGTGTGTTGTGTAAAAATATATATATGTGTGTGTGTGTGTGTGTGTGTGTGTGTGTGTGTGTGTGTGTGTGTGTGTGTGTGTGTGTGTGTGTGTTTTGGGAGAAAGAGAGAAAGGATTATGGTAATACAAGAAGCCTGGCTCATTCAAATGGAGGAAAACACCACAAGGCTCGGGTTTGTGCCCCCCCCCTCTCCTCCTCCTCCTCCTCCTCCTCCTCCTCCTCCTCCTCCTCCTCTTCTTCTTTCCACCGGGGCCTCCGTCCAACGAGGGCAGCCAAGAGAGGGGAGTCGGGCCCAGATAACTCCCCGTCTTATCCTAACAGGATTCAGTCGGTACACAAAGGCCTATACGAATAATGAAAGGGGGTCTGGGAGCACTTGAAGCGGGGTTAAGCGGCGTACACAACCTCCTCTCTTATGTGCCAAGAGCATCGCAATCCCCCAGACCCAGAAACAAAAGGTTCTAATCACAGACTAGCAACTTAAACACTATTTACCGGTAGACCTCAGCCGCTGAGCCGGCCTCGGAGACAGAAGCCTCTCACTTAAGCCGGGATAGAAGGCCCTGTCTGTGATCGACGGCAAAGACATGAATCAAACTAAAAACAAAACGGGCTTTGAGCCTCTTTGTAAAAGAGGCATGGCCCAGAAAGCCAGACCAGACGAATGCAGAGTTGTTCCTGCACAGACGACATGACGGCTGACAGTCTGTGCAGGTGGGCCATAATGAAAAAAAAATTAAATACACTATTTTAGACATTTTGTGATCCACCTTACAAATGTTTCATTTCACAATTGTAATTTCCCATATTTCACCAATATGGACCACATTGTGTTGTGTGTTGACTACGGGTCAGTGATTGGCAGCCGGTCCGTCTTTCAATCACTGCGTTGGAGGTTCAATCCCCGCCCTAGTCGACGTGTCCTTGAGCAAGACACTTAACCCTGGTTGCTCCCTGTAGCTGCGTCTACGGTGTATGAATGTAACAGGATTGTAAGTTTGGATAAAAGCGTCAGCTAACTTGTAATGTTATTTAGTTTTACGCATTCCAATACATCCAAAACACCACATGCATGGAGACATGGCCTCGAATGACAGAATAAAACAAATATTTGTGAATTTATTTTATTGCAAGGCATTTTTTATCCGCCATATTTTAAAAACAAGCAACAAAAAAAGACGGTCACGGGAGAGCTTCTGACGAGCACGTCTTTGTCAGGTGAGGGCGCGTGTTGAACGAGGTGGTGGTGGATTTGTGGGGGGCGGGGTGAGGTGGTAACAAAAAGAGGAAGAGCGCCATCTGGGAGAGCACAGATTTTGAGTCAGAGTTAACACCGCAGGCCCCGTCGCATCCTATTCTCAGCTTCGCTGAGCAAGACGGGGCTGAGGACCAAAAGGAGTGAGAGCACCGTCACGTGCTCCGGGCCAACCCAGCGAGCATGATGATTTGGAAAGGAGGACAAGGCGGAATCAAACTAATTTAAAGCCGCGCCAGATACTTCAAACATAACCGTCACCTGATGAAGCAGTGAGGCACATGGCCGACAGGAGCCAAGCCGGGGACGGCAGATATGCTTCTAGGCGGGGAAACCGAGAAGAATGAATTGCTAAATTGTCACGCAAACCAAGTTACTGTCCAATGAGGGCTGCAAATTAAACAGTGTCATGCGTTATCGGGCTGGCAAAGAGACAACCCCTCGATACAAACGGATGCACGACAGCCACAGAAAAACTCTTCCACAAAAAGATAAAGATCAGGGTCCTTACACATTTTGACCGATGGATTTCCAGGACATGTTCATGACTTTTAAGTAACCAAATGTCCATGATCAAACTGAAATCGCGGTACAAACATGAACAATTCAGAACATTGTGCGTATTGAGAGCGTACGCCAGCTTATATTTTGAGCGTCTTTCTTTAAAAAACATTAATTATTTCAAACTTGTGTATAACATGTGATAACATATTTCCATGACTTATGATTTACGTTTTTTTCATGACTTTTCCAGGCCTGAAAATTACCATTTTAAAATTCCATGACTTTTCCAGGTTTTCCATGACCGTACGAACCCTGAAAGATGCACAAGGTGCCCCTCGTTGGACAAGAATGTTGTTGTTTGTTTTACGTTGTTTTGTCTTCCAAACATATTGTTGCCCCCAAAGCCAAATCCTCTTCCACGTAACCCGGTGGGTCTGGTGTAGGAGTGTGAGAGTGATTGCATGAGTGTATAATGCAGATCGCACAGAAACCGCAGCGTCTGACCCCAAAACACAGCAGATTGTTTCCCACTGACAAAGAAGGTCTGGCTTCTCATGGTGAAACGGGGCCGATTTACTGCCCGTGGCTTCAAGACTGGAAACAGAAGTAAGTGCAGCTCACAGAGCTGACGGCAGAAACATTATTGACATTATCCAACTGTATAAAGCCAGAAGAGCGAGAGAGAGATGGAAAAATCAATCCAAAACTTAACTGATGACAGTTGGAAATCATTTACACTAAATATAGCAAACTTATCCGAGCCATACCGACCTATCCAGCTTACTGCAGCTGTGTTTGATGTCACTGACCGCGTTTACATGCATTCGAATAACTGGCTTAGTCGGACTGAAATCCAATTATCAGTTTCATGTAAACACCTTTGTTCGACTATGTGCGGTCCGACTACGATCCGATTAACACCCCTGGATAACTCGATCCGATCCGGTTGATAATTCGACTATCGCGGCATGTAACGGTGACTTGGATTAGGAACCGGACTTTCCGTCTTTGCGCATGCGCACGCAAGCGGAAATGGCTGCATCACCACGAGTTGTAATGAAAACAGCTCCACCTATCGTATCGGAGGTGACATGCTTTCGGCCAATGATTAGAATTACTCACTGACTGACTCACTATATTGGAATAATAGCAGATCCCCCAAAAGATAGCATAGTCCGACTAAAGCAAGATTCAAATTATACCGTCATGTAAACACACCGAGAAGCCGAATGAAACATCGCCTGACGTGACAAACTGAGATCAGGTTGCATTAAATTACCGGTCCCAAAAACCACATTCCTCTACCTTTTGTTGAAACCAGTCCCCCACACAGTTGCTCTCATCTCCTGGGCTAAAAAGGAGAACATGATGTTGTAGCAGAGCATGTCTCTTATTTAATCTCTATAGACACTATTAATTCTTTATGGTCTACTGCTGCCCAACCTTGTGTATAGAAAGGTCCCTGGGAAAAATCTTCTCCTCACCTTTTGAGTTCAGTGATGCTGAAGAACAGTCAGGCGCTGTGATTCTCTGGGATCGTCTGCCACATTTCTGTGTTTATTACCCATCCATATAATCCGTGCCCAGTCGGTTACCTCTGGCCTAGTTCTTACACTCGACCTACGGTTCTTTCTTTCCGATGTACCCGCGGGTCACAAGTTCAGCATGGGATCAACAATACATGAGTGCCTGTAAACATTGCGAAGAAAGCCGTGGAAAAAAGCACGCGCATCATGTGTTGGCGTGCGGTGTCTGCCGCTGTATGCGAGATGCGGATGGGAGGGAGGGAGGGGGGGGGGGGGTTGGGATTCATTCATCCAGCCTTTGGACTCGGGCATAATACAGTTAGAGACACTGATGGGTTTATGTGGCCGTGGTTTGTGGAGCGCACACAAACAGACGGCGAAAATATCGGAGAATGACAGAGTAAAAGGCAAAAATGAGAAAGAATCGCGTACAAAGGGCGAGGGCAAGTGACCCGAAGGCTAATCAGATTTTATAGATCAACCGGAAAAAAAGGCCAAACTCGTCTTTTGTCCTGAGAAAGGCCCGGAGGTGTCCGGCTCCATTGTCGGGGGGGGTGGCCTGCATTAGTAATTGAATGTCTACACGAGCCTTGACCATCGGTGTTCGGACACGGGCAATGCCGGATTGAAATTGATTAGCCGATTGTAAATCAGTGAGCAAAAGGAATATGGACATGTATGATATACAGTATGGCTGCTCTGACATGCAGGATGAAAGTTCAGACGTCGTAATTTTACTGTGTCAAAGCAAGACAATTACATTAATTATCAGGCGGCCTTTTTAAAACATTTCTAAATGTTACGGCGTCTTATTTTTTGTATTATTAGTTAAAAATGCGTTGCGCAATCCATCAAGTAAAAAATAAACCGTTTAAGGCAAAACAAATATTTTAACTAAATCATGGTTAAAAGCTTTTATTTTGAAAGATTAGCAAAGGACTTAGAAGTATAGGTATTAATATCAGTCACGTGCCGTCTCCAACAAATGAAGCGAGTCCAGTGGACACAGACGTATATTAAAATAAAAAACTAATCGGACCATTTAAAAGATGCATTATTGAATAATTCAAAACTTCCCTACTGCAGTGTCGCCGCCAGCGAAAAGCTCATCGTTTGGAAGGCCACGCTTAAACCCTTCTCTATTCTAAGCAGAGGGATACGCATGCTCCAGATAGCTGACGCATAGTCTGGATGCAGCCTATAGTTTAGGGAGGGGTGTAATGGAAGAGGAGAATTCCCACCCTGTAATTTACTGGGGGCTTTGTGGGCCAACACCCTGGCTTGTTTACTGATGCTCTTATCCTCTTTGTAGCGGAGGAAATCCAGGAGGCGTGCCTCATCAACAACTCTGAAAACACCTGGGGCCACAGATCAGCTGACGGATACCTCTTTGAAGGAAATATTGCATCTTAAAAAGACAGTAATAGTCAAACATCAGTCAACACGACGTAATAAATAGCCTTAAAAGGGCATAAAATTGTAACACACGCACACACAACAGTGAAACAAAGTTTAAAACAGACCTGCAGTACGAGTGGCTCCGGGTTGAACGCCAAAGTCATGAGCAGCTGCATTCTCTCGGTGTCCTTCAGGTTCTTGAGCAGGAAGCTCCCCGAGTCTTTGGTCTCGGCATACCTGCGGACCACGCGGTCCAGCAGCCTCTGAGAGGGGCAGTGCACCAGGTCTGACCAGCCCTCCACCACCTCCGGAGTGAGCAGACGGACGTCGCCGTTGATCCGGGCGAACTCCGTCTTGTACATGGCCTGGATGAGGTCACATCGCGGCCTCCCCGTGGCCCTCTTGCAGATTTTCTGGTCGATCTCAGCCAGCTCCTGGTTGGAGCCGAGCCGCTTGAGCACCACGCGGCGGGTGCCCTCCCTCGGCTCGCCGTACTGCGCGAAGTAAACGTTCTTGACGTTGAAAACGTCTAGGAATCGCAGGCGACCCCAGGTCTCGAAGGAAACCTGGCCGTTCATGAACTTGCGGCACCAGCTGGTACCGAAGCAGGCGGGACACTTGTTGAGGTTGATGAAGCGCCGGTCGGTGAGCTCGTTCTTCTGGAAGGAGGCGAACAGGTTGTGGGTGTTCATCAGCAAGATGACAAACAACCCCACGACCAATAGGAGCTTCAGGCAGCGGTACAGGCGGCCGAGTTTGAGAGGCAGGAAGCGCAGCATGATGGTGTGGGGGGGTCCTTGAGGGATGGGGGAGGGGGAGAGGTATTGAGACGATCGTCAGGGAGCACGCCTCAATGCCTCCCCGTCATGGTGACCCGGGGGGAGCTTCTAAAGCTGCAGGTCGGGGCAAGGTTGGCACAGCTGCCCCGTGCCAGTCTCCGGTAGCGGCCAGTGAGTCATGTTCCCCCTTCTTGGCGTTTGTGTGCAAACTCGAGCCAGCAGGCCTGAAATCAAGCAAAGAGGGAGTCTCATTACAGCAGGGAAAATGAAACGGCTACAATTCACAAAAACACGGACATCAAATAATACGATCCTCGGTCGCGGTAACCCTGATAAAACTAACAAAAAACACTCATGCTTGTACCCAACAGCCTGTCAGAGCACTTTCTCTTTGGGAAATGATGTATTGCGTACTGCCCCAATATAAAAGATAAAGAAAAGTATGTAAAAAGGAAAACAAATAAAGTCTCAATGATCCTATTAAAAAGGAAATGTACAACATTCTCTCCTCGTATAAATAAAATGTCCTGCACTGCGAGGATGACTCCCCAGAGGACCTGCCTCAGCCGCGACAGAAGTATCCATCACTTTTCCTTTCGATGCACAGTACAATAACACGCCTCCTGAATACCGCAATAGTTACACTGAGCTCAGAAATTAAAGCGTACATTTTTTTCTTCTTCTTCTTCTCGCTTTAAAAATGGAGAAATCTCACTTTGCATTGTAAAGACTCACGCTGAGCAGTTTAACCTTTGATCAGAGTTACCCTGCTCCGTTTTAAATCAGGCTTTGAAGTCGTTTCTTTGAAAATGGCTGGTGTCACTAAAATAACGTGTGTGTGGTTGAGGGGGTGAAAGAATCTGCGAATGCGTATATTTGGCATATCGACGTCAGCAGAAGAGGGGAAGCTGAGAACTAAGCGCGGGAGAAAAAAAAAAAAAAAAAAAGTGACAACAATCTGGATTCACAGCACAAGGAGAAGGGTCCATGAAGGCCCCCCCCCGCCTCGCTTTTTTAGCAATGAGCCTTGTAAGTCGCTTGAAGAGAGACAATGACTCGGGCCATGCAAATTAGCAATCCTCAATTAGAGCTCATGAGGACATGCCTATTAGGACCGCCGACTTGAGAGGGCACGGCGAACAAGCGCTCGCGCTAGTGTGATTAGTGCGCGTGTCGATGGGTTCCTCTCGGTTCGCTTTCATATCGAAGTGGCCGAGATGCGGAAAAACACGGGGGGGCTCGAGGCGGCCAACAGTGATGTGCAGCTGCGGAGTGTCAGATAAGAAGCTGAATATACTAGTTTTTACCACACACACACACACACACCTGAAAATACACCGAGCAGATCAGGCAAACATCACTTGTGTAAAAATAGTCCGTATCACGAAAAAGGGGAACTACAGATGGCTGCACTGCATATATTTTTCCGAACATAAAAATATGACTCGTGCATTTATTTATTTTTTCTCACCACAAATCTAAAAGTCAAGCGATGTGACTGAAAGATGATTATATGCTTTGCTGTACCAAATATATATATATATATATATATATATATATATATATATACACACACACACACACAACTTCATGCCCACATGGATCCGATTAATCTTAGAAGCAGCCTATGTACAAAAAGATAAATTATTATTTATTTAGTCTGAAACAGCATTTCATTGGGCAAACTAAATGAAGGAACTGAACATCAAGCCGACTTCTACAGAATGCCTCCAGTGTGATAAATGAACAATAACCCCTCAGCCGCAGCCATTCAGAAAGAGCCAAGAGGCTGACAACACTCACTTATTAATGTGAAAAATTTATTCAAATTCTTCAGGATATTCATATTAAATTGGGAAAGGAAGATGGAGTGAGAGATGGTAAATAAAGAAACAAAACAATATGAAGAGCCACCAAAAACAACAACTTCAATAGGAGCCAAAAGGATGTGAGGCTCGTGCCTCTTTCTCCGGGGAGCGAGGGGAAGCTGATTACTTGAGGGGAAAACCGAATATCCCGTTGCTCAAAGATCTCGATTCAAGTGACATTTAGCACCTAACAGAGGCAGTCACACCACAGACGGAGCTGCGAGATCTCGAGTGCAGCTATGCGATTTAACTAGGATCAGCATACGGCTCAGAGAGGACAAAACATAACCTCAGCCAGGCCCAGAAGTGGATAACCCCATTCATCCCAAAGCGAAAGCAGCCGACAGCCAGGGCGAGCTGGAACAAGCCCCCGAACGAGAGCCGGACGGAGGAACGAGACGCACGAGCCGGCTGGCGTGGACGGGAAGGAGACCTGCCCTCCTCCTCTTCTTCTCTTCTTCTCCAGAGAAAGCTCGAGGCCACGATTACCTTCGGAGCGTCACCTGGATTATGTCAGTGATCGTACTAATTGCTCAAGTGTACAGTATAAGCCACACACTGCATTTTGATTATTAAGAAGAGACAAAAAGCGGTTGAAACGCTTAACGCATCGACAGTGAATTGCACGAAAGGTGCCACCGGCGGCTTATCCTTGATCCTGTACTTTTGTTTAGCATGAGGCAAGCGAGGATAACAATTGAGGTGCTACTCGATTAGACTTTTTATAGCCTGCTGCTGCTTCTATACAAAGTAATAAGGTGACTAAGGCCACCGCTTTTAACTTTATTGTAGAGATGCATTGTCATCTAGGAGGAGATTTTTCCCCTGGCGATTACCCGACAAGACGGCTTTTATTTTTGATTAATTTTACACCTGCAATGCGATCCCTATTTAGCTATACCTCGCCGTCTACTGCTGCATGCCATTCCAACGGGACTGGCAGAGGGGAAGGCAGGCAGAATAGAGCTCATGGTTGCCTATACAGGTATTTGATACGGTCAAAGTTCACTTAAAGCTCTCAATTGAAGCCAGATGCCGTGTGGGCCCACACAGATGTTACCCGCCAGAAGCGAAGGGCAATGAAACTTAAAGCAGTATTTGCTTCTGGATAAACCGAATTGTAACCACAGAAAAACGTGCGTTTTAAATGACCCCTCCCCCACCCACGGTGCATTGCACAACACCAGGAGGAAAACCTTGTTTAGCGCAAGCACCAAAATTACCTCTCATTACGCACACAGCCGCTGCTTGAGTGGGGCAAGAAAGGTTTTTCAGCATACAAAGTTTTTCTGCTACAAAGTACTGCGGTGAGCACTTCGAAAGAGGCAAAGAAAAGAGGGCAAATCAAAGGATGCCTGACTCCTCATGCATGGGAGATGAGTCTCGCATTCAAAATGTTCCAAGTTTGGCAGATGTTAAGGGCTGCAAAGTGGCTCATTACGGAGACAGAGAAGGCACACGATGAAGCGATAGGCCCCATATTGGCTTAAAACAGAATGTCAAGGGTCGCGAGATAGGAAGATAAAATTGTAATATCCTAATATTTTAAGTTTTATTAAAACTTGGATTTTGACAGGAATAACCCTAAGAAAGAAGGGGTTGGAAAGGGAAATGTCCACCATGAATAACCTTTTCCACTGCTCATAGTGCAAAGCTGGTCTCAGGTGATGGCGTACGAGGGCAAGGCTACCGTCGGGCTAACCCATTTCCTTCACTGCACCTGAGGCTAAACTTCATTAGGATATAATGAAGTCAAGTCGCACACACACATGCCCGATTAATTCCACCGGGTGTGCAAACGAGAGTGCAAGAGACGAAGTGTTGAGACGCACTGGATGGGGCTGAGGAGGGGGAGAAGAAAAGAAAATACAGCGCAAAAGATATCACTAATGCATAGCTAATGGCCATCAAGGTGAGAGGAACCCAGTTATTGCTCTTGTGATGGAGATGAATGGAAAGAGACCACAAGCATACAGAGTAGCAGTCCTCCGTCTCTGAACGGATGCAAACAAACACAAGAACGCCTCTGCCCACCGAGTCCGCCGGCTTTGCCACCAAAACAGAGTCGAAGCTCGGAAAGAGCCCCCCCATCTTCCATTTCAATGTGCTGGATAGAGGCACAACTGTTGCCAAGGTTATCGACCAGGGGGGGGTCAATAATGTTAGATAGAAAGAAAGAAAACAGTCAGACGCCACCGGAATGCCTCAGTACATCAAACAAATAGACGGCGACGGATAGACGCAAACGCCACAGCCGCCAGACCTAATGGAACGTTTAGTCTTCGAGAGATAAGCAGCAATTTGCCGAATCCCCACATGAACATTAAACCGTTCATCTCTGGCCAAAACCAAACGATAGAGGTTTTATTAGGAATATCAATGATATTCACTTTGCACCAAACTGATGGAGCCGTTTGGACGGGGCGCACTGACATGGGGAGACTGGCTCTGGATTCTTCAGACTGATAAACAATGTTTTGTTTACTTTAAACAGCTGCACATTTTCACAAGACAGCATCATTCTGGAGGAGTTTAAAGTTGGCACACATTTAAATATCATGTTAATTCCTTTTCAAAAACAACCATGTCATCCAACTGAAGTTACACTTGAATTGATTAAGACAAAATGTCAAAACAAGCTTTAGTTTTAAACAAATGGGAAATATGTTTGGAGAGAGGAGGGATGGGGGGGGATTGATGATCTGACATGAAGGAATTATTGAATTTAAGGTCACTCCTAATGAAGCTGCATGAGTTGCTCTATCAGAGTTGGATTTGGTGAGTTTGAAGGTCAAAAACTAGAATATGCTGCTCCCTGCAGAGCGCCAAGAAACATTTGAATCAACTACGAGCAAAACATCTGAAGTGTTTCAAATTGGTCTATTTTCATACTTCCCATGACCAACCTTGGACAAAGGCTCCACAATTTGTCATCCGTTATGAGAAAATGTTTTTTTTACTAAGCAGCCCGCTCTATTCATTGGACAATAAAGCAAAAATAAAAAAGGACTAATCATGGACTTTGTCTGAATCAAACAGTAGCACAGTTTGTAATCGCGTATTTTTATTGGGAGAACTCAAGGGCAGACGTTTGCTGAAAGTGTGCAATCACAGACATCTCATGGTCACGTCAATTGAGGCAGGATTGCAATTAACGCCATGAGTTTCCACATCTGTGCCTTTTCACCTGACATGTAAACGTCTCAATCTGCCGTTTGCTCATGCAGACAAAACAAATATACCAAATCAATCTAGATCAGGGTGGCCAATGGGAGACATGTGGAGATCCTTTCACTGGAAATAGAAAGCAATGCAAATACATGTTTTGTTGAAGAAATAATTGTAATAAATTATTTTTATATATATATATATATATATATATATATATATATATATATATATATATATATATATATATATATATATATATATATAAAAACACACTTTTTTGTATGCGAATGGTGTCTCAAGCCAATCAAATATATTCTCATTTCATAATGTATTGCTGCTATAATATATATGTTCTGCACATACACAACCAAATTAGTATATATTTAGAAGTATAGAAGGGACACTAAACAGTAGTCTGGTACATTATTTAGTTTTGTAGTAGTCAGTCATTAAGTTGCGTTTAGGCACCAGTGATGGACACGACTATTGCGCTTCAAAGAAAAGAAAAAGCTGCCAAAAAAAGAGATACGGGGTCTAATTACATGGCAGGTAACGTGACGCCCAGATGCCAGAGATAGCTTCTGTTGCAACCAAATCCCATCCCCAGCATGTCGAGCATCTGATTACATAGTTTGTTTCTCCCAACAACAACAAAAAACGCGGTCCTCTCTGGTGTTATCATGTCATCGGTCCCGAGGTAACGTTAGCAACAGTGACGCTCCGAGTGCCGGGCACGCTCTCGCGTTTGAAGGCTATACATACTGAAAACAACTAATACAATAAATGAGAGTTTACGCTTTAATAGTCGATTACTCCAGTCAAGATTGAACCATTCACATCTGGGCCAATTGCCACAATCAAAAAAAAGGGGAGCTTAGTTCAACGTGAACGCGGTTTTGCAACGAGGAGAAGAAACACAAACAAACCTGTGTGACTTTTCCCGTCTCCCTCCGGGTCCGTAGTAGGACTGTAACCCTCAGCGCTCAGTTGATATCATTCTTTAAAGTTGCGGCTGCCTGCGGCGACGCATACTATGAAAAAAATCTTCGCCGACGATGTGAGTGAGGCGCAAAAACAGCTTCTTCAGCGCTCGACGGAGACCGCTTATCGGGCAAACTCACACGGGTCTCCCACTCTCCCGGGTCTAGCTCCCGGGGTATCGAGCCAGCTAGCCTGCTAGCTGCTGAAATAAACAGTTGGGATGTCGAGTCTTAACTCTTCCTACACCGACTCTTTTTGACCGGACGACACGGTCCTCCTCGGAAAAAAAGACAGCGACGTCTGCGTTGTGCGTGCACGTCAGTCCGCGTATTGCGAGTCCCTTTGTGGCCACTGAATTGCCTTCTTTTTCTCTCCTCTCGGGCAGCAGCTCACTCCTCTCCAAGACCACAATGGGTTCTGTTTGGAGTCTTTTCAACACCAGCCTCTTTGCCTTTTACGACACCCGCCGTCCGTTTACGGCAGCGGTTGCTAAGCGAGTATTCTAATATTGTCTCGTCTGGAATACCGCCCCCAGTGCAAAGTTTGCCCAAATAGCTATGTATTTACTTCTCTCTTCGTGCCGCCGTCAATCTAAAAGCGACATTTGACGGAAGACAGTCACAAAAGCGAATAATGAACGTTAACAGCTTTAGGTGCAACACAAATGCATGTGATCAGAATACAAATGCTGAACACAAAGTGGTAGATTAACTAAAGAAACAACATACAATATTGCAGTTCATAGAAAGAGGTTATGCACACAATAGTACATGCATACTGCAGTCATAGTGGAGAGCTTGAATACAGCATTGTGGCCATAACTGAACTGAGAACAGGTGTCAGTGTCAGAATTGAACTACAAACTTGATTATGACGAGATCATCCTGTAAAAATAACGTAATTAAGGCAAAAGGAATAACTGTTGATTAATATGTAATTGCATTGTGAGCCGAGCTTCATATAGAAAACAGCCCCTTTGTTTTCAGACAACATATTAGGAAGTTGGTCCACGCCATCAACTGCATAATAAGACCAGTGTGCCAAATTCAACCATGTTAATGTATAATGCATTTGGTTGAGAGTCAACACTGGTGACACATACAATCGGCTATTTCTAGACATTTTAACGTTGTTGTTGTTGTTGTTGTTGTTGTTGTTGTTGTTCCATTGTTGTATGTTAATCGAAGTAACTCATCATTATATCACCACCAAAAGACTATTCACTGAATGCAGTGCCAATTGAAGCATATGCTTCATTCACTTAGATCTGAGAGACAGAAAGTGGAGAAACCACCCGGAGCGCTGGCAGTTTGCACATGCGCGCTCCGCGTTGATTAGTTTGAACCTACTGCCACCTGCTGGACAATCAGAGGCGGACAGCCCACGTGTGAGGCGTTGATGTTATGTGAAAGCGTAGCAGAGATTAAACGCCATGAGCCATGTAGGTAACGCACCAAATCGATATTTGCCACCCGCCAATACACCTCAAAGAAGAGTGCCATGAGCCATGTTGGGAAAATGTGATCTATATCGTTTTAAAATCTCCAACAGGCTGTAATGAGTCTTTCTCAGTCAATAGTAACTAGAGCCTCGATTAGACCATGTCCAGATTGTATGTGTCAGTGCTCCTGCATTTTATTCGCACGCACGTGTCATACCATTTTTTTGCATTGGTACTTCAGCAAAACAGCGTTGTATCTCTTAATTTGTAAAACACACACGCTCACATAAATACTTAATTAATTACGACTTCATACATTCAATAGTTTCCCTGAATTGTACCAAACGTTAAAGGGCAATTTCACTATGTGTGAAATGGAAATCTAAAATTACCAAGCAGCCCTGAACGCAGCGGGAGCTCTCGAGCGCTGCTGATACGGATGTTGCTGAATTGAATCACAAGTTGAAACAGTTGTTTCCGCAAATGTTCCCCTGAGGTTTGAAGATGTCGGGCACGGCAACGCACAATACGGTGCATTGTTGATGCTCGCAGCTGTTGGCTTGGCCCTTGTTACTATTTTCAGTCTGTGGAAGTTTAAGCAGTTTAAATATAGGCTCACTGAAACTGGAGGTGCAATGGAGGTGCGATGTTTAATGGTAAGTAGTCTGTGCTGATTTGCCAATTTAGAGGAAGCCGTTATTAATCAACACTTCCTGAAGTCTGTTTACATTTTTTCGAATGGTCATAATATAAAGACGTTAGACGATATTAAGGTTAGGCTACAATTTGTAGAATCTGGGCCGTAGTAGGAATGCATTGGTCACATTCTCTAATTATGCTTTAAATAATTTCCTTTTTCCTCGTAAAGATAAAGTAAGATGCAAGTGAGTTTATATTGTTCGCAGCCACATTAATGATAACGATATTGTTGAAGGTGTGATACACTATTGACTTTTACTGGTTAATTGACGTCAAATTGGAATCGACACTTTTAATTTAGGCATTACACCAAAACAATAATGTGTTATATACCATAAACTATTAAAGGCTCACCAGTAGTATACCTGATTCATATTTAGTTATAAAGTTATGTTGCATATCGTTTTCATAACAATAGCTGCATTATGTTCTGGGAGAGTTTTTAGTATGTTGCATAGGTTTAATAACTATGCAGCTTATTTGTGATCCTCTTCTGCAGGCATGCTGGTGGAGTTGGTAGTGAGATGCTTGCCATTAGACCAGGGAAAAAATATGGAAACGTGTTGCACTTGTGATGATATTAACAACACACCTGACCTCTTGACAATCAACGGCATGTCACATTTAAATATTTTAAACATGATGGGAGAGTCAACCAACAGTGCCCACCGGTCTCAACCCCTCATATGGTAAGTATTGCAATTTAATTTCACTTGATATTCCAATACATGCTACAAAAGTGAATTATTTATGTAGGTAGTGCAGGTTGTGACACAACATACCCTCTAATGTTAATAAAACATTTACTTTAAAAAAGGTGCCCTATTAATATTTCAAAAGGAACATGGGAAACAAACTGCATTGTACAGGAGGCTTTCTTTCCTCTGATGTAGTTTCATACATTGAAATAATAGGTATTCTCTTTTTTATTCATTGCCTCCATTGATCATATATGTTGTCCCTTGTGTATAGAGGATCCTCTAAAGTTGCCTAATTTTTAGTTTTCTTTTAAAATACATGCATGGTCATTAGTGAAGCAAGAGTATAACGGTATCAATAGAAAATAATATAACCTTTTATTATCGTGTCTGAAAGGAGGAAAAGACACTCCACCAAAGTCCTATTGATGGTTATCTCGGTGGCTTCCTCACATCAAGCTCCTTAGTTTAGACATTGAGGTGGAGGTTGTTGTCGTGCACAGTACGAGAGCTCTGACCTCCTCCCTGTGGGCTGTGTCGCCGCCACCGGACAGGATGGTGGTCTTGTCGTTAGCAAGCTTAACGATGTCGTTGTAGCTGTGGATGGCGACGCAGTCATGCGTGAACAGGGGATACAGCGAGTGGGCTAAGCATGCAGCCCTGAGGGGCTCCGGTGGTGAGAGTCAGGGTGGGAGATGTGCCCATTATAAAGCTCTGGATCCAGTTACAGAGGGTGATGTTGAACCCCAGGTCTCTGAGCTTGATGACCATGTTCAAGGGCACAATGATGTTGAATGCTGAACTATTGTAATTTAACAATAGTATTTTTCTAGTCCAGGTTGAAGAGGGCAGAGCGGAAGCTTATGGTAATGGAGTCGTCCGTACATCTATATGACATGCAAACTGATGTGGGTCCAGTGAGTCTGACTAAATGCTCAAAGCACTTCATAAGGATGGAGGTGGGTGTCATGGCCGTCAGTTTTTCAGCCAGAGGGCTTTGGTCTTTTGGGGACAAGAACAATGGTGAAAATATGTGGGTACAATACACTGAAGCTGTGAGAGGTTGAACATGTCTGTGAGGACATCTGCCAGTTGATCTGCACACACCTTGAGGTCCAAGTGCTTTCCGAGGGTTAAGCTATTTGCAATATTATCATACCATTTCCATGGATATTGCTCGTAGGCAGGGGTTCTGTCTTTTTAATTTCCTGAGCCAGAAATACTCTTGTGGAGTAGATAAAGCAACACACATTCTGATCAGTGAACAAACACATATTTATATTAACACTTTCTTAAAGCTGTGTTCCTGCCAACGACTGCAAGCATAAACCGTGAATACAATTACGAAAACCAATTTATAATTTTTTTTTTAATGTGGGTCCCTCTGGAGACATTCTGTGTGTTTACTTGCAGAACTCTCATAATGAGTTTTATATACATATATATATATATATATATATATATATATATATATATATATATATATATTCACAATAGAGAGATCTGTTTTGTTTCTGTTGAAAGCATAACAAGGAACCTCTTTGCTTTTTGATGTTACACATATAACATAAATATGGCATAGTGTAATATAGTCTGTTGTATACAATATTGGTTAAAACAGTAATCATAACCTTAGTTTTTTCAATATACTTTTATATTTCTAATGAACATCCAGTCAACAATGTATTCTCAGAAGAATATTTTTCTGATCCTGCTCATCACTTTTAATCAGAAGGGAGCTTTATGTTTAAAATAAAAATGCTGATGGTCTCATTATAATTCGACATGCAAGGATTGTTAAACAATTGAAGTCAGTGAGATGCAACAGGAATAATGTCGGAAACTCCTCACAGAAATTATTTGTGGAGAAGGAATTAGTCAAAGACTGTAATATAACGGCCAAGTTGATGAGCCCGAGCGTTGACAGACGCCTCTGGCTGTAATGAGTAATATCACTATTTTCTCGCTCGCTTTCGGCGAGAGCTCTCAAATCAAAGAAACCAACCAATGAGGCGGGATTCAGCCACGTGATGACAAACAAGCATGAGTGGATGTGGAGTGAGTGTGTTTGAAAATGTATTTCTTAATCCCAGAGCGATGTCTCAACCCGAGAGAAAGGGAGCGAGTGACCCATGAACCCTACAAATCATCCAGGACAAGTGTAACTCTTCACTAATGGCTTGGACTCTTTGGCCCCTTTGAATGCTGGGATCTCATTAGAAAACCAGCGGAGGCCACCACAAAGGCCATTACTTTGGTCAGACCATTCTGTGTAGTCTTCACGCTATTAAGCCTGATACATATGGGGACCAAGCAGAGAGAGATAAGAATTTCATTGCATTACTGAGTCCATTACATGCCACTGGGGAGTAACGCATTAAAGTTTGTGGTCTGATTAAATTTAGTGCTGCTCAGCTGAAGAGGCAATTAGAGTATACAACACACCTCCATCCCGACTCTGTGGTGCAGGTGGCCCTTAGAATAAAACCACTAGCATATGCATAATTGATTACAGTATCTGTATTGGTCTCTGTTATGTCATTTTGTATTTTGTCATGCACAGTCTGCAGAAATACATATATATATATTGGGCTCTGCGGGTAATTGCAGTCACAGGAAAGTAATTTATTTTAAGCCGGGTGACAGGAGCAGAAAGATGGGAGCAATTTGTAGGCCTTGCAACCATTTCAAGTGTGAATTACTGCGAAAGCATGGTCACTCCAAACTATAGGGGGCTTTGCAGCATCAGAAATTATGATTAAAAATGCAATCTTCCACATGTGTAAATGGTCGCCCGAATGCAATGCTTCATGGAAATAGGGCATTTACAGAGACAGGCCTATATTCATTTGTCCAAATATTCATGCAATTCTGGCTGCTTCAATATTTTCTCTGCAAGCATCATCCCCTCATATCTGACATTTAATTGAACTGGAATTTATTTTCGAGCAATGTAATGAGACCTTATGGGATGTAGGAATAGGGAAATAGTAAAAAAAAAAAAATGAATTGATCTGAATTGAATATAACTGCCTTTTGATCCTCAGAAGGTATCCACAATAGACATGAAATGGATTAGAGGATGAAGGACATGAAAGGCTACCTTTCTGGGCGGCTTATGGTTGCATCATATTGACTAGGATGAAAAACAGGCAAAAAACGTGCACAGTATGTTCAAAAAAAGAAAAGGCGTTGCACTCTGGCGACGGTTACGTTGATGCTAATGTAGGCCGTTGCGATCAGCAGCTTAGATTTTGTATGATGTTAATCTGTCTATTGTCTCAACGTGTGTGTCTTCACAAATAGTTCATGCTTATTCCCGTTCCAAAGAACACTGGGAGCCTCGATGGTGAACCCTTACACAACCTGTTAGACTTCTCACATTATATATTATGCTTTAATTTAATGAGCTGAGGAAGTCTGAGTCATGGCATTTGTACAGAATGCCAATGCAGTACACAGTAATTATATAATAGAGCTGATGTAATAATGCACCATCTAAGTAGTGGCCCCACTGAAGATTTTAAAGTTTGCTCTTGAGGAGAATTTGTTGCATTTCCTAACATGGCTGTTAAACACAGTTAATGTTTGGGTTTAATTGTTTTATGCTACAATATGATGTTTGTATGTATACAGGTTAACGCCTTCTTTATGGTAGCTGACTGTATTGGTACCTAAAAGGCTTCCAACTGCAATGTTCATGGGTGGGAACAATAACAAAAGATAAGCTTGGATTGTAATACTTTTTCTATCACCAATACGAAACAGTATATTTATTCTTTTTTTATTTTCGAAAGGAAGGGGTAAAAAAGAAACGGGACAGATAATGTTGTCGTCGGGTAGCAAAAGACCATTGTGACATTGAGATTCGAAGAGAAAGAATAACTGCCTGCCGCCTGTCTGCAAAACAGAGCTGCCAGCGTGAACATTGTCTGTGTAATAGCTGTCAGTCCCCTCCAGTAAACGGAGCCCTCCCGCTCCCCACGGAGCCCTGTCATTCAACAACACAACAGCTCTGTCTTTTACAGGAGACCTTTGATCCCGAGGTCCTGTTCAATCTGTTCCTGCCGCCCATCATCGTCCATGGAGCTCACACCCTCAATCAGGTGAGACCGCTGTCCCGACATGCCCCAGTGTCGAGGGGGGGAAAGACATCATCAAAGGACTGTTCCTTTTCTGGGAGTGCCTCGTCAGTTGGGAAACAAGGCGCAGCCTCCGAGCCTCTCAGTCACTCAGCCTCTCAGCCTCTCAGACTCTAAGACTCTCAGTCTCCCATCCACTGAGACCCCGTTTACACGATGGGAAAACGCATATATTTTCATGCATTTTGGCCTTTCATTTACACAAAAACTGAGGTTTTATCACGGAAAACGATCATTTCTAAAAACTCCGGCCAAAGTGGAGATTTCTGAAAACTCTGTTTTTGTGTTTGCGTGTGAACTAGGTCAAACAGAGTTTTAGGTTGTCAAACGTCACAGTATGCGACTAAAGATGATTCACGTCATGTGAGCGTCCTATGCGGACGGCATATTTATGCGGGTTTATATAAACAGAAACTTTTTTGAAAACGACCCTGTGTGTACAATGTTATTTTTGAAAACAGAGTGGCAGAAATATTTGTTTCTTTAAATACCCGGCTATGTGTAAATGTGGCCTTAGCCTCTCAGCCTCCCAGCCTCTCAGCCTCTCAGCGCGTGCTGCTGTTGGTGGCGTGGAGTTGAAGTCAACGTGTTGCGTGCTGTTGACCTGCGGGTCTGATGCTATTGATTGGTGGTGTTCATCCAGATATTTCTGTTCCAGAATCGATTCATTGGGAATCTTGGATCTGTTTTGCCCTTTTGTGTTTTTGGGAACCGCAATCAGTTGTGTCACTATAGGGTAAGCACTGTGTTTCTCATTCACACAAATGAACACATCAAAAATACATGAACACACACACACAGAGTTAAGTGCACAGAAAGAAGAGACTGGCTGAGATAATGGAAATCACTAAATGTTCTTCTACAAAGCTCAACAGTAAATTATTAATTGCATCATTACAGTGTGTAGCATGTCAAGGTCTGTTTTAGAATAAATATTATATGATATTGATAGCTAAGTGTGCATTGTGTATAATCACCTAAAACTAAGAACGTGGGGTTTTCGTTAGCTTAGAACGAGCGCGTCATATCTACATGGGGAGTGGGTTCTCTTCACAGTCTGCCATGTTTCTACGGAAACCCAGAACGGACAAACCAAACATGATTGTCGATATCCAATCACTAGAGGCCAACGCATCCGCCTGATTTGCACATAATTTCAAATCAACAGCCGGATTTTAAAATGGAGCAGTACGTGGAGTGAGAACAGAACTAACCCACGATATCAGGGAATAGCAAGATATGTTAAAATTAATCAGTTCATCAAGGAGGTCATATGAAATTCAAAACTGTTATTCAGTAGTTAGAATGAAAGAGAGACCATTGCATGAGTGATGCAGAGATGTCGAGGTTATTGTCCCATATAGGCCCGGCTTCTATTATGCATATCACAATGGCATAAGTCCCGCCCCTGCCTCTGATTGGTTAGTCATTACACCCGCCTTTGCGCTTATTGGTAGACTTTTTCATTAAGAAACCGTTTCATGTCACGATGTCAGACATGTCAATGGACTCACTTTATAGGTTTGAACCCAGGCAATGATGCTATTCTAATTTAAATTATAAAGACATCATTTCTGAGAATTCATCAACATCAGAGCAATACAGTCCTGGATTAATGGGAATTAACAGGAATTCAGTGGCTGACATTAAGTAAAAGTATTATAAGATAGTAGAAACTAAAAGTCAAGAAAAAGTAATCATATACTCATAATGCACTTGCAGTATTTGCTTCATGGAAAGTTGTGTAACTGTGAGTGGTAGAAGAACATGAAACATGTATTTACTGTATTATCATATACAGAACATGTTTTTATCATGGTGATTATAACTGCGCTAATTTCCATTTGATATTTTGCTCCTTTTCAGTCAAATTAAATTCAACATTTGTGCTCCCTTTGTATTGTGTCAATTGTAAATTAATATGTAATGTTAGTTTCTAACTGCATAATATTGGTATGTACTACATACTTATTGTCACATTAGGATGTGACTGCAGTCACATAATTAGCATATACACACAAACAATGTTACTTGTGATTTTTACCAAGAGGTAAACTGTTTACACCAAGATGTAATGATGACCCTTTGGGAGTGTCATCACATCTGCAATTAAGTGAGACATCTTTGCAGCTGTGAGTATCTTCTCTATTCGCTGTATACGTTGCATTGAGGTACAATGGGCCGTCGTCGCAGCAGAAAAAGCACACTGTAACTCTATATCATTAATTACTGCTCTGCTCCAGTGTCCCAGTGAGCCATGGTGGTGAGCCAACATGCACAGGAGCAACGCCCTGGAACTGAATGGCATAAAGACATAATTAAGGTTATTAATCACAACGGTGCCTTTGCTATTATAATCAGTCAAACCATCTGCTGTGCACAATTCTATAGTGTGCTCCAACAGCACACACGAGATTATCAAATAATAAAAACCTGCTTCGCATTAGCGTGTATATTAAATCTGGGCTGCCACTACGGCCTCACGGCACTAGATGGCGCTCTCGGACTTTGGAGGAAATGGAGACTATGCGAAAACCTCATCACTGGAGATGTTGTTTTGCTGTAATAACTTCAGGATCCTATTTGATAAAAAAAGCAGTCTTCAATTTTGTCAAGCCCTGAAAGCTTTATGAAGGATTTAAAATGTATATATTTTTTTCCCTCTTATGACATTTTTAGAGATACAAGGTTTTTACTTAAAACACACACACACATACACACATTTTACCTACAGGTGGCCAATGTTTTAGGCACACTCATACAATGTAATGAAATCCCAAACACTGTTTTTAGAGGTCTCAATTAAAGTATGTTTTTACCATTGAGGTCACATTGAATGATGGAGTTGTACGAGCCTCTTATTGAAAGGTGTCTCTCATATTCATACGGTATGAATATGAGAGACACCTTTCAATAAGAGGCTCGTACAGGTATGAATCATACCTCCTTCACCAAGAAAAAAGATAAACCTTGCACAGAGGCTGTCCTATGATGCACACAATGGGTTAACCCTAAGCCAGAAAAATATACCATTTGTGATTAGACACCATATATATAAAATTGACTCAACTTAATGTAGTTTAGTGAAACAACACCTTTTAATTATGACATCGATAATAAACGTGATTGAATTTACATATTTCTGAGAGTGTCACCAATAGTGTAGCTGTATGAGCTTTGTAAAATGACATGATGTCAGGGCCTCTATTGTGGTGTACTTCATTAGATTGTACTGGTGAACCTAACGTCTTTAAATCGCTATCAACATGTTCTCATACTCTGATACCTTTTAAAGCTGCTACTGGGTTGAAGAGGTACTTGGTGTGTGTGTTGTTTATTTATGCTATTATTTCCGCCGTCATGTAATGATTTAGTTGTCAACAGATTCACAATGTTTTATGTCCATGGGAGAGATTCATGCCCTCTAGATATATCGGCCTATGGGCTTCTCCAGCCTGCTGAAACCCAGCGTAAAAGATGCTGTTTCTCCCCTCTTCACGCCCTCTTTCTTCCATACATTAGTCCTTCCTCAGAAACGGCCTTCGGCAAAACTCTCCCCAGTTCCCCCGGGAGTCAGAACACAGTTTGACATGTTGGGTCACGTGTACATTCTTGGATGCGAAGACACGAGACCTGACCAATCCTGTTGCTCGTTTGTGAGGCTGCCATTTCCCACGGAGAAAAGAGAGTCTCATGGGAGTGGATGAACCTTGATGACTCAACTGACGAAGTACATCCATTTCCTCTCTATCTCTCTATCTCTCTATCTCTCTCTCTCTCTCTCTGTGTGTTCGCCTGCCGCTGTATCTCTCTCACACACACACACACACACACACAATATGTTCGACATTACCACGACTTCAAATCCCCCTTAGAGATAGATGAATAAGACAGCCTAGTTCCTCAAACTGAGGCCACTACTTTAAATCCCGGCCTTGGGGACAGGTCGTGTGCCATCACCATGGTAACCGAGTTTTGCCCATGGACCGAAAGCTTCCCACGAGGACAAGCTGGCATACTGATTATTATGGGATGCTTCACAGCAACATGATGACACACTTATCATTTACTAGTCAAGAGCTGGACTGCAGTGTTGAATGCAGAATGGACATATTTGCATGATTTTGATCGAGTAAAGTATTTTCATAAGGGAGAGCATACAGTGGTGCATTATGGGACGGTTAGATTTATTTTATTGCCATGCCCTAGAGCAGATAAGATCACAATGCCCTTCACAAAACCCTCCGCATGTTTTTTTTACTCTTTCGGGTGATTCCGTGCACACATACTCATAACTCTGGTGTCCTTTTATGATGTCTGATGTCATAAAATGATGGGGCTGGGAATGGATAAGAGCTGAGATGAGGTGTCTTAGCAGGAGCAGTTGACATATGTCTGTGTGTGCATAGTATGTCGTTGAGCGTCGATTGGATAGCATTGAGGGTCATATAGATCCCTATGCACACATATTCCTGTAAATGTGGTCAAATGAAACGCTCCCCCGCGTACTCACAGCTTTGTGTGTCACCTGCACTAAGCAGCCGCTGCCTGGAAACGGGTCAGCTCACCTGCCGGTAGCATCTGGCCCCGTTACCCACACTACTCTGGGGGAAGCCCTGCTGCGGTTAGAGGGATGACTGATGGGACTGCTCTGGCTGGTGCTCCCCGGTGACCTCGGTCTCGGGCTTTACCAGACTGATGGTGCTGTTGGGCCAGCAGCAGACGGAGACTCCTTCCTCACGGATTGCCTCCTGTTTGGTGCCATTATGTCGGCCACTGACCCAGGTAGCTAACCTTTATAAACAATTTCCCGGAGTAACTTGTGTTACTTTTTGTGGAAACATTTATTTATTTAAAACACAATTGGCTTAATACAAATACAAACGTATTATACATTTTATTGCTGTACAACACGAGTACAAAAATACATATTCTTAGGAATGTTTGCCACTTGCGCACAGTGAATGTATAACACACACCAGAGGGCTCTGCATGAGATAAACATACAAATGAGTTAAGGAGGAATTGAAAACTGAAAGAAAATATCAAAGACGGATAACGTGCATGTCCAAGCAACGGTCTATTCTGGTGTTTGATTTGCTACTATGGCTGTATGCAGTTTTCCGCAGTATCAGAAACCATATGAGACTCCTCTGATATGTCAACCCTTTTAATACACACACATCTGTAACGCAGTGAAATACCCTTTGTGCTTTACGCCATCCTTTCCGATATCGGCACACATTTGCATCTGCTTTGAATCCGGTGCACCCTTATCCTTAGTAGTGGAACCACAAAATAATCTGTGTTCTTCAAGAGGAGTCAAGTGGGATGTCATAAGGTTTCCCGCGACGCTACGGCAGTGGTAATATTAATCTCCTCATTTGGTGATGAATTATTTATGCCAATAAGTGGTTGATCTGGTTGAGTGTCAAAGAGGAGCTGTAGATTATGGCGCAGCTGTCACTTTGACTTGATGTTCCGACGCCACGCTGTGCTCAGCCCCGTCGGCCCGGGCCTCGTCACTTTGATTAGAATCGCACCGCGATGCATCGATGGCATAAACAACAACACCTTCGGCTTGCTCTATCTCGGGGTGTCCAAATATAGCGCCGGCTTTCTGATTTTCTGAGAGGGGCTACAGCAAGAAACGCACCAGAAATAGACTCTCACACACACACACACACACACACACACACACACACACACACACACACACACACACACACACACACACACACACACACACACACACACACACACAGACTCCAAATGAGAGAAGTTAGTCAGTCAGTTTAATTGTTTGTTTTTCTTTCTTCCTAATTGTCACTTTGCTCGCTGGACTATATGTTCTGTACCAACGATATGTAATAGGCCAGGTTCTCATAGCCAGCTATAAATAATCTACGATAGCTTCATATTAAAGCGACACAATGTAGTTTTTCCCTTGTAGGGCGGCTAGCGCCCCCTTCAGGTATTTAACGTGTGGGGGGGGGGGGGGGGGGGGGGGGTCTAGTGAGAGTTTGCAGTACATCCGGGTACTGCGACCGGGCGGCCAACAAATCTTACATTCAGCAATTTTCTGGCCACAGACCCCTGATGGCAGTGGCGGAGGCGCAAATCAGCATATTAAAAGTCATTGTAGCGGCAAACATTTTTTCAAGCTGTTATTTTAAGGTGGGAAAAGTTACATAGTGTCGCTTTAAAGCAATCGTAGTGCATATGGGGTTGTTGCACGTGACATTACTTTGGTATTCATTTGATACTGACTTAGGACTTGATTTGGACCGGAGATTTTAGTGACCATAGGAGTTCACATTTTGCAATTATCAACAGATTACAAAATTGGGGCTTTTTAAAAAAAGCTGATAAAGATAATATTTGTAGAAAAAAATATCGTTAAATGTTTCTTCCTCATTTTTATATTTTTGGAGTGTGGAAGATAATTTCAAGCAGTATTTAAACCATCATGTCGGAAGATGTATATATATATATATATATATATATATATATATATATATATATATATATATATATATATATATATATATGTACATATTTCTTAGGCAGGTGAGGCGCCACTGGGGGGAATGATGATTAATACTTTTTCTCAAATTCCTTGTGGTTTGGAGACTCTAAGTTAATGTCAGGGCAAGTCTGTTGCCCCTAAATGAGCGAGGGATGGACTCCAGCTCCTATCGACAATTAAAACGATAAAGAAAAGTATTGAAACATTTCCAGTAATAACAGTAGCAGATCTACAAGTAGCTGTAAATAGCACCTTTGTGTTCCCATTTATTTTGCAGTGCTTCACATCCTCGTGTGAGACGTGGACAGAAGTATTAATCAGTTCAAGACAGGAAAGACAACATTTTGAGTCTGTAATATCCCTCTTGATATTCATTTGAAAATATGTAATTCTTAGGAGACGTAATTATCCCTAGCATGTAATTATTTACACATTCCATCATCTATTGATTTAGTATGAATATTGAATAGCTGGTTTTATATAAAAGCTCTGTAGCCGTGAAAGCTGTTCTTTTCAGCCTCAGAATAAGACACAGCTCGGGTCCCAATGTGGAAGGCCTGCTGGGCTGCATCCTCTAGCTTTGGGTACAAAAGGTCAGTGAAACCCTCACTCAACTTCTCAAAGGAACGTCTTCTTTTGGCAGTGGGGTGGGAGCCTCTGTATTCCTTCCCTTTCATCTTTGAGCTTCGATGTATTTCCTCCTTCAGGAGTTCTCTCGACAGGGACACTGAACATACTTATTTCTCTTAGTGTGCCGGAGCTGGAAATGACTTCTTTATTTACATCTCTTCACTCCCGGGCCAGATGTTAACAGTAAATACCAATATCAAAATGCAGTTTTACATAATTATACAAACACAGTTATAGAAATATATAAATGTGCATGTGTCTCGATTTACCAGCAATAGTGCAACATTATAAACAGAACTACAGATTGCTATTGCAGCGGAGCAGTGGCAACAGAAATGCAGAAATTAAACTTTTGTAAATATATACACCCTAATTAGATAAATATGTACATATGCAAAGAATAATAAATGAGACATGGTTAAATTGCAAAGATTTAACAGAGATATAACACCTGTCATATTCTCATGACATTACTGTGTGCTTTAGCTGTGAGTGCAGTGTAACATACATTAGATTGGGTTAGTAGTGTGTTATACTTCTATCTAGCTGTTAATATTAGGTCAATCCGTTTGGGCTATTACAACTCTTCAGTGTCCCAGAATCTGATGGGCCATGATGCAAGACTCCCAACCCGAGACAAAGAGCAGCATGTTCCATTCCTGTAATGCTCTAATTAACTTTGTGCCCATTGATCTTAAAAATGAATTAGAATGAATGGAGATTTAAAAAGACCTTAAGCTTACATGCCAAGGAAGTACTTTGAGATTCAGAGGAAGACAAAAATGGAAAACATCTAATTATATAGTGCTGGTTTACTTCAACTTGCCTTCAAACTGCAAGGAAGGCTTTTTCCCGGCTGCAGTCGTGTGACCCCTGTTTGTGCTCTTGTCAATGGCTCCAAAATTAAGCACTTCTTAGGCGGAGCTGGGGAAATTATAGTAATCCTCTGTTAACGTTTATGGCTTCCCTAATGCATCACTTTCAGTATTATATCTGCCTAATTTGGTCAAATCAGCGAGCAAATCGCATGCTCTCTGACGGAGAGGGTCATGAGCTTTGCCTCGGCTAAACCTCTGCAGCTGGGTAATTTGACCTAATAAGGCTTCCGTTCATCCCTTTCAACTGTATTACGTCTGGAATAATTGCTGACTCTCTCTACCTTATGGCGTTGCTGTGGAAACTGACGAACACATGACAGCTGTAGGACGGGGTTGCCATGACAACACGGCCAACCCGCACTCGCGTGTTTTGGGGTGGGATCTATTGTTTTTGTATTCCCGTCTTGCGGTGTGAGTAGTGCACGACACGTTGTCATCAGCCAGGCATTAGGGGAGCGAGGAGACGGAACAATCCGGACTCCAGGGCCTACCGCACCGATCAGATAAAAGATGTTCCCCGAGCAGGAGCTTTGAACCCGTCAAAGACCAAAGAGACACATCTGTCAAACCCGTCCCGAGGCCGCTCTCTGGCCGCTGCTCTTATTATCAGTCTGCTCGAACACCGCGGCGCCCTCACCGGCCTGGTCTTCACTGCAGGGCCAAACGCCGCCATCGGAGCGCTGCTCATTAATCATACCTGAAGTGTCAACAGGTGGAATATTAATCTACTCGGGGCTGTTATTGTTACCTCAGGTAATTTTTTGATCGCCGCGTATTTGTATGCATGCGTGCGTGTTATTCGCAGTCAAAAAGTATTAAACCGAATCACATGAAATTGGGTGCTATGATTGGTTATTATCCGGGGACCATCTGATTGGATTTTGGGATCTATCGGATCCAAGGTCAAGTTCATGAAAAGGTCCAAATCTTACTTTTACCATAGCGCGGTCAATTTTTATCCAATTGGCATGCAACTAATGCAACATTCTCATATTGCAATGCCCAATCTTATGATATGCGAAGGCATGCGCTCTACCGAGTGCCCATTCTAGTTTTGAATATGATATTGTCCGGCCTTCAGTTTATTTTCCTGTCCATGCCTATATCTGAATGTGTGTATGTTTATTTGTTGGTGTACATCTGTGTTGTCTTTCTCATTGTTTTTGTTAAATTATGCTACTTTTGTTTTGCTTGTTTAAAACCCTCTTGTGGCAAATTCAATAAAGATTTGCGGCAGTGTGTTTTTTTTCTACGTAGTGTAGATTTCGTTCCATCTACGTATTTATCTATCTATCCAATGGGATGTATTGTTTTCTTAATCTGATGTAAAAGTACCTACCGTATCGGTAAACAATGCCACAGGCAATATCTTTGCAAAGGGAGATACTTGAGGTGTCTCGGAGTGCTGAGCCGACTTGTCACCTCTTCGTCACTGTCGGTATCCTCCTCGTCACTCAGTCCTGCGGGGCCGAGCACGGTGCGTGTGCACTCATTTGTATGCTCTGCATCTTCTGTTTACCTTTCGCTTCATATTCCTATGAGAACAGGAATGTGTTGAGAGATTCAGCTGAATAAACAGTGCAGAATAAGATATTTGTATTTTTCGCCACAGTGTTTCATCATTAATGATCTGAAAGAACACTTTTTCAAGATTATGTCGTGAGCTGCAAGATAAAGATTGTGATTTTCTTTCTTTTTCTTCTTTCTTTTAATTGATTTTTTTTAATGAAATAATGATGTTGATTGTTGTAATGAAGCATGGCAATAGAGTAATGACACCATCAGGTGGTGAGATCGGTTCCCTATAGTTCTACTTTCACTACGCAACGCTGTCTTCCACCCGGAACAATTTGTACAGGCTCCATTTACAGCCCAAAGAAGTGCGTCAACCACTGTGCTATCAAAACTTATCGATTTCATTTATTCATTTATTTGTACAGGGACCGTACACATTAATCAACACATGGGTAAATGTGTTAATGTTTGCTTAGGCTAAATTTCAGCTTTCAGATGTTACAGCCTTCACTAGAGGATTAAGAGTTTAACACAGTAACATTATAAAAAAGTAGTAAACATACAGGTTACGATAAAAATACTGGCCTCTTCATAAAATCATTAAAACATAAAATATTTGTATTCTTTTATTAAAAAACTGACATAAAAACAATAATTATTTACACAATCACTGAGGAGGGAGTCACAGTTCACTCTCACACATCTGACTGGTAAAAAGACAGTTCTTCATGATGGCCATCCCCAGTTACCAACACGTATACATATAAGTTCTTTGCAGTTCCTTTCCCAGGAATCAGAAATGACAGCCAGTGAAACAACCAAAGTAACTGTGTAAACGCTTTATCAACTTTGGTTCAGGAGCTAAAAACTGAAGGCCAATTAAATGTTATCGCGAGGGACCCAGATAAAGTGCACGATGCAGTGTTTCATTTACCAAGAACTTCTAACTTCAACAGCAATCATTTGAAATTGCACTGCTTCAGCATCTTTGCTCGCCTGGGTTGAAATCGAAGGGGAGTGGACTTTTTGCAATACAGTTCTTTTTGTGATATATAATGTTCTGCCACTGATCAAAGCGGTTTCATCAGCTCTGCTGATTGGTTGTGGGTTCCCAGCGAGAAACCTGTGTAGATGATTCGCACCATGTCGTTACATAAGAGTTGAATCATCTGGAGGTTACAGTAAATGCCGGCGGCTCTTTCCCAACCATCAGTGCTGGTGAAACCGATACGACTCACAGCAAGCCCAACTGCCTTTGACGTATCAGTAAACATCCGTTCTCCTCGGCGCTCAAAACCTTCCAACATTTCCTTGATGGAAGCTCAAATGCACAAAGTCCATCTTTGCAGCTCAACCCAGCTTGTACCAACGCTGTAATAGTTTGATTATAAACTATTTCTCATCATAGTGGATACTACTCATGAATAGCTATGGTTAGAAAGTCATCCTTCTTGTAAAATGTTTAGTTAGCCATCTTTTTTTACAGGTTGTGTTTTTTTGTTGTTAATTATTTTCCCATTCCAAGTTACCCCCGTGTCTGAGCTGTGTGAGATTAGCTGTAGAAGTTGAACAGTACCATCTATGGGTTGCAATCCACTCAATCGTATTCAAAACAAACACTCTCACAACTGCAGGTTCAGTCTTTGTAAACATCCACGTCCACTTAGCGTCATCTTGCACGAGGCCCCCGTGTGAGAAACTGAATTATGTGGGGAGAAAGTCGTTGGGTTGCGGAGCAGTAAGTGAATCCTACATTATTTAAAGCATGGAGCTCTCTATCTGTTCCCCTACAGTAGACTGTAATTGGCTCCTTTTGGGAATTTTAATCAGCTGCAGCACTGTAGCTCTAATCTCCCCTCTTCTCCAACAAGCGACCTCTCAATATTCCCAGAATCGTGGTCGTTATCTCCCTCTATGGTGAAAACTGCAGCAACGCTCCGAGCCAATAAACACACACAGTATATGCATGCTCAGCAAACAGGAACACACGTGGAACAGAAACACCTGCAGTGCTAACAATAAGCCATTTAATTTAGTCGGGTGATTTGCTGCGTCCACCGCTGCTACCGCCGCCGGCAAATCACGGACTGCCTGTTACGACACAGGACATTTACCCTGTAGAATCATTTTGCTCGTTACATTTTATATTTTATTTTCTACTTGAAAATGTGTTGATCCATCTGGGCAGGAAATACTATAAAACAGGGGTGGGCAATTATTTTTTCTATGGGGCCACATGAGAAACTGAAAATATTGTGGAGGGCCGGCCAAAAGGCTGAACTCAATTCTTCATATTATTAATTGCATTTCTTTATAAAAAGCAGTAAATAGCATTCTTTTGACAAGCTGGTAAGATTATATATCATAATTAAGCAATGAAAAAGTGAGTTTGCCTTGCAAAAAATGTCATTTATTCAATCAAATTTTCCTAAAACAATGGTAAACAAAATGTGAACGTTTTTTTACCATCTGTGACATTTATCCAATAAACTTTGATGCAGGCAATCAGGTAATCAATATCTCTGAAGAAAAGCATGTAATGAAATAAATAAATCACTAAAACAACATCATAAAAACACACTAAACATGCAAATAAAAATAACCACACTACAATTAAAATCATGCACAACTCAACCATAAAAACATGCTTTAAAACTTACACCTTCTTACATTTTTTAATTATTTTTTCTTGTTCAGTGAGATAATAATAAAATAAGACAATATGTTTATTTATGTTTATAATAATAATAACCAGGGGTGCACATAACTTTTTCGGTGAGTTACTCAGATGAGTACCTGGAGATGGTGTTTGGTACTCACTCAGCATCAGCTTTTGTGCCGTCGGAGCCCTGCGCGCGAGTTGTTGACGGGGGGGGGGGCTCTCCTGTGTGCGCGCATTTCGGCGCGGATGTGCGCGCGGAAGAGCTCTGTCACCGGAGCTCTGTGCGCGAGCGAGAGGAGTTGTTGGGGTGCAAGTGACTTTTCTGGTGACATTCGTCCCGATGTGCGCGCGCACACGCCGGGTGGCAGTACGCATTGTGGATTAGTTTTGCGCATGCGTACCTGCGTACCAGTTATGTGCACCCCTGAAAACAATGTTTATTTTGTAATTTCCAATTATCCTTACACGGGCCGTTCAAAGTCAACCAAAGGGCCGGATGTGGCCCGCGGGCCGTACAACGCCCAGGTCTGCTATAAAGTGTCAAACTCTTTTCCGTGTGGTTCTTCAGAGTACTCAGTGATGGTACACAAAGGCCAAACTATTTATTTAATGCTTTGTGCACATGCATGACCATCTCGTCATACACAGAGAGCATCAAACACTAAATTCCAGATATCTTGAGTTTGCTACTACAGTATAAAATATGCAGATTATTATTCATGAGTCATTGAAGATGGACAGTGATCAGCATGGCGTCTGGTACTGCTCCGTTTCCGTCGCCGACACAAATATACTCTCGTTCTGTATTTGCGTCAGCTTGAGCAACTCTTTGCTCGGTTTAGTTCCTCCGGCTGTTCCAAGTGTCAAAATCCGGTTTTCAGTGCTGACATTTTATGCTTGTAATACACTAATGCAACTGTAATTCCCCTGCCTCCTCCCGTTTGTCGCAGAAGAGGTGATACTCCACACCACTCGGGCTGTGCTCTTAGCAGAGCAGTCATTGGCGAGCGGTAGCCGTTGTCGCGAGCGCTACACGCGGTGTTGAGCGACGCCGCGGCCATCGTGCTGACGCAGTGAGCGTCTCGCTTTCAGATTTGTCTCTGCCTTCAAGAATGCAATATATTTTTAGGTTCAACTGTGAGAGCTCAGTCTTTCCCAGATGGCATTATGGGGGTGGATGTGTAAGTGAGTAAAGGCTGCATGGATGCTGCTAGCTTTTAAGGAAAGAAAACGCTGGAGCGCCTCGGATGCTATGCAGTGGACTGCGTAAGCGAGTTGCCCCTGGCACTGTCAGCATCTCATTAAGGTGCTCAGTGGAGAGACTCGGAGACACGCGCTCCTAGCTAACGAACTCGGCTAACACGGCTACTGTCAAAGCCTGAAGAAAATGCAGCTTACATAAAACGTGCTACCAGATGGCAAGATGGGGAGCAGAGAGAGAAACGACAGCTCACAAAGGTCCACGTTAATGGCCAACAGACGAGGGGGTAAAATGGAGAAGTCAGGGATAAGATACAGTGGGAAAAAAAGGATTTAGTCAGACACTAATTGTGCAAGTTCTCCCACTTAAAAATATGAGAGAGGCCTGTAATTTTCATCATATGTAGACCTCGACTATGAGAGACAACATGATAAAATGAAATCTAGAAAATCACTTTGTCAGATTTTTTTTTTTAAGAATTAATTGGTCAATTCCTGGGTAAAATATTTCCGTGATTTTTTTTTTTTTCCCTCATTTTGTCTCTCATAGTCGAGGTGTACCTATGATGAACATTACAGGCCTCTCTCAGCTTTTTAAGTGGGAGAACTTGCACAATTGGTGGCTGACTAAATACTTTTTTCCCCACTGTATATGCCCATATGTGCATGTTGTTTTCTGAAGAGACTGACACATCACTTGTACAGTACTTGCGCACTCTTGACATCTCGCTCTCCGATCGCACAAATGGGCCCTGATGGGCCGGCAGATGGAGAGAAAAAGAGGACGAGTGCGCAGGTTGCTGTGTGTACATTGAAGTGCCGAGGAGGGAGGCTGCACGTCTGTCCCGGGCAAACAGTCGAGATAGTGGCATGTTTGTTCCTGGAGTGGCGTGAGCGGCCTTCACGCCATCTCCTGTCACTTGACTGGCTCGCTGGCCTGCCGGTCGCCCTGGCTCCACACACAAAGCGTGCCCTTATTAGCGAGCCACGCGGGGCCCTGGCACTGGAATTTTAACAAGCTCCCGGAGCAGCTCAGCCTTACGCTGATGCGCCCTCTCACAGGCGCTACACTGGCGGCTGCAGCAGCCCTGACCCGGCCAACATTCACCCAGGTCCTGTGTTGACATCTCGACATTACCGCCTGCGGATGCCCGTAGTCTTCGTGGGCCACACTGACCAAAATACTAGAAACCAAATGTAATCAAGTCTTTATTCTCATGAAGGGAATAATAGATTTCCCCCCCTTTCAATTTGCTGAGCTCATTAGCGACAGCTGGATTGATTCTCCCCGTTCCGCTATGGAGATTAAGGAATGTGTGCTAGCTCATTTCAACCTGACTGCATAGAAAGTGGAGTTGCGTCCCGTTTTCATTTGTCAGACCTTTTTCCCCATCGTAAGTCCTTAAACCTTAAACCATTGTAATGGGAGCCGGAGTAAAAAGTTTGTCCCGTGAGTTCTAGAAGAAGCCAGGGTCCCACATCCAGCAAGCAAACGCAACAACGACCACCACTTCCTCATTGTTTTGTTGACTCAGTGGTTTAACATTCATTTAGAACTGTTGGAGTCTAAAGGGAGAAGTGTGTGTGTGTGTGTGTGTGTGGGGGGGGGGGGGGGGGGGTAACGAGATGTCACTCCACAAAGGCAGCCTGCTCCATCAGCCACTGGCATGGGGGCCTGTCTCTGCTTGCTTTACCTCAGGCCCTCTCTCTCTCTCTCTCTCCTCCCCTGTTTCCTTCCTCCCCCCTTTGAGGCCTCTTTTGCACTCCGTGACTTCCATATGGAAGTCTCCCCCTCCCCCGACAGAGTCAATATTTATGGCGGCGTAAATAGCACGATGCTGCCGTCTTTGTGAACGACAATCGTCGTCCCCCCGTTTCCCTATAACTACTACGGGACGTCTGGAAGGCAAATAATTCAGAAAGGATTGTTATCAGGGAAGGATTTAACTTGTAAAGAAGGGCATGTGTTCTTAGGAGTGCCTCCAATAAATTTCCCTTAAAGGCTCAGCTCAGCATAATAAGCATGTGGATTTATTCTCACTGCTGCAGACTGGTTTACACCAAGAACCAAGTGGGCTATATTTCTGTCGAGCGCATTTCTCTTTCTGAGCCATAAACCAGGTTGACGCTTTAATGTTTCAGCATCAGTAAGACTCATATTCACTTCTGGAGTAATTGCACAATTGCTTTATTTTTCTTCATTAGCAGTTTGTCGCTTTTTTATGAACGTAACCCTTTTTTCTGTCTTTGTCGATTTGTCTTCAAAGACATCTCCACCTACAGCCAGATGGGTGCAAGACACATTTTCAACCAGCCTGCTTCCTCTCTCTTGGTTATTCTCTTGGATTGCTTGGCAGCTCCTTGCTCTTTTGTTTCATATTCACTGTCATAACAGTCCTCATATCCTTTCATCCCCCTCCCATCTCTGCCTCTGCACCCCAAATTCAATTATCACCTTAGGATCCGCTGCAATCTATCAACTTCCTCGATTGGTAATTGCTTTTTGAATAAACTCCGACTGTACCACCTGAAAACAAAAGCATCGCAGCTAAGTCTAAAGTGATTCAGCAACATTAACGGTCTTCAATCAAGCCAATAGCCTCTGATTAAGTTTCGACTTGCACTGTTGTCCAGCATTTCCATCTGATCTTTTAGTTTTAGGATGACAAATGAGGAAGTGTCATGGGAGGTCCGGCGCACAGCTCAGCCCTTATTCACAGTGACGTATCTCTGGGTGTGGGCAAAGCACAAAGTGAGCATTTATTTGATTGTGCTGATGCCGACCATAGCAACAGTCTGCTCTCGGGTTCAACGGTAGTTTCTTAAAGAGACTCAGTTTGATGTACAGTTGTTCAGTTATCTTTTAATTACCGCTCTACCCGTCCTAGTTAATTACAAAAACAATCAGTCTTGGGAAGGTGTTTTCAATATTGTAAAACAACAAGGTGTTTAAGGAGGTTGGGAATGCAGAGCAGACGCTGACCTTTCAACCTGTGTTGTCCTCTCTGGGACACTGTGTAAAGACTGTAGGTTTTGCCAGAGGGGATGCGGCACAGTGAGAAAGGAGTGGGATGTGGACTGTTATCTGTTGGGGAACGTGCAGAAAAGGACCTCATAAAGACCCGGTGGGTTACTCTTAATGTGGGATGTCCTGGCTTCATGAGCAGCTTCTGCAGATACTTTTCTGTTTGCAGAGGCTGCAGAGAAATTGCGGCACCCTTCGGCCCATTCTGCCACAGCAGCTGCACATTTGTGTTGCAGTCGCATTGGCCTGATGCAAAATGATAAGTGCCGTTTGATTACCTTCTTGCATATCTTTAACTCTCTTTGCACCTCATCAAATGCACTCGGCTATGTGAGAATCCACTGCTGGAAACATCCGTCTTCTTCCTGCTGTCCTGGAGCAGCTTCCTCTCAGCTGAAGCCAGCGGACTTTCAGGTGAGCACTGTGTGCAGGGTTCGTACGGTCATGGAAAACCTGGAAAATGGTCATTTCCAGGTCTGGAAGTCATGGAAAAAAACTTAAATCATAAAAGTTTTGGAAAAGTTATAGAAATGTGTTATAATCACGTGTTCATTTACGCCGTGTTTGAAATAATGAATTGGATTTTTAAAGAAAGACGCTCAAAATATAAGCCGGCGTACGCAATTAATATGCAACATTTTCTAAGTTGTTTATGTTTATACTGAGATTTCGGTTTGGTCATGGAAAATCTGGTGGAAAGTCATGAAAAAGTCATGGAAATCCATTGGTCTGTATGTTTATAACTCTATGTATAACTATACATAGTTGTCCTGTATTATCTGTTGTTATATGTTTCACCGTGGGAGAGTGGGAATTTTTTTTTTCGATTGCTTGTATGTCCTAACATGCAAAGAAATTGACAATAAAGCTACTTTGACTTGACTTTGGTCAAAATGTGTAAGAACCCTGTGTGTGTGTATGTGTGTGTGTGTGTGTGTGTGTGTGTGTGTCCATGTCAGTGCTTCAGGCATAGCACAAATCCTGTTATTCAACTGCTGCCCTTTTCACCTCATGCAAACCTACTCCACTGCTCCCTCCTCCACAATATCGGTGGCACGAGCCGCTGTTTGATTACCAAACTCTTCTGTCTCAGGGCGTCTCCGGGGCCATCGGCACTTCACAAACCTGGGAACGATACGCGCACTTGTCTGCCGTCTAGACTAGACCATCTTCACAATTCCTCGAAAACCTACACCGGCATTCTATGAAGGCCTTCACCCTCTGAGAGTCCTTGGAATTGTAGCGAGTCAATAATGTACCGATGAGAAAGTATTAAAGCGTCTCCTCTCAGTGCAGTACCAATCCCCTTCTGGGCTCAACCCCCATAACTCATTTTGAAACGGTGTTCGCCCTGCTGTGCCGGAGCATCTATGGACCTTTAGTTTGGAGATGCCCACAGATAGGCAGCACGCTATAACTGCACAGTAGAATTCTCGCTGTTTGCACAGATATCCTGGAAAGTCAAGATGTGCCCAAGTCTTGTTAAAGTGGATACAACGTGACCTTGCTCGTGTTTTCTTTATACATCGCCAAAGGGAGGTTGTATTTCTATTACATCGTTTTCGTTTCCACTTTATCGTTTCAGAGGATGTGGAATCGTGGGCAACTTATGTTTGGAGAGAAAACAAACAGTTACTTTGCTCCGCCGCCTGGCATTGTCTTCATTTATTCCTTCACCTGCCAGGCGTAGTGTAGTTCTGAAGTATGAGTGTAGTGTACATGTGCACACATTATTGGTGTTGTTCCTCCGGCCCCATTGTGTCAGAGGGATTCCATCCATTCAGCTGAGGTTGGAGAGCTCCCTCTTTCTTGGCCGTTCTCCCTGTGGCCTGTGAAGGAGGAGAAGACTGTTTTAATGAAATAGAAACCCTTTTCTATTGGACCCAGATGCCCTGTCCATAAAGTACACCACTGAGCGCTGCCCTGTGTGGGAGGCTCACCGCAGCAAAAGCAAGGGTGCTGTTTATCTCTACTCCGCTGTCTGATGCTGAGCCTCGGGTGTATTTGATGCGGATTCAACTGCTCTCTACTGTATTGACACTGTACTATCAGGGCTAATAATAATAATAATAATAATACCTAATTTTGCCTTCAACTTCGAATTGTCAGAAAGCTGGTTCTGATGCTAAGATTGTGTCTCAGTATTCTAGAAATGAGTCATATTGCAATCTTCAATGTTCTCGGTACACAACTAGACCCCAACTGAACTAATCTGATGAGTGCTCCTTCATTCAAAGGCCTTTAATGGTCCATTTAGGATGAAGAGGCAGCGACCCAGTGAGCGGTAGGAGTCCTCCCTGGTGTCCTTTGGTAATCAAGGAGCTTTATGGTAATTGCTGTTGAGTTTAGGGTGTGCCTAATGACCATCCACCCCAGGGGGCCCTGCCATCATTCATCTTATGCCCCTCATAACTCCTCGGTATTATGGGATGCATCTCATCGGGTTGCCAAGCGCCCTGAGTTGGGGAGCCTCTGTGTGGATGATGTGTTACACACCTCCGTCACTGTGTATGTAAACCAAGGAGGACGTTGAACCGAAATGAGATCCGCCACGCTGGCATGCTCTATTAGACGTGGCTGAACATTGCTGGAAAGAGAAATGGTGGACAGGGATTACCTGAGGTAGCACAGTGCAAATCCACGTCAGCACTCTAGTGTGACGGGCAAAAAAAAATAATGGACTCGCTTCACTGAGCAGCCTGAACTGCAGGCGCTATCTTTTCTTCGCTGCCGTATTTATTTCTGCGAGCTCTGTCCTCGAAATGTTTCTCCCCATCACAATCATTTCACATTTTCCATCTTCTGTGATTTTCTTTCAATTTGGAAGAAGCAAACATGGGGAATTGCATTTTTGTAACAAATACAAACATGTCCTGAGAGGCAGCAACTCACCTTTTAATGCTACACACTTTTTTAAATTCCAGCTCTCTGCTTCAGCCGGCCCCCTCTTTCCCAGCAAGGGCCCTAATCCCCCCCCCCCCTATTTCCTATCTCTCTCTAGAGTTGCCTTTCTTTCCCTTCTTTACTTCTGTCGTCTGTTTGCTTTTCTTAATTTCTGCCCTTCCGCATGTGGCACAATCCACAGAGATGATGTCATTCTTTAGCGTTCGTCATCGCCAGAGTTTCCTGTCTCTGGAGTAGAAATGGAAGTAGCGTCTTTGGCCAGAAACATGAGGATACTTGAATTGGGTTGGACAGTACATTTAAGCGGTTCATACAGCTGGACCTCACTGGAACCAGGACAAAGTGTTTGATCTGATGTCACGTAATTTAAACTCAATTAATAGCGGCACCGAGGATGATTTGATTGGATTCCTGGACTGCGAATGCCTCCATGCATCGTTCTGCACATTTTCAACATATTCTCAATCCTAATTTTTAGACGTCAGTTTATCTTTGATTTAAGACATGCTGGGTCGAACCACATATACAGTAAAAAGACTCTCCACAGATCATGTTCCTATGACGGAAGGACCTACTGCAGAACGCCCCAAGGCACATACTTACACATACTCGCACATCTAATTACATAATACGTACACGTATTAGCAATTTCACATACTCTGTACTAATTAGATACAGCGCATTGTTTACCTCCCTTCTTCTTACAGAATAGTTCTCCATGGCTTTTCACACAAAATGTTCACGCTCACATTTACTCCATGATAAGCCATAAACCATGTTTTCATATTTACATATTAATGGTGCAATTGCTTTATTGTTGTTAATTAGCATTTTGTCTCTTTTTCATGGACGTGGCCCTTTTTTATGTTTAATACTTAATTGGCTATTTTTTCCTTTTTTTCATTCATTTCCCCCCCCATTTTTTATTTATTTTAAATGTATCTTTTTCAAGTATTGTGGCTTAATCCAGGCAAGGTACACGATTCACAATTGATCCTCCGAGGACAGGACCAGGACCAGCACCATGACCAGGACCAGCACCAGGACCAGGACTAGGACCAGCACCAGGACCAGCACCAGGACCAGGACTAGCATCAGCACCAGGACCAGCACCAGCACCAGGACCAGGACCAGCACCAGGCATGTGGGTTCATGGAGGGGATGGAGGCCTCTTCAGCTGTAGTTTTCAGACAGCCTTTTTCAGTGTACCCGTTCTACCTTTTGATGCTGTATTTGTGTCGTGTGTGTGTGTGTGTGTGTGTGTGTGTGTGTGTGTGTGTGTGTGTGTGTGTGTGTGTGTGTGTGTGTGTGTGTGTGGAAGCATTCATTAATTGCCATTATTGCTCTGGCTGTCCAGTGTGTCTGTGTGGGAGGCCAGACTCCAGCGTTCTGCTTAAAAGGCTGAACACAGATGGAGGCGAGCACTCTGTCATACTGTACCGGCAAGCTTCACAGAGGAGCACATAAATCAGAAGTACACACATATACTCATACATGCATTCATTATCGGTGCCACAGTTGGACTAACTGTTTATCACAGAAAAGCCTTTTAAAATGCTGTGCGGCACAGATGAAGCTTTCGCCTATAAAGTGGATTGGCTCTACGGATGTGTATGGCCAAGTATGTTTACTGGCAGCCTGCCTTAATCTACATTTTTAGGATTTATAAATGCAGCTGCAGCTCAAAGGACAAGACAAATGGATTCAGGGTGTGCAGGAACTGGTTGAATATCTCATAGGAGAAATATGTTTCTCTGTGGCCTCTCTATGTCCTTGTGAAGAAAGTATTTAATTAGAAAGCTTTTTACAAAGCTGGTCTAACTGGTAAAAACAGAAAATTATAAGTAATGAATGGTGTCATAACATCCGCTCTAATTAGACACAACATAAGGACCTTGATTAATATGAATATGCTTATATAGAAGTACTCCATTCAAACAATTCAGATTCTATTGTCGCCTACACTAAAAGACATCTAAGGACAGGACACGTGTAGAGGACTGAGTTGTAATATCAGAATATCCACAGAGCTACTCTTTACACATGTACACAAATGCCATGTTAAAAATCTGTAACAGTAAAATTATGACCAAAACATGTTGAGTGCGACATGCAGCTCATCTGCACTGTGTGTGCAATGTTTGTGCAAATCTAAGGCTGTTTACCCATTTCAGATATGAATCCGAGTCCTTCACTTTTAACCCACTAAAACACACACACCCCAACACACACACACACACACACCATCCCCCCTGAACCCCTCCCCAACTCGGATGACCTTCTCCATCATGATCCTCTCAAACCCTTTTATAATGTGCAGCTCTTTGAAGTCTTCAACTTCCTGGGGGAGATTTTCATCTTCAGCTACATGGGCTGTGTATTGTTGACGTTTCCCCACTATGTCTTCAAGGCTCTCTTCATTACTGGGGCATTTGTGTCCTTTTCCTCCACGTGAAAGAGCCTCTTCACTCCCTGCTGTGCGGCCCTTTTGGGGCCCAGAGCCACAGAAATGATTGTTCTGTTCCATTTAGTTCTGTTTCTTCCACATGAGCCACAACCCCCATATGTACAGTCTTCCAACCCTTTTTTTACCTCAGTTTTCCTGTTTGCTATCCTGCAGTGAAGTCATTTCCCCAGTCCTTTAAAAAGGTGAGCCTTGCAAATGCCGTTCAGTCGGTCTCCCATGATCACAATCTCTCCAGATTAAGATGCTGCAGTTCAGAGTTTGCGCTGAGAAACGCCTTTGAGACGTTTAAATGGCTCTTTAATTATTGTTACTGCTGCTTGTTTCTGTTCTCTAGCAAAGCTCAGTGGAATAAAGATGTTTGCCGGCTTGGAATAAACTCAGAGTACTTAAGTTTGTACTTAATCACATATCCCTGTTGAGGTTGGAAATTAAATCCCATTAGTTCTAGAACCTCGAGTGAAAGAGCTTTCAAATATAGAAACAGAACATTATTTGGAAAGGATTTTAAATAATAAGTCCTATATTAAGAAAACATGCCAATTGTTCCAATTGGTTCCAGCTTCTCAACCGTGAGGATTATTACTCTTCTGTGTTTTAAATCACTGTGAATATATTTAACTTGTGAACTGTTTCTCAAATGTAACTCCTTAGAATAAATATTTGGCCCCAAGTCTCAAAGCCCCATACCAATACATGTTGTGTAAACAGTAATGATGCTCGTCACATGTTGAAGCTGTAGCATCATAACAGATGTTTTGCATTCACAGCTGCGGTTGTATACGTCAGCTGTGCTTCCCGAGGGGAACAGTGGGGATGTAATGGACTGCTGGCTGCAGTGGTCCTCGCCTGAGAGCCGGCGTGACCGTAGCGTATGCCGAGGAAGGAGTCTGGTGGCGGCGCTCCAAGGGGCTGTTCTTTCACAGTCCAGTGCCCAGATGGCCCGCAATTATTATTACAATCCATTTTCCACGATAGGGTCAAAGGGGCAAGAGAAAAGAGTCGACAGAGGAGATTCTTTTTCCAATCCTCTTGTGTTCAGCGTGACGGTCTGCCAGGTAGAAAATGTTTCGACTTGAGCTGCGAGCCTGTTTAGCTTTGGGAGAAATTGTCCTTCAAGAATAAAAGCTTTGGGTGAGAGAAATGTGGCTATAACTCAGCGGACCCGGATGTACAAAAAGAACAAATGGAGGGCTAAGTCCTCTTGTACGATGCTTAAAGTGTCCATAACAATGAAATAACCCCCGTGATTCGTCCTGTGGTTACGCAGTAGATTGTCATCGCCATAGCCAGCCTTGACCAGTGACAATGGAGATGAGCTTTATTGGAAATGAGGCTGATCTGAAAGTGTTTAATTACCTCTATTCAAATAGCTTACAGGCCTTTGATGAAGAGAAACGTCTCCTTTTGGGAGCAGGATATTGCTGTTGAAAATCTAGAAGCCATAGTAAGATCTAATATTGACCTCAGGGGGATGTTTTAGTAAAAAACCCTTTCAGACTAATGTCCCCTGCTTAAAATACCGGTCCTTTTATTATTCCAGGCGACATATTTGGCAATACTGTATTGAACAAACTCTTTCGTTTGTCGATTTTATAATGAATCAAAGAAACTGTGATTTTCATTGAAGAATAACCAAATGTCCATGTTGACTCATATGTGCACTTCCACCTGTGGGTGTCTCAGTCATAGGTATTCTCCTTAATCTGCACAGATCTCCGTCTTTGTATCCAGAGCCTGTCACATCTACCTCTTTTCATTCCTCTTAAACCTGAGAACAACAACCAAGACGCCTCGCTCCTTCCAGCACTTCACGATGTTTGCAGGTACAGTTCTTAATAATAATACCGATTTAAAATGGTGTTGTTGTTGTTTTAGCAACATTTACCGTTTTTCAACTTTTGCATTGTTTTGAAACTATTCACCTGCAGCCTTTTCTATTGTTGTATCTGTATTATGGAGAAGACTCAATAAAGTATCAACCCACTAACGTGTCTCATGGTTGAAGCTGTGAACAGTGTGATGATGCAGGAGAAAAGAATATTCAATGTGAAGTGGGATGTGGGATAGTGCAGCAGCAGCATGTTTCACTGCTTGCCTTGACTCACTCTACCTCTTACATAAGAAGGCTTCTTTGTAAAAAAATAACTAAAAATGAAATACCTTGTCTTGCTATTTTTCAAAAGTCTCCCACTTCCATTGCCTCCCCGAGGTGTTCCTCAGGGCAGGACAGGATATGCTTTGGGAATACTTTTGGCTTTAGGAATGACGTCCGCACTGTGCAGCAAGCTAGAAGTTTGTTTTGGTCTTGCTGGTGAGCAGCTGATCAATGCTTAGTCAGGGTCACATCTGTTACCCATGGACAGATATTCACTGGGGGACTCTCCTGCCCTTTTCAAATAATTGGTTGTCTGGTGGTTTGATGGATGGCAATAATACAGCTGTTTGCTCAGAAATGTCTTCCCTGTTAGCTTTCAGGAGGTCTGTGGCGTTCAGCCTGGCAATAAGAGACACCTCCCCAGAAGTGAGGCGCACCATCCTCAGCACCACTCTGCCGCTGGTCGGCTCCTCCATCTGGCTGCTGAACATCAGGTTAGTGTGACCACCTCGCCGAGTGTCATCGGGTGTATGCTGCATGTCAGATCGTTCCGTTTCTCCATCCGTCTGCCTCTCTTCCATCATTTGTGGTTTCTCTGTCTCTCCTACACACACACAGACGCAGCTTAATTAGACTCGCATTAAGTATTTACCCCACTTAATATGCAGCAGCGCTTTGTAAAGCTTTCCTTCGGATGCTACAGTGCCTCTCCCTCGTCCCCTTGCTGCTCAGCCGAGCTTTCCACGCTGTACACAGAAGCTCGTGCTATATTGAGCTATAAAGCGAGAACGCAGTCACACACAAGTGTGCGTACTATCTGTGATGGCGTGAAGGATGCCAGACAGTAATTAGATACTTAAATTATTAATGTCTAATCTAAGGCCCTTATTACAGCGGTATAATTGACAGCCACAGGCAGTGCTTTTGTGAGTGTGTGTTTGTGTGTGTGTGTTTGTGTGTATTTGTGTGTGTGTGTGTGCATGCGTGCGTGTGTGTGTATGCGCGTGCTCGCGTGGAGGGCAAAGACAGCTGGCAGAGCCTGATTGGCTTTATGCCTCGGCATGGTGCCACGCTCCTGTGTGTGTGTAAGTGGGACATAGATAAAATGTATTGTATTATGAAAGAATAATAGAAGAAACCAATAAAACCACAGGTGATAAATAAGAAGCTGTTTTTCAAATCTAGTTCAGTGAAATTGCAAGAATATAGAGTTTACCCAAGTGCACACTCTGGACCATTTGTTTTAAAAAACGCTCTCGCTCTGAGCTACAATGGAAACAAGACAATGAAGCAGCATGTGATGTGAAATATATATACACATATATATATATATATATATATATACACACACACACACATATATATATACACACATATATATATACACATATATATATATATACACACATATATATATATATACACATATATATATATATATATATATATATATATATGTGTATATATATATATGTGTATATATATATATATATGTATATATATATATGTGTATATATATATATGTGTATATGTATATATACATACACATATATACATATATATATACATATATATATATATACATATATATATGTATATATACATATACATACATATATATATGTATATATATACATATATATATATACATATAAACAACATTTACATTAAATTTAAAACAATATATCTAAATACCTTAAATACCTAAAATAATAACCTATTCTACTATAATTTCCTTTATGATTATTGCTGCCTTAAAGCGACACTATGTAACGTCTGGCTCTGGAGCCATATATGGCTCTTCCGGGTGAGCGCACAGCTGATCTCCCAGCTGATCGATGCACGCTGCCGGCAGGGGGTCTCGGCAGCCGCAGCGAGCCGTTCAGCCGCGGCATGTCATTCCGTCTTTACGCGTCGCGTAGCGGAGCAAATAAAAAGTCACCTGTGAGCGTGGACTGGCACTATATGACGTTGGTAATCACTGCCAGACAGCAAGTTGACGTACTTCCGCCAGAAGTACCGGGCACCCCCGATGGCAGTGGCGGAGGAGCAAATCAACATATTAAAAGCCATTGTATCGGCACAATTTTAAGGTGGAAAAGTTACATAGTGGGGCTTTAAGTTTCCTTTTGAAATCACATGTATTTCTTGTTAGAGTCACATACGAGGGGAGCACATTCCAGTATGCAATGGCTCTGTACAACTGATTTCTTAAGCGGTCTCTTGCCGGTCACGCATATACATACAAATACACATGTATGCAAATACACACTCAGTGCATGCCATACAAGGGTGATCTGAGCTGAGCTGCGTGAGCTGCGTGTCAGCCTGCAAAGGGAAATGCATGTGCCTCCTGTTTAAAGATTGTTTAAGGCTGAAAGAAGACTACTTAGTAAAAGAATAAAACACACTGCCTCCGTTTTGAGTCAGCTCATCAGACTTTGAACACAAACAAATAAAAGTGTGCGTCTAAAGCCGTGATTGTCTGTCCCTCCTCCTTTCTTTTCCTCTCTATTTCAGTCTCAATCTCAAGGTACATTATAGCCCACACTTGTGAGTTTCATCATGCCGCCGCATAAAAAGTGGTTATTTACACTAAACTGCATACAGTTATGAACATTTATTTTATTTGACATTCATTTCTGATATATCTCATCCCAATTTACTATGAAACTGTGCAATGGTCATCTTTTCTTTTCTCTGGTGGTCGTTTTCTCATCTGCCTTGGCGGCTTGTTGCGCTAGACCGACCCCACAAACATGTCGGCCAATCGTAGTTTTACTCCGCAGGGGGGGGGGGGCGAAAATAAACCACCCATCTCATAAAAAAGAGAGAAGGAAAATATGAATGTAGAACCGAACATAAAGATCAACCAACCAACACACTTTGGTGTCCAAGGATGAAAGCATAGGCGTGTTGCAGTGCAGCAAGAGGGCAGTCTCTGTTATGTTCTGACATATGTTCTTATATTTAGGATGTTGTAATTGTTGAAGTGCATTGTAGACATGATACATATCTCAAATGTGGCACTATGTGTCTACTATTGTATTGTTGGAGTTTATGTGATAACTCAAGAGATTTGTTTTTAAAAGAGGAATTGTACTGATGTGGGTGAGGAGTTGTTCTCCTATGGTGGCTGAGTTTATTAGTTTGAATGCTTCAGCAGTCCAACTATTGTTCTTCACTTCTTTACTCAAACTTAATAATATTCTATTTCTTCCGTACCTTTTCTTCCTTCATATTTTCAGCTTTAGAAACCTTTCAAATATTTAAAAAATGAACTTATTCAGGACTCGAGGGGTATGACCTTTCATATTTTAAATGTTTCAAATGTTTGTATCTTTAAATCATTTAATGTTTTTATTTTGTATTCATTAGATCCTATGGAGAAAATCTTCTACTTTAAAAAGCTTACAGCATCTTCATATGTTATGTTCACATAGCCTTAATGTATATTTAAAACATATTTAGTATCTTTTCAAATTCCCAAATGATTTATTTGGGTTTAGTACCTGGTGCTAATTCATAATTAACAATTGAATACTAATGGTTACGTGTCAGCTAGTGTTTGTGTTAAGTCCCCCCCCCCACACACACACACACACACACACACACACACACACACACACCATCCAATCAGTCCACGGAGCCTCGAGGACAGACCCGTTCCTTTGCCAGGGAGGAGCTGGCAGTCAGCACCACCATGCAAAACAGGCGTGTTTGTTTCTGTGTTCACCGCCACTATTTTGTGATTGGTCGATTATTACAGTAAACACGTTGCGCTATGCTCTCTCCTTAAGGCTCTCTCCATCTTTACAGCCCATCAGGGAACATTTAAACACTGTTTTTTGAAGTTCACTAAAATAATAATACCATTATTGTAAAAAAACATATTTTTCCATCACAAATGGTTTTCAGTATACTAAACTATTCAGCTGGGGGGAAAACCCGCGAGAGTGTTGTGCTTGTTTCTCTCTTGTCTGTTCGTCTGCCCATGTAACTCTATGCCCAATCAGTCTCACAAGCACAATGTAACACTCCCTCTTCTCGGTCTCCTTGGCTTTGATGAGGGCTGGAGGTGGCAGGGCTCCCCTGGGGAGATCTGAGACCCAGGCACAGTGAGCGGCCCGGGGCCCCGAGGCTTTGAACGTTGGCCAGTCATGTCCTCTTCAAGCCCTTTCACTTTCAATATCATTATTTTTCCTCGTCGCAGCTCAGACTGATAGTCTTTTTGTGCTTTTATCACTGGTGCCTATTGTTCGTGTGGCTGTAGATGTGCAGTGGCGATCACAAAGACTTGCTGCCTCGGCTCTGTGTTTGCTGCAGTTGTAGCTTTGCTGTATACGTAAACAAGGCTCTATTGAACAAGGTTGGTAGTTGGTTGGTCCAGACTACTCAGGATATTCACATCTAATTAAGATGCACTCATAAGCTATGATGATGACCCTAGTCAATATTATGCATGCTGATTTTCACATTTATCTAAAAGCACCAATGTGCTGCGTGCAGAGCCTCGTGGACGCTTAGTCTCGTTTATTTGCACGCTCCAATGAGGAAGAGGGATTTTGACAAGACGAGAAGACGGCTCACATGCAAGCCATTTTCGTTTTGTGTCATGATGTCATGGTGGCTGTGTCGGACGGACTGGAGGCCTTGACTGTGCACACAGAACTTGGAGGCTAAGATGTAACAGCTGGAGCCTGGCTAGTGACTGGCCTTTTTGTTTTGAGTGGACAGACGGATGGAAAACCATGTCTCTGATGTCACTCACTCTCCTTCATGTCCCACTGACCTCTTATCACCATCTCTCTCTGGCTCGCTCGCTCCCTTCTCTCTCTTTTTGACATCCATCTACTTGTACAGTGTTTAACATTATTTCCTGTTTTGAGGACGAATAAGGCCACATGTACACACACATTTAAATGCATCCTACCTCCTTATATATAGGCATAGCAGACTGAAGGGGAGAGGAAAGTCTCCCACATATCTTCACATACTCAAGCAAATACACAATGCCCATAATAACAGGATGTAGATGAAGATATGCCAAAGTAGGTTTGCCCATACTGATAAGAAAAGGAGGGAATAAGACATTGGAAGAGAGAGGAATGCTTAGATCCTGACTTTTCCTTTGCTACTATATTCTTTAGTCTGTTTAGTAAGAGTGAAACAAATAGATGTGAATTAGAAGACCAATCTATAACAACGGAAGCCTTTGGGACTTGGACAGGGAGGCTTTTCTTTCTCTCTTTAAACATGTAACATAGTCCTTAAAGGGATTTCCAAAGGAATCTTTATGGTACAATAGCTTTCTGAATCGGGTAAATGATCCTTCCCTTTGTGTCCTCTCCGGGATGGATCATGACGGTCAGGTGACTTTTAGTCGGTGAAGCGAAGGGCTTTAGTCTGATTTGTACACAGACATTATGATATCTACAAACACATTTATTATTAATGCAGTCTGATGATCTGGGGATGGGTTGGAGCTGAAAACTGTTCCCACAGCACTTTGTCGCTGTTATTTATCAAAACAACCTGCAGTCCTTGCTCTCTCTCTCTCTCTCTCTCTCTCTCTCTCTCTCTCTCTCTCTCTCTCTCTCTCTCTCTCTCTCTCTCTCTCTCTCTCTCTCTCTCTCTCTCTCTCTCTCTCTCTCTCTTTCTTCTGGGAGTTTTCCCATACCTCGCGGTGCTGAAAGTTAAGTCTCATTTCTCATCACAGTGAGCTCAGCTCCTGCTGGGCGACGGGGTTTAGATGTGCAGCCCTAAGTTACAGTGGAGCCCGGCATGTTCAGCCAGCCGCACCGACCATTGATTATGTCTCCTGAATGTTGAAGAACCGAGCTTCATATTCACATTGCACACGGTTCTTCCTGGGAAGAAGGCTCTGCCATCAAAACGCAGCCTGTCCTCGTTGGGAAGCGGCGCTCGGCTCTAAACCGACATGCCCCCCTCTCGTCAGTTGACATCGTCGCCACTCGAGTCGAGCTAACTCTGTACTTCGGACTCATTCTATATTCATGAAGGGGAAAAGAGTCTTTTACTTACTTGGGTAGCGGAGTGTTGCTGGGACGTAAGTGCTAGATTCAGGACCCGAAAACAGGATTTCTCCTGGGATAACCCTGATTGGAGACGCTGCTGTTGGAAACATTCTGAGAGCAGTGGGCTGGAGGAGGATTCTGACACCGATCAGACGGGAAACGTTATCTCTTCACATTAGACCGCCAGGGTTACACTCTGGCACCAGATACAGAGATAGTCCTGTCTCAGCTCAACTATCACTCGTATGCGTGTTGATAGCTGAGCTGCGTGTGCGTGTGCGTGTGCGTGTGTGTGTGTGTGTGTGTGTGTGTGTGTGTGTGTGTGTGTTTGTGTGCACAATAAACAGGTGAGAGCTCAGAGAGTGCAAGCGCCGCTGTTGACACATTGCTCCCCCCGCTGGCTCAGAGTTCAGTGGGTTTCCTCGGCCAGCGGATTGATAGTCACGGCAGCGTGCGGAGAGACTGAACCGATTGCCGAGGTAACTGCATCTGTCAGATCAGCCAATACAGCGAGTTTATCAGGAGGAGATTGACTCCTGACGAGGGTCTCGTACATCGGAGTCCGGGGCTCCAGCATCCACTAAAAAGGCCCAGAGGCACGGCCTAATGGACGTGACGTCAATACGGAGAGGGAGGAGGAGGGCCATTAAAAAGAGCATCAGGGCTATAAAAGTGCCCACTTGTGTGCATGTGTGTGTACTTGTATTGGTGTGTGAGGGCAGATTGATGCTCTCCATGTAAAAACAGGCAATTTGCATGTACACAGAATGCACATTGGACTCGCGTAGATACAACAGGATGTGTTGTGGAGTTTATTGTTTTTAAGAAAGTCTCAGTTAAGCGCCACAGATGGGAAGAGATGGCAGAGGGAAAATAGTGAGAACATCAGTATGTGCTGTGTGATTCTCAGGCAGGTGTCAGTGGGCTGAAAGAGGATCCACACACGAGTATGAATAATAAAACAGACACAGGGTGCCTCTCTCACACATGCATAAATGCAAACGCACACAAACGCGCGCGCACACATATTTTTCCACTCCGCTGCTGGATGAACAATGCTTTAAGAATGTGGTCTGGGTGGAGTCCTCCGAGGGAATGGGTAATGAGGGGTGATGGATGGTACTGATGGGGCTACATTTGCTGTGGAGGTAGCGATAGAAATTGTGTTTGAGACACTCACAGCCAACACTGCGTGTGTGTGTGTTTGTGTGTGTGCGTGTTGATCATGAGGAAACGGTGCCGTGTGTTTGTGTGGGAGGATTGTGGGGGCCACACTTTGGAAGCCGACAGCGCTAATGAATCCAACTTACCCAGCTGCCTAGCGACCTCGCCTCTCAATCACTCTCAATGGGCACCTCTTATTTTAGAGCCATTATTTTTAGCCCTCCATAATTTCATCTCTCAGTTTCTAGAACAATCAGAGAGCGAGAGAGAGAGAAAGAGAGAGAGAGAGATTTGATATTTCAAAAAGACTTTATTTACATATTTTAAATGTTTAAAAGAATTTCAAAATAAAGGGTTAAAAATCACATGTTTTGTTTTGTAAAAAATAATAAAGAAATGCATAATTTATCTGATAAAAGATTTTACAAACACCAACTTCTCTTCAATGACGGAACAAACCTCATTAAACACCAACGATTCATTAAGAAGGGAGCTGTTTAAAAAACAAACTAAACTATAAACCAATAAATGAATAAAAACATTCCCACTTTCCCCTTATTTCTTATTTCTAAACCTCTCTATCAGACAGACTGGACCCTCCCCTCCGACTCCTGTGGTGTCGGCAGAATTATAAAAACAAATGCAGGTCAGGGAAGAACTCAACAACTTTGACCCCTTTCTTGTTCTTTGTGTTTTTTTTAAAAAGCCTTGATTTTTTTCAGTTAAAACCAGAGGAGGGTCACTGCTTCTAACCCCCCCCCCTCCCCCGACCCATCTGCTTCACCTCCGCCTTGCTAGCCTCCGCCTCACTTCCTGCACTCTACGATGGCTGCTTCCTCTTTACAGATCCCTCCTGCTTCCTCTGCTTCCTTCTCCTCCATCTCCGCTCCTTCCACCTGCCCAGCCCCTCCCCACCCGTATACACTCTCCTCCTCCGCCTCAACACCTCCACCCACTTGCTCTGCCACGTCTGGGCTCCTCACCAGCACTATTTTTCTATCACCCCAAAATATACACCGAAAAACATATACTAAGGTGAAACCCAACCAAGAAACCAAATTAGATTCATAAACATTACTGTGGAAATAAAAACTAAACACAGTCGCTCAGTCAAGCAGCTCACTCACACCACCTCAGACCTCCTCAGACACTGATCTGTCATTTCTTTTGTTTGGCCTTTTCCTCCACTCCCTGTCATCGTGAGGCACATGCATACTGAGGTTCCCCTCAAGGTAACACTATGTATTCTTGGTGAGACATTCATAATTTCCTTCTGTCTCGTGAATGATGAACCGCTCTGCTCCGCGACCACAAGGTTGAAACCTGTCAATGTTTTACTTTGATTGGTGCTGTGGAGTGTAAGCTCCCTGAGGTGGTTCTTGTTGGGTCCCGACTGCTCGCTCTTGAGGCAGCGAATCATTTGCCTAAAAGAGAACAACAGCGTCGGCCAAACGCACACTCCCACTACACAAATGAGAAAAGAAAGCCAGAGTTAATGGTTCAGCATAATGGGCACACACAGAGCGAAGAGAGGGGGCGGGGGGGTACAGAGAGAAATGAAAAATGAATATAAAGTAACTCACTATAAAACAATCATGTGAAACGAGAGAGTGAGTGCTGAATCAGAGTCATCTATTCAGTCTTCAAAGCTTCCGCGTTTCGGCATCGCACAAATCAAATCCATGAAATACAACCTGCATCCAAGGCTACTATAAGAAACTGTTATCGCGAAGGGTCAGACTTCACCCACGGAAATGTCGGCGTTTGTGTGTTTGTGTGTGTGTGCATGCTCTACATCTGTGTGTGTGTGTGGGTGTGTGGGGGTGTGTGGCCCTCTGACTGTAGACCCAGAGGAAAAGAAGAATAGACTTGGCAGGCCTTGAGTTGGCCATCTGTTCCTGTAGATGTGGTCAGTCTGCATGAGGCCCCTTCTTCTCTCACACACACACACACATATACACACACACACATACACAGATGCACACTCCCATCCTCTTTCTAAACTGGCTCTCTCCCCTACTGTATTTCATCAAGCCTCCCGCTCACGCCAGCACAGTGCATCTGGCGGTCCAGCCTGCTGTGCCCCGTGACCATGTGTCTGGACTTCTGTTCAGAGGGTCTGTGGTTTCAGGGGCGGGGGGGGGATCATATTGATTCAGACCCACTAGCAACGCGCCAAGGAGCTGCTTTCATAATCCTCCCTCTTAAATAATTCAACACTCGCCCCTCAAATTTCATCAGCACCTACGTATGGAGAACAATATCCCCCCACAGCAGCAGAGGAGTGAAGAATGCGTGTGAGAGGGAGAGGACGATGCAACAGCAGATGAGGGAGCAGGTGGAGGAAAGTCGGCTTCAAATCCACTCTTATTGACCACTTGTGCAGCTGCAGCGAATGCATGCGTGGCTCTACAGACATTTTACCAGCGCCAGGCCTGCGGGTCGTGAGACAATGGATTGACACTGATTTACTGTCACATTCGACGACTAGTCACGCTGAGCAGCGAGACACACAGACATACAATTTCCTCGTACTCTCCCAGCACTCCTTGCCATCTTACCAGTGTCGCTTCCACTTGGACAATTTTACAGTGGACACAGTTTTTCCTTCTCAAGTCACGATTTAGAATAAAATAGAATAGAATTATACTTTATTAATACCGAAGGGGAAATTTGCCGACACAGTAGCACCAATAAACATTAAACTAAAACACAATAATAAAATATACATATAAGAAAGAAGAACAAGTGTGCATAAACTATACAAGTGAGATATAAAATACAAAATAAAATATATGCAAATATGTATATATACACACAATATATGTGAAGAGATTCAGCAGTGTAACAATTAAATAATATGTGCAAAATGCAAATTTAGTGCAGCTTTAATTCACGCCCTCTTTTAAGCTTGAGGTGAAGTGGAAAAATAAAAGAAAGACGAGGACATCCCTCCAGTCAGCCATTAGCCCAGTGTCATGTATAACACACGCAAAAGGGCCACCGTTGTTGCAACTGCCTTGTTGTGTTAATTCACTCACTGCTCTGTCCGTTCTTTGAGATTCTCCTGATGCCAGCACAAACCATCCTAGATTCTCTTCAATATAAATGTGGCACCGTCCGAAAGTAAAAGTCAGAATCGAGGCATCAGAGCCAACCATGAAAGAATTTCACCGGTGTTATCAGACAAAGACGAAGGAAGGATACATAAAGCCATACAAAGGGATTTGTTCTGTCCCACAATTAGGAATATTTTCAAAGCTAAAAAAGACCGCAGGTGCTATCGGACTAGTCCAGTTATTAAAAAGTTCATCGACAATCTTGTTTTTTAAATGGGTTTCTTTTTCACGGAGCACAACCACCGTGTCGTGATTTCCCAGTGCACCGTGCACATTACTCACATCAGTGAGCAGTAATGTAACAGGCTATTATTGTATTTTCAGTTGAAACGCTTTGCCAGTCATTACAAATCATTAAACAGCTTGAGGTTTCTAGGGCAATTCAACAAGGACCTGACATGCAGCTGAGAGACTTTGGCATAGTTGTCCATGTTTGTGCCCGTATAATGCTTTCACACCGTTGTGTATAGTTCTGTCAAACTTCAGACAATTTAAGGGACGGATTGGATTTTTATAAGTGGAGCTGCATGAGGTAGATATTCATAGTTTGTGTATTATTTGGGGCAACATCAACACCTAAAAGTAAAGCCCACCTAAATAAACATATGTCAACTTAAGTGTATTATGTGAATGTATTAAGTCCTATCTTGAATCTTTGTTTCCCCTTTGCAATGCATATCATTTACATAGCTATTATACATGTGTATTGCATGGCTTTGGTTACATACCAATGGTCAAATTTGTTTTATTTGAGCAGAGCTTTTGAGCTGGAAATATAGCAAAAATATATTTGTCAAAAGTAATCTTATTATATCTTAAAGGCATTAATCTGCACCATCAAATCTGGTGGGCTGCTTGTTGTGTCTCTACTACTAGTTTGATAAATGTTATCTTCGGGTGCTTTCCAGCCAATACTTGCTCCGTCTCCCGCTGACTCCACCAGGCTAAATGTAGGCCTTTTCCCTTTGTCGTGCTGAGACGTCCAGGTGATCGTTGTGAGAAGGGAAATTAATTCTGTGTGATGGAAATATCTCTGGCTCCCCCGGGCTCCTCTGCTTCCAACTGTCCCCGCCGGTCCACAGGGATCCAGCGGGCTGAAATGCTAAAAGACCCTCTTGATAAACAGACAGCGTTTGAAACACTGATGGCTGCCAGCTTCCATGGTGGAGGGGCGTCTTCTCCCCCAGCTGTTGGCACAGAGTCTTAAACTGACATACGTTACTGTATTATTACACTTTTTTCCTGTTAAATCTTAAATCTCAGACATGTAGCACAATATGATCCCTACAGCAATGACATGATAAAGAAAGTAGCAGAGTATACGTAGGATCTTTAATCTAAAGTACTATACCTACGATAGTGAGGCAGAGAAGTGGCACATTACCCATAAGTTCAATTCACTTGTACCCTACATTGCCGTAATAAATTCACTTATACATACATTGATCTGATGGCTGTAGTTGTAGAAAAGCAAAATGAAAAACACTTACAAATCAATATCTGGTTATAGACAACAACAATAAACAAATAGTTGGTCATTCTTGGGAGTATGTTCATTCCCTTTATTGCCGAGGGTGAGATGAGAAGGTGGATATTGCTCATACCTGTCAATTAAATATGAAGCTGCAGCCAGTTTGCTTGGCTTGACGCAGAGGAACAAAAGGAAACAGCGAGCCTGGCTCTTCCTGCACTTTGTTTCTTGGATGGTTTAACATACAAACATACTAATAACGTTGAGCTTCACAGGTTCTTGCAAGAAACTGTGAACACAAGACCACATCAATAATGTAACACTTATACGGCTCACTCTGGTTTGTTTACAGCTCTTTATGTCAGTCAATTAGCATTGGTCATGACGAATGCTGTGATAAACTATGCTTGAGTACCTTTGAATTACAAGTTGTAATATCGCTCAAGTGCATTTCACAACAGGGAAAATGTAAAGGTAATGACTGCTGTTGGTTTCGTGAGTACCGTAGTTGCAATATCTAAGATGGCGTTACATCATTATCCCTCATACCTCAGATTAAACCACAGATATGATAACTCAACCGCTGTTGAGTGGGCGATCATTCTTCAGTGTGGAATGTGGAAGGTCAGAGGTCAGGTTCAATGAGATATCTGCCAAAAGACATTATCTCTGAGACAATGGACTGTGTTCTTATGTAAATGATGTACAGCCCACTGCAACATGCACAGATGGATGTTTGACTAATATCACTTTCACACGAAAATGTGTGAGCAAACACACACACACACACACACACACACACACAGACACACAGACCGACAAGCGCCAATTTGTATTTTTTTGCCAGATCAAGTGATGGGATATTTAGGTTAAAGCTGCAGAGAGTGTGGGACTCTCACTCTAGGTTTCAGGAGATTGACCTAAATACTGCAGTCAGAGAGTTGGCCATGTATGGATTGTTATTTTGTAACACTGCAGTAAAAGGAAAATAAGCTTATGTGGTCTTGCTCTTTGTTTTATTTCCTTATCCACTGCAGAGTTGTAACACTGATGGACAGCTCAGTGCCTCATGCAGTACACTTCTTCTGCAAAGCTTTGCATTATGACCTAACTCTGAAGTCCAGTCTAAATATGTAAATATGGGGCTGTACCAATATATGACACAGAATAAACTTTTTGTTTCTTCATATAATTACAAAATAATGTGGTGAAGAAAGTTAACTTATCTCACTGCACAGCTGACTGTGTGTGTGTGTGTGTGTGTGTGTGTGTGTGTGTGTGTGTGTGTGTGTGTGTGTGTGTGTGTGTGAGAAAGCATGCATGTGTGTGTGAGCATGCATGTGTGTGTTTTTTGGGGGTGAAATGTCTTTGTGTCACAACCTGCAGTCTCTTGCAATTTGATTGACAGCTCTTGTAACACATAGACTCACTCTAGACAACGATTGTAAATACTTACTAATGCTCTCAAAGGTTTGTCTTATCGGAAATATTTGTTAAAGTAAGGCGGGCCTATGATTCCAGTTGTATCCATTACATATCCAAATGTAATTTTAATTTATAAGAGCATAACTCATTTCAAACCGCTCCTTTTTTGAAGTCGTCTATCTCCACCGTTTGAAAGAGGACCGTGTCCGTCGTGAATGCACAAGTCCTTGCACTGATTGGGTTTCTTATCACTCTCTCTCATCACTTGACTCAATGCAAGGAGATGTTGCCGTCAGGGTCTGAGTCACTGCCGGCTCTCATGTCAGCGTTGGGGACTTTTTCCTTATTCTTCTACACAACTGCTGGAACGAGCATAATCGTCATCGTCACGGACGTGTTCCCTCTTTGAGTGGAGGAAAGATGACGCTTGTATTGCCATCTATTGCAACAACTATTACCATGCGTAGTCTGCAGATACATGCATTCTTATTGATTATGATTACACTGCAACTTAATTAAATATGTCAATTTAAATCCATTTTGTTTGGTAAACAGTTTAGCCAGATAATAATAATAATAATAATATACTTTTATTGTCATATTACATATAGTTATAAACATATATGAAATGTATTCTCTGCATTTAACCCATCCTTAGTTATTAAGGAGCAGTGGGCTGTGGTGATGCGCCCGGGGAGATTCTCATCATTTCACCGATCTGCCAGTCATACCGGTTATACCACTCATCCCTTATTCCTTATTTGTGTATATATATATATACATATATATAAGTATTCTTGTTGTGCATGGTGTTCATGTTGATGCCGGTTCCACATATGCTGTCGAATAGGAAGTCCATGTGAATCCCTGGTGAGAAGAACCAACAAAAAGGATTTGCAAACAGGAAACTGGGAGGACGACATGCAGCTTTCCTCTGGTCCAGACTCTCACATAGAGCAACACCGTCCCTGAGAGACTCTGTCTTTGGCCCCCGTTTCCATCTGTGTGTGCTCTCTCATCCGCTCGCTCTCAGTGAGCACAGCAGAGGGGAGTGTGCTACTTACTTGAGTACTTGAACTCATCTGAATGTTTATTAACTAGTACCGCTGATCACATCCAGGGGAGATCTTCTCCTCCTGAGGAAACGATTGCGAGGGAAACACAGTTAAGTTCTACCCCGTAGCTGCCTCCAAGGTACAATGTTTATATATATATATATATATATATATATATATATATATATATATAATATATATATATATATATATATATATATATATATATATGTGTGTGTGTGTGTGTGTGTGTGTGTGTGTGTGTGTAAAGCATTTATGTCTGTGATGTTGTGATGTCTTCTCTTGAGGCCTTATGTAGTGTGCCTACACCACCACTGTCTGTGATGACAACACTACAGAGACTCAGGCAAACACACACACACACACACACACACACACATATATATATATATATATATATATATATATATATATATATATATATATACAAGCTGCATCCCTGCTCAAGGCCCAGTTTTGTAGAGTCATTTAAATCTGAGGTGTTTATGGGTGACCGTGAGTGCTTTCTTCATCTATCTTGAAGTGCTATTTCATCTTTTTCTTTGCACATTTTACCTGTAGTAAAAATAAATCTTTCTTTAAAAAAATAAAAGGCCCAAAACAGAAACCTGAAAGCGTGTTCATATTAATAGCAACATTCCCCAAAAGCCCGATGAGTCGTGTGAGGAGGCCCTGTGCAGATCGCTTTGTCATCCTGGAACGTGACCGGAAGTATTTTAGTCCCAGCGAAGCTCTACAAACGGAGACCGTATCGGCACATAAAGAGCCCATTAGCAGAAAAGGAAGCATCGACGTGGATTCTGGAGGCTGCGGATATACCGTCAGGATAGCAGCCACAACCTAAATGTACACTGTTGCCAGATTGCGGAAGATTGAGTTGTTTCTATTGTGTGTTCCTCTTCCCACTGGGTTTCATTCCAGGGGTTGGGTTTCCCTGCAGAATGGGGAACTCCACCTCATTTTGGGAGGTCACTGAGCCGTGGCGGGACCGCATACTCCATGACAGAAGTATTTGTTACTCAGCTGTTGTCTTGGACCTGAGCTGTTGATATTGATACGCAAGGATTACAGACGTGCCTCTCCCAGCGTGTGCCTCATGTCCACTTTCACTCAGTTGCAAAAAAAATGTGTTCCGCAAACTCACCGTCCCACAATTTTTAGACACGTTTCCACTTGATTGAGTCTCATTATGTGCAACATAAGTGTCAGATCTCATGGGCTCTCATCAATCTTAAAATGTGACGGCAGACTAAATATTCTCCCCATGAAACAATACACAAAACTTTCGTCCCACGCAAAAACAAGCCCCGCCTCTTTACCATTGTTCCTCTCCTCTTCTATTCTCTTTCATGCCTGTTTCTCTGTCTCTCTTTAACTGTCTCGCCCCGTCTCCGCTAGTCAACCTTTCTCTCAAAGTCAAATAGCCATCCCTCCCTCTCCAACACGCTCACCGGCAGCAACGACTCATTCTGGGACTCTCACGTCACCACAGATGATCTCACACCCCGTCGTGCTCAGGAAACTGGAACTCCTTCTGTGTCATGTGTTGCTCTCCTCCCCCTATTATTTGTTGTTTCTGTTGCTCTACTCTCAGCTTGTGTTCCTTTTTCCGACTCACACCGAATCTTTCCTGTTTCTATCGGCTTAGCTCGGTGGAATGTGTCCCACCGGCTGAAGGCGATGCGGCGTGCAGAGGGCCGGCCGGCTGAGCCTGTCGCAGCCTGTCGCGTCTGAGAGGGTTTTCCTAAACAACTTGCTCCAGTGTCGACCCGGGATAACTTTAAATCATAAAAAAAAACTCAAAGACCTTTTTGTTTCGATCTCTTGTGCAGTCTTGGCACAATTTCAACCTTCGTGCCTCTCTCTGCTGTCCCGGCAAGAAGAATAGATCCGCGTGGTGGGCAGAGAGCTGGAGGTAGGAGGAGACAAAGGAACGGTCATAACAGGAGGAGGTGACAGAGGGAGGAAGAGTGAGATCAAAGTGGAGGACAATGACAGTGGAGAGAGGCGAGAGAGATTTTCTAAATGCCTTTGGTCCAAAAGAAGAGGAAAGAGACAAAAGATGGATGTGGTTCAGATAAAGATGCAGAGAGGAACTTAGAGGGTAAACAACGGAGGGAAAGAGGTGACAAACACACAAGAGGAAATGACTCATGGATGAATGGTTTTATGGGATAGACAACAGGATAAAAATCAAATTAATTACCAAGTGCAACAATGTCCAGGATGTTTTGATACCAACGGAGTGCAAAATAGCCTCAATTCATACCGTGGTCACAAACAAAGACCGATAACAACAAGATCAATGATCAGAAATGGAAAAAATAAAAATTCACGGAAGACAAACACCAGAGGTAATGCAGCCAAGACACAAATCTGCACGTGAAAGAATCTCCTCCCTGTTGTGTTGTTGCAGGAGCCTCCCAGTGAAAGGCGTACCTACGCGTCAGCACATTCAAACTGCACTCGGCACAGTGATAGCGAGCCTTGCAGCAGTAATGCTCGGCTATTAGAGGTAACTGCTGACCTGTTGGAACCACCGTCAACAGCATCCCACTAAAGCCTAGTTTATGCTTCTCCGCGCGTCGCACCGCGTCGACGCTGACCCGACTCTGACCCGACGCTGAGCCTGACGCGCGTCTCCAAAAAATCCTAACTACGCGTCGAGTTGACGCGGACCGCAAGCGCTGTGATTGGTCCGATCAGAACGTGATTCCCGGCAGTAAGTATATTTTCCGGTCTGTCTTCCTACACTGCCATTTTTAAAAGTTATCGTGGACCGGTAGCAACAATGGACCAAACAGAAGACTGTGGCCAGAAGAAAAAGCACGGATTTGGCTATAATCCATGAAACCACACCGCCACACAGCCACACACCCCTGGCGACGTGGCGGTGAATCGCAGAGCAACGCGGTCCCTCGACGCAGAACTTCGAATGCTCAAGGTCCGCGGCGCGGCACGCCGGAGAAGCATAAACTAGGCTTAAGCTCTGTGGGAAATGTCAGACCTTCAGTGTACTGCGTGGAGTTTTTTTGTTGCGCTGTTGTATGACCTTAAGTTATACAGGGTTCTTACGGTCATGGAACACCTGGAAAAGTCATGGAATTTCAAAATGGTCATTTCCAGGCCTGGAAAAGTCATGGAAAAAAACTTAAATCATAAAGGTTTTGGAAAAGTCATGGAAATTTGTTATTTACGCCAAGTTTGAAATAATTAATATGTTTTTTAAAGAAAGACGCTCGAAATATAAGCTGGCACACGCTCTCAATACGCAGCATTTTCTAAAATGTTCTTGTTTATACCAAGATTTTCAGTTTGGTCATGGAAATTTGGTGGAAAGTCATGGAAAAGTCATGGAAAAGTCATGGAAATCTATTGGTCAAAATGTGTAAGAACCCTGATTATAGATTGATGGCAGAACAAACAGGAAGTTCATGAACTGCTTCAGGTGCGTGATTTGGTCTATTTACGCATGTTTGAGGGGTATTGTGAAACCGTTTTACCCAAGTGTGCAGCATTAAAGGAAACAACAATCCTGGCTACGAGTACGTTTCACACAATATCAAAGTGCATAAAATAACAACACATTTTACACGGGGAAAACCCACATCATCTAACTGGTAGAAAGAAGAAAGCGTATTCCCCAAAAGGATTTCCTTTAATTTACTTGCTGTTGACTACACCGTGAGCTGGAATCCTGTAAGCAGAGAATGTAGTTGAATCAAGTTGGCAGTCAGAATCATCCTGGCCTCTGCAGCTGAGTTTCATGTGGAATTCATTAAGTACAAGCTAATCTAATGTGACCACTTAATGGCCTCATGACCTGGCCTGGTGCTTGGTGGGAGCACATCATTTTATTTGATGGACTTTATCTCCAGTGCAGAACAATAACTGCATGTCGGCTAGTGTATTCATTTAATGCATGACTGTGTTAACATTTGATTTGATTATGCGATTGAGAAGTGCCTTTGAAAGTGAATCTCTGTTAGGGGACATACAGTATAGGAATTGACGGTGTTGGTAAATCAATAAGCACTCACTGTGTTTTGGAAAAGTTGCAAAGAGGGCAGGAAGCACGACAGGATTTGGTAAAATGGAGCTGTTTATGGAAATTATAATCTTCTGTCAGTCAAGCTAAATGTCTAAATCAAAAACTGTCCAACATTGTGAGAAACACAGCATAGTTGGGCTTGTTGATTCATGTTAATAACAGTATGACACTCCATACACACTTCTTTCTTTTTTTACTTAATTTGTGTGTAAGTAAAAAAGCAATTTCTTCTAAGTATCATGCAGCAGGGTTTATTATATATATATATATATATGTATATATATATATATATATATATATATATATATATATATATGTATATATAAGGAAGCATTTATGAGGTAATGACGCCTGTCTTTACAGTCTTTAGGTATTGAACTCCATTTTGCCAGATGAATACCAATTACTTAATCTATTATGATGATAGCATACATGAAATACAATAAAATGACTGTTGAAACATTTCATATTGAAAAAATGTACATCAATTTTGAAACCGATGTATTTTCTGTTTATGTCCATATTAACGTGGCCCTACTAGATGTAGAGATCTTTTTCACATTGTCATTGTGCACATCATCTCAAATGTAATCAACGAGATGATCTGGTAACGCTACCTTCAAGTGATTCATAGTTTCTGGAAAGGGTCATTTTGTACGCTGTATTGTTTCTGAAGTGCCTCTTTGTTGTTCCTTTGTGTTCTCACAAGTCTCCGTGTCCTGCTGCTGAAAAGCTCCATCCCAACACGATACTGCCACCACCACCAGGTTTCACAGGGTGGTGTTAAGAGGAGCGATACACTCTGCCACGCAGCCACCAGTACAACTGAATACATGTAGACTCATCTCGGAAAGAAATCCTTGGAATTGTGTTCATATTTAGTGCTTTGACATTTTTCTGTGCCTTTTTTACAAAAACATTCATGGATTACTTTATAGATTGTTGTGTAAGGATTAGCGATAAATCACAATGCAGGCTGTTAAACCACGAAATGCAAAAATGGTTGAAGAAGATGTGCCGTCTTTCTCAGAACCGACTGCTAGTCGTCACGAAGAAACTCCTCGTCGTTGCATAAATGTCCTCTCAATTAAAGGTTCAATTCTGGTGGAGATGTTGAGTCAATAATTGATGGATTTTCAAAACGATGGTCATCTGACACAGAATGATACACAGTTTCTGACAATACACACTGAACCACAGGCGGCAGATTCAACAGCTGGTTGCTACAGCTTAGCATAAGGACTAACATGTTGCATCTTGTTTGTTTATTTAACCTTTGGAAAGAGAGAGGCCAGAGAGAGAGAGAGAGAGAGAGAGAGAGAAGCTGTGAGCTGGATGAAAGACACACACCTGGCCGTAGTCTCTCAATGTTGGAAAAAGAAAAGCGTATCGTGGAGCTGCTCTGATGTGGACCAGGTGAGAGCGGCCTGGACCCCGCTGCCAGGTAATTGAAGCTCAGCTCTGCTCGCCGGTGTCTCGTCCTAAAGGCTCACTGCTGCTTCCTTAAACGGTTCCCGTCGGCCCGGCTTTAAGGCTCATTAGGAGAAACGTGTTACTCTTCGCCAGTGATCTTGACGGACATCAAAGCCCGTCTGATCTTTCCTGCTGAAGTGGTTTGCAGGCTGTGGTTTCAGGTCTGGCAACCGCTGTTTTTGTTTTGACTCTGGCTTCCCAGAGGCCACCCGGGGTGGCTGCATGATGCAGCGTGCTCGGCCTCTGGATGGGTCTGTGACGGGACTCGGAAGGGAAATGTTGTGTTTTCATTATTTGTGATATTATGTAATACAGTAGCATGTCATAAACAATGCAACATAAAAAAAAAGATGATAGAGGGCAAGGTCACCAACTGTAATTTGCATGTGGTCATCATGCTGTGGAGTTGTATGTGCATTGTGTTATAGCTGCTGTTAGGTATTCTGAAACTGGGCACTTCCGGACGAGCGTGAATTAAGTTATCAACATTGAATGGCAAGAAGTGTAAAACAAACAATCAAAGCTCAGGATCGTGATCTTCCTCGGAGCAAACCGCTCCTCGGGCGATACAGTCGAGGCTCACAATCGTGATCCACAAACAATCAAAGCTCACGCCGTGCTCTTCCTCGAGGCGGCTCCATCCGCCCCAACCTTACGACCTCCACGTTACCTGTACAAGAAAGAGGGCAACATTTTATCACTCGGGGCATTTCCGGTATTTTCACAATAAAAGTCCCGTCTATTATGGTTTGCATTCTCACTTTCACAATAAAAGTCCCTTGTTATTGTAAGTCACGTCACGGATTTCAACCGGCTTCGTCGATCTATAATACTAACATACAGTCACTCTCATGCAACATACATTAATTATTGCCATTTACATTTGCATAGCGTAATCATTGCTCTTATGATTCATAATACATTAATAACAATATCAATATTCTCCTTAATATTTTCTATTACAATATATTTCTATATGTATTCATTTAAAACATAAGACCTCTGAAGATGTTATCAAAATAAACTATTACAACATAACACTGGTCACAGTGACTCTACATTTCCATAATATTGATGGTATAGATAAAGACATGACATCTAAATCTACAAAGTAAACAGTAGTTGCAGTAAAATAGTGGGATATGAAGTACACTATTTTTCGATCTGAAATGTGGTAGAGTGGAAGTATAAAGTAATGACAATTAGTTTTTGTATACAGCCACGAACAAGCTCTAAAGGAATACTTCATACACTATATGATCACAGGCAAATAATGGTATTCTTAGATTATCACATTGTCCACATTATAAAATAAGCTTTCACCTATTATAATCCATACCTGTATCAATCTATGTATCTCTCATCCGAGTGACTTGTGTTTCATTTAAGGAGGGAAAGCAGCTCGAGCGGTTCTAATTACCAACGCTGACTGGTGTTATGGCAGCGTGGGACAGGAGGACCACGCCGACATGAAGCCACTCCTTCCTGCAGGTCCCCAGGAAGCCGTTACTCCTCCTCTCTACCTCTTCATCCTCCAGCCCTGTTCTTGTTCTCCGTCCCTCATTTGAGATATTTATAAATAAATCCTGTTTTCGCTGGCAGAACAGGGCCCATCACTCCCACCTCTTGCTTATTGCTGATAAAAGCAACAGAGCATAAGAATCAGTGCTAAAAAACATACTAGATAATTTGCCTCTGCTCTTTGTTTTATGTGCTTATGCCAGGGCAGTGTGCACTTGTCTGCTGCCTAAGTACCACATTACTCATCATGGGTCATGGGCTCAGAGGTACAGAGGGTGTCTTTTTTTTGTACAGAAATCATAACATCGGTGAAATATTGTTCCGTCTTTTTTTTCTCCGAGGCGCAAGGAGAGCAAAGTGCGAACGCCCGCAGAAGGGCAATTATTATCCAGACCTTTTCAGCTGAAAGCTAGTTTGCGTGCTGTAATTTGTAAGGGTCGGTAATGGAGAGGATATAGAATCAGGTGTTTCACAAGATCGGCTGTCACCGAGCTATTGTGTGCAGCAATCTGGCCTGAATAGAGGATCATAAAACAGAAGACAATATGTCTTTGTTATTATGAAATCGCTACCTCCCATTAAGGCTCACAAGCCCTGCATGACACTTTACCAAAGCATGTGACACGACATCTCAAAACGGCCCTTTCAACACAAATTAGAAATATATGTTTAATAGGCATGCTTGTTCTAAATACTTAAAAATAACATGCCTCAAATTTCAAACGACAGCCTCTTGCACTGATGCCTCTTTTCTATTATTAAAAGTATTTATTCTTTGCATATTGTATTGTTAGATTTTTTTTTTCATATTACAGCGACCCAGGCAAAAATAATTCCTCACTCTAAACGATATTGTCTCGTCTAATCAATACTAGTCCCTGTCCTGATTTTCTCTTCCACATCTGGGGCTAAACGATAACACGCCACCCCTTTCTGTACCGTCATGAACTCTCTAAAGCACATCAGTTCAAAGACAACCACTGACAGATTTCATATATCTCAGTTAACGTGTCCCTAGTTGGATGTACTTTGGTTCCGCTCAAGTGATTCCTATTCAAACTTTGTGGCCTGAAGCCAGATCTGGAAAGAGGCTAAACGGAAACAATGTTGTTTTGTCAGTGACACGTCCACGCCTCGGCCACCATGACTTAACAAGGTCACCCATATCTGAAGCCGCTGCTGGCACATTGTGGTCCCTCCCCCCCCGCCGACTCACTGCCACCGTGCTGTGAGGTACTTGCCATGTCCATGTCCCGGAGGTGAGACGTCCCTTGTGTTACAAACTGTAAATATCTTCAGAGAATAGGACAAAGTGAACGTCATTCAGGGCAGCAGTGTGAGCGTGAGCCTTAGAGTCGGGGGGAACCGGAGAACCCGACTTGGATCTATAGAGGGTGACTCTGGATCAGCACATCAGGAAGACCTGCTGGAGGGAGAGCTGGGACCTGGCACTGCTTCTGCTCTCACCGGGGGGAGAGGGGGGGGGGGGTCTGACCCTCCAGGAGTCATCTCCAAGCCAAGCGCATCAGACCCTCCTTCCCTGAGGCGAAGGCCCAGTGGGGTCACGGGCTCCAGGAAGGTCACGCTGCGCCCTTGAGCTGACCTGCATGCAGAGACACCCTCGCAGAGGGACACAGAGGCCACTGCTCTTCCTGTAGCACGGCTGATGATTTGTTTTGCTTTTTATTTGCTCCAGTTTGAAGGGATTCAACAGCTGAAATAGAAAGATGCATCCGGTCTTTAAGTGGCGCCTCACGTTGAGCACAACCGACTGGAGGCAGACGCTGACCTGTGTGTGCTCGGTGAACTTTTCACACAGCGAGCTAACTTCTAAGTCAACACCTCTGGTTCCATTACAGCATGTTAAGTCACACATTGTTGAGTGGAGCGGCGTTCTGCTCCTTGCATGAGGTCTGGGTTTCACCATTCAGGAAGATTTGCTCTCGAATTGAAGACTACGAAATATACCTTCATCAGCTAAAATATTTTAGTTTTGCCAACTTTGCCCCAAATTCTGATTAAACTTTTTAATGCATTTCTTTTACTTATTAAAAATGTATTCCACTGAATATACATGACTTGCTTATTCTGCGTCTTGCTAAAATAATTCCAAATGCAAGTTTATTAACAGCCTTTCCTCTGATTGGACGTTGGTGCTCTGCGAGTATATCCTTATGAATATCTGGGTTGCATCACTCTTGTGTGAAGTTGTGTACCGCACACATCCAATCGGTGAAGGTTAGGCTTCGTGACTACACAGACTGTTAATACGGTCGTTGTCCTTGAAGTGAGGGCTTTCCATTTTATGTCGTGAATGCACGATCGCATAAATAGAACGCTCCTCTGTTTCAGTCCTCACTCGATGCAGAGAAAGTACAATGCATTCTGCTTTGTTTGCAACAGTGTTTTGTTTCGAGCCAGAGACTGAATGTCCTCAGATAGACACTCGCGCTTAGTTCAGTCCATAAAGAAACTGTTACACCTCCGCCCCCAGCCCCCACCCCCCAGCCCGAAATACAATTATCTTGCGTCTAATTTATTTGTGTTGGTCTAATTCCGAGTACAATCCTACTAGTTTTGGTGTGATTTGCTGAGATTGGAAGCTATCATCCCAACATGACGCACAATAAAGCTGTTGGTCAAAGCGTCAACACATCAACATTTGAACACTCAATGAGAATAAAACATTTATTTGATTTTTTCATTGAGAAGTACGCATTGAAGTACGCCCACCAGCCACAGCAGGTATCTCTGACGGGGGCAAGAAGCTTCTCGCAGGGGCTCGCCACGCTTCTGTAGAACCTTGTTGAGAAAGAAACGATGTTCAAGTGTACACTTTGGGGCTTTTTGAGCATCACAAACCACATTTGACTGAGCTGTTTCACTGAAGTGAGATCAAATCTCTAAACAAAAGCTAGATGGAGTTGGAAGTAGAAATGCAGCTTTGTATCTATGTATTTAAGTGACTTGATATTAAAGTATTTCCCCTTTTGAGACCATTCTCTGACCTCCATAAGGCTGTGTTGTAACAAAGTTAAAGTTCTGAAGTAATTATTATGACTAATGATTACAGTAATTCTGATAATGAATAACATTTTGCATGACGCATACTTAAAAGGTACCCTGTAGAGTGTTTCACCAATAACGGTTTAGAGCAACGGTAATGGGCAGAAGAGGTAAGGGGAAACCTTGATGGTGACTATGCAGGTTTCATACTAGCGTTGCAATTTTTTTATAAGGAAGGAAATGCGCTCAACATGTCCCTTAGACCTCAAAGAAACACGTGGTGCGTTTGGGTGAGAAACCCTGAATGCAAACAGAAATTCCACAAGGCACCTTTCAAGTTAGAGGGAATAACAACACACGTGTGAAGCTATTCCAGCACAATGGCTGTCAAATGGTGAGGCAAGGCAGCGATGCAGAATGCAGTAAACCGAGGGATGTGAAACACCTCCCATAAAGGACAGAATGATTACAAACCCTAATAATGATAAAAAATATATATATACATGTTAATAGCATAACTTTACTGAAATCAATACATCCCAGATCATGTGTTTTTATAAGAGCAGGCATTTGAAATGGCAGAACACTGACGCCGAGAGGCTCCGGAGCCATGACATCAGTGTCCACAGTGCATGAGATCATCCTACGAGGATTTGGTGACAGGCATCAAAACATCCTCCTTTTTTAAATCTATAAAGAGCAGTACTGCTGTTCTGATGTAGCCTATGAATCCCACCTCTACCGATGGCACATCAACACACCAATGTATTGATTGTCTCTGACTTCAACCGGGTCTTACAAATAAACATTAGCAATGAGCTTCTTCTTCTTTCTTTCTTTTTTAATCAGTTCATTGTTTTTCTGTCATCAACTATTTTCACTTTTACAGACAGTATGGAGACTGAAAAAAACATATTGTTTTTGTAAGGTTTTGAACATTCAAAAATAACCTTAAAAAATATTCACTTCGAAGCGTCATCATAACGAGATACATGAATTATACAGTTGTCGTTGTTGTTGTTTTCTCCATTGTTGCAGCTTCACTAATTAAGTCATTGTTCACAGGCCTCACATTGTGGAACACATCCACTATTCCAGTATAAAAGAAGTGGTCCCTTCAAATACCACAACAGAGAAAAACATGATACATTCCAAATGTGGCCAGTGGAGCTCCTCCAACACTGAGTTAAAGGAACGCTTTACTTCTACGATAAGAGGAAACGGCACTCGATGCTAAATGAACATTAAATTAAAAGGTCTTTGGTGGAGACTAGGTTTTCACAGTTTGGAGTATGTCAGTAGTGATTTGCTCATGTCCTTCGCCTCCCCGGCTGTTCTGACTCGTTCGTACCCCAACACCGACATGGCGTGGTGACAGTAGTCCTCCACTTGTTTGATCTGCTGAATGCTGAGCACTGTTCTCCATGCGCTCGCAGCTTGCGTGGCATTCCTGGACGAGACGATAAACGGCTTGGAGGAGGAGCTGGAGCCGCTGGTCATGTTCAGTGCAAACGACTCGATGTCGTGGTTGGTGGTGAGGTTGGCAAAGCGGTAGATGTTCCTCAGGGTCTTGACTGGGTTCTCCACCAGGTCCTCGTACCGCACCGCCATGTACTTTCCCTTCAGCCAGCTGGGCGGGTTTAAGGCAGTCCTCAAAGTCCTGGAGGTGCGGTCGCAGATCACCTCCATGGCTCCGATGGAGTGGTAGTCGGCGCCGTCCTTCTTGTTGGCTTTGTGACCGGGATCCACGAAAGGGATCCGGCGGAGTTTAGGATCCCTGCTGCGGACCACCTGTAGATTCTCCCTTATCAGGCCGTGTCTGGATTTGATCCGGGAGTTGGCCACTGCCCGCGGGTCTCTGACCAGGTGGACCACCTTCAAATCCAAGGATGGATCCTCCATGAGGGGGGCCAACACGTTTACGTCCAAAATGCGTACCCCTTTGATGACGATGGTGCTGTATTTGAGGCACTCCTCCTCCAACAGTCTAAGGCTTTGAGGGGGGCACTTTTTACACACCTTATCATCCACCATCCCCACCACCTCTTTCCTGTAGGCTGAGCAGAGGGGGTAGGAGCACACCACTTTATTGAGGGTGGCCCCAAATAGTCCCAGGGAGGTGAAATTCTTGCCCCCGGGGCTGTTGTAAAGTTGAAAAACAGACAGATCACAGCGGTACAAGGAGCTCAGCATGTCCCTGGCCGCCCCTTGTAAAGACACCGCGTCGCCCGGGTACAGTTTCTGCCAGATGTGCCACATCGGCTCATACAAGAAGAACACTTCAGGGTTTTGGTTAAAAAGCTCGCCGAAAAAGGACGAGCCCGACCTCCAGGTGGTCAGAACATAGATGAGCTGTCTCTTTTTGGCCAGAGAAGGCCTGTAGAGGAAGCGAATGTCCGATCTGCTTTGATACGTGGTGCTCCTCATCTGATGATTACACTGCTGAGGCTCTTTAGTCCATTTATAATTAGCCAAGTTGAGCATGGTGAGGACCAGCAGCAAGAAGTAGGCCATGAATAACACAATCCTCTTCCTGCGGAGGACTTTCATCACGATCCCAGGCTGCGCTATTATCTTGGTATGATTCCTGTAGGTTTTAAGCTTCCTCCCAAAGCCAGCATCCTTCTCCCAAGGCGCTGTCAACTTCAGTGGTTGATGGTATTGTTTGCCTCTCATCTGTACCCTCGGAGAGTGGCTCTCACCACTGGACAACGCTCCTTACGCTGACTGTGGACCGACTCTCTGCAGGATGTGTCCAGCTTCCGCCGGGGACGTGGTGCCCAGTCGAAGAGCGGCTCATTAGGTAAAACACTCACCACGAATCAGACAATCCACAACACGATATCCCGTTTTCACTGCACTGCGCAATGTTCTTCACGGGAACGGCTGAGACGAGCGCGCACGGTGACCATGGCGAGCGTTGCAGTGATTCTGCGTGTGGCCCGGTGTTCACAACAAAAAGGAAAGGAAGTCTTCATCACCGTAACAGACGCCCTGTTTGTCCACGTTCAGCGGAGGCATCCCTGCGCAGTTACCGTCGGATGCATCCTCCTCCTGCGAGTGCAGCCTGCACACACTCCGGCATCTCGCGGACAATGGAAGCGTCACGAGTTGGCGCGCCTTTCCCCGGAGCTCACATCACTCCGCATCTGGCCGAAGCGGATCAGCGGACGGACCGGTATAGCCACGGTGACCGCGTTTGGCGACAGTTCTCCCTTCGCTCTTCTTGCCGCTCCGCTCGTCCAACTAATACAAACTAGACCGATTCAATCAGAATGCGAGGACAAAGACCCGCCCTCGTGGGGGGGGGGGGAGGCGTGTGCGTGTGTGTGTGTGTGTCTGTGTGTGTGAGGGGGGGGGGGGGTACTCTATTGGCCCGCGTGGCGGCGTCGCGCGTCATCCATTGGATCAGCCGCGCGTCCGTCTCGATTCTGCCTCCCACAGATCGCAGCAATGGTAGACGGTGGGAAATGATGCTGTTGTTGTGTTTCCGAGAGGCCTAGCTCACTCTATGCATCCTAGTAGTGACCATGCTCCACCCTTCTTTTGAAGACGTGCAGCTGCCCACTATACCAGGTGCACGTGTTGAATGGGGGCTTAATGGCTGCTAATCTAGAATGTGACAACCTCAAGCATCCCCATTGTCTTTTTCTTTGTTTGAATTCATCTGTTTAAAATCGATATTCTATGATGAGCCTTGTATTTACATTCCTATTATGTATGATCTCCATCATGTATGTCCTCTTCACAGCGAATAATCAGTATTTCAAATGAAACACATTTGTTTTTCCCCACTACAGCCTCAAGAGGGTAGCCCAGATCTATATAGAGCACAACAGAGCCAAAGCCCAAAGGGAAAAGCCTATGATTCATTAACAGTATACTATAAACACTTCACTGTAAAGTGTTTTCCCACTAAAGTACCACAGGGATATTATTTGAGATGAAATATTCAAATAACTATTTTAAAATAATGTATAACAGTAAATCACATAGCAGTACTTTTCTGTCATGAATGTGTTGGACAAAATCAGCAACAGTGACTGACAGTCCTCTCCAGAGGAAACGTCTGAGTTGTGACATCTGACAGCTGTTCCCCAGGAACTGACAAGTCCGGGGAAGCTGTAAGGCCGTGGAAACCACACGCTCTGCAGATTGAAAATCATCTTTCCTAAGAGGCTTGCCAGTTTGGGATTACAGTCCTGGACAATTAAACCGTACAAAAGACGGAGTCAAAGGGGTTAGGCCCTGTGACCCCTGATGAGGATATCCAGATCGGGATTTTATAGGTTTTATAGTAATGTTTAGTGATTTTATTGTGACCCCTGAGTGTATGTTTTAATAAATATCTTATTACACCACAATCTTCTTAAGCTAATTAACCATAATATATGTTTATATGGTCATATGAAACTATATAGCCTTGTTGTTTCCTGAGAGGAGATCTGCTTCAGATCAATTGAAGCTGTGAATACTTTTTGAAAGAGCTTTTAGATATCGGTTAGATTGTGGACGCAGTGAATAATTACTCGGTATGCTCTGTTAAATGTACCCTGATGTTTCTATCCCACATGTAGTCATTGTGTGTTACTCATCACAGAGAAGAACTTCCTTTGTGCAGACTGCCCTCTGCTGGAGCACAATGTGTCAATCAAGACCAAAGAAACCAATGTATCTATATGTTGACCTACATTTTGCACTAAATTTTTTATTTTAGAAAACTGTATGTGTCCCACCTACATTGTACATAGTCTTCTTTTTTGTTTGTTTCTAAAGTAGTTCAGGGTGATTACCAAGGACTATTCTAGGAGGCTGTGTTGTTGGATAATAAAGTGCAGTTACAGGATGATTAGAAATAAAGTGGACTGGGTGTAGCTTGTTATGAAATGCTCATTTAATATAACAGCTCCTCTATGTAATTACCAAGAGCTAAATGTGACTGCACGTGGAATTTGGGAGGCTTTTCTCTGAACTCTTTAAACTATGTTCGAAATATTCTGTGTTTTTTTCAGTTGATGAGAAGTCGTAAGAGGACACCTCATTATCTCACAGCAACACAGTAACAACAATATAAATACATTATTGTTTCTATTGCATTGCAGAAATCTGTCTCGCTTAGTATATAATCCCACGGTATAGTAACCTATATGTAATATTGGGTACTGTAACAACCTATCAAACAATTATGTGCATGCCGGCCATTGCAGTGAGCCGGCATGTACATTATAATTGTTTACCATAAACACCTGTGTTTACCCTGCTATGACATTACATAACATTCATTTTAGTTCATATTTAAAAACGTCATTAACACACCTTTACTGGAAATAAATATTTTACTAGAATGTAAAATAGTGTGTAGCGAATGGCCTTACTTATACCTATATACTTATTATTATTTGTATTACTCACATGTTCACTGGTCTGTGATTGCAGACTAATGTATAAGGATGTGAGCCAGGAGAACAGCTGGCACTCCTATCTACCAGACTCACACATCTGTGTTGCTCTCCTCCCACATATCCAGTAAACTTCCCCATGCATGCCCAAACACTTCCATTTTAACGACATGTTCACATTACAGGTGAACACAATCCTGCACAATCCATAGGAATATTTCAGTTTTTTTCTTTGACACATTGGATGATCATATGCATATACCTAATCCCATATGCATTTCATATAATGCTCAAGACTAGAGTGTATGCTGAGTGTTGTAGGCATGCCATAATATGACCACACACAGACACTGAGATGGTCAGTAACCTACAAAGCTGGACTGACGTGCCTTGTTACATAATCATGCTTTTGAGCCTGCGAAATGAACGAGCAGGTGGAGGAGGAAAACATGCGCAGTGGCAGCCTCCTCGGCAGCATCAGGACCAAAAAGATCCCCGGGAGAGCCTGCGATGCGAAGAAGATGGTGCATGTAGTTAACACGGCGAGGGGAGCCGACTGTGTCTTTCTGCCGGACCGCAGTCGCCGCTTGCATTTATGAAACCGACATCTGAGCTAATTTCGTGCGGGAACACAGCACTAAAAGACAAAAAGGAGGTCCTATTTTGAGCCCAGCAGCCGCGCGCAAATGGAAAGCTGCGACGACGATAACACCACCGGAGGAAATCGGTTTCGCCGCATGACGACGCTTTGAGTCTTCTCTGCTGCGACAGACGACGGAAGCAGGAGCCCTCGCATGTCACCCCCGTATGTCCGGCTTTCTCGTGTTAATGGTCGCTGGTTTCTAGTGGGATGCACATCAGTGTTTGCCCGTACTCGCTCTCTGTCGTAATGGCAGCTCTGTACCAGGGCACGGACGTTTCCTCTCCGGATAAATTTCTGGCCTTGAAAGACGTGAGAGAGGTGAAAGAGGAGACGACGCTGGACGAGAAGCTCTTCCTGCTGGCATGCGAGAAAGGTTTGTTGTGCTTTGTTTCTAGTTTCCTCTTAAACCCAATCCCATAGTTATTGTGTGTTGTAGGCCTACTCATAATGGTGTGGTTAAGGTTATTGCAAAAGCTCATGTTGTTGGTGGAATCTTAACTAATCATAATTGTAATAAAGCCTTATGTGTGATAATTAAAATGACAACAACTGGACCAATTTCCAGCAGGGCCATGGCAGCAAGCAGCAAACTGTAGTCTTTTTTAGGGGGGGATTATGGATTATGATATAATGAGCTGAACGTCTGATTTTCTGAAAGTTTTTCTCCCGGGTGTGCTGACTTTTCACAGCTCCTGCAGGAGGAAAGTTATATGCACACAAACGGCACACGCGTAAAATAGCCAGGAGGCATGGGCTTTCTCATCACGTCAGATGGGAGGAGAATGTTTCATTCATAGTTGTCAGTGGTTGTTTTAGGTGATCTGGCCGGCAACTGCCATTGTGACCATATAAAGTAACTATAAGCATGGCTCAGCGACAGCAAGTGTCCTTTGAGGGAGATGTTATTGTTATACACGGCTGAGGTGAAGAGGACTGCTGGAGCTGAGCCTGCAGGAGTGTTTGCCTCGTGATTGAAGCCCTGTCTGTTTGGTTCAAACCACAGATGATACGTTGCTGTTTTTATAGATCTGACTGCAAACATTCTCCAAAGTGGATTCCCGTCATGCTGCTTTGTCTTTGACGTGCTTCTCAGGCGACTACTACATGGTGAAAAAACTGCTCCAGGAGAACCGCCACGGCGAGCTCAACCTCAACTGCGTGGACGTGCTGGGCCGGGATGTCATCACCATCACCATCGAGAATGAGAATCTCGACATCCTGCAGCTTCTTCTGGAGCATGGCTGCCAGGTAGAGACACACACGTGTACAATACATCACTTTTTTTTTAAACCTTGTTGTTTTGGCACGTAACCTGCTACCTGAATCTTTCAAAATGTGTGTTTCTGTGTAGGCGACGGACGCCTTGTTGGTGGCCATAGACTCTGAGGTGGTGGGAGCTGTGGACATCCTCCTCAACCATAGGCCGAGGAGATCCTCCAAGCCCTCCATTGCAGTTAGTCTCCCCTTACCGTTACTATTATAAACCCTCTTGCAAAACAAATCACTTCAGATGCAAAGAATAGGCGGAATTTTTTTTTATTTTCCGTTAGTTTCTGCTTAGTATCACAGATCTCCGTCTATATATTTCCATCTTTTTCAGAAACTGATGCAGCGTATTCAGAACCCAGAGTATTCCACCACCATGGACGTGGCTCCGGTCATCCTGGCGGCCCACAGGAATAACTACGAGATCCTGACTATGCTGCTGAAGCAGGACATCTCGCTTCCCCGGCCGCACGCTGTCGGCTGCGAGTGCACGCTCTGCAACGCTAAAAACAAAAAGGACAGCTTGCGACACTCCAGGTACGGGCAGTGCAGTGAGCTCCAAGTCAGAAAACACAAAAGTTGATCTAAACCAGAACGCTAGTGTTGCACTGAGCTGTAGCTTGGAATGGTCAACATCATTTTTATTGTCCAGGTGATGCCTGCGTCATTTTACATATTTGTTTTGGCCTTCCTCTGGTATGTCTCCAGAGCAGCCCTAAATCAATTGGTGTGTCACGGTTCTAGTTAAACATCCGGACGCCTTGTTTTAATGTTAGCACCGATTTTAAATGCCATCTTAAACATCTGGGAATAATGGATTTACTATCACATGCATTGACTTTGTTTTTCTACAGTACCATGAATACTTACAGTGCTTTCTCTGTCACACAGAGGACTCCTAACTCCAAGTTCGTCCAGCTGAATAGAGAAGGTCAACAGTACTGGTCATATAAGTAGTGGTTTTACACCAGAAGATAATATCACTACGATCTGACATAGAAAGGAAAGTTGCTTTACTCTAATTAGTGGTTCTTGGTGTTCTAATACCATCTCGCAGATTAGATCTTGAGATGAGATTCTTCTCTGCAGGCCAGTGTAGCTTCCCACACAGTGAGCTAAATGAATCAGTCTGCAGCTTGGTTGGCAGACAACCCCAAGGTCAAAGCAGTGAAACAGCTCGATGGCTGAATGTTTGTTTCCACATTTCCTTTTTTTGCCCACCTGATTTTCCTGATCCTTCCCTCACATGTTCATCTTCCCTTTCTCGACTGCCACCACGTTCGTCTCCTCATCCAACTTGATATATTTTGGATCAGGTTCCGCCTGGACATCTACCGCTGCCTGGCCAGCCCCTCTCTGATCATGCTGACTGAAGAAGATCCCATACTGAGGGCCTTTGAGCTGAGTGCAGACCTCAAGGAGCTCAGTCTGGTTGAGGTGGAGTTCAGGTACAATTCCTCTCAACCGCTGCATGTCTGTCCGTCATTTAAGTACGTCGTATACATCTAATTTCATTGCACATAACAATTATAAACATGTTGCATACACACAGATGTGGGTACATGCATGCACACAGTGACATTCTACACCCCTTTACGTTATAGAATGTAAGAGATAAGAAAGGCACCGGACATGGGGTGACAGAGCCTTCTCCATTTCTGCCCCCTCCCTCTGGAACTTTCTCCCCAAAATCATTTGAGACGGCACCGAACTTTTATCGTTCAAATCACAAATCAAAACCCACCTGTTCAAAACTGCTTTTAATTTGTGATTGTGTGCTCTGTATGTTCTTATTTGCTTTTATCGTTTGTCTTTATTGTCATTTTCGTTATTTTTATTGCATAGCTTTTAGGATATTTTAACTAGGTGTTGTAAAGCGTCTTTGAGTATTTTGAAAAGCGCTATAGAAATGTAATGTATTATTATAATAATTTTAATAATAATAATCTTTCTTATCTTAATTTTCGTGTTCCAGAAATGATTATGATGATCTGGCGAAGCAGTGTAAGATGTTTGCTAAGGACCTGCTGGCTCAGGCTCGAAACTCTCGAGAGCTGGAAGTGATTCTCAACCACACATCCAACGAGGATCAAGTTGACAAGAGGGGTTTGCTGGAGGAGCGAATGAACCTCAGTCGACTCAAGCTCGCCATCAAGTACAACCAAAAAGAGGTGAGACGTTCATGTTGTTTGGCTTTGTCATGTAGCGTGCCGATCTATGATGTGACGGGTTTAGGATGTGGGTAGATATGTTACTTGATCATTTAATTCCACAACCGTCCACAGATCAGTGAGATAAAACATTCCACTTTTCATCATGAATTTACTTCATACTCGCAGAACAATATTGTTCCATCAAGTTTTATTCGTCTTTTGGAAATATAAGTTTGGCAATATAAAGTACTTCCTCCTGGCAACAAAGTGAAGTTAAAAGTTTGAGCCCCGATGATGATTCACAGCTGGGATGGCTCAGTGAGAAAAGTGTGACCCATATATCACAGCACAGCGAGTGGCATAGCGTTGTATCCTGCTGGGGAAAAATCCCTGTCAGGGTTGCCTTAAAACTCCTACTTAGAGAGTTATTTATGGTCCGTACATGGATTTTTATTGGAGGGAGAACAGTGATACAATTGTAGCTGACTCACTTAAAAATGTGTTGGCAGGCAGATCTTTTCTTCGGCCAGTTTCCCACCATTTTATGATGTGTTTTGTGCTAAGCTAAGCTAACCGGCCTAATATTCATCCGTGAGAGAGAGAGACAGAGAGAGAGAGAGGGAGAGAGAGAGAGATCTTTTTGAAAAACACTTTATTCACATTTTCTTATCTTTTAAAAAGTTTCTTTGAAAATAAAGTGTTTTAAAAAATCTGGTTGTTTAAAATAAAGTTCAAACAAAAAAACATTAAAACAAAAATAAAACATGTCTTATAGAATAAAAAGTGGCGCAAACACCAGCTCCTCCTCCACTACAGAACACAGAGAGAGAGACAGAGATAGAGAAAGAAAGAGAGAGAGACAGAGAGAGAGAGAGATATTGATATCCTCAGCCATCCTAACTCTCGGCGACAGAGTGAAACTGTAATTCCCCTAAATTCCCCGTCTTCGTGTTGATCTCTTTCCTGGTGCCTCTTTCCCAGTTTGTGGCTCAGTCCAACTGTCAACAGTTTCTCAACACCGTCTGGTTCGGGGAGACGGCCAGTTATCGGCGCAAGCACACCTGTCTAAAGATGGCCACGGTGCTGAGCGTGGCGATGCTCTGGCCTCTGCTCTCTGTCTGCTATCTGCTGGTGCCACGCTCCCGGGTGGGCCAGATCATCCACACGCCCTTCGTCAAGTTCATCATCCACAGCGCCTCGTACTTCACTTTCCTGCTGCTGCTAAACCTGTACTCTCTGGTCTACAATGACGGCAAGAAAAACACCATGGGCCCTGCGCTGGAGATGATAGATTACCTGCTCATCCTATGGATAATAGGTCAGCTTTGAATCAATATATATCATACTAACACACTGTCTATACATTGGGGTATCATGTAAGTTGCAATCATATTATAGCTTATATTGCAGTACTGAAAAGACAGATTGCTATAATTAAATAATAATGAATCTCTAACTTTTATATGGACACAATAGAACCACGAATAGGATAATAATTAAATTGTACAAACGAGAATTGAATAGAATATCGTTGCATGGTAGAGTGAAAATGAGAGATTCCTGTAATGGTTTGGCTAAGTCCAGTATCCTGTAACCATAATCCTATCAGGCACAACATGACAAACAGCCGTTTCTATACTCAAAGACAGAAAGACTGCCTTGACTGGATTACATCTGTCAGTTCTGCCTCTAAGTGAGCCGTAGAGAAAGAAAAAGCTTCTTCTTCACATCCCCCGCGGCCCATCTGAGTGCTGCTATCGCTGGACTCAGCTCACATACATACAAACATGTATTGGCACAAACACATCTATGTAAGCCAAATCTGTTCGGATGAAGCGGGATGGTGACAGTTAGAAATGGACTCTGTCTCTCTCTGGGGAAGGACCTCTGGAGCCAAGAAGCCATTAGCATTATCATTCAGTTGCTTTAATGGCCCTGCCTTCTCAGCAGAGATATTTGTCTTATGGTTGCAGCATCCCACCCTTCTCTCCCAGACACAAAGCATGGCCACCACACCTCATTGCTCTGGGCTCCACCATCGCTGCAGGGTTGATAAATGATGCCAATAACGGCACCTGACTGTTTATGAAAGCAATTGACTTCTATTATTTAATGTTATGAAGATAGTTGTGGGGTAATTTGCAATTTGTTCTGTATTTTGCAGGAGTGAGATCAGCAGTTAGACAGTTTAATGAGCTCCTTCATGGGCCAAGATAGCCTTAGGGCGAAGATTCCTCAAGAACAGCAAAAGAATAACATTAAAGTTCAGTTTTAATAACTTGCTGTGGTGCAGATTTTCAGCTCCAGTGTATCTGCTGCATTAACAAAAAACCCAAGGTCCGGTAAAATAACAACAATGAGAGTCATAATGATTTACAAATCAAATGCAAGCAGTATTATTATGTGGAAGGGAGCCATTAATGTTTCTACATGTCTACAGACAGCACTGACGAGCCACACAGCAGCTTTCCATTTCTTTTGCTTTCCATTGTTCTCTCTTTCTCCCACGCCAGCCCCGCCCCTTTAATCTGTCTCCTGCTCTCTCCATCCTGCTGCTCCCCTGAGCCAGATGCCTCACATTAATGGGGAAATCAGATGCGTGGAGTGTGGCTTTGGGCTGGGCCACTTGTGTGTGTGTGTGTTTGTATATGTCTCAATGACATCTCTCAACTCAAAATCAACCATTCCTTATTCAAAAAAGAAAAGAAAGGCGATTTCCATGCCAAACACTGTCTGCATACTTCAGATCATTCAGGTCCAATGTAATGTCAGAATTGATTAATCAAGGCATAGAGAATGTCACACTACTGTATCCCCGGAGTTAAGTTACCTTAAGTTTATTATCCTTACCGTAGATTTAGAATTTATGAAATTCCACAAGACACAGACGTCTTTTTTTTTATTCACCTCCTTAATTCTCACAGACGGCTCTTCAGCCAATGAATCTCTGATCTCTGTGTCTCACACATTCCTGTTCCTCTGCACTGGGAAAATGTTGAGGATGCCACCAAAATGCAGTTTATTTTTTCAGTGGTGTGTGTGTGTGTATACGTGTGTGATGATGGGGATTTCCTGCTCTCCTGCAGGGATGGTGTGGTCGGATGTGAAGCGACTGTGGTACCAGGGGCTGGAAGACTTTCTGGACGAGTCCCGGAACCAGCTGAGCTTCGTCATGAATTCCCTTTACCTAGCCACCTTTGCCCTTAAGATAGTTGCTCATAGCAAGGTACACATACATCACACACACTCTTTATAATTAGAGGATGGATAACTGCATATAAAACTGGATTTAGAAAGTTCATTCCTGTCCCTATATATAGAGTTATGTCCAAAGGTAAAAGAAAAACAGCCTAAAGTTCATAAATGAACGCACTAATCGATCATACACTATATCATTTCTTTATCTGTACAAAAACTGAAGTTTAAAAACTACAATTTGTGGCTTTATTGTACTTTATTTGACTCCCCCTGTCTCCGGGACTCCAGTCGTTAGGGCTGTAGCCTTACATTTACCAGACAGATAAAAGAGATACTAATCATAATAGTTTAATTTCAGTGTTGAATTATTGCTTTACTTATACAACACATGTTTATATGTGTCAGTATAGTTCATTCTGAAGAAAGCTTGATGTGTAAACTTACTCTAAACAGTCAAGCCAGTCTCTATCCGCTCTTGAACTGTTTTCCAACCTAGATATTAAAAAGCTAATTCCCACATCTTCCTGATTGTGCATACTGTATCACCGCTTCATAGAAACAGTTAGTTGTGATGCCACCTTGATGAAGCTTCTGTTAAACCAGGGAGCCGTCATTAAGCCTAGCTGAATCAGGTGTGTCCTGCAAATCAACAGCTAGCCAGCACACTTGATTTAACTAAGTAAGTTAGCATCACATTGGACTGGATCCAAGAGTATGTGTTTACAAATGTGTTTGCTTGTTCCTCAGTTCAAGAACGTGGAGGACACCGAGAGGAAGAACTGGGATGCCTTCCATCCCATCTTGGTGGCTGAGGGCCTGTTTGCCTTTGCCAACGTTCTAAGTTACCTGCGACTCTTCTTCATGTACACCACCAGCTCCATACTGGGACCGCTACAGGTGAGGAAGCAGTGGGGATGCACTCTGAAAAAGTAGTCACAGGCTCAGCATCTGGACATGTTCATAGTTATAATTGATTCCCAGTGGAGCCAGACATGCAATACGTTTTGAGATCATGTATTCAGGCATGATTTTATTAAAAAAGCAACTTTGCAAAATGACCAGATTCATATGTAAAAATGCTGCTGCTGCTTCCCTCCTCTATCATCCTCTCTATAACCCCACCACCCACTCTCTTCCTCTCTCAGTGAAGTGTGAACACTCAAGCCCACACTAAACATCACACCAGCTGTGCTCCGCAGTATCATAACCATCATCAAGAGCGTTAGGAATAAGCACAGTGAAGTGAGGCAGAAGATGGATGTGTCCTGCTGTAATAATGTGCTCCTCACAAACTGGGCACAACATCATCAAGCTTTGCAGCTTTAGTCGCCATATGCATCACTGGACTGCTCTCGTCATGTATATCATCGACATGAAGTAGACAGTTTGCACAAAATAGATATATCTAGCTATCAGAATCTTTTCACACAACACATCATCATTGGATCCTAGATTGGTTCCTATTACAATCTGACACACACAGTTAAGTCTGATCCACTACCATCTGAACTGTTACTTTGTCTGCATGGTCGTAACTTAAAGAGAAGAGTAGTCATTACATCGTGTCTAGGCAGTTGAAAACATTTAAACTCATTTTCTGAACGTGTCACTGCTGTGTGGATTTAATTTGACAAAAGAGTCTGATAACATTGTTTTTTCCGGCAAGAGGACATTTTGGGGATTTGACATTTTCAACAACAAACAACTGGACTTCGATCAATAAAAGTGCCGTAAATTAAGCACAGCTGGCTGTCAAAAAGTGATCCAAGTGGACAGTGTTAAGTAAACTTTTCTAAATCTTGTATTTGATCAGCTTGATTAACCCATAATCTGAGCTGGCTAAGTCATTCACAATTGGCATGGATGATGTTCTCTTCACTTGTTTTTCCCCCATCAAAGGTTATGGAAATGTTGAGCAATACAGTTGTAATGACAACTCATTGCAACACCATGGGCCTTATCTATAAATCGTGAGAAGAGCAATATAATTGTCTTATCTGATCATTTTTATGAAAATCCATCTTGTCAGGCTTGAAGTAATCAGTGTCCCGTGAGGGGCGACACAATCATGGTTTAGTGTGTGTGTGTGTGTGTGTGTGTGTGTGTGTGTGTGTGTGTGTGTGTGTGTGTGTGTGTGTGTGTGTGTGAGACATCACAGAGGGGTGACGGTTCTACACAACTCTGATGGATTCTCAAGATGCTGCATTAGTATCAGTTGTATCAGAACTTGAGAGTATTTCCTCGCTGAAAGAAGAGAAAAGAAGGCGCTGAAGGGTTTTTCCCAAAGGAAGAGATGTTTGCTCTTCTCCCATGAGTTTGATTGACATGCGGTTCATTCAATCACTTCTCTTTTTTTCACCTTTCGAGACGAGCCAGAAATCTGGTTTGAATCATTTCTTTTCAACAACTTCAGTGCCGTGGGTGTCCCCTTTTTTATTATTGCATCCTGATTTTGAGTTTCCACCAGCCAGCTGGCAGGAATATTATGAAGCCAGCCAACGTCTGACTTTTACTGGCAGAATTTAATATTTCCGTATTCAGTGATTCAGTTTATTTGCATTTGCATTCAGTGATTCAGTTTATTTGCATGGATGCCTTCCTGCTATTAAGTCAATCGCTGTTTGTGCTTGACTTTTAACACAGTAGTTCAGTTACAATCTCCATCTTTCTGCTTCCATTTCCTTCCTTCCTGTCTTCTCTCCTTTCCTCCCCGCTCACTCACTCACTCGGTGACATCACCGTCTGGCTGGCTTGGCATGATGGAAAAAGTATTAGCTTTGGGAAATTGATGTGGCAATGTGTTCAAAGCCGCAGTCGCATGGCAGACACACCTTCCCACTAATGCACCCGCGCCCACACAGTTCCTCACTTGTGTGTTGTTTGAGGGCGCACAATTATTTACAGTCGGACGAGCTCCCGCACACACACGCGCGCACAGACAGTGAGGCAGTGCTGTGTGGGTTTCAGTAATGGATGATTCTGTCCTTCCCGAAGAGGCCAGCTCATATTTCTGCCGGCTGGTGCCCCCTACTGAGGTTGGAAAGAGTGACTGAAAGTGTTTGTCATCTACTATCAACAGTGTGTTTACAATGAGCTCACTCATGGCCCAGACTTCACCTCGCCGACCGTGTTAATCTCCCACAGCTGATACCCACGCGCCAGGAGACATGTACGAGTCTACGATTGTGTTATGAGAGAAAAGTTGCGCCCCAGTTGTATTTATCTTTGTGCGTTCACACTGCGAAAAAACGTAAAATACTTATCCCGGAATGCATCGAACAAAGACACTCACAGCTGGAACATATTTAAAACACATTTGGAAGAGTGATGAGCCCGTTCTAGGAACATCTTGGTAAAAAAGAGAAAGAAAAAAATCTAATTGGTTGTCAAGTTAATTTATTTACAGAACAATTATACAACAAAAAATGTTAAAGAGTTCAAATCTATTTAAATAATATATATGAACATAAACAATTTAATCTCAATGATGGAAGTTCAGTGTTCTTTTACATCCATTGTAACTTTGTATTATTTCATGTTATAATAATATGCTAAAGTACACCATTTCATATATACAAAAGGCAAACTGTGCTGTACTGTATGCTTTGGTGGGGAACTAATATTTGAGTTAGCGTAAACACATTAGACCCGTTCCAGTCGAGTTTAAGAGCTCCTGACACACTGCGCTCTAGCTCTGTTTGCATGGTAATTAAGTTTTAGGCTATAGGCTGTCACCCTCAGCTCCTATTCCAGATGTGTACAAAGTGGCACGGGAATTAATACGCTTGATGGATTTAGACATGACAAGAGGATGAATCACCCAAATAGCCCTTCTCCTCAAACAAGCTGCCTGGGTTTTAGAGCAAACACTCCCGTCGCCCTTCACCTTGAGGTGCAGGGCGAGTGGTCATCCCTCACATTGGACACTCTATATGTGTGTGTGTGTGTGTGTTTTCCAAGGGCGAGAACATTCTGACCTTGTTTGAGCATCACTAGGTCCTAGAGAACAGATAAGCCACGCAGGACTTTAAATAGTGTGTTTCCAGTGGTCTGAGCAGACGTTCTCAGTCTTTGAGTCCTGTTTTGGGCTTCCTCCATGATGCTCCGTCTTCCCTCAGGTCGGGCGAGAGTATTTTAGCTGCTGGAATATGTTGCCTGTTCCACCTCCTCAGGGGCTCACTGCTAAACAAGAACATGAGGGAGTAGCTACAAGTGGTCAGAACATTTTCTTACAGGGGATAAGTGTTGAAAGTGTACCAAAACATCACAATCAAGTAGACATACATCTTACCTTGCCTGCCAGCATGTTAAAGATACCAATTCCTAAAAGTGTGAAAGTATACAGAAGCTATTGTATAAGAATAACAACAATATCTCGGGTTTATGTAACATCATTACATCAACCCTGCAGAGCACATTACTCAGACAAGTGCATGACTCAAAGGTATTTGCTGGCAGAAAACTGACAACAACCAAAAAGGAGTTGTGTCTTCTTGAACTAACACGACAAATATGCATGTGTCCTCAGATCTCCATGGGTCAGATGCTGCAGGAGTTTGGAAAGTTTTTAGGCCTCTTCCTGTTGGTGTTATTCTCCTTCACTATTGGACTCACACAACTTTACGGAAAGGACCAGCAAGACCCAGACAAGAATCCAGCAAAGGACTGCGAGGGCATATTCTGCCAGCGACAGAGCAATGATGCATTTCACACGTATGAGCCGACCTCAGTCCGTCATTTTATACAAAGATGAATGTGCAGAATGCTTGTTGAGAGATGTTAGCGGCTATGGGGCTGTAAAAACACAACCGATTAAGTTAGTCTGACTCGTGATTTAAGTGTAAAATTAGATGACAGACATGTTTCCTAAATGCCCGCTGACATCTAATAATAATAATAATAATTTTGATTTATATAGCGCTTTTCTGAATACCCAAAGACGCTCTACCGACTTCTTCTGCTTCACAGATTCATGGGGACCTGCTACGCCCTGTTCTGGTACATCTTCTCCCTGGCACACGTGGCGCTCTTCGTCACCCGCATCAGCTACACAGAGGAGCTGCGCTCTTTTGTGGGCGCCATGATCATAGGCACATACAACATCGTGGTGGTCATTGTGCTGACCAAGCTGCTGGTGGCCATGCTCCATAAAAGCTTCAGACAAATTGCTGTAAGTGTGAACAATTTTTGGTGCTTACGGTGCTTTGTTTCCAACTGTTTAAGTTCAACTCGGAACCAAAAGTTGCGATTGTTTTTATTTTCTGTTCAGATTAAATATTTCTCAAAATCACCCTGTTTGCACATATGTTGAATAGTGTTTACTTTGGAACAATGCTGCTGTGCTGCACATTTTATTTTTCCTTTGAACAACTGATTTAGATTATGCTAAGCAAAACTTTATTGTCCACAACAATCTTTGCCCTCAAAGATGTATACAGGAAAAATAGCTGTGTTGTTTTTTCAAGATTTCTCTTTAAATAGTAGTACTTATTGTGTTTGTATGTTTTTATGTTCACTGTATGCAACCATACACCAGAACAAATTCCAGGTAGGTGTAAACCTACTTGGCAATAAATACTATTCTGATTCTGATTCTAAATAAAAAGTTGTGCGTGTGCATGTGCGTGGGTGTGGGTGTGGGTGTGGGTGTGTGTGTGTATGAATATGCTTACATTTCTGTGTTCTCAAAGTTCTCGTTGGGTTTTGGGCTGCTGTAGAATCACGAGGACAAGGAGTGGAAGTTTGCTCGTGCCAAACTGTGGCTGAGCTACTTTGATGACAAGTGTACCATGCCTCCGCCATTCAACATCCTCCCCTCCCCAAAGACTGTCTGCTACCTGCTGACCAGCATGAGCAAGTGGGTGTGTTCGCACACCTCAAAAGGCATGGTGAAGAGACAGAATAGCCTCAGGGTAAGAACAACTCTTTCACACTAACTTGTATAAGTAAGACTGCTGCTCGAGCATCTTCGTTTGTTTTTGATTTATTTTCTGTAAAGTTGAATTTGATCCCTTCCTGTAATCTTGAACAAATGTTAATGGATGTTTTGTGCAATATATTGTCATTGTTATAAATCCCTTTATTGTCACTTTCCATCCAGGAGTGGAAGAACCTGAAGCAGAAGCGAGATGAGAACTATCAGAAGATCATGTGTTGTCTGGTTCACCGCTACTTGACCTCCACGCGGCAGAAGATGCAAAGCACCGACCAGGCCACGGTGGAGAATCTGAACGACCTTCGCCAGGACCTCTCAAAGTTTCGCAACGAAATGAGGGACCTGCTGGGCTTCAGGACCTCCAAATATGCCATGTTCTACCCAAGGAGCTAAAAAAACAAGACTAGATATCTCTTCCCCTTTCCCCTCTTGACAGAATCTCTAATTCTTATTTTTATGGGATGCTCTGTGATCCGAGCATGTGCAAAGAACTCTGCTCTTTTGAGTCACAGAAGCAACTTTTAAACCTGGACCTTAACTGGAAATATATATAGCTATATATAGATATAAATATAGATATATAGATATATATATTCTCAACCAAATCCTCCTGACTCAGGCCCCGTATGTATTAATCAGCTATTCAACCTTTTTGTAAATAAAGAAAACTATTGTTTTCAACAGAAAAATTATTTAATGGCATAAAGAGCTGATTCTGCTGAATATAAATGATGCTTTTTGTTACTTTTTGATTTCTCTACTTGACAACTGATCTTTGACCACTCAGTTGAGAAAGCCATGAAAACGATCCAGTCCACGTGAGTCACATACACACCTGACCCGTTCTCAGGCTTAGCATAAGTTGCCTTGGCCTCTCAACACACCGATCCACATATTATTTGGCATTATTCGATTTCTAGCTGAAAGTTATTGTACAAAGGCAGACACTCGTAAAGAATATGTTAAAGGAGTTTTATTTGGGAAGATGAAAACAATAAAACATAAATAATATTCACAGACTTTTTCATATGAAAATATTTTTTCATACCTCTGCCTTTTAAAAAACAAGTAAATGACAAGTAAACAAGCTAAAGAAAAAGAGCTTTAACTAGGAAGTTCATCATTTGTTTCACATAAAACCAGCATACAATCTTTCAAAAAGAATCACGTACATATTAAATATTGCACTTTTCATCGCCACTTAAAAACATCCAAATCCTGGCCAATCAAATAGAACTCACACAAATTAACTTCAGACTACTGTCAATAAAGAAATACAACAATCTGACAAATCACCTATGGATATTAGGCTTGGAAAATTGAAGACTATATTTGTTTAATGCATATTCAATAATAAATCCCACTGTTTATTCATTCAAAGGGAAAAAAGAGAAATGAATAGTACCATCACAGGACACGGTCAGATGTGGACACTGGAAGTTTTAAACAATCCGAGTAATGTTTGTTTTATGAAGCACATCTGTGTGAATCGCGATATTTGATATTTCGGGCTCCTGTTACTGGCTACAATTTAAATTCCTGCTCAGGCCATAACAGGAAGGTGACGAGGCAGAGTGAGAACGGGCTGCGGTGGAATAGCGTTGGAAACAACTCATCTGGTTGCTGATTAGTCTGAGGTGGAAAAAAACACTGGTCTCGTAAAAGAGTAGAAGTACAATGTCTTCTTGTTTGTTCTAAAGAATTGTGATCTGCAGCTAAATTTGAAGACGAACATCTTTGTTGCGCTTAAGAGAATGAATAATGTAGATTTCATGTTTTGTTTTTTTCGTCTTTGCATCCAGATTAAATTCTGTGGTTGGCCTGCGTTTGTGTTGTTGAGATGGAGATAATTTTTCGCTTAATTTTTTCCATTCACAGCTGAGCATCAAGCCAAGGAGTCCAGTGGAAGTCCTCAGCGATACTGGGACTCAGCACCGCTTATTTTTCAGAACGTTGAGTCCTTTCTGGTTCTTTGCCTTGAATGGCATAACAAAATGCTGAGGGGCGATTTTCCCACGGCCGTCCTCGTCCACCTGGCCCATGAAGACGTAGTTCAAACCTGGAGAGGTCACACACAAAGAACCTGAATGCAGTGGCGGAACGGCAGAGACATTCAGGGAGGCCAAAGAATCAGAATCTCCCAGCGGCGAGTCTGTATACCATATGTTTATATGCATAGCTATAAACATATTTAATGTTGCGACTGTTTGGCCAGTGAGTTTTGCCGCTCACCTCTATTAGGGGCAAACTCTATCAACTGAGCGTGACGGCACAGCAACAGATGCAAACTCAGAGCCATGAGTTATTCAAAACAGTCAGCCAGGAACTTTCTATTGATTATCATCATCTGAATATAGATCCTTTTTTTGTGGTGCCAATTTGACAAAGCACTCTGTGAACTCACCTCTTCTGATAAACGGACACTTCTTGCACAGGATGATGATCTTGGTGCTCATGGTCTTTCCTGCCTGCTGGATGGCCAGACTGCCTTCTTTATACACGTTGATGATGGAGACAGTGGCGTACATACTTCCTCCTCTCATCACAGCAGTGATGACGGTCCCAGTTATCACTGTCATAGACACACACAAATAAACGTTTACGTGAAAATCCACTAAAATAGTGTCGCCTACCACTTGAAGACAATGTGTGTGCCTTTCATGAACACAAGAAATGTCGCTGAACTACAAAATGATCTCAAGTTTCTCGGCTGTGGTGAGAACAAAAGCCCCAAATTAAATGCATATAGCAACAGCAGCTGCATAATGGCACAAACAAAAAGAGTAAAAGAAGATGTCGCTAATTCATATCAGAAGGGCAATAACAGGATGACAGGCTGGCGAGGCTGTGCTCATGCACACTGGTGCTTTCAGCTAAATGCCGGCATGGTAACATTTGAGCATGTTAGCATGCTAATTATGACTAAGCACAAAGTGCATCTGAGGCTGATGGGAATATCAGGGGATCCCCAAAACACTTACAATTCATGTCAAAACAATATCTTCACCTCCATCTGATAGTTAAAATACTCATGTTATTATACTTGAAGCCAAAGCTTTCAGTCCGCCAATTTATTTAGAGCCGTAGGGCTAATGTGTGTAGCGCGAAGAACTCAGCAGATCAGAAAAAGGAGAGCCTGGAATTTAAAGAGAGGATTTAACATAGACCTAGTTGTAGTGAAGGGAATCTGCTTTTGTATTGTCGTCATCGATAATCCAACCGAAATGTGAACACTGTGTGCCTACGACGAGTGCTCGTCTGTAAAGATGTCATGGGGAATTACAGGCTTTCAAAACTCCCCGTTTTACCATTTTATGGCTCCTTCATCCATCCATGAGCTAATAGCTCCTTCACAAAAACACATCAAGGAAATCCCTTACGAAAATATTGAGACTTTCAAAGTTGAGTATTTCCATGATAGCCTAAGGCCCTGTCTGTGACAAGTTAAATGTGCGATGTCATAATTATCCCCCAGAAAACTAAAATGTTTTGAGTCAGAGAAGGTAACCTGATAAGAGAACTATACAATCTAGTACAGAGAGAAAATAGAAAGCACACATGTATGTCTTATTATGAGTAATGCTTGTGTTTTGGGACATTGGTAAACCAAACAAAGACACAAAAATATGTTAACTCCATAGGTTAATTTGTCTGAATACAGAATTGCTAACTACAGGTTTTTTTATATTCGGTTATGCTCACAAATGGGTGCGTCATTCCCTGTTTAGTCTATCCAAGTCTCGTTATGCTTGTTGTCTGGACCTGACCTTTAGCAGTGACAGTGGAGCGAGAGGGAATCATGTTTCATTCAGTAAGAACAGGATTATTTTCATTGATGGTACCAATACGTCTGGACTGCCTCACTGTTTCACTTCCTGACATGGAGGAGAATAGCTAGAAGGCTGCCTGTTTAATGTAATGTTATTATATCTGATGCTATCGTATATAAACCAGGAAATGGCTTAACATTTAAAAGTTCATATATCACATTAGAGGATTAAACAATAGCAACAGTTAAAGTGTTAATTAGAGGAACGATCAGTCCTCTTGTCACTTAATTCAAATGTGTTGTCACATATTGTGTGCCGACTCCACCGCCACATCCCATCCCACAGGTCCCTTTGTCCGCACGCACCACCACGTCACTCGTCTTTCCACACTTCCCGATGCAATTCCAAGTGAACTCTTTGAAAATGCCAACCTAATGCATGTGGTAAACATCTCAATGGTGGAAAACATCAGAGAGCAGGAGAGTAGCAAACGGAGGCCTGAATCAACACGCTCATTTATCAACAGTTTACCCACAGTCAGAGGCGGAGAGTGTGTGTGTGTGTGTGTGTGTGTGTGTGTGTGTGTGTGTGTGTGTGTGTGTGTGTGTGTGTGTGTGTTTACACTGGATGTAACTGTGTCCTACTGTATGTATACACTCCTTCACTTCTTGACAGGCTATCAAGGAAGTCTTTGAGATGCGCAGTGAGAAATCAGAGGAGCAAATAGTGACATGACTGTAAACTGCTTGTTAGGGGAGATTTGGCTCCCGGTGCTGTTGTGAATCTTTGGAGTATGTGTACTGTTAGGTTTGTTTAACTTTGCATGCATGTACAATAACAGTAAATATGTACAGTAATAACATTATCAGAGCTGGGCCATATTAATTTAAATGTATCTTCATTTAAATTAATTGCAATAAGCACTGATGTTCTTACCAAAATTGCTGGAGCAGTAATTGCTCTCAAGTGTTCCTCGTCTTTTGCATTTCTGCTGGCAGAGGGCTACAGAGTACTTCAGAGCTGCAGGGACACACAAACATAAGAACATTCAGTCTCTGTATTTTTGCCTGCGAGTGATGCGAGGGTGTAAGTTACGGTTGCATCTGTTTCTGCTATGGTTTATTTACAGATTGTTCTCAGGGACACAATAGTCTCTCCAAAAGACTCTGTCGCGTAAAATAGCGAGATAATGTGGAGGAGACATCTGTTTTTACAGTACAGAATCTGTTTAAATAAAGGAAAGAACCAAGAAAATGCAAAGTGACAGTCTCAATGTTATTCTTACTGGAGAAGGAAAAGACAGGAATGATAAACCAACCAGAAAGCAACTGTCACAGTATGACATCATGGCGGGGAGTCGCCAAAATAACCTGGCTTGACTAAGAGTAAAAAACAACAGTGTGTGGGAATGTGAGTTTGAGTATGAAAACAAGACACATGCCCACATTATTTATGAACTATGCACAAAGACCTGTAGCCTCCAGTAATGTATGTTATATTCACTCTTTGCACAACGGAGAACGATGCATCACAACTGAATGTCGAATTGTGAAGATCCAAAGTTTAGCGTGACCTTTTTGTTTGCTTTAATGGACCACTTTTACCCATTTTATTTTAAATGGTTACCCATAAATGGTGTAAAGAGGACTCTAACAGTACACTTTACTTCTTCTTTTCCTACCCAGATCTGCTATTAGAAGCAGATTGCAGATTTCACTGCTTTCAAAGTGCTGGCTGGAGAATCCAGTAGTGCAAAGCCAGCATGTCTCATACCCGTATCAACCCATGCAGACGTTAGAAGACCTCTAGATATTTTTATTGGGTAAAAGTTGCTACCTACGTATGGGCCTGGTGGTGACTGGCTGTGTGGTAGTGGTGGGTGGCATCGTGGTGATGGGGAATTTCTTTGGTCTGAACTTGTAGTGTCCAATAAAGCCGTCTGCGGTTAGACTGAGATCTGATAGGAACTGGATGAGGAGCTGGTTCCCATCTGAGAACACTGGCCTGCAAGGAAACACAGACAAGCAGAGTGTAAAGTGAGAGGAATTCCTAGGATGGACGTTTTAGTGAAAGAAAAATCTGAATCACCTACGCTGGGGGGCTGTCTCCACAGTATTTGCCAATTCTCTTGGCATCGTTGATTTCTGCCCCATTGAAGATGGAGACGTGGTCGTAGCGGCAGTAGTTATCCCTTTCCACATCAAACTTCTCAAACTTGACTTCAATAATCTGCCACAGGAGACACACCACAAAGAAAATATTCCTTCATGCATCAAAAGCTTGTAGCAGGGCTATCAAGATACGCTGTTTGACGAAAGGGTAACCTATCATTAGTGGGATGATGTAGTCTTGTTCCACACCCATTGCACATTAAGCTATCCTAAAAAGGTCCTTTACAATTTAGCATTGCACACTTAAAACACTGTTGGACTCATGAAGGATAATTTAAAAATCAACACAGAAAAACTAGAGATATATTCTTTTAGTCCATGCATTATTCTTCTGAAAGCTGGTGCCTACATTACCCACAATTCAGGGGTTATTATGCTAGAATCATGAAAGGCTTTATACAACTTTGTTTCACACATGCAGTAGTATTCCCCAAGATCTGTAAACAGACTGAGGTGACTTGTCATACAGGTTTTATTTCACAAGAGACTAATTTATTCAACCAGAACATCACACCGTGGCTCTGAAAGGTGTTCGCATGGACCATCAGTGAATTATTGTAGACAAACAGATTAATTAGTGTCTTCATTTATCTATTAATGGTTAAACTGTTCAATAGGCACATTTGCCTATATCTGTATTCCTTTAAGAACTTTTATTAAACATCTCCTTTTAGTAAGAAAAAAAAAAAGAAATGAAGATATTGTTGAACTCCGACCTGGTTCTTTGGTGCAACTATGTGCCAGGAGCAGGTGACTCCAGCTGGATAGTCCTTCTCAGGCCAGTTGGGTGTTTTGAACGTCCCAGATGGCTTGTCCAATCTACCTCCACAGTACTGGTCTCCTGTGGGGTAATGACAACAATTAACCTTGGAGAGTCACCAGGAATTATCTGCAACATATCCGTCATGTTCTTTAAAGGGAATGATCCAGATCGTATCATCATTGCCTTCCTTGTCATTACGTCCACCCTAAAAAGTAAATCGGTCCTCAGTGGGAATGTGAGTTTGAGTATGAAAACAAGACACATGCCCACATTATTTATGAACTATGCACAAAGACCTGTAGCCTCCAGTAATGTATATTATATTCACTATGTGCAGAGGACAGTTTAAAAAAGACAATATGCATCAGACTACTAAATTGTTCAGACTACCTCTCTTATAGACCAGTTTTCTTTGTACCATACACTTAAATTGATGTTTTGTTTCCAACAAGTACAAGTTAGCACAGTGACAAAAATAGACACCTAACAAAGGTTGTGCCGCACAATTGTGACAACGCTAAAAGACGGAACGGCAACAGTCCACTTCCATCCATCGTGGAGAGCCAGACCAGACGGACAATAAAATTCCACAAAAGCGGATTACTTTGCAACCCTGCGGAGAGGAAGAGGCTCATTCAACTCCAAGTAATACTTCTGACCTGTGCCATCCACTAAGGTGCTCCAAAAAATGTCAGTGAGAAATTCCTCAACATACTGCGAAAGATATTCCTCCCTTTTGGAACCTTAAACCCACAGCTCACCGTTTATTACTGACTTAACATCAACCTATACATCCTTTTCTTTTACTGCACCTCTGCATGCCTAAAGACTGAATTCTGCTTGAGGAAGTTCTTTTTTTGACATGCCTGGGTATAGTTGGACTGTGCAATGACCTCAATAAAGCAACTTGTTAATTGGCTTTTTAGAGACTGAGCCCATGGCAACACAGACACACTCCTAGGCCAGTATCAGATTCCTTTGAGGAGAGAAGTCCTGGCTAAGATCCAGTCCCACGTGTCTGGCTTTTACGTGCTTGGGTAGCAGCAAGGTATTCTCTACACCTACACCTATACATATAGGACAGCAACATAGGAGCCAGCATGCCAAAGCTTTTCTCTGAGCTTCTTCCTCCCATGTTTGCCTACCTCTTTCATGTGGGTTGGCAGCAGAGAAAACAGCCAGGAAGCCACTCCCAGCTGTGTTGGCATCAGATATCATCTGTAAGAGCATCTTGTTGCCCGTGGAAACCAGGGCTCCTGGCTTGAACGTCCCACAGAAGCGACCAAGTCTCTGCCCACTGACATGGCCGCTGTAAACATCCACATAGTCATAGCGGCACAGGTTGTCGTTCTCCAAGTCAATAAAGCGGAATGACAGGACCACCACCTTTCCCTCAGGGACCTGGGTGTGAATTAACAAGAGGGTAACAGGGTTACACGTAGGCTATGTCAATATGAGAGCAGTAGAATGTTGTTGTTGTTGTTGTTTTAATGACGTAAAACTATGTTCTCCACATGTGATTGCAGACACTATAACAACATATTGTTAACAGTAGATCTGACTTGTGTAAAGGAAAAATGTGCAACTTGGTCCAGCCGACACCATGACTGTTTAATTTTACAGTAACTTAATGGAGGGAGCCAGTCAGCAAAAACCGCATTAAGCTGGCTGTGGTTGAGTATTTTTAGAAGGAAATTGGGAGTTTGGGGTTAGAGAATCACATCATTATATTGTGCTGTTTGCTGTGTTCTTAAACAACAATGTATTCTAGACTATGAAAGCTAAACATAGTCTAGAATACAACCTCCGATGTGAAGTTTTGGGACAGGGATGTCTATTTGTACAGATTGTAAAGCACTAAATGAGTAATTTGTGAAATTGGGCTATACAAATAAACTGAATTGAATTGAATTAAACGTGAAAATTAAATTGGACTTACTGTGATTCTCCACACACATTTGGTATTTGGAGGGTACACTCCTGGGTACCCCTGGCTCCCGATGACTCCAGAGTCCCCTGTAATGTTTCCACCGCATGTGAATGTTGGTCTAGATGGGAGGAGAAAAGGTTTACTATTTCACAAAATATTAAATGTTGATGGTGCGTGGGAGGCAATAAACATGTTTCAACGTTAACGAAAGCCTGCGGCAGATTTAACGCAGACTTAATTCAATGCGCCACATGTCCTGACTGGATGCGCTCCGGACTGCAGAGATTCCTCGAAATAAACTCCAGTCGACTGACGCTGCTTCAGATCCTCGACACCTTGCTCACTCACAAAGCTTTCCAATCGATTGAACACACATCAATAAAATAAAACATGTACCTCCGCTGAGACTGCGCGCAAACCTCTGTCAAGAATATTAGACTCCATGCGCCAAAAATGCTGCATGTTCTCCACATAGTTGGGCTACCGGAGTAGGCTCTTCGCCTGCTTTCCCCCCCTGACATGAATGGCTTTGTGTTCGGCTCCAACCGGTGGCGCAAAGTAGGCTCCCCAGGAGTTCCCGCAGGGAGTTTCAGTATAACTGCAAGTCGGAGCAGATGAATATAGCGTTTGTTCTGCGTGGAAGGGGGGACGGAGCACAGGGTGCTGCTTTTTTAAAAAAAGGAGGAAAAAAAGGAAAATTTTAAATTAGAGTAGCACTGGGAGGGTTTGAGTTCTCACATTAGTTTCCTACGACACCTGGCCTGAAAACCCTTAAAGGAGGTGCCATGAATAAACTTGACTCCCGAAGTCATACTTGGTTTTGGTATTCCATCTCATATGGACTCCATATATACATATGGCAGAGATCACATGTGCCTGCAATGAGAGAAATACAGTTTACTGGCATATGTGAGTGAAGATAACTGTGGCAGCTTTTTTGAGGGGGAAAAAAACATGAATTTACATGTTATACCAGCTAGAAGCATTACACAATGTGTTTGAATAGGTATAGCCGCAGGCTGGATGTTGTCAGAGTAATATTATTCTACTAACGGTAACAGAGATACTTCTAGATAGATATACAATGAGAGCGATAGAGAGGAGAGCACCATCTGCTGGACTAACCCTGGTACAAGCAGCTACTTGGCACATATTTATAATACTCTGTTATTTTCATACACCAGTAAAATTATTCTACAGATTAAGATATTGCATCATACACCTATGTATATGTGAAGCTATAACACGTAGCAACTGTGTGACATCCCAATAAAACAATTATAAAATGGTAAAAGTAATTGATCAAGTACAATTTGATCTCATTGTCTCTAAAAAAAACAATGCATATTTTCATGAACGGCTCCACTGGCTATTTCGTTCATGTAAATATCACCACCAAAGAGTAATGGTGAAAATAAGTTTAGCCCATCGTTGATTCGATGATCGATTGTGTCGCCTGGCGTTTCACGTTTGCCGCTATCATGTAATCGACGATCGACTTTTTTTTAGTCACACAAAAGATGGCGGATCGAACGCCTGGTGGCTCTCAGAAAGCTAGCGCGAAGGTGAATTTACCGTCTGTACTTGCATTAGTTAGTCATTTTATGTTGCAATGAAACGATGCAAATATGAGTATGCCCGAACAACCGTGACTATTTATATATGTAAATCACGCAAGAGACTCGAGTTACGAGAGTGCGCAATGGTTGTAGCTAGCTACCAGCGTGCTAAAGCTATCTACACTGGCTAGTTTAGCTAAGCGATGTAGCTAACACGAAGGACTAGTCGGAGCGGTGGACCCAACAAATAAGTACTGTAAGCTTAGCTCACAGACTGGTGGTGATGAAGAGAGACATTATAACAAAGTTTAGTTAGTACATGTTTGAATTCAGAAGAAGTGGTTGAATGTAATATTTTGGAAGTGGGGCCTAACGATATTTGAGCTTTAGCCGGGTCCTTGTCTCAGTCCCCCGCTGATTAAACGTTCAGTCGGCGGCGCTGCAGCCTCTTGTTTAGGCCTCAGGGGCATTTTGTTCAGTTGTATCTACATCATGTTGTCTGGATGTAACTAAGTTTAACATGTGCGGGATTTGCAACGTCCAGAATAACCGTAAAAGGTTTGCGACCCACAAGTGGACACAGCCCACTTTGCGTTGCAGTGCGAGTTGTTCCGGTAGTGGATCCCGCGTAACCCGCTGTCACACTGTCTCAATCATCTAAATAATAACAACGAACACTATTTAGAGTAATATTGATCAGTTTGGACTATTGTACATGTCATATGCACGTATATTTAGTGTTACATTGAGTGACTACGAAATACCTGTTGAAAGCCAACCACGGTTTGTTTACATCGACAGGCGTTGCTTGAGAGCAAATTGAAGTCATTCAGCATTGGCAAAATGGCAGTGGCAAAGAGAACCCTGAGCAAGAAAGAACAAGATGAAATAAAGAAAAAAGTAAGTATTGGCTTTGTTTCCAGAGACACTTTTCTATATGATCTGTGGTAATCGCTGGAGATCCTGGCAAACTCAACACTTTACTCAGCACTTTAATTTGTTTTCCCCTTGTATATTTAGTATTTATTTTTTTAGTATTTAGTTTTATAATTATTTGTATTAATGCTCTGCTGTGATTTTGAAATGTCCCCACTGTGGGACGAATAAAGGTATATATCATATCATAACTGGCTTATCTGTTAGATCAGGGGTCGCCAACCTTTTTGAGTCCGAGGGCTACCTCAAGAGTACACCGGCGCGCATCACAGCTGAGCGGCAGTTGTTGACGGGGGAGGGGGGGGGTGCTGCTAGCGAATGCTGGCGAGAGAGCTCACCTGCGCGCATAACAGCTGAGCAAGGCGCACGCTGCGCGAGGACATTACAGGGCCTCCCCCGTTATAATGGTAGGGGAAACACTGCTTTAAGTTAAACTCATTGGATGTCCTCCTGGCTCTGAGAGAAGCTCCTTGCGGTGAGGAAGCCAGAGGAGCAGCCTCCCCCCAGGTCCTAGTGCCCGGGGATTATGGCCTTTTTTTTTTTTTTTTGAAGGAGCTCAATGTTGACTATTTTTAGAACATGCCGTGCGGGCGACTCACCTGGTCCCCGCGGGCGACCAGGTGCCCGCGGGCACCGTGTTGGCGACCCCTGTGTTAGATGATGTGTTTATTCTACTCTGGTTTCTTCGTTCAGGAGGATGAGCGGGCAGCAGCAGAGATTTATGAGGAGTTTCTTGCTGCTTTTGAAGGAGGGGAGGGCAAAGTCAAAGCCTTTGTCCGTGGTGGTATTGCAAATGCATCAAAAGGTACATTTGTATTATCTCCATTACGTGTCAAATTTCATCATGTGTTTGGGCACAATCTTTGTTCTCAACATCCTCCACCCATGATGTGATGTATACGTTTAGTGGAATATAAAACAAACACACTCTTTTACCTTTCAGAGGAGGCTGCTGCGGATGAGAAGAAAGGAAAATTGTACAAGCCCAAGTCGCGTTTCGAGAACCAACCGAAAAGCTTTTTGCCTTTGGAAACCCCAACTCAGTTTCTACCAATAGACAAAAGACATGTACGTTATCGCTGTCAACAAGCAGTCGCTCCTGTAAATGTTGTAGTTAATGATGCTTAGGGTTTGACTGTGCTGATATTATTCCCATGTGTATTTCAGTCTGTGAAGAAAACTACTGAAAAGGAAAAGAAGAAGAGCAACTTGGAGCTCTTCAAAGAAGAACTTAAACAGTAAGTTCCAGTATAGTAACCTTTTTGACATTGTAACTGTTTAGGGTAGTAGAAACAAGTATTGTCAGGTGTTATGGTTGAGTATGAATGCAATTGCAAAAGTATTAATGTTTAATTAGAAAATAAGTATACGTGTGTAATTGGTTTTCTGATTTCTAATCCAGAATACAAGAAGAAAGGGATGAAAGACATAAGCTGAAAGGACGTGTTAGTCGCTTCGAACCTCTCTCGGGCGCGGACGGAAGACGCTCATGTAGGTGTCTTAAAACTTCTGGACTGTTTCATGTACTAACTTGGTCTGAAATGGCGCTGTCCCGCACGCCTTACTCTACTCACCCAGACCTCTTCCTCGTCCACTTTTGCCCTGAAACCAAATTTATACTGCATTTCTGCTTCTTTTAGCGGATGGTTCTTCAAGAAGAAACCGTCCGTCAAGTGGTAATTTTAACTCATTATAGTGTCTGTGAATATCCTCATCTTGCAAAGGAAATATGCTGTCCTGTCGAACACCAAAGGAAAATCTTCTCTTTTCCGTTTCTGCAGTTTTGGATGATTGTGCGCCAGGTTCCCATGATGTTGGAGACCCATCCACTACCAACTTGTATCTCGGAAACATCAATCCACAGGTACATTTATACCCCAACATATATGAAGTGGCGAGAAGAAACACTAAAGCACCGACTGACATAGCTTTTCTGTCATCAGGAGGGCATGATTTGAGCTTGTTACTTTTTACCGCTGTCAACATATTATACATAACATGTACATTAAATTATTACAAATAATCGTGAAAAGAATTGGACCTTACATACAGTAAACTCTACATCAAGTATGACACGTTCAGTTCACGGATCTCACTCCATTCAGCTCGCCCTTTATTAGATTTTTGTAGTAAAATGAAGAGGTATCGTATAGATTACTCATGTGTTTATTGCACTGCTTTCAAGAGTCAAAGGAATAAATAAAAACAAGACATTTGGCCAACTTAAAAACAGTGTGCCGCCATGTGTTGCATAACTCGTGGCCAATTAAGACACAGTGCCATGGACATAAAGTCCCAAAAAGTTTGTACCTGTGTATTTTAAGGCTGAATGAAATGTCATTTTTGTCTTATTTTGACAGCCCTGGTTGCTTTGCTTTAAGAACTAAACTAAAGTGTTGCCTGTAGTCCTAATTTTAAGTGGTTATGTTCTGCAGTTATCAGCTAATGTCAATTCATGAAGTAATAACATACCTGCGTATCTTTAAACTGTTAGATGAATGAGGAGATGCTGTGTCAAGAGTTTGGCCGTTATGGTCCGCTGGCCAGTGTGAAGATCATGTGGCCGAGAACCGACGAGGAGAGGGCTCGGGAGAGGAACTGTGGTTTTGTGGCTTTCATGAACAGGAGGGATGCTGAGCGAGCACTCAAGAACCTAAATGGTAATTGACATATATATATATCTCAATTATACTGTTTAAATTATCAAAATAACAGGTGATCACAAATGGTTAAGGAGTAGTGTGTATTTTTATTCATTAATATTTGTATTCCTTTTACAGGAAAGATGATAATGAACTTTGAGATGAAATTAGGATGGGGCAAAGGTGTACCCATCCCACCCCACCCCATCTACATCCCTCCTTCCATGATGGAGCACACACTCCCACCACCTCCCTCTGGCCTGCCCTTCAACGCACAGCCCCGGGAGAGGTTAAAGAACCCCACAGCGCCCATGCTTCCTCCCCCTAAAAACAAGGAGGAGTTTGAGAAGGTAACTTAGCATGTTAGTCTAGGCTTTTCTCATGGGTTATGGCAGTGTTTTGTTATTTCAGCTGGTTAGATGTTAGCCTTAATAATGAGCAGTCAATACATGTTTTAATCCATTTATGTAAGTAATAGTTTCTTTGCTGAATTAAACTAGTTTTGCACTATAAATCAAAGTGTGGGTATAAGGAAATGTTAGCTTTGCTCATTGTTACAGAGAGGTTTTTTATGGTTAATAAATCCAGTGTCAGGGTTATTTGGCCATTAGTTAAACTGACGGCAGTTAAGGAAAGTTGTTGTCTATTTGCACTTTAAAATGCATTTTTTATATTTTTCACCTGTTGCCTTTTAACAATACTCACATTCTATGTTTATTATCTGATGTGACTTCATATACAGACTCTGTCGCAAGCCATAGTCAAAGTGGTTATCCCAACAGAAAGGTACATGTTTTTCTTTTTTTAAATTGGTGTACAAATTTAGAGAAAAGAAACATCCCATAATGAAGCTAAAGTTTGATCGATTGATCACTGCATGCCACAGGGGATGATCAGTATGGGTGAGCAATGGTTGAGGCTGTTGTACGATGTCATCACATCAGTAGGTAGTCGAATACTGACCAACACGTTTGCTCTTTCACACTCCATCACTCATGTTTCCTTCACAGTATGTAGCAAAAACATCATGTTAGTGTTTATTTAATCATGAATTTAGTCCATCTCAGTGCCACGCCATACATCAACATTTAATTGTGTTGTTTTTTTCCAACTTTATGGCACGTTTCTCTGCCACATACATAGTCTGCTGATTCTAGAGCTGTAGTTGTGAACTCCTGCTTTCTAACCATTGCTCACTCGGACCGTCCACCCCATTGGCCTCTGTCACTTGACGAGGAGCTCAGTAAATCTGGCCCCTGCCAACAAATCCAAACCTGCCCCCATTATTATATATATGACCTTTGACATTGGCCTTGGTGAGCAGCACAAGTTGAACTGTCTGCAGCAGCGAGGGACCTGAAAAGCATCATGGGATGGATTGGGAAAGTATACTGAATTTTACCCCGCCATTGGTATGATCGGCTCCAATACAAGTAAATGTATTCTGTGTTGTCAAATGAAAGACACCCTTTGTGTTGTCCGACACCTTAGGCCATTTGTATGCAGCCTGCACCATATAGCTCCCCTAAATTGTCACAGAAGAACTTCAGTTTTTACCAACTCCAGCAAAAAAATATCAGGTTTAGCCTCTTTAGGCCTTCAATCCTGTACTGCTTTGGTTCTTCTTCACTACACTTAGTCATGAGAGGAGTGGGATTGAGAGGCACTGTATTCCCAGGCGTTACAGATAATACAGTGTCTGGTCAATGTCGCGCTCCTACTTTCCCAACTTCTTCAGCTTCACTTGTTGCCCTTTTTATATGATTTTTGCCCAGTTTTTGAAATTTGAATCTAGGAAGATTTCAAAGAAAGGCTCCTTGCAGTGCAATGTAATTAAGACCTGTTGCACTGTCTCTTTAAAGAACATAGTCACACACTCGGTGCAAGAATCTATCAAAACTTCTTCTGTTACCAGAATAACACTTTCTATGATTCCCATGTCTATAATGCATTATATATATTTGTATAAAGCACATTAATTAGTTTTAAGCACTGTGTAATTATAGTTATAGGCAACTACTCCTAAGTCTTCGTCACAATAATTTAAGTGGACATCAAAATATAGATTTTTGTTCATTCTTTAATTTTTTTGACGGCTAATAATGACCACTTTGGATAACTTATATTGAACATAATACATTCAAAAAACTATTGATCTGACATTTTTTAAATATACTCATGTCAAATAGGTGTTTTAATCGTCGTTTTGACCCCCAACGGAGGTCATAAAGTAAAGCATAGATTTAATATGAGGCGGTAACCAAGCAGCAACCTCCGGGGGTGAGAAACCAAAACAAACCCTCCAGTTCATCAAATGGCCACCGAACTCCAACTACAGTAGAAATAAACAAGTTTACAGCAAGAACAGTGTTCTCTCTGTAGCTAATACACCCGTCATAACAATTGTAAAGCGGGAGTATTTTAATATAACTCCCCTATTTAAATGGTTATGGTTGTCACTGCCAAGATGGTGATGACCACAATCTATCTATATGCAGACAGTTCTTTGTGTTATATGTTAGTATCGAGTCTTACGGCGGGGGGAAACGATCCCGAGCTGACTCGAGGTCACAACGTATCGATTATAACGCGTGATCAATATGTTTTATCATGCGTCATAGACATGGGAGACACTGGAACGTGTTATCGAAAGGATTTCTGTGACATTGTTGTCATTTAAGTTTGTTCTTTTGGCAGCATTTATGTATTGATTTAATGTGTGTATCTATATATGTTTGTGTATGTGTATATATATATATATATATATATATATACACACACACACACAGTTCCGTTTGATTTCTGCCTGGTTATGTGACACTTGGACAGTCGTCTATTAAAATGTGCCTCGCTTCACCGTCACAGTGAAGCAGTAATGAATAGTTGGTTATTGTGTCATTTAAGTGACACATTACCAGAACTATTCATTCAGTGACGACCAACAATAAAGGTTAATCACGCGTCGGCTGTGTCGGCTGCTCTGAGTGTCAACCCACCGAGCGAAATGAAACTCTGCAGAGCAGACAGGCTTTTGTGGTGGTCAAGTCAGGCCTGTCTGAATCCGTTTGCTTTAACTGTGTTTTTCTTGTAGGAATTTGCTCTCTCTCATCCACCGAATGATCGAGTTTGTGGTGCGTGAAGGCCCAATGTTTGAAGCCATGATCATGAACCGAGAAATCAACAATCCCATGTACAGGTCAGTGCCACTGCGCACCAGTAATGCGCTACCTGCTTTAAATGTTGGTCGTTGGTCGCATTTGCATGCTCAGGTTTCTGATTGTTCTTCCAGGTTTCTGTTTGAGAACCAGAGCCCAGCACACGTGTACTACCGCTGGAAGATCTACACCATACTACAGGTTTGTTTACATTATACAGCGGCTTGATTTGAGCATCACCTTTCAGGGACATAACTTCCCACATTGAAGTCATATGTGATGATGATGATGATGATGATGATGATGATGATGATGATGATGTGATCACATTCCTGCAGGTCTTGTTTTGATGTTAACTGTAACTTGTTATTGTTCAGGGTGAAGCGCCAGTCAAATGGAAAACAGAGGACTTTAGGATGTTTAAGAATGGCTCCTTGTGGCATCCGCCTCCTCTTAACCCATACCTCCATGGTCCTTATGATGATGGTGAGGAGGAGGAGGAAGACGAGGAGGGCCTCAGGAAAGGCAGCTTGAAGGAGGAGTAAGACCATTTCCTTACGCTTTGTTGACATGATCCACACGTAGTCCTAAATGTCATCTCATGAGTCGTCAAATGCTATGCGTAAATGCTGATGTAGTTTCACGGATTCACATTTATTGTCCTTCATTTCCGAAGCGAGCGAGACAAACTAGAGGAGATGCTGCGTGGCATGAGCCCCCGGAGGGGCGACATCGCAGAGGCCATGTTGTTTTGTCTCGGCCGCGCCGAAGCCGCCGAGGAGATAGTGGAGTGCGTCGCAGAGTCTCTCTCCATCCTCAAGACGCCTCTCCCCAAGAAGGCAAGACGAAGTGGCAATCATGTTGCATGGAAACGGACCAACGACAGCATTAATATTAATATTCTGTCTTGTGAAATACACAGAATATAATGTTGTTGTTTACATTTCAGATTGCGCGGTTATATCTAGTTTCTGATGTGCTGTACAACTCATCCGCCAAAGTATCCAATGCGTCCTACTACAGAAAGTTGTGAGTACTACACGACACTATCGATTTAAGATCTGAACACCACGGTCGCCTACTTCTGTTTAAAATCCACCTTCATGCTCCTCTTAACAGTTTTGAGACAAAGCTATGCCAGATTTTCGCTGACCTCAACGCAACCTACAAATCGATACAGGGCCATCTTCAGAGTGAGAACTTCAAGGTACAAGACATTAAAACCCCACGAATTCAAATAAACGGATGATTTTCCCACTATTTGTTTGTCGGCGACCGTAAGTCACTCAGCCGTCCTCCTCCTCCTTGTGGCAGCAACGAGTCATGGCGTGTTTCCGGGCCTGGGAGGACTGGGCCGTGTACCCAGACCCCTTCCTCATCAAGCTGCAGAACATCTTCCTGGGCCTCGTTAACATCGCTGCAGAGAAGGAACCCCCAGTCGTCATCGAGGAGGTACACGAAGCAACAATACGTGACCATTATAATATTTTAATAAGTATCTATAACTATGCTTTCCAACACCCCCCCACCCCGAGTCACTCGAGCCTGATCATTGTGTCTGTGCCAGGCTGAGCCTGCGGAGGACATTGACGGGGCTCCGATAGGGGACTATGGAGATGGGACTCTGCTGGAGGACGTGGACGGGGTGCCGATCGACGCCGGGCCCATCGATGGAGCTCCTATAGACGGAGCCCCCCTGGATGACCTTGATGGGGTTCCTATCAAGCCGATGGAAGAGGACATCGATGGCATACCTTGTGAGTGATGCACGGACCAACAGTTTGTAGTTTGAGGTGGTTGGTACGGTTTTCAGTCCGACATGCTCCGATGTAAGCGGCTCTTGTAAAGTTGCTAAATGTCTCTCTGTTCTCCTGGTTTTCATAGTGGATCCGTCCAAAGAGGCGACCTTCAAAGTAGCACCTTCCAAATGGGAGGCGGTGGATGAGGCGGAGTTACAAGCTCAAGGTGAGACATGTAGGTGGCATTAAACCCGTGAAAAGCTTCGACTTGACTTTATCCGGCTCCAATTGTGTTGTTTGCATTGTTAGTTGCAGCTTTAACTTTTCTTTTCTCTTTAGCTGTGACGACTTCTAAATGGGAAGCGTTTGAGCAGCCTGAAGAAACAAAGAGGTACGGCTTATTGGTTTGCTATCAGCTAAAAATGTTTTCTACAAATGCATCGCTGCTCCCGCGACCTTTATTTAATCGACCGTTTCCCTCTGAAGGGATGAGGAGGACAGCGACTATGAGGACAGAAGCCCTCGCTCCGATGACAATCAGAGCTACTCCAACCCCATCAGAGAGGACTCGGACGTCAAGGTCAAAATGTCTGAAATGAATGAGGAGAAACGCACAAAGCTCAGAGAAATAGAGGTACTTCATAACTATAAAGCACCCATTACGAAATGACCAGCACATCATGATTTTTGTGGGGTTTTGCATGCAATTCATTTAAACATTTTTCTTTTATTAGGTTAAGGTCATGAAGTTCCAGGACGAGCTGGAGTCTGGAAAAAGGCCCAAGAAGCCTGGGCAGAGTATTCAGGAGCAGGTGGAGCACTACAGGGACAAATTACTACAGAAGGTATGGAGTTGTGCTCTGTAGATGGTATCAAATGGTCATTTAAATTCAAAACTGGGTTGATTTATTGTTCCTTTTATCGTAGGAAAAGGAAAAAGAGAAACTTGAACGGGAGAAAGAGAAGGAGAAGAAAGAGAAGGAGAAAGCTGAGGCCCGTTTGAAGGATTTGAAGAAAGAAAAAGAAAAGGACGACACGCCGACCAGGAAAGAGAGGTGGGCGCCGGTCGGCAGGATCGACGAGCCCTTCAGGTGTCGTTTACAGAGCGCGTAACTTTAACTTCCTCTCTGATCGATAGGAAGCGGCGTCACAGTGGGTCACCCAGCCCCACAAGGAGTAGCACCCGACGAGGCCGGTCATCCTCGCCCCGCTCGGAGCGCTCGGAGCGCTCAGACCGCTCGTACTCTAAAGACACGTCGTCCCGCTCCGCCCACAAAGACTCGCCGCGAGCCAGCAACAAAAAGTCCTCAAAGAGGTGAGACTCATGTCGGCGTTAGTCCGGTTCTTGTTCGTCACAAGTCAGACTTTCTAGCTCTGTGGAGATGAGTCTGGGAGTGTAAACATGCCATTTGTCTCCCTAGGTCACCCTCACCTCGCACACCCAAGAGATCCAGGAGGTCGCGCTCCAAGACGCCCAAGAAATCGGCGAAGAAGTCACGCTCCAAATCAAAGTCACCTCACCGGTCTCATAAAAAATCAAAGAAGAGCAAACACTGAATCCAAACCAGCCTTCCATCCTCCCTCTTCATTCTTCCCTTCCTGCGCCGTGTTGTATAAATGATCGACTGAATGATTTGGTAGCTGAAGATCTCGGCCAAATGTAAATGTATAGATAATGAGTGGAGCATGGGTTGCCATCGGGCGGATCAGATGGAGCCATTACTGTTTTATATTGTACAAAAAAAGAAGTGCTTGTGTGTCCTGATTCCCCAACACCTCCCGATGGATTCATCCATGTGGTCGACCACGCCGTACAGTTTTATGACGATAGTCATATTCATGCTGTCATTTTCGGTTTTTGTAGTTAACATTAAAAAAAGATTCCTAATAAACAAATGTCATTTTTAAATCAAACATGGTGTGGACATTCAGAAACGTCTTTTTATTTAGTCAGTTGCAGTGAAAAATATACAAGCAATTACTTGTTTTGATGGCAGAGTTTCACAAAGCCTTTTTCCATTAGACATTTAGTGAGAACAATTTTATTAAGGCAAATAGTTATTGATTAAAAAGTTGTGGCCAGTTAACTACTTTTACAGCTTGGCCTGCGTCTTCTTCAGTTGGTCCCTCAGTTCCAGATGAGCGATGGAGGAGAGGTGCACCTCGTCTGGCCCGTCAGCAATGCGGAGCGTCCGCACATAGGAATACCTGAGGGAGCATATGGAGTAATGCTGCATTAGGAGATTAGTGCAACGCATATTGTCCTGGGTGGGGGGGGTGGTACACTTACATCTGTGCTAGTGGGAAGTCTCCAGACACACCGGCCCCTCCATACACCTGGATCGCACAGTCCACCACCTGACACGCCATCCTGGCTGCTGCCACCTTGATCATAGCAATCTAGAAGAAGAAGAAGATCAGCGAAGATAAACGGGAGGTTATTAAAATACTGTTCCAGGATGTATTCAGGAATGATATATGTATGTATGTTGGAGGAAAACAAAGTTAGAATATTAACTCAAAGTATTTAATGTCCTTCAAACTGTTTGCTTAGTAGCTCGCCTAACCATAACTAAATTCAAAAACAGTACGCTATAGCATGTAGTGTATACTATTGAGTATTTGTACACTGTACCTAGTACATAATGGTCAGCTGTACCTGTTTGCGAGCAGCGCGGCTGCCCCGCGTGTCCAGGGCTCGAGCAGCCTGCAGCGTCAGCAGGCGCGTCTGCTCTATCGTGAGTCGGCATTCTGCGATCCAGTGAGCGACGACCTCCTGCAGCGAGAGCGTCACAAGGAGAGTAAGTTAAATCAACCTGCAGCTCAACCACGTCCACCAGGTGGCGCTACAGGGCAAGAGCTCGACATTCAAGAGTGAGGAATCTTCAACGTTCACTTGCATGTTGGTACAACTTCTTTCCGAACGTGTGCCTGGAGGCCGCCCGCTGGCAGAGCAGCTCCAGGGCCAACTCGGCCAGACCCACCGCCCTCATGCAGTGGTGCAGCCGGCCCGGCCCCAGGCGGCCCTGGGCGATCTCGAACCCCCGGCCTTCCCCTGAACACACACACACACACACACACAGAGACCAGAGGCATGCCGGAAAAGGAAACCATGAATCATCCCGGGAGGGAAGTTATAGCTCTGGCCTTGTGATCTTGTGACCTTATGACCTCGTACACGTTATCATCCAAAGATAAAGTGGTGCTCAGGGATCATTCATCGCTCTGGCCGTTGCAGATGGTGCCGACTTCTAAGACTTACTGCGAGTAAAAAAGTGTAAACAGGAACACTCAGCGATACGGCGGCTTACCCAAGATAATGTTACGGGTCGGGACACGCACGTCTTCAAAGTGCACTTCAAAGTGTCCGCCGTGGATGGCATCTGAGCCCAGAAACAAGGGACACCACGGGTTAATTAAGTGCGTGTGAAAGCATATCGAATCGAAGATATCGATTGACCACGAAGGCGTAATGGCGGACTTGATCCTACCGTCCTGTCCAAACACGGTGAGCGGCCGGACGAGCGTCACGCCCCGCGTGTCCATGGGCACGAGGACCATGCTGTGTCGGCCGTGTCTGGGAACAAGTGGATCGGCAAAGCTTTAACGGGACGACGGTTTGACTCAGTTGTTCTTTAAAATCTAGTTTTATTATTATGACATTTCACAATTGCTGGTGAGAATCTGCCACGCTGATTTATTGGACTTTTTGTGAGAGAGGATTTATTTTGTTCTGACAAAACCAGAACAAAGTGTGTTCCGTGTGTCGGGTGTGGTCGTGTTTCTCTCCACATCTTAAATGCTTGGAACGGGAGAGCCAACATGTCGGCCACGTGAGTACAACGCGTCAACAAGATTACAGTTATATATTCTTCTGTCACGCGGGCAAAACTCAAGGCAGAAAGCCAGTGGCAGGTATAACAAATTAAAGTGCATGCTGAGAAATAAACTCTGTCCCCAAGCCAAAGTCCAATTCAATAATATATTACTGGAACAAAGAAAAAAGTTTATGTAAAAATAAAGCCTCTAATCTAAAAAGCACAGAGTCTTTTGAATAAAAAAATAAACAGAAGAGAAACTTAATTGGTAGATGTAGAACATCAGGAGTATTTCTCATGACTGACAGACATGCCATTATTCCACATGACTGTTCTACGGACACGGACCTGGTTTTAACATCCTGGGAGTCGCTCCTGCACATCACAATGGCCACTTTGCATTGAGGGTTGCCAGCACCTGCAGGGAACGGGGGGGGGTGGGGGGTCAGTGCGTCCATGTTGCATTCAGGTTCCCTTCTTGTCTCGTGGTAAAATAAACAAGAAGCGTTTCAGTCTGCCTCTCGGGTCCCTATCTGGGAGGACAGATCGGCGGCCCTCTGGGGCATCCGCTGACTGATTTACATTTCCCGAGTCGGATTCTTTCACTTTCAGCGGTGTTCTGTTTGTTGGGGAGGAACTTGGTCGAGTCTTGTGTTTGTGTTCCGCTCTCTGACTTGAACTGTGGCCTCTTTTTGGAAGAGCGCCGTCCCTCTGGGGGCCCGGAGCGCCTGAAGAGCCGTCGGCCGCTCAGGAGCCAGAGACCAGCCTCCAGATCAGAGACGCTGTTGGCTGCTCTCTCGCCGTGTCTGTGCTGTGGTCAGTTTGGGAGTGTAGTATTGTTTTAGTTTTGATTTCTGGAGCCCGGTTGAATTTCTTATTTTCCATGTTGTTGGTGTGATGGTTTGGTTTATTTATTTGACCGTAGAACTCGTGACATAAAACAATGTTTTAAAAAAAAAAACAGATACCTGAAGTGCACAAATGCAGAATAATTTAGAGAGTCTACTTCCAGATTACCGGTCTCCTATGTGCCGGGGGTCCCTGAGGCACAGCCCGGGTGACCGATGCCGGCCTTCCTGTTTTTATTTCTGCCAAAGTGGTGAAACTGTCCCCTACGGTCAGAACATATGGACTTCAGACCGCCACAGACAGGACAGCAAGAGTGTTAACATATTTACAGTGTGAGTCCAGCTTGAGTGCATCTGAACAAACACAATCAGATGTTTGGTCTTTAAACTCTCTGATTACAGACATTTAAGCAAAGATTGAAGGAGTTTGCTTGCCCCCACATATCTATCTATCTATCTATCTGAAAACTCAAACTAAATCTAGGAGCGCGTGTCTCCCTCTGAACCCTCTGAAGTCCCAGTCTCCATGACACAAGGCGAGTCCTGCCGTCATGTGACAGCCGTGCCCACACACGTCCGCCCCCACTGGAGTGAAACTAGACCGTAGCTCAGAAATCTGTGCAGTTATTTAAATTATACACGTCAATACAACATCTTTCTAAAACAAATACCTTTTACTTCACCAACAAATAAATGTTTTACTTTTCTCTGTCTGGATATAGAAGTGAGAGACAGCGAGAGATTAAAAACAAGTATCAGTAGTAATCAGAAAGTTCAATTCAAGAATGTAAAGTTAAAATAAGAAGTACACCAACGTGAGGGAGGTCGGTGATCGATGTACACAACAAAACAATAACGACGTCAGCAAACCCACGACAACAAAATAAGTCTCAAACATTAAGATCCACTTGGGATGTTACTCTATATTCTCCTTTCAGTCTTTTCAGAGACGTAAACAAAGGCGCAGACAGCAGGGCAACGCCCCCCCCACACACACACACACACACACCACGGGACGCTGAGAGCGAGATTGAAAAAACAGATCGTCTTTGTACAGCGGACCTGGACAGGGAGGACCTTTTGTTGTGCAGCGAACCTGCATATCGCGCGCGCGCACGCGCACACACACACACACACACACACACACACACACACACACACACACACACACACACACACACACGCGCGGAGGCAGCGCTACGCGGGGAGGAGAGGCGCTCCGACAGGGTCAGCAGGGAAGGGGCGGGCGGAGGGGAACAGATCGCTCCTCCAGTCCTGGGGTGCATACAACCTTTTCCTCAGGATACTTAACAACTGCGTACGTGTGTGTGTGTGTGTGTGTGTGTGTGTGCGTGTGTGTGATAAAAAAAGGATATATGCAACTGTATGATCCCTCAAAGAGGAAAAGACAAGGTAAGAACATATTTTCAATTGTAACCTCCACTTTATTGAATATTGTTAACTACAATTCATCTGACGTTTACTTATTATACTTATTGTTCATCGGAAACGAGCGGGTCTCGTTTTCCAGATTAAAGGTTCACTTTGGCCTCGACAGTCAAAGTCCTGCTCACGATATTTTATCGTATTATTATAACCGTTGTGAAACTTGTGATAATGATAACAAGCTGCGGTTTCCCCGGTCCTCCTCAGCGCTAGATTGAGCTCTTTTTAAACACTTTATTTTAATATTATTATTACTATTATTATTATTATTAGAGCTCCTGTTAGTGTAGTTTATACAATCAGGATTCTTTTTTTACTTCTGCTTGTGATCGTTTGCATTAAATGAATAAAGTGTGCGATCCAAATAAGTTTAACATTTTCTTTTTTAAACTCACTCCCGAACTGAGAGGCAGTTAAAAACATAGAACGACAACAAAGACTTTTCTTTGACTTTCTTAAAGTTAGGTATTTAAAGTTAGTTTTCTGATGTTGTTAAAGCGACACTGTAGCGCCCCCTTCAGGTATTTAACGTCTGGTCTCGAGCCATATATGGCTCTTCCAGCTCGAGAGCTCCCAGCTGATCGCAGCCGGTGTTCTCCTCAGCAGCATGTCACTCCGTCTCTACGAGTCGCGTAGCGGAGCAAATAAAAAGTCACCTGCGAGTGTGGACTGGCACTATAAGACGTTGCGTAAAGCTGCCAGACAGCAAGTTGAACTACTTCCGCCGGAAGTACCGGGTCGGTCCCAACCATCTTACATTCAGCAGTAATCTGGCCACGGACCCCCGATGGCAGTGGCGGAGGCGCAAATCAACATATTAAGTCATTGTAGCGGCACCATCTTTTTCAAGCTGTAATTTTAAGGTGGACAAGTTACATAGTGGGGCTTTAAAAGTTATTTTACATCAATAATGTTTGTACAAACAGCAATAAAACAAGCATATATTCCCAATTACGACTTTGGCCTTCTAACTAGATTGTGTTTGCTATATTTAGATTGTGGAGACCAAATAATCCAAAAATCTATATTAAAAACCAAAAAAGTGAATGGCGACGTTGCTCCTGCATGTGAAGAGCAGCTGTTGTCGGCAGCAGAATACTTGACATTCTTCAGAATGTCCAATGAACATCTGGTTCAGAAACGCCTGCTCCGCCCAGAGTGGATGAAGATGATCCTGGGATGCAAAATATGCCATTCATAATATACTGGTCTTAAACCAGGAATATGTCATCAGTAACACAATGACTCTTGCGCACACACACACACACACACACACACACACACACACACACACACACACACACACACACACACACACACACACACACACACACACACACACACACACACACACACACAAATCTGCCGAGAGACCTTCGTTACACACGTGTCATCCTCGTCCCTATTTCCTCTCATTCTTGAAAAATGATAAAAATTACTGAAATAAAGTAAAGACAATTGTTATTCTATTGTCAGGAATAATACAGAGGAGGTGCTGTCGGTGTGCGGTGACGCGCTTGTGTCGATCGATGAATGTTGATCTTTATCCTTATTGGTAATTACTAAATCAGAAGTACCCAAAAGAAGACGGGATAATAACATTTAAAAAGTAGTCGCTTGCTTTAAAGCGACACTATGTAACTTTTACCCTGTAGCGCCCCCTTCAGGTATTTAACATTTACTTCAGTGTCGTGAATATCTGGCTCTCGAGCCATATATGGCTCTTCTGGTTAGTGAGCTCGGGCATCGGCAGCGGCAGCAGCATCGATCAGCCTCGGCCTGGTGTTCTCCACAGCAGCATGTCATTCTGTCTCTACGCGTCGCGTAGCGGAGCAAATAAAAAGTCACCTGTGAGCGTGGACTGGACTATATGACTATATGCCTTAAGACATGTGGGAAACCGTGCAGGAGAGACTCCTTTCATGTAGAATAGAGAAACCTCCCGTTTCCTGTTGCTGATGAAAAGCAGGTGTGGTCTACTAATGTCATCTGCTCTAGTTGCGTTAAATAACACACTAATTACACTTGCATGCCATGGACTGATCAAACAGACCATATATATCACAACATGTCCAAATACCACAACAACAAAACGTAAAAAAAAAAGATAAACAATTGCTTCCCTTAATTGGACTTCTTGTTTCTTTCCTGAACAGCAAACAAATGGAAACGTACGATTATGAGGGCGCGGACTCGAGCTTCAACGACAGCTACGAGTACAACGACGAGCACGCCGTGTGCGGCAAGGAGGCGGTGCGCTCCTTCGGCAGCGTGTTCCTCCCGGCCGTGTACGCCGGCGCTCTGGTGGCGGGCCTGGCCGGGAACGCCCTGGTGGTGGCGGTCTACGCGTCGCGGCTGCGGCTACGCACGCTCACAGACGTGTGCATCCTGAACCTCGCCGTGTCGGACCTGATGCTCCTCTTCACGCTGCCGTTCTGGGCGGCCGACGCCGTTCACGGCTGGCGGCTGGGCGCGGTCGCCTGCAAGCTCACCTCCTTCGTCTACAGCGCCAACTTCAGCTGCGGCATGCTGCTGCTGGCGTGCATCAGCGTGGACCGCTACCGCGCGGTCGCCCTCCGTCCTGCAGGCAGGGCCGGACCGGGCTCCCGGGGGAGGAGCCAGTGGACCCTGGTGTGCGTGCTGTTGTGGGCCGCCGCCAGCTTTCTCGGCCTCCCCGAGCTCATATTCAGCGCGGTGAAGCACTCCCACCACGGGGCGTCCTGCACGGCTCGCTACCCGCCCGGCATGGCCCGCCCGGCGAAGGCCGCCCTGGAGCTGATGGAGGTGACCTTGAGATTCGCGCTGCCGTTCGCGGTCATGACGGCGTGCTACTGCCGGGTGGGGCGGACGCTGAGCCCGGCGGCCGGGGTGCGCAGGGCTCGGAAGTGGCGCGCCCTGCGCGTGCTGCTGGCCGTGGTGGCCGTCTTCCTGCTCACGCAGCTGCCCTACAACGTGGTCAAGCTGGTCCGGGCGATGGACGTCGTGTACGGCCTGGTGAGCGACTGCGGCGTCAGCAGGGGGCTGGACCGAGCGGTGCAGGTGACCGAGAGCCTGGCGCTGGTCCACACGTGCATCAACCCGCTGCTCTACGCCTTTGTCGGGTCGTCCTTCAGGGGACACGTCCTCAAGGCCGCCAAGCGCCTCGGACAGCGCCTCGGGAGACACCCGAGACACGTCGGCGACCAGCCGGTGGAGATCCCGCTCAACACGTGCAGCCGGACGCCGTCACAGTCGGGCTCAGAAGAACAAGTCACCAGCAACTTCACCATTTAGGACGGAAACTAGGACTTTCTCTGTATATCTATGTACATATATGAACACGTTTAGTATCATAAAAGACGGACGACAACAAACCCTTATATATTTGTAAGAAATAAATATGCACAGTTCATAAGCACTATGTCATTTTGTATGAATTATGCATCTTTCTGAATGAGAGAAACATTTCCAGTGACACGCATCTACCAGAATCTGCTGCAATGAAACGCAGCTGCGCACCAAGTCACATCCAAGCCCAAAGTCTGCATCTCGTTGTTTGACTTCCCGGGGCTCGGGGTTGGGATCCACAGTGGGTGACCCATTAACTTGAAAAACATTTGGAACTAAGAGAGCCGCCAACAGCAGGACATCAAACTGTCATCAGACCGGGAACAGGAAACACAGCCTCAAGCCCGAGTGGCGTTTTCATCCGCTCATCTTTATTACTTAAATGATAGGAGCTTAAAAGAGCAAATGGTTTGCGGAGGAGTGCTGTATATAGTTCTATGTAACGACTTCACATCTTAGAGGCATTTAAACTCTTTCCTTGGACTGTAAATAAAAATTACCGGCGTTGTTTTTCACAATGAGTTTCCTCTCACGCGCATCACAGGAGACTGTTCCTTTCCTTTTAAAACAGCAAAAATCGCTGACAAAGTATACAAATAATAAATGTTCAAAACGATCTCATGGTCTTACGGTATAAAAACGATATCTCTCATGTCTAATGCTGCTCTGTTGTTACAGCTGCTGCCGTCATGACGTCATTAAATAGCCCGGCTCGAGCTTTTAATATATTCAACGTATAGTTCCTCCACGGTGAGTACAATTCCAAATATTAAATTATAAACAATTCTGAAACTTAGATTTACTAAAAACCCACTTGTGGCTCTTACAGTCGGGTCACATGGGACGGCCCCATCTCAAGTCAGATTACTGGAGGAAGGCATCGAGGGCGCAGCGGAATTTTGCAAAACCTCCAGACTAGATGGATCATGAGAGATCTTTGAGCTAATGTTTATTGTTTACCATTCTTTCCCTCTGCAGCCCATGTTAGTCATCCTCTCTCCACTGTAATGACATACAGCTTGGACGAGTGGGAGCTGAACTTTAACAAGCTGGTGAGTGTTTGAGGCTATTAAAACGACGGCCCACGATGGGGTCCGTCTAGACTCCAGGCAGAGGAGCAACCGGGTCCCCCCTCCCCACGCACGTGTTGAGTTGGATGTCACGTGGCTGAATAGGTAAGCAAGGAACAAAGTCATCCTTAAACTCTGCCTTTCATATGAATGTCTGATGGTTTGACCCAGATGAACGTCAGGCTGTTTGTAAACAGTACATAACCAGGTCATTATTACATGTACACACTATGACCTACAACGCCAAATCAAATGATTGTTTAACTAAACTAAAAGTGTACTGACTTGTACACCATTCCACTAACAACTACTGAACACATGTTAAACATGTGTTCAACATCTGTGCTTGTGTAAGAGTGTATGCAAATACAAACGCCAATGGCCTGAAGATAGAAGACTGCAGTTCTGGGAATCATGTGTGTACATTATCATGCGCATGGGACGGTCTGTATGGCTTCCACACCACAGAGTTGCCATAGCAACATCAACAGCGGAGACCCCCCCCCCCCCCCCCATCTAGCTACTCAGAGTTTGCCACAGACATCTTTAAAGAAAAAGTAGGATCGGTAAAGTTTATCTCGAAGTGGAAAACAGAATACGACAACTGAATGCGGGAATTGCTGTAAAATTATTATAATGAAATACTGCATACAAACCAGACAGTGAAAAGATACTTTACACAAAAGGCACCAAACTCTCCAATTTCCACTCTTGAATAATCTGGTTTACCATAAAACAAGCTCCCAGCCATCAACAGACCAGCGTACTTTCGGAACAGAGACGTTTTCATGCTTCCTGCCGGCAGACGACTGATTAGAATTTCACTCCCAAGAAAAAGAGAATCAAAAGGAGACCCGCTTTAGGCAAACGACAGCCATGAACATGAAGACAATTGTCTGGAAGGAAGAATTTGGCTCTTTTTTTGGTAAACTATGGCGGAGGATAAAAGATAAAACAGAGGATAAAAGAGAGGATAAAAACAACCGGCCACTGTTTTCCTTTTAAGTGGGATTCAAAAGCAAACACCACATCTGTGTCGGAGGAAACATCTGGAGTATCTTTCAGTAGAAATGGATCTAGGAGGCGAATGATAAACATCTAAACACACTAATGAGTGTTTTGGATATATTTAAATACATATAAAGGCTTAATTTAACAAAGTTAGTGACTATATTTTCAGAGGTACCTACATCAACTTATTACTTATGTAACAACTTTAACAGGATGAAACCCGGTTAAAGAGCCAATGAGAAGCGAAGAGAATGTGTTATAAAACCACAAGAATAGTGACTCACACATGAGTCCATTAGTCCGAGTCAGAGAATCAACACACTACAATATATATATATATATATATATATAGTTACTTTCAGGGCATTTAGCCATCTTGTTCACCGTGAATCCTTTACGATGAATAATCAGAGGTACGATGCTGAACCTTTGTCCACACACTCGGTGCATTGTTAGTGGATTCTGTAACATTTACTGGTCCGACCGGCTGGCAACCCAAAGCTGCTCTGACACATTTTTTCCAGAACGGAATTGGGTCCATGATGATTTGCTCACTTGTTAAAGGGGTCGTCTTAGAGCGAAATCATCCGCCCTATTTGTTCTCCACGTTTGCAGTTTGGGACGGACATGAAATGAAATGACTCCTTGATGTTTATTGAGTCTTGAGCTCTCTAATGGTGTTTACAGTCCTAAATGGAACTCAAGTGTTTTTAGTGGAATAACAGGTATTTTGTTTTATAACAAATGGAAATACAATGTACATACCACTGGTCCACCATTTCTTGCCGTTTATGACAAAGTTGTCTTCATCCCTGCTCAGGGTGCACTCCATGTTGGTTGCATCACTGGAGGCCACATCAGGCTCTGGGGAGGGGACCACAGGTCAGCTTAAACTCCCAACATACACATTTTACACCAAATAAAAGTCATTAATAATGACAGTTAAACCAACAGCTTTTGCTTTACGTTCCATCTTTTCCAAAATGTAAACCACAGCGAGAGTGCTTAAACAACTCACACCATTTTCATACTTAAACAGCAGATAACTTAAAGTCACGAGTCGTAATGTTTATCAGCACAAGATGGAGGTTCCTGTACAACGTCATCCAGTGCATTCCCAAAACACAATAATCACCATCTGTGTTTATCAAAAACCACGGGGAGTTTAACACCCACTGTGATCACCATTGGCAACAGCGGGCTGCATTTTCCAGGAAGAGATACATGACTCAAGAGCTTGAGTATGCTGTTGGCATGTAGAATTTTCAATGGAAGAACCTTTGCCGCCTGGCTCATTCAAGACCAGAACATCACTGGAGAAATGATCTCTACACAAGGTGAATTATTTCCCACCTCTAAAATAACATTCCTAACATGATCACCGCTAATTTCTCCACTGACTACAGAAAATGGTGTGTTTTCCTTTTACTTTTACTTAAACTCTTCAAGTGACGCTGGAGGGCATGGATGGTCGTGTAAATACCTGTCATACAGAAGCAGGAGCGAATCTCTCCTTTGAGCAGAGGCTCCAGCCATTTGCTCTTCTGGTCCTCACTGCCAAACATGTGGAGCACCTCCATGTTTCCCGTGTCTGCAGAAAAAACATCGTGCCACCCAGGTGTTATGACTATGAGCTGCATTTTAAAATGCTCTTTCGGAATAAAATCATTAAATTTGACAAAATTGACAGACAATTTGGGGGATTTTAATTTTTCAAACCAAGTGACTAAATCATAAGAATGAATCGTTGTTATGATATTGAAGTAGACTGAAAAGTTGACATTTGGAGAGGATTTTTCTTGACTACAGAGGATGTTATGTAGAACACGAGATTCTAGAGAAAATACAGGGAAAGGTTCAGTTATTATAGTCCATGGCTTCCAAATGATCTCAACATCTGACCACATGTAGGATCTGTTACCAGGAGCCTGGCAGTTGAACACTTCAGGGGCAAAGAAGCAACGTCCAGTTTCCTCTGCGATGTAGGCATAGTCCAACTGACTGAGGCCGCTGACCGCAGGCAGGAACAGGTTCCACAGCCCCGACTCCCTCGCCTTCACCTGGAAACACAGGAACATGTGGTCAGACAAATGTTGGATATTTTATGTCCTTCATGAATAAAGCTGGATTCAAGCGTAACTGTGAACACACGTTTCTATTCGAGGACACGGAGCTAGGAAGCCTGACACAAAAGTCACACGGCAGAATATTTTCTCTGCCTCATAACAATTTAAATCTGTCTGTATATACATAAAGTAACGAACCCTCCCCTACCTCAAGAATTGTTCTCATAACAACAAACAAGAAAGAAAGCAGACTATCATATCTCTGGGTTTTACTGATAGCTGCATACACAAGTTCAGGGTTGAGATACGAGTCTGCTCCTTGTCTTCTCCCAACACTTATTTTTCACATGATAAGTACTCCATTATATTAATGCAATCAAAGGTTCATCAGCTGACAGTCATTAAGCAAGAGTCAGCATTTAATAGTTACATTTAAAAAAAGAAGGTATAAATTGTATAATTGAAACAGTGACTGATGGGTTGCAGTGTCGGGCTGACTCAGAAGGGAGGTGCCCCATTTAGACAAGCTTTAAATAACCTTGACCCTTCAACCTGCTGGATTGATATTGAAGTAACACCTCTTGGAGTTGTTCTATTGAGATGTATTTTTTGTTTTCTATCCCATGTGATTTTTATTGTTGGTAATAACTGCATCGTTATCTGAAGTTTGATCGCATCGTTTCTGTATTTGTAGTGGCAACTTGGACAGGTCTCAGTTTTATTACACACCTTTAGATCCTGTATTACAGTCGGGGTGTGCCACCTCTGTGGGGACTGAGCGTGTTTGGAGTAGTACTCTGCGACTTCCTGGGAAAAAAAACAACAACATTTATTACATGTTTTGTAGCTTAACTCGATCCATTTCCTTTGTGCTCTAATGTCACTTCTGCATTTTCTTCATCAGCGGTACCATAAAGAAAAGGAATTATGAAATGTTACGCTGTGTTAATGTATTTTTGAAGATATATCCACAGAATAAACAAATCCCCACCGTCCACTGCTCACAGAAATAAAACCGAACAAGCTTTACAATGCCCTCTCCTAGCCTTGCACTGCGGCGCTGCATTCAGATTGCTATGACGTGGTAATTACACGTGCATGCAATATAATTCATGTAATCAATAGGCTCCTGTTCTCTCGCTCCAATTAATTAATCCTGATTGCATGAATGAACTGATGATATGCTCTGTCAAATCCTTTCAGATGAAAGTTAAAGCTCCATCTGGGCAAACGCATCTCTCCTCTGTTCTCGTCACTGACCTCCTGAGCAGGAAGCACGTGTTGTCTCATGAAGTCTTTGACCTGCTGCAGCACATCCTGACCTCTGGCCGTCTGCAGGAACAGGCCGTCTCCTGCTGGACCGGTTTCAGACCTGGCAGGAAACACATCTCACACGTTAAAAAGGCCACAGGTAAAACCGGAAGTAGCAACTCCAAAAATCTAATTGTTACTGATTTTCATTTAGTGAGCAGGTGGAATCAATCTTTTTTCTTTTGTAAGATGGAGGAAAGGACTGTCTTCTCTGCATTATATCAAACTCTAGTACTGCTTTTATTAACACATTTATGCATATTACTAAAAGAACACTGCCTCGTAAAAATGTGACTTCCATTAACTTCCATCAAAGTGGGTGGGTGTCTGACTCAGACTGACAGCATACGGATAAAGTTACACTAGCAAATGCTATGAGTCAGCTTTTCTTTCACAGCACACACCCAACACAAAGTTCTCGTATCATACGAAAATAGTTGTTCAGTCAGTGTATGGTATTTTTTCCTGATCCGATGAGAGGTTTTGGGACAGGGATGTCTATATGTACAGATTGTAAAGCACTCAGACAAATTTGTAATTTGTGAAAATGGGCTATACAAATAAACTGAATTCAATTGTATTGATACATTGAAACACATGTATCGTCTAACACAACTCTAGCAACATACCTATGTGCAAGCTGCAAGGCAACCTTAGCCAAGGGCTCCACACACTGGCCGAACTGTGCTGCATTGGGAGCACTGGCATTACCCAGTAGGTGGCGTGCATAGATCCCCTGACAGAGAAAAAAAGGTAAACAAAAGAGAGTGATTCATCTAGGTCACTGTGTACCGGTAGTTAAGGAGACAACACCAATCCATTATGAAACATTTGAAGAACCCCAACAATGTAACTGTGCACTTAGACTTGCACTTAATGTTTTTGTGTATGTAAGGTACTTAAATGTTTCTATATCGATCTATACATAAAAAATAAATAAAAAAATGGGGATACATTAGAGTTACATTTTGGATACAAATTGCAACAAACCTGTGCAATTCCTGCTATTTTAAAGACAGACAGAGCCAGGTAGAAATTCAACTGTGGCAAAGCAGACGGGATCCCCCGGACTCTGCAGTAAATGGAAATCAGGTCTTCCACAGTTGGGATACCTGCTCATTGGGTGGAGAGACAAGTGGGCAGAGAAGCCACAACAATTTGTGGAACATATGCTACGTGCACATGTACTTTTACAGAAAGATGTTGAAGCACAGTGTGTCGATCTATTTGAGCAATGTTCTGCATGTGTTGCTACCTTCTATTCCCTTCAAGCTGCCCATGGTGCTTGTGATGTTCATGCTTGTGGGCCAGTAGTGAGGCATGAGGAAATAGGCCAGGTCCGCCAAGGGCTGCCCAGTGGTAGACAGCTCCCAGTCCAAGACTGCCATCACACGCGCCTAATGACAGAAAATGCACAGTGGGAAGCATGACAGTCACTTGAAGCAGATAGGCAGGAATAATCGTTTCAGAAGGCGTACCTCTCCTGGATGGAATATCAAGTTGTCCAATCGGAAATCTCCATGCACAAGCGTGACCTCGTCGTCAGTGGCTGGCAAATTCTTCATCAACCAATCAGACAGTTCATTCACGGCTGGAATGTCTCGGTGGGCTGCTGCGGCGTACTGCTTTGTCCAGGTGGACACCTTTTGAGACGGAAAGACATCACAACTCCATCGTTTTTTCCCCCCAAAAAAGAATGATCTTGAGCTGATGAGTACACAGAGTTGTGCTCACTTGTCTCTTGCAGTACCCTGATCCTTTCCCATATCCTTCAAGGTTCAGTGATGCCGGGTCCAGTGAGTGTAGCTTTGCCAACGTTTCTACTGCGGCCACATAGAGCGCCGCTCTCTCTGCTGCACTCACTCCAGGGAGACGGAGATCCCTGAATATACGGCCCTGTTAAAACACACACGGATGAACAAGCATTTCTTTGAATCCAATGACAGGGGACCACTTTAAAGATGGTAAACTATGTTTTTAGAAGCCTGGGCCTCAATTGGGTATGTCAAGTCAGGGTGCGTCAGCGCACGCTGGCGAGTCAAAATTTCATCTTTTATTATTAGAATATAGACCAAAGGTTATTCAAAACAGCAATACATATATTGTATTACAGTGACACTGTAAAATGTAGTCTTGGTTGCACAAACCTACCCTCACATGCTCCATCAAGTAGAATTCTGTTCCAATGATTTCAGCATCAGTGCAGTACAAGAGAGGCTGAGGTACAGGGAATCCCGCTGAGAACAGGGCCTTCTGCACCCGATACTCCCTGTCCACCTATAAATAAAGTCACAAAGGTCCAGCATTTAACACAAAAACATCCCCAACGCTGTAGGATATATAGACATTTACCGATATGCAAGTACAAATCTATAGGAAACATGTGTGCTTTTAAATTCATTATAAAAGAAATGCAGACAACATTTAGTTGGTAAACTTCCTTTTTAAATTATTTCCCCAAAAAGGTTTGCTTAACCAACATAGTGTTACGGTTAGTGCATCACAGGTCAGCTACAAAATGAAACTAGTGAACTGACAAGAGCACACCAATAAATATGTGGAATGACATTTAGAGCAGGAACAAAATTAGAAATTTAGAATATAGAAAGATTTCTAGCAGTTTAATTGAAGGGAATTCCTATGGGCAATTATAACACAATTATACCTACGCCAAGTAGATTGTTATAATTTAAAACTATAAAAGTAAAGGAATGTGTCTCCAGTTTGCCTGTAATTACTTCCCAATCATATACTGTATTTATTTTCCAGGAAACCTTGTGCGCAATTTTGTATTCCTCTCATTTCCACAAGCAACTTCTGTCAATAGCACCACATGCAGCCACATTAAGATGAAGTATACAGCAAGGATCCTTACTCCTGATCATTGTTATTGAGCCAATATATTCCCGAGTCAACCCGTACCTTGTGAGCTCCTGGAAGCAGCTCGCCTGGCGGTTTCTTCCTGAGGACATAGCTGTCTGAGGGGGATTGGATGAGGAAGGTTGGGTTCGACTGGCCAGCGCTGGAAAGACAACAGGAAGCTGTTAGCGTGTTCATAGTTCACACCTTAACAGGACGGTTACACACCAGCGACATGTAAAGTTAGTTATGTTGTTGTAACGTTACCTATACTGTCTGACAGTGAGCGAGTCATTGTTGGACACGGTCCGTGACTCGGCAAACAGATATCTTTGCAGTTTGCCAACACTGAACTTGTGTTGCTGTCGAACAGACGTCGTCAGCTCCTCCATGGCTCAGCTCACGAGTGGGTCAATCATTTCCCAGGTGCGTTTGTTGGGTTAGCTTTCGAATTGTTGATAATGGTGGTCGGACTGTTTACGTCTGCGCACATTAACATGATTTCCTAAAGAAGTATTCATCTTACAGAGATTCAGCATTTATAAACAACCAGATGGACATACATAATTTAACAGGCAGTTTACGTCCTCGAAAACCGTTGGAATAATTAATTAATAATGTAGGAACGAGTTGAGTTGTTCGCGACGTTACCTGTTTTCTACACGGACGTTATACACGAGAGCACACACTCTGACAGCTGATTTTAGTTCGGAAGACGTGTACTTTCCGGACCGATCTTGCCGTCTAGTTTGTTCATTGTCACTATTGTTACTCGTATTATCACCTTTATTCCGTTCACGTTGTTTCGATATATTTATTTTTCTGATGGCGACAGTCGAGGAACTGAAGCTGCGCGTGCGAGAGTTGGAGAATGAATTGATAAAATGTAAGCAGAAGCAGTGTGCCACGGAGGAGGCTCACAGCCAGGAGCACCACAGACCGAAAATTGACCAAATGAGTGCGGAGGTTGTGGATTCCAACCCATACAGGTGACTTTTAAAAATCTTATTATGTTGTCCTTTGACACAATTTAGTCTGCGCTAACCTGGGCGCTGAGGGGCTACGCCTTATGACTCACTCCTCCCATATGGTGGTACTTCATAGACCACGAGCTAACCCCAGCTGTGTTGTCATTGCAGTCGTCTCATGGCTTTAAAGAGAATGGGCATCGTGAAGGATTATGAGGTATGATATTCAAGTATTGATCTTTATTCACTGCAGTACGTGAATTAGTTATTGCTGCTGTACCTAGAACAGAAATGATCACAATAGTCTAAGAAGGAAATGCGAAAATCTATGAAAGAAAATACATTGATCTTGAGGTCAATACCAAAAACATGCCAGCTGATATTGACACAAATGTATATTTTAGCACGTTGAAAAAGGGATGAATACAAGTGAATACTTTCACATGGGTTAAGGTTAAGTGTTTTGAAAGACCACGTGACCTGTGCCATTCATTTTTAAACATGAACCTCCCAAATGCTTGATAAAAGGAAAAAACTGAGTTGCACATATCAATGTTTATCATATCTGATGTCAAAGGACAGCAAACAGTGCTGCCCTAATTAAAGGATCAGTGTATCATTGAGAGTAATCATCTTGAAATATCTTGACAGAAAATCCGGACATTCACAGTCGCTGTGGTCGGCGTTGGGGGGGTCGGCAGTGTGACAGCCGAAATGCTCACTAGGTGTGGCGTTGGTAAGGTAATGCAACTTTTTTCTTATTCCCTCTACGCTGCCTTTCACCTCTTCGCCCTGTTCAGTAGATTGTGTGCCTGAGCTAACCCCCAAATCTCGCCTGTGCCTGCACCCTCACAGTTGCTCCTCTTTGACTACGATAAAGTAGAGCTGGCCAACATGAACCGGCTGTTCTTCCAGCCTCACCAGGCCGGCCTCAGTAAAGTGGAGGCTGCGGAACACACTCTCAGGTATACTATTGTTTCAAGTAATCTAAGCCCCCCCCCAAAAATAAAAGAGTCGTTAAGTTTCTTTTTGCTTACATGTCTCTCGATTCTCCCAACAGGAGCATCAACCCAGATGTGTCATTTGAGAGCCACAACTACAACATCACCACAATGGACAATTTTACACATTTTATGGAGCGCATCAGGTGAGCATTTCCTGCTCTCCAGTTGTGTAGTTTGACTCTGCTCTCTCCTCTGCGGTACACGCCTTCATCACAAATGACTCTGTGTTTTCAGTTATGGAGGGCTGGAGGAAGGGAAGCCGGTGGATTTGATTCTGAGCTGTGTGGACAACTATGAAGCCAGGATGGCCATCAATACCGTAAGTGCAGCAGTGTTAGAGAAAAGAAAAACACAACGCTGCGATTACATGTTAGACACTGTGCTTTGGACATGCTGCCCTTCCAGATTGTATTCATGTCGTCGTGTTTGTCACAGGCCTGTAATGAACTGGGTCAGATCTGGATGGAGTCTGGTGTCAGTGAGAACGCGGTATCGGGACACATCCAGCTCATCATTCCTGGAGAGACGGCGTGCTTCGCAGTACGTCCACAAACAACTGCTTTTAAACACATTTGTGCTTATTTTTCACTGACAATATACCCAACCACCCCTCTGCAATACCTGAACAACATTGTGAGAAGAAACAATTGTAATAGTTACTTTGTAATAAAGTGTCATATCCCTCATTAGTGTGCTCCTCCTCTGGTGGTGGCCGCTAACATAGATGAGAAGACCCTAAAAAGAGAGGGTGTGTGTGCTGCCAGCTTGCCAACAACAATGGGCGTGGTCGCAGGCCTCCTGGTGCAAAATGTCCTCAAGTAAGATGTCTTTATTTATAGCCAGTGGGGAACCTAAAATGTGGAAGTATTGTCTTTAAAAGTGAAGTTAAATATCTTTGTCTTCCAGGTTTCTGTTGAAGTTCGGAACGGTCAGTTATTATCTCGGCTACAACGCCATGCAGGACTTCTTCCCCACCATGGCCATGAAGCCCAACACCCAGTGTAGTGACCGCTACTGCAGGAGACAGCAGGAAGAGTACAAGGTGTGTGTGTGTGTGTGTGTGCTTGGTGATTGTTTTCCAGTATTGCGATGTATCATCTGTCAAAAAAGCCCTTTTTAAAATTGAAATACAGACTGTACTAAAACGCCGCTCTGCACCAGTTGGGAAAGCTGACCGTGTCTCTCTGTATGAATACTTCCCTTCAGAGGAAAGAAGCAGAGTGCCCCAAGGTCGAGGCTGTGCAGGAACAGGAGGAGGAGGTCGTACACGAGGACAACCAGTGGGGTGAGCGTGCAACACACAACTATTCAAGGCAACCATGTCCGATCTGTGGCAGCTTGCTTGTCTCTGTACACTACAGTTTATTGTCTTATGTATAACACTCACCATTGTACCGTGCAGGTATTGAACTCGTATCAGAAGTGACGGATGCAGAGTTACAGGCTGCGTCGGGCGCTGAGCCTGACCTCCCAGAAGGCATTACAGTGGCTTACACCATTCCAGTTGAGGTTAGTATTAGTCTGACGTATTTGAGCTCATTTGTTTAAAATATATACGATTATTGCAGACTTTTTTTTTTCGGACAAATGCAGCATAATAGATTTTTGTAAACATGAATAATAAAGTCAGCTAAATACAGGGTTCTTACACATTTTTAGCAATGAATTTCCATGACTTTTCCATGACTAATTCATGACTTTAAACCAAATTTCCATGACCAAACTGAAATCTCGGTATAAACATGAACAATTTAGAACATGTTGCGTATTGAGAGCGTAGGCTGGCTTATATTTTGAGCGTTTTTCTTTAAAAAACATATTAATTATTTCAAACTCGGCGTCAATGAACATGTGATTATAACACATTTCCATGACTTTTCCAAAACTTTTATGATTTAAGTTTTTTCCATGACTGTTCCAGGCCTGAAAATGACCGTTTTAAAATTCCATGACTTTTCCAGGTTTTCCATGACCATACGAACCCTGTAAATATTCACTGTGACTATTGACCTGAACTAAATGTTACGGACAATGTTGTTTTCTCTTCTCGGACCAGGATACAGAAAGTGGGGAGACGGTGGGGGAGACCGAGCAGAGCCTGGAAGACTTGATGGCTCAGATGCGAAAGTTGTAGGCAAACAATCAGACACCATCGGCTTCTTTGATAACGAGCATCCTCATAAAAATAATGAATGTCAAATGAAGAATTACAGAATGAACTCATCTAACGGCTAAAGAACAGAAATGCATGAAAAGTGCTGCTGATGACATTTCATGCGACACAGGAAATTAAAAAAACAAAACCAGTCAAATTTAGAACATGTTGATATACTAGGAAGGTGTTTAGCACTTGGAGTTGTTCCAGTCTCTCATGCCATGTATATAAACCGAGGATAATATCACTGTCAGTGCATTAACGTTGCCACAATGTGTATTTTCTACGGTTCTGATTAGTGAACAGGTTTTCTGCCTACCTTTTTAATGGATGTGTCATTCACTCAGCTTTCAAGAAAATTAAAACAAATCTGCTGCAACCATTTAAAACATGTTGAAGTTGTTTCAATAAAGTATTTATTAGATGGAATATAATCTTCTTGATATATTGGATGTGATTTTTTTTTTTGACATTTACATAATATAATTGTTTCATTGATACACACATGTATTAAAACACTTACATGAATGTGTTAAAGTTTCCCTTTGGGATTCACATACATTCAGTCAAACAACAAATATTTTTCTCTATTATACTTATGGCATTATCTTGGTTTTGGCAAATCCCTTAAAATCCCTTTTGAGTAAACAGAGACATTTAACAGCATGAAGTCTTATTCGGAGGTAATGTCTTCTCAGACATGGTCTCGGTCTTTGGTTGGTCATTTTCTCTTTTGGGATTATGTACTCTATACTCGTAGGTAAACATTGTGCAATGTAAACTTAAATGGTATCTAAACATAAATATACACATTTTACACATGCACATTACATTTTCACGACATCAGGAATGTAAACTTGGAAACAAATCTGTGTGACGTCTTAACAGTTTTGGTAAGCCATAACAACACAATCGGACTGAGTTGTGGAAATATTTCATAGCTCGTATTTTATCTCCTTAAAAGAAGCTCGAGAACAGTTTTCTTTTGTTTACTGAATTTTTAGAGGTATTTCTTTAAAATCAAACGGAAGAATAATTGGGTTTTCTTCATACCTGTAACTCTAGTTTACAAAAATACATTTAAAAAAAGTGCATAGAGTATTATTTGCTGTACATTGGAAAGCACAGAGTGTGTCTGGTTATTAATGATGTTTTATGGGTTATGAAATGCCAAACCCTCATGGCTAATTTGCTGAAATGTGCGGCAAACAAAGTGTCTGAATCAGTGATAAATGTAAACTTAAGTTAAAAAAAAGTAGTGATATAACTAAAGATCTCTATGCGCATGATTATGTAAGAAATATAAAAAAAATACTTATGGCAAATACCCAGGCTTCACAGATTTGTAAAACAGACCTCATAATTATACTATCAGGTCGAGTCTATTTGACCAAACCCTAAAACCTCCATCTAGACAACAATCGCAGTGTGATGACCAGAATGGTTCCTATCTGACGTTTGAGTTATCCTATTATATGTCAGCAGCCGGTATTGTTCTGTGGCAATAAGCGGCTGAACAGAGTCACCTCTGGGCTTGTGGGAAGGCAGCAGGTCCCCTCAGACTGAACGTGTCCCCACTGGAGGAGTGGCGCGACGGAGCGTTACCGCACACCAGCGACGGCTCGGCCTCCTTGATCTCCATCGCACGTTTGTAAAGCTCTGCTGCCTTCTCGAAGTCCCCCTCTTCGTAGCTGATGAAAGTAAAACAATATCTTAATCGTAATTCGCGATTCGACTTCCGATTAGCCGCACGTTGAATGCAACCTCAACTGCTCCACGTACCTCAGCACAGCCAAGTTCTTGAGCGTCTCCCCGACTCGAGGGTGTGAGCGGCCCAAACTGTCCTCATACACCTTCAGGGCTCGCTCGTAAAGGGGCAGGGCTTCAATGTGCTTCTTCTGCCAAAGACAAACAATGTACAGTCAGCTTTGCTCTAAACAAAAGAATGTAAGCCACAAACACTGCGAATAATTATTCAGAAACATGTCGGGAATATGTGGAAAAGAGTGAATGAAGTGCAACATGAACATCCTCACTAGTTGGCAGTAGATCACAGCCAGGTTGACCAGCGCTGTGGCCACACTGGGGTGTTTCGGCCCAAAGCTTTTCTCCCTGATTTCCAGAGACAGCTCATACAGCGGCACTGCCTTTTCTAGCTTCCCCTGTACAACACACACACACACACACACACACACACTTATAAATCAGATTCTCAGCCTACGACAAGCACAGGATGAGCTGTCCAACAGACAGAACATTACAGTTTCATCTTCTTTAACATGCACGTGTGTCTCACTCTGCGTTTGTAGAGCATGGCCAGGTGTTTGAGTGTGTAAGCCAGCGAGGGGTGGTCCGGGGACAAGGCCGTCTTGCGAATGTCCAGCGCCCGCTCATACATGTCCTCTGCCACCTCGTACTCCCTCCTCTCCGTGTGCAGCGCGGCCAGGTTGTTGAGGGACTGAGCGCAGTCCGGGTGATCGGCGCCGAGGACACGCTGTCGCATCTCCAGAGAGCGGCTCAAGAATATCTTGGCTGCACTGGGGGGGGGCAAAGAGTTGGATTTTAGTCATCTATTTTAGAAGTATCAGACGTTAGTGGACACACACAAAAATAAAAAAATAGAATGGGCACTCGGTAGAGCGCATACCTTCGCATATCACAAGATGGGGCATTGCATTATGAACATAAAAATTGACTGTGCTATGGTAACAAGAATATTTTGACCTTTTCATGACCTTGACCTTTGACCCGGTTGATCCCAAAATCTAATCAAATGGTTCCCGGATAATAACCAATCATCCCACCAAATTTCATGCGATTCGGTTTAAGACTTTTTGACTTATGCGAATAACACGCATGCATACAACTCCACGGCGATCAAAACATTACCTTCCATATTTTCAATGCAAAGGTAATTAAACCAAAAAATTTAACAAGAATCAAGCAGAGGAAGACACAATTACATTCTGTCTGTGCGCAATGCAGAGTGTCTTTGTCTGTGCATTGCGGCTGTAACATGCGTGCCTTACTCCAGGTTGTTTTGGAGGTAGTACAGGACTCCTAGTTCATTGAGTGTCTTGGCAGAGTCTGCCGATTCTTTCCCCAGGGTCAGCTCTTCCAGCTGTAGGGCTCTCCGTCTCAACAAAGTGAAGCCGTACTGAAAAGGAGGGATCGACAAGAGGCATGCGCATCACGAATGATGCGTGAGTGCATACAGCGAATCATGTGGGTGTCTGTGTAACACGCTTATTACCATGTGACCTTTCTGGCGAGCGGTCTTCTGGCGGATCTTCACGGACCTTTTCCTGAGTTTCTCTGCTTGTTCATACCTGATAGTAAGAACGAGGGCCTCAGGTATGACATCATCACTATAGGTGGGATTCCTCTCTCACACGTTGCCGATGAGCTATGCTACATAACAACAATTGTAAATAACACCAATCCATTCCAACAACAAGAGGGGAGCATTTACTTGTTCTGTTTCTGATAGAGCATGGCGAGTGACTCCAGCTCTCGTGCGACGCTGGCATGCTCGGCTCCGTAGGCGTTCTCGCTGATCTCCAGGGCCTGCTTGTACAGCTGCTCAGCGTTGCCGTACTTCTTCCACTGAACGTAAACCCCAGCAAGCTGGTGCAGGGAGCGAGCGACGCTGGGATGGTCCGGGTCCAAGGCGGTCTCCCTAATCTCAAGGGACCTTTGTAAAGGTGCTACTGCCTACACAAACAGACAGAATAAAAGACATACTGGAAATGTAAAGACACATTTAGGCTGCATTGTAGCAAGAAAACTGGGTATGGCAGAGAAATAATAATAAGTAAACATTTAACATGTTTTTTTATTATTGTGTAAGCATGAATTGTACCTGGCTCGGGAGGCCCAGGTCTTTGAGGAAACGCCCCAAGGTCTCGTACAGGTTGGCCAGCTTGGTCATGCTGTCTTCGCCCTCACAACTCTTCTCGTAGTGTTTCAGGGAGTCAAAGTACTCAGTGGCCATGGAGCTTTTGTCTTTGCCCACATATTGCCAATAGGCCAGCAGCTCTGAGAAATGCCCCCTAAAAAAAAAAGACAACACATACTGGACTCCAGACCATACCGAAATAAATGTCCTATAGCTTGCGCGTGTGTTGATGTTTCTTACCTCTTGTAGAGGTTTTGGGAAACAAACAGGTTCAGGAGGCTAAGTTGTAATTTGGTCCTATCCTCCTGTTGTTGGAGCAGCCAGGGCAGCTCATCGGCGACACGCCACGTAACGCGGTCCTGGCTACACAAACACAAAGGCACGAGTTGTACTGACGGAGGACGGTGGGTTTGTGTTGCTTGAGGAGAAGATGACGACTCTACCTGAGTTGTTGGCTGAAGTACTGGATGAGCTTCTCTCTGTAAGCGGCCAAGCTACTTCCTCCACCCAGGAACTCCAACCGTACAGCTTCCCAAGCCTGAAAGAAAGTTTTTAATGATTTTTTTGAATGACTTTGTGCTAACTATGCTACTGGCTCCCACTATACTCCAGTTACCTGCAGGTGTTGAAACCTGATGAGGCCACAGCGGAGGGTTACAATGCAGAGTCTGTTCAGGCGGTAAAGCAGAGAGGACAGGACAGGCAACTCCAGTTCTGGGAAAAGGTCTAGCACCTCGGATTCACTCACTCCATTATGGCTGGCACATGCCAGGCACAGTATCTAAAGAGGGACACAAACAACACGCTCATATTATTTTGCTACTTAGAGAAAGAAACGTGTGAGTTTACACGGGTCCCTGTGAGAACAGAGGAAACCAGAGTGAAATGACAGCAAAAAAACGGATCAAAAGTAGATGCGACATCATGTGCTATCATGAGGACACAATATAACAAGGTGACACGACAACCAGCGGGTATGAAACAACTGTGTTTAAGTGGAGGTGTTATTTAGTCACCTCTCTCATGATGTGCTGCTCTCTGTCTGTGTTGAGGGAGGTCAGAGTGATCTTGAGAGCCAGGCGGTAGAGTGCCATGGTGTCCTGACACAGTAGACACTCCTCCAGGCTCTTCTCCAGAGACCAACCGGACAGACTGCTGGGCAGTGACAAAACATGGACATTTTGCCTATTAACAAAATGTTTAAAAAAAACACATTCACAGACCTCCATATCCAACCTAGGAAGGAAAAGCCATGTTTAACCCACGTAATGCATGTTTAATGCACATTACGGAATTAATTTACTCAACAAAAGCGAGTCACAAAAAACCCTCCAATTCTATAAATATATTTGAGCATTGCAATGAAACACAAAGTTAAGTGAGCACAAACTCATTTTGTATCAGAGTTCTTCTGTGACGGTCAATACATTTAGACTTGTGAAACCAGAGGTGACTAACCTGATGATCATTCTTGCCAGTAGTGTGACATACAACGCGTTGCAGGTCGATGCAGAACGACAATGCCTTTCTAGCTTCTTCTCCTGCAACAAAGATACAACATGTAAGTGTGGCATTCACCCGAAAAAACATATCGCTGCTAACAATTCAAAATGTCTTTCCACACTTTTCAATTCCTTTCAAAGGGGGATGGAGGGATGATAACTGACCTGGTCCTTGGTCAATTTGAGGTCCTTGCTCTGGCACTCTGCATTGACAAGGCTCCTCACCTCCCTGGGACTCAGTGGGTCTAAGTGGAGTGTGGGCCATAACCTAACCGGGCACGGTCACTGATTATAAATGGCAATACTACAGGAACATATTTAGAAATATATACCATTGCATAAAAAATGTACATGTACAGTAAATTGGCTGTGATATTTAGAAATGAAACTGTGGCTTTCACCTCCAAGCTTGAGGACAAGTCTCAACTTTGACAGACACCACCACTCGGACGTTGACAGGGAGAGGGTCGATGAGCCACTTCATGTGTCTTTCTGCTTGCTGAAAAAAAGTAGAAAGACAGCCGGGTTAAAAGGGCTATATATAAGTGTTCTCAAGGTGACAGAGACAAAACACTAAGGTCTAAACTGGAGTGTACCTCTATTTGGTCGATGGAGTCGATGATAATGATGATGTTTCCTTGATGCCGTGCGGAAAGTCTTTCAAGCCAGCGGGGGAACTCCTCTAAGATCTTACTGGGCTCCATCGACAAGCCAGAAATGGACCAGAAGTGCTGCAGCAGCTATGTGACAACAGACAGAAAACCCATTCCCACCGTTATTCAGCTACTGGAAGTTAGCCTTTCCAAGAGCCACTGAGAGAGAGCCCTTACTTTGACAGTGAGGCGTTTGATGATGAGAACCGGCTCTGAGCTCGTGGAAAGTGGGCGGCCGACAAAGTGGTAAAGGAACAAGGTGTTGGGGGACAGCTTCTGCTGCTGCTCGATCCTGGAAAAGATTAAAGAACACATATCAGACACATCACACCATTAAAAAGCACTGACACCTCCTCTTGGAGAATGACAGACAGCATAGTATTGAATGTATACTTTTTCTTTCTTTCAGAAAACACATTTCACAGAGTTGGATAAAAGTAAATTGAAAAGAGAGGAGCGGAAAAATTACAGAACTACTCAACATACATACACACAACTTTACAGTGCAATGGTCCCCCACTAGTTTGAGTGAAGATGTGCCTACAGGGGGAATTACATGCACTAAACTGAATAAATAGGTTATCACCATTTGGAGAGCAGGAGAGACTTTCCTGAGCCTGGACCACCAGACACCAGCAGAGGAGGGGTGGGAGGTGGAGCAGCTATCATGTCATTTAAACGATCTATATACTGGGAAGGACACCAGGCACAACACAGATGTACAGTGATTAAAGACAGTTTTAGACTGGAAGACCAGATTTAAAGTGCTACACATTGGGGAATATCTGCCCTACCTTCTGGAAGCCCAACTGGGAGGTGGTGCTGCTGCTGCAGGCCTGCTGGTAGGACTCGATCTGTTCCTGCTCATCATGCAGGTCCCACAGCACATCTCCAGAGTCCTCCTCCCGCCCCTCCTCTATCCCAGAGTCCAGAGAATCAACATCTGCTCCTTCAAGTCCCAGCAACTCCTACATAGTGAGAGAAGAAGTGGACGGGAGGAATGAAGATAAATCCCCATGCACACCCAACACTTGCAGCTGGATCGCTATAAAGGCCGATGGTGCTGATGGGCTGTACCTGTTTGATGACTTTCTCCACTTGGAAATAAATGAGTTCAGCCCCCTCCTCTGCAGAACCACTGTGATCCACCACCTGGGTTAATGATGAAAACATATATGAGAACAAGCACCCTGTGGCATTCTAGCAACCAGCTGACATCTTTAAAATGCAATGAACACACAACTTAAAGCTTCATTTAACATTCATTCATCAAAAAGAACGTAGATATTCTTGATACTATAAATGTTATACTATAAATAAAATGCACTTAAAGAATACTAACCGCCTATACTCTGACATATCTACTTCTCTCCTGTATCCTTGTTGACTATTACATATAATCTATGGCACACACACCTTGACTTTAGCAGCCTTGTCTGCAGCATTGATTCTTTCTAGCAGTTGTCTTGTGGGTTCAGTTAAGTTGCAATCTTCTTCGGTCCTGAGGTAGAGCACCAGTGGATGGCCATCTGGATTCTTCACGAAAGCCTCATCACAATCCTCCACCACAGAGCTACGCACATGCAGGAATATTGTGAGACATCTTCTTAAAAATAAACCATATAGTACAAGTGCAATCTTAACTACATTGTGATATTCTAGTGAGTATAGATGTAGGACCTACTGTACCTAGGGACAGTAGATTTGACAAGAAGCACACACACAGAGCTCCTTTCAATCTCCTGCATGCGCTCCACAGCGTAGGCGGCAGCGTTCTCCTCTGGGAAGCAGACGTTCAGGTAGAAATGGCCGAGACCTTCGCACATCCTCCGCAACACAGGTGAATGTTTCTGAAATGAAAACACAAGGAACATATTTACCAGTGAATGATTAACGTCAGGTCTCTAACAGGTTTACCCACAATGTTATTTTACGGCCCTATTAATGAAAAACATCGTCATGCCACAATGTAATAATCAACAATCATACAATAATCCCATGAAAAGAGAATATCTGTAGTTTGTCCACGGTGCCCATTAAACCAACCTTAATGAAGACATCCAGCTCAGCTTTGGTCTCCTGGGTAAAGATAAGGTAGCAGCGCACTGTGTTGCTCCACAAGGCCTGGGGAACATGAGGGGAGACCTGAAGCAGACTGGCCACTGCAGCATCCCAGTCATCTGACATAAGCAAACAAGAAAAGTTAGGAGATAAGTGAATGCATACTTCAAAAGCGATCCGAATGTAAACGTAAATATACGCCCATTAAAAAAAGTTGTAATAAATATGTAATGTATGTATTTTTTTTCTTAGTTGTTCAGTGTCATACTAGCCACTAGAGCTGTGGCTAAAAATATTTAGTTACCTCTCTGTTGCCTACATCCCATGCCATAATGCCTCCATTCTTTTTACAGACTTTAAAAGAGTACTTACCTCTGCTTACATTAGCAAAGGGTCCCTCCACATCTATCAAACTGTGGGCAAACTCTGGTCCTCGAAAGGTCTGTTGCAACTGCATCATGCTCCCCATGGAGGGCTCACTTCCCAGCACCCCCCCAGACCAGTACTCGCACTGTGTCCCTGCAGCTAAAGACGTAAAAGCAAGGTGTTGGAAGAAATGTTTAGTGTAAAAAAAACAAGACCAAAAATGTTGCATTCTAGTGGCAAATTACAAACTAGAAGGATGGATTAATGAATAAAAAGACAAGAAAAGGTCCCGACATTGTGTATTTCTTGGTCTTACCAGTAACCGTGGTTTGGTTGTCATCTGAGTCAGAATCATTAAGGTCATAGACCTGGATGCCCTGAGCCTGCAACTGTTGCAGTTTGGCCTCCAAGTCCCTCTTGGCCCGAAGGAGATCCTGAATTTCCTTTTCTTTTGTCTCCCGGAAAATCTGATGGTGATTCAGCCAATTGTTTAGTGCCGCAATCACGATTACTGGAAAGAATGCTCCTCGGTTAACATGTGGTTTGGTTTACCTTGAACTGTCGTTTCACTTTGTCTCTATCGTGTTCAAAGGTGGCAGCTCTCTCCATCGCTTGATACTTTGCCTCAAGCGCACTCTCTTTTTCTCTGAGGATCTTCTGGTAGGTCTTCTGTAGAGCCTGTTGTCACATAAATACACATCATAGTGAGAAATGTTAAAAATATATAACTTTAAGCTTGTGCTTAAATCTCAGTATCTGAATCTCAGAAGTGTCCTGTTCACTAATGTCACCTGTAGCTCGGCTCTCAGCCTCTTGTTCTCCTCATCCAGCTTGGCCTCCTTCTTTTGCATGGACAAGACCTCGTTATTCTTGCTGACACGGAAGATTTCATACTCTTTTCGGAGTCTTTCATACTCGGCAGCGTACTCTAGATCCACAGAACCTGTGGATTTGAAACTGGACCCAATCACCCGGGGCCCTCTGCGAAAGGAGCTGCGCAGGAGTCGGGCTTTGGGCTTGACCTCCACTGGGATCTCACAGGCTTCCCCTCCTTCACCCCCATACCCATCCTCGATCACCTCGCCCGGACTGACCAAAGAGGACGCGGTGCCCATGATGGCAGCCTGTACCAATGCGCTCAACCTTTTCGGATGATGCCCATAGCGGCGCCTGTGCGATGACAGACATGACAGGGATGAATATACGGGAGACTTCCGATTGTTCTCCGCCACGTTACCTCGGTGGTGGGATAGGATTGCATGTTCACAAACGCAAAGCAGCAAAGCACCGTGACGTTACGTTGATGCTACAGTTACAGACACGAAACTAACGGATCATGCCCGATCGATGTTTTTAGAGGAGCGCCTCCGCAGATAAAAGGTGCTTTGTTTGCAGTTACCGTTAACTTACTAGTTTAGTGTGTATTAGTTATTTATTTCTGTCCATAAAGACAGTTGTAACGCTAATAAAGTGAGTTTTGGGCAGAGTTCATAAAGTAGCGTTAGTTACTTGGTTAGTTTAGCGTTAGCTAACGACATAGCTGCCAAACGCGCTCGTCACAGCATTCATTTGTTTTAAGACTAATATAATAAGACAATAATGTATCTACATATGTATCTTCCACAGAATATTGACGATAATACCACTCCTGGAGAAAACATATGGAGTTACGTTAAAAGAAGCACTCACAGTCCGCTCCCTTCACAGCTTCTTCCTGGCTGCCTTGGTAACAAGTCATAATACGGGTGCTCGCAAGAGTCAAATTAGGTAAAAAGTCGATTGGGTAAAAAGTACTGAATTACAAAACCGTACAAAGCCCGACTGACAGGTAGTGTATTACGACGATTATTAGGCTGTAGCAGTAATAGCAAACGTTATTTGAAATTGTATTAATTGTTTTAAAGTCATAATATACTTTTGTCAAATCTGTCATGGACAATGCATTGTCCTGCAGAACTATTGTGTAAGGGTGTGGGTTTGTATGAAGTAACTTGGGGATAGATGTGAGTTGCACTGCATACACTTATGTAATCTACTTTAAAAAATAAGTGGCAACTTTGACTAAAAATAGCCAACTAAACCACCATTATGTCTCGGACGAGTTGCTGACAAGGTGAAGTGGTGGTGATAATGTATTCAGCTTTCTCAAAAAGGGTTATTTGAAAGTAGAATAAGAAATGTGACTCTCACACATCTTCAAAGTAACATTTTAATTACGTCTTGTATCCTTAATATTTAAGTTACCATAACAATTCTAAATAAATGTACACCCAATTCCATGAAAATGCTTTTGCTGGGATATTATCAAGTGTCCCACACACCAAACAGAGGAGCATATTAAACCTACTAAGACTCTTAATACAGCAGGTCTATATTTTTTTAAAAGCAGTGACTATCCCACCAAGCTTGCAAACATTTTTTCTGAGACACTTCTCTAGAAATTATACAAAAAGAGTTCATCTTCAAATATTCATTGTCTACGTAATACATGTTACTTATTGTTTATCTTCATCTTTTACGGAACAGCTGAATAATTTTGTCTCTGTATCCACAGTTCAGGAAGAGGTACATCACATGACCTAGTATACCACTAACACAGTTTAGTGCAGATGTGATCTGATTGGCTCTACCCAGTGTCTCCCTGCTCACCGCAGTCATACCGCAACTGTGGCCCTTAGTTTCAGTAGAATCAGTATGAAACAAACCACTATGGTGGTGAGGCGAACAACAGATGCCACAATAGTGGAAGCTACATTTATTTATATATAGATGCCAGTTGAGTTGTTGGTCACATTATTTTTAGAGAAAAGTATAGGATTCACAGACGCATACATAGCCTTCCTTACTGACAGGGGTTTTATGGATAAAACCACAACCAGGGATCTGTCCAGACTGCTGAAACGTATTAAGTACATCATGCAGTACATCCATCCATCCATTCATCCATTTCCATCCGCTTAATCCGGGGTCGGTTCGTGGAGGCAGCAGACCCAGCCGGCTGACCCAGACTTCCTTCTCACCTGTAACACTTTCCAGCTCACTCTGGGGGATCTGGAAGCGTTCCTTGGCCTGCTGGGAGATATAATCCCAGCTAGTTGACAGAAGACATGTCGGACAGGTGGTAAACTATACGCATGGGTAAAATGAGAACCTGGGACATACTGCGTCCCAGATAGGTGCCTCAGGAAGACCTTAAATGGAGATTATTGGCCAAAAAAGACCCACAGTGCTAAGGCATTCCCAGGCACAGCCATGGTGATAATCATGATGAACATGTAGAATATAGAAAGTTCCGGTGGTGGGAGTCACTGCAACAGAAGCCCTGCATCTCCTCCTCTGACATGTTCATTGTTGTTGTGGAGAGGATCAGCCTGTTGCAGCATAGACACACACAACTTGTTATGATGATAGCCTTGTCAAGTGATTCACTAAATCAAATGTGATATCATAACACAACTAAGAATGCAAGATGTGGAAATGTACAACCACACCCAGACACGACCACACACACACACACACACACGACCACACGCACACACACACACACACACACACACACACACAAACACAACACACACACACACACACACACGTTTGTGGCTTTATGGTAATTTGACCACCATCACATTCATCTGTGACCTCTCTTGAAGAGTAAAGTGTAAAAAGACACTATGTTTTCACCCGTTTGTGTGTGTGTGTTCATCACTATACAAGGAAGTACAACAGACATAAATCTCTCACTTCTTTCAATCCTTTATTTCCTGCTGCATTCACTACTCCTCCCACAATCTCCACCACAGTTTAAAGCATTGTGGGAACTTTCTGTTCACTGTGGAGGTATTACAACGCCCATTACAGCAGCGTGATCTCTAAATCATCCAGATACACTGAACTATTTTTCAGACTTGCTGTTTGGATCAGCAATTTACTACAAAAGCCCAACAACAAAGAATGCAGTGAAACTGATGGTGGTCTGATATTTAATTATTAACCAAAGACTGTTCTGCTAAAAATGTATAACTAAGAATGAAAGTGTGTGTTTATACAAGGTTCTTACACATTTTGACCAATGGATTTCCAGGGATTTTCTATGACTTTAAACCAAATTTCCATGACCCAACTGAAATCTCGGAATAAACATCAAGAATTTAGAAATTGTTGTGTATTGAGAGCGTATTATAACAAATTTCCATGACTTTTCCAGGCCTGGAAATGACCATTTTAAAATGTCATGACTTTTCCAGGTTTTCCATGACCGTACGAACCCTGTTAATAGTGTTTAAGATCTATTGATTCCACAAACCAAAACCTCACAGCTGTTCGAGGTGAGAAAGATTCTTTACAATAAACATATCCTTGAACACCTGAATCAGCAAAGAGGCATGGCTGAAAAATACAAATTCAGAAATGTTATGCATCGTCACTTTATCATTTGCGCACATGCACACACACACACATACACACACACCTACACACACACACACACACACACACACACACACACACACACACACACACACACACACACACACACACACACATACTTCAACAGCCCAAAAATAAAGACATTGAAGCTCAATGCATTACAAGCATGCAAGTCTTTATTTTTGCTACTCCAACACAGTTTTTGTCTTGACCACATTGCTCCTTAATAGTATGATTTAAAGCTTTACAAAAATGAGAGAAAACCAGATATTTACAAAAATCTATTTGTGCAAACATAATTCTTTTTTTACACCACTCTCCTAAAATATTTGAAAGGCATGCATACAAATAAACTTTGGTATGTTAACAAAACTACGTATTTTCTTAGTAGAAGCATCTATGTACATGTGGTAGAACTGATTCACTTTGTTTTAGTACAGTTTACATTTAGACAACAATATATGTTAACTTAACAAACCGAGACCACCGGTACTAACACCGAGGTCAACACTTCAGCCACCACACCAAGAGAGTGTATGTACGTTCCCCTAAATCTAGTGATTGGGTCAGGCCTGAAGTGAGTCATTGTACAACAACTTTGGCAAATAGGCACACTAAAATTAAAACTTGTATTACTTATGATACCAGTTTTACATATCTGTAAAGTAAATTGGCAGTTCATATGGATGACAAATGAGAAAATACTCTTAGAAAACAGAAGTTAATAATGAGTTTAACTTTAACATGTCTGTATACATTATGTATACACTCATAAAAGGCATTTACAAGGGCTGTGTTGAATGTCTGACAACATCGGAAATATAGAAGATTAAATATACTATGGTTATTATTCAATCTCTGGTTTGAAAAATAAAACACATTTTTTACATGTATACTTCGTGATTGTACATCAACTCTATGTTCCCTATTCATAGCTACAGCAAGAAAAATAGATTTTCAACACCACGAGAGCCTTCCACCTTCATCTACAAAGTGGTCAAACTAAATATGTTTTAGTTCCATTATAAAATATCTTGACAGAACATGTGGTACACCTCCAAGAAATAATCCGGATAATTTTTTTTTCAATAATGGAAATTGCATTTTAAAGCAGATAGAAGCATCGGTGTGAGAATGCCAGTGTCAAATAAAACATGAAGTGGGGGAGTGCATCACTTAATACTTTTACAGAAGCAGAAAAAGAAAAAGAAAAAACGATACAAAATGAACCACGACCAGCTCTACTACCTGCTATGCGGTAAAGCCAGAGGGGCCATAACGGGGCTAAGTGGCGTCCTTGGCTGCTGTGGCGGTCGGGATGCAGGATTTGCCGCTGCTGCCGTTGTGGGATCTGTAGCTGGTGAAGCTGGGGGTGTGTATGGTGCGGATGCTCTTTCCACCTGGGCCCAAAGGAGTGGGCGACAGAGGGGAGGGGGAGGAGGAGGATGATGAGGAGGAGGAGGAGAAGGAAGAGGAGGAGTGCACTCGACCATTCTGAGTCTGCGAGGGAAACGAGAGAGCTTTACCTGTGTGCTGTGAGGGTGTGGGGAGTTTGAGGGATCCGTTAGACAGGGAGGGGATGTGGGAGGAGGGTTGGGAACCGGAGCGAGGAGCGGGGGAGGACAGGATGTTGGATTTTATTATAGAGGTGGAGGAGGAGGAGGAAGAGGAATGGTTAATGGGATTAGTTGCATCTGGGTTTTGCGCAGACTGGGCGCTGCCTTTAGGAGAGCTAGGATAAAAAGCAGGGATTTTAGAGGTGGGTATAGTAAGGGAAGTAGTTTTATGATCCCCTCCCACTCTTTTAGCACTTCCGTTAGCCTGCAAACAGAGATGCCAAAACAGATACTGGTTGTCAAAAAAGAAATCTGGTTCAAATAATGCATATAAAAAGGCAAGACAAAGTTAAAAAAACAACTACAAGTTATACACACAGAAATGCACTAAGACTACACACACATGAATATCACTGAGACACTACCATACACACCAAAACATAAACAGGTCTGTTTTTACAAGGTTAAATGAAGAGTGAGACACATTGGACTGAAAGACAGGTTACCAAGAAACACAACACTGCAAAGGTTAGACCGTGCGATGGCAGACAAGGGGGGGGGGGGGGGGTGTCTCTACAGACCGTGTTAGAGTTAGGCCTCGTAAAGGGGCTGGGGGGGAGGTAGGTGGGGGTGGGGGTGGGGGGGTGGAAATTTACAGGGCAAAGATGCATAAGAAGGCTGGAGAGAAATTGATATCAGGCTTAGGAGTTTGAAGAGTGGGAAGACAGGGGGAGATGTGAGCTGGTATTCCACTGAGAGTGACGGGGCAAGATGGTGAGTCGTGGCCTGGTCTTGAGGGTGAGGAAATATACCACCGTGAGGTTAAGAAGCTGTGCAGTAATGTTGGGTTGAGCATAGGTGCATTGTGAGAAGGGAGGAGCATAGCCGAAAGGTCAGTTAGGTTTGTATTTTTAACATAGCCACAAGCATCCTGGCATTTGTCAACACTGTTTAGGAACTCAGCTGTGATGGGAACGGGAGATGTGATGACAACTCAGATGATGACAGGGTGGGATTCCGCTTTTCTTTGTCATTCTTCCTTTTTTAATTTTTTTTTTCTCGTCACCAACACAGTGAAAACCATGAGCAGTGTGGGCATGCAAAAGCATACAGTACAGTGATGTTATGGGGTAACAGTCAAAAGTCAAACATGCCTTCTTGTCCGAGCAGACTCGAGAGAAACGTTAACAGATCCACGGTGACTTCACTCTATCTTTTTTTTTTTAAACACTTCAAATCTCACAGCATTGATAGTCTTTTTTCCTCTAATAATAATACATGCCTCATGTTTTTGATCCCTACAAGTTTGATTCCTCTAGTCTCTGGTAAGGCCCTACAGTAAAACTACCTGTCGGAACTGCCTCTGAGCGTCCTGCAGTTTTTGCTGTTTTCCTGCTTTGTCAGTAGTACCCGGCGACTGCCTGGACTTCGCAGACAAAGGGACGGGCATCCGACTAGTAGGGGAAGCGACACTGGTGTTCTGCAAGGGGATCCAAACGAAAAACAAAACAAGAAATAAAACAAAAGAAAGGAAAAAACACACACCATAAAGGAAGTATGAAAGATCAAGGCACTAACAGGTAAACCTCAACATTAAACACCAGTGAAAGCCCCATGCACCCAGTGGGACCACACACCTTTAAGTCAATACACAGTTGTACATGCACTCAAGAATCAAGAAGATATCAGAGCTTAATCATCATGAGAGTGTTGTTGAGGATCAATTTGCCACTTGCTGAACACCTCAGAGGTTTAGCAATGAACTGAAGGAGAAACACGGTCGCCAAACAAAATGCCACCCCCAATCATGTCACCATCATTTCACAGAGAGAGAGAGAGAGAGAAAGCCGCGGGGGGCATTTCCAACGTGTCCAAGCACCTGTGGAGTGGATTAGTGATTTTGTAATTTGAGTGGTTAGGATTGGAGTGAAGGTAGGATGTAAACTGAAAAAGCAGGACACCCAAAACCTCCCGGAGGGACAAGAGCTAGAGAGAGACCTGTTGTATGGTGGTAGGGACACTGAGGACAGTGGTGATGGTGGTGGTGGTAGTAGGGATGACTACAGGGCGAGGAAGGAGTTGAGGTTTAGTCTTCTTCAGCAATGGGTTTTTGCTGGGTACCTTAGGACCTGGCCCCCTGGAGGTCGGGAGAGAGGACGACCTCTTCAGCCCCACTACTTCTGAGCCTTTCCCATACTCTGCTACTGCCTCCTCCATGCAGACCGTCTCCCCGGGGGAGAGTGGTCCCATCTCACTGATGGTGGTCTCCAGCTGCTTGATGGTCTGCTCCAGGCTGTCCAGTGTCTTGTACGTGTTCTTCCGGATCTCGTCCGTCCTGTGGAGAGACTCGGAGTTCTGCCTCTTCAGCCCGATTGAGTCCGTTGCCTTGGAAGCGTCGGATAAGGATTTTGAGCGCGTTATCTCAAATCTCTTTGCTTCCTTGTGCAGCTTGAGAGTACCGTCGGATTCCTCCTCATCTTCATACACAACCACCTGGAGAGTCTTCTTCCCTGACTTGGTGCCCAAGCGAATGGCCTGGCTCAGTGCCGCCAGCTGTTTCTTAGGGAACTTAAATTTGAACTTCTTTTTACCGTCCTGCTTCGCATCACTATTTGAGTCTAAATTCCCTCCGCTGTCTGTGAGCTCAGAGATTGACGATGAAGACGAGGACGATAAGCTAATGTGGTCGACCGTCGAAGCGAGGACGTTTTTGCCGTCGACCACCTCGGCCACTCCCGCTTTACCCTGCAGCCCGCCGCTCCTCTCAGAGTCCGACTCCTCATCCTCCTCCTCGATGCACTCCGCTGCAAGCATCCTGTCCAGTTCCTCCTCACCTTCAAAGATGGTGGACAGGCGCTTGTACGCCGAACGGATGTCCATGGGCTCGTCAAAAATGATGATGATGGGCTTCTTGTTGAAGCCGTTATCCTCTGGCACAAAGGAATCTGCCGGGCCACTCCCCTGGCAGGTGGCCTTACCTACAGTAACAGTCTGGACGCTTCCTTTCTTGGCATTGACCAGGTCCTGGTACTCGCCACAGGACAGGGCCTGCACTTTGGCGTTTGTGATCATAAATGCGATGTTGTCAGGGGGGGGAGGGGCTTCTTCTCCAGGCAAGTCTGGACTAAGACTAGCCTCCTCGTTACTCTCCTCGTGATTAGATTGAAATTTTAGTGGATGGCTGTCCATATTCGGAGCCTTTTTTGGTAGAGTGACAGAAAACTTAGGCGCCTCTCTTACGGTACTGGTGGTTGTGGTTGTGGTTGCCGCAAGCTTAGTTATTATATTTTTATTAGAAGAAACTTTTTCCTGGTTGACTTTACTTTTCTTTTCAGTGTTAATTTTGTTGAGGATTTTCCCCTTCTCCATTTCTGTACTGGTCTTCAAGGACTCAGAGCGTTTAACTTGCGTCCTAGGAAGTTTGAATCCTTTCAGTCCCACAGGCTTAGGGGATATAGGTGGAGGTGTTAGAGGTGTGGGTGATTTAGGTGGTGGAGACTGTGGGGACTGCTGCTGCTGCTGCTGCTGCTGCTGCTGCTGCTGCTGGCTTGGAGAATTGTCGTTAACATTGACATTTGACACCTGTGTTGGAGACTGTGAGGGCTCTGTGTGTTCAGGGGTTTCCTCGGTTGTTCCTGATGGGGGTGGATGCTCTTTGGGAATCTGACCAGTCACATAGTATATGACCTGAGAAATGAAGAAGTAGCTGATTAAAATCTCTTAAATATTGAATGTACATGAACTATATATGAATATAATGTGAATAATAGAAAGTCATACATACCCCTTGGCTCTGTCGCACAGTAGTATTCCCATTTTCATCTGTGTCTGGATCTTTATCATCTCGAGTGGGCTCAGAGCTCTGCTAGGACAGTGTGTGGGAATAATATTACTGTGTAACTGGTGTGTCTGGTTGCTGTGGGATTAGTGTGAATTAACATACAGTAGTATTGCAGGAGCATCCACAGCGTCAACACTGCATCGGACAGTTACCTTCTACAAGGCAACAGCAACATACATACAGTATGTAAACTGATACTCAAACTGTATGACATCAGAGTATATGCTGTTCCGATACTAAATGCCATACATCAAAATGCATGCTGGGAAAATTAAACGAATATTATAGTTTAGAAAGCTTATGTTACACGCCACTACAAAAAGCCAAATCATCTTATTTTGATGGCCAAACCCTCTCTCCCTTTTGGTTGTCATTCCACTGTATATAATACTGTAATTAAGTTACGTATTTACATGTTTCCTACAATATTATATACATCCTGTTGCCTGTATTTTTATGTTTACATATTTAAACTAGTAAGTTACCATCTACTCATATACTTCTAAACTGATCATTTTATTTCATCAAATGTTTTATTTTGTCTGTGCACGAGTACATTTTGTTCTCTTTCTCACATCAATTGACAAAAGCTTATAAAATATGCATATTGTTAGACCAAATGTGAACAGTTTCAGGGTTGTGCTGGTTATATAGGTGTAAAGCCGGGAAAGCAAACTGAAGTGAAGTTGTGCAAAGACAAAGAGAAACAGAAAAGTAACCCCTCAGAAAAGTACAAGTGGTGGAGAGCAGCATGCATAGTGGCCGGACTGACCTCGAGCCAAGTCTGCAATAACAGGTTGTGTCTGCAAAGTGAGTTTTAACTACTTTGCTCCCTTAATTTTCAATAATTTTCAAGAACTATTTTTTCTGTTTAACTTGTATGAAGACATGTAATTAAATAAAAACACAACACAATGTAATTGCCTGTAGAATACAGTGCCGAGGTCTTTTTATTGACAAGAGATAATTAAATCAATGGCAAAACACATCATTGTCTGGTCCAGGCGCACAAAAGACACGGCTTCTTTTCAGAGGCTTCATTTGATGCAGACTTAATCCTGAAATATATTTAAGCTGAGAGATCCAGCTGATTGAAAAGAGGGAAGGAAACTGAGGCGAAAAGGAAAAGGAGTTTTTTTTGGAGGCAGTTGTTACAGGTTTCTGTCGGGCCAAAGCAAGGGTGTAGCAGTCGTAGAAGGGTTAAGGACACAGCCATCGATTGCATCAGACAATGGGCAGAGGCAGGCAGTTAGGTCGGTAGCTGCACGGCGATGGATAATTTACCTTTTTCTCTTTGAGGGGCAATAAGGCCACCGGTCTTAGTTCTCTGATTTGCGGTTCAATTCGAGTGGTTGGTTCTAGCACATTTTTCACCCCTACATCCTTAACCGTGCACTTCTGGAAAACCTGAAGAGTGGAGAAAGGTGAAGGGGAAATGGGAACAAGGACTTTGTGGCGGGAGGAAGTCTGAGTATCGTCGCTTTTGTCAGAAGAGAAGAAGAGATAGAGCCACTCCAGCGATGCAGAAATCAACCAAAGCCAGAGGACTTTACACCTTTTGATTGTTTGGTTCATGTTGAGGGAATTATGTACGTGTGTGAGTGCACATGTGCCTCTAACCTGGAGCTCGGCCATGATCTTCTCCCCTTCATCCTCCTCTTCTCTGGTATCAACAGGAGTGACGGGTGGAGGGGTGGCCGGCTTTGGCTTGGTCTCTGGCGGCACCTTGATGGGCTTGGGTTGGGGACTGGGCGGTGGAGTGTCCTCCTCACCCTCCTGTAAGAATACATGAGACGGTCATTTATGTAGTCATTAGTCTTCTAACCAGTAGGGTAGTCGTCTCTCCCATTCCTCCAGTCTTCGTGCTATGCTAAGCTAAGCTAATTACCTCTTGGCTCTTGCTCCATATTTTGTGGTAATCGTACTCAACTCTCAGCAAGGAAACAAAACCACCACACTTCACAAACTGGTTGACTGTCAGTCTACGTAAATCATCAAATGCATTGCATTTTTCACAAACTGTCATTAAGTTTGTACAAAGGTGCGAGATCTGAGATTGTGAGCATTCCGATTGCCTCTCAATGGCTCATGGGTAACGGCGCTAAGAGCACGAACAGTGCAAATGTTGGCTGAAGGGAGCTGACAGTGTTTACCTGAGGCGGAGGCTGGGTGTTACACTTTCACTTACGCTGTCAGTCGGAACAGCAGGCGTACCCGGAGGCATATGTGAGCAATGCAGAGTTTCAGCCATGAGCTAGCCAGTGGGGAACACTCACATGCACTCACATGCACTCACGTGCACTCACATGCACTAAAAATTCACGCGGCTCGGTCCGACGATGTCAATAAAGCACTGAAAGCCTTGGTTACCGCCATACAGAGGGAGAGCAACTTAACGTTCTGCTCAGGTAGACATTACTCTCATATATCTTAACATAGCAAATAGTTAGAACGTTAAATATATCTGGATTAAAACACAGATTTGCACTTCAGTGGCTCTTAAATAGTTCTTATTATGGTACTTTTGTAGTTTGACTATGTTGAGGAAATGTTACTTTCTGTATTCTTGTTGTTCTTAGTTTGTACTCTAGGTTGAAATGCACTTATTGTAAGTTGCTTTGGATAAAAGCTTCTGCTAAATGACATGTCATGTAATGTAATAACGTCACCTTGTATCACTCACACAAAGAAAATGGGACTAACCTGAGGCGAGACGGACTCTTTCCTGCCGGTGAAGACCACTTCTCCGGAGCGCGTGGTGGTCATGCCTGAGCTGGAGCTGGAGTAGGTCTTCCTTGGAGGAGGCGGTGGCGGCGACTTGCTGGACTTCTCAGACCCCTGCTTGGCCGAGCTGTCCGTCGGGGGGGGCTTAGTGGCCGTCTTGGGGGGTCTCTCCAGCGTAGGTTTTGCCGGTTTCTCCATCACAGGCTTTGGGAGTTTCTCAGGACCCTTCTTCGCTGGTTTGTCCGACTGAGACTCGGACTGAGGCTCTTCAGTCATACAAATACACAGAGATGAAATGATATAAGGGGACAAACTTAAGCATGTGTTTATGTAGCAATAACATGTCAAACGTGTGGAGGCCATGTTGGTGGCTTAAAGGAGTGAGATGTGCACCTGTGGGTGACTCCACAGGGTTGTGGATGGCTGCTTGTTCTGCGGTGGCATCAGGTGGCAGTGATGGGTTCTCCTCCACCTCTAGACTGGGAATGCCCTTCATCATGTTGGCCTGGGCTTCCTGGAGGATCTTCTCAAACTCTTTTCCATCATAATGACCCATGTTCTGCCTCCTCTCTTCCCACTCCCTTTCTGCTGCCTGCAAGGTGAACATTGGAAAAGAGGGGGAGAGAGTTCTTTAACCCTCCTGTTGCCTTCACATTTACTAACATGTTTTACCCTTGGGGTCAATTTAACGCCAGCAATTAAAACCTCCAGAAAATTATTAGAATTAATATTGTTTCCCAAGTTTAAGTGTCAGGTACTTTATGTTTATTTGTTGACTACCTAAATAGCCCTTTAAATATATTAAAAAAGTTGATATTTCTTATATGTTTGACACAGTGAAAAAAGGCCTTGGGTCAAATTGACCCCAAAGAACACCAACGTTTCAAGAGGTTTTGCCTCTTGTCAGGCCACAGTTGTAAAAAAAGAATGTATTCTTAATCTGTCTCGCCTGGCTAAATAAAGGTTAAATAAAAAAAAAAGAATCTAAGGAAGGAGATTATTAATTACAGGATTCCTAAAAGCCAAGTGAATGCCAATAGCTTTAACTGACTTGACATGTACAGGATGCTTATAAGAAGAAAGAAAAATCACTAGTTTACAATGTTGGATACAAATCAATCAAACAAATGACAATAATAAGGTGATGAAATCTACCTTTATGGACATAGCTCTGCTTTTGTTCTTGTCCTGACTGCTCTGGAGCTCCTCTATGACGACAACCTGGGGAACGGTGCCGTTGCCGTTATTCACTGGGTTCCCTTGTGCCTTCTTGTGATGGGCAGGACTTGGCGGATCGGAGGCTGCTCCTTCGGGAGAGTCCGGGCCTGGACTCTTGCTGAGTGTGGGACTGGGGATGTGAGAGGGGCTGGGGGAGAGCGGTGGACTGGGCTGAGCTGTCAAGGCTGCAGACTTCTGGGACTGCTGTATGTGGACCGGGGAGCTCTGGACATGATGGATGACCACCGGAGAGGAAGGCATCACTTCCGATTTGATGGTGGAGCTCTGGGGCTCCGGCGGGGCTGATGTGGAGCCGGGCTGGACTGATGGTGCGGGAGCTTCTGCTGCTGGAGAGCTGTTGTCCACCGGGACGTTAGCAGAGGGCTCGGGTCCTTTCTGAGGGCCCTCACTAGCATATCTGCAGAGGAGGGAAACAGAATATGGTATTTTAACTCTAAATATGTCCTTCTGTACACATTACATCTATTGCATCTGTCCATCCTGGAGATGGATCCTCCTCTGTTCTCTCCTGAAGGTTTCTTCCCTTTTTTTCCCCCTGAAGGGTTATTTGGGAGTTTTTCCTGGTCCGATGTGAGGTTTTGGGTCAGGGATGTCTATGTGTACAGATTGTAAAGCACTCTGAGACAAATTTGTAATTTGTGAAACTGGGCTATACAAATAAACTGAATTGAATCAACCATCTAGAAAACACTGATCTTCAAATATGTGCACACTCAAAAACTTTAATTCTTACAACACTGGGTCAATCACTTAAATCCAAACCCTTCAAACAATACATACCATAGATAGAAATCCATTTTTTTATTACGTAAGGTCTTTTTTAGATTTTGCATCAAGACTGAAAATACATGAAAGTCGATAATAAACACGTTTTGATTATTCTGACATGACACCATTATAAGCTATGCTGCAATATGGTGGCTGGCCCATATGGTTGTGTGACTGTTTTTGTTTGAAAGACAATAGATTCATGAAGGGAGACTTTGAGAAAAAGTTGAGAGTGAACCTCGTATCTGTGACATATTAAAATGGAAATGAGGCACTGTCGTCCCCACCACATTAATTCACTTATCGGTTCAGTGAAGGCGGTGGACGTCTATCAAGTTGGACGCCACACTCCACTGTCTATGGCGAATGACCTCTTTGATGGGATGAGGGCGGGTTTGTCCGCATAATCAAATAGTACAATCTCGCACATCATAGAAACCTGTGAGTGCTTTCTGTTCTCATCTTCCCTCTCTCACTCTCGGCCCTCATACTCGAGCACCTCTCCTCCTGATCCCTACTTTATCCCCACTGACACTTCTTCTCCTTCTTCTTCTTCTCTTCTTCATCTACCTTCTCATACTGCTGAGTGTGTCGGTCAGGCTCTTGACCCTTTTCAGCATGCTGTCCAGTTTATGAGGTTCCTCCTTCAAAAACTTCACCGCTTCCACTTCCACCCTGAGCACAGACCGCATTCTTGTTTGTAGTGCTGGGAATTCTCCTAAGGAAACACGCACAGAAACAGCGTTCATGCTTTACATTGTACATGACTACATTAGAAAAAAAGTTATTTAGAAATACCTTTATTGAAAAATGACATAATGACATAGCCTATGAGAGGATAATGTCCTTTTTATTGCACATAACTATGTCTTAAAGGGAGGAGGGAACATCCATCACAACACCAGTGAACTACATGACTAATCGGGCTGGGCAAATAATAGCACACATGATTAGTGCAGCAGAATTTAATTATGGGGATATATGATCTACCTGTTCTCCAAATGTATTGTCCAAAAGAATAATTCAGGAGAATCTATAACCTGGTTCATAATAGTGGAACACACTTAAACACTTTGAACATCAGTGTAACTATTTCACTGTATATATGTGTACATTGGACATCCTGATATACATTATTTTCGGGGGGAAAAATAGCCAAAAAGCCTATTTCCATCACATAGCAACACGCCATTGTAGTGAGAATATGATTTGTTGTCTTACCTTTGAGTCCTGCCAGAGACTCTCCCACCTTTCTCAGAGTCAGTGCTCCCTCCTCCACATCCTTCAGAGTCACTACTCTGTGTGTCACTGCTGAGTCTTTCTGCAGGGAGCCGACATATTGCTCCAGCTCACTGCAGGGGGGGGGGGGGAGGATGCACAAACAATTTAGAGTTTATTTGTTTCCGTAAAACAATTTGTCAGGAAATAGAGTAGTGATCTTTTAAGCACATGCAGCATAACGGCAGAGATGAACAATTAATAGAAACTCTTGATTATATGTCTTAATGTATATATTTGATTTCCCTTCAGGGACTCTTTTTGTTTCTGTTATACTGATAACTATCTACATTTTGATGAAGAGAACGTTTTGTCCCACTACGAATAACATTGCATGTATTCTTTAGTAACACCAGGGGGCAGGACACAATCATTTATATTGAAGCCAACATCCATCAATACCGATTGAACAAAGGTGAGCGCTGACTTTGGGACATGGTTCATAACAATACAAATAAACGAGAACATATGGCAAAGAATAAAATTGACATTAAAAAAAAATTCCACTCAGCACTTCATTTTCCTGTCTCCATTAGATTGCTTGGATTGGATGTCATCCCACAACCACACGTGTTTACACACTGAATGAGAGCTTATTTGTGTAAGAGCACTTCCTCACATGGAAAACACAGTACGCTGCTTCACAACAGAGCTGGCGCGTGAGAAAATATGGCTACTCTGCAGGGAAATGTGCTGAAAGATAACATTGTGTGCAGTGTTGTATTGCATGAGAGGGACTAAAATGGTGTTTCATTGTGGCCCGGTACCCCTGAGAAACACTCCTTCGTAGAAACTCCCTGAAGGGAGTGGGAAAGGTAATATGGAGACAGTGTGTTAAATGCCCTGCTATGCCAAGGCCTACTGGTACTGGGAATGAGGATGGGAAATACCAGCTGAGGACACAATTTAACAGATGGTATTTTTTATCCTCCCACAGACAAAAACAGATACACTACGTCTCCATAATGTATATTCCTGTGAGTCAGAGTAAAGGGTGCAGCCTTCAAATATCCCCGAGATATGAAGTACCGCAGACAGCCATTGCTCTAAGAAATACGCTTTTCATACGCTCTAGATTAACACCATAACTTAAACTGCGCGTAAGGAATCCCAAACATGAGTAAATGCTCTGCCCTTTTTTCCCCTGCAGCATCAGTACTGTCGTCTTATGATGACAAACCGTCATATCTACATCTAATTTGTTTACTTGATTTTCAACTATTCCTGTCCATGCATGACAAACTAGTGGTATCCGTTTCATTATTTAAAGTTCTGAGGCTTCTTTGTTGTGCTATAACATGTTATAAAATGTGACCGCATAAGGCATGTTAGACGTAGTTGTGGTTTTCACACCACACTCTCTACCTGGCCAATCCTAATTACCATATTTAAGGAGCAGCCGCTGTGTTCCGCTGACTCTCAACCGGCTGCATACCAAGAGTAACAGAGAGCTTCATCAACTGACTTCCGCCTGTTCGGTTCTCCGTCTCCGTGAGCTGCTAACGTTGTATTCATTGGAGCACGTGTTCTCCACTGTGTCGCAAGACAGCACGGTGTGACCTCGCCTGTGAACAACTCAAAAACATTCACGGACTGCTCCCTGTTGGCAAGTGAACTAGAATAGAGGCAGAGCAGGTCCTCCACAGTTGGGTCCATTGTTCTAGTGTGCTGTCTCTGAGAGAGGCACAGCTGGCCTGTATAAACCTGTGAGAGCTGTAATTTGAAGGGCGTTGGCTTGTCAAAGAGTTTAGGTATGAATAGCACAGGTAAGCTGATAAAAAATAAAGTCTTTTGGGGATTTCCTATAAATGAAATAACATGGACTGGAGTCACATGGGTGTGTACGAATAATCATCCCGAACGATACACATTCAGTAAAGAATGCAAACAATCTTATCTGTCCATATTAGACGATATAAAGCCCAGCATCTGTCATGCAGGAGGATCGGTGAATGTTGAGCAGCCTTACCCGATTTGTGTGAGGACACGCTCCTCCAGGCCCAGGTACTTGTGCCTGTCCTCCTCTACCAGAGCTCTCTGCCTCTGCACAGGGTCCTCCAGGCCGCGCATGGCCTCAGCAAGTTTAACACTGATTTCCTGCTCAGCACGCTTCAGCTGGACTCGTAAAGCCTCTTGGTTCTGGACCTGACGGGGTGCACACAGCGGGGAGGAGGATGTTAGAGCACCTGAACTAGCAGACTACTTCATTCCAAGCCTCAGTGGATGCGGACACACTCGAAATGAATTAAAAAGGGGTGTCACCTGCTGCTGTCTCATCTGATGGAGTTGCATCCTGAGGTCAGAAACATTCTTCCTGAACTGCAGGAGGTTGACTTTGAGAGGAACTGGACTCTGGTCTAAAGGAGCTGCGCTGCTCTTGGGAGCCAAGACTGGAGAACCACCTGTGTGGGAGGGGAACAAGTTAGAGCTTGTTCCTTGAAAAACAAATAATACAGTAGAAATTTCACATGCAACTATTAAATAGGCAAATTAAATAAAAGTGTACTTCTTCCCTGAGACAGCGAGAATAGACCTAACTCTCACTCTCGAGCATTTTTTAACTTCACTCAACAAATGATTGGTTAAATTGTACAAACACATTTTCCCTGGCAGCACACTGGTCTGACTTTCGACATTTCAGTCAACGCTAGAGGTGAAGAAGAGGTTGAAACCATAGAAACCAAGGAAAGTAACGTTTGTGGTTTGGCTGAGCGTCCCTAAATAGTCCTAAAAAACAATAATAATAGATTTTTTCTTTATTATTTTGGTGTAAAAACAAATGGGGATCATCTGAAGGAGAACTGAGTCCATTTAATATCAGTTAATAAATATATCTAATACACGTTTCCTTGGAGTGGGTTAAATTGCAGACTTGAACATTAGAGGGTGGTTTTAAATGAAATGTTCATACTGTGAGCGTCACAAATGAAAAGCACATTCACCTTCACTGTGTTGGCTTTTAAAGCCGGAGTAATATCTAAAAGCGTGAGAAAATAAAAGCAAACGTGTGCTTGGCAAGGCAACAGTTAAGGTAAAGGATAACACGGGGTTGTTGAATTTGGAGGAACCAATCCTTTCACGTCAGAAACATGAGGTCCATTAAAGAAAGTAGTGTCCCTACCTGTGAGTTACACAACAGGTCAGGCAATGTTCAGAGTGCACTCTAAGCTCCCTCGAGACTGAAACTCACCCAGTAGAAGAACTATCTTTTGTCTTTCCTAATCCTTAAAACTCTATTCACAACATATTTCTCACATGCTACCTGACAGCTGTGTCAACCTGAAGTACAGGTTACAATATCCACACGCTGGCGCTGTTTTGGGCCTCGGGGACACAGCGTCAATCACAAGAAGTGCGGGGCTGTGTTGTGACAACGAAGAAGCGGTTGAGCAAAAAGCTAAATAAAGTGCCCCTGATTTCCCATGTTTGATGTCTGGCGAGATCAAAAGCCCACGCAGGAACTTTCCTGACACTTTGGAGAATCGCTCAAGCAACAACGTGACAAGTGAATCTCTCCGGGAGCTCCGTACGGAATGTGTCACGAGACTTGAGATGAGCTCTCACGACGCATTCGTAGGAGCGCTGCGCTCCTCGCTACGCCCCCGGTGAGCTTGCAGATCTTTTCCATCCATCCCAGATCTGGCCACAGAGCCGAGGCTGACGCGAGGAGTCGCCTTGGCAGGCTCGAGGAGTAATAGTGTCTTGTTTTAAGTCGTGCGTTGAGGAGCTTGTGTGAGCTGCGCTCCGCTGGCTCTCGCCTCTTAGCTCTCGTTAAACTGGATGTACCGTACGGAGCGAAGGATTCTCGGGAAATACGAACCGATGACAAAGCTAAGACGCCCGGCTGTGCTTCCCCTCCCTCCAGCGCAGCTGATTGCAGACTGTTGACTGACACTGATGGGTGGGCTTGTCTGCTGCACGAGACATTATGGGACCAGAACTCTTTAGGAGGGAAATACAACGAATGGAATAGCACAGAATGATACGGATACTAACCTGAGCTATGTGCACTGTGGTCTGGAGAGGATGTCTTCGATGTTCTCTCGCTACAGCCGGAGAAAGAAATCATAAGAGCAGGATTTTGGTTGCCAAAAAAACAGTATTTGGGGCACTTTAGATGTATAGGTTTGTATTAGTAAGAACCAATGCAATACAACAAAGTATGATGGGAAAAGACTGACAAATCAGAGAGGTTAAAATGATGTTAATGATGTTACCAGTTCAACGTAGCATAAAGACAAAGCATCCACAGCAATCACACAACTTTCAGACCAACTGACAAGCACACAGGGGGTCCACGGAGAAGATTGAAATGCAAAGAGTTGAAATGCAGCCACATAAACCTTAGATATCGGCCATTTATTTAGAGAGCAAATGACAGTAATATCAGATTCAAAGTCAAGCTTATTTCCCCTTCACCAGATGCTATTTGAGTGTTTGATATGGCCTTTAGGGAGAGGACACTTTATCTTTCCCACGCTGGCTTTTTCATTTGAAACTCCATTTCCCTTGATCCTCTCTTTTTCCTCTACTGTGATTGCTTACCTTAGTAGCTCCGTGGTGCCACTAGTGTTTGGCTCCTTTAAAAGTGCATGCTGAACAAGACCAGTCAAGCTGGCAATCTGTTGCTCCATAGCCTTCATTCGCACTCTGCAGAAACATCAGAAAATGCTACTTTCAACACTGGGCCTACTGGACATTACAGCTGCCACTAGAGCACATATGAGCTCAGCATGAAAACGGGAGGGCTGTGACAGAAGAAGCAAATGTTTTTGTTTTATTTCCTGACCATCATTCTGGAATTATGCCCCGAGTCCATATTGATTCTGGTCAACACATAGTTTCAGAATGACTCCACTTGACTAATTTCACAAAAAGAGTCTGAACGAAATAAACAAGAGAGAAGACTGAAGACAAGAAAAAGTACCCAGAAGTTCAGACCGAGGATGTTCAAGTCACATACAAAAATAAAAAAATCTAACAAGAGTGCGTCGCCACGTGATGGCCATGACTATTTCTGCAAAGAAAAAAAATCACCAAACACCAGAGGGATGAATAACGGAGCGTACACTGAGTTTGTTTGGTAAACCAAGAGGTTGGAAAAGAAAAAAGAAAATTTTCAAATGTCATCATTTATCTTGAGAAAATGGTACGGGGCTGGCTAAGGACACACACTGGGTGGCTGTACGATACACAATAGACAGACACACAAGGTATGAGGGAACACAGCAATGCCCACCCTCAGTGTCATACAGCATATTTCACACGCATACATTCTATGACAGCTATAGAGCGCTGAGTGTCTGGACTATGTTTATTTTAAAAGTTAAGTACCGTACTTTAACATTCAAATTCCAACACTCGTTTCCCAGTTTCCCATAGCATTTCTAATGGGAGTTGTGGACTTCCCAGGTGGTCCAGTCTGATCTGCCTGAATGATTGGGCCATTTAAATACTTATTCAACCTGTTCAATGTTTTTGTTGGTTCTCCGAGGTAAGCGCATGGCCTCGGCCACCTCCCCTTTAGTGAAACCACGTTTCCCTGCAATGTGGTTAAGCACCCTCTTTCCATTGTTTATGTGCTCTCAAGAGTGGATAAACCTAATCCAGGTACCAACATGCCTGCTGGATTATCCAGACTGAATAGTCTCTGCAGAGGGTTTGTTGATAGAACAATAGTCACAGAGTGACAGAAAAATATACAGTAGATTCGTGGCCTCTCCAGATACTATGGTGGCTACACACTCCTTTAATGATCTACACCGTCAGCAAGTTTGAATAGAGTCTGTGAAAACAATGGTCAGATAAGCAATACTGATTATATACACAAACCAAAGGCATTATCATGTGCTGTTCCTAATATGCAGTTTATGACGCTCAAGATAGTGATACGGTTGTTTTTATTATATATCTTTCCTTTAGTGATGAATGATGAAACAGTCGGAGCAAGGGATTGAAAATCAGCAGCATGGTTAGGATGAAACTAGGATGCAGATTTAGTCCATGCTCCCATGCAATGTCTTAATCCTAACTTTAACAATCCCCTCAGCCCACTGTCTGTAAAGCCCGATCCCCCGGTGCTTACCGTGTGTGATGCTCTCCGACCACCGGGATGGCGCCCTGCAGGTGACCCTGCAGGTCTGGAACTACAGGTGATGCCATGTTGCTTCGGGGCTTGGTCCCTGCCACTTCCTCCTTCCTGAATGACTGGCGCACAGGGGAGCTTCTCTCCATGGGAACTCCATGAGGCGGTACGCCATGAGGGGGCCCGCCATGAGGAGACCCGCCACGGGGGGGCCCGCCATGGGGGGGCCCGCCATGAGGAGGCCCGCCATAAGGAGATCCGCCGTGAGGAGATCCGCCACGGGGAGGCCCGCCGTGAGGAGAGCCGCCACGGGGAGGCCCGCCGTGAGGAGGACCGCCATGTAGAGGCCCGCCGTGGAGAGGCCCGCCGTGGAGAGGACCGCCGTGGAGAGGACCGCCGTGGAGAGGACCGCCATGAGGAGGGCCACCGTGGATGTCAATCATCCGTACCTCAGCCATCCGGTGAGGGGATGGGGGAGGAGTCTTGGAGCCCAAAGTAGGCAGCTGGCTGTTTCTGGACTTCTGCCTGTACAGAGAAGGGTGATCCATAGAGTCTGTGGGGCTGGGCCCGCTGTAGGAACTTGTGGAGCGGATGGAGGCCCGGTGAAAGCTCCCCATGCCGTGATCTGGACCATCCAGCCCAGGGCTGGGGTGTGGTCCATGGGAACTAGCGATACTCATTCTTCCCTCTTGGAGCAAGTATGGGTCTGCGTACAACCCCTCGCTTCCCCTCGTTAGGGTATGGCTTTTAGTGCTCCTGTCCTCATCCGGCTTGACATCCCGTCTCTCCAGGATGGCGCTGGGACAGGGCGAGATGGAGCGGGCCGGAGCGTTGGCATTAGACAGCCGGTCCCTTGGGATGGTGCCGTTGCCAGGTATAGGGGCCTGCCGTGGGCCAAATGGGATTCTGGAGGGGGAAGGGGGCATGGCGTGGGGAGTCGGTGGGAGTGCTCCCTGCATTGGGTGGTGTGAAGGGGGTCCCATGGGTGGCTGTCTCAGAGGGTGCGGGCCACCCTGAACGGCTTGCATCATTTCGCCGTGCATTTGCTAAACAAACAAAAGCATATAGACATCTTTTATAAACAGCAACAAACATGAACTGGTTATCATTTAAAATAATGCGTACAAATCCCTCACTGTTTTTCAATGAACTGCATAGTTCTGCCCGCTTGAGAGATTCAGCTACTGTTTATTTTATACATATCCTTTATTTGTGGACTGAAGTGCCCTTGAAACAAAAACATCAATCTAACTCAGTTTACACCGTTGCTTTTCAAAGAAAATAGACTCAATTTTTCCAGGAGCAGAAAACAGTTCCTCATAAGACTACTATCCCCAAGTACACAGGACATCATTTCAATTAAACTCCTGCATGAGAAGTCTGTCGTGTTTAAGCGACGTGATTTTCTTTTTTTCAGCTCTCACAAAATCTGTAATTGATCTCTTGGAGATAAGACTGAGGCTCTCTTAGAAGAGTGTGTGCACCTCCAGGACTAAAAGGCTGTTGGTTAATTTTCAACAAGATCTGTCCGGTTTAGTCTATTTAAACAGTCAGCCAATCTGGGCCGCTATTTCTTTGCTTGACCACCCATGAATGACCCTTGAAGGCCGACATGTAATAAACCCAACCTCAAGTAACTAGAGTGGCTTTCCGGGATAAAGGAGATATATATATATTTCTATCTATCCTTTATAAGGAGATATATATATATATATATATATATATATATATATATATATATATATATATATATATATATATATATATTTCTATCTATTTCTATCTATATATATATATATATATATATATATTTCTATCTATCCTTTATCCCGGAAAGCCACTCTAGTTACTTGAGGTTGGGTTTATTAGAGTGGTCTGGTTGGAGGTGATGCAATTATTTAAAAAAGGTGATGCAACTATTTAAAAAAAGGTTAAAGTCTAATAGGTAGCTACAGTTACCTTGGTTCATTGTCTTGCTGTTACTAATATATTACATGCATCGACTAGTTTGAGTTGAGTTTGAGAATTCATGAAGGAAACAATGGAATTAATGCAGTAGCAGTCACATAATCACATGTACTAGTCATGTATCACCTATAGGCTATTGTAGGAGGACAAGCAAACATACAAACATTAATTTGATATGTTTTGCATTTTTAAGACAAAGGCAATAAACTATTCATTCAAGAGTTTTGTTTTGACTATGGAACCAACAGTTAAACATAATTTCTGTCGCATGAACAGAATCTCTGTATTTCTGTAATCTCTTCTTTTTTTGCCAGCGAACTACACTCGTAGGTTACATAAGTTAGTTTACAATTATGGGATGATTCCTTCTTTTACAGGATGGTTGGCAACTTGAGGTATTGTACACTTAGATACTAAACTGTATTGTGTAGACTAGGACTAGGTTGGATGAATTCATTAAGGAAGTTCCTGAAAAGAAGGACACATATATACCTTATATTCCTTTGTTCCAAACACATTACATTTTATATAAAAGTAAACATTTCTTTCTGACATACACAGTGTAAACAGCGACATAATCTATGAATATGTGTTATGCTCGCTCTGATAACACTGAGCTGAGGAGCATCGAAGGCAGGACTGAATCTCAATCTATCTTCCTTCCTGTCAGAAGTCTCTCTCCTCTCAAACAAACAAGCAATTGTTCCCTCCAGTTATGACTCATGAGTTACACTTACGTAAGACGACAAGTCGAAACCTAATGCAAAGTTCTTTCAAAAACGTCAGGCCTACAGTTTTTGACATTATGCTTTGTCAGTGTTGCCTTTATTTATTTTCCCCCTGTGCCAATTCAGATTATCACAGCAAAGGGTCCAATGCACAGTGTGTGTCACGTGTGAGTGTTTGAAATAGGTGTGTGCACAAATTGGAAACCAACCACTGTGTATAGTGTACGGTAACAAAGGGCTGAGGCTTGGTTGTGATAACAAAAGGAAGAAAGAAAAAAAAACGTTCTGGCAGTAAAAGCACACACCGCTCATAAATAAGGCAGCAACAAGTCTGACCAAGCAAAAAGTAATATAATAAGAAATCCAAGAAGCAAAGAGCCTCTGCGGATAATCATCAAAACCCAACTGGCGTTCACTATTAAAGGTCCCACACACATAAAAGGAAAAGTTGCCCTCTTGTGCAGGAATTTCTCTGGAGCCCGAAATAACATCTCTGGCTGCGTTGCCAGTTCCAGCAAAGCCGCAGAAGAACAATCTGCGCCAAAAAGGCATAACTTGATAATCCCAAGCAGATGTAACACCTTTGGAAGACTACCCATCCTTAAAATACACTTACAGTATAACCAAGGTCTGTATTTGTCTGCAGAACATGCGCACATTTGTGCTTTGAGAGAAAACAGAGGAGTAAAGGCTTAAAAAACAAACACGCCGGACCCCGTCAGGCAAACGAGAAGTCGTGTTAAGTAACATTTGGTTTGAGTTTGAGCCGTGAACTCTCTGTCTGTTTCCAGCGAGCTCTTAAGCTTCCAATAACGAAGGCCGCATGGCCGGTAGCTCACAAAGTCCTTTCCATCTCCTGCCTCGCTCGAGATGATTCACAAAGTGCTGAGCCTGCAGAAAGCGTGTCAACATTAAAGTAACTGTCTCTGTGGCTGCATGTGCTATGCCGTTGTGTACACGGACGTGTTGACAAGAAGACGGGAGCATCCTGTGCATTTAGATAATAGTGAGTCAAAACATAACACATGTTCAACTCTAGAACATTAGGTTGTTTGCTCTAGGGAGAACAGATTAGAGGTTAGCCAATAACTGAACCTCTGTTTACTAAACATCTCTAGCTATGTGTACAAAATATTAATTCTGACAGCCATTATTGACTATTTTATGAATATAAATACACCGCTTTTGGCACAATTCCTTACATAATTACAGATTAATATTTCAATAATATGTACTGCTTTTTAATTTGATGAAACTTGATCAAAAATAGGTTTCAAATGCAAGAAAGCGCCTCTTTATTCTGCCTATTCTGCCTTAAATATAACTATGAGTTACTATATTGGTCTACATCTTTCTACTCTAAATCAGTTACTGACAGATAAAAAGGTTTAATTCATAACCAGGGACTTTTACTTGGCCAGAAAGCTTCAAACAATAACAGAGGTAAATGCAGATGACATCTGAAATCTGATCTGCAGCCTCCGACAAGAGGGCTCTCAAGAGCCCAACAGATACGAAGTATACCCAGCGGCCAAAAGAAGTGTTTGAATAGGTGGACAGCTCATTCGGTTGGAGTATTGGCTCTTTTGCTTTGAGTGCAAGGGTTTCTGTTTCTTTATTAAAGGGTGATGCCAAATTCAAGAAAGACCTTTTTTTTTTAAAGGCAAATAAAACAGATGAAAATCTTCAGTCCAAGATTTACAGAAGCCAAGAATAAGAGACAATGCTTTACAGCAGGAGAATCTGACGTCTGTGTTCAACACGGGGGGAGGATAGCCGGAGGAGTTAGATTAATGCAGAAAATGTCTTCTAACTCATTTCTTCTCGAAGGTCCCGTCCTGGGCCCGTTCGTCCACCTGGCCTCCGCACCCCGCAGACACGGCCAAGTTTCGTATCTGTGTCAATTGCTCTTCGGTTAACCAGTGACAGAACTATTGGTGACTACAACCTTCTTCTGCCCGAATTTCACAATGTTTGCACAAGTGGCCTCGTGAAGCTGCCTGGCTTCTTTTGCTTAAAGCACTTCAGTTGCTCTTGTTCTACTTCTCAATCCTGAAGAAAGTCCCGTAGTTATTAAATAGGCAATTCTGTAAATAATATATATAACACAAATATATAACAAAAAGAACAAGAGCACAAAAGAAGCTGCTCCGCACAATTATTGTTCAGTGTTTCTACTGTGGCTAGAAATCTTTCCTCCTTTAAACTGTTTGCACTATTAAATTCCAATTTCACTTTTTCAGTTGTATCTTTTTTTTGCCATCTTTTTCTCAAATGTCTTTGTTCAATTGCCCGTGACGGCCCCCTCGCAGAGAAGCACCTCAACTGTGTGCAGCAGAGAGTACAAATAGTTTCCTCGGCACCTCAAAGCCATCGTGCCGTCTGAACCAGGACCTCTTAAACATCATCATCTTGGCCTCATCATTCATTTAAAACCAATTCCACTTCACACGTATGTGACACATGATGTATGTGGACATGGGACATGGCTAAGGTCAATATAATGTTTGCAGTATCACAACAGCACTTCCCTGCAGCTGGAACTCTGCAGCAGGCAGAGAGGAGCAGCGGGTTAGATAAAGGGTCAGAGGTGGATTAGAGAGGCGGATTTGAAGAGGAACATTTGGCGAACGGGGCTTTAGTTGTGTTACATCAGCAAGAAAAAAAACATGCAGGAATCGGAACAAGAGTAAGAGATTACAAGCTGGTATTGGGGGGGACGAATGAACAAGAAAAATAGTTGTGAGATTTGAGCTCAATGGCCCCCTTAAGCAAGCTGCAGCAGAGCGTGCAGGAGAGACCCAACGGCAGGCCCCCGGGAGAACAATACGAGACCCCCTCTCAACAGATTAGGACGAGGCAGGGGGACATTCCTTCCCTTAACTGCAAACAGGACGTGATAATGAGAAGAATTGGAGGCCGGCCTTGCTATTCTATCGGCCCATAAGTCGGGTCGTCTCCCTGCAGCTGCCGCCGTTAACGAGCATCGTCTTCACTTGCAGTGTTTGCACGTGTGTCAGCTAAGTACTCACCCTGGCATCGCCATTGGCAGGTCTTGGTCCGTGGCTGAACGCCTGCGCCGGGTCTTTGTGGTAGACCTTCAGGCAGGAGTGATCTATGATGTTCCTGTAGGGGGAAGAGGTGTCCCGCGGTAAATAGGCAGCCCAGTAATCACCATCCGACAGCGGCCGGTCCTCCCACAGCCTGGATCTCAATCTCTGCCTCAACCCCGCCAAGGGCACATATCCCGTCAGAGGCTCTGACAGTCCTCGGTCGTATGACATTTTCTCTAAATCTCTGAAGTCTAAAAAAACACTGAATAAATACTGGGTTGAAACGTGGCTTGACTACATAAACGGTGCGCCGTCTGCTCCTTCCTATGCCGGTCTCACTCTCACTATGGGGTTGCACCCTGGATACCTGTACCAACCTTAAGGAATCACGAGACACTTTATTACAGCCCTGATAAAGACTGAGTCACAGAGTACACACACACACACACACACACACTTGGGCGCTCTGGAAAGAAAAAGGGCGAAGTTTCTTGTGTCTTTAAGAAGTCTATATTTTTTCTCAAAAAACAACTCCAGCTAGGGCTGTTCACTGTCTCGACACGCACAATCTGTTGTATTATTGTGAAGACAAGCTGGGGAATATTAAACCAGGAAGACATAAGGAACAAGAGGAATACACTTCCAGTGCTATGTGTGTTTGTGCGCTTGTAAATGAAGGAAATACACAACACACTCCACAAAACTACATTCTGAAAAGCATAGAAAGACCTTGAAAGGGTGTACAATCTTTCCCTTTTTTAAATGACTCTGTTTTTCAATCTTTTCCCCAGAGGATACGAGGAGCGAGGACAACGGGCAGGAAAGTCATCCAAGTTACAGAACATCGGAGACATCTTGCCAAAGGGCTTTATTTCCAAATAAAAATGATTCCTACATGGTTTAACACATTGGAAAGAGGAAGCAAGAATATTTTCCTGGCCAGTGACACTTCCTGTGCAAGGAAAGTTTACAGGAAGTTCTCAGGAAGGGCGAAAGGGAAAAGACTTCAGAGGAAGAGTGAAACAATTATAATCCCTGGATGTCCCAACTTAGACTAACACAACACAATACATGCAGCCAAACAACATATTCTGTCACACACGATCACATCGGCCTTTACCTGACATCAGTGAGCTCGTAGTACATGTTTCTCATGTCGTCTTTGACGTAGATGGCGACGCTGGGCGACTCCAGCATCTTCATGTTGAGCTGCTGTGAGAAGGCGCTCACAAACAGCGCTCTGATGGTGTCGATGCTGGTGATCTCATTGGGCATGCAGATCTGTTTGGTCTCATCCCCGTACTGCAGGTACAGCACACCTGCAGACAGAAAGCAGGGGCGCAGGGGGATTAGCCAGGTCGGCCCTTCAGGGCCTCTGACCAAGGCCAGTCCCTCAAATGCATCATCATGCACATAAACATCTCCTAATGAATGTAAACAATGTGAGTCTTGCTATTTTTTTGTATTTGCAGCTTGTAAACAGGCAGGTGGTCTGGACAGGTTTATTACAGTCCGGCCGCAGTCACAGATACCAGGATGTGTTTTTGTATTTTTCGAGCCTTGGATGTTATGATTGCTGTTGGGATGTAAAAATAACTTTTACGAGCATAATGAAAAATATTTTTGAAGAAGATGACCAACTCTGGCTTTAAGCAACTGAAATTAGAGACGAGTTATAGTCAACAAAAAAAATGTCAAAATCTGTATTTTTACCTCTTTAAGAAATGTTCCACCTTTCCGGATTAATGCAACATAAAACAGCTCAATACACATCATAACCATGTCCATGAGGGCGTTGCAGTCCCTATGTTATTCCTGACCTGTGAAAAGCTAGTCGGCATCATGCCCCTGTCACAGAGTCTGCTCATGGCTGGACCAGTGCAGATATTTGATTAAAAAGTGCAAAAATCCATTTCCACATTTTTCCACTGGTGTCTAGCCTGACGATGTCATCCTCATAATTCTAGTCAGAATGTGAGTCTGATACCGCTCCGTTGGGCTGTGATTATGGGGCGTGTCTCAAGCGAACCATGAAAGAAAATGCCTCTTCGCTCAATTGGATAGAGCTACAACCAATCAGAGCAATGCAGTATGTGACTTTTTCGATCTACAAATGCCTTGATCGCGTTTCTCTGTTCCTCTTTCAAAATGAATGCTCTGTCGAGGTCTTCTAAAACAGACTCAATGGCAGAATCTACACATCTTAGCTATCCAGCGGTAGCCACGTTTGTTGTAAACAAATTCAAACCAAGCGCCTTTTTATGACGTGGTTGGTTACGTTACTGTTGATCATATGTCCGTCATCGTATAAAGCCCGCCTTGACAATTTGATTGGTCCGGAAAATTTCTGACCGGAGATAATTTCTCCCCAATGGAGCAATGCCAGACCCAACTTCCCGACCAAAAATGTTGAGGGCGGGGCTAAGTTCGGTCTGGTATCCAGGCTACTGGTGTTCCATTAATGCCATCAAACCACTGCAGCTAACATAGAAAACCAATTTCATCCTCTGAATATGTAGCTGGTAAATGTTCTTTTATATTCACCATTTGTGATTTTGGAAATCTATTTTAAATTTTTATGTTACTAATGAGATGGGCCACAGAATGAATGCTTAGCCTCACGTGTTGCCCAAAGGCTTTTGAAGCGTTTGAACTGCCTACTATGTCTTCTTCGTGGGTGGCATATAATGTCCTGATAGATCTCCAGTAGCATGCTGGATACTCCAGACGAATGACTTGATATTTAAAACGTGAGTTTGGGGTGAAACATAGGGGGCAGAAGTCAGGCTGTGGACTCAAGATGTGCATCAAAAAGACCAACGCCTGAACCTCTGAACCTTGGGTGTGGCTTCTGTTCTGTGCTTTTCAAAAACAGATGTTTTATAATCCACGGACACGCCCATACTGCACTTCCATAAACAATGGCAGGGAACAGAAGACAACAGATTTCTATTTATATTCTCTGATTCATTGCTAGAAACTGCGTGGCAAAGATTTCTATTCAAGTCATAAGTAGCAACATTAAAACGTTAATTAACAGAACAAAGTATTATTTCATAAGAGTCATCCAGAATGTCACCTTTCATGATCTGCTGAGACAAAAGTCTTGCTGTGGAACCCTTAACTCGCTCATTTCACTTTTACATTCGTGCACTACAAATAGTTGGTTTGAAGAAGAAGGGGAATGGTTTTACTTGTAACCCCATAAAAGGAAAGAGCCAGTAAAAGCTACCAGATGTTGGTGAAATATTATACAGGACCCTACATGCTCCACGAGACAGGGTGAGACGGAGAGAGGACAAATCCAGGAAATAAAATTGCTGAGTCTATTATTGCTCTTTCTGGTATGTCTGGGTTTCTGGGTAGTAATAACTTAACAAAGTGCCCATTTGCAAAATAACTTAATCCTTCCCCTGAGAGCTGTTATGTTAATAGTCGGCTAGTTTTCATCCAGATGTTGTCAATTAAAGCGAATGAGTTTGATAACAAAGCACCATTGATTGAATAGGCATTATGAAGATTGTAATTCTTTAAGTTTCCGTTTTAATTGCCGAAACAATGTTGAATTTCTTCTAGCGCAGAGTCGCGTTACATTCCTGAGCGCCTGGTTTCACTCAGGAGTGGAAGCAAATGGCCAGTGGGTTTCCGGACCAAATGGGCACCGCGCTGCAGACTGAGCTTTAAATATTTCCCAAATGGATCCAGTGGGACGCGACATCTTAAAACTAAGCACAATCCCGAAAAACATCATTATGTGCCCGTTCATATCATCACACAGTTCTAAATGCGACCATAAAAGCAGAAAAATGCAATATCAGAACCGCAGGATGAATAAATAATAGACACTTGATGCCACACTCTGGGTGAAATCTGATACTCACAGTAGGGTTTTGAGGATTTCCTGTTTTCTCTTGTGATGCTCTGGAAAAAGCCCACGCGACAACTCCTCCCGCACAAGCTGAGTATACTAAGCCCCAAACGTCCGTTGGGACCCACTTAAGTGTGTGTGTGTGTGTGTGTGTGTGTGTGTGTGTGTGTAAGAGGCTGTGGGAGGAGGGACACTGTATCCCAGTGGTGCCCCTTTTCCTCTCCTCCCCCTTTATCACACCATAACCACCCACTGTCATAACACCAGGTCCTGATGTTTTTCAGAGGGAAAAAGCGAGAGCGGGTGCATGTGTGTGTGTGCGTGTGCGTGTGCGTGTGCGTGTGCGTGTGTGTGTGTGTGTGTGTGCATGGGTGGTAAAGCATATCTGCTTTTTGTACAAGTTTTGCATCTCCGCTTCACACGCAGAGCGAGAGGCGAGACAGGCGCGAAAAGCGTGGAAAAGTGGCCCCCTATAGTTTCATTCATTTTCACTTTGGTCAAAAGGCGTTTGCCATTCAGACGCTTTTCTATTATCCAGCAGCAGTTGCAGAGCTGAGTTGAGAGCTACCTTTGAAGACTATTCTCCCCATGAAACTACAGATTCTCCACTTTGTTTGGGAACTTCTCAAAACTCTTTCCACCGCTTTCTCCCCCTAATGCAGCAACCTAATTCTGCACAACTCACAGCGATTCTGTGTTATGGATGCAAATGAAGCCCTATTTGTGTTGATAAGACGACCCATTTCTGTTGCTGTCAATAACACGATGGCATGCTGTGGATGGATTCCCTAATCTTTCACTACAGAGGGAATTAATTATAATTACCACGGAGTTGTGAGTTGAGATGGAGAAAGGGAGGAGGGAGCAGAGGAGAAGATAGATGGAGTGAGAGGCTTAGACTTGGACAAGGTGATACGGTGAGATCATGGTGTGGTTAGGAGTTATTTAAGAGAGTTCCTGTGCCAAGGTTATGCTCAAAGAAATGCAAAAAGTATCGAGAAAGCATTAGTGTCAGTTCAATTCCCCGTTAATCTATTCATAAAATCCATTTTTGATTGTGCCTTTATTCTCAATAACTTCTTAATAGACCATATATATACAGTATATATATATATGTGTATATATATGTATATTTATATAAAATGTTCTCATATTATATATATACAGTATATATATATATATATGTATGTATATGTTTATATATATTATAAATATGTATATGTATATATACATATATATATATATATAAATATATGTATATATAATATGAGAAAATTGTATATAAATATTATATATATAATATATATATATATATTATATATATATATATATATATATATATATATATTTATATATGATTTTCTCTGTGGCAGTTTGGGGAAAAAGATAGTTGAACCAAAAGAAGCAACGCCTAACTCAGGTACGTGTTCTCAACTGAAAGGCCTCATCGTAAACATACCTAGCGAGCGGTCTTTTGTCTGGTTGGTCGACCGCACCACGGGCAGGCTGGCACGGATCCGGCTGCCGCGGGTGAAGGCTGTCGGTGAGTCGGCCTCAGACATGGCGTCCAGCGAATCCAGGGAAGCCAGGGAAAGGTGGTCGACCTGGTCGCCGGCGCTGGAATGCGGGCCGTGCTTTGGGCTTCTGCTCTGGAGGGGGAGGCACATGGAAACATGACACGGCAAGGGTTAGACCAGGGACACACACACACACACACAATGATACAGTACATGCGTGAGCGTCTCATTCTTGAGAGGACACGGCCAAGCGCTCTCATCCTCTAATGAGTGTTAAACATACTCCTTAAGATATGATGCATTTAGAGGGTGGGGATAAAGATGCTGTTAAGGTGATGTGTGACTCCAGCACAACTAAATATACCAAAGTGACTGCAGTCACGCAAAAAGGCAGAGGTGTTAATACTGGATGCCACTGATACACGCTCACACAGCTAACGCTGCTCTTTGCTGTCGCACATCACAGCGACTGAACGTCACCGCGCAGCACGAAGCTTCCGATCATGCTGCAGGAGTCTCAGCTTTTAGATTTTAATTTGCACCTGCCTGAGTCAGCCCAGAGTCGAAAGCTAACAATAGATGTCGAACGGTTCGAACCCGGCATGGTGAGAAAAGAGATCAAAAAGAAACCTGCATTGTGGGTACATTTTGTTTATACCACCACCACTGATTAAGGATCACGAATTGTGTCATCAAAGACGTGAGGATCCCTCGTAATCTGATCTGCGTGTCGTGGCATCCTCGAGCCACCGCTACAATAAGACAATGTGCGACCAGATACTACAGTGCCTGTAAGGTGATCTGTACCACAGGGACGAGGCGGGACCAGAGAGGTCAGCGAACACTGGGCTCTTTATGATACGTGATGCTGTCGAGCTCAATGCAGCCGGAGACTCAATGGAGCCGCGTCCACCGGGTTATCTCCAGCACACACCGGCATGCACGCGCTGCGCTTCTCTCACACTCATACCGCGTACGGACAAATTAAGAATGTAAGCTTCTCATATGAAGTGCAGTTGACAGTTGTGGAAGCTGTCACGGCCAGAGCGGCTTTATCCTGGCGGCCAGAGCAGCGTGCTTGGCAGGCCCGGACGGGGCGTACGCTGAGAGGCACGGAGGCATCGGGGTTTGAACATGGTCACACAGTAGATGCTCGTGAGGACGCACACATGCAAAGTAGAAACACACACACACACACACACACACACACAAACACACACACACACACTGGCATGATGCAGATAAGATAAAAGACAGACTGACTCTGTGGGGCAACTGGATTTTCATCAAGTACCTCTGAATGTCAAGCTCAGAGTGAAGGGAGGAGAGCATGCCCTGCAAAGACTGATGGGAGAAAAAAGGAGAGAAGAATAAAATATAAAGCAAATGGCTCGCACATGCCAGTGGGAGGGCGAGATGGAAAAGTAAATGGTCGTTAAACAACAACAGAGGAACCATGGAAACAAATCAATGTCAACAGCAGACCAACGAGATTTGAAGGGAGAACCGTGTTGTAAATGTGTCTTCAACACAATCCTACAGCAGAGAGTTTCCATTTGATAAGCGTATTTCAGCTTAATGAGGACTGACAGAAATCCTTGAAACCCCACGATGTAATACTTTCTATTCAATACATTAATTTGAATTTGCTGAGTTATAGTGAGCAAGCGTTTACTGTATGTGATGCAGCGACCTGACACAGCAGGCAAAACTGCTGAGCCATCACTCAACAACTGCTGTAATTCCATTGCAATGTGCTTAGGCTTGCAGCACCCACAGATTAAACATACATGAATACAAAATAAGCGTGTACTCTGTTAATACATGATGATCGGGACCTCTTATAACAAAGGGGTCACGCGCAGTTGACGGGTCACCTGAAACCAGACGTGGAGGGAAATGTGATATGAATACGGGATGATGAATGAGGGCTGGGTCCAAACAGCCCCCCCCCCCACACACACACACACACACACACACACACGGCGGTTCTGTCTTCTCAGATGCTCCTGTGTCCCTGAATGCTGAATCATAAACAAACCTGCAGTTCATCTTTAACTTAGATAAATGTTTACTTCCCATATTTTATTTGGAATATTGCATATTAAATAAATGTATACTATAGCCATCAGATAGGGCCGGGATCAAATCAACTATAATTAAACAATATAAATATATATATATATATATAAAAATAAATATTTTTTGTATTTCAACTGACTGGAATTCTGACTTTGGGTAACCAAAATTTTATTTGAAAATTAAATGAAATATGAATATCTCCAAAATATGATTCTGCTGAATTTTGCTCGACTCTACCATCAGGCACATTTAGTAGAACATGCAAAGTGAAATATGTAAATGTAGAGGAGCAGAGGCTTCACCGGAACAGTATTAGATATTGTAAAAATACACAATCACTTCCTCAAACGTTCGTGGGGAAGACGTACTGTATGTGGACCCCGTGTTTCAAGTCTCTATGCTAAGCTAGGCTAACTGCCTCCTGGCTTCAGCTTCTTTTTAATCAACAGATAGGAGAGTGGTATCAATTTACTCACACTGTTCACTGAAGTCTCACAGAATAAGCTAGTATAAATATTTTGTGACCGTCTGGTTTTACATTTTAAGTGCGTTAATTAAAACTGTCGCTTTCCATGTCAAAGAAATCATAATCATGCGTTTATATAAGCACTGTGCGACAGCTGGAGAAGAATGTCACAGGAGAAAAAAGCGGAAACGGTTGCATATAAAAGTGCAGGAAATTGCAAATGAGACCTTCTACCTCCCTTTGGAAAAGAGGTAATTAAGTTAAACCACTACGCGCCAGTCCACACCTGACAAATGAGGTGTCCCCTCCAAAGGGCAACCATTTAGTCCAGATGAACTCCACTGTCTCCCTCTCCCTCTTCCTCTCCCTCTTCCTCATGCATGCACACTGGGATCATTTCACCTACAATAGCTACTTATGATATTTCCGAAAAGCCTTGCATTACAAGCAACTTCCTGTCCTGGCTAACCCCATACCGCTTTAGCATCCAGATGTGAAAACCACAGGCCGACCGCTGATTGCCACCGTAAAACCCGCTCCAACCCGCTCGTACCTCTGGGGCCGTCCACGCCAGTGATTTCCCCCGCTTCGGTCAAAAGCATACAGCCTGTGATTCGGCTTTTTCAGCGGCGGCTCCCTCTGTACGCCACATTTGCCCCGACAGCTCTGATGAATGTGGAACCGAGACGCTGACATTAGCTCATACACAGGAATATGACAGGTTGAAGAGTCGTGAAAAGAGCCCCTTGAGAAGAAACGCGTCGAGGAGATAGATCTGAGGAGCGTCAGAGGCGTCTGGAGATGTCAACGAGAAGGATGGCTGTCTGTGAAGCGCTGTAGCCGATGTCAGCGGGTTGTCACCTGTGTCAAAGAGTCAGTCGTCATGATTAGAGTCTCGGAGAGCGGCGGGCTCACTGCCTCATCCAAATGCACCGCTCGCAGCAGCTTTATAACAAATGGATGTCGAGTGGAAGGCAATGTTGACAGGCCGCGATTAAGCAACCAGGGAAAAAACAGATAAAAGAAAGGAAGCAGTTCAAATGTGTGCGTGTCTATGTGTGTGTGTGTGTGTGTGTTTGATACAAAGACAGACTGAGCGTATGCACGAGTGAGTCAAGCCATTGTTCCAGAAAATCTGACCCCAACCCAGGACATCCTAAAAAACATGTACGCTCCAGTGGTTTAACAAACACTGTGCTGTCGCTACGAAGAAAGCTCAGGTCGGTGCTCGTGCATGTCTGCACACCCAGAATAAATGTATTATTCAAATGATTTACATGCGATATAAAACACTTTGCACCCTCTTCCGAGCCGCAGCATCTCGCCGGAGAGTGCAGGTATACCGGGATGGGTGCTTTTCATTTGTACGCGTCTGGAGATTGTACAGATCAATTTGAAGCTGAAAGGACAATCTCGCACAATTTGGCCAAGCAGAACAGATTATGTTATATCACGTTGCCCCTGTCTTAGCTCCTGACAAACAGCCTGACACGCGGCGCCGAGACGGGGCGTTTAAAGTAAATCACGATTGTTAAGAATAACGGCGGCTTCCAGCCGGAGCCTGCTGCGTCATGGAGAGAGCTGCCAGAGCATCATGCACCCCACCTGCTACCAGCCTCCACAAAGCCCTCTGATTGGGGACTACTTTCTAATATAGTCAACAACATTGGGCTTATAATAACGTACTCATAAGTAACGCACCTTAAAGAAATAGAAAAAAGATTCTCCTGACATCTGTAGGTGTTTTTAGTTTTTAGGCTCCATCATTTTGGAAATGTGTGATGATAAACTGCCAAATATAACCTTTACGCATTTATCTACAGCCACTAACAGGGTCCGACTACAATAGCGTGAATTCGGGCATCGTTTCTGGTGTACACAGAGTGAGCAAACGCATACGGGTAACCAGGGAAACAAGTTGCATCGACTCTATATTGTCCTTCTAGACGTGAACAAATACTCACACGATAGTGGAAGTGGAAGCTTGCGTGGCTTTAGACACAAACTACGGTGTTGTGAGCACAGCTTCCCACTTAATTATCGCAATTAATAATCTGGCACAAGCTTTGGGAAGTGGAAATTGAGCTAAATGTAATTACCTGGCCTGATCTCTACGGCAAACACATTCACAGAAGACGGCAGACGTTTAAACCCTTACTTACTTAACTAATCTCATCGTGACATGCCACTCGGCTCAGTGTGCTAAGCGTCACATTTGGGTGAGATGCTTTGAGAATGCGTGTCCTTGAGAACCAGTGCACAGTGTTACAGTTTATCCACGAAATAACAAAAGTTTGGAAAATCCAGCACAATACCGCAAGAGTTTATTAAAAACCGCCGCGAGTCGAACACTCCGTGCCACGGCAGTGCTGCTCGACTTTTGAATCATAAAGCCCCCGTCAGTCAAGCAGTCAGCGCCCGGTCCATATGCTGTCTGTGGACAGACCACCATCCTTTGTCTCCCCGAGCCTTAATGACATTATACCGAAATCCCCTAGTCATCCATTCCCATTCATTGCTACCACATCCCTCTCTCCCTCCTTCCACTGATGCATTCCTCCTCTAATCCCTTCATCCAAATCCCCAGATGACCTTTAAAAAAAAAAAATGGGCCCGCTTGTTAATTAGTGTGTTAAAAGTAGATGATTTTGACATAGTGTCCACAGTCGAAGCGGACAGTGGAGGTGAAGCCAGAAGTGGCGGCGGTCCGATTCCTCCGATTCTAATCAAAAGACCATGTCAAAAGTATTTGGGCAAAAAAAATAACCACATCCGTTATCATCAACACAATGTGAGATTGGCAAGTTGAATATAAACAAGCAGATCTGCCATTCAGAGCGCCAATGAAAGCACAATGCTGTGACTGCTGACCCCGCTCAGAGGAGGAGAGATGACTATCTCTTCCGCCACTGACATTTCCAACAACTGAGCCGTGTCGTCCAATTGATTTCACCCACTCACGCATACATGACTTAGTCGCGGTTATCACGGGCAGACATCGCCCACTCCCCTGAATGACAGAGGTTACAGAAGTCAACTCTGCGTGACCATCAGATTTATATCAACCAGTGGGAATTTGCAGAGTAGAAAACTCTTTGGGTCTTGAGTCGCCACACAAGTTTGAAAAGACCTTTTTAAACGGAATTTATGAGTCATCCTCGGCCCAGCTCGAGAACATTTCAACCAAGGACAGCACATTTTAAATCGTCTTAAAAACATAAGCGTAGTATTTACCATATCAGACCATCGGCGATGTCCTTCCAGCAGTGACTGGAAACAGGATCATTTCCTCCACTTGTTGTTTCAGCCCTCTGTACAACTGCCCCGTCCGGCTCCCTTCCCTTTCTGATGTAACTCACAGCGGAAGCCCCCGCTTTTTTGTATGTCTGACGTTATGCTTTGGTGCACGACTGCGAGATTTAGAATTAGCGAGGTCTGCGCGAATCACAACGTTCAAATATTTCCTCAGCTAGCCTATGAGTAGAAAATAGGATCCGCAAAACAGCTTTAACACTACATAAAGTTTCTATTCAGGGCATTAAAAAAATATGCATTTCATCAGAAAACAGCAGCACAAACGCTAATCGACATGTCCAATCTCCACATGTCCAATCTCCACATGTCCAATCTCCACATGTCCAGTCTCCACAAGTCCAGTCTCCACATGTCCAGTCTCTACATGTCCAGTCTCTACATGTCCAAACACAGCTTCCATCTCACTGCCCAGTGGCTGTGGCTGAAGAGAAATGAGCGTGGTGTCCAGAGGAGATAAGGCCCTGCTCTACCTTCAGGAATCCTCACAGCATATGCAAGATAGATAGATAGATAGATAGATAGATAGATAGATAGATAGATAGATAGATAGATAGATAGATAGATAGATAGATAGGTAGATAGATGGATAGATAGATACTTTATTAATCCCGAGGGGAATGTAGGATATTTAGGAGATATACTAAGCAGGCCCTCGTCCTATAGAACACGCACACACACTCACACACACACACAGAGACACCGAATGCACGACCACACGCTCAACATATTCAAATACCAATGCAAAAAATATTACAATGATGAATGTTGGAATCATGGCAGGGAGAGCCATTGGTGTTGCTGGACTCGATTTTTTGACTTTTAAACTACGTGTACAAGGCGAGGCCTTGCATAAAATGACAGGTCCAGACTTATACCAACACAGATCTTTTACTCGTCTTGCATGCAATGATTTGCACACACCCACCAACAGTATTAAGTCTTCTCGCTCACTGTGTCTCTAACCCCAAAAAATACATGCCAACTATTTGCCAACGGGGCTGCACAGCCGTGATCTGTCAAGACTTGTTCTTTAAAATCACTGCATCAACAGCAAAACACATTTAACCTGGGAACACTAACATTATCCCAGGATAACACACACACAAACACACCCACACACCCACACACACTCACGCAGACAGGACCCCTGCGTGCTAAAACACAAAGAGCACCCATCTGCATACGCGCAGTGGACGGAGCCGTGCTCATGTTTCCGATGGCCCGTTCATATGACACGTCCTCACATGAACCCGGTCCGTCTCTCCTGAAAGAAAATCACCTTCCAGGTCTAATTCGAGCCTCTCTGGAAGTATATCTGAGAACGTGTGGATGTGTGTGTGGCTCTGAGCCTGTGGTCACCAAAACAAAGACGGCTTTCTTCTCTCGCGAGAAACCGGAGTCCTGCATCCTCGACATCATGTTGCACACACAGAAACGCGCATATAATCTACTGGGATCAAAGGGGCTTTATTCTAGTGCTGCCGAAGCTGAAGCTTTTTGCACCATTATTCCAGAACAATATATTGGGAGTCTGGGCTGGTTTTAAATCACAGCATTTTGTCAAATGTCAAGTCTCCTCTTTCGTCCCATAAAACCAGCCCTGATAATGGCTTTGCTATTCATGCCTAATTAACAACATGCGCTGCTCTACTGAGATTTATTATACCCACTCTCCCAGAAGAGAGTTTCTGTGTATAGAGAGAAAAAAGAGTCAGATAATTAGGACTAAACAGAAGTTTTAATTTAACTTGATAGAAGTGCATTTAAAGTTTCTGAATCTTCTGAAAAAAGTGATCAGCTTTAGTTTATTTTATACTTGACAGTGTAATACCGACTATTTCATGTGCTTATCTGTCATGCGTATTTTTTATAACCATCCATTGTTTTTCTCCTCGTGTTGACTGAGCGTAACATGACCCTTTTTTACCCTCTGAGAAACACAATGAGAAACATTGCTCACACACAATTGTGAGCTCTTCGCTCCGGATGACTCAGTGATATAATAAGTCATGAAAACTCAACCGTCAATAAACAACAGCACGCTCTAATGCTTATACTGATGCATGTTCTGTTCTTTTTTCTTTTTTTTAGCTTCCAGCTGCAAAGTGTGAAGCAACACATTCAACCAACAGGTACAAAACATGAACCATAGTTGAGTTCCTCCCGAGGAGGTGGTGCTCTGATGAACTGCAGCACATGCTCCACTTCTGTCAAATAATCTAATTTATTACCGATTCTATTTGCTGCTGATGGCTGAAATATATACTTTCCCACTGTACACTTACTCCTATTCCAGGTGTTCCCAGTCGTCTATAACTCTGTCATTATTGTTTAGTAACATATGAACCTCCTTCTCATTCTATCTGCTGAAGATGTATTTGAAACATTTAGAAAAACAAGTCTGACTTTGAGCCCTAGTTGCCCGCCAGGCTTTGCTGTGTCCCACAACCACACTGCACCCCTTTGTCTGCACCGAGAAGGGCCGACTGGAAGTAAAGCACAGAGGATCAAAATAAGGTTGGAGCCAGATGCTTGGAGCCGGTCCCGTCAGCGGGGAACTCATCCCCATGTGCCTCTGTGTCTGATTTGCCTTTTGAAGTTGGGCTCATACCTTTGGCCCAAGGTGGAGTCCAGATGTCAGGCTGCATGCAAAGATAGCAGCGGTGCAGATCGAGAAAACAAAGTGAACCCCCCCCCCCCCACACCACCCCCCTCTTGCTATCCCAAATGTGGTTCTGGAGGAGTCATAAAACTTGTAATATACTTGTCAATGTATAAAAAGATATGAACAGATGTGCCATCAAAATGAAGGATGTTTCTCGATGTGAAGCATGAACACGACAGCATGTAAGTCACATCATCCTGACTGGTCGCAGCACATGTTGTCCATTAACGACTGGCATCGAAAGTTGCTGAACTAACAAAGAACGGGGAAGGATGACAACAATGCCTGAAGCCTTGGGCCTCCTTCGAGAAGCAAGGACACTTTTAAAAAAAACAACCAAACAGGTAACTACTGGGAAGGGTGTGGCATCTGAGGGCGTAGTCTATTCAGTAACTGACAGTTAAACTCATCGAGTGTCGCGAGTGGCAATGCATTACAAGATTCAAACGTTGGATATGTTTGTTTCTGCAGCGTAGCGACAGCCGCGGCGATACAAGTCAAGGAATGCTCCTCAGGCTGCAAACTACTGTATTGACAAACGGCCTTAATTGCACCCCAAAGGAATGTAATGGCGGAAGGTTAAAGAGGTCCCAGACATTTCACCCCCATTCTCAGCAAATATGTCAAGAAAACCTGCACTTTGCAGGAGCCTCCATAAACTAGAGGAGCGACCATACACCTGAGGACAACTGTGACTGCTGCTGGTGAGACGAGCTCAGACCTGATTAGCAGGTCTGATTAACGCACTGGTGTTGCGTTTGTGTGTAAAATTCAGTCTGGCTTGACTCATTATCGGCGCTGATCAGAGGCAGGTCCATCCGGGCCTTCTGTCAGAGTGGCTTAACCCCCTGCTGCCCCCCCCCTCCCCTCCCCCTCCCCTCCCCACCACACTCAGGATTAGACACAGCCGTGGCGCCGCTCCACGGACCACTTGTCCTCTCAGTTGGGGGTGCTGCACCCCCCCGAAACCCCGCCCCCCCGCCACATAACCCCTATTAACGGGCAGGTCAACGCATGCCCGTCATTAACCTCGTGCTTCTTGTTTGTGTTACTCGCAGCGCAGCGTTCGAACTGTCACTCGCTGCCGAGGTGGCAGATGCTATTAAAAACAGTGCCGCTCCTGTTCCCTGTGGCCGGTGGAGGAGGTTTGATGATGATCCGGAGCAGATGTTTCGCTGCAGACCTGCCGCACACAGTGTCTGCTTGTGTGATTTCAGACACAAGGTGCAATACAGGCCGTGACAAAGAGGGCTTTTGTGGAAATATCACATGGGTCAACATGTTCCAGGGTGCAATAATCTGCATGTGTGCTTACCAGATCATCTCTGTCCACTTGTGTGATGCTGCATGAATACTGGGCCAAGAGTGGAAGACAAAGGGTGATTATTTTTCTTTGGGCAGTTTAGTTAAAAACAATCCTCCCCAAACTCCCTCCCTATTCTTTGATCAGATCTCTCTCAGCGTTATCTAGCCGACCTTGCTTCTAGGGAGCAAGAGTGTAGCAAGCAGAGCCAGGAGCCCACAGAGTGACGTGTGTGGGGGTCCGGGCAAATGTTGCAGACTCGGAGGGAAAGCTTACAGTACATTTACTGTGTATGATGACAAACAAGCAGTATTTATGGGGCTTTTTTCTCAACATGAATTGGTATATAGCAAAAACTAACAGCTGGCGTGTTAAAGAGAGTTACTAATAATCGATTGTGTGTGCTTAAAGAGGTAAACACTGCCGTATGCTTACTTCCACCAATGCTATATTTGCTATATTATTTTTTGTAGTTGAATAAAACACATTTATATTCATTCATAATGTGCTTTCAATTTCGAAGGGTTGCACGGCATCTTGGCTTTTTAGTGCACGCAGACAGCAGCTCTCAACATGTTCAACACGTGTGCCGTCATTTCAATGGCAAACAACCGAAAACGGGTTTTCCAAAAAAAAGGAAAAAAACTGACAAAATACACATTACATGTACGAGAGACTGCATTGGGATGGATTGAAGTTAGAAATAAAAAACATCTTCAGTCTTAAATGCATCCTTGTTGGAACAGAAGCAAACTGCTGTCACAATCGGATCATCGTATTGTCCAGTCTGTGATCGGTGCATAGAAATACCTGACATCGCCTTTCTTCAGCAAAGCCCACTTACACACGCAACCTGTTGTGACTCACGCTGCTACTATATCCGTGCTCTCATCAGCCAATGGACTATCACAGTCAGGGGGTGACAGACCTGTCTGCCTGCCTGTCTGTCTGCCTGTCTGTCTATCTGGTGCCCACAGCTGTACATGACCGCTGCACTCTGTAGAGAAACCGGGGGCCTCGCAAGTCACAGCTCATCACACACACACTGACACACAATCGGAATAAGGGAATTGTGTGTGTGCGTGTGGTTCTGTGATCGGTCAAGCAGTTCAGTGTGTGCTCGTCAAAGCCCCGCGAGCACACACACACACAGTAAGAAAGAGAGAGAGAGAGAGTCGAGTGGATGGGTGGCCGGCAGGCCAGTGGGATATTATCTCATCTCCCTTGGGTGGGATCCAGGTTCATGCTAGCCTGATGGGAGGAGGAGGAAATTAAACCACTCGCTTTTGTGGCGGCTTTAGAGATCACAGAAGGATGTGAGGGAAGAATTGAGGGGTACCTTATAGTCAGTGTGTGTGTGCATGCATGTGTGTGTGCAGTCATGCTGGGTGTAATGGGGTCATCCACCTTTCAGACTGAAGCGATATCATCTTCCCAACCTCTGCTTGACCTTGATGAATCCCCGCTTTTGTAACTCAAACCTCGGGAGACAACTCTTTCTCACCTCTGAAGCGTGCATTGTTGCCACCGATGTCGTCTTTCCTGTATCGTCGGCACTTTAATGCCTGCGTGAGAACCTCCGTGCTGCGCTGCCCATAAGCCACTTGACTTGTTTCCTTTATGGTTTTCCTTTAACGCAAGATAATTAATTTCACCTCCCCGGGGGAACACAGAATGACGCTTCAATAAACGTGTCATCTTTTGTTTGCTGCCGTTAATATTAGCGGGGAATGGTTGCGTTCATATTGACATCACAAACTAGATTACGGCAAATACGGTCTTCAATTATCTTTTTTTAATGTATTAGCTCTGTGTTCATTTGCCAGAAATTCCTATTCAAACCAGTCTGCTTTCTGACAACATCTTGTGTTTTCTTCCCTGACATGAAATCAAGAGCAATCGCCACTCATCTCTCCCAACAGCTGAATAACATACGAGTAGTTGTATCCTAAAATATGCATATCAGCACCAACATATCATTTAATCTCCCGTTGTTATGTCAGGGATTCAGCAGCTGAGGGAGGAACTTGAAAACGCCTTTTCATAACCCATATTGGATTTACAGTTTTTTTTTTATAGTAACTCAACCATTACGAAAGTATGGTCAGATGAATTGTTAATAAGACCAGTATATTCAAAACTAAATGATCTACGTCCCTGGAACAACCCCAAACATAATGTTCTATACAAAGCACATACATAAACAAAATAAAATAGTCCTCCTCTTGCTGCTTTTTATTGCATGAACACATACACCAACCCTGGACCCATCAAATATAATATAATGGAATCAAATTACCAGAAACAAAGCAAATCTCCAAACTGCATTGAAAGCTGTTAATACAATAATACAGTCAATGCATTCCAAGAATAAGACCATACGAAGCAATTACTTAAAGGTTATTGTGTACTACTAGTTGCATAGATTCTGAAAGTCATTCTGATTCTGATTCTGATTCTGGATCTTTATAAAAGCTCAGAGGACACTTAAATAAATGTACATTTGAATTGACCAAATCCAAATCCAAATGAATGGTTCCTTTACCACATATATATCTATTATAACGTCATTGCAACACATGTATCCGTAATATCACATCAGTAACCAACAGCGTGAGATCAGAATAAAAAAAATGCCTATATTATACTCCATATTTACCATCTTGCGAGATATGTCCAGTTGTTACCGCGTAACTTCAGCTCGCAGCCGCCCGTGAGCTCTGCAATGATCGCTGTATGCGCTCGTGCCATGTCGCTCGGGTCGCCGGGAGCTGCTGCAGGTAAATTGTTCTTTAAGGGTGAATTACTGCCGACCACCTCACGGCGTCCATCGAGCTAAACATCCGCGACGTGGAGGGATCAGTTGCGGTTGAAGACTTTTTCGTCTCCCCCCTCCCCCTTTCTTCTTCCCTTTCCTAATACATCTAGTGCGTCCTAATAAAAGTTCTGCTATTGCTTCTTGGAAAAGTTTGCAGCACCTGACGCGCGCCGGCGTGCACTTTGCCGCAGCACTAACCCTCCCTACACTTTGCTTCAGAGCGCAATAATCCGTGCATTCGTGCGGTAGTAGGGAACTGAACTCACAATGGCACGCAATGGCTGGACTGCGTCAGAAGAACAGCAAAGTTTCCGCCTGTCGGCTCTCCTACCTTGTGTTGCCTCTGCCCGGGCTGGAGGCGTCGCTCAGACACTTTTATTCCGTCCGTCTGTAAACTTTACTTCTATTCCTCCGCGGAGCCATGCCTCGAGACATTCTTCAGATCCATCGCCCGTTCTGCAGAGCAGCGTCCCCACACACACACACACACATATACGCAGACACACACGGGCTGCACAGCGCTCGCGCAGCCAGCTCGCTCCAGCAGGCACCTACACGTAAACTGAGCTCCTCCAGCAGTGACATCACGAGTCACTATGGCAACTCTGACTCCACCCCAGTTCAGAGCTGAATTTACCTGTCAGAAAACCTCAACCTCACAACAAATGCTCCCCTCCATTACCGTGCGCAAATTTAGATGCGCACATGTTCTCCACAGAGACTTGATGGTAAAATAATGCACTTATAGATCTCTCTCTCTCTCTTTCTCTCTTTCTTTCTCTCTTTCTCTCTCTCACACTCTCTCTCACACACACTCTCTCTCTATCTCTCTCTCTCTCTCTCTCTTTCTCTCTCTCATATATATATATATATATATATATATATATATATATATATATATATATATATATATATATATATATACAAAAACACAGTTGGGTTGATAACATAACACAGCATCCCTGCTGACTGATGTTACCCATGCAAATGCAAAGAGTTCACGATCAGTTCCTGGTGAAAAGGGTTCACTTTGCATGTGTGGATAGGCTGCGTGGGCTGGTCTGAGAGAAGCACACACCATTCCTCCTGCACAATGCCTCGTACCACTGCCTGGAGCTCCCCTGTGGCTCAGTGCCAATCTCATCATTACCTCAATTGTTTTGGCTACAAAGCCAGCTTGCCCCTCCCTTTTGTCTCCCCTGACCCGGAGCAAACAAGCAGACAATGACCAGGTGAGCCAAACGCCCCGGTCATGACTCCCTCTGTGCTGCCCCCTCCCCCCGCCAACTTCCTCCACTTCAAAAAGGACGACAAGTAATTGCGATGAGTAAATGCTCCGCAACAACACGAAGACGCGTATACTTAATACGCCCTGCTGTCTCGACTATAGTGAATGGAAAATGGAAAAGCAGTCTGAAGCTATGGACAAATCCAATAATGTGAAAATTAGCGTGAAGAGTGTGCGGACAATTCAAACTCTTCACGTGTTTTTCGACTCCTTCACAAAAAAACAGCACATTGCGGTTTCACAGCAGCTGTGGGAGGGAAACGTGACAAGCAGATTTATAGGATAGACTTCACATTTAACCTGCGGCACAAAAAGGGAGAGGAGAAAATTGTTTTGCTGCAATGTAACTACCTCAGTCTGCAGAGGGAAATAACAATGCCTCCTTTTTGTGACCATATAAGAGCACTTGGAAGTCCACATGCAAGTATGTAATAAACAGCCATATGCATCTTGTAATGCGTACTGCCAGCCATCGGCGATCTCGGTTCTCACTTCTAATAATTAGTTCAACATCTATGAGAAAATATGTCTGATGCTTCCTGCCAAGAGTTGGACGAGAAAATGAATACTTCTGTCTGTGAATAGTAAACATGTAGCTGGACCCCGCAGCATCTTGGCTTTGTCCATTAGGGTAGTAAAACAATCCATGTGCCAGTTCCTCTGAAGCTCCCTCATCAATTAGTACCTTGTTTGTCTAATCTGGAATCAAACTGCGCTTTATAAACAACGATGTGCCATCGTACCGGGAGATCTGTGGACGATTCCTTTGAAGATAAGCTAACACCACCAGCACCAGCTCCATAGTTAGCATACACACTGGAGAGTGCTATTGACTCTTCTAATTCTCTGTGAAAAAAAAAAGTTGTCTATGTATTTGAGTTATTTGTGTCGCATTTGAATAGGCAGATGTGGGATACTTTTGTGTCAGATTAAATTGATCAATAAAATTAAATGATGGTAAATATAGCTGCTGCAGCAGGTATTAAATTGGCAAATTAAATACATTAAAGGAGACATATCATGAAAGATTATATTGTACGGATAGGTATTCTACGGACGTCAAAGAATAAACTATTCTTAGACATTATAAAGTTTGCAGGCCGAAAAAACAAAAACAACACCCTGAAAGATGCTCAAACGCTCCTTAAGCTCAGGGTGAGCTCTGTGGGTTTGTCACTATGTGGGACATCTTTCCCACATCACTTTATCACTTCATACTTTATTTTCATATTCAGCCCAAGGCACACGACAACATTCCACACCCGATTCCTCTCTCAACCGCACTGACCTGCTCTCGCAGCCTTTCCTGGTGGCCCATGATCGCCGAGGCATGATGGGGGTATTTCTGCTTCAGGTGCTCCAGGAAGGCCTCCCTCTTCTTGTCCATGTCCGGCGGCTGCATGGCCAGGATCTCTCGAGAGCCGCGGGCTCCCCCTAATGTGTGCCTCCGAGGGACGGTGCGGCTGCCTCTGGCGTCCCCCTTGGAAGGGGCCGTCCCATTTGGGGAGGCCTGTCTGCGGCTCACGTGCTGGGCGTCCTCCGAGGAGGTTACCTTCAGGTTGCTCTTGCTTTGTTCTGAGGGGACAGAGAGGCAAGGGGTCAACACAAATGTGCCGTGCTGATGTTTTGACAGCGAGTATGTGTGAATTGTTTGTGTGTGTGTGTGTGTGTGTGTGTGTCATTCCAGAGGTCATGAAGAGGGCACATCAGGGCAAATTCAGCCATCTGAGAGCTAAATCTGGAACAAAGTGCAGATAATTCAGATGTTGAGCTCTGCTCTTCTACTATACCGCACTCCATTCGAGAAAGTAATGAAGAGATGAAACTAACAGAATCCATATGCACAATGATGTTGATATTCTCTCCAGAAGCAACGCCAGAATAAACATATGCCGTTGACCCGGTAAATTATATATTCATGCTGTTTTACATCGGCATTAAATCCACAATTTAATGTGACAGACAGAAAATTGGGGATGAAAACGCTGCATTAAAGCAGATTTGCAGACTTCCTTTCTTAATATAATAGACAAGGATATCCGTTCAAGTAAGAACACAAATAGAAAAACTTGGAAATGATATCCAGAGCATCTGTGTATGCATCCAGAGCCTGGAAAAAAGTAAAAATTAGCAAAAACTGCTTAATACATTTAATGTACTTGACGGTTGTCATTGTAATGCTACTTTTTGAAGGCTTGAGTCATACTTAAACTGCAATGGACGAGTTGTCCCATTTTATTACACACAGATACTTTCTTCAACAAAAGAATTTGATTTTAGGGCAGAGTAAATACAACCTCTTTTGGCACAAAAACATTGTTGCACTCTGTTATCTTGTTAAATCAGTAAGTGCCCGGGGAATAGAATAATAATCCATCAATCTGACATCTTTCCTGTGCGATTCTGCAAGAGAGGAGAGGAGAGGCAGGTAGAGCTGTAATATGTACCTTTCAGAGGATAATGACAGCACATAAAGGACCTCTTATTGAGTTCAGCTCCAGTTGAACATGGATATTTCAGGTCATTTTCCACTATTGCGGGTTGTTTAATATGGCTTTTATTTTCATTTCTGAAGGAAGAAAGCATGCTGTGTGCTTGTCAAAGACATGTTGGGCTTGAGAGGGAGGTTACGTAATCTACAGCTTTCACCTGCAAAAAAAGACCTTTTTACAGTTAACATCAAATCCGGCCACATTTTTGGAGAAATACTCAAAGTCACCGGCACCATCAGCCCAAACCCCCGCGCCTCTCAAGTTCAGAGCTGCAGTCGTCTCATGTTCTTCCAATCCTATTTTTAACTCCCAAACAGTTTCCCCACTGCTAACCAAATTACACTCAGCAGACGGAGCAGACTCAAACCTCGAAAGGATCAGAATTAATTTGCAGGTGGCATGTCAGAAAGCTCATTACCTTCCCCAAGTGAACAATCTTTGTCTTCGTCTGCTATTTCCTCTTCCATTGCACTTTGGGGTCCAACGCACACAGCGACGGTGAGGGAGTAAAACTCGGGGAACCAGCTAACGGCTCGCTTAGAGATTCCAGTCGTAGCTCAAGTGGAAAAAGGGGGCTTGAGATAGGCCCTGCCCCACAGCCCCAGGATAGACTGGTGGGGATTTAGAAAGTCAACTGCATTCCAGGACCCAGAGCGACTAGCCCCTCGCCCTCAGGCTAAACGCGCTTCTTCTAACACGGAGTGGTCATAGGCTGAATGTGAATGTGTCCGAGAGAGAGAGAGAGAAAGAGAGTATAAAGAGCATTGCAAAAGGAGATACAGACAACAAACACGTCATCTCGTCTTTCAACTAGACTCTGAGACTAACAGGTGTCGGTGAAACTGTCTAACACACATATACACACACACACACACACACACACATAACCACAGTTTATTCTTTATTAGGTCATTGTTTGCAAGCTGTCTCTTGTTTAACTCTCAATCCCCACAGAGGGGCCCACCAGACACAAGCACGCATCCACATGTGTCATAACCTACTTCTGAGCCACATCCAAAAGGCTCTCAGTGCATGGCAGCCAGCACATATGAGATGGAGTAATCTTATCAACACGACTATCTAAGACGTGTAACCGTCCTGCAGGCGGTGTTGTTTCCAATTAGGAACCTCACAGGAGACACCAGTGCTTGTGTATGTGGCTTCTCTGGGGTTTATTAAAAGCATCACTGGCCTATTTGCCTAAGAGTCAGCAAACGTGCTCGACGACTTCGTAAATTGTGCAAACATGCCAGCACATAAACGCCTGGAGCCGATATATATTTATATATATATTGTGTTTGTGTAAAATGAGGACAGGTTGGGGAAGGGCTGTGACGCTGCATGAGATCATTTCTTCACAGCAGCTGATGTAAGTGACCTGCTCTAAATGTGCAAGGCGCATATTGGCATACTTAAGAGGAAAACGTGAGGGGATCAATGGCCTAGTTCGTGGGCCATGTAATTGAAAGTGGTGGGGTGAGCGCGTGAACAAACACAATGCTACAGCTGACGGATGATGTCTAACATATGGAGGCAAGTCTGCCTCCACCCACTGTCTAGTCTCACCCGCTCACGTGCTCAGGCTCACTATCAGCAGACAGTTAACAGGCCAATAGACAGGGATCATGTCGTTATACTGCAGCATTGAGTTAGCGCCATGCTATGCTAACACTCTTTACATAGCTGTCTGCAAGGCCCATTCAATTGCGAGAGTTGTTTTGTGTGAGGAAATGTAATTTCCTTTTTTTTTTTGCACAATCTTCACCTCAATCCACCTTCTTCTTCTTCTGCATACGTGGTTAGTGCATTCCTCCGGCCAGAGAGCAGGCTTCAACACGTTCAGGGAGGGCTTTATGAGCAGATGGATAGAGCGACAGCTGTTGCACAGGAGAAATGGTCTTGCATCCTTTTCTTAGAGATGTCTCCAGTGTAATTGATAAAAGCAGTAAAACAGAACCCAGAAAGTTACTTTACCCCCAACTTCAGCTGAATCTTTATGAAACACATTGCAGGTTCTTTGAAAACACCTATAGTATGTAATGACTACAAATACAACAACACAATGAGCCCCCAGCATACAATAACAATGTTTTATAGGTACATTAAAAAACTTTAAACTAGCTTTTTCAATAACAGCTATCCTCTAGTTTACATTTACATGAAGTTGACTCATAGAGTGTCAAACATGGTCTGAAATGTGAAAGACTTCTAAAGAAATGCAACTGAAGTTCTTTTCATCACATCCACGGCAGCCAGAGCGGTTAGTGTCTGTGTTTCTTTCCTGACAATAACACACACACACACACACACACACACACACACCTACACACCCACACAACCAACCAAGAGGTCAGCCTGCAGCCGGCCCTCGGTCGTAAGTAAAGCAGCGCTTCCAAACCAGAAATTACACCCTGTCGTCTTAACATGCCTTGATGCATTTTTACCCCCCGAAGAATGTAACTTCAAAACTACAAAAGTGGATTGTGTCTCGGTCCAACAGCTTGAGGACGCCGCTCTCTCGTTGACAGCTGCCAGTGCTGAATAAATGGCGTTCCTCTCGGTGGAACGACAACATGAACCTCTGGCCCAGGAGCACCCAGGTCTGCTGGGGAGTGGGGCCTCCTGGTGTTTGCACTTACTTTCTGGTTGTCACTTATTTATGGAGGAATGTATCCCCATGCACACTCCCACTCTCCCCTACTATTACTGTCCCATAACTATGCAGTTAGATACAAAGCCCTGTTGTGCGTAATAAAAGCAGCGCTCACATAGCGCTACCCGGAAGCCATGAATAGTCATACACATAAACAACGCTGGTCCACTTGGGCCCAGACAGTATTTTTATTATGGAGAAGTTATCGGGTTATCCCATGATCCGTTCAAGTGGAACCGAGCCCTGTGTACAAAAATCCTCTTATTTAAATGTGATAATAATACATTTGCTTCATATAATTCAATAAACGGATATAATGACCAGTTTAGCGTGATTTGGACTGAGACTTTCAATATTGTTTGAAAAACACTGCCAGTGGAAGGAAATAATAATGGCTCATTAAAAATCGGTCCATCGCTTTGGTCCAGACAGAAATACCTTCACGAATATCGCGGGACTTTCCCTTTTGCATCACCATGAATACATTCTTGACAATGACAGGATGAATTGAAATGGTGGGAACAAAAATATCACTTGCGGATTTTAACCTTTTCATTCAGTTGTTAAAATATTCAGAGTCCCTGATTATATAATTATGTAAGTTTTTTCAAATCTAAATAACCGTATGTTAGCAGGCAAATAATAACATTTAGCTCATTCTCTTTGTACAACCGCACTATTGTTTTATAATCACAACGTCTTAAACTAAAATAGTGAACTATTGTGTATGTGTTACAAAAACATCTTGAAGTAAATTAGTTAGCAAAGTGAAATAGTCTAATTTCATTCATTTGTTTTCTAACAGGATTTATGGCTTCTGAAACTGCTAAAAACTGTCGACATATTTCCCCGCCGCTCCGCGTCTTGTGCCTGAAGATCCTTTGTTCTCCCATCGGTTGTCCTTCCTGTCGGACCACCTGATTCGGTGCCCTTCACTTATCTCGTTACTCTCTTCCGCTCACAGTCAGCGCTGCACGCCGACCCTGCAGGAGCAGTGGGAGAGTCTGTGGAGGTGACGCCCTCAAAGCGCACAGAAAGAGACGCACATTTCTTCACCGATTGCTGATGTGACGGATAAGCTCTCTCCGTGCAGGTAACTGACACCGCAGTTCCAGAAATGCCCCCGCAATGCAGACTGGCCACATTTCTCTCAACAAATATGAACAAACACACACACTCACACACAAACTAACACTGCACTCACGAGCAGGAAATATCTCACTTCCTATCGGGGTATCTGTTTCACTCTTTGCATGTTCAAGTCATAAAAAACAGCAATTTTCAAGGATGTCAACGCATGAGAATTTTGCCAACAATTGGAAAAACACACCACATGTGTGAAAGTGATTCCTAAAAAAAAAAGAAAAGTGAAGGAGGAACCTTTAGGTGGGAGGGATTTCATTTGTAGTTCCTCCTCAGGCTCGCTGCCAAGGAACATTGTCCACATGTGAAATCCACCAATCAGAGAGGCCATTGTGAATGAGGCGACCTTCACCCCCCCAAGTCCTCCCCTCTAAAAGGCCGTGGATCAGCGGTACTTTGTTTTGATTTGGGGAGGTTGATTATATGACTTTCAGGTCGTAATGTCACGATTCCTGGAGGACAGCAGCCTGCTATGTGGACTTGTTTTTCCATAACTGGCCTTAATGAATTCAATATGGGTTTTCAAATAATTCAGAAATTCCTGCTCAAGAAAAAGGCCCACTCCCACCACACATGTGCTTTGTGATTGAACCACATCCTTCTCCTCTCTCTGTGTTTACGTGACCTGTGGTTTCAGGAGTGAAGTCCACAATGCGCACACTGTGAACGACAGCACGGGTCAACAGATACCGTCGCTTTCTACTAAACTATCTGCTCACTGGCTGTCCTCCCTATTAAAACGCACAACAGCTCCACTCCCTCTTGGGAATAAAACATCATGAAAGAAAGCACCACACATGAGTTATACATATGGCATTGACAAATTAAATCTCATTAGTGGCTAAAATAGTCAAGATCCAGATTCTCCTGCAGAGGTTCTGCAACTGTTGACTGCTCTGCAAATGAGTCATGACTGACCCCCCCCCCCCCTGCTTTAAAAAAAATGTTTATCTCTTCTTCGTCTTCACCTTCATTATCTTTCCCGCGCCTCTTCTTCTCTCCTAATGAGACATCTCCCGGCTGCCCTGCAGCTGTTAATGACCGTGCGTCCACACCCTGTTGGCTTCGACCACTGCAACATCTGCCTTAGCTCAGACGTGTGGACACACACAGCTCCCTGCTCTGTACGCTGATTGTGATGCACTTTTCAATTAAGATACACGCGCGTATGTTTGGATACAAGCAGGAAGAATGTGTGTGTGTGTGTGTGTGTCGTCAGACAGACACACAGGCCTGTCCAAACTTTCCGCTCTGGTGAAGCCTTATAAACAGACATAGCTGCCAGCCGGACCGGCAGTACGCCAACAGATAGGAGTTACAGACGCGTGGTCGGAGCAGATGCGATATCAAAACACGCAGCGTTGGAACTGCACAGCATTTGACGGCCTAACATTGCAAAATAAAAGTGACATCTAAAGGATATGTACCACACAGCGGACTCTCAATGGGAGGCTTTTAACTGTAGCTCGGATCAATGAAACACGGCAAATAGATTTTTGCTTCCAAGTTGCTTATCCTAAGACTTGTAGCTCTTTAACCTTTTTCCGACTGAATAGACTACAGCTTCGAAAACGGTTTGACTCACTCTTTGAATCGGATGAAATCCCGATTTACAAGACTGCGAATACATATTGTTGCTCTGTCTCCCTCGCCCCTCCTTCCCTTTCTCCCCCCCCTCTCTCTCCAGCTATAGTAAACAAGCCAACAGGAGCTGAGCGAGGAGCCATCGGCAGAGCGGGCTTGTTAGTTCTGATACTTGCTGCTAAGACAGCCAGAGGACAACTCAAACAAACAGCTTTGTTTATGGGCCAGCTCCACTCATCAGCACCGACGCTGTGCCTCTCTCCCTCTCTGACGCACACCAGGCCCGGATCAATCTGAACCAGACCCCCGGCTATTGCCCCCTCTGCTCCAAACCAGTTGTTGCTCTATGTTTGAGGCGCACTGCATTCTCATCACACCAGGGGGTGCTGTTGATGATGCACCAGGCGTGATGCAGAACCATCAAGGGGGGATTTGTGTGTGTCTGTGCGTGTGTGTGTGTGTGTGTGTGTGAAAGTGAATATTAGAGCACATTGTGTTTGTGCGGCTCCTCAATCTTGCACAAGGAAGTAAACTCTGGCATATTTCCTTTGTCGTTTATTAACTGAAACACTAAGTGCTGCTTAATGAACCGGTGTGTTTGTTAGTGTGTCTCTCGATGTGTGTACAAATGCACATGTGTTTGCCAGTAAACCCCAGCAGTGTGTACACTTCATTAACTCGTGGCTAGAGTAGGTGTAAGTAAACCTAGACGCCGACTCGGATGTCTGCGGGTCTCCCATGACAACCGTTTCTGGGCCAACAGCGAGGCTGCTGGCGTCCTGGGGGGGGGGGGACATCGTGCTACTTCTTTTTTTTCTGATTCACTTCCCGATGACCAAGAGGAGATCCGCCCTGAACTCCTTCTCCCTGGATGACGGATACGAGTGCACTGGGCCAGAAACTATTTCATTGCAGGTAATTTAATCGCACCAAGTCCCCGGTAGGAGTGACTCATCTGGTTAACGTGTGACTAGGGCTGGGTATCATTTTAATATTCTCATCCTAGTGCCAATTCCGTATTTGAGTTTTAATACCAATGTATGTTGTGACTGCCAAGGCAGTTGTTAGATTACATTTACTCGACCCGGAATAATAGAAATCCTAAAATGTAATATTAAAATTGACACTCTGTAACACAATAGGCAATTTAAGACCGCCACAAAATACCGCCTCCAGTTTGGATGTAAAGCTGAATAAACACCTCAACACAAAAACTCATAATATCCATGCAGGGCTGTTGTGGATAACAAAATATTCATTTTGTGGAAGATTGATCCTTTAAGCCTGTATCTGCGACTGTGACTGTGGTCATGTGATCCCTGCTGGTGTTCTGCAACAGGTAAACTGCGTGCAGTGAGAACCAGTCCAACTACCAGGCCTCTCTCAAACTGTGTGCTTGTTGATAAGATATCTCTTATCTATTTTGGCAAGCTCTCTGTCAACAAATTCAAAACAAGCGCACACAGCGGAAACGCACTTGCAATATCAACACATATACAAAATCTCACACGGGCACACGAGCGCATACAGTGGGCCTCCGGTAAATGAAAAGTATGGTTTGTCTAAAACCCAGAGGGAAGCACCTGTTCTTCTTATCTGGTGATAATTAGATTGTATAAGACAGACATCTATGAAGAGGCACTAGAGATTTCACAGTAAAGTCCTCAGCAAATTTATACAATTTTGGTCCCTTTTGCTGCAGCGAGTTAACTACGCGCTGAGCCTGCTTAAGCCGTTCAATATGCCTGCTCTCTCACAAGTTTGGTAAAAAAGTGATTGCGCTGCAGGTGACTCTTCATAGTGATAAGCAGCTTAGGTCCTGGACTTGGCCAACCAGTCACAATGATGTGTTTCTCTACCCCCCACCCCGCCCCCCTACACTGTCTATCTTCTTCTCTCCTGTTTCCTCTGCATGCTAGCGCAGCATAACTAACGTAAACTCAAAGCGTATCGCTACCCACCATCTCAGGAAAGTCTGAATAAATCACATGTTTATTTGTTTTTATCCGCTAAGAATCCACTATATGACATTCAGATTGAGGATGCGTGTGTATTATAACAATGTGCAGCTGAAAACACCTACGGACTACACCGCTCCGCTTATGTCCCCCTGGCCAGAGCGTCTCCACCGGTGTGCCTTCAGAGAGCTGATGAAACCGAGTGGCTCCATGAAGTCCCGCTTTGGAGCGGCAAGTGCTGCTGGAGCCGATAAGTGATGCAGGTGGTGGAGGGATGTGAAATAGGCCCCCGCTCTGGGAACACTAGTGCCTCTGTCCCGGTCTTTATCTGTGAAACCTGCTGTGTGCCGTCTGTGCGTCTCAGGCCGTGTGTCCCAGGGTGGGATGTGTGCGCATGTGTGGGTCAGTGGGTGGACCGCTTCCAAGCTTGAGGGCTGAATGGTGTGTAAATGTGGGCAGATTGAAAAAATATTCAAATGCATGCACTGAAATGGTGTAGGTTAGGTGCATCATTACCCTCCCCCCCCCCCCCCCACACACACACACACCCACACACACACACACCACGCAACGCTGTGTACACAAATGAGAATGTTTGAGAACTGTAGTCACGTAAAACGTATTTTCAAGCAGAGCATCTTACTTCGCTGAATCACTATGTGCCGTGGATGGGAAGGATGCAACACAAGCTTTATTATCGTGTGGTTGCAGCAACTGTCCCACGTTTGAGGAGGAGAAAAAGTGAGCGCCTGCAAAGTTTAATAGTTTCATCACTGTGGGGCCGTAATGCACCAACAGGTCACGGCTGAATGGTTGACAGAGGAGTGTGTGGGCACAGGTCTAACTGCACAATTCCAGTGATTGATTTAGCTCCGTGCACATGAAATAGTTACCTGACATCATCCGGCCTCCTCGTGTTAGTGGCCTCTGTACTGTAATCATCCCGTCCTCCCTGCAGCTCAGCAGGCTCATTTAAAGGACTGCCGCATAAAGAGTGACGCAACAGGAAAAGTAGGCATCGGAAGTCAACTAAAGTCACAACTTCAAAGATGCTCTCATCCATTTATTTGTAGTTACAATGGATCAAATGCCTACATGTACAGGACTTCAGAAACACCGCTCCATTTCCCTTCAGAAGCGTTCATCTTATTGTCTTGACACTTGACTGTACGTTTTAGATTCTCACCAGCCTTGTTTCTAGATGCAAGAGGCATCTGTACCACACCAGCACCAGGTACAACTAGTGAGTGAACATAATGAACCATGTAGCCGCTAAAGGGGACAAATATTTCACTCAAGAGTTGGTAGAAGACCCTCAAATGGACACAAGTGTTGCTCTGCGTTTGTTGGATGTAAATAAGAAATATATGAAAGTCATATGGGCCGGACAACGTCAATGTCACAGATAGATAGAGCCCTGGTCCCCCACTGACCTCCACTGACCCTCATGAACTGAGCTATTTCATTTATTTGATCTTATATGTTGAATGTTGATTTTTTTGGATTGTCAATTTCTTTGTGTGTCTTACACACATAGCAAATACATGTTTCTGATTCTGATAAATGTTAAACATGTTAAAACAACACATGAATGTTCACATTGGTAGCTGTCCACATGTTTTGGTGCCTGTGTGTGTGTCCGTTAACATCTATTTGTCCACCTTTAATGAATGTCTAGTCGCTCATTACTTCTTAGACAACACAGAACATGCTGCCAAAGGCTCCTGGATGGCCAAGGACATTTCATATTTTACTTTAGCTGTGCAAAGTGATAAAAAGGCCACTGGTACAGTCCTTAAAGTGAACAGCCAGAGGTAATTTAAAATGTCCTCGTGGCATGACCTTCCTGGCTTGGAATTGATGCTCTTCACTGATTGGTCAGCAACAAACACAGTGAAGTAGGGACTGGTCTGTTCATGTGGACAGGCACAAAGCAGGCCCTTCAAGTGTTGTTAAGTTAGTTAAATGTGAATTCCCTTGAGGCTATATTTACATGGCTGTGTCCTCTTTAGGAGAGTCAGCTATGCTTATACAACTTGCTCTGTTGCAGAGGCAGGAACTGGTCTGAAAAATATTTGTTTTAACACACAAGTCTAAAAATAGCCGCAGGACAAAGCGCACAAGACACAAAGCTCTGCTATATAAGAAAGGGAAAAGACATTTTCAGAGATCGACTATTTCAGCCTAAGGAGCAGGCCAGACTGCATCGGCCTCGGGTTCTCTGATTGGTTACTAATGACATCATGCCCAGAGCCGGTCCCCCCACCCTGCCCGACAATGTCATCAGTGCTGAAGCATCTCAGTGATGTAATGCAGGGAGGTACTCAAGTTAGCATCCCTTCTTCCTTCCCCTGCCTTCCTCTCTTCTCTCATCCGGTTTCTTCCTTCCCATTCCTCTCATCCCTTTTCATCTTTTCATTACGCACTTTCCCCGCTCATCAGCTGCAACCCGATAAAAATCCCGTTCCACCTGTTTGGCGCTCCGGCACAGGGCATATAGTTTACAGTTAAGCCCAGAGCAAATAAGACTTCTAAAATGGCTCCGACTAATAAAGACAAGGAGGATTGACAGGAGGGGAGAGCATTTACATTTCCTAATCCTGACGGTGTCCTTCAGTTGTAATTAAAATATGGATCAGAGATCAGAGGTGTGACTAAAGACCGTGTGGGCCTGACGTCTTTAGGTTAGTTATAACTGTTAACAAGCATTATTCTGGAGACTTAGATATAAACAACTACAAGACAGAGATGCTACAACATATAACTCACCCACAGCCATCTTCAACCATAAAGTGTATAGTCCAACATCTACAGTAAGTGTTATGTCAGTTTGTTCCTCTTTGATTCATTCCGACCATTTCATCTTTTGGCTAGGCCCTCACATCTGTTTTTTAATCACAATTTGAGTGAGTGAGTGTGTGTGTGTGTGTGTGTGTGTGTGTGTGTATGTGTGTGTGTGTGTGTGTGTGCGTGTGTGTGTCCTGGGCAAACATCCAGAGCTCAAGCGGATTAGCAAGGGGACTCTACTCTGATCAAAGCGGCACAGAATCCAGCTTACTGGGACATGCTGTGTAACACATAACCCCCATGGAAATGATACTTTAGATGTTGCAAACCCTTTCTGTAGACCTCCAGCTGCAACGCCGTTCCTTCAGAAGAGGACGTTTCTTCTAAGTCTTTCCTATCGTGGAGACACAATTCTGGTGAGAGGAAAAACTTTGGAGCGGAGCTGGAAATCTGAGAGCTGACACTCAAACTAAACGCTGCCATCGAGTGTGAAATGTGCAGCTGCTCCATAGAAACTATACCGGTTGATAGAAAGTACCGGGTGTTTTCTGAAGAAAAAACGCAGAGCAGAGAGTCCCCGAGTGGCACGGATGAATTCTTAGTTCGTATAAAATCACACACACGAAAATGAAGCCCAATACAGCAGAAACAATAATTTCACATGTTGGGCATATAGATAATAATAAAGTACGTAACACAGTGGGTTTACAGAATAAACACGGCCATTTGCTTCCAAGTGGTCTGCGGTAGATAAGGCAAATGTCCTCTTTTCCTTTCAAGAGTACACTGCAAAAATTTAAATCTAAGTAAAATGAAATATCTAAAGTTAAGGCAATATATGCTTGTCTTTTGACTGATAAGATATTTCTTCTTACAAGGCAGTTTTAATGTTGGAGCATTTCACTTGTTTTAAGAAATCTGGGCAATTCAAATGTTCCTATTCTGTTGGCAGATAATTTGGCTTATTTCAAGTAATATTCCCTCATTTTATTACTTGTTTTCCTTGTTTTTTTTAGGCTGAATTTCTGCAGTGTACGACTGTCAAAATTCATAAATAAGATTTCAGTAGCTATTTTACGTGCAGAATGAATGAAATGATATGAGCCATGTGAACCTGAAAGGAGTCCCATGCTGTGACGGATGTACAGAGAGTAATCACTTGACTCTGCGCTTCCCCCCGGGCGTCACTGCTCGCTTCAGTCTCGCTGCTCTCGTCGACGCCGTCTCCAGGGGCAACAGGAAGCGGCTTCGTTCAGTAAGAAAGGCTCAGATAAGCCTTCTGTGCTAAAGAGGCGGGTAGTTGGTAGAGCTTCAAAGATAACAGCAAATGAATATTGGACTGACACTCATCAGATGGCCAATCAAAATGTGTCTTCTGGATGTGCGTGCAGATAACAGTCGGCTGAACCCTTCACTAACTCAATGTCAGCGTTGTGTTTACACCTTGCTATGCTGCCCCCAAGTGGCCGGCTACCTGTTGATGGGCATGTGTCACAACTTCTGACATAGTCTATATACAAGTATTAGAATAATGTAAAAGGAATACTGAAGTTGTCAAAAAAACAGTCCCCACTTTTTATTGTTGCACATAGGCCAAGCTGCACATCTGCAAAGAAACCCTTGAGAAGCTTTTAGAGTTATTAGTCGACTAATAGTCGTCCAATTGGGGCCCACTGATACCAAGTAAGACTTGCATTATGGATGCAGTCCCAGTAAATTCAGATTGAGATAGTGACTGTAATGAAGTAATCCTCTCGAGCGCTCCATCAAACTGTCTCAGAATGACTGAGAGACCGAATGGGATGTGTCTGAGTCTAATAATAAAATGCCTCCTCAGCCATGGCTGGAATGTGTCCGCCTGAGCAGACACGGAGGAGCTTTTGGCTAAACGCACAGGAAGCTTCAGCAGAGGGTAATATCAATTGATATCTTAATATGTGAACAAACCACAGAGAGCACATTCCTCCTGATGATCTGCTGGTTGTATGATTGGCGGTCCATTGGCCAGACAGGCAATGCGTCACATTTCAACACGGCTACATGTGTGCACACACACACACACACACACACACACACACACACACACACACACACACACACACACACACACACACATACAGATAGCTGATAGAGTACCCCGCCCCTTCCCTCAGCTTCATTATGTACATAGTGAGATGGTTATTTTGCGAAGCCTCTGTGGCTAACCACCATCATCCACCGCCTAATGGCTTTAGCATGTGCCGAGCAGCCCATTGGCTCCGGCGGTCTCAGGACTCGGAGAGCTGAAATGAAGCAGGGCATTGTTATGTCGCTGCCGGGAAGGAAACACGCTCTTGTGAAAGGAAAACCTGACGGGAAGGAAACCTCGAAACAAAGTGCAGAGGAACGGTGATGAAGCACACGGAACTGAGCTGTGTGTGGGTGAACGTGTGTTCTGTGAACCGCGTCCCCTCTTCTTGCATTACATTACATGACATGTGATTTAGCAGACGCTTTTATCCAAAGCGACTTACAATAAGTGCATTTCAACCTAGAGTACAAACTAAGAACAACAAGAATACAGAAAGTAACATTTCCTTAACATAGTCAAACTAAAGTGCCATAATAAGAGCTATTTAAGAGCCACTGAATTGCTAATCTGGGTTTTAATCCAGATATAGTCGGAAAAGATGCGTTTTCAGTTTCCGGCGGAAGCTGTAGAGACTTTCTGCTGTCCTGATGTCAGATGTCTTGCCATTATATAAAGAAGAAATGGAAATATTCAGAACTTCGTGGAATCTTGGGGGAATGGAAATGCTCAGCAAACCAATTACAAGCCATCGTTTTTCCCCTTTTTATAGGAATGTAATGATAGACTGGTGAAGCTTATGGCTTCCCCGTAATATAGATATCATCTGAAAAGACGAGCTTTAAAAACTAACGCTGTGAAGGAGCTTATAAGCTCCTCCTTCACTACTGGACAGGCCCAAATGGAAAATACCGTGAAAGGCTGCTAAAATATGCCTCAAATATGTTCACACTGGGGACATATTTCACTTGTATTAACACTGGCACTGCTATTGAAACTTATTCAGAGCACTGAGGTGACGCGGAATGGTAAAAGACTTACTACAACATTGAAGATGTCAGGTTTTATAAGATGGCTTTCATTACTCTGAGAGGAGCCTGGGGTGGAATAGCTCACTGGCACCGCCGCGGCGTCTGGAGCGGAAGCAATGCTGCTAAAAACTGGAAAAGTTATTTTTTTAATTGCCTCTGGTGTAAATTAGAAGACCAAAAACCAAAGATACAACCAACAGTAAATTAAATGTATCAACATGTATTGTCTACCAGGCCAAAAGTGAGCTTATTCCTTACAGACATCCATATTTATAAAAAGAAGAAACTGTTCAAGAACACACCATTGCACATCTTCTTTTATTATGATGATAAAAGGAAAGTGAAGTTTATTTATTTATAATATTATTTATTGATTCAACAAACACAATCCTGGTGCTCTAAATAAACGGCGGCACACCAACTCTACGACTGAAAACGGTCAACAACTAGAACACCATGTACTCCTGTTCGGGAAGAGGGAAACTATTACCGCAAAATATGACAGCTTGAAAAACTTCCCACCACCAAATGCTGCGTCTAGCTTGCGTGACAAACACTTTTATCCACTGCAGACCGGATTTAAAGTTAAGAGGCGTCTCGCTTGTATAATCCACTGCTCCTTAAATACAATCCTGAGAATAAACAGATTACATATGTGGTTGCAAGTACAGTCACTCCTGTATATCTGTCATTTTTTAAAATACTCATTAAACTGCTCTTCTTGGGCTTCGTTCCAGTATTTTTATGGTCTAATATTACATTTATCAGCAGCCAGAGCAGGAAGGAGCTCTCTAAACAGACCCAAACAGACCGTGTGGAAGGAGATAGAAGGTTTCCTCAAAACTTCAAGTTCAGGTAGGGGCCGTTCCTAGAATAGCCCGGCTTAACAAAAACATCCTGTGTGTCACAGGCTTTACGAGATATTTTCAGTAGTAGGACTTTTATAATCTCAACTGTGGCTAAATGAGAGTGTATCGGGTCTGCCAGGCGGAGAGGTAATTATGAAATCATGCCACGATAGCGAGTCCATAGCGAGCGGTCAATTGGGTTTGAACATATAAGAGCGAACTATAAGGAAAAAGGCCAAGGTGCTGCAGGTGGTTAAATAGGGCTCAGGACAGAAGTCTTATCCATATTAATTGGGATTAAGCAGCTTTAAGACCCAAATTCAGATTTCTTTTAATTACCAATGCTTTATGGGGACAGAAAACCGTGAGTACTTTTAAAGAGTGGGAGTGGCGTATGCAAATGTAGTTGTTCAGGCTTGACACATAATATATTATTTAATTAGTCCACTTTCACTGCATTTCATCTTCATAAACTTGGCCTCTTTAGATTGATCTCCGTGCCTCCTCTTTCCTTTTGCCTCACGAGGGCAGAGAAGGTTGTAGACAGGATGGACAAAAACCTACAACTCCTGTTCATGTGTGCACAAAGCTCGTCTGTCACCGGACACAAACAGCCCTGGTACGCTCTTGTGTGTCGTGGGAGGCGCCACGTCAAAAAGCGAAGGCCTCAAGGAGTGGACGGATGGGAGAGGCGGAGGGGTGTTTATTCTGGGAGAAAGGACCTCGGGGGGGTTCATAGCGACTGAAGAGTGTCAGAACAGTGTCCGCTTGAGCCTCTCCCGCCTCCGTCTGAGCCTGTGTGTGTGTGTGTGTGTGTGTGTGTGTGTGGGGGGGGGGGGGGGGGGCATTTGTCTTACCTCCCTCCTCCTCATCACTGCCAGAGTAAGAGAGGAGACGGTGAAACAAATGACTTCACCGAGTCACAGAGGTATATGAAACGTAACGAGAGTCACGAGGGAGTAGAGCGTGAGGAAAAAGGACAGTGTGTGTCATTTTAGTACGACGATTTTTGACAAGAATAAAGAGTATAGTCCCGAAAATAATAATCTCGGAGAAAAATGTAAAAAGAAAATGGTTTAGCTCCACCCACTTGTAGGTTAACCCAAAGTGACACGGTCTATGCAGAGATGCATAGAAAAAAATAGAAAAGAATATATAATTTCATGTCTTGGCAAAATGTCGATCATCTCCAACGTCACGACAGGAAGCATGATTTTTTTTCCTCTGTGGATTATCCTCGTCACAGCAAAGCTGACACCATCCACTGAGGTCTCACGTCAGCCTCCACCGCTGCACAACCGAACAACAATAGAAGACAACTCCAGGGGAAAACATTCATAATATCACTGCCTCTTCTTAAAAAAAAAATATGTTTGCATCCCGACGTCTTTATTTGGAGCTAAGTTCTTTTCTGCTTTCGATTTCCTTCGGTGGTTGAAATAAGTATTAATTATCATTCACACCAACTGTGAATATCACTGTGAATAAAAAGGGCACAGGTAATGAGTGTCTGACAGTGATTGCAATAGTATCAGTTGAAAACTAAATTGCTGCCTTATTAAATAATTTTCTGCTGGTCTGTCACATTTAGCTGTAAGTGGTATGAACATATTGACATTTGCTGAAGGTCATTTCCCTTTAATCCAAGAGGATGTATAGAAATTGAAATAGCGTATCTTCTGCATTTTAAGGGCGTTATAGGCTGTACTTTCTGTCGTTGCACAAAGACAAGATTTTCAAAGAGTGCCTACAACTGTGATTTAGCTCAAAATTAGCTATTAATGTGACTGAGATGTCATCTGATTATACCTTCATCTCCACCACTATTAGAGTCTAGTTGTTTCAGCCATCAGGACAGCGTCTGTTCTAGGCTGCTGAAATGATAGTAAATCTTCCTGGGGGATGAGATCAGTTGTTCGCAGCTAATTGAGAATGAAATGCGCCTAAAGGGAAAATCGTAAAGAACAAAGCTGTTACTGACACTTTACTGTCCAACAACGCTACGAATGACCCAGTGAAGGAGGTTATATAAACCACTAAACAAATGTCTCTATCTTGATTGTGATTGGACCAAGCAGAAGTGGATTTGCTTGAAAGGGTCAGTTCACCCAACTGCAAAAAAAAACAAAAACATTGAGCTTGAAGGTCAATTAATGACCTTGATGTCTTTCAGCCAAAATTACCGGAATGGCATTTAGAAAACCAAAGTCCCTGTCCGTGTTGCTCTGGATGATACACACACTTGATCGAAACGTTTTTATTGCAACCTTCTTCTATAAAAATGGGGGATCGTGTAATTTGTGGAAACTGAAACTCTTTAACTCAGAAGTAAAATACACATTATGAGCACGTCTTTCTCTTTTTCTGTGGTTCTGTCTGTTCCTCTCTTGCCGTGTCTATTCTATACCAAAAACCCAAACAAACCAATGCACCTTGAGGAGCTTCATTCAGTGAAAGTGTGTAACTCCACCAATAGTGTCTGAAATGAAAGCTCCGTAATGAGGTTTGAGCAGAACCCGCCGCTCCATGAGACGTGGCTGGAGTTGGCTCGCGGCCCGATGAGGGCTGGCAGCGCGGACAGCTCGCGGGAGAAACACCTGGTCAGCCCCTCACCACCACCACCACCACCGCCACCGGCCTCACCGCTGCTCGGCCACATGCCGAGGTGTGTTTCCGCCGGGCTCCATGTCCCGGTGGCAGCCATCAGAATCCACAGCCACAGATTTGCATCAGCAAACACATCTGGAGCAGGTTAGTGCTGGATCTCCTGCTCAGCTCCAGACACGAGCCGTTAAGTCTGGATAGTGACGCTAGAGAGCAGTCCGGCAAGGTAGTGCTCAAAACATTACCTTCATAATGTCAGACAAAGGGATGCTTATGGTCAGGAGCTACCGTGTGCCTTAAGGCTTGTAAATAAAAACACACACTCACTGCCAAAATCCCTGTGCCTCACATGCTAGCATTTAGACAAATAGCGTGGCTGACGTTAACTGGCAGCCAAAGCAGCGCCTTAGAGTTAATAACAGTTTGGTCTCTTGACAACTTGCTACATCAGCAGAGCACAGATACAACTTGTGAGAGACATCTAACGCTGTCAAAGTGCCGGAACCGGTGATGAAGGATGGAGTCCGGGGGCCCTGGCCGGGTGTTAGGGTGCAAGCTCATTCGTCTTCCTGACGAGGCACTCCTCTCCGACCTGTTTACCCCCCCACCCCACCCCCAGCACAGGAGCTGAAGTTGATGTACTCATTACTGACATGAGACAGGAGACACACAACAACTCCCACCCACCTGACTCATAAAGAAGTAGGGTTATGGGATCTGTACATACCTGTATTCCATGCAGAGTTCCTTACAAACCAGTGAAGCCCCAAAGAAATGTCTAATTGGTGGGCTGCCTGAGCTTGTTACTTTGTTTTAAACAAAAACACGTGTTTAGCCTTTATTAGACTGACAGTGTCGAGGCATGGGGGAAACGGGGGAGAGTAAACTGGTCTGAAGCTGGGACAAGACGTTGTTTTGCCATTTGGCTATGGTGATTAATAAAAGAAACGGATTGAAGATTGAAATGTGTTTTTTTCTTTTATTTCTCATTATCTTCTCTTTTTTTAATCGGAATATTTTACAAACAAATATATTTTAAATCATTCAGGGAGATGCTTATCTAATACTTACATCTGAATGGCTGTGAAATTAACTTTGACTTTTCTATTTGTTTGTGCTGGGGCGGACCACTTCTTTCCAGATGTGGATCCGCTCAACAGTGGAAAAAAGCTTCAGCGGTATTGGAGAGCTCCAGACAGGAAAATAGCCTTGTTAAGACATTAAAATGCTTAAAATGCTATTTTAATTGCAGCCTGGTGATAGAAAAGTGAAATAGTAGTAGCTGTTAGGCATAAGCATTTAGATAAAAAGAGATCACTATTTACAAGTGTGCTGCTCGGCCTTTGAATCTATTTGAGGAGCGCCGTCTCTTTGAAGACGTGTTGGGACATTGATGTCCACTTCGAGAGGAGGAATGCAGCATTTAACAATCCATTTGATCCAGAGAGCAAACAGACCCATACATGGCCAAACCCACACTCAATCTGATCTCAAATCAGCTTCTTTCATCTAAAAATGCCACTCCTCTGTGATCTGTATGAGGGAGATACCGAGGCCGCAAAATAAATTAGGAAAGGTTCTGTGGAGCGGTTTGAATGTGAGACCATTCCTGTACACAGATAGTTAGTGTCAGGACTGCTCAGCCTCTCGTGGTCTGACCCTCACCCCCCCCCCCCCCCCTTTAGCTTAATTAGAAACAGCCACACACACATTAGATGGCCCCCTCTTTGCTTCACACACTGAATGGCTGGCTCCTGTTCAAGGCGCCACAAAAACAGCTATGCAAAACAAGCAGCGTCCAGGGGCCGGGGAACCATCAGCAAGCAGCACACACACCGTCGGAAAAACTACGCCGTGTGCCATATAAATATTCCCGGAATTTAAAATGACATTCACAGCATGAGCAGCAACAACAACAACAACAACAACAACAAGCCTCTTCGCAAGTCATGCAATAACCTTCTCCTCAGAATACTGAAAATGGGTGTTGCTTGCTCTCACACGCAGCCTATATGGCTGAGCATCTGTGCGTACTTAAGTTCACATCTGTGTGAGGGAGCGTGTCCTCGCGTGAGAGGCGGCGACCTACCTTTCTTCTCTGGCTCTCTGCAAGTCGGTCCTGATGGATAAAGCCCAACGCCGTGGACCGGAGTGACACAGACTAACTAACACACACCGTCGCAGTCCCAAACTTTTTTGCTCACTCCCGGCAGATCTGCACACATCCCCTGCTCCCCCCTCCCTCCCTCCTGCTCTCTCTCTCTCTCTCTCTCTCTCTCTCTCTCTCTCTTACTTCAGCACTTCCTGGGCTGCTGTTTATGCTTCAATCAGGCCATCCAAGAAACTGCTGCCGCCCCTCCTCCCCCTCCTCTCCCTCCTCTCCCTCAGCCAACAGCCATTGTTTGGCGGGGGCTTGTCACATGTAGATGTCTGTGTGTGTCTGTGTGTCTGTGCGTGTGTGTGTGTGTGCGTGTGTGTGTGTTCCCTCTCGACCGGTACTGCCTGACGCCTAGCTCTCTTCAATCAGGAGAAGAGGAGGGACGAAGGAGCGATCTCCGAGCTGAAGACGGGGAACAAGGCTGGTGGGCTGAGGAGAAGCTCTTGGAGCATGGAGGAGGGGGATTCCTGCTCCAGGGTCTCACTGAGAGGGATACAGCGTTGAGTAAGAGTTGGGGGGTTGTGTCTGGAACTTTCTCTCCGACTCCAACAGCTTGTTGTTACAAACCGGAATGAGGCTCAGCCCATGGTGGCCCCCAGGGAGCCCCACAGCTCCGTCTCCAGGCGCCTTTCCCATAGTCTGACAAAGGTTTTCACCAGGATACCTCGACCCCGTCTCCCCAAAGCCCTCAGCCTCCTCTTCCCTGATTCACGGAGCTGCTAGCGCGGCCGGGTCAGCCCTCTCCTGGGTTACGGGTGGAGTAAAAAGCGTGGAGGTGTGATGTGGGGGTGAGGGGTAGTGGGGTCGAAAGGTGACGTGTGGGCGGAGACAGGTTGACAGCAGCACACTGAGCTTTTGTTGGTGTTGTTAACTGTTCCATCATCGCATGACGGTAACACCTCGTGGGCTGTGGAAGAGTTCAGAGCAAGCTGGGGACATGGAGGTGGTATAACCTGAAACACATGTTTCACTTTATAAATAGAAAGATTCTGGAGGCAAAACTAAATATGGTATTGGGGTGAATGGGTGTGCGTTGGATTAAATAGGATACGGATATTTTTAAAGAATAATTCTATTTTTTTCACAACTTGGGTCTTTTTAATTGTTTGGTTATAAAACATTTTACTGACCAAAGTAATTATGTGAAGACATGGTAACATTTCTATGCAAAGTGCAACAGGGCTTTGATACACAAGTAGTCAGAAAATCTGTTCACAATTTAGCAAGATCCAAACCACTCAGTGATCAAATTAAAAGTTAGAACACACAAAACATAAAAAAGTAATCCCCAAACAAACCCCCACACACCAACTATACAATATGGATGGATGTTTAAAATTGTGCAATGATTTCATCGTTGACTTTTGTTTTCTTATCCAAATAACTTAATAATAATCTGGATATTCAAGGCGAAATTGTAGGATTTAAAAAGTCTGAAGGCTGAGTGCAATTAAAGGTTATTGTTGCCTCACTTTGGAGCCACAGAACCAATTATACACTAAACCCACTCCGATGGGTACAATCGGTGGAGTGACCCTTTATTTACAACAGTCAGACTTCTTATGAAAGACACTGCTGTGTCCAAAGAGCTCAACCATCAACTGAGTGAGCACAAAGCTACGATTACGCACACATATGATGGTCCTAACTACGAAAACAGGACCCGCTTTGTAATACACCGGAGTCATTCATAAACTGATGCCATAGAGATGGAATCCACACTTAAATATGGCCAAAGTAAACCTCTCTCCTCTGCCTTCTCTCCTCATGTCTTATCCTCTCCTATCCTCTCCTCTCCTATAACCTCTCTTCTGCTCTGAATGCTTCTCATTCAGTCTGCCACACGGGCAGAGCGGTGTGCCTCCGTGCCAGGCTGGACTCAGGAAACATTCATCTTGTTGTTTAGTCTGCGCCCCATGTGTCGGAGCTGGGAGGTCGCTCTCCTCCGCAGACCCCTCCTCTTGTGCACACAAGCACAGAAAACCCCACACTGACAGACGCGATCTGGACATTCACTACTGTAGTCCATTGTTTCGGGGCTCGGATGCACAGAACAAGCAAACTTCAAAGCGGCGAGTCACTACAAAACAGCGCGGATGTCAAAAGAGAAAACGGTGCCCTCCCTGTGTGGCTCAGGTGTGTCAGTACAGAGGCTTTGTGCGTCAGCGGCCATTTCTTATGCTGCTTTAATCATAGAATAAAGACGGGGAAAGAGATGTTGACTCTGGGCAAAGAGTCATTCATGGAGCAGACAACAGGAGGCAGGTGCGGGGATCGGACACAGTGCCATATGTGTGCAGTTGTGTGAAAACGTGAAACAGTATGAGCACATAATGAATGCCATTTGGGGGTGGGGGGAATTAACTATTTACTTTATTTATTTAATTAGTTTTATTTCATCTACTTGTGTATATTTTTATTTTCTGTAATGTTTAATGTAATGTGCTCTGCATGAAAATAAAAAAAAAAAAAAAAATGAATGCCATTTGGACTCTTGATGCCACGTGAAAGTGGGAAGGCCTCAACATCACTTTCTTCCTGCATGGACAACATGAAGAGGGCCCACTTTGACTAATCCCTCTGTGTTAAAGCCTTGCGTCGCTGAAAAGAGACCCGAACAAATGGAGAGGGGAGACAAATCAAAACATGTGGGATTTACCATTGAGAGAGCAGGTGAGGATCACACCTGAGGCTATTCAGTTGGGAGCCTCAGCCTGGGCCTGTCTGCAGTGGAGCAACGACTGAATGAGCCATCTGCTTCAGTTTTTGACTTGAGTTCAGAGAGTGAAATGACAGGCAGTTTGCTTGCAGGAACAGAAATGCCAAAAGATGAAGAAGAAAAAGACGGCTTTATATATATATTTTTTTTTATAAAGTTGAAAGACGAGGACAAAATTGTGAAATTCAGTAAAGATGAGTCATAGCATATAAAAAAAAAACGAACAGGAGGAGTTATCCAATATGACAGCTTGTCGTGTGGCCCCTTTAATCCAAATGTTGCATCGTCACTTGCTATGCTAAAAACGGTCCTCATGCTGCAGAAAACATTACTTAATACTCATATCTGCGCAACAGACGGGACTAAAATCACATTTTCATATCAAGTTTGATATTTTATGCAGTTTTACTGTTGGACTTAACTTAACGCCCAACGGCTTTACTCATCTAACGCTTTACGCCAACGCCCCATTTAGCATTCATATGCAGTATGCTAGATGGAGATACGGACATTTGAATGAATATATTCGTCAACAATAATAACCTCTGCTGTGATGCATCCACACCAGTATTAAAAAACAGTTATTGAATGATAGATAACTCAGAACATATTCAATCCATCAGTGCGGTATAACATTAAATTGTTTTAACTCCACCACCGTTTTATCGGTCCTTTAAAGGTATTCCAGCAAGTCATTTTCACTTCAGTAACCATAATTGTGGAGTCAGTGTCATGTGGCTCACATCAGCTTTTGGTCTCCAGGGCATCTTTCTACCAAAGTGATACAGAGTGCAACAAAAAAAAAAGAGTCACCAAAAGGCCTTGGCTGCAATCCACCCAGATCCCACTCCAGCTCATGGACCAAGCTGCCCTTTTCATATATTTAGCCTCAAATCATCCAAAGCCCTGCTGAGCTGCTGCTCTCTATTTTAAAGCCAGTTTCATAATCTTCAACAGGGAGGCTGGAGAGTTTAGCCGATGGCCACAATGGAGCCATGTGTCTGGATCTCCGAGTCAGCGCCAAACATTCCAAAAGTGCACAAACAGAAATCTGACTTAAGTTTGAAGTTCTCTAAATGATCCTTACGCTACGTAAAAAGCATGCATGACGACGTATTCAACCCATCGCAAACACACCTGCAGTCTGCGGAGATACCGCAACTCACTCTGGTAACTCGATGTAGTAGTCTGCCATTGAACAGACATTAATTTAATTAATGAATAACAGCCGGAAGTAATGAGAATGTGAAGGGAGAGGTGTGAGAGCGGACCAGCTGGAGAAGGGAATGTGGCACTATGAGGCCGGTCTGATCGTCCCGTGGCCCAATGCAACAGTGGCGGAACAATGAGACATAGCACAGAGGGTCAGAGGGGGTCACATGACTGTGTTTATAACTGTCTGGCTGTGGGTCCCTCGGTCTCTGGGTGGACGCACACACACACACACACACACACCCACACACACACACACGCGTGCCTGAATACAAGCGGCAGCAACAGTGAAGATGTGGTGAGACAGATTACGTCCTTGAGAGAACGTGAGTGCATCCTTCTGTGGCGAAGATTGGTCTTCCAGGAAGACAATCTCAGAGGTATTAAGCAGAACCTGATGGCCAACAGTCGGTCCAGAGATTAACAAAGCAGAGGCTTAATGCCAGCTTCGGAGCCAGCCGGCCGGCCAGCCAGCAGGCAAGCTGAAGATCGGGAGCCAACTTCTTCCCAGATCTCAGGTCTGAATATCAGACAGAGCAGAAATACCTTTTAGGAACCATCTGAAAGTCAGAAAAGTGATTCTAATCTACGCCCTTGTGTAAAGATGTCAGTTACTACAAACATGCATCTACAGAGGGGACCAACTGACTCATGATGCAGCAATAATGCCTTCCCATTGCACTGCTGTCAACTAACACACACAATGTCCGCTTTCTGGAAGGATCATCATTGTTTTTAGAGCCACAGTTTAAAATATCCGGTTGGATTAAAAGTGTCTGCCTTTTTCCAATTGATGTTAACATCTACATGATAAACATGTCTTTAATTTTAATATCATTTCAATATAAAAATTATTTCACAGAGTAGGTATGAGAAAATTGTTAAAACGAAAAGTGGGTTATGTACAAATTTGGACAGTTATACAAATTGAAGAGCTTTGCTATGATTTTACATGTTTTTATTGGTACCATATTAGATCGTCTCTGAGAGGTTTTGGTCTGGTGCACATTTTAGATCATTGTAATTGCTAGATTATAAATAATACTCGACCAGTTGGGTCAAAGTAATTAAAAACTGGAAGACTGAATTCCTATCCAGAAGAATCTTACCAGCTGGGTCCAGATGCTGTTATGAACAGAGACACGCCCGTTATGAACTTTGGCATACAAGCATTTCCTGCTTTTAATAACACACTTGGTTTAAAGATGACCAATCTTTCTATATATGTGATATTATATATGATCTATAGCAGTGGTTCTCAAATGGGGGTACATATACCCCTGGGGGCACGTGAAGTCACTGCAGGGGGTTACGCAAGTTTAGTTTAATATATATATATATATATATATATATATATATATATATATATATATATATATATATATATATATTAAATGAGCATCTATTGAAAATCCTGTAAAAAAAAATTGTATTACATCTTTTTTCAACAAAAATGTTTCCACTGGTTAGGGGGTACTTGGCTGAAAAGATATTTTACACTGAAAAAAGGTTGAGACCCACTGATCTTTAGGATTCTGTCAGACAGTATATGAAATGGTTGGCATAAAGCCAGAAGACCAGCTGGGTCGGGCGGTGAACCTGTCAGGACTCTTCTCCTCTCCCACCTGTCCCCACATCTGTCCATCACTCCATTTCCATCTCTCATATTACCCCTCTGTTATGTAACACTTTTAAATCATTGCAAGTGCAGCCGAGCAGACAACAACAACAACAACAACAACAACAACAACGGTAAGTACATTTGTTTGTTTTTGTCATAGAACTGTGATTCCTAATCAGGTTTATGGAGTAATACAATGTATTAACTTAATTGTGTTCATTGCTCATAAGTGCACTTTAGTGTCTTCATGGTGTAAAAATGATTGGTCTCAATGAAATGAAATGAAAGCAATGATGACGCTATAATATTTATCAGATGTTTCATGTAACGTCAAAATAAAATGAACAAATATCCTTTGAAAGGATTTAATCACCAATTTTTTGGGGATATATTTGGGGATATATTTGTCATGCAAAACACAGCTTTTGGAGTTAAATTGGCCCTAAAGATGAATGATTTGCCTATCGATAGAAGCATCCTTTATTTCTCCTCTGAAAAATGTTTAAGCCATGAATAATTGATGGTTGCACATCAAATTAACTGCCAGCTGTCGCATTGTGAACTGCGGGTCTGAATCAGAAACTTAGCATATCCTTTATGACTTCACATTGATATTAGACGCTCCCTGCCGGTTAGAGGAGTTCAGGGTATCGCACAACAACAAACACGTGTTATGAAATATGCAGAAACATGTGGTCCCGATCACACTTAATATCCTGCCTCCATGAACATAAAGAGAATAAGAGAGGCGAGAGTAAGAAGCTTTATTTCTCATTACATAATTTATAAAGTGTTATGCCATCTATAAATCTACATTTTATTATACACAAAACTACTGTTTTTAGTATGCTTTCACTTACACCGCTGAAATTGAATTTTCTAAAGAATATGAGTCTCATACCGCTTTTTAATTTAACCAGATCCAATGCTATAAATCAATATCTGCATTTCACTACTGCATTTTATTTCTTTAACTGCATTGCAACCTTTATTCTATTTCTTGCTTTTTGACTGTTTTTGAGTGTTTTTTTAAACAAATGTTTTTAATTGTTTTTAGATCTTGTTTTCCTTTGCATTATGTTTTGATGCTTTTAATAGTTTTACTGTGCGGGTGGCTGGGGGAAGAATTACCATGAACACCAAGACCAACTCAAATGTTATGACTGCTATTCAGTATGGGTGTGAGTTCCGCTTGTAGTCAGAGACAGGAGAGGAGGGGCTGCAGTAGCCATGAGGAGCACACTGGGCGAGGCTGCTGAAACTTTAAGGATGTTCCAACAGGGTTCAGACAGACAGTCAGCGGCATCTCCAGAGCCCCAGCATCTGTTCTCTGAAAACAACAAGCAGCAGGGGCATACGCAGTGTCAGCATGTCTTCCGTGCATCATCCGTCCTGATTGTATACACCCGTCAGGTGTTGATGCATTTGCAGACGTATGATGTTGAAATACATCACATCGGAGTACCGCTAGGTTTTCCTATTCATGCAAAAAACACTCCAAAATGATCATGTTTGATTTCTATCCTTGTGTCACCGCCTGATGTATCACTAGGATGGGTCCTGCCTGTGCTGCCTTACATTGTGGTTTTCTGTCATAAGAAATAAAATATTATATAACAAGGGATGTTATATAACATAATATAAGGATTCTGATGCCTATCAAACCCCATCTACATTCTTCTGCTGGCAGTCGTGCAAACCTATTGGCTGGGAAGGATCAGGACGAATGGTTATTTGGCTGAGAATAATTCATAGAGACAATTGAATCAGAGAAACAGATAATGGATGCTAAACTATTGACTTTTGCAGAGCCACAATAATTAGATTTAAAATGTATTTTCGCTGTATCAAAAGGATAGTAATAACTTGCGTAATTCTTTTTTTATCCTGCCACTTGGTTGAACGGTCTATTAAATGTTCCCCGATTCAGCTTCCAGTGCTCCTAAGCTGATAATAAATTCACCCCTTTTGATTTAATTAGTGTGATGAACGGGAACACGCCTGGTAGGATTTGGAGATAAAAGTAGGGGGAAAAAGAGAGAATTTGAAGAAACTACTGTCACAAAATGTTCATGTGCGCCACCGTTTTCTGTATTAAAGCTCCAGCTGTTGACATCAGTTATGGCAGAAACAGCCTCCAGGCTCTCCCTGCAGCGCACGCTGAAATGCTGCGTCAGTCCCGTGATGGCTTTCGCTGCCTAGCTGGAGAGCATGCATGTCTTACCGATGACTTCATCACCAAGCCAAACTGTATTATTCCGCTTTAGAAGAATCCCGAGCTTTAAGAGTGCGAGAGAAGTGATGCGAGTACATTTCATCCCTGATTCAACCTTCTAAGCGTTTAACGCTGTACAAATGTACCAAAGATGCAGAGATGCACAGGGCGGCTGTCAAACCCCAAAAGTGTTTTATTTTGAGGGAAAGAGAAAGAAAAAAATGTTTAGTCACAGCCTAATTGAACAAGCTGGGGAAAAAATAGTAAACGTCAAATCAAAGTCCTTGACAGAACCGCATGAGAGGCATCCATCGTCACCAGGACTGAACCCCAGCGTGGGCATTAAATGTATATATATATTATTAGAACGAATCAGGTTCAACCTGAACTCCTATGCGCCGTACAGCTGGGGGCGCTATATGCCAGGAGCTATTGAACTCTCCAATATGGAGTGGGGAAAAAAACCTCACCACACTTTCACTGATGTCAACGACTTAAGTGCTGTTGGGTGTAATTATGTGAAGTAGTAGGAAACCTGCTCCCTATCAAAAGCTGAAGATGAGATATCCTGTACGAGACCAGGAAGTTTGGTTTATTTCTCGTGCTGTGCAGCGGGGATAAATCTTACCCTGTTTTGGGATTAAACAGGACACTGCGGTTTGCAGCGATGCTCTTCCTCATATTGCACAGTTACTGTATGGATCGGCAGAAATATCAACAAGATTGATTGATTTACGGTTTGTGTGTTTTTTTTAATTTTGTATATACTTTATATAAGTTTTGTTTTAAAAGCAATCATAGGTTAGGGCACTTATAAGCTAGATAGCTTCAGCCTTAACCCTTTCGATAGGCCCCATGTGTCTTAAATTACTGGTGGTTGTATACTTTGCCGATCGAGGTAAATAAGTAAACAAAATAAAAAAAAAGTGTTGGAAGATAATCTTTTTCTGTGTTCTAAATGTGTTGCCTTAATTTGAAGGAAGGCATCAAGCGGGACATTATAACTCGGGGCGTGTGGGTCACGGCGATCGTAATGTCTTCGGAGCAGGACGAGAGTGTTCTCTGTATCCGACAGTCATTAAGTGCACAATGACAGGCCGAGACCTTGACGTGACAATTATAGCTCAACGTCTGTCTGCTCGGCTGACAAACGAGCTACATTTAAGACTCAATTATTTTCGGATAAGCCACAGTTCGATTGCACGCACAGTTATTAAGAGGTGGGAAGTTGCAGCATCTGATATCAACACTGAGCTCGTACAGAACAGGCACAGGCCGTGATGTACACCCTCACTCTCTATCTTCCTAATTCATTTCTAATGAATGCAATTACTTTGTCTTTAAGCCCTCTTTGGGGGCTGTGATAAACATAGATCATGTCTCACTGTGAACAAATGGTTAATACAATCCAATAGGCCTACTATACCCATATGTAAAGCTGGTAATGAAAACTCTGACTTCATTATGAATATTCTGTTCATCATGCTCAATATCGAAGGCTTAAGGGGTACAGCTCATAAACATTTTTTTTTGGGGGGGGGAACTCTTAACTCTTGGCATCCATTTCTAAAATAAAAACCTCACACAAGCTCCCGAGTCTGTGGAGGGGCTGGAACAGTCATTTCAAATAAATGATTGTTTTTTGGGGTGATTAAACACTGAGTAAATACTCCTCCAAAATATAGGCATGCTTGAGTTATCAGTATTATAGTTAGAAAGATAATTAACAAAGCGAATTGCTTAGAGCGAACACTATCGATGTGTCCGTCTTGCAAACTTGAGGCCATTTGCCAGAAGAGATGCTCCTTCAGTGCTGCTTGGGATATGATGCATTATCCACGCATCGCAAAAGGAAGCTATAATGTAGATGTGTGTGAGATCTTAGTAGCTGCTGGGAAACAGATAATGTCAGAGGAGTTGATCAAACCTCATAACAACCACACAGGTAACTACAGCCGTGGGTAAACACACTTTCATGATATCTCATTCCAAATGCACCATTATTCAATACACGTTGATACATGCACCTGTCTGAAGCCTATATTACTCTCTCAGCACTGCAATTGCAAGATGAGACACACACACACACACACACACACACACACACACACACACACACAGACAGACGAACCGTGACCACAAAATGATGCAGCAAGAAAAAGAAGGAGAAAAATATAAAAAGAAAAATATGGACCAGATCTATCTGGCATTTTTACTCCAGCAACTTTACTTGTAATTCTCTTTTTCATCTGACAGTTACCCTCTCTATTCCTCTGCCTGGACAGCGAGAGAGAGAGAGAGAGAGAGAGAGAGAGAGAGAGATAGACCTATACATCAGTGAGATTTAATGCCTCCCCATCCTGCTCAGCACTCGTATCACATGGTGTACATCATCAATAATCTTTACGAGCTGCTGTGGCTTGTCTAAAACACAAGGGTAATGTATTGCTCCTGCTGGAACCACAAACTTCCAGACCCAGGCATCTTGGACCATCGCTTCTGCATTTAATCGCATCACAAAATTAAAAAAGGTCGTTAAGAATGTGATACGGTCCTCTGGTTGAAAAGTGAAATGCAAACACAGGATGCTTTCCCGATGCAAAGTTTAGGGTATCATAAAAGATGTGAACCCCTGAGTGCCTTTTCTGTCCTCAGCAATGACATAACAACACTTTGTTGCCCTTAAAACCTCCATTGTATACCTTGTTGGATAACTCAAAAAGGAGGCATTTCAATAAAGAAAAATAAGGCCCACTGGAATATCCCATTGAACTAGAGAAAGAGAGGATGTAGGTTTACCCAAATCTCTGGTCATAGCTTGAGGGTGGTGAATGATTGCTCTTATGAATGTAATCTGAGATATGATTGTTATGAGTTTAGCTAAAGGTCAGTAGGTCACTGTGTCTGGAGGTAATGAAAAAACCCTCAGTCACTGTAAAAGAAAATCACTTAATGGGGAAGCCGCAGACTAACAGCGCAGTGCAATTACCGTAATGTGAAGCTTAGATATTGACGACAGGAAATCTCCTATTGTAATATCATTGTGCAACCTGCACTGTAGTCATCTACATTACATTACATGTCATGTATCTATCTTTATCATCTATCAGCAGTGTGTGGTGGTAGCTTCCCCACGGTGGATCATGTGGTCCACATCTACACACCAGGCAGCAGCCTCCAATTCAGACAAGTGAAGCCAGTGAAGTCTGATTGTGTAGAAGTCCATGAGAAAATGATACTACTTCTCAATCATCTTCGTAAACATTGTAAATGTGAGTTCATGGTCCTAATCGCTAGTTTCGAGTGACGTTTTAGGGCTTGGCTCTTCTGATTGACAGGTCGCTACCACAGCGTAGCCTAGCTCTGTCAAAACTTAAAAAATATGTCTACACCTCTAAAGATTTTATTGTATGTTGTATTGATTCTGCACTGGTCCCACTGGTCATCCAACAACTAGTTATAGTACCAAACTCCCTGGAAAACCACAACGTTGTTAATAACCGTCTCCCGTTAGCTGCACAGTTGCTGTTGCACCGCTAGGTCAGTAGGAAACAGAAACAGTTCCAGCAGGTTCAACCATCATTGTGTTGGTTTGCTTTTAGTTTGTTTGTGCAAAAGACAGCCTGGCAACCTTCATTTCCACCTGCATCCATCTTTGATGCTCACTACAACTTCAGCCCCACACTGAGCGCATAAACCGAAGCGTGGAATCGATCTTCTCATCTAAGTCCCTGCGAGAAAGTTAAGTATTTGAAGTATTTTTCCCAGAAAGTCTCATTATTTCTTCTATTTTAACTTAAGTTAAATTCTGGTAGAAACTTCCCCCCAGTCTGTTTGCAACATGGACACACAATTATTTTAATGATATCCTCAGAATATTCCTCTAGCAAATGATCACAGATGGGTACCGCCAGAACCACTAAATATTAATGTAATGTTAATGAAAAATTCAGTCCCCTGAAACAACATGTCGATGTTAAAGAAATAAATACAGAGGGAGATTCAATTTGAATCGTCTGAACTATGGAGATAAAAGTGTGTGAAAATTGAACAGTTTGTACAAAGGGCCCAACGCCATTTTAGTGCATATTCACTAATGCCCACACAGACAGAACAAATGACTGTCCAACACACACACAAACACACACACACACACACACACACATACCACGTCACTTTTGCCTGAAGGGCAAACGCGTGTAAGAGGGGAGGTGGAGACATATTGATTTATTTGTCAACTCTTTGTCAACTCTTCGAGAGGAAACCCTGAGGGAGGCCATGCATCCGCTCACACCCCTCGGTTGGATGAATTAACCACATTTATGCTTTGGGCTAGAACATACACACACACACACACACGCACACACACACACACACACACACACACACACTACATGTAATTAAAAATATGTAGTAGTGAGATGTCTGGTTTGAAAGAATGTCATGACACATTTTCAGTATTAGATTTAAAGACTTTGCTGTGTAATTAAGCCAAACTAATAGGTCACGTTGAAGTGAAAGATGTAGAAATGTTATTTGACTTCAACAACTGAAAGCCTTGGGAACTAATGTCATGGATGGCATCACACAGAGGCTTTTGTTTTATCCTTAATCTGACGCAGTCCCCTCTGCTTTTTCTCTCTTGGAGCCGCGCAGCCTCATGAATCAGGAAGAAGCAACATTGCCCCAAGCTACACCCCGAAAGAAAAACACACCAGAGGGGATTTACAATACACACTCATGACTAGTCACATCACCAAAGCTCTTTCTTCTTGCTCAGTGGCCCAATTCTTCTCTGTTTCTATTTGAGGGATGAGTCACATCCACTTATTTTCTTAACACACATCCCAGGTCCATCACCTACTCGTCTTTCTTCTTATGACTCATTGGCCTTGGCTGCAGTCTTTGGGGGCTTATTGACCAGACAGAGACAAAAGCGAGTTGTCTCCCACTGCTGAGAAAACACTGCCATGGCATGACGACGGGTTGGCTTACAGCCACTTACTAACTGTGACATTTGGAGTAAAAGTGACTTTTAAAATGTTTAAAACTCACCTCAACTAAAATTCAATAGATTAACACAATAATTAGTAAATGCCCAAATGGTATAATACATGTGCCCCCCCCCCCCCCACCCTTTAATTTCTGTTTTTTTGCTGCTACTTCTATTGTTGTTTGTCTCTGTTTCGCACACTGAGATAGACTGGTGAATCTTTTCTAGTCACAGGTGCGAAGGTTTTATGTTTTATTTATTTTGTCTTCCTCTCAATCAGATGCAAAGGATGAAGAACAGCAAGAAAGAATGGCGAGTAAATCATATGAATTCATAGTGAAAGTTTGTGATTGCTCAATTTACAGTGAGAGTGTGTGTTTGTGGGGGGGGGGGGGGGGGGGGGATTTGCTTCAAATCAACCCCTACTTACGGGCTTCAATTTGTCAGCTCAATCATACAAAATGGAAGGTCTGTACAAAGAAACTCACTCCCTCAAATTTCATTTTGGCATGGTAAAAAGCCTAGTCGAGATTTTTGTGTGGAAGAAACTCGAAAATTATCCAATCTTGTAAAAGACATGCATAAAAAGGTAATTATTTCTGAATAATTGGAATTACATGTCTGTTTTGTGAGTCAAATGAAGTGGTGGGGAAATACTTTGCAATCTTAATAACTATTGTGTCTGCCTGATAGTTGTCAAAGAAGAGAAAACCCAGAGAGACAACTCAGGGTTTAAAGAGTCAACAGAGGCTGCAATTAAAGTAATCCCTACTCTTGGCTTCAATGTCAAAGAAATGTGTGATCACATCCCAATCCTCAAACTCATTCCCACTACACTAAGCTGTTTTTTCCCCAAAAGGAAGTAAGGCAGCATTTGCGAGAAATAAAAAAAAAGGTCTGCCATGGATACACACCACTCAGACTACCAACCGCAAGTGTGTTCAGCTAAACCGACACGGTGTACTACACACTGAGCCTGTACAAGCATGTAACACTTCTCTTGCCAGTGATTCACGTAATTTATCGCTGATATCAACAGGTTGGGGTACACGTGTACATTATTTCACTTGGGGCAACGCTAAAACGTCTTCACCTTCATCACCTGTAAACAAGCTGAAGCAACTCTGCACATACTGATGTTGTAACAAAGCTTGCAAAAAGAACATAGCAGACAAGAAGCAACACAACACAAGGGCTGGTGCCCGAGTCTGGGTGAGTTCATCGAACGCAGACGAGGCTCACGAAGCCCCCGGTTATTGACTCACCCTCTCAATCACCAAAAAGGTGAGGTCGCTCACAAATGTGACTTATATCTCGAGAGCATTTGGAAAACCAATCCCTGCACGATGGGGCATATGGGATCAAAAGACCTATATGGTTACACAAGAGTTGAACTACGTTCAAGTTGAACCAGACACACAGAGAAAAGAGTCTGGGAGGCCTGGAGATAGGAAAGATTGATAGGGGAGCCGGAGGGAGGTTGAGTCAAAGTCTTTCAAGGCTTTTCCCTTTCCAGATGTTTTCATCAATAGCTAACCTTGCCTGGTAGTTCTGTACAATAGCCTGTGCTGATGTTTACATATGTCTGTTTCATGGTGGAATGTAAAAGCATTAAAGCAAGCCTGTGTAACACGTTATTTCTCTTCCAAATGAAACACTTCTAATGACTAACAATACAACGCACCATTCCTCCATTCAATAACCAACACAACCTTTCTTAACCAGTAGCTTATGGTGGATAATGCTAGCTAATGTTAGCTACATGTAGGTAGAACTTTCTGTATAGCTGACTTTGGACTCACGTGTCTCAATACTACGTTACACTAAGTTTTAGTCAACAAAAGTTAGCTAGAATCATTTTAAAGTAACAGAAGGGGGACTTAATAACCTTTTGTTAACTGACCAGTAAACTGTTATCTCTGAAACAAGACAGACGATACGTCCAAAGTCATTCTTCATTGGAAGAAGTTAACAGAGCCACAGAGCCCTGACCTCAATCCCCTCCGACACCTTTGCAAACAGTATCCCAAACCAAGCTCTATCGGTCATCATCGATGCCCGACCTCATGTTCTTTCTGCTATACGGTTGTATGGAGTAAATCGCTTCAGCCAGGTTTCTAATTGTGTTGAGGGCTGGAGGCTGTTCTGGTTTATGGAATGAGATGTCTTACATATGGGTGTAACATTTGGATGTCCACATGTTTTTTGCCATGTAGGGTACAGAATAATAAATCAAGACTACATGTGGACCCAGGATGCGAGATGCCTAAAGGAGTGAGCCCAAATGCTGCTGACCCTTGGGTTGATGCAATGTCAGACGGTATCAAAAGGAAGCTGAACTTGAATCTGTGCTTGGAACTCGATCATATCCTCCCTGGACAGAAGATGTCAAACGGATTTCATTTTTTCGGTGGAAGCTGGCACATTAATCCTGAAATTGAAGCCTTTGGCGAGGAGCAGTCGGCTCCGAAGCTTTCACACAGTGGAAATGTCACCTGTCACACGCACTTATCGTCTGCCAGTGCGGTGTGCATCAGCTCTTGTCTGACCCTGTGGCTCTGTGCTTTAGCTGCCGCCATGCCCTGTAACTGGCATCAGCTGGAGAGACGAGGACCTGGCACGGTCCAAAGTCGCTACATTAACCGGCTTTGTTTGTATACAAGCCATAAGTGGATAGGGAATATGATGAGCTGCCCATTAGGCAGAAATGAAAGGGTATTTAATTGTGCTGGCCTATTTAAAATCCAAATACTTAAGCAGCATATGGCTTCATGTAGCCAACAGCATACACATCAAAGGGCTGTGGAGTCTACTGTAAAGGGAGCACTGCTTTTTCAATGTGTAACTTCAAAGTTACTGTCCATAACAAGAAATATAGGCTCAAGAAAAAAATCTCACACTTGAAATTTCACACTGGGACAGAGGCGAAATGCAGAGAATACACACAGTTCATGTATTCCTTTTGATGGACTGTGTGTGTGTGTGTGTGTGTGTGTGTGTGTGTGTGTGTGTGTGTGTGTGTGTGTGTGTGTGTGTGTGTGTGTGTGTGTGTGTGTGTGTGTGTGTGTGTGTGTGGGTGCGGCGATGGCGTCTTTCAATAAAAGTTTCAACTGCTGTCAAAAACATGACAGGAAGAAAAGGAATGACGTGGAGAAAGATGCAGAGAGAAACAAAAGTGTGTGTGTCATTGAGAAAAGAGACAAAGAAACATGCAAAGCGATGAGCGAGGGAGGACATGAGGGCAGAACAACTTAGATATATATAGACTGTAAAAAGAGGGGTTGGTCACTTTCCATGTCCTTCAACAAATCCAGCAGTGTTGTTTCAATGCACATTGAGAACCAAATTAACTAAAGCCACGCTGACCCGAGACCTTTGAGAAGTGAATCCGCTCTGCAGGAAGACCATTTATTTGCGTAAAGAAGATACTGGAAGCTACACAGACAACATCTGGTTTCCAGTACAAACCTGCCCCCTATAACCCATAACCTGTCTTTACTGCAGGGAGGGATTCCCAAGCAGACACAGCTCAAGACCTGTTGATTTCCCAGCATGCCCTGCTCACATTCCTGACCTCCTTCTGTCACTCTTTGACTTGACTCACCCCTGTTGCCTACATCATTGTCCCCTCCGTACTGCTGTTCTTTAGTACAAGCTAAACAGTCAAGTGTGATTCACAGGACACATTTTAACGAATGGGGGGAAATGGCTTCTAGGTACTCGACTTCATCCTCTGCGCCATCTTGGTCAAGTCGCCTTTAAGAGTGTGAGATGACTGGGATTTTACAAAACCATGAAATCTGGCGGCCTGCAGAATCTGGCGAGAAAGCCAAAAGGGAATGATAAAACCACTTTCCTCAACCTCTTGGAACCCCCATTGCCCCCCCCCCCACATTTCTTAATCTGCACCCCACAGAGACCGAGACAGTGAGATATAGTGACAGAGATCCCATGAGCAGTCCTTCCTCTCTCCTCTATTAAGGTCATGTTCACATCCACAATAATAGAGACACACAATTAAGCTTCCTCGTTTATTACAACAACACCAATGCATCAGCGAGATTCTAGGGAAACGTGGGGTCATCCAGCAGAAGATGCAAGGTTGTCCGGGAATAAATGTTGCCAATCAGTGCCGGTTTGCATTCCTGATGGAATACCTTGTAAAACGAACATTGTCAATGTCAAGGAAAGTTGTTGTGCCTAATAAATCTGCAAAGTCAAATATTTGCAATAACTTGCTCTGCCCCCGGCGGACCCGCTTCTTTTTTCCTTTAACAATGCTATTTCTGGTCCGAATGCCTGGTAATTGCGGTTGTTTGACATGATCGTCCCATCCTTTGCCAAAGGGCAGGAAGGAGATCACAGATAACCCGGGAATGCCCAATCAATGCTGTCAGTAGACAGTGACCTAGCATTAGAGGGGGCGCACAACAAGCCTAATCCCCTGCTTGCTGAGCTGGGATGACGAATGAGTAGAAAGAGGACACAACTGAACAACTGGGATCTGTTAATGCTCTCTTAACATGCAGTTGCATTGATGTCAAACCAGAGTGTGCCGTGTGGACTAATCATGTGAGAAAAGTAGATCAAGTCGGCAATCAGATTATGAAGCTTGGTTCATTACTTACTTTGCACAGAGCCTTGCGGCTGACTGGCGACTTTGGGTGGGCAGATCCTGCTCTTGGAAGCCGCCATCTCCATAAGTTGTCCCTTCTCATCTGGACCCTGGCTGGGGGCCGGAGTCTCAGTCTGGGTCTCGTTCTGGGCTTTGTCCGGTGGCGCCACTGCCTTTAGAGACTTCTGTCTGCTCAGGGTACCGTCGCTACCAGCCCTCATCAGCTTTTCCCCCACGCTCAGCACCCGGACTCGACCAACGGCGCCATGGCATTCCTTCCTGGAGGGGGGCAGCTTGGACCTAGCCCCTATCGAGGGGGGCCGGGCCAACCTGGAGGCTTTGGACATCCTACGGTTCGGCGGATCAGCGAAGCTTCTTCAGTCTTTCTCAGCCAGTGTGACTGCAGCTGTGTCCCGTGGGCAATCCAGGGTTCCTCAGCTCTCAGCGAGGGTGACTCGGTGACTCTCCAGCTCCAGCGTGTTGTGACTGGTGCAGGTAGGCTGCGAGGGCCAGAGGGAGGGCACTTTTGGGAAGGCGAGCTCAGGGGGTGAGGGGTGGGGGGTTAACAGATCCTTGGAAGGTGTTCTCTTCTCCTGGCGTGGCCTCCTGGGATCGTCCTCCAAAGCAAACAGTGCGTGAGTGAGTGAGTGACTGTGTGTGTGTGTGTGAGTGTGAGTGTGTGTGCTGGTAAATTGGTGCATGTGTGGATAAACCTGTGGAGTGACAGGACGTGCTGTGTCCAATGCAAACAGAAACTCAGGTCTCCGGTGTCAGCGCATTCCGGCTTTCTTCTTACCCCCGCTCGGCCACTCTTTCTCCGTCTTTCTCCATCCCTCTCTTTTTTTGTAAATTCCTCGCGCTCCCTCACTTCTTCACTTGCTCTCACACTCTGCGTGTCAACTTCTCTCTCCTACCTGATCATTATCTCCTGTGTTGCTGTCCTCTTCTGCCTTCTCCTCTCTTCTCTTCTGCTTCGGTTCACTCGCTCTTCTCTGCCGAGGCTCAGCGGGTGACCATTCCAGCGCTCCGGCAGACGGAGATCATAGACGGAGTGAGATTTTTAGACAGCAAGAGAGAAAAAAAGAGAGGGAGATAAAGAAAGTGCTGGCAGAGGCTTTGCGGAGGAGTCCTTCTCTTCAGGTGCAGCTGCACAAGCGGTTCCAGATGTGTGTGCAGCGCTTCACGTCTTCAGCCGACCACTCAGAGCCACGCGGGTATAATCCCTGGTTTAACCTCATCCTATTTCCCCTCTTTCGTCCTCTTTTTTCTCGCTCTGTCTCTTGTCCCTCTACTCCGGTCTGGATACTCTTCACATGTGATGAGATGTTCCGGCTACCAGAGGCAGGAATGCACACATGCACAACACAACCCACCAAGCCCTTCACTCACTGGTGGAATTTACAGAGAATTAAAGAGCGCAAAGGAGGGGAGCATTGCAGCGTGTGTATGTGTGTGTGTGTGTGTGTGTGTGTGTGTGTGTGTGTGTGTGTGTGTGCGCATGTGTGTATACAAGTGTCACACAATGGAGCGGTTCTGATCTCCTGCGCCCGAGACATCAGCTGTGACAAGAAAAAAAGAGGGCAGAAGTTGGCAAGGAGAGAAATAATAAGGAGGAGAAGATCAGAGACACTTCTCTTCCTCGTGCCCAGAAAAGAATCCACCTTGCATCCTCAAAAACACACAAGAACTATTTTCTGACCCACAGAAATCTCTTCAGCTCACAGTGATCATTGCCAGACAGGTACAGGGTAGGGCAGAAAAGAGCAAAAACAGCAACCATTAAAGAAAGATTTGACAGCCGTTTTTGTTTGAAAGAAAGTGAGAACCAGTCGGTTTCATGTTGTCAAATCACATCCTGCCGACACAGTCAGACTCTGGAAAGTAAACCACAATCCTCTAAATTTGTCTAATTCATTAACTCCACACACAGGTCACCCTATTTTCAGCTCTGAGTCTGTGACACTTGTGTAATTTACCGCAGCAAGCGAAATGGACGTGATATAACGCGATGGGACACCATTCCGGGCTTCATGATTCAACACCAGGAAATGGATTACAGTGAGCAAAAGGATCAAGCGTGTCCAGGCAAAACGTTAGAAAAGAGCGACCGTCCACATGGACCGGACCACGGCTTTGTTTCACACGGGGACGACTTGGAGCTGTGCCACTCAGATACCATAAAACGTCCCAGTTGAAAGTCAGAGAATGAAAAAAGCCAGATTTAATATTTCATATATGCCACCAGGCTTTATCCACTGCTGTGTGTGGAACCTGATGCAGCCCCTCTACCCAATTGCCTTTTTAGACTACTAAGCCCTGAACACGATGACAGACGTCACTGATTGTATAGATATGAAATATTCATCATATTGCCACGTATCTGTATAGCGTCGGATAAAGACCAAAGCAGATTGACCTACTTTACCAATGAATAGTCGTAGGGCTAACAATCTCATGGGAACCGCTGCACGTCTGATGGATATTTTGCAAGAGAGAAAGTCAAGAAGATAGAGAAATTATTAGTATTAAATATTAGAAACGTGCTAGATTATGGTTGTGCGTCACCAGTTTTGCTGAGTTTACGGCATCGTAGTACTAAGGAGGATTACGTCAAACCTAAAAAGAAAGGCAACAAAAGAAAGAAAGGTTGACCATGAAAAAACACAACCTCCATATAAGTTTCAACGAGTGAGTGAATGGCAACTCTCTCACTATGGTTAGTGGCTATTTGGATGTATGTGTGTGAGTGTGTGTGTATGTGTGTGTGTGTGTGTGTGTGTGTGTGTGTGTGTGCGTGTGTGTGTGTGTGTGTGTGTGTGTGTGTGTGTGTGTGCGTGCTGGGAGTAAATGAAAGCCCTCTGTGTGGATTGGATGCCTCCCAGACTTTGAGCCATGTCTAACTGCACAGTAGGCAAACGGCGGGAACGTGGTTCAAAGACTCCAAATGACATAGCATTTAGGGATGGATATATTTTGAGTTTCCTAATTAAGCCTGTGATTTTGTGCAATATGATAGATCATAAAGTACATCTAAGTATCAAATAGCTAACCTCACTGTCGACATACTATCCAGGCACGGCATCAATTTGCATTTCAAACAACCTACCGCAAGTATTTCAACTTGAAAAAAACTGAACTTGTGGAAGATGAATATCTGAGGAGTTGAAATTGGCTCTGACAATAAAGACCTGCATGACAAAACTGCCACCCACAGCTGTCTGGCTACCGCCGGGCTTCCTGATGCCAAGTAGCAGTTTGGGATGATCAGTTTTGAGTAAACGATGGTGAAGAAAATCCAACACACGTTGGGTGTATCTGCTCATGCCATACGTTTGTACCGGAGGGGCTCTTAGAACGCATTGATGAAAAATGGTGTGATCAGCCAGAGTTGTCTGAGTGAGTCTTCATTATTTTTCTAATGAACTAACTTTTCTGTCTAAGGGTGATTATTAAACTGGGGGGTGTCGGGAGAATTGAGGAAAACCTGCTTGCAGTTTGCCAACAAATATATTCTCATGTACACAAGTCACTCAACCCTGGAGAAATGAAATACATCCAATAAATGTGATATAGTTCAACGATTATCCAACTAACTTATTTTAACATACAATACCCAATGAAGAGGACACCAAGAATAACCAAAGCAGCATGAACTAGCTGTGTGTACTGTTAGCACATTGTTGTTGTTGTTGTTGTTGTTGTTGTTGTTGTTGATCATCATCTGGCAAATATGGAGCAACACTATCATGTATTTAGAGTCATGTTTCTCATAGTTAGGGCTCTCCCATACCAAAGAAATTATTAGTCTATTAAGACCCATTATTTAGCTACTGAATAGTTGATTAAATCAACAGCTTTGTAAAAATATCTTCCTTCACAAAGAATCACACGAAATGATCACTTATAATATTGTGTTAAGTGCTCATCTCGACAGTTCTTGGAAATAAGCCTTTCAACAAAACAGATTATACAGGCCAACTACTTCCTTTTAGTCGATTAGTCGTCTACTCGACTGAACGGGGAGGTGGTGGTGGTGGGGGGGGGGGGGGGGGTAGGCTTATTCCTAGTCGAACATCCAGTCCCCATTTGTCTCTCTAGACCAGCGACCTTTGAGAACAATATGTGTCTCTTTAGCAGCTCAATGCTCCACCGGCTTATTGCGTACAGTGTGTGCCGGTGGTGATGAGCAGGTGGTGTACATTGTGTGCATGTGTGTGTGTGTATTGGAGTTTTTCCATTGCAAACATCTGCCTGCTGCAGCTGGAAACGACTCGAACAACCTTAAGACCCAGATGGTAATTATCTGTGGATTCCTTACTATGAGTGATCCCTGGCAAAGATACATCATTATCTGATCAATTGTTACAAAATAAAAATGGATTAAAGCAGCTTTAATCACTCACTGATTGGCTCTTGGTGCGGCAGGATAAACACAAAGGCCAAATGTACACAGGGCTGGTGGTGGCCGACAAGGCTGGGGGATTTGGGAAGCAATCGGGGGGGAAGGGTGAGCTGTGTACCTCTCTGCTGCGGATTAAGGTTGAGTATGTTTTCTAAGCCCGCCGGGCTCGCTTGTTTCTTTTCCTACATTCCATCTCAGAGCTGCCTCCCTCCCATATCATGAGTCATTACTGACTGTAACATTCACTCAATATCAGCTGCTGAATCCGTTTCCAGAGGCACACACACGCTGCACATGCACAGCAGTAGCATATAGTGTGTGGAGAGCAGCACTGCAGTGGGTTGGGATGCCCACCATGTGCAAAAGACACAGGTCCGAGATCAGGTTGCAGCTGTCATCCTCCAGAGACAGCAGTACCAAAAGAATACTCTATTTGAATAGATCTTCATTTGTCTAGAAAAGCTCATCACTTGCAGCAAACGTGGTCATATTTGCACCGAGGCTACAGCTAAATTCACATTTCTCAACCTCGCAAACAATCCCTATTTTATCAGAGACTTTTTAGTAGTTCACAAAGTCTTAGAATGAAAATCTGAATGTGAATCTCTATGTGGAACATACTGTTGCTTCAACGACATCAAAAACAACAAACTGCTTTTCATTTACTCCCCCCTCCCTCCCTCCCGCCCCCACCCCCGTAGTTGGAGCTGTTGCCTCCAAGGTAAAGAGACTCAAAGGCAGAAGAAAAGAGAAAGGGAGTCTATAAGACGGTGAGACTCTCTGCCAGTTGGAACCAATTAGTCCTAACACAGAGCTGCTCCCTGGGGAACGCCACCCAACATGCCACATCATCCGCCGCATTAAGTCACAGTAAATGTGGCACTGATGGCGGCAGAGGAGCCGCCACTCAGCCAGCGAGTCAGAGGAGACGGCGGCCCAGTCGGGAGGTTCTGTCTCGGCCATTATCATCAACTGTAGCTTAAACAAAGAGATGGAGGTGAGTCTACGGCCGTGTCCACTCGCCTGCTATCTAATCAAACCGTACAACGAGGTATCTTCAGTTTTAAAGTTGGCACCAAGTCTTTAGTACTATACTGACATTTTTAAAAGGACCAAACTAAAGCTTTTAGATTCAAGCAATCACTTCAGACAATTACAATAAACACTTACAGTGTTCACGCTTGATTTCCTACATTTATTCATTTTAATATGTTTCGGAAATCAGCTTCTATAAGACTCGAATGGTTGCTCCGAAGTCCAAGAAGTATTAATCTGCCGTCCAAAAGCATTACGTCATTACTAAAAATTAAAGATCGAGAAGCATTGTGTGAACGTTCTGCACCAGGCTGCAAGATCATCTCAAGTTGTTATTCTAACGATAAATAGAGTTTAGAAATGTTTGGTCGGTATCTGGTGACGGATTGCAATGGAATGCATTTTGTTTTATTGAAGTAGCTCATGAATTAAAGGAAACAAAATACCTTCTCACAGTGTTAACAAATACTTTTAGAAGAATTATTCCACACCACACATTCCTTCAGTGGCTTATTTTCCAATTTGTTTGACTATTTTAATAATAAATAAATGAACAAAGGCAAAAAGCAGAGATGGGTGTTTTATGAAAGGAAACGTGAATTTCACTTCTGACATCATTTGACTCACATATCTTGAGTCTTATCACACACATCATACTGCAGCACTATGAAGGTACAATAAGAATAGTGATGCATTTTCAACTTCCACTCTCTTCCACAATGTATAGTTAACAGGCTAAAAACACTAAATATTATAAAAACTGTATCCTCTTGATGTGACTGTGTTCAAATAAAGGAAAAGGTCTCTAGAAAACTGTTTTTGAGGAACACTGATTTCGTTTCGGTGAGCTCCTCTCCCTGGAAATAAGCAGAACACCTTCTTAGTGTGGACCCGTAAGATAACTATTGTAACAGATGCTGAAACAGAAAACATTTCCTCCAAATGTTGTGAACATGACGCAAGGCAACAAACAGCAAAACCCCAAATGACCAAAGAGTGAACATTGAGTTGTTTTACGGCTCTCGGTGAGAAGCGGTTCTGCATGAAGTCCCACCGTCCTCGTGAATCCTCCCTCCTAACGGCCCGTCTCTGGGGCCCCCCTGTGGCCTTATGAATCACTCTCTACCCTCAACCGCTCAGCTCTCAGCTCTCAGCCTTCAACGGGACGTGTTGAGCGTGCACACGCTCAGAACCCCGCGCGCAGTTTGGAAATATCCATCTCTGAACTCGTATTTTAAACCCTGAGGTAACGGCAGCGCATTGGCCTCGCAGCCCTCGGCCTTTCCTTTACGCTTCAGCATTTTAGGAGAGTTTAGCATTTTATCAGGACACGCTGCCAAGAGTGTTATTGGAGGCAAACCGAACGGTTCCGCCTGAAGCGTATAAAGAGGATAAGAGGGGAGATAAACCACCGCTCCATTCAGAGTGATGTAAATAAGAGGCTTCTCCATTCTCTTTATGGCTTATTGATTTTGAGTTTGACGTCTGGCTGCAGACAGCAACAGAGTAAGAGGGCAAAATAGAAAGGAAGATGGAGGGGGGGGGGTACTGAACTCTGAAACAGAAGCATGTTTCTGGGAGCAAAAACAAGAGTCCACGTAACACACAAACACACACTCTAAGTCATAATGAAATCAGATCCGCGATAAAAACACAACTAAAACGTGTACTATGAGATATTACATTACCTTTATCGTAATGAGTATACTTTATGTAACCAAAACGGTAAAAGAAGAAAAGAGTCTGAAACTTTCCCGTCAGATGTGATGGGAAAACACAATGAACCTACTCACATACTGGGTGAACAACATTCTAGTATTACAGACAAGGAATTAATAAGATGATGTTTCCAGACTCATGTCTGAGCTAAAATAGCTGATTGTGACACAAAATCAGTCAACTCAAGAAACAGAAAAAGGTTAATATATTAAAATGTATGCTGAAGTATTTCTATGCATATCTTTAATTTCTTTTTTTATATCTCACACCTGTTCATCTTCAGGCTCAATTAGTCCTGAATGCATAAACACAAACAGGATCATACATTCACACCACACCGTAAGCACCTGTTGGATGCTGCTGTTAGCATCTCGGTAACAGCTTGGGGAGCTAACGGAGCTCTTTTGTGACTCGGATATTAAGGACGAGGAACGATTGTGTGTTCTGTCCTGGAACAGGTGAACACCAGTCGCCTCCAGCTCTCAGCTCTTTAAAAAAAAAAGGGTTAAAAGTAAAAATGTTCAAAATGTACATCACAGGTGTCAAACACAAGGCCTGCGGGCCAAATCCGGCCCGCCACATTATTTTATGGGGCCTCTGACAACTTCAAAGACATATGATCATCTTTTCTTGAAAAGAAATGTGAGAAAAATATCTTGTGCTTTTATTTTGAAGGTTTCAAATGAAATTATGTTATAATATTAGAGAACATTTCTTATGTACAATATTTCTACACTCAAATAATCAATAATCAAATGCAAAGATAGTTATTTAGCAATATGTTAGGGAGTAGTTTACACCTTTATATGTTTCAGTTACAACCCTTTGATGCCGATGTGGCCCACGGTGAAAATGAGTTTGACACCCCTGATGTACGTCATGATTCCCTAGAATTATTATATTAGTCAACAGCTTGGATACCTGAGGTCAGGATAACAAACACAATAAGATTCTCCCACAATTAAGGTTAGCATGGGGACCATTTTCCAGACAAATGCAACAACACTTTGTCTTAACGTGCCACGTGAGTTCTGTCGGGTAGGAGAACAGTCGAAGCATGAATTTCTCAGCGATTAATCTGACATAGGTAATATTCTATACTGATGGCTCCCTTTCATTTTTGACCTTTAACATGCCATTTGTCTAAGCGCTCTCTAGGGGGATCGTGAATAATCTGCGTCTCTGTGTCCATATATGCGTGTTTGCACGTCTGTGTGTACGCACGCTTGCCAAAGAAGTCGATTTTCGTTGGGAGCTTTTCATGGCTGGAGTCTCTAAATCAAGCTGACAGCTTCCAAACGGCAAATCATCGTCCCCATAAATTTGCATACTTTCACCTGTGGATATCATTCCACTCAACATCACAAATGCACAAATCGTTACAATAATATCAATATGTTGCAATATGCTGCTGAGTGATTTCACAGTGGCAACAATATGTCACTCACAGCTCACAGGATAGAAGCCTGTGTAAAACCATACATAGGTTTATTCATGACCTCATCAACCCATTAATTAAAAAACACATTTTAATCTCTAAATCTTTATAATCTTTGTCTGCGCGGATAGATTAGACAACCCAGGCATGCAACGATCTACAGATCTTCATTAATGTGGAACTTGAGCATCGCTTGTCTTGCTCCACTGCACGGCAGAAGGCCAAGTGCTCAGATGTAAGATGACATATGAATATGAATGTTTTTTCCAAACTCCAAAGTCATGAGAACCGTTGTGGGGTTGAGTTTATATCAAGTGACAGTGCCATGCGCTCTAGAAGGGGGAAACAGGCTCAAAGTGAAGGGTTAGAAACAGTTTGAAGGGATGAAAGGATCACCAGAGAGAATGAGTCAGAAAAAAGAGGACTCTTAAGAAGGTACCGACACCGATATGTGTGAAAATACAATCATGACATATCTGTAGATAGAACTTTTTAAACATATGACACACATTTTTGAAAGGAAACCAAACAGTATCGGTACCAGTAAGTAATATTCATTGAGAGTTGACAGTAGCTAAAGAAATAACATCATATTGGGATTTAAATATTGCTACATCCTGTCTGGTGCTCAAGATGATGCAGGCAAAATCCCAAAATACATGAAACCTCTCGAGTGAAAGAACCAAGCTGTGTTTGTGTGTGTGTGTGTGTGTGTGTGTGTGTGTGTGTGTGTGTGTGTGTGTGTGTGTGTGTGTGTTCATGCCCGTGTGTGTGAACTGCAGTGACAGCAAACATCAGCATCCATGTCACAACACAACAGGAAGTCCTTCAGCTTCACACATGAATGCAAGCACACACACACACACACACACACACACACACACACACACACAAGGCTTCAGTCAGCAGCAGAGATCTGCTGAACCAACAGCTTGGGGCCGGTGGCCGGACAAACAGGACAGAGATAAGCAATCTGACAAAGAGAGACACAAGGGGTGAAGACACAAAGGGGGGCGCATGAGGGCGCTAAATATGACGCGTGAAGTAAAAATTAATCAGGGCTAAAAGGCTGTTAACGATAAAGATGAATGAAGATCTTGAAGCCGGGCTTGACAACCGGACTACAGATTATTTCTCTCCACTTGTCTTTATTATACGATGGCCCAAATGCTCTGACAGGAGCAATGAGCTCAGATCTTTATGGCAATTATGAACAGTTCCTCAGCCACAAATATCATTGACTTGATGCTAATTGTATTAAAATGCACAAAAAATGTCTGCAGGAAAATGTTGACAGCCCAGCCTATGAGAAACAGAGTGTGCTATGTCTAATTTGACTTTACGATGACTGTTTCTCATGCATCCGCAGTTCATTTCCTCAATCTCAGCCCCCCCCCCTCGTGGGAGAAAGATAGGGTTTCTAAGTGTCATTTAGAAGTGAAAGTTTCCACAACGACTGACTGACAAGAGGACAATGCGTCGCTTGACACAAGTCAATCACAACCACCAACTCCCATGCGCCTTGCTACCAGGAAGGTGACACCACAGTGGTTCTTTGTCTTCCACGGTTAATTCTGCAAATATTTAAACAGGAAAGGCGACTTAACTCGAGCTCCGGCACACGTGTTTTTGATTGGCCTTCGATTTCAGAGCTTGAGTTAGGGGTCCGTCTGCCCCGCCCCTTGTCCGACATCTGCTCTGACCCTTTGCCAGGTCACAGGTTCCTTGTACACAGGTTTCAGTGTTTGTGTCCAGCCGAGACCGAGCTGGACCACTTTGGTGTTTCCTGTGCGCCCACCGCCTCCCCAACGCGCTGATGAAAAGACTCGAGAGGCCCGCCTGATGTGGGCGGAGGCCTCCTTAATGAACTGAGGAACTCACTCGGAGACGCTCTGGGTGCCGAAGAGACTGATTAAAGAAAGAAGGGGAGCGAGAGGATGGAGAGTAGGGGGAAGGAGAAATGTATAGAAGGGAAGAGAAGAAGATGAGGAAGAAAAAAAATCCTCTCCTGAGGTACAACAGTTCCTTCAATACGGCTGGTCCTCTGCTCAGAGGGAAAGAGGGAGGGGGAGGGCTTTGGCCAAAAACCGTTGAGTCTGATCCTCATTAAGAAACACAAAGAACATCAAAGACCAACCCCAAACCTCTATCAGTCAGGAGCACCCTCAATCCCCGTGATATTAGAATTCCCAGGCGCCATTCAGTGTGAAGTTCTGAGGTAGGCGGAGGGGCTCGGGTGACTCAGGGTTTGGGGAACTTTAAGGTCTCGAAGGTCAGTGAAAAGTTTGAGCTAACTTGTTCTCTTGTGATTGGCTGCTGCTGCATAAGCTCTCTGCTGGAAGGAGAAGATGATAGCAGCTGTGGGTGGATGATGGTCACTATAGCAGCTGTGAGATGCTGTCATAACATTTGAAACCATTTATAGTTGAAAACACAAGCCTTGAAATTGGGAGCTACCTGAACTTCCTGAGTTTACAAGTTCTTGGTTATAATGTAAAATGACTTGACGTCACAAAAAAAAGGCAAACTCTGATTCAGAAACTGTTTAGTCGTATTTGCAAGAGGTCCCTGGTCCACTTGGCTCTCTTGTCACATGTATTCTCTCACTTTGAAGTTGTATCAAGGTCAGTTCTTCATATACCACATAAACCTTTCAGCTCCTCCAGGTGAGTCACTTTCAAACAGTGCTAGTGCTAAAATAATGGGTGGAACATCTAAGGGTACTCTCACTGAAGGGCTGATGTACAAACTAATCTTCATCACGGTTATGCCTATTTCATTTATTATCAGAGAAAAGACATGAAACGATGATTTCTGAAGAAAGGTTTCCAGACGGTTAACCCTAAAATAATGCATGCTGGGAAATATAGTGCACCAACGGCTGCACATTCTTGAAAGGAAAAAAAGCCCTGAAGATGTCAGTTGACTAAATATGGATAGCCTAAATTAGGTTACAGCAGCATTAACTGATAATTGTATTCTCTGGAGGCCAGCGTAAAACCAGCTGGAAACACAACACTGACTTTATGAGCTCTCTGGGCCCAACAGAGGTGTCTAGGAAACGAGGAGAAGTGCACACCACGTGGCTGCGTCTTAAGGAGACTATAAATGCTGAGTATATTGCTGAGTATACATTCCACCCTTGGTGGTCCGAGGCGTACAGCTGGGCCGACTCAGGTCACAGCAGCACAGGACGCCTGAAGGGGCCGCTGCTATCAGAGACACGCAGCAGGCATCCAACACTCACCGGCCGCTCCGCTTTCATCTGGCTGCGCTGGGACATGAACCCAGACCCCAGACACACACATACACACACACACACACACACACACACACACACGTGTATGCGGTTATTCAGTGGTTAGAAGTTGGGGTGCTATCAGAGGACAGCAGACAAAACACACGCTTTCATTCATTTCACTTAACACACGGACATGTGAAGGTAATAACATAATCTAGCCTTTGTTACATTCTTCGTGCTAAAAACAGAAGATTACAAAAAAGCGGACAAAAGTCCACTCAAAGTTGGGAGCAGGAACGTTATTTTCTTCTCCTGAACGACAGAAGCAGGGAGTGGAGGACCTCGCCGACCTCGCCAAAAGATCCGATGATCGCTGCCACCGCTTTAGACTGCCAGCCTCAGCTTTACATACATAGCATCACAGCTGATTGTTAAATATTACCTCCTCGACCAAAGGCAGCTTCAAGAGCTCCGATAAGCGTGGAAGGCGTGTTGAGCTGCAAAGGTGACAAAATCAGCACAGCCTTCAATCAGCGTGAGGAATAGACTGAAGGGACCAAATATATTCTTTTCAGTTCTAACTGGTTATATTTCTGCTAAAACAAAAGAGAAGAAACCACATTTCTGTAAGAGCTCTATTCATTCAGAAGATTGACCCGGAGAGAATGACTGGATTTAAATGTGGTAGGTGGCTTAACACAATGGGAAGGGCTCCTAATTAAAAAGTCCTTTGTCTTCAGATTACCGTTTGGATCAAGAGGGAGCAACAGACATTTGCTGATGCCAGCACCACTCTTATTGGCACGCTGGTATTTCAGAGACCTTCCAGGGAGTCGAGTGGATTAGCCCAACTTGACCTAAAAATTCTCAGGAAATGCCAAAGAATGCACCGCACACAGCAATGCCTATGTTAATGTCCTCATTTCTACATCAAGAATGTTGCTGATAAAGCAGTAGGTCAGAGCTTGTTCCGACACTCAATTTTCTCTCTTATCATAAAATAAATGGACGTTCGGAATGGATAATTGCGTGGCGACTGCGGCTGAAGGTCCTGGATGAAAAACCCTAAAGCTGCTAAAATGTGCTGTGGGGCGATGACAGAATGTCTCAGCATTTTCTCGATGTGTGCTTTCCTCCCACATACCCCCCCCCCCCCCCCCCCCCCCTTGCTGTGACCGCATCCAATCAGTGGCGGCCCGTTCCACTAGAAACACCCACTTGTATCCACGCACTAAACATCCCATTCATCACATTGACAGCGGCGGCTTGCGGTTATTGACCGGGAGTGGATTCTTTTACCATCCACGAGCTCACGTATCGAATTAGATACCGGAGCTAAATGTTCGGGGAGGTTAAATGAGTGGTGTCAGATTAGGGCATGTTTTTAGCTAAATGTGAGCATGAATTACTGGAAATCAGGAGGTGCTTGTCAAACTGAGAACAAGTATGTGTGTTATTGGTTTCTCCCATACCTCAATCAGTCATGTTGAAATAATTGTCAGATCATGTGTCTGAGCAACATATACTTACTGGATGGTAAAACAACATGACACACACACATACATACATACACACACACAGGCGGATGTTGCAACGGTTGTACACATTTCTTACAACGTAAGGATTAGTTTGACATTTCGGGAAACTGAAATTGTTATTACAGTTTTTTCCGATTGCTAAACGACAGTGGGCACAACTGGAGTCACATGTGCAAAACTCTAACTACAGTCTGCACTACCAACAGTCACCTGAGCTGAACAGTTCACATCACCTGCAAAACTCATTCCAAGCAACACAACTCTTAACACATGGCTCAAAACACGCTCAGTGCAGCCATCACTATGCACACCCCTCACTGAGACGACACACACTGTCACTCAGAACACACGGAGAGTCAAAACACCAGCATCAAACACCAATACAGGAAATACTAACTGTTCATCTTTACAGTTTGAACAATTTCAGTGACTTCAAACAAAGTAATATGTTCTTCAAAGAAAAGAGTGACATTCTTTCCAATGATTTTCTTTAGAACATAACAATTCTTTAAGGTAAATGAAAATTAGCAATTTGCTTCAATATAGTCCTTAGTAATTTACGGGATTACAGTAATGAGAAAAAAAAAGGTAGAAACTAAAAGTACATACTGTAATTCAAACACATAATTGAGGGGCTAATCCTGCCTCTCTAGCATCAGGCCACATGTTTTCATCAACATCACATCTCATGTTCTCTCTTGCCATGAACCTGGTGAAGAACCTTCTGGATGCCTTATCCATCCCTGGCAGTTCTTCATCTGAAATAACAGCTCTTTGTCTTCCTCCACGCATCCGCCATCTCCCTGCCACCCTCCTCCCTCCACGAACCCGTCTTCCTTGTTCCATTTCCAAAATGAGTCTTTCTGAGCTCTACCTATATATATATACTGTGTATATATATATATATATATATATATATATATATATATATATATATATATATATACACTGTATATATGTGTGTATGTGTGTGTGTGTTCACAAGTCTAAAACCTGCTTAGCCTTTCAGCTAAAATTGTAATCATCAGTGTTTGAAAGGCAAGAGGCTGAACTCTATTCCGTTTTGAATGTGTGGTTCACAGTTTTGACAGCAGTGTGTTAGCATTTGAACAAAGTGCTGTAAATCCACAGTGTTGTGCAGGTTGTGGTTAAAGTCATGGGATAAGTGTGTTGAGTTTTGAAAACTGTGTTCAAGCAATGAAAAAACAACTAGAGTTTGGTCCACATGAACTGCTGCTGTGCAGACTGTAGTTAGAGTTTTGCACATGTGACTCCAGTTGTGCCCACTGACGTTTAGCAATCGGAAAAAACTGTATGTTCCTTTTTATACTGATTAAACATGAGTGATGTTGTGACGTGTTGCTAGGTAGATTTGGTTCATTTCGGACCATGCCTGGTTCCGTGTTTCCAGTGTTCGTTATGCTAAGTTAAGCAAACATCAATCTTGTCATCTCATCAAAAGAGGTTCAAAATGCTTCGTCTTCCACAATGATACAGGGAAAATGTGTGTGTGTGTGTGTGTGTGTGTGTGTGTGTGTGTGTGTGTGTGTGTGTGTGTGTGTGTGTGTGTGTGTGTGTGTGTGTGTCTAGGCCGATCTCTGTGGCAGTGACCCAGATGTTTTGATTGATTTGTAAAGTCATTAAAATCTCAGCCGGAGAATAATAGACTCAATGTCGTCAGCATGGAGTTTGAAGATAAGCCTAAAATAAGCCTAATTATCAGGTGCCCACACACACACACTTCATATTAAGCTTCAGTGCACAACCGTACTCACGTAAACTGTGCCTCATTCTCTCCCCTGCATATCTATTTGATATTTTCCTTTGAACATGACCTCGCCGCAGCATCAAAGCAGAGGCTATTTGACTCCTCACTTATCTGCGTCAAAGCAAATCTTTGATTCCCGAAGCTGCTTTATAAAAAGAAAACTGCCATTGGGGCTCACACATCATTAGTGCTTGAGGAGGGCATGCAGAGAGTGTTATTACACCCTGTATCCCAACAGCACAGAAATACAGCCAGATTGTCTCTAATCACCAATAAAGAAGCGCAGATATTTCAAGACCACAGCTCAGGGCGGCTGAATGACAGCGACGCGGAAAGCTGCGGCAAACCCTCTGGGAATCATCATTTTTAACAGTGATTCCCATCTGGGTATTATCAAGCCTTAGATCCTTCCAGATTTAAGACGACTATAAACAAGACGGAACGTTGTTTACTCCTCAGACGATTCTACAGGCGAGAAAAGAGCAGCGGAGGGGACGACAACGCCGCGGTGTCTACGGGCGCTGTGAGCAAGTTCTCGCTCGGCTGCAGCAGCCAATGAGAACGCTCGAAGTGCTGAGAGGTCTGTGTGTCAGGAGAGCTTCATTATCCCCCATTCTTCACATGAAAAGGTGGTGAATTTCTTTGCACCGACTGCTTTAGTTCCACTGAAGTTCTTTTTTAGACCACTCTAGATACTTCATCCCATCTTCTTCAGGAAGGAACTGGTGGAGAGGGAATCAATTAGAGGAAGAAAAAGAAGAATTAAAAGAAACAAACAAAGGGGAAAACATCTGGTTCCTCTCCACGTTGCACGGGCACCCCGCTGCTGGAGAGACAAGAGAAGTCAGGAGGGTGGATAATTCATTAGGCACGCACAGCGCCATGATGCAGAGCAGTTCAGTGAGACAGAGATGATGACTCAACCAGGAGTAATTCTAGCCGCACGATACCGTCTACTCTGCACTATGTTACGCTCTTATTGTAGATCTCTGGGATGTTTCATCTTTGTTTTCTTCTTTTTGGTTTTTTGAAATGTCCCTTTGACTTCCTCTCTCTCGAACGACCTTTACGTTAACTCTCCTTGCTCACAAACGCTTGATGATGGAAAGGGTTTTTTTTTTCAAAGAGAAACGAAGCACCGCTAACACGGGAGGCAGATAAAGTGACCGAAGTGCCTGCAAAGATATGAAAAGGTCAGCAGAAAGTGGAAGAAATGTGAGAGTGCTGGAGATTAAATACATGCTGGTATATTTGTAAAGATGGTCCTAAAGTACAATAGGTTCTTCTGAAATATCTTCAAGCCTTTTGATTTGTATTTGTACTATCACAAATGACATATTCAGCATAATAGTCTGAATAAATTCAAAGAAATTACAATGTAGGAATGAATCAACACTAGCAGTAAGATATACTGTATGTCTATACAGTATATATATATATATATATATATATATATATATATAAAAGCTGAGAGAAATATTGGTTTGCTCGTTACAATGAAAATAGCAACATAAAGCAAAAAAGCAACCAAACCTCCTGGTGACAGGCTCTGTGAGTACCCGTCTGAAAGTATGCAGTACTTTAGCAACACAAAACCAAGTGGATAACAACTCAAGGTTATGCCTTTTATCAGAGAGTGGCCCCCTGAGTCAAAGCTGGAAACACAACAGCATATTACCGTAGGGCACAGAAGGCCACGGTGCTCCTTTAAACCTATGTGTTTTACACTCGGAGGGAACTGAAGAGCCCTTAAGGGACCGGCTTTTAATCCGCTGTGAAAACAGCTGTTTAGCGTCTCAGAAGCCGGACTATTTCCAGAAGGATCGTCTGAAGAGCCTATCCAAGGAGATCGGCATCTTCAAGGGGATCGACAGCCGCCCCACCGTGAAGTTTCACACCTTACCCGTGGTGACAGACACTTACGTCATAAAAAAAACACATCACATTAGTAGTAGTGAGTGAACTATGTTTAGAAAAGTATGTAATCATAAAGGCTGTGCTTTTTAGAAAGGTACGTCATGTAATCATAAAGGCTGTGTTTTATCCTCACTGTCACAATGATTAATATGTTTTTTTCCCAGAGAATTATCCCCCCCCCCCCTGTTTTTTACAGCGAGACACTGGCAGACGGTATCCGTCCTCCATGAGCTGCTGGTGAACAAGTGCATTCTGTGATTATCAATTCCAACACAGCATGTGCCATTTCCAGGAAATTGCTCACGGGGTCCGCGTATGAAAGCGTGCAGCCATGTTCAGCGTTTCTCATGGACGTCCCGACAAAGGGACACTGATAAGAGATAACATCCATGTAGCCTCAAGAAGTGCAAAGTGGAAACTCAACCGAAGCGATGGGCTAATGGAGTCCCGTTATCACGAGGGATGGTTGGTCAGATGGTATTTTGTATCAGTCGTTATGAGGCTGTGGGAAAAATTTGGAGGCAATTAACAAATAGTTGAGTTATTTTAAGAAAGGCATGGATTTATTATTTGAATTTGCTATGTTTGTTTTTAATACGCCCAAGATATCACCCAGTGTAACGTTTAACATGTTCAAGTTAAAGCAGAGGATTTGTAAGTGTTGCACACACACACACACACACACACACACACAACTTGTATGCTCTTCTTGTGATTGGCGTGCACTGAAAATGCTGTCATCACTAATAACACGAGTGCAAATATTGAATTTACTGCAGAGATGAAGCAAGAAGGGTTGTTGCAGGACAGGCGTGACCCGACACTCCCAGTCCACAATAACACACAGTACGCTTGGAATGTGATACATACCACAGTAAACGTGTGGTTTTAGTGGGAGCTATGTACATATTATGAATACATATGGTCACACTTCTCAGTCAGGTGTCATTTTAATCCATTTTACAATCATTTCCATATCGGGTATTGGGTAGTAATCTCATGCACAGAAGATGCCTGTGTGTGTATTTTGGGCAAAGTGCTGTCCCCACTGTGAACTAATGGTTTAGAAGCAGGTGGCTTTCGAATGGGAGTCGTAGAATGACAGACAATTTGGACTCGCAACAAGTCCATTTGATTAAATTGGCGTGTGGACAAAGAGACGTGGCAGACTCGAGTTAACGGGGAACGGCCGATGGAATGAACTCCAGCAACAACGTCAGCTGACAGGACTTCCTGGCAGAGAGCGAGCCGAGGGGAGCCGCGAGCCGTCTCCTCTGCAGGATCCCGTAAGAGGCCGAGTCGGATGTTGAAGCGCTCCGCTCTTCCTTCGTGACGATTGTTGCCAGATCTCTGCGATCGGCCTTCCAATCAAGGACGCATATCCTTCTCCAACCTCCAATCTCACCGACACCCTGAGATGATAAACATCAGAGTGCAGCTGTCTGGGGACGTAAAGCAGCTCGCGGGAAGACTGTGACGCTGTAACGTATTAAATGTGCAGCTCCACAGACGGACATTCCACAATGAAGCCGAGATTCACATCACTCTTTCACAGCGATGGTCGAACTTCAGAAATGTGGAACTAATAAAGTCATACTTATATTTTTCTGCTGCTATGCAACGGCTACAACGGATTCAACATATTCACCTGTTCATGAAAGCCTTTACTGGGGCTTTCCTGGGAAACATCCTTTGGCACACAGCAATTAGTGTGTTTTTCTCCGCCAGCTGCAGCAGCAACAACAGCAGAGAAAAGTTCTCAGTGAGCACGAGCAGAAGCGGCCACCGTTGGCTGAATACACCCAAGAGACCCGCCACAGTGTCAAACGCCAACGCTATCAATGACCCTGAGGCGAGGATGTCGCGGCGCTGTTTTATTTGTGCGAGACAGGAGACACAACAACGGCCGTGTTTGGGGCGAGAGGGTCAAAACACAGATGTCGCACGCTGCTTAATCTCAAGTCTAATGAACGGGAATCGGCAGCAGCGCTCCCTCGGAGCTGCTTGGACCAGCAGACCGCTCACATCTGCCGTATAGTATTCAAGGTGACGGCGACACGGCGAGCCGCTATCGCAGTCTGGGAAATGAACGGAGGAGCCACTGTTGGGTCGCTATCGGCGCCGTTTGTATTTCACGTGTCTAATATGTGAAAGTTGGCGTTTTATCCCTGGGAGGACAATAAGGGCCTTGGATGTTTGTGAGTGTATACATCAGAGAGAGAGAGAGAGAGAGAGAGAGAGAGAGAGAGAGAGAGAGAGAGAGAGAGAGAGAGAGAGAGAGGGAGAGAGAGAGAGAGAGAGAGAGACATGGGAGAGTGAAACATGACCCAACTGCCACTTGCATCTGGACATCAGAGTCAGAATGTGTGCTTTGCTGCTGAAGCCGTTCTTAACCTCCATGCACTCAACCTCATCCTGACCCGAACACGACATCAGCACTTTTCACCCTGCCCGCTCACATGCACGTCAGTGGCTGACGTTGGCAAAACACACACACACAACCCCCTCCCCTCCCCCCTCCTCCCCCCATCACACTGACATAACAACTTCCATCACACGCTCACACACTTGCACCTGTGCCGCCATGGAAACCACCGTGCACCGTATAGATGCACCTCTGGGGGGGCTTTGCAGCAAACTAGAATTTTGTTTCTGTTTTCATCGCTTCCTTGCTGCCCTGTCACTCAGGTCACCATGGAGATGAGCTCAGCTTCCCAACGTCTCATGCTGAAGTGGATATTCACTGCAGCAGCACACAGCAAGCAGAGACGGGCGCATGCTGACTATGTCGCGCCTTGCATGCGATCGCATCTATAAAACACACACACGTGTGCAATAAATGCCCAAAAGCTCAGAGTGTGTTATAACAGCTACTAATGTGTTATACCCTCAGAGTGCATCTCAAGGTGAGCGCCACCTTACCCGACAGGGCACGAGGAGTGTTACACAGGCTGAGGATTTAAAGTTAGCAGCAGCACTAAAAGGGCAACTGCTACTTCAGATAAGTGCAGCAAGTGGGGACTGAATGGGATCACAGCACTGATGGAGATGCGGCTCGTCACACAACCTCCGTAAACTAGTCACGCAGAACATGTGCAATATGACCAGCAACATATACATGTTGTCTCACACAATGATTACATTTCAAGTAACTAAGAAAGGGTATTTTAAAATTAATCAAAAAATGTTGGCATGTATAGAACAATAATAATAGTCTATATAGGTGTATGGAACACAACTGTTTCCCTCGAAAGAGCTGACTCTTTAATGATGTGTGTAATTATGATACTTACATTATGGCTACAATGAGCAATGAAAGAAAAAAAGGAGGGTAAAGCACATGTTTCAATTCCAACTCGACTCATATCCTGTATTAGTGAAGTATTAGGCCTAAATGGGAAATTAAAAGGGAACACATACAATTAGCCCAAAAGTTTCCCCATGCAGATACATTAGTTTGATAGGTTAAATCAAGGTCAGCATTAATAATGTCCTTACTGTGAAACGTGGGACTTCCTTTGTGCTCACTCGGAGGGAGGTCCGCGAACTGCACCCGGTGTCCCGACATGGTCCGATATCACCTCTCAGGTCAGAGCCCCGCGACCGTCCAGCGTGTTCTCCGGTCTCCGGGTCTGTTTCAAAGTATCCGGTAACTTCCGAGCATGCAAGGAGGAGGAGGAGAGGGGGGAGGTCGGGGGGGGGGGGGCTGAACTGCGGCGATGAGACCGCGTCCCCCCGTGTTTTCAGCGCGTGGGAATCATTCACGGACACGCGCATACACTGGAAAGGGGCGGGTGGTGCGCGTGGGGGGAGTGTCTGTCGATGACTTTCCCCCTCTGCCCCTAGCGCGCGTGTCAGTGCGTGTGTGTGTGCGTGTGTGAGTGTTTGTTTGTATGTGCGCGTGTGTGTGTGTGTGTGTTTATACGCTGACTCTGTGCCAGTACTGCGGTGCGGCAGCTCGCTCGGTCCGGTGTCCCCTGCCCGCCGCTCCGCAGCCCGACGCTTCCTGCTGGACCATGCGGAACTCACTGGAAGCGGCAAAGGCGCTGGGAAAGCTCTCCTCCCGCATTAAAGAGACATTAAAAACTTCTTCTTTTTTTTAACCCTGTCCACATGACTGCAGGGTTACGTCATCGCTGTGGCGTTCAGGGGAAAGGATACATTACGAACCCATCAGAGAGTAGCAAGTTGGATGATGATGTGAGCCTCTTGTGGGACAAGGAGGGAAACGCAATTTCACAAGTCAACAAAAAGTTATGTTTTTAATTGATTGGGCAAAAACAATTGATTCAGTGGTCAAAAAGCTAAAACCCTCCTCATTGTCTATGATTATAAAACGTAACTCTCGTTTGTTTTAAAATGAAAAGTTGTGTGAAGCCAATAAATCCGACGATGCCATATCCTAATCTATACACACATTCCTATAAAATGAGTTTTTCACACATTTTATGGGGGGCTATATCTCCACCTAGTGAAAGAAACGTGCAATGCCATCCTATGGCGTCAGAAAGCTTCTGGTCAAACTATGTTTCATAATGGACACATGCAGTATGAAAAGTCAATAAAGGGCTGAATCACTTCCTCTGGGAACATCTCAAAACATAGGTCACTGTAGGCCTACACGTCACCAAGGCATATGCGTTCTTAAGTCAGTCTGTCATGCTATGTTTGTAATAAATGTGTGTACAAGTATATGTTCTCTCCCACAAACCTATTACTCAATTTGTTTGCTTGTTTGTTTATTTTATAACAAATAGGAATCCAAATTACAAGTATGTAGTGATGGGAAAAGTTACTTTACTGGTGGACAGGAAATTTAAATCAAAAAGATAACGTTTTCAGTTTCTTACATTAAATATTTTGTGAAAGGTTAAAACAAAATGCTAAAAAAAGAAAACATTGTTAATATTAAAACATAATGGGCTATACAATTCACTCAGTTCTGAAAGAAACACTATAATACTGTTTTCTAACAAAGTCACTATATGAACTTAGAGGTGAAATGTCCTTGTTGTGCGTTCACAGCTGGTTTCCACTGCCTTCACGTTGTCAAAAATAGAGTATTTAAGGACACCTCACTACAGAAGTCCCCAAATGACAACGACAATACTGCACCCTATAGCGTTCAACTCCCAGAGCTTTGACCCAGTGCAGGTCCATTGTCATCGGTGTACTGGGACCACTGTTGCTGCAGCGTGGACCTGAACCAGAGGCCACCGGCTCCTCAGGCACTGCATGTAATAAACTACGACCATCACTCTTCCCTTTAGGCCAGCAGGGTGGTACTGAATAAGAATGTGTGCCAATGTTATGGAGCAATGAGCATGACAAGTAAACATGAGATCACTGTAAATCAAGTTTCTTCAAATCTTTATTTTGAAAAGTTCTGTTGTCAAAAAAGCCTGAAGAGAACTGGAATAATAGAAAAAGAAGCCGTGAATTGTTCTCGCAGACGCAGATCAAAACTCTCCGGACTTGTCTGATGGGACTTTTGTGCAAAAGAGAGGAGCGTGACAAGTATTCAACAGCAGCTATGCAGCAAATCAAAGCTTTTTCTGTCATTGGCATTGGTCTACAAAGCACAAACATTTAAAAAAAACAAGTCTGCCAATAAATACTCAAAAGCACTTCCCCATACAGTAACTCATCATCATCAAAGAGGTTCACTCACGTCCACATAACCCAAACTATCACAAATAACAAGCGTACACGCTTTCAAACCCTTCCACAAACCACTGCCACTAATTTGGCACGTACAAAAACAAAAGTATGTGCACTGCACTTCCTCTTCCTGAAGACATCAATCTTATAAAACTAAATATATGTTCAGAGACGTCGAGCCGAACCGGAGGCTGTGTGTTTCGTTCCTCCGCCTCCTTCATTCACTTCACGCCGATCCGTTCTGCTCAATGTACATTTTGGACAGCGAGGCCGCCATGGACTTGGCCAGCTCCTCGTCCCGTTTCCTCTGCATCTGCGAGTGTCTGCACCAGTCCTCGTACTCCGGGTTGGGGAGACTCTTGTCCAGGAGGACGTCGTAGTGGCCGTTGCTTAGCCAGCTCAGCCACATGGCCACTTTGGAGGCGTCCTCCTCCCCGAGGTAGTGCACCATGGTGGAGACGGTGGGGCTCTCCGAGCTGCCCCCCGTCGTCAGGTGGATGTTGACGTCCAGCAACTGGCTCATGGCCAGGAGCTCGGGGTAACCGGCCCAGGAGCCGTCCTGCGCCGCGTTGATCAGGAACACCCCCGCGTCCCCTTCGATGATGGGGTTGAACTCCTCCAGGTGGTCGGCGATGTGGTGCACCGTCTGCTCCCTCAGCTCGCCGTGCCTCGCCTGGTCCCCGTACGTGGCTTTGCACACCGCTCTGTACAGACAGTTGCCATCTGGAATGACGTGGTACCTGTACTTGTGCCTCTCCTGGAGGTACTTGTTCTGCTTCTCGACTTCCGCCAGGTACCGGCTGACTTTAAGGTCGCCGTCCTCTCGCTCTTTGCATCCCCGAGGACGAGATTCCTGCAGAACGCTGAGCTCGAAGGCCCGGCTCTCGTCCGATGCTGGAGCGGCTGGCCCACCGCTCGGATCTCTCAAATCGTCCTTTACGGGATCTTTAGGGTCAACGGCTCTGGAGGCAACTGGCTCCTCTTTGTGTAATAAGTCACACCCGTTGCTTCTGAAGGGCGCTTCAGCTACAGGAGTTGAAACTGAATCATCCTCCTCACTTGAACCTCCAACCACCTTCTTGCCTTCTTCTTTTCTGGATCCGCAGATGTCGTTTCTGTTGAAAAAGAGACTTCCCACCCGCTCGGGGAAAAGCTCCTCTCTGCCATTTCTGAGGTGATCTATCAAGTCCACAATCACACCAGAGTCATTATAGAGGAGTCTTTGCCCGCTGTGTGAGTCTGGAGAGGGGGGCTTGGTCCTGGACCCCCTCGTGACAGTCCTCCCCGCTCCATCGGGTCTGCGGATTGATATCTCAGCAGTCGATGTGAAGTAAACAGGCCTCATAGCCTTGTAACATGAAAAGGCCGGCATGTTTGCGGAAGAAGCGTTGTCTCTCACCGGATCCCCGTTGGTCGTTGGAGTGGCGCCCGGTGGCGTAAATCCCGGCGCGCGAGCGTCAGAGGAGCTCGGCGCTGTGCGGTTCAATCGCTCGGACCCGGTCGATAAAGTTATTGTAACTTTGCGACACGACCGTGGGTAGTGTGTCAGCGCACTGTTGTACAGCTGCATGTTGAAAGGAGTCCCTTTATACCGACCGTCGCAGCCGGGCTGTTGAGGAAAGATGACAACAGGGTCTAAAAATACCCCCCATGTCATAAACAAACAGCGAAGTTGTAGCGGACGTTTCCATGGCCCTGGTTCCGGATACCACCGACACCCGGAGACGACCAGACGGGCCGCTTTAGACGGCTTGCGTCATTTGGCCTTCCTAATTTTAGACTTGAAAATGTAACACGACTCTTTGCTTTAACAATGTGAAGTTAGGTCGAAAACGAAATACGTTTTCCGGTTAAATGCTTTCAAAATAAAGTTATTTTCGACGCATTATTTTCGACAAATTGTTCAAGAAATATAATGCACCTCGAAAAGTAAGCATATATTTAGATTTTTTTTAAAGCTACATACTTTGTGTAAACATTTTCAGCATATCCTAGTACAGGTATGCTATTTTACATATATTTTCATATTGCATTGTTGGTGAACTTTTGTGTTGCTTATTTATTGTTTTGAGTCGATTGCAGCTGTGGTCAACACTCTCTCACCCTAAATGTGGCTCTCACTAGCAAAGGCTAATCCCTGCCAGTTGTTAGTAAAATGTATACCAAATATTATGACATGCAAGGCCAAAGCAAGTTCATTTGTGTACCACCTTTCAACAGCAAGGAAATTCAAAGTGCTTCACATAAAACCAATCAAAACATAATGCAAAAGAAAACAAGATTTAAATACAATTAGGAACATTCATAAATGCCGAAATAAAATTAAGTAGTGTGAAGAAGAAATTGATTGATATCCTTGAATCTTGTTCAATTAAAGGCAACAGCAAACAGAAAAGTCTGAGGCCATACAATACAAAATATACGTTTGGACTCATTGATTCAACTTTGATCTAGTTCAGCCGATTAGATTTGAAGTCACAACGGCTAATTAGTTTAATGGACACAACCTGTGTGGGTTTCAAATTACTTTTCTTCTCTGCCATACAGAGTTCTGTGGATGAAACACAGTCCTGCACAATTTACTTGTACATATGAATGTTCAAAATAAGCTTTGTGTTGAGCTTTTGCATTGTGAAATGTTTGAAATGTGTTGTCATATACTTAACAATAGTGTCATTGTTGTAGTGTGACTTTAGTATATGTTTTATATATTCACAGAAAGTACATTTCTTTGATAGTATATTTTGAATGTACTATTGATATTTTAAGTATATTTTAAACACATTAAAGTATATTTTTGTTTTGCCTGAGCATTGTTAATACCTCATATAAAGTAAAGTGTGCTTAACAGGAGAACATGTTTCTCCTCTCATGACAATAAGAATAAGTATTGATTGTGAAAGTTTGATAACTTGCGGTAACAACAATTAAGCTGTGGTCTTTCTAAAACAGAGCAAAGGATAAACTCTATCCCAATGAAGTAAAGACTATGACGAATGACTTTGCCTATGTTCAAAATAATCTGTACATAGAAAAAATACGGGCACTGTGCATACACAACCATTGCCTACGTATAAGAAGGCAACATAAGTGACTTACGAGAAGTATGTGATATAATGACAACTTTATTTTGAAAGCAAGTTAGCCACGTCCGGTATGGTTCATGATGTTGGAATGCAGTGACGCAGCTCTCCGCTTTCAGGTCCTGACTGAAGGAGTGCGTCAGTGTTGAACACTCGACCAATGTGAAGGATTTGATGTGCATACGCGAGCTGGTAGTGTGTATGACAGAAACGCGTTACGATTTGCAATTACTCCTCTGACACACTTCTCCTGTGTGACTCAAGCAATGACAAGCCATCAAAAAAGTCCCGGTGAAAAAGGGATTACTAAAAAGAAAAAAACATTGAACATTATCTGAATTCACATACCACCTCTCTGTTGTACTCCCATACACGATTATCATGAATTCAAACTAAAGCTCACAGCATCAACAAAACAGTCGAATTCAACTTATTGAATTTCAGTTTGTTTGTTTTTCAGTTAAATAAATAATGAAACCAGTATTTTAAGAGGCCTGTCAAATAAACAATGTACTTCAACAAGCGCTACAATTAGTTTAACAACATTTTGTTAACCATTTTCTTTATTACAGTATAATGATTATGATACTTATTGTCATAATGATTATTATTTAGATTGAAGAGCGTGGCATATAGTATTAAATAATGGAACTGGCTTATAATGACTTAGTGGTGGCGACAGCAGGCTTGGCCCGCTCTCGTCTCTAATTTTAACACACTGACTGTTGTAGCTCTTCCGGTTGAAACGGAATCACACTGCATTTCGGTCTTAATATAGATACATATGACCTCAGTTTAAATGCAGGTGTCAAGTAACCTCATAATTAATAACTGAAGTAAAAAATATTGTCTATTTATTTGATGTGCTTTTTGGGGAAGGGGGGGGGGTGTCAAACCAGCTCGTGTTTTTTGGGGGGTTTACCTAACTGCAGGTTCATTAGCATTTGCAGCGCAGCGACCACCAGAGGGCGTCCGAGGCTCTAAATTATTCTCAAGGACTTGGCATTCAAGTGCAGTACCACAGACACAAGCGCGGGGGCGGTATTCAGCTCCACGCGGAGAAACGACCGCCTGTCTGGAACAAATGCACGCAAAGAGGCGACGCCACAGCAGCTGTCGCAAGGTTGTGCGCCGCATACAAATGAGCGCTTCGGCCGTTGTAGTGTTGTCTTTATAGTAACCTGAACTGGTGCACCGACCTCCAGCTGGTACGGGGCTGGCTCTACACCCCCACTCCCCCATATAACATGGGACTATACTGTTTTTACACATGTTCTCATTCCCTGGAGAAATTGGAAGCAGTGCTTTCGATAATGTTAACATTTTAAAAGGAAATTACCAAAAAAAACAGAACATTTAAAAAAAGTGATGGCTACAGGGACAGCATGAGCTACCGTGGTGACTAACGTTGGAGGGAAAAGTGCAGTAAACACAGCATTTGCTGCTATCGCTCAACAGAATAATAGTCACTTGTTTTTTACACCATAATACCGCGATACGAAATGGATTTAAATTTAAATTCCACATACACTTCTTCGCGACGTGCTACAAAATCGCGAATGAAGTGTCACCAAATTAGATTTTTTTTTTAAATAAAAAATACGCAAAACTCGATCATATCAATACCGTGCAGGTACACCACGAGTCACAATGTGCCCTAAAGCCTGTTATCAATATCGTTGAGATATTTCATCGTGGTTGTTATTTGTAGTGGGGTGTTACCACGAGGTCCGCAGTGCTCTCCAGCAGCCTGTTGTTGTTGTTGTTGCTGCTGCTCACTCGGACCTGCCCGCCTAAATCACCGCCTTCCTGTGGTTCATAATTTAATACACAAGAAGGTGTTGGTGTTTGTCTGGCTTTGTGGGGAGCGGGGGGGCTGCAGCAGTAACAGCTTCGCTAGACTGTATCCATGTCAGTGGAACAAGCCATGCTGATGTCACAGATTTTCTCTTCCCCCCCTCTCTGCCCTCTCCGCGGTGGGAGGATCTCTGTGCGTTGAGTCACGCAGCTGTCAAAGATAGCTGTCACCCAGTCTCAGGATCAAACACACAGTCAATGAGAAAAGGGCTTTGAGCCGAAGGGACGCAGAGATCTCAGGTAACCCCCCCACCCCCCTCCCGTCTCCAAACAAGGACGGCCAGAAGAAACGAACAAAAACCCATTTCTGGGTTTTAAACACACCAACAAAAAAACGGGGGGAAGAAGCGACTTTTGATGAATAAGGATTTTCGGATATTCGGATACACGCGCTGGGGATATCTGGAGAAAAGAGGAAAAGCACCGCACTGACACAAAGGCAATTTTCTTCGGCGCTCGACGAGGGAAAAAAGTGGGCATTTTCGGGGGGAAATGAAGACGAAAAAGGGTAGGTTGGATGCGTGTGAGAGAAATAAAGTCGAAACGAGTTTAGATACACGGAGACATTTATTCGAGCGATTTCCGCTCGTCTACAAAGCATGCAGTCTATTGTTTCCTTTCCAGACATGACAGGGGCTTTTCTTGTTCTGCCATGTGCTGGGCGCGATATCAAAAGTCCACCAAAGCTGCGTTTTGCAAGTTATTTGTGGGGTTGTTGGTTTAAAAACACGTTTAACGACACTTTCGGCACAATAACATGCAGACTGTTTCGCCATGCGTGTTGTTTTCCTCGTCACGGTGGAATTGGGCTAAACTTCAGGAAGAAGGAGATAAAAAACAAAGAATGTCCAAAACTTCATAGGAAAGCGACTCGCTTTCAGTTTGAGCTCGAGCTCGTTATTCGCGAGCGCTACATGTGTGTCGAAGTTTGAGGAAAGTGATGGTTCGAGTCAAAGTGTGGCTGTTATTGTGACTTCAAGGGGCCGAAAGTGTTGCGTTTACACTCCGGCTAATAAGCTCGTTAAAAAATAAAATCAATATCTAGCATCTTTTAACCCTCCGCCACTTTAAATCATAGTATCTCAATCCAAAACGAGTGTTTAATAACCGCCATGACCCCATTGTGGGAAGTTGCTGTTGCCTTGTTACATTGGCGGACCTCGTGGTGCAGCGCGCACACACACAATAGAAAACCCCCTTACAAGTTACTTCAACTTCCAAAACCAGCTTGTTTTTACGTCTCTTTTTTGAACGTGCTTTCCACCCGCTCTGTTTTAACTCTGATATTTCGGAGGGAACAAAGTTTATGTGCGAATTTTCTGCTTTTTAATATGATTTATTTTTTAGCGTGTAGAAACTTTTGAATCGCCTACAAAGAAGCACGCAGCCCTGGATTCTTTTGTTTAGTCTGGAGACGCTGATTTGCAACAGGTCTCCCCTCCCCCTTCCCTCGCGCCAGCCTACGTAATTACCTCATCCTGTTGGCCGCTCAGACTTGGGAACTTTCTTGCTGCTTTCGCACCAGTTTGCCTCGCAAATGCCCCCTGACTCTCATTTCTGCAATGTTTTATTAATGGAGTCTGGGCAGCATCCATGTGGAAATGCTGCACATGGATACCAACAGCAGCACACACATATATGTATTTATATTCATGTACTTTGGGCTGAAAACTATATTAAAACAGACTAATTTCTGACAAAAAATCCGATTTAAAGTTTTAACAGTTTATAAAGCAGATGTATTTCCCTCCCATTCATTACAAGTCAGATAGCTAAATCATGTTTGATCATGACTGACTTTGATGAGACATGCCTAAAATTAAATTACCAAATTAAATGAGAGACATCTCTGCATAATATTTACACAAAAATCCCCAACTGCTCCCTTCATGCTGGGATGGTTCTTGTGGTCATCCCAGTGTGCTTTACTTATCCAAGCATGCAAGGTGTGCTCCCAGTCTGCAATAGACCTGCCGTGTATTTGTCGAGGCAGGTTTTATAACTGACACAGCATCAGAGCAGCCTTTGTGACGTCCCCCCCCCCTTTCATCCCTCCCTCCCTCCCTCCTCTTCCTCCTCCTCCTCCCCTCGCTCCATATATGAATCACATGGCTGAACTTGACAGCTTGCTTCTGACACATCAGCTGCCTCCCAGACAGCTCGTGTTTGTGCGAGCGGCTGCGGCAGAGCGGCTGGGAGACGGGCGGCGGCGCGGCCGACATAAGAGGATACATATTCATTTGTCTCGATTTTTCACGATGCCACTTCTCTTCCCACGTGCGCAGGTTTGATGATGCTGTCGGGGAGCGAGACGGACGACGAGGACAGCGTCGACGCCCCCTTGGATCTGTCGTCCAGCTCGGGGAGCAGCGGGAAGAGGAAACGGCGGGGAAATCTGCCCAAGGAGTCGGTTCAGATCCTGAGGGACTGGCTGTACGAGCACCGCTACAACGCTTACCCGTCAGAGCAGGAGAAAGCCCTCCTGTCCAAGCAGACGCAGCTCTCCACACTACAGGTATGGACCTAACCGACACACAAAAAGATAAGATAAGAGTGTCGCTTAGCTTTTTGCCACCACTGAACCCCCGGGAGCATACACACTTCACTGTAAAAAGTCAAGAGGAAGCAAGTGTCAGCTCGACTGACTCATTTCCTGTCTCGATGACAAACAAAGCACGGCACATCAAGAGTGAATTGAAGGTCATCCAAAGCAGCTTGATGTTGCAACATTAAAGTCTGAGACAACGTGAGTAAACTCACTCCCTGTGTGCTGTGGGCTTGGCTGAAGCACTTGGACAGGAATTTCCCTCCCTCCAGCCCCTTTCCATCCCAGCTGTCTGGGAACAATGCAGAGTCATTTACATGGTTAGAGCCGAGCTAGTTACGACTAGCCTGGGGAACTGAGGAGAAGAGAAGGGAAGAGTGATGGCCGTGATTACTGCTATGACAAAGGAGATTACTTTTTTTTTATTGAAGACTCTCTTGAATGCCGGATTCCGAATTCCAAAACTGGACTTTTGAATGAAAGTTAATGTTTAGCTTCTCAGACGCTTGAGTTATCCTAATCTTGGTGTGTTTTTTTAAAAATGCATTTCTGCAGTGTTGACAATGCTAATGGTGTGAAATACAGAGCCTCTGGTGTGAAGTAGAGGGGGGTTTCACTAGTTAGATTAGTCTCATTTGAAAACACTCTGAACCTGGTGGTGAGTGTACCAGCAGCTTTTCTTTCTAAATGGCATGGAGGAACATAAGGGAGAGATGTTACTGCTACTTTCTCACGGCATACTTTTTGTTGTTGTTGTTTCTCGTCTCCTCCAGGTGTGCAACTGGTTTATCAACGCACGGCGGCGACTCCTTCCAGAGATGCTGAGGAAAGACGGCAAAGACCCAAACCAGTTCACCATATCCAGGAAAGGCAGCAAAGCAGGCGACAGCTTCTCCGACAGCTCCCAGTCGCCCAAACACGGCAGTCCGGCGGGCGGCGCGGAGGAGAGCTACGACAAGCGCGTTCTCCACCCCTCCAGCTTCGAATCCGCTGCGCCCGGCGTCCCGAGGAAGGCGGAGTCTCCCTCCATACCCTCCCCGACCTCTTTGTCCCCGTCCCCGGGGCTCGCGCCCACCCGCCCCTCCGTCATCTGTCACACCACTGTCACCGCGGCGATGCAGGGAAGCCCGACAGCCTCCCAGCCGTCGGCGCCGGGAATGAACTGTGACAGGGCGGCGGAGCTGCTGCAGGCCGTGCAGGTGCAGGCGCTGCTCAGGTGCAAGGAGGAAGGGCAGGGCGGCAGGCCTGTCACCGCCGCCACCACCACCACCACTACCACCGGCATGGAGGGCAACCTGAGCCCCCGCAGCGGGCTCTTCAACACCCCTCCCCCCACCCCGCCAGACCTCACGCAAGACTTCAGCGGCTTCCAGCTCCTGGTGGATGTGGCGCTGAAGCGGGCGGCGGAGATGGAGCTGCAAGCCAAACAGCTGGTCTCCTAAAAGTGACAGGAGAAGGAGGAGAGGAAAAAGAAGAAGAAGAAGATGAAGATGGATTAGAGACTGATTTTGTGTCTCGACTGGGGAACTCCTCAGAGTTCAGTGACTTGTCTGCACGCAACAGAGAACAAATCCACACGAAAGCCTGATCATTTCTATTTTTGGTATACCAATCAAATTGATGAGGACGTTTTTTTATTGAAAAAAAAAAGAAAACCGTATCGAGGTGCCTTGGCTGTAAGTTCTTTATTCATTTCACATACATGCGTATGTATCTACATGTGTATCTTATTTGCACACAGGGACCAAAAATGTTATCCGAGAAATGCTGCCCGTCTTACGTCTTTCCATTATACTGTATATGGTTTTAGGGAACGGAGAAAGAGCGCGACTCGGCCCTCCTTCAGAGACCGATCACACAGATCGGTCGCGCGTCCACACACGTTTACTTTTACATTTCAGAGATCAGCTCATGATTAGTCTGCCATGTTGGTTTGCACACTAAAGGCAGAGGAAGGTCATCTTAGTGTCTTAAACATACTTTGCTCCCTATGACAAACTTATTCACTACTGTAGTACATGTTATGTGTTTCCATGAGTATAAGTATAGTTTTGATTTTGTAATTTACTTTTAGCTATTTTAAAAGAATAAAACCCTATGTTTTTTTTGTTTTCTTCCCCCACCAAGGGATGTTTCAGATGACCAATGTAGCGGGTTCTTAGTCTGAGCCTCCATCCCATCACTCAGCAAAAACACAACGGCCAGTGGACTGGAAAATTAAACACTACAGATGTCTTTTCTGCATTTGCTGTTTTACAACCTGACTAAGAGAGCAATTTAGAAAATCACCAAAAAAGCATTTTCATGTATAATAGGACCATGTGTATAGTTAATGTGACATGATGCCCAATGATGTGATTTCTTTTCATACTGTGCAATGTTTGTGGCAAATAGGGGTCACATGGGATTCAAATAAAGTTTTGTTTTTCTACATCTCAGATTTGAGTGGATCATTCACACTGGCTGTGTTCTTGTAAATCCGACTGAACTTTGAGGAGATTAGCGATTCACCCCTTCAGGATACGGAGAGCGTATTAAGTCAGAATGCTCTGTAAATAAAAGGAGCAGAAATAGTATAGTGTTCATGTCTTTCCACAGGCTACCGTTAGGCTTTCAGAGACATTCCTGTGTGTGAGAGGTTTACAACAGCTCTTGCCAATTAGCATAATCCTGCATAAATTAACACGAGCAAATGGCAGACGTCAACAGTTTCTTGCCAAAGGGGCTTTATGTGCGCCTGCATCTCAATAGAGTCAATGTAAGTCAGCTTACAACGGAGGACGCTGGCTCGTTCACGGCGAGGAGGACAGCTGTTCCCTCCTGGTCCCGCTCAAGCTTCTCCGTTGGCCTCAATAGAATGTGTTGTCTTTATTGCTCTTGGAAGAAAAAGCAAGCTTCAGTATACTTTTGCATCTAAAAAGGCAATATCATTTTCTTTTTAAGTATTTTTTTTATTTATAGGTGAGTTGGGCGCTGGAGCGATTCACCGAACGCCGTCGGAGTCGTTCACTTTTTATCCGTGGTTGCCTGTCAGAAGTGACGGCTCTTGTGTTGGAGGTCGGGTTCCAACTTGGGGGATGTCATCGCTAATAAGGGTTTAAACAGACCTCCGGGGCACACAGTGGGCAGTTGTTGTTGACCGCCATGGTGGGCCCTCTGCGAGGTAGATTGACCCTGGGCCAATCTTTATACAAAGACGACACCCATTTCCGCACCCCCCCCCTCTCTCTCTCTCTTGAACTCTGCCCACTGAGGTCAGCATGCCTCCCATCAGCATGACTGATGTATGAATGACGAATCACCAGAAGCTGCACGTACAGGAGCGTCGGGGCTAAGCCGGGGCCAGAAGTGCCGTCTAATTACGGGGGACCGCCCCTGCGGAAGGGGAATGCCCTAAAAACACACCATGCTGGCCTTGTAATCTGTTTAATTATCTTAGAATTGAAAACACATGTGGAGAACAGCAAAAGGAACGAACACAACAACATGATGGCAATGATATATTTGTTTAATGCTGATAAAAGCTCATACACGTGCCATAACATCAACAGTGTAATAACATGAATTACAAAATGTATATTTGCTTAATAAGTTATTTGTTTATGGGAGGGGGGGGTTGTTTACATTTACATAGGGAAACATTCATGTATGTACAAATGTTGATTTGAATGTTTTTCTCTGAATATAACTACATCACAAGCTTCAGAATTGCTGGAGTGTCTTTAGAGTTTAGCATTTAACCCCAATCCAACAGTCCGGTTTCTATCTCCCTGCTATACCAGGATTACCATTATTATATTGATATGTTAATATCATGAACATAAATAGGTAGTCATTCATTTGACAGACAATTCTATTCAAATACACGTTCCAAAGTAAAAAAAAATACTAAAATAACCTTCATCTACATGAAATGGCAATAAGTTTGAACTATTATTACTCGTATGCATCCTCTCTTCACTTCATATCGACCGACTAAAGGAAATACAAATCATACTGAACGGTTACTTCATCACTGGAGCTCCAAATGAAAACATCAGGTGGAGGTTTTACTGGGACAAGTAGCAGGAATATATCCATCCCTATAGTTATCCAATGGCACAAAACGTAGTCAGATCAATACAGAGAATCAAACTACACACCACTGTCTGGCTATTCTGTTATCGAAAACAAGTATGGACGGTAACCTGGCTTAGGATTGTCTCCACATTCAAACAGCTGACAGAAACACCCGGTTACATTGAAGAGATGAGGGCTGAGATGTAGATCAATAGGAGCATCATTCAAAAGATGGCGTGGATATGAATCCCCTGTTTAGCATCATGGCCGATCCTGGTGACTGGGGCTTTATTTACAGCGAGAGACGAAGCCATGGGTCACATAACGTCAGTCACACTCTCAGACGCACACGCACACTTCTTCCCCTGAGACTGCTGTTGTGCTCGACTATCATATTAGAAATTAAGGCTGATCACTGAAACGGAAAAGACAAAAAAAGGTGCCTGTCATGCTAAAGAAGCAACATAAATAAAACAAAAAAACACAGTATAAGGGCCTTGCTGTCAGTGCATATTAATAGTCACAATGTCAGTAAAAAGTTCTCTTATAACCAATAAATTAAACATTAATACAAAATATTAGAAATTGGATCTTTTTTTGTGTGACCTTCAAATAATTGCTTCATTTGGAGGCAGATAGTGCACACACAGTGAGGAGAAAATAGTCCCTTTTCAGTTCTTTAGTCTCACTACTGTCAATAAACCTCTCTCTTCTTAAAATGACGTCATAAAATGCAGTAAAGCTAAGAGTGTTGTACCAAATATCAGTATTTTAGCAATGCCTGTAACACCGAAGAGTTTGAACGCAAAATGTAATTCTTCTATTTAAATAACAAAAGAAAATCAGTTACTTTGTTTCTGCCTGCGTGCCACATGTCATTATGCTGAATGCTCTTTATACAAACATGTGTTTCTCTCTTTAGAAGGAGACAAGATGGGTGGTTTGTTTACTGTTGGTTGGTACTGCCACCTCAATATTCAATTACAACTAGGACCCATTAGACCTAGAAAAATAGGAAGCACTTTTGAATGTGACGTCTGAATCATACCACCCACACACACACACACACGCTCACACAGACACCACACACACACTCACACACACACACAGATTAGCTTCGTGGCATTTTCAAACAGGGATTCTTTCAGTGAATTGCCATCTTTGCAGGAACCACAGGCTCAATGGCCACTTTGCCTCACCTGGAGGAGCAACATCTGACCTCTTGACCCTTCTTACAGGGATGGGCCCATTTTCAGACAGAGGGCGACTTGTGTCTTGAACTGACACGGTAGTGTCTGGTCTTTTCACCATCATCTTCTTTCAGAATGTTTGGCCTCATTAAATATATCAAAACTTAGATTATGGTGTTTTATACAAATATCAAAACAAAATAGGCATAAATAATTCTTCTTAAATATAAGTCAATAGGTCTGGTCTTTCCATTTGATTTGATCAGATCAAATCCATCACTTGTTTATAGTGTTTGCATGTATACATACACACACACACTCCACATGGACATGCATGTTCCCTCCCTGTTTCCCTCTGATTTTCAGCACTTGAACATTTTAATGTGAAGCATCACTGCTGTGCTACACCTGGCTTACTTTGTAATATCAGGCCACTTCAAAAAGGGATAAGATACATGGTTGTAGGTGAAGAGGGACTGCTACATCAAAGCTGGGAGGAGGAAATGAAGAGGGGGGACGACCAATAAATAAAAGCTGTACATGTACATTTCTTGTTCTTCTTCCATAGTGACTAATCCCAGAACATGTGATTATGTTATGTTAGCACCCTAGCCCTACCGTTCAGTGTTCTAGTGTGTATGGAACAGTGTATCGGGCATGTGTGTGGGTACATGCGTCCCTGTGTCTCATAGTCTGGTCTGAGCTTCTGGGATGTAGATCTCGATGCTCTCCGCGCTCTCGGTAGCGGAGCTCTGCCGCACCGACGCGGCGCGTTTGGCGGCCAGCAGGCGTTTGCGAGCCTCCAGGCGCTGGCGCTCGGAGCTCTCCAGCGAGCGGTCCCTCGCCAGGGAGGGGCGGTGGCCCTTCAGGGGCTTCTTTGGCACAGGAGGGGGCATCCTTCTCTCCTGGACAGGAAGGACAAAGTCTTAATGATCGACCACTGGGTCCTCAGTAGAGGAGCGACACATCCGCGGCCGGCTCGCGTACGGGTTAGAGAGAGCGGCGCGGCTTTATGTCGGCACAAGGTGCATGCAACTTGGAATGAGGTTATGGTTCACATCGGCAGCCGTTTGTGTGGTGAGAGAGCGCGGCGGTGGCCATTGTCTGTGGTTAAAGTGACCGTTGGAGACGGACAGGCCCCAACGGTGCGTGGCGGGTAGTGTGGCTTCTCAAAAGCAGCTCACTGTCGACAACAGATAAAAACAAAGCACAGATACAAAGTGGTGACGTCAGGCAGGCAACGTGACAGTATGCAACACATGTCTGCATGCTACAACAACGCTGAGCGGTCAATCACTCCACGGCGGTAAAGAATACGGCGATGACGACAGAGCATGCGGGTTAGTCAAGCGCTCCAGAGTTTGAGATTAGATGGATGTGATATTGGCGATGTAGTTTCTGCACCTGCATTTCTGGTGGGCTCAGAGGTTTCCAGTTGTTGGCTTTGAGTTGGTGGAGTTCATCAAACTTCAGGCTAATGTTCTCAATAGACAGCTGGAGCATGTCCCAGAAACCCGCCAGGTCCTGGGAGACGGGCCGTAGGTTTGCATTTGGGTTCTGATACACAACAATAGAATGTTGAAAAAGACATCCGCATGAACACATATATACACAAAAACATAATGAAAGATGCTTATCACACATTTCTGAAAATATGTTGTCGCAATCTAACGATTCAGTTTTACCGAAACTGCACGAATCAAAGATTTGGCTTTCCCGAGTATTGAGAGTATTTGCCTATCAATTTGTCAGTCTATCTGTCAAGTTATCATCTTTTATTCAATGTTATCCACTGCTTCACAAACAATAAGAATATTACAGTTCAGAAATTGTATTCATCTTGTTCTTATAATGGTTACATTATGCATCATGGGTAGTTAAAATATGTAGATATGCAAATAGTTATGCAATAAACATCATTTGGCTTCTTAAATACAGAAAGATAAACTAGACAGACTGCAGTTTTCACACTGCAAGTTCCATTCTCTTGTACGTGAAGGACAGTAAGGGTGTGCAGATGCACACGCTACACTAGTTGCATAGTAAATGAGCTCTGGTAGGTCCTGTCAGGATGATTTGTGCAGGATGATGTCAGTGTTGTGGGGGGAGGGCGGTGGAAGCATGCAGAGGATGAGGTGACACATACCAGATTCTCTTCACACAGCTCCCGGAACTGCTGGAACTTCTGGGACATCAGCAGCTGGGCACTCCCCACTGCACTGCGGATCTTCCCCAGGACTGCAGAAAGACACGGACGCACATGCATGCACACACACACACACACACGCACACACACACACAATGCAATTACTCCCAGTACCGCATACTGCAGGCATGTTGCAGCAGCAGCAGAGAGGGCGCAATGGTGACGCAACCAAAAAAGGATACGCTAAAGTCCTGATTTATCTGTGTGTTTCAGGAGCATCAATCATTCAGGACAGTGAAATATTTAATAAAATGCACTGACATTACAAATCCGAAGACATACGAAAATAGAAATCCTATATGAATACACAATTCAAAATGCTATATATACAGCACACAATAGATGCATTCATTGATATCCTGCATTAAAAATAAACATAGAAATCAAGCGTGTCTTTCCGAAAAGAATATAGTGTTCCAGGATATTTCTCTCACAGTGCCTGTTCAGTGGACAGACATAGGAGATAAACAAGATTGTACTGCATAACCTGACACCGCCAGTCCTATTGACTCACATATCCCTGTGGAGAGGAACTGTCAGTGCATACATTAGTGTACGGGAAGAAAAATGGGATCAGAAACTAAGAGGGGGAGTAATGAATCTGCACTACAGATACAGTTGTTTACTCCTTCAGGATGCGTGTGTGTGTGTAGTGTGGGATCTGGGAGAACATAACCTTGAGACAGACTCCCTGTTCAGCATTTTATGCGAGAGAATATTCTGCCTGGAACCACAACAGCAGTCTAGCTGCATAAACAATGTCATTTTTCGGTAAGACTTGAAATCAGCTGTGCAGAATACGGCCAGGTGTAGATGCAGCGCCTGCTGGCGCCCGAGGCTCATGCGCTCCGTCCGGCATGTGCATGCGAGTGTGTATGCATAAAACATATTAATGTGTGTCTACAGACACGCTCTGGCGTGTGCATATTTGTGTCACATCAAGATCAAATAATAGTTGCCCGGAGGAGCAGGGAGAGGAACCCTTTCACTGTGTGTGTGTGTGTGTGTGTGTGTGTGTGAGAGTTCATTATCCAGTGTGTCTAAAGGACAGATGTGTGGCTGGGGCCAGCAGCGGCCTATTGATAAGTATGCACGGTATGTCAGTGGAGGCCAGAGGGCCGGAGACAGGAACAAGCAGCTATTGTGGTCCAATACCACGAATATCAGCACCCGCCAAATCAGAGGAGATGAGAGAATGAAAAAATGGAATCTTATCATGTGGGCATTAAGCTGAACGGGTCGACTCACTCTCATCAGGCAGCTCGTTCTCCATCACGTCCTGCTCCATGCGTCGGCACCAGCCCTCCATCCGCTCCGTCTCCGCCTGCAGCAGCTTGAGGAACCAGCGGCCGTCGGGGGGGCACACCGACCGGCCGCCGGCCTGCGGGGCCTCCTCCGCCTCCGGCTCCGCCACGCTGTCCATCCAAGGGTCCGGCGGGGGCAGGATGGAGGGGTCGAACTCCATCTCCCCGTAGTCGTCCGAGGCGCAGGCGTGGTAGTGGTTCCCCGAGCCCTGGATGCTGACCGTGGAGGAGGCGGCGGCGTCGCGGGAAAGCCGCCGCGGCATGGTGGCGAAGCGCCGCGGGCCGAGCTCCGGGCCGTCGGGGGGGTCGTCCAGGTCGGCCTGCACCGCCGCCGTGACGCTGTTGGAACGGGTCATCCTGCGGTAGCTAGGTGAGGAAGCAGAAACACACACTTTTCTTTGTGATTGATTACACACACATTGTATGGCGATACCACATAAGTGCCTCCTTTTAGCGGTAATTATGATAAATTGTTTACGCAAAGGCCTTGGAGGGGATGCCAGTATGAAGCGTTGAAATGATCACAGCAATGAATAGCTTTTGTACTGTGGAGCGTCCTTTGTGTGTGTGTGTGTGTGTGTGTGTTTTGTCACCTGGCTCATTCAGAAGCAACAGAGTATGCAGTCGTCCGTTGCACCACAAGACACACACACACACACACACACACACACACACACCGAGGAACCCTCCCTACAGCTGTGTGTGCCATGTCGTATTTGCCAGGTCCCTCCACACTACGTGTAACAACAGACACACACACACACACACACACACACACACACACATGTACAAAGATGAAATCAACTCACACAGACAGTATGTTTTCCCAGTAATGACTGGAACACCAGAGTTGGGCCTGGGGGGGGGGGGGGGGGGATTTGGGTGATTGGAGGAGCCGGTGGTGTAATCGCTGCAGGATTACAACTCAAACTGGGACGTGACTCAAAGCACATCTTTTATTAACACATCCACAAATGTGCCAGGGTGCATACAAGAGGTACACTTTGCTCAGCATACATGCTCAGAAGACACAGATAAAGAGCGGATAAAAGCAGGAGAGTACACAACATTTGATGTAATCCCATACGTCGTCATGCCAACTTTAAATACCAAGCATTCCTCATCTGACCTATACATATGTAGGTTTACATATTTTTACTATTTTACAGTCAATAAACAGGAAATTAGTAGAATGTAGCCACTTTGCTAAGCCATTAAAATGAGATGGACCCGCCGGCCTGCGAGCTGAACTCTGATCCCAACATGCTCACAGTCGTCTCCCGCGTGAACCTCGGCTCGCCCTGCCTGCAGCGCGACACACACACATGATCACAGCTCCATCACGTCAGCCTCGGCCCGTCTCCGGACGCGCACTCCTACCCATTCATCTCCAACCTCCCCTTTTCTCATTCATCTCTCTTCTTCCGTGAACAGAAAAAGAGCGAGAGCAGGAACAAGGGAGTGACTTCGGCGAGATCAAACAGTGTGTGTGTGTGTGTGTGTGTGTGTGTGTGTGTGTGTGTGTGTGTTTTGTGTGTGCATGCAAGCAGCCTGTGAGTGCGAGTGTGTGTGAAGAGCAGTTAAAGAGTAACTCCTCCGAGCAGGTGTTCAGTTCTAATGACCTCAGCCTGCTTTCTATCAGCCTGCTAACAACTTCCTGCAGGGGCAGAGACGGGCAAGGCCAAACACGGCCCAGACAGAAAGACACACGTATCAATAGACAGAAGAGAGAGAACAAGGAGGTGCATTTAAAGAAACAAGCCAACGTGAGAGAGGAGACTGTCAAATGTCAGGAGAAAAGGAAAGCGCACATAAAAAAAGGCTGAAAGTACATGTTCTCATTACATTCATGTGGCGAACATGATGGAAAGTTATAAATCACAACATAGGTGGAGTCATGCATTCCTTGCTCTGCCGCTTTCGGAGAGCCCCGTAACCTCAAGGTTTTTGTTTGAAATTGAATTCATTTTCCTCTCAACTGCACAGAACATGAGAAAATACTGAAGCCTCTATAAACAAAAAAGGTTTTATGTGGGGAAGAAGTGCCGGAACAAGCTTAGAGAGATCTGTCGGATGATGGAAAACACATTTTTGACATTTAACATTGCATATGAGAGGCTCCTTCTTTGTTTGTCTTGTGTCAGTAATGACAAACCTCCAGGGAGCGAGGACAAAAATAAAAAGACAGGGAGGTCTAGCTGTCCCTTGCATTGCCTTATGGAGATGGTGCATATGGTTTAGTCATAGGACCATGAGCAATGCCCCACTTTCCCTGTGACCACAAAGCCTTTTGGTGATCCCCAATCCCAGACGATAACCTTGCAAGGCCCTAAAAAACTGTTAGAATTTTTTCCTTTTTTTGTTGCATGTTTGTGTCAAATTAATGACTTTTATTCATACAGAAAAGATTTTTTTTTAAATATATATATATTTTTTTAAGCTGACTTTTTACATTTTTGAGAGAATTTAATCTCCCAACATTTCATAATAGAAAGAAGTCTGTGAAAAAATCAACATGCTGTTGGTTGTGTTCATCTCTTTAACAGCTCTCTCCCACTCCCACTCACTTAATTCCAGTTCAAACAGCGAGGTGAGGTTATGACCTGCAACTGCTGCATAGAAAGAGTAAGTCTCTCTCTCTCTCTCTCTCTCTCTCTCTCTCTCTCACACACAAATAAGGCCGTTTGAGCACTGGAGCGAGCCTGTAGGAGTTTGGCACTCTCGCTGTCTGGGAAACTAATGTAGGGGGCAGAATGCCCAGACCTCCCAGGTACACACACATGCATGGACACACACACACACACGCACACGCGCAAGCAAACAGGTAAACAATCAAAACATGCACTCGCAAAAATACCCTCCCTCCCTTCAACTCCAAACATTAACCAGAGAGATGCACAAGCTGCAGTGCTGCATGACACCCAGGCCCCTCAGACTAGAAGGGGTCTGGGTGAGTTAATATTTGGCTTGGCAACTCCGGAAACTCAGATCTTGGTCACTCAGCTGAGACCTCCCCTTTCAGAAAGCCCCTCACATTCCCTGACGCTGTGTTAGTGTAAGTGTGTGTGTGTGTGTGTGTGTGTGTTTTAAAGTGCTGGACCTCACTGTGACCTTTGAACAAAGGTGATGTCTCTTTGAATTCCCAAAGCGTGCCCTGGCTACAGCAGGAACACCAGTACCGGGGCTAAGTTTGTCACCTCGCCTCACCAAACAGAAGGTCCCTGTTATGACAGCGTAAACGAAAGCAGACAAAGAAACCAAATAAATGCCTGCGTGTCCCACCACAGGCCTCGATAAGCCCGAAGTGCAATGTCAGCTAATGGAAACAGCATGCGCACGAGGCCGCCGCTCCTCAGGCTGGGAACATGTTGCAGGATGAGAGAATGTATAGCTAACAGCACAGCGGTCTCTCAGAACTAAACAAACCCAATAAAACTCCCTCCCTTTTCTCTCTCTCTCTCTCCCCCCTCCCTCCCTCCCTCCCACACGTGCAAAAAAAAGAAAAACCTCGCACACACAGCCTGAAAGTAGCCTGAATCACAATGACTGGAGCAACAGATGGCTGTCAACTCACCCCCTCCACCTTCCCAGCTCCCTGCTCAACATCCTTTGGCCCAGCTGTCACTGTGGGCCCCTGGCTGAGGGGGCTCTGACGCCAACCTCCTGAATTGGGGACAGCTGCTGCAGGGAAGCCGGGGCAGGGGGGCACAAGCTTTGTAGAACACTACAAACTTGTGCCTGTCTCCACACGTCCTCTTCCTGCTCCTGCTATCTCTGCCTCATCCCTCCCATCACACTCACTCAGTTTCACTCTTACCACCCCCATCTTTCTTTCTCCATTTCTCTCTTTACTCACCATCGCTCGTCCTCCACCTGAATTCCTATCGACTGGTATTTAGACTGCTCCTCCGTCGGCCCTTCTTCCTCCGGGTCCACCTGAGAGGAGGGGAGACGCGGTCAAAGGGCGAGCCGGGGTAGATCTTTACAGGGTTCTTACACATTTTGACCAATGGATTTCCATGACTTTTCCATGACTTTAAACCAAATTTCCATGACCAAACTGAAACCTTGGTTTATACATGAGGAAGTGAGAATATTTAGTACTCCAATGTGAATTCCATAGTATACAGATACCTTAAATGAAACAAATGAAGAAGAGACAATATTTTGATTAAAAGAATAAACATTTGTATACATATACGAATATCCCGACCGCTTCCCGAGCTCTGGCCAGCGAACTTTCCAGTTAAGGTGCGTTCACTTGCAACGCGAACAAATAATAATTGCCCTGTCAGTAAGAGAGCGTACACCGGCTTATATTTTGAGCGTCTTTCTTTCAAAACATGTTTACTATTTCAAAATCAGCGTAAATGAACATGTGAATATAACACATTTCCATGACTTTTCCAAAACTTTTGAGATTTAAGTTTTTTTCCATGACTTTTCCAGGCCTGGAAATTACCATTTTAAAATTCCATGACTTTTCCAGGTTTTCCATGACCGTACGAACCCTGTCTTTCGGACTTCAAACAGGCTGGTCCACAAACCTGGATCCCGATGGAGAGGCACTTGCGGAGCGCTTCCCTCTGCGCCTTGCTGTCTGCGGAGACGTGGGCGACGGCGGAGGTGGAGGTGGTGGCGGTGGCGGTGATGGTGATGGTGCTGTTGGTGACGTGCTGGCTGGCCGGGCCGTGCACCTGCGCGTTAGCCGCCTCGATGGCCGCCGTCAGGGCCTTCATGCTGTCGATGCTCTCGGTGGAGTTGGACAGGCCGGGCTGGGAGCTGATGCCCGTCCGCGTCCCGGAGCCCCCGTCCATGTAGGCGTCCTGGGCCGACTCGGTGCTGCTCTGCGCCGTGATGGAGATGAAGGGTTTGGACGGGGTGGTCCGCGGTGGGACCGGGGGAGGCGTCTTTTTGTAGGTGGTGATGCATGATGACACTGCAGGGAGGAGACGGAGAAAGATGGAAAGGGTGAATAAAAAGTATACGAAAATCTGTTCAATGAAAGATACGTTTAAACGACAACTATTTTACATGAGACGTTCAGCTCACTCCTCAAGAAGAGGAGAAGGAGAATTGGGCCTGTGCACATTTTCTTCCGTGGCTCAGGAGGAAGGGGTCTTAACTCTGGGGAAATAACCGCTGTGACGCCATCTCATATTGGACTTTCAACTTAATATTTCTAATTGAAAACCTGTACTACAAACTGCTGATGTGGAGAAAGAAAGGGGCATTCAAGAGGAAGTGTTGGGTTGCATCATAAGACATCTAAGATAAAGTGTTTTTAAAATTAGACCCATTCTCAAAACTAAAAATCCAGATATCGCAATTTCAACTATTCTTTTAGTTTTTCTATTTTTCTCTTGGGAGTTTTATAGAAGTGCACATATTAAATCATTGAAAAGCACCTTTAGCTATCCTTATTAATCATTTGGATAGGAAATAATGACAATAAAGAAAATCATAATTAAATACGTAACGAGTACAATATTTGTATATGCAGGATATTTAATAGAATAACTGGCAACTACATGGCACAAATCTATACGTAGAATTGCATGAATGAATGTAGTGTTATGCAACACATGCGCATACAAAATAATAATATATATATAGATTAATGACCCGAGAGGAAAAAGACAGACAGTTTACCACAAGGTCGTAGGCCCTGAGTCGTGAGTCAAAATGGACAGTAGATTAGGGGCAACTTTAACAAATCAGAGCCTGGTCTAGTAATAGGATTACTTTGTAGTCACTTGACCCACTGATCTAGATGGTTAAGCCCTCTACGCACTTACTGTCCATATCCAGAAGAATTTAAGTAGCCCTATACGTGCTTGCATGCTTTGCTGTTGTTTGCACACCTAATTGCACAGAAGTTAAATTAAATTCCTGATAAAGGACAGAAGTTACATCATACTGCAGCAGACAGCTGGAGAGCGCAGTGCTCTCCAAAGGCTTTGCATTAGATCCCAGAAAATAGATATTAAAAAGCATCACAGTGCTGCTCAGGTACACTCTGCCTCTCAGGTTACGGACAAAGCTTCTGCATAGACAACGGAGCCTCTCACGCGTTGACTCAGGAGCGTCAGGGTATAGAAACATGCCGACAGACAAAAGACATAAAGAAAGACAACAGCAGCCACCTCCTAACGACGTGATGCTTTGAAATCTCCTCCCTGGCTTCGTGCCATCATCAAAACTAGGTCGCTCTCTCTCTCTCTCTGCTCCGCACCAAAAGTAGGACACCGGGTTTCCTGGAGCCCGTTTTAATCCCTACAAAAGACAAACATCCAGATCGTTGCTCTGTGTGCGGCGGACCAACTGTTGCCGGCCGCGCCCGGCACCAGCAGCCGCGTGTAAAACTATTAGCGCGGAACTTTGTTTGCTTTGTTTCTTGCCATCTCATGGACAGCTACAGATGGGCCCGGACATACTGGAGGTGAACAGAGGGCTGACTTCATCCTCTCGGTTCGTCAGAATCATCCTCCGCTCGGCGCCCACCCTCCTCCTGCTCCCGCCTCGCCAGCAGCGATTGGACGATCCCACAAGAGATTTCTGTCAAGTTTTGACAAGCTGGAAAGTCCTCAGACCGGATGAAGGCCGCGCCGCGATGAGATCACGGCTGCTTATACGAGTGCCTTTGATGGTGAGGGAGCCAACCACAAGAAAGACAAAAAGGAGGTGACTTACTGTATTTCCTTTTACAGCTAAATGTCACATGTTTAGGGAGATGCTGTATATGCAGGAAGGACTGAGAATGTCGCGATACACAGCGCCGTCTCGCCTTCTCACAGATGTCTGGGGAATATGATCGACATCCAAGGCTAAGCTTCCGAAAAGGTCACATAGTCCAGACCCACGGGAGAGCAACGAATACACAGCGAACACACACATGCACTCACACAGAGGCAGACGGGGCGAGGTCCTGCCCCTATCAGACGTGGAGGTTCAAAGGATAGAATGTCAGCCTCTTTCAGAGCCTCTATCCCCTGAAGTCATCTAAAAGTCACTGCTGCGCGTGCGTGTGCGTGTCGAGCGTGTGCGTGTCGAGCGCGTGTGTGTGTGCCCAGAGAAGGGTTAAAGAACAGAGGTTTTTTTTTTATCCGCTCAATATGGCGCTGTATGAAACAGGAGACGACACGCCACGTCCCACCTAGCTGTCACTGCGAGAGCCAGACACGCCGAGGATGACGGGGGGTTTGAATGCCAAGACGGGTTAGGTAAACAAACTCAGGAGTCGGAACATGCCCACACACACACACACACACACGTATCCGCACACCGGGCTATGGACGTGCACACGTAAGCAACACAAGTAACATTGACACAAGCCAGCTTAACGTTTCAACCTCTCCACATCAAGGGAGACCACAGATTTCCTGCCACTGATACGCTCTCCATTCATCAGGAGCCGTTGTCAACAGGGACTTGGGCTCATGCCCGCCGCGACTTGGATGTAAGTGTGTGTGTGTAAAGATGCGTCATCAAAGATGGAGCAGAATTAATGGATTAGAGTTTTTTTTTCTGGGGGGGGGGGGGGGGGAGACTTTGAAATTGAGTGAATTTGAATTGTCAATAGTAAAAGGGAGAGCTGACCAGAAAAAAAACCCGTCCTGATAAAACTGCAGCCAAGTTTCCAGTTGCCACAGTAATGATAAGGAAAAGGTTTGATCCTCATGCAGCCATGAGCGCATTAGACAGCTCCGCAGCCCGGACCTCCCACACACACAGACAGTCAAGGACAAAGTGAAGTAGAAATGTGACGCAGGATTCCACCAGACCCTCAAGAAGGAATGTGGAAAACTCTCTGCAGCAACCACAAACACACACACACACACACACACACACTGACAAGCACACAAAAAAAAGTTTGTTCTGTCAATCTATGATATCAGGTTAGTGGAGCTTTGATGGCAGAAAAAGAAAGACATCGTTCGTATATCTTGTGAAACGAGAACAACTTCTTCACTCAATGGAATTGTGGAATTCCATCTCTCCGCTCACAGAGGTAGGTCCAGCCTGCTGCGAGCATTGACATCCCGAAGAGAAGAGTTTGTGAATGACAAAACTCTAGTGGCCCTCTGCCAAATCCCTCTTTTGACAAATACTTCAAAAGTCCCATGCCGACAAGTTGGTGTGAATAGCAGTTCTCCTCGGCAGAGCACTCCCCCACCTCTGGGCTTCATAATATCAAAGAAGGCCTCCTCCCTCCCCTGGGACAAAGCAACGGCTCCATTCATTTTGCTTTTAGAACAAAAACAGATCTGCTAGCTACCTCATGTTGGCTCTGCTGATCACCCAGTCCCATTTTGTGTGTCTGCAAAGGTGTTTTTCCTTTATTGAGTCATCGTGTCCATGATACTGGACGTATTGAAGGCAGGCAGCTGCCTCGTAATCTCCAATCTGTGTATCTGTGCGATAGGCCACTTCAAAGAGCAGACGGTTTGGTTTAGGAGGTTAGCTAACAGGAACGGGCTCCCCCGCGCGGGGGCCAGGAGCAAATCCACCGCCGTCCAAACAAATACAAAGGCCCGGAAAAGGGGTATGGGGGAACATTGACAGCTGAGCCCAGCTGCACTGTGTTTGGGATGAGGGTCTGCCAGAGGGGAGACGATGGCAGAGAATAGCCAACAGTGGAGAGGAGCTGAACAACACGGAGGAGGAGGAGGAGGAGGAGGAGGAGGAGGAGGAGGAGGAGGAGTGAGGGTAAATCAGAGAGTTGCTGCCTGGCTCCGTCTGTTCGCTTTCTGTCCATTTCTCTCTCTCTCTCTCTCTCTCTCTCTCTCTCTCTCTCTCTCTCTCTCTCTCTCTTGCTATCTCTCTCTCTCTCTCTCTCTCTCTCTCTGTCACACAGACATAGAGAACCAGCTGGAGACCTTTGTGATGGCATCGCCATGGCGACACATAGCAACATGAAGTTTACCGGGAGGCTTGGCGGTTCACCAGCGGCGAGCCGAGGGGAGCTTCTGTTGGCCATTTGTTTACCTTGACAGGGTAAACTACAGCTGCACGGACAACCCACCCCAACACCAGCCAACAAGAGCACACGGCAGGAATAATGGGCCACAGCGAGCGTAAATTAAAAATAAAATAAACAGCAGGATAACAGCATTGGGAGCACCGCTGGATGCCACTGTGTCGTAAATCAATCTCCAATAATCGTCCTGGACCAGAAGCAGCAGCTTTGTGCGGCCGAGTACTCTAGCAACCAATTTGTCTTGGACCCGTGTCAAAAATACAGCTCGTCACCGGGTTTCCAGGGCGATGCCATGAGGAGACAATACACTGAGAGGTTCACACAGGTTGACATGACACTGCTGTGCTGAACAACAATGCAGAAATGCGAGCAGCTCTCTAAATGACTCAACGTGGCCTCCGGCCGGCTCCTGAGTAACCGTTAAACAGGAGAAGGCCTTGAGACTCAAAGTGTTGTGTTCCACTCACAGATAGCAGGTTTGTTGCTCATCGCTGCTGATCAGACAAAACTGAGAGACACAACAAAAGCTGCACACAGCGGATACCGTGGTCCTTAAAAAGTCTGTTGACAGCCTTGTGAGTCACCTGAAAGTCTCCCTGACACCCTCATGTCAGTCTACGCCTCCCAGCCACCAGAGGTCAGAGGTCACCACAGAGGGTTTCTGCTCTCCAGATGCCTGAACTCTCTCAGACACAATAGCGCACTGTGTGCTTATGTGTGCTTATGTTAGATGGCAGTCAAAACGAGTGCCTTTTAAAGAAGTATATTTAGCACGTGTGATTGGCTGTCGGGGAAGGAATTCTGAGTGCTGTAAACATCCTGCATCTGCAGCTTTTAAATTGTCCCCCCTCTTCTCCTCGAGTTAAACATAAGCATGCGAAGCCTATCAGCTCGGAACATTTGTGAAATATGCCTCCGGTGTCCTCAGACCAACAGTGCCATCAACAGAGCCGTGTGCTCAGCGCGCCCTTTCTGACAGAAACCCGTGTCAACAGTGGGTGACTGCTCTGGCAGGCTGGAGTCCCCTGAATCCGCAGATAAGAGTGTGTTTACAACTGTCAGCCAACGCTGAATCTGGCAGGCAGCGGCTCACTGTGAGGCAATATATTCACTTCACTTAACCTACTTCCCTGAGCTCCGAGTTCACAGAGAGCCGGTTACCTGCATTCCTCTGTTGTGACCTGGCGTTCTCCGCGCTACGTCGATCAGTGTCAGGCAGGGACAGACATGCTGAGAGTTTAAACAAATAAAAATGTTAAATAAAAAAAATGTGGCGGGAAAAAATCAGTTGAGAGTTGATTTTTTCAAAACAGTTGTTAGTGATCACGTTTATTCAAGATCCATACGGCCTGGAAGACGCAGTGTTTTAAAGTCCACGATGTGGGGGAAGTGACATCACTAACCGATTGTTTTATCCCCCTCTAAAATCTCTAAATAACTAACAATTACTCTAACAGTAGTGCCCTCGTCAACACTGTAAATACCAACTAGAGGACATTTGTTACCCTGTCGGGTATAATCATTTTGGATTGTGTTTAAATATGTAATCCCTAAACTGCTCCGTGTACAGCGCTGAAGCGTGTGAGCCGATCTCCGAAAGACTTTTCCTCCATGGCCGTAGTTTTCTCATCAGACCTGCTCCGGGGCCTTTTCTAGTGTTCTCCGTTACTGCTCGGCGAGGGCTTTGCCCCGACTAGTGCGCCACCATGTGAAGAGACACCTCCGTCTTTTGTTTCTGTCTAAAAAAGATGTGCCTGCAGGGGGTTGAAAGAGGAAGCACAGTCACTCAGCGTAAGAAGAGACGAGGGTGAGAGATAAAGAAAAAAGGGGATGTGGAAGAGGGAACGGCGATAGGACGGGGGATCGCTTTGCTTTGTGGTTTCCTTCGGTTCCTGTACATTCCAGCTGCTTTGTGGGCCGTGAAAACGGAGCGTTAGCTCCAGCGCTAAAGCTAACACGCCCCACACGACTCACGCATGCTTTCACTGCCCTCGTTTCCCACAGCGCTGCTCACCGGCCGGCTGAGCCTTTAAGAGCAGACTGTGCAGAGTGACACATCGCATGTGTCGGCAGTGACAGCACGGGCAACTGGAATAAGCCCCGGCATACCTATGAACAGAATCATGTCGCTGGGGGGGGAGATCAGTTAGTCATTTCATTTAACGGGCTTTGTGATTGAGCGCTGACGACGTCTCCATACATCTTGTTACCGTTAGAGAACAAGGAGATGAAGATAGAGGGAAAGAAGAAGAAAGGATAGGGTCTTAATGGTGGTATTTTTTGTTGCTGAGTGGATAATACGTCCCGTCCGCAAAACTTGAAATACAAAGCGATGTTGCCACCGCACCGTCTCCATGTGCTGAACACGGTTCCCTGATAAAACATGACAGACTGTCCACGAGAGCTGAACTTCTGTGAATTTACAGCCGAGTACAGGAAAACATAACCGCAGGCCTGGAGAGCGACGGACTGGGACAAAATAGCAGAAACACAGCCAGATAGACGAGAAGACAAGTGGCTGACACACACACACACACACACACACACGTACATACAGTCTTAAGTCAGAGGCCTGAAACACAATGCCGATGTCATGTCATTACATGAAGGATCACTGCTTTCTGCAGCTGCTATTTACATATAAATGCATAAGAATGTGGTCAAAAGTTCACTTCTTCTTTCCGTGGTTTATATGCAACACACACTCTGGTGATTAACTCCGAGAGGCACGAAGGCCAGTACTTGATTCATAAAATGACTAGACACGGGGGGGAAAGGCAGAAAAGCTGGCTGACGGTTTTTTTCTTACAAGCGTTTGAGTTTACTCTTCCAGGAATGCCGCGAAACATTAGCGTCGGGTGTTGTTTCACAGTCCTGGTCTTTTTTTCTTCTCCTCTCTCCTCCCCCCCCTCTCGCATTCCTTCCTCCATTCGTCCTGTTTGACGTTCTTTGTCCTGACCACTTGCACATGGAGGGGAAAGGAGACACTGGCGGGCTTAATCCACCGCCAGAGGCATGCTAAAGCCATCTGGGCCCAAAACCAAATTGTGCGTCTCCTATATGAGAGGAGGAGCGGAGGAGGAGGAGGAGGAGGACGGATGGAGAGAAGGAGATGGAAAGTTAAGAGAGAGAAAGAGGAACGTTTGAGAAAAAAAGAGAGGGGGAGAGAGAAAAAGGTAGGAGGAACAAGAGGGTATGAGGGGGGGGATTTGGAACAAGAACCAGGCTACACTGACGTATCTTTTGTGGTTTCCAGTCCTGACCCGCTGACCCTATACATCCTGTTGAAGGGGTGGAGGAAGGAGAGGGGGAGGGGGGGGGGGAGGAAAGAAAGACGAGATGGCAGCTATAGGCACTGGATGCGTGTTGTGTGTGTGCAGCTGTGTGTCCGACGCAGAGAGCGACGGGGCCGGCGTGGATCGGAGAACGTATGAATATCAGACCAGACGCTCCGGAGCGCTTTCCGCCTCTCAGGTGTGATTTTTCACACCCCTCTTCCGACGTGTTTACATCCACTCCCCTGCAGAACCTTATGGGGGAGGAACAATAGTCTCTCCGACATTCCCACTCTCCTGCCGAGAGCACTCGTTTGTCTCCTGCATTCCTTTCCCCATTCATCTCTTTCTCTCTCTCTCTCTCTCTCTCTCTCTCCCCTCCTGGATAGAAGAAGAAAAAAAACTTTACACGGGGGTGGGGGTCTGTGAGTGTGTCTTAAAAACCTCTGACTGGAGTCAGTACCCCTTGAACACAACCTCCCCCCCCCCCCCCCCCGACCCCCCCCTCTCTTTCCTCCCTGTTTTACTTGGGTAGTGAAGCAGCAAAGCTCAAAGAAAGGGAGGAGAAAGAGGAGATGCATTCTTTCTCTCCCTCTCGCTGTCTCTCAGTGTGTACCGGGGGTGAGCTGTGGCTTATTTTTAATGACTGGTTAAAAAAATAAAAAAAGAGGGAGGGTTGGGTCTCTTCCCCGCCGGCCGCTTTTACACACAGGCGCAGTCACACACACACACACACACACACACACACACACACACACACACACACACACACACACACACACACACACACACACACACTCACAGACATGCATTACTGTAGCTGAGTCTGGGACTTTCACAGAGAAGTCTTTAATTTGCGCTGGGGCCTGGCCTCCCACACTGCACAGCCCAAACCACCCACTTACAGCCGTGCACCATTCCTAAGAGTTACTTCAACATACTCCCTGCCCTGCCGAGCAGTGAAAGCAACATGCACCACACAATTTAGCTGTCAAGTCACCAAAAAAAAACTTTCAACATCCTGTCAAGAGAGCGGAGCAAAAAGCGTGTTTGTCTCCATGCCTCCTCGGAGGTACTCAACTCCGTCTCCCAACCCCTCTTGTGTTTCTCTTTCACCTCGTAGGCTTTGAGTTAGCGGGGCCCGGCCCGGCTTTAGCATGCAGGAGCCATGAGGATCATCCACAGTAAACACAGAGGAAATCCTCTCGGGGCTTTGGTCTTCCTTTGCTCCTTCTGATGCCAAAACAGAGACAGGAAGAGTTAAAAAAAGAAGGGAGGAGTGGGACATCCCCTACCTGACAGAGCAGCCCCTGTCCACCTGATCAGACACGCCAAATGTGCCATTTACATCTTGATAATCCCTTTAAGTAAAACTACAGAATCCTTCTGTTGAGCAGGAAGCTGGTGGGTGTGTGTGTGTGTGTGTGTGTGTGTGTGTGTGTGTGTGTGTGTGTGTGTGCGTGTGTGTGTGCGTGCTCTTTCTGCAGAGAGGCGGACAGCAGGGGTCCAATGCCGCAGACATTCTTTGTATTTGCCGTAGCCCTGTCAGTTCCTCCCTGTGCCCTTCTCTTCTGCCTTTTTTCTTCTTCCTCTCCTTCAAACTCAGAGTCGGAGCAGAGGAATGAATGACATTCCCTTCCTGTGTCAAAAGACATCCAAACGCCACTCTTCCCCCTAAATAGCCATAATCAAAGCATTCCAGGCCATAACACAATGGGACCAATTAAGTCGTAAGTAAACATGAACACCTAACAGCCACCAACAAAAGCTTTAAGCAGATACGTCCTATTGACTTTTATTCCGCTTTAGAGCATGTCCAGGCAGGAAATCACTGTTGATTCAAGGCGTGGAAATGCACACTGATTCCACCCTAATTTATACTATCACAATATTTCCATTCCTGCAGATATTCAACACATTCCTCCAGCTGTTCAGCATCGGCACAGATTACCCACGACGACATTGCACCACAGCGTCGTGTTGTACGCATTATCTGGGTCCATACTCAACAGTGGCAGTTGAGATCTCACAAATCCGACTGGCGACGTGCTGTAAAGCAGCTGAGGCTAGGAGGACATCTAGTGAAACATTTTGTATTGCAAGTCAAGAATTCTCTCTTTTCCCCGGCCTACATCTGGACCACAGTGCCGTGATTTATTTCAAAAGTAAATTTGACGTCAGGATTACTAGAATTGAATGACTCAATGCAGCAATTCAGCTTGAATGACACATTTAACTGCAGCTGGAATAACAGGTAATAAATCCACAGATGTTAAAAAAAAAGAAAAGAAAACACTTCAAACTTAATTAAATCCATCTGCATCTGTTTATCTGATGACTTACACCCTGGAAGTGACATTGAACCGTATAAAAAAAAAGATGCTGAGTGTGTTTTGCCCCGCGTCAATGAAAGAGTGCAAGTTCCCACTGGCTCGCATTCTCAGACAGCCGTGACAGGATGGAGTAATTACGGAGTGGCTGACACACCAGCATGGTCGGGATTTATCTCCTCCAGGAAGAGAGATAGCCAAATCACAGTTTACCCACATCCAGGCTCCCAGTTTGGGGCTTGATCCCGCAGCTGCAAACAGAGAAGCCATACACACACACTTCCACACTCTCCGGTCACATGCGTGCACACACGCTCAGGCGCTCCATCGAGGTACAGAGGCCTGCCGCTACTGGCGTCCTCCTCCTTTTTTTGTTTTACGTGTGCCGGTGTGTCGCCACATGCCTCGACCCAGCTCCCGGTTCCTGTCAAACACACCTTCTTGCTCCATCAAAGCATGCGGGATGACAGCATAATGCAGGTGTGTTCGTGTGAGAGGGAACAAGGGAGAGTATTGGAGAGACAGATGACACCATAGGACTGTTTAATGTACATCCCCCCTCTTTGAATAATAATTCCACCTTAGAGGATGCCAGCTTTGATCCACTGACACACAGGTGTATTTCACATGCAGCGGCATACGCCGCTAAGGCAGGGCTTTATCTGTCCCTGTAATTAACGCCACAGCACGGAGACCTATCTGTGTGTGTGTGTGTGTGTGTGTGTGTGTGTGTGTGTGTGTGTGTGTGTGTGTGTGTGTGTGTGGGACTGAGGAACAGACATGGCAAGAGGGATTGACGGAGCTCAAAGGAGCATTCCTCCTCAGTGAACAATGTTTGATCTCCATGTCTGTGAGGCACACATACTGTACATCAAGCAGAGCCTGAACACCAGTCATGAGTCACATCTCATTTCCTCTATTTTGGTATTTTAGACTCAAACGTATCACTGGAACTTTAGAGCCACTGCGACTCTAAACTACCACAAGATGAAACTTTTGAGTTGCCCCAGAGGCTGAGACTCACTGCTCTGGTAAGATGTGAGAAGGCAAGCTGGATTGTTTTTAAATGGAGATGATGCTCCCTCTTGTGGTGATAACCCTAAATTGATTCAAAGACTGAGTGGCATTTTATCACTAAACTAGACGTGTCTCAGTGACTATGAGAGCAAGTTTTGTTGGTTTGTATTGTTCTTTGTGTTGTTCTGGGAACCACCTCGTAATATTTCAGTACGGTTAAAATGCAAAACTGATTATTAAGATTTGGAACATGAAGAAAAAAGCACTATCAGAAATGAGATTCAGCTTTTAGTGTTTTTTTTCCTTCTAGTTTTCGTATATTTGAAATAATTAATATACTGTCATAATGATAATCTTTTTTAAAGTATTTTTTTATATTTATTCATATGTTTGATTTTTTCTGGTGGAAGTTTGCCTCGCATCTCATGTGGGATGAGGGAAATGTTTGGCATGACATCAAAAGTGAACTGCAAATTTACATCAGACATAAACAACAACAAAATGGAACAACTGGCATTTTTCTCTTAATTATGGTGCCGACTGATTTTATGAATCAGGTCAAAGTTAAGCGAATACTCAGAGCTTTTTTATCCCGTCACAACCGTCTTTTTTATGCTATTCAACTACAATGGTATGAATAGCATATGGAAGCTTTACTCATCCTTTACAGTTATTTATTATTAATATTGATGAGCTAGAGTTTAACATTCAATGCAATATTCAATATTCAATATTCAGAGCCAGGAGACAAACACATGTTACTAAGGAGTTGATAAGTAAGGACAGGATCAGCAACTACTGAGGCAGCGCTTCATGGCTTAGCGTGTAACCGCTTTAATTGACAACCTTATTTCCACCTAAATCTCTATTATCTTTGTTCTTCTTACTGTTCTGGTTTATTTGACATGGATTATGAGAAATCTGGAGTTAACATTGCCCACAGCACAGAGGAATTAAGAGGCTGATGAAAGAGTGAAGTTAAGAGACTAAAAGTGAGTAAAGAAAAGTAAGCGAGTGGGAAGAAACATTAAATATGCAGGGCCTTTGCTCCGTCCAGTACAGCCAGGGAGGCTGTGTGCTTTTGAGTTGCCTGTCATCCCAAAGTTCCTGTAAATGTGGACACCTGATACCTCCACTGGATGACTGAAGTAGAAGTGTCTGCCTTCCTCAGCTTAACATGATAATTGCTTCTGAAAAGACGGAAAGGGGCACCCCGCTAACAGGGAGAGCTGCTGGGGGAAAATATGACAGTACATGATAGAGAAAGTGGGGGAAAGACTCGTGGGAGTGGGCTTCAGCACGAATGTCTCAAAGAAAGGCTCACTGAAATGAAGTGAGAGAAAGAGGGGGAGGGAATAAATGTCACAAATACATAGAAGGAGAACACCGCAAGTATAGTACAAACATAAACTACAACTTCACATATACTCAGCAGCTTCCACATAGAAGAGCACTACCAAGGTAACAATATTACTGGTAATGCTTTGACAATACACCCATCCTTTACACCCATTCTGTTTGCTGATGATACAAATTTTATATTAACTCACAAGAATTTTGAATCACTCATTAAGGAAGCTAATTCTGGCATAGCTATGCTATCCGAATGGTTTCTTGCTAATAAGTTATCACTAAATGTAAAAAAATCTAACTTTATTGTGTTTTCAAGTAAAAATAAAACGTACTGTCAACATAGAGCTAAGCTATTTATTGATGGGATTGAAATTAATCAAGTTTCATCCACCAAATTTCTAGGTATCCTAGTTGATGAAAAATTGTCATGGAAAGAACATATACATTCAGTAACCAACAAAGTTTCAAGATCACTTGGTATCATCAGACGAATCAGGGGGTTGGTTCATCAGGCATGCATCTTAACCCTTTACTATAGTTTAATTTATCCATATCTCATCTACGGCAATATTGTCTGGGCAAGTACATATCCATCTAATTTACACAAATTACTCATTTCAAAAAACAATTTGTAAGAATAGCTACCTCCTCCAGCTTTTCGGCTCCTTCTGCTCCTCTGTTTAATAAATTAAATATATTGTCTATCTCTGACATTAACACAGTCCAGACCTGTTCATTCATCTATAAATGCACGTACCTTGCTCATATGCTCCCTACACCTTTCAAAGAATATTTTAAGACCAATTCTCAAGTTCACGATTTCAACACCAGACAATCTGCTAATCTCCATCCTCCCTTCAGCCGTACCACTCTCAGCCAGTTCTCCATCAAACACAGAGGTTCTTTACTCTGGAATAATCACATTCTTATTGCTAATTCTTCATCTTCACTCAGTAACTTCAAACATAGATTAAGGGCCAGCCTGGTAAATCAAGCCTTTTCATCATCTTCATAGTGTTTTGTATTCCTTGATGTGTATTGTTGTTTGTTTTAGCACGTTTAATGTTATTCTTGTTTATTATTCATTACTTTAGGTGAGAACCTTGCATAAGCCCTTTGGGTTTCTTTTCTCACCTGCACTCATTTCTGTCTTTTTTTTAATAATGTTACATTTGTTACTTATTTTTGTGCAAATAAATAAAAAATAAATAAAATAAATACAACCATTCAGACAGCGGGGTCTGTACATTATCATGGAACAATATAATAGCAATGAATAGTTTATTAAGATCTGCAATCAGACTCATATTATATATTGAGATATTGAGTACATTTCAGATCATAAGATAATTGTTTAGATTTGTCGCTTTTAATCTTTGCTTCTTTTCTTTTTACAAAAGATGTCTAAATTCTTGATCTTTAAATGTGCTGGTGGGCAGATTATGTTTTACATTTGGAGAGAGCCTCTCTGTTTTAACCAGTCTCCTGTGTTTATGCTGAGCTAACTTTCACTCAGCTGCACTTTCATTTTTCAGAATCAGATATGAGAGTGGAATAAATGTTCTTATACAAGACACGTATTTCCTGTATGAAAACCATTCCTGAAAACCATTCCTGAAAACTTAGATTACATCAGTTCTTTGGTCCAGAAACCACCAAAGCAGCACAATACATGTGAAAGTCAAGCCAGAAGGTCAAATGTTACTCAACATATTTCCTTTGCACTCAAATACTTCACCAAGCCCCGACTCTGCTCTTTAACACAACCTTGCGTGCCGGGAACAGTCACTCCTAAAACCATTTACAGCATTATCAGTTTAAATGCCAATACTTTGAAACACTTCAAAATACGCCTGTGCGACTTCGCCCTCGGGGCAACATTTTCTTTTCTCAGGATGAATTTTGAGTCATGGATTTGTGAATGAAACTGAGGGAAAGTAATGATCCCTCGGGGTGGAATAGGTTCAGCAAAGAAGGCAATGGGATTCAGCTGCGGGAAAAAATGTCTGTGCACGAACCAGAATGCAAAGTAAGCCAAAAATAATAGTAATAATAAAAAAACAATGTAAAGTCAGAATGTAAAGTAAGCCAAAATAATAATGATAATAATAATAAAAACAAATAAAGGAAATAAATGGAATTGAATGCTGAATAATATCACACTTTAAAAAAAAAAACCTTATTGATTAAAATGTTTACCAACACAATAACATGCATTGGTGTTATTTACAACTTGATAATTAAGTGCAAATAAGCCCTTCCTGAATCAACACGTCAACAGCTGAGCTCTCCCTCATTCACATGACATAACAAAACCCCACATTGCTGTGGCCTGCTCTGATCCCCACACACAGCATGTGTACAGCATGTGCGTGTCCGTGGCATGTTGAGCTCAGGAGGGTCCTGGAGCCACGTCCGAAAATAGAAAGCGGAAAGCTGGCAGGTGAGCGGGCCGGCCGGCAGGCAGCATAGGTGGCATCAGTGGCGAGAATAGCGTGTGCATGACTCACTGAAACACAGATGGTCAGTTGGAGTCATGGGGCCACAGACTGTTCATCTGTCACACAGTATAGGGTGATAGGGGCTCTCCATCTACCTTAGCAAGTGATCTCTTTTCCCACAAGGCCTGTTGGGGCTCAGCGTTACTCGCCTCCGCCCTCTGGATGCCCCTTGACCTAAATAACTAGACACTGCAGAGGCATGTGGCGTGATGCTGTGCCAAAACTTGCTCGGTATGATATGGGCCAAACCTGTCGTCCTTCCGTCAGAGATATGATACCAAAAATAGGCCCTGAGCTGAAATTGTTTCAACATTTTCTGGGAACCATGAGTGGAGGGGAATGCAAATGGCATGTAGGTTATTGCTAAGATAAGAGGTCACGGGAGCTAAAAAGGCCTTTAATAAATGTGGCTCGAGCTTGAGTGTGTATACAGTATTATTTTAAATGTAGTTTATCTTTTAATTTGATAAGATAGTCATTTCAAAAGTGTACCACCAGTTTATAATTAGTTTATAAACATAACAATCCAATCCAACTCCAATACTTATTTTGTGTTAACTATAATAATCCTGTTATTGACTTGCTCCATTTTTATTCTGATTTAACATGAACAATTTCGTCCATTGTCATGTAAAAGCATGAATAAGCAGAAAGAAGCCGGGATGGGCACTGACACGTTCAGTGTCGAGCGAGTGACCATAAGCACACGACTTCCTGTTAGCGCTTTCAAAGTAAAGCCCAGTGACGCATTTTCATTGGTTGCACATAGTCTTCTTTATTGCTGACTGACCTGACGTCGGGAAGTTAACTTCTATTGTCACCACCCTATAAATATACTTATATTTATTAATGATACAATGCCGATGTGTTTTTTTTAGGCGTACAGGTAGCATTGTATGTTGGCATCTTTCTATTCTACAGATACTGTGCTCGCTACTTTTATTCTGAAGGCTACACGAACCTAACTTCCGGGCCCTGACTCGCCTGGCGCAGCTCGCCCCCCGTGTCTCATGTCTCGCTCTGGAACAACAGAAACACAGCAGCGGCGTGTACTCACGAAGGCGGATCCCGTAGTCGCGCGCGCCGAGCAGCGCGCTGCACAGCCGCTGGAGCAGCGACATGACGGCGGCGGATCCGCAACACTGAGCCGGGCTGCGCTGTCAGGAGGAGTCCTCTCTCCCTCTTTTCCTCCTCCACTCTGACGGTGATATTGGCTCTTATGTCAGGATGTGGACGCGCCTTGATCGCACCCCCCGCCCCCCACAAACACTTTATGGCTCACCCAGCACTGGGTGGGACAGTCCCGTGCACAGTCATCGAGAACAGCTTTCTGTTATGTGGAGCAAATGCATCTTATTAATGACTTGTATGCGCTTTTAATGTGGACCATTGAACCATATATATATATATATATATATATATATATATATATATATATATATATATATATATATAAATATATTGTATGAACTGAATAGGAATTCACTTTGTATTAGTTGTTCTATTAAACTTATTTGTACTGCACCAGCTCAACACATCACACCACTATATATATATATATATATATATATATATATATATATATATATATATATATATATATATATATATACTTATATACTTATTTAATTCAATTCAGTTTATCTGTATAGCTCATTTTCACAAATTACAAATGTGTCTCAGAGTGCTTTACAATCTGTACACATAGACATCCCTGCCCCAAAACCTCACATCGGATCAGGAAAAACTCCCAAATAACCCTTCAGGGGGAAAAAAGGGAAGAAACCTTCAGGAGAGAACAGAGGAGGATCCCTCTCCAGGATGGACAGGTGTAATAGATGTAATGTGTACAGAAGGAATCATATACACAAAATACATGTCGTTACAACACAATAAATGTATATGACACAGTGTATGAATAGTTGGTAGTAGGTATATTCCACGATCCAGACCTCCATGATCCATCTTAGAGATTCATAAAAGAGGACCACTTTACAATATCCCTCCATAGCTTGACTTACAGCTGGAGTGATTGGACATGAACTTTAAAACTCCCCAAAAAACTAATAGACGTGAGTGTAATAACTGCCCCCTTGTGGTTTAGTACAGCGTGGTGCAGTGAGGTTGCCCCTTTTAATTAATGCAATGCATATATTTAAGAGTGATGTTTTTTGGTTGATGGTGTTATGTTCCTCTGGTGGAGATTATTGTGCATTTAGTTCTGAATCCAACCATGAATTACACCTGTCCATCCTGGAGAGGGATCCTCCTCTGTTCTCTCCTGAAGGTTTCTTCCCTTTTTCCCCCCTGAAGGGTTATTTGGGAGTTTTTCCTGGTCCGATGTGAGCTTCTGGGGCAGGGATGTATATGTGTACAGATTGTAAAGCACTCTGAGACAAATTTGTAATTTGTGAAATTGGGCTATACAAATAATGTGAATTGAATTGAATTGAATTAAAAAATAATCATCTTGTGTTCAATTTAGTGATCAAGAAATGAGCAGGTAGATCACTATGTGCAATAATGACTTGATCACAGGTTTGGGGATTGTTTACCTTCCTGACCTTGCTGTGAACTCATTACTCTCTGTTAACGAGCACAACAGGCGCGCAGATGGTCAGATCCGCAGCAGCTCACAGCAGCAGCATGGAGCAAAGATCAGTGTTCTCAGGACCTACGGCGGCCACGGGGGCCTTCACCTGAACTCCTCCTCAAACCCACAATGAGAGGGGACCTTTGCAAACACACGGGGAACCCTTGAGCAGCAATCGTCTTTGCTTGCATAACATACGAGTCATCCTGACGTATAAAAAACAAATTTCTGCTCTTGTGAAATGTGCGTGGGCTGGTGAAGGTGTGAGGGGGGATCTGGATTTTATCTCGATTCTACCAGACGGTCGTGGTAGACCCTGCCATATATATATTTAGCACACTGCGAAATCCAAACGTACTTATTCTCACAAGCTCTCTCAGAAAACAACACTTGGGAAAGTGCCAGTGATGGCAGCGATTGTTGTTAATTGGGTCAGCCTGTCTAGTAGTTGTACATCCACCCACTCAGCTCCAGCAGGGAGAAGGGGCCGCGGCGCCGTGCCGTGCTCCTCTGAGCCCCTGGGGGCAGTGTTGCACCGGCCTCGTTCGAGCGTGGAGCAGCAAACTGGAACTAGAACCTTCCTGCAGCTGTGATGAACTTTACCTTTTTAAGTTGGATTCTTCTTCACTGTTTCCTAACATTGTTTCCTGTTCCTCTTCATTCATAAACAAGATAGTTTTATCATCGAGTATTGTTTTGTCTGCTTTGTTAGTTCATTTGATTTAATATTATTCTAATCTATTTGTTGCTGTGTATTTTTCTAATGATTCTATTCAATTTGTTTGTATATATTGTGCATTCTTTATATTGTATTTCTTACCTACCTACTTACCTACCTACCTACCTACCTACTCACCTACCTACCCACCTATCTATCTATCTACCTACCTACCTACCTACCTACCCACCTAGCTATCTATCTACCTACCTACCTACCTACCTACCTACCCACCTACCTACCCACCTATCTATCTATCTACCTACCTACCTACCTACCTACCACTACCCACCTACCCACCCATCCCTACTCCTACTTACCTACCTACCTACCTACCCACCTACCTACCCACCTATCTATCTACCTACCTTCCTACCTACCTACCTATCTATCTACCTACCTACCTACCTACCTACCTACCTACCTACCTACCTACCTACCTACCTACCTACCTATCTACCTACCTACCTATCGATCTATCTACAAACAAGTTATTTCCTGTTGACGCTTGAAGCCGGGACCTGGCCGATTGACTGATAAATAGTCTGATAATATGATTAATAAATATTTGACAAAGCAAATGTGAAGGTCTTTTCCGGGTTATTATTCATGTTACACAACAAATAGAAAGTGTTCCCGGAGCTGCGTCAATGTTTGACAAGATCGTCAGCAAAATGAGCCACAAGCATGCCTCACGCGTTACTTAAGGAATGCTTTCTTGAGCGCGACGCCTCTGTTTGGGGACGTAAGAACATTCAAAGCCATTAAATTAAACATTGTGCTGTTGCCTATAAGAGGAGCTGGGGGAGGAACGACACTCACTTCAGACAATCCCTCAGCACCTCCGAAAAAATTAATGCTGTATAATTGCGAGCAGGTCAGTGAGCCAGGGAAGCCGAGGGTGAGAGGAAGAGCAACAGAAACACTGGCCCACTTCCCAGACTTAAGATCTGTGTGTAATTGAAGGTCAATTTGTCTTCCCAGTGAAACAACAGGTTGATTTACCCCCACACCTAAATTCTGCTATTGTGAAAAGGCAGGGGATCTAGCTGGAAGAGGCCAAGGAAGGGAAAGACAAAGCAGAGTGAAGAGGTGATGAATATGTTAACTGGAGACGACCCGGGGAGGAGAAGCCAGGGCTTAGAGGCACTAAAATCCTCACATTAACCGATTGCTATGGATTTTCCCAGGCTGTAAAAGAGGATCTGCTCCAGATTGTGTCAAACTGATCCAAAGGAGCTGATGCCTAGGCCAACATGTCTGTCCGATACGGTTGTAATATGTGTGTGTGTGAGGGTTAACAAGTGAGTGCGTGTGTGCCAGTTTGAGTGTGCACAGAGGAAGACAAAATCAGCCACAGATACTTGACGTTCAAAGAGAAGAGATCAAAGGACAGCCCCTTACTCCGGTCTCCTTCCTCCAGATTAAAACAGTCATCAATAACAATGGACTGGAGCGGCGCAGTGGGCAAACTGGGGCGGAGCGTAAGTGTGTGTGTCGATAGATAACATGAAGTGGTGGTAATGAAAGGGTCCGAGACCACGTGCGATGCCTGTATTTGTAAGAAAATGGTCAGTGTGTTAACAAGATGCACATCAGCTCATGACCGGACCTTCCTCTCCTCGTCAAACACAGCTTTCCCCGAAAGAGGAGAAAAAGAAGGAGGAGCTAATTGATCACAGTGACGGACGACTCCGTGGCGAGGATCTAAGGAGGTGATAAATTGTGCAGCCGCACAACTATGACAGTAATCTGAGGCAATCCCCTACCAAACACTACCTACTGCTCTCCACATCTCCTCGTAAAATATCACACACACCCAGCCTCCCTGTCTCGCGTGTTTGAGCCTCAGTTAGAGCTGATGCCGACACACAAAGACGTTGGCGGGAAAAAAAATGGTCAAGGGTCGTAAGAAGTCGGCAGGCCAGATCAAGGTTCGCTCTCAATTGGAAGCGGCAGCCTAATGTTGGATTATAAATGACTGCAGAGCTCTAACATCTCTGCTTTCTACTTCCACAAGGGCCATTCATCATGTGACAAACTCAGGTGCCAAAAAGAAATGTTCATCAAATGGCCCACAGCTGTGAGGCGGCTCCTGCAGACATAACACACCTCTGCTCAGCCGCGTGTTACCTGAGCAGGGATTAAAGGTGTTATCTTTACACTATCACTGAAAGATTACAGATTAAAACGCTTCCATCTGCAAAGTGTGTGTGAGACGCCACACAGCTGGAGGTAAGAGGCGTCGTGTATCATGTGTAGCAGTGTGTGTCTAGCAGCACAGAGCAGCTGTCTGCCTTGAAACCCAGAGTTTAGTCCCTACAACGCCTCACCTGATAGATGGTCTTCATTATCTCCTCTTCCTCCGGGGAAGGAGCTCCGAATGTCCTTTTCTTGATGTTATCAGTCTCTCTTTTTCAATAACATCCACCACACAATGTACTAATCAACTGAATCCTCTATTGCCTTTGATTGCATTGTTATTAGGAATTGTCAATCCATGTGAAATGGTACAAATACTGGGACATTTCAAATTCATATTTTTAATATTTTATTAACTAGATAAATTAATTATGGTCTCAGAAGAGGTTAATTGCAGCGAGTCTTGAACGACATTAAATAAATGTTCTCTCAGAGTTACTTTAAAGCCATGTTTAATTGATTAAACTAGTTATGCCATTGTTCCAATTTGCATTGAAGACGTTTATTATTTATAATCTGACTGTAACCATGTGGTCTGCGTTTGGGGAAATGCTGTCTTGTAATCGGCATAATTAAAAAGGAATGGAGAAGAAAGTCAGTGTGCGTCAGGCGACGGTGACTCAACGTGCGCGATGTAAGGGAATGGCGTTTGGATCGTCGGTGGGAAACATAGAAGCACCCAGCGCTGGGTGCCAGCACCACTCAGCATCAATACTGCATGCAGTAATGCTGGAAAGCCAAGCGCTCCAGACCATGAGGCACACAAGAGGGCTAAAATAAGATCCAGCAGTCAGCTTTACGGCTCAAATAAGCTCTTATGTGGGAAAAACAGTTCTGCGTGCATCATATTGTATCTGAGAAGAAAACTGGGTCAGACACAGCATAATGTAAAAGGTTTGGCTTTGAAACTACTCTGTCATCTGATCAAAGTAACGCTTTCCTCTATTAAAAATACTTAACAGAAGAGAACAAGAAATGAAATCATTTTATTTGCTAGCGCTTGATGCTAATTCCTATGGAGGACTCAAAATGACTTAAGTATAAATAAATAAAGGCTTTAGACAGAGGTTCGGACCGCCCAGCTCATTTGAATATACGGACACGTAAATGTCACACATAAATAAATGAAGAAATACGTCTGGACACATAAATAGAGAAATAAATAAATGAAGAAATACAGAAATGTAGAAATATATTTATTTTATAAATGTTGATTTATAACTTATACTTATTCATTCCTGGATTTATTTATTTATTTATAGATTTATTTAAGCATGCATTTATTTATTTATACATTTATTTAAGCATTTATACATTTATTTAAGCATTCATTTATTTATTCCTATATTTATTCATGCATTTATTTATTTATTTATACTTTAGTCATTTTGAGTCCTCCATAAATTCCATCTTTATACGAGGGTAAATCCCTCTTAGTGCTAACTGTATTAATGAATCATTTATTGTTGTTGTTGTTGACTCTAAACACATGACCATCCACAAACGCAGAACATCTATAGTACATTACTTTCTATGCACATGTATCAATTTATAATGCACGATGGATTATGTATGTTCACACATGTTTGTGAGTGTGGGTGTGTTGAGTGCATGTTCCCGCCCACCTGTGCTGCTCTGGATGGTTCTGACGGTGGTGGTACGCGGGGATGTGTTGGTCCTCCTGACACCTGCCTCCGCCTCTTCCTGCGAGCATCCTTTCTCGATGGCGCGCACGTAGCTGTGGCTGCGCATGCGGAAGCAGCTCGGGATGGGCAGGTCCAGGGCGTCCACGGCCTGCGACTCCATTTCGCTGAACACCGACTCACACACCGACTCGATCTGCCCGTTCACCTCCACCTCACTCACCTGTGAAGAAGGGACACACGGCGACATACAGTACGTGCACGCAAAGATCCAGAGCGTAAACAAACACGCGCGGGAGGCAGCGTACATGCCTGAGAACAGGGGAAAGTAAGAGTGACTGATAAAGATGCAAAGGTGCAAGACAAAAGGAGATTTATCACAGAGGCCAAAGCCAGGGGAGCATCTCTCTGTAAGATGCAATGTACAGAGACATTTTAACTACAATTTAATTTGGCAGTTTAATGAAGAAACACATTTAAATCACAAAGGTTAGTGTTTTTTTTTTTACTTTTTAAGCACCAAGATTTTTTTAGGCCTCTGCTACGAATATTGCATACCCAAACCAAAAAGGCTGTATCTCTACAACCACGAGGGTTTTTATCTTTTTAAACATTGTTTTCTTTTGTTCGGATGTGTACATATCAGTCTACATGTTACTGGGTAAGAGTAAATGAAGATGGCACACAGAAAAAATATAAAAATTTGAGAGCCGAATTGAAAAAAAGCACTTCCAGGATGATTATATTTTTGTTAAAAGGTTTAAAACAATAAAGACCCCAGACCCCCTGGGGGGGTCTACGGTCAACAAAAGGTTAAACAAGAGCCTGAGAAACCTCTCACTCAAATTCCAAATGAGAAAGTTTGACTCAATTGAACTAACACAATCTTCTATTTTAACTTCACATTGCCTTGTGACGCTTTAAACACAGACAGGTATTTACACATTATTCGACAAAAAGGAAAATACTCTAAAAAATAAAAAGAATGTTCAAGGAGTGCAGAGGGGGGAGGAATCACTGTCGGATACAACTTCAAGGGGTCGCACAACCGAGTGAAACACTAGTGCGGTGGTGTTACAGGTGAGCGCGAGGAAGTGTCAAAGCCGGGACCGCTGGGAGTTGAGATGTGACTCGACAAACTGGAGCTGCAGCTGCATCCTCGGCGAGCACAGTCCGGGTCTCAAAACAGGGTCAAGAGAAGAAAAACAACAACACTGAAACTCTTGCTGCGGACTTGTGAGACGGCCGTGTTGGACAGAGTGGGTTGTGTGAGGGCAGATATATATATATATATATATATATATATATATATATATATATATACGTGTGACGCTCCATTCCATTCCTTGAGGTTTGAACTTGTTCAGCTGCTCCAGAAACATGGAGCGGCCCACAGGGATGGGATGTGGCTCGGGACCAGAGCGTTGGGTTTGGGTGTGAGTCAGTGAAGAGAGCGAACAGGCAGACAAGTGGGAGGAGATACTGTCGAGCTTGGAGTCAGAACGGTTTGTGGGCCTCGATTCCATCCACTGTCCTCTGTTTTGTGCATGACTTCACGCTCTACGCGCACACATGTCAAATATGAGAGTGAGTGAGTGTGAGAGAGAGAGAGAGAGAGAGCCTGCAGCAGCTCTTTTATTCCGTGGCATTTTTGTAGATGCCAGGTCCAGTGTGACACTCTCCTCTGGGCCCGCTCCGTGATAGGACTCAGTGGGACATCTCTAGGGTCCATCGTTCAGCTGAGGAGGCAGCGGGTTGCCCCTGGGCTTTGGAGGGGACTACATATCCCCAGCACCCCCAGGGGGAAAAGGTAAGCTCTGCTCCCCTGTCACTTCAATAAAACAAAGCTGTGTGCTCAAAATCCAAAAATGACTAACATCCTATTTTGCAGCCGCCGTGACAATAACAGACGTGCGATGCCAAGTGCTTCCTCGCCAATTCTTCAATAACTATCAAATCAAGGCAAATGTCCATCATCATTTGGAGCCAATCCCAATTTCAATTAATCATAACATTGCTCCGGCTGCATGTTAATTCTTGTTTTTCATCTCCTTACGCAGCATATGCCAGATTGAAGAGAACATTTTAAGCCTGTCGTTTTGCATCACGAAGTATGCAGAGGCATAAGGAGCATATTAGGGTGAAGGGGGGGGGGATATCTTGCTATCCTGTTTAATTAGCCAATCTGAATACACCCGTAATCACCAGAGCTTCAGAAAACAGCACACAGACGTATACACTAATTGGGAGATGTTTTTTCCCCCCGTACTCTCCATGTTTTGCTGGATGACGACCTGGTTTTTAATTTGTTGACTTCAGGACAACTACGGATGGGATTTCCTCCCCCTTACATGACGGTACTGGACATATCAGTAGAGGTACAGAGGGTTTAAAGGCTGACTGTAGAGAGCCACGGGCCGCTGGGTGCCACTAACCTGGCTGATGGTGCTCATGGCTCTCATGTAGCTCTCGTTTCGTGAGCGGAATTTAGGCGAGGCCAGCAGCCCTGCCGGGTCCAAGCTGTCCAGACTTCTATTGATGGAAACCTCACTCACCGCCCGCAGGTAGCTGTGACTCCGGATCTGCAGCTTGGGTGAATGCTCTGTGGAAATCCTGCCACAACGGGAGGAAGGGGAGAAAAGACGAGGGACATGAAAAGAAGAAAAAGTCAAAGTCAAAGCGAAGAAAAGGGAGCTTGGTGAAAAGCGAAATATGCGGATCAATTCACAATTGCTTCAGGAGAGCCTGTTATCTAATCAACAAGCGCAGCAGCAGCAGCAGCAGCAGCAGCAGCAGCAGCAGCAGCAGCAGCAGCAGCAGCAGCAGCAGCAGCAGCATCAGCAGCAGCAGCAGCAGCAGCAGCAGTCAGGTCTGTCCTTGAAGCGCCTTGTAAGCACGGTGTTCAACACTTAGCAGGGTGAGCACTCACATACATATGTCAGAGGAGGGAACTATGTGTGCGTCACTGTGAAGAATGCTCAAGCTAATGACCTTCACGTAATCAACCGAAGATACACACACACACACACACACACACTCACGCACGCACAAACTCAACTCCAGGGAGGATGAATAGGTGTCTCATTAGCTCTCACCTGCCTCCATTCTGATTGCTCAGCATGCATCACGCCTATGTGCATACATGCCTATATGTGTGTGTGTGTGTGTGTGTGTGTGTGTGTGTGTGTGTGTGTGTGTGTGTGTAGGATGTGTAGCAGTCGGATGCCAGCAAAACAATTTAATAATCAGGGGAAATGAAACTCAAAAAGCTGACTCGCTTTCCTCTCCGAACATCGTGGCCGAGTAAACCAACTTCCAGAAAACAAAGTGCAGCGTCTAATCTCAAATCAACTGTGAGGAGTTAGATCCAATATCCCCTTTATTTCACACTTATGTTTACTTGTGTGAATATAAAAAGGATTTACACACACACACACACACACACACACACACACACACACACACACACACAACTCATGACTTTATGCCTCCAGGTCAGGCCTGCTTTAATTATGTATTTCCTCCTTAAAATAGAGCGTGGTTACTGCAGCAAAGCAAACTGGATTACTCATTCTTGGATGGAAGAATGAAGGGGAGATGACAGTGGAGAGAGCCGGAGTAATAAAAGGACAGATGAGCTATTGAGATGGGAATAAAAGATGATGATTTTGGAAAAGCAGTTACTAATCATAAAATATATCTCGATGTACAAATCATCCTCCGGGCTTTTAAAATATTGAGCAGAATCTACTGGAAGCACCTGTATCAAGGCATTGGTTAGTCAGGCTTACCGGTTCATTGTATAAATACAGTTCATTCTTTTGTAATCGAAAGGTTTCCCTCCAAAGAAGTCCAAGGTAACACTGTGCTTTTAATGCATATTTAAGCTAGTATTAAACAATATTATCTATTTTCATGCCGCGGTTCCACAATCTAATGGGTCAATTGAGAAATGAGAAAGTAAATTATTCAACTGAAGGAATAAAATATAGATATATTCGCAAATCTCAAACCTCAAAGATTTTGGTATGACGTCTTTGACTGTGCATGGAAGGAAGAATCCACTTCCCACCATTATCTCCATCCACATCGTCTCTTGATTTCCCTGTGGGGCTGATTATCGGAAGAACCAATGATGTCTTTTGTGGCAACTTGAATGGCAGACCCGGCCTGTAATCAGTACCACCTATGGGGGGGAAGTTCAGTCTGTCCCTGGGTGTCCCTCTATCGAACAAGTGACATTAATGAACACATGTTCCTCCCCGCCAGTCAAGGATCAGGGCCAGCCACTGCCGAGTGTTGATTTCCACGCCATTACCGAGCGTTCGCTCACTCAAGGACTCTTTTTTTTCTTTCCTCGTCTCACTTCTTCTCTTTTCTTCACGTCTTTGTCGTCTTGATTGCTTCACCTCATCTTTCCGGTCGGTGGGTTTCTCCTGCTTCCTCATTTGAGAAGTTTTTCTCCTTCATCCCCCCCTCCCCCCTCCTCCTCGTTGTCACTGCCTGAATAACGGTCTGGGGAGTGATGACTGTGGTTGGAGGGATGGGAGGACAGAAAGACGGGGATGTGATTACTGCAACCCATTATTCAGGACGCCTGTTCTCGCTGAGACATTAAAAAAAATAAAGATGATGAAATCGAGGCCAGGAATAAATGAATTTTCCAGCAAAAAGAAAGCAGACTGTTAGTGACTGAGGCAAACAAGGATGTAATTTTCTCCTTAACTTGTTTGTCTGCCAGGAATAATCCCAGCTATTTAAATGCACTGTGCACTGTGTACTTTAATAAAGGATGAGGTGAGATTCAACAAATTCCACAACTCCTCCGGAGCAGTTCTTCACTAGTCAAGGACAAATGGTCAGAGAAAGGTCTCCGAAACGTCATAGAACAACAAAGCTGAGGATTGAATTATTGCGGAGTGTAACACAGACATGTGCCAGCTCCCAAAAGATCAGCGTGAAAACAAGATGTCAGCTGCTCCCTGCCCGCTCTCTATCTCCGATGTGCAGCACCGCCGCTCCGTTGGTTCCGCTGGGTTCCAGCAGACGATGACGGCGTTCCCCAGGCAAATGCAAGTCATTAGTGGGCCCCAAGCTGCGCCACTTGCACTTACATACGCTTGTGTGCGTGTGCTTGTATTTGTGCAAGTAACAATGACTGAGCACCCACTGGTGTTCTTCTCATCTCGGTATCCTACACAGCCAATCAGTCACAGCCTTGTGTTGCAACGCAGCACTTGGGCTCCAAATACTTTCAGTGTTTCGAGTTTTCATGACTAGCCATGTCCAGTAATGAAAACAGTAAAAGGATATATGTCATTGTGATACATTACTACACTTTAGAGTGTTTTACAACTCGTGTCTTTGTACTTCTTCAGGCTTTTGAGGTAAAAGCGAAAGTGAACACACCTGTAATATTCGTCATTGCACAAAGAAATGCACACAAGCATGATTACTACGAGGCAAAACAGGAAGTTGCTCTGTAAAACGGGATTGATGGTTTTTCTGCATGCTCTTTCCCCAAATGCATTTATTTCTGCAGATATCAGGATTAAACTTGTTTAGTTCGATGTTAAATGTTATATATGTCATATTAATTAAAACATGTCATTCTGAAATGTGGTCTATTCCTTCAAAAGTAGTTTTGAAGTTAAAAAAAGCATAACCATTGGGCTCCTTGTGTTAGCTTGAGTTAATTTATGTGGATTTAATTGAGGACAATGTTGTGAGCTTGATGTGTTCCAAGACTTTAAGTCATGGATCTCTAATATTGCTTTAAAACCTTCTCAGCTCACGCTGTCAAAAATAGTCGTCAGAGCTGAGAGCGCCGTATACAGCGAGAAACAACTCGATTCAAACCTTCAAATGATGGAGCTCGGCTTTTGACCTCGGATTGATTTTTGAAGATGGATGTTCATGTTCTCACCCCACAATGCATTTGTGAAGAGGCATCAGTACATCGACAGGCCTCTTGACTCTTGTGACCTCTTGAACTTGAAGTTTAGACACATCCACTGTAGACACACTCAACCATAATGTACAGGCAGGCAAACATTCACCCGACACATGGACACGTTTAAATACTGGACCAACTAGTCAATCAAGTGATCAGGGAGATGACATAGAATTCAACAACAACAACAATTGATTCTTTGTTCTTCATATTTCAAGCAAAAATAGTAAAATATTCTGGTTAATTTAAGAGTGTTGGTCATTTGGTGGGGGGGGGGAAATATATTCTTCACTTTCTGATATGATTAGCACTTCAGTGGCTCTTGAATATCTCTTATTATGGTACTTTTGTAGTTTGCTATGTTGAGTAAATGTTACTTTCTGTATTCTTGTTGTTCTTAGTTTGTACTCTAGGTTGATGCACTTATTGTAAGTCGCTTTGGATAAAAGCGTCTGCTAAATGACATGTAATGTAATGATATCTGATAAAAAAAAAATATATATTTCACAGAATAATTGATATATAATTACAATCTAAGCCCTGACAAACACAAACACACACACACACACACGTACTGCAGTGTGGTCATCTCTGTGAGGGACGGCTGCGTGGCCTTCAGGTAGCTGGCCCGTCGGGCCTGGACCTTGGGCGAGGGTTTGGGACTGCAGTCCGAGTCGCCGCTGTCTTCCTCCGCCATGGCCTTGATGTAGCTGCCGCTGCGCATCCGTCGGCAGGGGATCTCGTCATCCTTCCCCAGCGGAGAGAAGCTGCTCCAGTCATCCTGAGGCACCTGTGGACATGAAGTGGGATCATGTGAAGAAGGAGCGAACACAGGAACACAGGAACAAAGTTCACCTTCCGGACCGGAGAGCTCATACAGATGCACTTCCACATGAATATAAATACAAGACTGCAACATGCCCTGATACAAATATCACACCGAACACTTCATGCCTGAAAAGATTCAATAATAAGCGTATGAATGCGAGGTCCAGCTTCATCATACCATAAGCGTGTGAGTGCCAGAGGCCTTCCTTTGTCTCTCCTGTGATGCATGCGACATATCAAAAGCGGAGAAATGAAAACATTTTTGGGATAAAACGTTGCGGTGCCTTGGCCTCGGTTTGCTCTCCTGACTTTTCACACGCACTAATGAAGGTAAAAATAAAAGGAGGCAAAGCTATCTCCCATCTGTAATATATAAGAGAGAGAGAGAGAGAGAGAGAGAGAGAGAAGACATGGAGCGAGGGGAAACAAAGGGGGTTTTGTTCAGCAGAACCACTGCAGTCCCAATGAGAGTGGCTGTTAGGGCACCAGCTCTGAAGTGAAAGAAATGAGACACAGAGCGGGAGTCATTCAACGGACTGGTGCGTAACTAGGAAACAGAGCTGACTTTGATGTCAGGGGCAACTGCAGACTGTGCTAACACCTTGGGAAAGACCGGATTGTAATAACTGGGTTTCTTAGAAAAATCCAATTGAAAATAAATAATAGAGGCGTTCTTTTGAATGTCATTCCTCTCAGTCTAGTGCATCTATTCTTAAATGTTCTGTGAATGTTGCACTAGTTTGGGTATTTACTTAGATGTGTGCATGAATGATTATCAAATACGGATTAAAGGATAGTACAAATGGCACATCTTGTTTTGAGGATATATAAAAAAAGGGTCTGCAGCTTAACTTGTTCTGGCTGCACACCTTGAAAGCCGTTTTTTCTCTTCCGTCTCTCTTTCAAGAAAAAACAAGTCATTGGCTCTTTTTTGGCTGGGGAAAACGTTGCCGTACTGCAGTGACAACATCCTTCCTTGATCTGCTCGCTCGGTTTTCCAGGCTGTTTAAATGCACAAAGCCACACAGAACTTTCTCTCCCTCTTTTATGCTGCCTCATTCTCGCTTTCTGCTTCTTACAATCCCCATTCACCCCCTCTTCTGCTGCCCTTACTTACTCTCTTTTGGTCCTTTTCAGACAAAACACACACACACACACACACACACACACACACACACACACACTCACACGCACATGCAGACATCTATCCTGCCTGGCTTGTTTATCCATCTCTCTCCTCAGCTTGTGACTGCTTCCATTTCTTTGTGTCCTCACCTCTGGCTCTTTCCAATCTTATACTAGCACCCTACTCTCGCTCAGTGAATAAGATATACTCACTCTCATTCTCACACACACACACACTCACAGAATGAACACTGCTGTGCCCAGCACCAGAACTGTGCTTGTATGCTGTGAAACATAAATGCTGGTTTAAGAACCTGACCTGTGAGACAATGGATCTGACATCCCGGGCAGTGCAGCTGTCATGGCACCACATGCCTTCACGTGTAAATATTTCCGTGCACATGGAGACAAACACAGCGGATGAAATGTTACGACATTGCTGAATGTTTTCCGAAGACATTCGGTCTGAATTCAACACGTGACCGATGAGTATTGAAGTGAAACGATGGGGCCACTGCTCTGAAAGGCATGCGTACAAAGAAACAGAGACACGTGGGAATAAAGGGGCACGGAGGAGCAGTTGGCACCGCATGACGCATGATGCGTGACGTATGAAGCATGAAGCATGACATGCGGAGGCGGGGCTGCTGTGACTCTCCTACCTGTAGGAAGTGGCAGGTGCGTCCCTGCTCGGCTTTCACGAGAGCTTTATCCAGGTTGACCGAGGCCTTCTGGTAAACCTCCCTCGCTCTGCTCACCGTCAGAGTAGACGACCACGAGCTCTTCTTCAGCTGCACTTGTCCGTCCAGCGCTCCCATCAGCGGCATACCTCCGCCGCTGCACGTCGAGCACTTCACGTCGTTGTTGCTGCGCGACGTCTTGAGCGAGTGGGCGCTGATGGTGTTGTAGGACTCCATGAAGTACTGCGACTGAGACTTCTCCGGGTGGCGCCCCATGGTCATGACCCCCGTGGGCAGGCCCCCGCCGCTTCCCCCGTGGCGGTGGTGGTGGTGGAGGCACATCTCCCGGTCGAGCATGTCGTCCGAGCTCCAGTAGCCCGAGATGGCGGTGCGCATCTTGGGCTCCGACTTGGAGCGGTCTTTGCTCTTACCGCGCTTACTCTGCTTCAGGGTGCCAGAAGAAGAGGGCGGGTCGTCGGGGCTGGATTTGCTGCCATTCATCCTCCCGCTGCCTCCACCGCCGGCCCCCGAAGGCCCCTCCAGGGAGTGGGACTTGGTGAAAAGCTTCTGGACGGAGTGAACCAGGTGGCGTATCCGACCGGGGCTGTCGCTGCGTTGGTGTTCCACCGCGGTGCGCTTGTACTGCAGCGTGTGGTAGCCTTCGCGCCGCACCGGCGCCTGGCACTCAAACTGCTCCAGCAGGTTGGAAGGGACGCGGTTGTTGTTTCCACAGCCTCCTCCACCTGCCTTGATGCTCCCTGTATAAGGCACCACCGCGCTGCACTCCTCCTTCAGCTCATGGTGGGAGTTGTAGTGTCTGCGAGGGAAGGTGCAGCTGGCCAGGTCGGGGTACGCGCTGCACTCGGACTGGAAGGAGTTACGCTGGGTGTAGCAGGGCCGCTCCGTCGGGTGAGATTCCCCGGGGTTGAGGAAGTAGGACCGGCGGTCCGAGTGTCCCAGGGTCATGGAGTCATAGGAGGGGTCGCAGGTCACCGTGTTGTGGTGACTACGGCTGCTCGACAGGCCTTTCATCGTCACAGGCCCCAGAACCAACTGTAGAAAGAAAGAAACACACAGGCGTGAGGAAACAACAAACAAACAAGAAGAGAGAGAGATAGAAAACAGGATTATAAATATCTCATATTTGCATATACTTAAAGCACAGGATCTTCTTCTGATTTAATTTGAAGATGCTTTTTGGCAGCCGTTCACAAATGAGAACAATTAATGATGTTGATAAGACTTGGACCTATTCTTTTATTTTCATCCTTTGAAACGACAAAAAGGGGAATTTCTAAATATAACAGCCTTTTGGCATGTGATCCTGGACCATCCAAATATATCTAAAGCTTCCTCTACCACCTCGCTGTTCTCTCTGGAAGATGTCAATGAAAAGTGACAGGAGATGGAGGAAACAGAGGAACACAGGAAGAAGGGGTCTTAAGAAGAGTTCAAATCTATTTCTAATGTACGCTATTTTGTTCAGGGTACTGTTAGAAATGACAAATGGGTGAAGGTAATGCGGACACATAGGTGTGGTCTGTAAAACATGGGGTAGTACTGAAAAAGTGCATTTGTTTTAGCTTTACAGTCCACCTGCTCACAAACACAACAAATGATCACAGCCTGATGCTACACTTTTCCTCTATACCGCTCGCTTTACTCTAAGGGCAAACTAATTGGCCAGTAAAACCCAGCTGACAGCTTCTGGGGCCGGTCGAGGCAAGCGGCGATGAACGACCTTTCCCTTACATGGTGACATGAAAACAACGGCATCCATCAGGGCCCTTAAACTGCCCTCCTTACCCATCTGGGGCTGGATAGCCGCTGAACCCGCACAGTTTACAACGGACCGGAGGTGAGGCTAACGAGACGGTAATAAGAGCCCACGCGCCGCGCCGTGGCACTGTGGCGGCAGTGTGGCCGCGTCTGCGCGGGGAATTCATTACGGCGATATATAATACTCTAGCAAAGGCAACGGTGGTAAATAAAAAAATATTTAAAAAAGGAGGAGGAGAAAGGAAGGTAGGACACATAACAAGAGCAAGGGAATGACAAGGGAATGACATTTCATATCAGTTCTTTACGTACTGAAACCAGAGGACACTGGGTAGGACACATGTATAGGGTGGAGAATGAATACAGAGGGAGTCGGATCTATTATTTTTTGCCGTGGCTATAAACTGGATGCTGGATTAATTGAAAAGTTATGGGACACTATTCATGCAATTTTCTCGTTAACCGGGGGATCAAATCACTGTTGATATTTAAGAACAAATTTAAAGACAAGACTCTGGAGAAGTACAAACGTATCATCAATTAATGAAGCATCATAAGTAACGGTTAAGGGGGACAAGTTTATTGTTAGTTTGTTTATTGTTTTATGTAAATATGTATGTGTGTGGATTTATGTAAATATGTGTGTGTGGATTTATGTGTGTGTGTGTGTGTGTGTGTGTGTGTGTGTAGATGTATATGGGTGTGTGAATGTATATGTATGTGTATGTGTATATATGTTTGTGTGTATATTTATATGGGTATATGTACAGTATATGATTCTCTGAATTAAGTTTCCTTGTGAAATCATAGGTTAGGGCACTTATAAGCTTGATAGCTTCAGCCTTGTGTCAGGGTCTGGAGTTTGTGTCTTGTTACCTTCGCATTGAAAATGCAGAAGGTAATGTTTTGGCCGGCGTGTATTTATTTGTGAATATGTCCGTCCGTCCGTCCGTCCGTCCGTTATTCGTCTAAATCAGACAAAACTGAGCCGATTCTTATGAAACTTGGTGGGATGATTGGTCATGACCCAAGGAACAATCCATTAGTTTTTGGGAGTGATTGGGTCAAAGGTCAAGGTCAAGGTCATGAAAAGGTGAAAAACTTGTTATTCGTCTAAGTCAGACAAAACTGAGCCGATTCTTATGAAACTTGGTGGGATGATTGGTCATGACCCAAGGAATAATCGATAGGTTTTGGGAGTGATTGGGTCAAAGGTCAAGTTCAAGGTCACGAAAAGGTGAAAACCGTAAATTTGCGATATCTCGGTTAATTGACATCCAATTTGCGTAAAACTAGTGCCAAATTCAGAATTCAATCTTGTGATATGCGAAGGTATGCGCTCTACCGAGTGCCCATTCTAATTTTATGTCTTGTTTTGAAGTTCTTGTGTCGTCTGTCTCCCTGTGATTGTCTGCCGTGATCCTGATTGGTCCCTCCTGTGTGATTGCTGGCCCCGCCCTCATTGTGTCCACCTGTGTCTCGTTCCCCGTTGTCCAATCCTCTCACCTTGCCTGTGTATGTAAACCCTGTTCATCTCATTCCCAGTGTGGCTTCGTACTGTTTGGTCCAAGTTGTTGTCGTTCTGTTCGTATTTTGAGGATTAAACATTGTTTTTTGCAGTTGTGTTGGCGTTTGGGTCCTCTCTCGTTGCGACATCTGAGACTACACATAACAGAACGAAGCCACCAAAAAAGGACCCAGCCTTCAGCTTCCTCTGCACCCTTCCTGTCTGGGGATTTAGCCAATATATTACACTTGTATTGTTAAAAGTGTAAATTAAATAAATATATATATATATATATATATATATATATATATATATATATATATAGTGGTCATTACACAACCCCATCTCCAAGACATTCACTCACACATTGTCAAGCCACACAAAGCACACACTACATACCACACAGACACGCACAGTGTCCGCTTCTCGCAGGGCACTTAAAAAGTGGGCTGTGTCCAACTAAAGGTATTCATTGCAGTTGACAGAGATCCCTTCTGTTGGCCGCTGGAGCGCAGAATGTGACCTAAATAAAAGGCCCTCGCGGTGATCCACAGCAGCGTGTTTGTGGCACAGCTGTCTGCAGCCCTGCACTAAAGCTGAAAAGCTGAAGTCGGGTCATGCTGGCTTTCTGCCTGCTAGCCACACACACACACACACACACGCACACACTGACATACAAATAGATAGTGTATCGGACAGGCTGCATTTTTTTTATAGCTGCTAGCTTGTAAAGTGCAGTTTATCAACAAAAAGAAAAGTATCTGGTGGTTCTGCTGTGTCCGTCAGGTGTGGTCTACAGTGACAGGAGGAAAGCTCACAGGCAGCTGTGGTTTTGTGTTATGCTCCATGTCCATCGCAGCTGACTGACCCAATTGTGTCTCTACCTGTCCGGCCAAGTCAACCTCAATATAGCACACCAACAACTGCACAGGCTATAACATACCTCTGAAATACAACACTTTCGTCAACACACAGCTTGTAATTGGTCTTTCTATGCATGTTGCTAATTGGCGGTTATATCCATATGCTTTCATTGACTAATAGCCAACAATCTAGCATTTAAGTATGATAATTACACAGAAAAATAAATAGGATTTTCTACAAAACGTGGCGTTTGTTGTCAAATCGAAGAGTCAATCAGTCATTTCCCATCACGCCCCTTTTCGAAAGACTTAAAACAGGACACCACCCTCCAAACCCAAATGACTTGAGCCTCAAGAACACCGCCTTAACATGTAACTTTGGAGAAATCCAACATTAGACAAGTCTTCAATTACTAGTTCCAATTGCTCAATTTTGATTGGACAATTACTGTTTGCGGGATGGACTTCGCGAATGGTCAATTGACTTGATTCACACCAGCAGAACAATAGTTACACAAACTAACTACTATGCTCAAAAACACTAGTTTCCACAACACAAAAACAACAACCAAAAAACCTCAAGGAGACCAACATGCTCCTAAAATACTACAGACACTTCATTACATTTAAAGTGATTGTGTGCTTCACAGCAAGGTGTGCAAACAAAGTGCAGGAGTAGATCAAACAAGTCAGGCTATGAATGTTAATGCCTATTAACGCCTGCACCGCATCAGCACAGCAGACTGAATTATATTTAGATGACACGCTTCTTTGGGCTCAGATGAGATAATGTAGAATAGATTTTTGTCTCCTCCATCACCTATCTCAGGAGCTAAACTTGAAGCCAGTGATCAAAATCTACCCTTAATTTATTTCACTTCACCCCAAGCTTTGAGACTTAACAAAACAAATAGAAAAAGGTTGGTATGAAAATGCAAATTAACATTGACTTACTTACTGCACACTGAAATCAATCGGCCTTAGTGTGAGAGGACTGCTGCAGCTTTCTTGCTGGCTGTATGAAGGGCTGCTTGCTCGTCTACATTCCTCAGTCGACATCAAACGCTGGTTGCAAGATGGAGAATGGAGCTCCTGGTTTACAGAGCATGTTCAGAGGCCACAAGGCTACAAAAGGTCTCTTGCTCCCGTTTAAAGGGAAGCAATGATTTCTTCAAAGGTAGAAACACTTTGCTTCAGCTCTCCATGGAGCATACAATCACATCAGTGAACGTGGCTGTTCTCATGTGTCCGCATGTGTCCTTATGTTTGTATGGTGGAAGAAAGAGTACAGCACTTTACCTCCGTTTTCTAGGTCAAGTGACATTTTGCCTTTAATCCTGCAGATGTGTAAAGTATATTTAAGGAGATCCTGCATGATGTTACTGCATCGACATAAGGGAGGAGATGCACACACAATGTTTCTACATGTGAGACAGAAAAGGATGTCAGTCGGCCTAAATACTTTAGAGTGTTTACTGTAATGTACTTGGGAAACCAAAAGAATACAGTACTCCAGCATGAACAATAATCATATTTCACTGTGAAAATACCAAAATGCTAATGTCTTGACCTGCACATATTGCTTAATGTCTTGCATACTTAATTGATGTAGCCTAAATTCAACACTTTATACATGCTGGATTGAAAACGCACACTGGCTTTTTACTCATATTTTAGTAACAAGCGTGTAAAAATAGTTTCTAAGAATCCTGCCAATATTTATGCCCCAGGTGGTATCCTGTTATGCAGATAGCTTTGGTTTCATTTCCTCTGGTTTCAGGCAATATGCCTGTATGACCTCTGCTGCCACCATTGTACAGTAGATGTGAGATTGTGGTGTTAAACATTTTTTAAAGATGAAATTAACTCGGAATAGTCTACAGACCTTGCTGACTTCAAAAACATTTTTTTGTTTATTAATCGGATCCCCGTTAGCTGACGCCTTAGCGGATGCTAATCTTCTTGGAGTCCACAGAAAGGACAAAAGTAAAGTCATGAAGAACTAATGAAACAAAACTAAATTCAAATTATGTCCACTATAGCTCAAACTATCTGTATGTTCAGATGCTGACAATATGTGTACTTAACTTGGGTGAACTGACCATATGAATATAAAGATAAAAATATAAACGGGTAGTATGTGATAGAATAAAGTCAATATCGTGAAAATCTTCCCGAAAAAATATGATGTAACATAAATATGCAATGAATGCAGACATAAATACACATACAGGGTATATGCAGTTATTTTGTAGAGGCACTTTAACAGACACTCTCACGGCAAGTCCACCCACAGGAGAGCAGAGAGGATGTACTCATTGTGAATGTGTGAACACTGCCTTTAAAAAACATCCCCAGGGAACGATGCTGTGGAGCATTTTAAAGAGAGCCGGGGGCCAAAAAGCCGTTGAGGGAACTGATAATTTTATTTTGTTTCCGGATTATGTAGAAGTGGCTTTTAAGGATAGGAGAGGCGGAGAACCACCAACCTTAATGTCTTACTGTTAAATTGACTCTTAAATGATAGATGACTGTTTTCCTTGACTGTCCTGTCGGGCTGCAGCGAGGCAATATTTTGTTTTATATATATATATGACGTGCTTCATGAAATAAAGGAATGTCTACAAAAGCAATAGAGGACATGATAAAAGTATATACAATTGAAAATGTATAGAAGTATCTATGTTATTACTTGGAGGGACATATTCGCTCTCCATCACTGACAGGTCTAATAAAGGTGTTTCAAAATAGACACCAAGGAAGATAAGAAGCCAGGTCGTATATCTTTACTCTATCAATAAAATTACAGTTTGCCCAACATGCTTCCGATGAAAAGAACTTGCTTGACATTTGATCAAAACATGTTATATAACCTGAAAAACAAATACTATTTACAACTCGTCTTAAAAGCATTTATTTTGAAGCAGACAGACCATTGTCTTGTTGTAGATGCGATTTCAGACGCCGCCGCCGCCTAATAGGCATGTTTCTGCTCACTGTATCGGCTGCATTATGAAAACACATGCCTTCATGGACGGATTGATGTTCCCAGTTTCCACAAGACAGCTCCTTTGTCACAACCAAACTAATTAGGCTGACTGTCAGAGCTCTCTCTGACAAATGGAGTGACTGTGCTGAGTTATAGCTCACACCCAGCTAAACACATTCTGGAGACAAATTCCTCAAGTGATGAGGTCTATTTGATCAAGGTAAACAAATTAGGCGTAAGAAGTCTGGAGAAAGACTGGTGTTGTTTGTCTGTGGGCAGAGCTGTCACCGACGCTCGGGATACTTCACAACACACAGAAACGAGTGTCGGAAATGCAGCAATGGAGGTAATGGAATTTAAAGGTAATGTCAAGAGGTTTGAAAGTACATTTCTGTGTACAGCTCAGCAATAACGTATCAGAACTTTGTGTTGGTCATATCTGATATTCATTTATATTTCCAGGAAAGATCAAAAATATGTAATAACTCTTCTTCTAACTTCTTGCAGACACTGTATGTAGGAATACATTAGTTGCAATAATACAAAAGAGGCGTTCAGACGAAGACTGCTGTGCTGAAAAACTAGTGTCCATTTTCTCATAAAAAAGAATGTAGTCAGTCATGGAGACTGGAGTGGATCTAACCCTTTGACTCATAACAAAAGGCCATGACTCCACTGAGATTGGTATTATATGGCCGGAGGTTGAATCCATCATGGGCAGACAGTGGGAGTCAAGGATAAAGAAGATAGCCCCCTATCATTCACTTTAAAGGGTCCAATTTACAGTTAGATATGAGAACCGTCTTTAGAGAAGGCACTCATGTGATCTCTCACTGAGGATATTTGTAATACTACCTATGTGTTTCCCTAAATAGCATGATGGAACTGTGTACGAAGGCCATTATAGGCAAAAAATACATTCTGAGATAAAAAATGTAGACAGGATATGATGAGAAAAAACACACACGAGTAGTTAGTGTTCATCTAAATAGACCAAATGCATAGCAATTTATCTTCAAAGACTGGGTGCTTATGATAACGTGGGGATTCTTGGTAAAAAAAAAACCAATACCTTTGCATTTAAATCTACCATTTGAACGTGGCAACATAAAGAAATCAATAATGATAGATTTTAATTTGAAATTCATAGTTTATATGATGACCAGGCTGGGCCTTGTACAAAGCAGTGGCCTCTAAAACTAGGCTATTATTTTTCTCTTGCTAACGTAGAACTGAAAAAACTAGCAAGGTGTACTGAAGAGATAACCAGCACACAAAAGCATCTGTAAAGTTTGAAGGTATTTTGGGTTTACAACATTATTGATGAAAAAATTATGGATTAATAAGTAAGATTGTTTTCAAAATGCAACTGCCTTCCGCTAATGTTACCTTAAAAAAGTCAGCCGTTAGTATTCCTTGAGGCGATCTACAACATTAAATTCAGAGATTATGGATTTACTTTTTCAAAGTTTAAGGCTATATTTTTTCAAAGAGTACATTTTTCTCTTTTCAATTATAGATAAAACAAACTGGATGAAAAGTATCAATAGATACGGAATATGGATGTTAGTTCATTGCCCTGGAGCCAAGTGTTTTAGAGGGTAATAATATTATGAATTCACTTTGAGCATTTCCAAATGATCTACATCCATAAGCCATCATATTAAACTTGATTACAACTTAAAATTAAATCATCATATATACACACACACAGGTACGGTACATGCATGGAATTTAACCCATCCTCTAAATTTAAGAAGAAAATATTACAGTGAGAGAGTTTCATTCTCTCTCCTCTTATCTCTCTTTAAAAAGCGAAACAATCTGGTAAAGCTAAGGATATTTATAAGATGGGAAAACATGTTTTTTTTCTCCTATTCATATATGAAATGGAAAAAAAGCCAATAAACATTCAAAACAAGATTACGTTCAATAAAGCTATCCATAAAAAGCAGTCAAGGAAACTGGACAAGGGAGGACAAAGCATCACCATGGAGACAAATTGATTTCCTAGTAGAAAACAATGGATTTTCCTCCCAGCTAATGAGAACTCATATGTACCAGCCACTCTGGGATTATGTGAGTGGACAGCAAACAAAGTTGCCATTTCTTATGCTTTATATATTCAGGTATCTTTCCTGCAGGGCCAGCAAGGAAATAATGAAACATGACCAAACCCAGGAAGATCTATTTTTAGAGGATACATTTGATTGGGAACACTAAATAAGAAAGATGTTACAAGATGAAGACTTATTATTTCTGATAACAGTAATATAATGGTGTTAAGTTCCCTATATGTCATATTGATTGTTCATATATAGTAGGCAGAGATAGATTCGTCCACCATTATTCATCCAACTGTTTGATAGAAAAGGTGTAAGTCCAGTGTGAACAAATGGATGGATAAGATGTAATAATATTGAAGCTACTTGTGGCCCATCACTTTAAAAACACACTTGACAATCATCTTAACATGAGTGTTGAGTTTATAAATAGAATAGACTTCAAAATGTAATGATTTAGCCCTACAATGACAACCATTACATTCTAAACATGAATGTACAGGAAAATGAAGTGCTTCAATTACTTTCTTTAATATGCATGTTTATCACAATTACTCAAAGTGTGACAGCTTAAAAAAAGGCTATTCTGGGCCTGTAAACACTCAAACTACCAAAATAGCATGTTTACCATTTGCTTGGATATGCATATTTAAATCTGTGCTCAGCCAAAATAATAACCTTTGTGTTTATATTCTTTTTTTAAGAGCTGTGAAATCTGGGGCGCCTAATCCTGGCCTGTGTGGAAGCGGCGTAGTGCTGTGACGATGGTAAGTAAATTCAACCATGTAGAGTTAGACTATGTGTGTGTGTGTGTGTGTGTGTGCATCCCAGTGCATGTTCTGCACAACACACTGCAGCCTCAACCATCTCCCTATGATACACGTGTGAAACCAATTGCTAATGCTGCTAATGTCAGTGGAAGGCTTGCAACTATTTCCTCCTAGTGGCATTTCTCCTGTGTCCGTTCTCCTGCAGCTGACAATAAGAATGCTGCTTCTTCATTACAGCTGCTTTTTCCACTCAAGCAGTTGCTTGAGAGCAGCACAAAGTGAACATGGACAATTAAACCTTACAAAACAAAACTGTTTGTATACTCATCTGAGTACTCTCTACAAATGTGATGCATCATTGCACGCGACTTGCAAAGCATTCATGTTGTTTTATTTATTTTTTAAACATTCCCTGCTGGAACAAGCAGCGTGGTTGTGGGCATGCAGCTTTGTACAGTATAGCACATGATAGTCACTTGCCACTGCCAGGCGGCATCGGCATCAAACCGTTGCCACAGGCGTCCAGAGGTGATTTCAAGCAACTGATTCTCCAGTTAATTACGTGTCAGGAAACACGTAGAGCTGACCTCAAGTGCACACATTTATTGTGCTGATATTCTTTGAGCTGTAAAAAAAACGCTGCTCGTTGCCAAACAATATATAACTAATGTTTATTGTTAGACAATATGTGCCAAATAAAGATTAAATAGTGTATTAGGTGCCAGTGAAGCCTAATACCAAACCATAATTAGTGATTTGCATATAATTCTGATATGAAATAACTCCCTCGAGCTCAGCAAATAAATAAGCTTGTCAGCAAGACTGCAAAAAAATAGAATTATCACCTTGTGATTGTTTACCGCTCATGATCGTTTACGACGGACGGACAACCAGAAATAATTATGCCTCCGGCAACGACGAGCGCAGAGGCATAACAAGCAGATATAGCTGTCTGTTTCTTTTCTGTTTCATTATTACATAATGGGCGGACGACCCACTGAAGCCTTCTGATGAGATTACCTTGACTACATCTGTGAGACCGATGTGAGGCTATCTGCTTAACTTCGGAGGGCAAAGGTCACAGACTGGTTATGGGAGACCAAGGAGAAAAGGATGGATGAATTGTGTCTCTCCTCCACTGTGGGTGGGATGTCACATCGAGGACACTTCACCGGATGCCTGACAGATCTGGGAGTGAGATCCAACTGAGCAAGAGGGTTAGGGGGAGGGAGTCTAACCCGCTGTCTTCTTGCATGAATGCTGGTGGACGCATATCCAATGTGGCACACAAATTCACATGGAATGCAATCATAAATACAGATACAACGCCATGCATATACCCACACTGCAAACACACAGAGGCATACTTACAGCTCTCCACTGTGGAGAGTTGAGCCTGAACCGAACACACTGCCTATGGAGGACATAAAATGTCTTTAGTTTAAATAAATAAATGCATGAATAAATACAGGAATAAATTAATAAATGCTTAAATACATGCATAAATAAATACAGGAATAAATAAGTTAACACTTAAATAAAAACATAAATAAATAAATGCTTGAATACATGTATAAATAAATACAGGAATGAATAAATATAAGTTATACCTAAACAGGACATCATGAAATAAATCTGTTCATGAAATCCCCAAGCTCATTTGTATACATGGACACATACATGTCACACATAAATAAATGAAGTGCAGAAATACAGAAATGAAGAAATAGATTTATTAATTGATGTCCTCTTTAGGTATAACTTATATTTATGTATTCCTATATTTCTTTTTACATTTATTTAAGCATTTATTTATTTATTCCTGAATTTATTAATACATTTATTTAAGCATTTATTCCTGTATTTATTCCTGCATTTATTTATACTTAAGACATTTTATGTCCTCCATAGATGCCTGCACAGAGAGCAGGTGTCAAACCAGGTGAGCGCTGTGCTCTGACGGTTAGCAGCAGCTAGCTCCCAGCTGACCTGGAATCAGCCAGGCTAATGCCATCAAAATGGACTCAATTATGTCTCCTGTCACCTCAGGTCCATCAACGACTCAAAGCAGGGGACTTTTTTCTGAACTCAGATTACTGAGACTGTTTCCCATTAGCAAACATTTACTGGCTATTTCCTGTTTCCAGAGATGGTTACTGTGGACATCTTGTCATTCAGGGTAGAATATTTATAGTAACCAGCATTGCATTAAAATGGAAAAGGAGAGTAAACAGAGAAAGGCATCAAGAAAAAGAGAGACTTGAGATGATAAATGCAACATAGAGTTGCTTTTTTAGATGCATGTTCATGACTGCCTCTAATGAACTCTCCTTTGGGTATAATTCATTCAGCTGGCCAGAGTTGTATAAGCCGATATCTAAAAAGCAAATAAAACCTCTGTTTAAGATCTTACATTACATTATTTGTTCATCCGAGGTCCATTAAATCAACATTTCTGTAAATTAAAACCTCATCAAGCTGTAAATAATGCATTCAGACATGTGTTCAGAATGTTCTGTTCTTTCCTTTTAGGGTCAAACACATAAAACACATAAAACAGCCAATTAACACTTCACGATTATCCACAGAGAGTAAAGCATATACAGGTCAAGTACAAATAAATGGTGTAATATAATTAGTGTGTAAAAACAAAAGTAACCTGACTTGCCTGTTGTGAGAGTTTATGTACTATTTAGCTGAGACGGAAGAAACTAAATGCGTTTGTCTCAAGTGCAAGAAAGAATAGTGTGCATTTTAAGGATACTTGAACTTACAATAAATTATTAATGTTAATATTATCGCTGAGTTGCAGTGTTGTAAAGAGAACATTAGACGTCTTTCCTTGAACGCCCTAGTAATGTGAAGTGTTGGAATCAGAAACAAAGCACTGAGGATGTAAAGGTGATTTATTGTGGAGTGTTTCATTAACGACCAAATTAACTGTGAAATGTGCCGCTCATTGAAACATTAAAGCGACACTATGTAACTTTTCCCCTGTAGCGCCCCCTTCAGGTATTTAATGTCTGGCTCTCGAGCCATATATGGCTCTTCCGGCTTGTGACTCACAGCTGATCTCCCAGCTGATCGATGCGAGCTGCCTGCAGCGCTTTTCCGCAGCCGCAGCGAGCCGTTCAGCCGTAGCATGTCATTCCGTCTGTACGCGTCGCGTAGCGGAGCAAATAAAAAGTCACCTGCGAGCGTGGACTGGCACTATATGACGTTGCGTAATCACAAGTTGACGTACTTCCGCCGGAAGTACCGGGCGGCTCGCAACATCTTACATTCAGCAGTTTTCTGGCCACAGACCCCCGATGGCAGTGGCGGAAGAGCAAATCAACATATTAAAAGTCATTGTAGCGGCACCATTTTTTTCAAGCTGTTATTTTAAGGTTGAAATTTACATAGTGGGGCTTTAAATAACAACGACTTTTTGAATATTGTCTATTATCATGGGCAACTCTCAGGACGTGAACCACGGTTAAGGAGTCTCATTTCTGCAATAAAGAGATATGATTTTAAATTAGTCTTTGAAAGATATGGGAAAAAATCCTTTATACTTAGTTAATAATTCATTTATGAAGTAGGGAGGCTTAAAGATAAGGAGGTTTTAGCTGAGAGTGTTTTTTTGTGCTCTATATTCAAATATATTAAGGGCTCAGTAATAACTTACAAATAAAAAAACACTTTGAAACACTGAACCACATAAGGAGTTTCTGAAAGCTTGGATGGATGAATACGTGTTTGTGATTACTTTTATAATACTAGCCCTGACATTGTGATTGAAGCAGTTCCTTTGCATGCTCCGTGCTTCACGATCACGCCAAACTATTACTCAACATGGTTTGTCTCATCTTCTGGAACCTATTTATGCCAACAGGAATTCTCGATAAACCTCTTCTTTGGTAGCCTGCAGCGAAAGGAATGAATCACAACACTCCCGAGCTGAGGAAATGTATTTATTGCACCACGACTACAACAGTTTAGCTCAGTCTGGGCAATTTATGGTTAATCTTTGAGTATCAAGAGAGTAGTACGAGGAGAAGCATTCACATCTCCACACTGCCAGTAGTGGATGTGATGTCCAGCCCAGTTTTGGGTCGCCTTCTGTTGAATCCCAAAATCCTCTCCTCTCCTCTCCTCTCCTCTCTCTCTACCTTACCTAGCTCCCTTCTCTAGGATTTGATAATTCCTCCTCTATTTTTCCCCCACCCAACCACGGGTGTCCGTTCTGTTCTACCGTGATTGCCAGTATCAGTGCCATGGCTTTCTTCCCACTGGCCAAGATTTACTTCATTGGATCGTCCATAATTACACACTCATTTGCTGCCTAATCTCCATAAACACACTTCACGGGAAACCAACATTTTTTGTTTGTGCAGGATAACATCAAGATTTCAGTATTTGCGACTGCACGGCGGGAATTCTGAGATACGGCGTCAGTCATCAACCTGTTTATCCCACTGCCATCCCAACACATCCCTGGTGTACGGCACACGTTGGTTCTGAGTCTGTTTGTACGCCACATTACTTCTTTTCAAATGGCCTTCAAGGATGACCCGAGCCAGTGCAGTGGTACGTTTTTAAATGATATGCTCGCTGTAAATCCAGCTTTTTTGCATTTGCTCCAGGCGTTAGGGTTCAGGGTCGGCTCGTCAGCGAGAGCTGAGGCGGAGATGGGATCACAATGCGTGATTATATATCAACTGCTCATGATAATGACGATGCACTGTTTCCATTCTAATTAAGCTGATGTGATTATAAGGTGTTATGTTTGTTTTAATTCTGGAAAAGAAGTATGTAACCTTTTAGCTCCACACCTTCCTTTTATTAGTAGTTTTCATCCTGTCTGCATTTTTCCACTAAGGCCACATTTACACATAGTCGGGTATTTACAGAAACAAATATTTCTGCCCCTCCGCATACGTCCGCATAGGACGCTCACATGACCTGAAGCATTTTTTTTCGCATACTGTGACGTTTGACAACCTAAAACTCTGTTTGACCGAGTTCACACGCAAACACAAAAACTGAGTTTTCAGAAATCTCCACTTTGGCCGGAGTTTTTAGAAATGATCGTTTTCCGTGATAAAACCTCTGTTTTTGTGTAAATGAAAGGCCAAAAAGCATGCAAATACATGCGTTTTCCCATCGTGTAAATGGGGTCTTAGTTCCACACCTTCCTTTTATTAGTAGTTTTCATCCTGTCTGCCTGTTTCACTAACTATCACGTCATTCCAGATCCTGCTTTCCATCCCGTCAGTCCAGCTCCCTTCAGCTGTTCCCTCACTGCCTCTGATCACTCCCTAATCAGTCCCTCGTTCCCTTGTGCCTTGATTGCAAAGAAAACTTGTCAAACAGCCCTTCGCCCGCTCTGTGCCTCTCATGCGCTGCCATTGCATCTGAAACGCAGAGATTTTCAAAAAATGTAATACCCAGCAATCTTTGAAGAACCCATAATGCTGCTGAAGAGCTGTTGATGAAGATATGAAGCTGAATCCTTAAAGACAATCTTACGGGAGAAAAAAGAACATGTAAAAATAGAACATTCATGAACAGGACCGATTCTTAGAGTATTACATAGTATCTATCAATGTGTAACAGTTCAGCTCCATACCTTCCTTATTGTATTAGTTGTTTTCATCCTGTCTCACTATCACGTCATTCCAGATCCTGCTTCCCATCTCGTCAGTCCAACTCCCTTCACCTGCCTCTGATCACCTCGTTAGTCCCTCATTCCCTTCACCTGGTCCTCACTCCCTTCTCACCTGCCTCTGATCACCTCGTTAGTCCCTCATTCCCTTCACCTGGTCCTCACGCCCTTCTCACCTGCCTCTGATCACTTTGTTAGTCCCTCATTCCCTTCACCTGGTCCTCACGCCCTTCTCACCTGCAGCCCATCCCCTCGTTAGTCCCTCACTATTTAGCTCCCTCACTTCCACTTGTCCTCTTCTAGATTGTCTTGTGTTCTTCGTGACCAAGCCCTCCAGCGTTACCAAGTTTATCTGTTCCCGTCTGTTTTGTTCCTGCCGGAACTTTGAGTAAAGTGAATAATTTTCCAGTTCTGTATCCTGAGTCGTGCATTTGGGTCCACCCTAATACTCCCGTGACACCATGAGTGAAAGTAATAAAGCTATGATCCTAATATCAGATTATAATGTTAGTAATAATGTTTTTATTTCTTCCTATGATGCAAATAACTCTAAATCCGTTGCCTACTGTTTGACCTCCCTTACTTGTTGCACCACATTGCTGGAGTGCTTTGACTTACGCCTGGCACAGTCAACATGTTCACCACGTTTACTTGCTATTAAGCACTTTTGCACACTTATTAAACTGTTTATCTCACCACCTCCATCTGTTCTAGCACCAGTTGTTATAATACAAACAGGAACAAGCACTAAACCTCCATTTCATTTAGTCTGTTCCTCTCATCTTTCCATCATCCCCCTTTTTCCTGCCATTCGCTCCTCTGCCGCTCTCTTTGCGTCTCATTTCTGCTGCCGTCGATGCTGAGCTGTCAACCTAATGGTAACACTAATGTTGCACTGAAAGGTTATAGATTTTAGAGCACCGGCCTGCATTCAAAGGACGGCTGCGTTTGAAGGGTCAAAGGTGAACTGTAAGTATGCAGGTGTGAAAATTGACAGCACCCATAATGAATATTACACACGGCACATCACGCTTGTCTTTATGTCCTACTTACATACTACTTATAGGAGCAATAAAGGCAATAATAAGCCAGTGGAGAAAAAGCATGCAGAGAAGTGAAGCTCACCTTCTTTATTGTCTCATCTTCGGCATCTTTTCTCTCCCGTGCTTAACTCCAGGCTCCTCGTCCTCCGTGTGTGCACATTTCTCCACCTTGAAGTGAATAAATACAGAGTCCACGTTTAAAAATTCATCACAAAAAAATTCACAACATAGCAAAACACTCCTGTGGCGCTCTGGTGGCTAATGTGCAGGTCCATGTGCCATGTGCTCATGCTGTGATGTCGCTCCCTGCGCTTTTTCCAGACTCACTTCAGTGTTGCAATTACTGTGAAATGCTTGGAGATGGTGGACAACACAAATCTTCTTTGGAGGAAAAACTAAATAAAAGACCCCCAGAAATAAAAACAATAACTTTGATATTCATTGACAAGAAAGGGCGGCTTAAAAGACATTAAAATATCCTAGTTTTGTTCAGTTGTCAAATCATGACTACACATTTTGACCCTAAACCCATTCTTTTGGGAAGGAATAACTCAAGTATAAAAAAGGAGGGAGGGAACATGAAGAATTCATTGAGGCAAGAAAAAAGATAACAGGAGGAAATTCATTTGAAGCCTATTTGAGCATCTTTAAATACAGTCCTTGAGGTGTTTTGAGGGAGGGTGATTGTCTCAGGGCAATGACTCACTCTACTCAACTATGAAGCAGATCACCATCTCTCACTCCCATTTCATAAAGCACAAGGCAGTGAATGGCCTGTCATGTTGTTGGATTGCTTTTCTCACATGGAAAAAGGCAGGAAACATCCTGCTCTGCAACATTTTATACACCGGAGTCATATCTGTGCTTTTGAGAATTGACTAAGAATTTGCGAAAATCCTTTTCCTGATATCCCAATACGATGATGAAGAGGAGGTGGCAGGTAGTTCATTGTGGGGGCACGGAACAGATGGTGGTCTCTCCGACGCTCGCCAGGTGGGACTCGGTTCGGACAGGTTGCACACACACAGGTCAGAGGGGGGCCAACGCTCCCGGGGGTCTACAGGCCCTTTTCACAAAACAAGGATGCAGCGATACCAACAAAACACTAAAGTCTGGCAATGAAAAGTTAGTTTATACTTGTTCTAAAATAACTAATAATATCTCAAAGTTACTGTGACGAGTCAGAGATACAGGCTAAAGCTTTCATTATAGGAACATGAGATAAATTCAGTTGTATAGCGGTTGAATTATTGAACATTAGTGTATTAGAAGGTTTTGGTCTGCAACTCATCAGATCAAGAAAACCCAATTTATAAATACGCAAGGTATTTGGTATTTAGAGTATCTCTCAGGGGCCTGTTATTTATTTATTTTTTAAATAAAAAAAAGGCAACATCAATACATGCAGTTTTACTATGTCGGATATATACACGCTGAAGATATCTTTAATCCAATCAGATTGCAGGTCAAACTTTATAATCCCAAATTCCCTCACAGGCTGGGGAATATTTTCAAAGCAGCCTTTAACCTGATGGGTTTATAGTATTAAAAACATGTGATAATATGGCAAAATATAAATATTATCAAGAGCAATAACACCGTTTTCAACTGAACCCCTTCTTAGTTCCAAATGATAGAAGACAAAAACGTCAGTAAAAGATGGTATTTCCCATCTCATGTGTCCTCTCTATTCTGTCAATCATGTCACCTCTGCAGGGGAGAATTTCAATTTCACACTCTGCTGGGGTGCATAACACGCACATCACTTAAACACAGGTAGAGAAACAGAGGGCGGGGGGAGGGATGGTTTGCTAAAAATATTGATCAACACAAGTTTTCATGAATGAGTAAACAACCAAGGGATAAACATAAATGAATATTTGAGACACGCCGTTGGCATACTAATACAACGTTCACTGCTGTCAGTACAACTAAGCAGAATAGAGGAAGCAGACCCGCCAAGCTGTGTCTACTTCAACAGCAGGCACATGCATGCACACACACACACACACACACACACACACACACACACATATAGGATTAAACCTGCATTATGATTAGAGTCAGTGATTAGGAAGGCCTTTTTATGATGGTGTATAGGGTCTTAGTTATGGTATCCAGATTTGACTTGAAGAAGTTATTTCAAAGTATCCATCTCCAGTAAGCTTCCTGTAAATTGACTGCAGCTCTCAAATTCACTGTATTCACTATCTGCAATCTGAATAATTCATGAGTGAACAATAAATACCCAAAAAGAAGAAGAACAAAAAGCTCCGTCAAAAGGAGAAATGAGTGTGACCTTCTATCCCAAATAAGTCAAAGTCAGGAGAGAGATAGGTATACGACAGGGAAAAAGGATGATGGGGGAACAGAAACATGGACAAGGATGAGAGGGAAATAAAGCGAGAGCTGTAGAAACGAGAGACATATTTCCACTCCTTAGTAAAAAATAAATAAATGTGAAACCTCCATATGCTGGACTGTGATACGACAATAGGGCCTTCTGTATTCATGAATCTCTTAGAGCCCAATCAATGGGGTAAGCGATACATAAAAGATGAGGCCAAGGTTGACCTGTGCACTAAGGGGGAGGGGAAGTTCTCTGCAGAGCCTTGACTGGAGGAGATGGCGATTTAGACTCTGTCAGGGCATCCTTTGAAGTTTTGGCAGATGAGGATGGGCTGTGGATCAGCCCGTGGCCCTGCTGCATTAACCCCTCAAGCCCAAGCTACGCTTGCTCTGAGTCAGCAGCAGCAGCAGCAGCAGCAGCGGGCTGCCTTCCAACCCAGCATGATGCATAATCTCGACTCTGGTGTTGCAAGGATCCAATACACAGAGCCATTTTTCAAACTTAAGCAGTGGATTATCTCTATGCTTTTATTCCATTTCCACAACGGCATGAATTTACAACACTCAGCTGCGGACCCGATGATTATTTTGGACAGAGACGGAATTTGTGGAGGTGGAGCTCATGACATCAACTCCGGCGTCATGCGACTCGTCATCTGCCAGCAGACGGCAAAAGAAATAAAATAAACTAAAGACCTTTATTTAGACGATCAGGATCAGTGCAGTTTGAAAGTCACACTCACCACATGCACACACACACACACACACACACACACACACACACACACACACACACACACACACAGGTATGCTTACTAGCCGACTGTTTGCACACTTTTGCCGGATGGTTTGAGGCAAGCGGGCAGTAGAGAGGTGATAAATAGAGGTGAGTCACGTAGGATTAGAGGGGCTGTGAATAAGCAGAGAATTATTGATGGAAAAGAGGAGGATTTAGATTTAGCACTGCCAGTCAACAAAAGCCTCTAACCCATCCCCTCTACATACACACACTGAAACATGAACTAGTGATGATTCAGTAAGACCGTATCTGGTCACTTTGCACCGGCGTTGCTCAGGCAACCCCAAATCCAAGCTGCTCCTCGGTCTGACACAACTTTTTTTATTAGGCCTTATCCCATAACTTCAAAACACAGTCAGCTATAAACATACAGTAACATCCTTCAAAACGCTGAAAGGTCAGACCAGTGTACATATATATTGAATGAATGAATGAACAGTCAGTCAACTTTGTAGAATCTCATCAATCTGCAGAAAAACACTCTAATCCGATTCAAAATAGACCCAAATCTCTTTGAGAGTCCAATAATTCCAGATTTTGAATACATCATGGATGGTTAATCTAACCAAAGGCCCTTTCCTATGTGAGGAAAAAAAGAGTGAAAAAAACGTCCCCACTAACATCTGTTTTTTGTTTACAGTGGGAAAGGTTAGAGTCGAAATTCATTGCAGCAACAATTGACTGTGCTGTAGTTACAGGTATTCATCGCCTCCGGCTCCAGGCGGCAGCGCGGAAACATGACACCCGGACGAACACCCTAATTGTTGCTCATTTTCCGACGTGTTGCTATATGGGAGAAACTACCCTGTGTTCTGATGGCCCATATTTCCAAAATCCAAATAGTCTGCAATAAGTCTCATTGGACCTAGAGCATATTTACCAGACAGCCCATTATCCCAAAACAAACACACATTGCTCAGAAAGCCAATTTGTTCTCTCTCACAACAAACAATGCACATGGCTAATTATGATGCGGAAAGATGTCATCAGACCTCTTTTTAGATGAAAGGCAAGACCCAGCACTTCATTAGGCTGGTTGGGTTTTGATATGAGAAGTGAGTTTAGTTTAATGAATGGCAAGAATATCATGCTATCACAACAGAAGCATGATATCACACCTTCCTCTCGTGGGAAAAAAATGATGCAACCGATAATATCTGATGGTGTTTTCCTAATAATTAACCACGATTTTCTGTTAATTGTATTTTCGAAGCAAAGAGCTTTTGGAATAATTAGGTCATCGAAAAAATGCCATCGCACATCTATGTGATGAGTGTTGAAGTGAAGATATAATAAGTATAATCAACGCAGATTTGGACAATTACAATGTGTTAATGTACAAAACATACAACTAATAAAATGCATCCGACACAAATTAAACTCGTCAAAACCATCGGGGTCAGTCCACAATCAGAAGATTATGAGCTCAGTCTTGAAGAAAGTTGTGAAAGTGTCTGAGAGCTAGCCGAGACCAATCCAAGAAGGAGCGTATACAAATCTATTTCCAGGCCATAGAAATATGTTCCAACACTACACAGACAGATGTAGGTCAAACTCTTTGCACTACTCGTAATAAGAAACGGTTTGCATGTGAACGGGCAGTCGCGTGCATGTTTTAGGGATTTCTACAAGAGCACTAAGACGTGTACAGTATTTTCAATTTTAAATGCTCGGTGTGATTCAAAGGCAGGAGGGGGGTTGACGGCCCCCCGCCTGGCTGCTTAGACCTCCAAAGGGCACACTTAATTAATTCACAGTGCAGTAATGTGAGAACCACATGCTGATGACAGTTAGTCATTTTATTAAAAAGCAGGTGTTTGTATGAACGTGTGCACGTGTGGAAACACACAACTGTTGCAAGAAGGAGATTTGACTGTACTTTTTCTGTCATGTCAGATCAGTTATTTTTCAGTAAATGTGTGCATAGGGGCATTGATTTCTTAAAAGTCTGAACTTAAACATACTGATACTTATTAAAAGAATAAAAGATAAATAAAAACAGTTAGCAGTTATTTTTCATTTGCTCAGGTTATTTCTGCATGCGACTCAAGGGTCTTATCATACGGGTGACGTATGCTATACAAGTCGGCTAACCTTTGCAGAGAGAAAGAGGAGTGTACTGAATGTACAAAACGAGAGGTGATACCTTCTGTCATTATCCTTCTATGCACATTTGTCTTCTTGTCATCATTGTCAGTTTACATTAGGAAATGTTTTTTCATCCCAGAATACATACGAACAGCAGTCAAAACAATTAAATATGAGCAGCACATTTGGCACGGATCATAAAGGCCTGTGGTGTGAATGTAGTGGAAGAGTAAAGGGAACATATGGCGCGTTTCGTCTGACTGTGTGAATGTTGCTGAGTCTGAAAGAGAAAATGGATACCGATGTAATATCTATAGAATCATTTTAAGAATCAGAATCAGTTTCTTATTTTATAGTCCGACTAAAAAGATGTTGACTGCACAGATAAGCCCGCCTACTGTCTGACTATTGTAGTCTGCCTTCTTTCATCTGTTTTATTTCCACAAATTCCCACTAGATGTTGTTACTTTTTGTTCATATCATTTTAACTCCTGCAATGTACACACAGGAGCGAATTCGCTAAAGTATTTCCCGATGTTTTTTCCCACTAAACCAGCACAAAAAAGACACAAATTTACTCAATGCTATTCTCCAAGCAACCACAAAGGGTGCAGTGCACCCCGAACTGCACTGCCAAGCAAATAGCCGCTCTCCCTGCTTTGCAATTTGCACGTATTTCCAGGTAATAGCCATGGAGTCTTTCTATTCAAATGAGCTATGTTGGTAATGTGCTTTATGCTGTCAGGAATTCTCATTGGCCATGGAGGTGAGAATGACCCGACTCGTGTACGTTTGAAAAGGGACTCAGCACTGACTGTCTGGTTGAGCTCTACAATGCTTTGATTCACGACTCAAATGCTGGGATGATTACAGTGAGTGTTTTAGCATCATAGAATGTGCAGGATATTATTGATGAATTGCCCCTGAGCACAGAGGAGCCCGAGGCTTTCTCAGTTGACAATGATGGAGACATTCAGTATGAACCAACTCTATGAAGAGTTGTGCTATGATAAAACAAATATACAAGGTTAATAGATAAACTAATACAACATGATTTTTTACCTCTACTTTGGCGTGTTTGGGCAAAATGCAATCAGCTGCAAAGCTCGATGGTATCCTCAAATTCTCAAATTCTCACATTCTCTCTACCTCCTTCGGTTTCATAGATTGTGGAGGTCTGGATCGTGGTCCATGCCTTCTACAAACTATTTATACATTCTATCATATTCATTGTCTTATTCATGTATTTATCTAACTCTGTACGGATTAATTCTGTACACATGACATCTATTATTATGTCCATCCTGCAGAGGGATCCTCTTCTGTTGCTCTCCTGAAGGTTTCTTCCCTTTTTTCCCCGTGTAATTTTTTTTATCTTCTATGTCTTGGGAGTTTTTTCTAATCCGATTTGAGGTCAAAGGTCAGGGATGACGTATGTGTACAGATTGTAAAACCCTCTGAGGCACATTCTTAATTTGTTATATTGGGCTATATAAAATAAACTGAATTAAATTGAATTGAATTGAATGTTGTGTCTGCACGACAGCTTCACTATCCGGGTTAATATGGAAAGAAAATGTAATTAAATAATTGTGGTGATTATAATTTGTTGACAAAATAAGTACACAAGTCAAAACAATAAATGCTGAAGAAGAAAATAATCAGTTTAACTTGGGAAAGAAATGTTGAATTGAACATAAGGCAGGCAATTATTTCCACGCAATACCGTTTTCAATAATATGTCACCCCTATGCGCTCCCGTCAGCGTTGTGCTATTTCCACATCCCCATGACAATCCTGATTGAATTCAGAAATGTAAACAGCCCAGATTGTTTTCTTTATCTAAAATGAAAGTGTGTTTAGTTTGACATTTCTCCTGTGAGAGGCAGGTCTGGCAAGGTGAGATTACCCCCCTATAAATGCCCATCTGTAGTCTGAGCCTATAATCACATCCAATCATGTCGGAGGAGAGATGATACATCCTGCGCTAGTGAACACTCATAACTCACAACTTATTCTGAGAGGATGGGTTGTATCACATGAACACATAGGCTGCTAAATGTTGCACAATTCCAGATATCAAGTCCACAGAAAATACAATAGTCTAATAAATTGAATTATCTCGGGACACTTGCCTTCAAGGTCTGGCTTTTGAGAGGCGGAAGCACAGAATTCCCTGTTAATAGACATTATTGCCACAGCTCCAGTCCATCTCCACTTCTATGTCTCACTCTGCATTCATATCGGTCTCCCCCTTCTTCTTTCTGCTGCTCCCTCCCCATGCATATCGCTTCCACAACCATATTCGTGATCTTTTTCGCCCTCTGCCACTCTTTTGTTCTCTCTCATGCATAATCTGTGATTTCTCGTGTCCTGCGGGACAATCTTTCCGTGGCTCCTTCTCTCACTCCATCGCTCTCCACCGCTCACTCTGGAATAACAGCAGCGATCTATCGGAAACATATTCTGTAACCAGAGGGCAACAGAGCATCAGCCTTTTGCTATACTGTACCAAGACAGTGTAATAATAACGCCAATAAATCAGATGTGAGCTGCGTATAGTGTGTGTGCCGCAGAAGCGGCGATAGTCGGGCTGCCACAGTCAAGGGCGATGATTTCATGCTAATCGAAATAGGGGTTGCCGTGGAATGTGCGTGAGTGACAGGGGCTGAGGGGAAGGGTGCATGCAAATGTAGGTTCAAAAGAAGGGTGCGCTCAGTGATTAAGTGGAAACACAAGCGAGGGCCTCTAATCAGGCCGAATCAATGTGAACTAATCCTGTGCCAATTAAGAAACCGTGTTTCAACGCCCGGGACCTAATTCAATCTCTTTCTGAGTTGTTGCTGTGAACGGATGTATTGAAAGTGCTGGACACGAGCCAGACGAATGAGAGGAGGCAGTTATGAGACATTTGTTTTTTTCCTTTTAACCGACACAGCTCTTGGCATTCTAGACAACATTGATCACGGGTCAGACAATAAAGCGTTTCCATGTGTCGGCTCCATCGCTCAATGCTCCCCGGTACTTTGAAGAGATAATAAATGGGACACGGTGAAGGTTGATGATGAGTGTGATGGAGGCGTTGCTGACGATGTATTTTATCGCTCCATGATTACCTCCCTTTTTGTCCCCTTTTTACATTTTTCCATATCATGATTCATAAAGCACATAGAGATATATTCACAAACATGTTCCCTGCTCCCCTGCCACATGCACAAATAAAGTAACAGTGCACATTATATTCCCGACACAGGCGCACAGCTCAGGATGGAAGTCAGACAGTGGGGGGGCAGGAAGAGGTGAGAAAGAGACGACAAGTGAGTGAACAATGTGACCATATATGAACTCTGTCCTGTTGAATATCTGTTTAATAATTGTGTGTGGTTAAAGGTGCAAAGATACAAAATGTGGCCCGGGATGGTGCATGAGAGCGCTGCAGAGCTGAGCAAAATCAACAATGCCAAGAGAAGCTGTGCTGACAACACACACAGAGGGAGAGCTACTCCATGCTCTACTTATAGACATTACTGAACTATATACTGACATAGATAAATCTTTGCTGCTGGATTATTGTTCAGACAATAGATGCCGCTGCGTTATTAAAGGCAGCCGATGGCACTGTGAGACAAGGCGTTGGATATTGCGATGCAGCCATGGTTGGTTGGAAGCAGAAAATGTACATTTTCCACTGGCTTCCAACCTAATAATAGCAGAGATGACAAATGTCATCTTGCCTCTTAAGGAAAGGAACCAAATGATCATTGACCATTACGATGGTGTGCTGCATAACAAGTAGTCAAGCTTATATATAGCCAGGCTAGAATATTCCCAATTAGCTTTCGTTTCAATTTAATGATTGTCAAAAACAACAATAAATTGATATACTAAGTAATGTCTGTGTAGCTAAAGCCTGATCTAATTTATTCTTCATGGGCCATAAACGCACATTGGTTTATTAATTAAGATGAATTACAACACATCAATGAGCCATATTCTTGGACCGGCTGACATTTTCCTTCATTACAATGAACATGGGCACTGCAGTTTATTTTGAATCAATACCTTTTACACATTCCTGCTACTGTAAATACTCAGCAGCTCCCCACATGCACCATTTACTGATGCTGAGTGACATTTGACAATGTCCAACTGTTTTATTCAATTACTCTTTAGTCTTTCTCAAACATCAAAGTGTGTATTGCTGGCCAGGTTTTACATGGGGTTCAGTGCAATAACTGGCTGAGAGATTGACAAATTAGTTCTGGATCATATTCATGGGATTTTTTGATACATTTGTATTTATTAAATTCATTTTCATTTAAATTTTTTGAAAGAATATATATATAGATTTTTTTATGTGTATATATATATATACAAGCATGTATATATATATGTGTATATATATATATATATATATATATATATATATATATATATATATACAAGCATGTGTATATATATATATATATATATATATATATATATATATATATATATTCAAGGTTTACAGAAGATAATAATGTAAACTCAGTCATATCAACGATCAAAACGAAGTGTTTTGATTAAACATTAAGCATTACTTTGCGTGTCAGACTATTTCTTGCCACCAAATGATGAAAGCACATTGCTTTTGTTGGATTTGGATGGAGTGCTTCCAGTCTACGAACCACAGTCAAAGTCCAGTGTCTTTGTCTGAGAATTGATCCATGTTGCTGTCTAAGTGAAGGAGAGAACTGTCAGTCATCTATTGTACGGCACACTTAACATGATGTTTGTCTCAAGTTAGTGCATGTGTGTGTGGCCAGGCCACAAAGAGCAAAGAGAGAATTGTGTGGAGCTTTTGCCAGGTGGGGTTATTCACAGGAACAACAGTAACACACCATCAGACAACACTGTCTCATTAACAGAAGCTGCTTATTTAACTTTTTCAAAGTTTTCCATACCATATTTTTTCCTTTAAACTCTAAATTAAATTGAGATGAGCGATTATTTAAAAAATACTAAATCCTATAAATTAACGAAACTGCTTGCGTAACGACTACATTATCTTAGGAAGCATATTTCCGTGATATTAAATGTTTTTGAGGTTATGCAACTCGAGATTTCAGTGGTTTTGAATAATTAACAGGATTTTGCATGTAAAGAATAAAACGCATGTGAGGGGGAAGAAATAAGGCAAAACAAGACAGACAGACCTCGTACAGCAAATATCCCACTACTGACCCAATAAGTGTGCTAAGCTCTATCTACAGTTCAGGGCCGCAAGCAGAAGCTATCATAACACACACCGTTAAACCCTCCCATTGAGGGAAGGAGCGCAGAGGGAGAGAGCAGCCCTCATGTCACCCACAGCAAGTAGAGTGGGACTGGATGAGCAGCTCTATTCCACGTGGATGAGCTGCGGCGGAGGAACAGATGCATCGTACGGCTCAGAGGACCAACAAAGGAACAAAAAGATTATTTAAAAGAGAAAATATTTCAAATTATCAGGAGACGTAGTCCCGATTTTCGTCGTCTATAATCTTTAACAGAATTGAAAGAACACAAGATGGATGAGAGAGGATAATAACAGTGCTTTTCAAACCCAGTGAATACAAGTATCATCGCTTTGTTTTGGGGTTTCATGAGACGGTGGAGAAAGTATAGCTGAAATAAAGCTCTTTAACGTTACCTACTATTGGTTTGACTGAGTACTTGGTAGTACGTGACCATGGCTCTGAGACAGGCCTCCCTGTGACCGGCTGGCTGGACACAGTCACAAAGCAGCGCTACCCTCTTGTTGCCTTTCCATCCTCACACAGCATTAACCTTTCCAACTCCAACTTACTTGAATGACCTGTATACAAACGATATACCAATATCTGCTATGAAACAGACACGCAAATCCAGTGTTTATGGTCTTATCATAAATACAATAGAGTTATAAAAGACACAGGCCTCAAGAGAAGGGCTGACTTTAACAATATACAGTATTATGGCACTCTGTCTGGCCGCCTCGGACATAGATAACAAGACATTCTTTTTTAAAGCTACTTTTGATGTTTATTGTTACTTCAGGCATTGGTTTTGTTTATTGACAACCCTTTATAACAATGGCTTCAACTATCAACTAAAATAACAAAATGACAGTTAATCTAAAATAATTAATTCATCATATATATATATATATATATATATATATATATATATATATATATGTATTAAATAGACGGACTATAGATAACATTTCTCCTGTATGAACTCTAAAACACTGCACTGTTGTAAAATACTATGTGATGTAATATATGGGTTGTCCCATGATGTATAGTAACAATATGTTTTTATCATTTTAAATTAGGCTTTTGAATAATGTTAAGTAATTTGCTACAATAGCATAATAATGATAAACATTTGGCAATATTGCAGTTAATTGGTTCTGAGGTTACAATAAACAAGTTTCATGACAAACATTTTGACTCATCAAATCAAGAATAAATATGGTAAAACATTTAAAAGTTACAACATCATTAATCCTGATCACCGATAGGACTTCCAGTAGATTTACTATTCGTCTGTACCGAGGAAGTCCATTATATTTATTAACCCTCATAAATAAAATAATAATCAAGTCTAACAACAATCCTCTGGCTCTGGAAATGTGGTTTGAGTCTTTGTTGAAACACTGCGTCTGATGATGTGAGATTAATCAGGATGAAGTGATAATGTAATTTATGAATACAAACCGGGAGTGTTGTGAATAGTGAGCGAGTTGAGGTGGGGAGGAGACGTCTCACAGACAAACACAGAGAAGGACAACAACCATCTCTGAATGTGTGACATCAATCCCGCCTGCATGGAGCGGAAAGGTGGAGGAGTGCACAGTGCACCGCTGACTGTTAGGCTGCTTAATAAAACATCGGCTTCTCTTCTCTCACTGTGATGAACTGTCATTGCGATGCAACGTTGTTGCATAATTTTGCACTCCTCTGCACACGTCCTTGTACAGTAGCTCATTTGGCCTCAGGCACCTTGTTCATGCACCTGCTCCGCAGCACTCAGGTAATTAACTTCTTGCATTTCCGTCGTCTCATTTGAACCAGACTGTTATTCTGCTCCAACGCACCACTGGACACTTGCCATTCAAGATGCAACGATATTGTGTATTATTCCATACTTGTTCTGAATACACACAGGCAATATATATATATATATATATATATATATATATATATATATATATATATATATATACATACACTACCGGGCAAAAGTTTTAGAAGATTGGAAATGTAAGTAGTTCAAGTCCAGTAAATAACCTGAAACAGTGTTGGGGAGAACTTTCTGAGAGATAGTTTGATTTCCATTGTAGAAAGAATGCCACAAGTGCAAATAATACTATATTTAATAAATAATGGCTACTTTCATTAGATTTTTGTTTTGATTTTTTAAACAAAATGATTCCATGATTTTATTTTATTTTGTCTCCAATTTTTTATTTGTTTTATGTTTTAATTTCAGAGAACATTAATAAATTAAACTGTGTTCATTTCAATAAAAACTGGAGAAATGTCGGTGTTCGAAGACTTTCTACTGTTCTGCTGTTCTACTTATACCGGATGACAAAGAACGCTCACGTTCGGTTTATGAGAATAATATTTAACATTGTTTGCTGGTTTTGTTTCATTACTGGAATAGTTCCCAGAATGTCAAGCTATTCTCTTAATAGGGTCATAAAAGTGTTATCCGTTACGGAATTGAAACAGCCGAAGATCTCTCAGCCACATTGCAGCTTTTAAACATCTTCGAGAAACACATACAGCATTAAAATCAAAGAAAATAAATAATCAAACACCCGTAAAAAGCTTCCTTTTATCCTGTTGTTTTCCAACTGATTGTCGGTTTGCAAGTGTTCATTTGCGTGCAGAGCCTGAAACAGGCACCTGCAGACGCAACACTCACCCCTCCATCGGGCCGCCACGAGCAACCTCATCGCTTGTAAAACAATGACATCAGCGTACACGCTATATGCTACCTTACCATGAACTCGTTACTGAGTATGTAATTGTTCACAAGAGTGTGTGGGTTGTACGTTTAATACAGTTTAAAGCATGACTCATTAGAAAGGATACGGCTTGGGCATCTTAAAGAGATGCATTCCTGGTTATGAGGCCTATATTACATTCGCACATTTCTGTGAAAGGACGATTATGATTATGCAAGATGCGAGACAGTAAATCAAGTGTATTATATTATTTATTTATTAGATGTGAGGGCTGGTATGAATGCAAAACACATGCGTGATCATAAGCACCATATGTTCGTGATTACAAATGGTTATATATATATATATATATATATATATATATATATATATATATATATATATATATATATAGTATCGTTGGTGAAACTGGTTTTGTTATTTGGAACCATGTGTCCCTTCTGTGTGCTGGGGAGAGGAGCACTCCTTAATCTCTACCTCACATAATCTGAAGAGAAGGTAGGTATCAGTGGGGAATACAAAGGGATTACACACGCTGAACACAAGAAGGCTGAGATGGAATACGACACAACCTGGTGCATGCACACATAAACGTGTCACATGCAATATGACTGTAATAGTGTCCGTGGATGACGGGGGAACGTCTTGTCTCTTGTGGGATGTCTGATGCTGTCAGAGGAAGGATGGATTGATGCACAATTTGACTTCTAAATCTGTATCTCTGATGTCAACACTTGTTATCAAATCTCAATGACTCGGAAACAACTGATGGCATTTAAAAATATATATGTTTCGGGCATTTTGCCTTTGGTAGGGAGATAAATATTGCTTTTAGGTAAATTGCAGATCTGCAACAATTAGTTGATCTATATATTAGTCAATAGAGGAAAACACTTAATTGCAGCTAATTTGGTAATTGGTTTAAATATTTGTTTAAGTGATATATCCAAAATCATGAATCATTTTCAGGTGTCATATTGACCAAACAATGAACTGTTTAACAAAGAAAATAATCAGCATTAATCTATCATGAAAACGATTATGGGTTACTGTCTAGAGACTGCATTTGAAGCGGCTTGAGGGCTCTCTGTAATACCTGCTGATGTGTTGGACTGCGCTGACATTTTGACTCTCTACACGTTCCCCTCTAGACATGCCCAGCTGGACCAGAGGAACTGAGAGAGTTAAGTCATTCAAAATAAATCAAGTGTAAGTTATATTTGCCAGCGAGTGCAGCGGTTACATTATCGGCCAGGATCTACTGAAGCGTCATCGTTTGAGGAGATTCTTGTACGGTGAGGCCAGCAGCCAGCAGCACCATTCCAGACGCTACGCCTGCCTCCCATAATGACACGCTGCATGCATCCAGCACCATAAATACACATAAACACACAGCCATGCAACACATGTGTACAGGATTACTACGAACATCGGCTTAATACACATTCATTCATGCACAGAAGCACACAGCCATACACACATTGAGCATCCACGTGAGTAATGTACTACCACACAAATGAAATATGTACACTACACTTTCAAATAAAGAATAGGAAGTTGAATTCTGGACGGAGCTTTTTGTCACTGGCTGCAACATAAACCGATGCCGTCCTGTGAATTGGCATGAAGGACACAACATTATAAAACTGCTGTGTAAAATGGAGAGTAAGATGGAAGCAGAGAGGTCATCATTTAATTAGGCAATCTAGCAGAATAGAAGTCTTCAAACTGATCTACTGTGGGTTTTTAGTTGTTGTATATCAAACATTCATCCATGCATTAGCTTCTGCTCATCCAGGGCCAGCAGGGTGTTCCAGACATCCCTCTCCCCAGCCACGCTTCCCAGCTCCTTCTGGGCCCCCCGAGGCGTTCCCAGGCCAGACGAGATCTGTAACCTCTCCAGCGTGCTCCGGGTCTACCCCGGGGCCTCTCCCCAGGTACACGTGCCTGGAAAACCTCTAAAAAGGGAGGCATCCTGATCAGATGGCCCAACCACCTCCGTTGCCCTTTTCGACTTTAGCTTTAAAGCCCCACTCTGTAGTTTTTCCCTTGTAGCGCCCCCTTCAGGTATTCAGTGTTTAATTCAGTGTCGTAAATACCCAGTTATGGCAGATCAGGTGTCGTGAACCTTCCGGTGACGCATATGGCTCTTTTGAGTTTGAGTTTTAAAAAAATATATATCCGCCCGCCCCCCTGTAACTTTCTCTATCCTCCAGATGACAGCAGAAATAATTTAAAGTCCCTTTCTTAAAGACGTCTTTGTTCTTTTATTAAACTAAACGTCTGATATTGATCGTCTCCACAGCAGCATGTCTCTGTCTCTACACGTCGCGTAGCGGAGCAAATCAAAAGTGACCTGTGAGCGTGGCACTGGCACTATGTGACGTTGGTAATCACTGCCAGAAAGCAGGTCGGAGTACCGGGCGGCTCCAAAATGTTACATAGTCGGGTAATTAGCCCACAGACCCCCGATGGCGATGGCGGAGGCGCAAATCGCCATATTAAAAGTCATTGTAGCGGAACAATTTTTTTCAAGCTGTTATTTTAAGGTAGGAATTGTTACATAGTGTTGCTTTAAGGCCGAGCCCAGCCACCGAACGAAGGAAGCTCATTCTGGCCCCTTGTGTCTCATCCTTTTGGTCACTATAAGCTCAGGATCATGGATGAGGGTCGGCACAGCGGCTCAGCCCCCTCTTCATCAGAAACGAGATGCAGCAACAACAACAACACCTTTCGTGGCCCAAACATGTCCACCCTCTTTTCTATATCATACACAGGAGCCTGTTAATCATCTTCATCGATGTTTGCTCTGGGGCAATCAGAGGATGTTCACAACGGTCCGGTCTAGTTTGTTTTGGACCTGTGCAGATCAATTGTCACTTATTGATTGTAAGCTATCCTATAGCTTCAAGCTGAGTTTTCACAGGTAACTGTGAAAAACACAATTATTATACTAAGATGACAACACCTCTCCAAGTCCACTAAAAAGTGCTTTTCATTTGCGGTGTCCCGAGAAAAAGAAAAATCATAACTCATGTTTGGCAATGAGTAAAAGCTTAATTAGATGTCTAAATGTCCGCTGTAATTTGTCCAGGATTTCTTCCAACAATTTATTGTGTGGCTTGCGACCAAAAGCAAATGTTTTTTTATCAAACTGCGTAATGATGATGTCTTCAAATTGCCTGGCATTTGGAAACATGAGAGATTACAAAAGCAATGCCAACGTTTAAAGGCCGAGTACATTCAAAATTACTGAATGACTGGGTTTAAGCCTGAAGGAAATCTGCCATTTATCACAGCTGGCTGTAAACGCGACAAGTTAATCACAGCGTTTACCAAACTCAAGCAGTTCTCCAAATATATCTTGTGAGAATGATCTTCCATTTTCTTATCTTTTCCTTGACACATTTCCTGCTCGTGTTCCTGTTCGGATCAACAAAACATAAATGACTAACGGCGTAACGGTGCACGTGGCGCAGAGCCACTTTGTTTTAATTCAAATGACTGCATAAATTACAACAGCACAAAGTATAATGACTCATGCTTCAGTACATTTTGTTTTGTTGCAACCTTCATATGAAGCAAATGAGCAAGAGAATTATGCCTGCTAGGTGACACTCCTCCCCACTACAAAGGAACACACACACACACACACACACACACTCCTCTTTACCCCGTACCTCCCCTCCTACACAACAAATCATTATGACAGTGACTGCTCATCCCGCTGGCTGCCTTCTCGTCAACACTGGCCCAGATTCCATCAGATTATACAAATGACATCATCAAGCGTGTGTTTTTATGCGCTTGCATGCATGGTGGCATTGAGTCAGTGCAGAATCTATCGCTTGTATGGAAAATACGCAATTACGCAATTCAGGGCTCAGCGAAAGAATACAAATATATCAAAAAGCATCCTTGTATCCTTACAACCTCTTGAACGCGACTAACCCTCAGCCAGGTTGAACAGAGAGGGTCCGACTGTGTTTCATCACACTGAACAAATGCACAGTGACTTCAGAGAGGCTGCTGTTTCCGTCGACACAGGAAGTACATGTGTTGCTTTGTGGGCCACTGAACAGCCATATGTGCTTACATGCATCTCCAGTGACAAGACCCATCACTAGGAGAGCATCCAGGCACTCTGACACGCAAAGAATAACCCCGCCGCGGAGCAGTAAACAAAGATCTCGTGACAACGTTGGGCTTCAGCCGTACTGAGGCCCCCCTGCTGTGGCTGCTCACCTGAAATGGAAAATAACATTCAATGAGGATTTATTATTACTTTTAAGAGGGTTGAAACCATCTCAACACGGAATATGGATTAGACAACAGCGTCTCTGTGGGGTACACAATGAATCAGAACAATTCTGTCATTCATTATTGAAGAAGGTACATCTTTTGAGGTACATCAGAAACATTTGCCTCCAAGCATCTGAGTGGGCAGGCTCGAGTACGTCTTTGATTGAAAGCTGAGCCGGCAGCACCACAATGTAAACACACTACAAGGCAAAGACTGCCAGTGTTCTCTCAGCAGGGTTTTTTTAAGAGATAGGAACACATGACGTAGCATCAAAACTGAAAGATCCTCACATCTACCATCACACTGAAAGTTGTTCAGCTTATCGATGAGCAGCAGCCAACTCGCTCAGTCGCTTTGTAGCCTGAAAAATTACGTTAGCAAAGTGTTAGCAGCTCAATACACACAAGATGTACACTACCGTTCAGAAGTTTGGGGTCACTTAGAAATGTCCTTATTTTTCAAAGTAAAGCACTGTTTTTAAAATGAAGATAACATAAAATTAATCATAAATACACTGTAAACATTGTTAAAGTGGTAAATGACTATTCAAGGTGGAAATATAAGCTTTTTAATGAAATCTCTACATAGGTGTATAGAGGCCCATCTCCATTGTTCTAATGGTACATTGTGTTATCGCCTTAGAAGACTAACGGAGGGGTATAAAACCCTTGATAACCATTTTTATGTTGGCGCAGCTGAAAACAGTTATGCTGGTGAGAGAAGTTATAAAACTGGCCTTCTTTGAACTTTAAGTTTAAAGAACAAAAATTATATTTCAAACAAAAAACTAACCTTGTCAATGTCTTGATTAGATTGTCTATTCATTTTTCAACTCATTTGATAAATAAAAGTGAATTTTCATGGAAAACATGAAATTGTCTGGGTGGGTGACCCCAAACTTTTGAACGGTAGTGTATGTCCACGCATGAAGGAGACATTAGATTGAAAGCTAATTTGGGCTAATTTTGTGTCATATTGCAGTCAGTTATTTGGTCATTGTCAGTTAATAAAAGAACGTCGGTGCTTTCAGAAGCATCTCGATGTCAAGACGACTTTTATTTTCTTAAGGAGATGACATTTCATTTCATTTGTACCACAATATGTCCCGCTGCTGTGGCCACGAACACTCATACACACACACACACGCACTGCAATCTGAACCAGTCCATAACATTTTACGATAATTATGGCTGATAAAGACCGTGAGAAAAGTGTTTTTTGGCATCGGAGCGTCAAGATCTTTTCTCACTTAGCTTATTGGAGCCTGAGAAAATGCCCTGGTTTGTCACAGCAATCCAGAGCTATTGGCTAGTGATGACCCTGACTAAGCCAGTTTCTGCTGCATGTGCACTCCCCTCTCTCTCTCTGCCAGAACCGCCAAGGAGATTTGGGTGTCCTCACCGATGCCAGTATTTCATGCTTTCGACACGCAGGCTTTCACTCTCTGTCTGCCTGGCAGTGTGGAAAGCATTTAGGGAGCAAAAAAACTGAATCCTCTTCTCCACAACTTTCTAATTACGTTACAAAAGGCTGGCTTGCTTTCCATAATGCATTAGATACATCTCATTGTAAAGGAACACTATGGCATTAATTGATTTGCTTTATATCTAAAATTAGTGAGTAAATAGGTGCCTGTTTGAATTTTCCACTCGTTCTTTTTTTTTGGCAAATATGAAGACAAGACCAACGTTTTCAAAGCATAATCCGGGCCAGAACCGTCTTATTCAGACTATGAAGTTCAATGAAACGCCTCTCTGAATGGAGTCAGGGAAGTTACTCAAATGGAAATGAATATTCAATTAGAGTTGGGATGAAACAACTTTAAGTCCCCACCAAGTGTTGTTGTGTGGATAGATGGCTTGAAGATGTTCATCTACCTAAACAGGAGTGAATGGTGAGCATCCCACTCTGTCATCCAGGCATCCTTTTAATCAAAGACTGCCAGCTAAAATACACTAGAGGTTGAACTAATACAAACACATTTTCATAACAAGGGTCATGGGGCGGGAGAGGTTGAAGAATGACCAATTCAAACCAACGCTTCAGATATTATCTATACACTACAGGAGACTGTAATTGTAGAATGTGTGTAAGTGATTAAAAGAAACATGCCGTTGGCATTTATTGCACACATATTGCAATAAAAAGCGTCAAACTAAATGTCTGTTAATCTGTAATTTTTCTAAGCCAACTGTGGAAATAAGACGATACATAAATTAAGCCAAGTTCCTTCTGCAGGCTGGGAACTCGTATTTGCTGAGCTTATCACGGAAACTTGCTCCACAGCCACGCTCATTAATCCATACGTTTGCTTTTGAATGTGTGTATGTGTGTGTTTGTGTGTGTGTGCGTGTGTGTGTGTGTGTGTCTGTGTGTGTGTGGAGCAGATGGAGTGCTGCAATACAGATAAAAGAGCAATATCATCTGCATGAAGCATGCGGCGCTGTCCGTGGTGCTGAAGTCACGCTGCAAACTGCAATAACTTGCTCTCAGGGACATTCAATCATCTTTCCCTTTCCCGTGCACACACGCCAGTCAGTCAAAAACATAGACTATCTATACTAATAATGGCACAAGAGAATACAGGCATAAGTGGTGACCTGAAAAAGTGGTGACCAATAACTGGAAGAAAAGCCAGCTAATTCCACAGCAGTGCCATCATTCAGCCCACAGGGCCAGACTGATGTCTGACCTCCAGCTGTCTGTCTGTTTTGTGCTCAATTAGCAAAGAAGTCTATCTATCGCACGTGTGCAAAGATCTCAGCGCTGACCTTTTTGTTCCTCGCTAATTAAATTACTAATAAATCTAGACACTAAATTTCTCTGTCACAAACGAGAGGGTGTGGAGGTCAAGAGACGAGAAGAGCCAAAATGAAGACGACATGGCTGGCGGGGTCTGCTGATTCATGGCCCTTCTGGCCCCTGGGCAGGTGCAGAGCAATATACACTGTTACACTGTTATTATCTGAGTTTGAAAAGAGCCACACACACAATTGCTACTCTGGAAGAAGTGCAGGTATCACACTTACTAGGGGGATGATACACTTACTAAAAAAGTCAATCTCTGGAAGATTGGAAAGACAACATGATGAAGTGTAAAATGGACTCAAATTTCTTTTTTTTCAACAATAATATAATTACAAATCATTTTTCTTGCAATAATTTTAACAGTATTTATACTATTTCATCAATTAAAATAATTGTGGAAAAGAAAAGAAAAAAAATGAGACTCATTTGGATACAATGAGGTCATTTCTTTTTCCCGTGGGTGTCAAATGACTAATGGTGAGTGACTGGATGATGCAGGCACACCAGAATAACAGTGACTTACTTACTGAAAGACTACATTTGATTTGAGCCATGTTCAAGTCTGTATAAAAATATTTTCTTCAAAGTATAAACCATCAAAGCCCTCATACTGTCCTGACTATGTTAGCTGTATGAAAAAGAAATCATGAAATATAGCAGCAATCTAGATGATTAGTCATAAATAGGTCGTCTGCCCTTCACTGTCGATCAGTTTATTAGATTGAGAAGATGTTCCCCCTCCTACCTCATCCATGCCTGCTGCCTTTGCATTGGTTGTGTTTTATACCAGTTACATCCCCTCTCCTCCGCTCTCCCTCTCTTTTTTCTTCCTGCAGCCAAAACACAACATAGTGATTTATGACCAAACTTAAAAACACCTAACGTTTATTCTACACCACTGTTTTGACATATTTGACATATTTGTGTCCTGGGTCTTGTGTAAATCATGAAAAGAATTTTGTTGTTAGCTGGCTTCTGTAATCCGTAAAGACGTAATTTGACAAATGATTGTGGCTCTAAACCAAAGAGATAATCCAGGAATTAATGCAAACATGACATTTGGTTTAGTTCCATTTTAATTATTGTTTGGGATGAATTATTACTCGTCTTTATTAAAATGTGACTGATTGGGGAGCCTTGAATCTGGCTAAATTGAAATTAGATATTTTTCAAAACTACCAGTTAAATAAATATAATAAAAATATTCACACAGACAATATTGAAACAAGAGCTTCAAATGAATACTCGTCCAAACTATAAACAATATTAAAATAATATTCCTGTCAAAACTAGCCCTTCTCATGAAGAAGTAAAAGCTACCATCACTACACTAAATGTAATCCCTCATTTGTTCACTTGTTTCTATGCAAAAACATCTTGAGTAACAGCACCCGGTATTCACTCCTTCACACACTGACACACACACACACACACACACACACACACACACACACACACACACTCAGTCTCCATCTGTCACGCTGTAACCTCCCTGAGCTCGCTTTCCCTCGCCGTCCTGCCGGGACACATGCTCACTAATGATTCCATAACTTTGTTACCATCTCATTATGGCAGTTTAGTACGCGGCAAAGCTGGACTCACCACTCTGTCATGGACTAGCAGCGCGGACTCATCGGCTGGATTCACCGCTCCGTGACCAACGGGCCAGTTGAGACGCTGACCTCCACCTGCTCTCGATCTGGTGCCGTCATGATGTCCATCTACCTCGACGTCGGATTAAATCGCAGGGACAGTTACGGGCTCAACATTTGTTTTTGAAATATGTTGTGAATTAAATAAATAATATGCAGACAATGAAAGGCTGTCACGTAGGACTCTGAATTGAACACGCTCACGCTCCCGGTACACACTGAGTGATGCGTTTCCACACACGGCTCTATAGTTTTTACACCACCTGGGAGAAAATATCAGAGCAAAGTGACTTGCCAGGGAACAAAAACAAAAAGTAAAGCCAGGATTTGAAGACGGAAAGGAGCAGGAAATGTGCGCCAACTGGCTGAGCGGAAGAACCCTCTCAGACGGTACGGCACGAGGAGATGATACCCGAGTTGTCCTGTGCAGTAATTTTATAAGCAAAATGTGCATTGCTTTATACAATTTCAGGAGTTTACCGGAAGACCTGTGAAGGCAGTCTGTAATGGTTTCAGAGGAAGAAAACATTCCTCTACTTTCCTTTAAATGGAGCCAAAAACATTTCAGCACTTTCAGCTGCTTTGCATGTTTATTTCAACCTCATGGGAAACCTCTCAGGGGGAGCACCACCAACAAGAACAGAGCCAATATGGAGCTCGGCACGGACTGAGCTACTCAGTGAAGCAGCGACCAGACGTCGAAAGAGCCAATCAGATTACAGTGAGCATGGACAGGAGGGGTTAAAGAGCCCTTTAAACTAGCCCGGTGACCTTTTGGTTGGGAGATGACCAGTTGGTCTCTGTAGACGATAATCCCTGAAAAGCTGATCTTACTAACAGAACAATGGTTTCCTCCCACACACACACACACACACACACACACACACACACACACACACAGTACCATGTGTCTGTATAAAGGAGTTTGCCTGAATTAACTATAATAATATCTTTCAGTTCACGCATTTGCATATTTGCTGCACAAAGCAGCCACAATCATTTGCAAAGGTCAGCACAGAAGCTGCATGTAACATCTTAGCGATGACGCGGACAAAGAGGATGAATTATCACTACATAATTCATATATTCGCATGTTCCTCAGGAGAGAAATCCTTATCCGAAAGATGACTGATGTGATACACTCCTTTTAACATAAACTCATCTTCTGTGCAGCACATGAGCCGTCTCCTACTTGTTCTCCCTCTCCTCCCCATCACTGGCCCCTGTGCCGGATTCAGCCAGAGCCTTGGGCCTGCAGCAACTGGCGGCCGTACAGAGGGCCATGTAAATGTCACCGTCTCAGATGCGGTGCTCTGCGGAGCGTGAAATTAAATCTGGCAGAGTTTTAAGGCCTTGCCTTTCCTCACATGGACAATCCACTGTACATGGGGCCCTATATAAAACTCAAGCGCATGTTACTTAGGATCACAGCTGGACCCCCCCCTCACACACACACACACACACACACACACACACACACAGCTCTTTTATTGATCTATTATTTAAGTGTCAGGTCAGAAGTGTTGGCGGCTCTTCCATCTGGGAATAAATATTTTCCCAACATGATTAATAGGTTTCAGTTTCAAAAACAGATTATTATCGCCGTCTTGTGAAATTGGATCGCAACGCTAATCCTAAATAATCCCATAGATCATGCGGCCACGTCACTATCACCGCACGTCGTATGCATGCACTTCACGCACATCAGAGAAGAAGTACACTACGTCTCATAAGGTACGCTTCTAACAGAATAATGGCCGAGACTCTCTGATAACAGGAGGAGACAGAAAAGCTGCGAGCAGCGTACGCTGGCGCAGAAGGGCGATGAGTAGTTCAGGAAATGTTCCCTGTAGGCTTTCTTCTCCTCGGAAGATTGGCAGCACGCTTGAGGGGCTCTCTCTCAATTAAAATCAAGAACACCAAGGGGCTTTCCGCCTGAGCTGACGACATTTTGGATCCGAAACAACCCGTGTCAAACCTCACTACTTAAGTTCTGCCTCAGACCGTCTCTGGTGGGTTGTTGTCGTGGACGATGGGATCCGAGTGGCTCGTTCTATTGGGCGTGTTAGGCCCGACACACGCGTCAGCCGGCGACGTGTCGCAATCCCTCGCGGGGGCCATCTTTCCACCGATTGCTCTCTGTAGAACTGTCAGAGTGGCGTCACCGTTTGGGTGAGCTTAATAAATAACCCGTATTAAAATACATATTCAAAAAGTGATGAGATAAATTATAGAGCTTTTCAAATACCCATTGTTGAAATGATCCTCTCTTGCCTATCGCCTCTATTCATCTCAGTCGGGCACTTAACCCTGGCACTTGTGCACATGTACAAATTGGATCATCTATTCCATTTAGAGCTGTACCTTGTGCGGCTTATCTTGTGTAACGAGCTCTTGAATAAATCTCCTCGCTTTAAATAAACAGGAGCTGAGCTTTCCTTGATGTTGGGTCACATGACCCAAGCCAACCCAACCCAACCGGGACCTGCAGCGGAGACGCCCTCGCTGTCTAATGCCGACGACTCTGTAGACTAGGCTGAAGGGAGAGGCTGTTATAAAACGTGTAATAATTGATGAGGCACCAATAAATAGGTTAATGGAATTCTGATGAGTTTCAATAAAACAATATTGTTAATAGATTGCTAAATGCTTCCTCATTTCCCCGAGGACAGTTGTAAACTCTGGCCTGGTGGATCAGTCATGTGCGCCGCCGGCTTTGCGGGCCCACGCTTGCCGATGAGCTTTAAAATGGCTGAAAGTAACGGTGACCACACACTCTCTTGTTGTGTGAAAGTGCCCGGCGACTCAGAGAGAGAGAGAGAGAGAGAGAGAGAGAGAGAGAGATGTCAGCGCTGGGGAGATCTTCGTCATGCCACCGATTCCTCGTCATCCTCCTTTCCCCTGTCACAGCCACTGAGAGGCTGCAACAGGGCAGTGCAGGAAGCGGTGGCGTGGAGGAATGCCAGCAGGTCGAAAAACAAGCTCCCCCACACACACACACACACACACACACACACACACACACACACTTCACCGCAAAGCCAGCGCTCACCACATTGACACCGCGAGCAACAAGATGCTTCCACGTCCAAGGGAGAAATGAATGGATAGGCTCATGGATGAAAGTGGGAGAGTTAGGATTCTAGAGATGTTCATGATATAAGAGAGAATCGTCGCTCTGGTTTATGGTTGGCATTTTTTTCCTGCAACGTCCATATCTCTGGATAGAGTATTGATCCGCTTATACGTGATTACTTTCCCAATCAGAGCTGCATCACGTTACTGCCTAAGCAAACCCAGCAGGTCTCTCTGCTGCTGGTGGTTTACATTCAAAGTGTCCAACTGGTGAATCACTGCGTGGCTTTTATTGCGAAGCGAGTATTAGTCACCGAAGTTACCGCTGACCATGAAATCTCAGCAGATATGCATCTATGAAACATGATAACTATCATCCTTTTTTGACGGTGGATCCGTTTTAAATATTGCATGAAGTGAAGGAACCAGATGGAACCGGATCTCGGTCGGTTTGCAAAAGTGCCGGGGAGTGGTGAAAATGTCACATTATTTTTTAAATATAGGATGTGACACTTATGCAGAAACAGGGTTAAATAGGATGACACCACATTCCTGTTCCACCCATCATCCCATCCAGGCGGCTGAGGTTCGACAATCACCGTGAAAATACTTTACCCCATAATCATTTATTTATCGAGGAGTAAGACACCTCTTTAAAATGCTGGAATGATAACAGAATCTATTATCCTCTCTAGACAACTGTCAGAGCATAGAAAGGCATGAGTATCTATCCTCTCAGTAACAAACACATTATTTCATCACATGCTTTCATCTGACATTGTTTGGATAAAAGACTAAATTGCCTATTATTTAGTCAGAAAATGGCAAAAAATAAATGTGGTTTCAAGAGAATTCTATCCAGTTGAATTTCAGTGTGGTAAAGAACATACAAACTACGCAGTATGACTTGACATTGTTCCATGCATATCATAATATGCAGTTTTTTAAAAATCCTCTCAAATGAGGCAGCAGCATTCTCTCTCTCTCCACAGCTAGCTGAGCTCTCAGTGGACCACAAACACGCTTAAAAACACTTAAAAACAATTAAATAACACTTAAAAACACTTAAAAACACTTCATCCCCTCCAACCTGTGCAATATTAATACCAATACCATATAGCCATATTTATTCTGCCTGTATGTAAATATTAGTGTATGTATTATTCAATTAGACCGTTTACTGTTTTGTTTACTGTTTACTGCCTATTGTTATATTTAATCCTACTATGTCCTACTACCTTGCTGCTGTAATCCTGTAAATGTCTGCACTGCGGGCCGAATAAAGGATTATCTGATCTTATCTTATCTTATCATCACTGTCAGTCTGATGGACAGGCCATCAGGCCTTTCCTGAAGCATCCGTCTGCATGCAGATGATTCTCTCTGCATGGACTGGGTACACATGCCAACTGACTGTCATACAAAAAAGTACACATCAGCTCTGCTACTGGTTTGCCAGAGCTTAGATTTAGATATTGAACGATGATTGGAATTATAGGAGAAAACCTTCATTAGAAAGATTCATAATGTTTGTAAAACATCAGCATTCAGACATTTCTGAGGCATGATTGCTTTATAATGGATGTGCCTTCTGTATTATGCTAGAAATATGTATAGTACCCACTCACGTGAATAGCCCTCACAATTAAGGCAATGAAGGGCTTCACTTAGCAGCGAGGGGCTGTTCACTCACAAAGAAAATGAAATTGTGTGTGGGAAAAGTGAATAAATGAACCTTTTATGATCGTTTGACGGCATGACTGTTGTTTGACTTTTAAAGATATTTGATAACCTGATTTGGTTAGAAATAGATGTAACTAAGTACGTTCCCTCTGGGTCAATGGGATGGGTCTGGGATGTCCTGGGTGGACGGTTTAATTCAGCAATTAATTTGACTTGTCCAAAGACGAAATATATAAAAATGAATAAAATTATTAATAAATGCAACAATTTGCGATGGTCATATTACAGTTTCTATTAAAGTACTTGTTCCATGTACTTACACCTGGCTTTAAAAACTAAGTTATGTATTGCATTGAACCCAAAATGAGAAAAACATACACTAGAGTATGCAGCTTGAGCAATAGATAATGGCTGATCAGGAGGCCCAACCCCGGTTGATCTCCTCTCAAGGGTCTGTTGTATCTGTATGAGTGTGTGTGTGTGTGTTTGCCTGTGTTTATGAAGTCTGAGTGCGAGTACATAGCCTACAATATATATGTCACCATGATGATGATTATGAGGATAATGTCTATACTTATTAGATTCCAAGCAATCAGATTGCACTCTCAAATCACAAATCGGACCCATTATCTGTGTTATCAGTTCTGCAGGTGGCCCTCCACGCCACCCTGCTTTATTCAAACCATCCACACAGTTATCTCTGGAATGACTTAGTATTATGAGGTATTTGTTTGTCTATATTTCTCCACTCAACAGTGAAGCAGAATATATACCTCTCTCAATAACACTGTTTAAACAAGCTGCCAGCGAGCACACCGTTTGTGTCTGGCAACAATAAGTGAATGTTTACACTATCGCCCCACACACAGGCTCAGTGACAGTTGAAAAGTGCTCAGCATTCAGCAGCTGATTCCAGCACATAAAGGGATATGCATTAGTACTGAGAGGTGGGAGTGAGTGGGGGGGTGTACAGGCAGTCCATCGCCAGTGTCTGGCCGAAGTCCTCCCCGGTGGATTATGTTACCTAACAATGGCAGTGGCCTTTCGCAGTCGGATCATGCTCCAATAGCTGAAAAGGCATACAAACACGCCGCCGCCCCTTTTCCCCACTCGCTCTCTCCCACCAGGGCCGACGTTGTCTACAGTACGTCTTCATAGCAACAGATGAGCGGCCCGCTTTCTGCCGTAAGACAAATGGAAAGCGGGCCATCACACCGAAGCGTTACGACACGGCACGCCGTGGCATGAATGACATCCCACGTGCGAAATCACCGCATGTTTGTAAGATGTAAAAAAAAAAAAGAAACGGTGAGACGGCTGCGTTGGCATGTCGTCACTAATGAAAATAAGAAGGAGGCAGAAGGCTTGACGGGAGCGTGGAGCGATAAGGATGAGATACGACGTGCTGCAAGCGACTGTCTGTTTATAATGTGAGCAGACAAACACACGCCGCCAGCACAGAGGGAACGCCTGAGGCAGAGAGCGTATGAGTCCCGCAGGCATGAAGGGAAACTGTAAGGGTAAACAATGCTCTTCGTCAGACATTCAATAGCTATGACTTGCTGCTGCACACGCAGCGCTCCCTCCTACTGTACACAGCAAGGTGACCTCATCAGTAAGAGTACTGTACTTTGCCTCAGCTGCAGCACAATATTAGGCTAATCGGTTCAACCTCCAAAAGGAATTATGTTTGTATATTAAGTGAAGGGGGCCGCTAAATTAACGTTTTACGGTGATTGCTGACATTGAAGATTAGGAGGGGGAAAAAAGACTAATTTTAAGATTAAATACAAGAGGAGCAGAAAGGGAAAAAAATGTTATGCCAAAAACAACTCGAAAGGCAGATAATCTCAGAGGAGTGGGATTAATACAATTATTGGAGCTTTGAATAGCGAGAGTAACAATGTGCCCAGGTACAGAGAGGTAGGTCTTCGAGGGCATTGAGGACACAGACCTTCAGTGAATACAGACTTTATTAAAGAAAAAGGTCCGCTCTCTCTAAAGCTCACAGTTGGAGCACAAAAAAACATTAAAGCTTCTCTACTGGTTTCCTCCCCGAGGTATCACGAGAAAAAAAAAGATCCACGGGGAAAAAAAGATGAAAACAGATGTATTTGGCCAGCTCACGGCTCCCGTACGGCCATTCACACACGCAAAGTGCTCAGGTGGAGATTAGTGCCGGGGTGCTTGAAGAGTCCTCTTAAAATAAGCTTGTAATTCTGACTGGTGGGCGAGAGAAGACTCAAGACACGGAGAATGTGGTGCTGAGGAGCAACAAGACGTTGTGGCACCTGACGGGCCGTGAACAGTGCGGTGTAATTACAATTCTACAAAGGAAAGAACACAGCCTGGAACTACAACGCATCAGAGAATACTGTTATCGCTGACTCATCATTGTCGTCATCAACGACCGTCATTACAACGCGATTGTGACTTCTGGCCTTCCCAAATAAAACCCGAGGGGGACAAGTCATGAGTAACAGCTATGTCACCACCGTGCGTTGCGCAATCTTCATTGCCGTCATCATCCCTTATGTTATTGTAAAGCCTCGGGGCGTTAGAAAGCAATATTTGTGCCCGTACTATAGTCTTGGCCTCCTTCTGCTCTTTGCTCTGCTCAAACCTGATGGCCCTTTTATAATTTCATTTTAATTTCAGGGTTCCGTGGCTTCGAAGACTATCTCAAAAAACGGAGCATCAAACGCACAACCGAGGCTATTTGGACGTTCTTGGGATGACACATTAACATCCGGATAGCATTATCTGCATAATTACATGGAAAAGCGAGGCTTGCCGGGTATGGTAGAAGTGTGAATAATATACGGAGATTTTTAAATATTCAACAGCCCTCATCTCCCCTCGAAAGCATCCTTAATATTCCACAGGCATGTGCAAAGCAAGCAGCTGAGGCAGTGTTTACAGGTATGTTGTAGCTGAGCGGATCTCATCGTGTTTTAACTAAACCTAGGGCAGCTTAGTTCGCCCACAGCACAACACAGACCGGAGCAGGATAAGCCCTCCTCTAATTGACATGGGAATAATACCAGGAAGTCACACACACACACACACACACACACACACACACACACACACACACACACACACACAAATCTATACATTATTTTCTCTCATATCAGGTGAATAAGATATATGAAAATGATACAGGGGCAAGTCACTACAGCTGATGACAGCATCCAGACAAAAGGGGGAAAGCTGATGGAGCGCAGGCTTACAGGGTTCAGAGTTCAGCACAGAGTGCATAATTATCTGTGGAGCAAGGAGAAGAGGCAGCTAATGAACACTCCAATACCCAGTGTCACGTGAAGCCACCGCAGTCGGTCATACGGGCCAAATGCAGAGGGTCTCAAATGGGGGGGGGGGGGGGGGGCATCAGAATCGGGAACATCGGTTTCTTTGAGATAAAAGAATGCGCTTGGAAAAATGTCTACCTTGCAATGCTTTTTCACTTGGAGTACAGGCAAGAAAGAGGAGATAAAGAAAGGTGGGGAGGGAGGGAGGGGGGGGGGGCATTAAATGTGCCTCTTATCCTGTAGCACATTACCTCAAATCTGGAGGATCTGTGTGGCCTGCCACTTCCAGTCAATATTCCTGTTCCAGTATTATTTAGGTGCTTCATTAATTGTGGTCGTCTGCTAATAGCTTCTTTATACTTGATTGACCTCTTGGTGACCAATCGGCTCAGTGCCCCTCTAAAAAATACTCACAGTCTAATGGCATATCATTTGTATCTATACACCAGGGGCGATTGACACATTCATATCACAACTGGAGTTATGAGTAACTTACAGATGTACCGTTGTTCTTTTATGCCGACTGAATGTTCACAAGACATTCTACTGCACGTGTGGCAGTGTTTTAATGACTGGAGTCAGACGTTCAGTCTGGAGCAATGCTCTCTGTGCAGATCACATGCGGCACCAAACCAATATCCAAGGGGACAGAGAGCCAGAATGAACACATCGAGCAAACAGACATGGCTATAAGGAGGCAGGCAGAGTGTCTCAGAAGCCATCACTGGAGTGTCTGCAGCTTCGGAGAGTAAGATGTGCTCAGATGAACACCTCAAAGTCACGGGCACAGTGGGATTCGGGCACAGTGGGATTCGGCGGCACAGGTTCCGCTGACCATCACACTGGTCTCACAGGTGGTGGCTGTTCAGCCTCTCTTGCCTGATCAATATTCTGTATCTAATATTCATAATAAAATGCCCAAAGACGCATTTGCAGACGCAGTTGTTCCGTCAAGGCTCTCCCGGATGGATAATGTACCCGTCGCATCAGTATCACTTACGGCGAGGGGTAAGGACGCCTGTCAATGTGCCACGAGGGGGAGGGGGGAGGGGGAGATACAGTCCAACAACTTGGTCAAAACAAATTAGCTCATTTCTTTTAGTATCCTGGGTTTACAATAAAGTTGTGAGAGGGGAAAAAAACACACCAATCAATCCAGTCCACCGCGCGTGATCCGACATGAAAACCAGAACGGACTGCTCGCGCGAGAACATTTAAAAAAAAAGTGTCTGCCGAAACCTGTTTGGATAAAAGAGATGTGTCTCCTGTAAGTCATGACAAGTGCAAACAAATCCCCACTGCAGAATGAATGGAAACCAGATCAACAATTTGCGCATTTGCTCCCTACCTTATCAGCAGCGGCCGGCCGAGGACCGCCTCCGGAGTAATCCCGTGAATTATGATGAAGCTGCTTCTGCGCCTTCAGAATGAAACGCGTCGGGATGTACAGCGCAGGACGTCACTTGGACGTCCAGGTCCCATGCACCGGAGGATCTTCCTGTGTCGCTCCGTCTGTGAGCTGCAGAGGCATCACTGAACCTGGGAAACAGCGCTTCACCGGGATGGAGGGAGGCAAAGTCCGGCATGGAGCCTCCGATTGGGATTCTCCGGCGGTCCATTCATCCACATTTATTGAGAGATGGTTTCTTGTTAAAAACTCATTAAATTATTAGTAGCCTCGTCGTAGGCTCATATACATACCCTATAAAAACGTATCTCTTTGTTGTATTATATTATATAGTCTTTTAAAAATCAGATTAACACTTCAGTGGCATTTAAATGGAATTTACTTATAGGACTTTTGTAGTTTGACTATCTTGAAGAAATGTTACTTGTTGGATTTTTGTTGTTCTGAGTTTGTACTCTTGGTTGAATGCACTTATTGTCGCTTTGGATAAAAGTGTCTATATGACATGTAATGTAATGTAATATATATTATATTATAAAAATGGTATACATATGTCTTTATGTGGTTAGGGGGGTTACTCACAGATTTTGAGCCAACATGAAGGAGAAGAGTACATTTATTCATAAATTAGTCATTTGTACTTCTGCCATTCAAAAGTGAGACAAAACAATGTGCTGAGGAACAGCTTTTTATATTTCATTATTCAGTTGATTTTATTTTGTAAAAACCAATATCATAAATTACAAAAGAAAAAGAAAAATAATGGATGTATTTTTACTATACCCAACTGCCATCACCTAATTCGTTTCTGTGTACAAATGTTTGATTATCATGTATCGTATTTATAAAAGAGCTGCAAATAATACATAATGGAACATCGTGACATTTGGTTTGTGAAATATTAGATCCTTTCTTGCAGTTTCTGTCACCTAAATCTCTCACGCATGCATGCACACACACACACACACACAATCACACACACACAGACACAAACACACATACACAGAATGACAGAGACAGTCATTGCACAGTGCACAGTGCACAGTACACCGAGGTACATCACACACACTTCTCCCATCATTCTCTGTCTCTCTGGAGCAGTGATACTGATGAATGACTGGAGGCTACTCTGCCGAGAGAGCTCTGTGCCTGGATCTAATAACAAAGTTGCATAGCCTACTTCAATGGCATAACCCTGGCAACAGCAGCAGCAGCAGCAGCAAAGATTGAACTTACTAGGCATTGGGTGTGTGTTGTATGGACATGTGCTCGAAACTAATCAGTTTTGGGATCTTGCTTTAAAATAATTCTGCATTGAGACATTATCAGGGGATTTATTGAGGGCTGGACCCTTTTTATCAACCAGTAATCAACCATTTATTGTTGGCAGACAGTCAATAAAAGCATTCCCTGGAAGTGTCAGTGAAATCAATACCTCCCTGTGACAGCACAGAGAGAGAGAGAGAGAGAGAGAGAGAGAGAGAGAGAGAAATAAGCAGTGGTAATGAGTGACCACACGTGCACTGTATACACATGAGATTGATTAACTTTGTTGCCAGTGTATGGGGCCAATTTAAATCCGACCTGGATGTGTACAATTCCATATTCATAATATACTGTGATCATATAAAACCATTTTCTACCTTTCATTTTCCTTTGACTTTAAAAGGTGATTTTAAGAAATTGTGTAAAATAGAGAAAATGACCCTAGACCCCAGACCCCAGACCCCAGAGGTGTAATTATCTACGTGATGCTTTATTTCAGACTGATCCCTGTGGTGTGATACATTTTTCTTGGTGGAAAACTGAGCGGTCACAGTGACAGAGCTGTCTAAAGAACGTCATCATCTCTCTCAATTATGCTTAAGCAAGGAGGGTACGTGTGTGTGTGTTTGTGTGTGTGTGTGTGTGTGTGTGTGTGTGTGTGTGTGTGTGTGTGAGAGAGTGTGTTTACAGGTTGTGTTGAAATGAAAGATGGTTTTCTGTGTGTGGAGTCTTTTAGGAAACTTGCTCTGGTGCAGTGAGTCCCTCAGGAGACTAGTGTGATCTTATTTGCGTCACAGCATCTTTGCAAGTACAGTACATCCATGATGCTGGCCGACACATCAAAGGGTGTGAAAAAGCTTGGCTCCATCAAAATGTGTCTTGAGGCTGAGAACACGCAAATATGCACATAGGGAATAAACAAAATCCTCCGATCCCCGGGGCTTGTCAACAAAGCAATTTAACAAGATTTAAATTGTATTGGTTTATTTTTGTTTAAAAGTGCCACTGGAAAAAAAGGAAACACTATATTTACAATTTGTGACAGCAGCAGTGTTATAACACATTTACATGTCAGATGAAATGTGAGTGTTTTGTCAGAGCGGTTGAAGATCCTGTCTGTGGCTGAATCCAGTCCATACTTTACACCTCTCTCTGGCTCAGCATGCAACAGCCAGCTATTTATCAATAATTCATATAAAAGGAGTATAATTGCAAAAATACAAAAGATGATAGAGTGTAAGGTAACTGTTATACTACTTTGTTGTCACAATTATTAATAAATCCTACTTTGGCAGTTCGTCAAAGCCAAAAACTGCTAAACTCTCTTTCAAAGAACTCCAACGATGGTCTTATAATATAGTTGTTGCTTTTTAGATATATTGCTACAAGTTAATGTCAGCACTAACACATTCTCAGTGTGCTTAACATGCATTGACTCTGTCAACGCAGCCATCTTAATTTGATAAAAACGTAGGATGATGTAAGATATAGCACGGGCCATGTTAATGTAAATCATTAATGATCCGACTTCATTATAAATTCTGCTGATGCTGCCATGGCAATGACAGCCCTGTAACAGTGTAAAGCCTCATGGGTATGTTTATCCAAAACAAATAACACGAGAAACACTTTTTTTATGAGATGAATGTGGAGATGAATGTTGCCGTTGGAATGTTGAGTGAATAATAAAAAAAACTATCTCAATTGCATAACTTCTAAAAGAAAAACAAAATCAAACTTGTATTCGTGGCATCATTTTAAGCGCAGCATATCTTAACTATATAGTTTCAGCTTTACCTTCCCATCTTTTCCTGAACTGCCACTCATCCTTCTTCTTCTTCTTCTTCTTCTTCTTCTTCTTCTTCTTCTTCTTCTTCTTCTTCTTCTTCTTCTTCTTCTTCTTCTTCTTCTTCTTCTTCTTCTTCTTCTTCTTCTGCTGCTGCTTCTCTCAGAACAATTACAGACTTGAGAGATTAGCTGATCTCAGCAGCCATGTCCGGCTGGATGAAAACAGTTTCCCAGGGCGGGAGACCGTGAGTACGTTCCCACGGGGCATTTTGGATCAATGCTCATGAAACGGCCCAGAGGGACGTCTGCAAACCTTTGATGTTCCTTTGAAGACTCTATTGCTTTTTAGACTTGATTTAATTCAGGCCTCTTTGTCTTGAAGCAAATTCATTCCAGCCTGAAAGGTGACGTGTAAACGTCTTCTCAACCTCGCGGTACGTATGCACATTTTAAAGCAACGAGCAGATGGCGCGAACGCCAAGGTCTGAAGTTGAGGAACATCGAACATGTTGCTTGTCTAATTGCCCAATTAATGCTGCACATCTTTTTTTTTTACCACAACCCATTAGAAACATCTGAACTCATTACATGTGCTCATGCATATATCTGAAACTCCTAACCACCGTATTCACAGGAAATAGCCGAGCTAATGAACAGAGCTGTACGATTTGCTCATGTTTTGTCGGCATTATGCAACGCGTACGTTACTTATGTTGTTCACTGTACACTTATGGTCCTTCTGCAGCCATGCAAACACCACTAGAAGTACTAAGAATAGAAATTGCATTGAAGCTGAATAATTCAGACGCAGTGGGTGGAATACATGACATTTTCTATGAGGCATAAAAAAAAAAAATGTGTATTGCCGTCACTAAGGAATGCCTTTGTGTGTTTTTATGTGGCGACATTGATTTGATAAATGTGTGTGAACTAGTCGGGAAAGGCCCACATTACAAAACATGAACTAATCACAGTCCCTTATGTGTCAGGGTTCATTCAAATAAATTCAGTCATTCTATATGTGAATATAACTATTTCTGAGTGCTTTAGTCTCAGGAATTCACATCGCACGTCAGTAAAAACACATGTACAATTGATAGAAGCTGTCTCCTCTCATTCATGAGTCTACAAGGTTGTCTTTTCCATTAGCTTTACATTCATGTCTTTTCCTCCATTTAACAACTTCATCTCCCTGAACAGAGCACTTTCTATTTCTCACATTCGTACGCCTGCCCTTCTCCATCCTTCCATGGGACTTGTGCTTTTCACACTTCCCTAAACTTTACAAAAGAAATTCACAGCGAAGTATTAAATATTGAACGGCACCAGTGAGAATGTTGGAGCGGCCCCCTGTGGGTGCCGTGGCTGAGCAAGTTGCAACACGATTTGTGGATTAAGGCATGAAGTCAGAATCATACACACATGCTACAATGTAAGGAGCTGCACTTTCACATTGTCACGGTGGCTTCATGAGGCAACCGGTGCGACATGATGTAAACAGGCTTCTCACACTTTTATGTTTTACTCTAAAGACCACCTTCCCAAAGATGTAAAAAAAAAAAAAACATAGCTTGAAAGAAAAATGTAAAACAAAATAAACTGTGCTGTAAATATTACCCTCACTCATCACTGCTTGCCATTATAATTGAATGCATATAGGATAACATTGTAACACATGTCTCCCAGCAATTTGTGAAATATTCACTAAATATGAACCTTTTTCAAATGTTTTAGTGTCCTTCAACACAACTTGTATTAAGGTTCCGCAAAAAAAACAAAAGTTAGGTTTAGGCAACTAAACCCTTTCATTATCGGTTTGGGGAGAACTTTATGTTGGGCTTAGCTTAGAGTTAGCTTGAGTTTACAGACTTAAAAGTCATATTTATCTTCTTAATTCCCAACAAGAAAGACAAATTAGTCTTTACCGAAAGCTCTGCTATCCCTTTTCTGTCAATATATAATGCTGTCGTTCGTCATTGAGCAAGTTAAAAGAAGTAATCTGTGTAAAGTATTCGGCGTAGATGAACACATTGAAACGCTGACCCTCTGGTTATGGTTGACGTTCTTAAGAGCGATGTGCAACCTTGACTAAGCACGCTTTATACATTCCCGCCGGCTTTTATAACATCAGAGCCTTGGATTTTTCAAGTCCTCCATCACTGGGAAATAGTTGTTTATATTTGCAGGATAGGCATGTGTGTGTCCCTCTGCAGCTGCCGTGTCCTTGTGGTATTATGGTAAAGACTGCAAGAGCAATGTCTGCCTGAAGCGTTCCCTGGCAGGTGGAAGGTGCTGAAGAACCAAACAGCGACTGCATTATCTTCGCTTCACTGCTCTGCTTTCTCTACGCTTTTCTTGCCCTTTGACCTCTCCCGCTCTCCCTCTTTTCTTTGTCTCTGACGGTCTCTTTGTCCGGACCCTTAATTCACTGGAGCCCAACTGAAGTGACAGGAGTCAGAAGGGCTCCTCTCGTATTCGCTAAGGACTGTCACCTTGGACGACAGTCAGCTGGTATCACATTCATCATTACATCTTTCTCATTTTCAATACCAGTTTTAAAACAGCAGACATCAGAGTCGTTAACGTTTTAACTCCATGAAGCTCTGGAACTGAGTGGGTTTAAATGGGAGTTGAAATTGACTCACATTATCAAGTATTCATATAATAAGGTAATGATGTGGTTGGGTTACAAAATGCACTCACACTGTTCCAGCTATGAACCAGTGTCAATTAATTTCAATTGAGCTGAATAAATTTAAGAAATGTGCCTGAAAAGCAGTGTGAAAGAGAGGACTGCTTTACTGGCTTTAATGGCTTTATGACAGAGGCTTCAATAGACCATAATGCACTGCAGCCACACGACACATGCATTACTGGACCACATGGGTTTATAGTGGGAAATGTGTTGAATTCCTAACTGGAGTAGAATGGCTTCTTCATTACAAATGAACACAAATCGATATGCAATATCAGAATGGAATTTTTCATGACTTTTCCTAATTTATTGGAGACAATTGGAAAAACCTAAAATTCACACTCTCCCTGACGGCCAACATCGCTGCGACAGCACGTTCCTGTAGGTACATGCTGCACAACATCAGGAGAATACGACCTCTTCTGACCCAGAAGGCGGCGCAGGTTCTGGTCCAGGCTCTGGTCATTTCGCGCCTCGACTACTGCAACTCCCTTCTGGCTGGTCTACCTGCTAAGGCCATCCGGCCTCTGCAGCTCATCCAGAATGCAGCAGCTCGACTGGTCTTCAGCCTCCCGAAATTCACCCACACCACTCCGCTCCTCCGCTCTCTTCACTGGCTACCGGTGGCGGCCCGCATCCGCTTCAAGACATTGGTTCTGGCGTACCGTGCTCTGAACGGATCGGGCCCCGTCTACATCCGGGATGTGGTCACACCGTACACCCCGGCACGTTCGCTCCGCTCGGCAACAGCTAACCGACTTGTGACGGAGTCACCTCGAGCTCATCACTCGAAATCCAGACTGTTTGCTGTCCTGCTCCTCAGTGGTGGAACCAGCTCCCAACTGACATCAGGACAGCAGGAAGTCTCTACATCTTCCGCCGAAAATTGAAAACGCACCATTTTCGACTATATCTGGATTAAAACACAGATTCGCACTTTAGTAGCACTTGAATGGCTCTTATTATGGTACTTTTGTAGTTTGACTATGTTGAGGAAATGTTACTTTCTGTATTCTTGTTGTTCTTAGTTTGTACTCTAGGTTGAAATGCACTTATTGTAAGTTGCTTTGGATAAAAGCGTCTGCTAAATGACATGTAATGTAATGTAATGATATGTTTTCAATGTCCTGTACACAACTTATACATTTGTAAATTTGACCCCAGGCTGTTTTTCACTGTGTAAAACATATAAGAAATATGAACTTTTTTATTTATTTAAAGGGCTATTTAGGTAGTCAACAAACAAACATAAAGTGACACTTAAACATGGGAAACAATATAAATTATAATAATTATCTGTAGGTTTTATTAGCTGGGGTCAAATTGACCCCACGGGTAAATATGTTAGTAGATTTGAAGGCAACAGGAGGGTTAAAGGTATTTCGAGGGGCAAACAAAGTCTTTATAAGAGACAAACCCTTGCCAACCTTTCCTGGAGTTACGCAATTCCACATTTCAACAATGCCACTAAAGCGCCACGTATTCTGCTGCCCGGAGCTTATTGCAGAGATGAAAGAGTGTGTTGGGGGGAGGGGAGGAAATGAAAGTAAATCACAGAGGACGTAAAGAGAGAAAGCGGAGTGAATGAGTGACATACTGCGGAGGGGCAGACACGTGCCGTTAAACGTTGGTCTGCTGGAGGAAAGCCGAGTGGCCGGGCTGACAGGAGGAGATCATCGCTCTATACCCGCCACCAGCAGTAACCGCAGTTACACTACGTGTATAATTAATCACGTCGCAGTTCAGAGGGGCCAGGTTAAGGTAAGGCACACCCAGTCGTATTTCTCTTGACGTGTATACAGTGTGTGCTCCTCGCACCGGACTCGACATGATGGATGGTGCCGTGTGAGCTTCAGATTGACATGTGAGAACTAAGAGTGGAACGGAGTGACGGGAACATGATTCTAAAATCATTGCATTTGTGTGTGTACAACAGTGTATGTGTGTGTGTGTGTGTGTGTGTGTGTGTGTGTGTGTGTGTGTGTGTGTGTGTGTGACTCCACACAAAACCCAAAGGGGACAAATAAAAGGAAAAGCCAACATTAAGTGCAAGAACAGCTTCCGTGCTCCTTGGCAGAGATTCAAGACTCTAAAAATCGATTCGGGGGACGAACACCATTCCTCTGAAAGAAATTCCCTAATTTGGTGTTCTGATGATGGAGAGCGTTGTCCAACACAGTGGGTTTTATGAATGTATTGGCTTGTGACCCCTAAAAATAAAAGTTAAATGTCTGCTTGCAACCCCAAACCTTAGCTGAGGCCAAAGCGTGGAATACCGCAGCGTGGTCCGCGCACCATGGCGTCAGACACCCTTCTTCATTCAGCGTGTGAATGTGACGCAGCGTGGTCGTAATATAACATGCAAGATATGGATGGTGGGTCAAACAAACACGGAACTTCGGTCCAGCATTGGCCACATGTCGTTACTATTCCTCTTCTGTAGGCTGATGTGTTTACATTACATTACATGACATGTCATTTAGCAGACACTTTTATCCAAAGCGACTTACAATAAGTGCATTTTAACCGAGAGTATAAACTAAGAACAACAAGAATACATAAAGTAACATTTCCTCAACATAGTCGAACTACAAACGTACCATAATAAGAGCTATTTAAAGCGACACTATGTAACTTTTCCCCTGTAGCTCCCCCTTCAGGTATTTAACGTTTACTTCAGTGTCGTGAATCTCTGGCTCTCGAGCCATATATGGCTCTTCCGGCTAGTGAGTTCACAGCTGAGCTCCCGGCTGATCGGCGTGCGGCAGCGGCAGCCCGCCGATCATCCGCGGCCGGTGTTCTCCACAGCAGCATGTATCTCTGTCTCTATGCGTCGCGTAGCGGAGCAAATAAAAAGTCACCTGCGAGCGTGGACTGCCACTATATGATGTTGCGTAATCACTGCCAGAAAGCAGGTTGAAGTACTTCCGTTTGCCCAACCGGTTGCCCAACCGGAAGTACCGGGCGGCTCCCAACATCTTACATTCAGCAGTTTTCTGGCCACAGACCCCCAATGTCAGTGGCGGAGTCACAAATCAACATATTAAAAGTCATTGTAGCGGCACCATTTTTTTCAAGCTGTAATTTTAAGGTGGAAAAGTTACATAGTGGGGCTTTAAGAGCCACTGAAGTGCAAAGCTGTGTATATTCATGCAAACATCCGACACCCTACGTGCAACGTCAACAAACTTTGTTCCCTTTTTTCCAATGCAACACAGAGCCCATGTAGGCATGTCACATGTGAGAAGGCTCTCTGGTGCCTCGCGCCCTCACTGGCTGTGTCCCCACGACAGATCTGGGATGTGTCTGTCGTGTCTTTGAAGTGCAATTCGAAGTCTACTTGACAAGTTGACTTTGGGCCTCCAAATCCTGCAAATTGGTTTTAGTCCTACATCAAGTGGCTCGTCTGAAGGGTCATATGTGACCCCCCCCCACACACACACACACACACACACACACACACACCTCCAGGCTACACACTCCACTAGCAGTGCCCGGGGTTTGAGTGACGGAACAGTCGTGTCACTGAGAAAGGTTGTGCGGTCCTGAGACGAGAGAAAATATCCCGCGTTGTGTCCAAACTCGATGCTCGGCGATAACACGGCACGGCGGAAGACAGCGGTGGTTGCCGGGGTCGTTTGGAGGAATGAAAATAATATTTTGACAGCTTACAGACCAGAGTGGTTTCCCATGTTGAGATTTATTGCTTGTAATGGGGCGAAGACGGGAAGGAGTAAGATTGGATGTGATCCCTGTTCAAAGCTGAACATATGGTGTCTACTGCTGGTCAAAGGAGGTGATTTATTTTTATATTCTTCACAAGCCCTGTTGTCTGGTTCCTTGCTATTTGTGTTCAGTAGTGCCACAGCGAGAACATCTTTGGAGCTTAAAAAGTCTTCTTTTATCCCGAGAAATAAAGAGCTGGGATTCTTCATACATGACAGTTTTAGCCTTTTTTTATTAATGTCTAAATGATGGCTCTGGGACTCACAGTACATCTTGAGGCTAACTCACCTTTGTTGTCCTTTGCCATTCTCATTTGTAATCTAGCTGGCGCAGACGCCGCTATTGGTCACGGCAGTCTAAGTGTGACATTAAATCCGGTTCTAGAGGGATCCACAAATGTCGTCCGCAAATGCAGTGTGAAAGTCACATAGCACGAGCTGCGAGGAGATAACAACTCCAAATACACAGAGCTTGTTAGTCATGGCGCCCTAATTAAAGAGCGGTTCGTGTAGGAAGGTCCCAATTGTCCAATCTAGTCTGCACAGAAACGAAGCCGAGGAAGACGCTGCCGCGCATAAATATTCAAAAGATTTTTCCAAATCGTTTTTGTTTTTCTTTAGATTTCAAGCCACAAACTGTTCTCCGTTCATCCGGTTGCCTGTCAGCTCAAGGTAATTGCTTTTCTTGCCGCCATCCACCGTCAAAAGAATGTTGACAATATTTGGACGTTTAAAAGTTCGGACGTAATCGCCGTGCGATGCATAAATCCTTGGAGAACTCGCTGTCGCCGAGGCCCACATGAGTCATAAAGTGAATCGTAACGTGTTACCGAAGTGACAGTGATCCTTTATAATTCCCATCGTGCACATATCTCTCATCGTGTAAGTGATCAAAGATGGCGGGCGTGTAATTGGATATGATCCCCGTTATTAGATGATGAGCAGCCGACAAATTGGGCCTTGTCCTCTGCCAGTCGGTGTGGGTCACGGCAGCCGGTAAACTTGAAGGAGTCATCCAGACACAATGTGGAATCGCAACCGAACGCAAAAGGAGTCAAATGACGCTTTTGTGTGAAGTCAACAGCAGCGAGAAGTGTTCTTTTGGTAAATTTAGTCTCATACGAGAGCTTGTTGACGCGATGGTCACGAATAACGGCTGTTCACGAGCGTCACAGCTTTCTCCCACACGTATGACTCAACTCTAGTATATATAATGTGTGTGTGTTTGCGCTTTTTGAGTGTGCAATAATCGTGTATGTGAGTGCACATTTGAGGCGTCATAAAAACCATTAAGCTCTCCTCGGGAGCTCCGCATTAATTATTGCACAGCGTTAAATACAATACGCCACAAGGCCAACATCTGGTGCCGGGTGAGGGAACCAGCAGGAGAGGTTTGCTGGGTCGAGCGCTCCCTTTATAAAGGTTGCGCTTCAGCTGTGCTGCTGCGTCACAGCCGGCCCTCTAACTCAGTCCTCGGAGGCAGTATAATTGGATCATATGAATAATTGCACAAATGGAAACAAAATACCTTTTTCTATATCCAACTGGAGGTGGGAAAGACTGACTTGTGAAAACTGTGTACCATCTAGTTTAGCTAAGAAAACTAAGTGTTACTAAGTAATTTTTATGTGGAAACCATCGGAGAGATGATTCTCATATGCTTTTAAAATTGAATTAATTGAATTACGCTGATTACACTGTCACAGGACCCCACTGCCACACTGTCATGCAATGGTGCCACTGTGTGGAGCAGAGCTGCACACACAAGAGCGGCACAGGTTTTACATAACGGCAAATCTATCAGACGCACAATCAATTATCATTATTTCTGGTAATAACCTAGTGCCATAACCTCATTGTATATACTAGATTTTATTTGATGCGGTATTGTAAAAGAGAGATGTAGAGAATTGCAGCCTGGTTGATATGAACTCTTGTAATCCATACACCCCCCCATCTAGTCGCTCCAACTAAAGAAGCACAAAGGGGACATATTCAAAATAAACTACTCTAAAAAGTCTTACATCCACGCTCATCCATATTTCAGGCTTCGCCCGACTATCAAGGTCATCCTGCAGATTTCAAAAACTTTTTTATTGACGTAAGAAATGATGTGTTACTCTTTACCCTGCTTTGAACAGCAGCGTTTATGACAGCGAAAGATAACGGACGGTCAGTCAGTGCGGAAGCAATAAAAAGAGATGACACAATATAGATCATATCATGCTGGGACACGTTATGGGAGGAACATTCCTATACCCGCCTGTGAATACCGGACTACATTTACCCAGGAAGCACTATAAACACAGCACATAAGTGGATATATGAAGAGGTGGGTTTTACAATTCAGATACGTCTATATTGAGAATGTAAATATTGTGCTTTTGTTGTTGTTGTTGTTTGGATCTAAAGCTTCAGTTAAACTCCTTGTGGACTTTTACCCTCAGAACATCAACATGTTGAGCCGCAGCACAGGTCGCGTTGTGCTCATGTTTTTTGGATTGTTTGCCTTTTCTTTCTCAATCACGCTCAACTTCCTCTCAGGATTTGGTGCTAAATCAGGTGAACATTTGTCATATAAATCCCATCAGTTGAATGTTTCGTACAAAAGTACTAAGCTAATCTTATCTCATTACAGGTGTTTTCAAGCAAAAAATAGATGATGTGACAATCAAGTACAACACACCATTCACTCCGGCTCCGTGGGCTCTGTTTGTCTGGGATTTCACATATTTTTGGGTTTTTGCCACGTTTTTATACTTTCTAGTGGGACTCTGTCGAAGGTAGTACTATTTGGCATATTTTTCGTGCATAATTTACAAAAAGACAATAATGCTTAATAGCTGCATCATACTGCATAACTGCCGATGTCTTAATACTTGTATCTTACCCCATTGTATTATTGCATGCAGCGAATCACTCCACCAAGTCCTGAGGGTAATTTAGTCTTCCTCTGCAGTCGTTTGCTCTTCAATGTTGCCGATTGCTCCGGCTTTGTATGAAAGAGTCTGATTATTTCCCCAGGGAAACAATTTGTTTGCTGTGGTGTGTTTTCTCTCACAAATAACACAACGATATCCTCGCTCTCTGCAGAGGTGCGTACGACTGGATGTACACCACGCCTGCGGTGCTACCCTATGGATTTCATGTCTCTTTCTTCCTCAATATTTGCTTGAACATTGCATGGTTGTTTCTGTTCGACAGAGAGTAAGTGTGACAAGTTCAGGTTGGCCACCTAATTATGCGCCTCTATTTCTAAATACTTGATTAACAGCTGTCATGTGTGTTTGTTTGTTTGTGTGTGTGTGTGTGTGTGTGTGTGTGTGTGTGTGTGTGTGTGTGTGTGTGTGTGTGTGTGTGTGTGTGTGTGTGTGTGTGTCTAGGTGCTTGATGTCAACGCTGATAATCTCCACACTCATGACGCTCACGGATTACATGATTTTATTTTTCTCCTGTCATGGACTGAAAGTCTATGGAGCCTGGTTGAACAAATATTACAAAGCAGACCTCTGGCTCATCAGAATATTGGTACAATTATATTATAGGCCCTTTGTTTGTGTGTATTGACTTCTATCCCCAATTGGCTTCAAAGGGAACAACAAGTTTAAACGGAAGGACGTCTTTGGTATACTGACACAAGCTTGGAAAAGCTAATAAAGTTCACACATTCTGTGAACAAATGTGCCCTTTGGAGTGATTAAGAAGACTCTCTGTAGGTCAGTTGCACCTACAGAGTACGTGTCTTCGTAGTGACCTTCACAAGGGCACATTTTAATCTTTAATAGAATTGGACATTGATTTCTCTCTTGATGCAAATGAGGAACATAATGCTATTTCTGGGAAAGATTGTCAATATTTAAAAGCATCAAAATTAAATGTGAGATGTTACCATGACAGCAACTTTAACACGTTTTATTTGTAAGCTTTAACAGCCATATTCACTAAAAACCTTGTATCTCCACAAATGTGTTAAACGGAAGAATTACTTATTAACTTAAGGTTTGAGAAAGGTCCCTTACGTCTTAAACTAAATAAGATGTTTTTAAAAACTCATGGCAGTCGTTATGCTTAGATAAGCTGGCTGTAGCTTGGTACAATACAGACGTGCATATGGGAACTATCTATACTCTGCAAAAAAGCAACTACAAGTTTTTTCGAAAAATGTCCAACTTTTCCTTGAAGGACACATTTTATCACTCAGTTGGTACCCTTCCATTTGTTAAGTCCCACTGCAAACTGCTGACACACTACAAAAGGTGAAAGAAGTCAGTCACGGCTCCATCGCCCATATCTAAAGAGGGAATTCTTGCCGAAATGCCCGGTCCGACTGCCTGTGCGAAGTCGACTGCGGCCCGAGATTAGGAGGTGAGAAGCAGCCGGGTTCGGCTATATGAGAAACCTCGAGATTGGTTTCCAGTCCCTCCTCGCCGTGCGCTTCACATTAAGGAAGAGTTAGATAAAGCACCGTGACTCACCAGCATCCAGTACAGTAAACCCAGTTTAAAGAAAATAGGCCAAATACCTCCGGATGAGAATATTGCCTGCTGCCATCGGAGCTGCTCGTAGCTTTACATGCTTTACGAAGTCTTCTTTCATCGTGTTGAATCAGGTGCAAAATGGAGTAGCGGTGCATGCAACGTGGGGGACTCTCTCCACGCTACTGAACCTGACGATATACTTGCAGTATCAGACAAAGACCTTCAGATGTGACTGCTCGATGCTGTCACTGTTGCTGCTTCTGATGGAGCTTTTGGTCTGGTGAGTCCATCTGTCATTTAGCCCTCCCTGGTGTCTCTTCACCTGGGAGCAGCAAAGGGACTGTAATCTTTGCCCCCCCGCCCCCCAGGTTTCTGTTGGAGAACTTCTACCTCGACAAGCACGTGCGTTACATCGTGACCATCTACCCCGTCATCATCCTGTGGTTGATCGGCACCCTGAGCAATTCTGACTCCCCTGAAAGTCCCGTGTACATCTTTGAAGGTATTGTTTGACATTCGAGGGATATTAACACCACACACATTTCCCAATGTATGTCATTGATTCATACAGATATTTAATCTCTTTTTGCCTCATCAGCTGTTATCTTGGCTATTTCCTGTGTCGTCTTCGCGGCACGCGTCGCCCTGATAACGTGGAAGAACCGCAAGAGGCCGCTTTACAGCGACAGCAGACCCAATTTGTCACCAGTGGAAATAGCCTTGAGCCAAAGTAAATTATTTCTCTGAATATGAGTTAGAGTGACCGAATGTAACAATAAATATAAAAACGATGTGTCAATGCTGCAGAAATATGAAAACATAAACACTTTGACGATTACGCACATCCCATTAAAAAAATGTCTTCTTGAACAAATAAATGATTAAATGGAAGATAAAAGGAAATGTGGGTTTTTTCTCTTCATTTTTGTATCATGTTTTTCATCAAAAAGAAATAACATTGCACTGAACAAATAATGGGTTGATGAGTATATTAAGAAATAGAATACATGTTTTGATGCACAAGGATATGAAAATAAAACTAGAATGGGCACTCGGTAGAGTGCATACCTTCGCATATCACAAGATTGAATTATGAACAATTTGGCACTAGTTTCACACAAATCGGATGCCAATTAACCGAGTTATCGCAAATTTACGGTTTTCACCTTTTCGTGACCTTGACCTTGACATTTGACCCAATCACTCCCAAAAACTAATCGATTGTTCCTTGGGTCATGACCAATCATTTCACCAAGTTTCATAAGAATCAGCTCAGTTTTGTCTGATTTAGACGAATAACAAGTTTTTCACCTTGACCTTTGACCCAATCACTCCCAAAAACTAATCAATTGTTCCTCGGGTCATGACCAATCATCCCACCAAGTTTCATAAGAATCGGCTCAGTTTTGTCTGATTTAGACGAATAACTGACAGACGGACGGACATATTCACAAACGCCGGCGAAAACATTACCTTCTGCATTTTCAATGCGAAGGTAAATATCTGTAAAGCCAAATAATGCCAAAGAGGTATATTCCAAAAATATATTCATGCACACACTTATATTCATGCATCACTGAGAAGCTGACACCTTTATTAAACAATTAATCAGTTATCAGAGTTTTTGATAATTCTTTGACGAATCAATATTCTTTAGAGCATAATCATATTCCAGTTGGCCAGTGAAAACGGTTCTGCTCAAATGTATCGATTACGTTTTTTTAATGTCTGTACCTGTCTTTTGTAGGACGTGAAGTGAGAATTAGTGTTTATTCTATTTCTTACACACACACACACACACACACACACACACACACACACACACACACACACCAACTAATCAGGTGTTCATTCACGTTTAACAGCATATGCAGCCATCCAAAGTCCAACACATTGGATTGTGATGGTAATTATTGTGCCTCACAGTTTTCTGAGCCGTCGTCAACCTGCTGAAGTTCCAGATGTCTCCCCTCTGTGTGAGAAACGCTAAACAAGTGATACAAGCGGGGAGCGTCGTCCTGGCTGTCACTGCTCAGGTGATCTCAGACATCCTCTGTTACCTGGCGAAGGACGGCAGTGTGCCCAACGGTGAGTGACTCCACGTCTACTGGATATCTAAATCATGGAAACGAAGCAGAAGTTTATGTTCGGAGTTTTGTAATTAAAATAATTTGTTGTTTTCTATAAGTGATGTGTTATTGTGAGTCTGTTTTCAAAATGTGCACTCAAATTATAATAAGAGAATTAAACTCAAAGTTTTAAAGTGTGTGTGTGTGTGTGTGTCTGTGTGTGTGTGTGTGTGTGTGTGTTGTCAGGGGCCAGAAGGCGCTCTTGCTTTCCCCCGCACTACTTATTTTTAACTGAGTGTGGATGCTAACGTCACATACTCATCGATCACAATGAAGAAATGATGCAATTTTTGTGTAATACGTGTGATAAATAACAATTAAAAAGGTTTACTAGTCAAGAATATTTAATGTAATAAAAAAATGCCAAGTTGTCGTGCATGAACACTTCTTATTGAAAGACCTTTACCCCTCCAGTCATGTTGGGTTCATTTTGCAAGCTATTGACCTGGATGGAGGCCAATGAAACAAGGCTGTATAAGCACCCACCCACACACACACACACACACACACACACACACACACACACACACACACACACACACACACACACACACACTTCACTATCTAGATTCTAGACTGATAGTCTGTAGCATACAATAAGATGTGTTTTGTTTTTCAGTGCTTTAGGAGAGTGTATGTCAACACACTGATATATTATCATAACCATGCCCCACAGTCACCGTGTGTCACTGTGTGGGACGTCCTCATGTATCTTAACCGGGAATCAGTGATTGTTTACTTCTGTCTTGGCCTCCAGCTGTGTTTAAGACCTCGTCCTGGAATGTGAGTGAGACGTTTCCCCTGGAGGTGACGATGGATTGGTGGTCCAACAGTTACTGGGATATCGTGGACCTGTGGTCTAAAGCGTGGCTCTTGTATGCAGTGGTCAACCTTTCTAAAAGGTAGCATGAGTGGGGTATTATATACAAGAACATATTGTAGTTCCCCAGAACTTCTCTTGTATTCCTGTTTTATTTGGCGACACGTGCAGTTTAATACGACAGGTCCCAGAATTCTCAGGGCAGCAAACAGCGTTTGATCGTATACGTATATATAAATAATACCTGGTGTATCTGTTTACAGTGCAATCAAACAAGCTTGTTGTGTGCAGGAATACGTAGACAACTTGAATCCAAGGCGGGAATGGCAGCCTCCGCCGCTATAATGAAAAATATTTTATAGAAAGATAAATACAGATTGTAAATACATTGAATGTTTGTTGCATAAACGTTTCTGACTCAACCGAATCAACCGCTGGGTTTGATTTTATTAAACCCTCAAAGATCCTAACTGTGAAGTGCTGTATGTGATCATACTTCAGTGTTATTGTTCCATCTGCAGACACGACAATGCTCCGGAAATCCACCCCCCGACCTTTTATCTGATGTGGACCATGATAAACATTGTAAGGGTGTGCAGGTTGTCTCTATGGGTGCGACAGTAAGTCGAGACACTGGTCTTATTATGCCGCTCCTACAACTACATGTAAGAAATGTGTTTGCACGAGCAATAAAAGCTGCTGTTGCCTTCGACAGCGATATAGTTGGAGCCGTCATACTTGAGTGGATTCTCCCCGTCCTCAGCTTCTCCATGCTCTACACGTCCTACTGTAACCTCAACAAGCACGCGGCCTGGTTATCCGTTAACAGCCCTCGCGTGGTCTTGTGGACACGTTACCTGGTGAAGACGCTAATTTACTAAAGGACGCGTACCAAATGAAAGCCAGGTCAAATTGCCAAATATATTTGGGATATGTAATGTAGCATTTCATCACCATTGCTCTTTTTTTCCATGTATTTCTACATAAATGGGTCCGTATAATCATCTGAGGCAGACCCAGAACGGTTTGGCCGTGTTTGGCTGGTGGTCTCTCCTGAACGCTGTGGTGGGTCTTGGCATCATGCTCAAGTACAAAGCCAGTGTGCCGGACCCACTGATGAGCACCATTGTCCTCACCATAATCTCCTCGTTGGCTATCATATGGTAAGGCAAGAACAACTGGAGATTTAAAGGGATGCCAAATTCCGAATTTAGCCTTTTGTATGCGAAGCAAAATTAAATTATTTAACCATTTTATTCATTTCAAAGAAATGACTATAAATGTTGCAGGTTCATCCTACAGAGCTGCCTGCTAGCCAAGTACATGCGCCACACATTCAGCGTCTACACCATTCTCGTGCTGGGCCTTGGTGCAATGTTCACCAGAAGCTATCGCTACCACGATCTCAGCGAGAACACAGTCTACTGCGGTAAGACAATGTCACTTTGTGCACACTCAACAACCAAATCTGTCATTCGTTGTGTGGTTTACTATGTCCTCCTCTCTCACCTTCAGGTTTCCTGATGCTCCTGATGACCGCCATGAGCTTCATCCACATCATCTCTACATGTTTGCACACGGCTGAGTCAAGCAAACCGGTTGCCACAGAGCTCTTGGTGACGTCAGAGGGCACTGGGGAAGTGTGGCACACTGACCTCAGAAGCGACTACGTCAAGAATGACTTCTGCAAAATCTGAGAAAACAATCAAATCAACTTACATCGTGCACGTGTGCACTTTACCGTAATCACCAATAGGGGGCAGCCTATACTCGCTCCACATGGAGAATATGAAGGATCTAACATCGTTCACGCTGCACCAGAAGATGGCATAGTGGTTCAGGCTTGTGGAGAGAAAGTCTCCATATTGATTGAGCGTATGATTCAAAACTAAATTTCATCAGTTAAAAAAATCAAAAGGATTTAAAAAAAATCAAAAGGATGTTGGGGGGCCAGTGGGGTTCATAGTACTTTTTTATTTTTTTTAGATCAAATCTAACTTTGTTGTTCAAATAAATATATAAAATAAAATAATGAATATTGAGCTCTAAGTATAAATTGAAAAAAAACAAAAACATAATTGCTTGAGTTTTTCCGTTTACCCCCGACGAGGACATGTTCTAGATTGGTGAGCCAACAAAGTTCATTAAAGCCGGCCTGCCCTCTCCCACTCCCCGCATCTCTCGCCTGTGTTTGTGACATGATACAGCAGAGATAATCACACCAAGTGTACAAGTGCCCTCTAGCTGGATGCGGCTTTAAAGAACAGAATATCAAACATGTCCAATGTCTGTGAGCGCGACCTTTGATGAGGATGCTGAGCTGAATGGAAACCAACCTCAGATGAAAGCAGCGGAGAGGGGAAAAAAAGACAACATACAATTAATGTTTCTCTGGATGTACGTGGTGACCGCACAGCCCAGTTCTTTTCACTGGGAGAAAATATAGAAATTTAATGCAACATATGATCATTTCAAACTATTGTAGTAAGATGCTGAGACAAGATGTCATTTTTTCTAAATATTTGGATTGAGAACTCATTTACAACAAACTTCCCATGTGATGTTGCTTTGTGCTGCGGTTGCTGAAGTGTTATTATGGCGTTTACAGATATTGGATTACAAAAGTGCCCGATGTTGTGGGTGGATATCCGTGACCCGGATGATGAACTCACACTGGCTATTTATTTGACTGCCCCATTTGGGGGGAAATCTACAGTTTGTTATTATCTTCATTAAGCCTCATAATACAGAAATGATTTTCTTTCAGGGTCGTCGCAGAAAAAGACTGTGATGGATCACACAGAAGTGGAAAATCACTAATTTAGTTTTGTGTACATGTTTGAGTAAGTAATTCCACTTCCAGAAGCATTGATTTTGATGCAATATTACACTCTGCAGTGCATTTGGAATTACAGAGCTGCCTGCAGCGGTGAGATTGTGGCTCAATAAGGAGGGCTTTTCATTAAAAGATATTTTTCCAATTGATAGGTTGATTGGTTTTAAATTTGAAAATGATTATATGTCTTCTGTGAGCTCAGTGAAAGGTTTTGGAATTTTTTTTGGAAAGTAATTGATATTTGATTCATTATTTAAAAGTGTTTAGGATTGTGAAGGCTTTGCAGCCACAATAATCACCTACAAGCTAAGAATCATTGTGTTCACGTTCGCTTTGAATGGGCCCTATACGTATCTACAGGGATCAGGTCCTCTTTACGGATGGCTTCCATGTTAAAGCCTTCTATAATAACCCGAAATGGACCAACAAAACACTGGGTCCAAAGAGGGGCTTTCCCCTTTTTAGGGTACCTGAAGTCCACGCTCGTTCTCTGACATGCTTGGAAGGGAGCGGTGAGCAGTGCGGCCTTAAGCTGGATATAATCTGCAACCTCACCACTAGATATTACTCAACCCTTCTTGGTCTTTTATTATAATAAACTCAATGTTTGATTGTTGGACTGAATTTTGATGATGAATAAACCCTTTAGGTACATTTTAAGCAAAAGAAGTCAAGGTTTACTAGTTCCGGCTCCTTATATGGGAATATTTCAGTTTTCCTGAATACTGAATATTTTTGGGGTTTGAATAATTCGCAGGACTAAACAAGACATTGTAAGATTTCCCCTTTAGGCTCTGGGCCATTATAATGGGGACTTTTTGTGTTTGCCCTTTTCTGGTGAGTTGCAGCATCATTGCTAGTACAATGCAGCAGTGAAGCATTCTCAGGCAAGAGCAGAAGACTACAGCCCTCCCTTACCATTTACCACCCAGTATCAGATCAAACATTTCATTGGGAACTTCATTTCAACTATTCCCTCCCTGACAAAACAAATAGTTCCATTTATATAGATACCAACAACGGTAATTTAAAGATGTCCGGTGATAGTGTGTTCTTAAGGGTGACTGCCAAGTCCATTAAATTGCTTCTTGGATGTGACTGGTGTTATCACATTTTCCACTAGTGTACTGAGGCCACATCTTCCCTAGAGTAAAACCCTGTGGGGAGAAGGCAGACGTGAAGGAGGAAACAGAGGTGTTTTACTGTCTGGCGAGATTTAATTGTTTCTATACTCTCCAAAGACCTTTTTCTCCAAAAGAGAAATAACCTAGATATGCAAATGTGCATCAATTAATTTAATTTATATAATTATGCAGAGAAAAGAGATTGGTTTTAGAAACAGAAGTCCTACCTTGTGCCAAGTCTTCCTCCCTTCTTAAGCCCCCTCCCTCTGCTGGGTACAGCTAAATTAAAATATTGAAGCATGCTCTGCAACGCAGAGGAGCATCAATTATCTCTGACATTTTTGTGAGTGTTTGTTCGCCTTTTGGAATCAGCAAACAGTGAGGTTGTGGAAGTTATAAATACAAATAGGTTTAAGCGTAGTGACTAAATGCATGAACATGAGCTCATGACCCCACTTTCTGTGGATTTTAATGCTTTAATTAGAAATACAGCTTAACAATGGCCTTTATGTTTGAGCTTGAGATTGAGGTTTTGTTAGAAGCACAGAATGCTCCATCAGCTGCACTGAAGAACTGCTTGATGAGAAGTTATTATAAAACAAATCATTTGTGATCAGAATAGATAATTAATTAATATCGTTGGATCACACATTTACATCTTTTATTACTTTTAAGAAATGTACCTCTTTGGTCATAAGTATTCCAACAGTCGTTATTTTTGTTGTGCGTTTTAAAAGTATTGTGGTTTCAGGTGTTTGGCAACATTCATTACAGAAATAACAGTATTGCCTTGGATGTAGACCAAGACCGTGATGAACAGTCTTTACAGTAAATGAATATAGACTATTAGTATTAAGTAAGGGTTTAATAGTGTGTATCCAACAGGCAACAGGCAACAACAACAAGCACCGGTTGACATAGTGGCTTTTAAGGGAAGCAAACAAACTTCAACAATCCTCAGTATTACAACTGAGGCACAACTGTGGAAAGACAATTATAATATATGTAAATGCTTTGAATTAATTAATCCCATGACACAGGTACACTAATTAGCTGCTAATCCCTGACTCCTATCGCTCCATATTTAAAACAAACCCACTCAGTCCAGATGTGAGGACAGCAGACACCAAAGAGAGAAATCTGTTGCAATAATTATTACTTTAAATTGATGACTTTTTTTTTTAACTGAGAGTTGATATAGTCTTCTAGGACACAAACCAAAAAGAAACTTGATGTTAATCAAAATACATAGTCTTTAATTAACAGTTGTAATTAAGGGAATAATTATAGAGAACACATGCATTAGTGGTCTGTAAATTACTTAAAAAAAGATAGAAATACAATTCAGTTGACATCTAATTAAATCTGTTACATGTCTACAGATGTTTTCCACATTAACTGCTTATTATTTATTTAGTAACTTACATCGCTCAATAACTCTTCAACTACACGTGTTTATGCTAATTTGAGCTGGTTCCGTTGGTCTTCCCTGCATTACATGTGAATTGTGTGCACTAAGTTTGTCAACTGTGTATTGTATAACTGTCGCATCATGTGTCAACACAAATTAACGAAGCCTGTTTACTTTCACTGCTGTTGTACGCGGTGAACAAAGTAATTCTGACTCTGAACTACTGGAGAAAGAACACACACACACACACACACAGGTTTGTGTGATCAACAAGATGCAGAACAAAAGTGCCTGCAGACAAATCACTGAAGGTGGATCGTACTGGAAATGCTGCAATATAACAAATAGAGTGGGAAATATTGCACAATTGTTTGTGTGTGAGTGTTTATAACAAACTAACAGACCTCAACGTTGTTGATAACGTGGAAGCCGCCATGATGATCCAATGCCAATAGGAAAGATAATCTTAATGCCTTCTTTAACTGTTATCCAATTTGTCTGGGTCCAAAGTTATATATATACTCCTGGCGACAGCATGCTGATACAGAGCCAATAAGAAGTCCAGCAAGCTGCTATTAAATCATGGCTGGAGACATTTTTACTCACAGAGATGAATCGAGCGAGATATAATGTGACATTTAGTAAGCTTTATGGGTTCTACGTGGCGGACCTGTGTCCCCCAGTTTCCAGTCTTTGTGTTATGCTAAGCTAAATATCTCCTGGCTTTAGCTTTTTTTTCTAACTCTCTGCAAGATGAATAATCTAAACCTCTGACGTGTTAAAGCATACACACTTGAAGCAGACAGTCTCTTCTCATAAGATTTAGCTCATCAAAAGATACTGAGATTATTAAACAGATGGCCATCGGTATGCAGAGCTGGTTGCAGCAGCAGCTTAAAACACAAATCAGGCACTCAAAGGTTCAGATGTGTTATGATGTGAAGAACAGTAAAGCAAGCTGCCCCATAATCCCACCGCATTGACTTTAAATATTTACTGATTTCTTCGCTGAATAAGAAGTCTGTGGAGAAACTGTGACTATGACTATTAATGCATTGCGATGAGTTTCTATTAAGAAGCCATTCAAAAAAAATAATGATTCAAAAGGGCACAATTCAGCCATGTTTACATAAAGCCAATATATAATAGTACTCTCTGGGCAACCCCGAAAAAACAATGAGAATGACCTTTGACTGAATCAGTGCCCTCTGCATTTGGTAACTTTTCAAAATTAAACTGAATCATAGTTTTTTCTAGCAATGTATCTAAAATACATTTAAAATGTATAACAGTCAATTGTAGGCTATTTATTTATTTATTTTTAGTATCAAAAATTCAAGAAAAGTAGTCACTTAACATGTCAATAGATTAAACTATAGCACATTCACCAAAACTATTTTAGTGTAAAAAAACACATCTTCAAAATAATTAAAGTAACATAAATATATGTTGAGGTTGACATTCTCAGTAATACTTACAATATGATCAACAATATAGAGGATAGAGAGAGATTACACACTCTTGGCCTTCCTCCAGGAGGCTCAAATGATGCTACTTCCAGCTGATTGTGTGACTTGTATATTGGCCTAAATTGGGAGAAAATGAATGTTTAAATTAAGAAGATTGAGAGAAACACTGGGGACAACATTTCCCATAAGAAAATGTGTCTAACATATACATTTAAAATGGTCACACAATAATACAAAACAAATGTTATCATCATATTTCATGGTAAGGTGTACTGTTCTTATAGAGAGGGGAAAATATGACATTTATATTTGTCTCAGTTTCTAAGAAGGTTTTACATAGTGTATCTTTAAAATGTAATCAGGACAAAGGGCAGAACACTTTTCTTGATGATGAAACGTATTATGCAGATACAATTCATGCATATTTAGCAAGTAATGTCCTGGGGAAAGGAAAGGCACAAACTCGGCAGAATGCCCCTAAAACACTCACAATAATCCAACATGAGTATTCATATTTCACCACTTTGCAAATCTACAGCAGGAAGGCTTCAGAATTCACATGCAGAAGAGACTAGGGGCTGGGCGACAACAAACCAACAGTTCGAAGGGAAGTGATAGCAGAAAATTAGCAGCCAGCAGAATATGTGGGCCACAAACAAATTCATCAGAGAGCAATTTAACAACCAACACCATGTGAGGCATTGAAGCAACACAAGCTGCACACAGCCACACCAGATGGTAGCACCTTGTGAAGCGGAGATAAGCATCTCAACCAAACTACCAGAGACAATGAAACGACACTCCCAGCGTTCCATACGTGACTTTTCCTTACAAAGGTCATAATTGGATTGTTACATTATCAGTACAACTGCAGAAGCATTAACAACTAGAACGGGCACTCGGTAGAGAGCATACCTTCGCATGTCACAAGATTTGGCATTGCATTATGAACATTTTGGCATTAGTTGCATGCCAATTGGATAAAAACCATGCTATTGTAAAAAGAAGGTGTTGACCTTTTCATGACCTTGACCTTTGACCCGATCAATCCCAAAATCTCATTACATGATCCCCGGATAATAACCAATCATCCCACCCACCAAATTGCATGCGATTCAATACGATTTTAACCTTTTTCATGACCTTGAACTTTGACCCAATCGATCTCAAAATCTAATCAAATGGTCCCCGGATAATAAACAATCATCCCACCAAATTTCATGCGATTCGGTTTAATACTTTTTTACTTATACGAATAACACGCACGCATACAAATACACGGCGATCAAAACATAACCTTCCGCATTTTCAATGGGAAGGTAACGAGTGTGTGCAGCAGTTTAACAATAGAGGAAGCAGCAGCAGCCAACCAGAGAAAAATATCCCCCGAACCTGCAGCTGTGGGATAGCTGCCCAGCACCGACTCCCTGCGGAGGGTGGTGGAGACCAAAGCAGAGCTGGGAGGGCAGCGAGTATTGGACCATCGTTCCCAGTGGGGCAGAAACAGTCCAGCTGAACACCGCATCTGCACGATGTGCAACTGTTGGCTGACATGTTCATCAGATCCGCTTTATGAATTATCTGTTTGATCATGATGAGGATATTTCAGCCTGAAGTGAATTTGTTATTCGAGTAAAAAGCATTTCTACTAAATGCTCAGTATGAATTTAAAATGTAAAAAGAAGAATTTTAATGTCAAGAGGAATATTACTGCAGCTGGAGGGAAGTGTAATCTGTTTGTGAGATACAGAATATGATAAAAAGCACTTTCTATTAGCAGATGCTGATTTTGAAATAGTGCTGCAAGCTGCATCAGTGTGGCTTGGTGTTTCATTTAAATGTTATATTAGATCAAATGAGGATCACAATAAAGGAAGGATGAAACCAGACACATTTCCAGGATCAAAAACTCAGCTCCAGTCTAAAACTTAGACGGAGAAAGTGCTGCAAATGGCTGCACATTTAATACAAATGTAATTTAAATTGCATAATGGACTATTGTAATTGTAATCAAATTGAACTAACACAGGACTCTGAACCAGGAGACGAGTGTTCAAGACCGGTGTTTGTGTTCCAAAGTGTTGTCGAGTTATTTTCAACTCTTGCTTAAAATACATGTTTTCCATACATATGTTATGTTGTATACATTTAACTTAATTTACATACTTATTTTAAGTCCAACCAGGATGTTTTCTCAAAACCTCGAGGGGTTTACTTTCCTGAACCTAACTGCAGTCGTTCGACAAAAACAAGGTGGCAAAAAAAAGACATTCAAAAAAAGCATGAAATGTGTTTGATGGACAGAGGGTCCCTGAGATGGTGTGGTATTTATACGCCTTCCTCTGAGATCAGGTGTAAAGAAGACACCTTCCTAGGATCAGGCCTACAAACAGGGAAACACAAGGACAGTTATGTCATCATTGTTTGGTGTCTGGCGAGGGATCAATTTCAAGTATCTGACTCACTGCGACCCAAAGGTCCAGGTTCTCTGATTGCAGCAAATTACAGACTAAAAGGCCCTTCATATTGTTACACAAGTGCTCCCGGCACACTGAATGGTGTCTGAGATGACATGTGAATCACTGACTTGGGATGTGTGTGTGTGTGTGTGTGCGTGTGTGTGTGTGTGTGTGTGTGTGTGTGTGTGTGTGTGTGTGTGTGTGTGTGTGTGTGCGTGTGTGTGTGTGTGTGTGGAGGATTGCAGGAAAGTGTTCAAGGCCCCATACACAGGAATAAGGAGGAACATCAACATGCCTGTAAGCAAACTGTACGAGCATGTGTACCCGCTACTGAACGCATGAATGTAACGAACGATGATTGAACCTTATTGTTTGAAGTCAAAGCGCAATTATAGATGAGTTATTGAAATTCTAAACCACACTTCTTTGTTGGTGTACTTGGAAATGCTAATGTCATTTTAAAGAAATATGAAGCCTCGGCCTGTTTTACCTTGGCCGGTCCCTGGAAGCAGGAGATGGATGGCTCATCTAAGAGTTTCCTGGCACATGACCTTGAGTGCTTTATTCATTTTCTTATTTTTAGGGCAATACCTCAGGCTATTCACTTAAAAGATGAGCCAGGGGATCACTTGAGGCATAACATCTGAAATTAGACAATTTCCAGTCAAAAAGACTCCAACAATTCATTAACTATTTAAATTAAAAAATCTTGTTGAAGAATAATTAAATTAAAATGATCAAATTAGCTTTTGTTTCATATGTAAGCTACTCTTTTTCAATTATTCAAAGGAGTGTATTATTTAAGGTATTTAGTTATAGGAGTCAGTCAAAAGATATCAGAATGTATTTAAAACTAAATATGGCCAACAATGCATCCATTCCCCTCTACTGTAGGCTGTAGCCCAATGCCAAGTCTGAAAAAACAGCACTTTAAATAGAAAAATGCAGAATAGATTATCATGCTGAATAATTATAGGGTGTCGAGATGCTGTGAAAAGTGATTTACACTAAATGCCATTTAACCACTTGAAGTAAAAGCCTCATTCATAAAGATAATAAACTCGTTAGGAACAATTAGATTCTCCCCAGGGAGTGTGAATTATGAACTCGATCAATATTACGATAAAATGGGAGTGTATTCATGTTTTGACGTCTTTAATACCTTTTAATTTCAGAATTATATGACCAAAGATTCACAATTCATGTACTTATTTAAAAATGTAGATTTAAATTGCCAGGACGAGAATATTTAAAAACCTATTATTCCCTGAGAAAAAAAATCATTATAAAGATACTAAAAGCATCTCTGGATAAGATTTCCCCAGTCATTTTGCTTTTCATAACTACATGAGCTCTGGAGGAAGAGGTGTTGTACACTGATATTAATGTCCAAGGCAACACATCATATAGCTTTGCCCTAGCAATCTGTCCTTTCTTATTATTATACTCTGAAAAGAGTCTCTGGAGGAAAAACAACACAAGCCTCATTCTGTCATTTACTAAACTATTTTCAGCTTTGGAAAGTTCACAGCACCACATGGGGTCAGAGTACTTTATCAATATGATTGCTGTACAATAACAAATCTTCTGATCCTCACATTATGTGGAAAACCTAAAAAAAAATAACTTGGCGTTTCAGGGAAGAAGGAATAGAAGACAATAACAGCTTAACCCTCCTGTTACCTTCATATTTACTAACATTTTACCCTCGGGGTCAATTTGACCGCAGCAATTAAAACCTCCAGAAAATTATTGGAATTAATATTGTTTCCCAAGTTTAAGTGTGAGGTACTTTATGTTTGTTTGTTGAGGACCTAAATATCCCTTTAAATATATATAAAAAATAATATTTCTTATATGTTTGACACAGTGAATAATACCCTGGGGTCAAATTGACCCCAAAGAGCATCAACGTTAAACTTTGAATGGGATCAAATTGCCCCTAAAGGTAACAGGAGGGTTAAGAGAGGAAATACAATGTAATTGCCCGTTTGTATTGGATCACAACACCAAAGCACTGACCCATTGAAATTGTGACGTGACGATGGCTCTATAAATGGAAAGAAAAAAAAACTATCCGGAGAGGAATTCGACTGAGTGTACCAAATGGCATCGCAATCCATCCAATAAACATCAACACCTTTCACCCAAAACATTTTGATTACAGCAAGAATCCTTTTTATTTGGCAGAAACGTGCAAATGTATGAAATTGAAGTAATAGACACACATGCATGGGAGGGAGGTTGTGATTCAGAAGAATAACACCATTGCACTGCAGCCTCTATAATTACCACGCATACCAGAGACCTGCTGCCGGCCGCCGGCATGCACACTGAACCTGAGGTCATTGGCACGTTGCCACAACCTTGGCAAATACTTTTTAGGAGCATATAGTACAATTTATGAGCTTTGTTTAAGTGCAGGAGCTGCTGCTCCCTGTGTACTCTGCCAACAGAGCATCCTAGAGGACATACACCGCTCCGTTGTTGCAATTTATTGAATCCCTCCTTCCTTTCCTTCATCTACTGGCCCAGAGCTGCTTGCCTCAGCACATCACAGCCTAACACCTTGCCGGTCTGAACCTACTGCTGCCTCGCCAGCTACTGACACACACTGACGATCTCATTAAGAGTGGGTGGCATCCAGTGCAAACAGATAGCATTACCTGTCAGAGACGCATGACAGTATATAGAGCTTATAGAGATTCATTCCAGTTCAAAAGGTTTAGCCCTTAATCTTCTATGGCACATATAACCTCGCTTTTTTTTTACTGTCTATTGGTTGTTTGGATAAAAATCCCAATGAAAAGACAACACCATTGAAACAAGAACATCCTGGTCTTTCCGAGTGCAGCAAATGGCATGTAAAAATTAATAAGCGTGAAAGTAAGACCCAATAAATAATGAATCTGCTTTACGGTTTGAGCACGTACAAAACGTTCCCATGTGACCTTGTAATCACGGAACAGGATTTGTCCGAAGAGGGAAGGCCATGATTCTCTGTGCTTAACATTCAATCACAAATATGAAGGTCAGACACACCACCGAATTGATGTTCACCAGCAAAGTCCCCAATCCAGGACCATCTCGTATTTTTCTCTCTTTTGTAATTGTATAGGACCTACGATGTGGGGTTGTAGTTGCTGACAGAGTCAAATGATGGTTCTAACAGGGACAATTGATGACTGGCTATTCATCAGGATCAGACAAGCCTGGCAGGACAAGGTCAGAGATGTGATTTACTGCAATGTGCCAAGAGAAAATAGCAATAAAAAGACTATTTTGCCTCGGACAAGGGTGCAGAGCAGAGGAACTGTGATGCTCTCATTCAGTAGCCACAGCTGCCCAGACACACTGTGATTTCTCCGGTGATGCAGAGGTAACTGTTAGGCTAATTAGTGATCGTACTTTGTGTTTTATTTTTTTGCAAAAACAACACTGCATGACACAAGTCCATCCTGTGTTTTCATATGAATCTGCTGCAGCTAATTGTCTCCTCTAAACAGCTAAACAGCTGGAAGTGTTTTAATAAAGAGCACTTTACACTGACACTTTAAGTGGGTTACAGTAATGCCTTCATAGTCCTATAATTAGTGAGACACAATTTCACAAAGCAGGTTATTCGGCAGTGACAGCGCAAGCTACTGCTAAGCTGATTTGATTTTGTGCATCGGCAGCACCTGTATGAGGGTGTTAAGTGGGCGGAGGAATAACGGGGGGGGGGGGGGGGTTGGGGGGGGGATGCAAGGAAAGGGCCCTACAGCTACTCAAATATTTTCCTTGAGCAGAGGGTGACGTGATAAACGCAAAGTGTGCCTATACATGTGTGCAGCTGCATATTTGCTGGTTAGTTAGCGAAGCGCACTCATCCTCTTTCAGCTGATGTTTCAAACAGGAAGTGGAGGAAGTGAGTCTCGGCACGATCGGTAATTAGATAAACACTCATTGTACTCTCTGAGGTTGCTGGAGTAAAGAAAGTAGAAGGTGTGCAATGGGACATTTACGCTGCAGTGGAGGCAATAAAGCCGATTATACTCAGAGTTCCAACATGGGACTTAATGCAGGTTGTGTTACCACAAATAGTTTGTTTCTTCATGTTGGTGATGAACAAGCCTCCTAAGGCGCTGGCTATGGCATTTCTCAGGACTGTTGCTTTATAAGGAACATTGGATGTTCGTTACAGTCAGTGATTGATTCGGGGGGCAACACTGCAATAGTGTCCTCTTGGATGCCTCGAAGGTACATAAAATGTGATAAAATGGGCAATGCAAAGGCCCTGTGTGCATGAACACGTGATGCTGTGCACTGATGTACAAGGTGTCCTTACAATGGAGAACATTAAATGCAGTGCCCGCAGCGTTGCCAGATGAACTATAAGGATTGTACTTGTACGGTCGTTTTGCCCTCTGTACGATCAATCAACAAAAAGTTACATAGCTCACATGTTGTCGTTTTTGTGATGCTTGTATAATTAGTAGATTTTAGTCTGCCCTGTCTCTTTATAATGACTTTCCAGATAGCATGACACGGATCCTAAATCTGTGTTTAGGCATCTCTTCTCACATGACCTCATGCCAGGTACAGGCCTCCAGGATTGCCATTCCAGTGGCGAAAACGTGACACAGTGCCATATACACTAAATATGCCCAGTGAACCGACTAGATTAGAACATTATAGGCTAGTATAATTTAATAGTCATATTTAAAACTTAAATACAAAAAACATGTTCATCTTAACACTATGCAGCTCTTTAAATATAAATGTACCACAACTTCTTGCACTGCCTTTTTATGTTGGCTCTCTTTTATTTCCCCTGCCCCTCTTTACGTCATTATAATCATGTTGCTGTAGCCTATCGTATCCGCTCCAGGTCGTTCGACAGCTCCAGGTCTATTGCTGAGGAAGGTACTGACATTCAAAATCGAGATAGAAGGCAGTGTTGGGGATTCAGACTGAAAGCCCCCTCAAACAGATTATGATGGTTTGTCAAACAGTCACAGTGTTATGTTATTGCAGGAAGCCACCGGTGTGTAGACAGTAATGATTTGAATTAATGAATCATGCTGAGAGGTTTTCTCAGGACAAAGAAGTTGTCATCGTAAATCCCAAATGAAGCCCAATCAGCAGAAACTTCAAGTTGTACAGAGCCACGCTATTGGCAACGTGAAATATGATATTTACTTTGCGCGTAATGCGCATTAATTTGCAGGATATGGGACAAATCCATAGATGGGGGGGGGGGGGGGTATCGCCTGGACGCGTGGAAGTATCATCCATCATAAAGCAGCAGGATTCCTGTCCTCAAACAACCTACCTCTGATGACTGCATAATACGATTAATTGCAGGAGGGCATGTTCATTACGCAGCGGGAACAGTCTGGCAGCACCGAAGCATCGTGTCCCTCCGCCACGCGCGCCTCTGACGAGGCGGCTTTTGCTCGCGCGCGCTGCTCACCAAGAACACGCGCGCGAGTCTCCCGCATGCCTCGACGACAGCAGAGTTTACCGCCTGAGTTGGACTCAGTTCCCCCCGCCGACCGCTGCATGGTTCATTCCAGACGCTCGGTGTCCTCAGCGCGAGGCGCGTTGCTGCCGTCTTCAACACGGGGGCCAGCCGGTTCACTCACTCCGCCGACAAGCGCATCGCGATGGAGAGGTCCGCGCCGAGCACACGTCTCCTCGTGCAGGACTGCTAAAGGGGTGAGTTATTTATTTCCGGATATGATTTGTTGTTTTCTCTTAACACGGATGAGCTGTCTTTTTGTTCTTCTTCTTCTTCTTTCTTCCAAAATAGCTGAAAAGTGAGGATGTGTTGAGATGTTGTGTAACAAGTGTCTCGGTTGATACTATTATATAATCAGAAACAAGTCCCCAACGTGAGCCCCCCCAGGGAATCCTCAATTATCTGTACGCTAAAGTTAATAGAAGTATTTCAGAAACACTGTATTTCTATAAATAATGCCTGCATACACACGTGTTTATTTCCGGGAGCTAGATTGTCCTCCTTTTTTTAAATATCTCACAATAGGCTGAATATGTTTGGAATCATATTCCACTCAGCCAAAGATAACGTGAGGCTGCCGCTGATGATTTACAAACCAGAGTCAGAGGAGATCTTCTGCATACCTTACAGCTGCACATGGGAGCTCTCTGGAGCCCCGAGGTGACCACCGTGTCACGAATGAGCGTGCAGCCGTTTCACAAAGATGATGGCATTAACACACTCGTGCTGTTTTAATGAGATTGTAACAGTGTGTGTTGGGACAGGATGTAATGGAACTGAGATGTCAAAAGTACTTTTTGCCAGCGTCTGCAGCTGACAGCATTCCATGTTTTTAATTGATTTTATATATATATATATATATATATATATATATATATATATATATATATATATATATATATATTATATCTGCAGGCTGATTGCATGGAAGGGGCAGAAAGAAAGAAAATAGTGAATAAGAAAGAGAAAGAGAAAAAAAATCTAATATATGTGACAAATTACTATTTGTTTCCCGAAAGATGATACTCTCATGTGTTTGGTGGCCAGAAAAAAATAACAGTAGAGTAATAATTAGAGAGAATGATTAATTAATACATCAGTAAAATCAAAACAGATTAAACTAAGTTGGCCTGTGGCTTTCTTGCGAAACATTGTGATGCTCAGATAAGATTGTATTAACTGATTTGATTAGCTCTTTTTTAAATTAGAATGAAATATACGTGGTCTACAAATATCCCTGCTGCAGCTCTGTGACAATTATTTTCTATTAGAGCTATCATTACCACCTCCTTCCTCCCACATGTAATTCAAAAGTATAAGCATACGGCCTTATGGTAATAGATTGTAATCACCCTATGTCCCCATTTAATTTATCATGGTTAGCTTAAACCCCCACAAGGCTTTCAGGGCAAACATGGCCAGTGAACTCGCTGACGCTAGCAAGTCTCATCACAGTGACTGATCTGAATTGACACTTTCCCCACCTAGCTGTCTAAAAAACAGTCCTAAGTATAGAGCTAAATGTATTCAGTTATTGTCCTTTGATGCCAGTGAGTGTCACTCCTGTCTTACTACCTGTCAGTGTCTCCCCTGCCCTACTCCTTTCACATATGCACATATACATTTGCATGTGTTTTTCTGCCTTGTGTGACGTGTCTTTCGCAGAGTGAGTGACAGCCGCTGTTTGAGGGAGGGAAACGCGCATGTTGGATAGCCTGTTCCCTTCAAAACGGTTGTCTAATTTCATGGCTATTGGGTTTGTTAATAGACGTGTGAAGAAGAAGGAGCAGAGGGCTTATTGATGTGCTTAGTTGGACCCTTTGATTAGAAGGCATGGTCTGTGATGCTAAGAGACATTGGCACATGTCACATAAATATACCGGCTAACAGGGACATGACTCCTCTGGCCTTTGATGAGTTACTGATAACAAGCAGATCCTCCTGATACAACCCTCTGGGTGTAAACACATATGTGTTGTAGAAGAGCACCCCTCAGCCAAGGCCCTAATACACTTTCTCGACATGCTAGTGTATACGCTCCAATATGTAATGAGTTCTTCTTGATGTCACCTGGTGTTTCATGAAAATCGGGCCATAAGTTGTTTCCGTTATCCTTCTAATGAACAAACAAACACATTGAAAACATAACATCCATGGTGGAAGTAATAAACATTTCATTAGAAAGATTTAAATCTTTTGCGGAAAAATCAACACGCCCTTGGAAATTAAAGGAACTTTTCATTGATTTACATATCGGGTTAATGCTTCAGTAATAATCATGTCATTAGAGGCCAAACAGCCACACGAATATGATGCTGTTGCTTAAATCCTGCAAATCAAATCAAAATCAATTGGGGACAATTATTTGCATTAGGTACACTCATTATGGACACTTAGTCCTGGGATCATTTAGATCCTGTGTTTACAATGTCACAAGGAGAAGACAGGCAGCATTAATATTTGTATTAATATTCAAGATTGTGGTTAATATTTTTCAGTCAGTCTGGTAAATAATACAGTGGCTCAAGGTAAAAAACTGTGATCTGTATTTTCTTTAAACACCTGGGAGGATAGTTTGAAGCAAGAGCAATTTGTAGGGATAGGTGCAAGCAGAAGGAGTTTAAAGTGATTTATAAATAATAATAAATTATAATTGATTAATGGTAACTTATTATGATATCGTTAGACCAGGGTTCATCTGAATATATTTTCCGAGACACGATGCATGAAATCATTATTGCCCCAGTGATGCTGCTGAAAAAATTATGCTTCTGAGTCAGATGCCTCAAAGTTATCATAGAAATGTATTTTGAACCAACATGAAGGATTTCCAATGTCAGATAAATCCTTCTGTGTACTTTCATTTCAAGTTAGTATTCAAAATAGAGTCACTGAATTCATATAATAGTTGTTTTGCTATAATTATGCCATTCATTATTTAGTGTGTCTATTACATTATACACTATATAGCAGTTGTACGCTGTAAAGATCAATATCACACTTAACAACATCCAGCCTAAAGATCCCCGGTTGGGGATTTCAAATGTATTGTTTCTGAACTTTTAGACTTCCCGTAGTGTTGACTTTGAGCTGAGCCTCTGCTGTGAATGTATTGATGGAGCTGCCATGGTAAATCCTTTCTTTTGTGAATCTGAAATGGAGACAATCCCATGTTATTACGGAGTATCTCTTCAACGGTCTCTTTTGCTTTAGGGGAAATTGATGCTGCTCTCTGCAACCACTTAAAACCTACAGCTCTACAATGTTGAGCGGAGGGATCTCTCTCTCTCGGAATACGAAAGAGAAATATTTCCAAATAAGTTTACAACAAAGACTCCACTTAAAACTGCTCATTTTGTAACATAGTCTCACTTTGATGCAAATCCAAAGACAGCAGTGGGATGATGAAACTGAATATTTATGGTCTCTTCTAGAAGTCGAGATGTCCAAGAGAGCTTTTGAGTCTTTTTAATAGCCGATGAAATTGCTCTTGAAAGTTGTACGCAGGTTGCATGACGGCTGTTAGAAATTCAAGTGCCTTTTACAATTGTGAGCAAATCCCTGAAGAGCCCCTCTCTTGTGAACGAAACGGTGATGTACACTCGGGCATTTACACAACGAGGCAAAGCCAGGCGTGAAAGCTACTGTTTTTGTGAGGATTGCGTCTTCCACTGTGAACATATATTGTTGAATTTCTATTAATACAAAAGGTTTTCAGATGTGAGATACTCATAACAATCACATCGGAATTATTTATCCCTCTTCTTTCTCCCGACTGCAGTATGCATCAACCGTCTGCAGAAACTGTCTCTGAATCATCTGGGCCCTGGGCCGTGGGGCCGTGAGCAGCTACCATGACGTATCCCAACGCCAGCATATCGAAAGCCAACTTCAGCGGACCCTTTGACGGCCATGACTCCGGGGGGAACATCTACCGGCCCTTCTCTGTTTTCAGCGTGCTCACTCTTACGTTACTGGCAATGCTGGTGGTGGCCACCTTTGTGTGGAACTTGTTGGTGCTGGTTACCATCCTGAGGGTGAGGACATTCCACCGGGTGCCACACAACCTCGTGGCGTCCATGGCCATCTCCGACGTGATGGTGGCCGCTCTGGTCATGCCGCTCAGCCTCGTCCATGAGCTCAACGGCCGGCTGTGGAAACTGGGCCGCGTGCTTTGCCAGGTGTGGATTTCCTTCGACGTGCTCTGCTGCACGGCCAGCATCTGGAACGTTACGGCCATCGCTCTGGACCGCTACTGGTCCATCACCAGGCACCTGGAGTACACACTCAAGACGCGCAAAAAGATCTCCAACGTGATGATCGCACTCACGTGGCTGCTGTCCTCTATCATTTCCCTGTCGCCTCTTTTTGGCTGGGGGGAGACCTACACAGAGGGGATGAAGTGCCAGGTGAGCCAGGACCCGTCCTACACCATCTTCTCCACCTTCGGAGCGTTTTATCTGCCACTTTGTGTGGTTCTATTTGTTTATTGGAAGATCTACAAGGCTGCCAAGTTTCGGATTGGTTCCCGCAAGACCAACACAATAACACCCATGGCTGAGGTGATTATTAATTTTCCTTTGTTCAAACCCTTCATTAATCCCTCTTTAAATCCCCTTTTCATGGTGTTGGGTATTACATGTACTCTTTAAAACCAATCAGAGTCGGTAAGATTTGGTTGACAGCGCTCGGTTTAAAGCTTATGTTGCGATGCTGTTGTGGAGGAAATATGCCAAATGTTTGGAGTGCAAATAAGCCGTGACCGCCAACAGTTTACTTGACAAAAGGACAGAAGTGAGAAACGCATGGGGCTGTGGCAAAGTTCAGTGTGTCGGGATACTTCCATTTTCAGCGGCATAGAGACTTTCCTTCCTGGAGACAGAGGTTCACCCAGTTTAGGTTGACTACAAAGTTCGAGGAAAGAAAGGCGTCAAGATCCAGGTTAGTACACCTTTAGGTCCACAGAGTCAAAAATTATTTTATATTAGAACTTCAATAATTAAAGTAAATGTCACGGAAGCTGCCGTGTACCTGGTACGATAAGAACAGGGTGTCGCACAGCAGATAAGGCAGCATTCACCTTACAGGAGGTTATACACTGGCGACCATTGAGGAGAGATGGGAGACAGCCAGCCGAGGAGAGAAGTGATGGCCGAGAGCAAACCCACTTTGGGGAGTGTGCTGATGCAGAAAGGAGAAGCATAATGCTCCAGGCAAATGCCCGGCATTAGACTCTGAGTGGAACACCTGTGGGGAAAAGGGCCATTGGGAGAGAAAAATGTGTCTCCAAATCAATAAGAGAAGTCACTTTTAGTAAAGAGGACACCTTTTACCTAGGAGCAGCAAGTAAAGCCAGGACAATCAGAGCATTGGCCAGAATAAAACCTTATCACACCTGGCTGTTGCATTATAATCCCACTGTCAACGAGATGTATTAGAGTACATACATTACAGACACCGAGGGCCGTCAGCATGAGGAGAATGGGTGAAGGAAACTGTGTAGTGGGCTGAAATATCTGCATCGTGGAAACATGCCTGCTCTGCCAGGAAAACAAGCACACACAGCTCAAAGAGCCACTACGACCTCCACCCCGGGCAGAACAACCATGGTAACGGATAGCCACAGAGAAAGGTCTACGAGTTTTGAGGCAAATCCTACTGTGTGACATCAGACTCATGTTACTAGGACGTCTTGCACCTGCCTACAGCCACAACCAAACATGTTGTAAAGTCACTCAAATTCACTTTAATCAAGATGGCGTTGGTCAGCAGATCACAAATACAGTCTACAATACACAATACACACACGAGGAACGCTGATGCCACGAAGGCAAGCTCAGACCCAGCAGGAATTGAAACCCAATACCGGCTCTGGTTCTGGTTGTGCACAGAGTGAGAGCGATAGGTCGAACAGGAACGCGCCACGAGGACTGAACGTAAACGCAGTAGAGCTTGTGTGTGAAGGGGTATTATATAAAAGTTCAGAAGAAATCGAATTGTTCATCTTGACAATATTGTTTTTGACTAGACTGTCAGTTCTGTGGATGACGAATAGATGTGCAAAATGGTAACGTGAACAAGTATGTTTAAATTCTCCATTAAAAAGAGTTAGTTGTGAATAAGCTTACAAACTGGAGGGGCAGATGGCAAGGTACTGGGTGGTAGACGGACACTCCAGGGAACCAATCAGAGAGCTTTAATAAGCAGGCGCACTGTGACGAGTTGTACGTGAGTCAGCAGTTTTGTGTACATTCTAATAAATCATGTGTTCAGAGTACAAATAATCTGTGTTGGACACTTTATATGACACCATATCTATGATGAATATTTCCCCCTCGATCTGAAGCCCCAGACCCACAGATATGAGTTGCTGTGCATTTATTTATCCTTCTGGCTGATGAGATACTTAACAGCAATCAGGGAAATATAATAATACATCTGATGAATGAGCATGCAGGCAAATAATTGCAGTTATCCTGCTCATCACCACCAGCTAATGGTAATGTGAATAGGCAGAAGGTAGAAGGCTATAAATAACACCTCCAGCTTCTTTAATGGGCCACTGCACCTTCCTGGCATTGGCGCTTCTCTCATCAGCAGACACAAAAGGTCTAGATCTATTCCGGAAGCATTAGCAAACACATAATCGGACACATTTACCCCGCGAAAATTGAGTCTGCATCCACTTTTCACCTGCCCTGATAGTGGGAAATGCAATTTGAAAAGCCCCAATAGCACCTCAGTGATAGAGATTATGCCAATCTTAGACATCTCAGAGCAGACACCGCTTCCTTTCACCTACGAAAGGCTTTTTATGAAAACCATTCAACGTCTGAACATTCGGAGGAAAAATTACAGCCAGTCCTCAAGGTACCTCTTAGTTCTTCCCGTGTGACATCAGTCGGCCCAGAATTGGGAGAACCAATTGTTGCATCAATTAGCCCTGTCTTTTAATGTTTTGGTGGGCTAATTTTGTCAAGTTTCATTACACAGGCAATCAGTCTTGTAGCTATAGCAATGACATTGAATATGATATATTAGTCATTTTGCTTTCCTCTGATATACCTGCTGCTTATAGTTGTATTAGACGTGTCTCGTTACCCAGCCAAAGTTTGTCATCATTCCCCAGCGTGCATCGAAGTGTCGAGGCACCGTTGTAATGTGAGTGATGGCTTCCACATGCAAGATAATAAACATGCACTCATCATACACACACCACAAATGGAGTTTATGGATGAGCACAGATTCTTGGCCGAGATGCACAAATAATTCTACAATACAGTACCAGAAGCCATGAAATGTAGTTTCAGAAAAAGCTTAATGTCACCGCAAATATGAACATGTTGTAGTGTTGTAACATTAATTTATTTTTCTTTTACATTAGAGATTTAATTAAACCCTAAGACTCTCTCTAGCTGGACTGAATAATCTGAACCCCAACAGTATCTATCCTGCACTTGCGTTGGTTCCTTTAACAGTTGTTTTCTTTTAACATATGAAGGAAGTAAATGAGAAGTTATTGAGGAGATTTTTTAAAAGACAGCCAGGTGGGAGACTGTCCTCGTCAGAGAAAAGGCAACGCCAGTCATCAAGCCTGAAGTCTGGAGTAGCCAGACCTCCAGATCCTCACAGCTGTCAGTGATAAAACTACAGGTTTTAAAAGCTGCGCTCCACACATCATGGTTATGGTATTGGGCGAAGAAAAAAACACTCTGGCTTTGTTAAAAACAATCACAATAGACTTGGGTGGTGCTAAGCACAGGATGCAGCGATGGTGTCACAGACAGCTGAAGGGGAAAATAATGCAAACTCACAGTCTACTCGTTTTAAAAGAGCACCAACACCAGCCCCCTTAAAGTGATACCAATAGAGACCACCACCGCACTCACTGGCAGACGGCGCCGGCTGTGTGGGCTGTGGCTGCTGCAGTGGGCCAGTCACACGTCACATTAAATAAAGGAACGCTAGCGGACCGGCTCCTTCCGCCCTCGAGCTGCGCTGTCGGATTTCTTTAGTTACATTCAAAGCTTCTGTTTTATGAAAGATCCTCGAACAAAATTATTGATTTGAATTGAGTGAATCAGTCAAAAAATAGTTCTGCCAGCATTAAACTCAACTTTTTTTACATTTCAGCTGAAAGGAACTGTATCAGAATAGAATAGAATATAAATATACTGTATTAATCCCCAAGGGGAAATTTGTGGACACAGTAGCACCAATAAACTAAACACACAAGAATAAAATATAAATATAAGAAAGAAAGAAAAAGTGACATAAAAAAGTGTGCATAAACTATACAAGTGAAATATAAAATACAAAATAAAATATATATGTATATATACACACAACATATATGCAAATATTCAGAAGTGTAAATAAAATAAAATATAGACAATCATCATGTTGATTGTTGAACTCTGTTGGACAGAGCTGCTTCCAGTTGTTGCGCTAAGCTAAGCTAACCATTGCCCCTCTTTAGTGTGATGTTTATGTTGATCTCTTGGTTTGCAAAGACTTGGTAGGCTTCGTAAAAAAAAGGAGGATAAATAAAGGACGAAAATTACAGGGTGGCGGGCGGAGATTTCAGGGTGGCGGGCCGCCCCCTTGTTATAATGGTAGGGGAAACACTAATATATATATATGACTTCCTGCCTAGCGAGAGTATATTACATCAACACTGAGGCACGGTGCAAAGGAAAATCGTTAGCTATTTTAGCTCCTGCACAATCTAATGTTGAGGTTTTCTTTAACCATCCACATGATTTGAACCCTCCTTCCAAACAGCACAAAGCTTTTAACCTCTAGCCTCCGCTGTCGATGGACTTGCTTTAGCCATCTCATCGGTTATCAGCCCTCCTGACCCGTATGGATTCAACTACATTTACTCCAGAGTGAACACGTCTCTCCATCACCGGGTTCCTGTTTCGATGTTGAAAAGTGTAGCGTGTCAGTGTGCTTGACTTCAGACACATTTAGAAGGTCTTTATGAAAGCTGTTCGCCTCCTGAACGAAGTCAGGCACAACTTCAACAGATAAACAAAAAATAAAGTCGGCCTTGAATTGTGCTAAGCAACAAATACGAGAAAGTCTGCAGATTGATTCTGGCATTTAATTTCCCGTGTTTGTGTGTGCATGTACCTGTGCGTGTGCATGCGCGTGTGTGTGTGATGAAGGAATAGGTTTTGGCTTGTTGATATGCGTTTCTTTTCAGCCAATAATCCATCTTTTGTTGAGCAGCCATAATGTCCTACATTGTTGAGGATATTGCTTTTCTATTTATAAAGGCTCTAACAATCTGGGGGGCGTGGTGAATAAACACAACTTTTTAAAAATGGGTCTGAAAGTATTTAGGAAAAATAATATATATATATATATATATATATATATATATATATATATATATATATATATATATATATATATATATATATACTGACTGAGTATAAAGCTTGTCCATTGATGTAACTGTGTTATTCTCTGATCGGTTACCTCCAAGGTAAAGGACGAAGCGCATCAGCCCCAGATGGTGTTCACTGTGCGCCACGCCACCGTGACCTTCCAGACCGATGGCGACACATGGCGCGAGCAGAAGGAGAAGAAAGCGGCGCTAATGGTCGGCATCTTGATCGGCGTGTTTGTACTTTGCTGGATCCCCTTCTTCATCACCGAGCTCATCGTCCCACTGTGCTCCTGTGACATCCCGCCCATCTGGAAGAGCATCTTCCTGTGGCTGGGATACTCCAACTCCTTTTTTAACCCGCTCATATACACCGCCTTTAACAAGAACTACAACAATGCCCTGAAAAACCTCTTCTCCCGGCAGCGCTGAGCCACTCGGCGCGCTGGGCAGACACACTACACCAGCATCCACTGCACAGTGTTACTCCTCCAGGCCGAGGAGAACGGACCCGTCTCTACCCGTCGCTCAATCATCCGTCAGATGGATGATAACCCGAGACCGTCTGAAAAACTGTCTTTAACGATCTGTGTTGTTATTTTTGTTTTGTTTATTACCCTGCTGACATCACAGCTGGACTGAAACGGGTGTCTGAGCTACTGTGTCTACAAAAAGCGGAAAAGATTAAGGAAGCCGTGTTAACTCCCTCGTAAACCGTTTCATCATCTGTTGTCATATATATATATATATATATATATATATATATATATATATATATATATACATATCAGCTGCTGGGATTCATTTCAAAGTAAAGCTGGAAGAAATAGTGAAGGAATATATTTTTGAGCTGCACAAAGGAACCCGATAAATAATCTCCCAAGAACAAATTGTTTATTCATTTCTCAACTATACACAACAAAATGCTCATAATTGTAGATGATGAAAGAAATATAATAGATTTTTAGAAAAGGACGATTATCTGGAAATCTCTTCAGTAAAGAAACAACCTCACACAAACTCCCTAGCATCACATGTAATTTATTCATACAGGAATGTAGATAAAAGTACAACCTCTCCTCTGATCCTGGATGTCTATACACCATTTCTTTTAGCACACACAACTACACACTCCATTGAGTTGTGTAAAGCAGGAAAATAGCAGAATAAGTTATCATTCCCATTACCTCTGAATAGACGTATTGTTGAGCAGCTGCAGCCACGAATCACTCCAGATGACTAAAGTAACCAGATACAGATGCATGTGGCCTCGTGTGCAGCAATTCAAAGCATTATCAAAGCAACTACTAATGAGGTCAATGGATATTAAATCGGAAAGTAAAAACATAGTATTGCATTATTGTTTAGTGAAGCGCTGAGACAATGCATGTTTAAAAGAATGCTCTGTGACGTTATATTACAGTATGCAGTTAGGGGAGTAAAATGAGCTAATGTTAACCAATACGAATATCCCATATGGATTCAGTACACAAAACCTATGCCTCAGTTAGTCTAAGGATGTTTTTTTATATGACACCGTTGTTTCATGCACAAATTGCCTCTTTCTACTAAAAGTATTCAACACTGTAGATGCAGTAAGTGAGCCTTTATTTTTGTGTGTAATCTACTGTAATGTGAGGAATCACGCATGATAAATGAATACTCAGTTTATGGTTGTGTTATATGTTATTGAGCTCCTGTTGGAGAGCAACATCAAAGTATCACAAATCCAATGAGATGTTAGTGTTTGAAAAGTGCTTCTAATGTCGCTACCAAGTGAAAACCATGTTTCTCCGAATTTGGTGATTTTGAATTCTTCAGATGAACTGAAGGATGATGTGTTGACAATGCTTCAAGAGAATGATCTTCCTCCTGAGCGACTGTTTAACTCGACTAAGAGCCTATATGATAACTTTAGCATGATAACATGCGCAGAGTGGCGATGCTTACGCTAAAGTGTGTTTGCATGCTAACATGAGCTAATTAGCGCTAAAAACAAAGCGCAGCTGATGCAGGTTTTTGGTCATGAACAGCAAATTAAAGCTTTGACTTGATGAAAAGTTAGTGTATCACCAATGTCACTAAACATCATCCTGAGGGGGGCTTGATGGTGTGCCAATTCATTTTCAGACATCTCACTGAAAAACACAACTGGTGCTAGAAAAAGAAAAAGAAATCATAAGTCATGAATCATAGTGAGTGAAGCCAATCCACCCAATAGTGTTTGAGATGTTTCACGTTGGACCAAGCGGTAGAGACATCCTTAGAGCCGTGACTGTGGCAAGGCTAAATAAAACATTGTTTCAAAGCTGAAAAGTTAATATTTTAGAGACACATAGTTTTCACATGACCTTAGTGTTATAACAGAATATAATACTATTAAAATTCTCCTTTTTATACAAATGTTTTTGTTCACAAAGTTAGACTAAAATCTCAACCTGACCTCAGCCTTTTACCTTAATTTATACTTACAGACCTCAAATGACATGGATTATAAATCATAGTGGTTTATAATTTCATACACACTTATATGTAAATACGTATACATACATACACAATAATATACATACACACACATATACAAAATATCTTCAATTCTAAAACAAATTACGATAGTAATGTAAGCCTATACTGCATATCAAGTTAAACAGAGTTATATTTCGTAACGAGGAGACATAAATAAATGTGAAAAGAAAATACGCTCACTAACTGCAATGGTGTTTTTAGTGAAAACAATATTCCGTGGTTAATATTGAAATGCATGGAATATAGAGAGAATCAGAAATCCTAGATATGGTATAAAAAAAATAAAGAATGTAAAAGACAGTGCTGGTAAAAATGTATCTCTCTTAGCACTCCTTATATGTATTAATCGCATGACATGCTGGTTGACTTGGAGCCAATGGTGCTCTCAGGATTCCCTTTTCTAAATGACATCCCACTGCTCTCCAGATTGCCTGAGGATGGTTGATTATTCACCCTGTGCCCCTCTTAGGTCTTGTTATGTGTGGTGCCCCAGCTCAGGAAAAGCAAATGTTGCAGAAATGTGTTGTTTACCATTCATCTCCGTTTCCAGTTGTCATGTATTAAAACTGTAAGAAAAACCTGAAATAAAAAAAAAGAAATTGACAATTACCTCCTTTGGAGGGACTTTTTGGGAAATCCATAAACACAAAAGATGTGGACAACTGATGTGTTATTGTGTCAGTGTTGTTCTCAATGTGTGGATGTTTCCCTCCACAGAAACCTTGGCTGAGGAAATTGACAATAAACGAGCCCTCGACTTGTGGTACGCAGCGTGAAGCTTGGCACTTTGGCATGAAAGCTAATGAAAGTAGGAGCTGTTCAGGTTGAGCCTCAAGGCACACGGGCGGATTTCTGCGGACACACACTTATTCACGGTCACACACGCACACATGAAGGCCTGCGTAGAATAAAAAGGCTGTGAAATAATGAAGTGTTCCTGTTTTGATAATAATTCACTTTTATTATCATCATTGCCCAACTCCGGGAGGTCATTTAATAAACGAGCATCAGCTCGTCCCACATCTCCACAGGGAGCCAGCATGAGGAGCGAGCCTGCTGTTCAAAAGAGCGCATCCATCCACGTTCACAGGGAAGGCAGGATGCGTGAAAATGGGTCTTGGCTAAACTGACTGAGGATTAGAACCAGATGCCTCAGGCAAGGCAAAACTGTACTTTAGCTCCTGAATTCGACAGAACAAGAAGCAACGAACAAAAGAAGACGACACCAAACGGAATATGTGGGCAAATAGAGAGACACGTGAGTATTTTTTATAATTAAACATGCGTATCAAATATGTTTTCACGACTGTGAACAGCCGCTGCTCTCGTTCTGCACGTGGATTTTCTGCACACCACATATGTTCTGTGATATCTCAGCTGGTTTACATGGAAACAAAGAGCTGTAATTTTCCAATACAAGCTTTTGGGAACAATAGAACAGACTTGAAGTTATAGGTGAAGTGCATGGGGGGGGGGGGTAGTGTAGAATGACCAGACAGCACTAGATGTCCTGCATTGCCTCGTCTCTCCTATCTTCACAACAAGGTGGGCTCAGTCTCTTCCCGGCTGAGGTGTCGGCGACTGCGTGACTCTGTTGTTGTTCCACTTGTTATTCTGTGACAGCTCAGTTTCATCCCAATAGAAACTGCACAGCAGGACTGTGGAGAGGAGGATTCCAGTAAGCGTGAGTAGATGTGATCTGAATTAGCACATCGCTCTCTCTTTCTCAACCTCCGCTCGGCTCCTCGCTAGCTTTTAATTCAGGTTTTCGGGGCAAAAACAGAAGTAATTGGAGGAGAAAGAGAAATGTGGAAATCCTTTAATACCCCAGAGGATATATGAGGTGATAAACCGGGCTTTGCCCCGGGACACAACTGGGGTGGACAGTGCCTCCTGGATTTTTGAAGTTTCTTTCCTTATACTTTAATTCATGAGCTCTCTTGAAGTGTTGGGTTGAAGCTGTAACTTAACACCGAAAAGTTTAAAAAAATAAATTTTTCTTTTCTCTAAATATCAGTAAATAAGATACTCAGAACAGTATTTTAAACATTGAGTTTCTAAACATGAATATGTTTGAATTTTCTGATTTTATTTTTTTACTTGATTTAACTTTTTATCCCACTTTTTCTGTTGCTGGTCTTGTATTTTTACAAGATAAAAACACATCAATATGAAAAAAGTGAATCTACAGCTGGCTAGCGCTATGAGTATATGTTGTGCTTGTGCTAAATGCTAATTGAAATCAAAATGACAATGCTAACATGAAAATGTTCAAGTAAAATGTTTAATATTTAATATTAACATGTTAGCTTGCTAACCTTTTTTCTAAATAGCACTAAAGACAAACTGCAGTAGATGCTAATGTAAATATAATTATGTTGTATAATGTTTGGTCTGCTTTAGAAATGATAGTCTGTACCAAATTCTACGGCAATCCATCTTTAAATTGTTGCAAATTATCTTTTGAATAAAACTGACGACAGGACTGCTGCTATGTTGCTGGCAAAGGAACTATCAATTTTGGGTAAAAACAAATTATTTTTAAAGTTGTGCTCAATAAGCCTGTGAAAGAGGGATCATGACAGCACACAAAACTCTATTATAAAGCCAATTTCCAACCAAGTTTTCCAGAGATATTAAAATAGAAGAAAAAATAAAAAAACATGAACATTTTAAATGAACAGCCGTACAGTTGATAATAAAACTTTATGAGACGGGGTCTCAAGCTTGTAACATATGAAGATAAAGCACCACTTCATTTAAGTTTCCTTTTAACCTCAAAAGGAAAAAACAAGAGGATTTGAAACTCAAGGCAAACACACACAGATGAGACAACTGCCTTCAGTCTTTTTTTGGAGGTTGTAATCATTAACGATATCTGTTTGCCCTAAACACCGATGCCTTGCTTATGTGTTGCTATTGGTTCTGCTCCTTCTCTCTTCTGACCCCCATGCTGTCATTCACTGTAATAACTCACTCTGCCAGGCCATGAATAGTTAATACAATGTAGGTGGGAAGAATATCAAGCAGATTCCACAGATGCTGCTGTGCCACAGTCCCGCTGATGAACTAGGATAGGCCAATGAAATGGTAGATGGAGGCGCTCTGGAGAACCTATTTCTGCCTCGAAAGCCTTTTTCATTTGTAATGCATCCTCTTCAGATAACCGTGACATGCTATGCACCATATGCGTTTCTAAAGATCCTGGACATGCAGCCTTTCAACAACATTATAATATGTATTGAGTTTCCGTGGACTGCATTTCAATTGCACACCCCAGTCGGCTTGGTTAAAGCAATGAACACACAGACTTTTGAGAGAAGTTTTTCAAAGAGCAGGCAGATAAGTCTAAATGCCGTTACGAGAGGGCTGGCTCCCGGGGAGAATAGGCAGGTGGCGCTTTAATTTCGGGATTGCAGAATATCACGAGCAAACTAATTCAGGATGTGATTGCTCCGAGTGGGTAAATAATAAACTGTGGGAGGTCTCACCATGTGTTCATCATGTCTCACCATGTGTTCATCAGGGAGACTAAAACACAGTCATACAGAAACACCAAAGACAAAGAGGTTACAGTGTTGGTAGTCATTCCATTGGAGTCAAGTGTATTCAAAGCAGGAACAGGCTTGCCTTGGTTCAGACCAACAGTTAGCCAATCAGTGCCAGAGGCTGGGCATTGTCAAGTTGCTGTTAAGCAGTTGTCAGCTGTGCGCCAGAACCCAAGAGTAAACAAAAACAACAAAGGGGATTGCTGCATACATTGAAGCTGCTATCCAGGCTGCTCTAAATGTGTGCAGCCGTACCGTTAAGCACCAACTGCCACCTCTTTACAATATACTGTGAACCTTCATATACGTGTACACAAATCCTCCCAGGCTCAATGCCGGGTTTATACAGTCGTGAATCATTCATTTATTATCCTCTCCGTTATGTTCGGGCTGCTCAATAATAGATCTGACCCCCCCTTGATGAACAAATTAATTTTACGCGTACATGTCTTCTCATTATCGCCCGACATTGTCGGCTGGTTGTGTTTTTATAACTTTCTCTTCTGACTGGCTTCGCTCCAATCTTAAAACACACGCACAATGTATGTTGTCACGGCAACGCATCACCTGTCGACGTGAAATTTCCTTCAGACGGATACATGGGTCTCTGGCGATTGGCCGGCGAACATCGAAGCCCCCATGGAAATCGATTAGAGCGGAGGCAATGTCAGACTGAGGAGTGAAACGAGTTAACAAGAGCGTCTGATGTCAGGCAAGACACAGGTGGACTCCCAGTCCACCTGTGTTTCCTCAGTCCTGTAAAGATAAACCAACACAGCCTCATACTCTGTTGCTATGGCACCAAGACAGAGGAAGAAAGCTCTGTGTATGTCTGTGAAGAGTCTCAGTCACCCAGGTTGTATAGGATGCCTACGGGTGCTTCAGAAAGGACAGTGGAGATGTGAACTGTTCTTTCTAGAAGATTCAAAAAGTCTGCTTTCGACTTCCCACCAGAAAAAGCGAAGAAACAAATATGTCCTATTCACAACCGGCTACATATCAGGCCGGGTTTATACCTCAGTGCCTTTGTGCAATCAACTCTGGTGGATATCAGGCTTGAAAAGCTGGCCTCCGTTTGCATACAAAAGTCCAGCTGAGTTCACAGAAACGTTCTGCCTGAGTGAAGACACTTCTCTGGGTAAGCGAGCCCGCCGGAGGGTAGGATTGAGCAGTGGGTGATGTCATGCTTGGCAAAACGGGGTGGCACTTTGGTAAAACAAAGCATATCTATTGTTATTATTTCAGCTGATTTAGCCCGCGGCGATGCCCTTCGTTCATCTCAATCGGCTAAGAATATGTTTGCACGCGCCACTTTGATGTGTGGCGAGGTGCGTGGCGGGACCCTTTTAACACAGCTCAAATTGTACATCCCCAATGTGAGCGCTCCGGGTTTGAATTCCCTTGAAGAAACATTTCAATATGAATGAGCTCTGTTGCAGGGGAACAAAGGTTGGTTGATTACCCTGCCTGATGCTCGGAACGACGGCAAAAAACAGCATGACCATGAGCTTCAGGAGTTTAACGCCCCTGGGCTGTAATCAGCCTTAGAGCTGCCGACGAAATCATGTTGACCCAACCTCTGCAGCTGGAACAAGAGCCTACACTACAGCTCATATGTTATCACCACGGGTCCCAGGGGCGGGAACCGGCTCGGTTCTGCATTCCATTGTTGCAGTGCATTCATATTCAGGAGATACTTGTGGCACATTGGCAGACACTAAACCAACTACATGGCCCTGGACACCCCATTATCTCATTTTCAGACAGTGAAAACATTACTCTGTTGCTGTTTTCCCAAGATGAGCATCATAGGGATCCAGAATACCATAGCAACAAGCACGACGAACAAAAATGACTGGAAGGAATACATCCGTACAGTTTTAACTGGTGCATTTTCTGTTATGCAAGCTGATGCAAAAAATCAGTTAAGATCAGGAATACATATGGTGCTCTGTTCACCCTGGCTTTAGCATGATCTTTTTATTAGATAAAAGAAAGTTTTATTGGATTAATTGGATTTATCGTATTGTATCCACACCAGAGACAAAAATATCCACAACATAAGATGGAAAAACATCTCTGTGTGCCGCTATAGCCTTTTCATTAGGGTCTTTGACAAATGGTGCATTGCTGAAATGCCTGCAACGGTAACCCTTATTGGCCCGCTGATTGCTTGTTAGTTTCCACTTCTGCTGTCGCTGTTTTTTGAGAGATTCCAACTGCATGAGGAAAAGGTTGAATTAGCATATACTTGCTGTCTGGGAAGAAGCACATTGCTAAAATGTTAAGTCTCAGTTATTGTAGATGAATGGCAGAGCAGGAAATGCTGAATAAATTATGGAAGCCCAGGAAATGTATATTATCAGGATGTCAGTGTGGTGTCCTTATGTTATGTCCAGTATATTTAACCAGAACATTCAAAACAATAATATGTGGATTGTGTTAATTGTTTATATGATTATCAATAATACATAATGCAAGAAATACGAGCAAAATGCAAGGGAGTCTGTATTTAGCACTGTTATCTACCCCTGCCACTTTTTTTATAGCAGTTGGTTTATAGCATGCAAACTCCACTCCACACAGCCCACTTCTCACTTAGCATGTCCTCTTGGGCTGCAGCACTTAGCAACATGTTCTCTCTGCAGACCAGGAAGGCTCAATATCATCTAAATCACGGAAGAGATAAGAGCTAAACTTAAAATGAATTGCAAATTCTCCACGGGAAACATAAATTGAATGTTATGCATTGTAAATTCCCAATATAAGGTTTGATTATTTTAAACACAACAGGCATAAATATTGTAATAACTCCCTTTAAAACTGAATTATGAGTGATATAGCAACAGAGACAATGGGTGACCGAATGAGTCCCAAAGGAACCAAAATCAAGAGAAGAGTATGGTCATATTATGATACGGTTGGTCAATCACCATCCAAAGATCTCTTTGTGTCTGCTGAGGTATCCCAATACAGACTGCAGGGTTCTTTCGATTATTGATTATCCAATGTGGCCGATCACAAAGTGCTGAGTGTGCAGATTCAAGAGGAGCGAGCCATTAGCTAAAGCATGACGTCTGGGATCATTGAAATACGTGTTGCGTGGGTGTTTGATCCGAATAGGAAAAGCAGGTGTGAATATTAAAGGACTAGTACATTGGAGTTGTTCACCTGTGTTGGAAAATAAACATATAAGAAATGTTTCACAGAGCCTGGCCCCACCTTGAGCCACAAAAAAAAAAAAAAAAAAAAAATGTGTTAATGTTTGTGTTGTGGAAATATGGAACATATCAAATCATATTTGTAAAATAGGATATCTACGCAAAATAAATGCTTTTCCTACACGTATTCTCCGCCTGTCTCAGCTGCGCTGGGGCCAAATCGATCTGACCCCCAAAACACGGGTCTAAGAAGCAGTTTTGTCAATTACTGATTAAAGATATAAATGAGTGGCATACAATTTAGCCAATCAGCGTCCTAACAGATATGTAATCTCCAGTAGGCTAATGTTCGCTGTGTTTGCTCAAGTTTAAACTTCCCCAAATCCAATAAACAGCAGGACAGACACCCTCACATTATTCTAACCTCTGATGGCATCCAGGCTTTCACACAAAGCTGCTCGTGCATTTATTTTACCGTCGCCTGTAACCCCACAAACGTAGCTCCTGCTGAGCTACAGCTAAACAGACATGCTAATACTGGCAGCCTACTTTATAACACACACTGTTAAATCCATTCCTAACACATTTGCTTGAGTATTTTTGGTTTTGTAAAAGCTAGGAAATGACACACTGGCGGTCTATTTTAGTTTGTGTGTGTGGGCGTGTATTGCTCCTGTTGTGGGAACATAAATCTGTTCGAGCGGTCACATTTCGGGGCCTCGCTTTCCTTTTGAAGACAAAATGAATCTCTCCGTAATGTACATCATTACGTTTAGGCGTTATACGGTTAAGGTAAGTCTCAACTGTGTGTGTGTGTGTGTACATGTGTCACTTGTCCTCATCAAGCCAGGAAGGAGCTTCCACACTGAGGTCAATCAAACCTTCATTGCAGCCCTCTGATTCGCTGAAGCGTGTGCACGAAGCCACACAGCGTGGACGAGCACACGATAATCTTCAAAGCAGAGCGGTCATCATCGGTCTACTTGAATCGGGTCCATCGTCAACCGTCTGTGACACCAGCCTCATGCAGGGGCTCCAGAGAGAAACATGCATCATCACTCCAGCACAGTATCAGCCTCTGATAATCCCCTCTGATGAACCGATGAACTAGATGCTCATTATTCCTCTCACGAGTTGATGACCACGACTCGTCTCAAATATGACTTCACTCATGTAGAGTACTAAATGAATATGAATACGCTATATGAGGATGCTGACACTGCACGCCTATAATTACCCAGAATGCTCGTACAGATACCCATTGCATTTTCCCTTCCGAGCCACATACTGCATGTCTTATTCGTTCCCACTTAATAAGCTTGTAGGCGTACGGGAGCATTTGAAAGGAATTCCCAAAGAGGCCAATACTTCATGTGTGTTGTAGATAATGCAGCCATCCCCACGAGAGCCACATAAAAGCACCAATCCTCAAACACTCCTTCCCCCAACATGCTATCAAGCACCAACACATTCCACTTTGAAAGACTGCGCCTCACCGACTGATTACCGTTAATGTATCGCTGCAGAAGGGTCAATTCTCGGGCTTCACGCAATGCTTCTCCCCCAAAAAAGGTCAAACGAGTTCAGCATGGTGCGCTGCACGGCTAAAACACCGCAGCTGTGGAGATTCACAATGAAATTCAGAGCACCGTATGTGCATTTGTGCGTTCGCCTCCCGAGTGAAGCTCCATCACTCACAGGAGTGGGGTGTGTCTGTGTAATTGTGAGACTCATCATTATTTATCAGTATTGATTTATTTCTGTAAGGTGGCAAGACAAATTTGATTCCCCGCCGGGCACTGTTGGATGTTCAAAATGTAGAGAGCAGGTGATATAAGGTCAAGAAAATTACCCGTTTGAAGAATTGATGCAGTATCTAAAGAGAGAGATGTGAGATAAGATAAATAAAAAGGATACGGATAGATTTTCGCAGGTATCACAAGTTGAATTGGCATGTCACTGATACCATTTGTGGATAATGGTTTCCACTTTGCCAACTTCTCTGGAGCCACCCATCTTAATTAGCATCCGATTGCTCCATTTTCCCGCCAATGAATTCCACTTAGATCCAGAGCTCAATCTCATCTTTTACGATTCTGTTTGTACCTCACAACAAGGTCAGGATTAGTACAACTATTTTAATGTGTGAAATGCTAAATGAGATTTGAGAGCATAATGCTTTATGCTTTATCAAAGGTGCAACACAGGACTTCAGTGAAATTATTTGATTAATTAGATTTAAGATGAATCTACAACAATGTTTTTTATTGAGAGCTACGCGCTAAAGGATTCGGAAGACTCATTTGCAAAGTACAAAATTAATAAAAGTCAAATTATTTGTATATTACTTCAAGCACAATTATTGATATGTTATATGACCAGTGGGTCAGACAGTCATTGTGACACTTTGATCCAGACGGAAATTCCTCATCATCTACTTAATGCATTGTCATAAGTGCTCTTCATTACGCCAAGTTATGCTCATAGCCTTCTCGCTGTCTTCCCGTGACCCGGGAATCCACTCCCCCTTAAACAGTATGTATCATGTTCTCATTCTTAAGTGGAAATAATTGTTCTTTTTCTTTTTCTTTGCTATTTTGAATACCCTCTATCACGTTGTCAAATTTCGGTATTCATCGTACATTCTGTGAATAAAGTGAAGGATGTGAATCAGCAAGAAAAGGGGGACATGCAGTCATTGTAGGTAATGCAAGTCATATTTTAAAAGTCATCCTTTGAAGAGGAGTAAAGGCCGAGAAAACTCTCTCCTTCACTCTCTTTGTGAAAAATGTAATTGAAATTTCTGCTCATTAATTTTTTATTTATATAAATATACAAACATAAATAAAGTGATAAATATTTGATGACACAATCGGAAATGCTATCACGGAAATCTGGTTAACATCTGGCATTGTCTGGTCGTATCATATTGGACGTTGTAAAAAATAAATCTAGCAATCACAGAGCGTGAGCGCGGCAACGTCTCTTCAGCACCGGGGGTTCACAGGGACAGTGTTCTGCTCCTGTCTTTCGCTTGGCCTGTCGAAGAAGCGTCGCGCCTCAATAAGCAGAGTGATACACACAAAGAAAATGTTATTCAGACAAGCCTTGTTGCAGAATATATATAAAAAAACAATTTGCTCAGCACCTTTAAAAAAAAGGGAGACAGAAGATGCAAAGAGATTCCCTGTGAAGTAAAGCCAATATCTGTGGCAGCTTTAATGAGGCCATTTGATGTGATTAACTGCGGGGCAATTATTGATCTCAGCCACAAGCTGGAAATAATACTGACAAGGCAGATACATCTAAGATGGTTTTATTTGGGGTTTTATTCCTTGTTATGTTTTCACAAACATCTCTTGAGTGATTATCTTGGCTATGCAAGGTAAAGCACTGTAAATAATTATAATGATTGAAAAAGGTCATTCAGCCAAATGCGTCTCAAACTGCCATCAGCATTAAAGGTTGTGCTTGGATGTGTGTACTTTCTGTATGGCAGTGCAGCTTTTGGGTTTTTTTTTTACTCAGGGGAAAAACATAACATACACACAACTTCCAGCAGCACTAAAACAAAAGCCACAAAGAGCAAAGAGCAGCTCAGTTCTTCCTCTTCAGATTTTTCTGTGTCTGGTTCTTCTTCACATCTCCCAGAAAAAAGAAAAACATCATTCATAATCCAAATATTTGTTGCGTCACACCAGATTCAGATGCCAAAAGAGAACCAACCTGCTCCTTTTATCGGAGTACATTCAGGACACACTGGGACATTTCTGCCTCTTGGTCGCCACCATCAACATCAACATCAACTCATCGATTGTTTCGCAGCCTTGATCGACTAGCATATTCAGCGGTTCATGAAATTTAGCACATTCCTTATATATTTTGCGAGAAATGTATCATTTGACTTTTATTGATGAATGAAGTTCACATGCAGTTACAATACCAGATCCCGATTGGCTTTCAGGGCCATCTCCTCCCATGTGAATGTGTTGAATGGAGCCCAACATGCGGTCACAAAGAGGAGGTTGACTCAGACAGAACATTGGCTGCAAGTGCATACATTAATGGTTATTTTTATTTCCCACAGTGGAGTTGTGTGCATGAAAAAGTGTAGGTCTACTCCTCTTTAACACTGGCCCGCTGTGCCCGTCTGCTCGCCACCGCCGCCATCTGAAAACACAAGAAAAGCCACGCTCTAGACAAACTAAAATAGATGGATTCCACAGTGCAGCATCGAATGAATCAAAGGCAGCGAGCTTGAGATAATCATAGAGAGGTACTCTGCGGAGAGATCAAAAGTAGAACGATTCTGCACCTGTCGGTGTCTGGGTGTGTGTTGGGGTCGACTGGCTCACTGAGGGGAAAAAGGACTACACACCACCTATCCAGACAGGACCCCCCACATGTCCAGGATCATTTCTCAGGTCTAAATTGTAAACATCTTGTTGTTTTTTTAGATTTGAGGTGATGTGAGACTCGGAGGGCAACAAGTTGTAATGAAAACTCCTATTCTAGGGATGTGTTGAAGTATTTCATCCAAAGTGTGTGACATCTAACTTCCCCACACACACAATTGTGTGAGTGAAAATGGGGAGATGGAAAGTGTATTTTTTGCGTGAGCTCTGACACAAAAGCCAGATCTGTGATGCCGGTTGCTTGTGTGTGAGGACGTCTCGACGTGTCTCTGGTTTGATTTCTTTTTCTGAGCATCTTGCTTTGTTCATTTAGTATCACTGCTGGTACTACTCTACTCCTTTTTTAAATGTATTTAATCAACACAAAAAATGTACCATGCTTTTAAAATATATATATTTTTTATAGTCTTAATCTGATACAGAAATACTGACTTTTGTATTATTAAATATGGTCATTTGATACATTTAGCAGCCCAACATGAATTAACACAAATTAAATAAGCTATTTAATATGCACCATTTGTTTAAATCATCACAATGAAATGAAATAAACAGCACGGAAAAAAATATTGTAAAATAACTATTAATCTCTGATGCAGAAACTAGCAATTCAATACTTAATAAATACGTAAAAAGCACTTTAAATGAATTCTAAAAGATGATATAGGCAACAGTCAGGTAGTGTGATCCCTTTGTGTTAATCATATTCATTGTTCTTGCAACGTACAAACACAATGTCTGCTGTGAAAAGGTCGACTGAGGTTTTATCAGCCAGAATAAATGTAAACATCTGTGGCGTGTCAGATGCATTACTCCATAGTGAGCAGTAAACAGAAATGTGGGGATTACTCTCCATCCGTGTCATTACTGGCAGGTGGCTGTAGGCTGTAATGTTCTATCAAATGCAACACATTGTACTGATGGATGTCGGCAGAAAGAAGACACTACTTTATCAGGTCTGTGGTCGGAACTTTTCAGGACACTCGAATAAAAATGGTTTACAAGATTAAATTAGTAAAATGCTGTCAAAAACAATGAAAAATCCAAAGCCATCGTAGCAGTGAAATAAAATGAAGTTTAAAGACTAATACAGTGGCTCCAGCTCATTTATAAAAGGAACGATGCACAGTTTACTAATTTTCGCTGTAACATATGAATAAATGCTGTACATGCTGCTGTACATGTATCTGCATGTTTATAACTATAAGTATATGTATATCTATATGTCTTGTCTTATCTGTTGTTTTGCGTGTGCACTTATATGTTTCACTGTGGGAGAGTGGGAAACGTTCTTTTCGATTCCTTGTATGTCTTTACATGCGTAGTAATTTACAATAAAGCTACTTTGACTTTGACTTTGACTTTGATAAACGGCTCCAAAGAGGCAACTCCAAAACACTTTTCCCTTATTGCTCGCGACCTAAATCACAAGACGATATGTCAGAATAACGGGAATATTTTTCTGCTCATCCCATTCGTGTGCCATTGCATGTGATATTAGTTTGAACTGATTAGACCTCTGCTATGCTATGAGTTTTGTCATGCCAGCATAATATATGAGATCAATGATAACAGTGTACACCTCGTGCCTCTCTGACACTGCAACAGAAGAGGACAGTGAGGTAGCTGCACCTGCACACACAATCTTGAGAAGAGGTACAATTAGATAGCACGAGTAACACCGGCAGTGTGGGCGGGTCGGGGTCAAGTCGTCTTATTATGAAGACTTCATTGCTACATTTCTGTCTAAAAACAGACCGCCTTCATATCATCTCAACGTGTCATTGAAGGAAACATTGAAAAGAAATACATTCAAATTTGAGTGGATGTAAATGTAGTATACTTCAATTGTGATACCAGCCATAAGAAAATTATGTTTGGATCTTGACACAAAGAGATCTATTTTTAAAGTACGATAATTAATCTTTTTTCCTTTACAAGATGTATTTACGCAACCCCAGCCAATCTCTTTTAATATCACTGGCAGGACAATCAGTCTAGTTATCTTTAGTCTGTTTCTAGACAATTTTGAAGCATGAGGCGCCAAAAAAAAGCCGCGAGTAACACATGAGTGGTGTGGGTCGCGTTGGACCACATCCGCCGTGGCGCTCTCTAACGTCCAGCCTCTGACCGGTGAACGGCGTCTTCATGGCCATCTGCTAACTTATTAAAATAGACCAGAGTTCAAGTGAGGATTAGGGTGTGAAGAACTGCTTCATCTACACGACTTTACTTGCTCAGTCTTTTTGACAAAGAGAGACTAGGTCTGCATAATAATACGATGCAAAAAGTGACATATAAAACAATATATACACATCAAGCAGGACATGTTTTACTAGGTGTAATACATAACATGAATAATGGCTGCCTTTCATTCAGGTGATGTAGCTGCAGGGCCTTGGTCTCCCTCGCTGTCAAGCACTTAAATGCAAAGTGGCCTTCATGTTTCTGAAGGTCTTGCTTAAGATGCGGTTGTTCCTTGTGTGTTTATTTCTGAATAGTTTCTACAGCATGTTGAGAAGCCATGTATGTATATATTTATTCATATGAAAGAGTGTTGTACAAAAATGTTGATGTTCACATCCTCCTATAATCCAGTAGGTTGTGATTCACATCGATAAATGGTAGCAGAAGTAATTTAAACCTGAATATAGTGTGAATGTAGGGGCCACCGAGTGTCAGCAGGTGTTTTCTTGTCATTGGTTTGACTTTAGAGTACAATAATGCTTAGAAAAGAAAAGAAAACAAGGTCAACTTGACACAATATGACAAAACAATAACAAAAGGATGAAATAGTGGTCAAAAATAATGATTGTAGTAACATCTTTGCAGTTAGTGTGAATTGGTTGAGTAATCACCCAGTGTTTGAATTGATTTGTGTGCATGATTGTGTGTGAAAAAAACAAAAGAAAAACAATGGACACATCCTTCTGGAGCTGACCTCCTTGGGACTAAACCAACTCTCACTACACCTGGTTTGCTTTACGGCAACATAATTGAAACGTAGAAACAAATTATTCATTCAAACCTCCGACTGACAGGCTCCAATTTGTATTATTTGAGCGTAAGAATCCTGCAGGACTTTGTGTTCAATCGTCCAAGGATCGGTTGATACCCTCTAAGTTGATTAACGAGAAAAATAATTGCAAACCTATTTATTCTATCCAAGCAGTATAGCATTCTTTTCTTCTCCAGGACCTTGATGATGTGTGCTCCCATGACATTTCTCCTTTAATTCGTCCATCTGTTTGCTCTGGATGATTAATGACTGCACATATAAACAGTGTAGCTGTACCCTTCAAGTCAAGGCTGGTACATTTCTCCTCGTGTACATTCCAATGCCTCGAGTGAGCATTCAATTCCACACATCTGAGACTCTATTTGACTGGCTGGATTCAGTTCCCCCTTCAGGGCTTTGCTAACTAAAGGAGATTCTCCTCGGTTCAACTCACCAGCGCACGGGCGTTGATGAAAGTCGTGCCCCTCGCAGAGTCTCGCCGCAGTGTGGCACGCCGTGACTGAACTGACTTATGAAACATAAAGGGAAATGTGAAGCTCTCGGTTATGAAATGTTTCATTTTCGCCCCGGCGTGCAAATGAAAATGAGCTCCTATCGGTGTCACGTGAGGAGGGGTGCAAGAGCGAGATAGAAAAGTACCAAAGCAAAGCAGGTGTGAGGTTATGAGCCATGTTCAGCTGACCCGTGTTATTCTGGTCGTATTGAGGCGGGATATTTTCCTCACTCGAGCGCGGTGACGTCAAGCAGACCCACTCGACAGTCAAAGTGGGTTTTTTGATATGTATATATTCCCCTGAAATTATCCCCCTTGTTTCTCATGATTTCATTATCCGCAATTAGATGAAAATAGAACTTTTGAGATAATTGCCCACAATTATTGGATCGCCGGCGCCTATTAGCATTTTGCTTGTTTGGTGAATTAAAAAGTGCCCCGGAAAGCGCCAATGGCAGGAGATCTACGGGGGGAAATTACCTTTAAAGCGGATCATCAGGACGAACTAAGTAGAAACCAATTTACCTGCTTCTGCCACAATAGCCTGCTGCGTAGCGTCAAGTCGACGCGTCTTATTTGACAATTTGGCATGTTGAGTAAATATTATGCGGCTCAGCAATATGGAAGGAAAAGGTTTTAGCTTGTGACAATAACAGCAGACTATATGTGAGAGATGGTTTCCCTGGGAAGTGAAACTCATTCACAGGTTTTATAAAGTCACTTTGCTCTGACCCCTCTGGCCACGAGACAAGCTGTTATCGACGAATACGTCTGTCTCCTCAGCGGACCCCGCTGGAATCTGTAAAAAGAGCCGAGGGAGATCTTGGCACAAAATGTTAAAATGTCTGCTTCCACTTACTGAAGAAATAAACAACGCTTGGACAGTGGTCCCCGGATGACCTTCTTTGCTGCTCTAATTTCCAATTTATGCTTCAGCAGCCGGTATGCTAATGACTAATTAGCTTATATATTAGATGTCCGTGAGTGTCGGAAAGTTTGATGTCAAATTCAAATTAATGTCAAGGTTTACATTTTCTTTAATAAGTGTCTCTTAGCTGAATGACATGTTTTTTCCCCGAATGCCATAGCAACACAGTATATTATTTTAGGAAACGATGAAAAGAAAGCACTTCACCTGACCTCATTCTCCAGTGATTGCCACCGTAAATGCTCAGAAAGTCGTGTATTGACTCCCCTCCTCCACGGTCTGAAACAGATGTAAACATGTGTACTTACAGCACGACACTTGAGAGAGTGTTTGTAAAGATGCTGAGAGCATAGGAGAGTTCAAACAGTCCTGTATTGACTGTTATGTGTGTGCCATCTGCTGGTTACTCTTGTGCAGAAGAGCTACTGATGTGCTTTACCCGTTTCTACCACTAGGAGGACACTGCCGTGTCAAACAGAAGAGATGTTGGGCCTTCAAAATGAAAATGTCCAGATGGAAAATACAATTACTTGATAGAAGCTCCATAACATGCCATAAATATCGTGTCCTGCAGTGTCTGGAGTTTCCCAGATAAAGTATTTTCCTTTGACCTCAAATTAAGCCGAGCACAGCACTATCACTATTCTAACTTATCAGAGATCCAGCAATAAATCGAGCCCTATCAGTAATAAAAAGTACAATAACAACATGTATGGATAAGAACCCTGTAGTGATAATTAACATGTAATGTAAGGCTCCTCTAAAAGGGGTTAGGCATTGAATAAAACTTATCAATGCATTTAATTCCTTAATGAAGTCATACCTGATTCATATGGTGATCTCATAAGGTGAAAATGGAAAGATGCTTCCACAATACTGGTTAATAATGAATTATGAATATCATCCGGAAGTTTATTACATTAATAGCTTTTCGTTTCACAAGACAAGAGCGATGATAGTATCTATAATGCATGTGTTGATAATAAACTCTGTTTGGGTTTCATTATAAGCAATATTGAAAAAGGTTGCAGCTGATTTATTTTCATTTCAATACACAGTGCTGGATGTTCAAGGACAGCCAGACGCATAAAGAATATTTCTTCTGAATATTTTTAGAATGTTTGCTGTAGAAATCAATATGTGACTTATTTTCAAGACCCACAATGCCCTTCTGCAAACACAGTTTGTCAAAAGAATTATTTGTTGAGCTTTGTGATCAACCATTGAATATAGTCACTTCAAAATCTCCTCCACAGTGTGGACTTGATTGAAAAGCAGCTCTCTGGTGCGAGGCTGATCACACCACTCAAGACAAAAGGAAAGCGCATGATTAAAAAGCATCAAGGCTTCATCTGTGTCAAGTGCGGGGCCGACAAGAACAATGGCAGGGCGGTCGGAGGGGACACCACGTTGGGATCTCCAGCCAATCCTGCGAGTTTAACCATCACATGATGTCAGAGTCAGCAGTCAGCCAGTGAAGTCAAGGTTTTGGACTGTGAAACAGCAGAAGACTTATTTTCTGAATTTTTTGAATTCATGCCGTTGTATTTGAAAATGAAATGAAATGAAATATACTTTATTAATCCCCAAGGGGAAATTTGGTGACAACAGAAGCAGCCCGATAAAACTAAACACAATAAAATATAAGTATAAGAAAGAAAGAAAGAAAGAAAGAAAGTGACAGTGCATAAAGTAAAGTTTCTTTTATTTTGTTACACTTTCATTTGAAAGACTATATACATGCAGGTTTTCTGTGATATTTACATTGAAACGCCCCGGAGTCTATCCAAGTAACGTAGGAATGATGTTGGTTTTGAGGTCAAGTGGAAATCCACAGAGAACAGTAAACAAGGCTGGTTTACTTTTTAACTTGTGCATCTTTTTTTCCCACACTTCACCTGATGTGAGGCCACGATGTTAAACATTAAGCTGAAGCCAGACGGTTCAGGTGGAGGTTGCCTCAGGTGGTGTGATGGAAAGACACTTAAAAAAGGTGCTCGGCAAAGAGAGTTGCTGTAAACACATCATACAGCTTGGTTTCACAACAGTTTCAACAGAAACACTCATTATAGATGTTCTTTCGGGAACAAATAAGCCTTCATCAACATTGCATGTTGGGAAATATGTTTTATCATTTTCTGGCAGGAATCAGATGAGGTGATAAATGTCAGTTATATGTAAAGCTTGAGCCAGCAGTCCAAAAATACCAATGATAATTCATTTTTATATATATATCCAGCAGTCAGTTTGCTTAGCTTAGCTTAGATTTGCTCAAAGACTGGAAACAAAACAAAGATCTTCTCATTGCCTTTATGTTAACCGTTTATTAAAACTGAACTATGGCCCAACATTTTACCGTTTTAATTTAGTAAATATTCAACGTCAGCTAGAGCTGGCAGCCGGTTGGTTGCACTTTTAATGTGGCAAAAGCTAGTAACCAGATATTAAAAGGACATCAGGACAGCATAAAGTGTCTATAGCTTCCCCCGGAAACTGAAAACGCATCTTTTCCGACTATATCTGGATTAAAACACAGATTATCACTTCAGTGGCTCTTAAACAGCTCTTATTGTGCTACTTTGGTAGTTTGACTATGTTGAGGAAATGTTACTTTCTGTATTCTTGTTGTTCTTAATTTGTACTCGCTTTGGATAAAAGTGTCTGCTAAATGACATGTCATGTAATGTAATGTAATCTAAAAGAGCAAAGCGTATTATATTTAAGTAAACGTGCTGTTACTGTAAAACAAATGTATCGGGTGTAAATTCTGTTCTCAATAGTCAAAAAGGAACATTAGCTCATGTACGCTTTATAAACGTTAGTGGGTTAGCTTTACACGCTTTGTCAACAGGAGATTAAACAGCCAATGTGAACAGCTCTGAGCGGCGAGCCCGTAAACACGCTGAGCCCCATGGCGCTGACGAACACACCAACGACAACGACGGGGAGATTATGTAACTTCTACAAACATGAGCAACGTTTGAGTCACGTCGGTCCGCTCCAGGTTCAACCCCTCTGCTCTCGCCTTCAAGGCCTTGGACCTCAATAAATGAAAGGATGTCATCCTTCCCCTTCAGTCTTTCTCCGTCCCAGTGGATCATTGACCAACACAGTGGCCGTATATTGCTTATCTATACATATTTTATTGAATCACTATGTATCGTTGGTCGAAGTGTGGTCTGTAAATAACCAACTTGTTAATTGTCAAATGTTTAATTTAGGAGAGCCGGAATTCATTTGGACTTGATCCTCAATTTATGTAATTTTTTTGTATTATACAACTAAAACATTTTTTTTAAAGTACACAAAAAAATAAAGTTAGATACAGTCCCGAGAGGAGGCCATTTTTTCATTCTGGATGTTGAGTGAAAAATGGATTTGAATAATGGCATTGCATCGATATTGTTGAGTCAATGTCCCGTGACTTAATCAACTGAATGAGTTTTATCAGCTATAATTCATGTGACCCAAGGAAAGTCACCATGGAAGGATGCGGTCGTAGTGATTTGTTCTATTAGTCTGTGAAGCAACTCCGGGATGTGCCAAAGGATGACATCACTATTCTGTCTCTCTGTTCAAATGTACCAACATGAAACACCTCTGTACTGGAGATAAGTGATGTGTGGTGTATGTTAGGAGCATTGTCCAGCTGCTCCCTCCCTCTCTCTCACACACACACACACACACACACAGACACACACGCACACACACACACACACATACACACACACACACACACACACACACAGACACACACCCACACACATACACAGACACACCCACACACACACCCACACACAGGCATGTACCCACTGAGGGAGCGGCTTCTATTGGTCGAGAATGACACCTGAGCAGCCAGGCGAGGGTCCTTTGGGATGCTGATTGGCTGTTTGAGCCGTACTGCTCATGGGCACTTCTAGTGTGGCGGACTTGAATAGATCTTTTGTGTAAATATGCCACATATACAGCCAGTGGGTGTGTGTGTGTGGGGGAGGGGGGGAGGGGGGGGGCAGGATCACAAACACACATGCTCTAATGGAAAGCCGCCCAATACAATGGCCCTGCAACAAAATATTACCTTTGTGTTGACTTAACATTGTGGCAAGTTTTGAGTTTGAGATGTTGATTCATTTGTTTACCAGGTTGCACAGGACACATAAAGTACTTTAAAACACAGCTGTAGGTACAGTACTTATCACCTCGGTGCAGTTTCCTGGAGGTGAGATAAGAAACTTGCAGGTTTTTCCTTTCAAGTGAAAAGGCTATTAAAAGGTCAACGGCAGCAATGAACTTGGAAAACGTACAGATGATAAGAGCAGCGGGCAGTTTGTCATAAAAGACACAAAGGATTGGGAAATACGCCTATTGCATTTTTGCCGAGAGAGTTACATGATAATATCGGTACCACTCGTCTGTTCGTTGCATATAAAGCTCAACAGACACTTGCAAACTTCCAAAATGTTGAACTAATCCTTCAAACAACCACATTGAATGAAAGACCAGGCGTGTGAGATAGAAACATTTTAATTCACTGATTTAGGATGCGTTCATCATCCCTTAAAACCCCACATGCTCCTTCTGTTTTAGCCTGAAACACCCAGAATATAGGCATGCTGTGCAGGGTCAGGTGTCGCACCTGGCTATGAAATCAGGTGAGCTGCTGCGAAACAAGTCTGGATCCGAACGCTGGAGAACAAAGAGGCTGGGAGAGCTGCATCCTGGTGCCACGCCCTCGGGCCGTGGAGTCAGGGCCTTCATTGCAGCCTTTGTTAAGCTGCTTGATACACTCTATCGCAGAATCCTCTTTCATCTTTCATCGCACGGAGAGCGAGGTCCCGAAAAGATGTGTGAATCCAGAGCAGACGGAATGCATTGAAGCAGAAAGGAGGAAAATAGGTTGGGTGGATTATTTAAGTGATAAAAAGGGATGGCTATTGTCTTTCCCCAAAGTGTATTTACATTAAAATACCCTCTTTATTACCGTGTTCAACTATTTCAACAGCTCTCAAAGTGTGCAGTATTTTAGCACTTAGAAATTAATAAGAGCAATGATTCCTGACACCTGAGCTAGAAGGAATAAAGAGGATGAAGCTGAACCCGTTTCCGTCTTAATCAACTCTTCCAGGAGGACGGCTTAGCATGTTTCCCCTCATAATTTCACACAAAATTGGGGAAAGAAATTGTCAAGCTTGAGTTTGACAGCTCAATTTACCAGCAGGATTTTCCTGTAGCTATAATTCAATCCCTCCCAGTCTAACGACATAATCTATGGCACGCTTGATCTGCTATTCATTTGAAGTGTCATAATATCCTGCTTTATCTTCTGATGTGGATGAGGCCTCCTCAATGCCAGATCTGCCGGTTGCTAGGAGCTATTTGCGATATGCCGAGTCATTTTCACGGTTATTACGGCCTCGCATTAGCTAACATATGATTTGTAATTTCAGCTTCCACTTTACTGCACATGTTACTGTCAGTAGAAGCACAACAAGCAATATTAAGGGTCTACATATCCACAAGACCTCACTATTTTTCTCTATTAACCTTGTTTCCCTTCTTTTAGTAATTCATAATAAATACTAATGTGTCTTCTTGTGTGGAGGCCGTCTTAGGTCACACACATTTAACAATACTGACACATTAAACACACACATTGCTGCGTTTTTTATCCTCAGGCTTCTGGGTTGTCGAGAAGAGATATATGTGTTTATTTGGGGAATGGAACACACACACACACACCATAGATCTTCAACACACTCACTGAGCAGAGAGGGACACTTGCTCGATTATTAAAATGTTGCAGTAGTTTTGGGGCCTTGGAGAGCTTCACTTTGACCTCCTTTCCCCCCTTTTGGAAAACTGTGAAGCTGTGGCGATTTATCTGTGTTAACCACATGGACCACTGGAATTAGGATGGAGTGAATATGACTGATGTCATTATCTCGGGATGGCAGCAAAGTAAATGTCTCTAAATGTTGGATTAGAACCACAACGGGGTGTTTGTAAAGAGGTCATGATTGAGGATGTATGCCACTATATCGGAGTGAGGAAGGAAAAAGAAACCTGTTCAGATGGTTAAAAAGCTGAATTTTCTCTTTGACGGTCTTCTCATCCAATAAGATATGCCGTGTTTGTTCAGGGCTCATGCACACACCAACACAAGCATTCAGAAAATCAGACGGGGGGACGAACGCAAACTTTTGAACCCTCAATATACTTTCATGCTTGACCTGTTTGGGACAAAATAGTGAAACTGCTCCAGTGGAGTGCAGCTGTGACATTTATATTTAACCATTCAGTTATCACTACCATTTGAGAAATGTCATGTTCCCATTCTATTCAAGTAGAACCAATTTAAACTCAGACAATTTGAATGTGCTGTCTGGAAACTGTAATACCTATAACATGACTTATACATCCATATGAAATACAAACATTCAAAGACTAAAATTTGTTTTTATCTTTTAAATTGTGTGATGACATGGTTTAATATGGAAGTAGCTTCCCCACCACTACATTTGCCATCACTGTTTGAGAAGTCGAAAGTCATGCAAACGATTCTGAAAACTATACGTAGACACAGCAGAGAGTGAAGCAGAGGGGTTTGGAAAACTGGTGGGAATAATAGTTTTATTTATGTAAAGGGAAGACATCGGGCAGTAGGTGACAATTCAAAATGTAATGTCATATGATGCATTAAAGCAACACTATATGTAACAATTGTACCTTAAAATAACAGCTTGAAAATTGTGCCGCTACAATGACTTTTAATATGGCGATTTGCGCCTCCGGCATTTCCATTGGGGGTCTGTGGACAGAAAACTCCACTATGTAACATTTTGGAGCCGCCCGGTACTTTGACCTGCTTTCTGTCAGTGATTACGCAACGTCATATAGTGCCAGTCCACGCTCACAGGGGACTTTTTATTTGCTCCGCTACGCGACGCGTAGAGACAGAGAGACATGCTGCTGTGGAGACGATCAATAACAGACGTTTAGTTTAATAAAAGAACAAAGACGTCTTTAAGAAAGGGACCTGACATTACTTCTGCTGTAATCTGGCACGATAGAGAAAATTACGGAGTTGTGGGCAGAGATTTTTTATTTTTTTAACTCAAACTCAAAAGAGCCATATGCGTCACCGGAAGAGCCATATTTGGCTCGAGAGCCAGAGGTTCACGACACCTGATCTGTCATAACTGGGTATTTACGACACTGAAGTAGACGTTAAATACCTAAAGGGGGCGCTACAAGGGAAATACTACATAATGGGGCTTTAAGACTCTGTACTGCTTTAAATGTGTATTCAGATCAACTTCTGCTAAATCAACACACATGTAGGCATGATTTACTCTTCCGGAATCGTATGTGTCCATGTTACATTTTCATGTGGCACCTATTCCCGTCAATTATATATTTGTGCATATCTATATATTAATATATAGGATTCGTAATATTTGGAAAAAAATCAAAATAATGAATATCTTTTTTTAAAGATCAACCTCTTATTATGTTCTCATTATGTTAAGGCTCGGCTGTATCTCATTAGACCATCTGACCATGAGGCTGTTTGGAACTCTGTTCTCTGAATGGGACAATGTTTAGGGCAAGGGTCTGTCATTGCTCTTCATCAAAGATGGAAAACTGAAACTAGCTTAGAAAACTTCTAATTTGTTTTATTGTACATACAAACGTTAACTTCACCAGCTCCTATAAAGTGCGGCTCACAGCCTCTTCCTCATTCTCAGTGAGAAACCTCCTGGAGTCTGAAAACAGATCCAAATAGACAAAAATCGCAATCAACACCACATTTTATAAATATACATAGGTAGCTGTTGTGCTGGAGTTCACCGCGGGCAATGCATAGGGAGTTGATATCCCACTGAGGTCAAAGTTACCCTGTAGTTTAGTCATTCAGTGTGTGTGTGTGTGTGTGTGTGTGTGTGTGTGTGTGTGTGTGTGTGTGTGTAGGTGTGTGTGTGTGTGTGTGTGTCTGTGTGTGTGTGTGTGTGGTTTCTATACTTTCTGTACTTGCTGCTGCTTTTTGAAGAAGCATTGACTGTGGAGTCATGCAAGCTGTCTATTTGTAGAGGTAAACAAACTCAACTGTGTTATTTAGCAATCATCGTACTAAATGTACTGACTGGTTTCCTAATGTGTCCTTTTACGGTTGTCAGCCACTGCTGTTTTGCCTACTGCATCTAGGCCTTGATTTTGTCCATAGATTCTTACTAGACGCCGCTAATATAATAGGTGGACCAACTATAAAAATGTTGGCAAATTTCTTTCCTGTATTGCTTATCTGCTTTCAGCCTCATGCTCGTACGTTTGTTTTTCACTCGTGTTGCTACCAGGCGAACAGGGTAGCGTGCTGGTGGCGCCCCTCCCCCTTCAACGCATGTGGTGGTGTGTGATGTGGTAATCTCCATAAACAGATTCTGCATTTACATGAAGAGCCTGCAGGCAACGGGGGCCAAGATGTTGGCAGCGAACGATTTCTGGTTTCTGTTGATAGTCCGAGTAGTATTGACCAATCACGTTCAACTAGGCTTCGATTAATTGCAGGTAAACACTTCATATGGAGAGAAAAGGAGGCAAAATTGCTCTGAACCTAATTATTTAGATGTTTCTGTATCATTTTAATATCACTACTTGTTCTACTTTTCCATGGTGCTTTAACCCCAGGTGGCGTTGTGCAATAGGCCCACTAGACTCATGTTTAGCCTCCGTTCCAATATTATGACTTTATTCAAAACGTTTTTGATCAGCAGCCCTAATATGCTGTCATAGTTGACAGACTACAATTATTTTTTAATGATCCTATTCTCCTTTTAATTTACATCTGCATAAGATCAGTTTTTGACCAAAAAATATTGCCAGGGACAATTTGTATTCAGCCCATGTTTGCTTTTATTATAGTCATATTGTGTTTTTTTCAGTATTACCAGTAATTGGAGCATCGTTTTCCTCCACATGGCAGATCAAATCAGCCATAAAGAGAGATACATCCAGCAATTGGGTTAGAAGTTTGAAGCTGAACACTGGGTGACGACCAGAAACCAGTTCCCTCTTTTGAAGCAGAACTCATTTTAGAGCAAACATTGAAAATGCAAATACCATAAATACAATAACGTGAGACATCAGCCGATAATTACACCAAAGAAGGAGTTTAATTCAATTTAATTACGTATTACAAATGAATGCTATCTGATTGATATGCTTTCCGTTTTTGGATTACCAAATTTGCTGAAGGACATGATGCATCACTTCATTTTGCAAGGCAACTTGCATCAAAGAAAGATGATTCAAACGTGGTATGACTGTGTTCAACGTGTCAACAGCTGCTCTCAAGTAAATATGACTTGGTAGGAGACAAAAGTCACATAACTGGATTGTTGACGCAGTGTCTCGTTTTTCTTTTGCAAAACATGTCCTCAGGCACAGTGAAAAACAATATGCACCAACAGACGTTTGCTTTATGTTGCATGTACGAAAAAAGGTTGGAGGTTTGTTATCGCATTGCACTATATACCTGACTCAGACAGGGTCTTGCAAAACATGTCTCCATGTTGTTATTGGTCCTTTGACGACTCGATTATTGGGGGGACTGAACCTTTCACATTATCTCGGGCGGACGTGCAGTTCGTGTACAGGCGTCTCCGCTGCATCCTCCTCTTTGCAAGCAGTAAGCCACGCCCCCTCTAATCTCACCCAAAGTTCAACAACCTTTTTTATCAACAACAAAAAAAGGTTGTGCCAATAATATACCCTGTCCCAACACAGCCTATATAAGAGGCACCAGTGTAGGACATTGGGATAGTCAGCTTTTTGAGGGGAGTAGATCCATCCAAGTTTGAGCATTTATTCAAGAGGAAATTCTACTTTTAGCCTGGTAAACACATATTTCCATTTCATAAACTAATCTTACGAAAATCCACTATTGAATCCGTTGCAGCTGTTTTCAGTCCTGAGTTCAGCCTTATTTATGGGGCTACTTGTGTTTTATATTTGCTCTAAAAACAACCAATGTTGATCCTGCAATATACACCAACCCTGGTTTTGTGTTACACGTCTTCAAATGCTCTTTATGGTCCGCTGGCTGTGTTTATGCGCCATTTAAAATAGTTTCCACTTTCGCTTCTGCTCAACCAGACGCCTCCTGGTTTGTGCGTCTGTCCATCACGAGGGGGCGGTGGGGCGGCGACACGTCATATCAGCCGCCGCGCGCTGATTGGCTGCCGATTCTCACCCGACACAGCTGTGATTGTTTTCTGCAGAGAAAGCTCTGGTACCTGGTATGAGCTTCTGTGCGGTGGAATGGAGCAGCACTAGTCTCTCTTTCTCTAACCAACATTTTCCTTGTTGCAACGAGCAGGAACAACCAGGAGACGGACCGGGCTCCGACACCACAACGAGTGAAGACATCTTGAGACCACGGTAAGCGCCTTAATGTACTCTGTGTAGCACAACTTATTTGCCTTCCAGTAGGACACGAAGCAACCCCATTAACGTATCGCATGCAACATGTATTATCACTACTTGTAAGCTAAACGGGAGAATGACGTCACACATGTATCCAACTCTCCTCCAGCCTAATGCCCAGACTGGAGGAGCACTGCTGGAGCTGCTCCTGTGCACCGAGGGTCGAAAGCAAACACACGTCCGGAGCTAACTGGTTAGCGTTCAAAGCTGAAGAAATGATGTCCATCATCACGTCGGTGCTCCGCAACGCCTACGGCTCTCTGCACGACGTGCGGGCGGCCAACCTGATCCGCCGGGGTCTGGTGCTCTTCACGGTGGGAGCGTTCCTCGCCTTGGTGCTCAACTTGCTGCAGATCCAGAGGCACGTCACCCTGTTTCCCGAGGAGGTGATGGCAACTTTGTTTTCGTCCGCCTGGTGGATCCCACCGTGCTGCGGCACCGGGGCCGGTGAGTAGACGAGCCGCGTGTTTTGTAGCGTATAGAGTTTGTTCCAGGTCATCGGGAGTTTGCAGCCAAGTTTGAGACAAAGGAATGCAGAGAGGGGAGGGGTTACAGGGCAGTAGTTCTCTTCCATATAGGGAGAGAAGTGCAGAGAAAAAATAGGTCAGTAAAATGCATTTTCAGTATCAGCAATGGGTGGTAAAAAAGTCTGGACATCATCATATGTGGGGTTAATTCACATGCAACACCATACTGAGCTGTACACTTATAAACGTGTAAACAGTACAGTTACATTAGTTACTGTATGATCATCTGGCAATGAATCACCATTCGGCTTTGTTATTGCTGGCTTTTCTACAGGTCTTTATTTTTTAATGCTATACTAGTCTTTGTGGTGTTTGTCTTGGCAGTCAGTTATAAAAAAAAGAAAATGACTGGGAACAGATGGTAGCAATTGTCGTACTCTGATTGGCTGCAACAGCCGGATGCGACATCAGCTGCGCGCTCATTGGCTCGTGTCATAACGGGTGAGCTGAGGGGGCAGGGCTTTAAGGCCAGGAACCGGGAAGTGGGTGTGGAAGATCTGAAGGGGGGGAAAACAACACATTTGATCGCCTGTTCCTCTCGCCACGTGATGCGAGGCAGAGAACAAACGAAACTTAAAGTACAGCTTCATGTTTGTTCATGCTGTTGACAAATGAATGTCTCTCCACGTCATTTAAGAACTTGCTTATGGTCTGAATCGTGTGCAATGTATGCTCACAGTATCCCACTTAATATTTAGTTTACAGTGAATTACATGAAGTTTTTTTTCTTTCCATTAATCTAATCCATTGTAGAACGTGCAACACCTGGTTCTAAATAAAAGTTTGTAAATTGTAAGAACTTTGCTCCTCGTGTTATGCAGTGATGAACTAAAATACCTATTTGGAGTGGTCTCAGAAAACAAGCAATTTTATTTAATGTCTTCGCTTTCTGGTCAAAAGCTGGAGGTCAACTTCACTCAAAAGCAGCTTTTCATTCAAAATGACTGTCAAACAAACGCATTAAAGAAATGGTTTAATCAAAAGATTAAATTCAAAAAATCTATTCTGTTTTTTTAAGTGTATGCAGGTGAATAAGACTTGTAGAAGTGCATGTTCAGCAATTCAAAAATAATTCCACACAGCAGCTCCATAACAAGATTTGCCTGCTGGCGTTTCACATAATTTCTGCTTATCTCGTCTAATTTTGAGATCTGTGTGTTCCCTCTCGCAGCTGTTGTGGGCCTGCTGTATCCCTGCCTCGACAGTCATTTGGGAGAGCCGCACAAGTTCAAGAGGGAGTGGGCCAGCGTCATGAGATGCATCGCGGTGTTCGTCGGCATCAACCACGCCAGTGTTGTATCCTTTCAACCACTTTATTATATAGATTCTATCTTGTTAAAATACATGGAAAAGACACAGTTCAACGTCTACTTTGGACAAAGTATGTAGCGCAACAGCATGTCCTGCTTTACCCTCGAGAAGGGATGGAACTTCTGCACGCCGTGTAAATATTTGAGTAAGGACTAATGGTGTGTGTGAGTGTCGCTGTTTGTTTTTTGTCCTTAATTGCGCGGTGACACAGAAACTCGACTTCGACAACAACGTGCAGCTCTCCCTCACGCTGGCGGCCTTGTCCCTGGGCCTGTGGTGGACATTCGACCGGTCCAGGAGCGGCTTTGGTTTGGGCATCACCACCGCCGTCCTCGCCACCGTCTTCACACAGCTGCTCGTCTACAATGGCGTTTACCAGTAAGTTAGCCGCCAGCTGTCACTGCAACGACACGAGAAACGGGAACAAAGGCAGCCCAGGTTTTCCCCTCTTGTTTTGAGGAAACAAAACTGATGCTGTTAACGACGATTAATCACGAGTGCTTCGTCATCTCTGATTGTCTGTTTTCATATTGCGCACGCAACAAAAATTGTTTGTCTCAGCGATGATTACATAGCTGTAGAGTAAAGCCCCGCCCAGCTGTGAATGAAACAGTCCCAGCTGCACGATTCCATCACACAAAGAAATATGAGGTCGGAAGTACCAGGTTATATTTTGGGAAGTCCCCTAGTCTCTGGGAGCCTAATTAATGGGACCCCCCCTCCCTCCCCCTTTACTGGCTTCAGTGACATACCAACAAAAAAATTTCTTTTCTTGCATGACAGATTTTGTTTTTTATAGATGTCTTTCCTGTTAGTAAGAGTCTGAGATTTGTTTTTTTAATTCTGTGACGCAACGTTATACGTCTGTTGTTTTTCGACATCTTATTTAGCCTCAGAACTGGGTTTGTTTAGACACCCTCTGTACAGGTCAGGATCCGCTCGCCTAGCCGGCTTTACACAGTTGAGGATGATTTAATGATTATTTGTTTTTCCTCTCTCAGGTACACGTCTCCAGACTTCTTGTATGTGCGCTCATGGCTCCCATGTATATTCTTCTCAGGCGGCGTCACCGTGGGAAACATTGGACGGCAACTTGCCATGGTAATATCTGCAATTATTTATATATCTATCCAATGTCAGTCTGGGTTTAATCTATATTCACCCTCAAGACACTTTGACAATTGTTCAACTGGTGAATATAAGGCATACCAAGTAAGCATTTCAGCTAGTTTTTATGCAGTTAAATCTGATTCCTAACACTCGCATTCAATATGTACTTGACATTTCAAAGACGCTTTCAGTTATTTAAGTGTAACATCTCCACGTTTAACAGTGTGTCACATGTTGGCCTCTTGATCTTTTGGCTTCTTGCTGAACCTTTAAACAATGACCTGTTTTCCGTGGAATGTGGCGCGGCTACACTATACTCTTGATCCAGGCGCTTTCTCCAATTTTGCAAAGATTATAGTTCAGGGGGTTAACGACTGACGACGGGGGAAGCTGTTTTGATCATATTTGAACAAAATACCTCTTCACATTTATCAGTAACGCCCTTGAGCGATCTGCTCTGTCTGGTGCAAGAGACTTCAAAAGATTCCTCCGCACCGCACTTAACACTTTAAACTAAACCACAACAACCGATTTTAAAATTGTCAAAATGGTTTAAGTTTTGCAAAGTGCACTTCTTAATTATCCCATCAAGCCAGCTTTGATGTCTTCATTACGCCTGTGCCCAGAAGCCTCACCTCATTCTGTCTGTGAAGTAAGAGTCCCGTCACTCCCTCAGTTTGACTCGGGTGAGAGCGTGAAAGCAGATTACGGGCTGTTGTTTTTCACAGTGGTGGCGAGACACGGAGCCAGTCAGGACTCGGCTGACCAGAGGGTCATTTGCTACTTGTTGTTTTTGTTTGCGGAGGAATGTTGGCACATGTCTGCACTCGTGGTTTTGTTATTCCCCCCTTTTCGCTCCAGTGGGTCGTTTATGAGCAGGGTCGGGAGGAACATGAGACTTTGTATCTCCAAAGTAGTTTTTTCTTTTCTTTTTTTCTTTGACTTCTGGGTCAGAGCCAGTTGTAGTGGCTCTAACCAGTCGGTTAACCATTCAGACGACGGTTCATTTGAAGTTGCAGTCAGATGTGTCGTTTAGGAATACGTAAAAGTTCAGTTTCCAAACTTTTTCTGAATATATTTAGATTATTTTCTTCTTCTTCCTGATGGGTAAAATAAGCAATGAGAAAATCAGAATGCCTTTTTTTAATGTGTCGAGCAAGCAGTACTCTCTTCCCTTATTGTAGAGGGGAAATTCTAAAAAGGGGAACTGAGAAAAATATTTGCCTCGCTTTTAAATTTGACATCTAAAAAGTCGTTTTTGATTTGTTCATAAATCAGCAGCAAGTCCATATTTACTTAAAAGCTACTCATTGTTTGAATAAAATTTGGATATTTCATAGTTTGGTTAAATCTGCAGTGTTGAGTTTAAAGGAAGAAAAAAAAAAACTCATGTATAATTCATGTCTTGAGATGAGTCACCTGAGGCTGTTGAGCTCCCCTGTCAACAGAACAATAAAGTAGTTTTATGACAATACTTTGATACGCCTGTCACCGTAGGGATCATAAATCTACATCAGTTCTTGCATAAAAAAAGGTTTCAGCCACTACCCCTTCTCCATAAAGACACTCAATTTGTAAGCAACTTTGCAACTCCACATATTCTAATGTTTGCTCCTAATTGCTGTAGAACGTTGATTGACATGTTATTTACAGCGAGCGTCTTCTCTGCTTCCCCTCAGGGCGGCGTCGAGAAACCCCACATGGACTGAACAGTGGCGACGCAGGAGCGCGGGCGCCGGGACAGACAATGTAAAGATGGACAAGTTACGCGGAGAATGAGGAGGATAACAGGAGCAAAGAGACTCATTGTTTTCACTTCATCCTTTGTTCTCACAACAAAGTGCGGGTCAGAAAAAAAGGCCCTCATCTAACGTGCCATGTCCTCTTCACCTCCTTGTGGCCAAACAGCCTCTCCCTCCCGCCTCTGTTCTACCCCATTAGTATGGAGGCTCCCTTCACACTACGCAGGAGGACAGTGTTTGCCTTTTTATTTTTCTTTACAAAAAAAAAGATTTTCTTTTTTGACGTGAACTGGTTTTATTTTTAATGCTGGAAGTATATAACGTATCTTTTTTTTTGACATTCATGGAGCCTGGTCTTACAGAGCCTGAATATATTATGATCCATAAAAGGGAAATGTTGTACGAGTGGACAAAAGGGAAATGTCTTCACTCTCGCATTGCAATGTATTCAGTGGCCTCGGTTGCATCGCTGGGGCATGCGGAGGGGGGAGGGGAGGGGGATGTTCCCCAGACGAAACCAAAATTAACTATTTATTTTGTAGTTTTTAAATGACCCCCCCCCCCCCAAGAACCAAATGTACCGTACGGGTGGTGATGGAGGACGCCTCCCATTTTGAAAGAACTTCTTGGGGAACTTACTTTCTCACTGAGAGCCGTGTGTAGCTGGCGCCGGCAGCAGGGCGGAACATAATGCAACGTATTTACCATTTTAATGGCGTTGGATCTTCTCATCCAGGTTGAACTTTAAAGTGACGCGGAAGCGCCCGGTGGTTGGAATGAAGAGAGACAGGAAATGTGTTCAAGCGTGCCAATTAGTTTGTGCCGGTGACACGAGACCGACTAGTCGCGTTTACCTCCGAACAGCACCATATTCTCATCATCCGGGAAGACCTTCTGTACATTGTTTTTGTCTGCTTCTTACTTTTTTAAGACGCATGCAGACAGGTTTATTGGGTATGGAGAAATGAAAAAAAATCACATTTTGTGTTATTTATTTTTTTTCTCGGCGGAGCGAAAGAAAGCCACCGCGGTGGACGGTTTTGAAAGAGGGTACCGGGAGTATACTACAACTACTGTTGCCAGCATCCGTGGTCATTGTTGGACCAGTTTAAGACACTGTGGTGACCATGTGTTCAATGTCTTTGTGATCATTTACAATATTCCCCCACTCCAGATTCAAACTATTGGGAACATCCACCAGTTGAAAGAGAGGGCAGGATATTATTTCTTAAGATTTGCAATCTGTGATTGCCTGTGTATTATAGAACGTAGTGCTTTTGTCACTATAACAGTTTAGTTTCATCATTTGTACAAACATTGCATTGTTGCTTGTGTTTAATGGCTTTCCTATGTGATCAGAACGGTATTATTACCATATTAGACCTCCAGTGTGTTAGTTAGCATTTGGGGGTCTACAGGATTAAGTGCAATCAGAGTATACATCTGCCGATTATTCTATCTTTTTAGTAATTTATTATTATTTCTGACTGGCAAAAAAAAAAAAACTTGTTAAGTATATGAGAAGACAAAAAAAGCAATAACATCGTTTGTTTTTGTGAACAAGATATGTGTCAGAGATGACATGCCTTCAGAGAGACGACATTTAAAAGAAGATATCGTGTCTCATTTAGGCGAAGCAAACCTGATTTATTTTTGTAAAGACTTTTTTTGTCGGCGGATCACTTCAGGTTGAATCTGCTTACATTCAGGTGTATTTCACTAAAGAGGAAACTTTTATTTTTTGAGGTGGTGAAGCACCTTTTTTGTTTCCAATGTTTTTCGAGTGTCTGTGCGTCTGATATTTCAGCCATGTATCATTTTTGCTACCATGGATTTAAGTGAAAAATAAAGGCCTGATAAGGATATCTGCGTATACTCATTACTCACACATAGAACTGCATTATTATAGAAGACCGATAAGAATGATGTGCACAGTACCGACATATTGACACTATCTGTAAAACCAGTTAACCCTGCTCTGGTGATATGACCTTGATGCGAACATACAGCCGAGCATCCTTTATTCTGCCTTGAGTACGACAACAGCCTAATTACACATCTCAGCCGCTTCAGTAAAACAATGGCTCTGATTTTTTTTTTTTTTTTTTTTTTTTTTTTTTTTCTTTACTAGTTGTCAAATGCAGCCGCAGCTCAATTGCACCAGAGCTTTCAGGGGTTTGTTGTGTCTGCTGTCACGGCCAAGTTGAATGGATGAGGACGCTCTTTTGTCCGGGGGCCTCTGTCAGCCTCCAGAGCCATTATAATGTCTTCTGCTGCATCTTCCCCGACCACCCCCCTCAACAAAAAAAAAAACTGAAAGTACCCCCCGCCCCTGTGTGTCGCTGGGATCACAAGGAACTGCCCCCCCCTTCTACCCCCGGTCTACCCCTCTCTGAACACGCCTTTCTGGAGGGCAGCCTTCTATTTATACCTAGCGGGGGACTGACAGTTAACCTTTTGCTCTGGGGGAAATTTCTGGGAGTGGGGCCAATATCTGTGAGCTATTCTGAATGAACCCCTCGTTCCGGGAGGCTCTCTATACATCTATGTATCTGTCCTCTATCTATTTATCTATCTATCTATCTCACAGTCTGACAGGCCAACGATCCAGCGCCACACGCCACTTCTCCCTCTCCTTCCTCTTTCAGTCTCCTCCTCTTCTCAGGCAGAATAATTGGCCTGGGCTTCAACCTCCTTTCATTTCCAGCCACAGCAAACTGAAAGACTCCATTAGAGCGCCCCCTTATTGCCAAAATATCCCCCCCCCTGCTCCACCCTACCCTCTCTCTTCCTCCTTCCGTTCACTGTGAGGAGACAGGCCCGGGTCCATCTGATCTATTGATCTGAGCCATCTATAGATTCTTCTGGTAGACCGTTCAATTTCATCTCCTCGAGGCACCGTTGTGTTTTGATTATGTCTTTTGAAATTGTGGTTATTGAGCTTTTACCCTGTTGCGGCGAGTCAACCGGCAATAAACATGAAGACAGTGATGTTAACATTTTACAACTCTTCAATTATAACCAGACCACAAGCAGAGGCCCACCAGAGGCTCAGGCAACTCAACACTGTTCTAGAGGTAACATCTAGAGAGCCCAACATTCCCAAAGACAGCAAACATGTCGGTATACAACTTTGGAAAATGTAAAAGAAATTATAGAAGCAACATCTAGGATATCTCTATCCGAAGGAATGGTGCAGCCATTGAACAGCTGATATAAATTATTTTACTTTTGCTACTTGAGGGAAATCGACATGTCTGTTGTGAAATATGTAGAAAATTATGCATTTCGCTGGAGTCTTTCTGTTCCCCCGTTGGATTTTGTTTTGAGAGTCTTTAATGTGGCAATATCTTTTAAAAAAGGCGACTTATTTAAAAAATACTTAGCTTTTTAATACTCAAACTGTACTTTTCTTTTGATTATTCACAACCTCATCTTGATCATAAATGGCAAACAGCAGTATTCCTGTACAACCATAAACACAATAAAGACTTAATAAGGGAAAGAATAAGTCATAAAAGATGGCCTGGCAATAAACATACAAATAAACACATCACTTGCCCAATGCCTAATATCAATATTATATATATATATATATATTAAATTAAACCAACCTCAACACGTAATCCTTAAACCCAGTTTACACGCATTCATATGAGCCAATGATTTATCAAGGTCACACACACTCCCCTCCTTCCCTCTTTTGGGAGGTAATTCCCTCTCACCTACGGGCCCCTCGGCCCTTTCAGGTAGCGCGACTCCCTGTTATCAGACGTCTGTGCAGTTCCCTTCTTGGCTGAGGGGTCTCCTGTCGCCTCACTCTCCCTGTCACACACATTTAGAAGTCTTGCCAAGTGTTGCATGCATACAGGTGGCACACACACACACACACACACACACACACACACACACACACACACACACACTGGAGGGTGTTGTGTGGGAGAAGTAGAGCGCGCAGTACATTACAGTTGTATTTGCTCGGCAGTGATGGCTTTTGTTACCACCAGATGACAGTATTTATCCTCTCAGCTTGTCTGGACATTATTACCATGACCTTTGTGGACCCCTAGTGGAGGCACGAGAAACTGCACATGTCTTGCAAGGCCTGATCTCGCAATGCAGAAACCTATTCCTCTAACTAACTCCAACTCCTTATATCAAGAGTAGATTCAGAGAACATAAACCTCCCGAGAACTTCAAACGAAATGCAGATAGATGTAATAGTTGATCGGATACAACAACCTCTACATACGGTTACAAATGTGTGTTCAAGTATATGTAAATATTCCACACAAATAAGAAAATGTTCAGAAATCAGATGCAGTTTTGTTTTGTATAATAAACCTGCTTCTTTAAAATGCCTATTGAACAAAGAACATCAAAATTCAGATTTAAAAAGATGATTTATTAAAGAGTGGCAGTAAGATTATTCTAGGAATATTTATTGCACATGCAGTGAGCGGGGCCGAGTCGCATGCATGATAGAAAAGGTCAATGAAATGGATTGAGTGTGGAGAAAATCATTGCACGCTCTTATTTCTCTGCCAAAAGGTCTTCAGTGGTGTGTGTGTGTGTGTGTGTGTGTGTGTGTGTGTGTGTGTGTGTGTGTGTGTGTGTGTGTGTGTGTGTGTGTGTGTGTGTGGTTTAGGTCTACTGAGTCTTCATTACACCAGAGCTGGGTCCACTCCTATCCTCTGTCCTCTGCCCTCGCTCATTGCCGGCCAGGAATAATGAATTACAGTAGATGCCATGGGGGGGCTGAGTGAGTGGACTCCATTTTAGCTCAAATTACCCCTCAGATCCTATTCAAATGGCAGTCTCAGGATGCTCACGTATTCCTGTCTGAGGGTGTATTTATCCGGTAACACCTATTCCTTCATTTTCTCATTTCTGTTTCCAGCTTTTCTTTTGTGTCCATCCATTCAGTGCTTCAGGGCAGAATCAAAGGCGTAGAAGCCAAACGTGTGTATACTTAAAAACACATGGAATGGACTACAGCTGCAGCATCGTCTTCAACAGTGGGAACAACGGTTCACATCTCACTGGGATGTATTTCAGTCAGCATGCTTAGATGTGTGTGCAATTCCTGTTGATTCCTCCGCAGGACAATAACAACATGACAGCCTAAACCTCAGGTGATGGCACATTATGCATGCTATCTAAACAAATCCTTCCCAGTGTAAATTAAACACACCCGGTGCATCTCACAGCCCAGATCAGACGCTGCAAATCGACCAGGGTGGTAATAATAACTGAATAAAAAGTAATGGAATAAATCAAACTCAGCATTTCCATTGCATGATCAGATCTCGACACGCAGACAACAACAACTTTGCATTTTTATGGAAAACTCCAAGACAGTATAGGTTAAAAAATGTACCGTATAGGTCAATGACCATGCATATTCCTTGTATATTTCTATAAATAATAAAAAAAGATTATATATAGGAGATGATCTGTAAATCTGATTTTAAGATGACCTTAGTTTAGGTCTGGGTATGTGCTTTGGATTGTATAAAAGAAACCATATATATATATATATATATATGAAGAAAGGGTTACTCAATAGTTTAGAACCATAGAAAGCCAACCTGCTGTGTGGCCATACAGGAGCAGAAATCTACACCACATTGAAACAAACGGGTCTGTTTACATCTAAGAAATATGTCACCCACATGAATATTGCCAAAGAATAGAGCGTGCATTTGCATAATCCACATCATGCTCGCAGCCCTGTTTAGGATGCACTAAAGGTCGATGTTTGTCATGTTTTAATTAGTCTTCATTAGTAGGCGTAAGAGACATTTCTGGGGAGCAACAGGCATGCAGCCCATTCATCTCGCTGCTGAGAGATGCACAAAGTTGGCAGGCTAAATCCAACTGGGAAAGTTATTGCTTCTAAAATGGCCTTTGACAGCCCGGCCCGCGGATAAGTGACAAATTCACAACAAATCCGAGGCTGGGGGGTAAAAACAACTCAGGTGCACGCGGGGTGAAAGGGACTCCGTCGCACATGGTGCTTTCAGGGGAGTCCGGCACTATTTTGGCAGATGAGAGCGATGCCACACAGGGAGAGGGGTCGAGGAGCCGCTTCGGACTGACCTTCTTCCACTATTATTAAAGTTGCAAGCTGGACGCAGAGGCATAACATGAATTGTTTCTCCCATTTAGAATAAATGCCATGTCTGAAAAACGGAAATAAACGAGGAGGGAGTGAAAAAAAAGAGTTGGGAGCAGGAACTGGATTTTTTTATTAATTAAATATGTAGCTTTTTATAACGGTACAGAAAGTCTGACGATGCAGGTTGAATCTACTTTCAGAACAGTCGCCTTAATTGGAGACAAATACGATTTTGAAAATGTGCATATTGGGGAAATGCTCATGGCGTCACTGCACGTGTTCTCCTGCTTTTGGGTTTGGAGGATATTTTACGTGGGAAGACCTTGAAAATAAATCAAACATGAAAGAGTATACGTGTGGTGACCTGGCGAAGGCCGGCCAGCTTTAAAACCTCTACCATCTGCTTCCTGTGCAGCAAGTGCTTTCCACCTGTCTCTCTCTCACTTGTTCTCTCCCCGTGATCGTAAAAAAAACGCCCATAGGAGCGCGAGACAGGTGCACGAGGCATTCGGACGATCCGAAGCCCGTGAAGTATTCCACGGGCGGCCCCGCACATGGAGCATCGGAGGAAACCAGGGGAACTTCCGGGGTTCCCATCGGGCCGAGTGAAGCGAGTTGGAGAGCAGTCAGGGAAGCACGAGGCTCCGTTACGTCGCTTGTTCTTTGAGTTCTGTTTATGCTCATTCATAAATTACTCCCCCCCCCCCCTCCCCTATTGTCCCCCTCGGCTCCCCCATGTTGCACCACATCCTATTTGTTCTGTATGACGGATAATGTAAACCCGTTGACCTTAACCGGAAATAGCCACCGCGTGGACTTCATTCTTTGCTGTCACAAGTAAGACGTGAGAAGTCCTGCGGACCAGCTGGAGGAGTCCGGTATGCGGGCCCCACCGGGGGGCTGACCCCGGTGAGGAGCTCTCACACACGGCTATGATGCACCCGTAATAAACAATCTTCGAGAGGAAGACCCACTCCTCCACTCGGGAGGTCTCCAAACTCTCCATCGTGGAATATGCCTAAATATGAACTATTGATAAACTCTGTCAGATTCCTTGAATGTATTTTAACTCTAAATATGTCCTTCTGTACACATTACATCTATTGCATCTGTCCATCCTGGAGAGGGATCCTCCTCTGTTGCTCTCCTGAAGGTTTCTTCCCTTTTTTTCCCCTGAAGGGTATTTGGGAGTTTTTCCTGGTCCGATGTGAGGTTTTGGGACATGGATGTCTATGTGTACAGACTGTAAAGCACTCTGAGACAAATCTGTAATTTGTGAAACTGGGCTATACAAATAAACTGAATTGAATTGAAAGTTAGAAAGACAAACTCACAGACTGAGAACCTGCACACGTTTATTTTGACGTTTACAAGTCATTGTGTGAGCGTCTTCTGCCTCAGCTATTTTTTCTTTATTTTAACCTCTTTTTTTGAATAACGGAGTCAATCTGCAGTAGTTTTCCCCTCTATCACGGAATAATTTTCTAAATAAAATGTATACGGTTGCAGATGAAAATAAACGTAAAGCTGCAAATTCCCTACAATAATTTCATGTCAAGTGTCGTCTGATTATTGTGTTAGGTCTATTGTTGCAACTTTAATTTCCTTGTGGTTATGTTGCAGTCAGAGAGGGTGCAATCTATGCCTGTATATGCCTGAAGTTGGTTTAAAAGTTCCGCATTTTCAAAAAAGATTCAGAAATTGAACAAACTGACTTGATCGTTACCTTTTATTTGACCCACTTGGCTTCGTAATAAGCCGTTTGAATTTTCACACGAATCTCCAACTTTAAAAAACTATATTTCCCCCTCCAGAAATCAGTTTTAAATGTATTCAACTTGCAGCCGTTTTGTGGTCGGGCTTAAGTCAATGACACTTTTACATTTGTGTTTTCCTATATCTGAACAATGACCAACGGAGTTTAATAAAATAAAATGTAAAAAAAAACATTTGAGTGCAGCTGCTTTGTTCTAAGGAACATTTACTCCTTTAGAAACGTGACGCAAGCGTTCTCTTCATATTAGTGATGCGTTCAGGAGTTTGCAGGAGCTGAGCTGCATTCAATTAGCCTTCATCCAATTTAGCTGAGGCCTTAATTGCGCTCAGGGTGGTGCAGTTGTTTGTGCTAAGCTCTGTTTGAGACTTCTGTGGAGAAATGCGAGCCGCTCCTTAAGAACAATCACAATTCAAATGAGACTTATCTACGCCAGACCGATCAGACGGATTAGGAGTTATTAAACCTATAAAGGGCTGAGACCAGAAGACTCAGCGACTCAAAGTTCTCTGTAAACACCTTTACACCACGAAATACATTATATAGACATTATCTACATAAGGTGGTGCGTGATGAATACATAGCGGATTAAAGCCCATTCACAATAAATAAACTAAAATACATTAATTAGACTTTGAGAAGCACCGTGCCAAGTGTTTTAAAATACAAAGCAAACATTTTTTTTCTTGCATGTTATGGCTTCTAGAAAAATACAAACGAGTTTAATTAACCCCAATTATCTTTATATATATATATATATATATATATATATATATATATATATATATATATATATATATATATACTGTATTTCAGCAACATTTGACCCCCCCCCAAAAAAAAAATCTATTATGCATTTACTCTGCAAAAATATCAATATCTTTACAAGGGGCAAACATTACCAATGAGATCATATAATTGCATTTTTTTTATATACAAATGTAGTCCCCCCCCCCACACACACACACACACACATACATGTCTTATGATCTGCCAAATACAACGCACAACACGTTCTGGAAAATTCCTGGGAAACAATGGGCCATTGGAAACAGGTGGAACACTCAGTCTCCAAAGTACTAATTGTGTGTTTTTTTCTTCTTCTTCTTTAAACTACATTAATTGTCTCTCTAAACTGATTGACTTTTTGCAGTGTAGACACAATTAGGCCCGCTTCTAATCTTCTCTAATTCGCCTGCCATGCTCTTGGCTGACCCGGGATGGAAAACAGGGGGCAGCGAGCTTCCAGGCCCACAAAAGCGCAACAAAAAAAATCATATGGGATCATCAAATAGGAGAGACTTGCTTTCAGGGTGTGAAAGGCACAGGAAGCTGGGGGATTTGGTCCGACCCCTGCATGGTGACAGAGCTGATATCGAGACCCCCATTCATTTGGAGGGAGGGGTGGTGGGGCCGAGGGAGGGAGCAAGTGGGGGGGGCTCAGGGTGCATCTGCAGAGGTCCCACCACCACCCTCTGATCTGTGAGCTGGCACACATCACGGCGTCCATTCACAAATCCTCCTTCTGCGCGTCACCTTTTGTAGTACTCCATAGTACTGAGCGCTGCTGACGTGTAAGACAATCCTACCAAGGAAAATACAGAGGAGGAACAAAATAGGTTATTGGAACTCAAGGACAGGGCACATGCGCACAATGCATGCGATGTAGTATATAGTACGATGGGTGTGTGTATGTGTGTGCACGCGTGAGGAGGAGGAGGGTGGGGAGGGGAGTGGGGTGTAGAGCTATAAGTGAATATGAAATAGACCCAGTTGATGGATTTATAGGACACATAGAAACAACATCACATAACTGCGTTTGCAGCGGTTTTTTTCTCCAAAATCGGGGATATTAACCATGCAAGTGTTGATAGCCCCTTCAGGTTTTTTTTTTAAGAAACAAGAAGAAAAAAACTAAAGCATTCACTTATTTAGTAGAAGCTGACAGATATGAGATGTACGACAATCAATAGCTGCTTCCCTGAACCAGAACAGAATGCATGCATACTAAAACTGTCTTCAACCTATGCCTCGACCGCAAAGCAACATCTTAAATAATCAAATCACAGGCTGCTATAACGATGATTGCATGTTGGCAAATTACAAATAACGGTAACTAGAATTTTTCCAGAACTTCATATCATCTATAGTAGTGATTTAGATTTCGGCTTTTTTTAACATTAGTCCACTTGAATTCTACGGAGCAAATTATTTCAATTAACGCTTGCAAGATACGAAACATTTGCATCTGTGTTCGACATGTGAGAGGAGAAATGTGTTCATTTCCCTTTTTTTTTGTAGGAATATCTGTATCAAAAAGTGCGCATGCACAGAACCTTCAATAAATCCACGCACGCCTGTAACACGAGGCCTGATAAGGAGCTCGTGCAGCCTCGTTTTAGCACACTGGATAGTTGTTGATCATTACATGAAATATTTTATTATTATTTATGCATACATCCATTTCCCGCATCTGCACAGGACAATAAATAAAAAGTAAAACAATGTTCAAGGGTCAGCTATCACACAAACTTATCTTTCAATATTTAAGAAACAACAAACATGAAGACTAAATATGAAGATCTTCACTTCGCAACAAAGCAATCATGGAAGGCTCCCAACAACATAATATAAAACCAGGCGTATACTCAGTTCACTTTATATGATGAATGCCTGACTTCACTTAAAAAATACAATATTTATTGTCACATGCGACATAATTGGATGCTATACGGCCCTGTTTTAACCCTGAGTCAACCAGACAATGTGAACCACAAAGTCTGACTCAGGTGTCAAAATACAGAAATCCAGTTTGTGAAGCAAACAAACAAGGTGACTGATTTGTCTGCTTAAAAAAGTGCACATGGTGTCTCTTTTATTTTTAAACCACCAAAGTCAAAAACAAGCCAATCAAAACTGGACAAACAAAAGTGAATCCAAAAGAGGGAGTTTGGGCTTGTATGATACACTGCAAAAAATACCCTCTAGTTTGGAGTATTAAAAGCTTGTTTTGCTGCTAAAAAATATAGCAGAGAGAGAGAGCGAGAGAGAGAGAGAGGGGGAGACAGGGAGACGACTTATGCACGTTGGTGTTTCCCCTTTTTCGAGCTTTAAAAAATAAAGATAGGTACATGCGCGTAAAAAACAAATCACTCTTCCCAATTAAAAAAAAACGCCTCAATATATAAACAAGTAAAAGGAGTACCATGTCGGTCACAAGCAGGTGTTTATTATAAGCCTGTTGATCGTGTTGAGATGTGTATACCTTCTTTGGAGTGTGCGGGCTCTTTATTATAATGCGGAGCCTGATGTGGTGTCATTTCCTCCAGACGTGCCCTGTTTTGCTGCGAGGTTAGAGGCCAAGCCCAGGCGGCAGCGGCCTGTCTGTGCCTCCATTGTCTGCCGCTTATTTAGCGCTCAACATTAATCTGCGCTTCCCCTCAAACAATCGCAGCATGAGAGTGGCCTGTCTAATTACATCTTTCACAACTTTCCCTCCAGCAGCCCGAGTGAGAGCTCGCATCGCCCTCGCGGAGAAGAGCAAGTTCGGGTAAGAGTTGAGGATTTTTTTGGGGTGGGAGCAAAAATTCGTTTGTTGAAGAAAAGGACGACCCGAAAGGCCACCTTCAACCCTTTGATGTGGCATAATGAGAATATGTGTGCATATGAGCTGTGAATGCAAACGCAGATAAGCCCCAAACAAATATGTATAAAGTAAACTTCCTTGCGATTTGCGTAAAGCCAAGTGAAAAGTGAAGGATAGAAGGTTTCCAGAAGGACAATGCCGAGCTTAGACTCGAGTTTAAATAACAGGGTGTCACAAATACAAATTAAAACAACAGTTATGAGCAGCAGGTTATTGTTGCAGCCTTTACGGCGTCCACACATGGCGAATGTCCCCATAGCTCGAATACAATCTAAATATAACGTCTGACCCCAAATAATAGTATGCGTCCAAGGTTAATTCATCTTATATATATGTGGATCCAAGTTATACGTGAACTATCAGAAAGCTACAGGTGCAGCCGGTGCATGCTTTTAATAATAAAAGAGAGCATCTGTCTGACTTTCCAGCTCAATTGTTCAAAGGCTCCTCACTCAGTCTCGGTCTCGCTGCTCCTCTCTCTGGTCCACCTCGGTGCCTCCTTTCTTTTACGCGCAGCCTCGGTTCAAACGCCAGCGCACACCCGGTTGAGCCATCCCCGCAGCGTCCCGGGAGGAGGAACACCAACTTAGCGCTGGTCAAGCAAAGTTAGCCAAAGTTTTGTCTTTGGCGCGGCTCAGCATCCCGAGCAACACAACAGTTTGTTTGCATCACTGATTTCTGTTAAAGGGATATGGACCCAGCTCTTAGCCGAGCGCAGCGTCACGGCAGGCGAGCTTGAGAACATCCAAAAGACTTAACACACATCTCGGACAGGATAGAAAGACTCTTTGGCTGTCACGTTTTCAGTATGTTGCACCTCGTAGACAATTATCACACTGTCACATTGGACTTTCGGCAAAAAAGTGGCCACATGGCACGCTGTAACATAACGCGTGATGTGCTTGCTGGAGGTTTAAAAACAGATGCACGTTTTGAAATCATAAAAAAAATTGTAATCAAGATAATGGAGTCCACCCTCAAGTGAGAGCATCCACGGGGAGCTATTCCATTTAACCTTGGACAGGACAACCTGACTTTGCATTGCCCCGATTCCATTTGACCTTACATGCGTCATAATAACCTTTATTGCACATATATTGTTAACATTTTTTCAACAGATAGTGTGTTCAATGTTGTATAGGAGCAGTTATTTCAACACATGTTGCCTCAAAGATGGTCAGGTCACGGATCCCCAAATGCATCCACATTAGGCCATGTTAGCCTGTACAATAGGGGGTTGCCTCATTTGCCTTCACATGAGCAGGTTGTAGTTGCTATTGTTGTATAGAATTGAACTGCAATGAGCTGTGGAAATCGTTAAGTGTGGAGAATGAAACTTGTACACGACTGTGTGGTACAGTGAATATAATAAAAAGTGTTTATATTCCTCGTTTATATTGGGAATCCCTCCCAGCCCCGCAAGCGAGGAACCCCCGGGGGTCCCCACACCCACTTTGACAGCCCATTGTTTTAATAAACACAAACCCCGTGATACACAGCGTGTTTTCCTTTCTTTTTTTAATATCCCCCACCCCAAAAAATGAATAAGTTAAAGGTTCATAAGCACAGATGAGTTATAGGGAGTATCTGGAAGCATGCACAGGATTTAAATTAGGCTTCTTCCTTCCAGGACTCTTTCCCTTTTACCAGGGCGAGGATGGGCGTTTGTGGACTGCGCTGGAGTCTGCATCACGTGGCTTGGTTTCTGCCTTCCCATTGGTCCAAGGCACGTGTCTGGGAGGACGGTGGGAAAACGTCACTCGGGGGGCTCGTATTGAAAATAAGAACAAAACTCCAGAGTGAGAGTATTCGAGCGTCAGTTTAGGAGCCTCTTTATTTACCCTTAGTTTAGTTTAGGTGTAGGCATTGCTGTGCACACTGAAATCGGATAACACTTAATTGGATGCTGCGCAAATGTTTTAGCTCTGCGATATCAGTTGTAACCCGAGATTGAGGGAATATATGTCAAAAAAGTATGTTTTTCTCAGAGGACACTATCGCAAGGCTTTGCATGGTGTCCAAGGCACCCACTAGAATTTGAGTGTTATTTTTTATATCTATATATATATATATTCCACTCGTGAAGTTTTTCTTTCTTTCTTTCCTTTTTTATACAATCGAATTTCCCCCTTGAAGTTCTTTTGAGAATTGTTATTGCAGCGGAGAGAGCGACAAAGGGGTTAAAGAGAGCGAATCAGTATGGAAGAAAATGATCGCGGCAACAGAGACGTGGTGGAGCGGCAGGAGTCGGCGGATGAGTCCAACAGAGCCATCCTCCCCCGCTTACAGGCGCCGGGGAACCCGCAGGTCCCTCACCGGGTCACCAATTTCTTCATCGACAACATCTTGCGGCCGGATTTCGGACGGAAGAAGGACGGAGACGCGACCCGCGAGGAGAGTAGCCTGGCGTCGCGGGAGAGCCACAACGGCCACCCGGACGCCCCTCAGACCGAGCCGGTGGGGAACACGGTGCCGGCGGAGGGGACCTCCACTCCGCACACGGTCACCGTGAGCAAGAAGCCCGCTATAGCCGCCGAGGAGCCCCTGAAACCCCGCGAGGAGGGAGGAGACCAGTGCCTAAGCTCAGACTCAGACAGTTCCCAAGCCAGCTCGAACCCACCCCCGTCCAAGTCCATGCTGTGGCCAGCCTGGGTCTACTGCACCCGCTACTCGGACAGGCCTTCTTCAGGTTGGTGGCACCGTGCATGCGGGTATTTTTTTATTCGACCGCGTTCCCGGTAACCTGAAATACCCCGTAACACTGACCCCGGATGCCTTGACCGACTTCTCCCGAGCGGAGTACAGCGAACCGTGCCGAGCGACGCACGCACAGGCAATACGAAATGCGGAACGAAAATCTATTTAGAAATTGTAGAAATAATATTGGAATGCCAAAAAAACTAAACAAATCTCGTTGTAGACTATACACGAAAAGCACGTCCTGGTACAGTGTGGAAAATGTAGAACAGAATTACGAGATTTTTTTAAAAATGGTCTCGTCTGGGAGAGGCCTATTGTCAACGCAAAAAAAAGAAGAAAACAAGATTTGTTTTAAATAGATTAATTTATATTTATTTGTTTTCCATTTCCTCACCAACATATTCATCGAAACACACACAAAAACAGTCACTTTTTTCTATACATTTTTTCATTGACAAAGTATTCCCAGTCAGACAGTCGTCTCGTATTTGCCCTCGCGTTATGAATATGATAATACTGGGGTCCTTATATATTAAACATGAACGCAGACAGGATGGCTGTTTTCCAGAGAAACTGCAAGTGTGCAAAATAAATATCGGTGCTCTTTAGAAGCGTTATTGTGTTAGGGACGAATTAAATATGCATCTGTTGTTCTATTTTCTTTTACAATGGACGCTCTCACAGCTAATGCATATGCTGGATAAAGAGAGTTTATTTCTCATATTTATAAGAGAACTCACGCTACAACTTGTTAGCCTGCAGCAAAGTTAACATCAGTGTATTAGTCTTATAGAGTCTATATGAAAAGTGGAGTACAACTTGTTCTCATGCATTATGTAACGCTGTATAGTACGTGTGTGTGTGTGTGTGTGTGTGTGTGTGTGTGTGTGTGTGTGTGTGTGTGTGTGTGTGTGTGTGTGGCGTAGGCGACTACTACGAGTTGTAGAGCTGCAGTTTGTATATGGGCTGCTTGGAGAGAAACACGCACACACGCACGGGCGCACGCGGAGGTTGATTCATCAGTATAAAAGGTTCGGCCTGTATCACGTCGTTGCATTAATGTTTTCCTCACAGTTTGGAGGAGGGAACCAAAGAATAAGTGCAAAGCTCCACGGAGCAGGCCTCCCTCCACCCAGATGGAACAGTAACGTGTTTCTAATGCGCTGCTCTCATTCGGTTCACGTTCGGCCGTCCGGGAGCCTTTCAAGAGGGCCACGACAACAACACATGCAAAGTAGCTGCATTGAACTAAGTCCCGTGTTTCAGAACAGTAGCGGGATGTGTCAGGGATGATTTTGCCCAGTGTTTTCCTATTGGTTAATAATTCCTTATTACTACAGGCGGTGTCATAGTGTGTATGCGCGTCAGCGTGTTGTTTGTGTATAAGTCTGTGTGTGTGTGTGTGTGTGTGTGTGTGTGTGTGTGTGTGTGTGTGTGTGTGTGTGTGTGTGTGTGTGTGTGTGTGTGTGTGTGTGTGGGCTACGCGTATATGTGTGTATAAGAGAGGACGAGGAATAGAAACAGGGAGGGGGGGGTTCTTTGGCTTCTTGCTTGTTTTCTTTATTGGACTTGTCAACATTTTACAAATCAGTGCTCATTTTTAACAAGTTTGTCAAAAATCGGCCTCAGGGAATTTAAACTTATTTTGTGACTTGGTTTGTATACACACAAACACAACTTCTACAGACGGTCATCTAATGACAACAGATGTTAAAGGAGACATGTGTTGACTTGTTTCTTGTTTTTTGGGGATTAAAATTTGTTTAAAAAAAGACTTCATGGACGCACCTGTTTTATATACACGTGAAGTCTCTATTCTAAATGCAACGCAGTACAATAATACACTATTGATTCATTTAATGATTTAAAAAACGCTCATATTTAATTGTTCTCGTGAAGCTGTTTGCCTGATCTTCGCATGCATGTTTTTTTTTTATTGCCCATAATAATAACAACGATATTCTCTCTCTGTCCCACATCTCCACAGGGCCAAGATCTCGCAAACCAAAGAAGAAAACGACCAGCAAAGAAGACAAGCGACCACGGACGGCCTTCACCGCAGAGCAGCTGCAGAGACTAAAAACGGAGTTCCAGACCAACCGCTATCTGACGGAGCAGAGGCGGCAGAACCTGGCGGGGGAGCTGGGCCTCAACGAGTCCCAGATCAAGATCTGGTTCCAGAACAAGAGGGCGAAAATCAAGAAGTCCACCGGCGCTAAAAACTCTCTGGCCTTGCACCTGATGGCGCAGGGACTGTACAATCACGCCACCGTCTCGTCGAAGGACGACAAATCAGACAGCGATTGATTTCCGGAGACGTCACCTCCGAGGCCTCCTGACGACTGAGAACCTATAGTAATCCTATGATACATCTTTTCTTTTTTTTATATCACTGCAAACTCTACCGACAGGAATATTTAAAAGATACCACAACAGATACAAAATACCACAAAGTTGTTTTTATTATTATCAATATCACTATATTCACTTACCCGCTATACAAGAAATAAATAGATGTAAAACAGTCACTGGACTACTAAAGTCCCCACATGAATATTTAATAGCACCATAGGTCTCTATAGGTCGCTATAGGAATACTATAGAGGATTTTCGTTATATGGGAGGTGGTCTCAAGCCTACAATGCAATAATTTCATCGAATAAAAGGGCCAGTGTAGAGTATACCAGCATAAATTGTTTGAAAAAATAAGATATTTCTGCAATATCACGTCTATAAAAAGATGTTGTACAAAAGGTATGTTTTCATTGTTCGTCGCCGCCCCCCCTCCAGGTACAAATGCTTACACACATCATTTTTTCTATAGGCCTCTACTGCTATCCATGATTGTCATCAACTACTTGACGTTTCCATCCGTCAGTGAAGTGAACAAACTGAAGTCCAAAGAATATTTTTCTGCTGCATCCAGGCTACTGTGAATTTAAATAAATGCTAACACGAGTTTTATTTCCACGCTTGTTGGTTTCCTTGGTTGTGCGTTCATGTCAAAGTGGGCAGAGGACGGTGGCTTTTTGTTGTTTTTTTGAGGCATGTTGCAGACCTAATTGGGCAGAAAATGAATTTTGATACGTTTTTTAAAAGAATGAGAAGAACAAATATCACAGGAACAGTTTATTATCACGTGACATGAGAGGTAGCGATTTTTTTCTAATACGCCACTTAACTCAAACGCTAAGTTACGCCTTGCTTCTACGTGTGGTCGTCTTCTAGCCTTTAAACTAATAGGATGTGCTTATTCCCTTCGTTTTACCAATGCATCTGTGCAGCTATTATAGTTTTTAACTAGCAATATAAATCTGTTTTCTTTTTGTAGCTAACTGAATTTGAGGCTCTAATGCTGCCTATAAAGTCAGAACAACTCTGTAGCATAAAGACAATGATGACAACCACTCCGAGTACATAGACTACAAGCAGGTTATTGGATGTTCTTGTTAAATCTTTCTCTATATACAGTTTTATTACATATCCATTTATCATAAAAGGCAAATCCGTCAGTGACTGTATTACAAATGTTGGAAATCTCTTATCGTTGTTGAAAGGACTTCATATGTGTATTTATATAGATTATATTGAGAAAAAAAATCTATCCAATGACCAGTGTTGCTTTAGAGTAGATATCTGAGGTGTTTACACTGCTTGTTTATCTTGCAATAACTTCTTTGTTTCCTTTTTTTTGTGAATGAAAATAAGTTTATGGGGCCTTTGCATGAAAGCTGCAATTTGTTGTACTTGGGCAAATAACTGTGTTTTAAACTTTGGTCTTAATCGACAGAAGTATGATCGAGCTAAGTTTTAGACTGTCTCCATATACCAAATTGTGGACTTTTTGCCTTTCAAAGTGTTTTTGTTGTGTATCTGCAAAAAGTGTGTGTGAATTAAAATCCACCAAACAGAAACACACTTTGCCTTAAAGTTCCAGTGTGAACTTTGTATGAACAGAACTGTGCCCAATCAGAGAAGCAGTATTACTTCAAATGCAGACTATTCAAGTTGAATGCCTTTATGAAACTGCTGGTACGACATTATGAATTTACTCATCAGCGTATATCTATCTATATGAACATGTTTAAATAAAATTACAACACAGAGTTGTAGAAAACAATGCTATTTTTTATTTTATGTTGGAAGTATTCTTTGGTATAAATGTACATAATTTGTATCATGTATTAATTGTGTAATTAACTGCCTCCTGAACACTGCAAAAGAAGAGTAAATAAACCTTGACTATTATACACAAACAAGTCTCGAGCATCTTTATGTGAAGAAAATAGTTTATATATATATTTCCATTTAAAAAAAGCAGAAACAATACAACAGAGGCCTTCAATCAATGCTGAGCTTCTGACGGCTCAAAGTGTCGAACATGTTGCCAAGCATCCACAAACGCAATCACAAACACTATTAATTTGCTTAGCATGACAATCCTTTCAATGCAAACGCCCACTCCATATATGGGCGGTTGGGAACACATTCACGGAGGATCAAATTCATGGGTTTTGAGATTAAAACATTTGGGAAAGCATCCCCGCATTATGTAAGGAGAAAGCCTCGAACAATTCCCAGGCATGTTTCCTCCACAATGCCTGATCTGCATTTCCATACTCGCACCGCTAGACTTTGCAGGGCATGTCTAACGGCCAGTGACTAGCGTTGGGGCGAGCGGCGCGGCTCCCAGCACACTGTCGGCGTGACGGTCAGCCTTCCCCGCCGCCTCTGAAAAGAGCATGTGCTTCCATCACAAGGCAGAAACGCAGAGCGAGAGTGTGTGTGTGTGTGTGTGTGAGAGGAGGGAGGAGGGAGGAGGAAGAGAGAGCGCAATGAAGGTCAAAGCCTGTCATGGCTGCAGGTGGCTGGTTCCCCCTTCCCTCCCCTCAGCTACTCATTCTCCACACACAGCTTCCTCACTCCCCGACTCATACTCTCTCCCCCTCCCCCCTCTCTCATACACCCACAACTTACTATCATTTGATTTATTTATTTTATTTTGTATTATTCGGGCTTGGCGTGCACGCACACGTCCCCGCGCACTTCATTCATTTCGGTTGCTCCTCACACTGCACACACCCTCCCGTTGTGTTGCTCCTTCATTCAGCACATCAATAGGAACCTTCATCGAAATATTCACCGGCAGAGACGCTCCCCGAAGTTCAGATGGGGACACCGACGCGTGAACAATGGCTGAAGCCGTGCGGCTGCGCGGGCACACGCTCGTGGAACCGCTCGGCCTTCATCGGACAATAATACGTCTCATCACCGGAAGTGAGATTCAGGCGGTCGAGTCACCAGGAGGAGTCTTTGTTCGGACGCTCCGACGGCCTCCAGCGACAAAGAAGTCCCGCATGGCTGTGGAGACACCGTACAGTATACATCAGCAGTAATCTGGGTCGATAACACGGGGAAATAAACATCTCTTCTGGAATAAAAATAAATAAACATGCCTGGCATAAAAGTGATTTCCTGGCGCATTGTTGACAGTCTCCAAGTTCCCATGCTGTACAAATGGAAGTGAGCGGAGGATACATCAGGGAAGTGTCAACGTCTACCTCCAAACACAAAAGGGCCCCATCCCGCTATGACCTCTCCTACCATCCTCCCCCTCCCCTACTGTGTCATTTACCCAGTTTCTAAATGCTTCCTACGGCCAGAGTGGAATCTGCTCAGAGGTGCCTAGGCTTTGTGGCGGAAACATAATTAAAGTGGTGAAAGATGTAAAAGGTGAAGAATGGGGATGACATCAGGCCAATTTCACACTTGGCACTCGAATGGCTAGGTCCAAGCCAGGACGCTTGCCTCGCAACACAGATCAAAGCCCACTGTCACCGCACCAGTGCAGGGGGAAAAAAGAGGCAAAAGGACACCTAACTATGCTAATCCCCAGGACGAATATATTTTAATCTTGTTAGAATACAAGTTAATGCCGTGGCTCAGTGACTGAACTTTCTGGCAAGAAAGAGAGGTGGACAGAATTACTTTTACCTTTTCTACACGAGGTGCCTCTGTGTGGATAAACAGAGTCTGAACAAACTTTCTTTTGGGCAAACTCGGCACATTATCCAGCCTCATACTGTACGGGCGGCAGAAAGCTGTTGCAAGCGGACGGAAAGGCGAGCAACAGTTTTCATTAAGAACGACCAAGGGGAGAAAGGAAGAAGAAAAAAAAAAGTCAACCCCAGCGGCCGTGTCAGTGACCCCGTCTGAATCCCCACTAGGGCACCTAACATGCAAAGGAAATGAGTATTTTGTGGACGGGTTTGTCCCCTCTTACATTGAGCCCTCCTTTCTCAAAAGCACCTTGGTAACCCTTGATCTCTCATGTATGGAAGTCAGGGCACTGGGGCCTGCAGAAGTTGACTAGGCAGACAATGGCAAGCGGATGCTCTCTGGAAGAGTCACACCCAGGCAACTCTCATTTCACACACCGTGTTTGAGCGACCCTTCTGAAGAAATGCAAGACTTTTTCAATAAAGATTATTTTTTCTCACTTCGCCAAATTCAGGAATAACAAATCTCCCACCCCCATGAGCTTTTTTCCTCCTTATACCATATCTGGTTTATTGAGTGGATGTTTCGTGTTTCAGCGGCCAAATTTAAACATTTAGCATTTCACTTAGTTGTTTATAAAGTGGCTATAAGCAGCGTTGCTTCTGGTCAACACTGACCCAAACATGCTTGCCGCAACAAGATTCTTCTCAAGTTTCGGGACGCAACGCTAAAAAGAGTAAAGGTAACATTTCTACACAAAATAGGTAACGTAAAAAAAGTTGGTATATATATATATATATATATATATATATATATATATTTCTGAAATGTACTTCAGTTACATTTAAAAAGATCACATGGGTCGCAGCGATCGTTTCTGTTACACTTTGCCTTTTCTGCAGACTGATTTTACTGCTACACGCAGACTGCGTTGGCAACGTTACTCGTTTTGGTGCAACAAGCCGTTTTCCTTTCAGCACATTAAAGCAGATATTCCTCCACCAACCAAAGTGTTATCATTTTAACCCGTAACATTTCAACGGTTTGTTTATTTTGAACACACTTAAACACGAAAAGCTGCATTTGACGATTATTCTTATTACGATTAATTTTTTTAATATATTTATCATCCAGTGGATAAAAATAAAAAAATAAATGGCCATCATAAATTACCAGAACATGAGGAACATCACCATATTGCTTTTTTACCAACAGTAAAACAATCCAAATATATTAAATGTTTGAAGACATAAAACAGAAAAGCATTGGTTGATAATTGACTTTAATGTATATTGTGAGAATTGTTGGGAATTTTCCATTCAACTAATAGATGAATCAACTGATTCATCTCTAAATATAATAATACCAATAAGACACACGTACACTTATATGAATAATAATGCAAACAAAAAAAAGATGAGAATTGCAAAAATAAAACATATGTTGCAATACACCATTTTATCACATCATTTGGATTGGAAGAAACATTTATTAATCACCGATTCATTATAACGAGCAGTGCCGAGGCATGGAGAACATTTCTCACTCTAAATCACACATGTCTCACTAACTGTCGGATCCCCTTCCAGCATTGTGACGCTGCATTTGGAAACTACTGACTGGCCATTTTATGTGTAAGGTAAACCTGAATGAAGGTTTTCTCAAGTTAACTTAGTACCATCGTCTCCTCTCCTGCTCCCTGAAACTCTGAAAGAGGTCCGTTTAAAATACAAGCTATTTCAGTTATAATGGGTTTACAACAAAACCTTCACTTAAACAAGCTTTACAAAGAAAAACTATTGTCACAGGAATAATAATACCTTTCTCTGACCTCTTTAAAGCCATAGCGGCGCGTCTGTAGTGCACAATGTTGAAAATCTACCAGAATCAGTTCCAGGTTCATGTCTGAGACAGGTTCTAAAAACATTGAAACCCAAATGTATGCAACGATATACAAAGGTGCAGTAATGCGAGATGCTGCATTATAATTTCATAATTCAGAAGATGAGGGAGCAGATTTCTTCAACATAAATAGTCAAGTCGGTTGTGTTTGGTACGTTCTCTTTCTATATCCTAAATTAAGATGTACAATGTACAGTCATGACATTTCGGGCCTCGGTTACAGAGTTTGTGCTGCTTTCCGACACAGCTAGACAGGGTCAAGGATACATCTGACTCACCTCAGGCCCCCTGCTCTCCCGGGGATTGGCCTGTCACTCACTGTGTGGTTACGCATCATAACTGACAGAGGCACAAAGTGAGAGCTCGATGCTGCAGCAACAGCAGCCGCAACATCATCACCAAAACCATCCTTAGCATGACATCTTCCTCCTAGTCCACCACCAGCTCTCTACACTGTGGAGTGGAGGGTAGGACACACACACACACATATTCACGAGCCAATAATAAAATGTCATTCAGTGCGAGTAGGAAGACTTAAAAATAGAGGATTTGGACATTTACCTTAAGATTCTCCTAACTGCAGTTGGGGATGTGGGATGCTCTGCAATAGAGTTGTTATGGAGGTGGCAGTCAGACCTGCAAAGAGAAATGATTGGGTGTGTTACTTAATTTCAGACGGTTTATCGAGACTGGATACACACATCTGCGCTCTGTGATCCTTTCCAAATGGGTTTCTGGCTCATTGAAACGGCGTTGGGTTGGTGTAGCGTACAGCCTTTAATTGGTGTAGATGACATAATAAGCACATGCATTGAGCTGTTTGACTAAGAGCAAAGGGTTTCAGTGATCACTGATCATCGCACTTTGTTCTTTCTACATTAAAAATGAATACAGTTGCTGAAATACTGTACTGCACCACTTCAGAATACAAATGATGCGATGGCCATTGTGCCGACAACTCAAAACAAGACGCATCACAACGTAAACACAGATGCAGTATATGAATAAATAGCTTGTTTTTAAGTCTTAGGATGCTACAGAGCAGAACATCCTGTGATAATCAGCGAGGTTCATCGCGCCAGGCCACAACTGATAATTCGTAGAATAAAATGGCAGCGTGCCAAAGACCTGTGTGAAGAGTTCATATTTTTTTAACACTTCCTTTATATTGAATTAATAGTAGCACTGAATCTCAATAAGCATATTTAGCACGGACGTTTTTCCATTTGGCCGCATTTGAACTGGGAATTGAATAGTAGCCATGGTTTCGGCAATGATGTTAGGATGGATTTCATTATTTAGCATTCAGTCATCTAAAAGACGAATATACGGCAGCGTTTAGTCCTATATCCTGACAAAAAATGGCTGGAAATGGAGCACTATCGTGAGTTACAGAATTTGGATAAAGCGGTGACAAAAGAGGTTAACCCTTCACTGGTTTCCGCCCAATCTACCTGTCTAGACTTCTTTAGATGCTACATTGTTCTCAGAAGGCCGAATACACCAAAAATAATCATCCCAGTTGGAGTTGGCATACAAGGCGAGCTGCGGCTCAGTCGACCGTGCCTTAGCTCACAGTGGTGGGCGTCTCCCTCTTTCTCCCTCTCACTCATTTTGCTGCATGCTGCCATTTTAACTGTTCCTGAGTGGCAGGCGAGAGGGCGGGGTTGGAAGTGGCGGCCATGATGGCGGAATCACTAAACCCACTCCTGAGGAACAGCCTCCACATCAAAGCCAATCGACACATTGAGTTGCGTTGTGGTTCAGGCCAAAACCAGGGACTCTAGGTGTCGGCCGAAAAACGAGGTGATGAACACGAATATACCACCATCTTACTGCATGCACGGCAACACATTCTTATAAGAGAATACACTAGTTTAGTTTTCCTGAAGATTGGGAAACAATTGGAAAAAAATTCTCCTTCTAATTATTAATTATAAAACGTGTCTTGTCTGTTATGTGACATTTGTATGATTCAATTAAAAAAAATTCTAAATAACAGCCCAGTGCAGTATATAGTACAATAGCATATATCAATACTGTATGTCAGCGATTTTTAGTGAGGTTTGCATTGTCTATTTCACTTTTTGCATGAATGTGTAATATTCTCAAATGATTTGTATTAAATTACACATGTATAATTTATGTTCAATAAAGAGCTACACAAAACTTTATTATACTGAAATATCTATATAAAAATTAAAACAATCAACATTTAAAAAAAGGAAGAATAAAATAGATGCAAAATTGAAAAAAAACATGTAAGAATAATTTTTTGTTTTATCTCCAAACTGCCTGTTGAATAAATTGTATAACAAGATCAAACGAAAAAAAAAAAAAAAAAATACTTACTGCGTATGAGAAATAAAATGTCCACAAATGTATCTAAATCAATAAACTATAAATATCATGACTGCCATGGTGTAAGAAACTATCTAACAAAAAATAAAATAAATAATTTGTCCTTCTGAAATTGTGATGGGTCAGATAAGCTACAGTAAACAAACATAACATTCTCGTAAAAGTCACATTGTTGGTTTAGAGTTAAAAGGCGAAGGAATACGGCAGCAATATTCTTCTCCATTTTGCACAAATGTCTTGACGTCCTGTGACCATCTAAACATGTCGCACAATTATTACCATATAAAAAAGGAAGTTTTGCCAACCAATTAATGCATGTGGTCCCTCAAAGCAGACTGTATTATGTGGGTCACATCTATACCCCCGCCTCATTTCCCCACCCCCAAACCTTAAAATTTAAAAAAAAGAAAAAGAATTCCTTGGATGACCAGAGTGGCTCCTAACCAACTATATTTAAGGTCAGAGTTCATTATGTCCCCTTGGCAACACCAGGGCAACAAGTAACGGTGTCTAGACAGGTCATGGTATCCCCCCCACCCCCCCATGCCCAAACCAACCCAACCACCCCCTGGCTCTTTCCGGAAGGAGGTGTCAACAGCAGCCAAGTGCAGGGTAAACAGGGCGTGGGGGGGAGGTGGCCTTTGGCCCCCGTGAGGTCGGATCAGCACCTCCACCCTCCACTGATCAAAGATGAGGATCCTCCATGCCAGGGCCTCGGTCAAAGGGGGCAGGGTCGGGAGATGAACTCTGCGTTTCTGTAATCTAGATGTGTCCAAACCCGATTGTCTTCTTTCACAGCCCAAAATGGACCCTTCCGGTGCCGCTGATTACATTAGGGAGGACAGCCTCTTTTCACTGGGACGCCTGGACAAAAGAGGCGCTTCCGTGCCCCTCACCATCTGGTCCCAAAATAACAGAAAAGGTCCCAGGAAGAAAAAAAACACAGCCAGCACACAGCCCTAAATGAAAGGAGCGCTGTTTGAATAGATGGGATGGCTGAACAGATAAGCCAACATACAGTAAAGCCTCACATTTACGCAGAGATTGGAAGCCAATCTAAATAAGTAAATAAAGCAGTGTACACAGGCTCTGAAGAGCACGTCTGAAAATCATTGACGGGCTTGTGCCGAAATGGAATTCTGCTATGCAGCTAATAAGGAACTGTGCCACACATACATCATTATCATTGCAAACTACCGATGGCCAGAGGCCCTTCGTCAGTTTAATCTAATATGGGTTGTACCACCGTGGACAGATTTGCGATTGAAATGAAAAGAAAAGATAAGTTTGGGGGTTTTGATACAATACGGTCGATAAAAAGATGAGAAATAATTAAAAGGGATAATACACAAGTCAGAACTAAAAAAAGCCGACATGCGTTAAAAGGATTTTTTTTAACTTTGACTTAAGTCAAATCCACATCGTTGCTACACAGGTGTGTCACATTAGGTTGATTGCCAATTAGCAGTATTTGCAACCTCACATCGGCTGCATGCTGTACGTCTGTCATTTATTGGTTAGTTTCACCTCGAGCCCAGTCCTCTTTGTCAAAGCTGTTTTGCACAAGGAGTCATGACTTTTGACTGTTCCTTCCACCCCCCCCCCCAAAATGCAGCTGCTGTTTGGGCACAGATGATTTGGTCTAATTGCAGCTCATGTTGCCTTGAAGACCCTCAGAAATCAAAATGCCAATTACTAGACCTCTATTAAAGATGGAAATAGCTGCTGGCTGGCATTACAGATAATATTTCTAGCATGTGTAGGCCAACATTGTTTGCATCTGTGAGAAAGTTATTTCAGAATTGGGAATATATTTATACGTTTAACGCCTCTCCTCGGTTTGTGTGCGGTTACTACTGGATCTTAAGCCACCTGCACATCTTTGCTGTCAAAGTCCTGCCATTGACATAATAATTCGTTGTTTTTTTGAAGAGCGATAATAATAAAAGTTGGAAATAAAATAAGCATCGAGCAAATTTTAAATAAAATCCTTAAAGGGTTCTAATCTCCAGCCCGGAAGTCTTTATTTCTTTCCTTTGAGGATTAAAATGCATTATGACTCCAGGTTTTAATAAGATAGCCCGTTCCCTTCAGCAGCCTCTTTGAAGGGTTTACATGTTGAACATGCAGGTACTGGAGGTAAGCTACACCGCGTTACCGTCATACCACGTAGAACTTGGAGCTTTTGGAGCTCTGTTTTGCTAACGCTGATTATGTGCTCTGCTATGCATGGCTCGTCCTTCTCTCACAGTCCACAAGGAAATGTGGTAAATAAACTACCTCATTAGTGCCAAAGGTGATGCTGTCCTTGATCTTGAATGGTTTTGTCAGGAGAAAGGTAGATAGAGTAGCCGACCCATAAGGGACCCGCTTTGAAAAGGGATTTCATAACAAGTCGAGCAACAATAACGTGAAAAGTACAAAACTACCTCAAAAACATGCATTTTGTACAGCCGATACAATTCTTATTCTTAACAACATGCCCCAGGTCTAAATGTAATATTAAACTTCAAGATTTTGAGAACTGTTTGTTTGTCTGTCCACTAATCATGATTGGAAACCAATTCACTGCCATCCTCTCACAGTAAAAACAACCAGCTAGAGCACAAGTGTTAAGTTAATGTACATATTCATGGTTTCAGATAAACCCGTCATCCCAACGTTGAATGTAGATATGACGCATTTATGAAATCAATTACTATTAATGGCTGTTTTAATGGGTCATGAGATATATGAATATGACTGGTAGATCTAGGACACGCATATCATCCAAGATAAAACTCTTAAAGACCATTTTCCTCTTAGTAGCGTCAAATTACCGAAAAATTATGTAAAGTGGATGTGAAATTTCATTTAATTTTTATATCTTCTAAAATGTTGATTCAGTATGAAATGTACAGTATTCCCCATTTGACATAGCACATTTCCAATTTTATCAATCTGAATTGTTTACATTCAAACTTCATTACACGTCCCAACGGTCAACTCACTTTTCTCTCTTCATTCTTTATTATGAAATCACATCAAGGCCTTTCTGTTGTGGGTTTTAATCCAAATATAAACAATTTTAAGTCAAAGTTAAATGCAATAAATAAGTAAAACATGGCACCATAAGAAATGGACTAAAACAGGACCAACATCCAAGTCTCCGAAATGGTCAAATGGCTCGGATAAATGATCTGGTGTTTATTGGTATGAGTCATGACGGCTATATCTGGAGAAAAGTTGAAATTACACCTTCAATGTCTTAAAATACACATGTCATGAACCTCTGCTCATCCCTGCTGATATGCAGCAACATTCTGCAAGTATTTTACATCAGATTTCTTCATCCGTGTCAATATTGAGAGAATAAACTGAAGCATGTGAGGGTGGCTGTGATCCGTCTGCTGGGGTTGGGATAAAGCTTTCCAAATAACAGGAAAAGTTCCAAATGTCAGAGATGAGGGACAATAAGATATCGTTAAGTCTTACTTTGTACAAATGAAATCAAACAAGGATTTCACATCAATTCATTTGGTTTGGCCAGTCGGTTGTCAGCCATACTGCCGGTTCTTCATAATGAGGCTGCACACTCGCACCAGCAAGAACTGAAAGTCAACTCTCACGCAAAGAAAGGTTATAGGGCCGATGTTGGTTCTTTCTCAAGTTCTTTTTGACTTTTGCATTAATTGATGAAAAAGGTTTGTAAACCAGAAGACGATGCACACAATTCCAGGGCAGTGGGAGGCGAGAATGCTGCAGCATTTACTAGTAAATTATGAAAAAGTACCATATTACTTTAAATGTGTAGCGGTCAGATGGACACTGTAGTTAGATTTATATTTAGAAAGTATCTTGACGTTTTAGAACTTGTTACATCAGTGCCAGGCTGCATAAATGTCAAAACTTGCTCAGGCGATCTTATAAAAAAGAAAACTTTTTTATCCATGAACTATTATGTTTTACAGCAGGTAGGGTGCAGAGAACAATAATGCAGAGGGAAGAGAGCACAGCCAGCACTGATAAAACGCCTCAAATCGGACTGCATATGCACACGCCATGCTCCGGCCCTGCTAAATGTCTATTTCCAAAAGATTTGTGAAATACTTGAGATGAAAACTAAAACTCTTCCAGCAGCAGGTCAAGCCACATCTGTCAAATACAGTCCAGTGAATCATGCGCACTACCACGCGCATAAAAAGACAGTGCACCCAGAACTTTCTCTCCAATGGGGTGACTTTCTAAACTTTCCTACGGTCTCCGCAAAGAGAGCAACGCTGGAGAAAGTTCTCTTCCTACTGCAAACTGAATCCTCCGTTCAAAGAGCTCTCAATCCTGTACGTCAGAATCTAAATAACAAAAAGCATTATCAAGTGCAACCCACCACTCATTTATTATGTGTCTGCTGGGGGTTGCATAGAACTGGCAGACACCAGCTCGGTTTCACAACTGTGGGATAAGTGAAGTCAGCGTGACACATAGAGGGCAGGTGGTGCCAGTCAAGTGAAGTACACAAGCGGAGTCCCAATCTGTAGTTTCCTCGCTCCATAATTAGTTATTTTTCCATAGCTATCACCAAATTATGTCATCAGGCCTTACAGAGTACTCATTATTCACTGCAACAAACAAGCTGGAAATAACACTCAATCCTATGGAGACCTGGGAACGGCGTTCCAGGGAGGGACTCAAGTCGCTGTGTGAAACCAACAAGAACCAACACGACACCTGGCATTTTCCAGCTAAAGTGGGCCGTTGCACACTGCCGAGCACAATGGAAAGACACGCTTCTTAATTGTGCAGGTTTTGAAAGTGCTGAGGAGAAAAAAATATCTCGTATGGTTGGCCATAGAAAGGCTTAAAAAAAACTTTTTGGAAATGTGAATTTATGGAGGAAACCAACATCGATGTTTGGACATTTTAAAGAGAGCAACACATTTTTGAAGAGTCACTTTGGCTTTTTAGCAGATCAAGGGAATCACATATGTGAGTCATACCCATTCACAGAATAATATAATGATGCTAAAGTACACTTTTATGGATCCCACACTAGAGAAATGTATCTCTGTATTTAGCCCATCCTCAGGTATTAAGGAGCAGTGGGCTGCAGTGAAGCACCCGGGGAGCATGGGGGGGGGGGGGGGGGGGGGGGGTCAGTGTCTTGCTCAAGGACACTTCGACATGCATCCATGGGGAGAGCGGGCGTTGCACCTTGTGGTTGCTACAGCCGACCTATCGGTTATCGAGCAGTATTCAGTCATCTTGAGGGGAGGCTACAGAGCATTCAGTCGTATACACATATTTCAAAACATGTTAGAAAATCTAATTAGGAGTAAGGGGAGAAACAAACTTAAATATCAAATGCATAATATAAGAGGAGTCGAATGTGTTGATCATTGTAAATTGGAACTATCCACAGAACAGTTCAATTAATGCGCTCCGTCTACGTTAAAAACATGAAGATTTAAAAGGTTAGGATTCATTTTTGTTTTAAAATATGCCTTTTGAGAACTTAAAAACTTATATTATTTTCTCTTTTGAGGTTTCCATATTCAAGTATGAGGGGAACATCACAACAATCCTCTGCAGGGCGTCAGGCATCCGCTGTTATTTTTATTGTGAATGAAGGAGAATAAATGTTAAGTACTATGAGGTTATGCTTATGAGCATATAAAGTAGTAACCATTTTAAAACTGAGACTTAAGAACAAGTTATTGTAGCTTAAAGATTCAACAAGCGATCATTTAGGATTTTTTCTTTTTTAATGTTAGTCATCCTTATACAACAAACACTTTTATACTTTACTTCAAATAACCAGAGTCCTTGTTTTCTGATAAAACCCTAATAGTGGTCATAATGTAACAATTCAAACATTTTATATGCAACTCTCGTCAAAATGTACAGAGATCATGAAAAGTTAATCTCATTAAGCATTTCTGACCATCCTAATGTATTATGTATTTTTCTCTTCCATTATTATTGTCAATCACTCAAACCGGGCATTTCATGTTGAAATAATGTGTGAAAGTTAATTAAAAAACACTTTATTTTGATAAAGATCCAAGTAGAATTTGCTGGCTAGCGTGAATTTCAAACAAAGATGTGAGAATAACGTTACATTTGTAGACGGATATTGCAACGTGAAAGAAGTGTAACATATTTACTAAAGCAGAAAAAAAACACCTCTAAATGCTGGATGGAGGAATTACAAAAGGATCAGCTATAACAAGCAATTAAGTGGTTTCTTTAGGGTCTCGCGACTAACAGTAAACTAATATAAATGATTGCTAATTCAATTAAGTGTTATCGGGTTTGCAGTGTGAAGATCATAACATGTGAACGGAGGAAGTCACCAAGATAAAGCTGGAAGGAGCAACTCCTGCACTTTGGAGCCGCAGCGTCATAAAAGTGATATGGGGCCTGACTTAAGGTCAGTACAAACATTTTAAAGAGGGTAATTAGTAAACGGTTAAAGGCGGTAATCACCTTGTGATGAAGATGAAAAGGACTCGAAGGAAAACAAACTGGGAATGGGCCGGTACCATTCACGTCACAGTCGGATTCCAGAGGTCATGTGCTAAGTCCTGTTAAGAGCCTCAAAGGGCCAACCCTGAACATTGGCCACTTTTGTGTGAGTGTTTAGAAACACAGCCAGAATGTAAGCACACAAACATGAAAAATATCAATTTCACATTTGGTTTAACGCTTTCACACTTTGTGTCACTGACACCAGAGAGAAGGGCTGTGGAAGACAAAACACAGCTCCTGGATAAGGATCATGTTAATGCCTATCAATTAGGATCAAAAAGGGATTAACCGGCATGGCTGCAGCGGTCGGATGGAGACCCATGCAAAGTCACTGAATACTAGGGGTCACACCCCCGACTTCATTAGGCCTGACCTTTCCACGCCATTGTGTGGCACGAAAGAGACCCTGCAGTCGGCGTTTCCCCTTTACCCATCTGAGAGTCAAATATGAGGCAAGCAGAAAAGCTGTTAGAGATCAGTGAAATATGAAATATTCACTTTCAAAGTCCAGAGAGACTTATTAGGTTACTGAAACTTGGGGCAGGTGGGTATTTACTCATCAACCCCCAACCGCCCTGCAAAGGAAATCATTTTTTTCCACCTTAGAGAGAAGTGAGATTTACTAATTAGTCATGGTGCAGCCTCCCCTCGCTATGATGTACCGCAGGGTTGATGAACTCAAACTCTGCTTTGCCGTCTTAATTCACAAAAGGTCAAATGGCAAAATGGAAGGTGTGTCCAGGTGTGTTAAAATAAGCTCCAATTAGGGAAAAATGCAAGCACGCCCTCAAGTCTCACATATCCAACTTGGAAAGAAACTTTGAGTAAAGCTCCTAAACTGGGGTGATTTTAATGTGCATTTTAAGAGCAGCTTTTTAAAAGACAAATTAGAGCCATAGACAATATATTTTAACCCACAAAGCCCTTATAAAAAATGACATGGATTGGTCACATAAAAAGTGAGGGTTTAAACTGTGGTCTTAAGTACTAAGATATTATTTCTACATGTGAGACGCAACAGAGAGCTTTGACAAAACACATAACTTTAAGTAAGTATGACATATTTTAACACATGAATTCCAGCATCTTAAATGTTCAAAAAGCAAAATGTTGCTATAAAAGGTCGAGAAGTCTTAAGGTAAATGGTTCTCAGAGCAGATTACAGTGCGACAAGATGTGTGTACTATTTCTCATAAAAACAATTGTGTTATTTTACAACTGCACCATTGCTTCTATAATTTTGATTTGATTGAATTATGATTACTTTTGTAGTAAGTAAAAAAATATGTTATTATCAGAAGCACTTCTGAACATTCATCAATATCAGGCTCTAAAATCCATTATTGGTCAACTCTATATCGTGACTATGGAGTTACAAGGACACCATCTGGCTGAGAGAAAGGTAGACGAGGGTGTGATAACTGACAGCGACTTGACCCGACTTCACACCAGTGACAACAACAACTGTGTTTTTAGGTTAAAACATTGTTTTTAAACATAAAATGAGAATTAAGTTCAAACATAGACGATGGAACCTTAACATACCGAGTAGTATTTTAAATGCTTACTGTCAATGCAACTCATGTGAGCAAATGGCAACTTGGACTCCTCATATCATATATATAGTTGTCAACTCGGTTACATATAGTTGTCATCTCATGCCTCCAAGGCCCGAGTTGACAACTCAGTGAAAGTTAAAAGTGAAGTAAAAGAGCAGAAGTTCATCTCGGGACAAACGTCTCTTCACAGAGAGCGAGTGCTTGTCCAGGCGGCTGCTCCGGTTAAGCAGGCATGCCGCCTCGCACCTCCGTCCAACAGCGGTCACCCAGGCCTACAGCCTTCTTTGTGCCGTTCAGGAGGGTGCTAGAGACGAGCACACTCCATTTCAAAGTCAGTGGTGGGTTTGCAGTCAAAATAAATAAAGGAAGCATTGCCGTCTACGCCACGCAGCTGAGTGGGATCGGACATGCAGCACCTGCACATCTTAAGAATGGCTGGCTCGCCAACAGTGGACGACTCATTCAGGCAAACACACGGCAGAAGTTCTTTACTTACCTCTCACAAAGGTCAGAAATAACAGTTTTAACATCGACATTCACAGAGTAGTCACTGTGCAATTTCCTTCTTCTAACGAGGATCTAATAGTCATGTTACGTTGATATTGATGTTGTGGCTGCAACTGAAATTCAAAACCTCAGCTCAGCCAGTGAATGGTGTGTGTTGTTGTTTTAATGATAAACAAAGGTCGGCTATTGCACCAGGCAAAGATCTTACTGTTAGCCAGAGATCAATTGCATACCTCAGAAAGATAGGTTTAACATTCCACCCCGTAAACAAGTCTCTCCTGTTATTCAAATACCAGGGCATCATGAATACAGTATAAACAAAACAATCAACTGATCTGCACAAATATTTAAAAAAAACATAGCATATTAGTAAAATCATTTGTGGAGAAGTGAAATATAGAACTATTGAATACAATCAGGATAATAAATCTGTCTGAACCGTTTAGTAGGCGTGTGCGTACGCCTTCTGGTAACATGGTGAAGTAAACTTGCTTCGTGACATCTACAAGAGGTCAACAGGTTTGCAAAACAATAAGTTCCAAAAAAAGGAATATACTCAACATGACATTAATCTATAGGTTTTGTAATTGCGACTCGTCTCCCACACATGCATAAACCCCAAGTGCCTTTTCACTCTATTTTCATGGCATCAGAGCAGAGGCCCAGCTTAATATGTTACTGACAGCTGCCGTTGTATTAGGTGGCATCAGAACAGTCTGGCTTTCACACCAGGTCCTAACAGTGGAGGACAACAAGTATTCAGGAGGGTAAAGGTCACCAGTAAGCAGCTCTACATCAACCTATACTGTAAAATAAATGTTGCAATAGGCAGATTTTCCTTTTTTTTAATCCACTTTAAAATCATTAAAATGTATTTTAAGAATCCTGATGTTCTACTAATGCAAATTAACTAACAAATAAGACAGCGTGATATGTTGCATCAATTTTATTTTTTATTTTTAGTAATCGTCATATACGCAGTTAAATATTTTGTACACACACACACATTTATTTTTCTATGGTTAAGTTAAAACAAAAATTCAACCGCAATATTTGAAAACTAAAATCATTTAAAAATACATGTATAATGTTATCTTAAAAATCAGGCAAAAAAAGCAAAAAAAATAGTTTACAACGCCCGACCCGATTAAATAAAACTGCATTTTATTTCGAGTGTTAAAATGTAGTAGTTTCTAAATACTGTAAAACAAAATTTAACTGCGTTGGAAACTAATAATGCCGGTGATATTCAGCTGGTGAAAATTCCAACTCGCTAGAAAAATCATAAAATGTAACAAAAACATTATCTTTTCATTGCATTTGAAAATATTTTTGTATTCAAGTTCATTGCATGTCTTACACTTAACCGTATGTTTTAAATTAAGCTTGGATCAATTTTGCAACGAAAATATAAATAAAAAGTACAAACTGCATCGCACACAACATTTTCAAAGCAAATAATACAATATTATGCCCTTTATATATTATCTTGAAGGGGTGGCAAATAATACGCATTGAATTTAATTAGTGAATCAATATTTTGTTTATTTATCCACGCGTATATTCAGTAATATTAAATATTTCATCGAAAGCATCTGAAAAATAATGTTAATGGAACGAAAATAATATGGGAACATTTTAAGTCGAAATCCAAAGACGAAAAAAAAGTAATCGCGCTGCAGTTAATAACTTAGAATTTTAAATCATAAAACGTAATTCAAACATTTTTTACAAGTGCCCGTTTGTTCAGTATTATTTTCAAATATGTTCTACTGAAAAGTTTTTTTTCCCGCCGCAAAAAGTCGTGCCGTTTCCAACTGGAATATTGCTTCGAGTTCAGATTTCTTTTTCTCTACGAGCTACGTTATAGTTCATTTCTTTTCCCACTGCCTGAACCTAAAATGGACGCCGCTGGCTTTGAGTTAGCAACGGCTAGGACCGGCTAAGGGTCACAGCTGTGCAGCGGTGCTCTTAGGAGCAAACGGGCAAATGGATCCATGTCTTGGCAGGTTGCCAGGAGTCTTCTTAAACATGCAGTGAAGGCCTTGATTTAAAATATGCCGCACCAATGTCAAAGGAAACTGCGTCATTACGCAGCAGAGGCTGGAGAGATAAACAACCCACCGTTTTACCGCACACAATGGCAGGCGCTGCTGTAGTGCAGAGCAATGCTTGGAAACAAGCTCAGGTTTTACTCTGTATGTGCACAGAAATAACCCAAGAAATCTTTTCTTTATAGCTCAGGCAGCATTAGAGCCTGGATGAAAGCCTGTTTTCTCTAGACATCATCGTGATGTTGGACCTCGTGACTGCACTGTGGGTGGAGACAACGAGCCAATAGAAACACAAGAGCGGGACTCGGAGACCGTCTTGCATCAGCATTTTCCAGCTAAGCCTCAAGTGAAAGTTACGAGATCCATAACCATAATTATGTTATGAAGAGATCACAAATCAGTGTTAATAAAAAATGATTGCTGCCAAGGAGTGAATGACAGCACTGAACTTGATGAGCGCCTTCTCATCATCACATCATGTAGAATTGGCTTTGCAAGCCAGAGCTCAACCTCTGTAAATACTGGTCTGTGCAGCTGACTGATGTTTCCCTCAGGCAATCACACTCACTGCAGCACCTTAAAGCATTCCTGGGATAGCTTTCTCAACTTTTAACATGTCCAAAAGTGCTATAATGAACAGGTCAACACAGATCTTACCGTTTAGGCGGAAACACTCCGGCGTTGAAGGCATGAAGGCATGACAGGCTGCAGGAGACCGTGGATCTCCTGTGAAAATGAGAGAAAAAAAACCTTGTCAAACAACAGGTTGATGTCAGATGGGATTAATAAACTAAAAACTAAGAAAACTAAAAGGACGAGCAATACGTTAAAAAGCCTCTTCATCATCTTTTTTTTTTAGATCTGGCTGGGAACAAACAATACAGATTGCAGTGATAAAGTTACAAATACAATGTTGAAAGGAATTAATGAAACAATTTGAAAGCAAATAAAAAACATTACAAGTAGTTTCTAGGTCAAATAAAAATGGAGCCGTCATCGTAACATTTATTTTTAATTCAATATCCAACTAACGCTATAAAAATTAGAAATAGGAATTTTCTTAAAGGTAGTATTAAGTCATCATCTGTTATCACAAATAACAGATGATGGCCAACATCAAATTAACTGTGTGCATAACCCAAAACAGATTGTGTGACGTTTCTTACCTTTCTAGTTGCGATTCCAATCATTTTCATCAATCAGGTTTGGGAAATGCCTGCAAAGACAGTGCATGCTGTAAGTGCTTCTGTACACTTCCTTGAAAACTAAATCAACACACCCTCAAAAAACATTCAGGAATAGGACAAGACGAGACTGAAAAAGGTGTTTGAAAGCTGACGGGAATGCAGTAAGTAGGTGATAATGAAAAGCTGTGTCCAGGCCGGTCACTGATAAGGCAAACAGATAAACATCAAAGACTTCCTGAGTGGAAGAAACTTGCAATATCACAGTGAGGCTAGGAGCACTTTTAGAAGCCAACGTTAATGTGGTGTGTACAGCCCCTCACTGAAGGACTGTGCAAAAGGAATTCTCTAAAAAACAATTGTCATTACCTTTTGCCACTGTAAACATCTGTATAATAAAGTAAAGTGGTGCTTTAATAAATGCACTGAGTGGCAGGTTGCTGTTCATAAAACTGAACCTTCCATGGATAGAATATGTTTATCTTCCATCACGTTTAAAATGATTGTTTACCAATAGAAAGTATTTCTTTAGTTTCACAGGCTATGATAGCACTTAAGGGAGTGTAATAATGAAAGTGAGTGAAAACATAACTTGTTACGATACCCTTTCTCTTCCAACTTGTGAGAAATGCAATCTAGATGCAGTGACGGCCACAGAATATGATACCTATGCTAAACAGAAAGAGTATTTTTAGTTGCAATATATTGCATTAAATTATACTTGTTTATTTACAGTGTTGCCTTCAAAATCTGCGTCGCTACATATATTTAAAAAAATGATGATCTTGCAGGGAATATATGGTATTTCTTTCAAACTGACCAAGTTATTATAAGTATACTTTAGAAATACCTAGTAAGTACGTCTAGTTGTAAGAAACGGTATTCGGCTAATACGCAGAATACAAGTATTTTAAAATCACAAACCCCACTGACATAAATTTATAATATGCAGACGCTATGGTTGCTCATAAGACATTTTGGGATACGCTGGAAGCCTTTGGCACCGATAGGCAGTGATGAATCCGACAAAATGGCTACCAAATTGCCCAATAATAAGACAGAGCCGCCATTGGTGGAGAAACATAAAATAAAAGAACTTCTATCAAACGTAAGCGTTAGATAATAACATTATAAGTTACGGGGACACGTTGGCAAAGGATGGACACCGTTTAAGAAAAAAATCATCCATCATTTAGGTAAGAAAACCTGTTAAAGAATTAACATTAACTGTCCCGTCTATGTGCAATACATGCTTGAGCCACCATTTTATCGAATTATAATGTATCATCGTGTTTCCCCCATATTTCTTTCCCCAGCTCACATCAATTCATATACATCATGGAGAACAACAATGCTATAGTAGCCATCTTGCCCCAAAAGAGGAGACACTGAGGAGGAGGGAGGAAGGCTCCCCGAGTCATATGACTGCGCTGTCTGCTGACAACTGCGGTGACGGGGCAAAAGCGTCTGTGACAGTCTGAGACAGCAAAGGATTAAGTACACATGCACTGTTGCACACGTCATACTTAAACATTGTTGGTAGGTCAAAGCATATATACCTTCTTTTCATTTCTACACTAAGAAATACAAAAGCTCAGGAATTTGTATGACGATGAACCTCCTTACGAGTGGGGCCAAGTATTGTTCTCACAGCATTCTGGTGAGCACCGAAACAGTTCAAAATATATCAAATATGCCGGGCTCAATTACAAAGAATATGCAAAAATTGCACTAAATAAATGTTTCCATTTCAAGTGATGACACAAGCAGATTCAAAATGGCATTTAAACATTAATGTCATCCCTATAGATCGACAGAAAGCAGATGTATTAACGTTATGTGATGCTGTCCGACTGTGGACTCTATTTATTGAACTTTTAAGCTAATTGTGGGAAGTTTAATGCAATACTGAAAACTTTTAATTCAATACATGTTTTCAGAATTGCTGTATGAGATGTAATCATGACAAAAGAATAAAAGCAATGGTCTCACACAACCCATTTCATCTATCCAATAACAACTAAGGCCATGTTAAACCCTGTTTGAACCTAGGATGTGTCCAGCAACCAACCTTTCTGAGCTGTGCAGACTGCCATCTGGATGATGCCCTCCTCCTGAACTCCAGGGCTGACGGCTGATCTCCTGCAGAGAATAAACAAGAGAAAGAAAAGGAGGAAACATTACATAAAGGATTCATATAACCTCTCCTCAGGGCCACAATACATTAGTTTCAAATTAGTTAAACCCACGTGCGCCCTAATCACTAATTAGGGTGTTTTGGCTGAAAGCGTAGACACACATAGAAAAGGGTCCACATGAAAAAAAGGTGTTCCCCCTCAGGTGCCTGCAGAGTAACAGGTAGCTTAAGCGCACGTGGGGTTAATCAACAAGCTCACGTCAGCCCAGGTGCGTCACCTGCGCATCCTCCTGGAGTAGTAGGAATGAGGTCAAGTCTCCCAAACAAAAAAGCTAGCTAGTGTGAAATCTTTATGAACGAATAAGAAAAACAACCCACATCATACACCTTGTTTTAACGGCACAAAATAATCGGGTCACTTCCCGTTTGCGGTATAACCAAATACTGTAGGTTATATAAAAAGGTAAAACAGGGTCATTTAAATTGTAAGCTAGCAAACCTCTTTTCGACCAAACCCCGTCAGCTAACCGTTCACAAATAAACACAGTTGTTGGCGAATGTTTAATGCTGCAGTGTCGACTGAATCTCAGCCAACTTGCACTCAGGCGTCTGCCTTACCTGCCTGTGCATAAAGAGCTGTCTGCTGCTCGACTGCAGAAGAAAAAACTTTCACAGCGTTTATCTGTAAAATATCGTTGGCTTCGCGTGGCGACTCGTGGGCAAAGACGTTTGAGGAGGAGAGCAAATCAAAAAATTCCATTTCCAACTGAAGGGCTTCTTGTAAATGTACAAACAGATGCAAAACTCCATCTCCAATTTCATCAATTTCAGACAGACTCCAGACAGTCTGCAAGCGGGTACGTGCCTGCTTGGCTTGCGCGTGCACGCCGAATGGCGCGGGAAGCGGCGATAACAGATCCAGAGTGACAGCGCGAGCGGCCAATGGCGAAGAGGAGCCGAATCCAGTATCCAATCACAGTGACCAATATGTATAAGCCCCGCCTCTCCTCCTTCTCGCCATTCTGTTGACAGTGCACTGAATAAAACAACAGTCTGAGTTAAGCAGTTCATTGCACTGAGATGTGGGTCACTGACTGCAGCCTATTCACTCAATGCAGATGCATGGTAGTATTGATATCAAAGACACATTATTAACCCGGATATGTACATCATCATACAATGAATTGTACATCACATGGCCTAAATACATTTAACTAAAATAATTATAATCTGCCCTTTTCATATACTTATTAAATATATACAATTTTACTGTCCATACAAAGCATATACATATGACATCAGGTCAGAAATTACCAACGTATTTTTCGTTGGTTTAAATCACCAAAACCACAAATTAAAATTGTGTATGATATAGTAGCCATTGTGTCATACATGCAGTTGAGAGAAATTAAAACAATGGTCCAAGCATTTCAATAGGCTAGATGGATTGATGGATGGATTAATGAATGGATAGATAGATAGATAGATAGATAGATAGATAGAGAGAGATAGATAGATAGATAGATAGATAGATAGAGAGAGAGAGATAGATAGACAGATAGATAGATAGATTGTATTCCGTGTGTAATTGAAACTGCTCCAACTTGATGATAATGATGATAATAGTCTGCATCAAAACACAATACATCATGCTAAAATAATTAGCTAATTACATTTTTCATTTACAAAATTATCTATTGCAGGCCTATATGCTCCATAACTCCAGCATTACTTTCTCAGGACAGTTGCTGACCCTCATGAATTGACAGCAAAATGCTTATTGTCTCAGACAAAACAACTTCCAAGTTGGCATTTGAATTAAATGTAAAGGCGTACAGACAAGTTTGTTGTAAAGAACTGTCCTTTGGATGGAAAATAACAAGTCTTGTCTCCTTCGGCTTTGCACCATTTAATTTGCATTGTTATGGAAAACCACTGGATTTGGATAGGGCACAGAATCATTGAGGTCACCATAATAGAGTGTGACAGCTTCCCTTTTCACATCTATTTGGAAGTAAAATCAAAATTCCTGGGAAAGTGAATCCAGGCAGTATAAATATCTCATACAGCTTTGGAAACATCTGTTTAGATTGGATATTTAATACAGTGTGGAATACATATTGATATGGATTGCAATTCAACTCAAGGAGAAACACTTGATACACAATCTTGTGTATGTGCATACAGCATGACAAAAGTGAGTTTGGGAGGCAGACAGATCAAGCTTTTAGAACATTTAAAAAACATGTTAAAAAGGAGCAACAGCATTGGGCCCTTTACATTAGTTATTGTTGTTTTAACATGTACAATACATATTGAATGCTGCATATAACAAGGAAGTGTATGGAAGATTCCAAAATTGTGGTTAAATCACATTTAAATGACTTTCAAAGATAAAAGAAAACATTTGCCGCCTCATCTTTTTTTGTACAATCCCCACAGTCCATTAAAATTCACACACTGTCTTCCAGGAAAAGCCCTTTACGGTTTCTAAAATTAAAAATCTCATGGCTGATCCCCTCCATCGCCCTGGCTTTCAGATATTGACCTTGTGGTGCTACAAAATAGCTTCTTATTCACTGCGGGACCCCATAATGAGCCAATACAATGAGGCTACAGTTCACTGCTCACCTCTCTTTGGTGTCTCTTGGGCCTTTGTTGACGTTTGTCAGCCCAGGAGGAATTTGGGGGTTAGAATTCTGCCATAGTCTGGCTGTAGACTCGCAACATCTTTGACTCCCAGACTTAATCACGAAAGCGATAAAAAACTTGGTCAGAGATTTTTTTTAAAACGTGGACCTTACAGGCATAAAAACCAAAGGAATGATTTGAATCTTGAATGAAACTTCCAAATTGATCAAGATGTGTTGTGGTATCTAATGCACACTCCAACAAAAAACTATTCTTTTATTTATCTGTAGAATTTAACTAATTGAATAATTAACTGACTCATACATTTGAAGGTAAAATAATTACTTTGAAACATTGTTGCAATATTCTGTGGGGAACCACATGTTCTCAGCCATTAAATGACAATTCTGCCTTCAGTGGAAACAGCAGAAAGCAAAAGGCCACAAAGAGGTGTCTGGTTTTCGCAGCTGCCTGACACTTCTATGAAATCTTTAGTTGCTAAGTCTGGTCATGAGTGGTTGTCGTAGATGTGAGTGTATTCCTCATACACGAGCACATATGTCTTTTGGATTTTTTAATGACTCACATTCATTGAATGGCAAAAGTATGAAAAAAAGAGTCGGTATAGGAAACTGGTAGTAGGTGTATATATTGCAACAATGACAACGGTTAGAGAAACAGCTGTCTGAGATTCTCAACCAATGAAGGTCAGACAGAAACCTTCGAAGAAGGGTCCCCAACTGAATGGTATTTTAAAGAACAAGACTGTCATGCAATAATAGGTGTTGCGTACAATGTTTCATCCTACAGTTGGGTGATGTTAAAGTTATGAACCATATATGGGGAGGTCAAAGATGCAAGTAAACTAGAGTAACTAGAGGGAGATAACAGAGGTTGGGTGCTTTTTGTTGGATTTTCTCACCCAAGAGTGTTTTACTTCCTTTTGTATTATTCGTTTTTTGTCATTTATAATCTTCATATTATTAAAAAATAATAAAACTCGACTGTAGTTGGTCCATTCTTATTTGGTCCAGTCCTGCTCATCTCTGAAGGTGTTAGATAGGTCTCCTCAAGGTAAGAGAGCTCTTATTCTGGACATGGCTGAACATAATTAAATTGGTATACATTTTAACACAAGAGTAACTAGAGTATTACATTCTGTTCATACAGATCTACATAACAACTTACAGTACAGTATTTCTCATCCATGAGCCCTGACCCAGTCTCATCCCTACATGATGATGATGATCCCAACACTTACAGAGTTGAATGAAGTACAACTAGCGACAGAACAAAATATGTTTTCACGATTTTTAAAAATGTGATATCTTGTATAGTATGTCTTCATTCACTCATAATTACAAGGAGCATAACAGTGCAGGGCATTTTCTGTATGTGTAGAAAAACCTACAGATTTAGCTTACTAGATTTGTTTTAACTTATGCATAGTCGTGTAGGTGTCAATTTCTGACTTAACTATATATATTAATATGTCATCAATTGTATCCTAGCCAACTGTATAACAAACGCATTTCCCACAACAAACACTTACAAAGGACTGCATGCTGTGGTGCTGCGCGGATCAGTAACAGCGAGTGTGTTTACTTGCCCTCCTGTCTCGCGGCTCTCATGCTGGCAGCGAGCTGTGTTTTCTACCCACAATGCATCACCGCGGAAAACACAGCGCCGCCATGTTGGTACTATTCCGGTCGTGAGTGGATATCACTGCCGCATAGAATCTTTTCCCTTACTAGTCTCACGTTTTGTACCGTCAACACGGTGGAATAATAAAGATCAAATGCACTCTCAAGTTGTGTGATAGCACTCTTAGAGGGACGCGTTTCACCATGTCAGCCAACGCTCAGAGTGAGTATTTGTCAACAATGCTAAGTTAGCAATGTAGCTAAGCTAGTTAACGTGCTGAACGATAGCTAATGTCAAAACATTTTTGGAAATATTCTTGTGTTGATGGCAGGGCACATACTCGACTAAACAATGACTAACTGCGGCGAGCGCTAAAACATACATTTGACACTCGTGGTTGTTCCCTGAATAGCGTCTTAAGTTTAAGCGAAATGTATCGATAGCTTCGGTGCTCGCTAACGCTAGCTTCAAGTTATTACTAATATATAGCTTAGCGTAACAATATACGTGTACTGTATTTTCGCTAAATGACATTACCCACGATGTAAACTAAATAATTGATCGACAAATCACGCGCTAACATTAGCTTTGAATCTTCCAATCCAAATTTATGGCGTGAGGTTTATCAGCCGCTTATGCTACTTTAGCAATCAAGCTAGCGCTAGCACCCTCGTACCTGACGCGGATGTAACGCTCTCTGATATAAATCACGTTTCAAAAACGATTGACTGATCGATGTTACTCGTGGCGTGCTGTGTTCCACGTTACAATTACTCTTGAACTGTTAACTTTGCTTAAACGTATGTTGACATAATAATAGTCAGTCGGTACATTAGTCAATGCAGCGTTGAGGCGGGGAGGGAGGGGGAGGGTGTCACGTCACCTGTATATGACGCAGCTTATCCTGTGATTTTATTACATTTTTGCCTTTATTTTTCATTATCTTTGGGCTGTATTGACTATCAGAAGATCCCTAACATGTCAGTTTGAGCCCGAGCCTATACATGTGACATGGGCTGGTTGAATACATGCGCGAGGCCTGTGAACACATCCGCCTCTCAACATTGGCACAGGCTGTTAACGGCCTGTTATGTCTGAGTAAGACTGACGTCACCTAAGAGCAAGTCAACAAGCGTCAGAGACTGAACTGTTGTCTCTTTTAAGGAAGTCATTTTTATTTAGTTGCGTTGTTTTCAGGATCCTGGTATTTGTGCATGCTGGCTGACTGTTAAACAACACATAACCGACACTGTGTCCCATACCATTTCTCAAAGGGGGGTACGGCTACTGCGGCTACTTACTATACTATGTAAATGTTTATGGATGCACTAATATTTTGTTTGCTGTACTTACAGGTGTGTATTTTCCAATACTTAGTACCTATATGAGTACTTAATAATACAATGACGCTCCTCACATTCTGACATGTTGTAATTTACAACATGATGCTTTTGTTGACATTTTAACATTTAACATTGTGCTTTCCTGAAACAAACCAAGCATAGTTTGTAGGAGGGATTTTTATAATTAAACCTGGCTACCAGATAAATGGTTGGAAGAAATATTAAACATTTAAAAAGATGGCACAGAACTTTGCGGCTTGTTACATAAAAGACAATAGCTGATTCAGCTGAAATGCTTATCTTATCCGTGCATAAGGGTTAACCCCAGTTACGACCTCCATCGGTGAGAAATGAAGCCAATGCTAAAGTGCTAAAAACTGCAGTTCTTCAAATGGCTAGTTGAGGCGTGCTCCAAGAGTGAGTTAATCATCATAGACCCCCATGTTTAGATGCCCAACTTCACAGCAGAAATTCATGTTTACAGCATGGTAAATACACACTTTGATCTCTATATCAACTTCCCCCATTCATGAAAACTATATTTAATTCATTATATAAACTTTATATTATTATTATTATTATTATTATTATTATTATTATATTAATTATTATAATATTATTTTTATATTTAGACTATGTTGTCACTGCCAACATATTGACGGCTTGCTCTTCATAAAACCTGTGGGGGATGTTGGGGAGAGTAGCTCCATATTTTATACATGGGCTAACCCACTACAATGCATGCATTATTGAGGCTACTTACTCTTCTGAAACTGGGTCACATGATGATCAAACTGCAGCAGCAGGTGTGGGAGGAGCTGTGATCGCATTCTTATTGATGATTAGGTTGATAACTGGAAATGGATACATTTCTTGCTGGTTTTGCAAAAAGTTAACACTCAAACATTACATTACAACTACGCTGTAACACCGGCCACATTTTAGTTTATGTACGTATAATAAAAACATACCTTTCTTCTTTGATTCATGACAAGCGAAGAGATGGATGTGTTGACCAGTCTCTACTGTATGTCATGATGTTGGTATACATGGCATGTGTGTACCTCATGCTCAAGTTGTTGTTTCAGTTTGGCATAAGAGGCTAGCAACTCTGATTCAAAAACTTAGTGTGATAATAGTCTCTGTACATTTCAAGTCATGCAGGCCAGTAGGACGGACTGATATTATCACCTGCGATGATGGTAATTATATTATCATATTCAACTGCTCTGTAACCAACTAACTTTTCTTTTGCAGATTATAACTTTGATGAATATAACAAACCTGGTGCTGAGCGCTCACGCAGGAGGAGAGGTGAAGATGACGATCTAGAGAGGTAAATATCTCTTATGATTTCTCTACAAAAAGAGTTCTGTCATGTAAATTAGTTGGTTATCATTTATCTCTATAACAACAACTAAATGATCTACAAAACTTAAATAAGGTGACAGCTGGCTGGAGGTTACCAGGGAGCTGAAGGTGTTCACCTCGATGATGGCTCACAAACACGTCCTTTTGGTTTAAAAAGTACAAACATCAGAAGATAGCATGTACTACTTACCCATTTTTGAATTGTTACGTCTCCATTCTGATGTTTAGCGCACAGCTGATTGGTACATGGTTTGTTTACATGACGAAGCATAACACTTGCTGATGGGACGTGTCTCTATGGCCGAGTTCTCTGCCCTCGTTATGGCTGTGACATTATTCCTCGTTCAGCTTGACCTAACGTTAGATTTCAATTAAAATTAACGAAAGTGACTCGTGATTCTTGTCATACAGTGCAGTCAGTTGGTGTGAGATTTATTTTTCAAATGATTATAAATTTTCATATTCAAATATCTGTTAATTATTCAAATATATTTTCAAATGTATGATGTTTGTTGACAGTCCTATTGCAGAATAACATTATTTCTAAATGGATATCACTCTGCACCATTATATGGCTTAGCTAACCTGTTATTGGATGTTTTGTCTCTTTTAAAAGTGATTTGGAAGAGGAGCTGTTGGGGGAGGATTGGCTGTCAGTTAAAAAGGTAAGATCATATAAACTGACTGTTATCATTTGATTTTATACGTAGTGCCAATAAAACACTTGGCTTGCCAGTATGGTTTCTCTGTTTACAAGCACGAGGTGGAACATAATAAAATAATATCCAAAGCATTGGGTGTGGATGTTGGTAGAACATTTAGGAAATAGTAGTAAACAGTGGACATGAAGCAGGTGGCTCCTCCACAGGGGGAGCTGTTGATGTGAACCAGGAGGAAGTACAGTGGACAAATAGAACTGTGTTGACCTGCCCAGATTGCCTTCACCACATGGGAATACAGCATCCTTTGGGGATGGAGGTGGTCCCCTGCCCCCATGCTTCACACATGAACAGCCTACTATTTATTTTAAGCACACCATAATGTTTATATCTTTTTGCTTCAGAATCCTTCAGAAGTGTCGGATGAAGAGCTAAATGATGACCTTCTACAAAGTGATGATGAAGATGTAAATATGGGGTAAGCTAATGGAATAAGTGTCATGTGTTTTATATTGTCAGTTATAAAGCTGGCAACGTCAAGATCCAAATCTTGTGCATTTTACTATTTGTTTTTCATTTCTGATTTTGGCAAATCCCAATGCTTGTTTGTTTTCAGTGGTCAGAGTATAAGCGTCAATGCCACATACAGCGTGGGCCCATCCTATGGCCAGCAGGACAACATGCATGGAGCAGTTGACACGGATGGCGTTGTGAACCTGGGTGCAGAGGGCTGTGGAGAAGAGGATGTACAGGAGGAAGGCTACCAGCATGAGGGGGAAGAAGCATACACACAAGAATATAGCCAAGTCAACAACGCAGAGATGCCTGAAGACCAAATAGATTACGCCGGAGATCAAGCTGACGATTGCTACCAAGATGAAGTGCTAGACATCCAAATCAATGAGCCCATAGATGGTGAATTTCAAGTGAGTTCTCACATTTGTTTTCTTGCATGTAAGAGCCTGTGGATGCACACACACACACACACACACACACACACACACACACACACACACACACACACACACACACACACACACCCTCACACCCTCACACCCTGCCCCCCCCCTTCTCTCCAACTCTATTGTTCCCAAAAGATGATATCAGTTTTTCTTGTCTCAAGTAGGGGACAGTCAGGATTAAAACATCTATTCAGGAGAAGGAGATGTCGGTTGGTGTTTTCGGCCTGGAGAGGATTAGATTCATTATCACTTCCTGCCAGTTAATTTCTCCATCTTGCTGACAAAGTTTGTGTTGACAGCTTGTTTGGCATGAGGTAATACTCTGCTGTCGCCTCCAAATCCGTGTGCCATTGTGACCTTGGGCCCTGTATCTTTGGGGGAGTAAGAAGCTGCTTTGTGTCGGCGAGATGTGCTGCCAATCGGCGGAGGTTAATGTGGGGGGCTTTTATCTCGGCCTTTCGACTGGATCTGATAAAGTCTCATGCAGGTGAAAAGATTATTGACCTTCCTGAGGACACCCCATACAGTTTTCTAATGATTGATGCGATTTCCCCTTTTATTCGCTTCCCTTCCCTCTTAGCCAGAACTAAGAGGATCAAAGATAAGAAAAGATCCATGTGCAAATGTCCGTTATGGTCTATTTACCAAGGTGTGATGCTGTTTGGCACCTGACAGAGATATATTGCTCTACCTCCTTTTTTCCAAACAAAGATAAGACGTTGACCTTCTTACTGACCATGTGCGGCACAAGCGGATGCCTATTTTGGATTTGGTGAAATGTCTGCCGGTGTAAATGTGTATTTGTATAATGCGTAATAACTGTTTACAAGGTCACTAAACAGCCTGGCCTTGACATTTTGCTCGCCATGGTATTCAGTTCGTACTATGTGGAACAGTTTAAAGGATTACGCTCCTGCGTTCCCTTGGGGCAGCCTGTCCATTCGTCTGGTGTGCTGAAAGCCTTTTTTTCTCTTTCTGCATTAATATGTGCTGCTGTTTGGCAGGTTAATGGAGCGCAGCACCAAACACCATGGTGTGACCTAGAGTCTGACCTTATTTAGCTATTTTGTTAGAGGGTACATATAGAATGCAGCTCCTCAACCAGAAGGATGACGACGTTAGTTTCCTGGAATGCATGTGTATTTAGGATTATATGAAATGATTGCATCATGACCTGAACGGAAATATTCTTATGGCAGAGTAAAAAAAAATGTTTGTCTGGAAGGATTTTGGCATTCATTCATGAAGTCAGCGGTCAATAACCGCGATTTGCAAGGAGTCAGTCAATGATGTTGCTTTTATCCGTGCCTGCATTTCTGTATATCATGTCAAACATTTACATCTCATTGAATTTCTAATGCTGCCAGGAATAGTAATGAAGCCTTGCTCCCACTGTTATGGTAATTTGGGTTGGGAGGGGGGTTACATGGTACCCCCCAAAAAATCTTCTATAACATTTTGTTTGCCTTCATGCTATATATGATTTTGTCATTTTTTTGTAGTAATGAGAAAATCTTCATAAAGCACACATTCAGCTATACAAATGGGATTAAACATGTACATCCTTATTTTATACTCAATCATTGTGTCCTTTGTGCTTATGTTTAAAAGCATATTATATATATATGTATTTATATTTGTCTTGCATCACATGGCATACATTGATGTTTTCAATTTCTACAAGGACACTAAGATGGTTTTCCAACATGGTCGGCTCTGGCAGATCCTTATCGAATCGTTGTTACCACTTTATCTAATCAATACGCATTGTCTTTGTGATCTTTGAAGGATGATGACTATGCAACCTACGCTGATCGGCGTCTGGGTGAACATGGAGTCCAAAAGCAGCAGGGAGGGGGAGTAGAGCAGCAGCAGCAGGAAGAGGAAGACGCAGCCGAAGACTCTCGGCTCTTTGACACGGATGAGGTATGACAGCCTCCAGATATAACCTCACACCTTTTGCTGCTATTGTATGTTTATCTGATATTGAAATCTGGCAGTTGGTAATTAATTTTCATCAAAGCTCAGTTTATGAACAGAGGCGTCTGTAGTTATTTAAAAATTCCTAAAGTTAGTGACAATTTCCTTAAAACATCTTGTTTTATCTGACTCAGTCTTTTACCCAAGGATATTTAATGTCATAGAAGAGAAAGAAAGCCGGCGAATATTCCTATTTTAGAAGCTTGAACCAGATAATGTTTTGCCATTTTTGTTGAAAAAGTTACTTAAACTATATAGTTATTATCAAAATGGATTAAATAGCTAGTTGTTTTCGCTTCAGAGCAGATTGAGTAATGCACTGACTGCAAATCATCACGAAATTAAACATAAATGAGTGTAAAAATTGTGACACTTGTTTACTCCTCAAAAAATATCCTCAGGTTGAAAATGATGCCGGCCCCGAAGAAGAAATGAAGGAGGAATCGGACGAGGAGGACGAGGAAGATGAAGAGTCTGGTCGTATTCGGTTTAAATCTGAGAGAAAGGATGGTCCTGTTGTGCGGCTGGCTGACGTCGGCAGCAACAGGAGGAGTATACCTGAAACACTAGGTATACATTTTCTATATTCTTACTCAAATACTCACATGTTCATATCTTAAATCTTTGCTCCACACTGATAAAGCTTTACTTTACTCTGGACTTCAACCTGGAGTTATTGCCAGACTATTTCCACACAGTGTCGTACAAGTTCTCTTTGTTCCTATTCCACCGCTCTCTAGAACTGTCGGACAGGGCGAAGCAGGATCTGATGCAGTTTGAGGAACAGGAACGGCAAAAGAGACAAAACCGATACGGAGGGCGAGGCGGCATGCGAGGAGGAATGCGAGGAGGCCGAGGAAGAGGAGGCTTCCCACCTTTTGGAATGGATTTTAGAGGCGGAAACCGAGGAAGAATGATTGACCACAGGATCTCCCTGATGGGAAACATGGGCATGCAGGTAAACCATTCAACAACAACAGCAACCTCCACACTTCTTTTTCACGGGATAATTGTTTTGGCTACACTGAGTGAAGCATCACACTCCTCTAGGGGAGGAGCTAAAGACGGCGTAAGAGCTTACTGGATGAGACGACTGAACTCATCACAGTTACGACAAGGCGGGTCGTTTCTGTACGTGACGTGTGTTTTGTTCGCTCTCTTCGCTATCCAAAGCTGTGGTCGCTTGCGCATGACCAAAGTCAAAACGCTCTGCTCCCCCGTTTCTATGTTGATATATGGATTACAGAGAATGATTTGGCAGTAGTCCATTTAGACAGTATTATACTAAATTAAATTTGTTCTTACCCAGGATTTAGTTTCTTGTGGGGTTTTAGTATTTAATGTCACTCGAAGCATTTAATCCTTAGATTTACATGCCTCGTCGGTTCATACAATACCATCTGAAGGTCTAGGGGAAAAGTAATGACACGAGCATGAAAGGTAAATATAAACAACTGTGATGATTGCAGTCGTGATGTTTAAGATGCCACGTTTCCATTTTAATGTGTTCTATACTTGATCACTGAATAAAATCATGCATTTTACCAATTTTACAAAAATGCACAAAAAGGAATTTAAGGTTAATAAATGATGCATTACCAATATACTGTTGTGACAAAGGATTTGTTATCAAGCCTGCGAGATATTTCACTCCAGCTCTCCATTGTTCTTTTTTTTTTTTTATTCAGTGACACTAGATTGTCAAATTCCAAACAAAACACTGGAAATGAATATTTAATAATGTATGTGGACAAAATGGCAACACCATACACATTCTGCTCACTGCTGTTAATGAGGTTGTACTTTTACAACATTGTATGTTTACTCACTTGACTAATGTGGTCACTGGCATGTTTATGTGTTTGTTTGGGAGCTTAAATGGATAGACAATGGCTCATTATCAAGCACCCTTTTGAAACTTCACTTGATGATATAATTATTGCTCATTAATCAGTTGGTGAATCCCTGGTTGATTATGTAGATGCTCGCAGACAGCTAACGTTTTCCTTTCCTCCTCTAAATAACTCTAGCTTTCTTAAAAATATATAATAATCTAGTGATCCCACCAAGGTGTCTTGCTTAACAAACTTATACTTTCAGTTTCAGCCCAGGATTTCATTATTTGGGCCCACAGTGTTCGATCTTGCTTGTGAATTGACTTGTTGGTGTCATTGCATGGCTGCGAGCAGCGAGGTCGAAGTCTTCCCAGGAATGGATGTGTTTTGACAGGTTGTTTGGTTTGGCCTCCTCTTCGTTTCCCCATCTTTTTCCAATTAGCAGCCATCCTCCCGAATGCCTCTTCCTCATCAGCAGCAACTGCACTCCCAGCAGCACCACCCATCACGTCCAAGAGGACCTCCTCCCTTCCAGGACCACGGGCGCCCGCTGGCCCAGCAGCCCCTTCAGCCCCTCATCCCCCCACACATGGCCCACCGCTCCCCACCGGTACGGCCCCAGATGGAGCCGCCACCACGAATGATGAGCTCCCCGCCACCCAACTTCCCCCAGCACCACCTGCAGCAGCCTCCACAGTCCAAAAACATCCACATTAACCCTCATTTCAGAGGGCCCACGTCGTCTTCTGTACAAGGTAGGCAATCCACTCATTCAAGGGCTTTCTTCGTTTTGGTTTTGCTGCTGTGGATTTAAAAAAAAATATTGTGCTAACTAATTAGTAGTATCAATCTCACTCACATTGTCTTCACTGAATGACAGTTCTGCCACCTTTGCATTAGCAAGAACATATGTAGCATTAAGCCACGTTCCTAATTATACACACATACAGGTTCACAATATGCATTTTGAAGACGTCACCAGGAAGTCGACGTCAAACTGATTGAAGAGCTGTAAAAGAGATATAGATTGAAGACTACTGATCACCATTTCTCATGTCTTGTTTTGGCCACTCAGCTTGTTGTATAGGTGTTTGACAACAATCTGTAGATTACCCTACAGTGATGTACTCTCATGTAAAGGGAAAAACAAAACTTGTATTCATCTAAAACTTTGGGCTTTTAGTTTACTACGGTTGTCCTCACAAACTAAGATTCGGAATCTAAATTCTGAGAATGAAAATCATAATTTTCATTTCGCCCAAACGTCGGCATGACGCTCAGTTGAGACGCATGCTACGGCTGGCAGCTATCCGTAGACTGTCCTGAAAGGTGTCTGGATTAGAATGTCATTTAGTTGTTTGGTTGAATGAATGACAAGTGAATAGCTCTCTCAGCCAGTAATGGGTTTAGCCTCCATTTTTCTTCTGGCGGCGTCACCATTTTATTCCCTGAGATGGGTTTATCTGGCCTGTCTGTCCAGGCCAAGATTGAAATTTTGTTAGTAAGGCGTGTGTGTGTGCGTGTGTGTGTGTGTGTGTGTGTGTGTGTGTGTGTGTGTGTGTGTGTGTGTGTGTGTGTGTGTGTGTGTGTGTGTGTGTGTGTGTGTGTGTGTGTGTGTGTGTGTGTGTGTGTGTGTGTGTGTGTGTGTGTGTGTGTGTGTGTGTGTGTGTGTGTGTGTGTGCGCGCGCGTGTGGTTTTGGTTTGGCTCCTGAAAGGAAAATTGAGGCTTGCCTGTGGTTATGATTAAGTGTGTATTTGTTTGTATATATGTCTATCTTTATTGATTTATACATTACTTTAAGTGATGGTTTCATATTGCATGTTTTCCAGTGCTAGATGTTGACATGCAATTACACTAACCCTTATTTTGAGCAGTATGCCAGCAATATGAACATCCAGTTAATTGAATTGAAGGTGCTACCAACGATTATTTTCATTATTGATTAATCTGTTGATTATTTTCTCGATTAATCACTGATGTGACAATGTTTGGCAAACGTCTTACTCAATTCTATCCATCTTTTCTATTTTTTGTCAAATTATTCTCGTGTATTTGATATTTCCTTGCGCTCCCCGGTCTGTGCTTAGCTGTGTAAAGATGTGAGGAGCAATTCTGATATATATATATATATATATATATATATATATATATATATATATATATATATATATTTTAACATGTATGTCAGTGTAACAGCCTTAAGCATGAAGATGTCTAATGGGCTCCTCCCTTTCCATCCCCACCCTCTCTTTGCCTACTGCCCTTCATTTTCCCTTTCTCCCCCTCCTCCATCCACCCCCTTGCTCTCTCTCTCTCTCTCTCTCTCATTGCAGTGCCCTTGATGCCTCCTGCTCAGAGCCAGCCCAGACCTGCTGTGGGTCCTCAGAGGTTCCCTGTGAGTAGCAGCTGCTCCTCTCCCTCCCCTTTGCCTCACTTTCTCTACCTCCCCACACTCCTAGCGTCCCTTTTTGTGAGGGCAATATCATTACGGCAATTAGACCGCCCGCCTGGGCCAAATACTGTTAGAGCAAATCTGTAAACACAGATACGAGTCTGACTGCACAACTGGAAATGCGTGATAGCGGCTTTAGGCGGTAGACTTCCGGGAGGTCGAGGCTGCGGTGGCGGGACTTAGGTTAGCTACTCTTCACGGATGGGCTGGGGCTCAGACTACCAAGCTTGGCACATAATGAAATTGTGAAACTAGGATATACCGCCAGTTAAAATTCACTTTCCGCAAGTTTGTGTCCCAAAGGCACGGAGACCTTTTTTCAACGGTATTTGAATTAAAGAAACATGCTGCTGGTTTGATGGGACTGGGGTGAGCCTCATGCCTTTTTGCAACATATACTCCGAAGGCTGAACTTCATGTCAGAGAAAAGAAATTTTAAGTCAGTGATTTCCTGTAAGAAACGCTCCTTTTATTTCACTCACAAAGAACCCATTCCAAGGATGACTGAAACGCCTTTAAAGTAATTATTGTATTGAGGAAAATGGCTCGATAGCAAGGCAGCCAAAGTGCCCTAAGTTACTCCGTCCTTCTAGTTAATGATGCCCAGGCATCAGGTGGTGCTGATACTGACTGACATCTTCCTGGAAATTGCATTTTATATGGATTTATGCAAATGAGCCAATGGGAAATGGCTGCATCCAATTGCATTCATTTGGATTTACAACCCTGTTGCCATATAAGCCAGGCTTTCACATGGCCAATATTTGTCCCCAAAATGTTTTTATTTACCAACCTTCCCCGTCAGTATCGTGCACTTCATGTTCCTTGAGGTCTGATTGTCCTAGATCTACATGGCACAGTTGTTCTGCTTCTGATCAGAGTAAGAGGTGAGGTGGGACAACTGGGCTGATGAATAGCGTAGTGTTGGGTTCCCCAGCTGTCAATCGCGTTCAGGCGGCTGCTGCCAAGGACACGATTTGAAATGCAGGTGACATACCAGCCGGCAACGTTCCATTTACCAGTGGGTACCTGATTACTCATGATTATCATACATTATCATCCTATCAAATGTAATTGTTAAAAGACAGGGCGCATGGGGGGGTCATAGCTTCTATTTTAACTACGTTACATTTTTGCTGCTGGAGACCGGTTTTGAAATATTTATCTCGGCGGCAATTATAGGTATTAGAATATTTAATCTGTTTTAGATAATGACATTCATATTAACCACAAAATGAAGATGCCACCAACCTAATTTCTAGTCATTATAACGCATTCACACACAGACATATATAAATATATATTGAGATCCTTAATTCATTTTTGATAATTATATCCTTACATGAGTGCTTGCCGTCTCATTCCCGTAACACTATCAGGAAATTATCCTGAAAACAAAGAATATGCTTTATAGTTTATATTTAATTGTCTGATTTTCCCATGAAAACCAGAAACAAAACAACTTCTCAAACTCAAATGTCCTTTCTCTATTAGACACTTGGACATTTGACCCCTCTCCATTATGTTTGTCCTGGTTATCCCCTCACTGGGAGAACTATCCTAAAATCAGTTGCATATTGAGCAGCCAGCGGCCTGTTTATCAGGGATTAAAAGCGAGAGGATGAGCAGTGTTATTTGAGAGGTATTATGTGGACACCAGAGTCCTCATTGTGCAAACCTGCCTGCCTGACCTTTTAGAACAGTATGATTGGCCCCTCATTGTGATCCCCTGTCTTTGTAAGCCCCTTTGATTAACTTTCTGTTAAGCAAGTTTTTTGGAACTCTGGCCTTCTAGCTTTCTAACACCGTTCCTCTCTAAATACCGCCACACAGCAGTGGAATAAAGATGGATTAAGCCCTGATAGCATCTTAAGTAATGCACAATAGGCTTGGAGGAGGCAAGTAACCCATTTGTGGAAGTGCCACGTGTTGAATAGCAGGTTAATTTTTCAACAGAGATGGATGTTTAAAAGAAAAGAGGAGACCGTTATGAGGGGGATTCAAATTCCAAGGAGGGATTAAAGGGTTGTTATCTAGTTTTCCTTGGGAGATAGATGGGGAGTAATGTGCCTGCAATAGTAGACTGCTGTTGAGACAAAGGTGAGGGCACTTAGCGCTTCCTGAAACGCCCTCTCCCTTGTTCGAGACGGGCCTTTAAAGGTTTATGAACAAAGCCACAAGTAGCATTAATGCGCGTTTGCTCTCAAATTCAGGCTGAAGGGTTTCTTAAATATTGGCATGCATATTTATGTTTACAAGATTTTGCATCTCTTTAATGACCCTAGCCTTTCAATTACAAGCGCTCCCTGTTCGATGGGATGCTCTCCAACATATTCCCATTTTCCATTAGTTTAATTTGTCTGTGATCATCGAGTTCCCAGTGTGGCCTATAATTCATGGCTTTTGTGTTTTCCCAGGGACCGGGCGACTTCCAGCAGCACATGACTGGTAATTTTGGTCAACCCCAGCGGCCCCCGCATCACATGGAGCCCTATAGGAACCAGCCACCTCAAGGCCCCCAAGACAGAGAGACACTCTTTATGGGAGGTGAGTCCGACGCCCACCTTGGACGAGGGTTACAAAGCACACTTGGCATTTTTAATCCTATTCGACAACACCTCTGGCGGTATACCTACAGGGTACGCTGCTTGCTTTCTGCTACTTTCCTGTCGGCAGCACTCATGTTAAATGCATGTGTATATATACATCTGAATGAGCCTTGGAAACTGCATTAAACACCTATATTTCGGATTTCTTCACTCACAATGCAGATTTGTAAACAAACTACTTTGCTGTTTACACTTTCACCTTGATAGAGTCGTCTGTTTCCGTTCCCCTTGCCGTAAGACTATGCATCTGGAGAGGGAGTTACTGATGTACTGACATTGGCTCAAAATGTGAAAGACTGACATCTCTGTTGTGTTGCGGCTCTGTCTTCCTTCTGTGGGCACAGAGCGCGCAGAGTCAACACGGTTTCCAGGGCAGCACATGTTTGATCACCAGGGCAGCAGCCCTCTGATGAACAGCAACCACAACCTCCACCACCAGCAGCAGCAGCAGCAGCAGCAGCAGCAGCAGCTGCCTGGCCAGGGCCACATGGGCTTCGGCCCACCAGGACCCGCCTTCAACCAGCCAGGCCAGGGTCCGCTCGGAATTTTTCCACGAGAACCCCCAAGACCCAACATCCCTCCCCACCAAGGTCATCCCGGGATGGTCGGGTTGAATCAACAAGGTGGCCCCCCCAACCAGCCCAGACCCTTCATGGGCCTTCGTCAGCCGTTTGGCCAGCAGGGGAACCTTTTCCCCCCTCCTCAAGTCCAGTTCGGGATGCAGGTACGACTAAGAGTAAGTGACTTTTGAGCCAATAGCTCGGCGTCTGTATGTTGCACAACAATTGTGTGGTTTCTCTAGTTCTTCCTAATTTTTAATTTTTAATTTGCTTTAATATTCTCTTACCTGTTTCAATTCTTGTACAGGAGGCTGGCAAACAATTCACATGCTTTATCTGCCATGAATGTGTGAATTGTTGTCAGCTTTGCTTAGATTATTAAAATGAATATGGCAAGATCAATGATTAGACAAGTACTGTACACATGAATAAACTGGACTAGTTATCACATTCACTGTTACGGAAGCATTAAGCAAAAAGAGACATAGACAAGAGCTCCCTCTAGTGATTGAATCAATATTGTTGTGTAGAATCTTTTCCTCCTCCCGCTTGTCGTGGTGTGAGATAAAGACAGTTTGATGGAAAAAAAGAGGTTCGGTCGACAACAGGACTTATACAAAATATTGGGTTTATTCTTAACAAGCACAGGTCAGGAAACAAACGCCCGGGAACTCTTGGAGACTCTCAGGAGGCCAGATTGGAGAAGTCTGATAAACATACATTTGAACATATGTTTTATACACAACAAAAGTAGGAGGAGTTTATTATTACCGGCCTTCGTGGCACAATCATCTTCATGCAAAATGACCTCATCCTAAGACTGATCAACTAAGTTTGACCCCAGCCCCGTTGGACCCCCAGGTTCATATCTTAATGGCCTTTGGGCTCTAATTAAAGACAGGTGAAAAACAAGCAATGTTCTACTAACGTCTGTGCGCCCAGGCCTGATTACATGTGTTCTTACAAAGTCGAGGCATGTCATATAGATTAACCTTTGGGCTCTGACTTTCTATGTTCTGGATAAACTGATATTTATACAGTATATGAAAATATACCATAGTTGCTCTACTGGAGAGATACTCGAGGATACCAGTTGGAGGTTAACTACTGTTTATGCAGAAATCTTTTGATGTTAATGTTGAGATTAGCCTTCATAAGAAGTATTACCATTGCTATTGTAATAAAAAACAATATTCTAGTTGACTCAAATCTTCTCTCGTTGATATTTCAGGGCTTGCTGCACGGCCCTCCGGTCTCCCAGCATGGGCATCATGAGTCCTTGCCATCCCATCAGCCCATGCACCAGCAGCAGCAGCAGCAGCAGCAGCAGCAGCAGCAGCAGCAGCATCATAGGCAGGAGTTATCCCATCATCAGCAGCAACATCTAAATGTCAATGAGCCTCGCTCCATGATGCACCACGGCCAGAATCTTTTCCATCAACAGCAGGCACATGGTAGCCCGAGGCAGATGACTCCCCGCCCTCAGAACCCCCAACAGCGCAACATGTCCAACAGGCAGAGGATGGTGAGGGATTAACATATCAGATCTTCTCTGTTCTGTTCAAACTGATTAAAGGCTGTAAAATGGGGTCATTCTAATAACTATATACTGTTGTCGCCTTTCGTCAATAAACAAGAAATGGCCTATAAGAAATGGGTCAAACTAAATGCATATCTTCAGATCCGATTGTTCGTAATAACATGAAATGCTAATATTATTCCCTTTCTTCAGAACACGCCTATCTCCAAGCAAATGCAGCAGCGCAACAGCAACCTCCGGGAGCTCCCTGTAGCACCTGGCAACACAAACATGAACAGTGCCCGCCCTGCCGCCAACATTAGGCCTGTTGCCAAGGCAACACAGGGGATGCATCCTGGGCAGAACACTCAGCTGGTGCCTGACGGGGGAAGAGGAAGAGGCCAAGTTGCTGCCAGGTTTGAAGCACAGCCTGGAGGAAGCGGCAGGACGGTGGTTCGCAAGGAGATCCCATGCATGCCGTCCAGCGCGGCACCACAGGTCAGCTTTTGAACAACAATAAAAAAAAAAAAAGGCTTTGGAACCATGTCGTAATGGCACAATGGACCCATTATTTCACATAATTGTGTATTCTGTGTTTTATTAATATCCTTCTGAAATTGTACCGTAACTGGGAATTTGTTTCCTGCTAAATTCCCAGTGTCCCAGAACGTATATTAGTGTGCTGCGAAGCACTAATTATCCAATCATACGGTTGTTAATGGCAGCAGTCTCATTGGAAAGACCAGATCAATACTACTGCAGTTTTCTCTTGGGTTTTGCCTTTGATTACATCTGACTGTGAGCCCAAGTAAAACGGTTCGAATAAGACGGAGCGGCTCACGCCTCCCCTTCAAGGAAGTGGAGACAGGTGTTCAGTTTGTGCTTTGTGCCACAGGACCCCAATGAGGACGAGGAGACGCGGCAGTACCGGCTGAAGATTGAGGAGCAGAAGCGCCAGAGAGAGGAGATCCTAAAGAGGAAGGAGATGAGACGGCAGATGCAGGCTGGCGTCAGAAAGAAGGAGCTGCTGGACCGGCTCAACGCTCAGGCCCCGAGCCAGGGCCCGGCCCCTTCACACATGCAGCCCCCTCAACAGAATCCGCTCGCGTCACGTCCTCTACTACAACAACCACCACCACAATCACAGCAGCAGCAACAACTACAGCAGCAGCAGCAACAACTACAACTACAAATACAGCAGCAGCAGCAGCAGCAGCAGCAGCAGCAGAGACAGTTGCCTCTGAGGACACAACAATCATTGAACCCGTCATTAAAGAGTCTGAATCAAGCCGCCCCCATCCCTCCCAACGGCAGTCCTCACATCCCTCCACCACGGCCCAATGTCAAGGCTCGCCTGCAGATGGTGAAGGGTAGCACCCTGCAGCAGCAGCAGCAGCAGCAGTCCCCCGGACCTGTTCCAGACCAACACTGGAAACCGCCTCAACCAAATCATCAGCAGCTGCTGCTGCTGCAACAACAGCGGAGGAACAGTGCCGTGCAGAACGTGATCCGGCCTGGTGATCTGATCCAGGCCGGTCAGGTCCCCCTAAAGACCATACCTGTAACTGCCTCTGGGGTACCTGGCCAGGCTCAGGCTCTGACTCAAGGACCTAAACCTGGGGCTAAAAGAACTGTGATGCAGCGAGCCAAGAATTCGGCTTTCGAAGGACAGCAGGTGCCGCAAAAAGTCAGAGTCGTCAAACTCTCAGGAGCGGTGAGCATGCCAATTCCATTTTCATCCAACACCGTCTTTTGTGTTTTGGGCCGACATTTATTTGATCCTCTTCGCAGGGGAAACGACAGTTTTGAAATGAAATGCCACTGATTGCCCTCGCACTGTCTATTTTGTAATCCAAAAGATATCTAACCTATGGGTTTGACAAGGTGATGCGTGTCATTTTGCTAAAAATTGATTTGTTAACAGTTTCCTCTCTTAAGCTTTGGGAACTGGTATTTAAGACACAATGTCTTTACGCACATCTTACCTTTTTAGAACCTCAGAAAGGCTGAAGGCATTAAAGAGAGAAGTATGACATTTATCTGAAGAGTTGGGAACCCCTCGTCGCTGCTCTTAAAGGTTGACGTCCTCTTTTAAGGGCAGACGAGTATTATTTTAAAGATAGAGGCCTCGAAGACGGTAAAACAAGAATGACAGTAACGCCAACAAGTGCAGAACTACCACGGCTGGCTATTTTAAACTCACTTGATAAGTTACTACTCTGGCCTTAATTACACATTAATCTTTATTGAAAAACCACAAAGGCGTGCATGTTAAACACTCGTACTTGTCACTGATGAGACACGTTGCTGCGACGTGATGGTATTCGGAAATAAGCCGCTTTCCGACTCCATCCCAGAGGATCGAGCCGCAGAGCCCGAATGGCAGGCTGGCTGCAGATGGAGATAAGAGTGTCGGTGCCTTAATGGAAACCTGCGCAGAGCTATCTGATGTACCGCATCTCGGAGAAAAAAGGAGAGTGGGATGTGTGGTGGAGAGGGCGAGATGGAAACGGCTAAGGCCCGTCGCCACATTGTTCCGCTGTCATCAACGGGCACTTGACAATGTTATCGCCTGCCTTCTCTTTTTTTCTTTTCTTGCTCTCTCTCTTCCTCTCTGTCATCCCCGGGTTGCTTTCCCACCATCAACCCATCTCTCAGGTGCAAGGCAACAAAGGAATGCCAATCCGAGGCCCTTGTAATTAATCTTTTCTGGTTGAGCGGAGAGGCGACATAATACCTGTGTAAGAAAGTTGCCACTTTTGAGGATTTGGATTTGTATGGCTTAGGCACACAGATAAGAGGCAAATTATATTTTCATCAGGGATAATACAAAGCAGCGCAATACACAAAAGCTGGGGAGGAGAGTGGGGAAAGGGGGATGGGGTACACATCGAGCCGCTGTCGTTCCAGTGTAATGCAGCTTAGCATTTGATGGGTGCAATCAGGAGCTGTGATTTCTATAGGAGGGATTAATCCATTTACTCTCAACTGGGGACAGGTCAGAGATATCGCCTCTTTTCTTCCCCTGTATTGATCTGTCACATCTCTCCGCAGAGTCGCTTGAAGAGACGACCTTCAATTCTTCCCCGCGTGTCAACAGAGTTGAGCTGTGACTTTATTTGATAATGAGACCATCACCTTGTTGGGTGGATCTTTATTCCCCACAGCATGCCGCATAGGGATCCAATGCCGATGCTGGCTTCTTTTACCTCTGCTTTCTAGATGTTGCCTTGCATTTCTCCTCGTTGTTCGGAAACATTGGCTCCAATATTCAGTCTTTATACCTTTTTATAGGAATAGTTTTTCTTTTATGGATAAAAAATAAGCTACTTTGGCTGGGATGCTCTCCCCGTCTGTCGCAACCTCTCTATTGTTGCACTCGAGGCCCCGCCCACAGCGCATATCTGATTGATTACACGTCACCAGTAATGGTGCCTATCAACACCACTTAGGGATACTGACATTCAAAACTGCTCCGGTGAGCAAGCGGCAGATATTGCTGTAATTACAGTAAAGATCACAATGCTGCACATTTATATTGGTTGCAGATATTAGTTTTCGACCCCCTTGATTAACCTGTCGGCCCTGAAATACCAATCAATGGATCCTTAATGTGAATAGGGTTGTGACGCATCGGGTAGATTGAGATAACGGGTTGAAGGTTGTGCGAGTGACTCGTCGGTGTCTCCCATCGTCCCCATGCAGAGTGGAAACGGGCCAGCGGCGGCCGCGGAGCCAGTGCAGCAACAAGGCAGCTGGCCGGCGAGCCCGGTCAACCAGGCCGTGCAGAGGAAGGTCACCATGACGGGGCAGCAGCAGGCGCCGGGCGGGACGCCACAGGCCGGCCGAGGGGTCACGGGCAACCCACCGCAAAACAGGGTATGTCATGGACGGTCACATGCCGCCCTCTGTGTGTACACACACACACACACACACACGCGCGCGCACATCTATATATTAATAGAGCAGCCTGTGAGGTGATGGCAGCTCGGAAATAAAAGGAGCTGCAATGTCTCCTGTAAAGTTGTCTCCTGCCGCGGGTGCTCGCCACCCTGGCATTCAGAAGATGTCCCAATCTAGCAGGAGTGGTAATAAGACAGGACAGTGTGCCAGGTGCAGCAGTATTGACAAGCTGAAAGCAGTGTAACACGGGGGGCTACACGAGGTCCCCTGGCCTCTCTGCACGCCTGTCACCACCAGGCGGCTGTCACAGTCACCATACACACTGACGCTGACGGGCCAAGGCAGTCACCATAACGCTTGCATGGCTCCTCTCTCCTTGGCTCCCCCACCCCCAACACACACACACACACACACACACACACACACACTCCTTCTATCTCCTCTTGTCTCTTTTGGAAGTCTCTCCTCCTCCTCTTCTTCCTCTGCAGCTGAGGAAACATACCTCTCACTCTCAAGCTCAAATGAAGATATGCCATGCCACATGCATCATGTTCTGACATTGATGTCCTATGTAGAAATATGATAAGTCAATCATTGGGAAGCCTGGCGTGTCTGAGAGGCACATGAGGAAAACACGCCGCGTTTCTAAATGTGCCTTTGTGCTGAGATGTAGCTCCTCTTCACGTGTTGCATGTGAGATTAAAACATCGACATGCCTGTGAAGGCAGCGAGAGGCTCGTCTGTGTTTCCGCCCGCCGTCTTTCTCTTAACCCCTACCCAATTATTATTATTATTATTATTTTTATATACCACATGTGGCCAATTGTTCTCCCGCCTGCTGCAGGTTGTCGTGTCGGGCCGGGGGAGAGGCGTCGCTCAGATGGGTCGAGGACGCCCGCCGCCGCCGACCGGACAAAGCCCAAAGGAAGCGGAGGGCGAGCGCTGCACCGTGTCCATCGAGGGCCTCTCCTCGTCCACAACCGACCTTCAGCTGAAGAACCTTCTCAGGTCCATCGGCCCCATAGAGGTAGGAACAGCAGCCTGATACGTCGAGTGCACTTTTAATGTATTCACGTACCGTTCTTCCGTCTTAATGTGCTTGGAAAGCATCTAGTTTGTATGAAGAGGAGCAGAATTGGCAAGTACCGCGCGGTGAAACACAGACATGTACTCATCGCCCACCAGAGGGGCGGTGGTGACATCTTCTTGGTGTGATCCCATAGCGCCCTCTGTCGTAGGGATTAAGTAGGTAGAGACATTTCCCTACGCCACCCTCTCTCCCTCTTGTGGATAAGGGGAGCATCCAGTTGTACCCTTTAGACTCTATTCACAGGAGACATTTTGACTGTGTAGATGAATAAATGATGGCTGAATCCCATTTAGCTGCTTTGACTACAGCATCCTGGCATCGTGTTTGTTCTGCCCCCCTCACGTGACCAGAGCATCGTTGGGGATCCTTGTAACACCTGTGCTTTTCCTCCTTTGACGTCTATCGCAATAGACACATTTGTATTCATCTATCGAAATGGGACACATTTGTATTTGTCGCAATAGACACATTTGTATTTGTCTATCCCAATAGACACATTTGTATTTGTCTATCCCAATAGACACATTTGTATTTGACTATCCCAATAGACACATTTGTATTTGTCTATCCCAATAGACACATTTGTATTTGTCTATCCTAATAGACACATTTGTATTTGTCTATCCCAATAGACACATTTGTATTTGACTATTTCTGTTTATTGCAGATGTTCAAAATGATGCCGCAGCAGAGGAAAGCAATGGCCACATTTTCCAGTCCCCAGCATGCAGAAAGTTTTCAAATGAGCTTCAATAGGTAATCACTTCCCTCTTTATCACCTATATATAAAAGCCCAATTATACAATGACCTACTGTTGTTGCTAACCTTTACATCTTGCCGATGCGGTTGGTCATGGAGTTTAGCTACTGAACAGATTGTACGACACCATTTTTCATTAGTATATTTGCCCCTGAGACAATGGCTCAAACATTGTTATCACACTTACTACACAGGCACATGATTGATTTGTCCCACATTGATGTGTCGCTGACTGATGGATGAGGAGCGCAATAGAGCCAGAGAGTCCTGTCACAAGGAGCCCCCTCCTCCCGGCGCCGGGCCTCTCACGCACCGCTCCAGCTCGGCATAGGAATACTTCTTCGGCCCTTTCGGGGCCTCACGCCGTCGCCGTGTCTGCACAGAAGCGTCGTTCATCTCCTCGACCTGGAACAGTGAACATAAAGAGTTGCGCGCATGCCTTTGTTTGACTTTGTGTACCGACTGTCCCTTGTTGTCGAACGGCACTGGAGAGACACTGGACAGTTAATCCTATTTTAACGAAGTTTGCGAAGAATGCCCTGTGCATCTTCCGAGGACACTTAAGTAGAACTCAACATGGGATAATGGTTGCTCCCCTCCTCAGTTAGATTCATCATTAAAAATAGACTAACACTTAAACCTTATAATAGTGACATGACCGCTTCGTCTGAGGTTTTTTTTTATCCGCGGCCTACTGTTTGTGCAGATGTTGGCGGCCGACTGGCCGGCCGAGTCACAGAGCAGTGTCTGTCCCCTGCGGTAGATGGCAGTATTTCATCACTGATGGTGCTTCACTTGTGTTCATCTCGAGCCGTTTACGGTGGAGTCTCCAAGCAGTTTGTGGGTGAATGGCGCCATCTAGTGGAGAGCTGGTGTACAGGCACGCAGGTGGTTGGCATTGAATATTTTATCACATGGTAGTGGGGGACCAGATTGGCTTTGGACGTTAAATAAATAGCAATATATATATATCTTTTTTTTTTCTAAATTACCAACGATTTTACGAATTGTAAATGTTGTGACTCTTGTGTGCATATTTTGTGGTGCTTTTCGGTTTCAGTGCTGCTTCTGGGGCCGATTGTTCAGATCCTCTCCGGTTCAGGTTGGTTAGTTTGGTCGTGTGACGTTGCTCATGTTCTAAAGGTTTAGATCTTTTAACCGTTAACCGAGTCCAATTTGGAATAACCGTTCACGCATTTCGGATGTATATTTTAGTTGTGTTGATCATGGATGAGTTAGATTCAGGATTGTGATCTGTGCTGATCGTGCGTAGAGGAAGTGTGCAAGTGTGATTTCTTTGGCGTTTTTTTTCTTTTTTTAGAATTACAAATTGACATGTACATTGTTCGGCATTCGGCCGGAGAGAGTAGCTGACGATTCCCCCGATACATTTCTGTGACGGCTTCCTCCGTTCTGTTATAATTGATCCAAATGTGCGCGACTATCGGTTGATAATCGGTGCCTCTCACGGAGCTGCGCGGCGTGTGAGCGCTTTGCCTTCACACTGAGCCGCTGGCGGAGTAGTTCACCATATTACCTTTCCCTGTAAATTGAATCTCCCTCTCTTTATACAGAGACATCCGACTGAAGGATAACCCCGACGTAAAGAACCATTTCTTCACCAGACTATGAGCAGCACGTGTTTCTCTGAGCGTGAGCCCTTGTATGGGCGGAGCTACGATGTCACTAAAAACCCTCGAATTATCTAAATATTTAATTTCCTTGTCCGGCTCTCAGTTTGATTTCATGAGACATCATTATTAGACTGGATGTAGCAACTAGGGCTCATTTACTTGTTCCATGATATTTTTCCTTTTTCTTCATTGCACGATTGTTTTTGTCTATTCCGGGTTTCAAGTTTGTTAAACAAAAAAAAAAAACACTTCTTTTAATTATTTTGAAATTGTTGCCCGTGTTTGCTAATAAGTTGAGCTCAGAGCCGAACGTTGTATAATTTGAAAAAGGACGCCGAGGGGGCAACCATTATCTCGCTAGTGATCGTGTACATAGTAGACCAGAACTTTCTCTCAGTATTCATCCTGTTCATATTTTTTTTTAAGTTACTCTTTACTTCCGTTGTATCACGTTAAACATTTTATATGTAAGGATCTACTGATGTGTCCAGGCATAAATCCTTTTACTAGTGTTTTGTTTCTAATTTGGATCCAAAATGACTGGACCACATTTCTGTTTATAAGACATTTGACAACAAGTGTAAGGGAAAATAAAAACATGGCCAATATACCGTGAACATGCAGGTATGTGAAGCCGGTTCAACTTTAGCCCAAAGATGTGTGGTTGTGTGTGATGTCCATCTTTCCGGTGCCTATACAATGAATAATCTTTCTTATTTGTGCTGCATTTGTATTCATTTTTATATTATGGATTCTGTAAGGTCCTGGGTACATATCTCATATACTTTAAACACCTTTTTAAGCACCTTGTATGGCAAGAAATACTTTATATAGATTTAGGGGGATGCCACTGAAAGTTGGCATTCGGATTATTTTCTTCATATCCAGAAATGCAAGAATTCTTGTCCTGCCCATTTGACTGTGATGTCATACTCATGTTCAGCTCCCTGTCGGAGGTAAAGCAATAGGAAGATGCATCTAGCCACATATTAAACTTTCCCTGGATTTGACTAATGCAGAGATAATGTGTAACATTAAGACAATCCTACTTTGATTCGGTTAGTGAATCAACGCCTGGCTGTGCATCTGGATGACATCACAGATTAAGCTCCTGTTCTTGTTCACAAGTACCTCGTGGTCTCTGATCTTGACTGCACGTGTGAATCAAATATACACATTTAGTGGTATTTCCCTTTTTAAAATAGGTATAATTTAAAAAAAAAAGGTGAAATCCTCCAGGTTTACAAGCCAGCTGCTCATCCGTAGGTCACTAGCTCCTCAGGTGAGGTGTGGGACCACTGGGCCGCCTCACGGCCGACACTCCTGAAATCCCTCCTCTCTTCGTGTAAGACCTGAGGTTTCATGGTTTTCTTTTGTTGTGTGTTGTGCATTTGTTCTAAACTGTCTTCTTTCTGTTTTATTCCTTTTTGTTTTGAGTTGAAATGATGTGGAGGTTTTTGTTCCCTAACCTTTTGTATTTAATGTCTTTCATGTTGTGGGTTACTTGTTGTATTGTTGTAGTAAATCCTGTGGATTTGAAAAAGTACCGGCCGTGCCAGTGTTAGTTATCTTGCTACAAGACGGCTGTTCTTGTAACGACAGACCAGATTCATATTGAATCTTTTCGTACCTTAATTTTAAGAATTTAGTACATATAATGTACCTTGAACCTTTAGACGTGACGCTCTATTTCTTCTAGTAATTTCCTTGAGGAAAGTGTTGCTCTCTTACGTCCTGGTTCAAGCAGGCTATTTAACTTGTTGTTCCAACCACATCAGCTCATGTGGTTGCAGTAAAGTATGTAATATTTGATTAAGGATCATCCTGGACATATCTACGGGTCCTTCTTATGGCTGCATAAGCCTTTAATGTGGCTGCTAGTAGCCGAGTGTTGCGCACCGTGCCTGGTTGGGTTTTACATAACGCCGACCTCCTCCTACAGGTCCGCTTGGTGAGGAGCAGCTGAAGTAACGTCCTCCTTTCTCTCCTCAGATCCATCCACAGAGTTAAAGGACCACAGCGAAGGTTGAGCATGTTGGGTTATGAGTGGTTAGGACTCTCGGCTGACTGGGGATAAATTATAACTACAACTTTTCCCAACTTAAAGGCCGCTGTTGGTTTTGGTTCCCTGTACACAAAATTGGTAATCCATGACAATCAACTAGAGGTCAAGGTTATGTTGTTTTTGCATTATACGGCATTTTATGTAATTGGTTCCTTGAGGTGCAATCGCACAGCGCCGTCCCTCTAACTAGTATAATTCTAGGTTAAACCCAGCAGGTCATTTGAAACCACCTGATACCATTTTGAAGAATGATTTCTTCTCTGTGCTGCTGGTACAAACATATATGTGTCTGCTGCGTGTTGAATATAACAAATCCAAATTTTTCAATTTTCCAGTTTTTTTTTTATGAAGTTGTCCTCAACAACCAGGAATTAGCCGTACGCGTCCACCTTTTGTTTTTGTTTGGTTAAGTATTAGTCAACCCGCGTTTATCTAGTCGACCATACGCCAGATGGGTATTTGTCTGTACCAGCAGACGTCCGCTTTAAATGTTTTCTTCTTTTAAAATGTGGTTTTAATTCATCTTTTGGTAAAACAGTTCCTTACACGTGTGACACTAAGTGGGCCGTTAATGCCAACTAGAGTGTGAGGAGAGAAGTATTGATCGCCCCGTTGGCTCGCTCCGCTCGCACTAACACGTTGTTTCTCTACAGCGCCCGGCCCCGAGGACCCGGCGGGCCGCTCCGGCCTCGATAAGCGCCGCGTCACTGTGTCCTGCCTTAACCCGCTCACTTCACACTTCAGGTTCCCTCGCAGGGTCCGGCCCGGGACGGAGGATTTGTCTCGCGCTTACTCCCCTCACTAAATAGACGCCGGGGCCACATATCCTTCCATTACTGCTTTTCCCGCCATCGCTCTCCTTCCAGCCTGCGTGTAATTTGACAGTCGCTGGTCTTTTCCCGCCATGCAGCCGTTGTTGAGTGAACTTACGGCTTCTGTGTGGAGCCGGGTGGCCCGCCGGCCAGTGTGTGTCCGTCTGTGTGACCACAGCCGGGTTCACAGAGCGGACGCGCTCGAGCCGCTTTGTGGCGTTCACTTCACCCAAAGCTCGTCCCGGCGTCTTGACATGCAATGTGTGGTTGGATTTTTTTTTTTTTTTGAGAGAGAAAAAAAGACACTGCGGTGGTTTCCTCACCTCGAACAGTTACGGCGCACCAAATAACGACAAAACCGATAAGCGACGATCCAACCGATGGATCCTGTGATGTGTGTTCTCAGTTTGCTGTAAAACAAGAAGTCATGTGTTGTGTTGGAAGACTCTGAGTCCTCTGTCATGTTCTCATACTGTCACTAATGTAATGGAAACGAGAAGAAAAAGAAAAACAAGTGAATCATTGTTTCAGAGGTGAAATGTGTTACGTTTGATATGAAAAACTGAAGACAAATAAATGTTTTGATACACACAGCAACGCCACTGAGTTTGTCTTTATTGTGAAAAGTCGTGTTCAAACCTCTTTCAGATGAAACCCACGAGGGCCTCGAGCTTCTGACGCGCTGCTTCTCGGTTCCTCCAACACAGTGGTCCCCAAACTAAGGCCCGTGGGCCGGATAGGGCCCGTCTCCACATTTGGCCCGGCCCCCTGAACAATACCAGAGACTCAATATGATTTTTGAATTATTAGTATTTCATAAATAGTGATATTTATTTCCTGCCTTTTTTTTCTGTGAAGATCCCAGAAAGAATTATGAATATTTGGTTATGTGTGGCTTTCTGGAAAACCATACATGTTTACATTTAGGCACCCCTGCGATCGTCACATTTTTTCTGCTACAAACTGACCCCGGCCCCCACCAGAGAAGGGAGGAGTGATGTGGCCCTCAGGAAAAAGTGATGGGACCCCTGCGCCAACATGTCTGCTGTGGATCCCTCACTACGGGTTCACTATATTTAAGTTGTAAGCAGTTGAACCAAAGAGCGATCAAACCTCTGATGACTGTTAGTCTAAACCCCTCAGGGCTGTATATATTGTGACAAAATGATCAATATTTTGTTTTAGATCAATATTGTTCATCTGTTTCTGTCCCATTATTGACCCTGAAACCCCTCAGATACATTTGGCAAACTCTTCTAGGGTTTCTGTTGGGTTAGTGTGGCCTTCAATTATGTTTTCTTTAATATTTTTATATATATATATATATATATATATATATATATATATATATATATATATATATATATATATATATATATATTATATAATATATATATATATATATATATAATATATATATACAACATTTTAAGAACATATTTTGATAATGATGTTTACTTGCAGGTGAAACAACCCCCCAGTGCTGCTGTTAAGGCTTAACGGACAACTGGGAACTCTACTTAATAATTCTCACAGAATTTGAATTTTAAATCGGCCCTTATGGTTTCTCTCTATTTTGGTAAAACAGAAAAGTCTAACTATGCTTTGAACCGTCCATCTGCTCTATTTGTTCATCCATCTATCATTTGCTCAGTCTAGTTAAAGTTCAGTTCCCGTTTATTGACAGTGAGGGAGGAGGCCATGGTAAAAGGTGTGTGTCACGTTCAGGGCCAGATCCTTGTAAACATGTATTTCCCTCTCGAACTCACCACCTCGGTCCTGAGCGCTCCGCTGGTTCCGGCCTCAGAGGAGAGGGAACGTGGCCTGGGAAGAACCCCGGAGCGCTTCCCTCTTGCAGAACCCGACTCAGAAACGGCCAGTTGTGTTTTCCACAATGCCAGACGGTTCATGTTTGCAAATGTCAACATTTGTAAAAGCCGTTGTTGAGCCCGGGCAGACTGAGGGCCCCCGGAGGGATTAGAGGAGGCTCTGTTTACCTGCTCTGAGGAATGCGGCCCTGCACGGACGCTTTTGTATCCGCCAGGGACCCAAGGTCACCGCGTGGCAGAGATGGGCCTGCTTTGTCCCTCCTCAAAGTTTCCACCTCGCAGTATCAACAACGAAACACAATGTGGGAGAAGGAATTCCTGCTCGTGTTGCTACAGTGTTCACAAACTCGAGTTCAATGGACCTTTTCTTTTTTTGTTGTTGCCTTTTGATAAGTTTGGGTGGGAAAGATGATTACTTTTGTGATTTTATTTTTTTGAAATTAGCAAAATATAATAGTTTCAAAGAATATATTTAGTTAAATTGGTTACGATGCTTCAAATTTAAATCCTTGAAAATCACTTCACACACACTTTTATAGCTCGTGAATAGCAGGCACGGCTCCTTTGTGATTTCACTCAACCTTCCTATAAAAGCCTCTTCCAGCTGTGCGCGCGCGCCCCGCTGCAGTACACGTGTGTGGCCGCGTGGTGTCGCACTTGATCAATTTAATAACGCAGTTAGTGGGAGGAACTGATGCTATCATCAATGTGGGGAAAAGATCCGTTTTTAATACCACAGAACACGTCCAGAGGACATAAATAAGGAACTTAAAGCCTCGCTGTGACGCGTTATAAGTCCTTGTGGAAATACTGAAGGATTATGGCGATGTGTTGCGGCTGTTAAATGTTTTATAGTGAGCTGTGATTTCAACAATGGCCGGGTTTCTTCCTCCGGAGCCGACTGCCAGTCACTGATGGAGCAATCTGACCTCAGCCAGCAGACACCGAGCAGCACATTTAGGGCCAACAAACACACTTCTGTTTAATTTGTCTGCAAGTGAGGAGTTATTTGCGCAGGGCTAACCTCGTTAAATGTGACATGGGCTCTCAACATTTCGCAAGCATGCAAAAGGTAGTTCAAAGCGCAATATTTTCTCCATTTTGTAAAAAAAAGCGAGCAAATAGGGAGGGGGAGGGGGGGAGTTTGTATGTGAGCCCTCCCAGTAAAGCGCATTCAATTACCACGTGAATAATATAATAATTGATCATTATAACTATGCGCATGAGTGCACTTTCGTTGTGGAACTCAGTTTAGATCGAAGTTAAAATCGAGATACAATTTGTGTATCGATGAGCAGTTCCCATTCACTCGTTTATTAAGGCCTCAGAATGTGGTTAGAATGTTCCTCCTCGTGTTTACTGCGAAGTTCACTCAGACAAAGACATGTAACAACTGCAAGTTTGAAGATTTTCTTTATCTCATTTTGTAATAAACATATAAATAATAAACTCTAGACATTTTTGACGCATCGCCCTGTTATGAAAGTTAACTGGTATGGTCTGGCTATAGAGACTATCCAAACTTTGCATCTGCCGCAGGTCATTTCTATAAAACTATTTCCCTATTACAAAATATGAAAAGAAAAATACATTTTAGTACATTTACAGGAGTTACTTATTAATTTATTTAACGAAACTGTTTCAGTACTACTTTAACTGTTACTGAATTGTCAGAATCTGCATTTAATATTTTTCTCAGAAGAAAACAGAAAAATAGAAACACAACAAAAACGAAAAGCAGAGAATGCAGACATGAGGCAGAATATCTGTCCCTCTCCGACAACTTAAACGAACAGTTTCCAAAATAATAAAATTCTTAATAAACCAAAGCAGTACAAGATTTTCCAATACTTTCCCAACTACTGTATTTAAATTAAAATATATTCTCATATCTTACACTATTTCAAATAACGAAATGTGATTCGGTAGCGATCTGTCAAAATCTAATTTACAATTCTGTGTATAAAAATATAATTTATGGAACCCCGCGAAGTTTGTTCTCCCCAAATATAACAGTCAGTTGCACATATATGCACATATGAACATTACAACCTGTCAACGTTAGCTCCTTTCTACATGGTCTTCTTCTTTCTCCTGGTGATATTTTCTCTTTTTCATTTTTTTCTTCATTTTTCTGTCATTTTTTCTTCCATTTTTTTTTTTGCATTTCAGATATACAAAAATAGATTATGCACAATTTGCCGCTCACACTGTTTCAGAATCCACGTGTGTGTGTGTGTGTGTGTGTGTGTGTTTGTCTGTGTTTGTGTGTGTGTCTGTGTTTGTGTGTGCGTGTGTGTGTGTGGGACGGCAACGAGTTCACATGAGAATAAATTATTCAAAGAGAAACTTTTTTAAGGCTCCATTCATTCTTTGAAAGAGGGGAAAACACATGGAAAAGTCACTGAAATAAATATCCCAACTCCGCTGGGGCCTTTGTCTTGTTTGTTTGTTCGTTCGTTTAATTATTATTATTATTTAATTTGTTTAATCTACTGAATAGTTCGTGTGTCCTACATGTAAGTCTCATTCTGCTCCTAGAGGTTTCAACTTGAGGACACGGACATCCCGAGAGGATGGATCGAGTGGCTGTCCAGGAGCCATGTTCCTAATTGATAAAGGATCTTGGAGTACCAGTGCACCCCGTCGCTCTGCGCGCGGGCACGAGGCTGCTGGGAAGGGAACAGCAACGAGGACACCCAGTGGGCGAGCCTGACGGGTGCCAGGGCCCAGTGCGCCAGGTCGTGGTCTTCAATCACCGCGTAACAGGACGCGAGCACCCGGTCCACCACCACGGTCCCCTGCATGGTCACTGGCGCGAAGGAGCCCTCGTGCTCCTGCGTGTAAATCCGTTTTACGGTCACGGGCTCCAGTCGACTTCGCTCGGACTCGAACACGAACACTTTTTGTCCAGATCGCACTTGGCTGGCGAACACGGCGGACATCTGCTGCGCCCCCCCGGTGGCGTTGTGGCCCACGAAGAGGAGGTGCGCCGCGGTGAGCGTGACCGTGTGGCCCGACTCGGTTTCGATCACGTAGAAGAGCCTCGTGGTCGCCGAGTCTTGGTCAATGAACATGATGAAGTCGGTGTACACGGGGTTCCCCTCGCCGTCTGCCGCCAGGACCCGGTCTCCCGGTTGGAGGAGTGCGACCGGCTTCTCGGTGCCGTCCTGCAGGGTGACGGTGGAGGAGCCCGGGAAGCAGCCGCCCGACTTCGCTGCCACGGAGTTTTCTGTTCAAATAAAAGTGTTTTGTTAAAATACAATCTCATTTTAAAAACTTTTTTTTTAAATACACATTTAGAAAATGAATATTTCCACCATGACATAACTATTGTAGATCTACTGCTAAATTGTTATGTTATTATCATGTTATAAAGCAAGTTTTTTTAAACTTTAAGAACTTTTATTTTTTTTAAATAACAGGTGCCCTGCGGCCATTCAAAAGCCTATTCAGCAACCTCCTTTCCGCCCCTCATATTTGTATTTTCCCTGCCTATACACACATCATGGTGGGCCATATGCATTTTTGCATAATGGTGTCTGTCTGCTCCTCCATGCCAAATGCGTATTGGCTCGGCCCACGTTGTCTGAGACGAGAAAACTGAAAGCCTTGGCTCATCTATTCTTAATTAAAAAACCCAATAAAGAGCAGCCATTGTTATTCTAAATCAGCTTGTGGATCAAGCTACTCTTGGTAAAGAACACTTACGCCTTTCCCAGCTACTCGTCCCCATATTTACTCAGGTGCAGAAACCTCTATGTGACAATTCACACAAATAGGCGACTCACAACTCCTATTTACCCAGTGGAGCCACTTTTCCAAGCCTCTCGAGTTGTAGATTTGAATTTAAATGAGGGCCCGGACTCTTAAATGCTTTCTGTTGTGCCACATCAATGTGCCCTCTTTCTACCACCTCGCGCTGCTTTGTTGTCAGGTTGATGACAATAATTTTGGCCTTGGTGGAGCTCTTCACATACCGGTCTCTAGGACCACTCTTCCTCCACACAGCAAAAAGGGCTGATGCTCTGAAGTTGGGGTCTTTTAATCTTCTTTTAAGATTCCCGAGCATGAAATAAGGTGACAACTGAAAACCAGATTTAGCCCAACCAATTCCACATTGTTCAGCCAAATCCTTTTGGTAAAGTCGCATGACCCCGAATGACACGTCGGCGGGCCCATACTGTGATCTCAAAACGTGTGTGTTGAATGATAAGTAAGGGATTTATCAATAAAGTCTGAACAAAAAAAAAACAAAAAAAAGGTGCAAGGGTTCCTCGGTGTGAGGAACTAGTTTCTTCGCGCCATAGGTGTCCTTTAGCTCAGCGAAGGCCTGTAAGGACGTCTCATCACCCCAAAAGAAACTCAAACGAATATTGTCTTTAATCTAACACCTGGATCTCAAAACTGAGACGAATAAAATCCGAAAAAAATATCTCAGACAAGAAATTATTTTCGTTTTCTCATCAGCTTGATCGAATTCTAAATTACAGCCTAAAGAAAAAAACATCCCAACTTCCAGTATTTTATGTTGACTTCCAGTAATGTGCACAAAATAAATAGGTGAACAACATGATTTTCTTTTCTATCATTATAGCTTGTGGCCGTGGTTCCCACCAGGAGACGGTGTGGGGCGATGTAAGATCAAGAAATGAGCTGTATGGGAAACGCTCACAACGCCATCCATCCATCATTCATAGAAAAATGGCTCAGTCCAAATGAATGGCAGCACGCTGCACTCCAATCACCCCATTAGACACAATAATGAGGCAATAATCCGTGCTTGAGACTAATCATTAACTGAATGATGAATTTTCTTAATAATCGTGACACGTATAATATAAACGAATCAAAACAAACCACGTGGTTCTGCATTGCCGCTCGCAGCCTGCCCACGTTGCAGCTGATTGGTCACTGAAATCAATCATTAAAAAACACCAACGTCGCTTCTGACGCCTTCCTGCACGTCTAATCTCGTTTGCTTCCCCCCTTCACGAGCAGCTGAAGGAACTCTGATGTCGCAAGGGAAGTTCTCTCAAAGATAAGGCGGGACTGCAGCTCCCCAGAGCTGCACCTGCTCCTGCAGATTACCATCGCACCTGACGGGAAGCGCGCCCCGGCGACACAGCCGGCAGCACAGTGCGCATGACAGACGGGGTGGGGGGTGGGGGGGATGCTTACCTGCTTTCACCGAGCAGTGGATGTGGGCTTTGGATTCGTAGTAGACCCAGTCGAAGCCGGCCTCTACCGCCAGCCGGGACAGAGTGCCGTACTTGCTCTTGTCTCTGTCCGAGGTGGTGATGTCCACGGCCCGGCCCTCGTAGTGGAGCGACTCCTCGAAGTGGTGTCCGTCTTCGTCCCATCCCTCGGTGACCCGCAGCTTCACTCCGGGCCACTGATTCATCACCGAGATGGCCAGGGAGTTCAACTTGTCTTTACATCTCTGCGGGAGGAAGAAATGGACCCGTTAGTCATCTGAGTCCAAAAAGATGTCCAAAGCGGCACACGGAGGAAAAAAGGCTCATTCTAGAGCTGCGCGTCTTGTAATTGGCACACCGCCGTTTGCCAAGACTAGCAGGTGCTCATCATAACTACAATATATCATCTTTTAGAAATGGCACATCCCAATCCATCTCTCTGCTAGCCATGATGATTACAAAAAAAGTCACCGAGGCCACGCCCACACCTGATTCCTCCCGCCTGAGGTGACACTGGTGCTGAACTGCAGTTTTGACCTTAACATTGCTCAGTGTGGGCAGCAGCGCCAGAGGGATAAGAAAGCTGCTGATGAAATATTGATAAGGCACCGCATTCGCTTCACTGGCCGGTGACACGTGGGTCTTGTGGTCTTGGAAAGGTGCGAGCAGCTTCCCTTTCCTTCCAAAAGTGTTGCATTGAACACAACATGCACACAGCATCGGACATGCATGAGGATTATCGGCTGTGAAATGAGCGACTCTTTGTTTGGTTGCAACATGTCTGTTTTCTTTAAATCAATAATTGATACGCAGATGATATGAAGGCGATTTAGGGAGCAGCTGCCATGCCTTAACATATCTGGAGTTGGTCTGATAAATACCCCCCCCCCCCCCTCCATCTCCCCCAAACCTCTCTGCGCTCTCAATGAAGATGCTTGGCCTTCTCCAAGACAACTATTCTCGACGCTCAACCAATATGTCAAATAAAACATCACAAAGAGTCTTTTCAGCCCAACCGCGGAGGGAAACTTTCATTATCCCTCTCCTGCAAAGTCTGAGAAACGTGACATGCCTCCTTAAGTCGGGCTGTTTGGGCTGCTGACTGACAGACTTGTGAAATATCCAGGGATGGTTAGGGCGCACGCGGAGAAGTGCGTGTGTGTGCGCTTGTGTGTATGTGCGTGCGTGCGTGTGTGTGAGCCACTGTCCTGTCTTCTTTATGGACAGACGGCGTGTCTTATAAAGCAAACATGTTTACACAGAACCCCGAAAACTCGTATAGCAAAAACAACAACAACAAAAAACGATAAAGGCACCGACGAATATCACATGGGGTTTTATGAGGATATCACACGTGTAGAATGTGATGAATAACACAACAACTTAAAAAACGAACGCCCCCCCCCTCCTTCCCCTCCTATAAGAAAAAAACCCCTCCCATATTGTGAGTGGGAGTCGGAGTCAAGAGCCGTAAAGCTGAACCTATTTATTAATTCATTAGGTCGTGTGCCGCAAATCAAGCCAAATTCTGCTCAGCCACCGTGAAGCCCAGCAGGGAGCCCGAGACCCGGCGCTTTGTGCTCGGGCTAAAGTTGTTCAACAGCCTCCCTCTTAATCTTTTCACAAATGATTTGGTTAGAGGAAACACTTCTCAGCTACCTGTCAGTGTAAACAAGCCGCCAGCTCATCTCTTTCCCCGAGACTGCAGAGTCCTCAGTGGGGCTTTATACCTCCGCGTGGGAAGGACCATTTGCCGGTGTGGATGACATGATTTAACCGGGCATATCAAATGTTTACTTTAATTGCACGGGAGATCCGTATTCTGCTTTACATGCTGTCTCTGCTATGATAAGACAAACGAAAGTTCACAGCAAATACATTGCATTAAGGACATCTCCACGAGAGAATCCCCCCTCTTGTTTTCAGGACCAAACTATTTTACGACTGAACACGAAGCTATAATATGTGGATTACATTGGTGGGAGTCGTGCTCCGTGTGCCCCAGAAATTCGTCTCTAAAAGTCTTTTAAACGCCGTCGATGGCAACTTTTCGAGGGCTATCCGCTTGTTGAGGCGCTTTAATTTTTTATTTATTTATTGCACACACCTAAGGCAGCCACAACACGCACGTGCCTTGTTTTATATACGAGTGCATGTATTATCTAAAGCCCAAGTCCACTATATTCATGCGTAAAACTCCGTGCGTAAGAGCCCACGAGGTTCATGCGTAAAGCCGCGGAACAGCGCAAAGACCGTTGGCACAGCGTACATTCCCATGTGATAATGCTTACACCACGAGCAGAGTAGCCTTCAAAACAACTAAGCTCCTGTCCTTTGGATGTATACCCTAATTTCATGACCATATGTCATGTACAATAAGAACAATCTCACCTGTTTTAACTTACTTCAGCCTCCAGCTGAGCAAAGGTCATAAGTTCAAACTGCGTTTTAGGGCCCAGTGAGGGGTGCATAAAAAGCCCTTTCATGTACATGTCACACTTAGAGCATGTTGTGGTGTTTTCTGTAAATGCTCGGATGCTGAGTGCACAGCTGACGACGAACCAGAAGCAACAACTATACCTTCTTTCTAATTAATCTATAAAACAGCAGCTCCAAAAACGCGTATTCGAGGCCCCTAAATGTCTGCCATATAATCACATCTTATCTGAGGTACTCCCTTCTCGTTATGATTTTAGACAGACCTGTAAACACAGCTGTGTATACAGCAGGTGGGGTGTTTTACTTAGATAAAAGCCTTGCAGATCCATGTTACACAATATCCTTATAAATGAATGAAATATAACACTAACATCTAAATAAAATTATCCATCTTCCTCCAGCTTTGTGCGCCATGCCCCTGGAGGATCCGAAGGGGAACCCTGACCCTGCAGTTTGGGCATCACATCCCCGCACGCGCCTGTGATTTCACGGTCTCTGCGTGAACCTGCATAAAAGAGGAGATGCGTGGAGGGCTGAGAGGACGCCGAGACCGCACTCACAGTGAATATTTCATCGGAGCTCGTGCTCATGCACGGTGCGAGGCATGGGTTCAGGGACTCCGGCGCGCGCGCCTGCGGCTTCAGCACCACCAGCACCGCCAGCATCACAACCGGCATTGTGTTATTACTTAGCCAATATCACCCAAGCGCTTTTAATAATTCACCAGCATCTGAGTGCTAAAAGTCATGCTGAAGCGACGCGGCATCCTGCAACCGGGAGAGGAGTCTCTCCAACTAACTGCCTACATTAGGATGGAGTATACATAAATATACATTTTGTAAAGAAGATGTCATCATCCAGGCCAGTAAGGCACCATCACCCCCTGCGCGCTCCTATTGACCCTATGAATCCCAGCAGGAAGTCCTGACAGTGTTCAGAACACTCTCCAAGACATGCCACTGGTTTCATGCACTGGTGCACATCATGCGAAAGGCTGAATTACAGCAGTCTATGCTGAGAAAATGTCTGAATGAGCCACGCCATGCCTGAATAAGCCCGGCGCGCATCCCCAGCTCTGTGCATTCGGGGCTGGAATAAAGACGAATTTAAATAAAGGCGCTTAAAGCCATCTTATAAGCGTAATTGGGCAACGCGTGCTGAATGTGCTCCCGACATGCAATCTAACGTGAACGCGCGTCCGCAGCACAACAAACAGAGCCTCACAAAGATACCAATATAGATGTGAAGAGAGGGGCACATTAATATTTCAAATACACTGTCACAATCATGAAGGCCGAGTGTCCTGACTGTCCGCCTTGCACATCACTTCTCCAGCTACATTTCTACATTCGCCTCCAGCCTGCAGCCTGGGAAGAAGACGAACAACTCCCCGGCTGCTGGCGCATGCAGCCCATCTGCTTTTACAGTGAAGTTAAAACAGGCTCAGTGTGAAGAGTTCAGCGGCGGGGTAACGCAGACTTCCCTTAAGGTGCGCAATCAGCCCGACAAGGAGGTTGTGGCAGTGCGCAGTGATGGTGCGTTAGGAGACGGCCGGTAAAGGGGAAGAGGAGGGGGCGGGGGAGGGGGAGAGGAGGTTCTGTCTCCTTACCTGAGTCATTAGCCTGTCGGCACCGGTGTTCTCCTCGTCCTTGAATATGATGTCTGTGTTATAATTGGGAGTCAGCTCTTTAAATCGCTCGGAGTTTCTCGTGATCTTGCCTTCGTATCTGCCGCTTGCCCCGAGGGTCTTCTCCGCCACGTTGGGGATGAACTGCTTGTAGGCAAGAGGTGTCAGCTTCTTCGGGTGTCTTCTCCTGCCGTAGCCCCTGCCCGGTCCGCATCCCATCCCAGAGGCGACCAAGGACAAGCAGACGAGACCCACTAATACGATTCTGGTCCAGAGCAGCATTTTTTTGGGGTCCTTTATAAGATCTCAAACGAGTCGCCGCTGCTATCTCTCTCTCTCCTTCTCCCTCTCCCTCTCTCTCCCTCTCTCTACCGTGTGCCTCTCCCGGCTCTCGCAATGCCCTTGTCTCCTCCTCTACTTCGCCTTCGCCCGGTCTCTACTGTGGCAGGTGCGGAAATGAACGCCTCGGACAAACGGTAATAACGGGGCACATCGAAAGGAGGGTTTAAAAAAAAAAAAGTAGTGAAGGAATTAAAAGCCACGGGATCTCGAGTCGAGCTGCAGCCGCTTGTGTGAGGCGACCGCTTTTACTGCTTTGTATTATAGCACCGATCTATTGCAGAGGAGGGATTTGATTGGCTCGCCTAGACAAACCCTCCTGATGTTATCCCACAAAAAAAGATTTCTTCCACCTGAGGGTGAGCCTGTGTTGCGGGGAGGAGGGGCTGTTCCATGGGAAAACATCAATTATAAACCGTCTTTTTTCAACCTTCCATTTTTTTCTTCTTCCAGATTTCACATGGAAAGGCAGGAGCGACCGAGCCGAAGCGGCGCAGTTCGGGGAAGTGATTTCAGTATTTGTGCGGGGATTGAACTGCGTCTGCGGGAGAACTTTACGCGCAGAATGCATTTCCCAGGAGAATAAAACCGCTCTAGGACGCGCACTGCATGCGCGCGCCTTTGGTGCCGGATGATTTAGCTGTGACCTCGTATCTCCCGAATGTACGAACGCAGAAACAATGAGGAGTAATGTACTTACTGTACACATCATTTCATTGGCGGAACAGTTTCCCACCACGCACGGACATGCGGCTCTGGAGACGTTCCGTGGCACGGATCTTTATCCAAAGACATCTCAGCAAACAACGGAATTGTACATTTGTTTGATTTGGCACTACTCAATTATTTAACATTTCACTCAAACTTGAAAACCGACCTGCATTCATTTCTGCGCGGTTCGCGCACAGTGCCCCCCCTCTCCTCCCCGTGCCCGTCAACGCATTTTATTCTTTAAATTATGATTTCATCCGATTTATTTATTTTCTCTCTCTAAACTTATATTCATATATTCACACATCTCTGACTCCTCGCAACATCAGGTGATGAACGAGGAGCTCTAGAGAAGGTATTCCAGGCCTGTCGGAGGCCATTTCTCCATGGAACCAATCTATTTAGCGCCTATATTGTCCCGCAACGACCACCCCGTCGGTTATCTTCCTTCCAAAGTCCACTTCAGCCACAGATTAAGCATGGGTACCCACTCTATCTACTCTATCTCGCTGTGGCAGACATTTATGTTTGCACCCAACTGTAACTTCCTCTTGACTCCTTTAAAGGAGAAGGGGAGGAGAGGGGGCTTAGTGCACTCATGGTAAGTAACACACAGCCTGTCATTCATTCTCCAGCCCTATTAGATTGGATTTCAATCAACAACCCTCGCAGAGTTGTTTTCACCCCAAAACACACATTGTAGTTATATATGATTATAGCCAATTAGGAAATAGTTTAGTGTTGTTGATTAAAAACAGCATGGCACCATCACACCGTACAACACCACTTTATCGCACATTCGAGGCAAATCACTTTGGATATCTCAAATGTTTCAGGAAGACGAGTTGGTGTGTGATAACAAACCAACCAGTAGAGTATAGTTACAGGAAGAGAGGCTGTTTTGGGGGCAACTTTAGCTCTCATCGTGCCGACAGTGGGACACAGGTGCTGTGAAGTGAAGCCGGACAGGCCAGCCTCTGGTGTAGCCCGGCCTCATTAAACCTCCCTCTGGCTGACCTCCAGTCCGCCGGCCATCAGTCTGTGCCAACTGCGACGGGGCAGGTGAGCGTGCCGGCCGCTCACTGAGATCACGGACATCCAAATCTTGGCCCAAAAGGTGGCTTGTGTACTTGGCACACTGCCGTGTAACCCCCACCCCCGCCACCCCCCTCCCACCCCACCACCAGTGATGGTTTCCAGTGCACACATTGCTGAATTGACATGTCGATGTCTTTTCTAGACATATTTCTGCAGTTGTTTTTGCAGATACTGTTCAAACACAGAGCTGACAGCAGTTGTGGTGCCCTGAGGGACGCCGGGGGCTGTGTTTGGCCCCGGGTCAGAGTCTCGGTTCAGGTGTCACCACTCTGAGATAAAAACCTGGCATGCCACACAAACGCCTCAAAACCACAGGCGGTCAGAGGAGGGAGGGGGTGGGGGGTGAAGGGTGGTGTGTGTGTGTGTGTGTATGTGTGTGTGTGTGTGTGGGGGGTCCATAGAGGCCTCAGTCCTGACAAAAAGGATGAGACGATCATAAGTATTGTTATGATTACATCGACTTTAAGGGCTTCTTTGTAATTTGACCCGAGTGACAAAATGTGATGCTAAGTGAAATGCATAATGCAGAGATTGCGATGAATAATGCAGCCTAAAGAGCGAGGTGTGCTGATGTGACTGACTGGATTTGAACTTGAGTTTCTCCCACACATGAAACCAAGCATCGATCAGCCCGACCTGGGGCAAATAGTATTTGCAAACATTACACTTCATTGTTTGGCTTTGGCCTCCTCCAGTGCAAGATGGGTGGAGTTTGCCACTATTGGTAGTGGAAATCACTGCAAACAGTTTGAGACTATTTATCAAAATATCTTAGGCCAATTTATCATATGACCTTCTGATTGAGAACTTATCATAAAACAGTCTCAAACGTCCCAAAACAAACACTAAGCGTACTTGTAATACCTGCTTATTCCTGTTCTGGACTGAAACTGGGTCGGTAAACACCTTGGACTATCAAAGGGTTAAACACACAAGCAAGAATAATATATCTACACACATGTGGACTATTTAGAGTTTGCACTTCAACCTCAAAATAGACGTTTGCCAAATAGGGTTTGAAAGGATTTTAAAAGCCCAACAGCTAAACCACACGGGAGTACATAATCCTGCAAATTAGGGTTAGAACAAGCAAACTGAAAAAGTTCACCTGACAACATAGTCTGATTTTTCTGGTAAACTTCTCTGTTGTAAAAGTTGAACAAATCGCCAAATAAATCCCAAATGGCTACTGACATATTAACATTCACCCCCCTTGTTTGTGCGTATGAACACAGCGAAACAGAGATTGAAATAATTCTGCGGGGATTGAGGGCATTACACAATTCATATTAAGCAGCCTATTGCATGTGATGGCTAATCCAGCGTGAGGCGTGAAAGCGGCCAATGAGTCATCGGTTTTGTGGCTCCTTCTGTGTCACATCAAAACCTGTATCCCCCCAACAAAAAAAAAACACACACACACCTCCCGTCGCCCTGGATCCAGTCTGAGACGTCTACATCTGCTGCGCCGCGCTCCGTCTCCACAAAGCACCCTCGGCCTGACCCTAAATCCACACCCATGTTTGATTTCTTGTGCCACAGTCTCGATCAAGCACGAGCGAGATGCAACTAGAAGTGGTTGAGCTGAGTTCTACCCGTTTAAGTCCCCCCCCAATTACTGCTTTAAAGCCTCCTCCTTGTCTGAAAGTTTTGTAACATTGTTAGACGGATTAGAACGACAGAATAATCACGCACAAACATATAAGTAGTGTCAGGCTCTCTGAGTGGTTTCCCTTTGCTGTGAGTAGGGTTTCCTCGCTTCCAGCCCGACAGAAAGCCGGCCGTAACACAAGTCACTGGGTTTCTCTCTCGCAGGTGGGGTCCGAATTCAAACTTTTATCCCGTTGTGAAATATTTAATAAACAGTTTAGAGCTCGGACACGTTGCCCTCGACCCCGGGAAGTGTAGTCTTTTGTCAGCGTAGCGAAGTTTCAATCGTCTTCCTCTAAATGGTTTATCTACGCCGCACCGACACAGTGAAGAGGCAGAATTCAGCAGAACAGATTTTAGGTACCCTGAGGCTATACTCCGTCAAGCACAATGGAAATTTCCCAATACAGTATCTGGAACCACAGCCCTCAGCGTGCCCCGGAGCCCGTGGCATTTTATTTGCACTCTCCAGCCGCTCCCAATACATAAACATTAAACACCAAGGCTAGACAGGCAAAACCCCTTTGAACTGCGGCGCAGGGTGAACTCAGTGGGAGGGGAAGGAGGTGAGTGAGTGGAGAGCGGGGGGCTGGTGTGTGTGTGCGATACTCCACCAGGTGAGTCAGCGCTGGCCACCATCGCATTCTTAGGCAACGTGAAGGAGCAGGGAAGGGCTCCGAGTTATTGACATGTACATGTGGCGGTTTACTTTCAGACACGACTGGCCTGGAAGTTTCTTAGGTTACACTGTCAACAACCGACGTGGAAACAAGTTGCATTTGCTATCGAGCAGCAGACTTTTCTTTCGTTTACGTGGACAGTCTCAAGGCTGTTAGCTTAGCTTAGCATAAAGACTGTAACTAGAGGGAAACAGCGAGTCTGGCTCTGTCTGAAGTCTTGTCATCACTGTAGGGTTGCCGGGCAACCAGCGAAGACTCCAGGATGTGACTGCTTCGGGCCACGAAATAGTCCGGCACATATTATATCCCCACTTTTACGCCTCAAATCTGGTACGGATTTGACAAATAAGATGTCAAGTGTCATAAAAAGTGAGCTTAAGAGATACTGAATTTTGTTAACTTTGAAGAGAGCCAGGTTCGCTGTTTCGCCCTGTTTCAAGTCTTTGTGCTAAGCTAAGCTAGCCATCTCCTGCTTCTAGTTCGACATTTAATGATGGTGTCGATCTGTATATCTAAACTCTGGGCAAAAAAAAAGAATAGGAGCATCACCTAAATTCATTTGTCCAATGTTGGGTTCTATAACTTTCTTTATTTCAGTTGGGATAGTTCACTTTTGTTTCCCGTTAGTTCCATTTTATTGACACTTTGTGAGGGTTAGAGTTGATTTCCCTTTTATTCATTGAGATTCCGCCAATTTCCGATGAAAAATTGGTTATTTTTTACTTTGATGAGCCCTAAAATGTTCTTTTCTTGAAAGGATATTGAGTTGAATGATCAAAATGGAACGCATGGAGCTCCTTTTGATCAACTATGTTTGTACTTCTACGGCCCCTCTAGATCCACATAAAGCATTATTCATTTAATATGCACGACACCTAAGCTGAACCCCTTAGTGCCCCTTTAAAACAAGTAAGATAAAGTGTGCCTATAGCAAGAGATTTTTTTATTATGTTTTAATTTACTACAGAGCAGCAACTCTCGCTCCATCGTATTGGCTTCGAGACGTTGCTACTCGTTTTTAGAAAATCCGTGACAGGAAGTCTATTATCTCACCCCGGTGGCAGAATTAAAGTGCCTATCGGAAAAAATGTGTACATCAGCAAAGTCACAGCAAACAGTTTGGACCCCGACACCACCAGTGACTCAAAGACATGAAGTTGTAAAACAGTCTACAAGTGACTGATGTACCGAATTCATCAGTACCAGCTAAATATACTTCTTCTTGATGCGCAATCTGCTTAAAAAATGATCGCTTTAGCATTTTTCTTCCCCTTAAAGTAACGACACCGGTCTCTCTAATGGGCCCTGAGTGCTTTGAGTTTGTGCAAGTTTACCCCTGGCTTCAAAAATGGAGGCTATAATTCCCTCCAGACTAAAATGGTGGAGGAGATGTAGGAACACAAACATTTTAATCACCCCCGTTAGGAGGCTGCCACACCGTACCCACGCTTAGCACACCAACTACCTGCATGTCTCACAGTCAATTATGATAAGCTCACATCCTGCTCCGCCACTCCTCTTCTCAATCAGCTCTCACTCATCTGCCTTCATGAGATCTTCAACACGTTGTGTATTTCATCAAAATGACACACAGTCGTCTATGTGTTGGGTTGGCTTGCTCAGTGCAGATAACTTGTATATTTCAGATTTCAGTAAGGAAAGCTCTATTTTGCATCACTAATCTCTATTTCCTGAGCTCTGGCGTTACATTGTCACCTCGGATTTGAATTTCAACTTTATTTTATTTTTTAAGAAAAAGAGAAGTGGTGGCACGCTCCATGCCATGATGTCACAGTTGTGGTGTTCTAAGCTGATTCCAACTTTATAAATCCAGTAAACTGCTGCCACTCATCAAAGTTATTTCCTGGAAGGAACAAGGAAGCTAACACAAAGTGCCATGTCCCATATCTCTTTATGAGTTGTGGCTGTGGATGGACACAGGTCTTTGTCAGCTGCATAGTTTATGGGGTATAGAAGTGAGAGTGACTATCAATTTTGTGTCAGATACTACATTCTGCATAATGATCAATGCTTTTGTGGGTAATAAATGTCAGAGGACGCGAGGAGGCGGACATATTGTATCTGTAGATTCATTGAAATGTGTAGATTATTCAGATCCAGCCATTAAAATTAAATGTTCGACTGTAAATGCTTCGAGTTTGGTTTATTAATATCAGATTGGTCTGAAGGACACATGCTTAGGATGGGTGTGAGTTTAAAAGCACTGCAGTTATTATATGTATTGTATTGTTTGGAGTCTTGTTGTCTGATGAGATAAAGAAGGAAGTTATTTGGGAGCTGCTGTAGAACAAATGGTTGCTCTCTGGAGAGATAGAAGTTTAATCATTAAGGCAAAATTTATAGATGACCATCCACAAAAACAACAAATATGTGACCGGTCCCCTTTCCTGAACCGCACATCCTACTGAAAAACAATGTACTGCTATTTATCTATGTGCATGTGTTGTATCTACTGAGATTTAATACAAATAACAACACCAATACATCACACGTGTCCTGTCTGCACGCTCCAAAATCAATCCACCTGATCAGAGGGTAACAGACAGAAAGTAGTAATTCACGTAAGCATCAGAACGTCAAAACATGTCAGAATGTGCAAACTGACGACGAACACTGGACCGCCTCCGAGTGGGAAACTTTGACTCGGTGGATGTATGTGAGTGTGCGTACGAGAGCGCATGTCGGACCATAGCAGAGGGAATAACAGCCCAACAGGAGTTAATGAGGCGAGTGACTGACGGAGCAGCCTGCCTGTGTCAACATCGTATGGAGGACGGTCGGGCCGGGGCTGAGCGTCTGAGAGCGCCCAGGTGAGGAGAGAGAGCGAGCCGGGAGCCGGCGTTGATGGGAAATGTCAAACGCTGCTCCGAAGGACGGGTCTGATTAGCACCCAGACTGCACTGCACCTCTCGCTTGCACCTTGGTGATGACCCCCTCCCCTCGTCTCTTAAACCCCTTCCCCCAGGGACACCCATGAATAACACAATCCACACATCTTCATTCATTTTTTCTTTTTTTTAACAAGCAGAAACTCCCTGGGAAACTTCAAATACTTCAAAATCCCTTCATGGCAGCTTCATAAAAAGCTGCCAAACAATCGGCCGCTGGGCTCTCATCCCTATTTTTATGATTTGTTTAGCCAGCATGATTACATGTCTTCACTGACTGCCGTGGTAGATGCTTCTGTCTGTGTGTTCGTGGGGTATTGACCTGCATTAAAACCTTTCATGCATCATCGGGAACACCTTCAACTGACAATAAAACAAGGATGGACGGACAGCTTTAGATAGACGGATGGATGCAGACATCATAACAGACTTGTGGCATCACTCCTGGGCGACTCACACCTCTGACCACACGGCTCATACGTCTCCCGGAGCAGTAGTGTGATCATGTGTGGAGACTCTGGAGGCTGAGAACTGACGTTCCACAGAAGGATGGTCTGACTTGTGTTGTATGTCGGCTTACGCAAAACAACTGTTTTCCCAGCCAGGCGTAGGACCGATGAGAGGTTATGTGTTCTGTCTTTGTGAGTCACAACCTGTTCGGGGTGCGTGAGAGAGGACCTCTTGTGGTAGTTGTGTCTCGTGATTTCTTTGCCTGTTTTATACCTCCATTGAGTGCCTGCTTATCCCTCAGAAAGAGTCTGAACTCCCAGTACGCCCACTGCTGCACCTCCCTGTTCCTCAGCCACTCTACGCGGGCAGCTTGTTGGGTGATACAGAGTTGGGTCAATCACACCTGGAGCTAACTCTTGTGTCTTGATGCCCCACGTTTCTATATTTGCGTGTGATTTCTAAATGTGCAGTCAGTCCAGCTGAGCTCCATTAGCATCCATTAGGAATTACATTTTTCTTTTTGCTCTGGTTTTGGTCTCCTCCAACTCCACTGTGTTCACCAGTTAGTCTGTGACTGTCTGTCTGCCCTTTGGTGATGGGGCAGGTGACAGCACAGCCACAACAATCAGCTGTTTCACATAGAACTGACTGTCAGGGTTGGAAAAGAGAGCGAATCCCAATGGTACATTTTTAGGACGTAAAACCAAAACAATAAACTGAAAGATGCTAAAAAAGTTCCAAATAGCTTAGAGAAACCACAGAGTAAGGGATGACCATTATCTGTTTGTCAAGTGATCCCTTTAACCTCACAATATGATATCGGTATTATTTAGTTGCATCGCGTAACATCGTGATAGATATGGTATCACGTAGCTGCCGCCTTGCCCTCTTATCGTCCCTTTTTGCGTGTCACACTCTTTCTCGTCCCTCCAGGGCTCACACAGCCAAAGAGCCGACTGCTGCTCCTTCTCCATGTGTTTGTGTACCGCTCAGTACAACGGGGAATAATCCCGCCCTGCCACTGCAAATACAACCCCAAGAACTGAGTACATTGCAACCCTCCAAACACAAAACTGGGACATTGCTTTAGGTGGGATCTATGGAGAAGAAGGGGTTGCATGGGCGCGTCAGAACAAGTCCAAACATCTACTTTGGGTTATCAGAGAAGGTCAAACCGGGTTAGCCCAACAGTTCTCCTGAATGTTGGTTTATATTCTAAATTAGGATAAGGTCTAAGAGGTGAAAGTACAATCACGCCTGTGTCTGGCAGCCCTGATAGTAGGTGAACTTCTCCCCACTTCCTGTCTGCAGGTGGGAAACTCCTCATCCTTTATCTTTATTGCCTCAGAGAACGGCTGCCCTGTCAGGAGCAGATGGGAGGAGCTTACAGGTTGGAACTTTTTTGACGGTGCTACTGAAGGGTGGAGAGGTTTATAAAAGGCTTAGATCACAGGTGAGGGGATCACAGAGGAGACTGTGCAGGTGTTTGAGGAGTGAACTGAAGCCGGTTTTAGGACCGTAAAAACACATGAACATAAAATCATATCGTGCATTAGCTTTCAGCTTTGGGAAGGCGTGCGCCCGTCTGCACTTCAAAAGCACAGGAAACGGACTCAGAGTGTGGTTGGTGGTTACATCTCGCAGTACAGCCAATCTCACAGAGATTATCTCGCTCAAGGCTCTTATTATTTAATAGTAGCATAGATTGATTATTGTTTAGTGCTGCTCAAATTGACGTTTATGCTTTGTTCTTGCAGAAAAGGTGTTTTCCCACCTTAGATCCCATGTTGTTTCTCAAGTAACCTCACCGTACATCATTTCTCATCAGAAAAGTCTACATTATGGTCTTATTGTGGAATTTTTTCCAGCGATTCGTGGATTCGTTGCTGTTTTTTCTCTCCCCCTTTTCTATCAAGTGAAGCTCTTCTGTTCCTCTATAATCTCACCAAAGTATCAGAGGCCGGCTTCCACCGCAGAGTTTTTGGAGAGGTCGGGGCCGGTGTGAGACTTCGCCACATCCTTTGCTTGCGTAGCTCCCTGAAAACTGACAGGGCAGTGTGTAAAAACTCACCCATCTGCTACATTGTCAAGTAAACTGCCGAAAAGACTGGAGCTTGGCGCTCAAAAATGTGTTGAATTTGCTGCCCCGAATGCTTTTTCTATAAATACCGGAAGTCGGAGACACAGAGAGAAGGGTGATTGTCCAAAGAAGGGAATAGGAATTAGACTGGAGGGAGTTTTTACAGTGCTTTATTTATATTTATATTTACATTTACATATATGTTGTGTATATGCTGTGTATATATACATATATATTTTATTTTATGTTATTTTGTATTTTATATTTTATATTTCACTTTGCACACTTTACTTTATTCACTGTCACTTTCTTTCTTTCTTATACTTATATTTTATTGTGTTTAGTTTTATCGGGCTGCTTCTGTTGGCAACAAATTTCCCCTTGGGGATTAATAAAGTATATTTCATTTCATTTCATTTTCATTTATTTAATAGATTTAAATAAGCACAGCGATTGCTGGTTTATTTGACGAAACATTCTAGTTTATGTAAATCTAAAAGCAAAGAATACCTAGACAGCATGAGAACAATTACAAGACGTGGATAATAAAATAAGGACCGAGTGATTGGCATTCAGCGTGTACACTGGTCCTGTCCCCGTCTGGGTGGATGTCTGGGTCAGGGTTGAAACAACGTGCAGCGTGACGCATAGCAGGCGGATAGCGGAGGCAGCGCTGCAGTCGGCTCATCAGGTGGTGGCCTCGGAGCATTGGTCGTGACCTGGTGGAGGTCTGCTAGTCCGTGTCCTTTGATGTGGATCATGAAGCACCTTGACATCCTCCTGAAATGTGATTTCACTCCAGTAACATGTTTCACTCTGGAATCGGACGGCACATTCTTATAAACACGTTTGTTTCCTTCTTATCTGACCGTACTTTGTACTCTAGGCTTCGGCTTAACGAGCCATAAATCAAAAAAACGTCATCGTCGTCCATCAGATTATTTAGTATGTCAATAATTTAACAGGAATAATTAGTCACATGACACATGGACGTGCTTTGCAGATATAATTCTCATAGCGACGGCGTTACATCTGATGGAAATAATCTTAAATGTGTCTTTATCTATGAAAGTTGAAATAAAATGAAAAGTCAAACCGTTGCAATGAAAAGTTGAAAATCAACCAAACTGGAGCTGTACGGCTTTCATACTTAGCAGTGAATTATATTAATGGGAAGTCCAGGGCCGATCTGATCCCTAAGCTATGTTAAGAGCTTTATTTTGCATTGAAAATACATTTAAGGCTTTAATATAAGTAGCAAGTGAATAAAAATGGAGGTAATGGAGGAGCATCGATCTCCAGGAGAATTGTGTATAAATTCCTCTCTTGATAGTCCCGCCATGGTTGGAAAGGTTGTTAACAGCTTCCAGCCAGACTGTTAGTGAGGTGACTGCCTCCAATGCTTAAAGCACTTAAAGAGCAGCAAGAGCATCAAGGAAAAAAATATATAAGAGTGAAAAAGGAGAAAGTGAACAACTTTAATGAGGGTGTGATCGGTGTGCAGCCGCTGTTCGAGTGAGGAGTCTGGCAGGGCTGGAATATAGACTTTCTCCCCTGCCGCTTGCCATCATTTTCTTCCCATAAGAGCACCACACCTCCCTTCTGCGCCTCCATATCACCGCACCTGAGTGGCAGTGGAAGCAAGCAGAAAAGACAGTACAGAAAAAGAGAGAAGCAGGAGGTGGACACGAGAGAGAGAGAGGACAATAGGAATACATACAAAGCATTATATTTATATTTCCTTGGTGTTTTACTCAGTGAAGTCTTGTTCTTCGTGAATGTGGAGGCTCAGTGTGTGTGTGTGTGTGTGTGTGTGTGTGTGTGTGTGTGTGAGAGAGGATCAACGGATGGTCTGGGGGCCAATAGGGGGCACTGGGGGCCTAAGCCACAATTTGGGAGCAGGCATGTAGATCAAGTACCCTCCCTTTGAAAGTCCCCACTATTCAACTGAACCTACTTTCCTGAAAACTGGGGAAGATGAAAACTTCATGACTCCTGTGTCATTTGCCGAGATTAATCAGGGACAAAAGGCGGGCTCGTGCAATCAATCTCCTGCGCCCTGTGCAGCAGCGGACACGTCTGAACCTTCATCAACGAGTCGGCGACGTCTAATCAGGGCTTGATTGGCACCCCGGGTAGAAACGGCCTGTAAATCAGTCGGATGTGAAGTGCTGCTTCAAGGGTTCAGTCAGCTCTCTGGAAATATAGATGCTGCTGTTTCCCCTCCTGAATCACACGCATTCAACCCTGTTCATTGTCTACATATATATACACACGATATACGCTGTTTTAACATTCTCTTTATTTTTTAAAGAAAAGCTGCTCGTTATCAGACTGTATTCAACAACTTTAAGAAGCCTTTCCCGCTAATTATTCCCCCCCCCTCCCCCCTGCTGTGATGTATTAGTTGTACTGAATTATGATGAAGCACGTTGTTGTCACCAATTACCGTGCACAGAGAGGCCGACCCGCTCCTCTCCTCTACCTCATGGGCTGTGGTTACCAATGGAAACAGTGCGAGGCTAACATTTACCCTCACTCCTTTGTGTGATGTATTGCAGTACGAGAAAAAAAAGATGAACAAAGCACAGTAGCACACTGTGTGTGTGTGTGTGTGTGAGATTGAAAGAGAGAGAGAGAGAGAAAGAGAGAGAGAGAGATACAAGGCTCTGCAGAGACTGAACTTTCCCAACTAATGTACCTTGTGAATCTGGCGGTGACAAAGATGAATTAGCCAAAGAAAGAGAGGGCGACGCTTCAACAGCAACCGACCCTCCGACACCAATTAGCAGATTGATTACGCGCCTGAGAGAAGCGGACGCTTGTCAATCAGCGCCACACAAGGAGAGCGACAGGAAGGAGCTGGCATGGATGTACCTGGAATGTTAAAGGAACAAGAGGCTGCTCCAGGGGATCCATACAGAGGCACTGATCCATAGGACTGTGTAGCGCTCAACAATGACACACTGAGACAGCAAAGGTGCAAATACCACTATGCCACATGGACGCCTGAATACCTTCACAGGCTGCAAACTCAAATACCTGTATAACTGGAGGCACACAGGGCCTGTTGTGATGGCTGGTCATGCACCCGGCTTCCTGTACTGTATGATCTGAGTGGATTACCGCAAACAGTAATTGTGCAAAGGGAGGTCTTTTTTTTGTGGTAGTGTGTGTGCACACATGTGTGTGCAGGCAGAGGTTATTTGCACACATGTTTATGCTTGTTCTGCTCATGCACACACACACACACACACACACACACACACACACACACGCACGTGCGCAGGCTTATACATCCCTGTGTTATCCATCAACTCCCGAGGGGCTGGGCAGTGCTGTCCTCTGGATGGTGACAGTCTTGTTCGCCTTCATTTAGCAAGGACACACCAGAAAGGACATAAGGTAAATAAACGCCAGACGCTAAATTTAGTGCCGCCTGACACATGGAAACAGCTAAAAGAAGGAGAGAGAGTTGTTTTTTAACTCTGGTACAAGAAGACTGCCACTGCTGCTGTGTGAGGAGGTCCGAACCTGCATGACTTCCTGCCTTCTGGCAAGAGCAGAGATAGAGAGACGTACCGCAGCTCAATTTGATGTACGACCGAACAAAAACAAACACACAAAGTTAACAGTTAAGGTTAAGACAGCTCGGTCCTCTTCAATGGGGCAGTGCAGATGTTAAGGGCACAATTAGATTTGGCTGTAGGAGGAAAGACCATTAGGTCCTGATTCCCTGTCTCGCCCTCAGAATATATGGTCCACGCTAACTCTTAAAAGGATGAGACCATGACATCACCACCATATTCAGAATACCTATACAGCATGAAAGAATGAAAAAAAGGAGAGGAAACAGAAACCAATTTGTTAGATTAAACGTTTCTCATGCAGCCGCATGATTTAGAAGGTCTGCTGACCGCAGTCGCGCAAGGTTTTACCTCCCCTAAGACACAGCATTCTGTCAATCTGGCCCAGCCAGAATTTCTAATTATAGTCGGCAGACGCAAGAAGGTCAAAAGCTTATTAAAAGTCAAGATTAAAATTCCCAATGCATATTATAAGCTACCTCCTCCCCTGACTAGCAATTATTTGCTAACTCATGCCACTATGGGCAATATTTTTCTGGAGGAACACGTGATGTGGGAAGGTATGGAGGGATGATTGTGTTTTAAATGGTAGTGCTGATAGTTATTTGGTTCCACTTTTGATCTCTCCTGGTCTTAAAGATGTCAGTAGAGGTGAATGGAATTATTTAGCTGTTTCCTTGTTTTAAAATGTGTCTTTTTGTTTTTTGTGGTTGGTCAAAAACCAAAGATTAACATTTCCTCTTCAAGAGCAAATCCTCCTCTCTGTTCTTTGGCACTGCTCATGTATGCAAGGAAACAGAATATGAATGCTAATATTTAAAAAGCATCTCGTCTTGATTTGAAGTTTAGCATTCGAACCACACACAAAATTAAGTTTTAAATGTTTTGATATTCATGCATATCATCCAACTTTCTTTTTATATGTTAACGACCAACAATTCAGAGAAAACACATCAATTTTTATTATCTATTAACAATTTAAATCATGCAGTTTACTTCACATTTGGACTTAAATGCTGCTAAATTCTGATTGTTGCACATAAATAAATGTCATCACCTTTTTTAACTGAATCCCCCCCAAAATGAGAAAGACAAAAACACAAATATATTAAAAAACATTATTCATGCAGGATCCCATTCTGTATAACACATGACATGTATAACCATAGTCACCATATAGGGCCTTTAACACATTACTTGGGTTATTACAGTTTATTAATTTGCTTTTCTTTTCAAGTGCAAATAAATTAAGCCAGGCAATTTATTTAAAACCCATTCTTTTTTAATGATTTCACTTCCCAGATCTCATCTATTGACATGGTAAACGTTATTATAAGTGAAATATAGAGTTATAATGCTGACTAAAACTATGAACGTTTTAAAAAAACACAGAATTGAGATATTTCACTCCTACAAGGATCAGTTATATAATAAAAGTATTAATCCTTGCTATAGAAAATAAAGCAAACAGGGTGCAGAACAAAACGTTAAACAGGAAACATTTTGATTCAAGACGAATCTAGCTTGAAAAGGACGGTGACGATGAAGGAAATCCACGTTAAGACCCCCCCCCCTTTATGAGTTCACATAAAGATGTCATGAATGAATGGGGGCGACGGGGGGGGGGGGGGGGGGTCTGCTTCATGCCACGTCGATATAGTTTCAGAAGTCTTTGGGCAGTCTGAAAGTCAAGCCCTGGAGTAGCATGTTTACGCACCGAGGAAGCTGCAGCCTCGCGGTGTCAAGCGGGGTCATCACAATAAACATCTCGTTCTCCATCTTTCTCAGAGACACTTCTTTACTCGCCGTCTTTAAAGAACACTCCCCCCCCCCAACAAAAAAAAGATGTGCCGACAGACGCCTCAGTGGACCAGCTAAGCTGTTGCTAGCAGACATGGTCTGTTCTGAACCGAGGCCGTTTCAGTCAACAGCATCGATCCAAGAAGAAGGAGAGAAAAAAAACCCTCACCATTCTCTCTCTCTCTCTCTCTCTCTCTCTCTCTCTCTCTCTCCCTCCCCCTCCCTCTCTCTCTCCGCCTGCAGCTACGTCTCATCACCCCGCTGTGCCCCGTATGGATCCGAGTTCACCTTCCATTACGGCGTTATGGAGAGCCCGATGGCTAATTGAAAAATTGATTACACAATAATTACACGACACTTGTTTCATCAACTCACTCACTCACGAGCAAGTAAACGTATAGACGCGCGCGCACACACCCGCGCGCGCGCGCCCACGCACGCACACGCACGTTTCTGGTGTGTGGATATAATGAAAGCTGCGAGGTGAAAAGCACTTTATCAAATGAATGGCTGAATCACACGCAGACCTTAGTTATTATCAGTCCAGGCTGGAGGCTGAGAGATCCTGTGAAGACCCGGGACGCAGCTGAGAGTAATCTCTACCTGGATTTAATTGCTAGGTGGGTGGGTGGAGGGTGGAGGGTGGAGGGGGGCTGGGGTGGGTATGATTCGGGGAGGGGATTGCCATATTTATGAAAGTAAACTTGATACCGCTCTGCCATGCTGCCTCTTCACATGTGGTTACAGGATCTCAGGTCATCTTCCCTGCATCTGCTCCTCACGAAGGCAAACTGCCGGGGAATAAAGTATTAATTATGGCTGTGCGGTTGGAGGGTGTCTCGGGGTATCAGCGTGGCAGCACATTTTGAGCTTTGCCCTTCATAATGCCTGTATATGTTTGAGCTCCCGAAGCAGGACCGGGCACGTTCACCGTCTGCGTTGATGCATTCAGGGGTCTTGAGAAAACCCTGGTACATATATCTGTATTCATGTATTCGCAACACAACAATGACCCTCTCTGTGGCTCCACGCGAGCTCTGTGACATCCACACGGTGATCAATGCACTGCGCCAGACAGACATCATCTCTGTATCTCCCTGTATCCTCTGCAGCTACGCGGTGATAAAAGGGTCACTAGATAGTTCGTGGTTGTCCACGTTGCATCATTTATGGCACCTGCTGGAGAAAAAAGCCCTGCAGCTCACCACAGTTTTGCACATTTCCATTCTGGTAAGTTCAAGTTTTGTTGTTGTTGTGTGTGTTGAATTTCCAGTTAGAGCTTATCATCTGCAGACTTAACCATATATTGGATCACCTTGTTTTTAAGTTTTAATTTTAATCCCCTTTTGATGTGTTCTTCCACGGGGAAGAGGTAGCTTAATGCACAGGTATCAGTAGGAATTACAGGAGGGCTCCTGCACACCGTCAGCCACACTTTCTTGTGGCTTACTAAGTAGAGCTGGCTGCTGTCGAAGATGAAGGGCCACTCTGAAGTTTTTCATAGATGATCATGCCTGATTTTTTTATGTTCTCCAACCTTTGAACACAGGATGTCTTTCTAAGTTGAGTAATTAACTCAGGGCACGGCCATTTTCATCCACAGACGGAAAGTTACCAAATAATGAAAATGAAAGATCAATACTTTGCAATACCACATTCCCAGTTGCATTATTTTAAATGTGTGGGGCTCATTTGCAGTGATTACTTCAATTTTGTAATGAGGTCATCGAAGCAAATTTAATTTAAGCCAAGTTCTAAAAGTTTTTCTTTTGCCCGCCTCATAATTCAGAAATGCCTTGTTGAACCGGTTGCTCTGCCTCGGCCAAAGAGGAAAGTATATTGAGGATTATAAATTGCTGGAAAAAATAAATGACATAGCACTTTTTGCAATGGATTACGTCTGAGTGTGAGACTGACTGTGCGTTTGTTTATGTGTCTGATTTTGTCCTGGGAATCCACTTATTGTTGACATTTTATTGTCTGGTCTGGGTCCCCTTTTTCATTTCCTGTGCCACGCTAACGGCGGATCAAAGCAGGTGATAGGCAGGAAGTAGAGCCGGGCATTGTGGGAGTCTTTCTCCTCCTGTCTCCCTTCCTGCCTTCCTGTACCTTGGATGGACAAGTTGTGCCTTATAGTCATTTAAAAATAATTTTCTTCTATTGAGCCACACACACACACACACACACACACACACACACACACACCACACCCTGTATCACTCCAGTTTGGTATAAAGTGTGGTCATTTCACATGCAGTTTATGAAAGAGATGTGACTACAGTTTGCACTATAACATTAATATTAAACCATCTGGGTTTTATCATGTTCAAATGTCTCTCCGTAATCACTTGTTCTTCAAATTTGAATCACTGCAGCTGTTTAACTCTTTTAACTCCACTGCTTCTTCTTTATTTGTGTGTACAGGTGAGGCCTAAAAGGCAACTGATGCAGAGTAAAAATGGCCACATGGCATCAAAAAGTAGAACCTCAAAGACAGATCACTGTAAAATAGTATCATCTAAATCCCTATTTATGATAAATAAATTACAGAAACACAACAGAAAACCTCCCAACGTGACTTTATTAGCCAACTGAGCCGAGCAGCAGGACGTCAGCCGCTGATATGATTCGGTTGTTTCTTGTTTTGTGCCGTTTCGCTGACAAACGGAGATATATTGTGCGACGTCCTCCCGTTTCCAAAGCCGCTCTCTCGGCCCGTGTTGATCAAAGGCTGCGCTCAACACAAAGCGCTTCACTTAAAAGTCATAAATGTGTCAGGAGGCGAAGCAGACGTTTGTGTAGTCTGACTCACCGGATGTGGACCGCCATGCCGGCTGCGTACCTGACATCTATGCTGCTGCTTCCGGAGCTCCACGCCGTCCACAAGCATTGTGATTGGTTTGAAAGAAATAGAAACGAGCCAAAGCGCTGACACAGCACTATAGTTGGCTAGTTTGGGTTTTATGCCACAATAAGAACTATTTTGTTTGTTGCGGTGATGGAGTTCAGTTCTGCAGCTTCACACACAGTCAGGAGACACATTGGAGGAACCTCAAAGCTCCAAAGGGGCCATGGGCAGCAAGTCAGAGGGAGTCACGTTGAGACCACACCGTGAACCCTGAATCTCAGCCCCTCCTCCTCAAAATAATTAGTTTTCGACATTGTGATGAGAAATGATATGATATGATATGATATATTCCTTTATTCGTCCCACAGTGGGGACATTTCAAAAATCACAGCAGCGGTGCACATCAGAGCATTAATAAAAATAAATCTAAAACACAAAACTAAATACAAAAAAACTAAATACTAATACTAATACTAAATATACAAAGTAAAGTGCTGAGTAAAGTGAGTAAAGTGTTGAGTTAGCCAGGATCTCAGCGATCTACTGCAGTGTGTAAATGTAACCGCTGCCGGGGTCGTGCGCTGATTCTCTGCATCCAGAGACCAGCACACAAGAGCACTTTGGTTATTTAGATGTCAACACAGTAAACTCGTTGTTTTCTCGTGCTTCTCGTGCCGGCTGACTTTCCCCGCGTTAACCCAGGACGGCCCTCCTCCCCTGACGTTAACCAGCTGCTGCGAACGTGACTATAAATATATTTTGGCACGCTGCGCCGAGCACATATTACGCCGAACATGGGAATATGTTGTCAGGGAACTTTTCAATGACACGTTCAATAACAGCATTTTGCGACTCGGCAAATATGGTAATTCTTGATGTTTTGCCAGGTTGCTGACTAATATTCAGACGGGGAGAACAGACTCTCTGCTCCAAGCGAGGCCTCCAGCCCGATGATGTAATGCTCATCCAGAGACACATGCAGATATATGATATTACATCATCGGTACTAAACCTGGGTAGACACACGCACACACACACACAAAATACACACACATAAACACATGCATACTGTACACAACCGCCCACACACACACACACACACACACACACACACACATTTAGGATGATTAAGCTTTTGCTGCTCAGCCTCCATTGTTGACATTCAGCAGCCTTTTCAGAACTTTTGAATGTGGCGCTAATTTGGCAACGCCGGTGCCTTTTTATCATTTAGCAGATGCTTTCCAGTCGTGTGTAACGCTGTGAAGGGGGGGAGAGGGGAGCATCTCAGGATAGTCTCGAGGAGTTTGGTAAGTTGGTGGATTTTGGGGGGGAAATGAGGAAGCTTTCAATGTGTCTACACTCAGGGTGGGAATGACAAGACCAGGGTGCAGGAAGAAGCAATTATATCCCCTGAAGAGTTGTTAGACAGTTTTATAGTGCAACGTCTATTTTCTCTATCCTCCATATCGACATCTGTCTGGGAGGGGGGGGAAGAGTGCCATTAGTTCCCACAAAATACATCTCAATAATGAATGTTATGCTTTGGAACATCACTGAATAAGGTGGATGTAAATGTTGTCGCCATTGTTTTCACACCGGTCCGAGGAAGGCAACAGGCTCTCTTTTCACGACACGCTTACGGGTATATAATGTTTGTGACGTGTTCTTACATGTTTAAAATGAGGCGCTGACAAAGATAAATGCTACTTATGACACGTGTAAATCATTTTAAAAGCTTTCAGCGCTCAAATGTCAAAGTGTTTTTGGTGTTGTTTGTGCAGCGTGTGTTTTTCTCCACATGTGCGCCTCGGTTTGCCTCCCGCTTCTCGCTTCTTGTGCAGAGCTGGAGACGGAAATGAAGCACCTCTGCGTGGCCGCCTGGACTTTTATTACACAAGAGATACGGACGACTTTCCAGATATTGGAGTCCAGGTCAGCAAATATTTACCTCTCCCCGCTAACAAGGCTGCCAAATTACAATGACTCTTATTTTACAATTTGACAATTTTTTTACAACAATGTACAGTAATAAACCTCTGAGTATCGTTAAAATGCTCCCGAGAAAATGGGATTAAAATCGCTACCAATTTTCTTTTGCTTGCATTATATTTTTTATGATGTCAGTAATTCTCTTTTTTATGAGTGATTATACTTGACCAAACTAGTCTGGTGCTAAAGTCGTATTTTTATGAGCTATACTTCACACAGAAAGACAGCAAATCCACTCAATATTTTATTAAAGGTCATTTTCGGTCGTTGTAATTAGATCTCGAATCCATTTCAACTCCTTGATCGCGCTTCAACCGTAGACTCAAGCTGTTAATAAAGTTTCGGTATCATCAGGTGGATCAGTGAGAGAGAGAGCAAAGTATTTCTTCAAACCTGTTTTTTTAATCGCCTCGGGTCACACACTCTCGGCCAAGTGGCCTCCACCTCCGCTGTGCGCTGCAGTTGAAATACCGTCGGCTTCCATAAATCACCGTGTATTATACCCACAGTGCTTAACGTGAGATGCCATTCATTAGCGCATCGGGATTTGAGATCAATAAGACATTCCTGTTAGATTTGTTCCTCCCAGAATCCGTCCATCGGATGCCAGAAGAAAGAAGCACACGGCTCTCTCTTCCCGAGTCTTCTCCCCGCTCGACGTCCTCCTCTACGCCGATGTCCGCGTGTTGAGAAGATCGCCGCCGTCTTCCCCTGGAGCCGTCGTCCTCGCGGTGAGTCGAGTCGTGGTTGTGTTCTCCGCTGAGTTTCTATTGTCATCACCGAGTTCAACCCAAAGGTCCGGCTCTAATTGGATGTTTATTGAACCGAAATTGGCAAATTGAAGTCTCTGAACTCCAGGATCCCACGGTTGCGTATGGCGTAGGCAATCACATCGTCTTCAAAGTCGCCTAAATCACACGTCTTGCTCACGGTTAGCGAAATAGAAAGCGACTGCTGACTCACCGTCTGCAGGATCAAGCTGTGCGTATAAACAGGAAGGTGTACCTAGTAAAGTGACCGCAGTGTATACATGCAGAAGGGAAAAACCGGGCCCATTATGACCCACCTGGTATTTTCCCACAGAATTAAAATCATAACTACATTGTTGTGACGGGTGCACTTCCTGGTGTAACCTAGGCGTCGATGTCTTGCAGTTCTTGTAGCCAGTGAGAGTTCTCGAGGCCTCGCACAATTACGCGTGAGTGTCATCACTGTTTAGCAGAATACCCTGTAATATTATTTCTTCTCACTGTGAATTAGGGCCTACGGAAATTACAGGCTGGAGGTCTACCTCTGGTTTTATGAACTTTAAGTGCTGATATTGATGGAAGGGTAATGGTAGTCCCCGGCCCTGAGTGTAAATAGTATCTAAAGTGATTACTCTTTTATCACGTGGGTTAAAAAAGGTGGAGAAGCACTTAAAAGATAACATATGACGGAGGGGCGCAGACTGAGACCGATGGTTTTGTTCCATTTTGATGGTTTATTGGTTTTCATCTTTGGAGCGTGATGGAAAAGGAGACACACAATGTGAGGTACCATGATCTGCTTCTTACACTTCTACTCCATTACATTTGAGATGAAAATATGGTCATTTTTAACCCACTACATTAATCTAATAGCTATAGTTAGTTTTTGAAATCAGATTTGACTTAAATGGGCTTATAAAACACAACTGATTATTAAAGACTGAGGTTTCCAGCAGTGTATAACTGTAAAGTAGCACAAAACCAACATTAATAAGCTGCCTGCACATTAATATGTTAGTATATTTAATCCAATGTGTTTAAAAATCAATTTTCCTGCATAAGTACTTCTACTAGTTTAAATACATATTGCCGATAATATTTTATTATTTTTACTTCATATTGATTGCATTGATTAACTTTGATTTTTACTCAGTTTGTTCAATTTAAGTTACTCAAATGGTTTGAATACATCTTTCTCTATTTTTTATCCGTCTCAGTATATCGACTTTTTAGTGATGATTAATATCTTAAGATTTTTTGTTAAACGGGTTGTTATGTTTTTGTTTCTTTTACAATTTGGAATAATAATAATTTCATTATTAGTTCATAATAATAACGTTTTTATTAAAAAGGGGTTTCTAAGATATGAAAAAGGGGGGAAAAAATAGACGTCACACATAAACTAACCTGCATACACTTATAAACACACACCAGATTAAATGATCTATCTTATAAAACAGGCCCATGAGAAAAGTAGTCAGGCTCAAACTATAACTCACATTGTGACATGCTGGCTGGGGGCTTGCAGATGAGAATAAATGTATACGTTTCCATTTTAAATGATTGAAATAATCACGTTTTTTAAATGTCAATCTGCATTTTAATGGCTGTTGATTCCTGTTCACGAAAGTATGCTCTGAAAATAAAATAAAGAAAAATCCAGTCTACTCTTTTGACACAACAAACCACCTCCAGAGTGCAGCTCCACTGTTCTCTATCCGTGTCCTCTGAATGCCGTTCATGCGATCTCAAGATCTGGCATTGGTCCACGATCTGTTCAGCATCGCTCGCCACGCTGAGGACTCCCCGTCACAGGGAAGCACAACGCCCTCTGAGCGTTGCTCTCCTTCGCTACATCTCCAATCAACCCGCCTGGCAGCTCCTCTGTTCGTGGTTAAGCAGCTGTTAAATTATTTTGGTTCAATTTATATCTGAGAGCTCTCGTTACACAGGACTCCCTCTCTTGACACCCATGTCGAAGGGTTAAGATTTAGATGTTCATCAGCAAGAGTGGCGCTCCCTCCCTCCCTCTCGCCTCTCCCGCCCTCTCTTGCGTCTGGCCTCCTCTCTCGGGGGGGGGGGGGAAGCTGAACATATAGCTGATATCTTTCAATCAAGAGCTCTCCCGTCCTTGCAATCACAGTGTCATTGTTCGCCTCATGTTGTGGAAAGCTCTTTTGACAGAGCGCTGTGATGAATCACCTGGCTGAGGCTTTTGGAAAAGAAGCCTTCAGATCCCATCGTCCTTCTTTTTCATAGAGTTGTGCAGGGGGGGTGGAGGGGGTGAAAAAAACAACATTCAATTCATTTCTCCTGCTCTTTCATGTCTCCTGCCGCTTTTCTCTCTCTCTCTCGTACGCACACAGTGTTTTAAAAAAAGTTATTCACTGCAAAACCGTCCTCTTTTCTTCTCGCCGGGCTTCGCAAAGCAAATATCTGGCGGGTTTAGCTCATAAAGGAAGCGCTTTTACTTGCTTAAGGTGCTGACGGCGAGGCACACTCTGTTATGTTGGAGGCTTAGGAAAACAAAACTTGGAAGGGTAATTCTCAGCCGCCAAATTAAGTGGCAGAGGCTTCTAATTCTTCCCCCGCTCGCCCGGGTGGAAAGAAAACGAATCCCCTCGCTTTCTTTTGTACAATAATCTGTAACAATGTCGAGAAACTTTATGCTCTCTTTAAAAAAAAAAAAAAAAAGTTTGTCATGAAATTCTGCAGCTTTCTTTTCTTCCTCCCTCTTATATCAACTCCAAAAAGTGAAAAGATGGACAAATATAAACTTGCAGGAGCAGCGTGTGAGCACATGATCAGGTCCAGGGTGAGTGTTTTTCAAAAGGCTGAACACATCATAGAAGAGGCCGACTGTGGGAGAAGTGCAAATGACACTCCCTCAAACCAGGCAAAGAGAGTGATTTAGAGCACCTGTGATTCGCCTCTCCCAGAGCACAATGTGCTTTCAAGGCCTGTCAATGATCACTCATTCGCTGCAATAGGCTGATTAAAAAACACTCCTACACATATGCGCACTCTGTCAGTATTTAAATCTCGACAAGCGACAGATTAGCGAGCGGCGTTTCCCCGCGATTAGAAAGCATCTCGTTGGGTTAGCGGGAGCTCTGTCGGAGGGGTTGGGTAAAGGTGAGAGATGTCATGCGTGGCAGCCAAAGGGAATTTATAGATCCAGACGCATTGTACCTGCCAGCTGTGCAGCAATCACTCCGCCCAATCCTCCAAATGCAGACATAACAAGCTTCCTGAGTGATGGGATACAAACTTTTGGACTGGCCTCTAAAAAGCTTAACCTTAACCAAACACGGCAGACTTCAATGACACACAGATCAAGCCGTATAAATGCTGATATATTTATACATCGTGAAATTCCTGACCACACCAAAGACTAAAGGGATCTGCCAGACAGCTCCGGGGCACGGCTTTTTTATATTCACAGCAGGGCAATTAAAACACCTTATTACAGCCAAATACAATGCAGGGGAGTGATAATGTGTTCTTGAGTGGTGTTGTTTAGAAAGAGTGTAAGAGCAGCGCTTAAAAAAATACTACACACACAATACAAAACTGTTTTTTCCCGACAAACGTCAGTTCGTGAGAGTTTAAAAGTCGGATGTGTTTTTTTTTTACTCTACTTTGTGCTTGAAAAGCGTCTCCTCCTTATTTCTCTCAGCCTGAAACATCTTGAATACAGGGCATGTTCCAACATTTCAACAAAGGGCACAGGCTATTTCGTCACTAGTATTTTTTAGAGGCTCTTTCATGGAAATATTGAATGAAGCGATCTGTACAATTAAGGCACAGATTCTTCAGCGATGTGAAGGTGGGAGACCTGGACAAACCCTTTGCAGTCTTCAGCAGGAGGCCTGACACCTGGGCAAACACTGCAGCCCGATGATCTGTCATCAGCTATGGAAACCAGCACCAACCTGGTCGCTTTTGTCAGCGCACAAAAGAAAATGCCTCAAATTAATTTAGCACTCGGCATTCATCTTCTGTTGAGGCTTAAGACCTCATCTAAGCTTGCGAAACAGCAAGGGGCTCATCGGGCTTCATGTAAGAATTTTGGCTCATAGGTGAAGCCAAACACTGTTAAGACGTGACATGTTGACTGTTTAGTGAAGTATGTGTATCCTGTTAATTCAGACAGTTGGTAATACCTGGGATCTAGCGAGCCCTCAGATGTACTTCTGTGTGTACCCTCCCTCTCTGATCTCTTTTACTCAGCCTTTCCTCCACAATGCCAGACCTCTTGAGGACGTACAAGATAATTGTCCCTCAGCCGCCTCACCCCCGCAGACAACTTCAAACGCAGCGTCGCCAATTCGAGATTACGTCGAGTATCGCAGCGATGACTTCTGAGGCCCGTCAGCGATGACATGTTCTGGTGGTGTCCATCCCGCTGACGCATCGCTCACGCCTGACGGGAATATTCACACCGTCTGGAATGCAAATGATTTACGTCGTATTTGGCTTTAGGACTTGGTCACGTGTCGTAGATGATCGTTTTTTTTCTCTGGTCGCAACACATTAAAGGATTGGTTCCCCCATCGTACCAAACCAACATATTCACGGAAGTTCCACTCTTTGATTTTGACTTTATTTTAATGATGTAGACAATATCCAAAACAAAGTGGAGGGGGGATCTTTTCAAATCGTGTGCTGCCTTCTCCAACTGTCATTACTTATTAACAGAAGGGGTGCATGAAAAAAGCATTGAAATTAATTTTCGTTAAATAATAAGAATGGATAACAGACTAAATGTTGATACAAAAATAGCATCAGTGGCAACATTCAGAAATGCAAATACATTTTTCCAATAATATCTTGAATAACAGTGAGTATGACCCTTCAGCATTTTTGATAAGGTCATAGGAGCAAAGCAAATTACCTCCAATATTATATATAATAATATATATAATAATATCTTGAATAACACTGAATATGTCCCTTAAGTATTTTTGATACGGTCATAATAGAAGCAAAGCATATTATATCTGTATATATATATATTTACATCCACCCCAACCAGCTCGGTACCACTTGCATTGGGAGGGGAAAAGGCGTCTAGCTTTACTCAAAAATATTCAGATAATCAAAACATATTTGGCAAAATTAAATGATATATTGCTGGAACAGTTTTTATCCAAACAAATGTTATGGTACTTAAGTATTTTTTTGAATTCGGTCATAGGATCAAAATAAATATTAATAATAATAGAAGTACCTCTGTGAGACATTTACAGCAACTATTTGATGGAATAAAAAAACTTTTGTGAGACAAACTTGAGTTAAATACATTCTGTGAAAAGGAACTTTTGAAGGATTAATCCCCTTGAACACTGTTTTAATATTTTGGGTACTATTCAGAGTGGCAGGGACACTATTGATGGAAAGAGATGTTGATGATCAATTTCTTCATAATAAAAAAATAATAATAATAATAATAATCATCATATATCTACATGTCTAGATGCTGCCAGGGATAAGTGATCAATTATGTTTATTGTTTTGTAATTTGTGTGAACTGACCCTTTAAATGTTGAAACAACATCACATTGAATATATCAGTTAGCATGATATTCACACTTTAAGTATTTATCTGCAAATGAACTGCTGCTCCGAATACATGCATTGCAGGTAAGCCTGCTATAGATTGCCACAAAGCAAAGCACAAAAGGAGTAACCTGAGTGCCATTTCCATGGTAACACCATGTGGCTTGGCTGCAATCACTGCAGAGTAGCTACGGTCGTCACACAAAGCCATTCAGACAGTCAAATGACGAGAGACCTTGAGAGTAAGACGGAAGGAGAAGCCGGTGTGACAGGGCCTTTTCTTCTCGGTGCTGCATTATCAGGCACACTGCTCAGACTTGATCACACACCAGAGGAACTCATCCTAAGCTCTTTAAACTCGCCAGTAATCCACCAATATGTGCAATGTGACATGAATCTTTTGGCTGCACAGGAGGGCGTGCTACTGCATCACATTTAGGTCACCTAATTCCTTGTCAGTGTTATCCATCCCACATCCATGTTATTATTCTTAACAATACTTGCTTTCAGATCAAGCACTTAAAAGGGAGTTAGTGTATCATCTGGATTTACTTGAATGGCAGGAGAATTTGGCAAACACGTCAACATGCAATACCAGATACGTCTAAGTAATAATAATATTTTTCGCCGTGTCATATCTCCGTTAATTTTGCTGCTACCGAACTTAAGGTTTAAATCTTGAGTCAGAAATATCAGCCAGTGATGGAGAAGAATCAGGAGGCTTTATTGGGATGTACCCCCCCCCCTTTCTTGTACCTGAATACACACAATTAATATAGATGGATTCTGATCTAACTAAGCATGAAGTCTGAAGTGGTGACTATGTTTAGTAGACAGGAAACAGCTCAATACTAAACTCACTCACCACAATATTATTTAGGAAGAGCTCTAACTGGGCGTTCTTAGTGGGATCTGCAACTCACACAAGTCATGTGACTAATATCATAATTTTGTTAAGGTATCCATTTACGTTAACTTTCAGATAAATAAATAGCTTATGCCTCATTGCTTTGAAATCTCAATATAAAAAAACGTTTTCCAACATATTTTATAACATAAACATTCAGGTATTACTTTGAGAAAAGTATGGACTAAGATCTGCAAAAAAAATAGGCGCAAAAAAAAAGAAAAATGCTTAATTATAATGGCGTAGTCTCTCAGCCTCCTAGATATTCAGCATCCACCGTGAACAGAGCCCCACAGCGTCTGAACATATCACTTTAAAGCTGCAGTGTTCTTTTTTTGTCATATAAGAAGAATTGTAACTTCTGTCTGGCCTTCACATTTCATTCATAAGACGCTTTGATGAGAAGCTCAAACACTATTAAAGGGGTTGAAGAAACAAATTGAGTATTTTATAATTCAGTCCCCCACTTTGCAAATCCTTCCCAGGTTTCCTTCAATGTGGCCGGAGGATGAACAGTATACTTTGTCAGCCCACCGGTCTCATGGCCGGCTTCCCCGCAGGTTTCTTTTCAGCGACAGGTTAGCCACCAGGGCAGATTAAGCCTTCTCCCCTCCCCAATCATCCAGTAATACCAGCAGGCTGTATAAAGCCCATGTTGGGTTTTGCCTGTTGAATGGTGGCTTATGGCAGCTAAAGACCTCTAGAGGGGGAATCCTGAGGGGATTACTCTCACGTTCTCCATGAAGTGGGAAATCAAAACAGTCTTGAGCGTCTGGGGATGATCTCCAACATCCAGCATTCCCCTACACGCACGCGCGCACACACACACACACACACACACACACACACACACACACACACACACACACACACACACACATATCTACGCTCATTTGCAAACATGCACAATTACACAGTCGCACAGACACACGCAAACTTTAAGGATATTGGACACTCCCATCCCTCTTACCCATTGACACCCAGGTTTTTTTTATACCCAAGTATAGACGTCTAACAAGGGCCAATTCCACTCTGAGAGGATTAGTGTAAGTCGGACTGATAATGAAATCATGGACTGAGTAGCTGTCGGGAGGATTTTATACAAAAGAGGCCTGAATTACTTTGTCTTTTCTTTATTTTTATTTTTTTTATCCTTTACGCTCTATGGTGAGAACATTAAGAACAGTATAAATTCTGCAACGCATGTCACCCTGTCGCCCCCTCATCCCTTCGTCCGCCTGTGCAGGGAAGCCAAACATTGCCACCGTCCATGAAGAAAGTGCTTAGTTGCTCTCATCAGCAGCGGAACACATCGTCATGGCATTAATCTGCTGTAAGGCCCGCATCCTCTTTCACCGCAAGAACTTCGCCCGGGATTACACAGCCGATCAGCGTTCTGTCGCATCAATAGATTATTGCAAAGACTAGGTGTAAAAAGTAGGCTGAGCGATGGTTGAATAGTCAAGTGTCATTATGAATGTCTTGATTATCACAGAAACGCAATAACACAGTGGAGTTACTGCTCAGTAAAATGTCTTTATCTTATCATTGGCTGTGCAAACTATATAATAAATTTACAATTTTACGGCAATCTGTGAATCCTCAAATATCTGCTGCTGAAATAAAATAGACTGCTGTGAATCTCAGAAGAATAAGATTCCAGCCATACAATAAAAATACTTACGAATAATTTCTTGCCTGACCTTTTCCTTTCAATTTTAAGAACTGAACTTCCACTGAGTTGTGAAATTCACTTTGATTAAGCGTCTTTGTGTATTTAGAAAAACGATATATAAGTTAGAATTATTATTATTGATTTGGACCTTGAGCATCTTTGTCATGTTATGTAATACATATCATCCTACATTCAGTTATGTTATTCTGGTTTGTTTCTTGTCAAATCTGGTCATTCATTTTGTATTATATTAGTATATTAGATTCTGTATTGGGCATTATATTTCTATGTCTTGGTATTCCATGTAATGTTGTTGTTATGTGATGTCATGGAGTGAGTGAGTGACATAAGATGCCTTGTCACATTATGCGATGGAGTGTAATACCATGTAATTTTATTAAAGTTAATTAAATGTAATTTAATTATATGTCATGCCATGAAATGTCATTAAAGGTCATTTAATGTTATTTAATTATATGTCATGTCACATCGCATCAGGCCTTCAAATGTTACGTCATGCCATGGAGTGTCACGTTATTGAATGTGGTGTCACATATCACTACGTCATGTCTGGTTGCATCCAAAGTTTCATACTTACCTAAAACAGTATGCTAACTTTTTAGTGCATCAGAAACCTCAGTATGAAACCAATAGTTTCTGATATGCATCCTTTTTCAGGTGAACTATTAAAGTATCAAAACACTAGAAACACTGTTGTCATACATATCCCACAATGCAATACGACGGCAACTTCCTTAAGAGATGGCGTAGAGCTCTTTAACGTCTTTGACTCGTCACTGTGAGCATAAGATTCCACTTGGCTCGCTAAAAATAAGTTCAGCTCACAAATCATCGTTTGGTCACATGAGGATGGCAGTGGTTACCGTGGTTACGCATCTCCAACCAGCAAGGAAGCTGAGGTTGTAATTAATTGTACATTTTGTCCGAAAACATATTTACTACTGTTTAATCACAAAAGTATGTTGATTAATAATAAACATATTCAGGGTTTAAATCATATAGACTATTTTGTCATGAAATGGAATGTCATGGATTTTAAAGTCACATTTGTCATATCACAATTTGACATGTCATGGAATGTATTTTAGACACACAAAGGTTACTTTATTTAAATGTTATGGCACAAGAATATTATATTATGTCATTTTTTTTAATTATCTGTCATGCTGTGTTATTTTACATTTTCCTTCTATGATTTGTTATGCACAGAATTAAAAGGAACATATTTATTCAGACAATAAATTACAAACCAAACTTCATACACGAGAGCGCCATTCAAGGAGCTGTCCACCCACACCATCACATCATCAAAGGAGGATGTTCAACGTTACAAAGTTATCTTTTTTAGAATTTACAATTGAAGTGAGTCACGCACAAACGCCCTCTCAATTTGCTTTGAGGCAACACAACCATAAACAGCTGTTACTTGTGAAACGGTTACATCTTTTTGTTTGGCAAACACTATGAGACATTTGTCAATGACTTCTTGGGCTTCTTCAGTTCGGGTCAAAGAATAAAGATTTCCTCGAAGTGTCGCGTCACAATCGCTGAGAAGCTGACCTCCAGCTTATGCACCAAAAGCTTATGGGGAGAAATGTAGGTCAAAAGCTAATTATGTGGTCTGGCAAGTGGAGCTTATATCAAGATATTTCACAAGGACTACTGCAGACCCACCTGCACATGCTCGCTCAAGACCTGTAACATGTGATCGGTGAGGCTGTTATTTGTTATGGTGTGGGATACAGTCACACCTTCACCTCATGAACTCAATGGTCTTCGGGAGCCAGAGTCCAAATGTCAGCGCGGGCTGTCACAATGCTTTTGTTGACTTAAATCAAAGAGAGAATACGGCGACGGCAATCTTATTTGTCAAACCCATCCCTTATGGAGGGTCTCACAGAAGAGCAGTAATTTAGGGATCAGGAAGGGAGAGCCACCTGTTGAGAGACGGCGGGTAAGAGGTATCTATGGGCCTTCCCGGCATGCCTCTGCTCACCAGGAAGTACAGTTGCAGGACTTAACGTTGCATTCCGCAAGTTTTCCCCGACTGAGATCTCACAGGAATGCTGCTTTCAAAGTGTGTGAGATTAATATTTAACACGACATAGGTGGAAATGCTGAACTGAGTCTGTGGTTTGTACGGCTGTGTTTTCTTAGAAGCTCCGCTGCCCCCGTTATCAGGTTCTTGTCCGTCACAAAGTATTTATGGGCCGTCTCAGGTGATTGATGCACGGGCGGGTGTGTTGTTGTCCCCCTTGAATATATATGCTGACACGACCAATATCTTGCTCTGTTTAGTCGTTGTATTTCTATCTGCAGGGATAATATAAAGTAAGTAATGATGATCCAAACGGTCATTATTTCAATTATTCAACAAAAAACACATAAGGATCATTTATTATTAATAATATCTGCATAACTATTATTACAGCTACAAGTAATATTAAATATAAGTAGAATGAGCATGTTGCTTTTGTGAAGCACATATTTATAGACGGGGAAGTGATTTACATGTATTTGCCCCCCTAAAATCAATCATTTGCACTCATGCATGCAGCAACATTGTCCATTCTATCTCTCTAATATACATATTGTAGAGACTGTTGAAGCCACCGCAAGGTGCCTTTTACTGAAATCAGGAGCAACCTGGGCCCTTGTCAGCTCCACCTATTGCTATAGCAACGACAGCCTGGCTATTGAGATATGAACAATGTGACGGAGCAAATGGAGCAGGCTGAGACTGCAGGCGCAGGAGAGATGGGAAACTTCAGCTCTAATGAAGATGTATCGGGTGTCTCTTCTAATTCTGCTGTAGATCATTCATAAGGCCCTTTTTTGGTCTTCTTCAAAGTTAGTATGCTCTTCAAATTCAAAGGGTATTTGTTCGATTCTTACCAAATAAAACCAAAAGCATATTTCAGTAAACAATAAATAGTACTTATTATTCAAAATGTAATCATATAGCAAATACATGAAGTTTCAAACATTAGTGTTCTGAACCTGCAGTTTAGAAGATGGTGTACTGACCATTCCAAGTATGTCAGAAAATAAACAAACAAAGATATATTGCAGGATTATTTGTATCCATACTTTCATCTTTTTGAGTTGATTATTTAAATCGTACACACTGTTGCGTCACACCCTCTGCTTGATTGCTGTTCAATACGTACGAGGGACAAACAACAACAAAAACACACAGGAAGCAGCTAAAAAATAACACCCTGCTGTCAATAGTTTGGTTTAGCTTGCTCTCAATGCCAAATGTGCCTGACATTATATAATCAATGAAAATATACAGTTATACACTTTTTTTTTTTTAAAGAAGGAATGAAACCAAAAAGTAGCTGGTAAGTAAAGAATGTGGGTATCTCAAGAAGTAAAAGAAGAAGCAAAAGGAGAAGGAGAAGAAAGGTTGGTCAAACATAACTCCCTCAGAGCGATCATTGCACTGATTGGGTGACAAAGATGAAAAAGGCCTTTTCAATAACTCAAACTAATGTTGTGCCTTTGCTCCGACCGGCTGTTGCCCCGGGTGCGTGTGAAATGCTTGGCGTGGACAAAGTAAACCGCGGCCGGTGCCCATGCTCCATTGTCCTCAAAGCCTCCTAAAGAGGTCTCTTCACAGGTCCAGCAAACACACTCTCCAGACTCTTGGCATATCTCTGAAGATCCTCCTTTTGTGTGAGGAAACACATTACTCTCTCAAGGAGAGGAACAGGGGAAACAAGGCAGCACTAGTGAAAAGGCTTAAGTATCTCACCCCCCACCCCAGACCGCCTCTCCTCCTCGCCAGATGATAATTGGGACTGCAACACTTTTTCTGGGGGTCCGAGGCTAATTCAGTGAGTAAATTGCAACATGGGAAAAACATGAATGGGGCCCAAGCTGTGTGGTGACATAGCCACGGAGACGCTAAGAGTCGCTCTTTGTGGTCGTCTACAAAAGGGAAATGTTCTGTTAATCAGCATTGTTATATAAGTAAGTGTGCTTTCCTTCAAAACTATGTGATTGAATGCTCCTCGCGAGAGGGTGTATGAAAAATATCGATCGCGAGGGATGAGTACGAGCGCTGCAAATATCATACGAGCGTAACGATGGGAAAATGCTCTCGGCTCACGGTTGTAACGTCTCGTTGCGAGAAAAGAGTAAACCGCAAGTTACGAGTGTGCAATGTAACGGCATCAATCGTCCATTCCCCAGGAGTTTAATTCCTGGCATGGAAAACAATCAACAATGCTGACCTGACCAGCTTATACGGAATTGTTGTGCAGATTAAAATTCGACAAGGAATGCGAAGGATCAGCGACGGCCTAAACTTTGCTTCACGAATGTTTACTTCTCTGACATACATAGAGGGTCAACTCATTAACGGATGCGCCTCCGAAAAAAAGGACTGTTCATTTGCAAAGCAGCTACACAAAGTAGGTCACACCGAGTCGGGTGCAACGTTGTGGTATTAGTAGCAGTGTTCATCTCAGCGGAGGTTTGACTTTTTATACGTGTACTGCCAGAGTGAGGCAACTTCCTGATATCTAAAGAGGCCAAACCACAATTGTTCAAGTCATATGAACTGGAAAACTGCTTTAATCCAGAGCCAACACACAAACAGATACAACATATTGTAAAAAGCACAAGATATAGAGCCGTGTGCAAAGAAAACATACAGAAGTCATGTTACTGCTTGAGCAGGAGGATGCCATCGGGCTCAGATATTGACTGTATTGTTTTGATTATTATTATTTTTGCCTCTATGTCCCAACGAGACCGAAGCAGACATGTAATGATGTAAGAGAGTCTGGTGATGACATGCAGCCAACGTGTTCAACACCCCGGCCTCAGGACTTCCCAAGAGACACAAGTTTATAAATAGTATTTTGTCCAAGATGATCCTTTATTTTACTTCTTATAAATACAACGTAAACTAGAACCAGATGAAATACATTCCTGACACATTTAGGAAGACAACGTTTATCAAAGTACTTTCTTACTTTAAAGTCATGTATGTCCTTGCATAACAAATCCCAAGCGTAACTGTGTCAATAGAAAATCTGCAGAAGGAATATTGTATTTCTGTTCAATATCATTGAATTTCTTTCATAAGATGTGTGAAAACTAAAGTCTGTGTGTAATGAAATCAAGCCAAACAAATAGCCTGAGGTAATTATGAATGAAATAGGCTCCCTAGCTTCTAACTCCTGCTTCTACCAGGAAACAGGTTGAAAATAAGAACACAAATATACAAAAGTATTGCTTCAGGCAATCTCAAGTGATAATTTCCCAAATTGCTAGTCTCCTCTTTCTACTGTCTCACTGTACTCGTTCAAATCCCTCACTCAGACAGACGACTCTCTCATTACCACTCGCTCAATGCATAAGATGTGAACAGGTAAACAGCGGCAGAACAGAAGTGAGCTGGATGTGCGTCAAACCTAAAGCTCCACGGCGTAATCGTGTGACTGAAAAGGTTTGTGAAGTCACACCGCAGCATAGGGTGGGTATGTGTGAGCCGTCGCTTCAGATCAGCAATTCAGACGTACAAACATTCACATTCTTCAGGTTATAATCATACCCAAAGCACTTAATCATATAATAGATTGCATGATTTTGCGCTTTAAATTTGACGTAAGCGAGTACATGAGCGGGACACTGTGTTCCTGCCGCCGCGGTGCAAGGATCCTGGGAATGTGCTCCCGGTGTATTCTGTATATTCACCGCCCGCAATGGGTAGCCAACCAAGGGACATAAAGGATGATAATCTCCTTGGAATTCCACTGCATTTTCTTATAGAGACGAGGGGAGTGATGGACAGTGGGGTTGAAAGGTCAACGGGACCAGTTTGCTGAGGCCCATCTGTCGGCTCCTGCTCTATTTACGCACCATCTCAGGAGTGAAAGGCGAGCGTCTCAAGAGCTATCCTGTTCTCATAACACCCCGGCGCTTCATTTCGGGTTGGAGGAGACACAGTGGGCAGCTTGTGGTGGTGGTCTGCGCCCGGCTACCAGCAGTGTTCCCCCCCCCCCCGCCATTCATCCTCTGCGCGTACGACGAGATCTGCAGACAAAACCTAATAAGCGATAGAAGAGGCTTCGACTCACGAGGGCCTTCGCTTTGGAGATTCGCCGCTTCCAGCTTTGATGCTGCAGATTGCAATACAGCAGAAGCACAGAGAAGACGCACATTTGTTCTCTGGATAAGGCAAAATCATGTGAAAGCAGGTGTATTTATAGACCACTTTAAGTATTATATCTTACCCATCTAAAAACAGTTTAGAGATACCAAATAAAGATAAAAGAACATACTTATAATTATACAAATATCCCCTTCAAAAACACTATAAAATATAATATATTACTGCAATTTGTTTACTCCAATGCTTTTTAAATGACACATTCACACCTTGAGGCTTGCCGTGTCGGAAATACTGCAAGTAAATACTTCATACCTACCATTTGACATTTGAGTCGTTTCATTCACAAAATCTATGATTATACATTATAATAACACCGTGCCACGCTATAAGAGAAAAGATGGCTGACTGAATATCAAATGGTGACATATACGAAATGAGACGGTTATCCCAGCCATTTGAAACTATGATACTGTATTTAGAGTGCATTTTGCCTTGACTTGTAAAAATTACAGCCCTGGCTATGTATTTAAGAGGAGCTGACTACAGTCGGAAGGGAATATATGAACAAACCATGACCACATTAAACAGCACTTTAATATTTGACTTCAAAGCGGCAGAGTAAGAGCACCAGAAGCATGCACTGACAGCAAAAACAATCATTTCTTACATCAATATAAATATTAGTTAAAATTCAAATCAGCTTTTTCTGTGGGATTTTATGATGTTTACCTCGTGTAATGAGCAGTTTAGATGATGACTGTGAGAAGAAGTTGCGCTATTTCTCAAAAGAGTGAAGATTTTTTAAAATAATTTATCATATTCTATATGCAAGATACAGCTCAAGGCGACAGCTAGCAGCCGATTAGCTTAGCTTAGCATTCAGGCTAGAACAAGCAGGAGACAGATAGCATTGTAAAGCTCTCGAATGTAAATGCTCTATCTTGTTTGTTTAATCTGTGCAAAAATAAATAAATGACAGGATTTTGTGTGAGGTTACAGGCAGCGTGACAGCGCCTTAACTTCAGGAAGGTCCTTGATTGAACCCTTTTTTACCCTTTTTTACTCTCAGGCTTTCATCAAATGCAACCAAAATGTTTTTAATGCCGTTTCTCAGATTAAAAAAAACAACATTTTGTTGTTTGTAAAGACTGGAAAAAAGAGGTGATTGAACTACGTGGAGACCAGATTGTTAGTGAAATATTTAAAAACTGTCAGAGAAAATAATAAAGGCAAATTACAAAATGATTCATTACATTAATCCCAGAAGAATAAGAATTTGAGCGAACATCGGTCATGAGAAAGGAAAACAATAAAGCTAAATCTTTAGAGTAAACCTCACTTTGTGTTAGAGTTGTGTAAATTGGGGGAATTCCTATTGTTGGCAGATGTAGCAGAAGGCCAGACCTTTAGGCATCGACTGAGCAAGTCTTGGCTGCATGAGACACAGCCGGAGAGATCAAACAAACCCAAATACAAAAAAAATCATCACACAGGTGAAAGAAGAAACATAAATAGCCTTGGCAACTCAGCAAAAAATGCCCAATTATGTCACCTTCATTTTTTTTGTACCATTCAGTAAATAGCTAGAATGAAATAATAATGTGACAAATAGGAAGATCAAAGTTCTCCTAGACTTGCTTTGTGTGGGCAGACCCGAGCATGCCTGGACACGCCTGCATGAACATTTAATAAATCTTACATTGGAGGAGGAAACCCTTAACAGATTGATTAACTGCTGACAGCTTTATGACAAAATTACTATTGTTGCACTTGGAGCACTCATCATTAGTTAAATCAATGGTAAGGCATGATCATTTATACGATACCGCACTCCTAGTGTCTCTGTCAGCCCTTTCATTTGGTCCCAGTCTTTCACCAGGCCCCAGCCGAGCAGCGCACCGGCTCTCCTAATAGCCAGTAGTTATGACAGTAGCTGTCATGTGACACCTAATAGCCTTTAGTATGTAGCTTACTTTACAGCTAAGCAAAGTTTAAATTTCATTTGTAAAGGGCTTATATGGTGTATTTTTAAACTCCTAATGTCTCACTTCAGATCATTAAATGAGCTGACATTTAGTAGCTTATGTAAAATATTTAATTTAGTTTAATTTATTTTTAAACCTGAGCTAAAGCCTGAATAAGCTACAGTTCAACACTGGGAGTGACTTTATCAGTACTAAGCTAGTTTATTGAATAACTTGGGATGCATGACGTAAATGTTTTATGTGCTTGCATTTCGGAGCACTCGGTAAGCGTTGTAGAGCGTCATAGGATCACGCTTCACGCGCACCGACGTGCACTAAGGCGCACGCCACCGGGCCGGCTATGTCAACAAGATACAGAGAAGCTTGAATAACAGCACACAAAGAGGGAGCGCGACTTCCGTCTCTGCTCAGGTGGACAACACTCCACTAAATCTTTACATAACAAATAGGTTTTGCTGTGACAGTATTGCTCTAAATATCGTGTTATAATGTAACCAATACATTTTAATTGGAAAAGCGGGACTGGAAAAAGTATTTACGTTACTTTATTGCTCAACCACAAAAAAATTTAAGTTCCACTAGTCGTGAAATTGTTATAATAACTTTTTTCCTTTTGTCCGTGAACTTTTTCTGGTAGTGTTGAGTAGAGACTGAACCATAACAGTCAAGTTGTGGGCTGTAAAACCAAAACAAGCTAAGAGATGCTCAACGTTCTGATGAGCTGAGGGCACCTGCAAAGTCCTCTGATAATTCTCTCACCTTACAGGAGGTCATTTGATCAATTCTTCATATAAAAATATGAATGAATTCAACCTTAAAGAATGTTAAATTAAGTGTTTCTATTGCTTTAGAATAGCAGCTGTTCACTAACTAATCCCATAGTTATTGTCGGTGTTTGAGCTGTCTTTAAATGACACCTCGAGCATTATTCTGTGTGCTGTATCCTAAACTTTAGCACATGTAAGTATAGCAACAACGTGGAGAAGAAGTGGAAAAACACCCCAAACAATACCAACTTCTGTCTGAGTGAAATGATTAGGCTAAATCACATTTGTTTGGCTAAAGCAGCTTAGAGCAAGAAGCATAGCGTAATAACACTGACTGGTGAGGAGCTTAAGAAATACCAAAAGTCTGACAAAACAACAAACAGTGGAGTCCGACTGCCTCGTTCCCTCTGTGCTTCGGTTAATGTCCGTTACTTTTACTCACCGTTACCCAGTCATGTGGACATAGTGTTCACCTGTGCATCAAAAAAAGACAAATCATCAAAGATCTGAGCTACTTTCTTTCATTGCGATGGCATTTTAATTTAACTTGAATGATGTATGGCGTTTTCCATCTCTGTAATAAAGCCAGGGGGGCCCAGATGATAACTGAGCAAATCACGGAGGTAATTAGCACTCAGTTATGCCTAAATGTTTGGCAGGAAAGATCATCCCACACCTTTACAGCTCTATTGCCACGGATGGGAATCTTACTGCTGGCGTTTCCCGAGCTTTGACAACTTCTTGTAAGTGCTCACTGTGCCGGCTCTCACTCGACACGTACCCCTTTCAAGACGGGGCAATCTAATATGCCCTTAGCCTCGGGTCAGCCCCTTCCTTCAGCAACCGCCGCGCAGCTCCAGCAGTTAGTAACTTCATCTCATTCACATCATCTTTCACAAAAGGTGTGTCTGTTTACAAAACCCCGGCAAACGTGACACTTACCACGTCGGCAGGTACAAAGCCCCAGTCGAGTGATCCGGGCCCGGCAATGAAAGATGAAAGACCGAGACTGGTGCTCTGAAGCACGTGTCTGGATGATGCTCTCATCAGCCTTCAGTCGGACAGGTGGAGGAGGAAAGAGTGCAACGAGGGACAAGCGGAGAGGGCGGGGGGGTTAAGCTCTGGCCGAGGTAGGACTAACTTTATTCCCGTTTGATACACTTTGATATGTGTAATCCACCTTAGCCCATCCTGTGAGTGTGAGGGGCGATGAGCAGGGACTTGTCAGACGCTTTATGGGACGCAGCGTTTGTTTATTAATCACTAGGTTGTGTGATGTCTCTCTCATCACCCCAACAGGTATAATTAAGCTTTAAAGGGCATGCGAGGCTTGATGTGTCTGCAATTCATTTTGTTTTATCTCCTTGTTTCTTTTGAAGTCACTGCTGCGTGGGTAAGGTGTGAGTGTGTGTGTGAGTGTGTGTGCGTGTACAGTAGGTGTGTGCGATTAAACCGCTGCTTGGTCAGAAAGCGTCTTGATAAAGATGTTGTCTGTGGTTTCCATGTTGCATGACCGTGAAAATGTCTGCTTACACGCCAGCGTGTTTAGCCTGACACGTCTTGTTTAGCCTCGGCGGATTCAGTTGTTACGAGGAGTGACAGTTCAAAGGTTGTCAGTTTCTGATGGCCAGGTATTGTGCTGCTTGTAGGACATCTTGGGTTCCCAGCAGGCAGCTGCATGCGGCCTGTTTTTCAGTAGTACAAGTATGTGATACATGTTAGAGAGGAGGGGGGGGGGGGGTAAACACAAAGACAACTCGCCGTGACTGACGTAGCGCTATTGACCCGATCAAAAGGTCAAGCAAATTGAAATATACATCAGAGAAATGTTTGAATTTCATGAGTTCTTCCCCACTTCATCTCTCCTGAAATTGATTTGTGGTGTCAAGTGAAACATGTTGAGTGGGACTGTGTGTAGGAATGTAAACAAGGCAGCGCTGCGCTTTAGCCTTGATCTTTCATTTCAGCTTTCTTCTTGCAAAGAAAGATCCTTACATTTTAGCTTTAGAGCCCCACTATGTAGTTTTTTCCTTGTAGCGCCCTCTTCAGGTATTTAACGTTTACTTCAGTGTCGTAAATACCCTGTTACGATAGATCAGGTGTCGTGAACCTCTGGCTCTCGAGCCATATATGGCTCTTCCGGTGACGCATATGGCTCTTTTGAGTTTGAGTAAAAAAAAAAATCTCTACCCGCCCCCCTGTAACTTCCTCTATCCTCCAGATTACAGCAGAAGTAATGTCAGGTCACTTTCTTAAAGACGTCTTTGTTAATTTATTAAACTAAACGTCTGTTATTGATCGTCTCCACAGCAGCATGTCACTCTGTCTCTACACGTCGCGTAGCGGAGCAAATCAAAAGTCACCTGTGAGCGTGGACTGGCACTATGTGACGTTGTGTAATCACGGCCAGAAAGCAGGTCATAGTACGAGCGGGCGGCTCCAAAATCGTACATCGTGGAGTTTTCTGTCCACAGACCCCCAATGGCGATGGCGGAGGCGCAAATCGCCATATTAAAAGTCATTGTAGCGGCACCATTTTTTTCAAGCTGTTATTTTAAGGTAGGAATTGTTACATAGTGTCGCTTTAAAGAAGAAGAAAAAAAGAAGCTCTTTTCTCACAATCCAAGTTAAACCACACGGACGCTGTATCTGAAGTATCCCGTGGACACGGCATCGTATGGGCTCTCGAAACACCTCTGCTAGCCGTAACTAGGCCAAACTATTGTCCATACCTTCTGATGGGCTGCTTCTTGATTCTGTTCCAATGTGATTCTCTGTCAGCAGCAGTCAGAGGTGTGAAAAGATGAGAAGGCTCACCTGTTTACTTTGGCAGTGGAGACTGAGCAGGCAAACAGCCAGTAGCCTGTCACTTCTCCCACTGGATCCTCCGGTTAGGTCCCCTCACATGTGAAATGTTACCCGGCGTTGCACTTAACATGACGAGCACGGTTCAGGGCAACGTTTCGGGATCAGCCTGGAGGAGCTTATGTAAATTAAAGGCGGTATTTCTTTGACATAAATCATAAATCATGTGGTAAGTAAAAAATGGAGTGTGTCACTGAGAGAAGACTTTGATTTGGCTTATCGGCGGATTCATAGATGTTATAGATGCGATAGACGCTATTTCTAGATTTGTCAGCAGGGTTGGGTCCTGTTTTTCTTGTCTATATGTGTTCCCATGCTTCTGGCTACGACTCAAATCTTTGTTTTTCCAATATCCAACGTTCCCATCCCCCAGCAGTCAACAAGCTGTCTCTCAAAGTCTTCAGTATGCCCTGAACACACCATGAGAAATGCAATTTAGTGGTGACAATCAAACATCACACCAGCAACTTAGAGTACAGAAATTATAAATGAACTGTGGGCAAGAAAAAACTCACATTTACTGGTAACTTCTCATTATTGGAAGGAAATCTTGAGAGGTGGTTAGGTCTTTTTTTTTCTGTATGGGGTTTATATCATTAGCATAAAGTAATTTGATGCTCACCATTAAAGCCAAGACCCATACATAAACATTCGTCAAATGTTCGGAGGAAGAGATTGGACGAGACAGATAATAGAAACAAAAACATCTGTGGCTGCACCCTTGGCACATTGAGTAACAAGTAAATAAGTGTTGCTACTTTACCTTTCATCACGCACTAAAATTACAACAAGAAACCAAGAGACTGCGCTTGTTGCTGGCAGAATCTCAACATGCTTTGATGTAAGCCAGCAACGGTGAATGACTTGCCCGTGAACGGTGAAGCGCCGTGTGTCATTTGGACGGCGGGGATTTGAGTTTTTCTTGAATGATCGTTTTTGCTTTTGTCGATCAAATTGTTTGTGGTGGTTTTACAGGAGCAGATGTTTGACAGCTAGATGCTGATTGCTGAGGCTGGAATGAAGCATTCAATGTTGTCTGGTTGCAATGCACTCAATTATGTGATACGGGATATTTTCCTTTCTCATCTTCTATTTTCAAGTTATTTTTCTCTGCTTTATGCCTTTTAGAAATAGAAAGTAGAGAGTAAACAAGAAAGAAGGTCAAACAAAGTCGGTGTCTGGACCAGAACCATTAATGGTCTGATGACATGGTCAGCACTCCACACCTGGACCCTTCAGGACGCCCCAATGCTTCATTACTGATCTTTGTCATTGTGTTACATACAATACATTAAACATATAAATAATGTTAAAGGGATGTAATCGGCATTCTGCATTATATCTCATTATTTCACCTTGCACAAGTACATACATGTGAGACGTGTACATGTAGACGCTGTGAAAACAAATGAGCCCATTGGACAATAAAGACAACTTGCATATCTTTTAACATAATAAGGTTTTTTGAAGGGAGGATGCAATAAAACAGTACATAACTATTTATACTAACAGTAAAATACACAATAGCAGTTACCTTGTATTTACTAGGTAGTTTGCGATACATTTAGCGCATACCTCTTTAACATGAACTGGAAAAATAATACTTAATGTGTGAAAAAAAACAATTAAAATATGTTATTATAAAAAAATATGCAAGTTGCTAACAGTTTTTTTTTTGTGCCTTTTTTTTGCTGTTGTTGTCTTGAAGCAGTCTTAAATGGTGTGCATTGACAGGCTAAATATGGCTCTTCCCACTATGTTCCCACCCCTCATCACCTAAATATGGACTCATCCATTGTAATACATGTAGGGTGGAAGGAGGAGACAGCGGGGTCCTGTGCAGACGCGGAAAGTCCCCAATTATGTGGTAATTCTAGAGAGTGGTTGTGATATTTATTCTTATTGCCCAAAGAACTTGGCATTTATGAGACTCACCACAAACACATTCCCCACAGCACAGACAAACTTTATGCCCTTTGCATTCGTCCAATAAGATGAAATAGCAGCTGGTGCTGATTTGGGAAGTCTCCAACAGCCCTGTTTATTTAATTCAGGTGCCCTTTTAAAAAAATGTAATAAGTTAATTACGTTTACAGTAGCTCCTCTTCGACAGGGGTTGATGAATGTGGGTGTAATTCTACACAGCCATGACATACATTTCCTGGTTTTTCCAGTACAAGGATTGGAATTTAGAATGTGCGGTTCTTAGAAATATAATGTGTTCACATTGTACGGATGGATCTGAAAATTATCATCAGACAAATTTGATGTCAAGTTGCCAATCAAGCATCTTTTATTTAACAGAATTACTGCCACACATTGTGCCTGGAACACCCCTCAAAGGCCAATCGACTGCACTCACTGCACTTAAAAGGTACGATTTGACTCGACTGGGTGTGCATTGTATGTAATCAGCATGGAGTCAAAATGTAAAGATGAAAGGGAACGTGCAGAAGTTGCAGTGCCTCTCAGACGCAGCGGGGGCGGCGGGATTTTCAGTGCTCTTGCCTTCACAGGGCACAATTTATGGCCATTATGGTGGTCTATTTCGAGCTTTACTGATGGATTCTGCTCAATTATTGTCCATTACGGAGAAAGATGACCACACATCCATGCCAGAAGTTATCGGTGTCCGCTGCTGTGACATTACATTGAAATGAAATGAACACTGCATGTTCGGCTCAGTCAAAAGTAACCCAAACTGCAATACTGTGGTTCTGGTCCAGATTTATAGAATAATACCTAACCTTTTTTGCCTGTCTTGTGGCCCATTATAAAAGGTTGTATATCTACTATTGTGAGCGGTTCCCTCACAGAATGATGTTCTCCTTTTTAATTATATCAGTTGAATAACCAGTGCAGTGCCCTTTCAAAATGTGCTTGTAGCTTTCACAGTTTCGACACTGTACTTCCTAGCGTCCTCAGAAACACACCGGCCAAGTTTGAAGAACAGTCGAATGAACAATTATTGAGAAAATCATACACAAATCCATACATACATACACGCATACATAGAAACATACATACATACATACATACATACATACATGTCATACATACATGCATACATATAAACATACAAACATACAAACATACATACATTCATACATGCATACATAGCAACATACATACATTCATACAAACATACATACATTCATACATGCATGAATAGCAACATACATACATTCATAGATACATTCATACATACATACATACATACATACATTCATACATACATACATACGTACAAACATACAAACAAACATACATAAAGACAGCATTACCAGTGTATCGTTAGCTCACTATATTTTACGCATTTACAAGTTACGTTTTTATTTTTTAGAGGTAAAGGGAAGTTTACACTCATTCAGTATTTGAGATAGTCAGATTTGTTAGTCTTAATCCTGTTTTTGTTTATAGTGAAAGATGTTTTATTTATTTAACAGCAAAGCATAAATCTAACCTTTGTCTTGCATAAACTACATAAACTAATAGCAAAACATGTTTATGTTAGAATGAAATGAAACACAGTTGAAATATTCCTAATTATACTACTAGGCTAATGTCCTTCACAAGCTCTCCACTGCGATACAGTAAACTGCATATTTAAGATTTATTTGACAGGATTTGTGTTTTAAAACAAATCTTCCAGATGTGGTCTTTTCAACCAACTCATGGCGCTAACATTAGCTTAAATAGCTAGCTAGCTAGGTGCTGCTGATAAAAGCAACAGTCGTCTTTTCAACCAAATCGAGGGTCACCGGGTGGAAACGAAAAGCTAGATTTTGTCCAGATGTTGTCTGAAATCCAGGCCCCATTGTTTCCAAAAGGACCATTCATCACAAGTGGTAAATTTGCCATTGTTATCATTATAATCGGCCGTAGCTATGTGAACAAAAGTTGTCATAACTGAAAATGCATCGCACACCATCCAGCCCAGGATCCATGTGATGTCGGACCGTACGCTCAACATTGTTAATTATTTAACAGTTTCCCAACCCTGGTGCTGACCCATACACACAGAACTGCAATATATCCAACGAGTAAACCTTCAAAAGCCATTCTCCTGCTTTCTCTATGTCTAAATAATGGTGAAAAATTGGGAAACATGGAATGAGTTCCTATTACTCCTGGCATCCGGGCGCTGCAGTGGCTGTCGTCCCGCCAGAGCGCCGGCTGGCAGTCAGCACAAACTGGAGGTAAGTGAGAGCGAGAAGTCCCAGCCAGTTTCACCGCAGGCCTCCAAGGGCCTCTGAATGCCACCGTAGCCCCCCGGCGGATATTAATCAAAATGCCCGATCAATAACTTCTCAAGTGCTAATAAGCACTGGCACATTTTGTGATATGTGAGCCCCTTCATCATTTCAACTAGCCGGAGATTTATAGGAAATCCATTGTTAGGTCCAAGTATGAGGTAATATAGCACTTAGTAAATGAAGTAAAACCAAAAGCCCAGGGTGATTTGTATTTCATTTACAAAGGACACGTCTAATCATTAGGAGCTTCATCTCTCTAAAAAGCAACCAAATGGCTGTAATGATGGCTGTGTTCTTTTATAGCTTACTTACTCAGCAATGACGCAGAAGATACCAGCAAATAGTAAAGCATCGCTGTCCTCCACTGACTGGTTCCCTCCCAGATAGCCACTGGGGACTCCTATCCACCATGGAGTGATTAAAGTCATGTTAAGGAAGCATTATGGGTCGTCATAAAATAATTAGATTTCTGTCCCCATCCACTGTCTCCTATCAAAGTGATTGGTCTCCTGGTCATCTCACAGGCTGACATAATTGTTAATTAACCATTATGGGCTGCCCTTTCTCATCTATATCTCACAGCAATTACTCATTTGACAACAATGCACTATATCACAGCGTGTGATGTATGGACACAGAGCTGTTTTATGAGTCTGAACTGACTCAGTATCATGAAAGTGTTCGCCGGATGCTTTATTTTACGCCCGTGTATTGATTACCATCATGTTTGTCTTGCATATTCTTCTACAGGTGCCAACGATGATTTAGTTTAAAGTCATGCAGCTCTATCTCACTGAGCACCACAGCATTATGCATGAGCTCTGAAGAACTGACTTTTCCTTTTTCAATGTCTTGTCGGTGCAAACTTGTAAGGCAGTTGCTATAGCGCTTTCTTTCTTTTTTTTTTCTTTTTTTTTTTTAACCTTTCGCTTAAGTCATCATCTCTTTGCACGTCAAGCTGAGTTGTCTTTTCAAAAATACCACAGATCAGGTAAAGAGGTCCAGGGGGAAGAAAGTTAAATAAAAAGCTCTTTAAAATGGTATTCATGAAGAAAAAGACAAACAATGTACCTGTTGAAAATAAAAGCGCACACAGAAATCCATTCTGATGACAGTTGGAAGAATGCAGGCTTTATGGGGGACTTGAGCCCCATCTTTGCCATATCTTTTAAGCATGATTATTTACTTAAAACAACAAACCAAAGCCCAAAGTCTGGCATTGTGGACGACGGGCCTTTGATTGAGCTCTGAGCTTGAATTCTTAACTAATAAATTGTTCCACGCCTTTGTCTGGGGCATTAACAGCAGTGGTCTGCGTTTTTCTTGCCCTAATCTCAAGAATGCAGCAGCCTCTTGAGAAGCTCAGGGGTTTCCTCCTCTTCCAGAGCCATGTCTTCACTTTGTTTTCTTAGAGGAGTCCCTGGATTGACAGGCCTCACCGCTAGACCTCTCCTCGGCCATCTGTTTTCACCAATTCTGAGTGAACACATCAAAGTCAATCAAGGCTGCAAAGCATTTTTTTTAAAGTCACACACACACACACGCGTTGTGTATGAGAAATAAAGCAAACTTTTCATCAGGCTCACAAAAAGAGACGGTGTGAACTGTGTGTTTGTGTGTATGGTTTTCCATGTGAGGGTGACCTGGGAGGGATCCCTTAGCTCACAGCACAGGTATGAGCAGCTTAGCTTTGTTCACCGCCTACTCTGACGACAGCTTGGTGAGTCACCTATAGACACAGACCTCCTTTGGTCAGGTTCCAACTATTCCCTGACAACTCCCTGACAATAAAATAATCATTAGTGAGATTGAGACACAGCACATAGTTTTTAAAGAGCAAAATTGTCTTTGCATGGTGATGGAAGGGGATAGACATAAACAAGGTTGCAAATGTAAAACTATTAGTCGTGGCAGACTATATCTTGCTTCAGTAAAATTACAGCAAATTCAATGAAATGTACAAAAATAAACCTTCCTCTCTGAATTGTAGCTGTTAGAGGAGAAAAGTATACCAAAATAAAGTAAGACAACATATATAGTTTTCTTGTTTGGGATTTTACTTTGGTATGTTAGAATATTACTTATGCATTTTTTTTGTGGCTTAACAAACCCATTAAAATATAAATTAAGTGTATCTAATTTGTTTACATCAAAAAAAATAAGAAAAGTATAGGCAAAGTAAATGTACTTATATTTTCATTGTATTACAATTTAAATTTGGGAATAAATAGAATAATTATGTAAAAAAAAACACGTTTTAAATACAATAATAAATGAGACTCTTAATTATACATGTAATGAACAATTAAATGCATGGTGTTTTTAATTCTTAAACAATAGTCAGCTGACCCAGAGGTCTCAGCTCAACCAATAAGAGGCACCGACGAGGCTCCGCGTGGGGAGGAGGAGGAGGGTCTGGACTGGTTACCTGGCAACCGTTTCAACACTGTGTTGATAGGATGACAATGCGGAAGGTTTGGACTGATATCTTTGATAAAAATGGAAAACTGTGGCAGATGTATCGTCGGGGTGTCTTCTAATGCGCACGCGCACTCTTGAGACGTTGTCCGACTTTGTCTTGAGAAGTTGCCCCGTTGCCTGAGTTGCACCTGCGAGCTGAAGGAGATATTAAACTCCAGACGGTTCCGTCTATGTTGAAAACAGCCAACGCACTTTTTAATTCAAGAGTTAAATGATGTCAGAGTTTCCGCCCGCCGCTCGGTATCCGTTTTAAAAAGTAATTTATTTGACGCACTCGTTGCTGCGTATCTTTTCCAATTATACCGTTTTCCATTTGGCCTTGCAGTGATTTATTCCTGCATTTTGCCATTATTGTGTCTAGACAGAGTGGTTCAGAATGCATCTAGCTGTATTTATTGCTATTCCTCGTCTCAGATAAATACTTTGCAGCACTTCATATAAATGCACTGACGGATATGTGTATTATATTTCACAGGGGTTGACACCTAAAGCCAGCAGCCGGTTGGTGCTCACCTCGGTTGCCTTTCAAGACCACATCACACGCAACTTGCTACATCCAAATTTCCCACTCTCTGACCCTTTTCCGAGAGGTCAAAGGAAAGCGCCCAGAAAACGAGTGGAGGAAAGGGGTCAGCAGGCTCAAGATCAGCAAGAAGAGAGAGAATATGTGTTGGATTCTGCTCCACCCCCTTTAACATTAGGTAAAAACAACACTGGGAATTGTAGAAAGACAGTATTTCTTGTGATTTGTGTAAACCAGTATTTCCCCTCCGTATTCTAGCTCAGAAGTTGGGTTTGGTGGCCTCTCCTGCGGGGAGACTGACGGAGGACGAGTGGGCTCGGGTCAAGGCGAGGTCTGTTCAGCAGGGGGACTCGGCACAGCCCTGTGCCATCTGCAGAGAGGACTTCTGCCTTCAGCCTCAGGTACCCCGCCAACACAGATGCTACTGTTAATACTGTGAGAAAGCTCTTTTGTCTTATTTGGTGTTTTTTTTTATTGTTGCATGTTTTCAATGTCCCGTCTGTCCTCAGGGAAACCTCCGTACACACACATGGACACGCACACAAAGCCACCCCCAACCACCACTTCCCCCCTGCAGTTCCTCTGTGTCCTAATCTGTGTAGACAACTGTACAAATTTACCCATACTGCCTTGGAACTCAACTGTGACGTGATGATGTAGCAATCAGTGTGTTACTGTGAGGGTCATTCAGTCCTTTACACCTTTCCGATCCCCTTTTAAGATGCCAATCTCCTCAAGAATGTGGGACTAGAATAGGCGGCTTCACAAAGCACAGTTGCCATAGATTCGCGTGTAAATATTAGTTCGACTCAGGGGAAAAAAGTTAATTAGAACCTGCTAACAAGGGAAAGTGACAAGAGGGAATCTTTGTTGATTTGGCATTTTCCATTCGAACCTTCATATTCTAACGATGTTTTGTTTTTTGGTGCCACAGTATTGCATTCCGGCATTAATATGAAAATTGAAAGTACTTACAGCAGCAGTTATTCTGAGTCAGCATGTGGACTTCGACCGTCAACACATCTCCATCCAGCTCATATTATTTTTATTACAAGTCAGAGTTTCTCCTGTAATAGGACTAGAGTTAAAATATTTATGGTACTCTGCGCTCTATTACATTTTTATTCCCTTTCTAAATTGTGTCTATAAACTGTAGCTTGTGGCCTTAAAGCGTTGTGAAAAGTGACATTTCTCTGTGGTCTAATAGCTTGTGGAGCTCCTAGAAATTGTTCACTGCAGGGGGCCCTTTCACTGGAGATGGAGTGTGTTGGTCAGGCCAAAACAATGGGAAATCAATATGCCCCCCCCCCTGCCCTCCAGAGATCTGAGTAAACTGGTTTGTGTGCCAAGCCCAATCGCTGTGGCCGTCTCCTTTCAGACCATAAAAGAATCCCACTCACAGGTAGAGAAGACTATAGTCCAGGTCCCAGCCGGCCCACTGGGGGTCCTGCTGACTCCCTCTGTCCTCTCAGCAAATACCACTTAAAGGCAGATACACACATTCTCATACGTGCATGAATACACACATTTAGCATGGCTTAGGGCTCAAATACACACACAGCATGTGCACAGACTGTATTCTGTATGAGAGCTTTTTCCGTAAGCACTCGAAAACCCAGAAAAAAACCACCACACGTTCGGCAACATCCTTTGGAGACATTTCAAACCATATAGTCAGTCAACCTATGAAATTGCATGCATGATACAATTTTCATTTCAGATACACTAAATAACTTATGTCACTTTTTTTCTTTTTAGGTGTTGCTGTCATGTTCTCATGTTTTCCACAGAGCATGTCTGCGAGCCTTTGAGAGGTTTTCTGGGAGGAGGTGCTGCCCAATGTGCAGGAAGGAGCCGTATGAGGCCCGGGTGATCCATGATGCAGCTCGCCTTTTCAGACACCGGTGTGCCACCAGGTGCATGCACTAAACGTGAAAAAGAAATGCATTAAGTACCGTTTCAATATTTGTATGGGACGGATTCACAATAATGCTTAATAACAATGTATCACACAATCTCACCATGAGACAAAACAAAAAAAATTGTCTCTTGTGCTGAAGGAAAAATTATCCTCTAATACTAAAATATGCTCTAAACATGACATAATCTATAGTAATAATGATAATAAGTAATACTAATGTGGCAGATGTTAAATAAAGTATGTATATGGCACATTGTATTATGAATAAAGTGAATCTGCTTTACATTAAAACATGAAGGCATAATCAAATTGCTCATATTGTAGTTACACATAAAGTAATGTTTGTTGTCTTTTTGTGCAATGTATATTTTGCTATTATAGCTTAGTTGAGGTTTTAGATATGATAAATTATACATTTAATTGGCCTATCGAGAAGCTAATAACGCCACATAGTCATAGCAATCGATAAAAAAAGTGATCTTCAAATTTCTGCTACGCTTGACTTTCTAACACCCGTGTGTGTGTTTAGAATTCAAGCATGCTGGCGAGGCTACGTCGCCCGGAAAAGATACCGAAAATTGAGAAACTCCATCGGGCCAAAAGACAAACAGCTGCGACGGAAATACTTTGAGGCAAAGGTGAGTTTCGACTTCAAATCTGCGGCGATAACAACGGGGTCTTATAGATCAATCATGCCTCTTTGTATCGCCCCCGAACATAAACACGCTCTCATCGCCTAGCATCGGCCTCCCAGAGCTCTTTCCTATTTCACTCTGACATTTTGAGACTGTTTGGTTAGTCACACAAAGCCTGAGACGGACATCAAGTCTTGAGGGTCTCAGGGACTCACTGACCCCCCCCCCCTGCTCACCTGCAGACACACAGACACACCTTCACCTGCTCTCACCCTCTCAAGATGCTTTGATGCTTTGTGAATCATACACTGATTGTCCACTAACGAGGAGAGAGTTTTGTGTATTAGTCAAACAGTCTGGACATTCCAGGGTCAACACAAAAGCTCCACGTCTCCTGTGCATGTTTGGGTTCTGGGTCTCCTTCATCTATCTATCTGTCTGGTGTGTGTGTGTGTGTGTGTGTGTGTGTAGCTTTGTTACCGCGTTGGATGGGAAAGGGTGAAGAGGTGAGGTTGACCAGGATGTTTGGATACCTGACGCAGATTGTCATTTTGGGCTTTCTTCTCTAGTCCAATCTCAAAGCTATAGATCATGCAACGATTGGACTTGATGAAGGGATTTCAAAGAAAAATGGCCTCAAAACCAACCAGCGGATAAGTTTGTCACCTTCAGGGTGGCTCTCAGGAAAAGGGAACATTGCCACCTAGTGAACCTCCCCCATTTGAGGCCTCGGATGACCAGAGGTCACCCATTATCTTCTTTCTTTCTTCCCAAACATCAGTTCTTTAGGGATGCAGAGTAATCTCTCATTAATATCCATGTAATAACCTAAACATTGTCATAGCTCATGCAATCCATTTCCAACATCTCCAAGGCCCTCTTCATATTAATGTGGCGTTGTCTTCGTGCAGAGTGCACTTCAAACAGGCCGATTAAGCATGAGTGACAAATGTGTGAAGGCCGCACTCATAATGTGTCGCAAGGGTCGGCGTGTCCCCCCCCCCCCCCCCCCCCCCCGCCCGCCAACCTCTCTCATCTCTCCTATAAACCGCGCCTTGACACGTCCCGTAAACAAAGACACGGCCTTTACTGGGCCCATGAACTGTGCTCTGACGCATCGGCCCGTGTCCTGGTCCGCATGCTGAGGATGGAGTCATCGCCGCGGCTACCGCTACACATTCACGGCGTGTGAGTCCGTGGTTGTGGGTGGTCATGAGATCGTCTCGTATCTTTTGTCACAGCGAGGACGATCTTCAAGGGCTGTGAGCTGAGCAGCACAGCTCTGACAGGTCTGATTGACCTGATTTTCTGCGGGGAAGACTTATTTGCTTAGCTGACTGTAATGCAAACAGACGTGTTGGTGCCGGGCTGGAACCTGTGTGAGACGGAGGAGCCCATTCTTTCAGTTTCCCCTGTGATAGCAGGAGGCCATAAAGCATCTTTGTACCAGCAAGCCGCAGGTGTTCCTGCGGCCTGGTGGGGGAGAATAACAAAAACTCGGCCCAGTTTTAGAAATCTTATCTGATGATCAGCTTTCAATTTTTACACACTTCGGAGGTCCGACCCTGAGTTCACACATTAAGGGGGGACACGGCCGACATCGAGATGGATTGCCGTGAGATAGCGCCTCTGCGCTCCACCTCCTCTCCCTCCTCTCCGTCCACATCTCCTGTAGAGCGAGGCAAAGTTCAGCACATCTGTACTGTTTGCCTTCGCTGTCGGAAAGTCCGCCAGGCTCATAAAACCCTCCATCCAAATGGACAACCGGGGTTTAATTAGCGATACAAGCCGGGCCGTAAAGCAATTCGGATGTCACGATGATCGGCTTTGTGCGTGTTTATGTGCGAGGAGGCGTGTCACGGGCCGAAAACAAGGGCATGTGTGGAAGCAGGTGCCGAGGCCAACGCCACTCTGTCGCATTGAGCAGTGTTGACGTCAATATATTAGTTGATTGACAGAAAATGATAGTCAGCCATTTTGGTAACCATTTCACTCAAATGTTCCCAAAAAAGACAAATAGTGTCTCGTTTCAGCTTCTAAATTGAGAGAATGTTGTTGCTTTTCTTTGTCTTCTGTGATAGTTAACTGAATATCGACTATGGGTGTCTCTGTATGATGTTTTAATAAAAAAACAAGTTAGTGATGAACTGTTAATGATCCATTATTTGCAGCCCTACATATCTGTATAATTTGATTGTATATGGTCAAATTGTATTTTCCAGAGCTTTCACTCACATCTCATGATCTTCCATAAGTGTTGTAGAAGAGATGTTTGGGTTATTATTTATTGTGAAGATGTTGTTACTTACGTTATATGTCGACATTTATGTCAATTGATCAATTGCATAGTTCTGTTGGATCATGTACTTTATATAAATAGCCTATTCATACAATATTTCGTATAATAATTGACTATTGAATATGTTTTGGATATGCATAGGCAGTCATTAATTGTTGCCTAGCAACAGATGCTGTAAATGGGAGACGCCAGATGAGTTCTGGGAGGACAGACAATGGAAAGAAATCTATAAAGTCAGTCAATTTGAGAGGACCGGGCACTTGTGTTTTATGTTTTCAAATTATTTTCCCAACCTGAATGTGTAATTATTATCTCAAAGCCTCCTTCACTCAGCCAGGGATAACATTATGGGGGGGGGGATGGGAAATAAGGACCCTGAATAGAATAGAATAGAATAGAATGACCTTGACCTTTGACCCGATCAATCCCCAAATCTAATTAAATGGTCCATGGATAATAACCAATCATCCCACCAAATTTCATGCGATTCAAGAAGATTTTGACCTTTTCATGACCTTGACCTTTGACCCAATCGATTCCAAAATCTAATCAAATGGTTCCCGGATAATAACCAATCATCCCACCAAATGTCATGCGATTCGGTTTAATACTTTTTTACTTATGCGAATAACACGCACGCATACAAATCATTACCTTCCACATTTTCAATGCGAAGGTAATAATTACAATGATTAAAGACGTCAGAGATTAGTAAGACGCCATTTGTAACGTTCAGTAGTTCATTAGTTCTCCAAACACTGTGTCCAAGACGGGAGAGAGGACATGATTGTGTGGTGATGGAAAATGGTTCCCACGTTTCCCAGCACCGTCTTCCCTTCTTTTTTTGAACTGGTTTCCATTCATTCTCTGTGTTAGTGGGAGATGTGACTGTATTGATCTGGCTGTTCCACAACTGCACCCTGTCAGCGTGCCTCAGACACGACAATACACACAAACAATCAGCCTTCGCCCAAAACACAACTCCATTGTGCATCTGAATGAAAACGTGCCTCCTTTGTGCCGCTAACGTTCTCCCTTTTCCCTTCTTCTCTCCTTCTAATAAGTTGCAGGAGTTGAATGACAGCTTTGTCCGATACTGTCGCACCGACACGGAGGCTTTCCTGACCGACATCAACCGCTCGCTGTCATCGAGCAGGCGAGTGTTCCGGCAGCTGGAGAGAAAGCGCGTCTCCGAGCCCGAGGAGAGGGACTGGGACCGGATACAAAGCCAGGTCAGGAGCCAGAAGCCACTTCCACCCTGAGACGAGCCGTTTTCCCTCGGCGTGTCAACGCCTGCAACGGGACAACGGCATCGCAGCTGCTGTATAGAAAGCACGCCTCTCTGAAAGTGACTTCATCAAATGAATGGCAGTGGGTAGGCTAATAATCCACCGTGTTTACAAAAAACATGACCCAGTCTGAGGATGCACGGCAGGCCTTTCATCGCCTCGACGGCTGCGCAGCGGTTGAAAAGACATCGCGGTGTTCTGTTCCCGCGAGGCTCCATTGTTGGCGCTCCTTGCAGCCAGGACCATTTTCCATAGAGAGGGAGCGGAGTGTGTGCAAAGAAGATGCCCTTTTTCTTCTTATTTTCTTCTTCCTTCTTCTTTATCTGGTGTGAAAAGGTTGAGCACAAGGTAGGTGTGTGTGTGTGTGTGTGTGTGTGTGTGTGTGTGTGTGTGTGTGTGTGTGTGTGTGTGTGTGTGTGTGTGTGTGTGTGTCTCAGCCTTGACACGGAGTATCAAACGGCGAATGAACTTTCAACACACACCGTGCACCTTTTTTTCACGGGTGCAAACTCTATAAAAACCGAGCGCGGCTCGTTATGAAACATTTAACGGCCGGGTATGCCGGGCCCCTAAAAACAGGAAGCCGTCTCTGGTTAATGATTAGCGGAGCTGTGCGTGCGTTTCTTTGTTTTTATAAGGATCGCCGATAAACACGTTATCTGCCTCGTCTGATCAAACCCGCCGGGGGAGTTCCTCTCAGATTTTGTTCAGTTCTTTACGACATTGGCGACGATAACGGGTTATTTCCACTTCCAATCATCAAGGAACCAAATTAGCTCGCAGTGTGCAGCTGTCTGGCCGTGAATATTTTTCAGGTAGTCTAACTTGTATCGTTTCCAACGCCAACAGGTGGTCCAGAGAGGCGTGTGGGACTGCCCCATCTGCCTGACTGCACTGTGCAGCCTCAGCCTCCCACCTGGAGGCGGTCCATCCAGCCATCGGCCACGCAGACGCACCGCGCTGCTGTCCTGCTCCCACCTCTTCCACGAGCGCTGTCTGGAGGCCTTCGAGGCCTTTTCTATTCAGAGCAGGCCTTCCTGTCCCCTGTGCAGATCCGTCTACCACAAAAAACTAATCTAATCTAACCGGGGACACATTTAGTTTAAGATGGCCTCTTATGTATAACCTCAGAGTACCTTTTTCATTCTAAGGAATAAACAGTGTCATCGTACAGAGAATGATGAGATTAAAGGAATATTGCCAATAGTTTGGGGTAGGTTACTGTAACTATTTCTTTGTGGATTTTTTTACTTTAAATTCACTCATCAGACGCTTGGCAGCAAAACTGAATAAATGTATTTCCCAAAATGCCAAATGACTCTGAGCACTCATCTGTATTGATGTCCAGGGGTTTTACGAGGATGAATGAAAAGATGTTCATTAAAGCATTTTTTTCCTCCTACGTTTATTTGCAAACACACAGACATCTAAAAAATAACCAAACGTACATTTAGCAAACTGAGAAATCGTAAAAAAGAAGACATTCACAAAACATGTACCAAAAATGACGTGCAGCGACCGACTGACACAGACAAAAGCTGCTTCACTTACAGGCCAACTCTCAACCTTTGAGACCCGACACACAGCAGAGAAAACGAGATGAACTGTAAAGGCAACCAAAAAGTCTCTCTTGAATAGAAAATGTCTCCCAGTTCTTTATGCGACGTTCTGTGAGGGCGGTGACACTGCACTGTTACCATTGTGGATGGATGCACAACCACAAGTGAAACAAATCCAACTCAAGCCGTGTAGTTAATGCAGCCCATCCAGAACAAGTCACACAATGTTATAAAAATGTATCCAACATTTTAAATTATATTTTGCTCATTTATAGTATCATCCGTTTTGCTTTGCCGTATCACTTTGGCTCATGTTGATTATTCAGACTATCCAATGAAATGGTACACAACCTACTAGAACAACTGCCACATTGTTTTGCCAGTTTATGATTTATACGTTTTTGGTCAAATGTTTTTTGAAGTGATATTTTTCAGAATCGTAAACGGCCTTGCTTTGGTTTGGGGATGGTCAGAGCTGTACAGGTCACCCTTTACAAAACATTCTCATTTCAATTTGCTTATTGGAGGAGGTGGCTTCACCGGGAGTTTCAGAACTGACTTTTCTTTAAATCCAGTCTTTGTAATTCAGCAAAGAACAATGGGAGACAACTTAGATGTAGAACATTCCCCATCCTCAGAAACAAACGTTTCAAATGCACATATACATATATATATATATACACATTTATATATATATATATACACACACACACACATACATATATATATATATATATATATATATATATATATATATATATATATATATATATATAAAAATGGAAATTGTTCTTAATGTCTTTTCTTTTGTCATCGTCACTTTAGTCACCATGAAAACACATGACATCTCTAACGCCATAGAGACAACATCATGGATCCCTCAACCCTACTCTAGCCGTATGGGTGATGAATGAGTCTCAAAATGTAGCTTCTCACTTCATAAGAGCTACTGTGAAAACATGCAAGACCAAAACAAATCGATGTGTACGTAATATCTAGCTGGCTTGAGACTAGAATCTTGTTGGCGTACAGGGATCACAGTGGAAGTGTCTGAGAGACGAACCATGGACTGGTACACATCGGTACGCGCACATCGACAAACGACACGGAACAAGAAACAACCTTAACACGAAGCCTGCGAGATGCGAGTCGTATAAGGCATTTAAGGTGGTATTGGAGACAGAGCGTCACAGTTCAGAAGAGGTCGCAGCGATAAACTACATGTAAATTAGGCCTGAGTCACCAAGTCGCTCTTCCAGCCGCAGAGTTGCACATTCTCACTCATGCATTCTGTATGTGAAGACTGTTGATTCGATTTAGGTGTTTATAAAAAAATATGTACAACAAAATACAGATTGCAGAGTGAGTCAGACGCTCAATGAGCTCAACGGGAGCCTAATATTTACATCCAAATAATGCAAAAGAAGTATGAAACACAATATAATATGTACAAGTAAATACAACATTTACAAAAATGACAAACTATTTGACCAATGTTTTCTGTGCCCTGTGAATTTAAAATATTTAGTGATGAAATGTGATGACGTTTTTGAATTTTTTAATACATTGGCGTTATAAAAATTCTAGGAAATACAACCACAGGCTCAACTCCAATAAACTAAAGCATTCTGCCCTTTGTAGAGTAGCTCAAGTCTAATCTAGAGCACCTAAAATAAGTTCTTACCCTACCTCATAACAATCATGACATCATCAAAGAAGTTAAAGCGCACTTCAGCAAAGCCAAATAAACAGACGGATGAGGCCCATCGATGACGATGTGGATCCTATTGATGCAGTTTCATGTATCGGAGGTGAGGAGTGAATAACTGACTTATGTCATGCCTCACAGAGCACATTGAGTTATTTTCACATTTTAAGCTTAAACAGAACAAAAAAAAAGACAAATTGACTGCTTATCATGTCCGCATCAGTTCACGTAACAACCAAAGACCAACGATTAGAGACCATCGACTGTAAATGCTCAATTACCATGTACATACCGACTGATACATTACTCTCATTGGATCGCGGGGGTCTATTTACTATACTATTGCAGAGGAGGAGCATGGTGATAAAGAAAAAAAGGAACCCGTTGCCTTTTAGTTAGATGTCGAAAAAAAAAATACATTGTTATACCTGCTTTACCTCTAGTGCAGCGGCGAGGAGGTTGGAGAAGAAAAACAGGTAGCAATGCTGGGGATGGGGAAGGGAGGGAGGGGGGGGCGCCCTGAAGCAAGAGATGGGTGGTTTAAAGTCACAGTTGCGGTTGAGGTCAACATCAAGGTCACTGCAGTGATGCCAGTCTCTTTCACTCTTCGCTCTCATCCCTGGCTCTGTCCCAGCCTCCACCGAGACGCAGAGGATGGAATGTCACAAAGCTAAATTGCTCTCAGCCTCCAATTGCAGCATCCGTCAGACATGGCCTGGGTTTACTAAGTTTCCTCCAATCCCTTTTACCTTTCAGTAAGCCAGGCAGTACTGTCGAAATGTCCCTTAGGCTGTGCTCAGGTGTGTGTGTGTGTGTGTGTGTGTGTTGATCTATCGTCCCGTTCACAGAGTTTTCTGATGCCCGTTGGCCGAGAGCTTTCCAGATTCAGGGTCCGTGGGGCTGTTTGACAGTTGCAATTTATCCAGACCTGGGCAGGGAGAGATAAGAGAGAGAAAGGTCATTAAAAAGCCTCAGACTTTCACTTAGACAGAGGTATTGATGTGCTTTTTTTCTCCCCTCAGTGCCTCCGTCTGACATTTTCTAACCCTATCCCACCCTGTGTGTCAAACGCTCAGGGTCTGTCCCCACAAGCCTTTGTGATTCGCCCCATCCCCTGTCATGTGTCAGTCCCGCAGATCATTGGATCGAGCTGCAATTCCCTCCATTTTGTCACTCAAGATTGTGCCAGTGAGAAAAGAAAAGAAAAAAAAGACAGAAATAGACACGTTGTCCCTCCAAAGCTGCAAAGAAGGACGGTCCCGTCAGCGTTTCAGACGTAACCCTCATGGGATGAAGTCGAGTAGTCAAAGTGTTTAATGGAATAGATTGCTTTGTATTCTACAGAACATCCAGCCCATCAAAGACAGGATTGTTTTCAAGACAATGAAAGAGAATGTGGCGCAGTCTGGCTTTATTTCCTTATCGTATATATATTCTTTTAAAAGGTGCTAGTTAGAAACCCTCAGTCAGGACACATGAAAAATAAACAGATCGATTTACCCAAGGCCTTGAGAAGCTCTTCCCGTACTGCCGAGGTGAATTTCCGCACTAGACAGAGTGTTGTCACGACCGCAAACAGCAGGTTGTATGAAAGGACAATGTAAAAGTTCCCCAGCCAATTAAATCTCCCGAAGTCTCCCAGGAGATCAAACCTGGTGATACCTGTGGAGGACAGAGAAGAAAGTCACACAACTGGGTTGGAAAAGTCGACACTCAGTTGGTTTTCTGTGATGGACCCAACCAAGACCGTACCCCCGCCCCCCAATTACTATTTTGGTTGTGTTGAGTCCTAATATAGAGGAGATGTGATCCCCAACAATCACGTTTCCCGTGCACTAAATGTGCATGAGCTAAATTCCTCCAAGAAAGAAAATGGGACACATTAAGAATGTCGGTTCTGTCGTAAGCTAAAACCCATTGGAATGCGTCTCTCTCTCTCTCGGCGTGAAAAAAGAATTAAAACAAATAATAAACTGCGTGAACATTGAGGTAACCGACTGCATTATTGATATTCATTGAACTATTGTTTCAAAACAAGGTGGTAGCAAATAAAAAGAGAGAGCCACTCCCGAGTCTCCAGTAGAATCACCTGTATTCTCAGGTCGAGGCAGAGCCCACTGACTCATGTTTCCGGGGAGGTGATGGGTTGCACAATATCTGACCGATTTCAACCGGAGAATAGAGATTATTCCTAAATTAATACATGTGATCAGGTATGTTCTCATGTTGTTTTTAGCCATGAAAACATTACTAAAGTTGTTGTATCTAAAAAAAATGGGATGTAAACAGATCCACTCGGGCTCACACAAACAACCACTGAAGGACAAACTTCATGCTTATTTTGATCACGTCTTGGTTAACAAGTCCGGACTGTTCCCTGTGTACTATGAAACGATGGGTGACTCAGTACAGCAGCAGGTACACTTCCTCCCTCTCCCAGGACCTTCAGACGGAGGCGAGCAGCGGTTTCTCCTGCAGGCTCGTCTTACTGTAGCTCCGCGCCACGAGACCAATTTCAAGCCGTCTGTCACAGCTGATTGCACGCTGCCTGGAAAGCCATCAACACCCTATTGTTTCCCTGCTCATCCATTCTGGACCTGCCAATCCGGGTGTTCTCGCACTCCACCACAAGGCCAAGCCAGCTGTGCCATCCAATAATAAAGTGGTGTACGTAATTAAGCTTCTAGTAAGCGGATTCAATTAAATTCAATTCAGTTTATTTGATATAGCTCAATATCGTAAATTACTCATTAGCCTCGGAGGGCTTTACGATCTGTACGCAAACGACATCCCCGTCTCAGGACCTCGCATCGGATCTGGAAAAACTCTCCCTAGAACTAGAAGATGTGTACATATATCTCAGGGTTCTTACACATGTTGACCGATGGATTTCCATGACTTTTCCATGACTTTTCCATGACTTTAAACCAAATGTCTATGACCAAACTGAAATCTCGGTAAAAACATGAACAATTTAAAACATTTTGTGGATTGAGAGCTATCGCCGGCTTATATTTTGAGCTTCTTTCTTTAAAAAACATATTAATTATTTCAAACTCGGTGTAAATGAACATGTGATCACAACAAATGTCGATGACTTTTCCAAAACTTTTCCGATTTAAGCTTTTTCCATGACTTTTCCAGGCCTGGAAATGACCATTTTAAAATTCCATGACTTTTCCAGGTTTTCCATGACCGTACGAACCCTGATATATGTTACATCTATGCACCGCAACCAGATTCAATTTCGGTCATCTGCATGCAGAAATAAGGCGTAGACGTCGTAGCACAAGTCTTTATACATCCTCGTTCTCCCGTAACATCTTCACAGCCTCCGTCGTCAATTAGATTGGCCAATCGATCGCGTGTCTAGAGAGATGTATTTACAGCCGCAGTAAGCAGTTTGCGAGCATCGAGGACCTTTAACAGAATTGCCTGCGAAGAGACGATGGAGACCCTCGTCGATGCTACAGCCCTCGCTAATGCCAAAGGTTTTGATCCCCGTTGGTAATTTGAAAAATTTACGAGGGGGGTAAAAAAAGATGCGTGGCATTTGAAATGTCAGGGGTACGGTAGCGTCGTCCGAGACATTAGCATGCAGCTCGTCACGCATCCGGGAAGCAGGATTATCTTTCTGATGTCGGCCGTGTTTTATAAAAAAGGCATTTTCTGTTGTTGTTTGTTGCTTGTCATGTGTTTGTCTGTTGAGCACTGGACTGTGTGTACTGTTGCCTTTCTGAATCTTTGAGGTGAATGAGTTTCTCCACTGTGGATTAATAAAGCTTTCTAATCTAATCTAATAATGTTAATATGCGATGCTACTGGCAGGTAGCCACTGGAAATGACACATTTGATTCTGTCTGTTGTGACCACAGATTCTTGAAATAAGGTCTGCGGTCAACAGACGCTTAAGATAATTAAGGTTTTGTTCTACACCATAGAGTATATCAGTAAATACCCCGTCTGTGAATGTTAAAGCTTTGTGGTGACCTAAATAAGGCGTTTGCTAACAAGTGGCTACACTTATACTCACACACCCACGCTGTAGATCCTTAATAATCAAACGTTGGCTTTTATACTTCCAATCAATTGCATTTACAATCAGTGCAAAGCTTATTTTCTGCAATAATCCAAAGGAAGAATACCCATTGGCGTTTTGTCGAGGGAACCTGTGTAAACCTGTGTAAAAACATCTATTCTATCGGATGCAAAGCCCCCGCAGTCGGCACTCGAGGTGAGATCAAGTTTCTTCAAATGTAAATCAAACTCCACGATGACCTAAACTACGTGATAAAGTGTAAACCAACTGCTCAACAAAAATAAATAAAACGTAAACAACTTTTTCATTTGTAGTTTCCAAACAACCAGTATTGTGTGGAGACTGGGGTTTTTTGGAGACTATGGCACACTTTTTGTGTTTCTCCAGCAGATTTCCCACACCTCATCTTAGACAGCACAAAAACCATCTGCTCAAAACCCTTTTTGTCTCTTAACGTCTCACTTCTGCACGTCTTTTTTTCCCCCTTTCTTGAGCTCGGAGGCTTTTTCTCCTCCAACTCGGTCTCGTGCATTTATTCCTTTTAATCTATTCAGCGTCACAAAGCAGAACCTGTTGATATTTTTCTAAAGCTCCCAATGAGTCACTGTATGCCACACACACACACACACACACACACACACACACACACACACACACACACACACACACACACACACACACACACTATTTGAACAGCTGTGCTCTGCACTCTGCATGTTTATTAGTGCCATTGTGGTGGTGCTGCCCTCGTCATTTTTACCCCGTCACCCTGCACTCTTTTCTAATGTCACTATGGGAAACTATAGGAGAATTCCACTTGCTAACCTTAATGGTCTGCCGTTTGTGTGTGTGTGTGTGTGTGTGTGTGTGGGGGGGGGGGGGGGGGGCACATTTACTCCTTCTGGTTCTTAGCAGCGAGGTTGTTATGACATCGTCGACAATTCAGTTCAACCGACATGTCTCCTTAGGAAATAGTTTAATCATTTGTGAAGTAAATGAGATCGATCGATTCCGCTCTCGAGTCTTTTCACTGAATCTGAAGACAGCTGCGGGTTATCTTAGATTAATATAAAGACTTAATATAAAGACTTAAAACAGAGAGAGAGATAACCTGGCTCTGTATAACGATAGCAACAAAATGTTCTTCAAATATTTTATCTGTACATGTAGGCTTTATGCAAATTGGGAAATTAGCACACACACACACACACACACACACACACACACACACACACACACACACACACACACACACACACACACACACACACACACACACACACACACACACACACACACACACACACACACACACACACACACACACACCTGTACTCACCGAGAGTTCTGGACATCACTGGCAGGGCTGAACTCAGGACCAGAATGGAGACACAGCAACCAATGATCTACAAAATCCACACATAATCAAACTCAAGATGGCTGAAGCATACATGGCGTACAGTCGTGAGACGGGAGGGCCGAGCCCCCCGCTGCACACACAGCTTCAGCTGTGACGTGGCCACACACATCACTTGATGTTGAATTGGTTCCACATAGTGTACAATTAGAACCTCTGAAGTTGCTCATTACCAGGTTCTCTCTGTTGTCCTTTCAAGCCCTTTCACTGGAGCGTCATGGCTAGTTAACAAGCATCACCACTCCCAAACTCATTACCAAGTGAATAGGTGCCAAACAGAGTAGACCCCCCCTCCCCAACCCCAAAGAACCCCAACTCTCCCTGTGATGTACAAGAAAGGGGCTTGCACTTTGCCAGTGTTTGCGCAACCCACAAACAAATATTGGACAGATCAACTAAAGCCATTGAGGAGGCCCGGAGGAAAACGTTAGTGAGCAGTAAGAGTTCAGAGTGAGAGGAAGGAGAGGAGGGGGGGGGGGAGAGGAAATAGATGAAACACAGGGGGGTCCCAAACACAGCAGCGCCATAGGAGCAATCTCGGCACCCTTGCCCCCACTTCACCCCGCCCCCCCTTCCATCCCGTCTTTACCGTTGTCATGGTTGTGTCATCGTTCCTGGGAGTGAGGCCCTCAAAGACTCGCAGGCTGTAGAAGCCGACGACGGAGGACACCATCAAGTAGCTGGGGGGCAAATCGATGAAGGAGCAACAACACGATTCTCTGCTGGTAGCAACGCCCAGGGTTCTTACACATTTTGACGATGGATTTCCAGGACTTTTCCATGACTTTAAACCAAATTCCCACGACCAAACTGAAATCTCAGTAAAACATGAATAATTTAGAACATGTTGCGTATTGAGAGCGTACGCTGGCTTATATTTTGAGCATCTTTCATTAAAAAACATTAATTATTTCAAACTCGGTGTAAATGAACATGTGATTACGACACATTTCCATGACTTTTCCCAAACTTTTATGATTTAAGTTTTTTCCATGACTTTTCCAGGCCTGGAAATGACCATTTTAAAATTCCATGACTTTTCCAGGTTTTCCATGAACCCTGAACACCGCTTCTTTGAGTCGCCTTTTAAGTATTCCCAGTCTGCACCTTTTCAGCCACGATAAGAGGTGACGAAACGGCACAACGTGTCTTCCGGAAGGTGTCCGGCTGAACTATGCGCTGGGTAAACAGAGCTGGCTGGACAATGTTGCTCTTGGCCATGGAGCATGCTACTCTGGCCGCGAACAATAGGGTGGGGGGGGGTCACTTAAAGGATACAACATGAGGATGATCTCCAGCACCGCCTGAGCCAAGCCAAATGTGGACAGAGAGGTGTTCCCAATGCCTCGGTCCTGGAAGATGAAGACACAGACAGAAGCATCGGGTTATTCAGGGCCCTCAGACGCCAATCAGAAATAAACACATCGCGGGAGAGAGAAGAAAACAAACAGAAAATAGGAAACGACGGCAGAGCAGGCAGTTGCGCACACATGCAATTACAGAAATCCTGCAAAGTAAGTGTGTGGTGCGTGAAGAATTTCCCCACTTGAGGAGGACAGCATTAAATTGGCTAAGTAATGAATGGAACAAGATGAAAGAGGCTCCTTTCAAATCACTGTCGATCGCACAATATGTGAACAGGTGTTCAAACAAAAACGGCACTTTGCTTACGGTAAGAAGAGTGTGCAGGCTGAACACACGCCAAAAACACAAAAACAACTAAATAAATACTTTGGCAAACACTCGCCGTAGCCGTACCTCCACCCCCCCTCCCAAAAAACACCTAAAGGCCTTTTGAAACCGGAGCAGGAAAGAGGCACATCTACATATGCTGCACATACCAAGCATCTGTGTAGTCAAACCATAAATATTTGCTTTTGTCAATCTTGGCTCTGGGTGTTGATGCTCCAAGGGATGCGTGTGATGGGGGCACCGACAGTACGATGCAAAACGACCGCAGGCTGCTCACTTTCAGACACAAAAAAACTAAACTAAAATCACAGATCCAAGTTTGAAAGGTTCCTCAAATTGGTATCTTGCATTTTTTTTTGTGGGGGGGGGGGGGGTCTTGTAGATAATCATAAGTATATATGATTACAAGTGTGCAGTATTTTTGACGGATGCTTAATAAACTAAAATATGACCATGCTATCCTCTATCCTGTCTACATAGCTGGATATATTGAATATGAAGGTTATTTCTATAGCAATGCAATTCTAATGCAGCACCTTGTGATATAATAATAATAACGCATGACATCAATGTGCTTCTATACATGATTTACTATTCTTGCAAGAGTCTGCTCCTGGATTTAGCTTTTGGGTTACTATTTATATTAATGAATTCCTTGTTTACACACCTTGAGTTGTCTTGTAAAAGAGCCTAAAGTAACAAAAAGGAAAGCCTGGCAGGTTGTTTCATGCCTTTTAATGCAACTGTCATCCCCGAGCTTACTGCAGAGCCATGCTGCAGTGCTCTCCCTCTTACACGGGGAATTAGCAGACAGCATCTGATGTAATTTATTAATGGAGGGAGGGGGGCATGCATTAAGATTGTGTGTGCACTCGCAATATGCGTGTATGCCCGCGCTTAGGGCAGCGAGCTTACACAATACGCCTCCTTTCAACTCGCACTTCTTTTTATTCCCCGAGCAGGAAGGGTGATAGAGTGTGCGTTTCTGTGTGTGCGTTTCTGTGTGTGCGTTTCTGTGTGTGTGTGTGGCTGGTAGATTTGTCCGTGCTGCCTGCGACGGTTCCTTCAGCTGACGCATTTGTAGCTAGTAAGATTAACGCCTCACAAAACCTGCGCAGTGGCGTGATGGTCAGTGTGTGTGTGTGTGTGTGTGTGTGTGTGTGTGTGTGTGTGTGTGTGTGTGTGCGCCTCGCGTCGTGACCATTTGACCTCGGGTGGGTCTGACTATGCAGTAATAGCATCTTTCTGCAATGTTATTAGAATCAGTTTTATAATAGATGTGTGTTCCCTTCATTTGCTGCCTTTCACATCGTCATCAGTCTTTCTAACTCCCAAACCCTTCAAACTCTTATCCTCTTGCACACCAGAGAATTCCCCAGGCTATCATCTAACATCTAGGAGAAAAACGTAGTCATACAAAAAGGAATATGTCTAAATATAATACATGAAGCTGCCATTTACTTCAGGTACAGAGTGAGTCACCCAACAGAAATCATATGTTCTAAGCTGAGTCCGTCTCCAGGTGATCAACCTTCAACTCTTACTTTAGTTGGTTTTCAGTTGGAGACTAACATTATTTGACCCCACCACGTGTGAGGAGTTGCACCTCCAGCCTGTTGAAAGCCGTCTTACACAGAATAACCTGCTAAACACACACACCAGGGATGACATGGGGGTGCATTCAGACTGCATGTATCCTCCTCACCTGGAATCAGTCATACCATAAATGAAATGCGACATTATAAGCCCATTTTCTGAAAACCCTGAAGTGGAGCGTTCCATCTCAACACCTGCCTCACGGTAAACATTGCAGTGGCTCGCATTCTCCATCAAATCGATGGTCACGGGCGTCGCACACGCTCATGAAGATGCTGGAGGTTAATGCTAGTAGCTATTAATCTTTACTATTTACAGTCTCACCTTCAGATTCTCTTAATTAGATTGTGTCAACAACACATTTTACTATGTGGAATGTTGATTTATTTATCGATTAGGCTATTTGTTGTTTATTGTGATTCCTTCACAGGCCTAGATGCTGCATGGTAGTCACACACCTGCGTCCCCCTGTGGCATGCCCATTGTGTTTTTGGTACTTATACAGCATTGTGTGCACATTGATGAAATGGCGATGTTGTGCTATATATTCACAAATTTATTCTCACTTCATCTTGCCATGAAAATCATTCTTTCAAACTTTTTTTACGATGCAGCGATGGATTTCTGCCAAAGAGTGGTACAACATTAGTCCCAGAGGTGCATTCACTCTCACTGCGATCCATTTAGTAAAATAAATCCTTTTTTTAGCGATTGTTTTTTTATAATTAGTCAAAAAGGTGGGATGATTTTGTGGAATTGAATGTTTTCCCGGAGCTCAGCTGGGTGTGAACCCAACAGCATCACGGTCATAGATTGTGTTTATGGTGGGCAGATATTTCTCCATTTATTTTCATATGAAGCTGTAGGTAAGGTGAGCTTGTCACAGGTGCTTTGAAGCATGTGTGTGTGTGTGTGTGTGTGTGTGTGTGTGTGTGTGTGTGTGTGTGTGTTCAGAGAAGGGCAACGTTAGTGAGTCCAGGAGCAGCTAATTGTCCATTTCACAAAATATAGCATCAAGTGTTGTGGCTACCGGAGAGGAGGGCCGGCAATAACACTTTTATTGGTCCTTCTTAGTGCTCGTTCATCAAGCTGTAAAACGCACTGTCCTTTACAGCGCCAGCTCCTCCTCCTCCTCCTCCTCCTCCTCCTCCTCCTCCTCCTCCTCCTCCTCCTCCTCCTCCTCCTCCTCCTCGTTGCATGTACAGCATCTCTGCTCCTCATCTCCATCTACCTGTTTCTCCTCCCTGCTCTCTTTCTCTTTCTCTCTTCCTAGCTCCTGATCCTCCTTCTCCACCTCCACCCTCTGATCTGTAAAGCCAATTGGGGCACTGCTCAGTATGCTAAGGACTATGGCGGGATGCTTAGTAGGAAGGGAAGACAAACATTGACAGGGCACTTCCATTGTGCTCGCCCCCCCCCCCCCCCCCCCCCCCTCCAACAATCAGCGCATGGGGGCCTCATTTGACTTTCCCACAGTCTCTTTACTCTGACAGACTCCTCAGACCTCAGACCAGCCACTGTCTCTCCTTCTTCATGTCACTTTCTCTCCTCTCTCCTTATCTCCTCCCAGACAGTGTGCGGGTAACTACGAGGGAGTTTCTGTGCCACAGAGGCAGACAGTTCGAGAGCTGGAGGGCAGGGTTAACGGGGCGGATAGATGGATATCATATCTGTATCGATTCTTTCGGAGGACGAGACTCCCCCCCCCCCCCCCCCTCGTAGTGCTGTGAGATCATCAGAGGTGTGGCATCTGTCCAGCTCAACAAACGTATAAACCATTTAGCGAGGCCACACATTCGGGGAAGACAGCTTCAAGCTGCATGACAAGTGTAATTTGGGGGATTTTCTGTGATGCGTCATGCCAAAGAAAACATCTCTGTTCAATAAAATAATTGGAATGTCGAGGGCAGCTCTGTCAGTTGCCCGCGAGACGCAAAATTAAATGAGGGGAGAAATCGGATACATTTTGTTGCCCCCTCTCAGACAAGAATGCAACCACAGACGCACACACACGTACAAGCACATGCACGCACGCCTCTCTGCCGCTGCAGATGAGATGAGATAAGGAGAGCTTAACACACATTGCATGTTAGGCGGAGATGAAGATCTCTGAGAGCCATTCCACACTCGGCTACGCCGCCTCGCAGTGAGAGCCCTTCACCTTCGCAGGAGGGAGGAAAAGCAGCCTGTTCACCCACTGTGGCCTTGAGACACGGAGCGCGCTCATTGCATCTGCACAGTGCTGTGAAATGACTTTCAATGAGCTCCCAAAACAAAACCACTGGCACAAGGTTCAAGCCTGATTAACATCTGGTCGGGCCTTTTCTTCCAACAGGCATCTGAGCATATCCGGAATTTGATTTATGTCCCCCGCCAGGAGCATGGCAGGTCTGATAGGCAAGCTCTCCTGCAGTTTACACTCTGGGCGTGTGTGTGTGTGTGTGTGTGTATGTGTGTGTGTGTGTGTGTGTGTGTGTGTGTGTGTGTGTGTGTGTGTGTGTGTGTGTGTGGAGTGAAAACGTACTTATGTGAGGTTACAGTAGGCTTACCGTGGATCCTTTGGGCATGGCGGTCTCATCCACCAGAAGGTAGAGGATATTAAATGCCACCATAAGAACTGAGATTGTCTGCAGACAGAGAGGAAGACAAAGATTTGTTTACACACGGCGTAATTTTAAAACATTGATCAAATCCTCAGAGTATCCGGCATCATGACATAATTGAATTGTGGTGTCCTTGCTGCTAGGCGAGTATGGTAATGCATAATAACCGTGTTGTAATGCTCCCGCGTTAAGCCACTCAAAACCCGAACAATGTGGGGATGTTTGATGCACGTGCCATGGAGAAAGCAGAAAACGGATTCCCACACTATAATCTATTGAAAATGGTGGCTATTTAGCATCGTCTTAAACAGCTATTAAACAAAAGTAGTTTCCACACCCAGGATAGGCTTTGAGGTTCAGGGTGTTAGTCCCAATGGCCACCAGCCAGGCTGTGTACGCCATGAGTAAACAGTTTGGGCTTAATGATAGGTCAGTCACAGTCCTCACCGTGCCTGCGAGCAGGATCAGCATCACTATGGGATACAACAAGTTCTTCTCCCAACCCGATGCTTTCTTTCTTCTCTCTGAGTGGAAATGAGTGCAAACATGTGAGGTTATTAGTCTCAAGAAAGGTATGTATAACCAACTCTGTAAGGGCAGGATTCAGAGAAACAAACCACTTTCAGCTACTGGTTAATTAATATGCTCGTCAAAGATGAATAATGAAACCTCAAGCCCTCTGGCTTTGTTTTGTACAGCTTGGTTTGGTAAAACATATCGTGAGTGTGTGTAGCAAAACACAATCTCACCTCTCATCGCAACCACCCCCCCAGGTAATATACATTTCATAACCTGGAAAATAATTACGCTCTTCCTCTTTAATTAGCGTGCGTGTGTGTGTGTGTGTTTGTCTGTGTGTTCTTCGAAGCCGGATGATACATTTCAAGTTTATATCTTCCATCTTCCTCGCATTTCAACGGCTCGTCAGTCACGTTTGTTGACACTGCTGACATCTTGTAGGTCACATGCACTATCTCTTCTATGGTGGACATCACAGTACCCCACGATGTGGATCTGACTGCTCCCTAGTCCTTCCATATTGACTTTCTTTCTCTATTTCCAACCTTGTTAGTCCTCCTTATTCTCAAAGTGCACCCACCCTGCCTCCCCGAGAAGTTTGCCAAGTGCACTTTATATGCACCATCCTTCTAAATTAATGACATCACTAAAAGGCTTGCTACAATATAAAGTTTGCATCTTGTCCAATATCCTAAGTGCCTTTGTGCGCCCCCCCCCCCCCCCCCCTGCTCCCCAAAAGACTCAGGCCTCATTTATAATATCCTAAAATGGATGGGAAATTATCAAGCAGTTCTGGTCCATGCCCAAATTAAAAAATTAAGGCAGACGGGGGGAGAAAGCAGCTGCCTGTCAGCAATATGTAAAAAGCTTAGTTCTTGGCATATATTTCTTTAGAGAAAATAGCATAATGCAAATACTTACCCAATTTAGTCCTCTGATTCCTAATATTGTCCAGTTCTTTGTTGAGCTGCAGAGTAACGCTTCCCCGAGTATACGTGTGTGAGGACGATCCTGCTGAAACAGAAACCGTTGGAATGAACTTCGGTCGGTGCGTGATCAGACGCCGTTACGGTTCATTACAGTCTGCAGCTGATTATAAGTAGAACAAATGAATTCATAAAAGAAATTGGAAAAAAGTTCTGAGAGTCTTGTTTTGTCTGCAACAGTCCAAAACAGTTATTCAGGTAACATGATAAATGAAAAGTAGAACATGGTCACATCTAGGAAGCAGCTAAAAACAACTAAAACATTTCTTTTAAATAGTGAAAAAAAGAAAGAGCATTTTTATGTATTATGTTGCTTCTGTATCTGCAATATATGTTCAAGGAACTATAAATTCAGTTAAAAAACAGTATTTTCAGGAATATCTCACACACCAAATACATCCCGTTACATCCCGTTAACGAACGTCTTACGGGATGAGCACATGGTATTTGACTTATTCTTATTAAGAAATCCCATCAAAACAAGTAATGCTGCTCTGAACTCCACAACGTGATCTCAAACAAGTCAACATAATGTCTTGTGTCAGGAGCTGTCTAGCACATGCCGCAACTGGTTTCGTGGGCTGGAGAAGACAGCAAGGGATTCTCCAGGAAAACCACAAGGCTGGCTCATTTAAGGCTAATTTATCTATTTGACTCTGTTTTCCTTCCAACTTGACGCACTAGCGTAAAAGGCCCCAAGGAGCCAAAGTGGAAGAGTATCCATTTGCATCCCCTGGGGTGATTGGCAGATCAAAACCAATTAGTTCAGCGTTACACCGTTACTGGCGTGCAATAAAAAATACCATCTTTCATCTTTGTTACAAGAGTGAAGGACCAATCACTTTGATCAAACCCTTTTCTTCCCTCTGTTATTAAGACCCGCCCTGTCTGGATGGGTTTAGTTCGGCAAAAAAAAAAAGACGTGAGCTACGTGGGGAGAGAGAGCCAACAGTGTTGTCTGTGCCCTCGCAGATACCTGTCCCGGGATCTAAGTCGGGGAAAGTTTGAACCCTCGGAGCTAACGCAGTCACAACACAACAGGAAATGTCACGCGCAGTTCAACAGCTTTTTTTTCTTCCTTTCCCCCAGAGATGAACCGAACACTCTGCCTTGGGGTGGTGAGCTAATCTATCACATTAGTGCATAACACATCCAAACACGGCCTTAGCCGTCACCCACGACGGCTCCATCGCTGATCAAATATCCAATCAAATAGCAGATCGAACTCGAGACAAAGAACGATGTCGTCGCTTGAATTTGGACTGCAGTATCTTCAATGACATCATTCGAAACCGGAGTTAAATGTATCCTTCTCCTTCTGCTGGCAGCATCCAGTACGAGACTGAGTTACAGGGAGGCAGAGATGCTGAGTGAGGCTTCTGGCAGCCAGGAAGGCCCGGAGTAATTCAACGTATCCTCTCCAACCTTCAGCACAGTCTAAAAAAGAATTACGTCATCCACACATATGCTAAACACCATGCTGAGACAACAGAGGCACCGGCAAGGTCATTGTGCCGCATAGCATCTGGACAGGCGCTCTGCTAGGCTGCCATCAGCAGATCGGGGTCTTGAGTGGACGAGTGTGCGTGTCACACTGCAGCATGTGTGTCGACTCTGGTTACTAGCCTGTATCTTCCGAGCGAATAACTCACTGGAATCAGAAACACAACGGATATTTAATTAGATACGATTCATAGGTGGAAGCTCCATGCGCATCGACAACTTGAATTCTTTGAAACGCCGACACGACATCAGGGGAGATTAATCTCAAAGATACCTTTATATTTATATCCAGGAGGCCAGGTGTGCACACTATTCCCTGATTCAAACCTAACAGCCGCTGCGCGTTTCCTTTTAAATCATCATTACTGCTTTCTGCAAAGCTCGGCATTTTTCGCTTGAACCATAACTTGAAAAAACAACCTATTTTGGTCTGGGATATGTCTCGAACGCATTTAAACGTAAGCCTGAACGCATTTGAAAGCGGTAAAGTGTAAAGTGACATTTTAAACCTGGTTTCTCGTAAATAGACTGTGAGCATCTTATCTGACATTTCTCGGAGCATGTCCCTAATTTGATGCACATTAGGTTCATCATACCCGTGACCAGTCAAAACAGATGCACATGTCCAATCAGCCAGCGAACTCCCTGAACTAAAAGAACTTACAATATCAACAATGTCATAGCAAACGGGCAATTACACACACAGAGAGAGGACAACAAAGGCCCAGACGTGTAAATAAACATCGGCGCACCGACTGATGTTGGCCCACCAGTCCACATCTGTAAACACAAACTGGGTCAAAGGACCCGTCGGAGGAGCTGGACGCAGAGCGGACACAGGTGAAGCGAGACAACGCCGCTCCTCTGAACTGCTCCTGAACTGCAGGCGCTCTCGGCACATCAAAGGCCCGCCGGTCTCGCCTCCAGTTCCACCCACGTGCGAGCGTGAACGCCGGGCATGTGCATCTACATACAGCGTGAACACATTCAAGTCCACATTCTTCTCTGCCTCCGATTCCCACCTTTTCAAAAAGGGGCCAACGTGTCCCACGGCGAGACACAAAGAGATGTTGACCACAGTTATTTTTTTCTCGCCCCACAGAGACTCGTTAAGTTCAAACGGCTTCGGAGATGATAAGGAACAGATTACAATTATTCGGTTAGTTCAAAGCAGGGCCGTGCGGAGCGAGCTCGAAGGAGCCCTACGCCTTGGTGGCTGTGTATGGGGTTGGCCGGCGTGGCGTTCGTAAACATGCGTTATCAGGGAGGGATCTCCCTTACCTCCATGCTTTGAAAGGACGCTCATCCTCTTCATTTACTCGCATCTGTACACTTGGTTGCGCGCTTCAGTTAATATTAAAGTAGGTTTTGGAACTCGGCCCCCAAGTACTTCCTGCTTTTCGAGATTATTGGACGTCAAACGAGGAATTTGGGAACACAGAGGGTCGGACATGAAAAGGAAATGCAGGCTGAAAAAATAATCTCCGCCATCCTTTAACACTTTAAACTATCCTTTTGTGTGCGAGAACAGCACAAGGCTCCTTGTCTCCTTGTCTCCCTGTCTCCTTTCAGGAGCTGCTGAAAAGTCTCTTTAATGTCCAAAGGATTTAGCCTGAAGTTCTTGTAAAAGATTTAATTTCCATCCTATTACCCGGGCTACCATTCTAGGTCTAAATGAGGCAATCATTTCTCCAGTGTCTGAAATGGATTTTTAAGAACTTCCTTAACATAAAATATGGTCCTTGCCATGTGGCTGCTTTGCCCTTTAGCAGAGAGTTGTGAGAGTAAGACAGTGGTGGGGAAAGGCCTCTGTAGTGTGTGTGTGTGTGTGTGTGTGTCTGTTCATGTCTGTCTCTTTGTGTGTGGCTGAATTTTCAATGCTAATTGATTCCAGTGTGGCGCGCTCCATCACACCCAATAGGACGGTCGACCCCTCCCCTCCCCTTTAATGTGCCAACACGTCTCCCACAGACATACCATTTAATCTCCTCTGAAGGGCTTCCTCCTGCAAATGGATGCAGTAAATCTGCTCATCCAGGTCCTCCAGGATCTGAAGGGAGGGAGCAGAGGAGGAAGAGATGAAATGGGTTATAATTAGGCCCAAAGTGGGACTGGAGAGATGGCAGATGGGAGGATGAGTTGGTGATGTATTTGTAGTCCTCTGCTGCTAATGTAAATGGTCGACTAAGACAGAGGCTATAGGTCTGAGTGTTCAAGTTCAACGCTGTCATTTTTCAGGAAAAAAAACCTGCTAGTTGTACATTTCTACTGACAAAACCATTTCCAGAACAACAGGATTCCTTACTGTCGGCTTCACGAGTAACAGGCCCATGATGGTGAACATCCTGGACAGTCCCACAGGAGTGCACACTACACAGGAGAGAGAACAGCGAGATCAACTGTTTAACCAAAACAGGGTGAACAAACTAAACCGAATACAATTGATGATAGCTCAACATCACATCAACAATTATACGGTATTTCTCTCAATGTGTTAAAGAATAAATGAAGTGGCTTACTGAGTAAAAGCAGTCCTCCCATCAGAGATATACAGGAGTAGAGGTATGGTAGGTAAAATTCCCAAAGATCTACAAAGGAAATACATACAATTAAAAAAATATATATAGGACAGAAAAGAATAGTATTTTTTTTTTTTTAAATGCACAAGATAGTTCCATCACACAACTCCTTGTAGAATACTTTATATTTGTTACATTTGTATTTGTGAAGGCAATAAAACAAACAATTAGAATGTGTGTGCTTTAGAGGCACATTTATTTTTTCAATTCCAGTATTCATGCTAAGCTAAGCTAACCAACTCCCAGTTCAAGCTTCATAGTTCATGCACAGACATGAGACTGGTATCCATCTCATCGAACTGTCCACCAGAAGGGAAAAAAAACTTTTATTCAGGAAGGCACATTTTTTACCTTGAGTTCATTTATTGTCAGCTATTCCTTTTTTTTAAACTTTTTTTTTATGGGTTGCTTTTAACTATGTTTTAATCGGTTTTATTTGTTTTTACTATCTATGTGGCAGCTTCTTGAAGGAAGAGGGCGATAAAAATATAATGCATTATTATTATTATTAAAACGCCAATTTCCCCACATTAAGACATTTACCAGCAATACTGACACAGAATGATTTAGAAATGTACCGTAGAGAGATTCCATGCAGGCTGGATCATTGTCAATGAGCGCCGACGCCACCCACACGATGCCCAGGATGAGCAAAGCCAGCAGGAAGAGCATCACAAAGGTCTCGAGGACACGCGCCCTAATGCCCTGACAGCGGGAAAAAAAGAAAAAACAGAAATGTAATTGGATACGGCTAATACGATTAGTAATTAACACCACGGTTTTATATCAAAATACATCAAAAACACACTGGGAGCTGGGAGGTGATATTACCCACATTTCAAAAACACACACACAAAACAAGATTCAGTTTACGAGACTTCTCCCTCCTCCCGGGCTCATATTAAAACACCATCATTTCCATTCACAGCACACAAACATGACATAAACGCTTCCACGGATCGCTGTGTAAAACAGCTCTTTTATACACACATATTGCGGTCTATAAAGTGGCTCTAACAGGGGCTGGTGGTGGCAGCGGTGAAATTAAAAAGTGTAAGGGGGGGGGGGGGGTGCCGTAAGGAGCATGAAGCCTGGCTGGGTCAGCTACTGTCTGCGATCCAGAGCAGGCCTCCCATCTGGGCCCGATTAGGAGCTCCCTCAGCGACACGGCCGTGTCCCGGCCCGCGCAGACCAGAGGCTTTTGGGGTAATTTGGGTTTTCCGGGTCACAAACTGCTGAGTGGTTAATAAAGTCCTGCTCTACCTGTTCACACAGTTTCCATTTCCCCCCCTGCTGGAGAGCCGAGCGGCGTCTGCCCCTAAGACAGATAGGCGTTCTGGTACACATGTCAGGGAGGCTACCAGGCGGGACAACACGGGCGCTCTGCTCGCGCAGCGCCGCTTAAATTGGCCACATATGAGCAATTTGTTACCGGCTAACGTAATGGCCGTGCGGTTGCTGTTCAGCATTCGCCAACAGGTCCGTGATGGGGGTCTCTCTTTGAAAGTATCCCCCGTTAAACAAGTCGCTTTATGGAATGCAAATGGTTTCAATTCTGCAGATTAAATCAGACGTGGCTTAGTTTTCTTTGGTTCTTGTTTTACACAGTTCAAGACTGTTAGCCGAACCACCTGTCCTTCAGCATTTATATGAGGATTCGTTTCCCTGTTTAATAGCCTTCTTCTCTCCTATACTACCGAAAATCTAGTCCCTCTTCACTCAATCTTGAGATGATTTTCTATTTTACAAGCACCGCTAGTGGGACACAGACCCATGTGGTACATTTGTCATCAGTCCACGCTTCGGATGCTGATGTAGGGATGTAAGTTTATTCTCAGACTCCATATATCGGCAGTGGTGAAAATCCCCGTAGCATCCTTTAGCATTCATTGAGCAATCCGTCGCCTCTCGCCTCCCCTTCATGGTATTCTGGAATTCTCAGCGAGTGACTGTAGAAGTTTCTAGCACAACAGAGCGGAAAGTGGGCAGGGTCTGGAGTGCCCCAGTGTGGCCAAGGTGGACACTGCAACCACTGACAGGTAATGGTAAAAGGGGCTAATTGGGCCTCCAGATTCTTTAGTCAGCACAAAGAAAACTCAAATCTTGGGAAGTATTAAGAGTTTGTATAAATCATGACGGTGATCATTTATGGGAAACTAAATTCGCGTAATTTCCGTTATGGAGATACACTAAAAACAGAAATACGACACCACATACAAATATGACATTTTGATGACCGCCTCGGGCTCCATTGCAGACACTTGGGCACTTGTGAGTTCGCCAAATGGATGCCGCAATCGGGAAATCTCACACGCCGGCTCAACTGGCCAACGAGGAAAGCACTCAACACCGTCCAAAAGAGGGAGAAAAGAAGAGATGGAGAGCGACGGATGGAAGTAAAGAGGGAACATCACTGGCGGAGGAGAGGAGTCGACGTCTGAGCGCATCTCGATCCCCGGAGGTGAGAGAGGTGAGCGAGGAATGCTTTCAGGGACTGCAGCCACGTCCCAGACGCGCTCTCTTAAGGATGCATCAGGACGAGCAGGAGCCGCAGGCGGGACGTGCGTCCGCTCAAGCGCACCAGTCCACCTTAACAAGCTGCCCATGCCATGCTGGAGGTGTATTCCCTTCAGATAGGTCTCTCAATCATTTATAAAGACTCAAATCATTACCCATTCAGATCATTTAGGGCAAAGGCAAAGCTTGTCACCTCCCTTACTATCATCCCTCGTTCCTGCCTCAACCCACCGTGTCAGATGTGATTCGACAGTGCAGGGGAAAGAGGACACTGAACTGTGAGCCCAGATATCATTGATCCATGCACATGCATGACATTGCATGTTCCTCCCTCTTCTTGCAGGGGAGACTCAAGTCTTTTGTTCCTCATCAAATATAAAAACGGTGGTATAAAAATAGAAAAATGCAACTCGGCTATCATCACTGCTCAAAGAAGAGACTGTCAACTGGTGAAGGAAGAGAGGGATGAAGAAGAAAAAAAAGACCTGTGCCCTGGCATCCAGAGCGCCTGCTGAAAGTTTCTATTCTTGCCTTTCTAAATGTGTAACTACATCTAAATATAGCAGCTCTGAAATATTCAGCATCCCCTGATCCTCACACCGACATCGAGTGAGGGGCTGCTTAACTGCAGCTATGCTTGAACATGACGGGAGAGACTTCCAAGAAATGTGTGTAGTGGCCCGAGATTAAAAACAATTTAATAAAAAAAAAATGCATATGCAGTAACAAACATGACACGTACGCAGACATGGACCGGCGAGGTAAATAAACCTCCAAATCTACCCAACTACACAAAGCCACAGAGGGCCTGGCGGTTGAGCAGCCTCATCGCCCCGTGTGCGCTGCAGAGAAACTAAAGCACAATATCTGCCGCCGTCTTTGATGTTGTGTCTCGGCCCGACGAACCCAGCAGAGAGTCTTCACCTCTGGAAGTGAAATGCCACTGTGCAGTAGTGGACACGTTTAAGAGAGAGTGAGAGATGATATTTGGGAAGATGCAGGGCTGTGTAGTAGGATGTTGGGGTGGGATGCGGGGGGGGGGATTGGACAAAGAACGAGAGTTAGGTGGTGCAGGAGCTTCCGAGATGCCGCCATCAATCCCGAGCAGGTCAGCGGGCGGTGGCAGAGATCATCCTGCAGACCATCCTTCTGCTCACTGTCAGGGGCGTGTGGAACAAGGGCCAAGAGTGTAATACGTGGGGGGGGGGGGGGGTCCTTTTCTTTTTTTTGCTGCTTAGCTAAAAAGGACTGCCCTCGTTGCTAAAGACATGCCAGATGCCCAGGGACCTTATTAGTGTATCCTTCAACCAGTCGGCCACAGCGCAGTGACCGTGTCAGAGACAGAAAGCAGAGGACAGGGACACTCCCCTGGAAAGCTGCACAGTGAACTTCTAAAGACTCGTAATAAGACTTCTTAATAAAGCACCAATGACACGAGAGCATGGAAAATGATCGGCATCACATCGTATCGTTCAAACCAGGGGGGGAGTGTGAGGGGGGTGGTGGGGGTGATCCCCCCCCCATAAAAAAGGGAGAGAAAACATTGTGAATGTTCACGATTGTGGGGATGTGAATTTAAACTCCTGTTTCCCTGCTGCATCCGTGGCTGATTCACCAGATTAGTCAGAAAACAGAAGGATTTAAATGAAGGAAGCAGCCTCAGTACTTTCTGATGTTTGCTAAGTTTTATTTGACATCCTAGTGACGACAGCGTGATCCGATTACTAAAAGGTGTCAGACTGATAAGTCTTCAAAGAATAAATGACTGTATCCTGACTTTTTCTCCAGATAAAAGGTTAGGACCGAATAGACCTCACAGCCCATCTACATAATACTTCAAATTACGTAAATGAGTTGTGGACGATCTCGTTTTTTTTCTTCTTCTTTTTTTTTAAAGAAAAACAAGCAAAACAATCGGGAGCAGAACGAGTCGAGCTTCAGAACATGTCACTTTGGGTTAGAAAAACTGAGTCACGAGAGGAAAGGGGGGAAAGAAATCCTGAGCAACTCACTTGTTCTTTTTTAGAAATTCCCAGCTCGAACTAATATGTTGCCATGGAAACGAACATTGTAACAGGCAGCTTTAGGGAGACATTGTGACCTTAAAGGAAGGTATGTAAACACCACTTTATATTCTCCGACTGGCCCTGGCCGAAAGAAGGCCTGGGAAAAATGTCTGCATGTGCAGGAGATTTGAAATAAATATCCAGGCCCCCATTGTGGAGCTCCAACAAAGAGGAGTATCTTAGTAACACCACGCGGGTTTGCTCGGCGAGACGTGTCCCCCCCCCCTCTCTCTCCTCCTCTCCCTCCACAATAAACACACTTCTCAACATTGGCGGGTTAGGGCTTAGGATGAGATTGATGAGGAGTTTCTTTAACTACCAGATGAAACCTGTTGGCCCTTTGCTGGGTCAGTCAGGGGGTCAGACTCGTTCCAACTCGTTTCAGGATCAAACACATTTCAATACTGTGGGTAAGACCAAAAGACTATACGGCTGTAAAGCATACTACTCTATATTGTTTCTTAAATAATATTTTTTTTAAACCTAGAATATTAAAACCTACAGTAATTGTGTATATTTGTTCCTCATACGGCTACAATAAGTGTGAATAACTCATGCTGTGGCGTTGAATACATATTTCTCCAGCAGAAGATAATAAATATCTGAGCAGTAGTGCTAAGAAAAGAAGATTAGACGACACAAGAAATAGACCAGGAAGCTGTCATCGGTTTTTTAATATACCTTGATCTAATTGTTTTGGAGTAAATATAGCTTCAAGATATCCCACTCGTCATGTTTAATTACTAAGCCGACTTAAGTCTCTTGATATAAATAGAAGTTAGAAACAAAGGATGGTGCTGATGTCCTCACAGTCTCTGTGGGAACACGCCGTCCTCTCTATATGATGACAGTGATGGCTCTCATCATAATAATGCCATCTACTGGCGGTGCAGACACAACTAGGAGAGACAGAAATGCTTCAGAAAGCCCCAACCAGGGCTCTTACACATTTCGATAAATGGATTTCCATGACTTTTTAATGACTTTTCCATGACTTTAAACCAAATGTCCATTACCAAACTGAAATCTCGGTATAAACATGAAAAATAAAAATAAAAATTGCGTATCGAGAGCGCACACCGGCTTATATTTTGAGCAATGCATAGCACCTCATTTAGACGAAGCAACTCCCGAATACACCGTGCCGTACAGGTTTATAACACATCCTCGGAACCAATGAACCTGAACTACACAACAACCTTTCGTGGCCTCGGTGATGCGGCTTTTCCGCAAAGATTTGAGAAGGCGGCAGTAAAGCGGGAGACCTTTTACAGCAGCAAATAAAGCGACGTCATAACATCTGACATCAAGAGCGTAAGTCGCTCCGATTCATCCACAATTTGGACAATTTGCTAAACTATTAATCTCTCGGGTGACAGAGCCTCTAAAGAGCTGAACAGTTAACGTAGGGAAAAAACCAACATCCACATTTCCATCTTTATTCTGGTGGCGTCTTTTAGTACATCGTCAAAAGTAAACACAGCCACATGAAAAAGGCTGACTTACAACGTTAGTAGTGAAATTCATCATTCACTTCATTTCCGCAGTCAAAAGGGCCTCGCAGTGCCATAGCATTGGCCAAGGAGGTTAAAATGCCACATAAAACCTCATGACAACGAGCTCTAATGCTGTTATTGGGGAAAGGGATAATATCACATTATAAAAACTCAGATCTGTCTTTCACATTCCTCTCTCTGCCGGATGCATGATTGACTCTGCAGGCAGTTTCGTTTTTTGTGTGTTTTTTTTTAAAGTGTCACCTCCACCCCTTTCTTAACACACACACACACACACACAATATATATATACGTGCAAGTGCAGCTCAACATTGAACAGTGCTTCCTCTAAGCACATTTATGGAAGATCAGTAGCAAGAAACAGTCTTGCTGAAATGAAAAAGAATAAAAAAACGTGAAAGAGGCCCTCATCCTGCTTCCTACACATCAGGTCCCGCCTTCGACTGAAAAAATCCAACCGAAACAAATTAGTGGGCCGAGGAAGAAAAGAACTGGCTACACACTACAGTACAGACTAATTTTTATGTGCTTTTGCCAGGAGGGACATAAACCAGGGAGGTTTCAAACTGTGACACAGGATAGAGGTGTATTAAAAGTAAATCTTTCCCTCTCCATGTTGCGGGCTTCTATTGTGCTGTCATGTTGCTGCGACTTTATGGACTTTTGGAACACGAGCCCCCAGCCTCTTTTTTTGGGGTGTAATCAATTAAACAAGGAAGTTCGCTGAGCCTTACAACTCGATTATTAGCCCGTCCTTTTGAAGTTTTATTTGGGGGGGCTGGGGAGGGGGTGACAAGGAATCAGGCTTTAAATCAGCAGGGCCGATGCAGCAGTGTTGAAGCGTTTGCAGCCGATGGCCTTATTGGAAGGGTTTGTCAGGATGTGGCGCTGAGCGAAGTCCAGATATAGACTTTCATGGTTAATGAACTTTCTGCCGTGGCAGTTACAGTCAGTGGTGCGAGTCAGGGAGAGGGCAAGGACAAGGCACCTGCTGCTGCTGCTGCTGCTGCTGCTGCTAGGAGAGCGCCCCTTGCATGGACAGCAGAGAAATATATCCACACAGAAGGCAGAAAATAAGTTTATGATTTTGCATACGAGGCTTAGATCGTCTTGTTTTCAATTAATTATTTTCAATATCACAAAAAAACATTGATACCTTGTTCAGATTTTCTTAAGGTCATCAAAGTGTCAAACTCATTTACCATTTCTAACTCTTTTTTGGAGGGATGATTGTCGTCACACACAAAGACAATACACAAAAATGAAAATGATGCATATACATTCTGCAACGCTCTAAAGGCAATGTACCTTTTTAGATCCCGCAAATCCCTCAGACTCCAGGAAGAAATAGGCAAAGGGCATCAGGACAAAGAGGCAGAGGTTGGAGAACAGTGACACCAGGTTCCACAGTCCTGCAGAAACCAAGCACATTGTACACAAACAGGTCGTTCAAACACGATATACTTCAATAGTCAATCCTATTTTTAATGTTTCATTGTTTTTAGGCTCTGTGGGATTACATTAACAATTTTTCCCATCAGTTTGAGAGCTTCCCTTAAATATTAGTAAGTTGTGAGTGGAGGTGCACACGTTGGTATTATCTGGTGTCTTTGTATCTTGTCAAGTCATGGACTCTAACGCCCCCTGGTGGCTATTGCAGCACCCAACACTTATGGACGGGTTATCACCGACTCTGTGGGGCATGACTGAAATAAACTGTCAATTAATCAGATGTGTGGGGACACGAGTGAAAAAATATATACTTTAAAATCTCACATGGTTAGATTTTAAATCGTAAAGAAACTAGCCTGTTCCATTTATCAGCTGCTGCTGGTTACACATCAAATGAGCACACATTTAAGAGTCAAACCATAATCCACAAATACTAAACATTCCACCATCAAAGTTTAAAGAGGGTCAGCATTCATAGAAAAGTCATCAGTACGTGGTGTGTCAATTTACAGGAATCAGAGCTTGCAGTGTGGTCTAGTAACGCAATGAAGACTACTGAAGACTTCCGATCATTAACAACAACCAACAATAATATTAGAAAACTCCAGAGGTGATGTCACTTTTTAAAACTGAGACAAAACAAAGGTGCTGGGACACTATCAACTTACGTCAAAATTAAATAAATTAAAAAGGATTTGGTACACTACGGTCTATTAATATATTCTTTTAATCCAGTTTGTGTTTTAAGTCGTGATCTTTAAGTAAAACCAAAAGCTGGACAAAATATCTGTTTATAGTGGCAACTCCAATCTACTGTTTGAAGTTATAGCACAAACAAACTGGATTAAAATAAATTAGCAATGTTTTAGTTGATAAAAACTATATAAATATATATATATATATAATTTTTTAGATGTATTATTATTATTTTGTAAATAATAAATAAACAGAGTTTTGTACACAACAACTATGTAATCTGTATATAGTAATCAGATTACATTGATTTCAAATTTAGATGAAACTCCGCCTGAAGTCCAAAATACAACTTTTTCACAAATCAACATTTACCTGGGTACTAATCCATTGCAATTTACACATCATGCTAATCAACACTGATTATGACATTAATGCAAACAGATCATTATGATTATACTCAATGTTATTGATTAAAATCAATATGTTTGAATGTTTGTATGAATATAGAAGATGTTTTCCAGTCAAAAGACAAAAAGGAGCAAGAGAGAGACACTAGAGACAACTAATATAGTCTAAATTAATGAAAAAGACCCACGATACGAGATCTACTGACCGTGAATGAGGGAGCCGTTGAGCCACTGGATGTAATAGTTTTTGGGGAAGGAGAGGAGGATCTCGTTACTGATGATTGAGAAAGGCAGTAGGAAGACGGCACCACCCGACACTGCCAGGGTGAAGGTGCACAGGTAAAATCTGCAGACAAACAGACACGCACACAAATGTTAGGACTCGTCGAGATAAAAACACTGGATGATGCACTTGAGATGACACGTTGTAATATAATAAAGACGTGGAGTGGATATGTTCCTGCAGCCTGCGTTGTCTATAGGTTCAGAGGCTGGAGGTCTCCTGATTGGACCATGGGGACTGACCATCTGCCCAGTGGTCCTAACTCCAACATCTCACTAAAAGAGCTCATTAACTGAAACGCTTTCCATCACTTAGCTGGAACCCGAGGTACGACGTCGCCGAGCTGGAACTAAACATGAGATGCCGCCTTGAGTGTGTCGTATGCTGCAACTCTAAACTGAGCGATATGGGATACTGGCCGCCACAAGGAGTGTTAAAGGGTAGCCAGAAAACAAATGCAATGCTTTTTCTATTTTTGTAAATGGTTATTATCATTATTGAATAATATCTGATTATTTCAAAATTCATCAATTAAATCGCTTGGTCCATGGAATGAGAGAAACTTCAAAAGCCTTTTTTTAAATACAAAAAACACTCACAACCCCAAATATATATTTGGCTCACTGTGGTATTAAATATTAAAAAAGATTCACTATTGTTGCTAGAAAACATGATGTCAATGATGAACCTATTATAAAAACAGGTGCAGATTTAGTTTCTAGTCATCAATTCATTGTTTCAGCTCAAATTTGCAAAACATTGAATTCAAAAAGTTCTTGACTCAAACAGTTCACTCACTTTCTGAACATACATTTGCTTTCTTGTGTTCATTTGTATATACAAAAGAAGATATGATTACTACTTCCTAATTGGTCAAATATATATGTAGCTAAAATACACTGTTGTAAAAGAAGAATGAACTCAGATAGATTGACTCACGATATTCTGTTGACAACAGCATCTTCATCCTCGTGGTCGTCTGTAAAGGAAACCAAAAGGAAAATATGGGAGACGGTCAATAGCAGGGGTCCCCAAACTAAGGCCCGTGGGCCGGATACGGCCGCCTCCACATTTGGCCCGGCCCCCTGAACAACACCAGAGAGGCATTATCATTTTTTTTCAGTCTGACCACGCAAATCCTAGACTTTTTTTCTGTGAAGAACACAGAGAGGGGTATTGGGTTATTATTTATTTCATAAATAGTGTAATGTATTTCCTGAATTTCTTTTCTGTGAAGATCCCGGAAAGGATTATTCATATTTGGTTATGTGTGGCTTTCTGGAAAACAATACATGTTTACATTTAGGCAAATTTTTTCTGTTACAAACTGACCCCGGCCCCCATCAGAGAAGGGAAAAGTTTGTGGACCCCTAGTCAATAGTAACGTGGTTTATGTTAATTCTATTTTTACTGTCAGTGAAGCAGGCAACCAAACCCCTGTGAGGAGAAGACGGGCAGCCTAGATTTATGCTGTACACAACTCCAGAAGGCATTTCTGGTGCAAAGTGGTCCACTTTCCAAATGAGACGAGGGCAGCCTAGATGACCTGGACGTATTACATTTTTTTCCAGGAAAACAGTATGCAGGGCATAATGTCTGCCGAACCTTCTTGTTTTCATCACCGTTTGCTCCTAAACTCCGTCTCATTTTGATTTTCTCAGCTCTGGCGGAGATGTCACAGCGGAACAATGAACTGCCTTCTGTTCCAGCTCCCTTGAGTTGTCACCGTTTGACTATCGCACAGCTCTTGGTCACCAGCCTGTTCAGTCACACTTGTTATTAGGTCACAAATTGTATTCATCTTGCTAAAGCCCTGAAAGCCTTTCTGGGCGGATGCAGTTCACACTGATAAAGAGCTGCCTGTAGTAGATTACCCTACCTGGGTGTGGCGTCTCACGCATACACCTAAAGCCTTCTCGGAAAGGACTTCCCGTCAGCCAAACACAATGACGGGCTCTGTCTGTGAGCAAATACAGCCCGACCAGGCGGGCTGCTGTGAACATGGGTCCACCCTGAACGCTTTTATGCCGTGTAAGTGTGACAGTTTGACGCTTTAAGACGATGAAATCCTCAGGATCTCTGTTCCCACGGCGTGGGAGTTCACGTCCGACACACTTACCGCTCTTCTTCTTGTATCTCGTGATGATGAAGTAGGACACGATGTAGAGGACCGCGAACATGAGGAAGCAAATCTGAAACAACAACAGAAGAATCTCGGTGAGGATTTACTTGAAGATAAGTCAGCAATCACAATCTCCATTTTCCGTGACTGCATGTCCCATATTACAGACTATAGTAGTGTTATGCTACACTGTATAGTTTCTCTTCCCCACAATATAATAGTGTCTATAAAATCCAGCCACAACACTTCAATAGAGCTCACACACAGATATACAACACAGATATGTCCAAGCTATACAGTATGTGTAATGCATTTTGATTCTCATATTATACCAACATTGTTATAAGTTGTTTGTTAAACAATGCGTAGTATTTAGAAAAGTAACTTACAGTTATCAACACATCTGATTATTTAGAGAGCAGATTGTATGTGTAGTCTGGGGAGCACAGGGCTGCGTACAGACTTGCTCAACCTATCGTTTCCCCCATGTTCTAATAATACTTCATCACTAACTATTTGCACAGTATGTAAAAGTACATATTTGCTCACTAAGTATTACTCTACATGTGGTTTGGACCTCTTGAAGTGTGCAAACTCAGGAAAATAAAATAATGCCCTTCCTATTAGTACAGAAGTCATTCACTACTAATATGAATGTTATTACAGAAGTCATTCACTACTAATATGAATGTTATTACAGAAGTCATTCACTACTAATATGAATGTTATTACAGAAGTCATTCGCTACTAATATGAATTTTAATACGTATTTTATGATAAAGAATGACAGTGATTTGCTTTTTCCAACGGTAATACTTCTCAGGCCAGGACATGCAGGAATGACCACGGCATGGCATTTATTAGGTCTTACAGAAGGATCCCCTTCCACACGGCCCCCTTCTACTATGACAGGGACTGTCCCCTAACTAATGTTAGAAGCTCCTACTTCAGCACTTCGCACCCTGTCAACATGGGAAAACTCATCCCGGCCAGCTGGGATCACGGGGCGACTCGGCCAGACAGCCGGCAGGCCGTGCGCATTCCAGACAGACGAGCATTAAAACATTGAAGGAAATGCTCAACATGCTCGGTCCGTCTGGGAGGTATGTGGTGCTTTCTGCCAGCTGTAGCCAAAAACTGTTCGTCTCATCTCCTCCAGTCCCCGTCCAAATGAAAGACAGCTGATGCATCCAAGCTACACAACTCTGCGGTGACAGAGGCTCGAGTTAAACCGTGTTCACTGAGAGGAAACCCCAGATTAACTCACAATCCTGTGCCCTGAGCTGACAATCTGGCACAGACTCAATGCAACAGTCCGGGGAAGATATAACAACAAGTGACAAGCAGACCGACGGCCAACGCCACCGGCAAAGTTATCCGCTCTTAATCTCCCTGGACAAAATACAGAGAAATACATTAAGCAATGGACGGAAGAAAGCGGGAATAAGAAACGTAGCTACTCGCAAGCCGTTTGCACCCCCAACCAAATCAGGAACAGTCTTCCACACCTTTATGCTACATGAACATGTTTCTAAAACACTTTTTTTAGAAAGGGTCTTAGGAAGAATTGCTAAGAAGGAAGAAAATGTCATTACACAACTTTTTTTTTGGGGGGGGGCATTAACATGGAAGAGACTGTGGAAAGAAAGAGTAACAAGATGTTGTAAAAGTGTGTTGAGAACACACGCTATATTGTTCAGGTGCGTCACAACTTTGCATCTAGTTCCACACAGTGCACCTCTAAAACCATAAAGCCATGACGTGACATGCGTGTTTGGAGGCGGGAGGGGAACATTTGATTACCCACCCAACTACAAGCTTGTCTCACTTTATCCTGGACCAACTTGATTTCTCACAGTAAAACGCTTTTCTCTGCATTCTTCAACGCTCCTTTCGGACCCAAGTTCGTCACACTTTCCCACACTTCAGGTCTAATGAGAGCGAAGCGCTTCATCACCGAGTCTTGTTTACCAACTCGAAACTTAACCCAGAGTAACCTTGGCTGCGAAATATAAGCGTGCGCAATAATAAATATAATTATGCACCTGCAGAAACCAAACCATCAGCTGACTCACATTCGGACATGACGGTGTCATCACAGCGTCGCGCAAAAGACATCTTACAATGAGGATGTTGATACAGGATCCTGAGAGTGAGATGTAGAGAGATACTGAGGACAACATGTGCACGCTAAAGTGGAGCTGTTCAGCTTCTCTGCTGGTGAAACATTTTATAGTTTCTTTCTATATTGCAAAAGTGTCAGGAATAATCAAAAAGAGTGTCTCCTTGCAAAGTATCCTCACTTGAACTTACTTACTTAACCCTCCTGTTACCTTTAGGGTCAATTTGATCCCATTCAATGTTTAATGTCGATGTTCTTTGGGGTCAATTTGACCCCAGGTTGTTTTTCACTGTGTCAAACATATAAGAAATATCAACTTTTTTATATATTTAAAGTGCTATTTAGGTAGTCAACAAACAAACATAAAGTACCTCACACTTAAACTTGGGAAACAATATTAATTCTAATAATTTTTTGGAGGTTTTAATTTGCTGGGGTCAAATTGACCCCGAGGGTAAAATGTTAGTAAATGTGAAGGTAACAGGAGGGTTAAGTTGCTTGCTTGTTTTCCTGAAATGATAGCTGTAAGTCTCTAGATACTCGACACAAGAAAGAACAATGTGGTTCCTGGCAAAGGAAGACCATCAGCAGCAGGAAGTTGCACTGCATGACAATAGTGTATTAGTTATGCCATCTATTGTCTCAAGCATGTGCAGGTGGCCAGCGCACAGGGGCAGAAAGGACACCAGTAAAGTAAAGTAAAGTAAGTAAAGTTGCAGTGGGGAAACATTTGTCAGACAAGAAGACATCTTCTTAAATGTAATATTACACAGCAAACTGGTAAGATTAGCCACAAGAAGGTTTCTTTCCAGAAACACAACATTAAGTGTTTTACAATTACCCAGCCAAAGGAACTGATCAGTAATGAAGGACATACACCAGCTAAAATATAAAATATATATATTGATTGAATCACGTAACAACCAAAGCATTTTCTTTGTAGGGATGACATTAAAACTACATCCCTCTAAAAGGATATTGTACCTGAACACAATTGTTCACCAACAGGTCTTTGTATTATTTTGCTAAATGTTTCTGTTTGTTCTTCTTCTTCCAGAGACAATAAGATCTTGCTTCTGCATATAACACAAACAGACTACCTTTCCTTACACGTGAACATATTTGAGCTGAGAATCATGAACATTATACTGTACATTGTTTTGGAAAACACAACATAAATAAGGCATAACAACAACAAATGAATATGTCCTGCCACTAAATCAGGTGCATTGAAATAGGGAGATGTCCCAGTCCTCACTGGGACATTGTGTCCATGTCCCCAAAAAAGATCTTCCTCCTGAATCACAGGCATATCCATAACAACTGTGTCCCAAAATCAATCAACACACGAGCGAAGTTATAACACCGAGACAAACTATTTCCCGCGAACGATCGCTAACGTTAGCTCACTTTAATTAGCGCGTTCACTCATTGTTTTATTATATTTTATTCCATTCAGATCCGACTTAAATGGACATAGCGCGAGACGTGTGTTGGGTGCGTCACAAAGTGAACGGTCGTTATCAGGCGTGCGACACCCGCCGCGTCTTAACTGACAGGTGGAGCGAACGTTAGCGGCGGTTGACGCCGCTGAGCGGTAGAGGACGTTGTTAGCCTGCTAGCCTTCACTCGCCATTACTTACGATGTACTCTCGAACTTGGCTGTGGAAATTTTGCTCTCTGATAGTGACATCGTCTTCTTCCATTCTTCATATTGCAAATACAAAGAAAAAAAACTACAGATTCAGTGCATGCTCGGTCGTGCAGCTGGCACCGAGGACTACAACTCCAGTGTCTTCTTCCCCTCTGCCAATATTGGCCCGACTGGTTAAGGGACCGTTTACATCCGAGGAAACCCGCTCCGTGCTGTAAGAAAAAAGAGAAAGACACGCCCCACAATAAAGTACGTCATCACTCGGCGCCAGTAATTCAGCGTGCCCTGGAAGGAAATCGTCACATGGGTCATATTTACAGTTTTCCTCATGGAGATACATGTGTAGTCCGAGGTATTTTAGCTGTTATGTGGTTAAAGTAAGCAAGAAGTATCTTTACGTATTTAGTTTGTTTTAAACCCTCCGTAATTAATAACGTCAGCTAGATTGAGCTAAGCTAAGCGGCTGTAGGTGCATTGTGAAAGAAAGGTAACAGCCGGTTGAGTTAACGTCTACAAACCTCTTATTTTGTCGAGATGAAGGAAAAATTGAGGCAGAGCAGCAAAAAGAAGAAGAGTAATCTTGTGTTGCAAAGGTACATGGTGGCTGTGGGTGAGTTTATTAAAAGCAAAAGTGGCAAAGAAGAAGAAGAAGAGGAGGAGGAACATGACCATGGCTTGAGATTTGTAAAAAAGAAAAGCAGAAAGGAGCTGCGCAAGGAAAAGAGAAAGATGAAAAAAGCCCAAATGAAAAATTATTATGAGGGCAACAAGACACCCCTCGAAGTGGTTGAAACCTCGGAAATACTCAATGAGCATCAGAAGAAGAAGCTGAAGCAGAAACAAAAGAAAATGGAAAAGAAAGAGAAGTTAAAAACACAGCCCAGAAGTGATACTGCAGAGAAACCAGCTGGCTCTAAAACACCACCATCTTCCAAAAAAGTCAAGAAAAGCAACACGCTTCAAGAATCGAGAAAAATGGCACTTCTGGAGGCAAATGAAGAAGAGGACAAAGAAATAAAGAAAATGGAGAAGTTCCTGGGATTAAACAAGAGAAGAAACAAAAAGACTCTCCCTCAGTCCTTTGTGGATGATGGACTGGATTACATCCTGGGCGTGCTGGACTCGGGCTCATCGGCCATGGGCTTGTATGACGATGACGAAGACATGGACAAGGCCAAGGCTAACTTTGAAAAACTGGAAGAGAACAACTCTCAGCTGTCAGATGAGGGCAAAGAGTCTGGAGATGAGATGGCGAGTGACGGAAGTGATGAAGATATGGCTTCGCTTGACGATGAAAATGATGATGATGATGATGATGGTGAAGAAGAAGAAGACGATGATGATGAAATGGTTGAGACCAAGGAAATGGAGGCTGAGCTAGAAGAGAGTGATGCAGCTGACTCAGAAAATGAAAATGATGGTGAAACGAAGGAAGAAGCAGAAACTCCTAAGACGACATCGGCTGGCTTATATTCAGAAACCGTGAGTTCAGATGTATTTCCGTATCCTCGTCATAGCATTGACATCATGTTTGCTGCAACGGATACTAATTGAAAAATATCTTCCAATGTCCAGGGCACCGCTGCATCGGGTAAATACGTGCCGCCTCAATTAAGAGGCGTTGGAGATGAAAAACGTAAAGCTGATCTCGAAAAACTGAAGAGGACCGTGAAAGGCCTGCTGAACAGGTACCTGTCTGACCTCAGCATAGAAATAGCACCATGCCTCAAAATACACGTTGTAAAACACACCGCTGCTCAATGTAGTACACTCAGGGTTTGTGCTAGTAGGATATGATGGCTGATGTTACCTCGTATTAGGAAACACTAATTTGATATGAAGTTTGTCTCTACTTCTGCTACTTTTACACTATGTTTCAACAATAACAGTTTTTTGCCACTTTTTTCAGTTTAAGTTACATTTCTTTGTTTTAAAAATCCTATAGAAAAATGTATTAAAGCTGATTTCATGAGTAAATTCACTCTAGTGGATGCCAAAGGAAATGCATTTGGCCAGAGCTGCTATCGAAGTCCTTTCCCTTTCTTTGCCCCGTTGGTACGGTACCCCTTGATTATATGGAACCTGCAAGTCTGCCTTCATCATAAAGATATCTAGCACCGTTGCCAAGAGGGTGGAACAGGTTGTCGTTGCCCCCAGAAGCTCAGCTGGGTTCTGCTTTGTAATATCCACGGATGTACAGAAATAAATGGTGCATGGGTTAATGTTGTCGTCACAGTAACGGCTGATTTCTGAGCTCTGTTAAAAATACCTGCGATAATCCTTATTTTTTTTTCTAACTTGTTCAGGCTGACTGAGCCCAACATGGCTTCCATCAGTGGTCAGCTGGAGGAGCTGTACATGAGCTGCAGCAGGAAGGACATGACCGACACCCTAACAGAGGTGCTACTGGCGGCCTGCGTCACGCCGTCCCTGATGCCTGACAGACTCCTGATGGAGCACATCCTGCTTCTGAGCATCCTCCACCACGCCGTCGGGATAGAGGTAAACGCCCCCTCATGTGATGCTGGGATGGATTCTAATTCAACAGGTTTTATTTTTTTGAAGGTATTTCCATTTGGAGAGTTTCATTTTACCGTCTGATCCGCTGATGAGTGGCAGCAGGGGTCGGGTAGCTTTTGTTTCTACCAGCCTGTGTGTGAGAACAGTGACCACTGACCTGAAAACTGACATCAGCTCATGGATTATTCAATAGAGACCTTTATGAAAAAGAGTTGAACTGCTTACGCACATTTCCACTGAAAGATAATGCTCTTTTAATGAATTGTAAAGTAATATCTGACACCGTTTTTCTTTTTTTTTTGAGGTGTAATAGGATTGTTATCGCGTTTGTGTTGACTTTCCATCCAGTATAACATTGAACATTGACTTCTGTTTGCTGTGTGTTTATAGAGTTTTACAATGCAATAAGCATTCATTGTTTATATTTTGAAGGTGTCCCTTGAACTGTGGGGTTTGTCTAACCGGTGTGACGCCGTTATATTGACTCATTATTTATCGTATGTCATCTTCCACAGACATTAATGTACATAGATCCAATCAAAACATCAATCACAAGTTTTATAACATTTCCTTTTGCTTATTTTCCAGGTCGGTGCCAATTTTCTGGAGACGGTCGTGCGGAAGTTTGACGAGGTGTACAAGAACCCAACCGAAGGCAAAGAATGCGACAACCTGGTCTCCATTGTCGGTCACCTCTATAACTTCCAGGTGGTGCATTCGGGCCTCATCTTCGACATCCTCAAGCTTTTTGTTGGAGCCTTTACAGAGAAGGACATTGAACTAGTTCTGTTACTGCTGAGGAACGTCGGCTTCGCCCTGAGGAAGGACGACGCTCTGGCGCTCAAGGAGCTCATCACCGAGGGCCAACGCAAGGCCTGCGACGTCGGGTCCAAGTTTGAGGATCAGACCAGGGTAGGGCGAACACAAGGACCTCTTACTTTAACTCCCTTTCGTTTGCCGGGCATCGTTAATTGCACAACAATGTCCTGGTGATTGCCACGGCATTGTGTATTGGCTCTCCCTGAAGTGTGCGTGCTCTCGTGCTCTCAGGTGCGTTTCATGCTGGAAACCATGATGGCTTTGAAGAACAATGACATGCGGAAGATCCCCGGCTACGATCCTGAGCCCGTGGAGAAACTGAGGAAGCTGCAGAGGGCCGTGGTGGGTGATCTCCACAACATGACTCGTCTCATTTGAGATTTCTATTTCACTACATTAGTGAAAACCAATTTGGATTATGAAGCATATAGACAGTGGTATTATTACTTATACTGAATGGACTTGGTTGTTGTGTTCTTACAAGATGTTATTTTCCGGTAGCTTCCACTTGTACCACCAGGTGGCCCTAGAGTACCACCTGTACGGCCCCCTTAAGTCCTGAGTGTTGGGGTGTTTCATCATTATCCGGACTATTAATGGTAGCTGTTTAAAGAGTTGTTTACTTCAGGTTTGGGTCGGCGGTGCTCTTCTTTGATGTCTTATAACTGCCATAATCCTCCTGAGTGCACTTGGCTAATCCAGGGTCATTTCCTCCTCAGATCCAGCGGCGTGCCGGAGGCTCTGACATGAAACTGAGGGTGTCTCTGGACAACCTCCTGGCAGCAGAGCAGGTGGGCCGCTGGTGGATCGTCGGCTCCTCGTGGAGGGGAGCGCCCATGATCGGCGAGCAAGGGAACGAGGCGTCCAAACCGAGCCCTGCAGGAGGACAGGTAGCGTACTGAGCCACAGGAGAGGAACCACAGCATGCACTGAAGTGATCGTGTCCCATGTAGTCTGCGTCGCAGCGTTTATAGTATCTACAGCATTCTTTTTGATTTCTTCAATTCATTTATTTTATCATGAACATTAACATTTATTTATTTTTCAAGTATTTTTTGCCACGGTGCATTGTATTTGTTAGTACATCATCAGAAGTATTTTAAATGCTCAAGAAGATGCACAGATTTTCCATGATTAGTCAATGCTCATTGGTGAGTATTAGTCTGGGTATCAAACCTCAATACTTTATTTGTAATCAGTCAGTTGCATCAAGTATCAACAATTTGAACTAGTTTAGATTCCTGTTTCAAATTTGTAATCTTGTTTACTTATTCCTTTTTTGCCAAATGTATATAATTGTATTTACCCTCCGTTATTGTGCTCTTGCTTGTGATATGAACAAAAGTAACATTTGGGGAGCTTGTAGCAAAATGTGAATATATTTTCAACATTGTCATAGTTATGATACAAAAACTAATAAAAACATGTAGTCAATATGATTCAATAAGCATATTTGGCTATTTTTCACTTTTCTGTTTTCATCTTTTATTCATTTCAGTTCAGTGCCAACGTCTTAGAACTGGCGAGGAAACAGAGGATGAACACCGAGGTCAGAAAAAACATCTTCTGTGTGATAATGACCAGCGAAGATTACATGGATGCATTCGAGAAACTGCTCAGGTTTGTAATCACTTACCTCTCCCGTGTTTCTCCATGTTAAGGTTGCCCAGAGACAGAAAGAATCACAAATGCTTATTTCAGCGGTTTAGTGTCAAAGTAGCCCGGCGGTGAGGGTAAAGTTATAACGCCTTTAATTTGTTCTCTGTGAAGGATGGGCCTGAAGGACAAGCAGGAGCGGGAGATCGTTCATGTTCTGATGGACTGCTGCCTGCAGGAGAAAACCTTCAACGCCTATTACGCCGTACTGGGAGAGAAGTTCTGCTCCCATGATCGTCGCTTTCAGGTACTCGGCTGCTAAATCCCACACCGTGCTGTCTGAGAATGGAAAATAAAACTACTCTCACTGGTACAGAACTTTGCAAATACACTAACTGAGTTCTAAATCTCACTCTCTTATCAACCACAACGTCATCAATCAACTTGTACTACCACCACAATCAGATTGGTGCATACAGTTAACTCTCATCCTCCTAGACAATTGTTTAATATATAAACACATAAAATCATTATCTCAAGAGCAGTAAATGGGAAAAATCTCCTAACTTCTTCCTTCCTAATTTCAAGGATCAGTACCAAAATAATGTATCTATATAAAAGATGCACCTATACAAATTAATTTTATTTAAATTTTGGTAAATATGCTTATTTCTTCGGGATAATCAATAGTTTAGTTAATAAAATATTATAGTTATGAAAAATACCAAGTACAATCTCCTAAAACCCATGATTATGGTATTAAATTGCTTGTTTTGTCCAACCAGCACCCCAAAATCGACAATTTACAATTGCAAATAAGCCCCCAATCATCAAAATGTTTGACATTTTATCTTGAAAAAATTTGAACTAATTGGTAATATCGATCCCCCACCAATGCTCAGATCAAGACATTGGAAGGATTGGCTTGAGAGAGAAAATCTCTTATTACTTGTATGAATTATGCAACTTCAACAAATGATAACGGCATCATTTAAAGCATAAATTTAATATAGATCTAGATAAAGATCTGGTTAAATGAAATCGTACTCTAATCGAGGATTGTTTAACAGCTGGAGAGGCCCTTTTACTGCAGGTCACGGTGAGAAAATCTAAAAGAGTTGCGTTTCTGGTTCCCGGCTGGATGTGTGTGACCACCCAGAGTCTTAGACGCCGTGTGGCCTGCAGTTCACCTCTGCAGTGTGGGAGCCTCTCGCACCTCTCACCTCCTGATTATTGTTATTTGACTCAAACAATGAGGGTGAGCCCACACTTCCTACTTTGCTGCCAGGTAGTTCCACGGGTCCATATCAGAGACTGATGACCATTGTCCTCATCAAAGAGCTCCAACCAGAGCTGGTGGGAACGTTTGCTTTTCTCATGTAAACTGGATCTGGAAGGAGACTTACCTATATGCAGCGCCCGTTTCGGTTCTCTATACTTCACGCTCCTCTTTTGGGGAACCACCAGTGTGTCATTCAGTGCCGTTGGGAACTCTTTTTAATTCAATGTCCTGTATTCTCCAAGATGACTTTCCAGTTCTGCCTATGGGACAAGTTCAGGGAGCTGTCCAACCTTCCCAGCGGCACCTTTAACAACTTGATTCAGCTCGTAACCCTCTTCCTTCAGAAGAAGTGCCTTTCACTCTCCATACTCAAAGTAAGTGGCGTATCGTGTGGAGGTTGTACTAGATCATATTTATATATTTGATGATGTATATTTACCTTCGCATTGAAAATGCAGAAGGTAATGTTTTGGCCGGCGTGTATTTATTTGTGAATATGTCCGTTTGTCCGTCCGTTATTCGTCTAAATCAAACAAAACTGAGCCGATTCTTATGAAACTTGATGGGATGATTGGTCATGACCCAAGGAACAATCCATTAGTTTTTGGGAGTGATTGGGTCAAAGGTCAAGGTCACAAAAAGGTGAAAAACGTAAATTTGCGATATGCGATATCTCGGTTAATTGGCATCCGATTTGCGTGAAACTAGTGCCAAATTGTTCATAATTCAATCTTGTGATATGCGAAGGTATGCGCTCTACCGAGTGCCCATTCTAGTTCATTATGTATTTAAAAATATTCACCAGGGTCTGCTCTGTGTTTTTCCGTGTAGGTAATCGAGTTTGGAGAGCTGGATAAGCCCACAGTACGCTTCCTGCGCCAGGTGCTCACCAAACTGCTGAAGGACGTGGAGCCCGAAGACCTCGCCAGTATATTTGGAAGGTGAGCCTGTCCATACTCGTACGTCGAGGAACATGTGAGTTAATATAAGATACGACCTGGAGCCTTTCTCTCAACTCTCCAACGCTGTAGTGCTGTCATTAGTTTTGCAGGTTTAGTCATAAACCAAAGTATCGGGCGGTATTTGACCTCATGGTGGCGCTAGATGAAAAGTCAGAGGATGAAACCATGAATGTCCAATCGATATTTCCGTTTGGATGACGCGTCTCTCGATTAGCCCGCGTCTCGTAAAGCTGCTCCTCGGGGCTGCTTCGCACCGTGTGAACCTCTGACACCAATGTCCTTTGTTGTTTCCCATCCACCAGGATTTCAGGAATTCCCCAGCTTGGAATGCTGCGGGAGGGCTTGAAGCTTTTCATCAGCCACTTTCTGCTGAAGAATGCCCGGTCACAGGGACCAGCTGAGCAAGCAGCGACGCTGTCAGAGCGCGCTCAGGTCGCCACCAAAGCCATGGAGGCCAAAGAGGCCAAGCTCAAACTGTAAAACACTGACACACACACACACACACACACACACACACACACACCAGACGCCTAGCAGACAGACGTACGTGACCCAACTATGGAACAGAAGAAGACTTTGTCCCTGAACATAAAGAACACAAACCGACAGCTTTCTTCAAAGAAGAATAAATCAGTTTTCTTCTTTTAAATTAAATTAATGTTTTTGCTATGGGGATTCCTTGTACATTATTGTTACCATGACAATTTTTTAATCTGGAAGATACACACATCCATTATCGGACTATCCAGATTGTGATAATGCAGTGTGTATTGGCTCAGCTTCATTATTCGGTAATGAATAACTACAGATTTTGCTTTATAACGATGTGAAAGCGATACCGTGGGGTTTCTTATGCATTTCACTTCCTAAATCTATAATGGTGCTTATAAATTTAGCGTGTCACAATTTTTAAAAGTGTCGGTCATAAAAGTCTCAATAATCACCGACATTTTGACTCGTGCTCTGACTCTTTTTGTAAAGGGAAATAAATTATTTCCTCTAACAGCCCTCGTTGCTTCTTCTTGCCTTCATGTTCTTTATCGGCGACCTGGTTCGTACACCTGGAGCTATTCTTCTTGGCTTTGTCTATTTACTCTTACACAAAATAAAGCTCGTAATATTTAAGTCTTTCTCAGCCTTAAATGCAACTGCTTAGTGAATATGTGTATGTTTTTATTCTTTTATGTTTATTTCCACTTGACTGGAGCTGTGAGAATGGGGAGCGACGGCGTGGTTGGTTCTGTGTTTACACACCCGGATGAAATGACCCCGGGGCCTTAAGTCTAGCCTCCTGTGTTTGCTCGCTGACACCAGCATCTGCCCGCGTGGTCAGCATAGCAGAGTCATTATGTTACATTTGATACTTGCTCCTATTAATTAGCTCCATTGGTGCGGCCTGTATCAATCTGAGGCTGCAGTGTGGCCTGAGGTCAGGAATGGGCCATCAAGGTCAACCAGAGGAAATGTCCTTCACTGGTCCACAAAGCCCAACCCCATGTTGAAGGGGAAGATGTTTTAATTGCGTGTAACATTTAAGACGCCCTGTTTGATGACAAAAAGGACATACGCTTTGGTTTTGAGTCGCGGGGATCTGTATATTTGAGAAAAGATGGGAGACAACGAGGAGAAAAACGTGAGGATCTGTCAGTTAGAAGGTGGAGCTGGTGGGATCTATAGGCTCACTGTGCGGTCCTTACACCGGCCATTGTCTGCCGCCGTGAGTCAGCGAGTTGCCATCAGCGTTACCTGCTGCTTGGGTTTGACCCTCAGCTGAACTTTGATTTAGTCAGCTAAAGCAAACAGCGGAAGATAACCAACAAATCGCTCAGTAATCCTGTTGCAAATGGCACATAATCAGCCAACCATGCTGTAGTTTACCGCTAATGACTGCGGGAACATAGGACCACACTGTGTTTTATAAAGTAAACAATGTACAGATGAGTTATTAAACCGGCCCTATCGCCCGGGCACATTGATGAGCAAACAATACGAAAATAGAGACTATAGCTGAAAGATAATCAAATTATATATGTAATTATTAGTTAATAACACACCCTAAATACATGATTGTTTAGATATGAAAAGTAGGCTAATGGGATGTTTTATTTACATTTGAGAAAGTCCACTCTTATTTTTCTTGATGCCATGTATATGTGCCATGTCTGCAATTCCTCATTGTTGCTTGTCTGGTGTTTTAATTCAAAGTAAAAACAGTCTGTCTATGCAGTCTATGGCACAAGTAAAGGCTCCAACGTTGTTTAATTCTGATTTATTTATTTATTATTTCATTAAAACACATTTAAAATATTTTTTTCTGAATGCTAAATAGGTTTTAAATGATCTCATCCCTGTAAAAGAGTGCCTGTTGAGCCCAGTTGTCGCTCAGCAAGCCTTTTAAAGGCTTTTATTAATGCGAGCCCATTGCTAGTGTGGTGTGAGATGTTTCCTCCGTCTGCCTGCCGGCTCGCTGTTTGCTCTCGCTGCACGTTTGCACAGATCGGACAGCGCTATTAACAGTAATTCCCATGACCCGCGCGGTCCGAGCAGGGAGAAAAACACGCGCCTCAGTTCGCGCTCGCGCTAGAACACTAAAGTAGTAAATCAACTTTTCAACCACAAGACTTGCGCCAAAACGCCGACTGAGCTTTTATATAAAAAAAACAGTTTTTATTTCACATTGTTTGCACCAAGTGAGACGCTAAACAATAATTCGCATGCACGGGGATGAAGTTTTTATAAATACAATATAGAAAAATAAACGTAACACTTTATTTCTTCTTCTTTTTTTTATCAGCGTGATATAACACATTACGGAACACCACAAATAACAAAATAAGGTTTAAAAAGATGACACATAACAGCGGGTTATTTACTGTAGTGAGGGCTACACATGATTTTACTGACATGATTGCAAAGTCCTGAGCCAGTTTACAGCGGTTGCATATAAACCATGCAACATGTCACAGTTCACCTATAGTGCTGCTGGATGCTCCCATTATATATATATATCCTGCTTTATTGCTGGTTTGTGACACCAAGATCATCTATTCTTGACCTAAATTAGGCTTTTTTTCATGAAAAAAAATAAATGCCATGGGAGGTGATTTAGAGGTTGGATTACATGCAACTGTTTTTATCGCAAAAAATCCCCCCTGCCCCCCACAGTCATTACAAATGGAGATTCCTTAATTCCTTTGCCCTTCTCCAGCTTCAAGGCTGCGGGCTTACGTCGCTGGTTTGATTCCTCTCGTCGTCCGAGGAGCAGTCTGACGAGTTGTACAGGAAATTGTCGCCCTCGTCGTCGTCACTGTCTCTAAAGTCTCTTATTCTGCCATTTTTTGAGTCCGTCTTGCTCTTATAGTCCGACTGTTCGAGTCCGTCCGATTTCTCCTGGCCGCCCTTGTTGCCTTTCTGCTTCTCGGCCTCCTGGGCGGCCTGCTCTTTGGCCTTCTTACTCCTCTTCCACTTCATGCGTCTGTTCTGGAACCAGATTTTAACCTGGGGAAAAGAACGTATATAGTTTAATTGAAGTGCTTTCAACCTGTGCGTAAACTATGCGTAAAGTTCGCGTAAATGTCACCGGTCCACCTGACATTGACCTCTGCGGCAGTGATTCAATTACAGTGAAAGCACCACATTTTTTTAAATCCCTTCAATCAATTGGGAATAACATATTAACGGCATGACCTAATGCCAAGTTGAGACAATTGGGGCAATCAGAAAAGTACTTGGACAAAGTCTAAATGGGGGAGGATGCTTTGGTCTCGAGAGGAATGAGATGTCACATGTATCAGTTCTTTTCTGAAAACTCAACCAATTTTAATATCTTTGTGTACCTTTTTAAAACAAACGCATATCGAATTCTTTAAACCGAGGAACTAAATTGGTAAGAAAAAAAGACAACAGGAAAAGAAAGAAAGCAACGTTACCTGAGTTTCTGTCAGCATTAGGGACGTGGCCACTTCAAAGCGCTTCGGTCGTGACAGGTACTTATTCAGCTTGAATTGATGCTCCAGTTCCAGCAGCTGCTGACTTGTGAATGCAGTTCTTGGTCTTCTGCACTTGCCAAGCAAGTTAGACTGAGCCTGAGCTGCAACAATAACAAACAAACAAAGATAAATACATCAATAACATATACTTAATATTAAGAGATTATTGTGCATAACAAACGTTTTTTTTTGGCTGCTAAAATAACCACACATTTGAGTAGAGTAGTATTGGTACAAAATGGGCATCCCTCTGTTGTTATGGTGTAATAAAATATAATTGTCTATTTGCTCCCTGCTTGAACAAGGTATAGTTCACTTATGAATATCTCCATAGAGAAACTATTTGCCACTCCATTTTGAACAAATCTGTTAAAACGAGCCGAGACAAAAAGGCAGTATCTGGTGAGCAAATAGCATGTCAACTGTGGGTTTCACACTACTCTGCTACTTTCCCACTGTCCATTATCTGTCCATTTCAGTTCCTCCTAGAAAAAACGTCAATCTGCAGCCTCAACATTCAGAACATCGTAACATGTGAGGGAAATAGTGCCTCATAAATAGAAAAAAAGACTTGATTTATAGGCTAAATAATAAAGTCATGCATGTCTTCTGTTAGCACAGTGACATAATATGTTTTGAAGCAGCATCATGACCAACATCATTAAAAAAAACATTATTTTCAAAACTATAACAAATGAAGCAGCCTTTTTGGGGTACCATTGCACATTTTTAATCAGCCTGGGTTACCAAAAATGCATTTATTATTATTATTATTATTATTATTATTATTATTATTATTATTATTATTATTATTATTATTTGGAGTTTAAAAAATGGCAAATATGCCAGAACATTTATTTCTCAAACTGCTATACTTACAATTGAAGTCAGACATCTTGGGCAGCATCATCCCGGCCGTGGACACGCGCAGCCAGTGGTCCAGCTGGAAGGTGCTGGCTGTCAGTTTGATGGGATCGCTGTGGTGGTGATGGGAGCCGTGTGGATAGGAGTAGGACAGGCCAGGGTGTTGGCCTGCGAGCGCCGCTGCGGAGTAGGTGTACATGGGGTGGCCGTAGAGAGCATGTGCGGGGATCCCTGCGGGGCTCTGCGGATGTAATCCAACCATGCTGTGCGGACTGTTGAGGAAACCCGGCTTAGGAATCAACCCGCAGTTGGAAATCCTCGGCGGAGACGGCGTCTCGTTGCGTAAAGAGTCGACTCGGCTGGTCAGCTCCGTGGCTGACAGACTTCCAGACGACGGGATGGAGGAGGACAGGGAAGTCACAAGCGCGAGCGGAGAGGTCTGCACCTTGGGGGTATCGACTGCTAAAAGCGCGTCAATGCGAAAGTTTTTAGATTTCTCCATCGGGCCCCCGGTGCGCGTCTTGGTCGCTTCTGTTGCGAAGGAGAAGTCAGTGGCGTATTCCCACCTCTCAAAAGTTATGATGTGGTCGGGAGTGTGAGAGAGGAGCTCGCTGTGACACTTAGTCCCTGTCAGAGCGAGGCGATTGGTGCAGCCGTCTGCAGGGGGCGGGCCCAAACGTCACAACGCCTCTGCTCTAATCACGGTGCAGCCCGGTGCTGGCTGCTTGAGTGCGTTAGGTATTGCTATTACTGGGAAATGACGTACACGTTTGAGATAAACCTCACGTTTTTTGATAATTTATAACTGCATGTTGTGTTTTTAATGATACAAGTCGGTGGGTCTGTTGAGTAAAAGGTCCCAAAGTGATTATAACGGAATACTTTATTGAGTTTATGATTACAGGAGCAAGCGTCCAGGACATTTTGGGGATTGGCTTATACATCACCGATTTCACCAAGGTCACATGAGCATGTGTAGTAACATTTGATTAAACAAAGCTCTCTAAATTGTCAATCATATATATTTTTATAAAAGTCGCCATAGGGTCCAGATCATTTCCCTTAATTGTCTGTAAAACCCAGAATGCCCTTGAATTGAAACAAGAGTGTGCTCTTGGAACTGTCGTGGTTCATTTGAGGGTATAGGATATGGTGGAGCAAAATTTAGTTAAACTCCAACCCAAAATGAACTCAAAATAAAATAAAAAACATGTTATTAATAATATATAAGAAATACTAAATGGAAATTCAGTTCAAAAGGACGAGGGTTGAATGTAACACTGCATTTTCAGTTGGTGTGACAGGGGGCCACGTTTTCAATTTAGATGACAGATACAATAAATATATAGTCTTTTAAAAGAATGAAAGCATGAAAAGTGAACATCTTGATCCGAAGCACCTCGCGAGGCCAACAGGGAAATGTAAGTAAAAGCCCTCCTGCTGTCGCTCCAAGGCTGCGGGTGACAGACGCACATTGCCTGCTGTAATGGAGCTGTGCACCCAAATTGATTAGGTTGAACCATGACTGCTTCTATAATATCATACAGCAGCAAACAAAGTTGTGTTTTCAGGCTCATGCAAATGTGCAATAAAAGGATATGTTCTCGAATAAGCCGTATACGTTTTGGCCCGCCCCTGTGTGAAAATAATGTTGGTATTGTTTCATGCGAAATCAAAAAAATATCACAAGGCAAGCAACGGGATTATCTTCGTACCATAACAACGACGTAGCAGGTCAGAATAAGTCAGATTCTGGCTAAATCTGGGGGCAACGAGCGGTAAAAAAAAAAAAAAAGTAGTAATTGAAAGAACTGAAGTGTGATGAGGAGGGAGATGTAGATAATAGGCCCGTGGCTCCGGGTGACTTCGGTCTAATAAGCCACTTAAAGTTAATGGAAGAGGAGGTCAAAATGAGAATTATTGACACCCAGTTGCCCTTAACCTGTCTACCAATAAAGCTGATTAGTTTTTGTCAATTCATCAGCTAACCGCACTCCTGGGACGTTTATTTGCTCGGGGGAAATCAACAAGTCACCGGGTAGTTTTCAAGTAAAGGATCGCCATTTAATTGTGGACCTTGATGATCATGACCAATTACAGAATGATAACCAGGAGATTGATGTGGGTGGGATGTGGGCCCGCTGGGAAACATGGAGGGGGAAAAACCGAAGGGAAACCCAGAGAATCAAGTCACTATTTGCCACTAAACACTCACACTTATTTGGGGAAATGCTTCTCATATAGTCTCAACATTATCAAACGCTCCATGTTTTTGCACTTTCACAAATTGTACTAATGTTTTAATAAAAATAGCTTTAAAAAAATATAAATATGTTTTCAACATAGCATTTAAGGCCATTTATATTTGACCTTTCTCAAAGCAAAAATAGTAAAAATCTCAATTTGGACAAAGGGCGATGAGGGGGAGTGAGGGCGCGTGGCATATTGGTATTACAATTCTTATATTGTAAAAGTCTACATGAACATCTTCCCTCTGAACCGTTAGTAAAAAACGAGTTGCCGGAAGTCTTATTTTGCAGTTTTCTCTTCAATTAAGGGCATTTTACCAGCCTCCTGTATTATTATTATAACAGCTGGACTCTTCATCGCCACGCGCCTCTTGTCCCCACTGCGGGTTTAATTTCATTAAGGGGCCCGCATGAATATTTCTATTAAAGCAGCGGTGAAATATGGAGCCATTTAGTATTGGCCTTCGCCGATCATCAAGATTTATCACTCCTTTTCATCACATCTAGGGAGAGAAAATTAATAAGGCACCCAAGATAGAACCGGACCCTAAAACCCTGGTATTTCCTGAAAGCTGTTAATTTGCTCTGTAATTACTTTTACAATTAACTAAAATACAAATCAAAGTGACAAATCGGGATAGTTTATATATTAATTACCTTCGGTAAATGTGTTCATTATGAAAAGGCAATTCAAAGGGACTTGCACTGTCTCTTTTAATGTCATAAATACGTTCGCTTAAATTGGCACAAATGGCCGCTTCTATGAAATGTGCAAAGTGCTTTTAAAAACATTTATACTTCATAATCTTTTTTTCCAATCTATATCGTCCCATGAGCTGCATAACTTATATCCTAATATCAATGTCCATATGAGATAATTACAGCAAAGGTAGAGACATAACTCTAAAAGAAACAACTAAATCCTAATATCTTTATGAAATTCGATATTGCAGGTTAATTTGTCTCAGGCTGTTATATCAATACACTTTAAATGTATTGTGAGCCTACAATATTATGCCTTGGCCCAATCAGATCCTACTGATGAGGATTTTTGCCTGTCCCTCGTGCTCATTTCATTAAAGCCTTTATTCATTTACAAAGCCCGAGGACATAAGGCATCAGTTTGTTGACAAAAAGAGTAACGTCTACGATTCTACAACTACTAATACTACTAATAATGATAATACTATACGTATCCCATGTTTAAATATGGCTATAAAATGTAAATGATATCAAACCTTTAAAGCACAATTAATGTTATAAATAACAACAACAAATGATGAAGCAACGTCTTACAGGTCTTTGAAGACTTACTTTAGCGTGATATCATGTACACACAGAAATTGATCTTCTTCTACAATAACAATAATCATATCATGTATACTTATTATCAACTTCATGTGTTAATATTTGGTTGAACAAATGCACTTGACATAATCTCAAAAGAATAACTCATAATAAATGCATCACATGCAGCATTACAAAATAATGTTAATTTCCATATTTAGCCTTATAATGATACTGACTTCCAGCTGTTTGCATACTCATAAGAGCTCAAACATTTCTAAAAAGAAATTCATCAAGATGAAAATATACAACTAAGAAAAACGATGGATCCTTGCTGTAGAAATATTCTAAACATGCATGCAGTGTGATCAGTGTTTGTTAGATGTCTTCCATATAGTTGAATTAGATTGTATTGGTCTGAGTCTTGTGGTACACCGCATAATTAAATTAAGGACTGGGAAAAGATGAATTTTCTATTAAATAAAATAGCCAGTCCAGTGCATTGAAGAAATGCCAAAACTGATATGAACCATATAACATTAGTAAACAATACTACATTAAAATTCAGTTAAAATATATATACCAATGTTCATGTGAGATCATCTTTATAGCTTATTAGTTGTTTTGTATGCAATACATTGTCATATCGGCTATGTTTCATAAGTCATTTGAAAATTAAATGTTGGGCCAATATAGAAGTCCTTCAAGTTCTCAGAGAAGGATATATATTAAAACAATGTTTCAGCTGTGAAACGAAGGTCCTATATGAAATAATGCATGGTGTCGTTAAAATATTATTGTATATATTATGTAAAGAGGTAATTACCTATACCTTCCGTCCAATATACTGTATGTGAACCCAGCAGCATAGAAACATGCAGGTTCACTAATAAACATCTATATCTCCTCATATGTTTTATAACCAACTTTAAGGAGATGCATACAAAGAGGCGAGCGGTAAAAAGATAAGGTGTACAATATTACACCAACAGGCATCTATGGGATTATGTGTCCTATCAAATTATGAAACCAGTTATTTAACGTAGTGTATCTCTTTAATAAAAAAAAGATGCCGACATTACAACCAACAGAACATTCTCCATGCATCTCAGTGAGAGGCGGGTTTAAACCGCACGGTATGTTGACATGAGTCTCGTCCAATCACGTCTTCGGAATAGCCGGAACCGGAAACAGTTAAGTTCCCCGTTCCCTGTGTTGTGTTGATTTCTAGAGAGAGAGCAGGAAAAGAAGACTTGACGTTTGGATTAACCTAAACTGCCTTCTCAGAGTTACTGTCCCCGTCTCACTCCATTAATCAAAAGTCAAAGGTAAACGCTTCTAATTCTCAGATAAGTCTCCTGTAATATCACCCGATGTCAGAAAGAAAAGGGAGAAGAATACACCCCCCGGAAAGTTAGCCTCTCCTCTGTGCTTAGCTGCTTTGCTAGCTAGCTCTAACGGCAACAAAATCAAGTTTCTCACACATATATGAATCAGCACTGCGACACATCATCAATAAATGGTTTGGTACGTGCTGCCCCCCGAGCTGCCTGGAGTCGGATCACATAAACGGCTCTGTTTAGCTCCTGACAGCTGCTGAGTCATTAGCTAGCTAAGTTAACCGGCTAGCTAACTATTGTTGCAGTCAAACTGCAGCTGTCAGCCCGATAACGAGCTGGAGTTAACCTCCCGTCTTGTCCTTCAAACATGGCTCACGTTTTTACGTTCACGACTGATTGTATCACTCATATAAATTCCAAACAGCGAACGCAAGACACTTGCTCCCAGGTGGAAGAAACGATTCTCGTTAGCCGAAGTTAATTGCTATTAAATTGAAGCCAAAACACGAGCCGTCGGTTTATTTTTTGTGTCATTTAATTTCAGTGTTTGCTCCACCCGAAAATATTAACGTTATATAATGCCTGCCGTTTCATTTTCTCTTTCAGAAATTCGTGGAAACCTCTGAATCAGTCAATGGGAAAAATCTAACAATGTTTAGCTTTGAGGGAGATTTCAAGACAAGACCCAATGTATCACTGGGAGGAGCGAGTAAAAAGGTAATTGGAGTTAAATTAATCGGTGGAAAAACAGTGTCAACATACCTGTTGTTGTATTCAAGTGTCTTCTGTTGCTTTTCAGGAGGAGAAAGCTTCTCTGCTGCACCGCACTCAAGAAGAAAGACGAAAAAGAGAGGTGACCAACAAGCTGCTTATTTGAAGCATGCATCGATGCTGCTTGTACAAGAACACATCAGTTTTGCAATCATGTTGCGCTATCGATTTAAGTTAAATGCATGCAGCCCACAATAGTAATATTGAGTTAAGTCTCAAGATTATCTGGTATAAGTCTATTTTGGTTTTGTGGTCAAAGATTGTGTGTTCTAAGTTTTGTGCTTTTATTACTTAGGATGAAAGAAAACGACTGAAGAATTCCATTATCATTCAGTCCTACATACGTGGCTACCAAGACTTGAAACGACAGGTAAGTTTGCTAGCACTAGACATACCTCTTTTATAAGTTTTTTTTTTATTCCTGTCAGAATCAAGTATTCAGTTTTGGAATCAGAAATTGTATCTGTATTATTAGAGGAAATGGAGGTACAAGGAAAACCACAATCTTTAGGTTGTCTTTAGTGTAACTAACATATTGGGTTTAGCTGTTAAACATTGAGTATTGTGAGCCTAAATGTTCTCAACATCTGTGAGATCTGCCCACTTGATAACTTCAAATGACATTGTCTCTGCTTTCCAAATTGCAATCTTTTTCCTTCAACTTTTAGTTTATACTGTAACTGCTCTTACATAGTGATGTTGCATTCAATTGGGACATACTTTGTCTTAACAGTGCACCTTGAACTTTGACCCTCCTGCACATACTCTACATGTGCTATGAAAAGGTTTGTGGGTCGCAAACGGCAAAATGCGACCCCGGATGCAGAAGGACAACTTTTGTTGTTGTTTCATTTGACATACCAGTTTTTGGACAAACTAAATCTTTTCCCGGCATACTAAACATGATGGTAGAATGGGTATTGAAAGCACAGTGCGTGTCAGCTCTCGCACATGAAAGCCTTAACATGCAGTTGGCTTATGAAAGGGGCTTCCTGTCTCGTGATCTTGAAGATGCTTTAGTGACTTAGCTTGAGTCAGTGGGTCAGTGTATCTTTCTTCTGAACTTTAACTTTTTCTTCCAGTATGCCATCCAGAGAGCCAGGTTTGACGAGTGTGCCGGCCAGACACAGGGAGGGGGAGCTCCGCGTGGCTTGGACAGTCATGTTCTTTGCCTGTTATCAAGACAACTCATATTTTTCTATAGACAAAGTGTGGATGCACATAGATTGGTGAGTATTAAAATATATCTTCGAGTCTCTGCCATTGCAAGTACATTGATTGTTTAACAGATTACGTTATAGTCAGAGAGGTCTAATATACATTTGACAAATGCTCTCTCTGTCTGTGTTCATACAGATATGGTTGTGCCAGAATCTGGTGAAACACAACAGTCAGTTTGTGAAACTGTTGGTGGGCCCACAAAGACAGACATGTATGTTTCAGATCAAGAGGATCTTAGGCTTCTGCTGCAGGTAGAGTACCCAAAGATAACAAGAATGGATTCCTATTTTTAGCTGCTGGATGCATAAACACGTGATGCCAAAGACATCTGCAGTTGTTGTCACGATCTCACCTGCAGCTCTTTTTGTCTCCCCAGACTCCTACAAAACTGCAAAGATGACAGTTTAAATGTGACGGTTCCCATGCGGATGCTAGAAATATTTTCTTCAGAGAAAACCTATCTTCCCATTATTCCAGATGCTAACTATGTAGCGTCATTACTCGAGCAGATTTTGCACTATATGGTACAAACAGGTAGGTCAAATATAATCAGCATTGAAATTACATTTAAAAAAACACACGGCTGACTATTGTCTTTTAATTGTTGAATCAGTTTTACACAAACGGAAACAATTTCTGCATATTATGTTGATATAAAGTGTGTAAGTATGTCATAAGCGGTTTATAAAGTGAGCTTGTGTCTTGACATCTTTTGTGAATTTTTGTCTCAATCTGTGCTTTCTCCTCAGGATACTACAGGTCGCTGTATATTCTTGTGAATCACAGGCTCCCTTCCAGTCTGGAGTACAGTGACGCTCCCTCTATCCCTATGGCAAGCACACTGTTGGAGCACATCCTCAAACCTCTGCACTTTACCTACTCCTCCTGCACAACAGGCGCAAGGTACATCACCCGACTCGAGTAGCTTTCAGATCAGAGTGTTAACACGGATGGTGGCAGGGACCGTTGGCTATGCAAGGTGCAGAATTCAACACCAAAATATACAATTTTTATGTGAATAAAATATACAAATAATGATGTATTATAATTAATTAGTATCTGATGTGTTTTTTAATGAGTCACCTTTACTAAGTTATTCACTGAAAACAAATAACCTTGTGACTTTCCTCTGGAGGTGGCGAAAAAGCAAATTTCCACCATTGACTATTAATAGAGTATCAGATAATAGGATGATAATAATTGAATGATCAAATTAAATTTGAAGACACTGTCCCAAATAGCTGCCTTTTTGAGTACAGAGAAAAGACAAAGGCGTGATAGCAGGAAAGGAAAGTCTTTGTCCCTTGTGAGTTCTTTAAAAAGCATCCATTAAACTGATCAGACACACAGCCGTTTTTGTCCCCTCTACTCAGTGGTCCAAGCAGTAATTGCTGCAGAGACCAATTTACAACAAGCCATAAAAGACCCCCGGACTCGCTCGCTCACCAGAGTGCAGCATATCAAGCTGTTTGCCCTCAGTTTCAGACATTCTTAATAACAAACGACAGGCGACTTCTTTTCTTCTTTGAAGAAAAGCAAGGCGGGAGTGAGAGAAACTTGTGTACACACCGACTCTCACAGCTAATTATCTGACTCGGCCCACCAGATGTGTGTGACTGGGCCACACAAAGCAGCTCTGTTTGGAGACACAATATTGGAGCAGTCACACAGCAGAAAGAGCAGAGTGACGTTACAACACCCTCTCGTCTTAGCTAATTCACGTGTGAACATTCAGTATTATGATTCATGTAGTTGATTTACTTGTCTCGTGTCCATTTGTCGTCCTCCAGGCAGTTTGTATTTGGAGCCTTTACTAAGGAGTTCATCTCTCCGCCGTTCACCGAGCAGATCTTTCACTTCTTTATCCCGGCTCTGTCGGACGTCCGTCTCTCGTTCCCATTCGAGGCCTTCCTGAGCTCCCTCCAGGTCACCATCAGCTCCTCCTCAGCAGCACAAAGCCAGGCGCCGTGGCTGTTTTACTTTGTCCTCTCGGCAGGGGAGAACTGTTTAGGTGGGCAATACCGTGTGTACTGCACACCTCGTATCTACGTGTATGCAGGCTTCGTACGGTCATGGAAAACCTGGAAAAGTCATGGAATTTTAAAATGGTCATTTCCAGGCCTGTAAAAGTCATGGAAAAAACTTAAATCACAAAAGTTTTGGAAAAGTCATGGAAATGTTGTTATATTCACTTGTTCATTTACGCCGAGTTTGAAATAATGAATATGTTTTAGAAAGAAAGACTCAAAATATAAGCCGGCATACGCTCTCATACTGGCGGCAAGTGAACGCACCGTAACTGGAAAGTTCGATGGCCATAGCTCGGGACGCAAATGTTTATTCTTTAAATAAAATATTGTCTCTTCATTTGTTTCATTAAATGTATGCTGTATGCTTTGGAATTCACATTGTTTAAATACTAAATGTTCTTACTTTTTCATGTTTAAACCGAGATTTCATTTTGGTCATGGAGATTTGGTTTAAAGTGATGGAAAAGTCATGGAAAAGTCCTGGAAATCCATTGATCAACATGTGTAAGAACCCTGTGTATGGCTCATGTGAAGTAAACCCCCTGATTGATAGAGATGAAGATAAGACAAAATAGTAATGGTGATGTGTGTTGGCAGGCTCTCTATCAGAGGAGGGCCTCCTGCTGTACCTCCGGGCTCTGCAGACGCTCCTCCCGCTGCTGCCCGTGTCAGAGGGCAGCAGCAGGCCGGAAGTTACCAGCGACTCAGAGGACGACGATGACGCTGGCATCCATGCACCACTCAAGCAGGTACGTTGCATCTGTACACACGGACATGTTTTTCATGATGCAACAACATGGTCATTTAAATATTAGAAGCAATATTAGTGGTGTTGATAAATTGGGCACATGATCACAACGATTAATCCCATTTTATTTTCGATTGTGAAGATGAGAGTATTCCTTTTTGCGACGATCCTCTCCTTTCTGTTTTGCGTCTCAAATGTAGCTCTTCCCTTTAATTTACAGCTGTTTCATTTGCATATGAGAGTTGTCTCATTCTTATGTTTGATTTCTGTTAAAAATAAAACAAATAATTAAGTGTTAAGGTAATTACAATTAAAGCAGAACATTTTCTGTACGTGTAAAATATATTCTATGGATGGACAATTTAAATAGAAATGATTTCATTAAAAAGCTTCATGACCTAAATTAAGGTTGATGGTCTTGACCATTTTAATTAATTGAAGAAAATGGAAAATAATGATACAAATTTACCACATTTCTAAGATAAACTAAAATGATTTTCCAAATTGTTTTGATCTGTCACAAATTATTTTCCGTTCTTCTCAGTCTTCCAACCCACATGTGTTTCCTTTTCTATCAGGATGACAGCAGAATCTCTGTGCAGCTGATCACAGAGGAGTGTGTCCACAAGCTGGACACTAAGCACCAGACGAACGCCCTGCTGAACCTGGTGTGGAGGGACTCGGCCAGCGAGGAGGTGTTCACCATGATGGCATCCATCTGTCACACACTCATGGTTCAGCATCGCCTCATGGTGCCAAAAGTCAGGTACGAATACATAAAGCCCATTGTTACTTTATCGGTGCAACGACAAGAACACTTTATCTAGTATATTCATCAAAAATAGCAGAGGCTGTAGGCATCTTTCCCTAATCCCAATACAATACATTTGGTGTTTTATATTTTGTAACTGTAACTAAGGCCAAACATGAAAAAAAAGGCCTTTTAAAAAGAATTCACTTTAATATCGTAACATATTACACGTCTTGTCGAGATCAGCATTGCGCTCGGAGAGCTTGTTTGCACACCTACCTGATTGAGAGGAAAACTGTGTCTTTATGTGTTTCCGCGCTGTAAGCAGTAATATAAATAACGGGGAAGAGAGGCAGGCAGTTATCAGCGGCCCACACGCACTGGCATTTACAACCGGCAAAGGAAGCAGGGATGTCAGGAAAGCTGTCAGTTCTGGATGAGGGCAATTACCCCTTCTCAGGTTGATTACATTAGAGCCAGGATGTCAGAGGTGGTATGGGGGGGGGGGGGCATTGACTGATGGGAGGTGATCCAGACTGGGCTTCGTGGATGGTAAACCTGCTCTAGTTAATTATTAGTGGGGTCAGTTGCTGCTCGTTGATTTGAATGTTCGGCGTTGGGATGCCGATGTATAACGGTTCATAACACGTTTGCAACTCTATTTCTACCTCTTTTCTAGCTTTAGCATACACAACACCGACGTGTAAAAGGGTGAGCATAAATGTGCTCATCCTGAACACATGCAGCTGGAGTCCAATGGTCAACAAGTCATTCTGAAGTATTACTTTCAACTGGTTGAAGAGAATATAGAATCATTTCAGTCTATATCCCCCATTCCCCTTATTTTATTTATTTTTTACGGCTTCCTCCTTCTCTTCGCTTTTACCATAAATCCTGCCCTTCGTCTTCCATCATTATTGGATATCTGTACAAAATAATTAGCTCACTGAGAAAGATTAATCACTGCGGGAGTGGACGGGATAGCTTTACAAGAGGCTAAGGGGAGCAAATTGCATCCCTGCCTTGATTTACTGCTATTACAGCAAAAGAAAAAAGAGAAGCTGGCCACTCGTCCAGCCAGCCCGGCACGCCGCCTTTTTAATAAATATGTAAAATGTCTCCTGAAGTTAATTTGCTTTAGAGGACAACTTAAAAAGCTGTACAATGATTCAGGACAAAACTATATTTTTGATTGGTTTGCAACTTGCCCATGTTTGTGGGTACAGTGCAACTCCACTCCGTTTAGTGTTGGTGTAATTTCCCTTTGATAGTTTGCTTTCGACACATCGTCGCACTCCGTTGCTAACGGGGCTCGCCCGGATGAAAGTGAGCGCAGATGAGCTCCGGTCCTTCATTTGCTTTCGAGCGGTAGCTGTGATTTTTGTGTTGTCGTGAGATAATGGTGTTGATCGTGTTAATACAGAAGTCTGCTAAACAAACGTGTGTTTTGGTGGGAACTCGCTCGTTGAGTCTTTTCCGTATCACATCGGACTCCGGCCCCGTGGCTATTTTTTTTTATTCTGCTGAACAGAGATTCTTTTATTACTATAAAATAAAATGATGGGGTTGTGATTCATCAAGCTGATTTTCTCACACACACACGCACACACACACACACACACACCCACACACATGCAGAGGCAACCCCTTTGGATGTCTTGACTTTGTTTATTAGTGGTTCATTCCATGATTGAAATGGGGGTTTGGGTTCTCTCAGGCTGTAAATCAGCATGTCAGCTGGCATTTAGTGCTTTGTTTCCCATTTCAATCAAACACCCGCATCACTTGTTATGAGCCCGCTGCACTACTCCTCGCTTCTCTCCTGAGCCTTGTAGGGCTGACAGATGGCGTGTGCTCGGCACAGGCCATTTCTCAAGCCGTATTGAGGGTTATCTGACACTCGGCCCGTAATGCTCATTTCCATCTCAGGAGTTTCCAATGGGTTTTGGTAGATTGAATGGTGCAATGGGAATTTGAGCATTGACATAGAGATGAGAATATTTAGCAAATGTAGGATCGCCTTTAGCTCTCGCTCTACTTTCTTCTCCTCTTTTTTCTCTCCGCTGACCTTTACTCCCTTCCTATAGTGAGGAAACGTGATGCTGCCCTATTAAATGCAAGCATCCTTATAGGTGTCAGCACTGTCACTCTTAAACAAGGGTCTATTATATGCAGGGGCACTTTATTTTGCCTTTTAGCTTACTTACCACATTATTGTCACCTGTACTTAGCCTCTGTGTAAAAAGCCATGCAATTTACACACTCCCACACACACACACACGCACACAAGCGCACACACACACGTGAACAAAGAGCAGCTTCACACCTTGGTGCCACAGCCCGTTGAGTGCAGTGAGACTATAGCTAGGTATGTGGGCCCTCCTTAGTGTTATCATGTAATTCACTGAGTGTGGAAGCATGCTGGCGCTGCGGGGTCACGGCGAGGGCCAGGCGTCCCCTCCTCCTCCGTCCTCCATTGTCCTGCTCCCCTTGCCATTAAGTTAAATGGGGCTCCAGCAGGAAGCCAGAGGGCTGTTTATGACCCGAGGTGGGTATCGGCAACTAGTTTACTAATGGAAGGTGCCTCGCCTAAATAAAGCTTAATGGCTCATTTAATCTCTTTTCGGCCCTCACACGGTATAAAAAAACGGGAGCGAAAGACGAATAACGTTCTATGAGGCAAACCTTGTGGGTGCTTCGGTTAACTGGGATAATTTAACAATCTCCACATAGCAGACAGATTGACGGAAAAGGGATTTTACTGTTCTTCGCACTAATTGTGTCATCTGATTAAAATAGCTCTCTCACTCATGGTGTCTTCAGAGCTGCATCCTTGATCAAAATACATGTTTACATTTAATGTAATGCTTCTCTGTTCTCTTCAGACTCCTGTACAGTTTAGCTTTCAATGCACGTTTCCTGAGGCATCTCTGGCACCTGATCACGTCCATGACAACAAAAATGATCACCGGGTAAGCTAATTGGAATCCGATTATTGGAGAATGTATATTTTATAGCGACAGCATGTGACTCATACTTTCTGCCCGCCCCATCAGCTCCATGGTGCCGCTGCTGCAGCTGATCTCGCGAGGGTCTCCCATGTCGTTCGAGGACTCCAACCGCATCATTCCCCTCTTCTATCTCTTCAGCTCCCTCTTCAGCCACTCGCTCATCTCCGTGCACGACAGCGAGTTTTTCGGTCACGAAATGGAAGGTAGTTGACTTTGTCACCGGTTTAACCGGATCTTAAATGTTGAAACACAATATTCAGAGCAGGGGCGTTGCCTCCCTACGAGTGGGCGTTACACTTCTATGACAACGCTGTGGGGTGCAGCATTATCAGAGGTAACCATCACATGTGCAGTGCAGAGCAGTGGCTCTAACCTCGCCACGAGAGCACAATAGAGACTCACGTGCACTACTGTTCAAGTGCACTACTGTTCACATGCACTAGTGTTCACATACACTGGTGTTCACATGCACTAGTGTTCATGTGCACTAGTGTTCATGTGCACTACTGTTCACATGCACTAGTGTTCACATACACTGGTGTTCACATGCACTAGTGTTCATGTGCACTAGTGTTCATGTGCACTACTGTTCACATGCACTAGTGTTCACATACACTGGTTTTCACATGCACTAGTGTTCACATGCACTAGTGTTCACATACACTGGTGTTCACATGCACTAGTGTTCACATGCACTGGTGTTCACATGCACTAGTGTTCACGTGCACTAGTGTTCACATGCACTAGTGTTCACATGCACTAGTGTTCACGTGCATTAGTGTTCACATGCACTGGTGTTCACATGCACTAGTGTTCACATGCATTAGTGTTCACATGCACTGGTGTTCACATGCACTAGTGTTCACATGCACTAGTGTTCACGTGCACTAGTGTTCACGTGCACTAGTGTTCACATGCACTGGTGTTCACATGCACTAGTCTTCACATGCACTACTGTTCACGTGCACTAGTGTTCACATGCACTAGTGTTCACGTGCACTAGTGTTCACATGCACTGGTGTTCACATGCACTAGTGTTCACATGCACTACTGTTCACGTGCACTAGTGTTCACATGCACTAGTGTTCACGTGCACTAGTGTTCACGTGCACTGGTGTTCACATGCACTAGTGTTCCTATGCACTACTGTTCACGTGCACTGGTGTTCACATGCACTAGTGTTCACATGCACTACTGTTCACGTGCACTAGTGTTCACATGCGCTAGTGTTCACGTGCACTAGTGTTCACATGCACTGGTGTTCACATGCACTACTGTTCACGTGCACTAGTGTTCACGTGCACTAGTGTTCACATGCGCTAGTGTTCACGTGCACTAGTGTTCACATGCACTGGTGTTCACATGCACTACTGTTCACGTGCACTAGTGTTCACGTGCACTAGTGTTCACATGCACTACTGTTCAAGTGCACTAGTGTTCACATGCACTAGTGTTCACATGCACTAGTGTTCACATGCACTACTCTTCAAGTGCACTAGTGTTCACATGCACTAGTGTTCACATGCACTAGTGTTCACATGCACTACTCTTCAAGTGCACTAGTGTTCACATGCACTAGTGTTCACATGCACTAGTGTTCGGCGGGCTGTGTAAACAAATCACAGGGAGGCTCTGATTACAACACATGACACCATTACACCACTATATGTTTACATAGCTAATAGTTGATTATATATACTCTGAACATTGTATTTTCACTCACTTTTGTCAAATGTATACATTGTCGGGGGATTGCTGGGCGTTATGAATGTCTAATTGGGACACATCCCACTGTAGCTGGTCATCCTGTGGACACACTCATCTATTCTCCCATTTCCCTCATCTGTTGGTTTTAGCAAAAAGATAATAATCGTCAGTTGCTTTCAGCAGTCACACGCTGTCTTGCCGCCATGTAAATGTGAAAATCAATAGCTGTAAAGAGTGAGGGCATTCTGCCTCTCAACAGGTCAGACACAGTCCTCCATGATGCCCTTCACGCTGACGGAGCTGGTGAGTCTGTCTCGCTGTCTGAGGGACGCGTGCCTGGGAATCATCAAGCTGGCCTACCCCGAGACCAAGACGGAGCACCGCGAGGAGTACATGGCCGCCTTCCGCAGCGTGGGCGTCAAGACAAACACTGCGGTTCAGCTGCGGATCCAGGCCGAGCAGAAGCGCTGGGTACAGCTCTTCAAGGTAACGCCCGCTTGTTACAGATGACGGTGCATCATATTCTTTTATGTCAACTAGAAGATGTTTGGCTATAACGCACGGCAAACAATCGGTTTTCTCTGGGGCTCATGCCGCCCGGGGGACTTAACTGAGGAAAGCGGCCGGCGGGGGGGGGGGTTAGAGTTAGTTGTCTGTTGACTCTGTAAATGAAAGATAATGGATCCGAAGACATTGAACTTGTAACTGCAAACGTTGCACACTTCATTTCTATTCGGGGAAACATGTTAGTGCTGTCGAGATGCGGCTTCAAAAAATTACAAACTCAAACCAAGTTTAGAGTCATTTAAATTTTTTAGTCTCATGTTTTCGGCAATGACTTTAAATTCACCGTGGGAGGAGCTAACACAGACACACGTACACAGGTTTGTGTGTGTGCGTGCGTGCGTGTTTGTGTGTGTCTTTCTTTTTTTCTTTCTTTCTTTCTTTCCGTGCGTCCCTGTGTGCTTACTCACAGACCTTTTCAATTCAGACACACAGAGGCCTGAGGAACATTGTGTTGGCTTCATGCGGTGCCGAACAAGGGTGCAGCATTTACAAAAAAGCAGTTGGCGGACTGCGCCACACGTGTGGTCACACATGACAAACATGCAAAAACAAGTTGACCTCTGTGGCAAAAGAATAACCTCAACCCTGCTTTCAACGGTTTACGACCAAGCTACCAGCCACGGCATCTTATTAGTGTCACGTTCCCTCATGAGGATAGCCCAAGATGTGTTTGATTCTGTTCTGTTGATACCTACAAACACACACCCTGAGATGTGACACATTACCATCAGGGCTAGTCTTTGTGAGGCCTCTGTGCACTGAGCCAAAGTGACTTAATGCCTTGCCTGTGTTAGTGAAAATCCAACATGTATGCATGAGCAAGCAAAGACAAGATGGAGCGCTGCCACGGAGGTCATCCATTTGCTGTTGACACAGAAGTAATGAGGCGGAAAACAGCATTAACTTAATCCTCCGTGGCTCTTTTTCTCATTCCACACCTGCCCCTCACATCACCTGTCTCCTCTCCTCGCTTCTCTATCAAGGAAACCATTTTTAAGCAACTTCACTGTTAGTGTTGGACGGAAAGGATTCAAAAGTGAACACTGGTGTTCTGTGAAAGGTGGCAAATACGTGGAGAGCATGTCAAAAATGTTCATACAAAATCTGCGTAAAGGCCTCTTGTCAGCTAAAAACGACCCATTAAAGAAGTGGGGAGCAGCGGGAATGCATTTTCCAAATTGAACGGTAGGATTTACAGTCTGTTTAACGCCGCTGACCCCTAACACGCTAATGTTTGGTTCGTGTCATCAGCCGTCCCTCCCCATCTTTTATCACCTCCATTGTCGAGCTATCTATTTAATTGAAAGAAGTTAATTGAATGAAAATGATCAACTAAGCTTGTATTAATATTGCTAATGGAACTTTCTTCTTGGCCATGTTTGGAGAACGATGTCAAGCTGGAGTTTGGGAAAGGCCCATTAAGGCTTGCACTTAACCCGATGGGCTAATTAAGGAATGCTTATTCATTCCCAGAGTCAGGGGGTAGGCCTCCTCCAAACCCATCGCCACCCGCCTTTTACAGCGTTTTGCACTTGCCATTATTGCGGACACTGCCTCGCAGTGATTGGCCGAGATTGATTGTCGCTCTATGAAAATAGCCTGCTTTAGAAAAGAACATTTCGATTGAAGTAAAGTATGCTGGGTATTATATGGAAATAGACTGTCTGTAACTGTTATGGCAGCCATAACAAATCTTCAGGCCACGCCATGCATGAGGTTATTTAGCGGATGTCTGATGTCGACTTGCCGTAGCAACAGCAAAGCCCATCATGTCCAGTTCAAGGAGGCTCAGTAAATGTGCTGCTGGAAGCCCACTCCTGCATCGGAATCATCCTGAGAAAAGTGGATTCTTAATTGTTTACCAACAACCTATTTATTTTTGGAGAATAAATCTTCTTTGATCTATATCACACGTTTGTAGAGCACCTGCAGGTTAATAGAAGTTCAGCAAAAAGCAAACGGGCCACTTCAGAGTCCAGAATTCTAACCTACGTTAATGGTCACCTGTGCAGCGGTGCATCTCTTCTAATCGGAAGGTCGGCTGTTGGATTCCCAGCCTCCAGGCTGCATGTTAAAGTACGGGCAAGATACTGAACTCCAAATTGCTCGACGGCTTAATGGTCATCGTGTTTGTGGATTTTCATTGCTTAAGATCCAGGTTTGCATCTGCCGCTGTACGGATGAGGGTAAATAGGTGAATGTTGACATTTGGGGCAGAGCGCTTTGATTGGTCGCATGATTAAAACGTCCATTGTCTATTTACCATGCACCCGAAATGGCGAGTTTCAAAGTCCTTTGAAATAATGCTGTGACCCTGAGCCTTCTGCAGGCCGGTCAAGAGCCAGGCTGGTACTTGCATCGCTGTGAGCCGATGCTGCCTGATCTCTTGCATTCTCTGTCCGATGGCTGATGTCAGCAGCAGACCTCGCCAATAATTAACAAGGCTGGACATTGAGGGACGGCACAGGTCGTTTTTCTTTTACACTCCCCATAAATGGCGCACTAATGGCTGAATTCTCAAATTGCTTTTTTTCCCTTCTGTAAGCGAAGGCACCGCGTCTTGTTGAACATCCTGAACACCGACAATCCTCTACAGCGGTGTTGTGCTCTCTACTCCGCAAAGTACTTTAAATGTACAATTGTACACCTTACAATGAGGGGGATTGTGTGTGGCTATAGCTGCCTGAGTTTGAGCTGTTAATGTGATGTGTGCCTGTTTGTGTTTGATCTCGACGCAGGTCATCACTAACCTGGTCAAGATGGTGAAAGCTCGCGACATTAGACGACCCTTCTGTCCATCAGGTCACTGGCTCTCAGGGGAGGTCAACATCCGCGCTGATAAGGTAACTGACCGTCATCACGGCTGTTTAGATTTTGAATTTGTTTAGTGTTAGATGTGCTATTATGTCAGATTTAAAATAAGTAAAAACCTGATAATCTAGAGCTGTATTCACAAAGCTTCCAGATATGAGTTTAGCACAGTGGTTAAAGTCAGTAGATATTCAAAGAAGTATGGCGTTTCTGTTGATTTCCCCCGAGAATAAGATCAAATCCAAGTTAGGATCAAAGTGTTTCACATTTCTCATTAGTCCTGAAGAGGCAGCAGCTGTGTAGAGGAAGGAGGTCTGTTAAGTAAATAGAGGGGTGGGACAGACAGACATTGGTGACCTGTCCAGTTGATGTTTTACAGTTTACATTTTGCACCTTTTAAATAAGTTAAATAGTAGTTCACACAGATTAAAACCAGAACAGAACCATGTATATAAATTAAAATATGAATACATATGAGCAATATGAATTCACAGGGAAGTAAGCTCAGGTCCAGAAGCAACAACTGACAAATGGAAAAGTTCATGAAAAGGAGGCTGGAGGATATTCAGAGCGTTGGCAGGAATTTATTGAAATGTTCATGGTCTTATTTTCTTTTCAGGTCACTCAGCTGTACGTCCCCTCTGCGCGACACGTGTGGAGGACACGCAGGATGGGTCGCATTGGCCCACTTCAGTCAACACTGGATGGTAGTGTAACCTGTTAATTGTTTTGCTCTGTGATCTTTAAAAGTAATTCCCGAAAAAAAAACTATCACTGTGGTTCTATGAGTAGCTTACTACTATTTGTGAGAAAAAGTTCATGTTTTTATGTTAAAGTGTGCAAGGAATGAACACAAGAATGTCATGAAAACATTTGAAAAGCGGCTGACATCTGTCTTTTTAAAAGCTAGGAGAGGACACATATTTATGTCTTAGAATAGACTCGTTCAACCGTTTAATCATTAATGAATCAACCACAATGTACTACAATGTATGCATTTTATACAGGGCAGTGGAATTCAAAGTAGTTCCTAAATGACTGATAAGCTGATTATAAGACAGAACAAGTGTTCACCGGGAAAACAGCATAAAATAAAAAACACTATTTCAAAATGTTGACACATGCATTCTCAACCTCTAATACATAGTCAAGATATATAATAAAAGTAATAGCGGTAAAACAAAGTGAAAAAAACCCGACGTTAATAAAATAACAATAATATTTAATTATATTACACAATTTAAACAAGTGAAGAACAATAATGTTGCGTTATCCAAAACGTCGTACTAGTGTACAGCACGGAGCCCCTCTGTTGGCAGTGAATGAAAAGTAGAATAATATACAGTAATGCATGTGTCAGACTGATGTATAGTCCAGGAAATTATCCTAATTGCTGTCCAAAGTCACCTTCTCCATGTTTGCGTTTCATATTCTATGGCGCTGTGCGTTGATATTATTAGTCCATCTATAGTAACTGGAATGAAGCTGTTAGGGTGCAAATTGAATTGTCCTTCCCACTAGAACATCATTCTCTCCTAATAAGTGATAATGTATTTTTCTTGCTGAAAAAACCCTGATGATGTAAAGATGTCTTTCACAGCGCCTCACAGGGATGGCAAAAAAACATCCTCAGAAAAGTAATTAGCCTTCCCTGTTTCAACAAAGATATATTACCACATGTTCTCTTCATTGCCTCAATTAGGCACTCAGAGGAAAATACAGTGACGCAGGCAGGGCTTCATCCCAGGTTTCTGTGAAGCATGGTGTGAAAACAAGCTGATAACAATGTGTGTATGATCTCCCTAATCCCACTCAGAGGATGTATGGGATGAATTCAATTAGTGTGAAAGTACCTGATGAACTCAGCCACATCTGGTCCATGTGTTTGTCTGGCCTTTTCTCATTTCCTTAAATGGACAGGCCCAGGGCTGATGAATGAGCAACGTATTGACCACTCCGGGGCCATATTTCTCCTCAACGATGGAAACCTGATGGGGAAATGCAGATCAGGTTGACTAATTGAGCAGAATAATTGAGCTGCGGTGGACACAAAGTGAGGAGGGTGAAGAGCGGTTTAGCTATTGTGGCTATTTTAGTTTTGTAGGCTAAGCTGTCTAAACCCAGAGTTTAATACAGAAACAAACACCAGCATAATGGGTGCAGGCCGGCAGGCGGGTGGCAGCTGACTGTTGGGTTAATTAACGGGGTGTAAAATGGAAATGTCTTTAATGGCTGAGCTGTGACCGCTGGACTGGGTCTTACTTACAGAGTTTAGCAGTGCGGAGGGTAATGATGCTGCTAGAGGAGCGTTACACACCCCTGACGCTGGGAAGCATCCTCCAGATAAAGTCTCCCAGAGCAAGGCTGTTTATTCCTGTACACTTGTAGTTGAACCTGACCTTTGAACCCAATTATGATAAGAGCCCAGTAGCCAAGAGATACAAGTTATGTTCCTATTAAATAACATTTATTTTCTATGATGGAACCATCATGTTCACCATGTTCTTTTTGGAAGTAGTCATTAATACTTTAAATAGCAAATAAAAATCAATCTGAAAAACTGAAGTCAGGGATGATGTATTTTTGTAGACGTTGCAACCCCTGAAGGTTGTAGTTCAATTGCTCGAAGTAAAAGGCTAGTTAGGCTATAAATGAACTACACCGTGGTCACATTTAGCCGCTTCTTTGCAACCGCCTTTTGGACACATGTACAAGTCTCAACATTATCAGAGAGCAACATCCCCGGAACCAAAAGAAACATTGACTCTGAGACGAAGTGTGGAAAAAAAGGCCTTTCTAATTTCTGTGTTTTAGGACTCATTTCTTCAGCACTCTATATAATCTTTCAATAATTGTCTGTGACGTCACTCTGTTGCATGTTGGGTAGACGAGGCCGGCGGACCGGGAAACGCTCTGACGTGTTGAATTGTTCCTTCCGCAGTCGGTCTAGAGCCTCCACAGCTGTCGGTGTCTGAAGAGAGACATCTGGCCATCCTCACAGAGCTCCCTTTTGTGGTTCCCTTCGAGGAGCGAGTCAAGGTAATGCACCACAGTGCTGCACGCAACAACAACAACAACAACAACCACAACAACACAGGTTATGTGTGCTGCATTGGGACTGAATATTTCAGGAATCTCCTAAGAACTTTTCTTTCTCCAGAATGAGTTTTCAGATCGAAGCGTGTTATCGACATTCAGTACGTGCTAAGAAATGCATGGAATTATACCAAAACATCCCAGATAACAAATCCACTAAGAAATAGCCATTAATATGAATGTAATAGTTATTCACGGCTGCGTGTTGTGTGTGGAGAGGCCGCGCTCCGGTGCGGCGCTGTCCCGGGTACTGAAACGCAGAGAAGGAGACAGACTGGTCTTTTATTTTATATCTCGACATAGGCTGCCGTCTATTCATTTATTCATTTGTTTATAAGGCTACGTATGAACAAATTACTTTATAGACTGTTGCTGTAATTAGTTTGATATGAGAACATATTAAGGCTATTTTCTTCTGCTTCACTCACATTGTAGTCCTAATTTGACAATTCAATAGCAAATTGAAGTGCAATTTAAGAAAATAGTGATTGCAAGTTTGATGAAGTATCATCTTGTGTACTATTGATTCATTTTGGCAGAATTATCCTCAGGATGGTGAGCAAACTTCCACCTGGTATCTAGTCAGATGCGTGGACACTGGCACGGATAACGTCCTTACGCTTTTGTTTTTCAGGCTGAATTTAGTCTTAAACCCACCTTGATCTTACTTGTCCTTGCTTAGCGGTGCCTTTTCTTCTTTTGGAAAGTTTATTTCAAGTTTCTTTTTGGATCAGCAACTTTTTGAAACCCTTTTCCCACCTGATTTCTGTCCTCTTTGGCTCTAAGCTAGCAACACGGACGCTGATCAAAGACAAAGCATGTGTGATATATAGCTCAATCCATACTCAGAATTAAACATTTTTACAACTCACAGGATTTGTCACTGACCCTGCCACCGGGCTAACGCCTGTCTTGTAGATCTTCCAGAGGTTAATCTACGCTGACAAACGGGACGTGCAGGGGGACGGGCCGTTCCCCGACGGCATCAGCGTCACCATCAGACGCAACTACATCTACGAAGACGCCTACGATAAACTCTCTCCAGAAAACGGTACGGCTTGCATCACACTTTTTAATTAAATGCTTTTCGACATGTGCCGCGTGTGTTGTGTCAAACACCTCACGTATCGGACACGGCAAACAATTCACACGGCATGGACAATACACTTGACATGTTGTGGCAGTGGCTGGTATTTCCTTAATTTATTTTCAAGATGACCTGAACAAGAGGAGAGAAGGCACGGAGTACCAGATGTTGACTCTGTCGCTGATCCGCTCCTTATGCTTTATACAATCTTAAAGGTTCCCGTTAGCATTAAAGATGAAGGTTAGCTCTCTCCTTGCGCGGTATTGAATTTCGGTAAAGCATAATTGTGATTCCGATTATTATAATGGACCACATAAAAGCAGAATCAATTATTTTAAGTCACCTCTTTTGTGTTTGAATTTGAAAGGGCACTTCGGTGGGGGCAATCTGATTAAAAAGAGTAGTAGGAGACCTGGGCTGAAGACATGATCTATATCATTTATGTGTCTATAAGTTATAGCTCCCTTGATTTATCACTGAACATTAATTATTCTGAAAGATGACCTTATAGAATTTGATTTGAATATTCTGCAGGTCAAGAAAGAGCTTCCTTGCTCGATGTTTGTTTTGCAAAACCAGGGGATACACTAGATTGAGATGGTATTGGAATTCTATTTTTACATTTTTCATCCATTTTTCTGTATTTAAAGGAATGACCAGATTATTAGATCAATACATTGGAGTTAAAAATGTTAATTCTCGATTGTACAATCAATCAACTGGATAACATCGAGGCAGTGATGGTAAAAAAAATAAACGGAGATCAAACCAGAACATATTTGCAGATAATACCAAATGATGTAGATTAGATTAGATAAAATAATCCTTTATTAGGCCCACAGTGGGCAAATTTCAGGATCACAGCAGCGGGTGCACATTAGAGCATTAATAGAAAATAACGAAATAAAACACAATATTAATTCTAATACTAAAATACTAAATATACAGAGGAACCAAAATATAAACACTAGGCAGTGACCAAAGTGAATTTCCAGCAGGTTAAAGTGTACATGGTCAAATGTTTACCAACCTTTAGTGATTTAGCAGCAAAGTTGTTTTTGTTTTTCTTTTTTTCAATCTTTTTTGCCAGCATCAGTCAGTCAGCCGCACTGCTTCTCTCGCTGGATAGATTCTCATTCCTGGTTGAATAAAAAAGTTGAAAATGCTGTTAAAACTACGAATGTCAACTAAACATCAGACGTTGTCATCTTTCTGTTATTATCACATTAAGACACATACAATTGCAAAAAGAAGTATTAAACTAAAACAAGTTTAAAGTAAAGATTTCTCATTGGCCAGATTTAATTGAATTTGTTAAACAATGCTACAGCTGTAACTTGAGATCTTGCAAATAGTATTTAAATTAAGTATCAGTTGATAAAACCTGAGGTTAATTTTTATAGGGATTTACACTAGATGCGGCATCCTAAATGAAAAAAGGCAACATACCTGTAGGTTAAACTGTAGTTATACTACATACTTATTTATTTAAATATATTTATATATATATGAATTGTGTGATAAAATTTGTGTTTTCGATTATTTTTATATTTTACAATGCTCTGAACCGATGTGATTTCCGTTAAAACATGTTTCTTACTTTCCTAAATATAATAATGTCAGACACCCATTTAAGTGAGTAGCTTTAAGATTTCAAATGGATGCGATTTATTTTCAAAAGGTCAAATGAACCTGGGGTTGTGTCCAAGCCTGTAAAATGTGAGGATGGGATTAGAACCCCGAGAGACTGGGGAGGTAACCATCAACGGTTAGACTCGATTCTCTTGCTCTACAACGGATCTGAAGTAAAGAAGGAAAATCCCAAAGGTCTTGGTCGTAAAGTTGCATTTTATTGTGACCATTAACGTGATTGGATGATGTATATTTTGTCTCTTTTGTTGTTGTACCTCCATAAATCCCTCCTCATGCTCTGTGTCATCAGAACCCGACCTGAAGAAAAGGGTTCGGGTCCATCTGCTTAACGCTCACGGTCTGGACGAGGCCGGCATCGACGGCGGCGGCATCTTCCGCGAGTTCCTCAACGAGCTCCTGAAGTCGGGCTTCAATCCCAACCAGGGCTTCTTCAAGACGACCAACGACAGCCTGCTGTACGCCAACCCCGCCGCAGAGATGCTGGTCGGAGAGTCCTTCACGAGGCATTACTACTTCCTGGGCAGGATCCTCGGAAAGGTGAGCCTCCAAAACAAACTCGCTGGATGACTTCAGCTATTCCCATGTCCTTCTTTTTTAAACAACCGTAAAATCCCCAAAACAAGGAAGAAAATCTGAAGATTCTATTGGTAAAAATGTAGAGAGAAATAAGGAAATTGTGAGATTTAGTCACAGGCCGCCTGGATTTCATGGATAATACGTCATTTAAAATCATTAGCAGTCTGTGTCAAGGTTGCTTTCGCCGCTTATATTCATTTTGAAGGTTTTTTTAGTGTTTGTTCTGGAAACTGACAATGTTTAGAGGAATTGCCGTCATTTGTTTCTTGGGGTAAGAACTTTTAACCCTCTATATATCTTGCGAGCTTTGTTTTCATCAATTAGCCCCGTGCATAATCTGTTGACGGCATTGTTTTTCTGTCGCTTCCTTCCTCCGATGGCACTATTTATTAGGGCCTAATGTTTCTAAATCATCCTTAATGCATGTGGTAGTGATTGTTTATCATGATGCCTCCCTCTAGGGAGAGGGGGGGGGGGGCGCTATCATCTAAACCCGAAGAAGAATTGCCTCATGACAAGCGGTCGCCTCTCAATTAGGGCTTCCATTAGCCGATGATTCCTACCTCTTGTTTGTGTAGTGATTGCATTTGGCCGGCACTAAATCAGTGAGCCCACACAGACGGGACATAAATAAGCGTTCAAAGCATGTGGTAATAGCGTTTTGATCTGTTTTACAGTCGGGAACATCCAGGTCTCTTCACTGTTGCTCGGTCCGAAATGGCCTGGTCCCCTTATCAGCGAATCGTAACTTCCTCCTCTCCTCCTCTCCGTCTCCTCCTCTCCTCCTCCTTTTTCTCCTGTATTCTTTACAGTGATTCTTTAACGTGACAAATGATCAATCAGCGGCTGGAAGCTCTCCGCCCCCACTCCCTAGATGTTGTGCTCTTAATAGCTAATGGTTCAGGCAATTAAGAAAGGGGAAATTAATTTGAATTTGACTTTCAATTAACCCTACCTTAAGTTCCTCTTTCCCCATAAAAATGGACGTTTGAATGGCCAACTGAGAGGTGTATTGATATTTGTTTAGTGCCGTTGTAGCCTGGATAAAAGGCGGCCGCGTTTATATAGATTGGGATTGCATCACCGCTGCCGCAGTGTGCACGGTGCACGGCGCGGCTCAAAGGACACGGGAGATTAATATTGTTAATTAATGTCCGAGGCGTGCCATTGTTGTGGAGGTGATGTATTACAGGCAGGAGTGGCTTGTCTAGGGTACTCACTGAAATGGGATTGAACATCAGAATAGAGGCCGGTCCTCATCCTTCTTCCTCACTTGTCCACCCACCTGTCAAGCAGAAAGATTTAAGCCACAAATGGTGAAACGTGAAAACAGGTTTCTTTGCTCCTGTGGTTCTATCGCTCCCAGACTTCAGACCGGAGACTTCATTTATTCCTGATTGGAGTGTTTGCTGACACGGCCATGTCCCAATAGCGTCTCTCATTATGTATTATGAGCGGCAGGAGGTTCTCTTTGTGCCTCATTCGTCTCTCGTTAGTACAAAACCTCCAACCTCATCAGCAGTGGCCTCTCCACTCGGTAAACTGCGAGGGTGAGGAAAGTTTCATCCTCCTCCTCCTCCTCCTCCTTTACTCGGCATACTGCTGCACAGTGTCCTCTCTCCGATCTCCAGCGGCTGATGGTTTCCTCTCGAGGTGTGAGGTTGGCACCCCGTATTAAGAGATGCGTTTCAATGGCATTATAATTTTATTGATTCTTAATGCTGTAAATAAAGGAATGTATTTGGCAGCTAACAGAATGCACCTGCAATATCGTTGGCATTTATTCCACCTGATGGTGCCGTGATCCGCTTTAATTGCGTTGCCACTGCACTCACTTATATTAAAAGGCCCCGGGCCATAAGAATTAATTCAGTCATTTTGGCACAATTTCTGGCAATAAACACTCATAAATAAAGTGTGTGGCATTGAAAAAATAAGGCTACAGGTTTTTCCCATATACTTATTGCTGCCTCTTCCCGGCATAAGTGTTATTGATAGGTTTCAAGGGGCCGCGCGGCGCATATGGTCTGAAACGAGCGCCGGCCAACGGAGAAAAGACTAAGTGGATTATTTTGCATAAAAAATAGACAATGTTTGAAGTTGGGCAATTAACCCGTGTTTAGAAAATAGCCGTGATTTATGCGCGCGTGTGTGTTTAAGATGCATGCATTATGGAAATGCTCTAGATTTATAATCCATTTAGCTGATGTGGTCAGGGTTTTTAGCGCTATCATTTATAAAGACCTGTATGTTTTAATGCCTCCACGGGGCTCTTTTTCGGACTATTCCAGTACATTAGCTTTGGGTTTTATGAGTCACCTGCCCAGCTGTGGTTCTTAATGGCGTCGGAGGTCAAGGTGAGAATTGGCATTTATAAAGTTTGAGGCGGGTGAAACCAAAGCCGCGAGCTTCAGATCGATTGTGTTTTCTGTTTTGCTCCCAGTCACCGTGATGGGACCCTATTGACTTATCTTATCGCTTGATTCTTCAACGTGAGATTAGTAGGCAAATATAATGTCGTATAATGTATGTTGTAATCAGATCTTTGAATATGTACCTAATAATGAAATGCTTGCCACTTGATGCGGCTGCGGTCCACTTAGTTATCTCGGTTATTTAATCATCATGTTTTATTCAGTGACACCCCAGCAATAAACAATCGCTGTAGTTAATGCTCCCAGCTTTTCCTCATTTGCTCTGATTGACTGATGCTCAGCGGGGAATTTACACAAATTAAGTGCATCCTTGTCCTCCAGTTGACAGCCACACTTTTCCACAGGCGCTGTACGAGAACATGCTGGTGGAGTTGCCGTTCGCCAGTTTCTTCCTGTCCAAGCTGCTGGGAACCAGCGCCGAGGTGGACATCCACCACCTGGCGTCGTTGGACCCGGAGATGTACCGCAACCTCCTCTTCCTCAAGAGCTACGAGGGCGACGTGGAGGAGCTTGGCCTCAACTTCACCGTGGTCAACAACGATCTGGGAGAGGCTCAGGTGACTAGACTATGGGGGCTGGATGAATGATTCATTCATTCAATTTTTTTTTCCATCTCTATTTCTCCCCACCAGTCAGAACATCGCATTCGGCCATCTTTCCTTTCCCTCCCGTTTAGTTCCTCTTTGTCGCGTTAATAATTCATTTCCCTCGCCATGAACCACTTTTCAGCCCCGGAGAGAGATAAAGCACGTCGCCGCGGTCGCTCGAGGCTCGCGCCGCGGCGCAGGGAACACGGCGGCTCTGTTGACCTTGCCACCTGGCATCCTCCCCCCCCCTCCCCCTCCTCCTCCTCCTCCCCCCCGAAATGATCTCAGAACACGCCTGACAGAAGCGGCGAGCTGCTCTTAAGCACGTCCCCCTCCGAAGCTCAAGGCTGCGGAGACGAGCCGCCGGCAGCACTCCGAGTGGCCCGGGACCCGGACCGGCACTCTGCCCCGGAGAGCCTGTTTGCTCAGGGCCGTGTTGGCTCTTCTCAAACAACACCTGAAACGGCCGAGTTACAGTGTAGCCCTCCTGGCCGCGAGTGGGGCATTACAAACACGATAGGGAAAACAATTTGTGAAAGATTAGGCACACACCCGGGAGCCGTCTGCCCTGCATTTGCCCTCGTGAGATAGCCAAAGCAAGCAAGATAAGGACGGTAATTCTCTTACATTAGCACATAATCAGAATCCACTGTGTGTGTGTGTGGGGGGAGGCTGAAAATGATCACCCGTCAACATCCTGTACGTAGCATTCAGGGGATGGACAAAATAGGGAACGCCTTACTTTATAATGCAATCTGATTTTTAATATCCCTGGATTGAACACCTTTGTGAGGCTTATCAATCTGTTATCGTCCAGACTGCGTCAGAGAGCTTGTTGCCATCGCTGTTGTGCATTTTGACTGCAGTTTGTTCTGTTTAACAAACATGGTGTTCATTGTCTGACGGTCGGCGTGCTTCGGTCCCGATTATCAAAAACGTTTTGCCTTTTAGAAATATACAGAAAGGCAGTGAGTGGATCATGAGGTTTATTACTTTAACGCTTTACTGGACTAAAAAATGAACCCTTTTCATCTTATTTCCACTGTGCTCTATGTTGTGTTTATAAAAGTGTGTGTGTATAAAAGCACAAGAGCAACATTCAAATAGGGAATATGATGACATGAGACATTATTTTAACAATAGGCTAAAGTCTGCACTTTCTATTATTCTAAAAGTGGTCCATTTAATGAGCTACATACAACCCTGCCTAACTACACAACTGTCTTTCCAGGGCTTCTATCATGCAGACACAACCAGTGTTTGTTTTGCCTCCAACAGTAACAGGCAGTGACTCTTCAGTCTTTGAGCCCTGTGACCTGCTGCACGCTGCGACGTCAAATAGGAGCTAGTCAAAATAAAATAAACCGTCACTAACTCCCAGTTGTACAACTGAGTGGTTTAGTTCTTAAAGTATCGCGTACGATGCGGGGACATTTCTCCAGAAAACGGATGGTTCTGTCCCCGTGCCGCCGCGGCGATGTCGTCACACGGCCGGCTTTATGAACAGAGGTGAGCACATCATATCAAGTGCTAACTGCTCTATAGCTAATGAAAGGAGAACTCGAGGCCAAATGGTTATTGGACCAGATGTTCATTGGATGTGCTATATTTAGACACACTGAACTGTACTTAACCACACACACATCCGCTCGCATTGAGCCATACCTTTAATCAGAGTGCTGTTGGAAAACATTTGAATTGCCTTTCTGTGATTGAATTCACCCCCCCTGGCACAATTAAAGCACTTTGTTTGTTTGTTGGTCATCTGGCACCCTTGGCAGACACAATAATAAACACACTATGATCTGCATAGAAAGTACGCAGTGTGGCTTACTAACAGCCGTATTACCCCGGTACCATCAGTCGTGTATTATTTAAACACAGGAACTAAACGGAGCCTTTTTTTGACGCAGGTGGTCGAGCTGAAGCTGGGAGGCAAAGACATTCCTGTGACCACCGCCAACCGGATAGCCTACATCCACCTGGTGGCCGACTACAGGCTGAACAAGCAGATCCGGCCTCACTGCCTGGCCTTCAGGCAGGGCATCGCCAACGTGGTCAACCTGGAGTGGCTGCGCATGTTTGACCAGCAGGAGATCCAGGTCCGCTGTCCGTCAACTTGACTCGTACAACGCTCCTGCAGAGTTCTCCACTCTGTGTCCTTTAATACATAATCATCTCTGTAGGTGCTGATATCTGGGGCTCTTGTGCCAATTTGTCTTGACGACCTGAAGAATTTCACAAACTACTCAGGTAGGTGCTGATGTTAATAATAATTGCTGTATGTTACATTACATTACATTACACGTCATTTAGCTGACGCTTTTATCCAAAGCGACTTACAATCCTGTTACAATCACACCCCGTAGACGCAGCTACAGGGAGCAGTTCAGGGTTATGGGCCTTGCTCAAGGACACATCGATTAGGGCGGGGATTGAACCTCCAACCCCCTGATTGAAAGACGGACCTGCTACCCACTGACCCGTAGTCGCCCATGTTGCCGTTTCAACTTCCTATCGTCTTTTCTAGGGGTACACCAGCTACTTTTAGTGCTTATATTCTCAAGCTCCAAAACCCCTAAACCCTACACTCCCCACATAACTCTGTGTTTTAGACCCTCCATGCTTTACAAATCCCCATGTCCTTAAAACCCGACACCTCCGGTGTAACGGACGTTTAACAGAGAGCTGGCAGACCGGGCCGGAGTTCCTTCACTTCAGACATGATTCTGGGCGGACTGATATCGTTTTCCTTCATTGTGATCTCCTTTAGGCGGGTACTCTGCCACTCACCCAGTCATCCTGATCTTTTGGGAAGTGGTGGATGGCTTCACAGACGAGGAGAAGCGTAAGCTGCTGAGGTTTGTCACCAGCTGCTCCCGACCTCCCCTGCTCGGATTTAAGGTGAGGTTTGACCAGACGCTCACTCCATCCTTTCTTCCCCCGATACTAACTCTGCAGAAGTTGTGCTCCCTGTAACCTCCATTATTGGCAGGTTTTCCAAGCTCAAGAGAAGGGAGCGTTCCTTCTTAACGGGGTTGTAATGAAAACACCTGAACTGATAACAGCCCTCAAAACGATCATTTACAAATTAGGCGGCGATAAGACCGAGCCGCTGTGGTGAGCTCCTATCTCCCCTTCCACGGTTGTTCTGTAGTTCATGACTTTCCTCTTACATGCACCTGGCTGGACGAATATTACCGCTCGGTACTCGGTGGCACGTTGAACGTTTCAACTCTCGCCTCCTGCGTGACGTGGCAGAAAGCGTCCGAACGTCTAAAACGACCACACAAGGGAGCGATATCCCCGCACGTCTAAAAAGAAAATTGTCCGTGCTGAATCATTATTGCTCCCGTTTCCGAGATGATTTCCGAATTGGAAGCCGTTTCCCCGACTTGATTTGTGGTACTCTTAGGTAGTTTGAGATGGACAGAGGGGACAGAAAGTGTTGCTCGGGCCATTAAAGAGTTTTTATGCGTCTTACTCCATCTAACCAGAAGCTGTAATCATCATATGATTGGTTTTAGGACTCTTTATGACTCTCATTAGTTAAGAAAACCTAATTGCAGTTCTGCAGTCGACCAAGGGAACAAAACTCTCCTTAAAAATCCTTTGCAGTACTTTGTTCCAGGGTTTGAGAGTTGCCTTCCCATCTCATTTAATCAATTTGTCTTTGGCCCGCGTGTAGGTCCCCCCCCCCCCATTCCTCGTCTCTTCTCTGGGCAGGCTAGGGCGGTAATTCGTGTGGGAGTGGCCCCTGACCCGGCCCTCAGCCTCAGCCAGCTAAGCCTTAATTAGCTGTCGTGAAAACGGCCCAGGATTCATTAGAGGAGAAATAGCGCTGTCAGGAGAAGCCATTTAAAAAAGATGATGGAAACTCTCCTTTTTTCCAAAATGATAGCCGCGGTAATGGTGCTTTCTCAATAAGCAACGATAGTTTAATACGGTAATTGTCAGAGGAATGGGGTCATTACGGCGAAGCCCCTGAAGAGCCATTTAATCGGGGCGAGGACGGCCGCTAACTTTAAATAGGGGGACGAAATCGGGGTGGAGGAGTTTATTTTGTCAGCCCGGCGGGTGATGGAGACGGGCCGTGTCACGGTCTGCAGATGAGGTGGCCTCATCACAAGGACGCTTGATTTAAAAAAAATGCCAGATAGACAACATGAAATGACCATTCTCTCAGCGTCTCATCCGGGGGTCAAGCTGCGGGCCCGTTTCCCACTCAGTGCCTTTCCAGCGCTAACCTGATTTCCTACATTTATATTTGCTCTGTATTAGCCGAGCGCTTAATGGCTCTCTTTTAACATTCATCCCCCGGTGGAAGGTGACATTTATTGCCTAATCTGGATTGCCTCGGCCGTCGCGATCGTCACGCGGACACAAGTCGACGCTCGCCTCATCATTTATCCGCCTCTAGGTGTCTCTGTGGCCGCCGTCGGTTCGTCGGGGCGCTTATTAACCGCTTCCGTCTGCACACAGGAGCTTTACCCGGCCTTCTGCATTCACAACGGCGGCGACGACCTGGAGCGCCTGCCCACCGCCAGCACGTGCATGAACCTGCTCAAGCTCCCGGAGTTCTGCGACCAGCACCTGATGAGGAACAAGCTGTTGTACGCCATCGAGTCCTCCGCCGGCTTTGAGCTGAGCTGAGGAGGGCGCCGCGGGCTCCTCTGGCCCCGTAATCCACGGACTCGCCGCCACACGGGTGGCTTGGGAGACAAAGACTCACAAAAAAGAAAAAAAAAAGAAAGAAAAGAGAGAGAGAGAGTAGGGAAACAAACGATGCACTGACCTGCCTGATTTACTGTGTTTGTGTGCGTGTGTGTGTGTGTGTGTGTGTGTGTGTGTGAGCGTGCCAAGCGGAGGAAGTGATCACACACAGACTGAAGCAAAAAGGAGTGCAGAGATGAAGCGGGGTAGGAAGCCTTTTTTTTTTTTTTTTTTTTAAATCCTTGTTGCTTTTAAGTAATTTAACTGTTTTATCACAGCGATGGGGGATGGATTTAGCCGGACACGTGCTGAGACATGAGTAGCAGCTGCTCTCTTGTGTAATGTTCACCAAAGATTAAGTGGCATCGCATAAAAAGGCAATATAACGGCAGAGGGACTCTAAAGCCACCGTTGTGGTGTGCCAAGGGCTGCAGGGTGGAGGAGCTGTTGTGTATAGCCATCATGTAGAGGTCATCTATACTCCAGATTTTGGGATTTCTGCTATGATTATTATCACGAGTAATAACCGTTATGTTCCATAAACCATACCGCAACACGCACGTGCACACCCACACACACACACACACACAGACACGCGCCATCTGAAGTGTGGAAATGGCTCATATTGCTGGACTAAATTTTGAGGAAAGTATTATATGATTATGGATTTGTGAATATGTATATGTTTACAACTGCTCTTGTATTATTCATTTATTCAGTATTTGTACAGGTTTGTTTTTCTTTTCTTAGTGCGCTGAATGGAGGCCTCGCGTTTTCACACATGCTCGCTAAAGGTGAACAGCCTCTCCCCCGGTCAGCAGCCTGAGGTTTGCTCTTTGGGAGCGACAGCCGCGTCGCGTTGACGACACAACATGATCAGTGTACCAACGGGGTGAAAACAGGAGTGTATGGAAATAAACCCACTTTTCTTTTTGCATTTTCCTTCCATAAGTATCTTTTTCTTGTTGCCTGTAATTTACAGTAATGACCGAGACATAAAACAGTGCTTTGTGGGAAAATCTCCTCCTGAGTTTTATGGCCTCTGACATATAATGAAAGAAACATCCAGTTAAGAAACACTGAGCAGAGGTATTCTGGCCTTGAGATGCATTATCGGGCGGAGCACAAATTAAGATTGTGTGCGTTTGGCATAAATCTGCCTGCCCTCTGATGCAGCAGCCCAGGAAGAAATCCATCCCTCTTTGGACCGAGTCCATCCCTCCTTCCTCTCCTCCCTGCTGAAACAGCCAACTTTACTGCCCCCGCTTCTCCTCAGAGCCCGAACCCCTCGCATCGGCTGGGCCAGGGAACTCAAAGTGATAATTGGGTCTTAAAAACCAGACTTGTCATTGAAATGAGGGATTCATCTCAATTACTATGAGATTTATTTAAGACTATTACCGTGTGATGGATTATAACTGACAAAGTTAATGCAGGGTGTTATAAATCATCCTCAGTGCGTAATATACTTTAGCTTCATCATAGGCCTTTTAAGAGCTAATTGAAGCTTTTAGGCGTGTTTATCTTGCTGCGGAGCAAGGAAACATCAAACATCACTTGAGGGTGATTGTGGATTGTCGCCTACTTTGCACAATATTATTCCAAAAGTGCCGTCGACTGTGCGCGACTGGAATGTGAGCATAAAACCAGAGTGGCCTAATGCTCACAGTGGAAACCAGCCCAACATGAAAGCATATCTGACAAGTTCATAATAGCCGATTCAGTCTTAAATGAACTAGTAACAAATCATAAAGCAGAATGACTAGCTGCTGCATCCAAGAGATATGTGCCCCTTTCAGGCTATTTGTTATAACAGAGTACCATCTGGTGGTCAACCAGTAATACTGCACAAAGAGCATTTTCAATGTTCATATTTGTGTATATCTGCAAGGACACCTTATGTAAAATCATCCCCTCTCATCAATTAAATGGGGCAAACTACAGCGCATAGGGCCGGTGACCCTCTGGGAACATTTCAAAGACGCATTATTCATACACTTGGGCTGCCTCGTGGCAGAAAGGACAAGCAATTCTGATCGCCTTAAACCTCTTTGGTCATGTTTCCATATTCATAAAGCACAAACATGCGAGTACGTTCACATAGCAGCACATTCGGACCGCGTAGCGTGGGACAGTGCAGCGGTGGGAGTGCGTGCTCTGCCTGTCTAGACATGAACAGGGAGTGGGCCAACCTTGGTTCTGGGTTTCAACTATTTGCATGCAAGCAGCAGCCTCGTCTTCATTAGTTGTGCTGCTTTAGAGTTTACATTCAGGAATCATCATAGTTTGTCTTTTAAGCCTCTGCATGAATAAATGGTTGAGGTAAATTGCAGCCTGCAGTTATAATTATCAAAGAAAAGCATATAAAAGTCTATTTGAATACGTTTGGAGAACGCTATCGACTGTATGATAACAAATGACCTGTGCATGTAATCTATTGCCGTGATTCCTCCTGCCCAATGAGTCTAATTAGATACTGACTGGCCATAATGTCCAGTATAATTAATAGCCATCTGTCATTTTCATTGGGTCTTCCTTTGCTGGCGAGAGCTCCAGTCGGCTTTAACGGCAAGAACGACCTTCATTTTCCATTTAAAATCAATGCCAGTCTGTATAATTTCAGCCTCGATTCGGTTCAAAACGCCTGGAACCTGGACTGCTGCATTTGGTTTCTTTGGGTTATGATAAGTTCAGCCAATTGATTTTATTTAATTTTTATTTCATTCTTTTACCCAGATCTGCCCAGTTGTTTTTTAGCTGTAACATAACATTATGGAAGCCCATTCATGCCCATACAGCCCACTCGTATGTTGACTGTAAGGCCTGTTTCCTCACAACAACACAGGCCTCTCAGTGGGGATTCCACGCAACTTACTTTGCCCTGTTGGGCCTCTTCTGTGTGGGCAGGTTCATTGAGTCAGCTCTCTGACTCTTGACATGATAATTATAATATTTATTTATTTATGCAACACTTTTCAAAATTCCTATTTCCTCGCTGCCGTGCCAAACAGATAAAACAAAGTTCTGGCCTCTTCAAACTCTTAAATGTAGCCATGGTTACATCCTGCCTGAGGATACCCGACTGCTGTGGCGTGCAATTAGAGAGATAGAATCTGGGGCCAAGCCATAAATGTTATAAAAGTAATAAGTAGGAACACCTGTGTGCAGGAGTACAGAACATTTAAAGGTCACACATAAACCCTCTGGAACTGGAGTCTGTGTTGCATGTTAGTATCTCAAAGTGGAAATCCTGAGCCAAAACGATGAGATCTGAGTATGAGACAGAATTTAACAGCAGACATGTTATGACTATGAAAAATCTCAGGTGTAACATTTTATTAATGAGACTCTTCTTCATTCAAGTGTCCCAGTGAGCCGTCATATATAGGGCCCTTGGAGCTGTAAGAACTTAATGAAAATGAGCCGTTGTTAGTTTTAGTTATAGCCAACCTGGGCTTGTTCTACCGTATTGTTGTGAAAAAGGTAAGTTGTATACAAAAATAAAGAGATATATAAAAATAATTCCTAGCTAGTAATATGTTTCCCTAGCCTTCCACATTATTTTTCAAGCTAGCAATTATAAGTCACCTGTTTCGCGCACTCGACACGACAGGTGGCGCAGGAAGCCGCGTCTTGGTTTCTGCACCTGCATGGGCAGAAAGAAGTTCCGATAATTAACGCACGTTTTACTAATTTTTTAAAAACTTTGTAAGAATATCCGAGGTGCAGAACAGGCTCGTCTCAGTCCATGCTCGATGCACACGTGGACAGTAAAGACGGTCATCTGTTGGGTTGTGGAGTGTCAGTCACCATGGATGCGCGAGCAGGGTCAGCGAGACCGCGCTGCTGTCGACCGTCGACACTCAAAGGCGTGGTGCTTTCAAGTGCCCTTTGGGAAAAGAAAACCTGTCGCGAGTTACTTGTACGCCTGCATTTAATAACCTCAATGTTGTAATTAAGTTCTAGAATACTTTGCTTGCAACATTGTAGCTCTAGAAGATTTGTAGTGCAACATTAGTTCTAGAGTACTTTGATTGCAACATTAGAATTCCAGAATACTTTGATTGCAACATTTTAGCTCTAGAATACTTTGATTGCAACATTAGAATTTTAGAATACTTTGATTGCAACATTTCAGATCTAGAATATTTCTATTGCAACATTATAGTCCTAGGTTGTTCTGGATGCTTTGTTTTCGCTGGTGCTTTATTAGTAATACCACGGATGGTTAGATATCTAAGCAATGTGGTTATTATGTTTCTCTCTCTCACTGTTCCCCTTTAGTTCTCATTGGTAATGTGAATTACTTGCAGTACCAAGTGAGCGTCACCATTCTGAACATCTGGCTTCTTCACGGGAAACACTTGTATTAACAGTTAGCCTCCCATGCACCCATTCACGGGGGAAGTGATGGCAGCAAATCAGCCACATAAGACTCTAAACACACAGGAGGAGTTTGAGTGATGGGGTGTGGAACCACAAACCCCCTGGAGCCGCACCGGGGAACATACCGTTTCGATTTATTATTGTTGTGCATTAGTGCCTCGAACTACCCCAACAAATTGGCATGGAATCAAACTGCAATATCGACAACACGTCGGGGACCTGACTGTGCGTCGATGTGAACAATTCCGATATCCGACAGCATTTGAAAGCAGCAGTGCCATAGTGGGCTTGTCGATAACAGTTTCGTGACGCTACGCCACCAGCAAACCAGCGGCTGCAGTTACGGAGAGGTAACCGGGAGAAGACGAGGGGGAATAGCGACAAAAGAGAGGCCCCCCCTGAGCACACACGTCCTTTTTAAACAGGTAAGCCCTCCTTTGAGAGAGGTACGCGGTGTAGCTCGTGCGTCGAGGCGGCCCTACTTTACGGAGGTACGCGGAACGTTACCGTCTCCGGTCGCATAGAGACCCGGTAACGCTCCATGTGGGGATGCTGTGGTGTCGCAACCCGATGTCACCCCGCTATCGTCGACATTATGAATGATATACATACACATATAACACTATATATACACACGCATATATATTTGTGTCATTATGTGTACTCTGTTGCAGTTTAAGGACAGTCTGGAGAGAAGTCGCTCGTGCTAAGTTCAGGTCGCCTTAACCAAAACAAACGAGTGCAGCTCGCTGCTTTCTTCGGCTCCAGCCAGGAGAACCCGAACATTTGATAACTCGGCAACAGATAACGGCCACATTGTGATAATTATGAGGACATGTGCATCTGTGGGAAGGGATAATGTATAAAGATAGTGCTGTCTTTGTGTCGCCAGTCGGTTCATACGTAACGCTAGCTGCTCGGGGAAGAAGGTCTGGCAATATGAGACTAACGTTACCAGTCTAATATTAAAGTTACGACTATTTTTAGAGTTTTGTTATGTAACTTATTTGATATTCTGTCAGCATCCTCATGCTTTCTGTCGGTACATCTCAACGACTGTCATTCGGCTGAGCGTCTTTCTTTTAATCTGGTGGGTGTTGACACAGAGCAGTGTCTGATTTGCCTGCTGATGGAAGCTTCCAGAAGTTTGCCTGTTAGTCAAATTAAGCTGAAGTTAGAAGTTCAAGGAGTAAGTGCAACACATGAAATACTATATTTGCAAGTGTAGTAAACATACAGAAAAATACAAGTTTTATGTGCATTTAACATCCTTCTAGATTGTTTCATCTACAGGCTGATTAACTGCAATAAACATCTACATTTCCTGATGTGATGTGTGAATAGAGAGGAGAGAATTTCCCACGTATGAGGCCGTAAATCCAAAATAACTGATCAATTCATTGATTGGCACCGAATTGATTGTCATCATTTTGAGTAGTCTTAAGTCTTTTATTAAGTAAACATGACACACGTGTTGGATCACTGTAAATTTCATATTTTGGACAAAGCAATACATTTGAAAACATTGAATTGGATCATTTTTCCCCGACATTTGATAACCCAATGTTTGAGGCAAGCACAGTTTGGTGTTTTGACATGACTGAAACGGTTGATTATTAATTTGGATTTCTTTTCTGTTATGACTAAAACTCAGAGTAATGAAAACGGGTAAAGTAGTACAAAGTTTTAAAAAGAGATTAAGCAAAACCTCTTAAAAGTTACTAGGATTATGTCATACAATATGTCTACAATTTTTCTGGAAACATATTACGACTATGTACATAGTACTTTAAAATGTTGTCATTTTTACAATGGTTTGTCACGCAGTCCTTTTGTCATTTGAAGGATCGTTAAGTGACAAAGAAGGTTCTTGTTGACAAGTTTGACTACTTTTGACAAATAATGTAGACTGGGTCCACGCATGTGAGCCCCCTCTTGATGAGGAGCGGGTCAAGCAGAATGCAGTGCAGTGCTCAGCTACTCTTTTGCCATATGGTGGTTAATCACTTCCAGTTGGTGGTTGGAGCCGATTCATTCTCACAGGTGTCCTTCCTGATTTCCCACCCATTAAAATCAAAGAGGACAATGCTCACTGCTGTTTGCAGTAAAGGAGGTTTTCATGTGACGATAACCTCTTCGAACATGTTTCCACTCAGAGAAAGTGAAAGAGATGACTCAGATGAGCTGCTTATCAGGTGCACGCTGTGCAGCTTCTTGAATTGCAAACACTCCCCTCCTCGCTGTGAATGTTTCCAGGTAAGGTGCACACTTGTTGGTGCGCCGGTTGAGCGGTCACGTGTCTCTGCTCTGTCCGCTGTGATTTGTGTTCGGCGTCGTTCTCCGGATGCTCGCAGCCTCTGTTGTCCGTTGCTCTTATCTTGTTAATGCCAGATTTGTAGTGGTGTGAGAGAGTTGTACTCCAGCTGCCTTTTGTTGATTGCAATCACAGCGAGGGGCGACTCTGGACTGTGATAGATTGGATTCAGTACGAGTTGCAGGTTGAAAAGAAAAGTGGAGGCAAAGAATTGCACAAGGGATCTAATTTGTAATCTAGTATAGAAACCGAAATACGGAAGTTGAATCAGAGATTCTTATGCCGAGATAAAACCTTGAGTTTCTTTGCTGGTAATTTACTAGGGAGTTCCGGATCATTTAGATTATGACATGAAGATGATCGTCGCTGTAAGGGGAAATTCCAGACATGTTCTTGGCCTCCAATCCGGATCTGTATCCTATTATATTGAATTTCTGGTTAGTGAGTCTCATCCAATATTGGTTTGAATTAAACATTTTTTATATGTTCACCTGACTAATACAGCCAGGCACACTTGGCCTGCAATAAAAGCTCATCGAAATCAATGAAGACCAACACGTGTTATTGATACATGAATGTGTCTATTTGGCTTGTCACAAATATATCTGATGTATATGGTAATATCTTGATAGATATATACAAACAGAAATGTCAATACAAAAATGTTTTACAATGTCTCTTTATTGCTGATGCAGACATCTGATGTATTTGTTTTTATTTAGAATTTAAAGTTTAACAACCAACATTTGTCGTACATTTACGTTAACCGTTATATCTATAATAGGTACGTTTATTATTTGTATTATTATATATAATGTATACTACAACATTTAAAAGCCAGCTTAAGTTACCCAAACCTGTCATGGTTTCTCTTGCCTTCACTTTGAGCTGAGGCTTTTATGTCAACCAGCTCTTAAACTACAACAGACGAAGGCTCTTGTAAACAAAGGCTCTTGTAAACAAAGGCTCTTGTAAACAAAGGCTCTTGTAAACAGCCATTATAGTGATTGATAATTACTGCAATTTTCTGTTGAAAGTGACCTTAATGGGAGCATCCCTGAATGTTAAAATATTATTGAGAACTGCTTTTCCCCCACGTCATTTACAGCAAAAAATCAATATGAAAATGTTTTGTACTGTAGCTTTTCTCATGAAGAAATAACATAATGATGGACCTCTTCTGCTGTGATCTGATTCACCTTCATAAGCACCACCTCTGGTCCCCTGAGTCACCGTGGCGTTGACTGACCCACCTCTGTTGCTCACGCTAAGTTCACCCTGAGTGGAGCAGGAATCCCTCACATGTGGGTTAGCAGCTGTAAAGCGACCCCAAGGCATACATCTGCACTTACATGCGTGGATGCTCCCACTGCATTAACTGCCACTGCTGCAGGGGAACTGGTGGCAGGTGACTGGGCCAGTAAAGGCTGAAGTGAGGGGGAGAGAAGAACATCCATCTAATATGATGAGTCAGGACATTGTGTCTTCTTTTTTATTTGAGGAAAACCCGGAGGAAAACAATTACTTTCTGGGTCATGAATGTTGATATTTAGGTTGTGGTCTGTGTGAGGGTATGGAGGTGGAAAGGAGGTCATTCTAACGGGAGAGGGTGGGTTTTAAATCAGTAAACGGGAGGATTCAGTACAAAAAGGTGAAGTGTCAGAGGGGTTTGGGAGTTGAGAAAGAGAGGAGCGAAGTGTCGGCGCCCCGTCTCACCCAGGAGTCCCTTACTGGCACCGTCATGTGCCAAGCACCCCCCACCCCCCCCACCCCCACCCCCATGCTCACAACACACACAAACACAATCTAACTGCAAAGGCCACAGGTTATAAATAGCAAACAAACAGGACACAGTGGGCTCCCTGTGCAAGTGGTCCTCACGGGTTTGTTTACCCTCTTTAGTGCGATAGCTCCGATATCTCTTGATGATTAACGGGCGATTGTGGTTTTTCCTTCCATTTGTACACATTGTTTAACGTCAATTGTTTGTCGGCCTGTTGCAGGGTTTCTTTGTGCATAATTGTGCAGACAAAAATGAGATAATCTCTGTAGCTTTACTGCAGGAGAAGAACCTGGGAACCCGAGTCGGCCTCGCTCCTATTGGCGTCGACAAAAAACTTGACGTGCTCTGTTGAAGTGCCACCCACAATAAAAAATATGGCATATTAACAAAGTATTATTAAAAACCTGTTCTCCATGTGTGTGTAAGAGACTTAAAAAAAAATCCTGTTTGAGTTGTAGCATGAGGAACACAGGCTTACCCCCACATTTTGAAAGCTGGATTTGCGAGTCAAGGCGAGGGCAGTTTGCTGTCGTAACTTTTTAGTGAGTTTTGTGTGAACCCCTTCGGCGCACTACACCCCTCGCCTCGCCGGTAACCACCACGGATATATTTTCTTGAAATAAGGTCCCTTGGTGCTAAACTGGAATGGGATACTTTGCCTCTCTATTTGGCTTTATTTTTGGCACACGGCGTTGTACAATTAGAGTGGGAAGACTGCCCCGTGAATGACCACAGGTCGACACAGATGGTCAAGCCCATAAAAGGGGTCTTAGTGATTCGTGTGATGGTAACAAGAAGGACATCACGGGGGTTGCTGTTAACTGTAAACTACTCCAAATACAATTCAGGGCAGGAGAAAACCACGACTGTTACCGTAAACTCTTGATATTATCCCGTTGGTTTGTACTGGAAGAAGAAAAAAGAAAGCTAAAAGCAACTTTGTGAACTGGTCTGCTGATGGTCCGCTCCCTCTCCTCGGGCCTAGCGGTAAGTGGAGAGCTGGCCGGACGTCCTAGTGATGGCAGCTTATGTTAACGGGGGCGGTTTAGGGAACTGTCAGTTGGAGGCTGGGTAGCCGTGTTGGTCATGTGATCCTTATCAGCTGTGTCTCTGTGGCCTCCTGCTACATCAGAGAGTGAATCCTGCAGAAATGTTTCGACACCGGGGTCAAATATCTGCTACTTTTTAGTCGTCTGATATCATTTGGGATCCGCCTCGAGATCGAGAGCTCCTCCGTACGCTGGCAGCCGTTGTTTTTACAATCCGAGGCCGTTCAAAGAGCAGAAGAGGTGGCGTGCGAGCGACTTTGATGCCGGTCTCCTCTCTCCGTGTTGGAGAGTTTACCCCAACGTTGAACATCTGTGGCTAAAACAAGAAGACCTGATCATCTTCTGACATTTCTACATCAGACGTGTTCCGTCGTGTTTTTTCGAGGCTAAGCTTCATAACTTCAACGTGAGGTCATGTCTTAAGAAACGCTTCGTGGTCTTTGTGGCTGTATACCACATTTCCACAAAGTAAAACATCGATCCACATGTCCTCTCTCGCAGCCCGAGGGCGAGGGACGATCCCCTTCTGATTATGTAATTGTTCTGCGCTCGTATTAGTGACGCTGTCCTCCCCTCTGCAGCTCTATTTCAGGGCACTTGATTACATTGTTGGGTATTGGCACCCTGGTTCGTGCCGAGGCCCCCCTCCTCCTGCCCCTTTCACCAATGTACCCCTGCTGTCTGGGGGGCAGAGAGCCCCCCCCCCCCCCCCCCGTCACACATGGCCGCGCTCGCTCGCAGTGTGTCCAAGCAAACATGTCTTAACAGAACTTGACCTTCTTTCCCCAGAGGCCGCCACCAAGAGGACCCTCACATAGGACAGCGACCAGAAACCCGCACAGACGGCGCCATGCTGGAATACTACCAGACATTGGGAGTCCAGAAGAATGCGACGCCAGAGGACATCAAAAAAGCGTGAGTGCCCCCCCCCCCCGAGTGTTTTTCTGCTCCGTTTCCCCCCAGTATTGTCGGTAAACGCGGCCCACTGACGCCGAGGGGTGGAAGAGGTTAATTATATCCCCTCCGGCTGTCTGAGCGGACACAAGGAGCGAGAACCGAGAGGCTGCAATGCCGAAAGTTTCCACTCTTCTTCCTGTAACCTTGCCGCTTGTCACATACCTTCCCCCTGCTCTCACCCCCCCCCCCCCCACACACACACACACACACACGCCAAGTTGCCCACTCAACAGGGCAGTTTGTGTTTATCACACTTCCACACAGGTTTTCTCACAAACACCTTTTAGTTTTGACAAGTGAAGGGTTTCCTATGAATTTGATTTAAATGTTAAATAAGCCCCGTTTGATGTTAGCCGCAAGCTCCAGAGGGAAATTTAATTTGTTATTTTAGGTAATGCCGCAACTCACCGAGTGGCATAACATCATGGGAGAGTGGACGGAGCTATTGGACATTACATTACATTACATGACGTGTCATTTAGCAGACGCTTTTATCCAAAGCGACTTACAATAAGTGCATTTCAACCTAGAGTACAAACTAAGAACAACAAGAATACAGAAAGTAACATTTCCTCAACATAGTCAAACTACAAAAGTACCATAATAAGAGCCATTCAAGTGCTACTAAAGTGCAAATCTGTGTTTTAATCCAGATATAGTCGGAAAAGGTGCGTTTTCAGTTTCCGGCGGAAGCTGTAGAGACTTCCTGCTGTCCTGATGTCAGCGGGGACATCAAATCAACCAGCCTATCCAGGAAGCACAGGAAGATAAGGAACTGTGAGCGCCTGCTATCTCCATGCACTCGGCCACGTCGAACGTTATCTCCACCGACGCCAGTCAAAAAGTCCTATCTTCAGCCTCTGACCTCGGCTGCCTCTCCCTGATCTCTGATTGTAGTTTTTGGTTCTAGTGGACGTCAATGTCAGTCCACCGCTTCTCTGCAGACTGAATAAAAAAACATTCACAGCTCTTGAATTGATTGAGATTAAATTTGGTAAAGTAAGTCGTGGTGCCCAGAGGACAAGTCCGGATTAAATTGGTAATCCTTTCATGGTTTCTCTAGCGCCACCTGCAGGTTGACCTCATTGGTTTTAAATGAAATGTCTCCACTACTATTAGATTGATGGTCATGTAATCATTCACATCCTCCTAACTTTGTGATCCCTGAACATTTCATCTTTCACATGGTCTTTTCATTCAGCTCTAATCCCCCTGAGCCTCTAGTGCCTTGTTGGTGTCATGTTGGAGTTATCGAAAGGACTATCTTTCAATTTGAGACTCGTGTTCACGTCGCCAACTCCTGATTGCAAATGGGGGAAGGTTTTTGAAAGCGTCATTACATCCAACTTACTAATATACATGTGACTTACTGTCAAACGTTACAGAACCAACCTCTGGTGTCCGCGAGGGAATTCAGAATAAATTGGACGATGTGAAAATAAGAAACGACTGCCCAGTAATCCTGTTGTCAGAGCAACAGACGGTCCGCTGTCGCTTTCTACTCGTGAACAAACAGGCGTCCGACTACAAAGGCCGACGCCACATTGTTCACCGTGGTCTGCCCCGCTGCCCATTGACCAGGACGGCCCCCCGATGATGTCACAGATTACAACAAACACGTGGACCACATAAGGGATTCACTATGGGCCCACGGAGGACTCGCTCCCCGGATCGTGGGCAGCCCCTTTCTCTCCGTCCGAGTGTCCGCGCCATCGGCCGGTGCTGCTGCCGGACTTAGGGACAAACAGCTGATGCAGCGTCAGCCACTATGCAACCCCCCCCCCCCCCCCATATCAGGCTGTCTTTGTTGTTTCTGCGTGAACTGGGGGGCAATGTGTGTATTTGTGACGTGTGTGCGCAGACAAGGGAGTCTGTGTGTTTGCTGTAGGCATGGTTGCCACTCTAAAAAAAGACTTGAACGTGGATATGCGTTTCTGATATGGGGGGATGTCCGTTATCCATGCATCGGCATATTCCACGTCCCATTATCAAGAACTGACTCTCTCCTCTTGGAATATGCACAGTGCGTGGCATGCATGGTGTGTGTTTGTCCCTGTGTTGATCTCCATGTCTGCCCTTTGTGCCTCAGTTACAGAAAATTGGCGTTGAAGTGGCATCCGGACAAGAACCCCGACCACAAGGAGGAGGCAGAGAAAAGGTTCAAAGAGCTGTCGGAGGCATACGAGGTGCTCTCGGATGGTACGTGGTGTCCTGTCGAGGGAGAAAGGAAAACGCACACACTGGATGACCTGATGTCTCTCTGAATGTCTCAACGGACATCTTGGTCCGTTAGCGCCACACATTTTATAGTTGATATTTGTTGTCATATCTGCTGAGAAGTAAATTTGGACTTCCGTGTCTGATTACTAAAGCCTGATGTTTGTGCAGAGATGCTGCTGTTACCCTTCTTTATAGAGTCAATGCTATTACTGATATGAGCTTATCCATCGTGTTCTCCTACAAGAACACACCTAAAAAAAGAAAAGAAAAAGAAAGCTTTTAATTTTCCATCTTTTTCAACTTTTTCCATATTTTTCCACTACATCATTTTTTTTCTTCGAATAATGATGAGAATGATTATTATTATTATTATTATTATTATTATTATTATTGATTTAGATACAGAAGGGAATCATGCATCTAATGTTTTAAGCAGACACATGAATGTATGAGCCTGTTTCTTAAGGACACTGTCTGAGGACACGGAAAAAGCCTGTAGCATTTTTATTGTTATTGTAGCATAATCTGGGTGTTGTCCAGAGTTAAATTGATGTCTTTCATTTTCAGATTATGTTTGACATGATGTCATAAACAGTTATCAGTTCGCCTGTCAATGTGTCCGGATACTGATAGTTACGCCTTTTCAGCTTTGTCATTTTTCATCTTAAAAAGAATGAAATGAAGTTGGCAACTGTGATCAGTTCTGTAGCAACAAGATAAAATACATTACTTATTAAAAACAAAACGTCCAGTATACATATAAGATTGTGAATGATAAGATTATAAGATGACTGAAGTGCATAAAGAAGTTCGATGTCATCTGGAACTTATTTTGAGTCTCAAGGACAGCGGTCAAGGTCGCTAACTTTTATGACCCCAGCTGAGGTCTGAAATAAAACTATCTTTCTGTTCGTCTGTTTATGGAAAGTTCTTCTCTTCCCACAACAGAAAACAAGAGGAATACTTACGACAGATACGGCAAAGAAGGTCTTTCGGCAGCAGGAGGAGGAGGAGGAGGAGGTGGAGGTAAGGAGACGGCTAAGCACAATGGCACCGTATTTATGTCAGTGTCATGGCGATGAAAAGATGCCAATATAAAAGTGGAGACATCTGATGAAGATTAGAAATCCGCTATCATTTTAAATCTATGGAGTCTTGATGTTATTTCTTTTAGTGGCCTGGTTGCTGCACTATTCTGAGAGCGGCTGAACCACCAGCATCCACGTGTATCACTTATTCATTCAAAGTATAAATAGTTTGGTGTTGCTCATGACTTGTGATGATGGGGACAGCCATAAATCCCGCTTCTGACGGATTAACTGTGTACTTCACTGCATTGTTTTATGTCTTCCAGGGAACCATTACGACCACTTCAACGGCGGCGGCTTCACATTCCGTAATCCCGACGACGTTTTCAGGGAATTCTTCGGCGGCAGAGATCCGTTTGCGGACTTTTTCGGTAGGTCTCTGACGGGATCTCGCCTTTTTCAAGGAGGAGGAAGAAAGAGGGACTGAAGAGAGTCCTACGACTGCAGAGTAGGCAAAGGCTATTATTGGCTGCATCGTTTTATCTGGTCAGAAATCCACCCCGATGACCTGAGACGGAGAACATCCTGTCGGTCCGAGTTGTTTGTTGTGTTAAAATATTGTGATTTCTCATTAGCTGGCAGCGCCTGCTGTGTAGAAAGGTGAGCGATGGAGCATTGGGCCGAGGAAACGTTCTGTAGCCCCCCCACACACACACACACAGCACTGGCATACTCTGAGCAGCGGTCCCCTCGGGAGGTCGTCTGCCACTAAAGGTCACATGTTGGCCGACACGGAGCCTCCCTGCTGGACGTCGACCTCGACTTCATTACCCAGCCTTCATCTCTCTGTGAGCCAAAGTTTAGACCTCTTTATTTAACTCTAGCTACTTTCTTCTAATGAAACAGTCTGTCAGATGGGCAAACGAGCTCCATGAAAGCGAGAGAAAATAACGATCATATAAATAGATTGAAGGCGTCTGAACGTGGAGCCATAAATATACAGCAGGCTTGGTTTAGGGTGGTCGGATTAACATGTTGATTTACCATGGATTAGTCGCTTCATTACAGAGATCATCTCAGCATAGCTGGGACAGTTCATCAATCAGTCCAGGGAAACTCCGTTTGTATTGTTATTTATTATTATATTATAAATGTTATTGATTCCAGCTTCTAAGTTGAGAGGATTTAGTGCTTTACACAGCAAACTGATTCTAATTTGGTTGTTCACTGTTACTTGGATACAATGTTGTGTAAGTGTGTTTTTTTCTTTTCCTACTTTGTTTCTCACACAGTTTAAACAACGAGAAGATCAATGACTCAGATTAATTTATATTAAGAATACCCGTGAGTGGTAGCCCTACATCTTAGTTTGTATGTTTTGGGCTCCACGTTGAATGTATTCTCTTATTTCTAACCATTTTGACAGTTTTCGTTTTTTGCAGCCACTTCTTTGTGATTTAGAAATCTATCTTTTCATTTCTTTTGTCTGCCACCTCTCGAAGCATTTCCCCCCATAGAAGTGCAAAAATGATGGAAGCGTTTGAGCCTTTCTCCAACCCACGTGTGCGATCGCGCTGCCGGCTGAAGTCGCACTCTGAGGCGAGGGGCTGCTCGCGTTATAGCGGCAGCTTGTCGTAGCGCCGGAGGGCCGATCGCCTCCGAGGTGTGAGTCGTTGTGTAATGTCGTTATAGGAGTTAAACGTCTGGCCCGGGTTGTCTGGGTTCAGCGAAAGGCTGATTGGGAGGCATGCGTAGTTCACCCTGTGGAGCTCTAAATATGGAGTTCAGACGCAGGCGGAGGGATGGATTTGAACGTCTACATCACTCAACTGGAATGCTTTCAAAAATAGCTTCCGTATTAAAACAAAAGCAGATGTACGTGTGTGTGCGTGCGCACGCGTGTGTGTCCATGTGTCGGAGCACATGTAACGAGCACTTGATTGACCGTATAGTTGCTGAAAGAACTGTAATCTAATATATGAGTTCTTGGAAATGTGGTAAAGAAAAGGGGGCGGGGGGGGTGGGGGTGGGGGGGTACTGAATCAGGGAAAGTTGTTATTTTTTTATTGGATTTATTTTTTTATGATGTTATTTTAATGTTGTGATTCTTAACATCGATAGGATGGTGGGGTCTACTCTCCGTGCGCAGAGCATCAGGTTTGACTTTTGTGAAGTGGTCCATGCGTACTGGCCAGAGTAAAGTTCAGGTTCTATTTCGACCGGGGACCAGCTTTATTATGCTTAATTGGCATGCAACAGGATATGTCCAAACATGCGTCCCGTCTAGTTTATTTCACATCTATATTTAGCGGTTTTCCTCGGATGGATCTATATAAAGAAGCTTTTTGGTTCGACTTTCCTTAAGATGGCAGCCGTGAAAAAAAAAGAATAATAATAAATCCCGTCCAACAGCTCGTCTCCGGGAGGAGCAGCTGGTCTTGTAGATCTGTCATTCACCCACCTCAGAGCGGCCAGCTGTGTGTGTGTGTGTGTGTGTGTGTGTGCGCGCGTGTGTGTGTGTGTGTGTGTGTGTGTCTCTCTGTGTGTGTGTGTGTGTGTCACAGATTCACACGATGATGAGGGCTCAGTTGTGTGCCAAGAAGGATTTATCATCAGATCGTTTTTACACACATTTTGTTGGAAATGTGAGAATATATATATTTATCTTCTTCCTAACCTGCCGATACGTTCATTGATCATTTCAAAGTACCCTCTGCTGGTTCGTCCTGTGCCGTATCGAACAGGTGTGGCACATTCCTCACCGGTTTACAGTTTTGTGCTTGACTGGTTTTGTTTTTCTTCCATCATGCTCAATAGCAAGAAAACTTCATTCTTAGATTTGTCAACCTCCCCCGTTCTTTTCCGATGATGTCACTGCCGGAGCCGTCTCCTCGTGCGTCTCCTTCGGTAAAAGGACGATAAAGCAGACTCAACAGGGGTCAGGGGAGGATACTTTATGTAAAGCTGTCTTTCTTTCAGAGGGAACAAGTGGAGCTCTCCTGTCGCCGCTTCGGTACATTCAAGGTTGAAGGAGGAGTCTTCTTTCAGAGAACGGTGCCAGTGCGCCAGGCTTATCCTGCTGGGCCGACCCAGATTGGCAGCATGTAATTAGTAGCATGTCCACGGGGCTTCAGGAGGAGAATTAGTGGCGGCCACTTTGACGGTTGAGATTGTTCCAGAAATTAAAAACTCGTGCTGTGCTCTAAAGCTGCTCTGATCAATAAGTCTTTATTGATGATGGAGCACAGCGTGACAGAGGGCGCCAGTCGTGACAAACACACATCACTTTCATCCATATTTAGTTTTTTAACATTGATATTCTAGATACATTATGATGTGTTCAGTACAGGGTTATTACGGTCATGGAAAACCTGGAAAAGTCATGGAATTTTAAAAAGGTCATTTTAAAGTCATGGAAAAGTCATGGAAATCCATTGGTCAAAATGTGTAAGAACCCTGTCAGTACCACATATAACACTAACTCTACATATAAACAACAAAGTTAATATGTTGGTGTACATTATTTCATTTCTTTTTTTAAGAACTGAAAAAAGAAATGCACAACCGATCATGATGTAGCAACAACAAAATACACTGACGGTCTCAGTTTGTCAAATCGGTCGTTCCTCCTCTGTCTGCCTCCACAGCCGATGACCACTTTGACAATTTCTTCGGGGGAAGTCACAGTCGCCATCGGGGCGCGAGCCGAGGCACGATGGGCGGCTCGCTCTTCGGCTTCGGGAGCTTCCCGGCCTTCGGCCCCGCCCTCTCAGGGTTCAACTCGGGTGCGTACGTCCCGACAGAAGACTCCACATTGGACCATGACGGTATGACGCCTTTCCATTTTTACTGCGGCTCTTCCTGAAAGTGTGCTCGTTTACAGGTTTTAGCCTTGGAGACATGGGCGGAGGGGGATTCACCTCCTTCTCGTCTTCATCTTTTGGTGGGGGTGGTGGAGGAGGAGGAGGCGGAATGGGTAACTTCAAATCCGTGTCGACCTCCACCAAGTTCATCAACGGCAAAAAAATTACAACAAAACGGTAAATAAAAGTCCAGCATCCGACATCTTTTTCATCAATTTCCCCCATTGTGGTATCAATAAAGTATACATTATTATTATTATTATTATCTTCTCCTCTGACTCTCGGCAAGAAAGGGGAAAAGCGCATGTCCCAGATGTCCTTCAGAGCGGTCTGACTTTCTGATGTCTGCCTTGTGTGTTTTCTGCAGGATCGTGGAGAACGGCCAGGAGCGGGTAGAAGTGGAGGAGGAGGGTCAGTTAAAGTCCCTCACAGTTAATGGTAAGGAGCAGCTCCTAAGACTGGATAACTAGTAGTGGTCTGGCCTCGTGACGTATGTTTGGTACCAACGGTTGGTCTCTCCTCTCTCTGTCCTCCTGCATCTAATTCCAGAAGAACAATTTTTCTCATTTTAGCTCAGCTGCAAGGGAGGTGAGAGAGAGATATCATAGTATTTGTATATTTGTATTTATTCCATTATTACGGGGGACCATCTTGTTGGGATTTTTGTTTTTCTTTACGACAACATTTAAATTGTACTTTTTTTATTTCTGCAAAAAAGCACAAAGCTGGAGACGTGCTTTTATATATATATATATATATACAGTACATATTCATCTACATTTTTCCTTTGCGGTGAGTTGTTTTGTTTTTGTCGCTGGAGAACAAGATGCTGTAAAATTCAGATTTCCGCATGTCATTTTTTTGCTCTTTTTCATTTGACAAGTGAATGATTAAAGCTTAACCACTTCACCCTAATGTCTTGAACTTGAACTTCACCTTGCTAACCTGTTCGCTGTTTCCATGTTCACGCGTGTGTACTATGAATGACTTGGAGCATTAATAAATTAATTGGAATACGCTTTTTTTAACTTTAACATTTGTTTGTGTATTTGGGAAAACCACCGTATGTTTGTTTGATTTGTTTTTGCATGATTGCTGAGTCCAGAAGGCTGCTTTTGTAGTTTCACTGTAACAATGTCAGCAACTCCAACCCATGAACCTCGGCCGCACAACACACTAATAACACTGTTACCGGGCAGACAGGGGAATTTTCATTCTTTGTAAAAAGAGAAACCAAAATAAAGAATTCAGGTTTGATCAATAAACTTCAGTTTGTGGAACTTCGTGCAAAGTCTGCTGCAGTCACCTGGTGTCTTTGTTATGTTTCCTTTGGCTTGAGTGGCTTCTTGTCACCTCACTCTTCCAGGATGTAGAGTGTGTGTGTGTGTGTGTGTGTGTGTGTGTGTGTGTGTGTGTGTGTGTGTGTGTGTGTGTGTGTGTGTGTGTGTGTGTGTGTGTGTGTGTGTGTGTGTGTGTGTGTGTGTGTGTGTGTGTGTGTGTGTGTGTGTGTGTGTGTGTGTGTGTGTGTGTGTGTGTGTGTGTGTGTGTGTGTGTGTGTGTGTGTGTGTGTTTGTGCTTGATTACATTTCCAACCTGCTTCACACAACCACCACAGCGGCTGCTTCGTCTGATACACTAACAAAACCGCCCAGGGTGTGGATTAGTTTAACTTACTAATGCCTGATGACTCCATTAGGACTTGGCCAGTGATCCACTGTGTGTGTGTGTGCGCGCTTTCACTGAAATATTAATATTCTTAATTTCATCAAGAACAATAAATTATGGGAACGGTTCACTCTGTTTTCAGTCATCCTCGAACCCTCGGGTGTATTCTGTTCTATGTGCAGCAGGTATGCTTTACCTCTACTAAGCAGGTGAGGAGGTGATGACAGGACTCATGTGTCATCTCTCTCTTCACCCCCCTCCCTCCTCCTATCAGGACATCTTTTATGGGCGTTTTTTAAAAAGTGCTGATGGTGCACGTCTTTTAAATTTGCCCTCAAACACAACCTGCTCTGCCGAGGCGTTGAGCCAAGGGACTTGACACCTCACTGATCGTTCCGCTACACAAGAAGCCATGTCCTGGGAACATTATATTAGTATTTACATTTTTCCTCATTTGGAGACAATAAAAACGCAGGTCTGACATCCTTTAAATACCCGGCACGATGGGCTCAGATACGGGGGTTAGATTTAGTGTTGGATATGATTCAAGTTGTCTCAGAGGTCACTGTGTACAGACAAGACTGTGTGTGTGTGTGTGTGTGTGTGTGTGTGTGTGTGTGTGTGTGTGTGTGTGTGTGTGTGTGTGTGTGTGTGTGTGTGTGTGTGTGTGTGTGTGTGTGTAACATGAGGAATGTGCTTGGGGCTAGTTTATTTACACAAGCCCCGCTGCATATTTTTGTGAGAGAAGAGAGAGAAACGGAAGAAGGGAACGGCAGGGTGAGGCCATGAGTCAAGCTGAGGGTTGAGACTGATTAAGTTGACTCTTCTGACATAAAGCATAAAATAATGTGTTTTATTCACGTGAATCTATTTCTACTATACCATTTTGATTGTAGTATTTCTGTCGCTCAATTTCTTTATCATCAGTTCATCTGATTGAAGGGGCGTTTGCGCCTGCGCAGTCCTGTTGCTAGGTGACACTGCAGCCCAGCGCCTATTGCTTACATAACCTGTAACCCCCCCACCCCACTACATACCCACCTCCTACCCTCTGTACATGTGATGAGTAAAGGAAGTGTGTGTGTATAGGGATTATCACAAAAACTAGCAATAAGCCGCGCAATCTAATGACTCATATTAATATGATCATCTTCGGATCGATACCAATGCGTCGGCATTAGGTGTCCATGTCGTCGGTGGGGAGCAGTTGAATAGGTGTTGATTTAGCAGTAATTACATTTTTAGTGCAATAGCTCCCTCTCCTGGGTCCCGAAGGGTGTGCAAGAACTACAACCAAGAAGCGATAACCTTGATGTATTTTAAACTACATTTCCAATAATCTGGGAAACTTAAAGTAGGCCTCGAACGTTGCAGGACCTGAAACACATTTGTCTTACTTTAGTTTACATGTATTTAAATAGGCACCTTTTAAATATGTAGACTATTGGCATTTGTCTAATTACAATATACAGAAGTGTGTTCAGATAACTAACAGTCCAATACTTTGAAGGTGATTTATAAGGTGTGCATCTTATTTCCTAAGTGGACAATAATTCCAGAAAAAACATTCGTCCACAAAGGAGACCGTCTTAGAATTAATTTACAATAAGTGGTAAATGATTAAGTAAACATGTTTACTTTAATTTCTAAAAAGGGAGAGAGCGAAATCCCTGTTATTAACCAGACATTAGGTTTTAAAGCTGCACCCTCGTTTGGCCACTGGGGGGCACTGTTTGTATAGAAAAGACTGCATGACGTCATCCGGCCAAACGATAATTTAAGAACATGACTCGCATGCTGAAGTAACTACACAGCGGTGTGGAGGATAACTGCAGCAGCTTGTGCCAAGTTATATTCATGGAAACATAACTTTTTCATGAGGGGAACTTTAATATCTTCAATTTAATCATGAATTTATATTTAATTGTCTATTCGTTTTATTATTCATGATGTGAACTAATTTAGCTCTGTATTTCTTGTTAAAAATAAAGTACAGCATCCTCCTCTCCGGCGTCCATCCATTCCAATATGACACGCAGTACTGTGTGAGCTCCTGTCCCAGAGTCTGCTCGTTGTATGAAGGATGACTTCCTGTTGCCAGAGAAGAGCATCCGGTGTAACCCCTCAGCACAAACACACACACTCTCTCTCTCTCTCTCTCTCTCTCTCTCTCTCTCTTCCCACTGGTCCTCTGCTTGACAGTTTAGCGTGAGGCATCGAATCGAACCGGAGCCGCTGGCCACTTTGTGAACGATGGCAAAGATAAGCTGCCAGCTTCTCTTTGGCTGCGTGTGCACGAGGACACGGCCTGCATCTCAGCAGTGTGGTCACATCAGCACGACGCCAGACGTCTCGACCCAGGCGAAGGTGGACTGTTGAGAATAATCTGGTCCACAGTTAAAGTTGTCGTGTAGGGTTAACCTCCCCCTGAGCAGTGATTTATTTTCGTCTTTAGCCTCCAGCCGGCTGCTTTTGTCTGACACACAAAGATGGTGTGTGTGTGTGTGTGTGTAGGTGTTAACCCGGGTGTTTGTGCATGTGTACGAGCTCCTGTATTGCAGTCCAGACGGTGTGTATCAAAGAGCGTTTACAGACTGCATTGTGCAGCCTGGAGACAAATGGCAGGCGCTCTCGAGACAATAGCAGCAAATGAGAGCACGAGAAGCTCCTGCTGCTTTTCAGATGAAGTCCTTGATCCAGAAAATACAAGGCCACCTTTTTATGAGCATTACAAGAGCTCATCATCGTCACTGCACTTTGATATTGTCTTTGTGGAAATTATTTAACTGATGATGGATTATGAGACTTGATATCGGAAAGAATCTTATCACGCAGGTAACCCGGCCTGTAGCTGTAGCCTAATAGCCCAACAATATTGATCCTTTTTCGTAGTTACATGCATGTTGGATAAATCCAGCGGTTGGATCACCAGTTGAATGCAAGTTGGGATTAGTTGTTTCTCCAGAGCTGCGTGGAGAACGAGTAGCTGTGAGAGCCTTGAGAGTGAATCCACTGTTTGTCCTGTTCCTGTTGGGTCCTCAGGGTGCTCGTCTCTGAAAGTGTGTTCAATTAAAAAAAAAAAAAAGATTTAAAAATACTCTTCTAATATAAATAAGTGTGGCACTACAGGAACATAAATCACCTGTTTTTCAGCACGACAATAAACTCCACACCGCCGAATACAGAATACTCGGCCAATTTTGACTTTGGACATGGACTCTGGGCATGATGGAGGTCCTGCAGTGATACGACGCCCATTCAAAGAGAACGGAAAGCTAGTGACGTCTTTATCTCCGTTTGGACCTGCGCATATGCAGCCGTCCAGAAAGCATGGGAAGAGAGCCGTGTCCCTCTAGACCGTCACATAAAGCCACAACCTTCCACGTAGACACGCGCATTAATGAATACAATCCCTCTATGTTTATGTTGAGGTCGTCCCACAGGTGTTCAGCGATATGTCACACAAAGCTGCCACGTCTCTGATGCCTTCTGATGTGTTTAAGGCCGGGCTGTTCCACTCAGGGGATTTTTTAAATGCTGGTGCAGATCGTCCTCTAAATGGGACCAGGTTCAGCACGGCAAGCATCTGGCCCCCTTTCTTCTCCTCTCCACTGCCTTAATTACACAACACAATGGCGATGAGATCTGCCTGTAATCTCGCAGCATAATAAGTCCCCCCCCCCTCTATGCCCTGCCTGCCACTAATTCAATATAAATGTAAATTACCTCGAGAAAAGAATAAGCAAATCTCATTTTATTTACATGACTAATCACAATAAAGTCAGGCAGATGAAATATGAATGAAATATATGGTCAGCGTTTGAAAGGAAGGAGGGCTCTGTGTCGCCTTAGGGACTCTTTCAACTTCTTGTTTTATACCATCTTTGTTGTTTCCTCTTGGTAACATCAATAGGTCTATTCACTTTTTGTTCCACCTGTGCTCAACTTGCTGTAATAGATGTGTTTTTCCTCGTCTGATTGTATTCAAACTGCCAAGGGCACCACAAGGTAATGTGTTTTCCTTTCAGATGACTTTTCTTTGCAGCACACTCATGTCAGAAGGCCAAAACCGTTACCCAGAAGAAAAGAAAAACTATAATAATAATAATATATGTATGGAAAAAGATTCTGTATATATAATGTATATATATATATATATATATATATATATATATATATATATATAATATATATAATTATTTATATATAATTGTATATATACTATAATATAGATATAATATCTATTTATGATCTATTTATATTATATATATATTATAAACATATATATATATATATATAAATATATAATATATATATATATATATATATATATATATATATAATATACATATATATAAATATAAATATAAATATATAATATATATATTTTAGATATATAATGTTGGTTGTAACAGCTCAGGCCATGCCTCCAGTGTGATTATTTCCCACTTTGCTTTGCCCACACTCAGACGTGGCAGCCGAAGATCCCTCGGAGGAAGACTGTCGTCGCCGCAGACAGAACGCACTACCTGGCCTCGGCCTGCATCAGCGCTACCTGAAGAACTCTGCCCAGAACCCCTCGGAGGAAGAGGAGGAACATGGCCTGCAGGGCCTGGCACTAACGAGAGGTACGCCCACACGCCACCGCACAGCTGATTAATTAGCAGCACACGGGGCTCCCCTTTAAAGACTAGGGCCTTAATAAGCGCGTCTAATTGTCTGCTTTTGTGCCTGATGGCCGCACAAAGGGCGATGACGGAGAGTGGCGCGTTTGATTGGCAGATGTAAACACCCAGGACGAGGTGTTGATTAGGCAGCTCTGTTCTCCGGCGCGGTAACGACCAGAGGTCAGAGGTCGCCCTCTGTTTTCCTTCGTCGGGTCAAAAAGTCGCACACAAAAGCTGAGCAATTATCTGCAGCACACAGTCGCGGTCACGGAGGGTTTCTATAATGGAAGCTTCGTTAGTTAAGGAGGGAACCTTTAATTTAACTGTGCATACTTCCTGCTGGGATGCAAACAAAGGCCCTAATGCTCTGTCTGAGATAATGACCCAAGCTACTCAAATATGGGTCCTTGGAGATTGGGTTTTTAACTACTTCAGCCGGCTGCAAGTAAGACTCTTAAAAAGTCTGTTCCACTGTCTATTATTTTCTCTTTCAAGAGTTTTTACAAGCTGACCAATTGCTTTATTCATAGTTATTTCATAATTTAGTAATGCATTATAGATAGTTACAAATCCGTGATGAGAAGAACATTTTGTCTGCTGGTGTTTCATTATGTTAATAATGTCGCCTCATACTTGTTTGTACTTTTTATTCTCATTTCTCAAATGGCCTTCAAATTAACATTGAAGGCTCTTTAGTCTTTGACCTCTTGGGAAAAGGGTTGCAGGGCGTCTGGACCACAGTTAATATATTCACACTTGTGAAGCTTATGAATAAATATGGATTTGCTGCACATTTTTCTTTTAAACAGTGGTAAATATATGTATGTGAACAATTGCATTCAAGATGTATTTCAGTAAAAAGTAATACATGTGTGCCTGGCCAAGCACACTTTGTGATATTAGAGAGTGATTATTTTACTCTTTAGTTGTTAATTAGTGACTTTGAATAGCTTCGGTTTAGTGCCTGGACTTTCTCATGGCGGAGCCATGCACCCCCCCGTCTCCGGGGTTTGGTTCAGCCGATTGGCCGCCGGTGCTCGAGTCATGTTTAACTGACCGACAGGTGAGTCGCATCAATCTTCTCATCGTCTCTCGGCAAGATAGCAAATCAGTTTTGTTCGTGACTCAGCAGCCAGAGAGTTTTTTTGCACAACCTGGAAACCTACACTTTGATTTTGAATAAATAACTGATCTATTCGTCCCTCGAACATTCACATATTTAATAAAAATGTTCTTTTATCTTGAAGGACACATGGACACGAAGAGGAAGAAACCGTGGCAAAAGGAAGCGGAGTCCAAAAAGAAAAGGGCCCCTCGACACTTCCCTCGGTTTGGTGGACTCGGTGCCTTTTATTAAACCGCCTCAACCAAACGCACACAACATATATCTGCTGGCAGAAGCGCCATCAATCATCCGGGGCACAAGTCCATCACCGCTACGTGTCGGAGGCCCAGCATCCCCAGCGTAACTTCTGCCTGCAGAGACGACGCAGCAATGTTTTATTTTATCTTGAATACATTTTTAGTAGTTACGCTTTTGCTATTGCTGTATTTATTGTGGTTGGGCCCCGTGGACGGATCAGAACTTTAATTAATCTCCTATTGTTTGGACTTTTCCACTTTTTTACTGCACACTTTTTCAGAAAGTGTGTTTTGAAAGACTTCAGGTGGAAGGAGGATCCCACGTGCAGCCTTGTTTACGATGCATCGCCGCATTGATCGCGCGTTGCATTGGGAGAGTACGTGATGGGCTGTTTAGTGGGAGGAGGGGGAGGGGTACCTCGGGAATGCGAGTGTAAGGCAGAAAAAAAGCATTGAAGAGTGAGTTTTATTACACAAAAAAATGCTGAGTCGTTTATCACACGTGAAAGCTGACGATCAACACTCTGGAAGCAGCGGTGTTCACTCTTTTACCACGACAAGGGCGGGAAATAGCTACGCTCGCAAAGTTCTTGTTTTCTTTTTGCAGGATTCTTTTGGCGTAGATTCAGCGACGTGTTAACCTTTCACCGGTGTTTTTTGTAAAGATACTTCCTAAACGGAATACGGTTTCTCTCATCTGATTGGCCCTCGACATTACTGTAAGCTGACATGTAGAAATGTTCATTTTTTTGATGAACTCCTACCAATAAATGCTTCGAGAAATACAACTCTTCATTGTTTCATATAGTATCCTATCTTATCTTTCAGATTACCTTATTCGTCCTGAGAAGGTGTTCAAGTTTTATCATTCATGCATAAATAACAAAAGACTAAAAACAGACAATTCATAGCAGATCACATAATATACATAACAGCACGTTAAGCTCTAAACATATCAATGATGTTAGAGAATTTGTCTTAATAAAAAAGATGATTTTGCTTATATGTTGGCAAAAATGTACACAACCAGCAGACATGGAGCAACATTAGCTTTCATTTGAAGTCAAGTATTCACTTTCATTGTACCTCTGTTTTGGTCCCCACCACCTCTGAAGGGAAACGTCTGGCTGCGGTATTTCTTCGAGCTGATCGTTAAAGGACAGGACAAGAACATTTGCAGAAAGTCCCTGAAATGCCTCCACGAGTCTTGTGATGATTCTGTAGGGATTCGTCACGACTAGCGAGCCCTTTTCCGATTCCACATAGTCATTGTATAAAAACATCGATGAGAGCTGCTTTACTCACATTGTCTACGTCATCAACAATACCTCACACACGCACAACAACACAATATTGTTCATTATGTGTAGAAACACATAATCATCGAACAATGTATAAATACGTGTTTCCTTCCTTTCGTGAATGTTCTGCACCGACTGCTCTCCCAGCACAGTCCTTTAATTGAAGCAGGGACAAAACACTCTGGATTCTCCTGTCACATGGGCAGAGCCCTGGAAGGAGCAGTTTTCCCAGATTATTTTGAATGAGCCTGCAGTGTTTTTGTATTATTCATGTGGCAGAATGAATGCATATGACACAGCTAGTCTCTACGGGTTTAATTAAACAGCGTCGAGGCAGAGGGCCGTCTCCATCCATTGCCTTTCTTTTGCAGCCCTCCTCCTCCTTAAGTCATTACACAACTGTTTCTTACTGTGTAAAAAGACTGTGAAATCCTCCCATCGACTTCCACTCTGAGGACGTATACCTCCCGGGGAGCGACAGCTCACTGTCAAGCTCCCCGTCAACCCCCGTCTGCCTCCTTTTAAGAGAAAAATAACCCACTTGCCCTCGATTGAGGCAGAGACCCACCCATCACCACATGGAGGGGAATTATTAAGTGCATACACTCGGTAGAATGAGAGTGAAATGGGCGTTATTAGTCAGTATATATAATAATGTTCAGAATAATTTCTCTTTCATAGGACAAAAGACTTTTTGTAGTCAAAAAGAAGTGGAATGATAATTCAACAATTCTTAAGTCAATACACTATTGGAATACATTAATACATTATGCAATTTTACACAGGAAGCTAAAAGCAACAATAAACCAGTGTTCCGGCATGAGAAATAGAAATCTAATTGTTTTGTGTACAAAAAAAATGCATACAAATCCAAATAGACGGTTTTGAGGCAACTGTTTTATTCTAGCAGAACGATTTGTCATCACATTGCATCATACATGTTTTATTCAACATGCAGAGAAGCTGCATATTGTTCAACGTTAATGACTTCTTTATTTTTATCGTTTTAAAGAAAAGAACTGCAGCCGTTGAAACAGGACTTCACGACAACAAATAACAAATGTTCAAATCAATGAAAAATATTTGTGATTGAATTAAATCCAACACGCGCTGTGACACAGATGTGATTCGTTCCCCGGGAGCTTCTAATTGGTTTGGTGCAGAAATCGTCAATCAAATAAGTGATGAAATATGATTGTAACAGCTGTCAATGGATTTGTTGCTCATCCCATTGGCTGGAGAGCTGCTGTTGTGCTCAAGGACTTAATACTTAAAACATGCCTGGTCAAAGAAGCTAGATGAAACAATTGTAAGAACTATTTGGTTACCCAACAGCATTGAAACTATGTAGAAAACAAGACATACGAAGTGAGACAAAAAGAAAACACCTGGGTGTGCTTTATTTAGGAACAGCTGTCAGACAGGGATTTAGATGCGGCTAAATTGGCCTGTGATTTATTCAAGAGTGCACTCAGCAGATTAGGAGAGAGGAAACATCATAGCAAGTGTTCTTTAGTTAACCAGTGAAGGGAGCTGAGATATTTGCACCCTCGACTAAAATAATTGCTTTTGACACAGAAGTATAAGGCATTTTTGCTAAATGTCAAATAAGTTAATCATATTTTAACATGAAATCTTTAAAAAACCTCAGCTTTACTATTGCGGGCCTGCAGAATTATATAAATAAATACATATTTATATTTGAATCATTTAAATAAATAAATATGTATATGAATTATATAAATAAATGCATATATTTATATAATTCTTAAAAAAAAAAAAGTATTTAGAGAAGGAAGTAGAATTATATACATATATATATATATATATATATATATATATATATACAGGCACGTGCACAGATAGACCCTAGTGGTGTTCAAGCACGAGCCCTTTTGCCCTGGATGAGTAAAGTGCCCTTTTTGCTGGAGCACACTTTTTTTTTCATTCATCAGTATTTAAGAATAAAAGTTACTCTCTGTCATCAATTTCCCCCAAATGTGTTTTAATATCCGACGGGGCATTTATTTGAGTTCTTGGGAGAATTTCTCCCCAACATGCTCCGCGATGCTCACGGAGGTAACCCTAACCCTAACCCAAACCCTAACCCTAACCCCAACCGTTAGGGTTAGGGTTAGGAACAATATATATATATATATATATATATATATATATATATATATATATATATATATATATATATATATATATGATGTTAATCAGGAGGACCTCACCAAAGTCTGTTGTCTTTAACCACTGGGGCCCATAAATATGTGCAATAACTTTAATAATATATGTGTAGATAGACAAACACATACAATTATTACTCGCCTAGTCCTTTTTCGATTCTTTGCAGAGGACCTCCTTCAGCTTTTAGTTTCTCCATTTCAGTTGTCTTTGGTGTATCTGCCTTTAGTTTCCCGAGGGACTCTGTGAAAGCATCTGTTTGGTGATGACATTGTTCTGTCACTTTCCTGTGCATGACCCCCCCCCCCCCCCCCCCCAGCCATCTCTCCCCTCTCCTCTTCTTTAGCTTCACTTCTATTCTATCACTCCTTGTTTGATGGATGTCCACACAACTCACTCAAGGCCATTGTGTGAGAAATTACAATCAAAATCTCACCGGCTCGTTTTGCTTTTAAACTTCCAAGCCGGCAAAGACAATAAGTTATTTTGGGAAACATATAATATTGGAAGTGTTTCACTGCAGACAATCTACAAGTGAAACGACAGTGGGCTGATTGAGCCGGGCCCTCCACCAGAAAAATCGCGGAATCAAACTGTGAGACCGAAATATAGATGAATAATCTACAGACCACTTCAATGATAGGAATGTTTCTCTCCCGCTGTGTGCAATCAGCACACTCTAGCAAGAAAATATACATTCAGTGAGATTAGGAAATGAGAAGGGAAAGAATGTTTAAATTCATTTGAATTGCATCTAAACACCACATGAAGAAAGTAGTGATGTAAATATATGAGGTGTGCATGGTTATTGTAGTTCTATTTAGATGAAAAGAAGAACGCTTTTTTTGGTATTACTTTGGTCAAGGTCAGCAGATACTAGTAGGTGGAGTCAAAACCGTGCAGACCACTGATTGGTCTGAGAGAATCATTAACGTCAACATCCGAGCTGAGCTCCTGTCGATTTTAGTTTTAATTGATTTGAATATAAGTGCAAATGTTCCTCGGTTTGGTTGCCAATGAATGATCCAGTGCTATCACACTAACCTCTGTGTGGAAGACAAATAGAAAACATAACCTGGTACACAAATAACAAAGTGTAGCAGAGCTGTAGCATGAAGTGGAGTCACGATAAAAGTCCTAAACCAGCTGGGCATTGTAGTTTTTAGCAAACAAACTCAAATGGGGCGACATTTGTGCATTTGTTGGGACTATTTTCTGCTGCGGATTAATCCATGTTTTGTCAGTACTTATGGAACCGTGCTGTTGACTCAAAACCTACGGAGCATATGCTCATCAAGTCATCATCATGAACACACATCCCCCAGTGCAACATTAGGGATCACTGGCGTGTTTTTAATAGTTTTTGAACACAATAAAGTTCCAAGGCACAACATAATAAGATATAACAAATGCATGGATTTATTGTTACAATAAGTAAGATTACAAATTAAAAAATATATCCCCAGCCTGTCCTTAAAGTAAGTGAAGAACAGTATGAATAGAACAAGTAATATTTAATAACCATTTCCATTCCTGAACACATGATTTAAAAACAACTGCTACTTGTTCAAATGTCCATGTTACATATCTGCCTTTCTCAACATGGTTGCAAAAGTATGATATTTTGATTTTAGGGGAGTCATCTTTGTCTGAAGAACATTAACTATGAAAGAATGTACAGTTATTCAGCTCGGGGACATGGTTCTTGACGTTTGTGTCACTCTTTCATCACCCCATCCAGGCCAGTGTCATGTGACTCTACTGTAGAAGAGGGGGACCCTGCCTCTGCACGCTGCAGATGGAAAGAACACGATTACTCTAAAGTGGGGAGAGACATCAATGTGATGAATCATTACCACTCTGGACCTGAGCACCCCCCCGTGAAGTGAAGATCAGGCCTGTCTGACATAAGATGACGGTCAGAGCGCACTTTGAATAATGAAGTCTGATTACAGAGAAGCAGACCAACAAATATCCAACACTTTTGGATCATTTACATGTGAGTTTACATTTACAAGGAGTGTATATTATAAATCAACACTATAATGCTCCGGAGGAATACATTTACAATGAAATACAAAAGGACAGAAAGTCTTTCTTAAATATCATCATTGGTTAAGAGGATATAAAAGAGACACATCATTGGGTGCAGTTAATTAAAACTTCATTCAATGATGTATCAAATACAATTTATTTTCATAAAGAAACACATTTTATTCATAAAATTGTATTCACCCTTTCTCTCAATGACAAAAAAAATCTCAAAATTAGAAGAAAAGATCTCATCTCATCTATATTTTGTCCAAATTAGTAAATAAAGAGCGTAAACAGGCAGTGTAGAATAACGTTGAGGTAATATTCCATGTATAATATGTCCATATTACCCACAATAGCAATATTTACCATTATTTGTCTCTTATTAATGTTTTTTTTATATCAAGAGGGGGAGTTATACATTCAGGTATTGAAACTGTAATAAAGAAATTCATGAATCATATCATATTGACTTTTGTTAATAAAACACCACCAGATATCTTCAAATTCCTAAAAACACCCCAACGAAGATACAAATGCATATTGAATGGACTGTACAACCCGACACGCATGAAGGAGGGTAGAGTTCAGCGTCCGGAACAACACGAGGAAACGCATCATCACATTTTCCGCATGTCCTCCTCTTCATTGGCTAAATTTTGATCAGGCATCAAAGTTCCTGATAGGCTGTCGCGGGGGAAGAGAGTTGTTGCTGTTGCTAGGATCCTGTTGCTAGGATGGTTGCCATCTAAGAGGCTCAGCAGGAAACATGTAATGAATCATGGATGGTTGATTTTTCTCTAAGCACCCTAATCTGCGATGCAGATGAGCCCAGAGCTCGCCTCCCCCGGCTCCATCCTCCTCCTCCTCCCAAAACGAAACACCCTCAGCCCCCCCTCCCCACCTCTGGATGGGTTTATTAAAAAAAAAAAAAAAAATCAAGTTTAGATTTCGAGGGCTGGCATTTCAAATGAGCCTGAGGTTGCTGTAGAGGGGGGGGGGGCACTGATAGCAATTGTCATGCTAAAACCGGGAGGTCAAAGGTCACTATCAGTTATTTGTTGAGGGAGAGCCAGAGGGAGACTGGCCACGACCCTACCTGACCCCTGAGATTATTCTCAATGCTGTGACTTGTGAAACTCGGACCGTCTCACACCTCCTGAAAGGGGGGGGGGGGGGGGGGGGGGGGGGGGTACGTGCAAACGACAGCTGAATCATAAAAAACACAATTCACAGACTACCACCGAAGTGATTTTAGGATAAAAAAACATAATCAAATTAATTGCAGTCAGAAAAGAAGAGAAAGATAAGCTGTCCTTGCAACACTAAACTGTGATTTAATTTACTGCGACTCACAAAAAAAGCCCAAAAGACTATCGGGACTTTTCCAAAGCTGTTATTATGCAACGGTGAAAAAAAGAGCCTCGTTACGATTCACAAAAGGTCCTCCATCCCGGTGCAAATGTGCCTCCGTGGCTTAACAACCGCTGTGGGCCTTTTTAATATCACGCTATTATACAGGCCCGTGTTCAGCGTGGAATACGTTGAGGGCGCCGCAACCCCCAATCGAACCACGCCGGGCTTTACTTAGTTATTCCTGTCCTGTAAAAAGAGTGCAGCTGTTTCATATAAAGTGGCAAACAGTTAAACTATTCATATGAAACACTTCTGGTATAGACGCTGCACATTATCCACAGAGGGTAAGAAAAAGTGTACAAAGTGGTAATTACAGACACCAGATGACAGACGGTGAGTGTCTGCTGCTTTAATGGCACGCGGCACAACTCCTGAGTGACGTGGCTGCATGTAAACATCTTGTGCTGCTCGCCACTCCTTCCGGAGCAATATTTACTTTGATGTGATTATATGTTATACTTTAAGACAATTTCATCCTTCATCCTCCATCCTGCTCCTCTGCTCCTGGACTTTATTGCTGTGATTGTGATTTAAAAAAATAATTGTTTATTTAATAAGGGACAGTGCACATTGATACAAACATTCCAGTAAATGTGCCAGAGTTAGCCAAGAGGCAACTTTTCATCTGTAGTCCAATCTGTAGTTGTTGTTGTTGTGGCTTTACTTCACATTTATATCCGCTACTTTATGTTTTTTTGTTCAGCTTTAATTATTTTCAACACACACTCTTAATCCCATTGGTGCTTCCTGGTCAAACAATCATTTCAAAATCACAAACATCAGAATCCCACTTGTCTGTATGCTGCATCCTTTGCCTTTTGATTAACCTCCTTCCCTTCGTGCCAGCCTCATGCATCCCTTGACGGTCTCTCCTTTTCCTACCCTTTGCCCTCATCCTTCCTCCCGGCACGTCACTAAACGGATCCTTTAGAATCTAGTTGTATACGTGATGCTAATACCTCCTGACACATTTGTTCACCGTCTCTTTATCATTAATAATTATGCAAAGGAGCCGCGTTGTCAGTCGAGCAAAAGAAACCAATCTTAGTATGCAAATGGTTAAGGTCCCTGCGGAGTGTGGCGATTAGATGTGTGTTGATAAACTCACTTATGATGAGTGACAGTGAGCCGGATTGAAGTTGCGCTGGTCAGCAACCACAAGAAGACATTGATGGAAACGCCGACTGCCAAATGCCAGGGTATATCCCCAGATGCATGATGGGACAGGGATGAAACGGTGTAAAATGTCATTGTGGCTGCTGTGAGCCCATTAATAACCAGAGAGCAGGAAGCAAAAGGGGGTAATGAGAGGAGATTTGCTTCCTGATGGAAGGCGTTGCTTTTTCTGTTCAGCCAGATGTTTGCCCGAGCTGCACCGTGTCTCCTTTAGCTGCTAACGTCCAAAACCGTTCACCAAACCAATCAACTATCTTACGCCTGGACCATAAATCCCATGATGCAACGTCTAATGTAGCATTCGACTGGATTAGCCTTCGCTAGCTCTGTAAAGCTCTCTTTAAGTTTGGGTGGTATTTATTACTACTAGCTAGTTTCACTGTTCACATTCCTTTGTAAACAATATTTCGATCAAGTTTCTGATTTTATTTTCCATATTTGTACTGCTAAACTTTGTATAGGCTACTATAAAGCTAAGTTAGCTCTCCCGGTTCATTTAGCTCAGCTAGCTAACAGAACTAACAGGTAGTATAATATTTAGTAACAACTAATCTCGACATAAGAAGTTATGTAGTGCATCCCATTTTAATTTAGTAAAATCTATTTAATAAACACTTATAACCAGGCAACCAGTTTCTGAGGATGAATTATTTTAAGACCTGGAATCTCTCTTTTCTTCAAATTGCTTCAGTGTGTTTAAATCTTTCTTTGGTCTTTTATGAAAAGTGAATCAAGCGTTATTTGGAGAGGCAAAATTAAAGCTGACAAAAACAGTTTGGGTTGTTTGTTCAAAGATAAGAAAGACACATTTTGTGATGTGGTTTTATTGTCGCTTACTTATTACTCTGCTTAATTTAGGTGGGACTCCACATTTTGAATCACAAATCAGCAATTTCAATTTTCTCAGGACAAACAAGAAGCCGAAGAAGAAGAGTGACACAAGCTCGAGAGTGCCAAGTTTAAAAGCTTGCTTGTTTCTTGAGAAGATCAAAGGTTTGGAGGCCTTGGACGGACATGAGAGGAACAGCCTCTGCAATCCGCTCTCCGGTCCAACAACAGCAGCAAAGAAAAACAAGGCTTTTCTCTTCGGGAAACCCTGGAAAGCGTCCCAGACAGTTTTTCCAACAAGCAAACACTCTGAGATCTCCCAACCCCTCCATGGGGAAATGACATGTTTGTCACCGTGCTGTGTGTTATCGTTCAAACAATGACTCATCCGCAGGTGGTTCCTCGTACTTGGCTCTAAAACAATAATTTAAAAAAGACATGACAAGTTGAGTAGCTGAATTTTTTTTATGTACTCTGCAATTATTTTGTTCAAGCAACCAAGTACATCTTATTAAAACAATAGTCAGGTTCTCCCTGATAATTCAATGGGACGTGGTTTAATAAGGAAAAATCTATTGTTTTTGTTGACGTACCCACAGGGGACGTTTCAGCCACGAGGCTTTTAGATTCGTTATTAATAACAGCATTCTGCTGTAAGTCGGCTTTTGCTGCAACCAGCTGAGGTGTAGTTAGTATCTAACCTTTTATTTTCCCTATGAACCGATCTGAGATCATCTACTGTCTCATTGTCACCCTAAATAAGACTTGTAGCACAAGCTAAATATATACATATACAACATTTTATCAACTTTTATGGTAAAGTTGTTTGTAAATAACGGCCCAATTACACATCTAGCAGAAACTATGTGCAGTTTCTATACTGTAGTTATTCTATAGTGGTAATGAAATCTGCAGTCTGGTCACTACGAGCAACCGCCTCTATCATCATAGTTATGTATAATCGTTGATATCAAATATATAAAGATATTGATTTCTGCAGCTGGGAATGTGAGCAATGGATTGAGCACGAGGCTGACTGTGCTGATGTGTGTTCTCTGAAATCGAGATAATGATTATATGAAGACGTTTTAAGTTTTAAGATCTCATCGTGTGACTGAATTATGCAGTGCAGAGGACTTTTTTTGAAACATGAACACATTGAAATACTTTTTGGTCTCCGTGGTTTGAGGCAGGTTTGTGAGTATTTTCGAGGTTAGAAAGGCGTCCGCCTGCTTTACACTTATTCACATCCCTGTGATATGTCAGCGCTGCTTTACAACAACAGCGAGGTATGCTGATTTTGACGGATCTCACTCCAAAGACTTATCCAAGCTTAGGCTGTAATTTAGAAATCCCTAAATTAAAAATCACTTTGAGTTAAACCAAGCAACCAAAGAGACAATACACACTATCTCATTTTGTGACTTTTTCAGAACGCATTAATCCTCCCAAATGGGAGCTGTCAGAATATCACATGATATTGGAGCACACCAGATATCTCAGGAAGCAATTACCATGAATACATTTTCTAATAAACTTGTACCCATCAGATGATAAGCAATTAAACATGCGTAATTATGGTTTCCATACAGTAATTTCTAAGCTGATTAGGTTTGTGTGCTTTACAACCTGAATGGGTGAATATTAATAGGGCTTTGGTTTGGTGCTGCTGGTTAGCGGTGGCAGCTCATCAGTGGATCAGATGCAAATGAGGCCTCAGGAAGTGCATGAAGCCTCATTCCTCGCTATTAGAACTGTCAGGGGAGGGAGGGACAAGTCAACGGGTAGCATGCACACTCACACGCACACACACACACACACACACACACACACACACACATATATGAATATGCATTCACACATGAGGCACACGCACATTGTTGAAAGGTAGGAAATTATATATTCCTAATATAAACTTCACAAATGTAGGTCTCTGGTGTCAAATTCATCCAATTTGACAGTTTATGTCATCTTCAGTTGCAGATGATATAATAACGGCAATAATTATGCAATACTTTCTAATAAGGCACCCTTTATAAAGGGTTTATGAGTTGCGAGTAATGACTAATACGTCATTTAATAATGTTTTATTAATGAGTTATGAAGCATTAATGAGAACATTCAGATCGTCACCTCTTAAGCATCACATTTGATCTTTGGATCATCACCCGATGGATTGTTTGTGAGGAACATTCATGAATGACATAACAGCGTGTATTACTTGATGATCTATTATCATAAAGTGAGACCCATTCCTCTTTATTAATGATTTACGAATGTATGTTACCACAAGTTGGTTAAGTGTCACAGCACAAGTCAAATGTGGTTTTAATAACTTGTGTATTGACTTATCAGTGATTTAATTATAACACATTATAAAGCATTTCATAATGCCCAATAGGGTTGAGGTTCCCAATACTTCATAATTGTTGGTCCCTCACTCAGATATTTTGGAAGCAATGTCAATAATGCATTATTAACACACATGTAATGGAAATAAAAGATTACCACGATGGGAATTATAAAACATTATGATCTATTCAAAAAGAGAATCTCACTGAGTGACCAGCAATGATGAAGTGTAGTGATATTTGACCTGAGTCATTATTATTTGATATGAGTCATTATAAAATACTTCAGAATATGTTATGATTATTATATACAGTGCTATGAGCAGATTATACTGTATGTTTTTATAATATAAGTCTGCTTTTAATGCCCAATAGACATAGGCTCCAAAGAAAGTTGTATCAAAGTTATATCTTTCTGCAAATGTTAACACAATTGGACTTTTTGAATGGCCGGGCTTTCTCTTCTCTGTAAGACTGCAGCAGGACCTCAGTGGATGAAACTCATGCCTGATTCCATCACTTCCTCCTCCGCTGGTGAACTAAACATTGTATCTGTACAAACCTGTGAGTCTCTCCCAGATACAAACCCTCAGGGGCCGCGATACATCTTTTCTGTGTGACTTTACGAAGGCGACTATTCGATCAAATGTCACACACTGAGGGAGCCGCCTCCTCCCTCCCGTGTGTGTGTGTGTGTGTGTGTGTGTGAGAGAGTATCAGGAATAATATGAAATACCAACACAGCATATCAGTATAATCTGTTCTGATTTATTATCAATCTGAATGTTACTTTTCACACAAAATATATAGTTCTCATTGAGGCTCTCAGTGTACATTTCAGATAGCACTATATAGGTATTCATAAAGTCATTCATTGACTATACATAGAGGGAATAATCTGTCATGTGGCACAAAATATTACAATAAACCAGTGATGGAGAAACAAAAAGTGAGCAACAATCCCAATATAAGTTCTGTTTACATATATTTCATATTATTACTATATCTCTACTCTATAGGGATTATCTCAGTTGGTATATTTGTATTACATTTAATATTAACAGCGATGTTCATGTAACAATGTTTCAAATGTATGCAATGAGGAATAAAAAACAGATATGTTGAGAATATATCAAGAATCATGATCTGTGAGGCCTTTTAAGAATCAGAGCAGATGTCTGGACCCAAAATACAATGATACACACACACACACACACACTTACACACGTCAACATCTGTACATGTGATGCTGAGCATATATATATGTAGTGGGTCGATTCACATCACAGAGGAGAAACAAGGATATTTTCAAAACGCTATATGCGTCTAATACACCGAATAGTTTAGGTGATATAATCTGTACAATATTAGACAGGAACTTAATTTACTTTACATATTATTATTCAAAAAGTACTACCGTTGAGAGTTGCAATGATTAGTCTATTGCCATTTTTTTTATTGGCAATTTTCTTTAGAATAAATTAATCTTTTCAGCCAAAATGCCAAACATTCCTTTGTTTCAGCTAGTTAGTGTTATTATATGTGACAGTACTTTGAGTGTCTTGGACTGTAAGTCATACATCATAATCAGATTGAAAACATGAACAATTCAATTTTTTTCCTCATTTATTCTAACAATTTCTAAAATGCATCAAAGGAATCTGTTTATTAATCGATAATTAAAATGATGGTTAGTCACACCCTTACTCCAGATTGTTTGGAATGGGCCAATAATCATTCTCTAAGCGTCTGTATTAGTTTCCCCAATGGCAGAGAGCTTATTGTGGAACACACATCTTCACTTGACATCACGTAGACAGTGTCAGCGGCACTAGAACGGTATGTTCAGGAACAACATCACTGTTACAGAGCACCGGGGTTCATATCGACAAAACGTCTCTCAGTAGGAGAGCTGATCTAAGTTCCCACGTCAGATCAGGCCCCGCTGGTTTGACACCGATCCAGGATCGTCAGTCGTACTCTGAGGCAAGATTTGGCGAATATGGATCCAGGTGAGATATCTGGCACAACATTCATAAGTACACGGTATATATAGGAGGTGAAGAGGAGGCAGGGGAGAGAGGCGAGAGCGAGGAGATGGGAGGGCGGAGAGGGAGATGTCAGTCTTGAGTGGGCAGAGGAAACCGGTGAAGGTGTGGGGGGGGGGGGGGGGGGGAGGGGTGCCTTCACTGAGGAAGCGCTTTCAGGATGGCGTTCACCTCCTCTGCCACGGCTGTCAGCGCAAACTCAAACTGCTCCTGAGGAGGAGGAGGAGGAGGAAGAGGGGAAGAGGGGAAGGATGCAGGGAGAGAAGGGAGGGAGGAAAGTTTTAATGTGTAACAGCTCAGGAGTGCCATTTCAGGATGATTGCCCTCTTCCTCCCTCTCTCCTGACCCCCCCCCCCTGGATGTGCATGGCCACAGACTCGAGGTGAAGGTGAGCGGCTCCCAGAGCTTTCAACTCAGAGAGCACGCGTACCCGCCATCGATTCCAACCAGGTGTGTCTTAAAATAAAGCTTTTGAGTCGTGCTGCCTCTCAACTTTGTGTGTGTGTGTGTGTGTGTGTGTGTGTGTGTGTGTGTGTGTGTGTGTGTGCGCATTTATTTGTGAATCCCACTCGTGGGTTTCCCCGAGGAACGCAAAAGGGGGCTGATTGATGTTCGCCCCATGGACCTGGTGTTTTTATATTCCTCTCCTCTCCCCAGGCTGCAGGCCACGGGGTCCTCTCACAGAGAAAAGGTACGTAGGAGTTTGGAAGCAGCAGTCTTTAGATGTGTCGACACACCGCCTGCCACAGTCTGGCCCGAGGATAGGCTCAATCAATACTGAGGAGTCACTGGTGGTCGTGCCTTTCGCTTTGCAGGGGAGATTATCTGGAGTGATTAGGTTTTCTATTTTTATGTGCCTTCAGATGTTGTGATATAAGGCCGGAAGATGTGAAGCTACATCAATCTATATACAGTATACACCACAGTTATATGTCCCTGTCTAATCCCAAGTGGACTTTAAAGTTCTGTGTGTGAGAAGAAAAGCTACTTTAGGAGTGAGTTGTGTGCGTCTGTTCTCATTTCCACCACTAGGGGGAGATCAATCTCTGCTCGACAGATCAGAGATGGATGGTTAGTGAGGAAGAAACACGGTCACGCGTGCTGTAATTACTGCATGTGGATGTCAAAAGCGTTGACCAGAAAAAGAAGGGAAATAAATGTTCTCTCTTTTATTTGTGCCGAGGTTTATCCAAAAATAAAGTGGCAACCTCTTGAAGCAGAAAAAAAAGATGATTACCTGTCCAATTCTTGAAACCTAACTCTACATTTCATACCTCATTACGATCTTATTTCGGCACGAAGCCACGAGGTGGAATCAACAATATTTTAATATAATTTCATTTTGAGTTGTCAGAAAAAAAAATGTGTGAGTGCTTAGCTTTTCTCCAGCAGGGCTGTGAACGCAGCATGAGCCATCGAGGAGCACCGGAGTCTGTTAGCTATGAATATGATCACCCACTACAGCGGGAGCTTTGCCTTTAGTATTATTATTATTATAATTATTATTCCTCCCAATTAAAAGAGAGAAACTGAAGAGACTGCCTAACTATTAGGTGTGTTAGTGGATGAGAAGAAATGCTTTGTACACACCCAAACTACTGAGGGCCCACTGTGATATAAACTGTTAAGACTAATGAAGTATTTTTATTATAATAGACATTTACTAGCATGCTAAAATATATGAAGATGAAAAGATAAAGACAAAGTTAAAGGTTATGTTGGATATTTGATGGATAGTCTCAGTACATTTTCAAGCAAACATGAGTTTCTTGTAGCTTTGGCAATTTCCCTCTTTTATGTATCGTTATAAAATTAATATATTTTGGTTTTGTACTTTTGATTAAGTACGGAAGACATTTGAAGACACCACGTTGAGACCTGAAAAGGGGGTGTTGTATATTTAAAAGACTAAAAGATTTAAATAATCGCAGCCCGAGTCACATGCCTACTTAATTATCACTTTGATTCATTTCACAATTGTCGTCGTGTTTCTGCGACAGAAGATCTCGGTCAGTCTCTTTGTGTCTGGTGATAAATGTGGAACACTGAGTTATTATCTACAACAATGTTTGTCTAATCCTGCAGCGGTTATCAATTACAACATCATTTCCCCTGATCCATGTGCACATGAAGCAGAAAACCGTCTGTTTGAATGGGCGTAACCCCCCCCCCCCTCCCTCCCCCCATCTCCCCCATCTCTCCAACTCAAAGCCGGGGACCTTACCTTTGTCTGGACCATGCCAGCTCTCTGGTCTCTCAAGTGCTCCAGGGTAGCGGCAATATCAATCTCTTTAGCACCTGCAACAGACCGAAAATTGGACTGAGTTCAAAGCAGCCGAGTAATCCAGCTCACATCTGTCAATCTCTCTTTATGCTCGGCTCCCTTTGGAACAGCGCAGCGATTGAAAATTATTACATTCATCCCTCGAAAGACTTGGATGAGAGCCACACACTGTTTCTCAATAAAATATGCAAGGGGATATTTTGGGGGTTTGGGAAATGGGCAATAATGCGTTCAGAAACGTTAAGCAGCGGCTTCCCTGTGAGAATCTTGTTGAGAAATGATGTACAACTATAAAGTCTGCTAAGATCTGTTTGATACAATAATATCTAAGTGTGTGTGTGTGTGTGTGTGCTTCTACACTATGTGTGAAACTGAAAATGAACAAACTCTAATAAAATGATGTATTGCCTTTGCAGCAATACTGATGATTGACTTACGCAACAGTTGCTCGCCTTCAACACTGATCAGCTGCCAGGGAGCGAAGTCTGGTTTTGAAAGTGTGTGACTGGAAATCTGGAATCTTAGAATTGTGGATTTTAACAAAGAAAAAACACCAGAACTCGTTTGAGAAACTCGAAAATGGAAGGAGGGGAGAAGCTGAGCTCTCAAGAAGTTTTTGAAGGCGAGGCGGAGAAAGGAAGCCAAAGAGATAGAGTGCAAGTGAAAATGTCCGTGTGAGTGTGGAGAGGGATCTAATGCAGCTGGACTTAGTGCTCAAAGTACTCCAACAAGACTTTCATGTCTCAGAAGGGCTGGATTCCAAAGTTAAGCTGAAGAGAGGCTCTACCGGAAAAAGAAAAAAAAAGCTTTGGAGAGTGAGATTATGTTCATTTTATACATTGGATCCCGGAGCAGGAAACAAAAGGTTAAAAGGAGACCGGGTGGCACCTTTGATCACCCCGGACAACGGCGCACTCGTCGCTGAACCAGATGAACTCCGTCAGGACGAGTCAGCCTTATTACTGTTTCACAGAAAGTGAAGGGGAAAGTCTGCAGCAGACGCAGCCGCCCTCCGAACCCGCTCTGACGGGCTGGGAGAGCAGGAGGAGGGCATGCACAGGGCGGGGGTAAAGGGCAGAGGTCAAAGGGCAGAGGGCAGAGGGCAAGCTAAGCTATAGAGGGCTTTGGAACAACCCGGCTCCATGCGCAACAATAGATGTCCATATCCAAACGGGTCTGGAAATGTCAAAGAATATGTATATTCATACAAACTGAGCTTATTCTTATTCAGATACAACTCTTGGAGTAGAGATTCAGATACATTTTTAAATAAATCTAATGATGCACTAATGTCAACTTGTTGTTGTTGTTTTTTTGTACTCATATAGACCTCAGCATAGTGATTTCTGCTGCAGAGGCCCATGATGACGATCTTCCTCTCAGTTAACAATGGCAGGGAATAAAAAAGCACCTGCTCATCACGTTTCTTCTTTAAATGTATTTTTTTTAAACATCTAGGAGATCTGCAGGCAGTTTAGTTCATATTTTTGGAAAATCGAAAAATAATACAAAGAGTAAAGGGTGAGAGAACTATATGAATCACAAATGATAATAAAATAAACCCATCGATCGCATTACATATTAAATACTGATTCAAACCATTGCAGCAATGTTTTTCGAATTCTGATTTCCCCTTTAAACATTTCATTTCATTGCATGCGCTATATAAATGAATGTTGCCGTTGCGATGCGGGTCAATACTGCGTGACGGTAGCTTACGTAGGTAATTACTCATGTGGGTAAAGGTTTCTTTTTCTCTTTGTTCAACTCTCTCCGCTCCCTCCGAGTCTGCCTCTGTCTTCGCTGCCTCTCCAGGCCTCAGGAAAGTCACCCTCTAATGCATCCCCGAGACCCTCTGTGGAAAATGAGGGGCTTCGGCGTTGCCAGGGCAACACTTCAACGCGAGCAGAAAGAGTGAAAAGGAAGGCATTGATCGTTACCTTTAGCCATCTTATTGAGGACCATGTCAATCAGGATGTAAGTCCCACTCCTGCCAGCTCCATCACTGCAGAGAGTCAGAGAGAGAGAGAGAGAGAGAGAGAGAGAGAGAGATGGAGATCATTAAGGTGGCAGAGTGAAGCTTTAATCGCACTGTTTTCCTTATAAAGAAACAAATTGCTCATTTACATCTGCATCTGCTGAGAGACTGTGGAGTATATTTGAACACAAATGAGTCCGCGCACACCTTAAAAGCTGATACTGCGGATCAAACAGAATATTCGAATAGCAACAATCGATAATAATTATTGTGAAAATACCTGAACAGACCTGAATATCTGATGTTCCAATAAACGTGATTATGTTAAACCTTAGCACACGAGTGCATGTGTGGTCTGGAGACTCGCCGGGCTCTTGGGGAGAGGGGAGCGGTTTCTGAGGCACACTGGGGACAAAGGCTTTTAAATGAATGCACCTCAGGAGCAGAGGAGAGGTTGAGAGGCCAGGGGCGGTTGGAGAACAGCTTTTGGAGAGCCTTGCTTTTCCATTACTCCAGAGATAGTCTTATGAAAAGCCTCCCTTTGTGCCCACCGGCCATTCAACGGCTCTGCATGTTAATTGCAAACAAGGCGTGCACATCTCTCTAATAAAGGCAAGGCCAATAAAACAGGAGAGCGGCCTGAGCACCGCTGCTTCATTAATCCACTGCGAGACACTCTGTCCTCACGGCTCCCTCAGAGGGAGCGGGGCTGCCTCCCCCCCTCCCCCCTCCCCCTCCCCCCTCCCCCTCCCCCTCCCCCCCTCCCCCATACGCATGACTTAACAGGACTATTAAAAGTGGTCAGACCGATACCTGGTGTTTAACACAAACCAATCAGGCCAGTTAACGAACTTGATCAAATGGGAACTGTACGTTTCTCGGGCTGGTCGTGTGTGTGTGTGCAGCGCACTGTCTCCACAAAGACACAGCCGGTGGACAAACGGCAGCTCCAGTGGACCCAGAGGGAATAAATGGACAGAGTGGGTTCAAAATAATCCGTCCCCCCCCCTCCAACACACACCCGCCATCACAGTTCAGCCGGGTCGGCCTTCGCCACGAGATCCAAATAGTTATACTTGCCTGCAGTGAACAATTATCGGGCAAGATCGCCCCCGGTAGCACTTGTTCACTTTTCTGGAATCAAAAAAGAGAGAAAATTGGAAGTTAATTCAGGTTTGGATGCACGTTGATTTGAAATGAAAGTGAATCATTATTATTTTGCCTAAAAATAACATTGGAAATTAAAGCGATTGCGACGCGTGACTTCTATGTTCTGGATGAAATTAACGACAGCAACAATCAAAAGAGCAAACAGGATCCTGCGAGATGCACCCTGCTGTCAATCAATCACCTTCATTTGAAGATGGAAACATAAATCAGTGTCGCACCAAGTGGATAAATTGAACAGCATTATTGTGACATGTGTGTGATGGATGTGGTGGTGTGATGTTGTGATTACCGACCGCCGACGCATTAACCCCAGCCAATTATGAATGTTATACACCACCAAAGGCATGGTGAAGGCCAACCAGCCTTTTCACACACCGCTGTTGCTATGGAAACGGACGACACCGAGAGCCACGGCGTCTTTACATTTCCCTCATTTTCCACCCGGCGACAAAATGACAAATACATGTTTGAATGTCTCATAATATCTCTATTCTATCTGATGTGTTATGCTTATTTTCAAAATCACAAACACTTTTTTATTATTTATTGGAAACATCATTAGAAACATGGAAATAAAACAATAAAAATAACATTAAGCAAACACATAAATGTACTACAATATAAATGAATATGTCAACCTGTGGTTACAGCTTATACTATAGTAATTCCAATACTACTAAAAGTAGAAGTTTATCATTATATTTTAAATATTTAGTCAATATTATGTATTTTGTATTAGCTGAATTTTCTATTTCTATTTGGACCTTGTGAATTGCATTTCAAGAGCTACATGATTAAAATCCAAAGTGACTGAAAGCTTGGCTTTACCATTGAAATAAATACATCCCAAATAATGAAATGTTATACAAAATATTATTTGCAGTAATCCACAGCTTTGTTGCATTTGGAAGGTTTTCTTTTTTTGTGTATTTCTCATTCATTTATATTAGTACATCAAATGCATATATTTGACATTTTAATTATATATATATATATATATATATATATATATATATATATATATATATATATATATCAGTAAAATCAGAATATCTCCTTTGTGAAAGAGCATACAGAGGTGGTTGGAGTTCCCATGCAGGCCAGAGGAAGGAGCAGTGAGCGGAGCAGAGGGGAGACAGAGTCAGGAGTGAGAGAAAGACAGTTTGTGCACAGGCCTGGCTGAGGAGACACAGTTTCCAATGATCACTTTTGTGACTATGCAACTGGGCTCATATTACTAGCTGCAACATCACAAAAATGACACTGGCAACCGCAAAATAATACCAAGTTGGCCGAAACCGTGAAAACCGTTCGATCTGAGACCTCTGAATCGCAGAGAGCTTTATTCCCCCAAATAACCTACAGCAGCACTAATGGAGTTACAAGGAGTTATCAAGGCAATCTAGTCGTTAAGGAGACCTCAACAGCTAAATAAAACATACGTAGATAATCAAACACAGCTCAAATCTGAACACCAATATGATACAATACATATAACTGACTGCAAAAAACACCTAATTTAATCTGAATAGAAAAACAAACAAAAAAACAGCAGCGACGGAAAGGAAAGGATGGCATGATAACACTGCACATCCTCCTTTCCCCCTCTTTCTTCACTCTCATCTGCATTACAAACCAGAGGGACAGACTTCTATCCACAAATCAGATGCATCTTTTCTCATTTGGAGGGCTTTTCCTTTGCCTTTGGGTTCTCCCAGAGGAGCTATTGCTGCTCTTCTGCCAGAACACATTATATGGAGAACAGAGTGAGGTTATTCAGTCACTAGCTTTCCCCCTCTCCCATGTTTTTAGTGAGACAGCTCTCATTTAATTGGGTGTTTGAATTAGGTGTTTTTTTTTCTTTTCTTCTTTCTTTTCTTTCCAAGCCAAGCCAGGCAGTGCTGGGCTGTTAATTTGCTGCATCACATGTGCTGGAGGGAGGTGAGGGAAACAGGCCCGGGATGAAAGGGATAGTACAGAAACACAGTCCTTATTAGAACAACCGTTCTCTAGGACACCAGAAGGCAGAGGGGCAACGGGGAGAAGACCCAGAGAGATGCTGACAGCATACGGAACACAAGGGAAGATGATTAAGAACAAGCTCAGGATTAAGGCCAGTTGGAAAGGTGGGAATCTGTCGGAAATCTGCACGAGATCCCGGCAGCAGGTTCTGCACTTTACCTGCGGAAGTCTAACAGGGTCCTGGCCGAGTTGGGAATCCCGCGGTCCATCCAGGACAGGAAGTGGAACTGTGTGACGGTGCGCGTCTCGTTGGTCTGCAGGTTCTTCAGGTAGAAGCTCCGCACCAGGAAGTCTTCACACCAGATGTGCTCCGACACCAAGTTGACCTACATTTAGAAAGAGGCCGCATTCAGTTCATTAATTATAGCTTCACGGCAGTAATCTCAATGAGGAGGGCATTCATAGCCCAAATACTTGAAGGGGTTGGCTCATCCAAGTTATACAAAACACATCTTCGGATTCACTTGTGGTATTTAGCCATGCAGATAGTTTGGGCTTCCCTCACAAATCTTTTATTTTAGTTTCAACCAACTAAAGGTGGACATGTTCTCTTACATAATCTTAATGCGAGCTTTGGAATGGTAAATATTCTTCTTCTGGTCACATGACGTCTGTTGCGTCTGTCCATCCTGGAGAGGGATCCTCTTCTGTGGCTCTCCTGAAGGGTTCTTCCCTTTTCCCCCGTGAAAGGTTGTTTTTTATTTCTTGGGAGTTTTTACTGATCCGACGTGAGGTCAAAGGTCAGGGATGTCGTATGTGTACAGACTGCAAAGCCCTTTGAGGCAAATTTGTAATTGATATAGGATATAGGAAAGAATGTAAGAATAATTTAGTGATTGTGAACGTCTCAGCGTTGAACAGTGACCTGAGGATGGATTTCTTGCAGCGTCCGATCGCCGTAACTTCCGCTCAATCTCTCGCAGCCTTACCTCGTAGATGTGGTAGACGTCAGACCCTTCGTCCGGCCAGTAGGGGTGACACTGCTTCACTCCGTTCTCAGACAGCGGGGTCAACATGACCACGACGACGCAGCCGCTCTCCCACACCATCTACGCAGCGGAAGAAAACCACGTGAGACGCCCCTCAGGCGCAACCAGCCCTTCGCATGCGTTTGGATGACGCGCCTGGAGCACTAATATGCAGACGAGCTGCGCCACCAGGAGCAACATATTGCACATTAGCATTATATAGCACCCTGGCATTAGAGCGAAATTGATTTCTTAATCGTGGTCCAGGAAGTCTGAATAAATGTCACCTCGCTGTGTGCGACAAATGCTAAATGTCGGGTGGAGCAGCTGGAGGGCGCGTCATGTGTCGCCCTCTCTCATCCGTCTGAGTGAGATCACAACATCTACTGAGCTGCTGCTCCATTTCGTCTTATCGCGATCTAATGTGTCCTTGGGAAAGAATACAGGCCCACAGCAGCCATTAGGAAAATGAGGAGGGAACACGGATTTTATGATTGCTATAAAAACACAATGGCCTTGACAATACACTAATCACACGTTTCTGTGATGCAGGCCGGTGGACACGTTACACGGCAACTGGGCCAGGGTGGGGGGAGATTAGGCAAGGTGATAATGTGAGGAAAAAACAACCCTTTATTCCAGTAAGATTCATCGAATATTTGTAAGTAGCGGGGGAAAAAAATGTTTTCTTCAGCTACTTTATATTTGTTAGTTTTTGCAATGCTCCAAAAAAAAACATACATCTGCTTTACATGTGTTAAAAGTCCTGAAAAGGACCCACGTTGTGAGCTGGAATCGGCTTCGTGTTTTGCAGAGGGGAAGCGAGCAGGAGAGCTAAGGTAATAGGAGGAAGGCTGGAGGAGTGAAGGCTGAAGGGATGGAGGAATGAGGAGGGGAGGATTAGAGCAGAGCCGCTTTTTTGAGCGCTGCCTGGTGCCGCTGCGGATTAGATAGGACAGAGCAGAAAGATTTGCCTCCTGCGTGGCCATTTGCATGAGAGTGACAGTGTTCCCCCTGTTTGTTTACTTTTAATGGAGGGAAAGAGTGTTTTTTCCTCCAACCACAACCCAAGGTTTACCATATTGAATAAGGAATGACTACTTCTACCTATTCAGACACATAGCTTGTGTTCAGCGTGCCAATCATTCTGTTTATAATTTGCCATCATTTCCTGCTTAATTGGGAGAGATTTAGAGTTGAATTTATGGCTAAATAGCTAATTTCACTTGATAATGAATATGCATTTACTCACCTGCCTCAGAGAAATAATTGGCAGAGAAACACAAAAACTAATTGACTTAGAGATAATCATGAACTGTTTCATTTAAAGCACCTTCACATTTACAAATTAAATACAGGGCACTTCTGAGCAGATTTCTTTTTGATAATAGGTGCAGAATCCTTTTTTTTCTTCTTCTTTAATTCATTAGAACATGAGGACAAAAGGCGATTTACAGCAAACAGAGAACCTGAACAGACCGGTGCCGACGTCCGTCTTAACTTAAAGTTAGACGAGAAGAACGAGATGCAGAGCGCAAAGTGCTGGCCAGCTGGCCTGCCCAGATTTACGCCTCACACTTCTACATCCTGGTCACGGCGAGCAGAGTTACTACACCATATGGAGGTGATGGGCCCACTAATTACCGCTAATTCCTATTCACACATAAGAACGCCATTTGCCATCCATGCATCATTTAAGGCATGTCGTCCACACGAGACGACATGTTTTACAATAACCTACATCTGGTTATTAATGGCCGGTTCGTCTGACATTTATGGACAAGGTAAGGAATGCAAATAGCTGGAGGGAAAAGGCGAATATCAGCAAACATCAGCATTATCACAAATAATATTATACTTCCTGGGGGTGTGTATAAGTAGACTACTATTCACAACCCACAAGCTGCAGGTTTCTAGTACATATTCGGCTCGTGGCACTGTTTTATTGATGAGTGAGAACAGTAGAGGCACCATTACATCCAGCCTCATTTTGTGTCTATCATGTATTACCATTACATTTGAGTGACAGAGCCAGGCATGCAATTTTCCGAGAAAATATACAATTATTCCTTCCCATAATGGTTTGGAGGCTGTAGATAAGAACTATAATGTTGGGTGGATTTATTGAGTTATATTTAGGCTACATCTCGGGCCATGTTTCTTTTCTTTTCTCCCAGTATTTGTTCACAATTTGGCAAATTGGGATGATTAAAAGTATTCTGAATGAGTTAATAGCAGTTCCTGTTTGTAATGTAGCCGAAGATGTATTATGTACCATTACTGGATAATTTTGATGCTGAAGAAAACTTAAAAACGTGACCCTTTTGTAAAATCTGGAGTTATGGGGTGTGCATTTTTTTTACGATTTCCAAAAAGAAATACATAATGATATCCTCGCACAGCGTGAGTCACATTGAAACTAACAATATGTATTTAATGTCCAGGTGGTTAGACTTTACTGAGTTATGACTCGGAGAAGGAGTCACATTTTTGATGCACGTTGCAACAATAAGGGTTAAGATTACGGGGTACATTTTGCTCGGATTTTTCCATTTCTGGTTCCGCAGATTCAACAACGAAGAAGCAACTTGACAAACACAATATTCCTTTCATTGATTTGATTAGAAGAGTCTTTGAGGTTTATAGAAACACCCTCAAAACAGCAGTAGGTGTTGGTAAAAACCTTCTGGGTTTTCTGAGAATACATGTTGTATTTAATGATTTGCTGTTACTTGAATATAATGGGAGCACATGACAGGCAGAAACTGATGCTACAATCTACTTCATTGATCAGACTTTAACAAGAAAGAAAAGCAATCTACACCCTCTTGGACTGGGACGAAGACATCAGAGTCACGTGGGAATTGGTAAAACCATCTCTGTTAGGGTTCTTCCACAACCCTCATCTCTCCGTCGACAGAGAGAAAGCCAGCGTGAATGGAGATGATTACCTGCCAGAAGTCTGCCACGGTGGAAAGAAGTGGGCCCTGCGAGGAGATGTAAGTCGGGTTGCGAGGGTCATGGTCCATCTGGGAGAGAGGGAGCAGAGTGTGACACAGTGTTCGGGGCGGAGGAAAACACACACAGTCTGGGTTAAAGACTTCCGTGAAAGCCTCCATCTGGATGGAGGCTCAAGAGCACCACACGTGTGCATCTGCCGTCTCCTCTCTCTCTTCCATTCATTGATTCAGTCTCTCTGAACGACGTCATCCCCGTTTCTTTCCTCCTCGACACTTCCCTAGTGTTTTCAAGATCTGACGGTTGACAAAGGGTCTGATTATACTAGACTGGAATGTAGAGCGTACACTGGTTTGGGTGAACATTATATTCCCACGCTGGATAAGCTTCAAACACATGGAAGGTACAGTTGTTGTTTTTGTGATTTTATTATTATATTTTTTGTCTCTTTCAACGTCACGTTTGCATCAAGACTGAAGACAGAGGCCTTTAAAAAAAAATCAAATTCATGTTCCGAACGCTTTGAGTATTTTAAACACATTTGTATTACCTTTAATAGCTTTATTATGTCATCATTCAGGGATGCTTTCAATTCTGCTTTAGTTAAGTCATGTACCGCCTCCTCTACAAGCTCCTCATACCAATGACCTCATGAAATGGCTTTCAGATCTCCATTTCTCTCGTGCGTTGACGTGTTTCTGCATGAAACATGATATAGTGGCGGGACTTCAAAGCCTGCAGGCTGTGGGTGTGAGGGGGCTCTGTGTTCAGGTGGGACATAATGACACGGGGGACTTGATTTGAGGGATGTGATTGAGACTTCATCGAGTAGGTGTTGGCCGGGTTGCCCCCTAAAATCAATTTTATGCACACCCTCGAGTGCAAGATGCATCAGTGGAAAGATGTTGACATATTTTGAGGGGAAATAAATGAGTTGGTGCATATCAATGCATTGTTGATGTATAGCTGGCATTATACCGATAGAAGACACACCCTATCAGTGCTGTATTCTTGTAAGTATAGGGTTACCTTTAATATTATTCATAGCAGACCTATAAGTATTAGTCGTATAAGAGTACAATTCAGTGAGTAATACACTTTTCTTTAACAATTTATCAAGGACACTGAACATGAGCTTAGAAGTTAAACATGTAGCTTTGCATTTAATATATTTGTGTTTCTTTGACTCATTTCTCAGGCGCACAGACCTTGACATTCCCCCTTAAAAGGAAAATACTGATGAAACATTCCTTCATGGCTTTATTATTGTCAAAGTGATTTCTCTCCTCATGTTTAATAACCTCCGCATAATGTATTCCCAATACTCTCAATGGCTGATAAAACAATGAGCATTTTGGACCACATTTAGAAATCTAATAAATGTCTTGTTTGTTCGTGTCTGTTTGTACTTTCGTTTCATTATGGTGGATTAAAAATGTCAAATTATTTTCTGTTGTAGATTTACTTCCAAGGCTGTGATTTAATTACAAGGAGGGCTCAGTAGGAACAGACTATTGTTGGCGTACAGAGTTCTTTTTAATTAGAGGTTGAATCTCATCCGTAGAGCTGTAGATTGTGTCATTTTGGAACATTTATCATGTGAAACACTGAAATAATGCAGATTCCCTCAGGTGCAGATTTAATCATATATATTTGATTAATAAACATATAGTAAATCTATGAGACTAACTAAAAATATTATTTCAATACAATTCCACGAAGGCGGTGTATTAAAGAGTGTTCACAGAGAGACACATACATGCAGGAAACATTGTGTTCCTCACCCACTGTTCTACTTTGATTAGGTATAAATGTGATGTTCAATTTTGTCTTCATGCTTCCTGGTTTAAAATGATCTTGTGGTTTTGCCAATAAAAAAAAAGAAGCCCCCCTAACGAAATGAAAGAGTGCTGCCGAATGCTAGCGCTACTCCGCCGGCCAATCTCAAGGACACAGACAGGCTGCAGCCGTGTGTTGACATCGCGGCATGAATACTAAAGCGTAAAGATGAAAGAGTCCTGCGTTTCAGCCGTCCTCCCGCTGCCATTGTGGGAAGAAGATAGGCTACAGCAAAAAAGTCAAAGGAGTGTTCTTTGGCTTGAAGTCAAATGGCCCGGACTTAAATAGCTCACTCAAATATCTGTTCCCGAAGACGCGTCTCAACCTCCCGACGCCTTGATGCCGTGTTTATGTAAAACAGAGAGCGGGATTAAGGTCATCCGAGAAATTGTTAAAACAAAAGCACGGAGGACAGGTGGGAAATGGAAAAACCAAACCGGTGTAGGAGCCAGACGAGACACAACCGGCCAGGCTTTGACCGCATCGTGGGCTGCTGCTCATCCCTTTGATTCGTTCCTCCGGCTAATGATGCTGTACATCTGGCCGCGCTCACATCATTTGTGGAAAGCATTAACCGCGCTTTCTCCTGTGTGTGTGTGTGTGTGTGTGTGTGTGTGTGTGTCGCCCTCTGCTTTGCATGGGGCTCGGATCGCTCCATCCATTTGCCCCCCTGACCCCTGATTCCCAGAAAGACGCGGCTGATTATTTACTCGTAGGCCACTGGCCCTGCAGCTAATGAGGAGGAAGAAGCCGCATTGACAGACATAATTATCACAGTTTTGCTGGGCTCAGCCAGGGGTCCCTTTTGTGGTGTAATTACTGTCCTTTCATCCACACACCACTGCATCCGCCATTACTTCACCCGTCTTCAACACCCTTTTGTCGTTTTAGATGCTTTTTCTTCTCCTTCAATTCTTCAACTGCACCAAAACAGCCCGGGAAACTTTAACTTTATTTTTAATCCACCAATCAGATTTTGTTGCCAACTTTCTCCCCTGATTGATTCACTTTATTGTGATTATCCTATGGATTGATTAAATAAGCTAAGATCCTCCATGAATATGCCAATAGAAAAGGCAGGAAAAAATGTTCATCCTGAGAAGTAATAGGCTTTTTCAGTGCAGCTGTGTGCCCCCCCCCCCCTCTCCTCAGACATTTTGGCACTGTATTTGAAATGCATAGTTTCCTGTTCCCTTTGATGGAATCCCTTTTCAGCCGCCTCGGGGGAAATCATGACTGGCAATGTTTTTTGGGGAAAACAAAAATCTTAAGGCTCACCAACACTGAGTTCTTTCTGGATTTTATATATTTGTTTATTCAAAAATAGTGTAAAAATCTATATACTGGGGCCAAAAAAAGGGGCTTCTTCAGGGAGTGGTCATTTTTAAAGCAGTGTGATTCAAAAAGACCGAAATCCACTGAGGCTCGGATAACACATTACAAAAAAAGATCAACGCACTAGTCCTTTGTTTTTCTATCAAAAGTAACAGGTGCTTCTGGTACACAAAAAGACATCATCCCCACCGTAGAGCTATAATGAATAAACAATACTCACTATTGGACTGGCATTGATGTAATCTGAGTTGCTGTGGTTGTTCTCTGCTTTCAAGGTGATTCTGGAATGATCATCTGCAACGGAGACGAATAATTCATCAACACACTTTCCCACTGTGTTTCCTCCCCGCACTTTAACACCAGAATGCCGAGCAGCGACGGAGGAATATTTAAGTAAAAAGTAAAACGGTTCTGCAATTTCACCAAGGTTTCATCATCCGTCACTGTTCTGAACGCCTGATTGGCTTCACCTTGAATAAGGAATGCTCTGCATGAAATGAGAGTAACATATTGTACCTGTGGGACTGTGAGCCTTGACATCATCTTTTTCTGTGTGTTTAAAGTTTCAGTCAATTTAAATTCATCGCATTAGTATTAGAATAAAACTTAGACTCTAACGTTTTTTCTTAAATCTATGACTAAAAAAGCAGAAATTAAAGTTTGAAAGACATCTTCAGGCATAAGTTATGATACAACATCTGTATCACAGTCAAAAACTCATGGCGGTAACCAAACAATCGAACAATTGTCATCAGATTCCCATGTTGCTAAACCCTGATTGACACAGCAAACTATGTGACATGACTGTGAACCACCTGGCCACGCCCACTTCAACCCAATGGAAAATTGGGCAGAAAACTCTTCTTGTAAATCCCCGTTACTCAGAGTACAAGGCTTATTGAGGAAATTCAAGGAAAGTATCACATGCTAACATACTGTCAATACTGAGTGTGATGGGGTGACTGTACATACATTATATTTATTCAACATACACATGGTTAATACTTTTAATATGCCTTAAACTAATAATAAATATACAAAATTAAGTGGAAGAGGTAATGTTGATTTATATTTGTGAGAGACTAATCAATGATCAATACAGTCATGTGATGCAGAGACGACGTAATACTGCATCCTTATTTCCTAAACCTACGTCTGTGAAGCTTTCTGCTCTCGATGCAGTTGTTGTAGTTTACAATAATATGTTGCAGTTACTACCATCGGTCTAACAAAAACACTTCTCATTCCCCTTATCTAGCTAGACTACGCTAGAGGAAGAAATTACTAATGCTACACATGTTAATTAGTTGAAAACTCAGTCATGAAATTGTTTGAATCTGAATGGACTCACATACGACCACGGTGCCCGAGCGGTTCCTCTTGGAGTTCTGCTCGCCGAGCCCCACGCGGCAGGCGCTGGGCTCCGCCTGGTAGGAGCACATGGCCTCCCACTCACGCTCCAGACGGTTCTTGTTCTTCAAGTGGTCCTCCATGTACGACTGGAGGGAAACAGACAGCACCTTAGCCACCATCGCACATGATAAAACCAGGCAAGAGACGACTGGATCTCCAAATGTGCCTGTAAAAACACTGGAGGTGGCTTGTTGTTATTTGTTCACTGTATTTACTTCACCACGAGCTATCCGACATGTAACCCGGAGCAGAAGCACCAAACCGCTGACAGCAGCACCTCTCCATTGAGGCTGTGATCAGCCGTCATGGAACATTACAACTGAGCGAGGAGGAGGAGGAGGAGGCTGCTGAAGGCCTACGTGGGGAAGGTGTGCTGATGTTTATGTCTTTGTGCGTGTGTGTTTGAGCGAGAGAGAAACCAAATCACGCGCAATTAAGAATCCTGAAAGGTTTGTCTACATTGGAAATACTTCAGGGGTGTTTCAATCACGTCTCTTACTGCTTGCACAGCCAATGATACGATTGTCTGCATTTAAGCCTTTGCTGGGAGAAGACACAATTGAATTCACCGGAGAGACAAAGATGGAATAAGAGAAGGGGGAAGGGTAGAAGTCTGTGTCTGTCTGTCTGTGAGTGTGTGTGTGTGTGTGTGTGTATTCTCCCAAACCAGGGCAAGTAGGGAGCTTTGAGGCTGTAGCAAGACGATCTTTAGTAACGCAGCGCTGTGTTTCGCCTCCTCTCCTGTATCATGGCTTCCTTCCCAATGGGGTTAAATACTTTAGTCCGCTATTGTGTGAGGCAGAAGATTACAGACTCATACGCCGATGTCAGGGATCAGCTGGCTAATACAATGAAAGTGATACCCAGATGTGCTTTATCCCATATTAAAGGCAGTATAGGTAGGCCGAGAGCAGAGAGGTAACACTCCATTGTTACGTTCAACCAATTCACTCCTGTCTGTCAAGAGGGTAATCCAGCCCTCTGCAGAATATATACAATTCCTACTTAGTTGATAATCACAAATAAGCTTGTCCAACACACAATAGGCAATTATAATCTGTGATAGCGCATGAATTCAGACATCGTCTGCCTGAACGCGAAGGATATTAGTTGAATTATAAGAACATTTCAAATCCCACAGACAATGGAAATCAGAGTGAATTGTTCGACTCGGTACCAAAGAGAAGAGTAAAAGCAACTCTTGTGAATTATGCAGCTGCATAATCAGATAGCGCAACAGCACAATGGGTTCCGCGTGAACCCATTAATGACATAAAGAGACATTTCTGAAATAATACTGCAGATTTCTGTTGTTGTACGCCGAGCCATTCCTGAACTTTTAATTCTATGCCCGCAAAAAGCCCAATTATGGGGAGAAACAATCGAGTTAATGTCAAATCTAATTGCAGCCAACACATATATTTGCATGTGTGTTGGTGTGCATCGCCTACGCAAACAGACAGCGCTGTCTCCCCAGGAAAATGACAGCATGCCATTATGGCCACTTGACAGAGCCTGTCACCACTATGCTCTCGTCACCCCGTACAAGTACTCTCTGCTCGCCAGCCTGACAGCATCCCACCTCCCCTCGCAATAGTACATCTCCATGTACTTGATAAATCCACTCTGAATCACCTCCCTTTCTATTCAAACGATGCCCTGAATCGATTGCATTCCAAATTCATATTTTCGCAGCTTAATGCAATGCAGCCAGCCGGCCCTTATCAAGCCCTCGCGCTCCTAGGGGGAGGCAGTGGACCGTGGCGTATTCCAGAGACAGGGCAACGGAGGTTTAGTGAATGAGGGGGATTATGTCTGCCAATCAGAGGGTTGGGATGGGAGGCCTGGGTGTCAGGGAAACAATGTCTAATCCTTCCTAAGCAGTCGTCTCGGCAGCAGAGGGTGCTGGGTGAAATCAGGATGAAGGGACGACCAGGGGAGCCAGACACAACAGGTAACACATGACCGCCAAGCTCCGCCGTCAAATTAAAAGGAACAATAGTGGAAGCAGTTTGAACAGGCGGCATAACGCCTCATGATATGATGAACAGTGGCCAGAGCTGGAAGGAAGATGGTGTCGATATGTACGCCTTTGTGGGATCACTAATAACAGCTCAACATTATTTTGGCTTGAATGTAATTTGTTCTTTTGCAAAAAAAAAAATTGTGAGGAAAAGCCACTGAGGGCAGAACATGTCGTATGGGTCATGCAGCTGTTTCTACTTTGGAGCACATCATTCATCATTTCAAATGTTTACTTTTTTATTTCAGACTTGAGGGCATTATGCCACAGCAACAGTATCAACACTTTGACCTTGTTTTCTGGACAGATTAGGGGAGCTGTATGTAAAGTTTGTTAAAAACGCTTGTGAGGGGAAAATAGCTTCACTGCCCATGTGCTCTCCGTGGTGCTGAAGAGATTACAGCGATACGCACAGAAATACAGCCACACACAGGAAGTGACTCCATGTAACATCTGGTCATCATATCTGAGGTTTTTAACCATTAAGTAGGTAATGTCTTCATAGTTGTATCTGAAAAAGTGAACAGAGAGAAGATATCAAATGTACACTAGCAGAGTCACGTGACTCGGCACACAGGCATCCAATTCCACTTCTGAAGTTGAAAGTCGTTATGCAAGATTTTCAAATCTCGAGGGGGGTCAAACGGTTGGGCGGGCCGGGCGCAATACCGTAGTTCATAGTGTGTGTGTGTGTGTGTGTGTGTGTGTGTGTGTGTGTGTGTGTGTTCCGATGGGGCCTTCCAATAAGGCCCCCCAGCATATGTGCTTTGGAAAGCCGGGTATTCATCATCCTTCTCCACACGGTGTGAGCTCCAAAGAGCGAGAGAGAGGAGATGAGAGGAGAGGAGAGCTGAGATGGGAAAATATAGGTCTGAGATCAGTGATAACAAGGCAATCTCACACATGGTTTCATGTGAGATTGAGGTGGAATTTTAAAGAAGAACCCCTATAGGACATCTCCATGTCATTCACGGCATGAAAGAGAATTAAAGGGCCCTGAGTGTTTACGTTTCTACACGGCAATGCCCGTACTGAAGATGCTATGGGTAATAATAACATTGCCTAGCAATGATTCACAGTATCTCTTTTGTTATTGCAGGGCTAAATGCTTTTCTATTGTCGATGTTTTCAAAAGGGGCTTCACAAACAAGCCTTGACGAGTGCAACCAAACCCATCTATTACCACCAATAAAAGGCATTACTCAGATACACTCTCATTCATTATAGCCTACCAATATAAAAGCTAGACATGCAGTGTGATGAATGCTCCCTCCATTAATGGAAACACTGCGAGGCATCTATCCATCTCTTTTATCAAGCTTGTCTCAAATGAATGAAGCGAAAGTTGAGCGAAATTAAAACAATCCATTGTATGTTTGCGGAAGCATGGGCAACATTTACCAAAACATAACCAAAATAAACTCACATCATTTCTAAAACATCTAAATGACAATCAGATGGATAACGATATTTCACTTTTGTGCAGCTTTCAACACACAAAACCTTATTTTTCTGCAGCGGTAAGAGAGGCAGAGCGGGTAAAAGATGTAAATGATGAGGGGCAAAATGATAAAGAAAAAAAATGACACAGTCAAGGGAGGAGAAAGTTAGAGGAGAAAAATGAAGACAACAGAGCCGAGATTAAGCAAAAAGGGAGGAAAAAAACAGCGGGAAGAGTGATGGGAGAAAAAACTCAAAGATAAGAAGGTTCTGAAGGGAATGAGGTGAGCGAGGAATGAAAAAGAGACACATCGAAATAGATAAACAGAGATATCAAGCCGTTGATTCTCAGCACAGGCTCCAGCATACTGATCGACACGAGGAGTTCCAAAAGCAGACGCTCTAATATATCCCCACATTAAACCTCTGAGAGCCCCTTCCTGTAGATCTGTGACGTTTCCCCAAAGACCCTCAGATGATCTCAAGCCCCCCAACATTGACACCTCCCGCCCAATTGAAGGATTTTTAAATAGTTGTTATATTTGTTGTTACAATATTTGTTGCATACATTGGCAAATTGTTTGTGATCAGGTTATTTTAGTCGGTAATGTATTGTGTACTACACTGATTGGAGTATTAGAAGACGTTTAAGCCATTTATCAATTATTTTTCATGTATTAATTACTTCTACTATTCACACTTTTAAATAATAATTACTCATTAGTAAACGTTTTCAGCCTCTCTTTCTCATTCGTATTCAAACACTCTCAATTGCATTTGGTGGTAAACAGACTTTACAGCTAACAAGTAGTCATCTTGAGACTACAGATGAAGAATAGCCTCTTGGCTAACTCTGGCACATTCACTGAAATGTTTTTATTAATGTGCACGGTCCCTTATTAAATAAACCATTTAACAATATGTGGATGTATGTTTCTTTAGTTGGATCAAATCCCAATTCCTAATAAAAAAATTGAATTGATCAAATCCCCAATCCATGTAACCAATGGCAGGAGTACCTCTTGGGTACAAGTACCTGGTTGATATTGTGCATAAACCCAAACCTGATGTTTTCTCACCAAGAGCATTGGAATCTCAAACCAATCTCTAGGTTGTTCAGCTGTAACAATCAGATGCTAAGAACCACAAAAGATCCCCAAAAAGACCTGAGAATAAATAAATAAAACACTCCACCCGACTTCCTCCCTCCCCCCTTTTCCCACCACATGACTCACATTGTCTCTTGAGGGACGCGAGTGACTCACCAGTATCATGTGACCAGTGGAGATGTCCATGTTGGACGGCACCGGCTCCTCGCACCAGGAGGAGGTGCTGCTGCGGGTCGACGGGCTGGCCGCCGGGCCGTCGCTGAACTGGGACGACACACTGTTGAGCCGCGAGTTGCGCAGAGTCTCCGGCCGGTCGGCGCGCTCCGATGTGCGGATGGCCATACGCTGGCGACACAGCTCCTGGTAGGTAGAGACGATAACGGTGAAACACACAACACTTCAAAAATGTATTTAAAAAAAAAATCAGACTCCTTGCTAGGTATTTATCTTCTTTTAATAAACACAACAATCGTTTTATGGACGTGATGTGCTTATCCTTGCTGTTAGGGGCTGAGTTCTGTAAAATCCTGGATCTCGGCTGACTTGATCGGTCCTCACGTGCCCAGATTAATGGCTTATCTTCGTGGATTATGGAGTTTATACTAATTATGTCAAAAAAATACATGGTTGAAGAACCCAACACAATTTACAGAATATATTCAGAACGTCCCACCTGGCTGCAACACAGCGCCCGTCTTTTGTTGTTTAAGAATGGATCTTTAAGTTTATAAAAAAGTGAGCTTTTGAAGTAAAATCCTGCACAAAATCTCCACCCTGCACAGTCAGGGCCAATAGAGCAGAAACGACTTCCTTTAACAAGAAGAATTGGGATCTTTGTCTGACAAAGAAAGGATAATCTCTCCAACAATCACAGAGGAGTTCCAGGGGTAACGTATATAACGGCAGAGAACCAAAGGAGAAAAATGCCTTGGCACAATTGTAAAGTATCATTTTCCATTGTGAGTGATATCTCCAGGTTTCTGAGATTTGCTAAAATGCCCGCTGCTATAAAGATTACCCTTCTCCCAGTGACTCAGCTTTTCTCCCGTCAGTGCAGAGACAGGGCATCCAAAATATAAAGACTAAGCATTACATACCCTAGTATATATACAAAATGATACAAACAATAATTATACATAGGCAGATTGGCACAGTTTAATAAATTGCACACTTTTCCTGATTCCCCCCATAAGGTGTGGTCACACTTGGTTTTTATTCTATGTTAAATTCATAATCTGAAAGCCCATCTTTGTTTGTCGGAGGCAGAGCCAGTCGTCTCCACAGAAGTAATTTGCATACTCAATTAATAACAGTGAGGGCAGAGTGTAGAAAAAGCCTGGTGAAAGCACAGGCTATCTCATGATCTATCATCGTGATATTTCCCTCTGGAGCACAGGCCCCTCTAAGCCCTGGTCCTGGATCAGCTTTCCCCGTCGTCAGACTTTAATGATTGGAACCATGAAGCGGTGCCCTGGGCCTTGGCCTCGGGGCAACATCCAGGTCCAACTCATAATTCATCCTATACTTCTCAACATCTCTGCACTGTATCGGAGGAAAAGAGGACGTCCGGGGAGCAGGCGGCGAGATGCATTTAGCACCAGAGAGGGCCAGAGGACGGACACGTGGAGCCAGCCCCGGTAGTGGGCACACAGCTTCCCCTCGTCCCCCTTTCCTTCAGACTACTACTAATAAGATCAGAAAACAGGCCGAGAGGAAACGATGTCTCCAGTATGTGCTGTCAGCTAACAATATCTCTCTCCCACAGCACTAACACACAGCTAGCTGTCATCGAGAACACACACACATGACAGAGCAGTTATTCCATCCCTTAAGCTCTATTGAGAAAGAACAGATGCCCTAAAGAAACCTCAAATGTGCACAGATGCTAAACTTAATTAAAAAAAAATAACTTTTTTTAATAAACACAAATTTATACATTTTTAATATTTAAAAAATGCATTCATATATTATTTTGCTTATCTGGAGCCATCTTTATAACGCCCGCTTTGGATGGAGAGAGCAGACCTGTGAAAACCCGATTAAAAGTTGAAAGTGTTAAGGCGACGTGCAGATAAATATGTTCTGAGTGCCATGCTGGGCACAGCTGAGCCCGGCACCGAAAATCAATACAGCCCAGGCTGTCCGCGGCCCTGGAGGGACAGAGGGAATAGGTCACAGTGGCGGCCGTTCCTCTCTATCTCTCAATCTTTCAATCTCTTTTACACACACACACGCCTGCACACACACTCTCTTCTCAGACACGGTTGAGCATTGAATAACTGGAAATCATTCAAACACCTACACACATTAACAAACACTCACACACACACCAATCAGAACATCTACCCTCCTCGATCGGAGTGTGTGTTCTTCGAATGGCAGAGCTGAGGCTAAGTGTACTGGCACCTGATTGGCTCGTAGCGGAAGGGGGCTGGTCTAACCTGATAGGTTGCAGTGGCATCAGTACTGGTGTCAGTCCCCAGGCTGGCCAGCTTTTCCTTCATGCGGAGGTGGGAGCGCTGGCGCACGCAGAAGAAGGTGGTGGACACTGCCAGCGCCACCAGGATGAAGAGCATGCAGAGGACGGAGAGCAGCAGGAACTGGCCCGACTCCACCCTGGTCTCTTTCACCACTGGGATCTGGGTCAGGCTGCCCCTCTGGAGGACACAGAGAGAGAGAGAGAGAGAGAGAGAGAGAGAGAGAGAGAGAGAGAGAGAGAACACACTGTCAGAAGCAGTAAAAGATGGCTTTATTTCCTTACTGATTGATGTGGTCTTGTTTGATTTACATCAAGTCTGCAAGTGCATCACCTTTCAGCTCGAGGCTTCTCTCGACTTTTCCGTGAAGATATATGTGGACCCCACAATGCTTCCTTACCTACCTCTTGTTCCACTTCCCGCTCTTTCCTTCCAGCCCCCACCACTGTCTGACCGGCCCCACTCATTAGGCAGCTCTAATACCGGCCTTATAATACGCATTCAGACTGAGGCGACCCCTATTAACAGCCCCTGTCCAGGGCTGTCTTTACACTATGCCTCCAATATAGATATTTACAACCCCATTTAGTGCTGGCATGGGGTGGGCTGGCACTGTGCAGCTACAGGAGGCTGGGATACTAAGAGCTTGTGCTTAATTAGCTCCTCTGGTCCTGAGTTTGGCTGGATTAGGCCTGGCCCAAGCCACACAGCTAGTGGCTACCAGGAACGGAGAGACACAGGCACACTGGACCTTCATACATCCTCCACCAGTTGAATAGAAAGGCCTTTTCAAATATTCACACCCACACCGCATGTTAATTCAAACAGGAAGGTCTCACTGTGGAAGACTTGTTTTCTAACATTCTGCAATGTACTCTGAGAGATGTTCTTATCAGTGTAGGTTAACGAATTGGCCCATGTGTTGATAATTGGTCCACTCATGGCCATTTACTGTAATGATAAATTCCCTTTGGGCCCCACTGCGGAATATTTTGAGAGCATAACAGCGATAATTAGGGCCATTAATTGGGAAGGAGAATTAATGATTTTATTTTATTACTAAAATAAAGCTACTGTTAACTATGTTCTGTGCTGCTTGCATAGGCATTGTGCAGTTAGTTTAGTTAAACTCTTTAAAAACAGAACAATGCTATGTTCCCAGCATATTTTAATTCACATAAATCATGCTCACTGAGCCCTGTGACTAACACAAAGCCACAGGGTTTCTGTAAAAGCCACTTCTCCACAGTTTCTGATCTATTTTTATCGGCTGCATACATGCCAATAGCTATACATCTGCAAAAGGGCAATATCAATAACAGAGAACAAATACATCAGCAGGCTCCTAATTGTCTACATGCGAGATTGAAAGATTGATGGTGGAAGTGAATCAAATTCACAATATGAAAAAAATAAAAAATGTCTGAGCCCTGACATTTAGCCTGAGGCGCCTAATGGGCCGGCTGAAGGATGGCTACTTCTTGTTATACCATTTTCAAAAAAAGACACTTCAGCTCACGCCTGTAACGATATGGTTTGACCTTGTGGCTCGTAATTGCCAATGTTTTAGCGGATGTGCGGATGCCGAGGTCTTTTCGATTACCGTGTTGGGCCCGATGACCGTTGCTGTTGATTGCAATTGCTGTGGTTGGAGCATAGTTTTAATCAAGCATTAAGAGGTTAGACAGCAACTGAGAGGTCTGAAGGGGCTCATGTATGGGAGCCGAGGGGAGGGATGGCCTCCATCCAATGAGTCGTCCGTGTTGTTCAGTGATCAATTGACTATATAGTCAATTTCCACGAGTACTTGTTGAGAATGCAAACCTTTCAGCCAAAATCCTCTCTCGCATAATCACACAATAGAGGACTGAATATAAAGCACATTAAAAACCCTCATTCGACATATTTAATATTCAACATCCTTTGCACTGTAGACACATAATGTCACGTTGGTGTAGTCGTTAAAGACTGCTCTGAAACCAAAGTGCCCCCTATAGACCTATTGGCTCAAATCTCCCTGAAAACTGCTTATCCCAAGCTATCGCCTTTAACTAAATTATGTTCTCTGTTCCCGAAAGAGAATGAAAAAAAGACAAAAGTATTATCGAGTTAATCACGACGTGGCCCTTTACAATATGCGGCTACTCTTAATATTCAGGTAAACACATTGCAATTTATTTTAAACTGTGGGTGCTAACAGGCTTGAGACGCACTGCGAGCATAAAAGAGTGTTTGAAGGCGGTAATCGTGTTAGAATGAAACCAGAAGAGATGCAGAAAGAGAGAGAGAATGAGGAGGAGGAGGAAAAGGGAGGAGATGTGAGGAGAAGAATTTCCTTCATGGGTCTTTCGAGTTTTGGACGTCTGCTTTTGATAATAGATATTTTCATGTATTTTTGCTTTTATTTAATTTTAATATAATTACAGTGTGTTTAAAAAAAATATGATTCATCTAGCTAAAATATTTAAAAACACAGAAACATTGAATAATTCTAATAAATGAAAATGCAATAAAAAAACACACTATGTGTTCCAATAATCAAAGCTTAAATATATATTTAGATCTGAAGTTAAGAGCATAATTTTGCACAGAATTTTAGGATCGACATGAAATACAGACATGAAATAAATAATTCTGATGTTTTTCCCTTTTATGAATTATTAAAAAAATCAGTAGATTTATTTTCATTGATTCCTTTAAACATGTGTTGTCCACTGCTATTTGTGTATAACTCCTTACTGAGTGAAGGTATTACTCTCTGCCTCTTACAGACTTTCCTCTTCTGTTTCTCTCTTCTATTCATATTGCCCCTGTGCGGTGAATTAGCCAATCTGAGACGAGACAAGGGGCAGATGGATTTCGGTGCTCCGGATTATTCAAATTATAGAGGAAAGGTCAGGCGGAGAGGTGTTGTTGGGACGGCTGGCTGTCCATTCACCCACAGCACAATACCTCCAAGAATTACAAGAAAATCCTCCCTACCACACAACTGCCAAACCTCAACTCTAAACTAAGGTTGTTTTGTTGTTGCTATAGATGTAGCTTCTATAAAATGTGACTGATTGCCCTGTGATAAACTCAAAAAATCACATGGTAAATGATAAATGTTACAACATTTTACAAGCATGCGATTTATCAGAGATCTAAGAAAACACTGGCAGTACTCGATAGAATTGTTGAAATGTTGTAAAAACATTTGTAATCATCAGAAACAGTATTCAGACACATTTGTAAACTCTCTAAAAATGCGAAAATAAGGTTTAATTTCAGAAATAAAAAACAAAGCAATTAGATATGGACAACCTCATATTACCATAAAACCTACAACATAAAATGTGCCGGGTAATCAAATAAGATATTAGAAAAATGTATAGCTAATATTTTGTTTGCCTTAACCGTTAAAATGTAATAATATATGTAAACAAAAAGCGGATTTACCAGTTTTCAGTCTGAGCCGGGCAGCATCGGTCAGGAACAACCATAAACTTTGTCCTCTGCAGCCAGATGTGCTCAAACCATCGGGCTCAACGGCCCCTGTGACCAGGGATGTTTCCACGACTCTACGTTTTTATTTGCGTATTTGTGGGTGCATAGCCTATTTCTTTGCTCCATCATATTTTATCCCATGAACTTTTGGAGATTCGAGCTGCAGCAGACTATCGCAGCAGAGATGATGACACACAAAATGAGAAGATGAAACTAGAGCTCCGAAAATATTCTGCAAAACTCTAAAAAAATCATAATTGTAATTCATAAAATCACGTCGCAAACCAGTTTCCGACGTGATTTTACGAATGTTCTCAAGTTTTTAAACGCCGGTCCACTAAGGCGCCTTTTTACGCATTTGACGGATTAAAACTTGCACACGGAACAAAATAAAACAGGACAGTTACACGTTTCAAGCCGAGAGATAATTACCCAAATCCATGTCGCGGGGCAGCGTGCACATCTCGCCGCAAACGGAGGAGGCTGCGTCCTGTATTCCAGAGAGCATGCTCAACCACGGACGCCCGCCGCAGCTCCAAGAAGCGTTTGTGCGTTCCGGCCGCCCACTCAGTCCGCTTCTCCAAAAGTTCCCCCGTGAGGGTCCCATGCGTCCCCTCCACCCACACCCCCCGCCCCAGATCTCCCCCTCCCAGCGCCAACAAAAGACCGCGGCTTCAACACGGAGATGAAGAAAAAAAGGGGGGGAGAAAAAGAGGGAGAGTCGAAGAGAATAAGAAAAGGAAGAAGAATGTGGGATATGCCCGCCTGATTTTCCGAGCCTCGGAAGAATGTGCAGAAGCCCCACTAGTGAGTCCTTTCAGTGCCTCTGTGCCAATGAAAAGAGATGGGGAGGTGGTGGGGTTGGGTTTTTTGCGATCATTTAGTTAAGGCTGAGCCCCTCCTTATATTCAGCAGCTCAGGAGTCCCCGTCCATTGCACATGTCATATCCACTGGTTGCTATAGCGATGCCTCCACATGTTGTCGACAGTGAATGTTCAAGGAGCGATGCCTGGCTAATAGGCTTGCGGGCCGAGGGGCAATATGAATGGACATAGGGCTAGACACTCATTTGTTGAGCTACTAGGGGTCTCTGTGTTCGGTGTGTGAATTGCTGTTTTCTCAGGCTCTCCTTTTCCTCTGCTCCCTCTCCCAGGGATTCAGTTATGTGAGCAGAATAAGGGCGATGGGGCAGTCTATTCTTCAAAGTATACAGCTTTTGCATTCAAAGCTGAAGTGAGCGCGATAATAAGAGGCTACCGCACAGTACAGTAGTTGTAAACTATATGAATGCTGCATGGGACATTGGGGGCAGTCTAAAAAAAAAATGCTCTGCTTATATTGTGTATAATTGGCTAAGTCTTTTCACTGCTTCTCTTTTAGATCGGCGGGAATAAAGAAAGAACAAAAAAAAGAGACAAAAATTGCAAGTTTAACAAGTTTTAAAGATAAAACTCACCAAAAAGCTGTCCTAATTAGCAATCAGAGTGAAAAAAAGGATCCAATGGAGAGCAACAGCTGCACTTAGCAGGGAGAGAGAGAGAGAAAGGGGGATTATGGAGAGCACGGGGAGAGAAAAGGAGAAAGAAAAAGAAAAGGGGCGGTGAAGAGAGGAGAACGGGGGTCCTGTCAAATGCAGATGACGAGTCTTGGGGAGGGGGGGGGGATGTGTGACGGGGGGTGGGGGGGAGGCTCTCCAGTTTATTTTTTCCATTCAGCGAGCACCCCCTCCTCTTCTCCATTGTCCCTCTGTGTGACAGCTGGAGTTGGCAATGTGAAGGGGAGAACAAAAAAAACGAGCTTGCTGTCCAGCCCGGGTCAGGTGCCGCATCGGACGCCACCCCACCTCCAGAAAAGCAGAGCCAACCAGGCGGCTCCTCGCACAGAAGCAGAAAACGCTCAAACTGACTTAACAATTTTCTTTTCTAGCGTCCTTTCAACTCTTATATAACACACCTTGTGCATATAAATGCCGCACAACTGAAAAATGATCAAAGCATTTTTTTATTCTATGCTGTTTTTGTCCTATGAAAATGTGTTCCTTCCTTTTATGTCATGGGGTGACACTCCTCATGTCATGCTCTCTGCACACTTGCATCCTCATTTAACAGGAATTATTCTGAATCCACATTCGGTCTGTACGCCTGCCAGAGGGCACAGAAATGCCACCACCATTTTATCTTGCAGCATTAATAAAGGGTTGAACACCAGAAAGAGTCGTCTGCAGTGCTCGCCGTTGCACGAATGCAAGATGGATGCGAGAGTAACGCATGGCGGGAGACTTCTATCGTGACTGCCAGCTAGCGGTTTCATTATTGGAGAGAAAGAAATAATGGCTGCGGTTAAGTTAATCCCTCGAATATCAGTCCCTGCATTAAGTCAACCTCGCGATCGTATCTGTCGTGTTCTCTGGTGAACTGGAAGAGAGCCCTGTTCACTCTCTCTCTATGAGATACCTTGGTCGCCCACCTGTCAGCCATATCTAAATCCACACTCATCCAAGCAAGGGTATTCCCCTGACGACACAGCAGATGGAGAAAAAAAAGGAAGAAAAAAAAGAAACTGTCTACCAAGAACCCGACACAATCGTCCCCTGCTCTTTGGAGGAAAGCCTGACTTTGGCACCTGTTGTTTTCCTCCTCTTGAACTCTGCCTAAATGGATACATTTTCACACATTTCAGCCACTTCTACCCACCGCGCTTTCACAACTCGCGCCGGTGCTAATGGTTATCGCACCGGGGAGGTTTGACGCGCATCGATTCATCCCAGAAAACCGACATGCGGTCCAATTCTGGAACGCGCCGAAGTCGCTCTCACGGTCACCGGCGATAGTCGCGGACGCCGTCACGCCTTCGTGTTTTCCGCGCGGTAACTACTTCCTCGGGGGGAACACATGTTTTCGAGCGGTCGGCGTTGCATCCCGCCATGGGCTTATCTGTCCTCCTCTCTCTGCGCTGCTCCCCTGTTTGCTTCCATGACACATTTCACATTTATAATAAAAAGAAGAAGGAAAAAAAAAAGAAAGACGGGGGGGAAAAGCGTTGAGCGTTGTTTGAACAACGGGTGAAAGAGGCGTGCGGCACTTCGCCGTGTCGCTGAGAGAGGGAGAGATGAGGAACGTTAAACAAATGTCACGATCAAGTGCACTGTACCTGAGACGGCAGAGCAGAGACATCCGCTGATGCCTGTGTGCACGGGAGTTGGGAAAAGGGAGGCACAGACATCTGGATTCAATATTTGCTTGCACCGACAATCTGCAAAACATCTTCTACATACTAAATGTATACTAAATGTACTGCATGCTCCTTTTTGTGCAATCGAAATACACACATATCGGTGTCAGTAGGTCTTTATTGCAAAACTCGCATACGCATACTTGAATCTGAGCGTGAATACCTGCAACGCCGCCGCAGCTGGACACAAAGGTCTGCGGTTGTAATATGTTTGAGCAAACAGAAGGCCGGGAGCACACAGAGCCCGCGGACCGCACGGCGTAACCACATCAGCGAGGGGATAATGCCGCTCGCGCCGCCGCCGTACACGGAACCAACAGCTGCGATGTGTACCTGCAGACTTAACTAACGCGTGATACTGTTACACGGAAAGTAGTCGGTGATTTCTGCTCGGCTCTTTGAAACGGAGTGCAATAAATTATTCATCATAATATCTGAGCGAGTCTGTTTGCTGCAGCTCCACTCGGGAAGGTGTCGGAGGATTAGCTTTCCAACTCTAATGCAGAGAGAAATGTATGCAAAACAAAAATACTTTGGGTGTTCTGTGTTATTCACCAGCTGTTATTGTCGAAATGATGTTAGAGGATGTGTGTGAGGGGAAAGATTTAGCCTAATCTGGGTTTTTGCCCTTTTAGCTTTTAAATGCTCTATTTCTATGCTTATATTTTAACATGTGTAACGAAACGAAGCTCTCATACAGGCCGCATTTAGGTTTGAAAGTCTGTCTATTTGGATTTAAAGTACAGTGACCTGGAGTTTTATTTTGCCTGCTATGTCATGAAATAGCACTTAAAATGAGATTAAATATAACAGGTGACCACTTGATCTGCCATCTAAACTCCCCTTTATACATCACTCACTCCAAGGTGCAGCAACTTAACAGTGAGGGAAATGTCTAAAATGAATTGTGTGTCGTGTGTGAGAGGGAGCGAGAGAGATTATATATATATATATATATATATATATATATATATATAGAGAGAGAGAGAGAGAGAGAGAGAGAAAGAGAAAGAGAGAGAGAGTGAGAGATAGAGGGGAAAATCCTATTTCCTAATGGATGATGTTCAAAGACATAAAAAGGTCCCATTTCTGGGTTTTACTTGAAACATTTGAATTGCTGTGTCTCATGCTCGTCACTTGCTCAGAGAGGAACCATTCAAAGCCTGTGTGTGTCAGCCATGTCATTCTGGTATTTTCCCCAGATGGGCTTGTTCAAATAGGCCTTTTTCTTCTGTGAATCCCAGCCCAGGCATTGCCCATGCCAAGTAGTTAAAAGCAGCAAAACATCAAGGTAAATGCTGTGCCTGTCATCTTGACTATATTTAAAGCAGAGGCAGACCCACACACGTGCACAATAATGTGCACTTCAAAAAAAAGAGAGAGAGAGAGAGTTGTGGAGTCATAGCCTGGAGTAGAAAATCACACCTAATCTGTAAAATGATAGAAAACATTGTGGTAATCTATGAGGATGACAAAAAAGCAGGACATGTTTAATGCTCATTTTAATCACTATACATGCTCAAAGTGTACTAAAATGTAATGAGATGGTTTATGGTGTATATGTTGGGCGAGGAACAGGCATAATTATACAGACTAATCTGTATCTGATGGTGTCGAGAGGTCAGCAGAAGCCTTTTCGTGGACATTTTCAGTTCAATTTACCGTGAGCCGAGTACCTCTTCCTTCACCATTACGCCCTCAAAGCGGACATATGCAGTTTACCTTTTTTAAATCCGTTGTAATCTTTTGAACAATTGGTTCTTGATGTGAAACAGAAGTAGATGGAACAATTTCTCATTTCTAGCCGGCTCCCATCAATTTGGAAGCTGAAATGTGAATCTTCGGCTAACAGAGTTTAACAACGGTCGCTCTGAGCTGAAACGTCGTCTTTGGCTGAATTTCTTTCTATTTTCCAGCCGACTCATTTGAAAACAAGCCGCCTGTAAAAGAGGCAAAGGAGGTATCGTCCTCGCAGGCTGGTCCGTGTGGAAGTCATGGAAATACAGAGACAGCGGTGTTCATGCGAGGCAGTGTAAAGCTCTCAGACCGTTAGTGGGATATTTTTTGATTCCTAACATTAATGTAAAAAAATAAAATCCCTAACTATACATCCCAAACTAAAAAGTCTGCTACTTCAGCACCACGGACAGCACCACGGACGTACCAATACAAGTGAGGCGAATGATATTTTAGAGTTCGGAGTCGTAGATTCCAACAAACCTATATACACGTTTTCAACCACACAACGCCTCTGCCAATGACCCCACAACATAATAAACGCTGTGGTTAACCCTCCTACTACCTTTGGGGTGAATGTGACCCCATTCAAAGTTTAACGTCTCTAAAAAAATGTTTGACATCATTTTTTGGGATTCATATTTCAGGGCTTTTCCTAATTTATTGGGGACAACTGGGAAAACATAAAATTCCCATGATGAGATGTTTTCACTGTCTTGTACAATTTGACCCCAGGCTGTTTTTCACTGTGTAAAACATATAAGAAATATCTCCTTTTTTATTTATTTAAAGGGATATTTAGGTAGTCAACAAATAAACAAACATATCTCACACTTAAACTTGGAAAACAATATAATATCTAATAAATTTCTGGATGTTTTAATTGCTGGGGTCAAATTGACTCATGGGGTAAAATATGTTAGTACATTTCAAGGTAACAGGAGGGTTAATTCATAGTCCATGAACTGTAGGCTAAATAGCACGGTTGTTAGCTTCATATGCTAATGACTAGAGTTCAGGGCAGACAAACACATTTCTTACAATGTTGCTTGTTTTGGAAAGGCTCAAATAGAAACCCCCTCAAACCTCTTTGAATTCAAAGTGTTGCTCTCACCACGCCTCGAAGCACACTGCAACATTTAGAGGAACCCAAAGCTTGGCCTCCTGTGAATAGTTGTGTTTCATAAGCTATGGGAGATGACTTAGCAAACAATCATTTGAATACAACTTGTAATCAAAGGCACTTTTCGGCTCAGTTACAAATAACGCACGGAAAAGCTCATTTGAGTGGCTATTAAAGATGAAGAGTAGCTTTATACAAAAGCTCTGATCTTCCCTTTCAAAAGGCTCTTTTTTTACAGCAGCCATTTTGACACGTTACTGCCGGGCAAACACAGGTGTAATTAAAAACATTAATTATGGCCTTGTTTCCTTCAGGTGGACATGGGCCCTGGTGTTGTGCATGCTGCCTCACAAAAATAGCTGTGACACAATAAATAGAGCGGGGGCCACATCTTTGACCAATTACACCTGTGTGTGTGTGTTCCCTGCTTTGACGTGTGTCAAAATGGCTGCCGTGAAAAGGGACGAAACTCGATTGGTTAATTCCAGAAGAGACCAAGTTGTCAATTATATTTGTGAAAGTGGAGTTTATTTACTGATTCATGTTTTCCCAACTGGCTTTAGCTGACAGTAATGCAGCTAGTACCTGCAGCTGTGTTGACAATAGCAACAAGTCTAACAAGGATAATACTCATGTTTGCTGGAGTGCCAGTCAAAGTTAATTAAAACTAAATAGCAAATGGTGGTCTGACTTAAACATTAAAGCAAAATTAGCCCAGTATCAGTAAAGATGTTTGCACTCTGATGTTTGTAAGGCTCAGATTTGCATTCATAAACGTATTTAAGATGTAATTAGTTTTTGATGAGGGATATTACAACACTCTAGGTGAGAAGTTGTTAGACACCAAATGAAAGGGTCAGGTCCAGAATGTGATCCGAGTTTACTAAAAAACAATCAGGACAGCTAATGGAAGGTAATATTTCTTTCTATTGTGTGTAAAGATAAAAGAAGAACTGTCACTAAAAGAAATATAATCCGCCTCGTCCACAAACAGCAAAGAAAGCAGCGAGGTTTTAATTGTTTTGTTTGAATAGGATCCGCACTACTTTCAGACTATTGTGTTCTCGGCTGTCTTTTTTTATTATTATCTCGGGCAGAGATAAAACTGCAATTAATTTCGAAAGGACGGAAAACAGCGAGACAATACATCAAGTCACACATGAGTGGTGGCAGGCAGGGATATGTGGGCCGTGGAAAAGAAAACAGAGGTAGTCAAAGGTAGCATTCATAATTGAAACCGCAGTCACAAGAGACTTAGTGGGCTGGTGGACTCTGATACTGGGACTGACAGTAGAGGGACAAAGAGAAGTGTTCAGAGGACAGCGCAGAATGACGTCATGGGTTCAATGGGAGGGTCCTCTCCACACCTGGGTCCGTAAAACACCTGACGCCTCTGAAACGGTATTTATCTATGGCTGTTTAGCACAGTGGGGGTAGATTTGATTGTCCAGAAAGTCCAAATTCAAAGGTCAAGACAGGACTCACCTGGTTTAGTTCAGGTTGAATTGCAGCTACACAATTTGTGATCCATCTAGACCGCTAAGATATAATGCTGAACATATACTTGACGGGACCTCACACTCAAGATGGCCCTTCATTTGTGTCCACACTAAGTTCAGAAGTGTACTTAAAATTAATCACATTTGACATATTCTCAAGGGCTGTTGAACTATCGCTGAAGATGGCGTACCCAGCAAATGCCAGCGCACTCTATCAGACCCCTGGTTTATTTAATGGCGCCCATGCCGGATACAGAAGCTCGCAATTAATTATGGGAGCAGAGACAACATACTCGAAACAACTGGAGACAAGAAGACTGAAGAACCTCTGTGGAAAAACACGACCGATGGTCATTTACTGTAGAGGGCTTAGTGATCGCCGGCTATTCACGGTTTCTTAAGGTCACATTTCTGCCTTTTGCCTCTGGAGTACGCCATCTTATAAGAATATTTGTATTTAAAAATGCCCCATGAGAACGCCTCTCAGGAGATTAGTAGATACTCATTGTGGTGAAGACTGAATGAAAACTTCATCCTGCTTCTGATCACACTGCCGTGCCTTCATTGGACAACCGATGCCATGCGCCACCAGCCGTACCTGCGTGTCGCCGGCCTTGCAGCATATTGCCGCCGCCTGCCTGAGCATACGCCCCGATGATCAGCTGCAGCTTGTGTAAGTGAAGATATACATGTAGAACCACAGGAGGCGGCGCGTGATAGGCTAAGGGTCGTATCCCTGTAAATGCACACGGCCACAGCCTCATAAATCCTCATCAGTGTCTCCATTAAACATTTTCCCCCGGCTATCGCCATGACAACGCCGGCCCAGCGTGCGCCCGTGGGGAGAGGCGTGTGTGCCTGTGTAACCCCAGGGGTTACTTAGGGGGTAACTTGGCACAGACGCCTACACCCCATACCTCGCCTCCAGACGCACTCTTATTTGAGGGATGAGAGGGGGAGGGGGAGGGGCATAAGAAGGGGGGGGGGGGTTGCAGAGTGGCAGGCGGCCAGCCAGGCGAGATCTGTTCCGCGGCGATTTCACTTGACTGGCACTGGCTGTGTCTGGACTGGAGGGGAGCGCTCAGATTTCTCTCTTTAATTACTGCAAATCGGAGGAGCCACGGCCCGTGCTAATGAAGCCACACCAATCAGCCGGGGGAGGGTCGGGGGGGCATGGCGCTGCAAAAAAAGAAGAAGAAGAAAAGAAAAAAAAAGGAAGAAGGATCCTCTGCACGAACAGAGCGCCGGCGCTCTGCCTGGCCAGCGCCGCAGCCTCCCTGTCTGTCTCGGAGCTCCTGCAGATTTAGAAGAGTCGTCTGCCCCCGAGCCAAAAGAGAGCAGCGCTGCCCGTCGAATGAAACCTGCGTGAATCCCTAATGAGGCCGGCGCCCGCCGCCGCCACAGCTGTAGTGCGGTATCAGCCGCCTGTTTGTCACTCACGTCTCCCATGGCTTCGTACCACAACCTCTGACAACAATACAAAGTTCGGCTGATCAGAAAGTCTGAATGCAGAATAAATTATGATTCATGTCAAGGTTTTGATTGCTCTGTAACATAATAATACATTGACGGCTCATTATTGTAAATGCATATAATCAATCTAGCCTATTTTCACCCACAGGCATAATTACATGGCTTTTTGTGAGGCTGGGATGATGTCTCTTTTCCCCCTCCTTCTCCAAAGTGAATATTGTAATGAATGGTGACTGACGTGTGATTGCCAAGATCCTTTGGCCTTTTGTGGTTTCCAACAATGCAATGTAATTCCTTCTATTACTTATTTATGCTGGAAAAGCTATGAATGACACATCTAATGTTCTTTTTCCTCTTCTTTATTCAGATTATGTCCCAAATTTGTATAAGTTTAGTTTGCTGCAGACATGCAACTGTACTCTGGTTTTGAAGTATGATTCAGGCTCGGCATCCATGTAGTGGCTTCTGATTATGAACAGGTTTTCACGTTTTTATACGGAGATCCACCTGCACTACATCAGGTGTTTGCTGCATCTGTGCATTTGCTGGCAACTCGCGAAAAGATGAGCATGTTTGTGAATGTGAATGTGCTGGTGGGCAGCCACGTACACATGGACATGCCTGTGATACAGAAGCAGGGATCCCATCACAGTAGCACGTTTTTCCAGTTCACAGCACACTATCAGATGTTTGATCTTTGATGCTTTTCACCTTCACACATAACGCAACATTTGCAATGATTGCATCATATATGAGGGTAAAAGACTACATATAGTGCAGATTAAAAAAATTGAAGAAACGTCTTCAGTTCATGGCTCAAAGCCCTAATTAGTTTGAGTGCAGATCAAGGTAAATACAGATCACAGTTTTGATTTAAATTCAATATATTGTTGCTCTCCAGAGAAAACTATTTATCTTTTGTTAAATTTGGTGAATCTTACCATAATATTTTAAGACGGTTTGTCTTAAAACATTTACATTATGGAGATCCATTGTATTATCAGTATAGGTATATGATAAAGTATATGTATAATATATAATAATATTTACTGACCTGTAGAGAATTATATGTTGAGTTATATATGAAATGAAACACTTCTTTTGAGAGAAGGAATCCCATGAGGGGATCTGATATGCGAGGAGCCGTTTCAACTGAAATCCAGAGCTCTGTGTTGTTTTACATGCAGTCACACGTGTCTAAATATTGCCAGGCCATCCCAGCAGAGCAGCTCAAAGTAGCAGTGAACACAACCGGGTGCTGAGAAGCCGAGTGGTCCAGTTTCATTTCATGCTTTATCACCACAAATGGAAGATATTCATACATCCTCCCAACTCAAGGTCATCATCTAAAAGACCATAACAGCTTATCAAGCCATTTGGTTGACCTTGCCACGCAGGAAGTAACTAGCAGTTACAGCAGGATTCACAATTACAGTCAATTAAAGTCAATAAAAGATGGTATGAGAGTTGATTATATTTAATTTGCTGAGAGGAAAGTGGTTTCCAGATTTTGCGCTCACTGAGCAATAATTAATCTGCTTCGTATCGACCACAAACTCAAAATGTAGTGTTTGCTAAAATGACCGCTATGACTAATTTACACTTCTAGATGAACAGATGACGACAGTATATTCTTAAATGTGTCCCTTTATATACCACACCTATCAACAAATATATTAGTTTAGTATTCATGATTACTACTTTCCAACCTGCCCTATTAGATTGTGATTTTAAGAAATACATTGTCGATTTCCGCATTAAAATCTGCCCCACGCTCCACAAACAGCTCAAAACATCCTTGATATAATACTGCATGTCCATCAACTAAACTTGATATCTACTCCAGATACTCTGAACTGAATATACTGAAACAAATACTTGCGCCCTAATTTTGTTGCGATGTTAAAAAAGATTACCACGTGCCACCGCTTAGCCCGCAGCAACTGCTATTCCTGCTGCTGTCAACGCGAAGGTGCCAGATGCGCGAGGCAAGTAGCCGCATGACAAATGGCAGGAGGTGAGAGCTCTGCGGCCGGGACCGGGAGCGCCATGCCCCCTGCACCCCGCTGCCGGTCCCTTGGCATGCGGCTTGTCAGGCCAAATGGCAGCCGCATCCCCCTTCAACGCTGACATTTAAAACCTCTGCCATGCTATCCAGCTGTGGACACCGTAGGTCCCCCCCCCCCCCCCCACACACACACACACACCCCAGCCTCCCCTCTCCCCAACCCCCTCCCGGGCTCCCAGGCCTCATCTCCATCGCTGCTGTTGCCAGACGCCATTCGGCGAATTACCATAAACAGCCTTTTGTTCAAACAAGTGTGGCGGCTCTGTCCTGCTCTTCATTTGAAGTATCTATAATAGTGGTATTTATCATTTTAGAAGTTTACACGCTGCCTACCACTAAAACGGTTAACTAAGCCAGCGTTATGTTTGCCAAATACATCTGTTAGCCCTCATCCTAAAGGCCCTTTCTCTTGTAGCGTGACATGTAGAAACATACTGAATGGGAACAATAAAGCCCCATCATCTAACCTCTGTCCTGCTTATCCAACTTGGTAAACGTGATTGTCTTTATGACGCTTAAAGTGCCAGGACTAACTAGTGCAAAACTGCTACACAAGAACAATGCTGTTTCGATATTGCTATGTCTTCTACATGGACCATATGCATGGGACATGAAGCTTTAGCCTCAGTCTGTTTGCATATGTAGCCCTTAAGTTCATATTTATGAGTTTTTGTTGGGCTATGCAACAATGTTAGCTTAATTATCTGGCTGGCTCCAGCTGTTCAAAAGCATACCTACAAATAAGACACTTGCATTTGTCTCTCTCAACATTGTTTAAAAGAAATTATTACATTTTCAGTGTTACATTAGCCATCATTAACATTGCAAACTGCATCTGTATTGCAAGCATTTAAAGATTGACAGTTGTAGTAACTGTAACTAAGAAGGGAGGGGCTTAGTTGACAGACCTTTTGTCTAGATGCGTCTGTAATACTTAGAACAAACACTAGAAATAGACACTAAAGAGTTAAATCTATTAATCTATTAATATGTCCACGTTCGGATCAAAACTTTATTTCATAAGAGCAATGAACGGAAGATGTTCAACTTCAGAATAGAAGTTTACTTAAGGTACCCGACTGATATATGTTGCTTTAAAGGCTGCAGTCAGATCCAGTAGAAGTCGACCTACTACTAGCCAACGAGAATTTAATAGCAGAACAGAAATCACAAGCTCTTCCACACCGGGGAGAGTTGAGTCCAATAATCCCCACAGAGGGAATGTACTGAGGTGAAGCTGGAGGCGAAGCATCGGGGTGTCCGGTCTGTCTCTGGCTGTAGTCGCGAGTGTCGTTATTTCTTCTTAAAATATACCAAGTAGGTCAACCTGCACTCACAAGGATCATTGGAGCTATTAGGTCTGCTACGGGAAGTTTCCCAAAGTTGAATTTGGTTTAATTTGTGATTCACTGCATGCACCTCAATAACCTACAGGGAGAATAACTGCAATGGCATCTCCGACAGGTCCAGAGTCCTATGTACAGTATTAATCTGAGGGGAATATTTAATAACACTTTTATGTAATTCCAATCATACAAATACGGTGTGTATTATTTCAATAGGCTTGAACCCCAGGTAAATGTCAGCAGTAATGAAGGTTTCTCTAACTTTTCCTTCTATCCAACAGAAGATGAAATGATGTGGTGAAACCACAGCAGCTCCACTACGTATAACTGAAACAGAGACAGCGAGATGTTTCTCAAAAATCTAAACCATCAAAAGCAAATGTCACGTTTTGATGTAAAAATGTCAGAACTCTCAACAGAACCGCCACATTTTCTCCTGACATTTAGGCAGGAATCCACTTTACAAGAGGCATAAATTAAAATTCCTCCAGTGAAAGTACAGTCACAGCTGTCCAAGATGCAAATCACGAACAGAACATGTTGCATTTTTACAGATCACAACTCCAGCTGAAAAACAATCCGTAATCTCTTGCTAAAGGCTGGGTGTCAGCCTCCACCTTCAAGATATTGACTGAAATACCACTGTACCAATATTATTAAAACTCCTCCTCCTTATTAAATGCCAGTGTGATTGGCCGTCTAATGCAGCAGCTACCGTCCAGGCAGTTCAGTGTGCCGAGATGCCACCAAAGCATTTGAAAGTATAGCTATTTATTTATATATATATATATATATATATATATATATATATATATATATATATATATATATTGGCAACCCGGGGGATGTGGAGGTGAGATTCGGAATAAAATCAGGAGACTCAGAGACGCAGTGCAAAAATAAAGGGTCTTTTAATAAAACGTGTAGGAAAAAGGGGGAATGGGCATCTAATGGAAACAAAGGATTCTTTCTGGATGGGCAGAGCAGAGGAGAGAGGTGAGAGGGTCCAGTTACATCTGGTCTGTCGCGACTCCTCTCCTGAGGTTCCACGCTCCTTCTCCTTTCCTATTCAGGCAGCTCTCTCCCCGATGGCTTCCAGAGGAGGGAAGATATACTCTCCGTTCCCTCGTTAGCTGACGGGCTGCAGGTGTGACCACTCCCAGGTGCCAATTGGCTGTAGCACCTGTACTGGGAAGTACGTCCCGTGGATTACTTCCCCCAACCTGAGCTTTGGGATCCGCCTCCGATGCGCTGTTTGCTCGGGTTTTCCCCCTGGTCTGCCACAATATATATATATATATATATATATATATATATATATATATATATATATATATATACACACACATGCAAATAAATAGAGTGGTGGTGGCCTTTAACGTAGCTGGATGCTCCCGCTCACATGGTGAGTATCGAACGAAGTCGAAACAAATGTATTGGTTTTTCATTTTCTAGTCCCAGCTTCTAAAATGCAAAGATGTAATGTTGCCCTCGTCATTCATGACAGTAAACAGAATATTGTTTGTTTTTTGTCTATTATTTGATGACCTTTTAGTGACAAAACTATAAAGCAAACAATTGCTCCAGTGACATTGTTATGAAGATAATAATAAAAGAGGGAAGGCCTTGAAACCAAGACCATAGGGTTTTAAAGAAACAGTGAACCTCTACTGCATAACCCTGAGTTAGTGTGAGAATTACAGGAAATCATTGACTGGGAAAAGAGTAATTGTTAAAAGCACCAATTGTAGACTCTCTATATAACAGTGTAAGAATTTTCTTTAATTTGATGTAAACACTCGTAACTTCTCCATGGCCACCGTGGCCTTGAGTTGTATCTTATATTATTCCTTATGAAAGGATTCAAGAAGCGCCCTTCAACATGTGGAGTAAAAACATCACTGTCCACTATACACAGTAACCACACTTCTCTTTAACAAAGGCAGCGGGACATAAAAGAAGCAAAAGGTAGGAGGGAAAACACTTTACGTTCTGACACTCGTTAAAAACAGACGGGCGGGAAAGCACACGTCACGATGTATAGAGGCAAATACCAAACTGCATGGCACAGTATCAAAGGCATTTCTGCGGTCCGAAGGTCAGGTGATGGTAAAAGGTTGCTGAGAAACGGAACTGCTGGACGGTCTTTCATCAGTGGGAGGCAGCTGGAGTCTCCAAAGAGGCAGTGTTACTCAGGGCTCCAGGCACAGTGGGGCGGCTCCAATATGACATTTCACATCCAGATCTGCCACAGTAATGGCATTTTGGCCACTTTTAAAACAGCCAGATTGGCCTTCCTGCACTGTTGAAATTTTTATAGGTTGCAATTTTTTGATTGTTTGGGTTTATTACAGTGTCTGAAGGAGATGGGAAAGGTTGTCAACGTGGAAAAGGCAATTGAGGGCCTATGTGGAATTGATTTGCTGAAACGTATACACACATAGAGTACACACATACGTACTATACAACACAACAGCGGGTAGAAAATACACCCTGCGGGGCAACCAAGCAGTTTCTTCTGAAGCGCTAAACTTAAATGAGAATAAGAGATCTCTAAAAAGAAATGTACATAAAAAAGTAATTTTCTCATCTTTTGATTCTTACAAAAAAGGAAAAGCAGCTTGATAAAGCAGGATGGGGAAAACAAGAAGTAAAGCATATATAATGCCGTTAGAAGATCAATTTGTACAACTCACTGGTTGGAAATGGTCAGTGTGGTTTTGCTTTGAAGTCCCCGCTGAAGTGATGCGTCCCATTTGCTCGGAGGAATTGCATTTGCTAATGGATGCACATGGTATTTGTTGTTAAGTGGTATATGCTACAATATTCAGGCGTTGTTAGATTAAAGGAAAGCAAAATGCACTGATATTGTCTGACAACCATGCGCAGAGTTTAACAAAAATGTTAAAAAGTTTTTCATCAAAACAAAATGCTAATTTAATGTGATCATCTCTGATCCAGAAGTTCTTGCATCATATTGAGTGACTGTTCAAATGTGTTCTTTGTTTTGCTCAAGTTACCATTGTTTTTATTTTAATACAACATACATGATCAGGTGGAGCGACAATCAACCAAGTGTATATTATATTAAATGTTAATTTATGACAGAAGCCGGGTCAAGCAACACCAAGTTTTAAATAATAATTTACCGCCATGTCTGTGGCTCTGTGAGGCTGCGTTAGCTTGCTTGCAATTGCTGAGCTGAATGCTGAATTTAGCGTGCCAGCTAGCGTGTGATTAGAAGATACAGTATCATCTTTAACACGTTTAAATGGTCTAATTGGCACAAAGTAGAGCTGAGTATTAGTTTTCAGGTTTGCAGGTATTTGTTCATAAACCATATAATTAACTTCCCACTTAAAGTAAAGCTGGGAAGCGGAAAAGTAAGAAGATCAAAACCATCCTGAGAATGTAGAGATATTTCAGTTTGCACAGTGGTGGACTCACATTGCCATTTCTAGAAGTCGGCTAAAATAAATACTCGAGTTAAGTCTTCAGCAAATTAACAACCTCATCATGTAGATGGTTTATGGAACAATAATCGTTCATAATAAGATGTAAACATTCATACTGTACTTTACGATAATACTCAAAACCTGATCCACCGTAGTGTTTGTTTAAAGGAAGCCTGTCAGAATATTTTCAAACAGATGTGCCCTTGCATTAATTATGGCTCAGGATATTGGAAAGAAAGCCTTCAAATCCATAGTGAGGGGCCATAACTACAGGTGACCTTTCTCTGAGATGAGTTGCCTCTGTGCCTCTGTGCTCCTGCTCTTAGTGCTTTGATTAGAAATATGACGGGAGCTTTCGACCATCACGAAATGCTTCCACTGCCTTTATGTAGCGAGAGAGGAAATCAAATGGAAAACCGGAGACCAATGGTAGGTTCACATTTACATTCAGTTAAATACACACATTTAAGCACTATAAATGCCAATTACAGTAGGCCTATGTGTTGCGGACAACACTGGACACATTTACTGTACATTTGTTCATGCATACACACGAGCAACACACACATGAATGGTGCAGAGACTCCCTGCTTTCCATATTTGATTTACATTTAGTGGTTAAATAATCAGTTGAGATGCAACTCAGGGAATTTGATGCTTAATGAGGGCCTCTTCATTCAAGCATTTTGACGTAGTTATCTTAAACATGAGCGCTGTGAAAATGTCAAGGAATTTTAATATATCTATCAATTAAATCACATTGGGACCATCTTATGCAGACAGGTCCGATGTGGAAATATGTGCATCCAAATCGCAGCGCATTGGGATGAGGATGGGAATTTAGGAATACATTACTGTAGGTTTTTTTTTTTAAAGGCTTCACACAGAATGTTACCAATGAATAGAAATAAAAAAAACGTTCCATAATATTTTACTCCCTTTTCGTGAATTTATTTATTTAGGTATGCCTTCACCGCCATCATAACTCCAATTAATAATAAACCAGTGTGCTCAGACGGGCATAGCAACACACATGTAGCATGGAGTTGGATGCCTTTGGGTGCGTTTGTGAATAGCCACGACTAGACCGTTCATAAATTCATATCGCTGTTGGAATATATTTTTCGGGTATTCAGAGCACCACACTCTCAGAGCGTGCTCTGGTACCAAGCTTAACGACTGAAATGGGAATAACCTTTCGAGCAAAATGTTATTTATTTAAATCTGAACACTATTATTTCTTCAAACAACAGCGCTCTCATTTTAGTGTAGAGCATCAGATTGAGTTTTCAAATGCACCCTACGTGTCTGCACATACAGTAGGTACCAGCTATATTCAGGCATTACTATAGGAATAATGCATCGTCTTCGGTGTCCACACCGCTTCAGACGTTAGCGCGGGTGAGTGGCAGTTAAACACACTTAGCTTGATGCTATTTCTTTCATCATGGCTAACCAGAGCCACTCCCCTCATACGGACATATGACATCTTCTGGTGCCAAGGCTACTAGGTGAGGTCTGCCTCTCTTTTGAGCTACATGTCATATTATTTGCTATTCCAGAGCCATATATTATCAAACATGCTCTTCTCTGGCAACTGCTAGCGTTTGCTAACTTTGCTAGTTCATTCGACATTTCCGCCGCCAACTTGTTGCATGCGGCAATTTGTATCACGTGATACATGTGACGTGCCAACCACGGGAAACTTAAGTTTTAAGAGTTTAGACATTGAGTTTTGTCAACTTAGCTGTGAAACACATTACATTTTTAATGCAGAGACAAGCCTCTGCTAACTCATATCACAATGTTAATCTGTATAGATCATTAAGACCTTGATTATGGCAATAATAGCAGAGATAATCAACATCAGAAAATAGTTTTGGAGATTAAATATCCCCTCTCTATCTTCAAGTATAAAGTACATTTGTCAGCACAATGGCAGCTATTTCAAGCCTAGGAGGGTTTTAGGATACCCTGTGTTTTTTCCAACTAACGACATCCCTCCCTTTAAAAACGCTCCCTACTCGTAGCACCATGCTGTGTCTGTGACTGCCAGCAAAAGCAACCCTTTCGCCTAATGCCTAGTCATTGTCTCCAGCATGGGGGGGGGGGTAATTTTCGTCCGCTCTCCTGAAAGAAGATTCGTGGAGTCGGTGAGGCCATTTACAAGCGAATACTATAAAGTATGGTATGATTTTCCAGGTGGTGATAAGCATTAATAGCGTGTAAATGCTTTATATGTCTGGTTTCAGTGAGTTCAGTGAGAGGCCACGACAACCACGCATTTCGTTCCACTTTTCCACTCACACGTTTACGGGACACACAACTTGCTATGAGAGGACCTTCTTTTGGCTTTTGTGTTTCCACACTTCTCACTTGTTAATAAGAATCACATTCAGAAAATATACTGATTATGTCCCACACGTACACACGTTATTTAAGCTAAACAACGTAGTCATCTTTCTGTTGTTTCTTTCTCTTTAGAAAGCCCACTTCCATGCGATCTATAATGGAGTAGATATTGCTCGGCCCATTGATTGATGTCTCCTTCCCCCCACTTTGACATTTGCTTATCCTCGTCTGCATCTACCACTATTGACATTCGCTCAATCTGGACATCTTCCAAAGCTGTTTTGTCATTTGTCACCTCTTAAATAAAAACGCAGGAGAGGGGAATTGTCAGCGATAAGACCGAATGATACCAAGCACATTGATTGAGTTTATGGAAAGAATACTGTCAATGGAAAGCTTAGCACTGACGCGTTGCTTCATTTCCCGTTGTATACCTCTTATGGATCCACTGAGCAATTTTATCCAGCAAATTTAATTTTGTTTCCACTAATGAGCAGTCGAGAGAAGATTCTGAAGCCTCCAACATGCATTCACCCATAACCGTGGTCAATTTACTGCGCATTTAATAAAATCCGCCTTTTTGGTTGAACACCTTTTAAACTAATGTGTTTGGAGAGCCCACTCCACAGGCTCTCTTGTCTAAAGCTACCATTTTCCCCAACTAACCCTCAACTTTCCACTTTTTGAACATTACACACATCCACATTAGAGCTGCTGCTAATAAAACACCCACAGTGAGTATTCAGGGTTTATACTTTGCCAACTCTCTATTTGTAGTACAGTAAATGCCGCGCTTCCTTGACATGCATTTCTACAAGCACAGTCTGGCGTGGATTTTCTCCCCATGAGGTGGAAGACAGATTCTTCCTTTCCTCCCTCCATCCCTCCCTCACCCTGGCTCCTGCAGAGAGGCTATTATTGCAGCTAATTATCTACAAATAGGCCCAATATGACAAACACAGCCCTGTACCAGTTCTGGCAAAGTGCAGGAATCAGTCTGAGTGGGAATAAAAGAATAGAAAAGAGGCGAGGAGAGGCAGACAAAGAACCGAACAAAAGTCACAGAGAAGAAAAAGAAAAAAAATGCGAATCCAGAGATAATAGAGAAGAACGTGATGAAGACACAATGCGGAATAAGATGAGAGAGAATGTGGTGCTAAAAAAGATATAAGTGGGAGGCAGATGGGCGAAGAAAGGCAGCAACACCAAAGCCAGACAGCATAGAAGGGACCAACATGGGGAAATGATCTTGTCTATACAGTGTGTGACGGTTGTTGCCAATAGCAACTGTCCTGCGATGCACAGGCCACATCCATTTAGCTCCCAGCATGCATCGTGATCAGGGCAGCTCAGGGGTCTAAGGCTGTCTGTCTCATTTCCATAGAGAAACTCATTTACCAGGCGAACTTTGAGGGCCAAGACACATCAATGGGTGCTTGATTAGATCCTTACCGCTGATACATATGAATATGTATCAGTGTTCAATGAAAACACATTTACTCTCCCTTCATCTGGATCATCCTGAGTGTCCTCCTGCTCTCCACTTAATTCTGTCCAATGAATATGTCACAGGAGCATTAGGGCTCCAGACAAAGTGACAGCACTCAGGATAATCTGGTTATTGTTGCACTGCTGTGACGATCAACACTTACTTTATGTTTCACGAAATGTAGCATGCTTTTGTCTTGTTGTGTTTTATTTGCCATGGCGACAACAGCTCTTAGAGACCTAAAGGAAATGAATGCGGGGGTACTGTAATCAAAGAGACACACTTAAAGGGATGTGTTTGTAATTCATTGCTGCTGCTGCAGATTAGTGTTCAGATGCACAACTGAAGCCGCAGGTGAGATCCGGATGCCAAGTTAGGTTCACCGAGTTGTTCCCAAACACAGAGGACACGCACAATAACAACCACGACCACTCTTTTACCTTTTTCTTTTACACACAGAGCTGAATAACAGATATTTTTAGTGAGTACAACTTACATCGCTGACTCCAGCCTCCACGATCTTCAGGCCCGTCTCCTTCTCCAGCCGCTGCTTCTGTTGGACTGCACGGGAGAGACAAAAGCAGAGGAGGTGCCGAGTATGAGCCGCGGATGATTAAATAGCACATCTTTCAGTTCCTGGGGCAAAACAAGTGGTCAGTGAAACTGAGAATGATGCTGTGGATGTAACAGCATGAGTCAGATGTCAAACTGGTCATAGCGATTGACCAACCCCCACACACAGACACACACAGACACACACAGACACACACAGACATAGAAAACAATCTTTAGGGAATGACAGCAAGCAGTTCTCCAGCTGACAGGAGTCTGCTGTGGCCCTCGGAGGAATGATATGTTGTATGGGCAGAGGGACGATAATAGATGAGGGCCCGTGGCCATGCCAGCGGCTCCATGAGGCTGTACTCATGCTGCTTCACACTACTAGCGACACCGCAATGGGCTACAAGTCATTTTAGATGGAAGCTGCTGACGTGAAGCTACAAACTGGCACGAGGTTCACGACAAATCAAAGTTGAGCTACGTTCAACTTTTATCTGCGCTCCCGCTTCTGTTATAAACACCCACTGTTATCCAGTCCCCAGTCCTATTTAATTACATAGCTGAGCAACACTTTTCAATAATGTAGCTTGGCCGTTCTGTCGCTGGTGGTGTGAACACAGCTTCAGGCACCGTGCTGCTTTCCTCCACATGTTAATGCCAGCATGTTAACAAGCTGATGGATAAACTGGATTTGTGGTTGACACAAGAAATGATAACAAGAGTAGGTGTGATTTATTGTCAGATTTCACCGGCTGATATCTCCAATGCATCACCACAAGGATGTGTTGTACATGACCAGGTCGTGTCAACCACAAAGTACAGCTGTCATTAGTTTGGCAGCTATTTTGACTGAAACGTTAGGAATAGTGACTTGATGATAGCACTAAATGAAAAATTCAAGGATCAACAAAGTTAGAGCCATTTATCCTCAAAGGGACATACATGTCTCAACCAATGCATCCAATAGATGTTGAGACAATTCAAAGAAAACCTTGTGGATCATCAACAAGATCCATCCTCTGGAAACCATGAATCTGTTACAGGTTTGTCACAGGGTGAGGCTCAGGTGCAGAGAGACAGGCTGGACTCCAGGTTTGAGTGAAACAAAAAACACTTTACTTCGGAAAAGGTCAAACATAAAAACTCTGGCTTGAAAGCAACTACAAAAAAAACAATCAGAATCACCATGGGAACAAAGACTGAGACATCGAAACAGAGACACTACGAGACTGAGAAAAAGACAACAAACCGACAGGAGACGAGGGAAAGACTGGCACAATATATAGCGGGGGAAATACAGGTGTACGGCATGGTGCAATCAGGGAGAAAGGAGTGGCTGAGGGCAGGTGAAGGGAATTAACCAATCAAGGAGATAGTGGACTGCCTGAGGACAGGTGGAGGGAATTAAACAATCAAGGAGACAGAGGATTGGCTGAGGGAAGATGAAGGGAATTAACCAATCAAGGAGACAGAGGAGTGGCTGAGGGCAGGTGAAGGGAATTAACCAATCAAGGAGACAGAGGAGTGGCTAAGGGGAAGGTGAAGGGAATGAAGCAATCAAGGAGACAGGAGTGGTTGAAGGCAGGTGATAGGAATGAAACAATCAAGACAGAGGAGGCACATAGGAGACATAGAGGAGACACGGAACACAGGAGACAGGACACAGAGGAGAAACAGGAGGAACGGAACATGGAGTTACAGAATGTCATCATGTCATGAGTATCCATCCAGTTGTTTCATTTCCATCCATCGAGCCATGGTTGAAAATGTACCAATACAAATGTTCTGTTATCCTCCCTCACTTTGAGTCAGACCTGCTGAATATTACCCATAAACAGATAAAGTACTTGTAGATCCCCAGCACACAATACATTGAGATTCTGCCTTTGTTCTTGCAGTAATTAATACACCACCAGAGTTTGATCCTCAGATCTATTGTTCTAATCAAATATGGCATTCTATTTCCAAAGCTTTTTCACAAAAGATCTTCACATGCAAATCAAACCAAAGTGAGGCGATGCTAAATAGCCATCGTTCAAGATCACACAATTCACCGTCTTTTATTCGCTTCCTTTGCTCAACGCCCCTTTCTCAATTTAATGGAGACATTTATATTTAAAAACAAAATCAAAGGGGCCTTAATAGATAATGCCAAATTATAGAGTACAGCAAAAAAAAATGTAACATCATTTAAATTGAGTTTGTTAGCACGTGAATGTGATTGGTAATGGGGTAAAGGGAAAAAAGAAGTGAGAGTTAAAGAGAAGAAGAGAAAGAGAGAAGGTCCTTTGAATCCCATTTCCCCAGATGAAGGCTATGCAAATGACCCTGAAGAGCTGAACCCCACCTCACTCTCCAAATTCGGTAAGGGCCTGTTTAATTAGTATTTTAATCTATCCCAATGATTCCACTCAGTCCACAACGTATGCAGCATTCCATCTAATTAAGCACGCTACTTTTAGGATAATCATCCATCTCTCTCGCTCTTCCTTTCTCCCCTTTTCTCTTTCTGGTTATTAAGGATCCAGCGAACATTGATCATCCTATCATATCATCAACATGGCACCGAAGGGGACATCTTATATTGTAGGTGTCAGCCAGGGGGTTCTGACGGATGGCTAAAGGGAGGATGGAGGAAGAGGCGAGAGAGCTGCAAAGGTCAAATATACATACACATTTTAAATTAGAGCACGAGTATAAAGAAGAAAATCGTCCACCCTCAGTGTGAGAAGGAAAGTCTTCAACTGCCATGTCTCAGATCGTTTTCATTTCATGTTACCACCCCAGGATTTAGTCAGAGACATATTGCCGCTCCATAGATAGCTCCAGTACCTGCACAGTCCTGGTGCTATTTAGGACGGGAGTAATGAGCAAGGTAATTGGGCCCAGCTGGGTGAGGGCGGAGGTGGTGGGGCGAGGTGAAGCCGCTGAAAGGTCACACAACGTTTTGTTCCTAATGAGGACCCCTCTGGGGGCGTAACACATCATGAGTCAAACTACGAAAAGATTAGCCTGGAATCAACACACACACCCGTCATCGCGGCTGCAGCTCAGGTTTTTGACTGACAAGCTGACATTAACCGTCTTACGGTGGAACCAAAGAAGCCGGAAGGTCAGTAGTTGCTTGTGAATCAAAGCTGAGGACTCTCCAATCAACCTGAGGGAAAGGACAGTCCCACAACAGCCACTTTAAATGTAAATACAATGTACTGCCGGGCTCATTAGCCGGTAACTGGATGGATCTTGGCTGCACTGAGACTCCAGCCAATGGATTGCTTGTTCTGTCACTGACTGACCAGATAACAGCCGACAGCATCTCTTTTTGGTCACCCCTTGTATTAACCTCCTACCGGAGCTCACTCTCTTTCTCTTTTTCTCACTCGCAGAGATTTTGTAAGCTTCAAATTAGCCACCAAATACTCCTGACAGACTGCGGAACAGAGATGTCAGGACTCATTTCAGAGAGGCTCTTCCAGACATTTTAATAGGCATTGTCGCAGTCTATCTAGTCTGACTTCTAATATCGAAGACCTACACCCTGCTGCTCATTTCATCTTTTCATTTTCCGAGTCACATTGATCCATATGATCTGATGTTCAGCGGGCAAGAAAAGCACAGAGAAAGATAAAAAGGCATTTGTGTTTAAATGGGCTTAGAATTTAAACGATACACACGTGTTACACGGTTTTATTGGAGACTATACATTAGAGAATTGCCTGATGACCTGGACCTATTCAATAAGAATTCACTTAATGTGGGTGATTACTATCTGGGGAATTAACTCCTTAAAATGGCCTTTAGTGTCACTTAAGTACAATACAAGTATGTTCAATTAAAAATAAACAAGTTAAAAATACTTCTATATATAAACAACTAGCCAGAATAAAGACTATTTACTATATTCATTGCTGTAATTGTTTCAGCTGTAAATTAATTTACATTATGTAATTACTCTCTAGAGAGTAGTTTTCATTGTTAATGGCGCAGTCCGCCGTTCACACACTGGATTCAGACCGTTTACCTGAACACAAGAGAGAAACGGGAAAGGATGCAGCAGCATGTCATCCAGTGTTTCTGTTTTAATCTTTATTTTTATTATTCATTTCATTGGTATTAGCTTCATTCTTATGTCACTCTGTCAGAACTGTGCACTTAACTAAGACCGGGTGGCTTCTAATGTGAGGCAGGAACAGGAAACACAATGCATTCGTCAGAGGTTAGCGTCGACCTCAATCGGTTAGCAAAGATCTCCTTAAAATAACTTCAGACAACGGTTAAGAGTTCGCTGTGAGATGAAGGTTTTGCCTTGAAGTAGGACCTTTAACATGCAGCGCTGATCTATACAAATGCATTAAATACAACTGAATTATTTCAGCTGGAACTGTGCCAGCAGCCAAAGACTTTTCAATGTTTTTTAATAATAGCAAATTTTAGAAGTGCACTGCCTGCCTCTGCTAAGCACGAAGACATTCAGCCAGGTGAAGAGGAAGAACTGAAGAATATCTCAAAAACAACTTGTTGAAGTGGAAGAAGGAAGAAGAGGACAAAAAGGCCATTTTAATCATCAATCTAAAGAATCTTTGAAAAACATCATTGACTTTCCTTGACACGCACACTCATGAAGGAAAATGAAACAAAACAACAACACACAAGCGCCGATTGGAGCTTGATTTTTTTTTGGTGACCTTTAAATTGCTCCGTAGCATATGTGCTCTACTCAAATGATCTTGTGGGCGAGATATAATTTGATTAAAATGTTGATTTTCTCCGCCATATGCTACAAACCGAAGCAATTGTGCTCCCCTCATCATACATTCTAATAGCGATTGAGAAATGATTATCATGAAGTCATCAGAGCTTAAAGTCATGAATATATATATTCATTTTTTCTGATATACGACAGGGTTGTTATTGTTAGAAGCAATATAAATTCAGTATCGGGAGACAAATCACCGACTGTAAGCTGTACGTAGTTTGTATCTCAACGCGGGCGCAGCACCCGGCGCTGTCACGCCATCGTAATGTCGCCTCTTTGGCCGAATGGGGGTATAGAGTTGACAAAATGCATATTTCACCACCCTCTGATTGATCTGTTAATATTGAATAACATCCATTCCATCTATCTCCCCCCTCCCTTTCCTGCTCCTCGGGTCGTCGATTCACCACTTCCATCTCTCCATCCGTCACTCCAACCAAACAAAATGAAAGTGTTTATTGCGGAGGAGGGCTGACGCTCACGCCTCTCCACAGCCGTTAGCCTTATCAGCAGGCAATCGCTCTGATATTAAAGCTGCCATTCCGCCCATCACTTTCCCCTTGCACATATGATGGCTGTCTCTACCTATCAGAGTGGAGAGAGGAGGAGGAGGAGGAGGGGTGGAGGAGGAGGAGGAGGAGGAGGAGGAGGAGGGGTAGGAAGAGGAAGAGAGAGGGAGATGCACCTGATCCCGCCGACAGATAAGACACACGGCAACCCATTTTGCTCAGTAAAAATCCGACGTGGGGAAACAAAAACAATAATATCCCTTCGGAGTACGAAGAGACGCAGCGCTGACTTCCGAGCAGCGGCGCATTCATTACATTTATGATATATAACATGTATGTGACTTCTTTACATCCGACCTCGGCACGCTGATCCTTATCAAAATGTAAATGAGTTCACAGATGTTGTCGTCGCTTTTATTTGTTCCCCCCTTTTCTCGGCAGGATATTCTACAGGGGACACGGGCACAGGGATAAGAAATGACTTTCAGATGAGCTCTCATTTTATGGTGAGAATAAACATTCTGTAAATAGCTTAATATATACTACGATATGTGCCGAGAGACACAGACGGACGGAAAATCCCAAAGACCTCCTCTCCCTTCTGTGTCCTCTTCTTCATCAATTGTTATTCTGCTCCTTGGCTTTTGTAAATCAAAGCACCCAATCACAGGATGTGCACCTTTGAGAAAACCTACAGATGAAACAGAAGGTGGAGCCGAGTCGGAGGAGAATAAAAGAGTGCAAAGGTGGAAATAATTATAAATAAATACGTTGACATTCAAAGCCTCCATTCAATATGTAATATAATCAAGACACAATCCAACCATCCCCATTGTATCAAACATGAATATTAAATCAAAGCAGGTGCATTTTCTTCAACAATAACTGTTATTGTTCAGTTCATATATATATATATATATATATATATATATATATATATATATATATATATATATATAATAAATAAATAAATATATATATATATATATATATATATATATATATATATATGGACATTGGAGGACCATGGGGTTTATCTATCTATCTATCTATCTATCTATCTATATATATATATATGGATATATATATATATATATATATATATATATATATATATATATATATATATATATATATATAAATAAACATATATATGGACATTGGAGGACCATCGGGTATATGAATATATATATTTAAAATTATGCAGTTATCTTTCTACAAAAGTAAATTCAATATTTAAAATTGTGACACCTTTTACAACTTTAATCAACATTGAAAATAATAGTTATTGCAGCCTTTTTTGATTTGCAAGTATACCTAATAGAGTAGCAGATCTGCATAATAAGAAAGTTTCCTTTTTGGTTGATTAATGACTTAAATGATTAAATAATATGCCAAATGTTGTTTATTAATTTCCTATTGATTGTCAAATAATTTCCGCACTGGGTATTATATCCTGCAACATCACTACAGCTCTCTACCCACTCATTCATTAAAAGTGGCAGTTTATATCTAGAAATCTAATATAATGAGACATAATCTCATTTAACAGTTGAACTTAATCCCTAAAAAGTAATTATGGAGCTACACCAAGGGAAATAATTCATCTGAAAAGAAAACAAACCCTCTTCTCTCTCTCTCAGTACACCCAACACGATGATAGCCATGACATCATTAGGCTCCAAAGTCCAATCAGCAGTGCCAATCATACAGCACAATGTCTGTCACATGGTAGAGCCATGCTGTTAACAGCAGGGGGTCCTGGCTGGCTCACTGTTTATTCACCCCAATCGATCGTTTCCCGTGGATAAGCCAACAGTGCTCCCAAACAAACCAACTGCTGTTATTCAGCCTAAATCAACACGCCACAAACCTTCGCTGGCTAACTGAGTGCATTGAACTCTCGCACAAAATGCTGCATACCACAATAGCAAAATGTTTCCTCTGAGATTTGTGCGGTTGACACATTATAACCGATGATAAAAGACAACAGGGAAGAAAAAGGGAATAGGAAATGATGCCTGGGTTCTAATGGCCGTAGATGTGCAATCAGCATGAGCCTCGTGTCCGCTGCGGACCGTGTCGCGGCGTTCAGTATCAAACGCATTATAGGCCCCTCCCTCTTTTAGACTGAAGACTGAACCCACAAGACACATTTATAATTGCGTCCTCCCTTATTAGAGGCACATTTCAGAGATGGCTGGATAAAACACCTGGAAGAGTCTTTGCTTCTGCTGCATATGTGCACACACACACACACACACACACACACACACACACACACACACACGATATATGTTTCTTCCCGCCTGCTTGATTAATAGATTGTGGCTGCTCTGACACTCTGTGTAGAATAGGCATTTTGCCTTTGATAGGCCCTGACACCAATTCTTCACGGACTGGAGGAGATCGGGAAGGGGGTGGGGGGGGGGGCTGGGGGGGGGGGGGGGGGACAGAAGCAGCACCGGCAAATGACTTGGAAGGCAGGCACCTCCAGATGTGGGAGAAACCCCACGGATGTCACTCTGCATTCTCACCGGGAACATGTTTACACCGTTTACGCTCCCTTTCGGAGAGATGACAATCTGCAGATGTGTGACATATGCGAACGTAAATTGCATCTGACAATCGCTCAGAAAGAACAGATATGTCTGAGGAGGTGAACAATGCACATCTGAAGCCATCATAGCCATCAGAGATCCAGCACGGTGTACAGCCGTGCTGTTGGGTCTTCGGATGACCTTTTGCTGAAACGGAAGCCGGCAGCTTCGCTGTCAATAGGACATCAGAAACATTCACTGCCGTCTTCCGAGGAAACTTGAGCAAGTCTCAGTATCCACATGGAGATCCCTCGACAGTATACGCCGTTCAACAAATGGAAATACACTCCGTGTGAGACACTACGCGATGCTCTCAAGCGAGATAAACAACCATTCTCTGTTTTAGGTAAAACTGATACCCAAATGATCTAAGGCTGATGCTCCCTGTAAACAACGCTTCATTTCCTTCCCTGGATGTGTGTGTGTGTGTGTGTGTGTGTGTGTGTGTGTGTGTGTGTGTGATACGAGATGAAAACATCTGGAAGTCTGCCACCGTCTGAAGAGAGCCTACTGGGGAAATACTTATTGGAGGAAAGGATGGCATAGCAGACACACACTCACTCACACACACACACACACACACACACACACACACACACACACACACACACACACACTGCTTCCCCACTGAGGGAACTCTGACAGAGGCAGCCCTACCTGTCACTGTGGCAGCAATTATCCTGCAGGCTCTCTCCACGGACCGTCTCCTGCAGGTCTCCACATTACTAACCACATCACTGAGCACACACATACTGTGTATGCACACTGGCGCACAGGAGGGCACACTGCACACCCGCAGGTACACACTGTACATATTCATAGACACTCACACACTCGTACAGCTGCATGCGCCAGGTTGTGCTTTCCATCCACAGATCTCTCTCCGCGAGCTAATGGTTCGAACGAATCGCAATGATGTGTCGGCACAGACATCCTGCTCACGCCAAACACGCCGCATTACGAGGCCGTGAGCGCTCAAGCAACACACATACCCCTTATAGATAAATGCACTATCATACATGAGGCTGCTAAGAAGTCCTCAAATGCACACACATACACATACACACACACACACACACACACACACACACACACTCACACACACACACTGGCATCACCTTATTAAATCAATAAATATGCTAAAGCTGTCATGAGGCAGAGCAGGATATGAGCTCCAGTGAGTCAAGAGATAATCAGTCGTGGATATTGGGAAAGGAGCAGACGTGCTCATACGAGCGCGGCGTCCATTTTGGCTAAAGGGAGGTCTTCCAAGAGGAAGGAATTGATCTGTTTCACGCTGGTTCACTGGAGCTCCGGTCCAGGGCCGAAGCCTGAGACTCAGGAACCGGTTGATCGTATGGAGCTGTGAAGGGTGATTTCAGAGAAAGAAAAAGAAAAAAGAGAAGAGAAGAGAAGAGAAGAGCCCAATGTGACCTCATTACCGCGGATTTGTTCCGACTGTCATTAGGAATCACAAACGCCATCACTCAAGTCCCGAGTATGAGGGAGAGGATGAGACACTGGCTGAAGCAGGAAGGGGCTGTGACAGTAATCAAGAGGATTTGATCTGAAAACAGGATCTATCATCAAGCAATCTATAGATAAAGGAGAACATCAACACGTGCAGTATGTTTACGTGAGGCCCGCGGTCACAGATAATTACAACCGTGGAAACACTAAATTGTTACCCGCCATAATATGATCAGAAGAGGTTCAGCCAAGAGACGGAATAAAGCTAATGTCATCGGGAAGGTCTCCTCACAACGGCTTAAAGGACATTTTAAGTTGTGGACCAATTACTAATGAATGTAAACACCTTGAATTTACAGTATCAATAAGACCAAAGATCCGATAAGTGTAATTTACTAATCCAAGGAGTAATGTAGCTGTGTAGACTGACAAGAACCACCTTTCTGTATGAAAATATGTATTACTTCTGACATGCAAAAATCATGGTCAGAAATGTCCAATATAATTTAAATCAATACAAAGGTGCTATAAGATAATATTTCAGATTTTACGGCTATTTAACGGTTTTCATCAAATGAAATCTGATTTGTTGGCCAGATTAATATCTATATAGTTTGAGAGGATTTAGCTTTTGCTTTGTTGAAAATGGTCTTCAAGGGAATTCTGATGGTTGAATCGAGCCCCAAATACTATTTTATATCTCTACTGTGTCCAACATAATAACGGCAACATGCCCCCAAAACACAAACCGTCGGACAGGAATTCAACGTTCCGAGTTGGACCGTCCTCCCTCTGGCTTAACGACATAAGAAAGGCACGCCGTGTGACCGCGGTGGTCGGTCCGGGGCCCAACGTACCGTCCGCAGCATCACGGGCCGCGGAATTGAAAGCCGACCCCCTTTTTGTTTTGGAACAAACTTTCTCCGCTTGGCGTTTGTGAGGGTTTGTTAATCTGCCATTCCCCGAGCTAACTCTTGGACGGATACGCGTGCACATTCTTGTGGGCCGTGCTGCCAGTGTCCCGGGAAGCAGAGTAGAACGAGAACACACAGGCAGAAGGCGAGCTCTCCGTGGACACAGACACCGCCACATTCCTAGAGGGTCACAAGAGACGATGGAGGGGGTTTGTGTTTCTGTGACTCGATACTTTGTCTGTTCTGAGAACTCTGCGTGGTCCAGTCGCTCACTGCTCATCAACCAGCATCATGTCTGTTGGCCTCATAAATTAGTGGAAAAACTACTTTTACATACACTCTGCCATTTCAAACGAGGGCTGCAATAAACAGGATTAACAATCATTTTCATTGGCAGTTAACCTGCCAATCAATTAATGACTTTGTCAGTAAAATGGCAGTAAATAGTGATAAAAGACGTCAAGGTGGCGTCCTCAAAATGCTCATTTGGTCCCAAAGCTATTTACTTAACTATTACAACTGACAAGCTTGGAATATGACAAACGTTTAATTTATTATTAGCAATTAATAGAATAATCGTTTACGCTCCAGCCGAAATAACAATTTCACTTAATTCTCCTCTTTCTAGTGGAATAAATGTGACAGTATGACGATGTAAAAGATGCCACCATTTTCTAACACAATCCAAAATGGATCCTGACCGGGTCCCACGATGAGCTGAACTGCTAATGTGCTCCTGCCAGAGCAACAAACTCATCAAAACAACAGCGTGAAAGTACACTTGAAAGATGCGTTGATTGCGGCGCTTCTCATTCGGTCCCCTTTCAAACAATCCCAGCCTTCCAGTTCTAGCTCACGCACTGCGGGAGCATTTTAAATTATCTTTCACAGGCTCCTTTTTTTGTCACTGAGGTATTCGAGATGCTTTCAGCTGGAGGAGGAGGCTGACGTCGAATCAAACACGTTTGCCGCCAGCGGCATTTAAGTCGATCCCTCCAACCACGTCTACGGTGGACATGTTTCCTCAGAGGGTGGATGAAGTAACCTCGAGCTGCGTGCTCTCCGTCTCCGTGACGCCTCCTCGCTTCTTTCCTGTGTACAGCTGCGAGCGCTGTGTGTGTGTGTGTGTGTGTGTGTGTGTGTGTGTGTGTGTGTGTGTGTGTGTGTGTGTGTGTGTAACACAACATTCTCTCGCAGGTGTCAAAATGACAAATATGACATTTCCCCTCTGAGATTGTATTAGATATAATTTTGTATTCAGCCTGCCTGATGTGTAACTGGGCTCTTTTTTTATTTTTTTTATTACTATTTTGCGAGAGGACAAAATGTGATCATCGTTATTACATGTCTGAAGCCGAGCAGCTGCGGCTGCAAAGAGAAAAGAGCAAGGAATGTATTCAGGATGGGATGCAATTCAAAAATCATAATACACAGTTTGACTAGTGTGTTTGCTATTGTATAAGCCCCCCCCCCCCCCCCCCCCCACACACACACACACACTCCGAATCAATCGTCTTACCGCCGTTTCTCAAACAATTCCTTTTAAAAAGTGAGGCAGCGATTGAGTCGCAGCGTGATGATTAAATCTATACACAGAAGCGGGCAACATTTAATGTTTTTTCAGCGCTCACTTGCTAAATAACTGCTGAATCTCTCGATATGTTCCAAACCCTCCAGAGATTGAACTCAAGTAGTTAGAGAAGGGAAAAGACAAGCCTGTGTACACACACCTCCCTGTCTTTTTAAGGACACCTGTTGGGCTGCATGGCTCATCTCCTCCTCATTTAGCCGTCTGTCTGGGCTCCGTGGGGCTGATTACCAGGAAGAGCTGATTCCAGTCGCACTGCTTATCAGTCTAATTAGAGCCCCTGGCAGGTGACTTGAAGGAAGTTGTGTGTCTCCCGAATGTTCAGGCACAGTGATTCGTACAAGCGTAGTACGCTGCTAGGAAGAAGGCGAAACAAAAATGTGGAAACAAAACGAATAAAACAGACAGATGCAAAAATGTTGGCAAAAGAATTTTGACTGTTCGATGTTTATATGCGGGGGAAGGTTTTTTCAGGACCTTTCCGGGATGCCTTGAGGAGGTTAAATAGAGTATTTTGCGTCGCGCGAACATTTAAAGTGATGTCAACAAGTCAAGGGAAAAGGCGACATCTTGTCTAACATCCTTTGGTTAAAGTTTCAACTGTCAAAAAAGTGAGAGGAGATTGGCGAGGCTACGGCTCTGTGGAGAGCGCTTCAATAGACGGAGCGGAGGAAACGGAAGATGAAACGAATGCTTGATTAACATCAGACAAAGGAAGACAAGAAACGAAGGTCAGAAAAAAAAAGTGAGAAGCAGGGGGCGGAAATATATCGAGAAGAGTTGAGGACGGAGGAACAAATCCACAGGGGGCGAAACAAGTCTTCCAGGTAGTGTATCAGTCACCGGTAAAAGGTCACTCGTCTGCTGTTCGCACATCCAGGTGCTAATGTAACACCTCTCACACCTTCCTGGGCTGCCTGTGTGTCTGGCTGTCTGCAGGTTGGTGGGCAGAGAGACAGAGTTGTTTGTGCTAGAATAATGTGCTGTAATCCCCCGTCTCAGATGTGGCCTTAACACAGGTAATTGGACTTGGAGTGTGAGAAAGCCTGTGGCCACACACACACAGACGCAAACGCAAACGCACACGCACACGCACACTGCGATGCACAAAAACTGCATTCTGATTTTAAAATAACAATATAACTGATCATATTCTGGAGAAAGAGAGACACTCATAAAGTACAGCTGCTCTGCGTCTGGTTTTTCACAAATTGTATTTCGGACGTGGGACTGTAGTCGAGAGATGATCAGTACATAAAGAGTTTGGATGATTACATTATTCTATAAATCCTCTCTGAAAACCAGACATACCAGAGGAAGAAATTTGATGAGTTCATCAAAAAGTCTATCCTCGTCAAAAGATCGTTATTCGTGAAGCCAAGAAGCATTTCACTCTATGTCTTGTGCAGTTATAGGTATAGACAAAGAAGTGTTGTCAAACGTGTTACATTACAATTAAAAACGTGTTTCAAAATAAAACAATGAAGCATACATCGAACATCTGCTGTGTCCAAGTCTATTACGACGTGAAACAGGGTTTTCTTTACATACTTGAAAAACAAGATAAGGCAACACAGGCGTGTCTTTATTTCCGTCTCTTCCACATGGATCGCCAACTGGAGAGCTTTAGCTGCGGTCTTTAAGCACGACATCATGCCATCAAGGGCCCTTCTCAGAACCCTCTTCCAGGGTTCATCATATGAACGTAGTGAGCTGGAAACATTAAGAATTCAGCCGGAGGCAACGTTTCCAACCAACTGGTGAAGCTTAACTAGCTATCAAACAACCACTTAAGTGGACGGGGTTACAAAAGGGCAAATGCAATACTTCTTCATACAGAATAACCACGATGCCTTTAAACCAGACGCACGTCCATCCTTTAAATCTATGCAAGGGTATAGCTGCAGGTATTTAGGCACGCTCACTTTATTTCAAGAGAAATTATCATATAAATATATATTCCTTTCCTTTGTGGCATCCCAAGTCAATCTGAGGTGGATATTGGAGTTAGATTGAAAGCCTTAAAGAGTGTTTTGAGATAGGAGCGAGTTATCACCTCCGCAGAGAGCCCTGGGAGACACAGCGCTCCTCTGCTGCCGTCCAGCCCGATGCACACAGGCCACTGACCCATGACAGGCAGCCGTATCGATTTAAGGAGAGGCCGAGGCCACAGAGAGAAAGGGAGACGCAGGGGGAGAGATGGGAGGAGGCAAGAAATGAAAAACAGGGAGGAGGCCAGGGAGCAATATCCCTCTTAAAACGTATCCATAATTCATTCTCTATTCTTTCTTTCTTCCTTCCTCACTTTCTTTCTCTTTCACATGGGTGCACGGCAGGGGATTCTTCATTTTTAAGGGGGATTAGCGACAACCTATTTAAGAATGCATCCCCGTGGTACTTGTTTCACTCTCTCACACACACAGACACACATACACTTACACACACACACACATACACACACACACACATAGACAAACACACATACACACACACACACACACAAGCATGCATACACACACATTTGAAACACAAATGACTTGAATCCATTTCCCAAAGTTTTTAATAATTATAATGTTAAATAAATACTACTTTTAGACATAATATGTTATTGCCAAAAGCAAATGATTGTGGACAAGCAGGGTCTGTTAGGCAGACAGTGGTTCTAAAAAGGGTGTATTAACAATTTCTTTAAACAAAGTTTGAACCCATTAAGCAGTGTAAACACTCTATTGTTGCCTGTCTGCCTCAAAAATTATGCAGAGGTGTGAAAATATTGGAGCCGCTGCTAATGACTTTCTTTCAGTGCCGTGAGTTCCTCTAGACATGCTCACTCCTCTTCCTCTCCTCCGGCTCGTCTGTGTAGGAGGAGGATGAACAGTTGGATCAGGGCTGAACGTGTTATAATGTGAATGTTTGACACAACATATCATGAAGGTATTATTGACATAACCCCGGCTCAGTGTCAGGTGCCAATGCAGTTGGCTATCTAAGCATAACCTTAGCTTACTCGCCATAATCACGATGTTCACGTATTTCAGAGTATTTTTTTAGTAGTTTGATAAATATATATATGTAAAAAAAAATCTAAATTGAACCCTCCATCAATTAGTTGTTTTATGAAATGTATTTATTAGCTGTCAAATATCATTAATTGGCTTCTTAAATATGAAAATGTTCTGGTTGCTCGAAACATCTAAGACAGTAACTGAATATATTTTTACATTACATTACATTACATTACATGTCATTTAGCAGACGCTTTTATCCAAAGCGACTTACAATAAGTGCATTTCAACCTAGAGTACAAACTAAGAACAACAAGAATACAGAAAGTAACATTTCCTCAACATAGTCAAACTACAAAAGTACCATAATAAGAGCCATTCAAGTGCTACTAAAGTGCGAATCTGTGTTTTAATCCAGATATAGTCGAAAATGGTGCGTTTTCAATTTTCGGCGGAAGATGTAGAGACTTCCTGCTGTCCTGATGTCAGTTGGGAGCTGGTTCCACCACTGAGGAGCAGGACAGCAAACAGTCTGGATTTCGAGTGATGAGCTCGAGGTGACGGAGTCACAAGTCGGTTAGCTGTTGCCGAGCGGAGCGAACGTGCCGGGGTGTACGGTGTGACCACATCCCGGATGTAGACGGGGCCCGATCCGTTCAGAGCACGGTACGCCAGAACCAATGTCTTGAAGCGGATGCGGGCCGCCACCGGTAGCCAGTGAAGAGCGCGGAGGAGCGGAGTGGTGTGGGTGAATTTCGGGAGGCTGAAGACCAGTCGAGCTGCTGCATTTGAGTTTTGTGGATGTCATAATGAGCTTTGGAAAAAAAATGTTTTTCTTTTTTTTAAAGACCAAACAACATATCGTTTATAAAACAATAATCCTTGGTCGCAGCAAATGATTTATGAATGAATGAATAAGTTTGTATGCAAAAAAGTCATTAAAAACCTACAGAATGTTTCATCTGAGGAGGATAGCAATGAAAACTGGATCTCTTGAGGCCACACCGGTGCCTCATCCTGTACATGTCACTTTGCACGACATCCACCTGCAGAGTTCAGTCGCTCCCACGGCTCACAGTCAGTGGGAGGTTCATGCGCTTTGTATGACACAAGCTGCATGTCAACACAGCTGTGCCGCGGGCGTATCTTGGCATTCTCATGACGTACGGAAAAACATCAGCTTGTTCCAAACAAACCCAAGAGACAAAACCCCACAGAACCGGACATTATGCACTTGTTCAGCCAGTTGTGGATACATATTTATTCACAGAGACACTGTTTCATGTACAAAGTGGTGCACAAAGTCAAAAGTAACAACAACAACAACAACAACAACAACAATAACCCCATCTTTGTGGCTATACGCTAACCATCTAAACAGCCGGCGGTAAGTCATGGCTGCCACTCGCCTTAATTACTGCTCACGCTGAACTGCTGGAAAACCCAAATCTGTTTTACGGGTAAAAAAAGGTGCCAAAGTGGTCCACAAAAACACAAACAGGTATAGAGAGAGACGCACAAAGGAAGTGAGAATTGAACATCTGTCTTTTTTGTCTTTCAAACCCTGTGCCAGAGAACACTGCCGCTGCACCTGGACATGAATTATAAAGAGGCACTTGGATGCGGGGTTGGAAGAAAGAGACAAGAGGAAGATAGGTGAATGAAAAGGAGCGGACAGGGTGGATTTCATGTGTGTGTGTGTGTGTGTGTGTGTGTCCCCATCTGGAGACACGTGCCATGCAGCTCTATGGGATCAACGATCGATTCGCTGCCAATAATGAAAAACTATATGATATTGTGTATCATATGCCTCACAGAAAAGTTGTATTCAATTATGCATATTGCAAATAGTAGTGGAATAAATGCAGTTAAAATGATGACAGCTCATTGTTTATCCTCGTTACCAAATGGCAAATTCTATATTATGTTTTCAGTCGGTGTAATCCTTTAGGAAAGAATATCCATAATTATTCTCAAAGAGGAACTACAAAAGCAAATAGTGCTTTGAAGATGGAAAGCCCGAAATGTCACCGGCCCGCTTTGAAGCTCCCTGGCTCTCTTTGTTTCTCTACACTTGTACCTCACACAACCACTGGCAGAGCACGCTGCATTCAGGGGCCAATTTAGTGGGGATGTACCATTAAGAGAAAAAACACATACTCATGAGCTCAGACAGTGGTGTACTAGAAACAAACACACACACACACACACACACACACACACACACACCTGGATCGGCTACATCGTGCAGCAAATGTATGGCCATCTCGCTTTGTTTTGTACCAAGCCTTTGTGTTTTCAAGCACTTTAAGTGTCATTTGCCGCCTCTCTGATACGCAAGTCCATTAAGAGCAGTATTCAAAAGAAATATATAATATACAATATATATACAGTATATGTATAGGTAGTGTAGAGCTGAGGTGGAAGGTGGAAAAGAAAACGTTTCTCTCCAGCCAACCACACACAATAATATATATATATATATATATATATATATATATATATATATATATGCACATCACAATAATCTATAGAATACATCTACAGCTCCTTTGTGATTTTTCTCTGTGATTCCTGTGAACCCTTGTGACTTGATACTGGCTGGTGTGTTACAGCGAGCAGGGAAACGTCGCATTGTGAGAACAATCAGAGCACCTTAAAACATAAAGCCACCATGTGTAACATTTCTAGGATTCATTCGGCAGAAACATTTGTCCAAAATGATCTGTTCGAATGAGGTGCAATCCAAGCCACATCGATGGAGATCAAGAGTCTCATCCCTCGCTTCCACGTTGCACCTATCAACAAAAAAAGTGAAAAGCTTTCGCTTCTTAGACACTGAGAAAAATAGAGCATGAGGCCAAGAGGAGGTTCTGTTGCCGGCTTTAATGCCTCTATATGTCAGACATGAAGAAAAACATATTCTTCCACTTCATTTAGATTAGTATTGAGTCCTATACAAGCAATTATCTTAAGTTAAATTTGGGCTAATGGGGTGAGACAATAGCATCTGTTTCAAGAAATGTGTTGAATCAAGCATTACCACTGAATAGAACAGAGCGCCGCACTTCGACTTCTTCATTTCAGTTCAGTATCATGTAACGCGCTCTCGCTACACGTTACTTCGTGATGAAGGCATCATTTCCCGGATCAAGAACATAAAGCTTCAAACTAAACTTCTTAAAAGCATCGCAAATTCTCAATCCACGACGACGAGTGCTTTTCCTGCATTGAATTATGACTCGCAGTGGAGCGGGAGATGGAAGAGAAGCCTATTTACATAACCGTTTGTATCCGCTGCCTCATAAAGTAGCACCCATCAAGGATACAAACCCCCGTGTGCACAACAAACACGACGCACAAGTGCCTGCTGTTCTCGACATGAGGGCCATCAGCACATGGTCTCTTCACTGTGGGCACGGGCATGGAAGATGAAGGGATGGGGGAGAATAGAGATGAGGGGCGGAGGGGTCGGGGTGAAGCAGAAGAGGAATAAGAGAGTGCTGCTGGTGGCAGGAGAGGAGAGGAGGTTGGAGCTGCTGCTCAACATGGTGTTCAGACAAGTGCTCTCTCTCTCTCTCTCTCTCTCTCTCTCTCTCTCTCTCTGGTCAGACAGCTTCTTCAGCTGCTGCTGCTGTCGTGTCAAAACCTTAAAAAACAACACAAAGATCCCAAAGCTGGCTGAAGACACGGGGCTCCGAGAACCTTTTTATTAAAGCATATTACTCCAAATGGTCTGGTTTTCGTGAATATTATTGATGATAATAATATTAATTCTGGAGTGTTAATTCAGATGCAGAGAGTGAACTGGGATGCGCGCCTCATTACGACTTTGTGGGTAAAAGTGTGCCGTCTTGTCGAGTTCATAATGCATGAAGCTCGTGAGCTCGTTGAGTTATTATGTGCGCCGCCGCGAGTGAGAACGCGTGTTGTTGCCAGTCGGCCGGCGCGGCTCAGCTGGAGATTAGATCGCGGTAAGATATAAAAATTCATCAACACGTTGGCTCAAATCCAGAGATGATGAGTTACAAGGAGAAAAGAAGAGTGGAGTCACATTGTGTGTGACGAGCCTGCGAGGTGGAACCTACAAATACACAACGGACTTGGTTTTCACGTGAACTCTAAGACGGGAAATCTTCTGAGGAACTCCTGATTCCAATATTATCTTCAAAATCAGAACCAGAATCTTTTTTTTGCTAATTGTGTTGGCCACACGAAGGATTTGACTTGGCGGCTGGTGTGTTCCTTAGAGACAAACAAAACAACAACAATCAACAGTCAATATAGTGCAATAATTTAAACATTACATGTATAATAGTATAATATAAAATAAAGTGCACAGACAGATACAAGTGCTGTAGACAGGGTATTGTAAGTGTGTGTGTTTAAGTGAAATGTGTGTTTAAATGAAATTAGATGATATATATTAAGTATAAATAAGGAAAATCAACGACGATTAAGCTGAAAGTGAGCAAGTCCAATATATGTATAACATGAATAAATCCTCTATTAAGGCATATGCACTGTGTATCTATTAAGGTATATCGATATCTATTGTGATATATCTATATCTTTGTTTTATACTTATCGGGTGTGGAATGTTTTGAAAATATGAGCTCATAAACTAAAAGTTACAACAAAGAGAGACTCGGTGTTGGTGACAAATGTCCAGCTCATGGTGGCGCTGGAGGAAAAGTCCGATGATGACGTCATCGGGTTTCATCCTCCAGGGCTCATGAATGTCTTGTCCAATACAACAATACACAAAGAAGGATAACTTACACAGTCAATACAAAGTTGTATTTTATACATCATCCAATCATTAACGCTAGATTATTGCATTCTGATCACGTGAAGCTCAGTTTACTGCAAAGAGACGGTTCTCATCGAAAGACTGGGGACTAATAGGTTAATAACAAATAGCAAATTAAAAATATGGATTCAACACAGATCTAAAGAATTGATCTTGGATTAATCAAGTTGATTAACCTGGATTAATCAACTTGATTAATCCAAGTGGCCACCAGTATTTCTTTGGCCTGCAGAGGTGATGACGGACTGCTAATGTTGCAGACCTAGAATGGCATGTTAAAAAGCAAGATAAAAGTAAGACTTAAAATATAAATCTGCTGTCACTTTTCTTCAACAACAAACAATTACAGATGCAAAGTTACTCGTGGGTTTAGACACCAGCATGGGGGGGTTGTTTAGTAATTTTGTGTCTTTTTGTAGTCATTTTATGTTTCATTGTGGTTATTGTTCCTCCTTTTGCACTTATGTTGCATCTCTATAGTTGCGTTATGCTTCTTTGTGGTCCTGTTTGGTCATTCAGGTTGCTTTGCCCCTTCTTCAAGTTATTGTGTGTCTCTTCGTCGTCATTTTATGTTGCCTTGTGGTTATTTTGTGTCTCATTGTGGTTGGTCTGTGTCTCTTGATGTTACATTTTGCAGGTTAAGGCCAGAGGGCTCCTGAGTCTTTGGGCTTGTGCCCAATAAACTCCATCAGTGGACATCAGCATACATACAGGATATTCATAACCTTTTCAGAAAGTTGGATTTTCTATAAAAGCCCATCTAGACGACATGTTGATTTAATTGAAAACTGCTACGTATCGGCAATAGAGAACGTCCTCTAATGCCACAGCACCAAGCGTTGGTACTTCACATGGAAACATATTATTCTTTTCTTAATCCATGTCTTTCACATCTCAATGCCCCCCCCCCCCCCTCCAATGAAACAATGCATATTAAATGTGTGTTTACGAACTCAGGGTCTTTCTGGGCGTCTGTAAAACGTTGCACCGTTGTTCCAATTTGCGTTGCGTTTCACCCCCTGCTCATTAATCTCCCTCCGTTCGCTGATAGCTTCGTCTCGTCCACTAGAAACCGCTTTCAATTATTCATGCCTATTTTCCACAAATACCTTGGAGATGGAATTAGCAAACAAACAATGCCAGGCGACACTAATCCTCGTCTCCAGCAAAGATCCTTTAATGCACTAGAGATCTGGCCGGCTGTTGACAGGCACCTGTTACTGTCTTTAACTGCTCGGCAACCGCAATGTTGACACAGTAAATATGTTTAGCGGAGCGGCGCAGCCCTGACCCCGCAGGACGTCGAGGAGCAGGGGTGACAGGGAGGTACGGCGGAGGACGGGGCTGAAGAGGATAAAGGGGAGCGTAAGACACGGCTTAATTCACGGTCGGGACGTTCCTGGCTCCTCAACACAATCGCAAACGTTTCCACGCGACACCTTTTACTGTGAGACGAGCACAACGAGTCAGCGGCTCGCCCCCCGGGCCGGGGACGGGGATGAAGACGAGATGTTTTTTTTAGACTGATTCCCAGATGCCAGAATGCCCTGTTTTTTAAAAGCTGCCTTTTGAGATATGTTTTCTTCCTGGAGGCACTGGAGGAGAAGTAAATAGAAAACAAACAAAAAACGAGGATGAAGCATTGTGACCTTGGAATTAAAAAGACATCTGACGCCCCGGTAGAGGCGGAAAGTTTCGACAAAAACAAAGCTGCGAGATTCAGCGGTTTACTGCGACTCATGCAACTCTGGTTATCTAGCATCCTGCAGCATACACACACACACACACACACACACACACACACACACACACACACACACACACGTGTGGAGTAAACAAACTGTGCGGTTTAGCTATTGCAACAGACAGCAGAAGTTTCTGAGATTTAACAATGTATAAATGTTAAGGAAGACAGGAAAGTTAGATGTGTCATATCGAATCAGCCTCCTTGTGCATTTATGTTTGAGAATATATATATATTGTTGTGTGTGTGTGTGTGTGTGTGTGTGTGTGTGTGTGTGTGTGTGTGTGTGTGTGTGTGTGTGTGCCCTCTAGCAGCCAGGCAGATGATGCAAGGGAGCCTGGCAGGGTACTACAGAGACTGAAAGAAGATAGTGAGACTGACGGTTTAGACGACTGAGAGCCGGGCTTGTAGCCGGATGACACACACACACACACACACACACACACACACACACACACACACACACCCTTTCACACACTTTCTCACACTCACACACACATGCACAAAGCCAGGGGCGATGGAGGAGAAGAGACTGAGGAAGACTTTGATCACCGAACTGAGCACATTCAAGCACTCAACCAGAGAGGGCAGTCAGTGATGAGGAGAGTGCCCAGGGAAAGAGGGTGGTGGGGGGGGGGGAGAGGAGGAGGAGGGGGGGGGGGATCTGGTTGTTTTCTGACCTCTGCGCTCACTGATACAGATGTTGAAGCACGAACACACAGACAATCAGGCATCCGACACCGCCGAGCTCTGTTGCATTAGAGGAGGAGAGAGGAAAGAAACCAAGCAGGCTTCCTCCACTTGTTTCCTGACCGCCTCGCCCCGCGCTGACTAAACTCATTTCACTTCAGCCGCGTCTCGACACCAGCACTCTGAAAGCGGTGGCGACATTTATTTATTTATTTATTTACACTTGCTTCTTTAGCCTCTCGCCGCGTGCTGCTGACTTCCGAATGGTAAATATTACGATGTAAAGCAGGACGCGGACACACACACTCTCACTCACACACACACACACACACACACACACACACACACACACACACACACACACTTGTGTCGCATGGGTTTATATTAACTTTGCAAACAGCGTAAGTCCGAAAAAAAACGTCCCGCCACGGCACTACAGAGCCGTCCTCCACGCATGAGATGCAGGTGGATAAACCATTCTGCTGTTTGCGAAGAGAGCAGGTAATTATCGTTGGCATTTTGACAAGTGTTTGCCAGAGTGAAGGTCAACTCTGTCTGCGTGGGAGATCTATGCTAATCTGCTCAGCTGGAAAAGACTACCACTCACCACTCAAATGGTAGCTATAGCACCATTATGCAGTCACGGCTACCGTGTTTTCACTTTAGAGTTGTCTGCAAGGGTGTGTGTGTGTGTGTGTGTGTGTGTGTGTGTGTGTGTGTGTGTGTGTGTGTGTGCAGAGCAGAGAGAATCAGGCCTTCCGATAGAGAAGAGAGAATACAGACGAAATCAGGCAAACAGACGGAAATAAATGGCTTACCATAGAAAGGAAGATGGTTATATTTAGGATTGTTTTTTAGAATAAAACAACACATAACACATCTGCCTTCAAAACATTCCTCATGGATATGAAGATCGTATAATCTAACTGTTTTTATGCGTGTTTTTAATGTGCGCATTAAAAAAACACAGTAGAAAACCGTAATGTGGAAAAAGCCTTTTTCAAGCCTGGCTGAATTTAAAAAAGTGGATCTACCCGTAAAACCGAAATGCAATGGAAACAGATTTATTGAGCTAACCGTGACGTACATGAAGACCGAGACGATGAAGCGTCTTCTCTTCTCAAGAGCAGAACATTACATCTGTGTGAATCGCCTCCCTCTGTTTATCTGTGTAGCTCCTGATATTCGAATTGGATACATTTGGTTTAAAATGTGAGCAACATAGAGACGGAAACATGCCTACTGCCCCAGCCACCAATATACACAAGGGTCGTTTCCTACACGCGTGTCTGTGTGTGTGTGTGTGTGTGTGTGAGACAGAAGCAGAGGCGGAAACAAGGGAGCAGACATTGTCCCCGTCCACGTCTCTGCGTGTCTCCCTCGGGTGACAGCCGTGTGTCAGGGTCTCTGCTCTCTGCTCCAGATGGCCCGGCCAGTTGCTCCCAGGGTCCCCAGGCTCCCAGCGCTCATTGACCAGGGCCGGGGTTCTCACGGCCTGGGGGCCCGCGGACTCATTGCTGTGGCGTGGCCTCTGGGGCCTTTGGGGCCTCAGAGGGGCTCCGGGGTCATCCAGCCGTGACAGCCGAGACAATAAGAGTGTCCTCATCCAGCTCCCGCCCACCGCCCACCAGCCTCTCTTAACGCAAACATACACACTCGGCCATCACAGGGCTCGGCCCGGCCATTCTTGACCCCAGTTGGTAGAGTCACCAGGCGTCAATTAATATCAAACACTTGCAGAACCTGGGGATCAATAAAAGACTAGTTTAACTAGAAGTAGAAGAAATTGCGAATGACGATCGATCGTCACACATCCATATCGTCAATTAAGAAATAGCGACAGGACATAATTACAGACACTCGATGGAGCAAAAACACCCTTCCTACACGTGAATCCGCCCACTCACTGTGAAGTGGACAAACATGTGGAGACAGGGTGTAGATCAAATCCATCATCAGCTACAAAATGTCGCTTTGCAGAGAGCAAAAGCAACTCTGGCAGATCCAATTTACCCCAACCAAATTTGATTTACATGTTTAGAAAATCACATTGAGATGGAGAGGCAGCGCCACGGCAACAGAAAGAAGTTCTGAGAGTTCCACATTTCAACATTGGTCTTAACAACTCGGCTGCCACTTCATCAAATATTGAATAAATCATTTCTTGGCACAATATGAACACAGCTGCAAAAAAAAAACCACACACACAAACATGCACACATCCGCACACGGGCACACAAACACACCAACACAGACCCACAGAATGCCTTGTAGTTTTGATAAAGCAGCAGCTTTCTCTTTTGTTTTGCAGCCGAGCAGGGATTAGGCAGTGCGAGTCTTTGTCCTGCAGTTTTCCAGTTGAGCAGAACACAAGAGCCTCTACCTCCACTAATACAGTCAGACCTCCCAGCAGGCCTTTCACCACTCAGCCGCTAAGAACCTGCTGCCCAAAAGATGCTTTTCAATGAGTTATCAAATCTCCTCTATACTGTCCATGCCTTTCAACCGAGTCTCTTTGTCTATTCTTTTCAATGGAGCATTGAACACATCAAATAGAACTGATGGGCAGATAGATGGACAGCAGAATGCAGCACAGGCGCTGCAGAGTACAGTCAAAGTTTAATATATATATATATATATATATATATATATATATATATATATATATATATATATATATATATATTATAATACATGTGACTTTCTGTACGAGCAAAATTATCTTTTGAATCGACAAACATCGAATGTGGCACAATTTATACAGGATTTATTTTTAAATGATTTCCCTCTCACTGTTGATTACCATACATGTGTTTTCGGAAATACGGTCCAATGGTGGCCCACCGGAAAGGGGCGGGGCTTAGCCCCTCCATTGTGAATCACTCAGTAGCGTCTTTAAAGCCGCTATTCAAATAAACTCACGTACTTACTTACTAACTTTTGAATCTAAAACACAGAATAATGCGTTTGCTGAATCTTCTGCAGCCTCCTACATGTCGGGGGTGTCATGGCTGCGCAGGCTCTCAGCAGCAGGTTGAGTACAGCGGGGGCTGTGATGAGTTCATTAAGAGGCCACGTCATTTAGGCACGGTCACCCGTGAGCCAATGGTCAGCCAGGATTACCCAGGTGGCCACTGCACGCTGGTGTCAGTTTGATTTTCAGATTCCACTTAAACCACCACGATGGTCCACAGCCTGTCACCTCTGTGACGTCCCTGTCCCGTTGCCATGTTGTACTGAATCCAACGTCTGGCGTGCATATTTGGAGTTGGAATATAACTCGAAAAATGTTTTGAAACGCACCAAAAAAAATAGTTTTTCTGCATTCCCTCCCCATTGTTTTAAGTGTCTGGGAGGAGAGTGGGAAGTCCACTCCACTTCACGCTGTGGTGGAAATAAGAAGGTAGGAGGGGAGGGAGGGGGGGTCACAGGAGATAAAGCAGGATTTGATCTGAGGTCAGCGGGGGCAGACATGTCGCTCCAGAGACAGAGGATTTAACCACTCTGCCGTCCACAAGCACCATTTTTATATTTCTAATACATTTCAGAGGTGAAACCCACGGTCAGTCAGGATTTAAAGACAACAACGATGCACCTGAAGTAGTTTGATAAGCTCTTTTTTTAGCTGGTCCACAAATCACTATTCAGGTGGGCCGTATTCATAATTCATCCCCGCGGGTCAGGCTGATGATCATGTTGACTTAACATTTGGTCTGACATTTCAGCCCCGCTCATGCCTGTCATTAGCTGTCGCCACACGCCACCTCATCAAAGTCAGTCGCACAAGACGGGAGGTCGAAAAGAAAAAAGAGAAAGGAGAAAGAAGTGGAAAACGGATAGAATAGAAAGAGAAGACACACGGATGTTACGGTACAGTACGATTATTACACCTGATGCAGGAGAGGTGAATCTGCGTCGGCTGCAATGTGTGTTCGACAAACATTGCAAAAGTGGGATGACGGCGAGGGATAAATACAGATACACACTGTAATCCAACAGACACACACACGTACAAAAGCTCACACTCGGAATCCCTGAACCGGAGCTCAACCCCCGGCCCGACCTTTCTTGCGGTAAATCTGTATCATCAGCCATCATCCAGCACATCCCTGATAGGAAACCAGTCGGTTCCAAAAAATGTCGGTGCGTAGAAAAACTGGAGCAGCAACACATTTCAGCCAATAACAACACCGCCATGTTGATTCCAGCGGGGTGATAGTGGATGATATTGACTGTTGGGAGTATTGTCGGGCTTCTCAAAGTCATTTCCGACCAAAACAAGGACATCGACACACATCACACCCACACATCACACCCACCCACACACACACACACACACACACACACACACACACACACACACACACACACCGACTCATACCGAGGACAGATCGGAGGGCAGACAATAAACAGGGGGATGGAGGCATACTTACAACACTCTTTTCTGTGGGTGACAGCTTTCCATCAGTCTACATCAAACAACACACACACACACACACACACTCACACATACACACACACACACACACACACACACACCCTAACTGATTGGCTGGCGAAAACCTGTTTTAACCTTTCAGCCGGTTGGACATAATAGAAGTCCAAAGAAACTGTCCTGTACACTGTATATATGTGTGTGTGGGTGTGTGTGTGAGTGTGGGTGTGTAATTGATGGTCATCAGTCATTGCACACTGTAGATAATCTTCTTTGGGACGGGGTTTGTCAGAACAAGATGAACACCGTCCTCTCTGCGATATGTGGAGAGGCTAATCTGTGTTCTCATTTAAGCTCAGACGGGGCCGAGTGGCGTGGCAAGTGAAAACGAGATGAATCGCAACGAAGGTCGTCAACAGCAATCATCATTTGATGAGGTGATAGGAGAAGAACAAAATGATATTGCACACACATATATATATATATATATATATATATATATATCTCAACTGATCTTACCTGCAACTTGAACCAGATCGGCCGTGGTCACGTTCTTGGTGTTGGGGCCGATTCTGAAAGTCAACGCTGGACCCAAGACGCTGCAGAATAAACAGCAAAGAAATGGTAAAATAAGCAGTTGTATTTAGAGGAATTGTTTGACATTTGTTTAAATTAGATGTCAAGATCAATACAATCATCTGGTTTGTTATGTATGAAGCTGCATGGAGAGAGTGGGCTCTCTTTTAGAGTGGAAACAAGCCTTGGAGTCACAGTGACGTCCACACGGACACTTGTCTGAACAGGCCGCATGGCGCTCGTGTTTTTTACTCACATTATAGGAGTGTAAACATAACCCAAAGCTTATTGTCATGTTTCAATTACGGCAAGACTACAGTGATGGTTTGTCGGGCACTGCTGAAAAACACGGGTGAGCTACACTCAGAAGTGTGCCTGAACACATCTTGAGGAGACTGAGGCTCCTGGGGGCTGTGGAGACCCGGTTTGGGGTTACAAGATAACCAGCACAGACTTCAAGAAGGTTCTGCTCCAGGTCAAGAGATAGTCCCGTGCATAACGCAGAGTAAAACACCATTTATTGACTTTACATGTGTTTGAGCAGATTAAATGTGTTAATATGTGAGCTTTAGAGGTGCTGGGAGGTGTAGAGCTGGTTCCAGTCTCCAGGCTAAGCTAAGCTGCTGCTGGTTTGAATTTTGAATCTGGCCAAAGCCCAATGTGCAGTCATCATGTGTTCCTTCCCCTACTGTAACCCACCTGTACCCCCTGTTCCTCCCCTCTCCTCTGTCTGGTAAGGAGACAGCTACAGACGTTTCTCCCTGGGGCAGAATAAATGTTTGAGGTCCCTGAGGTTGGCCATGAAATAAAATCTAACAACCCCACCAGACTCTGTAAGAATTCCCTGCGGTGGTTAGGAAATACTGTGTATTCTGAAGCAATGTGTAGAGACAAAACCTTACCCGTGACTACTGTAACCTTTTAAAATCCCAAATGGTGGCGTTGAATGATGTATTTTTAAAAGAACAAATAATGGCTCCCTGGCGAGGGCTTTCTTTCAATACGGGTTTAAACAAGCGTACAATGAGCATGTCATCCCACGCGAATGATGAAGACCCCGTCGGAGCCAATCAGTAACCGGTATGGCACATTGTTTTGAGTTGTAATTGTAGTTCCCCAATGAGCCAATCAGCACGCTTCTGAATGATGTGAGTGCAGCAGTGAGCTGTGATTTTCCTCAAGTTTGATCAAAATCTAAATTAAATCAGAGATGTCTGAGATACTGATGATGAAGACGTGGCATGAGAGATGCATCGCTCTTACGGCGTGGGGAAATCCTCACGGGCCACTGAGACGGACGGACGCTGTGAAAATCTGCATCTTATCAAACACTTTGAGTCTTTTATTCAGTCCCAAATGTCTCTCAGTGAGGTGGGTAAACATTTTAAAGTCTCCAATACCAATCAAATCGTTTAAAAAAGTGTTGTAGTAGCAAGTTATATTTGACTTGATTCTGGTGCAGAAGGATGCTGTTTTCTTTCTCAATAATAACACTCATTTGTGGAAAATGTGTTGGACAAATGGATTTTTATTTAAAACCGGTTGGCATAGACCTTTTAAGGGACATTTGGGCCCAATAAAAATAATTTACTTCAGAAAATGCCTTTTTTTGTTGTGCAAATACAATATAATACATCTGACTAATTGTGTAATCCATGCTGCTGTGTTTAAGGTTATAGATACCTTCAATTCAGAAAGCCAGCTAACATGTACAATACAACACGGTAAAACCCAAGTGTGCATTGATTTTCAGTTTATGTAGATCTGAAAATACATGCACAAAATGTACAAGTTTCTTCTAGTAGTTTCCCATTTATTGAAATGAATGGCTTCTCGGAACAGTGGCTACAAGAATACACATCACTACAGCACTTTTGAAAAACCCTAGATTACATATAATACCTTGTTAAACCTGCGTGATTCCTTTTTCATATCCACTCTCTTAGTTCTGTGTTTGGTCTCCACCAGCTCCGGAGGGAAATATCTGTCTGCTAAATGCTCAACTCTGTTCACCGGCGTGCAAACGGTGCCGTTCAGTGCTCAGCAGGTCGTGCAAAATAGATTTTTAGAGGTTTTCCTTTTTATTTTATTTTTTTAACAGCTGCCAGCTGCACTTGGAAATGACACTGATACGAGGAGTGAGCCACAAACTGTCGCGGGCAACAAAAGACTGAGCTGAAATATGAGGAATATGATTTTATATGTATAAAGAATATATATTATACCACCTCAAGCGTGTATGATCATTTACATTTTATCAAATTTAACCAGTGCCTTCCGAGATATTGTACATAGACTAACACAGCGTATTGATGGAGGGATGGATGAATAGATGGATACTTGGTCCTTTATTTCTATAATAAACACACGTGGAGAGTTGAGATGTTCTTTTCATCAGATATAACCACTCAGTCAATACAGCACATCATTGCGTCTGAACAATTAAGTCCTGGAAAGTGTGTATATACATGTTGAGTGTACTTCTGCAGACTATACGGCAGATTCCTCACACTGCCAGAGTGCCGTGACCCGGACCCACTCACCATCACTCAGCCCTCCACAGAGGCAGCAACACCGGCTACGCCGGGGGCAGTTGTGAGCCGATACTGCCAGACAGACGGACCCGACCATGCACGATGCATTTGTGAACATGATCACACACACTCACACACACACACACACACACGGCTTTAAAAGAAATGTGTCCCTCTCTAATACCTTCACCTGGGCTCTGTTTGCTTTCGTAAATGTCAATGTTTCCACAATCTTTACCCCCGCCTGCCTTCTCCTGACCGAAGGGTTTCTTCGATGCATCTCAAATTGAACTGACGTGATTTTATTATTTATTTTTTCCCAAGTCACACAAACCTTATTTAAATATACTTGGGGGAAAAAAGAGGACCACAGTCGGGAGATGAAGTTAAGTCGGGTACGTTTTCTGGAGGCCTTCGCATCGTCTCTCGTGTTATTGGATGTGTAAGCTTGGACTTCATATATTAGCTCTGCTGCTGGGACATGATGAGTGTATATGTGCAGACTGGTTGGCGGGATATTGGCAGGGTGTGTGTGTGTGTATATGTGTAAGCGTGTGTGTCTGCACAGACTGTGTGTGAGGATGGACTTGTGAGTGTGTATCCCACTCCCCCTAGTGTTTCTGGTGAGAAAAACACTTACGTCATCTGAAAGAGGCACATATTATCTCAGAGAACATCATCATCCAAAACTAAATTCCACATCTTTCTTGAAAAGGGGAATGTTCTGCGCTGATTACTGTGGCAGGAGCCTCAAAACGTAATTGTGTTCAGTGTCTGGAAATCTCAACATCATCAAAACCTTCAGCCTCCTCTTCCCTTATTCTCTGCCTGAAATTCTTCCCCGCCTGCCTGTTGTCACATTTGAGTATTTCGTCCTCAGCCTTCCTATCAGGGCTCGTCAGAGCGAGAGAGGGGAGAGCGAACCCCCGAAGCAGGGCGCCACGCTCTGACCCGGCTCTCACATTCTCATATTCAGACGGAGGCTTTCAAACACTCACCTGCCGAGGCCACACGGCGAGAGGCACAATGGGGCTTGCGTCACGTCCCCCGTCTTCGATATTTCTACTCCGATGCGTTTTCATTAGAGAATGCCGAGAAACAAGTTCAACAGAGAGGACGTGTTTTGTCTTCTGAATAGAATACTGTTATCAAAAGGTGGCGTAATACAATGTCATCTCAGGCATATGTATGTGGCATTTACACTGTGATATCATGAATGTATGCAATGGTAGAAAAAAAAATGTACTCCAGTATCGTGCTTAAATGTTCTTATTTTATGCTATTTTACACTCAAACCTAAGGGGAGTGTATTGTTCTTTCGGGTCCACTATTATTTGACGGGATGGCTACTCGTCACTTTGAAGATTTAGATTTGACAGATATCTCATCTGATGATTTCTAGATGAGACTGCATGGTCTAAAAAGCAAAGACCGAGGAGGAAAACAAACCGATCAAAGAATAAATAAAACCCCAAACATTTTTTTTAATGGATATAATGGAACATATTAGTTAATTAATTAAGTAATACACACAAATCTGGCCTGATCCAGCAATCCTGTCCCATGCTGCTTGCCCAATGCCTCTTCGTCCCCAGGGTTAGGCCAGAGATGCTCCTTAGATGCGCCTACATTCGTTTCACTTTCAGTCCCCTTAGTGCTGTGGTCGTTATTATAGTTGATGCCCCATTTGTTTGCAATAGTTTAGTTTTTCTTTGTCACACAACTCCCATATGCACACATCTAAATGCATCTATTCCGTTTCACCCAGGTAACTCCTGCTGATTACTAATTACTGTACTCTATCCTTTTTTTCTGCTTCTTTCTCTTTTACCTTGTCACGAGTCGTATGTGACTTTGTGTTATTCACTTTTCTCGAGCTGTGAAAAACACCCCTCACCCCCACCACACAAGAAAAAAGAAAAGAGATGAAAAAATAAGTATATTAAATACTCCTTCCACCACTGGATATCCACAGAACAGCCTCAATCATTATATAATAATACTTCTAATAATAATTACTTCAAATGTATAGTGCTTGTCTAGACACATGCTTTACATGCCCCAGGAGTTGATTCTGAGTGATATGAACGGAGGCATAAAGAGCTTTAATCTAAAGATGTGGATCAGGACGTCTAATTGTTTGCATGTATTTTGAGGTCACGCCGTCTTTTGAGTGTTGAACCCTGGACACATAGAGGACTGTCAGACAGTTCCCCCTGGCAGTCGCTCTTATCAGAACACTCGGTGTCTACGGTAACAGTCGAGCCGCGGACTGCAGTGCACCAGCTTTGGTGTTCGTATGCTGCGGGTGTGACTGAACCACCCAGATCTCACTGCTCCTGCAGGAGCGTCTTGAAAAGCTTGTTAGATCTTAGGCGAACACATCTCCTCTTCCTCCTACATGGTCTGACACCAGACGTACAGCAGACACACAGTGCAAGAACAAACCGACCCGGGTTCAAGGACAGGGCGTCCGCTCATTAATATATTCACCGCCTCCTGCTGGACTACTTTCTCTTCTTCCAGCTTTTGATTCACTGCCGGTTCCCTCTCTCTCTCTCTCTCTCTCTCTCTCTCTTCCTCCCTTTGCCTCTAACCGAGAGTCGTTTGATGGCTTGACTGCTCTCTTTTTGACAAGGCGCACGGTGACAATGGTGGCGAGGCAGTGTTTTGAATACAATAGAGACATCAATGTGTGTCCGGAGGTAATTAGGCCTGATTTCTCTGCCTGCGAGAAGTCAAACACTTTAAAAGGTCAGAAAAACAACAAACGCCATCAGTGTGTGGCAGCGTGGCATCTTTCACACACGTAGCGCTCGCAGCTTCTCGACAACCTTCACTCTGTTCGCCGAGCTCAAAGGCACGAGATAAATCTGTTTCAAATGGCCAATTATCCTTTATGCAATTTGTGGCTTGTGAACGGCAAAGACGACCGTTACTCGTGACGCCGTGGGCATGCAGGGGGATGTTTGTGTTTGCACATACGAGAGCTGGGTGAGGTCCGCGGCGTGGAGGTGCAGCCTCTCCGTCAGCCGCTCCATCAGGTCCGAGCCCTGGTCAGCAGTGAGGGAGCTGGGGGAGAAACACACACAGACAGCTGGGCGTCACGTTTGGAGCTCCACACACACACACACACACACACACACACACAGCTATTCAGCCATTAAAATGCCATTTTTGAGGGAGATACCGCCACAGTTCCTACCCGCAAATGGGTCATTGCACACAAGCACGACCGCGGTTGTCTGAACGGCTGTACGGCCCACGCATGTGCACGACGGCAGACAGACACACGCGCACAAACACAAACAAACACACAAAGAGCCGCGCCGGGGGAAAAGGGATCAGCTGCCTCCTCAGGCTTGGTAAATCACCTGCTTTTTTCCCCCAGCAATGAGACAAACAATAAGGTGCAAATGAAACCTGCATGAGGTGTAATGGCTGTATCTTATGGACGCGCCGTTCTCTTCCACCCCCCCCCCCCCCCCCATTCAGCTTCTTTCTCCGGCGTGCACGTACGCCCCAAAGTAAAACATGATAACACAAAGTACACAAACACACGGGCACGCACGCGCCCTCGCGGTAGGATGAGAATAATAAGGTGCAAATGGAATGGAGGTGAAGTGTAATGGTGGTCTGATAAAGCCATGCCTCATCTCAGCTCAGTCCGTGGCTGCTCTCTCACTCAGGGAGTAAATCGCCACGGAAATAGACCAAACAAAAGCAATCTGCAGGCCGACGCGCTGGATGGAGGAAATGAGAAGGGCATACACACACACACACACACACACACACACACACACACACACACACACACACACACACACAAAGCTACTTTATGGCTGACAGCTTAACCTGGAATCAGTGGCAGGGCCAAGTGACTGCAAGGTGACACGCACCAAAAAGTAATGGATCATAACGAGACATTGTTCTGTTAGCAGAGGAATGGGAATTGAACTGGGAACCAATTCCACACAGCGCTGGCGATCGAGTGCATTACCAGCTATTCCTTCTTCTTTTTCAGATGTTAAAATATACTCAAAAACAAACAGTTATTAAACATATTCAAGGTTAACCCTCCTGTTACCTTCAAATGTACTAACGACTTTTAGTCTTGGGTTCAAGTTGACCCCAGCAATTAAAACCTCCAGAAAATGAAATAAAAAAAAATGATTAGAATTATTTATATTATTTTGCAAGTTTAAGTGTGAGGTACTTTATGTTTGTTTGTTGACTACCTAAATAGCCCTTTAAATAAATAAAAAAGTTGATATTTCTTATATGTTTTTCATAGTTAAAAACGACCCCAAAGAACACCGATGCGTAAAAGTTGTGTTCAGGAGAGTGAAAACATATCATCACGTGAATTTTATGTTTTCCCAGTTGTCCCTAATAAATAAGGAAAATTCATGAAAAATTAACCCAAAAAAATTATGTCAATCATTTATTTAGAGACGTTAAACATTGAATGGGGTCAAATTGACCCCAAAGGTAACAGGAGGGTTAACATCATTGTTTTGTATAGCCTGCATTCGACGCCCCGATACAGAACCTTATTTTCTTCCCAACTGACCAGTGTACTATTCATGAGTGGCTGATTCACTCCACCTCTGAGAGAGTGGGTGGTTATTTTTTTCTCCACTTTTTGAGGGTTTTGAAAGTTAAAGATTCACCGACGCAATTCTAGACACGTTTGCGTCCCTCTGCGGTAATTCTAGCAAGTGGAGAGCTCCAGGAGTGACTTGTTTGTTGATGCCCGTACCTTTCCCCTTGGGTTTCTCCGTCTCTTTCTCTTCTATACAAACCATTCCACTCCCCTATTCCCCAAACCCCCCACTACCACCACCACAATGTCAGGAGCTGTCAGATAAGCAAGTTTGCGAAGCCTCTCTGCAGGGTGCGAAGGAGCAGGGGATAACAACCATGCAATCATGAAGTCTGCAGCAAACGCAGACCCCTCTATAGGCCAACCATAGGTGACCGCTCAGTGGGCTGAGGGTAGAGGGGGGAGGAGGAGGAGGTGAGGATATTTTATTCAGAAGGTGACCTTTTTATTTCCCTCGGCGTATACTCGCCTACATTGGGTGTTTACGTCTTAATGTGCGTCTCCGTATATGTGTCGCATTAACGTGGAAAAGATTGTGCGCCGTCGCACCTTCGTGAGGCGAGGTGCGTTGAACAGGTGAAGGACAACACACAGACTTGATGACACCGCGAAGGGATTTGAGAGAGAGGACCAGGGGCGAAGGCACAGTCGATGGGAACTTATCTTTGCTGAGCCTGAGCTGCCTGAGAGGCGAGAGCGAAGGAGAGGGAGAGAACGCGGCTACGCTTCTCGACAAAGTATCATCATTACAGCTGTAATGTGACATAGTAATACCCACACGCCGAGGGATTTATCATCCCTGCTATTGTAATCAGGTGCAGCACAAGCAGGAGAATTTTCTTTTTCATAAAGACGTGAATATGTGGGTGGTTTCAGACAGAAACTGTGTCTCTTACAGGCAGTTTTACATAAGTGAAAAAGACATTTAATGAGTCTGGTTCAACAGTACGGCTGAAAACTGGAGAGTGGAACAATGAAATTTGATGTGTGAACATCAAGACAGCTGATAATAACTTAACTTAAGAACCAGAGTTAATAGAAACCCATAGACATACTCAGTGTACACATCTTAGCGGAGAAGCAGACACACACACACACATTTTTTATTTTTTTATTTTCCACTTTGTTCCCCCCCAACTAGTAAGTTTGTTTAGTTATCTTTAGTTGGATTAACAATTATTTGAGTACATATATAATATGTGTGAATGTAGGTATATCTAGAAAAAGAAGAACATTTAAATATATATATATATTATATATATATATATATATATGTATATATGAATACAACTATATTGTATATATATATATATATATATATATATATATATATATATATATATATATATATATATATGGTTATGGTTATAATGATTCATAAATTTATTGCTAGCTATAAAGGTATATTAAAATTAAGACACATTGCGCTCAACTCACGATTTGACATTGAAGATAAGGAGCTGGATCCTTAATGTGAATAATATAAAAGAAAAGACGAGTACAGAACACCGATTTAACTTTTTAATATTGCCGCGCTAACGTTCCAGGGTGCCCGAAATGTCCGTGTGGCAATATAAAAGAAGTTGAATTGATGTTCTGTCCTCGTCTTTTCTTTTTAAATAAAAGTATATAAAGATGAAAGACAAAAATTAACGAGAGTAGCTTCACTCGGTTTGTCAGTCGTGCTTTTGTCAGGTGATTTCTCAAGAAAGAGGTTATCAACATACGTACTTTCGATCAATCTGTTGACGGAGTTTGCATTATTAACTGTAACAAGTACATATTATTGTCCTTTACTTCACAATGTATACAACCTGAATCATTGTACTATCCATAACACAGTACATGAGACTCATACTCACTCTGATCCGGTGATGATGTAGCCGAAGTGTCTGTCCTTTCCTCTGCTGGAGAACTCCTTCACCCCCACGTGGACCAGCTGCGTTTTGATTCTCATGTCCTTCTTCTGAGGCTCTTCCTCTTGCTTCTTCCCCGCCGGGTCCTGATTCCCCTGCATCCACCTCTGGATCTCTGAGTCCACCTGAGCGCCGGGCCCATCTGGACCACCGGTCAAACGCAGGATGGAGCCTTCCTTCGCAGGCGAGGTCTTCGCCTCCCAGCGCTGGGGTACGGGCACTTGGCCCTGCGTCGTCCGGCTTTGGACATTCTCCAGTCCGGCCATTTTCCGAATGGGAGCTGGAGGCCCAACGTTGACCTTTGGAGCGTCACCAAAGGTCTCCAGGTTGAGGTAGTCCAGCAGCTTGGAGAAGAAGGCTGCATGCTGTGTTAAATCAAAGAAGATTTCTCTTTTGGAAAAGGAAGGGATTTATAATTGTTTTTAAAAGAACGTTTTTTTTAAGTTCTGAGGATAAATTAAGTATTACCTTGAATATAGACGTTTATTCTATTAGGGCTGGTAATTATTAAATATACATTTGTGTTGCATTCACTGACATTTCCATGAGTGATGGTGCAAGATCTAATGAGATCATATTTTATTACAAATTGGAAAAGTGTGACTCTATTTACTTACTGTACTAAAAGTGTAACAACAATTCATGCAGCTACTTTCAATAATATCGCTTTTGAAGTTCCATTAAATACAGATATTTGAGGATAGAAAACTCTCAAGGAATTATATAAGATCCTCCAGTTCTAATAATTTATCAGTGAACGCTAGTCTGCACAACTTTCCAATCATCATCATTTGAAGTCACATTTATTCAGTGGATAAAGTGTAAGTCTGGACATGTATCGGCCCCTGAGAAAACAATTTGTTGGTTGAGCAGAGTCATTTTAAATTCACCTTGTCAACAGGCTCTTTGTCTGCACCGTCTATTTGTTGGCCTGGAAACAAAACACAATTTATCAGAGCAGATTGTGTGAAAGAAGTTATCTTTTGCATTTAGCACCAAAAAAAAAACTGTTATCAAAAATACATTTGGCGGCAATTTCCATGAGGATTAGACAAGCAAAGCATTATGAACGTGTTTAGCAACTTAGAATGCCGTATACTCTTATTATCTATTGCAGAAAATAAACACACTGGTGCTCCAAGTGTTGCCAGCTGTTATTCTCTTCTTCAGCAGAAGAAACCCTCACCGTGCTGTTTCAGGCGCAGTGTGTCTTCCTGCTTCAGATCCTGCCCTTTGTCTGATTTCAGGACCTTGTCTTGATTCGGTTGCACGACTGCCAGTGGCTCCCTGTCACGCTCCACGCCCCCCCCGGTGTCGGCGGCTCCTGGTCCTGGCTTGGACCCAACCGCAGGCCTCTCCTCATGCACCTCCTGCAGAGCCCCTGTGATGACCCCAGCCAGCTGGTCCAGGTCTTTGCCCATCAAAGCCTCCATGTTGATGCTGTGCCTTCCCAACTGGTTCACCATATTCTGGATGAATCGCTCTGGTCAGAATAAAAAGGAAGAATGAGAAATGTACATTTGAAACACAAAGCAAACCCCCCCCCCCCCAAAAAAAATCAGGATCTAAAAATATAAAAGCCAAAGTGTGAAAAACGCCCCTCTTACCATCCATGATATTAAGAGGCTCTTTGTCGGTCAGTTGGTTGGAGCCAGCCTTGAGCGTGAGTCGGTCTAGATTAGGCTTTTGGGTTTTGGAGCTAAAAGCTACGTGAGACTGTGGCTCCGCGTTGTTATTTGGAGCTGGCCGGATGTAGCTGAGGTAGTGGAGCTTTTCTTTGGGCCATGCAGTCTTGACACCCGCGGCGCCCTGTTGAGTGCTCGGTACATCGGCAAGAAGCTGCTCCAGATGGCTTTTGAGCAGTTTGCTACCTCCCGGGTCCCGGTTGGAGTAGGTTGTACTGAGCTTGGGGTGCCTGCCCTCTCCGCTCTGGGTGAAGACTTTGGTGACAGGAGGTTGGCCGGCTCCTTTCTGATGGCTGTAGATAGTTGTCTCCTTCCAGCCCTGCTGGGGTTTCAACCGGCTGGGCTCGAAGTGACCTTCAGACTTGATGTCTTCCTTCTACAACACAAAATGCCACTTAGCACATTGAGAGCATTGTAAATATGTCAAATATAAATGTGCCATGCTCGCGGTGTGGCTCTGGGGATGACTGATGGTCTGACAATTGGTCTACCACTTTAGTCTAGACTAAAATATCTCCACAACGATTTGATGGATTGCCATTAAATGTTGTTCGAACATTCAGAGGATGCATCTTAATGACTTCAGTGACCCACAGGAGTTCTGCATCCCAACTATCTGTTGGCAATTAACAGAGACGTTGGCAAGCTGTCAGGCCGCAGTGTGACATTCTCCCTGAGCTTGTTAAATGGCTGTGGCTTTATATTTGTGTGTAGAAATATCTCTACAATAAGGCTTTTGTGAATTGTAATAACCTTTTTATTTTATGTCCCAATGCCTATATACCTCCGTCGGTCAAGTTGTGTTCATGACACAAAACTACAGCAAATATCTGTGGAAACACTGACATCCTCCATCATCCTCAGCTGTACTTTGAGTGTGGGGCTAATTAGCATGCTAACAGGCTAAACTAAGATGGTGCCACATGGGAAACACGACACCGGCTAAACATGAGCAAGCTAGCATTGACATTGTCAACGTGTTAGCATGCTAAAGTTAGCATTTGTCCAAATACAGCCACATAAAGGTTGCTACTGTGACTAAGTTGTGTCTTGTCCGTTTCTATAACGCTAAAGTGACAACATTCATATGATGAATCTTCGACAGCCCCCCATCCCCCCCCCCCTCCTACACCCTCCCCCATGTCAACAGTGGATGGGTTGCGCTGGGTCAGCATTGTTGTGACAGACTTTAGAAGAAGAAGAAAGAGAAGCAACCTGGGCTCAGCGAGACAGGACAGGATATGAATAAGGATAGATCAAAGACAACTGCCCTTGGAAATTGCATTATGGAAATCCTAGATGAGATAGTGTCACTCAAAGAGTAATTTCATGCTTTTCCACAACAAACTTTAAAAGTATATCCCTCCTGTCAAAGAAGTAGCAGCCATCCCTTATCTAAAAAGAAAAAAAAACTATGAGGCATCTGATTTCAGATTTAGCGATACCAGTTTATATTTGACACATGATGCATTGCATGATGAACACAATGTGATGGTACACAGGCATCTAGAGGCCAGTTAGTACTGGCACCATAATGTGTGATTCTGTTCTTCTCTTTGTGAAACAGCAAAATCATTATTTGTGTCTGAATCATAAGGACCCACGCTTCAATTCAGCACACAATATATCCCATCCACTGAGCAGCATTATCCTCCATGTCGCAGCAGCACTAATACTAGCTATCTCCCCCTGTGCCATTTTCTGTCCTTCAAATGTATATAGAGAACATGTCAGTCTTTCCAAACCCGGCGTACTGAGAGGCCATAATGGCATTAGCATTGCGAGACGGGGGTGCTCTGCCATTCACGCTAACCATGTTTGCATTTTTCCATCACACTACCCAACAAAGGACCTCGGCTCATCAATAAGGAAGGTCCTGAACTCTTCAACTTTGCATTATGACTGCACTGACACAGCAGCAGGAAGCTGAAGGATGCAGAGCACATTTCACACAAAGCCGGGGTTCCACCCTAAATATGAGGATTGAATAATGTAAAGAGGTGATGGAAGATCTTTGTGTAAAAAGGTCTCTGCTCAGTGGGAGAGGGAGGAGGAGACGGAGAGCGAGAGACAAAAGCGGTGCGGGGACAAGAGGGCGACCTTAGCCAAAGACATAATGACTCTTTTTTCAAAAGCAATAGGAAGAGGCCCCATAATTCAGTTGAGGAAAACGTGTGTGTGTGTTTACTCGGTCTCGTCTTGCCTAAATGCAATATTACAAGTCACATTAAAACATTAACATCTTAAATCTTTTCAAGGAATTTCTCAACTTCTCCTCTTCTTGTGTTAACCTGCATGATTTTGTGCATTTGTCACGTCCGTCCAATTCAATTGAGTTTATTTTATATAGCTCGATATCACAAATTACAAATTTGCCTCAGAGGGCAATCCACTCCAAATTCAGCGACTGCTTCAATATTACAGTGTGTGAGACTCTTACCTGAGCGTTGGCTCCCAGTCGTTGAATTCCCGGTTTCCCATCAACCTCAGACTGCGGCAGGAGGCCCAGGCCGGTCAGGTACTGTTGAAGGTTTTTGCTCAGCTTCCCGTCTCTGGAGCTGCTGTAGGCGGTCAGGGGTCTCGGAGCTGAGGACTGGTGGCGGAGAGGAATGGTCCTCAGTTTGGAGAGCTCTCTGGAGATGACCTGCTGGGTGAGGTCGTCCTGCCATGTCAAACCTGGAAGCAAAGATTGAACTTCACCTCAAACTCCTTCTCTAAATAAGCCTCTCAACTCAATATAACCTTAAACATTCACAGTTATGGAGGTACCTCCAGATCAAACGAAGAAACATATTCATTGATGTATTTTTTATTAAAGACGACAAACATCCAATATTAGGATTACACAATTGAATAAAAAAAACTCAGAAGATCTCCTAAACTTTTTTCCTAAAACAAATGGGTGAGAGAAGTGGGCCTGTCAAAGTGAGGATGACCATGATGATATTGGAGGGGAAATGACTGAGCATGTTTCATACTTTCTTTTCATAGATTTATTGTCTGACATTCCTAAAGACTTTTTGGAAATATCATGGATCATCTCTTTAAAGTACTTTGAAATTGTTTATATTATTGTTTTATCATCTTTACAAGAACAGCCAGCATGAATCTGGATGGTAGAGCAGAAGACACTTAAAGTAAGCCGTGACTACGCATTCAAACTCATGCACATGTGTACAGACACATGTATACACACACACACACACTGACTGACAGACACACACACACCACAGCCAGTCAACAAGCCCAGGGAGAATGTCACACTGCGGCCTGACGCTTGCCAACATCTCTGCTAATTGCCAACACATAGTTGGGATGCATAACTCCTGGGCAGGGGCAAAGCACACTGGTGCCAGGACCAGATGGAGCTACCCAAGCAAAAAAAGATACAAAAAACATGGCTCCAATCCCAATGAGCCAAGAGGCACCGCATTCCATCGGCAAAGAGCGTAGAAATACCAGAGATATCATACTTGTGTTTAAGGAGCCAATATGTCCACTAATAACACTTCATTTCAATGCAGAAGCATTTATGTTTTTAATGAGAAAGAAGTCATTATGTGCTCACATTCCTAGCTGCCACGTGCCTAACTTTTTACCACACTCGTCTCAAAGAAACAATGCAGCTCTTAATGGTGTGTACTTGTTTGATAGCAACACATATTCAGCATTGGGGTTTTAAAGAATACAAAATAAATTCAAGTATCAACACAGCTGAATGTCTTCATTAGCCTGGTTCCTCAGCCTTAGACTCTGGGTATTCTCATAGATATTCATAAGCACCAGATGAGGATCTGAGCAATGCAGAGCAGCTACAGATGCCTCCAGTCATTCCTGGCAGCGCTGAACGGAGCACAAAGCAGCGTATGTCGACGCTGTTCTGGAACACAGCTGAGCCATCCATCCGTACAACAATGACAGTTAACTACCCATGGCTTAACCGATGTGGTGTATACTTGTTATATAGTGTGGTGATGATCATTTATGCTATCATCAGTGGGGAGGGGGGGAATCAGCCCTGGCTTCAGCCCTAAAGGATCCATATGGTACCTGCGGTTAACTGCGGCTGGTTAAATGGGTTCATGGTGAACGTGCGATGGCGCCACACCAGGATGAAGCCGGCCTCATCGACTGTGACACCTCTATCCCCCTCCTGTCTCCTGGGGGATGCACTCATTTCCATACATACCATGTTGTTGTGCGTCTGATGGGCACACTTGATGGGGGAAAAGGTATTCTGGCGCAAATAAAACAATCAGAGCAAGCCATTTTGTGAGGGAAAAAAAAAGTCGGGAAGAAAAGTGGCGGGGCCTTTACGGTTGGGTTTCTCTCAATCAACAGCTCAGCTGATTATCTTGGCACCGGGGAGCTGAATGTCATGCAAATGTGTCTGTTAGTCCAGAGGAAGAGCAAGTGATGCTGGGTTTGTGCCTGTTAAGGATGGTACGCCGTCTCAGTTAATTAACGCCTTGCCATTAGCGCAACAGCTTTCAAACAAGCCAGATATTTCTGCTGGCCTCCCTTCTCTATTCTGTGTGACAGAGAGAGAGAGAGAGAGAGAGAGAGAGAGAGAGAGATATCCTAAATATTCAAAGCCTATTAGATGGAATCCTGTCGACCCGTCTTGTAGTTTATTCTGCAGTTTTTTTTAAATGCAGATTTTCCTCTTTCCTTCACTTCTGTCCACCAACTGATTTTAAAGGAATTAATGGAAAAGAGCGTGAATAATTTACCAGCGAGTTTTACATAATTAGTAAAAATAGGAATGTGTCCATCCAAAAGAAAATGTCAGAAAATGTGAATACTCTTTGTACAGTATCATTACATTTACTAATAATATGAAATTATACATTGCCAACACGTAGTTGGGATGCAGATATAAAGTAGAGTATTCATGCAATCTTCTTGAAATATTTACATAACACATACTTTGTTTAGTAGCTCCTCACTGAAGCTATATGATGAGGGATATAACTTAGTTTACTCAAATGCAAATATTCTTATGCATTATTTTGTACACATTTCCTCAAAATGGAGGCTGATATACATTTTGTATCTTTAAAATAAAATGCTGTGGATTTGAAAGAAGCGTGGCTTATACTGTATAGTAGCTATATATTTGCCATTACTTCAAACCGGGAGGCGAACATCTACGAGGACGTGAACGATTATTCGCCTTTGAAGGAAATCATTTTTGCCCGGAGTACAAATCCGCAGCAAGTTTCTTCGCAATGATCCCGCCACCTTCACAGACATGGACTCACACTGAACGGTTCAATAAAAGCACTCTTGTTTTCCTCATAACAACTCAAGTTTTCAACATGGCATGTTAGTGTGTGATCTGTCTGCCAGGTTGTTGTTTTTTTATCTCTCCAGTACCATCGAGCAAGGTTGTCAGGGAACAGACGGAGCCAAATATGAGGACGAACAACAATAGGTTTTGTCGATTTTCTGTCAGAAAATACATTTTGGTGCAGGAAGAAAGTACGACTTCAGTGGCACTGGAGTGACATCATGTCAGTTTATGGTCACTGATTGCCCCTGACTGATGCCTCCTGTCAATGGAGCTATAATGCAAATGTCACAGTGCATCATCTCGACTCACTTGTCAGTACTACCAGAATATCCTCGGCTGCGCACGGGGTCAGGAGGTCAATCGACTGCAGGTTAGTGCAGTTTAAGGTGTTGCATCATCAGCTCCTGTGTTACATTCTGGTGTGATTCTTTCTGATGTTAAGAGTGTGGAGCTAGATACGTTAAACCATGACCAGGAACTGAAAAATATGATGAGAAATAGTTTTTTTAAATGAAGAATTTACATCCTCTGTCCACCAGTCTCACTCTAAAACTTTTAGTTTTAAAATGAGAATCCTTTACTTGGCTGAAATCAGCACTTCATGCTAATGTGCCAAAAGACGGAGGCTGACGCTACTTGCCCCAAGAAAACACGTCAGCATACTCCCTAACTTATAAGAAGCATTTCAAGAAGTATTTTAGCTGGTGAGCCTAAATCTGTATTATAAATTAAGACTATTATTAATTAAAATGTTATTCGTTATTCTAACCCTTTGATGGTTTGACCGCTTAATAGGAAAAATCATGCAGGCTTTTGTTCGTATTATAACACTTTTAAAAGAGATACAGATTCAAACCAATTAATTTGGTAAATTAACTTAGCTGGCACACGCTTGGGAGGGGTTGTTGTTGTAAGGTAAACATTCCAAAATCAAATAAAATGACACTGGAAAACAGGGCACCTAAAAAATACAAGAAAAAAAAAAGAAAACGTTTGCTTTAAAAAAATTATTGGAATAAGATGTAATATAAAAGGAGATCTTGAAGTTAGCTGGGGGAATTCATTAACATCTATAAATCACTCAAGGAAGATAATTTAAGGCAAGCCTCTAATGCTCAGATATTACATTTGTATTCAGGATGCATTGTCGACAAACAAGTTCCCATATCTCACTGAAATGTTACTTGTCGCTCGTAGTGTGTAATATTAATTGATCCGAGTTATTTTGACAACTAATTAAAAACATATTCTGCAGTCTAGGTCATGGAGGTGGGTGTTGTAATCACGATCAGGCATCAGTACCTGTAAACCCAAACGATGTTGTCCATGACTAATGCCATGAGCCTTTGTAAATAATGCTGCAGCTGGGGTACTACTCTCTGTAGCTCGGGGAGCAAGTACCTTTTTCCTGGGATGGCATCCATGTCCCGGCCAGACTCTGCCTCTGATTGGTCCACCCTGACATTCTTACCTCAACCACTCTCACTCCTCTGGTCTAAACCTGATCAATCCAACCAACAAAGGCAACAACTACAAGCCAATGAGAGTCGGAGGGTCGTGCCTCCAGCGTCCTACTCTACAGACTGTTGCTCTGTCTTCAATCCCTCCAATAAGTGGTGTAATCCAGAGCCGGACAGAGCGGCCTTGTCTGGATACGGTTGCTATGCTATGATTGGACATTCGGTGATCAGGGGCAGTGTTTTCAATTAAATGCTCCATCATTTTGTATTGTACATCAAATTAGTGCATTACGGGATTAGCTTCTGTGTGTATCGTCACACAATCCCAGTCTACACACACACACACACACACACACACACACAGACACACACACACATTTAGCAGAGCCATAATGACTGCACAGCAATGTGACTGCAGCCCGGCTACGAAATGTGTCGACACGCTGCACGCCGTGAATACTAACGCTGCTTGGCTTTAGGTGCTGTGTAATATAAAAGTAGTTTGCAGTTGGGTGACAGGGCCTTGCATTCAGAAGATATTGTGATGAAAATGGAAGAGCAGACATTGTGCTCTGCCAATGGTGACACAGCCAGACACCGCAAGCCCTTTTGTACAAGGGTCAATTTCTATTGATCTGAATGACGTCGGTGTTGTGCGGTGAGCACAGATTGTGTGATTCTACCTGCGTCTCTGAAGAAAGATAAAGAGGATTGTAAATCGATTCCATTGATGTTCCTCAACATTTTTTATCCCCTTCATCTCTTCAATTTAGGTTACAGTAGAATGGTCTGAGACTGGGCTTAAAAAGAAAAAAAGAAAGAAGAAGAAACAGAAATGTCTCAAAGATGACACTTCAATAGCTGATAAGAATAACGTACCGCCGAGTATTAACAGTGCATTGTGGATTCATCCAAAGATAATACTCTGTGTCTGTGGGTGTGATTCTGAAAGGGGGGGGAAATGATTCAAAGTCATGATGTCATGTCTGCGGCGTCTGTAAATGGGCGTTGACAAACACAAGGTCAGATTCATGAAGAACAGCATCCAAATCCTTTTAACACCACTTAGAACGGAGCAGGGAAAAATTACACAACGGATCTCTTCTCATCCTCCTCACTATTATTTGTTTATTTCTAAGGAGTAATTAGAATAAATGTGTGGTCTCGCCTTGCCTAATATTCATCACTACAACCCCCCCCCCCCCCCCCTTTTTTAATATTTTCTCCAGCCAACTGCTTACTCTTAATGATTTTCAACAGTGGTTCACGGCTGTTAAAAGATATTAAGCTCAGAATGGCCTGAAAAGCCAATTATATTTAGAGGGCTGACGCTCGTGGTCACGGTCTGTGTTAAAGGCGTCTACTGCCCCCTGGTGGTATATAACTGTAATTACAGGCTGTTTAATGTGAGGAGAAAACGTCTTTAAAAAACACACACAATGTTCTCATAATTTGCTCCTTATCACTGGTTTGTAATTTCTAATGGTAATAAAAAAATCCTTAAAAGTTTTCCATAAAAGTAATCACATAATTTGTACTAGGTCTTTTAGTTAGGATTTATTTAGTTGACTTTAATTAGTTAAGAATATTTTCCTTGGAGCGACTGCTACATTGAACCTTGAGTAACCAAGTCATCAGTAATGTATTTATTATCGAACACTTACTTCTATGTGTCTCTATATTTCACATATGATTAGCACCATTAGTACTTATTTTTCCCACGAAACACTGTAGGACATTATCAGCAATTTGATGAATTGTTAAGTAACCATTTAAGTCTAACATACAACACATGCAGGCTATTGCTATGCATTTTATGGTCAGAAACAAACAAGCCAAATCCAATTATTTTAGTAGTTATAGCAATGGATCCATAACAGCAGACTGCCTGGAGGCTCCAGTCAATTCTAGCTGTTGTGTGTCTACCACAGACAAGACGTGAATACAAAATCAGCCACACCAACGTGACAGAAGAGAGGAGATGCATGACTGCAGCACGGCTCCGAAGGTTGGGAAATGTGAACCCTTAAATTCCTGCTGTATTCATAATGAGCTATTTAGTTACTTCTGTTATGAAGACATCTTATTGCAAATGCACTATGTGGCCCTGAAGACGTAACCTGTTATAACAAACACATTAGCTTCTGCCACTGATTGAGTAGAAGAGACTGCCTAATGTGATTACACTGCACACCTCGCAGTTACTCATCCACAACGTTAGCTCTAAATGTCCCACCAGCATCCCGGCCCATTAGATTGGCTGCAGGACTTGGAGGAGATGATGGCGAAACAATGGTCCGATATGAGTCAAATGACCCTGTTCCAGCTCAATTGTGTCGCACTGAGGCAGCCAAGGAGACAGCTTGGCTTATTTGGCTCGCGTCACGCAATGGCGGTGGACGAGCATTTGCTGTAAGCCCTGGACACGACTGATAAAGGCTGCTGAACAAGAAGGGGGGGGAGCGGATTCGGACAAAGACAGAATTTACCTCTGTGAGCCAGCTTCTGGAGGAGGATCCTGAGGCGTTGCAGAGCAGAGGAAGACACATCGTACGTGTACAAGTCTGCAGCGGCCAACTCCTGGCACCTTCCAAACACTCCATCTACAGACAGAGAAGATGGCAAAACTATGAAAACTTTTACATGAGGGGTATGGTTAGATAGCTGACAGTGAGCAGCACACATGAGAAAGATGTAAGACATTTTGTTCAAAGAGATTTGAAGCCCATCTGCCCGGTTGAAATGTCGTGATGGTGTGTGGCCCCTGCATTGTGTCCGCACCTCTAACCTTCTGTTTTTTTGGGGTGTATTTAATAGCTGACATTTTTCCTCTGACAGCAGCGATAAGCAGCCGTTCAGGAAGGACTTTATCGGGGACCCTGGTGATCTCCCTATCAGCAGGCATCCCGCCTCACTCGATACAGGTTGCTAGGCAACCCACGCAACACCGTCCCTATCAGCCCCATAACTCAATGGCTGGTCTAGACCTCAGAAGGATGGGGAGGATCAGGGGGTCAGAAAGCAGCGTGCCGGCGTAACACCTGGAATATAAATGACTCCTGTTGCCATCTTCTCTCAGCCGGAGAGATAAATCCATGCATCCTGTTGTTGGCTAAACTCACTAAATAAAAGACCACCTCTCCGACGATCTCTGGAGATGAATCCTGCAGATTTGATCCAAGCCACATTATCTGTGTGTGTGTGTGTGTGTGTGTGTGTGTGTGTGTGTGTGTGTGTGTGTGTGTGTGTGTGTGTGTGTGTGTGTGTGTAATCATGCATCGTCTGAGAGCATGTGTGAGGATGCCACTGTGATTAGATGGGATCTAATGATGTGAATCAACACTTTGTCATGCTCCACAGCATCTTATTAATTAGGCCCAAGATGTCGGACAATGACAGCAAACGTCAGCGGTGCAATGAGAATACAGAAACTGATGTCCTTTACATGCTGCACATATACTCCTCCTCATGCCACTTGGTGCATGTATGATCAATAATATCTTTTAATCATCTCTGTGATTTAGTATTTTGACACTGAGAGCGGGACGTCGAGCTTCACCTTTGCGTCAAGGGTAAAAAAAGAAAGATATTCTTTAATAACGGCTTGTTATTTTATCTATTTAAGCTTCAGCGAGCATCTCTGTTCCCCTTTCGACTAAAAATAATTTAATTACAGCGCCGAGTTCAGTGTAAAAGTCAGTGACTGATGATGGCAAAGATAATAACGGGATGTCAGGCTCTAAATGTAATTCTTATTTTATGCGAGAAGCGGGCGTTCTTCTGACTTCCCCCCCACCCCCCACCCCCCCTACCCTTTGCCTGTGACCCGTTTAATGACAGCTCTATACAGGAAGAAGCCTGTGGGAGGTGTTGAATTAGCATAGACACCACAGCATAACACTCAGGAGTTATTTTTAGGATCTCAAACAACAGAGGAAAACATCCCACCTACAATATGCACGGAGCGACGCAGACGTCTGAATCACAAGACGTCAACCGTCTTCCTACTCTTTGCATACACCTCTTCTCCAATGATATCATCGCGGGTGTCGTGGTTAATATAAGAAACATAAGGATTTGTCATTTCATCATAAAAAGTTGTCTCACTCGCGTCTATTTCGATTCATTTCTCCAAGTCAAACACTAACAACACATATTATGTAAGAACTGAGGGAAGGCTGGTGACATAACAAGTCATGGGAAACTGTACGAAATGTAATGCATCCCTAATTGGTTTATATGGCAATGGCTAGTGTTAAACATATTCATACTTTCTTAATCAAACGTTACAGTTGATTGATTTATCGAAGCGACGCTGAACCATTCCGAGTTATACAGTCACTTTCAGGTGTGTATTCCCAATACTGAGATTATCACTAACAATGGTTCATTGTAGTTCACAGTTTGCCCTAAACTGATTTTCTGACAGCTAAAAACAACATTTTAATTTCAGGGTCGGAGGAGCGCAGCATGTGTCTGGTGCATGGAGAGTTGTGCAAATCTGGAAATAATAGAAATGCAGGGCAATTAAATATTGGGGAGTTTTTGCTTGAATATAATAGACAGCAGATAACAGAGAGCATCAGCAATACATTCGTATAGGGCCAACCGATCCAAAGCGATTTGTGAATGAAGCTAAATTTATCAAGCAGAGCGGAACAAAGTGATTTTCTAATGATCATCTGTCAGGTTAATGGTCACTTTAAGCTGACAGTGGATCAAGTTGTGCCTCGTCACTGTGACAAACAAAATGCAACTGCAATGCAAATGACCCCGGATCAATGTGATCCATAATGCATGAAACAGTTCACAAAGCAATCAATCAACGTTCAATCCTACAAATCCGTGGCAATCTCGGTAAAGATAAGCGCCCCGTGTTGACGGGAATAAAGAAGGAGACTTTCAGCCAAAAAGAAGGTAAAGAGCTGCAAATCCAGACAGCTCCTCTCCTCCCACTGCGACGCCCGGCTGCTGCTAGAGATATCCAAAATGTGAAGGCTAAAGCTCCGGGACGACGGGAGCGATCGCTAAAGCTGACAGTCGGCAACGAGAGGAGGAGGCAAATTAAGACGTATTGGAACAGGTGTATTAGCCGGGCAACTCAAGCCATGAAAATGAAAATGAATAGGCCGAATCAACGCCCCGAGACCGGCCAGATGCTAATAAAGGGAGCAGAAAGTGAAGTGCTTACAGATCATTCAGGTCCTTTTTAATGTGAACACTGTGGCTTTGAAATGATAATTGCATTTATTCATGCCCTGCAATCTACATGTAAATACAGGAATTAATAAAGATAAACCAGACTTTCAGAGATAAATCAAAACAGACGGCCTATTCAATTGGCTGTGGAATATAAATGAGCTCCACTGTAACATTTTATTGTTATCTTAGCTTCTGCCATTATAAGAGTGTGTGTCTTTTGTTACACCTTTTGTACAAACTCATTTCAAATTCTTCACTTATGGAGATTATTTGGGGATTTGCATCAGCTGCGTTGCCGTTCTTTCTCCAACCCGTGAAGATTGTTTGGGGTTATATATTTTGTAGTGGCTGCGTTAAAGTGTTTATGCTGCAGTTGAACCCGCTTGGATCAATAGAAGTATCACTTTAACTGTTTAAATCTGAAATACAGCGTGGATGTTTCCAACTGGCCCAAGTGGAGGCAAGATAACCACCGATCGATGAAACCCTGTTGGTTAAGTGTTTAATAGAAGACAACCGGAGCCCCCAGGGGAACCTGCAGCACTTATCCGCTGTACTTTAGCTTATCATACCATAAACCACAGACCCTGGACAGCTGTAGCAAACTAAAATAAAATTTCCGGTCTGATCACATATCCTTTTAGAGAAAGTATTCCCCTAAAGATGGAAATAATGTTTGAAGAGGTTGAATAAAGACATGACAGCTGAAGATATTATAATGTTTGGAGGATGATAATCGACCTACTTAATCAATGTCACAATAACTGAAGACATTGAAGATATTGAAGGAGATTTTTCTCCTCATTTATTAAAGCTGCTACATGTACCCTTTAAAAAGTATTTCCAATTGTTAGAGTCGATCTATTAAAAATATATATATAAAAAAATCAAACAAATTAAAAAAAAGTTAATACCTTCAAAGTCAGTATAGCACACACACTTAGCAGCAGCTACAGCATAAAGTGTTCCTTTTGCAACTGTGTATTTAGTTGATAACAAATACTTTAAAGTGGGTCTAACGAGCTCTACCCTACATTACACAATCAATGTCTTCGAAGTAGGGCAGTTGGTTACAACTGCCACGGTTTAGGGCGTGACCTTTTGAAGGGGATGAATACTTATGCTGCGATTTACTTTGCATTCAACATTTATTTCGATACATTTGCAGAAATCTGTTATCACTTCCCAAGAAAAGCCTCAATAAAGGTGCTCATTGTTGTAAAAGTAATAAATGAAAATGGGAAAACATCCACCGAGGGCGACTACTTGTCATATGTATGATGTAAATGACAGACAGCCGTGTATAAACTGGTGCTGATGGACACCACAGAGAGCAGCTGTCCCCTCAGCCATTTTGCATGGCAACAGCGCGGGTGAGGAAGAGCACGGTCGGCCTCGCCCAGAATAAACCAGGTTACTCCTTCAGGGACCAGGAGGAGAGCTGAAGTGGAAGACCTAGTTACTCCCATTCATCCTCTGTCTGTGCGGCGGCGGCTGCTGCTGCTCATCAGGAGTTCGATGGAGAGTGACGGAGCGTACGTTTTATGTATGTAGAGGGTTATGAAGCCACTAAATAATGTCTCATTACTTTCATATTACGTACAACATTAATCTTTCTTGCCTGTATAGATTTGACTTTATCGAGCGTGGCGCCTGTGGTTATGTTTCAGCGTGAGAGCCGAGTAGTGTGAGCGTGGCGTAACAATAAAATAGAGAAGATGAGAAGATGAAAAGATGAGAGGAAAATAAATAACCACCCAGGTCATAGCCGTGCTGTATTCTTAGATAATATGGATCTTCCACACCCACAGCGACCCTCCTCTGTGCCTCTGTGGGATTTCTGACGCGGTATCAGAAATGTCGCTCTAATAGGCGACGCAGCCCTCTCCTCTGCACAGATGCAGTCGGTGTAATTAAAGTCGGTCTTTTCTATTTCTCTTCCGCGCTGCCTCCTCGTTCCCCATTTCCTCCTAAACTGGGTTAATATGGAAATAAGGGTAACGCAAATTTGCTTCTTGAACATGCTGCAATTCCCCAAACCACTGACTACCCCTCCAAATTAGATCTCAATCCCGGCCAACAGATATCTTTGAAACCCCTGTTTAAACAATAGTTAGATAAGACTATTTATTAGAATTTGATGTCTGTGCGTTAAATGTAGCTACAGCCAGCAGGCGGTTATTTTAACTGCATAAAGACTGAAAACAGCCTGGCTTTGTGACAACATCCTCCAGCCACCACTTACAATAACAAGCATGTCTTGTTTGTTTGATTTTTTTTGCAAAGCCATTAGGATAGAGCCATGCTAGCTGTTTGGCTCTATTTCCAGTCTTTATGCTAAGCTAACTGGCTGCTAGTTGTAGTTTTGTATCTACCTTACAAACATGCATGTTGGATCAATGTACATAATTATGTTTGTGCATTATCTCTCTAAAGCCCTTCGGTGGACACAATTTTGACATGAAGATATAATAGTAAATTGATTTCTGGGCTGCTGATTGGACAACGTAAGCCATTTGTTGATTTCCCATACAGCTCTGGGATATTATAATTGGCATTTTCCACAATTGTATTCAATATCTTAAAGACAAAGTCATTGACTGATTACAAGAGCAAATAACAAATAATGAGAACGAATGTCAGTTAAAAAGCGCTGATAAATTGACTACTGTATGGTTTTTCAAACATTAAAATTGATATATGCACTTAAGAGGTCAGCACAAAACAACAACATGAAAAAACTAAGCCGCCGCTCACACACTGTAACTAGGAAGAAGCCCAGACACTAAATATAATACACTCAGGTCATTCTCATCCTCCTCTCATATTCATATATTAATATTCAACCTGATTTTTCTTTGCTGGCTTCGTCTTGTTTCTGAAATTGATAGCAAGATGGATCTGTAGAAAGTAAATGAAGGAATCAAACTAAACAAACGGCCTTCAATCATTAAAAACAAACACTGTGTGCTCGTAAGAACAATCTGGTGTTGAAACCTTCAACCGGGGGAGAATACATTAACCTTTCACGACGGCTGTCTTCTGAAGATGATCCTCGATATCGACATGCTATAAATCCCCTTCAAAATTGAAGCCCCCCCTCCCTGCTGTATGTGATTGTGCTGATTGGCCCACTGTGAAAAGCCCCGACATTTCCCCTCCATTCATCAGGTGACACGTTGTCATGGAAACCACATCCATCCTCCCCGACGAGATGGTTTTATAGATGAGGTTGTGACAAAAGGGGAAGAATCTGACTGGTTTTGATCCTCTGTAGTTAGTGGGATGAATTATATGGTTAATATAGTTATACGTCCCCCAGATGTGTTAAAGCTTTGCTTTACACATGACTCATATGTCTAAACTGAGCTGGAACAAAATGCTGTGAGCAGGCTCTCCAATGACGATCTTTCTCTCTGTAAAGCCCTGAATGATTAAAAATAGCCGGGACGTCTTGAGCTCTGCGTCGGGTGGATGATATAAGGCGGTGCGGTGGGCGTACGGCGTACATGACTCTCTGGGTCGGACTTACCATTGACGCAGAACTCATACGGGGAGCAGAGCTCGTCTTCTAAAAGGCAACCTGCAGGGGAGAGAGGAGGGAAGACGTATTAATAGACAATAAAAAATGCCCTTAAAGTTGATCTGCAACAATAATAGAGGAATCATTGAAGTCATTTCTCTAACAGACATTACATAATTGAACTTGTTTCAGCTTTTCAAATAAATAATGTGCTGCTTTTCTCTTCTTTATACCGTGTAGATTGAATATGTCGGGGTTGCCTTCTATTAATTCGACAAAACAAGCTTTTTGAAAGGGAGACGATGAAGGGCAGTCAGGGATATTTGATGGTTTGAACAATGAAATAAACAAAAACAAAAAAATTACTGAAATGCTTAATCATTTTGGTCAGTTTGTTTATTTTATTTGTTTTTAAAGCTAATAGGAGAAGATTGATACCACTTCTATTTCTGTTTGATAAACATGAAGCTTCAGCTCTTAGCTTTTAGCTGTTAGCTTTTAGCTGCTAGCTGTTAGCTTTTAGCTGTTAACTGTTAGCTTTTAGCTGCTAGCTGTTAGATGATGTTTGGGGGACACAGCCAGCCCTGCTCTGCCTAACAGTGTCAGAAAGAAACAAAATCCACCCTCCAACCCCTCTAAAGCTCACTTATTAATAAATATATTGTTTGTTCCATTAATGAGAAGAGTAAAAATGTCAATTTGTGGTTTTGTTACTCTCGGATAAACGGTGCGTGAACAAAATCGATCAATGCATAGCCTATAACTCACAACAAGAACGCTGTTCCTTTAAGAAATGTAACTGCTGCCTAATGTGATCATACAAATCACTGTCAACCCAAGATGGGAGAAGAGAGAGATCGTAAACCCGTCCGGCAGGTAGGCTATACTTCAAATGGCAACAGTGAGGAGAAATTACAACCACCGCGGCATGAATGAAGACCATAAGCAGATGCAGTATACACTATGTACTATTTTGCAGATGAAAATTAGCCTAGTGTCACAAATTCTGAATATCTCACCCCTCTATGAAGGAAGCCTCCAGCTTAGCGCTGCATTAACTCTAGCCGTGGGCACCACTGCTAATGGCCGAGCCGTCCATCATCAATTAGTGCGATTCTCCTATCCTGTCTCTGACACTAATACCCCAACGTTTCCATATCTGAATGCAGTATGAATATTAATTAACTTTTAACGCTTGGACTCTGGGTGTTCCAGACTAATAAATGAGCAGATGGCAGGAGCATTACGGGTAGCTTTTCCCTGTGTTCATATTTCACACGTGGGAGTTGCAGCCAGCAGAGGACCGATTGTTCCGCTCGCCGATCTGCACAGGTGACTCGGCGCATTCAAGCGTTTCCAGAAAAAGATGAAGTTGAGAAAACAATAAAATAGTCTGCGGGTTGTTCTTGGAGTGTGATTTTCTGTCACAGGGTCAAAACGAGCTGCAGGAAATAATCAGACCTTCGGCGAATAAATGAGGAACCGAGAGTCATTTTTTTTTTTTTAATAAGCTCTCGATAGGCTCAGACTACAAAGTTTATGGCATCGCAAAGAGAATCTGTAAACAACTGCGTCGAGCCTCAGACGTCTTCTACCTTTGATATATATTACCCTGCTTCGGCTCATCGGTATGAGTGACGTGATTGCACTCCCTCGACCCGGTGGCCTCGACGGACGGCAATGAGCAGCCCGTGACCGTGAATAAAGGGACAGGCTGAGTAGGCGCAGAGGCCTCAATCAGACTCCTTTAATAATGAGAAGAGACAGGTCGGCACAGTCTGTTAATCCCACGGAAAGGAAAGGTAATCAGGACAGGTGCGGACGAGACAGGAACTTTTCAGGCGTCTCGTGTTCCAAAGTTTGTTCAGGTTTTCCTTTTTGCAGACCCATCTTGATTCTTTTCTCAATATTGAAGTCGAGTCTGCGTGATAACTTGATTACACTGAAACACTATGCAGCCATTTTGTTTGGAAGTCGAGGGCACATTTGATGAAATCACATCTTTTGCAGGTAACGGCTTCAATTTGTCTGCAAAATGTCTATTTAATGATGTTGGGTGAGACATCGTAACAGAGTGGAAGGTCGCTCAGCTCTCCAGAACTAAAGTAAAAGGCAGAATGTCCTGAACTGAAGAGAAGCAAAGCCCTGCTCAAACTCCAACACCACAAATGGCTTTCCTGACAACTCATACTTTACTGTAATTCTCATTTTCATGGATGGAGTAAGCTACATATTGCAGGTTAACCATAACTCTAAAATACTGCCGTTGGTTCAAAATTGCACATGGGCCATGCATTATTTTTCTTCGACAGCAGACCCATAGTGACACTCCTTCCCACTGATATTACCCATAATACTATATGTCACTATATAAAAAACTACAATCACCACCTCACAGTGCTATGCATCCATCAACCAGGCAACTCCTGTTGCAGTTGACCTCATGCCTGTTATTGTATAGACAGACATGTGTTTTGTGAGGTCACTGTAATTGTAAAAAAAAATCTTCAAGGTTCAGGGTTGAGTTCAGGGGAAACAGCCTGAAAACAGATAATACCAGGATAAAAAATATAAACCATAAAAAACTTATAGCACACATTATAACTGCTTACACAATCTTAAAGCTGCTCAATATCTTTATATTAACAATGAATGAAACAACATATTATAAAAGTGCAAAGTAGAAAGGATTGCTTATAGCGACAGAGAATGATCAGCAACTCTTCTTAGCTCTACGGAGAAGTTTAGCATCTTTCAGCTCATTTCTTTTGGCTTTGCAGCAGCTTTACTCTCAGCTCACTCTCACCGACCGTTTACAGACCCAGCGGGCGACGGTTTGCAGCAGTAAAGCTCTAAAAAACACTCCATGCATGACCTGCACAGCACCACAGGACTCGGTTAGGACGTGGAACATTTAGTAGAAAACATTTCCTTCATGAGTTGGTGAAAACCAAAGGAGAGCAAAAAGAGGACAGAAACACAACTTTAAATTAGTTATTTTTACACAACGTAACATTTTACCATCTGATTAGTATTTTGACCAAGAAAGCGACCACGTATCTTTTTGACCAAGCAGCAATTAATGTCAATCCATTCAACTTCACCTCCTCATCACTGCCTTGCTTAATTCAGCAGGTGCTCTAGGAGGCCTTGTCAGCTCTCAATATTAATTACATCTTCCATCAAGTGAAGCATGCTGTCAAGCGTAGTGTGTGTGTGTGTGTGTGTGTGTGTGTGTGTATGCACAATATCCAGGGACATTGAATTGATAACGCCACATCCCCGTTCTCCTCCACAATGCCACAGATGATTAAAATTGTGCCTTTTAATTAAATTGCAATCACAGTGGATGCTGCTGATCATCTCAGGCGGAAGAAAAACAAAAGGAGGCTCGACTCGTCACGAGTAAGGACGAATGCTGGTAAAAATGTTTTTAAAAAGGTGTCCTGATAAAAGAAAAGCCACATTGTTTTGTGTATTTCTAAGAGTACGCGAGAAGAAGAAAAAAAACTACCTTTCCAAAGAAGTGCTACACTTGCTATTGAGTGTTGATGCTCTGTTGCCATGTCAACCTCATCCCAGTGGCTCATCAATGGGAAATAGTCAATTTGATTCAGTACAGCCTCAGTGGGATTTGGTGGATCAACAGAGATTATTTAAGTGTGCTTTTTGTATTAAATCACAAAGACTACAGCTGTTTAACGTGTAATCTTTTTTTTTCCTCTTGTGTTCCAATGTGTCGCGCGGACTTTAACACATAATATATTTAGTTTACTATCACAGAAGACAACTCATATTCCCATTAGAAAAGATGAAACTATTAGACTGCTTTTACTAATGTGGAACGTTAAAACAACATGAAAAAACGTTACATATAATATTATATTTAATATTCTTAAATGACTGATTATTGCAGCTCTAGATAATTGATCAGGCTCTGAAATGTTAAAATGTAGTGCTGTGTGGCTATATAGGTTATTCTAAACTAAACACCTGAACAAAATAATACATTGTATTATTATTAACTATATTTCCAGACATTGTATTGACTGAACGATTAATAATCGTCAAAATAACTGCCATATTAACAGATAATGAGTGTAGTCCTTAGCATGGCACTAGATGTGAGTCCAGGTGTTGTAAATGTGCTGAAGCGTGCCCTCCCAAAATAGTGTGACCTAATTTACAACGACAGTCTGCAAGGAGAACCCAGGAGGTCAATGCAGTAAGTTAGTCCACAGCTTTCTACATTACTGGTAGTTAATGGTCTGAATTCTCATTTTTCTTTTAAATAAAAGATACTTGAAAGAGCTGAAACCCAGCGGATTTACCAGTGTGAATATGTTATCGAGACTTTTGAATGGCAGCAAGTGCATCTTCAATATAAGTAAGCAAGGATACACACACACACACACACACACACACACACACACATCTTCAGCTAAAATGTCAGCTACACGGGACATACAACATGGGCGTCTACCTTCGGGGGCGTGAAATCAGAGAAGAGTGTGTTAAAAGGGAAAAGCTCAAATAAGGTCATTTTAGGAGACGCAATTACATTTTAATGATGGAGATTTTCTCATTACAAAATGATATAACCTCATTAACATATCAGATCAGCTCCACCTGTACATTATTAACCTTGCCTGGAACATTGAATACGTCCTAATGAGGCCAAAACCGAGGCTGAGCGAGAAGTCGGAGACTTTCTCGTTACCGTCCCCCTCACAGGTGGTTGGCCGGTCCGGTAGACCATCTGTGATGTCAAAGGGGCCAAGGAGGATGCTGGGAATCTGGCAGCGTCGAGAGCCACTCCCACAGCCTGCTGCAGTTTAGGACATATTTCACTCACTCTCTTGGGCCACCAACATTTCTTTTATTATAATTATACGGTGCAACCAAGGGCACCTGACTCATTTTACTCACACACCTGGACTGTCAGCCAAAAAAGCCATTTCAGAACAGTGCAGCGGGTGAATACGGCAATAAAAGTGCAAGTGAATTAAAAAAGGGAGAGCGGAGGAAGCAAGGACAGCAGAGAAGAGCATCACCTGCAAGCAAATTAGCATCAGCTTGACACCATGTCTGCAGATTTTAATAGCTTGTGTCATTAAGGCGCTCGCCTGCTAAAATTAAAGCTCCAAGGTTTTCTCTGCTCCGAAAGGTCTGTTCTTGTCAAGAGCTGCACAATGAAGCCATGGAAGCTCAGGACTTTCACTCCTCGTGCACTTTTCATCTTAACATGACGAGACCTTGTTAAAACAGTAGTTTAAATAACACCGTGACATTCTGTGCACTGACATTTGAGAAAACCTTTATGGGGTGAACCACTGTTACAAATCCATTTTCACACCACAGCATTACCACGAGCTGCGCTACACTCCAGACCTTGATTTTCTACTTATTATTATTATTATTATTATTATTATTATTATAGAGATAAATGTTGTGCATGGAGACACTTCTAGAAAACACACTTATTTATTTTTCTTGCTGAGAGCGAAATGAGAAGATCAAAGATACTCACAGGTCTTTAGTCTAAATATAAAGCAACAAACAGCAGCCAGTTAGCTTAGCTTAGCACAAACGCCTGGCTCGGCTGTAGCTTCGTATTTTAGACATGTTCCGATTGAACTCTCGACAACAAAGCAAATGCAAATGTTTCCCAAAAATCTTGAGGGGAAATGTTATGCATCAGAGAATATACAACTTAAGTGATTTGAAAACCATCAATAATTAGTCGGAGCTTTGATCTCACTTTGATGGAAGAGGGAACCTGATACCAGAGGAGTGAAAACAAAGACATTTCTCAACAATCTTCCAGAGAATTTGTCTCACAATCCCCCGGCAAGCAAGTCACTCTCAGTCCCTCAGCTGGCAGCACCAAGCGGCGAGCCAGACAGCGGCCATAAATAAAAAATGTCAGCATCACTGCGGCAACGGAAGACCCAGAAATAGGCCCGGATTGACCTTTTCTCTGACCGGCGTTGAATGATTCAGACGTTTGATTTTCTCCTTGTGATTGGGCGTTGAAGTGCGGAACCAGACACAAGCATCTTCAAAGTGAACCAACACAACCTTGGAAACCTCCCCTCCTCCCCCAGATGGACTACACGGTTTAACAAGTGAACCTCGTTCGACGTGCAGGTGCCACAAAAGTGTTTGGGTACTGAAAACTAAACATTCAAACGCAGGTGTGCTCAGGTTTTTGGTCATTTATTAACTCTCAGTGAAACACTTGGGTACCTTTGCTGGTGTCAAATCAGATTCAGGGCCATTAGGGAACTACATTAGCATGAAACTGTATCCACACTCCTACCCACTCAGACCACTGCTCACCACCGAGGGAACCGAGGGAACCGCAAACCCATCCATGAAGGATTATTAGCGATACTGTCGTCCATAAATGTACCTTTGAAGACCTTTCCTCCAGCTGATGACATATCTGTCCTAGCACGAGCTGCCACCATTTGAATAATAATTATAATACATGTTATTTGTATAGTGCTTTACATGGTACTCAAGGCATTTTACATGGTAAAAACTAACAGGAGAAGCAACAAATATATACCAATAGAGATGACAAAGCAGTAAGAAACAACAACAAAAACCATACTGAACTAGTATTACAGGTTAAAAGAAGATTTAAATCAATATTGAAGCCATTCTGTCTCACCTGAAACTATTCTCCTGAAATATTATTACCACTCAGTGCTAATTAGATTATCTGCATTGGTACCAACTATACACACAACCGACAATATATTCAGACTTAATGTATTTTAAACAAGAGGGTTTAATGACAATATTCTTATTATTTTAAGTTGAAAAATATTAATTGTACACAGTAGGCACTAGACTATACACAAAATGACGACACTACTCCATGCCACTACGTTTCAATACACATTGGATCTTCATCAGGTCTAAATGTTGAATGAAAAACAACCTGCATCAACATATTTTCGGGGGAAGTGAAACAATATCGACACAATATCTGATGTTGTATTCCATCTTGTCCCGTTATAGTTATTCTGATGTTGTATTCTACCTGAGAGCAAGAAGAAGAAGACTGAGCCCAAACAGTGACGTTGCAGAGCAAGAAACCAAAACTGTTTTGGTTTCTTGCTCTGTTTCAATGGGCTGAAGACGCTAAAGCGATGCTAAAGCGGGGTCCTGCAGTCAGGTAGTAATCCTTCCCATGAATCAACCCTACCACGTTATTATTTAACCCCTCGCTTGTCTACAAATATTGATGAGTGCAGGTTTGTTAAGGCGTCAAGAAAGAGGACGAACTGGGAGGGCAAAGAGTCACACGGGTTGTTTCTGAATACCATTTCAAGTGTTTTTGGTGAATCTGAGACAAATTTGCTAGGAGAACGTCACTCATGTATTTTGCGGATTACAGTGATCAAAATCAATTAGTCGCAGGAGCCAAACAACACCCCCCCTATTAGATTCAGCATCTTTGACTGGCCTTGCTCCCTCCCAGCAGTCATTCTGTTTCCCTGCTGCTGAGATATGGTCTGGAGTATTAATCAGCATCACCCTCAGCCCAAGCAGACACATTACTGCTTTAATCACAGCGGAGACGCTGCAGATTCCTTCTGGTGCTCCACCAGCAGCCTTCAGCATCCTCATTTCTGCAGTACTGTCGTCATTATATATATATATATATACACGTTGGCTCTGCCACACAGAGGTGACCTTCACGCTGACCTCTTTACGACCACCGGATGATTTGAACCTAGGGACGTTAAATCTTCCTCGTAACGGCCGAGGATGTTTTCACTTTGAAAAAGAAAGTGAAAGAGAAAGTGGCGTGCGCTGCAAATCTATGTGCAGGTGGTAACATTGTTTAACTGACCTATTGTGCATCGTGTGTGTACAGCTGGCATCCTCCGAGGAGGGATGAACCTCTCCTGAAATGTCATTTAATTTAGATTAGAGGGCAAAAGGAGAGCAGTCCTCATAACCTCCCCTCTCTGGTGGCACTCTTCCTCCTTCACCCAAAATATATTCTAGGTTAACCTTGAACCGAAGCGGAATAGCGAATAACGAGACGGATCGCCTCGACCCGTGTATTTGACACGGTTCTGACATCCTTCCTCTCAGGAGCCGCTGACATTTGTCAGGGAAAGACATAGAAGCGCAGCCAGCCGCTTTGCTCCCACTCGCTCGTCTCAACAACCACTCGAAGCCAACACACTCCTCCGAGCATCTGTTGAGTCACAGAGCAACGCCGCACTTTGTCTGCTAGCGCACCGGTGGCAGCATCCCAAAGCCAGAAATATATATACGGCCTGCTTTGTGTCGGAAATTCTGTGCCTACACTTTAAAGGGTGCGACTTTGAAATTAACTCAAGAATGGTTTATTCCCCATGCATTTAGGAATACAGCATGAATAGCTTATCAGTCTGCAGCAGCTGTAGGTGGGTTCAGTGCAGCTGAGAAGAGGTTGCATAACACAGTGTGCTGTTGATTAGTTAGAACCAATAGGCGTTTATCACATTCAACATCAGATGATAGAAGGCCATCTTGAAGTTAGACTAGTTACAGTCACATCAAATGCTGCAGCTGTTGAGATTATTGATTTTCGAAAAAACAGGCTTTGCAAACAACACACCAGATGCTCATTTCACCATCCTGTGCCGCCATGCGCACAAAGAACGACCGCATTGCATCGTCAACTCTCAGCCAATAAGTAGTTAGAAAAGCACCTCATTCAAAGTGTCGAAACAGTCTGAGCTGAGGGCTGACGCCGGCTGACCCTTTTTCCAGCTCTGTCGAGATGACGGACGTCCGAAGAGATAAGAGCAATGCCGGGGTTTCATTGGTTTTGGCAGTCCTGTTGTTTTTTATCCTTGGATCTGTTGTTACTTTAGCTGTGATAGGGTTTATGAGTGCATTCAAGGAGCAGTGTCTGCCTTTGAAAGCTTGTTGACATGTGGATGTGTAGTCTGATTGTCAGTTTACACAATTCATGGACATGTTATGCTGTTTTAGTCCAGAATGGACTGCTATCAGTTGGTTTTCCATGAAATCTTGTGGAGACAATCATGTTCCCCAGAGGATGAATTGTTCTTCTAGCAACAGAATGAGGCGTTAAAAAAAAAATACAAGAAAAATCAAAACAATATTTAATGAATTGCTATGAATATTAGTACACACATTCACATCCCCCTCAGAATGGATGAGGTTGCTTGAATGATCCCTTCACATTTCCTCTCATGTCAAGTCAGAATGTTACTTTGCCAAAACTCAGATTTATGACAAAATACCCACGATACTATACCGCCATCCCCACCAACCTCAGCTGTGCTTTATGTTTAGTGCTAATTGAGAAATATTTGGTCAGTTCAAGATCAGCATTTTAACAACGTCACTGACAGCTTACCACCATGCTAAAGTTAGCATTTAGCTCAAAGCAGGGTCTACTATACTTTACCGCAAGCATGGCTGCAAATAGTTTTTTTCCAGTCCTATTATGTGATGTGAGACTTATTAATGATTTACAATTTTTTATATATATATATATATATATATATATATATATATATATATATATATATATATATTAGATTGTAAGTAGACTTAAGGTTCCTTCTCAAATTTAAATTTTTTCAAATAAAACTTCACACCTAAAAACAAAAGAATCTCATATATTGACAGATATACCTGTCTATGTTGTAAATGTAAACTATAGTAAGCTTTTCTTTTTCCCAGGATAAACCACATATACATTACTGCTCCCCTGGGACCGACAGAGAGCGTCCTAGCAACTCAGGAAATAATAAGACAACACAAACCACACAACACATAGGATGCAAACATAGCACCACCAGTGAAGCAAGATGTCTGAACTCCCTTGGATATACACCATGCTCATAATCCACACAGTTGTAAAACGTCCATCTTCAATCAGATGATTTACAACCACTGTGAGATAGTTGATATCACCACTTGTATCTACTGGAAGAGAGAGGCTCGCGGCCAAATAGATAGAGCTCAGCAGACTGAATCAAATCAAACTTGTCTGGGTATATTAGAAGATGGCTGCTAACAGCCAGCCGTAACGAGAGGCGCCCGCAGCACAGCCTAAAGGACAACGTCTCCATGTACACATGGGAGATACGTGACCCCGTCACACATCCCCATCCATCGTTACACTTCTCAATTTAAGTCATTTCAATAGCGGGTTTAGGTGAGCGTCTGTTGCAAATGCTACACAAGGCCTTTGGTAATCAACACAACCAATAAGCTGTGATTAAGTATTTTTTCATGCAGTCTCACTTTTGAGAAATGTTAAAAGAGTCTGATCTCCGTATTGTTGGTAGTTTTGAAAATGCACCATTAGGATGGGGCTGACCCCCTGGTGGGGAGTTGCAGAAGTATTTCTCTTGCTAACGACACATGACCTTGCAGCTGGAGAACGGCTGCCTGTCTAGTGAAGGGACTCCGGGATGCTCACTGGTTGTTATTGAGATTCAGGACACTGTCAAACCTCTGCAAACAGAAACGAGATGCTCAGCAGAATGTTAACAGTGTTAATGCGCCACAAAATCAATTCCTGTAAATGTTCCTTTGGCAGAGTGTTTTCCAGTAGTCAATGAATTAATTATACAAACGATATTCCTCCTATCTTAGGGTAAATAGGGTATTAACCTTCCTGCACTTTCCAATAGGAGTAAAGTGCCACCTGCCTATCAGGAGTAACTTACATTCACACACATTCCACACACCGTAGGCACAGCTCCTGGAGCAGTTTTAGGGCTGGGGAATCGAACCTGCTCACCACCGAGCCACAGCCGCCCACAACATGTTCAATTTGTGAAACACTTCCCGCTGGTAGCAATAACCAACATTTGACTAATGCAGGCATGCTTTTGAATTCTGCCTCGCTTCAAGGCTGTGGACTCCAGGCTGGTTGTTGAGCCATTACCGCATGAAAGCAGAGAAAACGACGCGTTAACCCGTCCGTGACCTCTGACGTTTACTTTAAGAGCAGAGCGTCATCCTGGAAGAGGCAGTATGACCAAAGAGCATGTATAGAATTTACTGTCATTTATGTAATCCTGCAAGGCTCAGGGTGACTGAACCATGTGGGGCTCGTTGAGCTACACTGGAGGCGTACCGAGCGAATGCAGATAACTACATAAGCAGTAACGTTTTAATAATAAGGCCGGCGGCAAGAAATAGAAAGGTTGTAATGCCTTTATTGTATCACCGTCTGGGTTGATTCAGGACCTATACCTACCTTTCATAAGTGCTATATAACCTAAGACGTACAAAGGCAGATTAATGTGTTTCTTTTTTCTTTCTTGTGCATTAAAAAAATTATATATATACTGAAATAAATAATAAATGAATGTACAATTGAGGACATTGAAATGTCATTTAAAGGTAGAGTACAAGGCATTAAACCTTAAGGTAAATCAACGAAACATATTAAAATTAATCTGTTAAGAAAAGTGGGTAAAAAAATATTGTTTGTCGAAATATCTATTAATTCAAATTGTGACAGATTTATCAAGACTATTTCACATTAAGGGAGTTTTACCATACAAAGTAATTTAACACAACTGTAGTCAAAAGATGGAAGTTAACTGCGACCTGACTAAGCTAGTTACCGTTAGCAAGAGTTCAGCCGGGTTTTAATCTCCATCGTGATTTGATTTAACGACCATCCCATGTAACTATATGTGGAACAAGAGACCGGATGTCCAAGATGTTGTCTGATCAACAAAGACAGTTTTAAACAACGGAAACATACTTTGTCCGTCGCTATCTCCCCTGCCCTGCTAGCTTACACAAGCTGCATCTGCTCAGAGATGACACTACTGTCCAGGAGCTATGAACTTGAAAAGTTTCCACGTTTTTGGGGCAGACTTTTTTTGATTTATGCACAGGGAAAATTTACAACACCGGTGACATTTTTTTTGCAGCGCAATAAATTCACATTCAGAGGGTGAAGCTGCAGACTTATTTCTCCCCGTCTGACTTTCATGTGCTCTCAGACCGGCAGGACATTAACACCCACACACAGCACGCTCTCACTACCTCTCTACCACACAAACACATCCATGCGTACATATATATATATATATATATATATATATATATATATTATATTTATAGATATACATCATAGCAGCACACCTTGATCCTACGCTTTCCAATAACACAACGTAATCCGCAGTGGGACTCATTAAAAACAATATCTACCTCTAACTACCAGCCACTCGTTGACAATGGAGACTTCTTCTGCACACGAAGAAAAACATGGTGAGAATTCAATGAGAGAAATGCACTCTGGGAATAAACACTGACTCATTCACAAGTATTGTAAGCATAAATTAACCAGAAGAACAAAAAAGCATCAGTCAAGTAACAAGTTCTGTCTTTTCCATTTTATGTCAGTTGACTATATGCCAAGAATATTGTATGTATGAATATATTTTAAAAATGAACAGCCTGACAGTGGATAGACACTGTGCTTCTAAATATAAAGAATAGGATGCAGCTCAGCGCCTGTATGAATCATCACAGAGCAGGAGTACCAACCTGAGACCTATATTTGCCTCTTGCTCATTATGAAGTTTATACTGGCATACGCTCTGACTGCAGATCCCAGACCAGCAAGTGTGATTACAGGTGTATATTGGAGGTGGTAAGACACACAATAAATGAAATAGTCAAATGAGAGCCTTTAATCACTTTCTGTGTAATCAAAGGACACAATTATCACAATGGCTTTGGACATGTGCCATACTTTTCCGAAAAGACAGCGTAGTGTCTGAGGGAAGAACAACTCAAGGGTAATGTGACAATATGCAACCGGGCCTGAAAATAAAACAGCGCTGTGTGAAAGATTACCCTTTCTTGAGGAGGCATAGGAAATCATTAAATATGTAACTGGATTTAAAATTGCATGTTCCTTAAGGGCATGTGTAGAGTCCTGTTTATGGTATATGAAAGCCATTAAAAACCCATAATATATGTAGTGCATTATTATATTTATAGTCTGCAAAACATGTGTTTCTGTCCTTACATGTTTTGTTTTAATGAATCTAGATGTTATTATAAATAGCATGCTCATCGGTCAAGCCTCACAGTAAACACTTCATGCATCGGGCCGATAGATTATGTAACTTTCCCAGTTGGATGATCAGATCTCCTCCAAACAGCCTCACACACAAGTTTAGGATGCGTAGCAATACCATAATAATAAACTATAAATGCAAAGAACTTTTGCATTATTTTGTTTAATAAACGACCCCTATAGCCAGGTGGATGTTTAGCACCGCGTGCAGTTTAACATGCAGTTTATTTTCTGTGTAAACACTCGGCTCATTGGGGGGTTTATTGATGTATTGTATCGCAATGGAGCAATATTAAAACATAACTGCTTACCAAATTTCCTGTCAGCGAGGGCGGCCGAGGAGCAGAGGCTGGCCGCCAGAGCCGCGAGGAGGACGGGGCGCCACGGGGAAGCCATGCCGCTGCTGCCGGGACTCAGGGCGACTAATCCATCGCTCACCGCCGAGAGGACAGCATGACGACGGCCGACTGAGGAGAGACACCCCCGGTCTACAGAGGCATGTCGGAGGAGACACGCGGAAGGGTGAAGAAATATAAACACTATGTATATTTGTGTTGTGTTATATTCTTTTTTTTAAGCTAAATGGCAACACAACACAGGCGCTTGTTCAGCACCACAAACAGCAACCAGCTTCCAGCGAGGAGCCCCTCCTAAGTTTCTGACGTCAAACACACATGGTGAGGAAGGAGGATGCAACAGCGCCCTGGACCGAGGGATGGAGGGATGGAGGGGTGGAGGGGTGGAGGGATGGAGGGATGCATGGCAGAGAAGACAGGAGGTTATGAATGATCACTGCCCAGAAACCGTGAGAACAGCACACACAAAACACACATAATGAATTTCTCATTCTATTAGCTCGACTCAGACAAAAAAAAAGGTTTCCATTAAAAGGAATGCTGTGGAAATACATAAATGCAACTGTATTGTATTAGTCTTTTGTTGTTGTTGTTGTTGTTGTTGTGACTTTTGTGTAACCAACCAATATCTTGTCATACACTAAAGATAAATTGCCACATATGGCAGAATAAACTGCTATGTGAAGTTTGGGTGGATTGGTCCCACCTTATTAAAATTAAATTAATAACATCACGCAAACAAATATAAATAAACACACATAGTGAATTTCACATCTTATTAGTTCGACAGAGCTTTTCTTCTCACAAATGTTCCAGCATAAATGAAAAGGAATCCTGTAGAAATACATACATGCAGCTTTATTGTATTAGTCTATTTTGCTGTGTTTATTTTGTTGTTGTGATTTGTGTGTAACTAAACCAATATCTTGTCATACACTAAACATAAAGGTCCACATATGGCACAATAAACTGCTATGGGAAGTTGAGTTGATTGGTCTTACCTTGTTAACGTGACAATAAGAACAAGATTACGCAAACACATAAATAAACACACATAGTGAATTTCACATCTTATTATCGACTGAGAGACCATTACTTTTAATACAAAATTCACAGCAAAAATGCCATCAATGGGAATGCTGTAGAAATACATACATGCAACTGCATTTTATTGTAGTCTTTATTGTTTTTGTGGTTGTTTTTTGTTGTTGGAATTTTTTTAATCTTGTCATACACTAAACATAAAAGTCCACATATGGCACAATAACCTGCTACGGGAGGTTTGGGTGGATTGGTCCCACCTTATTAACTTGACAATAATAACAAGATTACACAAACAAATATAAATAAACACATATCTGTATCCATATATCCATCTCTGTGATACTATTAGAGATATACAGTAAATACTAGAAACACTTCAAAGTACCACTCTGGAATTAATATACATATTAAAATAGTCCCCTGGTGGTTTTAGAGTACAAGTGCATCCGAGACATTTCTGTGAGCATAAGCCTACAGTATTTTACGAGTAGCGGAGAAGTATTCTAATTTACTTAAATACAAGTAGAAATGCTACAATGTAAACATATTGCATTGCTGGTAAAAGTTCTGCATTCAAGTACATTATTACTTTATACTGTTGGGAAGCTTAATCTGTGACAATGCAATGTATTTCATAAACTGATGCTGTGTGTCTTCATCTGAAAGTAAGTGGCAACAAGCAGATTAATGCAGTGGAGTAAAAGTACATTATTTGTCTCTGAAATCAAATCAAGAACAAGTACATCAACAATGTTCTTTCGCACCACACTTGAGTAAGTGTACTTAGTTACTTTTCACCGCAGCGTATTACATCATCATCTGACCAAATCTAGTAAACTTGTGTCCCTGGGTGCCCAATCTCTAATATTGACTAAAGTAATACAGCATGCGAGGTCTGAACATAGGAGCCACGCCTCTTTACGAATTAAGGGGAGGATTTATTGCGTGTTGAGTTATTACAGAGAAAACCGTTGTGCAGTTTGAGAAGGAAATAACCATTAAGTTTAGATTGATTGATAGTTTGTTTTATTCTTATTAAACGCGAGCTACAGCTGACAGACCAACAGATACATAAACATACATAGTAAGACATTAAAAAATATATGTATTTCATATGAAATTGTGAGAAAATGAAGCTAGCAAAAGCTTTTTAGATGAATACAACTCAATTTAAGAAACAGTATTTCGGGGTTTTATGGGGTTTGTCATCAATATTTCTCAACATCATCAATGCTCAAATCCTGAGGGACAGGACTTTAGCAATGTGTGCCATCAAGAAATAAATAAACAAAAAGAAGTGGAGCCAAATCTAGAAAAACATGCAGACGGACTCGTCCCCAGCTTTAGATTTCAATCCAAACCACATGGTTTGTAAGAAGCCCGGTCAATGGAGTTTCAATACTTAATTAAGAATTTTTTGTCTGCCAGCAACTGAAAGTCTGTAACGCAACAGCCAGGCAGACATGATACTGCTCTCTTGGGCTTCATAAAATACAAACGTGAGGCAGATAACGCCCGTCAAATAGGTCAACTCATAAATCCAGAATTTCATTCAAGGTCTTCACAGAAGATTCGTAAATAACCCTGTGGCAGAGAGGGACACAAGGGTTAGTATTGACAGCCTGTATAACACACATCTATGGATTTATTGATTTATTGATTTTATCTGCAGAAAACACCCCTCTTACCTCTGGATGTCTCCTTTGTCTTCAGATGCGACTGCGTGTTTGTGAATCTGCTGCTGGACGGAGGTGGCGGCGCTCTTCAAACCCGCTTTAGACTGCCCCGCTAAAAGTGACACACATTACATATAATATATATCTGATCTGATTTTTTATTAAACTTAAAAAAATCCCATTCTAATCTAAATTCATATCATATGAACTCACTGTGTCTGACGACCGCCAAGACGTGCAGCACGGCAGCCAGTTCGTTCAGACTGCTGATGGCCTCAGAGTCGAAAGACGAGCTGACTTCTGTCAAAAATGCCCTAAAGGACGCATAAAAAAAAGAAATAAAGCCGGATGCATTTAGTTCAACAGAGAAGCGGAGGATTGACCCGTGGTGAGTTTTATTTATTCAGAAAGTGGATGGAGGATATTTACCGGGTCAGAGAGGAGGACTTGAGGATGACTGACAGGAGGATACTGGACAGAGGAGGCATGTCCTCCACCGACTCTGGGGTGATCACCTCCTCAGGGTGGGTAATCTGTTAAAAGCAAGAGGACGGCGTCCTTCATTATCGCCTTAATTGAATCGCTCCAGAACGTCATCGGTCCAGTCGTCCGGGACGTGGCTGCGATGTTGTGAAAAGACAAACGCTCCGGCCGGCCGGCCGTACCTTCTGAAGCAGATGCGTCTTCTCCACGATGACGACGGCGAAGAGAGTCGAGAAGACGCCGCAGAGAGGAGCTTTGTCCCAGGTCTGAGCCACCTGGAGGAAGCCTGCCAGGCCGGGCACGGCTGCCTGGCACAGCTGAGGCAGGGCGCAAAGAAGGAGATGTTAAGAACACAAGACGTGATTCTGTACAGCACGAGGTCGTAATGAAAGAAAGAAACCCTACGTCTACGTACCCGCTTGCCCTCCTCTGGCTCCTTCTTAAGCCGGCGGGCCAAGAGCTCTATAATCTTCTGGAAGATGTTGGCCACCACACACAGGACGACAGTGGTCGCATCTTCCTCGTTTCCCCGAGGCTGGTTGCTGTTGTTGTCCACCTCGGGTACGAGGCTGTCCGCCACCTCCTTCAAAATCAGCAGCACTGCAGGAATACACAGGTATCCGGTCCCTGGAAACACAAAGGAAAATACACAGGGTTCTTACACATGTTGACCAATGGATTTCCAGGACTTTTCCACGACTTTTCACCAAATTTCCATGACCAAACTGAAATCTCGGTATAAACATGAACATTTTAGAAAATGTTGCGTATTGATTGCGTACGCCGGCTTATATTTTGAGCGTCTTTCTTTAAAAATCACATTAATTATTTCAAACTCGGTGTAAATGAACACGTGATTATAACATCTTTCTAACATGACTTTTCCAAAACTTTAATAATTTAAGTTTTTTCCATGACTTTTCCAGGCCTGGAAATGACCATTTTAAAATTCCATGACTTTTCCAGGTTTTCCATGACCGTACGAACCCTGAATACAATGTGTGTATCGAGGTCAACTAAGGGAAACAAACGTGGAGCAGCAGAAACGTTTGAAGTCAAAACTCCAGCGTCTGTTAAATCTTGCAGTCGTAAAAAGCCGTGTTCCAGAACCCGGGCTGTATTTTTCACAGTAAAAGACTTTTTGAACCACTCACCTGAGAGGAGGGTGAGAGAGCACAGGTGGAGGATTTGACCCTTGAACGTGTCGTCGGCCAAACCCACGAGTAAAACATCTCGGCACACGGACAGGAAACTCTGGTAAAATGCATAATGATCATCACGGTGAGGAAAAACATGATACTCGTATGCGTCATGGTCCCAAAACAGAACGAATAGAGATGAGCCCCCCCCCGAGCATTAATAGGACGGGCACTAAAACAGGGTTTATTTTCAATATCTGTTCGCAGCAGTCATGTGGTGACAGTGGGAGAATAATGGCACAAATAAAGGAGGAACAAAAGCCCATTTCAGTGTGGCAGCATGAGCACGAGCAGCATGGACATGAATGTGTGATGAGGAATCTAAATTTACGGAGCAAAGAAGCCCTGGAAGAAGGAGGCAAACAGGCTCCACACAACTTTAAAGTTGTGGGTAACAACACAACTGTGCAAAAGGACGTGTGTTTGAGTGAAACAACTACATCTTAACTGGCAATTTATGAACAAAAAGATCTGATTTGAGTTTGTGTTGCTCAGCAGTCTTAGATGGACAGACTCCCATCCCTCCACATCCATCGTGAACAACTCTCGGGTCTCACAGGGGCTTGTTTGGTATCAGCAGGTGTCACAAGTATTATAAATATCTTCTACTGAGAGCTCCTGGGTTCTTGAGGTCATGGTAATTGGCGTGTTGGTAAAATGTGTGACACAAGGTATAATGACAAAGACATTAAGTGACAATAACACAAATACAATTGTATGTGCAGCAGTAATACTCTATTGTGTTAGAACGGCTCTGGAGAAGAGTGTCTCTGCTCTCTTAACACGTTTCACCCATTTTCCCAAATTAAATGCCGGCGCCTAATGCGGACGCACATTCAGGAAGTCGTGTTGTTTCCACTCATTATATTCGGGCAATGCTCAATAAATGCACACATTTTATCTTATTATTATTATTGGACTCAATTAATCCGATACCAGTTTAAAGTCCTCTACTGAAAACTTTCCGGAGCTTTGTATTCACATTACTTTACCTCAGTTATCTTTGCAGCAAGTAGCTGAGACTTCTCTGACTCCTCCTCCTTCTCCTCATCCTCCGCATTGCTTCGTTTAGCCAGAAAGGGCAGCACCTTCTCGGCTACCCACGCTGCCACCTCCTCCATAGAGAGCAGGTAGTCTCGTCCCTCTGAGGACTAGGACAGAACAAAGAACAAAGGGTTTCGTCTTTTAACGGTTTACCTTTAACCCGTGTTTGAGCTTTACAAGGAAAACTATTATATCTGGACACATATACAGAAAAAACATTTGAGCTCTTAAGAACGTAAAAGTCATCTGGAAAAATGTGGACAAGGGAAAAAGGGACTCCACTGTAGGGCGATTACTTTCAATATCGACTAATCATTTGGTCTGGGAAATGTACAAAAATATATAAATAGTGATGTTTTCAAATGTAGAAAAGGTGTTCAGTTAACATATATCAAAGACGAGCTGCCGTGACAGAGGCTGTGCGTGTGTATGTGTCAATGCTTACCTGAATAACATGATTTGATTATCAATATATTTGTAAAACTGGATGAAAAGGATGAGCAGCAATGTGTGCAACAGTAGAAACTCACACTGTGTTGCAGGTGTGCACCGAGACGTCCGTGATGCCTGAAGACGTTCAGTGCCGTCTCCACGCCGGGCGCCTTGGGGCCCTCAGCCGAGGAGCTGAAGTGAGCGTACAGCACCGACTGCAGACACAGATATCACCGACTCACACGCTGCTTCTCGTGGGACAATGACGCCGATGAATAAGAGCCAACATACCCTCCAGTTTCCTAGAACTGTGTGGAGCTGCTTCAGAGGACGCGGGCCGAGAGCCAGGACTTTCTCCCGCGCCAACGTGTGGCTGAACAGGTACTCCAGGTAGGCCAGCGCCAGGTCTGGTTTGGCCTCCACCGTCTGCTGGATGCGCACCTTTCGCTTGGCGTTGTCCTGAAGCCGAAAGCAAGAGGAGTTTCTAACAAAGAGCAACGAGGGATGAAACCGCTCCCTTCGTTCACAGTAATTCAGGCCCGTTGGTGTTGCGTTCACTGACCCCTTTCTTGGGCAGAGCCTCCGTGAGCCAGTCGGTGATGAGTTCCAGGATGTCGGCTGCCAGGCCCCAGCTGCACATGCAGTCCAACAGCTGTCCGTACTGCGTTGGCGCTGCTCCCGAGTCCATCTTCCTCAGTCTGGACAGGACGCCGCAGCTGGGAGCGGGATGAGAGAGGCGGCTTAGAGGGCAAAACAAAAGAGTAGAGCGAGGCGGAGAGGCGGAGGAGAGGCGGCGGAGAGGCGGAGGAGAGGCGGCGGAGAGGCGGAGGAGAGGCGGAGGAGAGGCGGAGGAGAGGCGGAGGAGAGGCGGCGGAGAGGCGGAGGAGAGGCGGAGGAGAGGCGGAGGAGAGGCGGCGGGATGCGCTACGGCTTACCTGAACGTTGGCACTGAAGCTGGGGGCATAAACGAGGCCAGCTGGATGAGAGGAACGGTACATCGCTCATCCTGGACAAACAAGCAAGAAACGGTTACAGTAATACTTGTTAATTCATGAAAGAAAAAGTTTAAAGTAAAGAAATAAAACTAAGGCGAAGTTGAAGTACCTCAAAGGCCTGGAAATACTTGGACATGACATTTCCAAACTTGGCGAAAGTGTACTTCTGGGCCTCCTGGTTCTGTCTCAGGGCCTTCTCCACACTGCTCCAGAGGATGACCACGACCTCCAGCAGACTGGACACGATGGCCATGTCTTTCCCAAACAGAGGTTCGGCCTGCTGAGATCAAACTCATGAGCTCACACACAGAAACGTGCTCATCGTATCTGATCGAGGTTTAAGGAGTTAAAGCCGTGATCGGGCAGACGCTGCCCTGGCAACGTGAAGCGGGCAGAACAGCCTGTGGATCAAATAGGATTCAAGCTGACAAATTATGTCACTATAATTACCTTGAATTATCTATTTTATCGTAATTAAATACCGATAATATCAACAAACAAACAAATCTTTAAATCTAAAACAGTAACGGATTGGCGGTTCCAGTTTTTTTAAATGTGAGAATGTTCCGTCTTCCTCTGTCCAATGTACCAATGTTAATCATGTCTTTGGATATTTTACTTTTGCTTTAAGAGAACCAGCAATTATAGGACAACATATTTACAGGGTTCTTACACATGTTGACCGATGGATTTCCAGGACTTTTCCATGACTTTAAACCAAATGTCCATGACCAAACTGAAATCTCGGTATAAACATGTAGAACATGTTGCATATTGATTGCGTATGCCGGCTTATATTTTGAGCGTTTCTCTTTAAAAAACATGAATTATTTCAAACTCGGTGTAAATGAACATGTGATTATAACACATTTCCATGACTTTTCCAAACTTTTATGAATTAAGTTTTTTCCATGACTTTTCCAGGCCTGGAAATGACCATTTTAAAATTCCATGACTTTTCCAGGTTTTTCCATGACTGTACGAACCCTGTATTTACTTATTTTGAATTATAAATATGTAATACTATTTTTGTCATCTTATAGACTTTTGTCACAGTTTAATTTGTGGATATAAAGTAAAATAACTATCTTCATTAAACAACCAAATCTTTAAAAATGTCTTACTTCGCTGTTCTCCTTGTTGCCGTCGTTAATCTCCGAGGCGTCGCCGTCCGGTTGGATGCAGCTGTTCACGACGCGGCGAATGGCCAACATCATCTTTACTGCAAGAGAAGACGAACCGATGGACCAACGAGCCACGAAGGCAACGTGCGGTTTGTTTCCCGGCTAGTTTCTCCTGAGGCGTCCACACAGGCTGGCCGCACACGCAGCACTCACTTATGTTGGTCGGGGCGGTGTGTCGGTGCACCTGCTGGTAGAACTTCCTGGCAGCCATGGGGTTCATCTGGATGAGGGTGATGCAGCGGGAGCACCACTCCTTCTCCGCCTCGTTGACGGGGAAGAAGGACTTGAAGAGCAGATCGACAACGCGCTTGGACACCGGTTGGGAATCGATAGCCAGCCGGGCCAGCAGGTGGTCCATGCTGCACACGTCCCAAAACTGGAGGAGAGGGGCACACAAGAAACCTCTTTTTTATTAGATTTTTACACGTGGCATCAACTTGTAAGTGGATTGCGTCTCAATTGTTTGTATGGGGAACACTTCCTTTCCAGTGTCTTGATTGTTAATACCATACGTAAGTATATATTCTGACTTATTTGTCTTTGAAGGGCGAATAACTTAATAGAAAGGCTTACTCCTCGCGCCCTTTAGCCGGCTGTGTCGGACAACAAGTCTTCACAATTGCTCGAGAAGCAAAAAGCCTTTCCGGTAATCGGTTAGGCTAAAAACGAGCCGTCCCTCGTCTTTAGTCTAGCTACCTCACCTTTGGTCTTTGTTGTGGCTGAAATAGTGACATGCACAGAAAGCTTTGGTCTTATTTCCAACCAGAGCATTTGCAGATTATTATGATCCACTAAAGTTAGGCACGATACGAGATGAATAAAGCGCCATGTTTGTTGTCTTCGCCATCATTTTGACTGAAAAGGAGAGGGAGACCCTCCAGGCAGAGCTCTGCTCCCTTCTGAGTGCACTTGTATAGTTTGCATTGTCTTTTATATTGTCCCATAAAGCAAGAACAAGCCCTACGCATACAGTACCTTGGCAGCGCGCACCGCCTTGACCTTGATGAGCATGTCCAGGAACGCTATGCGGACCTTCTCCGAGGTGTCATGCAGGCTGTATTTGAGGGTCGGCAGCAGCCTTTCCAAGAGTGGATGGCTGAGACCGTTGTCCAAGACGATAGTCAGACACTGGGGAAAACATAACACACACACACACACAACTCATTAAATATCCTGTCTACTGCCAATAAAATCAGCAGTGCAGTAAATAACACAAACAATCTGGCATCACCGAATGTGGACAAAACAGCCTAATTATTGTAATTTCTCGCTTGGCTTAATACTGGCAGTTTGTTGCACACCCTGGATACGATTACATAATAGTAATCTAACTTTAAGTGACAGACCTTAAAGACTGAGCACCGGACGTCAGGGGAGCTGGTGTCAGACGCCAGCTCCATCACCAGCTTCTTCAGGAAGTCTGTGACAATTGTGGGAGGGAGGAGCTCCCAGCACTTGGAGAGGATCTTACAGACTCCCAGGATGGCGTTGCAGCGTACGGTAGGATGAGGGTCATCAAGGAGGCCCTGAGGATGAGAGACAGGTGGTTGGAATAGTGTGTGTGTGTGTGTGTGTGTGTGTGTGTGTGTGTGTGTGTGTGTGTGTGTGTGTGTGGTGGATTCTACAGCACCAGAAATAAAACTCTGGAGGACAAAATGTGTTTCCTCACAACAAAAAGGAGACAGATGTTTTCCAGCCTTCTCACCATTGCCGTGTCCAGCTGCTTCTGAATGGCCTCATCGACATTCTTGTTGCTCTGCTCCGGGTCGTGGACCGGGAACGCCTCGGTGAAAAGCAAAGTGGCGTTTGCACGCACCTCAAAGTTCGGAACCTAAAGAAATCAAAACGGAAACACATCAGACTAGAATAAAATACTTTCTCACGAGAAATGAATGCAGTTAAGAGTCCTGTAGCCGTACACTCAAAGCTTTCCAGAGAATGGGCTTGTAGAGATCACAGAGCATCTTATCCAACTTGTTGCAGCCTTTCTTTGAGTGGAAATAGCTCAAGATCTGCGTGTGAGAGCGAGGAGACAACAGAAAGTGAGTATCCTGTGCACATCACAAGCTTCAATGCCGGGAAACAAATGTAGGGAGAAGCTAATAAGTCCACCTGGCGGACTTTGGCGTGGACAGGAGACGCTCGAGGAAGGAAGATCGCATTCTGCATAAAGTCCTGAATGCACGAGCTCTCGATCTTCTCCAGGAAGTCTCCGCTCGCCTTCTTCCACGCTCTGAAGTAGATCTCCATGATGTGAGTAGTCATGGTCCTGCACAGAGCGATGTGTTGGTGAATGACATGACGACAGCATTGCTTTACATTCAAGCTGAGTAAGGCAAGCGTCTTACTTGCTGTAAAACTCCAGCTGGTTTTTAATGATGCCGTGAATAACCCAGACGAAGTCGACGTTCCAGCTGAACAGAAACACCAGGAATCGCTTTCCCTGAGACAAGGACCACATCGTCAGGCGACGGCTCACAGACCAAACCACGACAGTGAGATTCAAACCAGAGACTGAGACGGACACTGCAGCCTGATGTCGCTCTACTCACGTCATCGTTTCTAATGTAATTGGGGCGATGGAAGCACTGGAGCAACAAGTCGACGATCTGCTTGTTTTCTTCCGATGTGTAGTCCAAACTCAGAAGCACATCGTGGAGACTCCAGACTCTCTGGATCTCAACACCCTGACAACAGAGAGGAAGCATCGACGTTTACAACAAGAACATAACAAAACTACCGGGACTGAAAACAGAGCGATGGCCTGACGGTCACAGGAAAAGGCCCATTAGATTGATTTGATGCACAACGGGTCAAATACTGACAGGTTTCTTCAACGTGAAGCTCTTCTGCAGAGAGATGAGGAAAGCGGTGCGGCCAAACTGTTCTTTCTCGTTCAGCCCCTTCTTCCACCAGGCATCGCACAGCGTGTGGATATGGAGCAGCAGAGGCGTCTCTGAGACAGGCAGCGACACCAGAACACCTGAAGGAACCACGAACATCACCGGACGTAAACAATATTGGATTTAACTGATTACATCGATTTTGGAGAGAGGAAACTCGGAAAGGACGCCGACCGTGAAGCCGCTGGACAATTTCCAGAAGGGCGCTGTAGGTGTCCCCGTCTTGTAGGACCTTTATGGACACATCAGCCACAAGGGTCACGCCATCCACGACAGCCATGATGTGTTTCTGGAACAAATAATAACAGTGGATATCACTAATGTGTTTTGATTCATAGTTTAAGACAAATCTAAACAACAGAATATCAAAGTTAATGTCACAACTGTGCAGAAACCCACAGGATCCGCCGCTGACTCCACTTCCATGCCCTCTTGCCCGTCCTCCGCCCAGCGCTCTGGGGGCAACTCCAGCAGGACGTCCTGCAGCAGTGAGCCCAGTTTCCCCCAGAGAGTCAATCTCTGGTTCCTGGGCATCTCCTGCACCACCTCCTCCACGTCGAAAGGCTCCGCTCTGTCCTTCTGCTCAGCGACACGGAGACAGGAGCGGGAGGGAAATGTCATCCAGCGTACACACTTACAGATATCAACACACCGCCAGTGTATGACTTATAGAAAATAAATGTGTTCCTCTTTGGATCATCAATAATTAAGTAAAATACCAAATGTGTGCTTAACTGAATTCTTCTTCTGAATTAAACTGATTCAATTAAAACTAAATTGAAAAAAAGCTTTTGACAGTGAAGAGAAGAATATGATTTTGCAGACCAAATCACAGTGAAGACCAATTTCCCAAAGGATATTCCCAAAATACATACACTTCCAAAAGTCTACCTGTACTACAGTTGCTAACTGCAGTTCACAATTACAATAGTCAAGGTCCCCATGCATCTGGTTGCCAGTTATAAAACATGCTAAAACAGTTTGAGAGTTGTTGATTCAACCGTATGCTCATTGTTAAAGGACTCTGGGTTGTATATGTAATGTGTGTAGAAGTGACTCACATGGAGCTGGATGAAGTGGAGGAAGACCTCCACTTTCTCCTGACAGGTAGCCTCTAAAAACGCGTCTCGCTTCGACATATTTCCGCCGTGAAGAGTTCCAGTAAACCTGCAACGAAGAACACAGAAAACAGTCGAGCTGAGTCTGTGTCGGTACTTTTATCTAACTGAGTAACGTCACTTTAACATAAACAAAACAAACATGGCTGCCCGTGTTGTCGTTAGTTAAACGTGTGAATTGTAGACATTAATTTGACTTTGACCGTTAGTACTCAAAGTATTAAGACTTATAATCACGGTGGTAAAAATACAAACTAATTCCTTCGTCAGTTACCTTTTTCTTTATAATATTGTGAGCCGACGAGCCGCTGGGTGACAGACTCCCATAACAACAGCAAACCCGCGCAAATTTTGATTCGGCGCGTCATGACGTAGCACGTCTCCTCTGACGTAGAGCTGTCATGTGCCTTCACCGCCACTAGATGGCGACACGTGCACAGTGTTTGACAGATCCACGTCTCTACCCCGGCGTTACGCTCTATGCACACGTGGTTTTATTTATTCTATAGGATATTCGCCCAATCGATTACACTCTTTAAGGGAAATTATGCTGCAGGCTGATGCTTTGAGCTAGAGGCACCAACCTTCTCATGGTATGCAGTGTAAAGTACACACAAAAACTACAGTACTATACCCAATGTCGAGGTACTTCACTTATTTATACTATATTTTTCTTTTAACTCCATGTAATTTATTGCATATGTATATATAGTTACTTCACATATTTATATTATTGATACACAAATATAATATATTATAGAGCATTCTACACAGCAGTATCTTAAAGCAACATTCCAGTCCAATAATATATTAAACACTAATTCATTATACACTACACTATTATTTAGTACTTCAAGTGCATTCTGATGCAGATACTTTTGTACATTGAATGCATGATTTTTTACTGTTAAAATAATATTCCTACACCGTGTTGTGTATACTTTTATTTACGTAACTGATCTGAGTATTTGTCCCATACTGATAACATATCATATTTAAAGTGTAATGAATGTATCGTTTTTGTTGCTGAGCAGAAGGACCAACGTAAATAAAACAGCGAGACCATTTTCACAAGAGAAAACATTTATTCCTCAAAATCCATGAGGCATCATATCATTCAAAAATAATAACATTAAGAAGGCAACAATTACATAGCAGGGTTTTTTTAAGGCACAAGATAGATAACAAGAAAAGTATTTAAAACCTCCAACAGTTATGACTGTAGGACAAAACATGTACAAGCCTGACAACGTTACAGCCCCGTCATCGTAACAACAACTTCTGGCAGCCCTGCTCATAAAATGCATGTATTGTTGTCTCTGCTCATATTATTCAGTTTTTTCGACTCACGTGTGGTTTGAACATCCATCAAACCCTGATTCAAGTATCCATCATAGTATACAGCACTTGTTCATAGCCCTAAAATGCCCCCGGGTCTTCAGTAACATCCAAATATTGCACAAAATCATCCTAAAATATACACAATTATCATTTTAATCTTTGCATATCTGCATTCCATGTTTGTAATCAAGCATAAATAACAATAAGAGGTAAATAATCAAATAACACTGCATGACTAAAAACATATCAAAGTCAAGACTGCTACTTAAGCCTACTTTAGTGGTTGTATCTGTTCCTTTGGTAAGAGTTTTCTCAAATGACAAAACAGATTTTGGCACATTTGAACAAAAGGAAAGGGCAGCAGAAACAATTTTGACAGATTTCCATATCATTCCTTCGGAGGAAAATGTATGGCCACGAAAAACCCCTGCAAAGATTTAAATATTAGCGACTTGATATTTACATAAAACACTGAGAACAGAGACAAGGCAATTAGTGTGTTTCATCACGTTACACTATGTTACAATATCTTCCATTCATTAAATAATGACTCGCATGCCAAAACCATTCCTGTAAAATATATGAAAAATGTACATGAATACAACAAAATGATGTGTGCCCTTTTATTAACAAGAAACCTATATTACAGCAGAAGCGTGGCCTCACTATGTGAAGAGGGAGTCTTGAATACTTCTTATGCTCTGAGACGACACGCCGTCTTCACTCAGGTCATACCTGTGAGAGAAAATCATGCACATGAAAATCATACACATGAAAATCATACACGTAAAAATCATACATGTGAAAATTATACACATAAAAATCATACACATGAAAATCATACACATGTATTCAAGCGCTAAAATGGAGAAGAAGTCGCTCAATGCTGCTCAAGAAAAATATTAAAGTTTACCATTGTGTACATCCTTTTGATATGTCGTCCCCACTTAAATCTACCAGCACCTGTGAATTTGGACGAGAAAGAAAAAAGTTTTGGGATTATATGTCGTAGTCGGGAGTGGCTCGGCTGCTGGAGGAGACGCACAGTAAGCGGGAGAAGTTACCTTTCCCAGAAGCCCTTTGTGTTTGGACAGGATGCTCCCTCCGTTCTTCACGGCTACATCCAGAGTTCTCCTGTGGAGCTCCACCATAGACACGCTGAACTCAAACCTGCAAACACACACACACACACACACACACACACACACACACACACACATCTGAGACTGATTTGAGGACACCAGTCTACAACAGAGTAATATCACGCTGCATTTGATCACCCCAATTATCATTTAGAGAGTTCAATTAAACACGCCACCAACTGATTTGAATCATTCGGTATTAACATCTGAACCCACGTCTGGTCGTAAACTGGGTGAAGGGTCCTCTTCATCGTGCCCGTCTTCCTCCTCCCCGTCCGGCTCTTGTCAGGCAGCAAATAGAGGCGGATGAAGGGATCCGAGCCATCTTTGGTGAAGGCTATCAAGTTACTGAGGACACACAGGACAACATCGTTTCTCTCACGTGTCGCCAGTCACATGTCGCATATTAACCGTGCCAGTTTATTCTTAATTTTAATAGCTCCACGGGAAGCAAGAGGAGCTGCCTAGTGGAGACTCACTACCCTTGAATTAGTAGAAGAGACTTGGCCCAAAAGACAGACGTGTTGGAAAAATAAGTCCTTGAAAATGAGACAACCTTCAAACCAGTCGACCATATATCTTCCCAAAAAGCCGATCTAAATGCAGGGTGTGATGGCAGTGCTGGAGCTCACCGGCAGGCGTGCGCCACCACGATGAGCTTGTTCCTCTGGGAGCTGTGGCGGACAGTCAGTTGGACCTCACCCAGGGGGTACTGGCTGGGGGCCGAGCCACTACAAACACACCACAGTAAGTCACCGTCACTTCCACAGGATGCAGTTAAATAATACAACAGGCACCGGTGGGCAGTTTGACAAGGAGACGGATAAAAGATTCAAAAAGACATTTTTCCTAAAGTCAAGATGACATTCCTTCAGAGGCGGCTGCAGAATTGAAATGAAAATTAACACATTAACCAATAAGATTCTCTGAAATGAGCTACAGATCAATCACAGGCCCCCGTGCTCGGGAAACAGCTCTACAAATGATGAATCATTGATGACTTTTACTTCTGCAGCTGACGGAGTCTTTGCTGGAGCTCCAAGGTGGCGAAGGGCAGCGAGATGTCCGAGGCCAGGCTGGGCGTGGACTCCTTGTGAGGGAGGTGCTTCTGGGAGCTGGACATGCAGCTGCTCAGGTTGGAGACGCTGCGGCGAGGACTGGCCGAGTACGGCTCGCCGTCCCTGTGCCGGAGGTTGAGGGTGGAGGCGCCGGTACGCGGTGGAGGCGTGGGCGGAGGCAGCGGGGAATCCGAGGCCGATCGCCTCTGGGCGGGCGCCGGGGTCGGCTGCGGCACGTTGGACTTCCTGACCCGGACGGCGGAGGGCTGGTCTGAGGACACCTGCTTCTCCAGGGACAGGATCTACAGGAAGACGAGAGGCCGTTACTCCGGATCGTGACGAAGAAATACAGCAACGTATTTATTTTTCGGTGGGGTTGTTGGTTTTAAATGCAACCTTAAAGCCACTTTAACAACGCTCCAGGTTGTTTCCCCGACTTGCTTTCTTGTAAAATGGTTTTAAAAACTGCAGACTCAGCAAAGACAGTCAGGTATCTTACAGCAAATCACTTTTCATGGAGCTATCTCTCTCGCTCTGTCTTCTGGATCCAGATAGATCACTAAACCTGGAAACCAATTTCCCTCTTTGTTATGAATCGTGATATGTCGGTTGCTATCCAATACAGGAAAGCCATTTCGGTGCCGGTCAATATTTTGATAGAGGTGCTTTCATTTTCTCATTCGATCAGTTGTGATAACTCAATACAAGTGAATGCACTTTGTTTCAGTGTCACACAGGGGCAATGCAATTTACTTTCTACAGTATCCGTGTGACTGAAATGATCATACTCTGAAACAGAACGTCAATATGGATATGATGTATTAGTATCGTATCACGGAAAGACGACTTTGAGAAATGAGTTAACGATTGAGTTCAGGGGTTTAATTAGAAGAGCCATGTCCAATGGGGGTGGGGGTTCATAATAACTCATTCTTTATCTTTGTAAGAAGTTTTAATTGTAACTGATTGTTGTGCTCTGTAGATGTGGACAATAAAATGATTTTCTAAATGTAATTATATTTTTTTATGGCACAAACTAAACTCCATTGATCTTCACTCTATTGTAGAAACCTCTACGACAAATATCTGAAATGTACTATTTAAATGGCCAGATACCACTGGGGAGAAGTAGGAACATTGTCATTTACATTTTTAATTATAATTATCATCAGTCATCAGTCATATGGGTGAAACCGCCTTTAGCTTAGTGGAGCACCCCAAGACAACGTCAGACATTCAAACAATGAAAATTGAGCCGGCGACGGCGTTTTTTCAACCGACTGCAGCTGATCAAATCTTCCCGGGACAGTCGACCTTTCAGGCGGCAGAATAAATGTTGCCATAAAACGAGAAGCTTGCTGCTTACTTCCTCAGTCTGAATCCCAGGATTCACTGTTTCACGTATTAAGAAGAATACTGAGAGGTACCCTACTGTCGTTGGAAACTGCATATGAGCTTCGAGAAGAAACCTTGAAAGCTAGGTGTAGCAACAGTTGCTAAGGGAGGCGGGCCAAGTTCGACTTTAGATGAGCTCAAAAGCCGTGGCGGCTGTTCAATAAATCATTTGTAGTTCTTTGTTGACACGGCAACGCTCGCTCTGCCGAAACATTGGTCCAAATGTACAGCAGGTCTTGAACATCTGTTCTGGTTTCCTCGGCCTGAAATAAATGCGTCTTACGTCACCGACTCATACGGGGGACAGCGGGGAGTGATGCGGTCCGTCTTTACCCTCAGGGCCATCTTGAGTTTGATGGTGGAGCTGGGCCCGGAGTTCTTGAGAGTGAAGCTCTGCGTCAGCGTCATTTCCTCCTCCGCCAACAAGCCGCTTAAAGGCACCGTCAGATTACCCAGGGTGCATTTGTGCTTGTCGTCTTTAACCTGTGCGTTAAGAAAGATATGCTTTAAACCCCAGAAAGCTTCCTCGGTCACTTTGTGCACGACCTCATAAAAGATACATCAGTGAAATGTTAAACGAGCTGTTGTTGGGTCGAGCCGCCTCACCTCCAGCTCCAGCTCCTGCCTCCGGGGATTATGAACGAAGAATGAGAAACAATCTTCCCACAGAGGCTCCTTGGTCTTGTACCGGATCTTTACGGGAAGACAGGTAACCTTTCGTTAGTCAGTCGTTAAAAGGCTCTGGAGCGGCTAATTAACGACACAATTCATCTGGAGACATCCTTCAATGGTACCTTCAGCCATTAGGAAAGGATGAATTTGCATTAATGCAGAATCACCCTAATACTGTCATCATGATACTATTAACTGAACAGCATATATTGTTATCGCATATTTGGGTAATTTCTTTCTATATTTTCAGGTTAGAATCATTTTTGCTCACCTTACATAAAGTAATGTGTCTATTTGTTTCAGTATTATATTATATTATAAAGCCCTTTGAGGCAAATTTGTAATTTGTGATAATGGTCTATACAAAATAAACTGAATTGAATTGAATATTATCTTTTAATTCTATAGCTTTACTTCATAATGATGTTTAAAACCTCTAATCAGAGCTATTGATTTTTATAATCTATTCATTTTCCAGTTCCATCACAACACCTGATTGGATGGATACATAATTAGGACAGTGATATGCTTTTCATAGTTTCCATGGAACAATGACTTTGAGTTAAAGTGTGTTCTTAACTTTAAGGGTCGTCTATATTGAGTGAACGATGTCCGCCTCGTGGCCCTTTTCTTCCACAGTCTCATAAATATCAGTATACTGTAGGCAAGGTGACCAAAGAGTGTTTATGGCCACTGCGCTTGATTGACATCACTCATAGTATTTATAGTTGTGAAGAGAGGAGAGCTATTTGCAGTGACTCTCTTCTGAATCAAAGCTATTTTCCTCCAGATGTAACGTGACAGTTGGAGCTCCCCTTCATCGTTATTCAACTCTATCGTGAGTGAGATAAAAGAAAGTATGCCTCAGAAAATAGCTCGAAGACAAAGATGAAATAATGAAACCCGATGACAACATGATAAACCTGTGTGATCGTGTCAGTTATACGTGTTAACTTGTCGGATTACTTTCGGTCGCCCAAAAGAAAAGAGCAAACATTTCCACAGTAAACACCATCAGATTAAAAGTTGAATCATAAACTGTTTTATTTATCTCTTAACCCTTCTACAAAAGGGGTCTAACATAACAAACTTTCCTCAGCCCACGTACTTGCAGTAAAACTTCTGCATCAACAATAACTCGGTCTGCTCATATTAAATTAATAATTTCCCTTTTGACATTTCCTTTGAGAAATAGCTGGTAAATACACTAAATATCAATGCAGAAGCTCTTCAGCCGACTCTTAGCGAGTCAGAGGTTAACGCGGTCTATCTTCTGAACAATTATGTTCATTTTGTCTCTTTTAATACTAAAGTAAGAGCGAATAATTTGTGAATAGAACACCCCAGGAAGAGCAGAAAGAAGACGACTGGCTGTTCATTGCAACTAAGTCGGTAACACTAAGTTAGTCACATTGACCGCTGCTGTTCCTCTTCCGATAACATCCGACCCGATCACACTGGTGAACAACCACACGACTCACCTTGCTCTCGAGTGTTTTGTGTCCTACGGTCAGCTGGATGTACGGACAGGGTTCGCTGCTGCTCTTCTTCGCGGACTATCAGAGAACGAGAGAGTGGGGAGTCAGCTGATTGGCCTTATTGGGACACAAAATGCATGAATGTGAGTAACGGACAACACGATTACACCCCAAACTCAAACATTAGCGCCTGGAGGCCGCGGGTCAAGCACACGGTCGGTGGAAACGTCCGAAGCTGCATTCCGTACATGTTGACAAGCGGGGCTGCAGGCAGAGAGGCTACCAAGGAGACCGGAGAGCTTTGTCTCCTCTGCTTTCTAATTTTAGCATGCTGGGTTTCAAAAGTGTTATTCGGGACTCCCTAGAGAATAATAATAATACCCTACATATCGGTAAGCCGGGGGGGACCTAACTTACTCGTTAACTTGTCCTTGCTCTTGAGGATGGTGCGGAAATCTGAGATCTAATTCTCAGCAGCATTGGAATTAAGCTCCACGTCGTACATTCAGGGTGATTAAGACAAGCCCACGCTTTTATATGCTACAATTTAGACTATGAAGGCACTTAGCACAAAAAAGCAATATCTTAGTGTCCTTAATTTACCTAAAATATAATAATGTGGCTGCTAATTGTAATTGTGCTCTTTCTGTACAGCTATATACACATTCCTTGAGCTTCACCTTCTCAGGATAGATGGTGTTGTGTATGTTAAGTCCAATATGTGAACTCACATTTTAGGAAACCCAAAGCTGATTGTCACGCTTATTTTGTATTATTTCCATTGTGGAGACAATAGCTTGTAACAAGTCAGATTTAAAGGTATCTTTGAGGTACGCAGCACATCAGTCTGATGTCAGAGGACGTCGACAAGAAAGACTGACAAGAAGCATTTTAGACATCAAAGCCTCTTCGCAGTAGTAGACACAATAAACAAAATAGGGTCAACAGGTTGATGTCACCTGATGAATAAAGGCAACAAAGAGATGCTGAGGCTCAGTCGGTCGCCTCGGTAACAGCCGGCCAGTCAGGATGACAACGAGTCAACCACCGGCAGCAAAAGGGAAATATTTGCACTCCAACTGCCGGATGATGCCGGATGAATCTGACACACGAGGGTTATGTTGCACTAAGGGAGTGTCACTGCATGTCTGACAATGGGAGGCGTGAAACTTCCTGAAAATATTAAAGGGAAGCAACAAAAAAGCAGCAGTCGAGTTCTTTCTATTTCAAAGAAATGCAGATAAGCTGACAAGCATCAGTTCCTCCTCATCTATGCTTCCTTTTGGATCAGCCGACACTAATCAGGCCGGGTTGCTCTGCAGGTTTGCGGAGGAAGACTTTCGACATAATTCACAGAATAATGATGTTGGATCGGCAGCAGAACGACAGTTCCCCTCCTAACACAAACCACGGTTTCATTGAACAACAAAGATGGGAGACACATTTAGAATAGAACAGATTGAGTGCAGTATTAGACTTTTTCATGCAAGATCCCGAGTTAGGAGAGGTGGAAACTCACTGACAGGCACAACAAGGGCACAAAACAGACAACGATCCATCGTCATGCACATTTGCTTTTTACACAACATAATTCCCTCCGCTTGACTGCTCCTCTTCACAAGCACATGACATTGTACGGTGCACTTGGAGACACAGATGAGACACGGTGTGTGATTTGTACGTGCAAACCATCTTTCCCACATTTACCTTCAGGGCCTTAAAGACTGAGACTTGCTTCAACCCGTCATAGGTGAAATCTGACAGGTTGCTCTTTAAGCCACAAGGAGATTTGAGGGGGGAAGAAAATCACACCCACAGTTAGTAGGACGGGAGTTGGGCATGGCTAAGAGGCATGAGGAGAAACCCAGAAGAACATGTTGAAATACGAGCCAGAAAGAAATGACGTGGGAGATAAATGAAAAGCAGCGCGAGGGCTGATGCTGGAGACAATACGGGGAGCTCACAATGAAAACACCGGTCAGAATAATGAGTGTGTTCCCTTCAGGGAGGATTTGGAGGAGCTGCTGTGTGCCGCTCTTCAGAAATGCTACAGGCGATCTGTATCTGTGCAGCTTCGCATTAATTGGCTCACTAATGCAGACACAGATCGCTATGGGCTCCGGTGGGAGCTATTTGTACAGCATATCTTCCATATGTTATCCTTGAACTAAGCACCTGATTTAGAACAATATGCATCTGACTAACAAGCTGGCATATTTGAGTCTTCTGTTTTGAGGTGTCTGCTCTATGTTAAGAGTTATTTGGCACACATTTGAATCAGACTTCACAATAAAACCCGTGCAGCTAACACATGCTTTGAGATACAGACTACTGTTACTGTTCAACCCACGTCATTGCACACCGCTAATGCTAACACTAACACTAGCAGGATGCAAAAGGTACTTGGGGACTCACAAAAAGGGTTCTATACTCTGAAGTATCGCCCTCATAAAAGACTAGACCAGATGCTCTCCTCTCTCTTAAGTTTCCACAGCCTAAGCTGCCTGTGAAGACGCTCTTGGGTGAGGAGGAAAGAGAGGACACAGAAAATTGTGAAGACCGAGATGGGCTAAATAATGTGGTATTTTGTAATTAATGGTTCTTTACAAGTTACAGGTTAAACAAAAGGTGCAATAAAAGATTTCAAAATGTATTATATACACTTAATAAACAAACATGGGTCCTGAAAAGTAGGTTTTTGATCTTCACGGTTCTCATTGTACAACAGCTAGACATACGGGCAATTATTGGCATAAAACAGAATCCCTGACATGTAGGGACACATTTATAAATGTGGTTGAAAACATATTGACCCGTTTGAGGTTGTAGGTTACATCCATAATAACCATTATTCATTGCTTTTATGGCTGGGTTTGCAGTAGCTAAGATAATGAGGAAAATAAGGTTCACCCAGAGGTCAGAGGTCAGTGAGCAGCGTGATGACAGGAAAGTGCCACATTGCTGCACGCTGATCAATAATCCTGATTCAAACAAGTGTGCAGCACTGGCATTTCTTATAGACGGGTTCTGAGAATGGATGTGGTCATGTGTGTGTGTTTCGGGTGGAGAGAAAAAAGAAGCCTGCATCAGCCTAATCATGCTATACTTCTCCAGCATTTATAGGGTCAGAACAAAAGTACCGACAGCATGAAAATAGAGCGGACATTGCAGCATCTTACTGGAAGGTTCTTTGCTGAGTCCAGATAGACCACGAGCAGGGCTGAGGACAGTCCGTCATTGGCCAGGCTGCGGTCTGCACGTACACTACGCAGCACCTGAACAGTCACCACAAAGAGAAATGACGGATAATATCATCTGTTAACGCGGGAAAGGGTCTTCTATTTTCCGTGTTGTATACCTGGTCCAACTTCTCAGGGGTGGAGAGCAGAGACAGCCACTCCAGCTTCAGGTGGAGTTTTCCAGTCGGAGTTTCTTCCAGGTCAAACCACTGCAACCGTGTTACACAGCGTCAATGTTAAATCAATGAGGGGAGTCACAGAAGGGACGACGTATTGCTTTTTCTTACGCTAGGGTGGGTAATGTATTTGATGAAATTGTCTTTACATCCTGACAGCAATCCTTAAATCAAATGCACTGACAGGAAATTGGTAATTTTTCCCTGCGGCTGACGCAGGAGTCTAATAAGCTCGTCCAATCGTTTTATTCATATCGAATGAGCAAATGCTGCTTATCTACTTTCATTGGAACAGAGTTAGCAACACCGGGCTGTGTTTTGTTGTTGGATGATTAAAAAATCGAATGCACTTGTGATTCTCCGTATAACATGAATTCTAAATAAATTAGCTATAATTTTAGCATAGAAATGATTTTACCTCGTCAACCTTCTGTTCTTTGTGCAGCTCAGTCATATCGATCATCAGGCTGTGAATAATGGAAAATAATAACCACTCAGAATGGGATGACAAACAGTAAGCAGAGGAATCACAGCAGTTAATCACAACAGAAGGGGTCCAGTTATTGATCGGCTACATTGTGTTGTCAGCACTTGGTGTAGTTTTACTGCCTTGTGGTACAATCAATTGACTTTGCCCTTGGGCCCGGAAGTTAGGGATAACACCTCGTCTTTACTTTAACTGATGACTACTGGTGCAGATCCTTCACGCCTTCCCTTGTGTTGTTAATGTGTTTAAATTTAAATCCAATATATAAAGCCACAGCAGATCCTTAGCTTTTCCAGACCAGTTTATCAATGACAACAAAGTTTGCTCTTAAATATCATTCATATTGCTGAGATGCAAAAACACCTTTTTAACTTCGTATTCCGAAAAGGCGGAAGGTTGTGTCTTGATCGCTGTGTATTTATTTATTTGTAAATGTGTGTGTGTTTTTCGCATAACTCAAAAATTATTAAATCGAATCACATTTAATTTGGTGGGATGATTGGTTATTATTTGGTGATTGTGCTGAAGGTATGCGCTCTACTTAGTGCCCGTTCTAGTTTATTAAGAAGCATGTGTGAGAAGTTCCAAGCAGAGAAACTCACCTTCCCAGGAAATCATCTTTGTCGGGATCTTCGTCAAACAGCTCAATCTCCAGATGTTGACCGGAGTGCTCGTACACCAGAGCCTGATGAAGACACGGACACATTGGTACTATAGACGGAGAACCCATGTGGAAGCAGGTTGGGAGGATAGACTTGTTTCTATTGTCGACTAATCTCCGAAGGACTCAAATAGCCCTGATGTAAACGTTCCCATCTCCGAGAGGCATCCCAGACTCCTCACCTCATAGACTTCGTTCCATTTGGGATTGAGGCTCTCCTTCACCGCCTTGCTCTGGAACAGCTGGTTGCCGATCTGCAGGACGCCGTACGGGTCGGACTTGCCCTTGATCAGCCCTCCCAGAAATGTATCCTTCCCCTCCAGATCCTGAGCCTCCAAGAAGTGAATCCTCAGGACTCCCTGTGGAGACGGGCAGAGAACATTGTTGAGGGGAGAAACTCTGAAATAGCAGATCTCGACACTTGGAGGTCACAGTGAAAGTCTGACTTGATTGGATGTGATAGCATCCACCAGGTGTCATGAACACTTAACCCATCCTTAGTTATTAAGGAGCAGCCAACTTAATAAGGATGGGTTACAATGCAGAGAAAAATGTCATACATCTAACTATATTTAATATGACGATAAAAGTATTTCTTCTTATTGCTCGGGGAAGGTAGAGACAAAATGAGGTTATCTGTTATTTACATTTTACTCGGTTTCCTTTATTAAATATAATACGACTAATATTAATTTTTATAAGATTTTAACAACCTCAACTAGGTCCAGACACTGAATCGTTATCATGTTACCATGGCGACAGCCTTCAAATACGTGTGTGCTGTTGTGAGTGAAACACAAATTAATCCCCGATAAAGACTTACTTTTATTACATAAATCATCATAAAACATCACACAGCTCCCGTGAGAACGGCCCATGGAGAACATTCAGCGACTAACCATGAATTCCCTCGTGACATTGCCCATGCAGTGAGCTTATTATCGCCCTCAAAGAGCTAGAAGAAGAGGCACATTGAGTGACAGCGCTCTCCCACTGCATTAGTACCTTGGGCATTGGGAAGCGCAGCTTGGCCAGTTCCACTTCCCCGACCAGTGGGATGGTGATACGATTGGGTAAAACCAGATGGTTGTAGATAATGTCTTGAATCAGATTCTCAGTGAATCCGCTGTAATGACAGAAGGGAGGGTTGAGAGATAAGGAAAGTGATACAAACAGAATAAAGCAATGCATTATTTATTAGACAGACAGGGTGCCCTTGGGTTATAAATATTCTCCGTTAATCTCAGTTTATTACAGAGCATTTCTGATTTAGATGTGAGAAGATAGGAGGAGCATTGGAGTCACTTCAAGCAACAACCCTCTGAATGTCTATCTGACCCGCGACCGATTCAACACTCGGTGAGAACAGAGACGGCGAGGGCCGATAAGCATTCTCGCCGTTCTTTGCTTTATTCATTTAGCTGCTCCGGCACAGCTGGAAAACTGCAATCACGCATGGGAACAAGATGGGATGAGAGGGAAGATTCATCATCCGGTGTTATTGCTCAGGCTGTCACTCGGAGAGAAACCGTTGTGATTACGGCACAGCTGTCCGTACATCACAACGTGGATGTCCTCATCAATAGTTGGCAAACTGGAAGTGATCCTGTAAGTGTCTCTGGAGGGATCCCAAGAATCTGAAAACACACCGAGGAAATCTATCAAAATGGCCATGAAAAACGCTTAACCGCTGCCAAATGAGAGACAACAACAAGTTGCCTCATAAATCAGGCACTTACTAACACTCGGGACGGTACATATCACATCGGCTTTATCGTTTTCCACCGGTGTGGCAGCGCACGGCAACCAGGTGACAGCCTGTATGCAATCGTTGTTTTTAATTGCAGGAACGTCTCTGCTCCTCTGACTCACACAGATTTGCCACTTTTAAATCAAATCATTCAATTTGATTTAATTAGCTCATTAGTTGAAAAGAAAATACATGCTGGGAAAAAAAGGTCTTCATCGTTACTGCTCTCTGCTTTTGGAAAGACGTGTAGAAATGTATTCCTATGATCATTAAGCTCACACCTACAACAACCACTTACTTCATGTCTGCTGCCAGATCCAAAAGCAAATAGTTCAGAGCATACCTCACTCACACCCGCAAACACAGGCCAACTAAAACAAATACTGAACACAAATGATGGACAATACTAAGAAGCAATACGTTTGGAATTGTCTCACGCGGATGTCAATAATGTACCACCAGCTGGCAGCTATTTAACTTTGTAGACCAAAGTATAGTCCTGGGTTTGCTCGAAAAAATACAGTAAAAGATATGATGAGATGAGATGACCAACTCTACTAATAGCTGGACCGGGTATCGGTGACAAACGGTCGATCTGGTATCGATATCCGTTATTTTAATAAATAAGAATTCAGTACATTTGTATTTAATTTGTATTAATCACACAAAAATAATTAAATAGGGGAAAAAAGCCCCAAACTAAAGACATAAAACACAGATGTTACAGCCCTGATCTCTGCAGGACGGTGAACCCGTACAGTCTGGGAGACCTGGCTGCAAAAGTTTCATCACCTTTGTGTAATAATCTAGGCTTTAGGACTATACAAGGAAGGATACATCCGAGGATCTCATGGGGCAATAAGAAGTCTGAAGGATAACTCGGGGCGAGGCCTCTGAGGGCATTGTACCGAATCCAATATATCCTGAAATCAATTTTAAAAGCAGCAGATAGGAACGTTAGGAAGTACGGATCTGTGACATGTGGCCATGTCTCCTCGTCCGAGTCAAGGAGATGAGCTGCAGTCAGAGGGAAAGGAGTTACAGGAGTCGACTCGTTACGAGGGCGTAGATAACAGGCTCCAGATGTTTAGGAGAAATAAAAGGTCTAATCCTTTAATTATTATTAAAAGCCGGGTTGAACCGTTGAACAAGTTTGTCCAAGTTTTCTTAGATTTTTGCAATGCTGAGTTACTGAATGGGACAGAGAACCTTAATGTAATCCTGTCATACATTATTTTAGAATTATTATTATGTTGGATTGTACAGACCTGGCAGTAAAGGTGAAAAGATGACCCCTATGTTTGGAGCATGTGGACAGATTTGACCTTTTCTCTCCTTTTAAGGACCGTTGCTCCTCTAAAGAGGGACTGAAGCTTTGCTCTGACACAAAGTGAAATGAGATGAACTCAATGAAACTGTTGGTGTCTGGATTCAGAGAGACGTTTATTTGAGCTCATTTTCCAACGAACCGGCAGGATCCAGCTCTCCTCTGCGAGCCGATTAGAGGCGTGTGGTTCCCTGGTGGGAGACGGATCAGAGCCGGAGCTCTCCTCCAGCTCAGAGAAGAGGCTGTGAAGGGATTCCTGCTGCATCAGCGCTTATTGCTGCATTTCTATTGCCCCCAGGCGTAAACACTGGAACACCCCACACACCTGCGTGTGTGTCTGCACCCAAAGCAAACCAAAGTGCTATCAACTTAAGGCCAATAGTGCAGACGTGCACACTTCATAGCATACAGCCAGTGCAGTACGGTGCTGTGGGCTTTACTCTCCCGCGGGCATGTTAAAGACAAGTTATGTCATCCTCTGGTCGACAGCCTCGCTAGTGGTGATGAATACCGAGCGGCACAGATTTTCATAAATAATTTTAATAACAAGGGATCACCAAGCAGCATCATCAGGTCAAACTTTAACTTGTCCAATGCTTTGGTTTATGATTAAATAACTGCCGAACTCATGACATTCCCATCATCAGCCTTACTCAGCATTACTTTACCAAATATGGTGAACACGCTAAACAGCAGCATTATCATTTTCCCCAAAGCCGCATGGCTAGAGGCGCTGCGTCTCGATTTGATCCCGATTCTAAAACAGAGTCAGCGATGGAACATCACAACATGAGAACAAGTACGGCATTGATCGCACAATAACAACAGCAGGGTTTAAGAGACACACACACACTCCCACAGGCCCATGTGCACACATACATTACACACACACACATTGCACTGCACACAACTCCAGGAGAGGAGCTGACGGAGGCCGCCCACTGAGCTCTGCCTGGGCCAGCATGTCGGTCCACATCAGCGGGCTCTGCGGCTGGAAGCCGTATCCAAGAGAACCACATGCAGCATCCATGTGTGTGTCAGTTTGTTCGGGTTGTGAATAAAGTATGAAGAACCACTCAAGACAGCAGTGAGTAATTGTGTTGGGCCTTCAGCATCTCTTAATCGACTTTCATTTAGTCCCTGCTCAGCACACACAACTACTCGAGGGGAAAAGACATTTAATATAAGCGAGACAAACCAAGGGAGGACGAGGAAAGCGGCTGCAAGCAGCACATGTCCTTCTCCGAGCAGATTTAGTCCAGTTAGATCAGAAAACTATCATCTTCATCTGCATGTTGGAGCTATTTATTTGACACTAGTATTTAGTTACTTTATTGGAAAGTAATAGTGTTTATCATTGCTTATTTAGGTTGGATGTTTTGATATGTTAGAATAGCTTTTCCACATGATTAGTTTAGTTTAATTCACTGTGGTTGTTGTGTAAATATATTCAGTTTTTTGACTGGTTTACTAATTGGGTAAGACCCATGTGGTTATATGTAGATGTCGGTAGGTACAGGACCAGCATGCACCTTGGTGGCCTATGTTTTTTTACAAGCTCATGAGAGGCCATGTCAACAGTTTTGTTTGTTATTTTTGTTTGTTTGTTTAGTAGAGAAATTATCAGAATAATGGAATACTCAAATGGACATTACTTTCCTTTGGCTGCGTCAATTACAAAACCCGTCAGTGGCATTTTGATTTATAGTTTTGATTGATTTAGTGGCCAAATGGCCACTACACTGGTTAATCTAAGTAATGTGTGGATGTGAACGTACTGCATGATGAATACATCATACATTAGTGTCTGCTGGTAAAAAGACGTTTAACTCTATCAACTCAGCCCGGTGGAGCTCTTCATCACAACAGTAGAAGACGAGGACGCCCTCGGCCTCCAGCCGGGAGGAAGGACAGCAGAGCATTTGGTAAAATATTCGTGATACATTCAAAACAATAAGAAAACATGTATTTCATGGTTGCCGTTATACAGCACTATATGAGGGCGTGTCCAGTTTCCTGAAACACTAAAAACTCCTATTTGTTCTAAAAGTCGTTGAAATGCCGACATTCTTTTACAAGCTAGGTACAGCACTAGCCTTCTTAGTTATTTATTATCTCTGCACTCTCCTTTCTTATGTTTATTTTTGTTAAGCTGTTCCTGTACTTAATACTGTTAATACTGCATACACTTTACCACCCTATTTAAAATATATATATTTTATATATATTTTACTGTTACTATTATTATTATTATTATTATTATTATTATTATTATTATTATTATTATTATTATTATTATTATTATAGTGTGTTTGTTTTGTATCTCTGCTGACTTGGAGAGCCCTGCAAAAATAATTCCGATGTGTCTGGACTGCTGGTCTGAGCACAGATGGCAAATAAAAAACCTTGAACCTTGAACCTTGAACATTCATTCTTTTCTCTCATAAACACAAACAAAGACATGGAGACTAGACTCACTTGAGCCCAGGAATGTCAAGTATATTGGTGAGGCCGGTCCAGTTTATGTCCAGAAGCTAAGAGAAGAGAGAAAGGGGAACATATCAGTTGTAGAAAGTGTGAATGATTTTACTTGACATCTTATTTTTGTCCAACCGAACCCTCCTGATAAGTAACAGCGGCGCCAAATATGAACACGTTGCAGTAAAAACATATAAATCAAAAGTTCTATCGTTGCCATTGAACTCAATTTGGAGAACAAAGCACAATGTATATTGTCACCATGTTAATTATTAGGGAAGATGTGCACACCGGTTTGACATGGGAATGTAAAAATAAACCTCAACATCCTCTGTCCATCTGCATTAAACCTCACTGCTTCTACCGTTTGGGTTTTTCCATTAAAGTTCGCTTAACCCTCTAAGTGTATAAAATGGATGCTGCGTTTAAAAAATTAGCTCACAACAAGAGGCCGAAGCAGAGATCTTTGTATGAAAATGAATACAAAGACACCTGCTCACTAAATTATGTATAAAAGCAGCCCCACGCCTCTGGGGTCTCATTAGTTTCTCAGGGTATAAAAAGATCAGAGACACTTTAACACTGTGAAAGTAGCAAGTCAAAAAACCAACCACTTTACATTCACTCTCTGGGTATGTCAAATCGAATAGCGAGAGCGGAAGAAAGCAAATCAAAGAGAGTGAGGACGGCGTCATAGGACTGAACCGAGTCTCAGAGAGCTTTGATCGGCTCTCTAGACGAGTCGTTCCCACCCTACTTCTCTGCCCAAGTCGCTTTTACAGTACTGCAGCAGATGCTCTGATGCCGCAGGGGGAGAGGGGAGCGCCGCAGGGCTGCGATCCGATGTGTTGTGGGAAGGTGGCGTGGAGGGACACGCCCCCTGCCCACAAATCACTTCTGGGAGCAGGCGAACCGCTCTTCTTCTCCCAGGTAGAGCGGGACAATAACAACAACGCTGACAATGTCATCATCGCCGCCATCATCTTAATCATCATTTAAATTTTAAATGATATTGGTGCCAACAAGAAAAAATTAGGCATCCTCAGATTTGGTCAGCTATATTTTTTTTGATTGACCAACTATCTGAATAATTATCATTTATTTTTCAAATTGACGAAACGATTCAATGACACATTTGTAACGATCCCCAAAGATGAATGATTACTCAAAAACTGTATTTATTAATACATACATTCTATTGATTCATCAACACGGTATAACCAGCGTCAACAGATATCATCCATTGCTTCATGAATCCATATTTAAAGTGTAAGACAGTCCAGCTGAGCCGTGGTCTCTCTTTGTTAGGGCCCCCAGTAGGCTGTGTTGCATCCTTTTATTTACACAGTCGCATTGAAGCGATTGCACAGCGCGGACCAAGACCTATTAAGGGCTGGAAATGTTCCCATTTCATTCAGCACTTGGGATCAGGCCTTTTATGGCACGCTGGGAGAAGAAAGATGAGATATTTGGATTCCAGGGTACACATCGTTGAGATCCCTTTGCCCACGGGAAATATATTTTACAACTTAATTTCTCTCTCTCGCTCTCTCTCTCTCTCTCTAATTCTCCTCATCTAGAGATTGAGATTTATGTGTGTGTGTATGTGTGCAACTGCGACACGATTTACTGAGGGCTGTCTCCTTCTCCCTTCAGCCCCCTGACATCTCTACCTTGAGCTTTAGCTGATTGCCTTGAGTGGAGGAATCTGCCAAAGTCGGGCTGGCTTGGTCTGCAGCTATTTAAAGATCTCCTGCCATTTGGTATAAATCTACCAAACATTTTAAAGCTGGGCAACAGGGGCTCTGCACGCTGGAAACTATTAGATATGCAAACAATAGGCAACATGAAATGCAAATCATGGAGCGTGACGGAGCGCGTTTAAGCTGCAGGAAGGTAGACAATAATGAGAAGTGGGAGTGAGGGGTGTAAAGATAAAGAAACACATTGTACTGGGATTCCGCTATGATTTGACTTACAAGACGCCTAATTGCTTTATTTGAACCTCTTATTTTTGTACTTAATCTTCGACCTACACAGGGTAGTTTGTTTTTCTACCTGAAAAAGGCAAACTGATAAGAAAGAAAGCCAATGAGGGTTTTATGAGATGCAATTTTGTTCACACAGAGAGTCAATGTGAAGTATACAAGACATTCAGGATATTTGGGGATATTCACAGGATTTGGGGCCAATCGTGGTACAAGAGACAACAGAGATAATAAAGCTGGCAAAGTAAGTAAAAGTGCAAAACTAAAGGGGTAATGTGTTGCCCTGCTGCACCATATCATGTGCTGGGATTAAGGAAATACTTATTCGCAAATCCCTGTTTAATCTCCTCCTTCAGACTGCAGGGTCATCTTAACCTGCACTGCTTCTCTGTTTAATTGATGTAACCAGAGTCGTATTATCAGCATCTGAATCTTACCGGCTTCTTGAGAAAGAACATGGACAGGGCTCCAACCAGAGGCATGTCACCCAGCAACGGCTCCAACACCACTCTCAACACGCCGTGGATCTATGGAAACCCAAGAGGGACATATTGACTTACAGACACAAAGGGAGAGTGAAAGGGAACCTCACACCTGGCTGGCCCTCGACCTTCTTCGGCGGCGCAGCGCATGACGGGTTGGAAACCTGACCACGGCCTGACTTCACGCCTTCCCCGTGTCATCGTCCACCTTCTCCGTGACATATTATGACGATTACAAGGATTATGGAATTGCAAGTGTTTGACATGTGGACGCCACGCAGGGCTGCTATAATCAATAGTTTGAATTCTAGCACCAATATATCTGTTTGGGGGCTATATTTGTAATTGGAAAACACTTGAACCTACACTAATAACACTGTTGAAATCAATAGTAATTAAGCTATTTTAGTGTGCAGCTCTTTGAAGATAAAACCGTTGCATTTATTTTTATTTTCCTTTCAGACGTTTCTTGAAATGGGAAACTTTAAAATGATAAGGAGAGCCAGCTTGAAGAATAAAATGAAGTTCAGACCCTTGATTTTCTAGGAGGTATCAACAAGAAATCAGTTTTAAACCAAGAATTTAAACACACATTATAAAAGAGAATTCAGTTTCTCTTATGAGGCAGTAGCACATCTTACATCCCGATGTTATTACACAGTCTTTACATCGTTGTAGATTGTATAGCCGTAAGAACACATAAATGGACATTGACACACTATCGCCACTTTTGCACTCGTCACTTTCATACACTGTCACTTTCATACACTGTCACTTTCAATCACTGCTTGTACTTACACTTGCACGGCAAGTACATATTTATCAGAATTATTGCACTACCTGCTACTCCCATTGTCTGTAGTTTAGTTTAGTTTAGTTTAGTTTATTATATGTTACTATATGTGTATTATATGTATATATGTTAGTATTATATGCATAGGTTTGGTATATGTCTTAGCATGTTGTATTGTATATTATCTTGCATATTTAGTAAGGTTATTATATGTGTCAGAGTACTTGTACAGAGTGTATGTCATGTTATGTTATGTTGTATTATGTTGCTGTGTTATGCTATGGTAGTTGTTGTGTGGGGCCTTGTCCTAAGAATTTCAGTGCCCAATCTGACCCTGTGTCATTCCGTGCATCTGACAATAAAAGACTTGTAACTTGTATATGTCAAGAATGGACGTATATGTCTCAAACATCGCCGTCTTTGTCTGTACAGTAGCTGTGAGGCGGAGTGGACATCCATCATAGCAGTTGGACGACACGACAGGCTGACGTTAAACAAATAGTCAAAGTAAAACATCCGGCAGCGTTTAACCCCTCTCCTCACAAAGCCACCAGTAATCTAAGCGCTATAGGGGGAAGTGCACCTGCTTGTGTAATGAAACCAGCTCAGGCAGTGATGGGGATGTGTGAGTGGTGCAGAGACATGTAGGTCTGCCTGAGTTACGTAACGGGAGCAGTGAGTAACAAATGTCTCCCGGGGACCGACCTAACCCGTCTCCTAGGAGCCACGCTTGTTTTCTCTGCCTGCTTTGTTCCACTGAGCCACACAAAGAGGACACACACAACACACACAGACACACTCTCAAACCATAACACGCTAATTAAAAGGTTACATGTTTGTATTTAGGGATATATAGAGGTATTGATAAAATTGAACATTGCAATATTATGTTTTGTGATACTTTTCAATAATTAAAAAAAATATTTTTACATCTATGAATACATTTCATGTCATTTATATATCTACTTAATTTATTAACTTAAACAATTCTCCAATCAATTGTATTATCATTACTATTATTATTAGAGAGAAAAAAGGTTGTGAACTCTTGTATGTCCGATACATTGCACAAGGGCTCACTTTGAAATTACATTGCTTTTTAATTTTATCTTATTTTTACTCACTTTTTATTTACATAGCTTTTTTTTCCATTTACATTGCCTTTATTTGTTATCTTATTTTTATTACACTTTTTGTTAGTACATATCTTTTCGTTACATTAGATGTCATTTAGCAGACAATCTCAGTAATTACTTTGCCATTTGCCATTTTTGAAGCAGCTTACAGATGAGAACGTTTCCACAAGAAGTTTTAACCATTAGGAGCGTGTAAAGACGTTAACCACGAAATTAATAGATTTTCGCATATTTCACCTGTTTCGTCCTGTTTCGTTGCTGCAGATGTGTTTGTGTGTTTGTGTGTTTGTGTTTTGAATATGTGTATGTGTGAAATGCATATGTGTGCACATCCCGTCTTGTGGAGCAGATGTTTCTTGCTGTTTCACACCTACATCAGCATTTCTCCTTTGACGTACTTCCCTGCTGCATTCTGCGTATATATAAAGAAACACAATCTGTTGCTCCTTCTCTTCTTCTCTTCCTCCGTTGTTCTTTAGGACCCTCTGTGCTTAACAGATGATACCTCCAGGTTGGGTCTTAGATTATTTATTACTTATCGCCCTTTGGGGTATTGTGAACTATCTAGTGAACTCGACTGAGTTTCTTTATTTTTTTAAACCTAACGTTTTCCCTAATTAAAATGATCACCCCTTTTGGGGACTGATAATACATCTTTATTATTTGTAACCCCAAAAGGGGTGAACAACAAACACTTTTTTTGGCCATGGAAAGATGCTCTCCAGTGCCTGATTGTTCCACATCTGGTCTGACTTAAAAAGAGTGAGTACCTCGAAATTTAATCAACCAACAAAATAATTAAAATTGTTATCTAAAGAGTGGGGTGGAAATAGTTTGAGACCAGATAGGAGAGTTATTGAGATTACAGAATTACAGGGTCGTGCCTTTTAAAGATTTGTAATAGGACACCTGCGAGTATACACGTTAACTCATATAACGGGATTAAAGTTCATTCTATAGAGGAGCGAGCAGGATATAATACGTGATTCAAAAGAAGAATAAAAGTGTATTGAACAAAGCAAAATCAAAAGCCTAATATTGCACGACTACTCATCCGCCAGACGCCACAGAACCAGAACCCATGCTTTAGAGCAGTTCACATGCTTATTTAATCAGGGGTAGAACACTTCCTGCAGCGTATGATTAAATCATACACTTGTGCAGAAATAATACCGAATATTCTTCTAGCTCCAGTCCAAATACCGTGGGCATATTTTATGCGCTGTACAAGAGCACTGCGGTCGCTCCGCTCCTGAATACGCCTCAGAGCCGACAGGAGAGACCTTTTACTGAAGACGCCGTGCCGCTTCCTGTCCTCTTCTAACAACCGATGTGGAGGTCACGACTCGGGCGGCGGAAAGTCTCTCAGTGAGGGCGAGAAGTAACTCAGACAAAGAGGAATGCGCTCACCTGAATGCTCTTAATGCCGGCTTTGCAGTAGTAGCGTTTGATGTCGATGTCGATCTCAGTGTTGCCAACAAAGCTGAGAGGCAAAAACACCAAATATAGAGTAAAAATCCTCTTTTTTATCAAGATTAAAAAGACTTTCATGGTTGGTCAAGACATGAGATTGTGGCAAATCATGGGGACTGTGTTTTATTCATTATCTTCATGGAGTTATTTTTTTTGAAAAACACAAACACTAAGGCTTTTCCCCCCAGATGTGACATGATTGTACATGTTCAGCTCACGCAGTCATCAAGCATTATAAATCCTCATGTTTACAAAACTGTACACTTATTTAAAGATATTATATGGTTTATAATATGATTTACGGTCCACACTTCTTCCAGCAATAGCCACTTATTGTAATAACGTTAGGTAATTACTTCTCTATACAGTAGTTTTCAATTCTTCGCGTCTTCCATCCACACGCTGGATTCAAGTTGCTCTAAATGCTGTATTTAATCCAGTATCACTGTTTTCAAAAGAGATACATAAATAATTCAGAGCGTATCTATTTTTTATTCTAACCACAGTCGTGAAGAAGCTTCCATGGAGACCGGGAGCGCCCAAATACAGGAGAAATTGATATTGAAGCCACGATTTACTACTTGATGCACATAAGATATATTAATTTAATTCAATCATCCCCAGGTTTTCTTGGGCACGAATTAAATAATACAATAATTTTGGCAGGGCTACTTCGCTATGGAAGGGGATTAAGCTGTACTTTAGCTTGGGGAATTAAGACGTTGCTGAATTATTGTTCTTATAATGCAACTAATGAGGATATTAAGAGATTGTGGGTTATGTTATTGGCAATGCGTTGATTTAGAGGATGCTGTGGACTGTTCGGCTGTCTCTATGTACATACACTTATTTTGTGTGCACACATTGATAAATCTTCGCCTGAATGTGATCATTGGTCTTCCTATGGTAGTTCCTGGGCTCCGGGGACTTCAATAACAGAAGAACATCGTGACGTAAACATGGATGTGGCGGTCTCACCTAATCTGCAGGTCCATGATGATCTGTCGCTTATCCACGTTCTCTGTGTAAACCTTGACCCCGTTGATCCTCAGGGGCTTCACCGCAACACAGAGGGAACCATTATGACCCCTGCAGCACTCCGGGCCATCAACACTAAACCAACACCTCCACATCTCCCAGAGCCCACACGTGGTGGGCACAAGGTCGACCCCCCCCCCCCCCCCACACCCGACACCCCCACCCGACACGCACATGGAAACTATTTATGCAACCCGCCGCACGTGTGTCAGTGACGAGCCCGTGTGTTGACGGCCAAGCTCTCCCCCCCACCCCTCCCTTCCCAGCTGTCCCAGCGGCATGCTGCCGGTCGTCCGTGTCGCCGCGGCTGAAGCGTCCGGTGACCCGTCCGGTGACCCGTCCGGTGACCCGTCTCGGGGCCCCGCGGCGCTCACTTTGTCTCCCATGTTGATCTTGCTGAAGCGGAAGGTGCTGAGGTGGGCGTTGGACTGCTTCACCGCCGGCTCGATGGTCTCGTGGAGCATCTTCTCCACAAACTGGCACATGTAGGGCCACATCTGTTTCACGGTCTGGGGGGGGAGGGAGGGGGGGTGCAGACAGAGAAGACTGAACTTTACAAGAGAAAACATGGGCGAGTCTTGTTGTTGGGACGATGCCCTTTACGTCATACAATTACTCTAAAGGTCACGTGCATGCATGTGCTGGCAGGTCTTGTGGGATATCATTCTGTCACAAGCTCTCCCTCTTTAAGCTCGTATTGTTATTCATACAGAAACGTCTCTGACACTGTGAATGATAAAGTAACTTTAAAATATTTAAGATGTAGCTTGGTTTAAGTAGAATGTGAGTCAAACACGTGAAGCAGAGACAAAAGCCATTTTAAATGTTGAGAGCAGTGTTTAGATCATTTAAACTTGACTGCTTTCCAATTTACATCCAGGTGGTTGCCATGGGGATCAACATGGGGGGGGGGTTAATGCATTGCAGTGCAGCAGAAGCAGTCCGATGCGCTGCGGCATGCGGCGTGGCGACCGCCCCGGTGGGCAGAGGAGCGACAGACATCCATTCCGTTTGCTCCAGTTCACACGAGGTGTGAAGGCGGGCGCCGCCCGAGCAGGAAATGGAGCGTTAGGCGCTCAGTTCTTTACCTTGTTCAGCCACTCCACTCGCTCTATGTCCGGGAAGTTGACCTGCAGGGGAGAAAAGGAGAGGACATGATCGCTGGTGTATGCTGGTTTCTAATAAGGATGGTAATAACATTGTTATAGGAACATTCCACGGACAAGCCATGTGGTGAAATGGCTTCCACTGCCAGCCTGACTTTAAAATCATAGGTTTTGAATATTTGAGCTTGAGTCTAAAACGCCACCGACCACTTTGGAGAAGATTAATACTGTACACTTAATATTCCGGATAGTAAGGTGACGAATCGCCCCGATTGAAAACCCAAACCGTAGATATAATATTAAATGTTTGCAGAGGATCAACGTGTGCAGAGTCATCATCTCTATCATTTTAATAAGACGGTCATATTACTCCAGTATGTCGTGCACATTTTTAAGTGCATAGGAACACCACAATATAGTCAAAGCTCCTACTTAGGAAGCTCCCGCTTCAAGATGTTAAGATGTTTCTCATTCCAACCAGGCCTATCTCGGCGGTCTTGGCATCCGGAGCGACACATTAGTGTGATTACGCTCTCAGAGAAGAGGAGGCAGAGTGGGTTTCTATTGAGTTTGGATGCATCAGACTATTTGTTGCAGGAGCACATTGACATAGAGGCATTGCTTCAGAGAAAGAAAGAAAGGAGATGAAAGAAACTGTAAGATGGATAACACTCCGTCAAGTAGAAGAGGTCATTGAGTTAAAACTCCACCTTCATAATATTTGCTTTTATGACCTTTCCTGTAACGTAACTATGCCGTTTTAAAATAACTCAATAAAACTTGAGTGCAAACCTCACACCTGCCTTTTCTTCACATCCTGAGTGTGAGCAAAGTGCATTCATGCCTTATGCTATTGAGTTTACAGGTAAATTAGAAAGAATAACAACAATATTGTACTTTCTCTAATTTAAAGACATGGATAGGAATACAATCCAACATGTCTCCTACCTCATCTATAACTTCATAACCTCTACTGCCACCTTCTCCTGTACTACCTGCACTTTACTCATATCACATATCTATGTCACATCTGCACTTTTATCTATTTTACCATTTGCACATACTCTGCACTCTTCTGCTTTGCACTTCTAGTTAGATGCTAACTGCATTTTGTTGCACCAGTACTTGAAAGTTGTGTAATGACAATAAAGTTGAATCTCATCTAATCTAATCTAATCTCACATCCCCAAACCTCCACACATCCCCACAACGGTGCTGTGAGGCGGAGCTGCAGATTGACTAATCTTGTTTGACAACCAAAGTAAATCGGCCTTTGATTTAATAAGAGTTAAAGGAAATGTCTGGGATGGAGTCGATACTGAGCACAAAGGTGTGCAGGAATGCACACGCCGCCTTAATAAATAACAGACGAACAGCCTTGACTCCTCGTCACACTGAATCAAAGACACATTCCCTAATCTCAACAGAAAGATAAAGTGGTGTTTCTGTCTGGAGTGCTGATGAGAGGTGGCATTCAGTTTGACGTCTACGGGGGAACAGATCTATTCCTCGCGGGGGGAGCAGAAGTGCTTATCCAGCACCGACAGCAAACAGTGACAAGAGCAGGAAGACGGGGAGGCAGAAAGTTCTACTTCAGATGACAGCCCCCGGACGATAGTGTTGTTATGCGGTGGAACAAATATCACCCTCTGTGTGAGACGCTGTCATGCTTCATTATAACCCCCGACACAGTGAGACATTCAGAGGATGTAGTTGAAGTGACGGACGACGCACTCAACGGGACACGCGTTTTAAGTGCTGGACGATAAAAACCCAGCTGAAAAGCAGAAAGTGGCAGAAAAGCCGCTCAATTATTCAACTGCTAGCTGCGTTGCTAAAAAACTTAGAATTAATTGGCGCATATGTCTTGAAAGTGTAATTACGAGTGAAGCTAAGAGGATTGGTAAAACTGCTCTCCACACTAAGTCTGGAAAGTAAGCAGGACCTGGAAACTAACTCAAAATACCAACTCAACTAGGATTTGTGGAGTCTTTGAGGCATCATATATATCATATATATGTCATATATAAATGCAAATGTATATCTTGCCTGTATTTTCTTTTTTTCAGTTTTTTGGTTTGTTTACATTTTTTCAAGAGGTAAAATGTACCTAATTCCCTAAACAACAGTGTGAACTAATGTCAATGGTCCTTTGAGTGGATAATTTAGTCAGCATCGTTTAGTCATTACAAAATCGTGTGTTTGTGTGTACAAAGCAATAAATCAATAATATATTGCCATTGTCATATGAAACTAGATAGTCTTACATGTTGGATATTGTAATATCGTAATATTGCAACACGTGCTGTATTTCCATGGTGTGCCGACACAGTACAGCAGCAGTTAGCGAGACAGTGTGATGGATGTATTGCGTGATATTAAGCTGAGATCCATATCCTTACGATCAGTGTGAGTAGCTGCTTATCCAGCCAGCCAATGACTCACCCAGATGAATACGGCTGAGGCTCTTAAGTGAAACAACGTTTGGGAATGTGGGCACCGCACTAAAGGGCATTAAAGGAAGCTGTGCCGTGCCTATTAAGGCTCACTCCGGTCTGAATCGGGGGGACAAACTGGCACTAGTTAAGATTTAAACACTATAACTATGAATTCCCACCCCCTTGATGACGGCGCAGTACAAATGCAGAGATATGAGCTCCTCATGTCAGCCATGCTAATCAATTACTGCAAAGCCCTGGAAGCTGCAAAGTGTTTTCCTGTGATGCTCAGCCTCCCCTGGTGCCACCAGAATTACATGCAGTGCTTAACTTGCAGTTTCTTTTATGAACCAACGGCTTAAGGACATTCATTATTGCCTCTTTGGGATGCTGGAGCTCCACCCCATCGAGTACCTCCACCCCTATGTCATAGTCTCAATGCCTCCTCGGCCATGTGTCAGCGGAATACGCTTCAAACTGTTCTAAAAACATGAGGCTGTACCGAGCGCCACAAACAAGTTGGTGTTGGTGCTGTGACTCAGGGTTGATTCCGATATGGAAAGTGCTGTATTTATAGTTTGATTTGCACTTCACCTGAGCCGCATTTTTTGCTTGGATAGCAGTCGATTCAATGCAATCTAACCCTGTGTCCATTAGTGATTTGCAAACTGGACCCGTGAGACCATCTGTGGTTCTAAAACATTCTTTAGAACCACAGATGGTGTTTATCTACAGAAGATACCCAAAGAAAAGTGCCTGAAGTGGCTTCTACAGCCAGTGTATCTTTGTCCTCTGGACTTTCAGTGGAGTTAACTTGTGGATATGTGGCAGCAGTCAGCATGAGGGGGGTTTGAATTGAATGAACGAATATGGAATATGGACTGATGCATACACATTGTATCCTTCATTAAGGAAACTAAGTGCATTAACCTGTTAAAAAAAGGCCAACGCATTTACTTTGAGATGAATCCCCTTGATGCTATAATCCAGCTCCCTCGTGGCAGTCATTAACAACATGGATTACATGTCTTACAAGCCTCTATGACAATAACAAGAGCCTCGGTACATATGGCTGTGTGACAACCATAATGAGTTGTGCATACATTAGACACATACAAAACTCAAAACATTGATCATCCGAGTTGATGTATTTTGTGTTTTGGATGTCACTTGATGAAATGCAATCCTATATCATCGACTCATACTGTACTGCTAAAGATCTTTTGGGGAGGTTTCAGGAGATTCCCAATGAAACCAGGAACACTAATCTGTTAATCCTGAGAAGGAGGAAAGCATATTAAGAACCCCGGGGACATCTAACACGTTTGCTGTAATGGAGTGAGTTACTGCAATGGAGCAGTGTGAATCCCAAAATAACAAGGACCCTGTGGGCATGTTTCCCTTGCAGCGTGGTGTCTGGTTCACCATTGTACCCTGCTGTATTTAGACTGGGACTCAGTTTAATGTCACTGCTGGTGGGGGACAGCTGCCTCATCAAAGCTTTACAGCTCAACTCTGCTCCTCCTGCTCTTGTCAGCTGATTCTTTCTTCCTGGAAACTCAAAAATATTCCTCACACAAATACCACATGCTTTACAGAGAACCAGCTCAAGTGGGATAAACAACGTGGACATATGCATTCATGTCTTGTATATGTCACAGTGTGCCTTACCCATGGTGGTAAATCAGAGATCGTAACACTCTGCTTGATACTTCTCTCATCTTGCTCAAAGAAAGCGAAAGCTCGACTCAGGCGGCTGCGCTTCCCTCCAGTGTTTCTCCTCCACCAGAAAAAGATAACAAGTCCAATCAACAGCCAGCTGAAGCTGAACTCAAAATAGCCCAATGCGTAAATGGGGAAGATGATAACAAACGTCTTTGCTACGTGGACCCAGGTCTGGGTCAGCTCACTGGTTGAAGACACCGGGGTGTCCTCGGGCACGGTGCCCGCGGAGGGATGGGGAAAGTTGCCGCTCGGCGGCGGCGCGATGTGTCCGTTCTCCTTTGGTAGATGGGCGCCTGGTATATCGGTCATGCTGTCTCTAAAGACGCGTCCCTGCGCGTCCTCCAACTGTTCAAATGCGGATCAGGTCGGGCGACACGGTTCCCATGTGCGAAGCGGTGCCTGTCCTCGCGTTGGCTCACCTGCACGCCGGCCCATCGCCTTCAGAGGACTCGTTGGCATTGACCACTTCAGATTGGGCAACGACTAAGAAGCTCGGGTATTTGGCACGGTCAAAAAATAGTCCGCCGAGCCGGTCCAGTCCAGTCCACAGCTCCACTTGCTCCGACTGTCTACACAAGTTAAATGTTCATTTCCCCAAAACGCACAGGGATCAAGCACTGCGCGTTACCAGAGGCGCCCAGAGCCGAGCTAAAGAAGAACTACACACCGCCACCTGGTGCTCGATAGCGGCAAACGCAGGTTGTCGTTTTCATCTGCGCGTCGATAAACGTTGAGGCGGTCAAAAACAATCCTTCTTAACAGAACTAAGGCGTGGAATTGCCTGTTCTATTTCAAACAATGTTCCTTAACTTAATAAGTTCGCGTGCTATTGAATGCCGGAAACGTTACAATAGTATGGACCTGTGTATAATAACGAACACAGATAAATCGATCAACAGACGAATTTCACAATATCAAACACTGAAATTAACTCATAAACAAATATAAGTGTCATATTTAGTAGTTTAAATCATTAAAATCAATTAAACTACAAGGTTTGTCATGAATAGATAAAGTCATCGGGCGTTGCCACGGTAACTGCTGTTGATTCAAGAGATCGCTCTGCTGTTGATTACAAAGTCTGTTGTCAAGCTGAAGTGACGCGAGCTCCTTGGTTTCGACTAACTGCGCTTGCGCACAAAAGAGTTTCCATCATGGCGGCGTCTTTATCAACATATGAGTTGATTTTCGACGTTTGAAAGACTTCAACTAACACGGATGAGAACATGCACAGAGACAAGGTACGTGCTTTATCTTTGAACTTTCCTTAAATGTTTTGTTTTCAGTACAATATCGTGTCCGCTGTTGTAAACAAACGTTGTTGTAGGAACTTTACGTCGGTCGCCTATGAGTATGGATATGGTTTGATATTGTAACCATATATTTGTCTCGTTTATGAATGATTGTTGATATTGTCATCGAGTGAACATCGACAATTATTTATTCAGAAATTAACCAAGGAAGACACATGGGGACCAGCTGACCTGAGAAAACACATCAGGGTACGTTTGGGGGAGTTTGGGACAGTATGCCAGCTGCATTTATAACAGTAGACAAAATTGCAACCAAGTAACATGGGTTTATTTTATTTTTTTCAGGAGGAGGGACATGCTGATGACAATGTGAGGAGGAGAGATGACAGTGAGAGAAAGCACCGTGGTGCGGAATCCGTAGAGAGACGCCGCAGGGACCCGGAGAAGGAGTCAAGACGAGAGAGAGACAAGCCCAAGGAGATTACAAGGGAAAGAACAGATGAAGACGAAAAAGAGCGAAATCCAGATCGGAAAAAAGAGGCATCACGGGATAGGAGAGGGGATAAGGAAAAGGATAGAAAGAGAGATGACAGGGAGAAGAGAATGGAGAGGGACAAGTTGGTAGATGGGAAGAGGCACGATGATGACTACAAGAGGCGGGATAGAGAGGACAAGCATGAAAGGGTGAAGGACAAGGAAAGACACAGAGATAAGGAAAAGGAGAGGGATAAAGAGGGACGCAGTGAGGAGGACAGGGACAAAAGAAGGGAAGAGAGAGAAAAGGAAAGACGAAGAGAAGAGCGGGACAGAGAACACAGGACCGGAGACCGGAGGGAGAGACGGAGACACGAGGAAAGTGGAGAAGGGGAAAAAGATCGGATTGAAAAGCACGAACGAGAAAAGAGAGAGCGCCATCGAGAGAGAGAGCGACACAAAGAGGAATATGAAGACAAGAAGAGCGACAAAGAAAGACGAGAGAGACACGGAGACAGAAAGCATTTGGAAGTGAAGGACGAAAGAGGTGAGGCCACAGTCGTGTGCACACTTGACTTAACATAATCACAGGGTCATTAGTTCCATTCATGTGTTTCTGATTTCAGAGCACAAAGAAGAACAGAGAAGACATAAAGAGGAGAGAGAAAAGAGACACAGAGCGAGAGGATCTCATGTAAGAATATATACTAATTGGTCATCACTTTTTTTGCATTATGACTAAATTCAATGACATTCTGCCTGTGAGAGCATTCCTCTCATAAACCGTGTGGGTTAAAGCGGTTCCTTCGCTCAAATATTTTTAATTGGTACTCTCCAGGATGAAAAGCTGAAGCATGACGGCGAATCTAGGGAGCATCGAGGCTTGAAGGGTCCAGGTGAAGAGGTCAGGCGGCATCGTGGTGACAGAGAGCCAGCAGAGCGGGACAAACACGAAGAGAGGAGGCAACGGGAGAAAGAGGAGGAGGAGGAGGAGGAGGAACCGGGAAGAAATCATCCCAGAGACGGGACCAGCTCCAAGAAACCTGCATCTGATCAAAATCTCAAGCGTGAGACTAAAACTGAGCCTGTAAGTAGCCCGTTTACTGTAACCCAGAGATCCTTTTATTATCTCTGTATGGTTCCCTAATGGATCATATGGCCTTGTTCCCGCCATGTGCCATAAATGTGATCCAGGTGGTATCTCAGCTCCAGATGAACGATGTAGGAGACACAGAGGAGCCCGTAAGATGCTCGCTTTACTTCGCTTTTCTGGGACTTTAGTTTGTAGTTTGCTGGCGTGTTCTTCTTCTTCTTCTTCTTCTTCTTCTTCTTCTTCTTCTTCTTCTTCTTCTTCTTCTTCTTCTTCTTCTTCTTCTTCTTCTTCTTCTTCTTCTTCTTCTTCTTCTTCTTCTTCTTCTTCTTCTTCTTCTCCTTCTTCTTCTTCTTCTTCTTCTCACCAACTAGCTGAAAACAAAATCGCTTGATCTCACAGCTACATGTCCGTTGCTTCTTGCATGGAAACAGTTCACACTGCAGTTCATGCTGCAGCTGCTGGTATGAAGTCCCGAGCTAAAACAAAAAAAAGAAATGAACTGATTGCGGGTAAATTGGTGTTTGTGTTTGCTGTATTATGCAGCGTCTGTATCGCATGCACCGCTCTCGCATTCCTTCACAGCACTTTCCGCTTTTCACGGGAGTGCTGCGTCATTCCAAAGAGTTTCTGCACACTTATTTAAGTTTTCTAATTTTCCCACTTCAGGTTGCCAATGATGAAGATTGTGGCTATGATGATGACTTTGAGGTAATAATACGGCCTTCTGAAAAGGCTACATGCGGTCGAACTATATTCGGTTGTTTTTAAGATTTTTCATCATGTTCATTTACTTATGTTTGTGTTATTTCTGCATGCTATAAACATTTACGTTCAAAGAAACTGGTGAGTATTTAGAGCTTTTACGAGTGCATCTATTTTCATTCTCATATGACGTTTGTGCTCGCGGCATCCTGGTTATTTCTTCTTTTTTTTGTGTGAGTGTAACTGATTGTATTTCTCTGTTAAAAGGATTATGAAGATGACTTTGAGGAGTTGGACGAGAGCGCGAATGAAGGCGAGGACGAGAGCGAGCCGCAGCATCCAGAGGTCGGGGAAGAGAGGGAAGAACTTACAGCGCAAAGGAGAAAAGAGATTGAAGCAATTCAGAGAGCCATGGACGAAGAGAACGAGAGAGTCGGAGCAGCTCGGCCTACACAAACCCCGAGAAGAGAGGAGGAAGAAACGCCCAAATGGTCCAGAGGTACAGTTCTGTCTTTTTATAGACTGAAAACATATTTCAACTAAAGCACTTGCTGTGTTATTCTCTGTTACAGTGAGTTTCTGTGTATCTGATCGGAACACAGTCAGTTATTGTCTGCGTACTCTGCGCAGCATTATCGGTGATGTGAGGCATCCTCGCTGCTCTTTTCTCAGGGTCAGAAAAGAACCAGAGCAGATCCTCCCAACGCGGGAAGTTTATCGACTTTGTAGCCGCAAAGCAACGCGAAGTCAGCAAGAAAGTGTCCACGAAACAGAAGTAAGCTAACTTACATAAAACATATTCATGTGGAACGGTTTGGAATATGATTTGATACTCAAAGTGACTCCTTTTTTATGATGTTTGTTTGTGTGTGTGTGTGTGTGTGTTGTATTTTCTCAGGAAACGCAGTACAGAGCTTCTTCGCTTAATTGATCTGGACTTCTCGATGACGGTGTCTCTGTTGGATCTGCCACCAGTGAATGAATATGAAATGTATATCAGAGCATTTGGAACTGAGAACACTAAGCAGGTCAGTGTTGGCTCTTTCTTACTTCACACAGATACCTAGAAGCAAATTATATATATATATATATATTAAAATAATTGAATACAACATGCTTCTTGCCAGGCGTACGTTCAGTGCAATGAGGACAATGCCGATAGAGACGTCCAGACAGAGGAGATAGAGGTGTGTGAGAAGTGGACGCAGCATCCTCCAGAGCACAATGGAGCCTCGGGGGGTGAGGAAACGCTTCTTCAAAGGACTTTTCTCTCATGGCCTACGACGTGTTTCGATGCAGAGTTCAATAGCTGTGTTTTATCTGGCAGATCCAAAGCTCTCCCATGAAGCCCGAAACAAGAGTGAAATGAACTTTGATTCGCAGCGTCTGACGGCGTTCCTGCGCTCGGCCTCCCAGGTTGTCTCTTCACTCGACACTTATTGACTTTCTACACGGAGGCCCTCTTTCTTTCTCCAAAACGTAACGTCTGTTGTCTCTTGTGACCGAATCAAGGTCATGGTTGTCCTGTTGGAGGAGGAGCGAGCTGAGAGGAAATCCCTGAGGAAGCCGAGGTCTCAAACAGACACGCCGTCTTTCAGCGACGGAAGTTTACAGCTCAACACTAATTTGTCTTTTCTTTATGGTGCGCACCACAACCACATGCATTCATCTTGATTATTGTACTGCCAAACCAATGTATTCTCATGAGTGGCATTTAGGAAATGCTGTTTAGACTAGATCATGTGGTGTAATTACACATCTCAAGTGGCTCTTCCCTTGGACTGCACCGTGTGTGATGCATTTGTCGAATGTAGGTCGCCGCATCAGCCTGGTGCACTTCTCTGAGGTGCAGAGGCACACCATGATGTCGGTCCACGGCCCGACGACGACGCCCAGCGCTGTACGTCTTGACAGCTGCACCATCATCTGCATCTGGAACATTTGGGAGCCTTCCAGACCTCAAAAAGTCCTCGTCTACCAATCCGAGGTGACCTTCTCAGTTCCTTTTTCATTTGTAGCAGAGGGAGTTGTCACCAAAGTCAAATCACCATACGTGTTTAGATTTGTCAGCTCAGATTGAACAAACATTCATCATCAGGCCTCATTGCTCTGCTTTCCCATTGAAAATAACAATTAAAATTGCACGTATATGCTCCATATTTCATGATATACATGTCCCCAAAAGGCCAGTCCTAATGTGCAACATGCACCAAAAAACTATTTATGGGAACTACAGCTGTTATTGTTCCCTGCTGCAGGTGCAGTGTTGTTGCTTCAGCCCTGGAAAAGCCATCCTGGTGTTTGCAGGCACGTCAGTGGGCTCTGTGGTGCTGTGGGACCTGAGGGAGCGCGCCACTGACCACTACCGCCTGAAGATAGGGGACGCTGAATGGACTTTCCGACAGCCTACCTTCTCCACTGGTATGTGACGGAAGAGACTTACATTCTTTGTTTACACGGGGACATGATCTCCAGAGTTAGAAACAGAGATTGTCCCAAAGATGTAACAATTTCACTCCTTTTTCTTTCTATTCTGTCTGTTCTGCGATGCATCACATGGTGTCATTATATGGAGAAGGTGGTGATTTCCACAGAGTTCCTGCAGGCGACATCAAATTAACGTCATTTAATTTTGAATAACACTGTAAGAGACATTTTGTTTGTTTTTGTTTTGTTGGACCTCCCATCACTAGGGGGCGTAGGGCCGCTGTCAATTAGGACAGAGGGCCATATGACAATTTCTTACATTTTTTGGAACAGACGATGGGTTTTGACAGGGCACGTTTTTTGATTTGTGTTGGAAAAACATACAACTTTAGAAATATTTAACCTTTCATTTTTTTAAACTGGACATTGCATCTGTTTATTGCACGTGTCTAAACTAAGTCGCTACACAAACACATTCAATTTAATATCTGACTCAGTCTTAATAATATGAACATGAGCACTGACAACCAGTAGGGATAATAAGGCTTAAAGTGCATGAATTTATTGATATTTCTATTATATTGTTATCAGTACGTGCCAGTCGTAAATAACAATAAATTATGGATAAGCGGCAGAAAGAATGAATAAATAGAAGAGTACCAAAAATAAACTACTTAAACTATTTTTATTGTGCATCCATTTAAAATAAATGCAAAAACAAATGATTTAAGATATACATGTCTTTGTATTTAAATAATCAAAATCCAATCATCTTTCCTTCTTGTAAAACTAAATATGAAATGTGCATCCAGAAGCTTGTACCAATTAATGGCAATCAATAATATCAATAAAATCAATCTGAAACCTGTATCATCAAGGGAGCGGTTTGAGGAGCCCACAGTGGTCCGCTTCTTCATATCTCGCTACATATTTGTCTGTCTAATCAATTGTGAGGGATTTCATTTGAATCCCTTTTTTTACGGTACTCCGCTCAAATAGCGGCTGGAACTTTCCAACCACTTTTTGCTTTTAAAGCCTGTAAAGATACGTCATCGGCCATGCTTATTTCCGCAACCCTGCACCAAGCATGTGTCTACTGAGCTTTTTTTTGTCCGCCTTCATTTTGAGGAATATGAAGCCCCTTGATCTTTTACTCAGCCATCTTGTTGTGTATTTTCCTCTTTGCAAGGAGATGTCTGTCAGCAGGCAATAAGCAGCGAGCAGCATCCTTAAGCGCCGCATCGGGGACCCACCAGGAATACCTCTGCCCTTTGTGTCGCTGACAGTGCAGAGGCTCTTTTCCCATCACACTACACTTGTTCATTCGGTGTTCGCTCATCGCCTCTCCTTCGTCACCTCGTCGACACAGATGCAGTGATGGCCGGCTCGAGACATCTTTCATCTGTGACATCTGTAGAAGTCGTCCCGTCCACCGGACCGGGCGGCCTGAGGCCAGAGGCCCCCCTCCTGACATCCGAGGAAGGTATGGAATGGTATCTGGGAGGTTAACGCGTTGATCGAAGATCTTGTGCATGGTTTTATGAATACGCGTCATGAATATGTGTTTCTGCCAATCACAGTTTGCTTGGAGTTAAAGTTCTGTTTTACAATCCAGAGTCGTCGGGATTGTCATTCCAGCTGGCTTCTCTGGATGAAATGGGGCTTTTGAATTTCTGGGTAAGTTGGGTAACAAAGTAGATCTTATGGATTTTTTCTTAACGTCTAAGATTTTCAAACTGAGATGCGCTCCTCGCCTCGGGAGAGTTGAAATGGGGGAATTGAGAGAGAGATGTGAGGGCGAAGATACTGGTGAGGTATAAAGGGCAGGAAGTTACTTATTCTAGTTTGGTCCTGCTCAGCAACAGGGTCAGCAGTAGCAGCTAATTGAGGCAATTACGGAAAATATTCACTCCTGATGGTCGTAGCTAAAATAAGATTCCTTCTCAGAGTCATAACGCTGCAGAATTTAATGATGCACATATTTGTTGATTCAGCATAACGTACTTTGCCTGTGGATTCAATTATCATTTTTATAAATCACCATTAAGTGAAGAATCAACACGTTCATTTTTCAGCCTCAAATACATTAATTTATAGTTCTGTACAATCCTGAGTACGTTGAAAACCACAATTGCAAATAGACACTGCGTCATATACTTGATGATGGAGCGAGGTTGTAAACAAATACAGGCTTAAAGAGAGTAAACAGTTACCTCACTGACTCCATGGCAACAGTATGCTGGCATTATCCCATTCACATCCTCAAAATTAGAAGAACTGTACCTCCAAGACTTTTTAGCATGATTCTAGCCTAAATAGGAGAAAACAGAGACTAATCGTAGGAGTGAGAAAAATCCATTCAGTACAATCCAATATAATCTGTCTGTGTTGAAAGTGCTCAGGACTATTCTGAAACTCTGCACACAAACAGCTGAGTCACGCCTCGATGGCCTTGCATGATCTCCTCTCTGTGTCCTTTAGGTGGTGGTGCAACTCCCAAAAGCCAACGAGGCCGGCTCTCCAACTGATCTAGGTAAGGCAGGCCCGTTTTAGAGCACTCCCTGTTTTTCCGACAACATTCTCATCTTTCTCACACATGCTCTCTCTCTGTCTCTCTCTGTCTCTCTCTCTCTCTGTCTCTCTGTCTCTCTCGCTCTCTCGTTTTTTCCATGCAGGGCTCAGGCCAGGCGGCAAAGTAAAGTTACTTCACAGCTCCCGCCTCCTCACCGCTGAGAGGTGAGATTGATAAATAGCTCGTGATGACCATCCATCAAAGCCGCCCACCGGGCTCAAAATACCCCGCAGTGTCTTCGTCCCCCGGGGGAACACAGCTGCTCCGGCGCCGTCATACGATCCTGTTATTCCTGTGCGCTGGTGTTTTTGTCACCCCAACATTTGATTGGAACACATACGTGTATATGTGCAGAGTGAATATGCTGTGGTACAGATTGTGTTTGGCTAGGACTGTGTTAACCTTTGACCTGTGGTTTGTCTTTTGATCTTTCCTCCTCTCCGGGTCCGTCCGGCTCTCAGGGCGTCGCTACGAGACGCCGCAAAAACGGGGCCGTTGCAGACGCTACTATTGAAATTCCTTCCAACCGACTCCAATCATTTCTTTATCGGCACCAACATGGTGAGCGTCGTCTTGTCTGCCATCAGATTATGTGTCATTTAGTGACAGAGCATTAATGCCTTTTCTTTTTAGGGTCTGGTCAATCATGAGACAAGTCACGGCTTAAAGGCTCCGCCAAAGTTTTACAGGTTCCAGGAAGCCGGAGTGCGACCTATCGATGTCACCTCTATCCACTTTTCTCCATTCAGGCAGCGCTTGTTCCTGGTGAGAATTACATTTCTTTGAGGACTATTCATATCCATGCCCACCCCTCCTCCAACATTTTAACGTTTAATATATTTTGAGTACAGGAGCAGTGGCCTGCAAAGATGAAATGCTTTGCACAAAAGGACTCTCATATTTCAGGGCGCCTTTTTAATGGATGCATAATAACATTTTACTGAAGAGGCAATATTGTCATAAGCAATTTTCTAAATGTGTGTAAAAATACCATTTTAAATGATATATTGCTGCAGAGAAGTCCAGGTCAACACATTGTGTTTTAGAGTTTAGTGTTTTTTTTATTATGAAAAATGCTCATATTTATGCTTAATGCTTATATTATATATATATATATATATATATATATATATATATATATATATATATATATATATATATATATATAATATAAGCTAATATATCCCAAATCATATTGCAATCAGAATATCAGTTAAACGAAATTCTGAATTGTTCAACCCTAAGTATATTCCATTACAGAAATTGGATGTTGTACTAACTTCATGGACATTGCAGCAAATCCTTTACTTTTAAGACCACCATTTATTAAAAAGATATTATGCGACACAATGTCAAATATAAGCCAATAAAAGTCAATAAAACGCTACATAATGCAGTTTCTCCCGTCCGTGTTCCAGGTGGGCTGTGGGGACGGCAGCATCCGGCTGCATGAGGTCAGCCACGAGCGCCCCGTGGCCCAGTGGAGGAGCGGGACCGCTGGGGAGCCGGTGGTCTCGCTGCAGTGGGCCCAGACCAGGCCGACGGTCTTCTGTGTGCTCGACGGCGCCTCCACCCTCCACATATGGGACCTGCTGGAAAGCGACGCACAGCCTGTGGTCACCGAGAGGATGGACTCGGACAGGTAACACCAGATGGACAAGAGGGATGGTTCTTTTTCTTCTGAGTGACATTATATTTGTCTTGATTGATAATGTGACGCTTGTCTTTCTGCCCCCCTCTCAGGGTGACCGCCATGGCCGTGTTTGGAGACTCGGGACAACAAAACACATATTCAGGAATAGCACTTGCACACGAGTCAGGAAAGATAGAAATGCAGTATTTCACGAGAGCTTTTACTGTGCCCGCTGCTGCAGAAGAGGAGAAGCTGGAGAGCGTGGCGACCGACGCCTTCTGAAACACTGCAGCTCGTCTGACTCGGCTTTTTAATAACCCGGAAGAGCACACAGATCAATGTATGGTTCTGTTTATGGTAAATTCTGTTCATACGCTATGTGTTGTATTTAAATTGGATACGTTTGTTTTTCTCACTTGGCAAAGAATAATTACGAAAAGAATGTGGCTGAATACCAAAGGTCTCCTACAAGGGGCACAATAACATTTCATATCCTCCATAATTATAGGAAACATATGATGTATATATTTGTTGATGTCATTTTTTTCTACTGTTTGATAGTATCAACGTTGATATTTATATAATAAACTGACTATATCTGTATTTTAATTTTTGCGTTTTTAATTTTTTAAGTCCCTGACACAACAAGTTTAACCAGAATTTGATACCCTTTGATTTATTCATCAACAGTTTGGTTGCATTGTCTTATATATATTGTTTAGTTTTTCTCCCACATGAAGGTCTTTGTTATGTGAAAACCACATCTTAACAATGACCACAAAAGTACAATTTATTGCATCTGAAAATTGCCCTAGTTTGGATAAATCGATTTGGCTTCCGAATCATTTCATAATTTATTGGTCAAAAAATTGTCAAAATGTAGGATATTAGTCTGAAGAATATCATCTTATAAAATATGTAGTGAAGGATGATTCCCAGAAAAGTTTCTTTTCTGAGGTTGCTTATGACATGACCTCAGTATCCTCAACGGTAGGTGTTTAACATTTGGATGATGAACTAAGTACCAACATGAAGTACCACCATGAAGTACCACCATGAAGTACCAATATCAAGTACCAACGTCAAGTACCAATGAAACCATTTGTAGTTGAAGTTGTGCGACCGGCTGCCATGGATTTGGCTGAGCAACCCGTTGCCTGGCAACGAAGAAATAGCCCATCGGTGCCGGGAGAACAAGCTATTAGCGCACGTGATGTGTTTATTGTTTTTAGCTCAATTAAAAGATTGTTATGTGAAATACAAACTCACTGCTGCTTCCGGACTACATCTCTACTTGTTGGTGGAAGGTAAAGACAAAGTCTGACTTAGTGTACCAACCTTTAGGGTGGTCTTCACTAGATAACTGTGTTACCAAATACATAGGAGGAAGAACTACTCAGAAGTAAAAAATACTCTCTTGCAAGTTTTCAAAAACGTATCATATAAACTGTATTAGCATAAGAATATACATAAAGTACCAAAAGTAGAACTTGGTACTTAATTATATGCGTTTATGTTCAATCATCTCTGTGAGCTGGTAATGATCTCAACATTGAACATTAATTCAAATAAATAATAAATAATGTTTTCAGAATTAAAATGTAGTGGAGTAAAAGATTATAGTAGCATACAATTAAAATATGCAAGTAAAGTAAGTAAGTAAAAGACCAATACTGACCAAAGAGCATAACATGTGTTTCCCCAAAACTTTAACAGATAATAGACAATGAGTAGTATATATAACAGAACTGATTATTATTAATAATAATAATAATAGTTATGATAATAATAATAATAATAATAATAATAATAATAATAATAATAATAAAGAATAGTACAAAAGTGGTTTCCTTGTTTTCTAGAATTACATTGTTAGTGTTTCCAGTTAAAATGTCCTTAATCCAAGAATGATGGCATGACTACAATCCAGCTTCTATACCTAAGAGAGAGTGTATTGCTCTCACAATACGAGGGTAGGGAGTTGGAGACTGTCTGTAACCATAACTGTGTACATTCTTTTTTGAGGCACTAAATTATTTAAGCATATGTGTAATTTATTACCATGATAACAATACTTAATTTTTAAATATCACGGATATCGCAACACTCCTAATTACGTTTGTGTCGCTCCTCATGTCCATGGAAAGGTCAATGTCACCAGAACAAAAGGTCAGTGGATGCGGCCGAGGCCCTGTGCAGAAAGTGGCGTAAATGGCGGCCGCAGCAGAGGAGACGAGAACAACGTCCGTCCTCCTCCCCAGTCTCAGCCTGAGGCGGTGGGCTCAGGAGCGTGGCTCACATGGGAACCCGCTGGGGAAGCAGAATCTGTTCAGGCAGGATGTGAAGCCAGCTGCAGACACGGTAGACCACGTCAACATGACGCATGCTGCTGCAATCTTACTTCTCTTTGTCTGCATTTTTAATTTTTAATAGAATATCTTTTCCTCTGTCTTGTTCTAGGAGTACGTCGACTCGGTGGACTTGAGCGTGGACCTGGCGGCTCTCCTCCAGGGCTCAGTCAAATGCCAAAAGGGGAAGCCTCCCAGCACCAAGGAAACCCAGAAAGAGGCTTTTGAATGCTATATGAAGATCATTTACGGGATACACCCCATTATTAAGGTTTCTTCATCTTCCTCCCCTCACTTGTTTTTTTTGTGCTTATTTTTGATACTTTTCAAGAATACACCGACTTTTGGCAACTTCTCTTTATAATCAGTTGCCTTTTAATGTTACATTTTAAACCCTGTGCCCCCCAATTGGTAAAAATTGTGGTTAAACTGTGTAAACATAATAAACACAAGCAAATATATTGATGTTGTACATCAAATTTAAGAATTAGCAAGCCATTCCAACAAAACTCAAACAACAATTAAAGAATTATTAAAATAGCTTTTTTATTCTAGGCGAACCTGAAACTTATAGTTTGTGTTTCACCTTTATTTACTCTTAACCAGTAACTTATATACTAACGTGTATATATATATATATATATATATATATATATATATATATATATATATATATATATATATATATATATATATATATGTGTTGCCTTAATTATAACACCAACATTATTCATAAAGCCTTTGTGGTGGTAGAGATACACCCTTTTTAGTTTGGGTATGTTATTTTGAGCAGAAACTTAAAAAAATAAGTAGTTTTTTAAAAGGTTATACTCCGAGGCAGTCGGACACGAGCCCAAGTGAAAATCGTCTCATGGCTTCTTTCTCTAAGAACCACCATATTTCTTTATGTGGCTTCTGTATGATGTGGTTGTGTTTCGGTCTCAGCTTTCAGAAATGTGCCATTTCTTTTGAATTATTTTGCAAATTTTCACTCTGCAAAGCATTATTTTATGTCATGAATATGGTAATTATGTGTTAACAGTTTGATTTGGAGGACACCTTTGACCCAGATGAATTTGAGATCGCCTCATTTGATCCTGATCCGTATCATTCCCGTCACCGTCCTACCGTGAAGGAGGACGTCCGCCATAAATCCAACGTAAAGATTCCTGTGAGCGTGGAGAAAAAGCCGGTAAAAAACAGTGAGCTTGATAAACAAAACATTGTTCTCAAGCTTTTCTTTGCATAAATGTAGAGTAGAATTCACAGCTTTATTCCAGTTCCTGTATGTTGGTTTACATCAGTCAGCTGTATTCTTCACAGCAGGAGAATAGGGCTCCAGCAGCAAGGACTCCGATTAAAGTCAAGCCACGGCCTGTTATACCCAAGGAACCCGTCGTGGAGGAGAAGTATGAAGAGGTGAGAGCACTTATTGTGTTTGCTTGGCAGACGACAACAAAACACACACAACAGCAAGTTACGTGTGCATCTGTGTGTGTATCCGTAGCTTCCAACGAGAAAATCGAAGCCAAAGAAACCCAAAGCCAATACTCCACCTCCACCTCCACCTCCACCTCCACCTCCAACTCGTCCTCGTCCAAAGACCCCACCACCACCGCGAGAACCCAGCCCCGAGCTGCCGATGTTCCTCCAACAGTTTGCAGATGCAGGCTGGTTTAAGGACCTGTATCCTGATAACAAGGTATCCATGTGCCATGTGCACATATATATCTGCCATCAACCGTTCAAATGATATCATGCATCATGGCAGAGGATGAGCTCTTGGTAAGAGTGTGTGTGTGTGTGTGTGTGTGTGTGTGTGTTTGTGTGTGTGCAGTGTATCCCGGGCAACCTTTCTCCAGAGGACTTCTCCCTGCAGCTGCTGGGGGGTCTGGACACCTGCAGGTCTCCCATGAAGATCCTGGCTGCCCTGCAGGCCCTGCACAGCCAGGGCCTCCTCCCGACTCCCGACGCGCTCTACCAAGGCCTCGTTGACCTGGTGCCCACATTCGTGAGACCTCACATGGTACTGTATATATCCAGGATCTAGATTGCCACGGCGCATTTTAAGAAGTTGTTACGTTCAAAAACCCTGGGCGAAAAGTTAGAATAAAAAGCATTTAATTAAAAGTATTACCGATAATTGATAATAACTAATAACAGTTCCGATACAGAGTGCAGTAATACATTAAATAATCATCCTAAAACAGTCCTAAACAATATGGTAAATTATTAAACAATAACACATATTCTATAACAACATTAGATTAGATTAGATTAGATAATTCTGTATTAGTCCCACAGTGGTGCACATTAGAGCATTAATAAAAGATAAAAATAAAACATAATACTAAATATTAAATACTAATACTAAAATATAAAAAATATAGAGGAAACTAAATATATACACAAGGCAGTGACCAAAGTGAATTCAATTAAATTCAATTCAGTTTATTTGTATAGCCCAGTTTCACCAATTACAAATTTGTCTCTGTACACATAGACATCCCTGACCTTTGACCTCACATCGGACCAGGAAAAACTCCCAAATAACCCTTCAGGGGGAAAAAAGGGAAGAAACCTTCAGGAGAGAACAGAGGAGGATCCCAGCAGGAAAACATGTATGAAGTTATGGTATATTAATAAATCCTAATTCCCACATTGGCCCGTGTGTGTTTCAGGCGTCTGTGGAGTGGGCCGCTCTGGTGGAAATGCTGAAGCTGCTGGTGTGTCTCAAGTCTGCCGGCTACGAGCTGGTGAAAAAGCTTCTCACGCTTCTAGCTTTTAAGGATCTCGGCCTCCGGTGAGTCCGTCAATGTTAGAGTAACAACCACTGACAATACAGGCGTCTTAACGTTTGTATTTGAAGCCGCTGTAATCAATATTTTCTAAGTACGCGTGAATGTAAAAGACAATGTGAAAACAATCTTCTTTCCACTGGCCCCAAAGTGGGAGAAAAGAGTCGTTCCAACTCTCTGAAGTGAGTGGTGTCGCCCTGCAGAGGGCCGGTGCTGCGCATGCTGACCGGGTTGGCTGTCCGCGAGGCGGAGCAGTGGCTGCTGCCGGAGCTGGAGAGCTGGGAGTCGGAGCTGTGGGACCGGTCTGACGTGTGGGCGAGCCTCCACGGCAGAGCAGACTCTTGGCTGGAGTTATGGACGTCCAAATACAAAGTACCAGAGACATGGGTCACGTACAGCCTAAATATCTCTGTCTTCTCTTCTGGGGGACAGAATTATAAGCAAGTTCAAAACAATCATTTATTTTGAAGGCCGTCCACTAAACGGTGTGTTTAATGGACTCAGAAGTTCATTCAGTGAGTCGCTCAGTGTTCTGCTGAGCGACTCAGAAGCAGTTTTTAATGAACATTAGTTTTTTTTAGATTTAGATTTAGCATCTTTCTGATGGCCGTGTTTTGTGGAGCATCTTCTGGTTTTGTTTGTTCCTTGTAGTCCTTGTCTGTTGTGTTCTGTGGAGTATACAGGACTGTCTCAGAAAATTTGAATATTGTGATAAAGTTCTTTATTTTCTGTAATGCAATTAAAAAAAACAAAATGTCATACATTCTGGATTCATTACAAATCAACTGAAATATTGCAAGCCTTTCATTCTTTTAATATTGCTGATTATGGCTTACAGCTTAAGAAAACTCAAATATCCTATCTCTAAATTTTAGAATATCATGAAATAAAGAACTTTATCCCAATATTCTAATTTTCTGAGACAGTCCTGTATGTGAATGATTTTTTGCTGGCAAATGAGTTTCCCCACTGGGGATTAATACATTTCTCTAATTTAATCTAATCTCGTTTTAAATCCGGGAAGAAAAAGCAACATCTTTCACATTTTTTGAAGGTCTTTTAAAAACCGAGTCTCTCTTCCTCTTTGAATCAGCCCTCTACTGCTTCTCGTGTCCTTCACTGTGACCTTAGCTCCTCTGAATAAGGAATGCATGAGAGCGTGGCACCGAGTTGTCGACTGACATGGCCGCTAGTGTCGTGGCTTGACGCCCCCCCCCCCCCCCCCTCTCTCTTTGTCCATGCCACCAGGAACACAGCAGGTACCTCTACCTCTCGAGCACAGCCAAGTGGAAGCCGACCATCTTCAGCGTGGTGGATGTGCTCAATTACTTCTGTTCGGTCCAGAAGGAGGAGTACGCAAAGGCTCAACGAGTTGCTCCTCCGAGACGCAAGGACACCGTTCTTTTGCCCAGAAGTGACAGGTGTGTGAACGTCATATAGGAGATATGGCATCCTCTGCAAAACAAGATGTTATATTTTGTTATTCTGTCTATTTGTGTAATAGTTCTCAACCAATCCTTCGTCTGGGAGAGACGTACTGCATGGCCAGGGCTTGCAGGCCGCCGGGTAAGAGTTCACTCCACGAGAGCAAAGACGTCCGACGCTAGGGAAGAACTGGTTCATAACGATTGATGTATTCTTGCCATGCAGGTGTCATTCTGCCTCCTCTGAAGAGCCGTCCCTTCCTCACGCACTTCCCTCGTTTCATCTCCTTGCCTTTAACGCGGATCACTCTTTTTCCCTTCCACGTCTTCTCGGAGGCGAACTGGGTGAAGGCCTCACCTCGGCGCTACTTCATTCAACAGCAGTCGTACGTAGAGTACTACAGATGAGGCCTCGGTTAAAGTACGCTCATCTTTCACAATTAAATCATTCTTGAAACGTTGCTTTCTGACTGATTTTATTCTGGAGCTGGCAAAAGGGAAAATGCATCCATGTGGTACAACAGTAAATTGATACGTGCTTATCCTAATAATTGGTGATTTATGACTTTTGACCCAAGAGAAATGAAGCAAAAATAATCCTGATAATACAAGAAATACAGTATGACAAATATGTAAATGAGAAAAGCATAAAGAGTGAGAACATCATGTAATTGCTCAGTATTAAAATAAGTAAAATAAGCCTCAATATTTTGCAGTTACATTCATTTCCTATAAAGGAAAGACAATGTAAATATTTAGCAAACACACAAACTGCACAGTATGCAAATGTATATCTGTATATATACTGAATATGAATGAATGGCCGTGTATGAATTAACTAGTGACAGTTATAATCCCAAACATCCCGTTAACCTGATCATAAAGCAAAAGTGGCTACAGAACCATTTATAAAGTAAACAAGTGACCTATATTAAAGTAGTTTAGCAACATTTCTTTGATGCATATGGTGTAAAGGTTTTTGTCCTTTTGTCTTGCAAACAAATATAAAACACGTCTCGTTCTTGAATCCTCAGAGGACTCTTGATCTCACCACAATAACAAACCTGTTGCCTTGGTGACACGATGACTTCCCTAAACCCCATCACCCTTAACTCTGGCTACCCTGTGAGACCGTCACAAGACAGATGGGGATAAAGAAGAAGAAGAAATCTGATAGTTGAATACTAGACCCATTTTATGAATGACATAAATGAATGTACATTGCTCTGTTATGGAAAACATTAAAAAAAGAACACCCACATCCTCCCCATCACCTCTGCTCTAGTCCACCAAGTCCTTATCATAATTGAGCAGGTCGCATGTCAGAAAGAGGTCCGACCGCCCGCTCTCCAGCCGCACCCTGTTGAGCTGACTGCTGGTGATGTTGATGTCCGTGACTTCATCGAGGGGCCAGTCTAAGAGCTGAGCGCTGGAGGGAAAGTCGGGAAGGCCCGGCTGGTAGTCCTCCAGGGGGTTGGGGTACAGTAGCTGCCGGAGCGAGGGCATTCTCACGGCCATCCTCACCAGGTCCATGAGGCCAGCGATGGAGAGAGGGTTCAGGGCCAGCGCCAAGCTCTTGAGGGCCCTGCAGCCTCCCACCGAGGGCAGCAAGAGGCCCATCAGGCCGTCGGTGAGGCCACAGCCACTTAAAGTGAGGTGCTGCAGGCAACTGGAAGCCTGGGAGAGGAGGCGGCGAATAGAGGTCAGGGTGTTTTCGTCCAGACGGTTCTCGCTGAGATCCAGCTGCTGCAGTGTGGAAGCATGATGGCTGCAGGACAGATAGGCGAGGTCTGCTGGGCTCAGGCTCAAATACGGCAGCTCCAGTACCTCTAAAGGCTGAGGCAGTGAGCTGGAACAAAAAGAACATTTACATATTCATCATTCAATTGAAATGTTCAACTTTGAGGCCTAATAGTTTGTCAGTTTGTCTGTTTTATGTTTTTAATTTCATTATTCTAACTACGGCTGGTATTTTGGGCAGATTTGCTTCAAATTAAAAGATTTTAAAAAAGGGCTGCAACTTATTATTTTCATTGTGGTTTAACCCGATGATCAGTTTTCTCCAATCAACTTATAAATCCTTTAAAATAAATTAATACTAGCTATAAAATGGAAGGAAATGGTACAAAAAACAAAGTTTCTTCAAAGTTCTTGTTTTGTTGCACAATCATCTTAAATATTAAATGTGCTGCAAATCTAACATTTGCAAGATTAGAGCCAGATATCGGTTGCCAATTCTAATAAATTGTTCACCAAATAGCCGAAATGATGATTTCTCCCATCTCCATTAGAGATCGGTAATTTTCCTTTTCATGACCTACTCTTAAGGTCAGACAAATCTAAAAACATGCGCGTGTGCGACTGAGACAGTGGTATTTACTAGGCTCAGCGTGTAGGGACCAAGTTACAGGACACAGTGTGCACGACGGGGTATCAGGTCATACCTAAGCAGCACACGAAGTTGCCCAGGCAAGCGCAGTGCAGTGAGGCTGAGGCGGCGCAGTTCTTGTAGCTGCGACAGACCCTGAGACAACTCCCTCAGGGCATCTTCCTGGCCGGGGTGGTCTCTGCGAAAATCCAAGTTACAGTAGTGGAGGCGGAGAGAGTTCAGCGCAGGGAAGGTGGAGAGCAGTGGCAGCAGCTCGGCCAAGCCAGCCACCCCGAGGCTGCTGTAGCGAACGTCAATACCCAGAAGACCCTGGCGGGGCAGGAGGCCCAGCAGGGTCCTGATGCGAGTCACTGAAATCTCTTCCACGCGTAGGTATCTGCACTGAAGCTTCAGGGGTCCCACTGTGCTCAGAGCCCCGCGGAAACGCTCCCAAGAGCGAGCGTTGACAAAAAGATCCGCTCTCACATGCAGCAACACGTCGCTGCTTACATCTTTTTCCTCGGCCTCCTTTCTACTGCCTCCTAACCCGGCAATCTCTCTTCTCCTCTCCACCTCCATCCTCCTTCTGACGCCTTTAATCATCTCCTCTTCACTCACGCTCCCACACGACTCCATCTCCTCGCTGTCATTTCCTCCCAGCTCCTCGTCATCTGGGCTTGCGGCGACATCGCCATTTGTTTCCTTCCCCCTCTTACAGCGTCCCCTCTCTCTCTTCCCATCCTTTTCCCTCTCCAGAGCCGAGAACCTTTTCCTCTCCCGCTGTGCCCTCTGAGCTCTCGCTCTGGCCTGAACCACCATGGTGCAGAGCGCTACAGTCAGAGACCAGCCTCCCATGGTGTCTCCCATCCCTCCTTCGTCGCCCTGCAGTCCGCAGAGATCCAGTATTTGCAGGGCATACCTTAGGAAACAGGGGTGGTGTGTTAAATTAAATGTCGCTCGCAGGATCCAAACACTGTCACTACAACAATAAACCACTTCTCTTACCTTTGGTCTGACATTCCTCTGACAACGGCGAGTAACAGGGCCTGGATACAGAGTCGATTTGGCCCGGTTTGGTTTGGTTTCCTGCGTCCGCCGACACGCAATGTGCGTTCAGGCCACCTCTGCACCAGTTCGCCCACAGCCAGCGGTCTACTGTCGGTGAACGAGGCCTGCAGCAGCGGTGTGTACAGCTCCCGGGGCACCCACCGCAGCCAGCAGGGTGACGAGCTGTGGTCCCTCACCACCTCCATGGCGCACAGGCTCACCAAGGAAAGCACCATCTCATCACAGAGAAGGGTGGACTTTGAGCATAAAAAAACAATACTATATATAAGTATATATAAGCGACCCTCCGCCTGGTTCCGGTGCAGAGGAATTATACTTCACGAGTCTGAGAGCTAACTTTAGCTAAGAGCAACTTTATGGCAGTAATTTGAGGCGGTCTTGTAAAAGCGCCCAAAAAAAGAATTTATGACGTCATCCGATATCTACATTATTTTGTAACAGCACTAAACTAGAAAACAAGTCGCCGGTGAAATATTAAACGCCGGAATACAACGTTAGCTCACTCGACACATTACTGCTTAGGAAGCTGCTGTTGAAGCGCGAGGAGTGTTTACAATCCTCCTGACGCACGACAGTGACGTAGGCACGGGCGGACGCACGCACGGGCGAGGCGCGGCTGTAGAAACTACAGCAGAGGTTGGGTGTTGTAGTCCTATATTATTTTATTTATTGATGCACCCTTTTATTGTTGGTTTTGCTCAGTTATTTTCTGTAAAATCTTTATTTTGTAGATGTAACGCCTTCTCGTACTGTTCAAGTAATAATCTGCATATTGATATGCATTATTAATATATAGCACATCTGTACTATAAAGAGATAATGCCATGATGCTCGGATATGCATTTGACTGATTTAAACACGGGGTTCAACTTTACTATCAGACATGTAGACGAAGTGCTCTCTTACTGCCAAGTTTAGCCTCTGACCCCGAGCCTTCAATCGGTGCCAGAATGGACCCAAGGCCAATATATGCTTGGACCAAACCAGTTCGGACTTCTGAATTAGCCTTCTGTATCCTGCCGAAGAAATATTCAGAATCTTTATTCAAATAAAAGAAACAATATTACAGTTAAAAAAATCCACTTCAAATTAGAGTCAAGCATCTAAAATAAAAAAATACAAAAATCTCCTTTTGGAATAAATGGAAGTAAAGCAGCACCAAATAAAGTCATGTAATTTCTATAAATATAATGAAATATTTGTAACTATTGAATATTGGCATCTTTTATATCTGGAATTTTGGTATTATGAAAGGATTTGAGTACATTCTTTTCTTTAATCCAGGACCTTTGTACCTTAAAATATGACTATTAAAGATGAAACACATGCCTTCCAATTACACCACATCGATGTCCATTTCATTTGATTAACAGACTGAACTGCACTTGTTTTGATCTTATTATTGTGTTCTTTGTTATGAATGCATGACTCCCTGCAAAGTATATACTGAGTGATTATGCTGGTGAAATAAGCTTTAAAAGTAAAGTGTGCAGATGAAGAACAATAGAAGTATGTTATTTCACAAAAACAACTTTTGGTTTGGACTCACTGACATGACCAACATGGATTATTCACTAGATGGAGGTAGAGGTTCATGCAAGCTGACTGTGCTCTTTGCCTTACAGCAAAATACATTTACATCCCTTTTAATAACACATTTACATTCACATTCTTCCTCAGGTTTATTTCTATGTGTTTATAAATGTTAACAAGCCCTTTGTGAATCAATAGTAAGTTAACTGTCCCTCTATATTTTTAGCTGTCACTAAAAGTCTCCTTAATTATATTCCAAGCAGATAAAACTAATTATATTTCATCCTTGCTCATACCTGACCTTAAAAGACTGTGGGGGCTGTTTGTAATTATGTGTGTCATGTGTTGCTACTCACTCAGGATTTGGATTAATTTCTTAGCTGAAATTGATTCTTTGTTTGTGAACGTAACTTATTTTAATTAGGAGAGGCTGAAGGACTAATTTCACATGACTATTGGATATCACTACAACACTAGTCTGCCTTTAGCTTAGCAGTGGTGATGTGAAATTATGTGACTGTGTTGTAGTGAATTCATACTTTTAAAAAAATCATAAAAGTGATTGAGTGTAAGCATCATAAACATTTGTTAGCCATAAGCTTTATCTAAACACACTTCCAATTAAGGTTGACAAACGTACTTATAAGCAAATGTTGGCATGCTAAGATGTTCCAGAACGTTATACCCAATTTCACCAGCATGTTTGTATTTGTATTGTTAGCAAACTGACGTTTGCATTTAGCTCAGTAGAAGATTAAATAAACCTCATAGAGCTGCTAGCATGGCTGTAGACTTGTACATTTTTGTTTGTATACCTTTTCGAAATACATGTAGCCACATGTATAACATATCTTCCATGAGCCATTGTTTCACATTCACTTAATACGATCTGACAGTCACAGTAAATACATGGTTAACGCTGTTAAATCAAACAAACACATTAGGTGTAGCCAACAAAACATCGTAGTTGGGCTTAAAATAATCATTAAGTAAAGTAAAACATAGAAAACGTAACATATGTACAGAAAATACATTGCAAACATCACCATAATTTTCAATGAACATCAAATCTTGACACCTATGGGTTTACATTGTACTTTAAAACCTGGTACATTTCATACAGACACTGAATGTTGACGTGTGCGCTGTCAGAGGCCAAGAGGCGGGACAAAGTGTCTGTGTTTCATGACCTGGGAATGAGAAAAGATGTCAAAATGTACTCCGCTTCGGATTTGGCTTCTCATACTCAGATTCAGCTTTTGTTGCTAATCTTGACAAATTGAATTTACCACACAATTCTTCTGACATTCTTTGAATCCCCATATAGCAATATCCAAACTTAAGGATCCAATACTGTATCTTTACTTTTTTCAACCAGCCGGAATCAGAATGATTCATTGCTATTAATACTGATGTTTACGTGACCAAAATTTTCTGCTCAGAGATAATTGCAGTGCCTGGGTCGCTGATTAATTCACAGAAAAATATATATAGTTTGCTGTGCTGTCAACAATCACCATATTCCCCCTGCCATGTGAGTGTAAAAGCCTGTCCTTTTATACTTTTTGCAGTTCTTTTTGCATTTTACAAGGATGCTTCAATACTGAATCATGACCCCCCCCAGAACAAAATATTTCTAACAAATTCAGCATGCTTGTATCAGATAGTGGGTCAAACAAGATGTAATCTTTACCGTAAGCCGAATAATATTGTGTCTTATATAAACATATATTATATATTGCGATGTTCAGTTTTTCAGTAGTTGACCAACTTCAGTGCACTATTGGTCTCTACTTCTTTTTATTTTCAGGTTTTATCTTCGTCATATATCGCTGGCAGTCTTTGGAAAAATGTCATTTAAAAGTTTTTTTTTCTTTCTTGGGAGTTTTTCCTGATCTAATGTGAGGTCCTGGGACAGGACCTTTGTAATTAGTTGGAATACCTCTTCTTTTTCCTAATTTTAATGATTTTTAAATATTGTTATTATAAATATATATTTTATGTTGTACTATTGGACAAACAGAACAAGAATTGTGAAGACTGGTATCTTTTCAAAACCAGCTGTTGAAGGTGGTGGTCAGGTCGTGAGTGGGGGAGCCTTTCCCTGGAAGTAGCTCTGTCTTGTCAGGGTTGATCTTCAGGTGGTGTGCAGACATCCACTGAGAGATTTCGGTCAGACAGGCAGAGATTCGCGCCGCCACCTGTGTTTCGGACGGTGGGAACGAGAAGATCAGTTGGGTGTCATCGGCATATGGTAGGAGAAGCCATGCGAACGAATGACAGAGCCGAGAGAATTAGTGTAAAGAGAGAAGAGGAGGGGACCCAGGACGGAGCCTTGAGGAACCCCAGTAGTGAGAGGACAAGGGTCAGATACAGATCCTCTACAAGTTACCCGGTAAGTGCGGTCGGTGAGGTAGGAAGAGAAAAGAGCGAGTGCTGTGCCTGAGATCCCCAGGTCCTGAAGAGAAGAAAGAAGGATCTGGTGGTTCACGGTGTCAAACGCTGCAGAAAGGTCTAGAAGGATAAGGACAGAGGAGAGAGAGGCTGCTCTAGCAGAGTGAAGCTGCTCAGAGACAGCAAGGAGGGCCGTCTTTGTTGAATGGCCGGCCTTGAATTCAGACTGGTGGGGGTCAAGAAGGTTGTTGCTGTGGAGATAGGAGGACACTCCAGAGTTTTGGAAAGAAAGGGAAGAAAAGAGACCGGTCTGTAGTGATTATTAGAGGACACCACCTTTCCGGTTGAAAAAGTAAGTGTTTTATTCCCTCAAAAATAAATTTCCAATAAAACTGTTGTCCTTCGATAAAGATTATCCTGTTGATCAATATATATATATATATATATATATATATATATATATATATATATATATATATATGTGTGTGTGTGTGTTTTAGTAACGTCAGCCTACTTTTTGCAATGATTCAAATTTCAATGGAAAAATCCCATTTGCTTTTTGTCGATGGAACCAGGGCAATGCTAACTTCCTGGTTGGCCAACAAAAACATGTCCCTGGAGTAATCCCTTTCAGTAAATCACATTTTCACCCATAACACATTTACTAATGGGCTTCTGGTTTCCAAGTTGCATTGATTTTGTTCACAATGCTAAAGAGAAGAGAGTAGGTGAAACAGAAAAGTGGCTATATATTTTCATGAGAGAACATCAAAATGTCCCTTGAAGATAATTAAAATGAAAACAAAAATTCTAGTAAAGATGTAAAACACCAGCATGTCATTCAAAAGAATTACATGTTTTAACATTACAAAAGATTTATCTGCAAGTTTCTCTCTCTCATATATTCCCTATATTGCAAATGGCAAGATATTTGACACTAATTAGCCATTGTATGACAGTGTGTGACTATCTTAAATTAAAATGGCAATATTTCATATTTATTTGGATGTGGTGTTGCTGACAACTGAGGTCTGACAATTGAGGACTTTGCAGAAAACTGGGAAAGACAATCTGTCAGAGCCAAAATGAGAGGATTCATGTGTCCTCAGCAGTATCTTTATCTTTGAGTAAAAAATAAAACTTATCTTGTAGTTTTCTGTCCTTAACCAGACAAACGTCTTAGCAGGCTCAACATTTTTTTATTGGAAAGCTAAACAACTATTGGAAAGCTTATGCAACTATTTGATGATTATTTCAATATCCATTGTGTAGCGGCAATCTTGTCTCCGTCCGGTAATCCCTATTACCACTACTGTTACAGTCTGTGTGGGCAATGAGCTTGACGCGTAATGAATCTTCAGAGGCAGTAACTCCATTTTAAAAGGTTTAATTAACAAATTTAGAGATACAAGAATCATTCCGTGCTCAGCTTGGCACAACGGTCAAAAAACTGTCTTGCTTCGCAGACTGATTAACCTCAACTGAGGGATATAGGCTCTGACGTAGTCAGTAACGTAACTTAAAGGAGCCTTTCAACACACTTCTATAAATCACTAAACACATCCTATTGAAGTCTATTATGGCTCTTACACATTGTATGCATGTCCTAATAGTACACCATCTTCTACATAAAGTGGGTCATGTTAGTGCTGTCCATATGTTTCATCTGGTGCACTTGAGCCAGAAACAAAGGGATATATTGACTTTGACAAGTTAAAAGCAACTCCTCCTATCGTGGCACGACCAGGACGCTCAGGAGAGGAAGCGCCGTCCCCGCCATAATCATTCCAGGAAATTCCTTGAATCTGGCCCCATGGACTTCACACATAAAGAGAACCTTTTGAACTCCCTGGCTGAGGGAAGTGCATTGCCCAAATCATCCGAACCAGTGGAGCAAAGACACATCTAATAGTACTGAAACATTTTGATGAGGAGCATTGAAGTCTATCGCCACACTTTCTCTGAGATAAGAAGTCATTTGTTACCCAGTTATAGCAATAAAAACATTGTAAATCATACATTTGCGATGTATTCAATCTTGTCATGGTATAGTCTACTCTCAAAACTGATACAAAGATTATTTCAAAGTGTAAACAAACACATAAAAAGTATAACAATATGTACATATGGTGCCCTGGTGACTTAGAGATTTGGGGTGCTGGATGTGGGCTGTCTCCAGTACGAGTCTCTATAAATACAAATAAAGCATTAAAAAACAGAGGCACAACATTTTAAGAATACATTAAGATTTAGCTTTTTTGAGACCTTGCGGAAAGCTGTTTCAAATTGAAGATCAAGTAATCCCCAAAATACATTCACACTCAGTTTCTTAGTTGTGATCTTGTGATCTATTCAAGGAGGCTCATTAACTTTGGATAAATGCTTCAAAACAGTATCTAGGCCATGAACAGCATATGCTCTGTTGTGGCTGCAATTAAAAAAAGATATGTATCATCATCATCATTAATGTCTCACTATACATTATTTGGTGAAGGACAATAGTGTAGTTAGCTAGAAGGAGAACATGAATGGATCAATAATTGACCCTCTCAAATCTCCTCGCTATCTCTCTCTCTTTCAGCGCACGACAAGTATTCAATGGAGAGAAAACCAGCATCCTCACCCTGCACCCAGAGTCTCAACTACCTGGGTTTCACAACTTTAAATAAAGAATAAACAGAATGTATAACTCCAGCTGTTACTCTGACTGATCCTTGAATATTATCCAATTTAACTTTGAATTAACACAACATACATGTATCCAATTACATATGCCGTTGCTGTATATGAATGTACGTGAATCAATTTATTTTTTGACTACTAATTAGCAAATATATCGACACAAGCAAATTGGCCACCAAGTAGTTCCTGGAACTATTTAAAGTCCACGTGGGAATCAGGCGTTTTTAACTTCTGTTGATGCAACCCTCTCTTTGTACGGCTCTGGTTCTCTAAGTTTCACGCACAGCGCCTCGGGGTCAGGGAACAACAATGCGCATGCCCAAAGCTCATTGCCACCTCTGGAATCTGATTGGCTTCTACACGTAGTTGTCAGGAGAAGAAAGTCGCCATGAACATGGATGTGTGGTATAGGTAGAACATGCTCGTTGATAAAACAAAAATACCAAAACGATAAATTAAACAATACACACGTTGCACATTTGTATTTATTTTACTTTACTGAGTAGCTAAATGGAGTTTCCTCTTTACTGCTTCTACGCTCCCGTAGTCATGCAGGGTCACACTTCCTATCAGAAAGTAACCATAACACCTCTAAATGCCTCAATTTGAACAAATGCATGCTCTCTGTCTCTCTCTCTCTCTCTCTCTCTCAATCTCTCAATCTCTCAATCTCTCAATCTCACGCGCACACCCACAAACAGGCACGCACACAGCCTATAATGTATAGGTTGCAGCACTTGAATATCAAACATGTCAGCGTTGTCCTTTCTATTTCTCAGCTAGAAGCACTGGGATCGTGGTAATTTCGACTCTGAGAGTGTCGTATCAGTTTAATGTTTTGTAAAAAAGGGTCAAAGGTGAATTGGATGGAAGTGGAGGAATTGACTACTAATTTAGGTCAGAATTTTATCTCCGGGCTCGTTCTCAAAGGCCATGATGCAACCTGTCCTTTCCTCCTGTCTAATGCACATCCTCTCTCTCTCCTCAGCATCATTAATCAAGCTGTGGTTATTCAGATGATTTGTTTTGAGCGGACCAGAGGGAGAGAAGGACAGGGCCTTTGCTCTCAAGATACGTTATCATAATCTGATGCATTATTTACAGAATCTGTCACACTGATCAGGTTATGCACAACAAATCAATTAGTAGATAGGAAAGATATTGTAAGGCCACGTTTATTGGCAGTGAACTCAAATGCAATAAGATATATTTTAATTTAAGGTACTTGTTTCTACTGTATACTTCTCTACCCGCACATATCAGTGTGAAACGCTCCACTGCTATTCAACATCTTTAGTCGAGTGTACCACTGCAATAAAGCAGTGGTGGAGGAAGTATAGAGTTCTAAAAGTAGAAATAAGTGCTTTTCAAATAAATGTGTTCGCTTTCAGAAGATGAATAGCAAGACTGATGACATAATCGAGCTATAAAAACAATCAGCGCCTTGCTGTAACTTACCTTGTTTGGCTTTTGCTTGAGAACTCTGGCAGACTGCCTCTTGAATACTGACAGGTGGCTGGCGGGCAGAACCGTGGCAGGACACCGATCTGACTAATGGGATGCTTAAGATCCGGCTGTTTAATGCCGTCCTGGTTTCCGCCTCCTTCCTCTGCGTTTGTCAACACTTTGTTGTCTACTTTGTGCATAATCTCACGTCACAGAGCTCTGCAGGATCGTCCGTGTTGATTGGAGGTGCTGAGCGAAGTGCCTCCTCGCTACGCGGTTGAGCTCAAAGCCCAGCTGTTCTGGTGCCTTCACTCGGCAATGAATCACTCGGTTCAGGTCGGAGGCAAATTGGCAGGTGCACTTTTGTCTCATTTGTGTAAATCACAAAAGCAAATTGGCTGCATTCAAAATGCTATGCAAATGATCTGCCATGTCAATATGTTCTAATTGAACTGGGGCCAGAGTAGGAATCAGACAAAGTGACGAGGAAACTCAACTTTTATCTTTCATGACAAAATAAAAAAATGCAGTTACTCAGTATCTTCAACAGCTTTCTGCAGCTGAATGGAAATGTGTCTGCGAATGTAAAACAGTTACTTGGTTGAAATTCTCAGAGATTTCATTGATTTTTTTTGTTTGCCTTTCTGTGGCATATCACCTGATTTGTTTCAGCCGCATGTGGTAACAAACGTACACCTGCAGGCAGACTCTCTTTGTACATATATGTCCGTCTTGTCACATGACATCTATTACACCTGTCCATCCTGGAGAGGGATCCTCCTCTGTTGCTCTCCTGAAGGTGTCTTCCCTTTTTCCCCTCTAAAGGGTTATTTGGGAGTTTTTCCTGATCCAATGTGAGGTTTTGGGACAGGGATGTGTACAGATTGTAAAGCACTCCGAGACCAATTTCTAATTTGTGAAATTGGGCTATACAAATAAACTGAATTTAATTTAATTGAATATTGTCTTCTTTTTTTAAATTTCCTTGTAAGATAATACTTTTTTTGACTCCCATTATTCAGATGAAAAAAAATAGAGGTCGAAGACAATCAGTTTTGTTACAGATTGGAACAGGATTTAATCACATCTCTGTTTTAATATGTACAAAACTAAGTGGTGAAATAGATTCACGTCTTTGATAAACGACTGCACTGGTCCCACCAGCCCGTTGAACTTCAATGACACATTTGTCTTGCTTTAGTCACTTAACAGGCGGTTTTGCTTTGGCCTCTACATTCTTCCACGAAGGTGAAATGAATCACAAGTGTTGTTAAGAATGTATAAACTGTGTAGAGGAAGGAAAAACATTGACTCAAATTAACAAGTTGGGCCGTAAAGGAAAGTTTCGATGTAAATACGAAACATTTAGTTTACTTGCAGATTGATTGCCATGAAATTTGCGCCGACATTAGCGGCTGTAGGTTAGCATTGTCCTCCACGTGATCGGATTTCAAAATCCATCCACTATATTTCCAAGATAAATAGTGTCCGTGCTGCTTGGTGTTTATGTCTGGCTGTCTGGCTCGCTCTATAAAGAAAACAACAGAGAGAAGAATAGCTCGTTGAAAAGAGCCGACGGACGTTAACGACTCCCTCTTGTTTTTATCGGCTAATTGTAGTTATGAGTCACTCTGTACTCTTGCACCTTCCTGTCACATGATTAAACTGGAGTTAGATTATCGGTCTGTCATGCCTTATCGTCCTGCCCTCACATTGCTCCCCATCTTCTGTATTCCTGCGTCCCGGCACCTGTGATGGTGAACGATTGAGGTATTTAGAAACCACGCTGTGCACTATATGTGGTGTTGTTTCAACATGCTGCCATCGTTTCTCCGTAAACTCTCACTACCAATGCCAACAGAGGTCAATATCGACATGATCTTTTCCGTGTTCCATTAATCCCTTGTCCCGCATGGAGTTGGAGAGCTCGCTTTTTTCTCCTCAAGGTTAATTTCATTTGAACTACACCAGCTCCTCCACTCGCCTGCTGCTCGACGGTTTTAAGCTAACGTCTTTATTGATTGCCGGGAAATGAAATTATGCCTCACTGTAAAGTGGGACAGAGCCCCGCTGGATAAAGTTAATGATCCTTTCATCGCAGTTCATATATTCCCAACCCTCAGCTCTTCTTCCCTGTCTTTTTATGGGTTCAATCCACAAGCGTGTAGGTCCAGGAGCTAATGTCTTCTGATCGTGTTGAAGACAGTGGCCATCTGCTCGTAGAAGCCCCTTGGGCTTTAGGAGAGGAGTAGACATACATGGATTCAGTTTAGACACCTAACTAGAAACATATCTGATATTTAGCCATGTTTACAGTCCAGAGGGGGAATCATAATGACTTAAAGACCCATTATGTAGTTTTTCCCTTGTAGCGCCCCCTTCAGGTATTTAACGTTTACTTCAGTGTCGCAAATACCCAGTTACGATAGATCAGGTGTCGTGAACCTCTGGCTCTCGAGCCATATATGGCTCTTCCGGTGACGCATATGGCTCTTTTGAGTTTGAGTTTAAAAAAAAAAAATCTCCGCCCGCAACTCTATAATTTTCTCTATCGCGCTAGATGACAGCAGAAGTAATGCCAGGTCCCTTTCTTAAAGACGTCTTTGTTCTTTTATTAAACTAAACGTCTGTTATTGATCGTCTCCACAGCAGCATGTCTCTGTCTCTACGCGTCGCGTAGCGGAGCAAATCAAAAGTCACCTGTGAGCGTGGACTGGACTATGTGACTTTGCGTAATCACGGCCAGAAAGCAGGTCGAAGTACCGGGCGGCTCCAAAATGTTACATAGTGGAGTTTTCTCCCCACAGACCCCCGATGGAAATGACGGAGGCGCAAATCGCCATATTAAAAGTCATTGTAGCGGCATCATTTTTCTCAAGCTCTTATTTTAAGGTACAATTGTTACATAGTGTTGCTTTAAGTTATCCATGACTTTTCCTCTATTGCCACCTTTAAGTTGACATGTGTTTTTGAATGAAACTACTGAATATAGAGCTTTGATCTAAAAGCGCTGTCTGAGTAGCCTCCAGCCTGGAAGAGCTGCCAGCATGAACACATTAACCAGCAAAGTGCCCCATATTGTGTCACAGCCATAAAAAGCCATTTATTACTCTTTACAACACGCCAACGGCTTCCAAGATCCACGCAAACTGGATCGCCGAAGTGAAAGCTCTACCTCGACTGGCGTTCGTCCCCACGTCTCAACAGCAAGATGCTTTGTTCTGAAGTCGAAAGACGGCGTTGAACTTAAAGGACAAACAGTAACCAGGTCCATGGCGCCGCTGGCTTTGCTGTGGCTGCCGCTGGCCTTCTCTCTGGCGCCTGTCGGAGCTTTTTTATGGCGCCAGGTGAACTGCTCCCGGGGCTCGAGTGTGCCTGAGGACCGTGTGTGTGACTTCACTGACAACTGTGGAGATGGCAGCGACGAGGAAGACTGTGAGTAATAGGATATACACACTTATTATTGTTACGAAGATAATGGTTAGATGCCTGAAGATAAGACATCTGGTAATTACTAGAACTTCTGTGAGGATATTCATGTGTTAAGATATGCCTGGCATACCTCTAAAATACAATATTATCACTAAGTACACTACCGTTCAAAAGTTTGGGGTCACCCACCCAGACAATGTTGTGTTTTCCATGAAACTTTATCAAATCAAATGCAAAATGAATATAAAATATATTCAAGACATTGACAAGGTTAGACATAATCATTTTAATGTTAAATATTAATGTTGTTCTTCAAACTTGTGGCTCAAAGGAAGGCCAGTTTTATATCTTCTCTCACCAGCATAACTGTTTTCAGCTGCACTAACATACAAATGGTTTTCAAGGGTTTTATACCCCTCCGTTAGTCTGCTAAGGCAATAATACAATGTATCATTAGAACACTGGAGATGGGCTTCTATACACCTATGTAGAGACTTCATTAAAAAACAGATGTTTCTACCTAGAATAGTCATTTACCACATTAACTATGTATAGAGTGTATTTCTCATTAATTGATTGTTATCTTCATTTAAAAAAAAGTGCTTTTCTTTGAAAAATATGGACATTTCTAAGTGACCCCGGTAGTGTATTTTCAGTCCCTTGTTGCACATTAGGCCATAAAGTCAAATAAGATTACAAGTGAAAGATGTTTTTTTCTTTTGATGAAGGCTCCAGATATAAGAGGTGTGACTTTGAGGAGGGATTCTGTGACCTGGTCCAGAGCTCAGAGATGCTCTGGACCAGAACAACGGACGTCCCGGGACTCAAACAAGACCACACCAACAGCACATCAGGTCAGAGCGTCTGTCATAGAGATATCGGATAGAGATATCTTAGAGATATCGGATAGAGATATCTTGACTTCACAACCTTCACCTCATACTTTATCTGATTTGTTCATATTTTAGCCTATTTCCTGTCCTTGGTACCCGTCACTGGAAACAGAACCACGGCAGACCTGAGCAGTCCCGTCTTCCTGCCCACTCAAACATGCCAGGTATCGACATCCTCCGTTGTCATGCACACAATGCCGCCAACAACCGCATTACAACGACCGGCTATATCTTCTATGCATTGTCGTTCGACAGATGAGTTTCTACTATTATGTCGGAGCACATGACGGAGACCTTCAGGTCCTGGTTCAGACTCACCCGCTGGGTCAGAGCAGCGAGGTGTGGAAACACGCCACACACACGGAGACGTGGCAGCGGAGAGTCATTACGTTCCCCAGCAATTACACCTTTCAGGTCAGCGACATTCAAAATGGACTGTAATAGTGTTGTATGTTCACGTAAATTATACTGCATCGGCAATGTATACTGACGTGTTTCATGGTATTTTGCATCTCATCTTACTTCACATTTCTTTTGTGCTCTCTTATTTCTTACATAAGTCCTAAAGGACTGTCCTTTTTCCATTTACTTTCATATTTACAATAGATCACTTGACTACTTGTATGTGAAGTGGAACTTTTTGAGAATCCCCACCCAATTTTGGTTCCCTTTAAACTTTGTGAGCTTTATTTTTTGGTATCTTTCAGCTCATTGATTTGGTTCTCTGGCTAGCAACTTTATCGCTGCGGTTCAGCACCAAACCGCTTACAAACAATACAGTTAAATTAAATGTGAATATTAGAAACACAATTCTAAACTAGAACGGGCACTCGGTAGACCTTTGACCCGATCGATCTCAAAATCGAATCAAATGGTCCCATGATAATAACCAATCATCCCACGAAATTTCATGCGATTCGGTTTAATACTTTTTGAGTTATGTGAATAACACACACACACACACACACACATACATACAAATAAATGAATAAATACACAACGATCAAAACCTTCCGCAGAATACAAAGATAATGAATTCTAAAGTGTCTCCACATTTGCTGAATGTGTAAACAAGCAACTGTGAGACTACAACTTCCCCGCATCAACATAGGAGGTCTTCACAGGTCAGTGTTGGGGTCGCAGCTTGTACCCGCTGCCACCACACGGCCCAAACAATCTTCAAAAGATTTAGTTTAACTCTTGGCGCATTCTTAACCTTATTGAATCATACCATATAGTATCAATTATATTTGTATCGTGTGTTAACATACATAATGTGAGACATAGGCTCTATGTTTCCTTGAGACTCCTAAAGTCATCGCAGCAGAGATGAGCTGCGCAACCGGAGCCGTTCTGTGGTGCGAGGACGTTCTGGACCGAGCGGCCCTTCAGAGCCCGTCTGGAGTCCTGCTGGTTGCGTCCTTGCTGCAGTTCATCCTCAGACAATGTCAGGGTGTCACTCTTCTCCTGCTGTCTGCCTTCCCCATCTGTCAGTTTCATTACGTGGTAAAGGGAGGTCAACGCTCTGCTGACATCCTCTCTCCATTAAGCTATTTCCTGTTTTGAAGGCGTCTGAGTTGATTGGGTTTTTGTTTACCGCAGTCATTTTGGGAAATTTCAATTTCAGTTAGTTCGCTTAATGATCTTCTATTTTTCATCTGCTCAGATGCCTCCGGGGTTTTGTAGTTGCTCTCTCATTGTGTTGGAGAAACTCTATTTCAAAAATACACAGTACATTTGGCCTCAAATGTGAAACAGAAACAATGAAAATGTAATCTGTAACGCTATGTAAGAGTTTGCTTCTATTTACAATATTTACTCTGAGGATGGAAATACTCAATATTTCTCTGAGGGCACATTGTCTGGATCAGATAAACATGCTGGTTTCTCTGTGAAATCCTGAATCAACAGTTATGTATAAACAGTCATTGCTCTCATCCCACATGTTGTTTTACTTTGATGGCCTCATAGTCCAGTTTTAGGAAACAAATACCAGCTGACAAGTGTGACCAATGAGCATGCTGTATTTGAGAGTGTGGCTTCCCTTCCCCCACGATGACACAATCCACCATTTGTTCAGATCAGTCATAAATGATGGCTGGTAAAACTCCACAGGTGTAGATAAAGCTGTTCTGTGGACTTTGATCAGTGCAGCGTTGATATTAATAGCACTGTGACAGGGAGAGATATTGTCCATAGCTCTACTGTAGCATTGGGGATGCTACAGTCTACCGGTAACTTAAAAAATCTCATCAATCATCAGGGGCATTTTCATGGAATTTAATGACCTTCTCAGGATGAATTGTAATGACTTTTACGATGAGCTGTTTTATCACATAAAGCCATTATATGCTCAAAAATTCAATTTGTCCAAAGACAAAATACGCTTTAAAACTAAAGGCGGAATCTGCATCGACTGGCAGGTCTGTAGTTCTAGTGTCAGTGTAAACACACGCATGCAGACACGTATTTCACATACTGCATGCAAATGCACTAAAGCACACACTTGTGCGCACAGGCCAGGTTACACCAACACAAACGGGACCGAACGCGGTGACTTCTTGAATGTTTTCTGTGCGTCCGCCAGGTGGTGATTCGAGGGCAACTTCCAGCCGCCGGCAACGCCTCGGAGTTCCTGGCCGTGCACGACCTATCCTTCAGCCCCGGCTGTGTGACTGTGCCGGGTACTGTTACTATTAATAAAATCTCCCTACACAGACGGCACAAGTTCAGACCTTGACATTTTCTAAAATACCGCCACTCGTAAATAGCCACAAACCTGCTTTGAATACTGATAACTGGGTAAGGCGCTAATAGATGAGGGGTTCATAACGGAATCGCTGAATCATTAAAATAGTGCTGACTGCACATTTCCCTGTGCTGAATATTGGGCAGTCAGTGGCACAATGAGCGGCTTTATTTATGGCTGTCGTAGTGCGCTGCCTGCAGCTCAGCGATGAATATGATACGGCTCTTGGCTCGGGGAGTTTGATAAATTGCAGCCCTCCTTCCATTTTGGAAATCATTTTTACATGTTGCTGTTGTGATGAACAAGTATTTCAGTCGCAAGCTCAAATTATAGCGTCTTTACAGCCGCTATATGAATCATCTCATAAAGGTCGTTGCTGCTCTCTTTCTCTAAAACAAGAATCAGCTTCATGGATTGTGTCATTTATGCGTTGACCTGTTGACCTTTCCTCACTATAGCGGCAGCTATAATAAATATTTCCTATTTTAACAATGGATCATATGGCAATGTGTTGGGAAAGGTGTCGCTTATCAGTGACAAATTATCATGTGACTTTTCTGTTCTTTTTGTTTTGTGTTATATTTAGCATCTTCCACCTGTTTTGGTGTTGTTTCGGTTCACTCTCTCTCCGAGGGCCCTGTATACACATGTCACCTTTTTTGGGGGCAGAAAAGCTTTCATTGAAAAAGCTTATTGAGTAGCTTTTCTTGTATGTTTCAATGACAACTATATCGTAACAACTTATATCTACTCTTACCGTAGTATGATGGATGAGTATTGTCCCTTTTGCTTCCAACTATCTCTTTGGACGACCATCTGTTTGTCCTTGTTGTTTCACCATCAGCACCACCTGGAGGATGCTTGCCCTCAAACGTTGTCATAGACAACCCTAACACAACATCAAGGACGACTATCCGTCAGAGACAACGCGTACGGCTATAAAAACACAACACTCATCAACATTCAGCATCCGCCCGGTCAAAAAGCATGGTATATGTTATCATATAAGAAGCATTAAACCTGATAATGAACAGTAAAGCGATTCATAAAGAGGTAACACTCAAAGTAACATTGAAATACCAAAACACTTTTACTACTCATGCAAGGGGTTATCACTATATGACACATCTGTATAATCTGATATGTATGGAAGTGAATACAAGTATATTGTTTTGATATGTGGCTCTCATCTAATATTGCTAATTACTATGTCATAACAGTTACATCATAGGATTATTTATGTACCATGCTCCTTTAGTTCCATCCCTGTTGCATAGCCATGCGCTGCACATTGCATTAGTTGAGTTATGGATTCACAGCATCAAATCAGATTAAGTGAACGGTCATTGACAATATAAACGTTAAATATTGTCTTATGATTGAATGGACGTGGGGTGAAATTAAAACAACAACATGTTAATGTGAATTGTATTTTCAGTCGGAGTCCGACACCTCGTTCACGCCCCGTTCTCATAAATCACACTTTGCATGTTCTGGTAATGAGCTGCCCCCATGTAATTAATTACGGGTGTCCTTTCACGGGCCTAATTAATATTCTCAGTATTTTTTCTCTCTATTCTCAATAAGCTTGACCCTCCTCTACCATCAAGAAATACTCCACCCCTAAAATGTTCATTTGCACATCAATAACTCACCGCAGGTTACCTTGAATCCATTGTTGTCCTTCTTTGTTTTCCCGGCATTCCTCTACTGCGAACAGAGACTCAGGAAACTGAGTAAATCTTTGGTGAATTACATTACATTACATTACATTACATGTCATTTAGCAGACGCTTTTATCCAAAGCGACTTACAATAAGTGCATTTCAACCTAGAGTACAAACTAAGAACAACAAGAATACAGAAAGTAACATTTCCTCAACATAGTCAAACTACAAAATTGAAGTGATCGGTGGCCACGGTTAACGAGAAGCAGAACTGCATCGAAAGTGTGTTTACAACCTCGAACACAACTCTCAAAGTCGTGTTTGTCTGTAGTTGTAGTGGTGATTGTGGTTTAAAAAAATATTGTTTTCAGAAAAAACATGTTTGGGAAGTCCTGAGAATAAAACTGAATAAATGAGACGTGCAGCATGAGTTGTGTGACAGTTTGTAAACAGGTGTTTTAATATAATTACATTTTTGGTTGCAAATACATATACACTCCAGGAGATGATCAACTGTTTGTTAGCTTGGGTATCACTGCTCTGAACCCCCAACAACACTTTAATACTTTCCCCGCTTTGCATCTGGCAACTTGTATTCTTCTTAATTAAGTAAATGCAGTTTGGTGACTTAACATAACTGCCAGCATGTCCCAGCAAATATTCAGAAGGTTACTTCAGTTAACTTAAGTAGAAACCATTTAAAGACTTATTTTTAATAGCCAGCCAATTTTCTGACTTTATGCTTCCAATAATGTTCATTTAAGAGATGGAGTCTCGGACGTATACTATTGATCCAATTTCCAAATATCTGAAATTCACTTACTACATCCCAGTCGGAGTCAAATCTTCCATAACTCAGCTGATGTAGTTGCTCTTATCTGGGTGAAGCTGAGCTCATCTATATTAATCCACCCTGGTCTCATTATAAGTGCTCTTTAATGATAAAATCACTCCATAGGCCTCGGTGAGAACATTTGCAACTCTTTTATAAGCGAGGGGGTCGACGTCTAATTTGTTAGCTCTCGGTTATTCAAGTGCCTCTTGCAGCCGAATGCCGTGATGTAGGTTGTATATTCACCTTTCATGTTTCATTCCTGTTGCAGAGAGCAGCGCAGCTCCTCCCCCCGTTTGCCCTCCCTCGCTGTTTGCCTGTGGCATCGACGATTGCATCGACGAGAGCAAAGTGTGTGACTTCACCCCGGACTGCCCCGGAGGAGAGGACGAGGCCGACTGCCGTGAGAACACATTCAAATCCAGCGACTCATTCAGACCATCAGAGAAAAAGCAATACATTTAGTCTCATGTTTTATATTGTGATTCATTCCCATTCATGCTGCTTAGAGTAATCAGTCACCTGCAAACAGCACAGGTTCTCCCCCCCCTCCCCCTCTCCCCCCTTGACATCACCAATATGAAAATGAGCGTATGACATCATCAACTTGCCTTCATCATAAAATATGGATAGTTACTTTAAATAATTTACATGTCTACTCTTTGGTTGATGGGCATAGCAACCGATAGCTACAGGGGAAAGCAAATTACGGTTGAAATGCTTTTCGATCCTTCGTGTCACGGAGAGATCGTACCTATCGGGTAGAAAAGCGAGGCACATTTCCACATTTCAGAGCACTTTATCCTTGACCTTGGAAACAGAAGTCGACATATCAATCCCACCACATTGTTCTTTAGCATCATTTCTGGAGCTTTTCACACAAAAGAATGAACTTCCAGTCTCCGCTTAAACCTAATCCTTTTCTATCTACCCGTTCAGCCTCGGACTGTGACTTTGAGAGTGGTGCTTGCGGCTGGTACGAGTTCACCCTGGGCGATGGCTTTGACTGGGTCCGGGGCTGCTCTATGGAGGTCCCTCCAGAGTACCACCCGCTACCTCTGGACCACTCCACAAACAGCACCGAGGGTACGGAAAACAAACACACCACATGTTGAATGTTCAGTAGCAATGCCGCCTTCTGTGATATGAACATGCCATCTCCAGCTACTGGAATACAAATTAATTTTAAGCCAATAAGGTGATTTCACTGTGTCCGGGTGTTTGGTCAGAAATAACTGGCAAAATATAATATTATCTAGAGATCTTATCAAGGTTTTGTGGAGAGGTGGAACATCCCTTGTCTGTGTGTTCTTGGGAGATAAGCGCTTCATGGATAAATGCTTTCTCAGCCATCTGAATAATAGAAAGCGACATACCCATTCTGCATATTAAATCCAGTTATTCATTTGAATACACAATACTATGCTCAGGTTTATGTCCCTGAACCTTTTATTGTATATTATACCACATATCACATTTTTATACTCAGCCTTTATGAATCTAACGAGGAACGTTGTCTTGATAACGTGCAGTTTGTGTTCACGTGTGTGTGAATAGATGCTCTGTTAGGTTCAGATGTGTGCTTCAAGCCTTGTGAAATGACACGTATCCTAGGGAGAGAGCATCTGTGTGAAGGTTTAGAAAATGTGCCTGTGACTATTCAAAGATGTTAAACAATGTGCAGGTGTGTGGTGGGGTTCAAGCTGCGTTAACTTGGCAGTTTGGCAGAAAATAGGAGCCGAGAAAACGTTCCCGCTTCAACACAGCACCACCTCATGCTGGGAGTCATGGATCAGAACGGCAACGCCACATCTCTGTGCCGCTTTAACGTAGATTTCCACCCCAGGGATTAATGAAGTATAATATTGTACATATTAGGTCAAAATGTTGTCAACACGTGAATCTGACTATTGTCATTTGTTTTACCACATAAATAATGATGTCAAAGAAATAACCGCTATGCCAACTGTTGCTGTAGCTAGCTGGTGAGTGTAAACGTTGCCTCTGTGTTATCGGCAATCAAATGATCCATTTTGGTGAACTGACAACTTATACATTTATACCTATTCCACATATCTAAATCAGGCAGTAGCTTAATGTAGCCTTTAAGAAAAAGCCTAGCTAGCTACTCACCAGCTAAAGCTAAATAAATTACTTTACTTTACTTTACTCAGCACTTTTATTTGTTTTCCCCCTGTATATTAGTATTTAGTTTTTAGTTTTGTGTTTTATATTTATTTTCATTGATGCTCTGCGATGTGATTTTTGAAATGTCCCCACGAATAAAGGTATATCATATCATCATATCATATCATCATATCATATCATATCATAGCTGGAACTCATGTGACTTGTGTTTGTTAGCTGCCTTCAAATTACATTTTAAATGTACTATAGTGTAGATTATTTTATTATGAGTTGTGTATATGTATATGTATATATATATGCACACAATCTAAATATGAAGGTTACATTTAAATATCATGCTCGGAGGACTAAATTACTGTCAGGTAGGTTTTATGAAGATATATTTTCCGGTAAAATAATCAGCCTAAAAAGGCCCCAAAAAACCCTGAAAACATTAAGCCCAACTCTGTTTATGAGAATGTGCGTCTTCATGCGTGCCAACGGGTTAGCGTGGCTCGATGAGCTGTGTGAAATGAAAAGACCCGCTGCACATCGCCGCTGCACCGAGCAGCCGTCTGTGCAGTCGCAGCGTGGCGGTTAACAAATGAGTCTTGCGTTCGCCCTCTGACTGATGTCATCAACAATTTGTTGGCATGGCGACTGCAGTCGACAGGGTTTGTATTGTCAGTCCAACGAGTCTTAACATATTCAGCAGACATTCCCCTACACTACGATCTAGGGGATGGAATTGACCGTCTGCCGTCAACAACGATGAGCTGAGGCAGTAAAGTCAAATAGTATTTCTGCACCCAAAAATATTTCTGCTTTTTCAAAGGTGATTCATCGTCTGGTGAAACAAGTTGTGAGCTGCAATATGGGCGAGTGTAAATACATAATTAGACACTGATATGGTTTTAAATTGTAATTGTTGTCTCCCTCACTGCAGGACACTTCATGTTCGTCCTGAAGAACAGTAGCAGTCTGTATCCCAGGGCTGTCCTCAGAGGACCGTGGTTCAAACAATCTGCATCCGGGTGTACCATGACCTTCTGGTGAGAACCACAGGGTCGCTTCCTTCTCCACTCTATGGAGTAGTTCAACGTGACTCGACATCAGAACCAGAATATAAAGATTCACCTGGAATTCCTGACTTTTTTCCATTTGCTGTCTCTCTTCCTTTGTGTTTTTCTTGATCTTTTTCACTCACCGTCTCATCTCGGTTCTCTCAGCATCTCTTATTTCAGAGCCAAACACAATGAGAAGATACGCATCCAAATCTATCACGTTTTGACAGCTTTGTGGCCCTGAAAATGTCAGATTTTATTTTTCCACTGGATGATTGGAGGGGTACTCTTGGCAGAGACGGGCTGGAGGTTTATACATTGCATTTATTTGTCTGCATAGTAATCAAAACCCCTCATGTATGTCCTGAAAGCATTTGCATCATCACGAGACGTACCTGTGATATATAGTATCTGCTTTAAGTAAATCATTTCAAAAGTATGAAGCCACAAAATGCACACATGAATATTATTGTCAGTAAGATTTTACCTTCAATCTCCTTCAGGCATTATAACTCAGGTATCTCCGTGGGGGCTGCAGACATGTACCTTCGAATAAATGGGGTCGAAAACAGAACGGTCATGTGGAGGACTTTATACGACCAGGGAACCCGCTGGAACCAGGTCACCGTGCAGCTGGGGCGCATCACCCGGCCCTTCCAAATCGCTCTGGCTAAGATCAGCCTTGGTGTGTTCGATGGGTTCTCCGCCCTGGATGATATCTCCTTCAACAACTGTTCAATGCCCCCTGCAGTGGCTGAGTGCCCCACACACAGTCATTTCCACTGCGTGCATACTAAGGCATGTGTGGAGCACATGCAGCTGTGTGACCTTGTGGACGACTGTGGGGACGGATCCGACGAGGAGGGCTGCTGTGAGTGTCTCTCTTGGCTACAAATATGCAGTGTTGAAGGAAATACTCAGATCCTTTACTAAAGAGGAACTCCACCACATCAAAGTCATTCACAGTCCGGAGTACTACTGAATAAATGATGAAAAAAATAATCTTTTGTGGTTCCAGAACAAGTAAATTGCCTCAAGTTCACCACTTGCGGGGCTGAAAACTACAAGTTTGAAAGTTTAAAGAAAATCTGTGAACTATCGAAAGTGATTTCACCAGACCACTGCTTGAACATTATTAATACACTTTTTATTACTTTTTAACTTTTTATTATTTGATTAATTTGTATGACTTTTTAACTTTTTAAACTTATTTAATTACTTTTTTATTACTTTATTACTTTTTATTACTTTTTTATTACTTTATAATTGTGTACTATTTATAACTTTTGACAACTTTTTTTTCTTCTTTTTTATAACTTTATTAATTTGTATCACTGTTATCATATATTCCATGACATGATATCCTATAATCATTCAACAATTCTGGTCTCACAGCTCCTGAGCTGCAGTGTAACTTTGAACGCGGGCTGTGCAGCTGGAAACAAGAGCAGGGAGGAGGAGATGTGTTCGACTGGACCCGCATCCAAGGCCCCACTCCGACTATGGACACGGGGCCGTGGAAGGACCACACGCTGGGCACCAGCTTGGGCCACTACCTCTACATCGAGTCCTCGGCCCCCCAGGAGTTCAAAGACACGGCTGTGTTGCTCAGCAGAGTCTTCCAACCCACCCACAGGCGGGGCAACAACGCGTCCAGGTCCCACTGTGCTTTCCGCTTCCACTACCACATGTTCGGCTCCCACGTGTTCTGCTTGGCGGTGTACCTCAGGACCACCACCTCCAGCCGTGGGCACATGCTGTGGGTACGATATGGAGCGCAAGGAAACCTTTGGCACAGGAAGACTCTCTACCTCTCCAGCGCTCGGCCTTTCCAGGTAACTCGTGCGCCAGAGATACCATTTCTGTTTTTTAGGCTTTGGCCTCATTAAGTATGTTCAGAAGATTTCTGTCATCAAATGTTATTTCATCCTTTGCAATGAGCAGAAATACAAAATATGGTTCAGATAAGCATTTCTTAAGAAGAAATATATAAAAGTGTCACGTTTACTGAGGAAAGGTTTTTACATTTAGTTGTGAACTATGATGGTTTATTACTGGGAAAAAAACACACCCACTACCACACACTAACATCATTCATTCTAATGACTGAAGGTCACAAGTATTTATTGGACCCTTTTCCAGCATGATCCTATGTGATGTGATTCCAAAGTGAAAACAGTTTATGATCAATATAATTAACAAGGATTTGGACATTTGGATTTGGTTAGTTACGGACAAAACATAGACTTCATTTGCTCTCGTCAAAGCCACCAAACAGTCATTTAACTCACTCAGCGTTGAAACTGTCTTTGTTCGTCTTTTTACTGTTACAACAATCACTAGCTCTGGTTTAAGAGGATATTAAAAAGGGAAATATCCATTACTGTTCACCTAAGTAACTCTGTTTTACAGCACATTGGCGATGTCGAACATTACACACCAGAGAAAAAAAACGAAAAGGCATACCCCTCTACTGGCAATGGAAAATGAGCTTTACTATTTTATGGACTATTCCCATTGTTTAAAAAACTATCTACACTAATGCTGGTGGGAAAGACGTTTGCTGATGCTCGCAGCAGCACTTTAATGTTGTAGCCGGTTCAAATGGAGCTAGTTTAATGTCATGTTTTACTGTTGGATAGTTTATTGTAATACCACTTGGTGTCACAGGAGTATTAGGGTGAACCCAATAACACGACTCAGGAGACAGAAGTGCAAATAATGATCTTTACTCAGGAACAGAACACTAAGAAATATATATATATATTATATATATACACACAATGTAACACACTTGGTCTGGAAAACACAAGACAACCTGGCAGAGGACAAGTGAGGGGACCTAAGTAGACAGGGACTAACGAGGGAATGGGCAACAGGTGAGACGGGCCTGAGGACCAGGTGAAGGTAACGAGGGACTAACGAGGGAGTGATCAGAGGCAGGTGAGAGAACAGGTGAAGGGAGTTGGACTAACGAGGTGGGAAGCAGGATCTGGAATGACGTGATAGTTAGTGAAACAGGCAGACAGGATGAAAACAACTAATAAAAGGAAGACGTGGAGCTAAACTGTTACACTTGGAGTCACATCACATCCTGCGTAATATCATTTGCAATCGCTCCCCTTGTGTAATCAAAGGCAGACATGGAGACATGAGCCCCAGCAGTGAAACCCCGGTGAAGCAAAGAGCCTGCCGTTTAGTGTGCACCACAGCTCTGCATGATGATGCATTTAACAGCTTCGCTACTCGACATGCATCCCTCCAAGATGGATGTTCTGCTGTCATCACTCGTGAGGGAGAGTAACTTGAGAGGCAGCTAAAGTTTTTCTCTCCGTTACATTCTTGAAAACAAGAGTTAGTTAGTGAAGCTAATTGACTGCAGGAATGGTAAAATTGAAAAATAGTAGAGACACTGATGAATTGAACCCAGTGTCAGTCTGGTATGTTACAAGGTATAATGATTTGATATCAAGATCGTGAATTGCATTAACTTACTCCTTCTGAATTTGCATTTGAGATGTAATATGACCAGTGTAACCACATCTAATGCACAAAAGGTGCACGTAAAAAACAACAACAACAATAAGCTTTGAAGTTAACTAAAACGTTTGGAAAAGGCTTATTATTCAGGCTTTCTTTGTTTATCCTGCAACACACATTTGTGTTGGCATGGTTACTGCAACTTTATCAGCAGGAAACATTTTCCAATTTTTGAGGTTCAAGCTGTTTTCTTTGAAAGCCAATGCCAGACTCTCGCCGTTCAATATTTCCAAATGATCTTTGACACAAAGTCACAGAGCTGGTGGCTGTTGGTACAACTCATCTGAAGTAATCATCTCTGAGCACCTTTATATGCAGTGTATGCAGCAACACGCACTGGCAAGCCGGCCGCACTCAAACCACTTCAACATTATTAGAAACAACAAGCCATCGCACATGCTGGTCTCTTCTTCTCTTTTTATATGCTGGCTTACTGGAAAAGGATTCACAAACAGTTGGTACAACCCAATTTTAAATAATTGTTAATTGATTTTGACTGGTGTTTATTTTTTCTCTTGTGTCAGATTTTGATAGAAGGTACAGTGGGAGATGATTTTAACGGGGATATTGCCATCGATGACCTTTCCTTCCTGGAATGCGACCAATACGATGGTAAATGATTCTGCTGTAACAGAACATTTCAACTTTTTAGTTTCCATTTTATTTTATTATTTTTCCCACCTGTTGATTGTTTAAACGGTGCTTTGATCCAGGAGAGCTCCCCACCTCCAACACCACGACCCCTGCAGTGACCACCGCGCCCCCCACAGCTCAGCCCCACAGCTGCCCCGATGGAGAGTTTGTGTGTGGGACGCACGGCGAGTGTGTCGCCAACGGCAAAGTGTGTGACTTCAGGCGCGATTGTTCCGACGGCTCGGATGAAGACAGCTGTGGTCAAATATTTATATTTCCTTCACTCTGAATTTCTCTATTGAAAGATTTAATTATTGCCATCTTACTGTTATCACAGTGCTGTGTCTTGTGCTTCCCGCTCCGCCCTCCGGTGCTCATTCACTTCTCTCTTCCTCCAGTGAAGGAACGCTGTGATTTTGAAGGCGGCGATGCTTGTGGGTGGAGCAGCGTCGACTCCTCTTTGGTCCCCATGCACTCGTTCCGCTGGTCACCTGGCCAAGGCGAGAGCATTCATGATGGGGAGCAGTACCACCGCCCCATCAATGACCACACCCTGTGAGTACCCCCAAAACTAATAATGTGACAGTGATATCTTAAAAGTTGATAATCAGTTTATCTGCAACTAGTCATTTAAAAAGAAAAACAATTTCTCATTGCACCTTCTCAAACTATGAGGATTTGATGAAGTAAAGTTTGGACGGTTGGTTCGATAAAACAAGTGATTTCAAAATGTAATCTTAGATTCTTAGACATTACTATGGGCCTATTGTTTTATTATTTTCTAACAGTTTATGAACAAAAAGAGTAAAGATTAATGTGGGAAAATAATGGATGGTGAAAAGGAATAAATCAAATGTCCCTAAAATTATGTAATTGTTGTAGAAGAGATAACTATCCACTAAGTAGACGGAAGAGTCGATCAATATACAGATAAGTACAGAGTAGGGATGAGATTCAAGTAAAAATAGAGGGAGAAAAATGTATTTAAGTACTCTTTTTGTACGCGTAATTACTTTTTACTTTACAAAAACTTTATTCAGTTAGTGTGACTCACCTATAGCGGATAAACCAACCCGATTGTCCTTATCTGTGTTTTGTTGAGTCACCATTGAGAGCAGAAATTGGCACTTGGCACTGGATTTCAGACATTTCTTCCCTTGCGCCCTTGAGCTGAAACTCTCCATCACTCCTGCAGCATCCTTAACTCGCATTCAATCCATAAGTCACGATTAAATTGGAGAAAGGAAGCTGCATCTTATTTAACCCAAATCAGGCAACATCTCTTCGGGGAATTTAAAAAAGCGAAGCAGAAATTGAGAGCCTGGAAGTAGAGATTTTTGGCAATTTTTGCTTCAACAACAAATAATCGACTAAAAATAGTTTCATTCCAGAGAAAAAATGGGCACTCAACTTAAACTATGAACTATATACTATACTTCAGTACTCGAAAGCAAAAGGTGGCGCACCATGCAATCAGTGTCCAGAGGCATTCATCGGAGCAGTACGGTTTAATACTTATACACAAGAAAATAAAAACAAAGACCTAATTTCACTCGGATGGACAACAAACCAAACCCAACAATGACTCTAGGTTGGGGAGATATCCCTGATGTCCTGTGCGTCCTGTCTTTCCTCTGGTAGGTGCGGTCCAGAGGGTTGGTACATGTGTGCTGACAGTTCAAACGGCGGCTACGGTCAAGCCACTGACCTCCAGACACCTGCCATCTCCTCCACCGGGCCCCAGTGCACGCTGGTCTTTTGGTACCACATGAGCGGTTTCACGGTGGGATCGCTGCAGGTAAGACCAGTGAAGAGGTCGTATTCATCCGGAGAACTGCACTGCGTGTAACGGGTTCATCGGAAAACCCACGTCTGTTATTCTCACTATATATTTGCAGGTGCTGTTCAAATATGGAAACATCACTCATCGGGTTTGGTCCCAGAGTGGTAACCAGGGCAACAAATGGAGGAGAGGAGAAGTGTTCGTGGGGTTATCTAACAGCTTCCAGGTGTGTCGATCATTACAGATACTTTCAAATGTGTGACATAATCAGTGTGAAATGCTTTATATATTTCTGTAGTCAGTGATACTGCTCTAGCATCAGGGGATATTTGTTCCCCACAAAGATGTCTCTTTAGTTGTAATCCTTTTTATGCTTTCGAGCCGGTGACAGTGGCATTCATTTTGTGGGCCGTCACATTCTCGTGAATGCAATAACTCAGGAATGTCTGGAAGAGATCTCTTCAAAATATGGCACCTGCAATTTCAGGATGTGTAAATATGTGTCATTATCACTTTGAAAATTGTAGACATGACAATTATTGACATTCAGTGTGAGAGACATCCTCTATGGGTACTGTGTGTGTGTGCACAACAATAATTGGCCTAATTTCTGTCATGACGGGCTCAATTCTATGCACAGACTTGATAATCAACGAATTGATTGAGTCTAATTCAGCCTACTGAGTCTGAAGTTGTTTGTGTGACAGTACTCAGAGTTGTAAAGGTTTCACGCTGTCTGTCTGCGGAGGTTACTGCAGGTCAGTGTGACCACACAGACCTGGAGCTATGAGTCCGAGTGCCTCGTTCTTCTTTTCTCTGAGAGCTCCATTAGCTGACAGCAGAGTACCACCACTCATAAGATAAGATAAGATAAGATATTCATTTATTAGTCCCACATTGGGGACATTTCAGGATCACAGCAGTGGATGTACATTAGAGCATTAATAAAAATAAAAGATACAAATAAAATATAAGAATTAAAATAAAATCAGAATAAATAAATAATATATAGATAAATAAATAAATAAATAAAATAAAATAAAATCATAAGACAGCTCTGAGCGATGTTCCTCTCCCTCGTCTTATGATGTTAATTAAGCGCCAACTCGGGTGTCTAAAAATCAACGTGTTTATGTGAGAGACAGGATGAAGATCTTATCTCTGTTGTTCTTGGCCAGGTGGCGTTCAGGGCAAAGCGAGGGATCAGCTACATGGGCGACGTGGTGATAGACGACGTCAGCTTCCTGCACTGCTCCCCTCCTCTTCCTTCAGACCAGCCGTGCACACCTGAGCAGTACGCCTGCGCTAACGGCCACTGCATCCCTCAGGACAACCTGTGCGACTTCATCAACCACTGCGGGGACGACTCCGACGAGGACGCCCACATCTGCAGTGAGGCCTCCTCTGACGTCTGACCGATGACACCCTGCCAAAGAGCCGGGATGGATCACACTTTGCATTGCTGTCTTCCAGAGGGCTTCAGTGGGCGCTGCAGCTTTGAGTTTGACCTCTGTTCCTGGAGTCAGTGCCGACAGGATGAGTTTGATTGGCTGATCAAAGTGGGCCGCACCCCCACAGTTGGCACCGGGCCGTCAAATGACCACACCTTGAGAGACCCCTCGGGGCACTACCTCTACCTGGAGAGCTCCTTCCCCCAGGCAGTCGGGGACGCCGCCCGAATATCAGGACCCTTACTGAGCCGCAGGAGCTCGCAGTGCAAGGTGAGACGGAGGTCAAAGGGCAGTTCATTCTGTGAAGTGGAAAACAAGTTGGTATTCAATTCGATTCAGTTTATTTTACATAGTCCAATATCGCAAATTACGAATTTGCCTCGGAGGGCTCTACAATCTGAACACATACGTAGGAGGATGCCATTATTTTTAGTACTACTGGAAGCTCGATATATTGACAATTTATTTGTGCACAGATGCTCCCTTGAGAACAAAGGTTCTGCATAGAATATGTAGCTTCAATTAAAAGATTAACGCCTTCGGTAGTAACAATCAAAATAGATGGAAAAAGTTAAAGACACACTAAAAAATTGAATAAAACATTAGCACTTCTGTGGCTTTGCTGCCGTGAATGCTAAACGTTATTCTGTGGATCTAATTTGAAGGTTTACTGCAGATTTCTCCATTTCAAAAGTCTTAACTACACACTGAAGATGAAGACTTAAGAAGCACCAGGAACACTGTCGTAATCAGCTCTGAACCACATAGATGCAATTTGGATTATCATTTTAGTTTATGAAATAAGGAAACGGGACCAACTTAACATTTCTGTCCAATTCACCAGAAATGTTTTCTTCCATAAGAAAATGTACACAAAGAGCTGAATTCAACATGTGTTGGTACAGTAATCACATGTTTTTGTTTAGAGGGTCGATAACGCTCCTGTCTGTCTGTTGAATATAAGAAGTACACGTTAGTTACCCAGGAGGAAGCGGCTAGCCTGGCTCTATCCAAAGTGAATAAACCCTCTGACTTTGAATTAAACTCTTGTGTGTTCAGGGGACTTGTGTCCTGGCCCATTAAACAAACTAATAGAAGAGTGTGTTTTCTTCATCTAGAGCTAAACTAAGCTCCCGCCTGGAGCCTCGTATGTCACACACACACACATGCGGCATCGATCCTCTGATCTAACTCTTGGCAACTAATCTAATTAGTGTGAAGATGTTGAATATTACTTTAAGATTGCAGTTGAAATTCCGTTGCAACTTAACAAGCAATCACAAATGGAGTGTGTGTGTGTGTGTGTGTGTGTGTGTGTGTGTGTGTGTGTGTGTGTGTGTGTGTGTGTGTGTGTGTGTGTGTGTGTGTGTGTGTGTGTGTGTGTGTGTGTGTGTGTGTGTGTGTGTGTGTGTGTGTGTGTGTGTGTGTGTGTGTGTGTGTGTGTGTGTGTGTGTGTGTGTGTGTGTGTGTGTGTGTGCGACGTCTTGATTGAATGCTCAGTTTGCTCTGCGCGTCTCGTCCGCCTCGTCCCACTTCTGACCTGTCGATCAATCACACGGTCGGCAAAAAGGCACCAATGAAAGTGAAGGGAGGGCCGTGAGGGGGGGGGGGGGGGGGGGCTCTCTCCAGAGATGGAGGGTGTAGTTGCGCTGCTGTAGCTTTTTGCACGCCTCCGTTCGCAGAGACGATGCATCACTAATCTTTAATAAGACAAGGACGGAAAGTAGGCTTGGATCCAGTCACTAGATTCAAACTTAATTACCTCTCTATGCCCATCATTTTTGGTTTATTTCCAGATTCTGCCATGGGGAGAAATAGAGAAAAGAAAAGGAATATGGAAATGGAAAGAAAGCGGTGCCGAGCTGTGCAGCAGCCTGTGACAATGTGATAGTAAACTGTAAAATCAACTATGATATAATCGTCCTTCAGGATAAATAAAAAAGTAGTCTTCACATCTGCAAACTCTGTAAGTTTGTAGGTTCCTTATTTTCACATATTTCAAATGCTTCTATCCTCGGTCCAGGTGCGTTTCTACTTTCACATGTCCGGAGACGGCATCGGGACCCTCAGCGTGTTCAGTAAAAGCGAAGAGCATCTTCATCTCTTGTTGAACCTGACGGGAGACCAGGGCAACTACTGGCAGATGAGGGAGATCCCGCTGAGCCACCAAAGGGACTTCCAGGTCACGTTTGAGGGCAAGGTGGGCCGGAGCCCGAAGGGCGACATCTGCCTGGATGACATCACCTTCTCTTCCGGCTGTCTGCTCGCTTTCTCAGATGAAGTGGAGGGCGGCACTGCTCCGCCTCCCGCAGGTAGACGCTCTGCTTTGTCTCCATTGTTTTATGCATGATGAGCTCTTTTTCCCCTCTTCTCCAGCTGTGTTCCTCCTACTTTACCAGATCCCACCTCCTGATGTTTTTTTCAGTGACCAATCTGTTTGATATTGTTATCGGGACTTTTAGCGATCGCATTATGACAATTTTAATTTATTTTAATTCTACTATCTCTTTGAATTGCCTTTCAAAATAGTTCTTCATTCTACAAGAACTCAATGACACTTTGATCCACCTTTTTGGTTTGGACCAAATTCAACAGGAATTCAACAACTTATGGTTCTTTTCCTTTAAACGCCACATTGAGGTCATGTTTATTACTTATTTACTTAGAGCTGGATCACAAGCTGTTAATCTGTGCATTGTGTGTTTGCACTGTTACTAGTTAACAATGGTGACCTCACGACATGAAGTAGAAAAGCTCACAGGAGCAGTTAAAGCAGGGGTCGGGAACCTATGGCTCTTCTGGTGACCGCATATGTCTCTTTTGAGTTTGAGTTAGCATCATGCAGCATTAAAATTATACGTTAAAAATACCATATGGCTCTCAATGAAATATATTTAGAAATGTTTGTCTTTTATGGCTCTCCCAGTCAAAAAGGTTCCTGACCCCTGAGTTAAAGGAACAAATGATCACGTTAAATATCAATCACTCGCGATTGATACCTTGAAAACTTTGGAAAAAAACACTGGAATGAGGAAAACAAAGAAACCTGAATGTGTGTCGTGTTTACCAACAACAACAAAACTATTCGACATCATCACATCACAACCTCACAGTGAACGTCTCATACATCCAGACGTCCGCTCAGCGCTTCCCAGACACATCACAGATAAAACCTCATCTTAAAGCACTTGATGAATAGCGTGCCGTGTGCAGCGTGAGACTGTTTATGATTTAGTGTTTTAAATGTAAGTTTGTTTAGGAAGTAGTGAGAATACGACTTGATAAATGAGACTTGGATGAGGCGTGATGGTTTGATATAGTTTTGCCCCATTTACTTTCATTTTTCACTTCTTTTTGACGTTTTTAGATTCTCTGTTCATTATTGAAGTAGCACAGGTGAGTGATGGTCAATTTGAACGTGAAGTATTCCTCCAGGCTGTGGAGACTTGAGAGTAAAACACCTGGCGTGTTGCTACTGGAGCATTAATAGGAGGCCAGATGTTGGAACATTGCTTTTTATTATTGAGCCGAAAAAAACTAGGCCGCAGCTTTTAAATTCCACTGTGACAAGGAGAGTGCTGGGATGTCTTCTTCTTGCTTTTAGCAAATAATAACTAGTAATAACTCTACGTGAGAATATTTCCAAATAGTAAAAATAACTGACACTTGGAGAACACAGCTGTGGAGCCCCATGTGCCAAAATGAGTGTATTTATCTGAACTGTACTTATCTTTAGGAACGATATTGCATCACTAAAACGCGGATAATGCCATTTTAATGACTTTTTGATTGTGTGCTGTTAAATGAGCAATGAGAAGATTATCCTATGCTGCCATACAAGAACCGTGTCTTGATTTGGAAGAAGAGATTTGTCAGTTTCAGAAATTCATGCAATTTCTTTTTGTATAAAGAAAGCAAAATAAAATTCAGCTCGTCTCCAAAGTCATAACCAAAACATGTGTTGGACCTCCTGGACATTTAGGAGCTTTATGACATCTGTGGGTGTCTCTTGGTAAACGTGGAGCAACACAAAACACTCAGACTTTCACTTGACCACTGAGGTCCCTCTGTCACCATCTGCCTCATCACTGACTTTAGGGAAGCCGTTCTGTCTCAGACCTGGTCACTATTCATCCATGACTAATTTGTCTGTATCCTTTACATTCTTGACGAGGAAACCTTTCAAGAGGCGAGAGGAATGAACAAGAGCTGATTTATTACCGTTGTTACTGCGCCTATAATTGGCCTATTCATTTTATTGCCTTTCTTTTGTATCGGATGTCGAGGAGAATAGATGGTTTCTGGATTGTCTGCACTCAGAAACCTCTGCAGGAGTCTCCTCGTCTCGTGAGATGAGCTGGAGAAGGTTTCCTTCCAGCAGCAGAAGTGTGATGCATTTCATTTAGCATGCAGCGGTCTCTTTCTCTTACACGTTTCTCTGTCAATGCCGGTGCTAACAGCTGATTAATCCGTCACTATAAAACTCTGGAGCCTTCGCTGAGATTTGACGCAGGTCTGCGTGGTAATGAGGCGTTTGCGTTAATGCTGTTCATTATCTTTCCCTCCTGCTCTGCTTGACGCCTCCACCGGGACTCTGGGGGATCTTAAAGACGCTCAAATGAGCTTTCTGTCGATATCGCTGTCTGCTGACAAAAGTGAAACACTTAAACACAGTGGAGGTGGACGAAGAGTTGTTTGTGTGTCTTTGAAACAAAGCGTTCTCACTCTGAATCATCAAACACTTTACTTTGATATGTGGAACTACTTTCTACTGAAGCAATGGTCCCTGTAGTGGATTATCCAGAGTACCTATAAAGGATGAAGAGATGTTGCTGTTATAATAAATTCACCTCCCATCGAACAGAAGGGGAGGTGATATATAGGTGTGTGTGTGTGTGTGTGTGTGTGTGTGTGTAGCTATAGAAAAGGGGCTGGGAATACCTGTCATAAAGATTTCATCGAATAACAAGGTTGAGGAATTGAAAGGGATGCGAGTCTGCGTGAGAAGTATTCCTTGAAGGTCGGGACGGGGAGCAACGCCGCTGCCCTGACAGTGAGCGCCTCCTCAGCTGCTCCACGCTGCAGAGCGTCTTCCGCTACTTGAGTCTATAATACTGTCAGTTACTATATGATGGACAGGTGAGACGCACAGCATCCTGTGTTGTTGTTTTCTGTATGTCGGGGAATTTTATCTTGCCTTTAACCAAATTTGTAGAATACCTGCACATCATTTTAACAACAACACGCTGTGCTAATCAGAGACTAGTATGTACTGTATGTTTACCACCTGCATGAAAAAATACAAACGATTAAATAACGTGAGCAAATCAGAAAAACAGAAATCTCTGCCTCATGAATCATGAAAGTGATGAGACAGTATCAAAGCTTTATTTCATCTTCAATTTGACATCTTGTAGTCACTAGAGGTATCAGACACACTGGGAGAGCAATCTGGTTTTGATGCTGCCGCTGTGTAATCTGTGATTCATGAAGCAGGACAAAGAAAGGCAGGGACCGGTCACATGATGAAGTTTCAGTTTGATTTACACCTCATTAAAAGAAAACAGAGAAATAGAAGTATGAGGTATGGTTTGTCTGACACCCTTCGCTGACCCGGTTGGAAAACATGGTTCACTTCATCTCTCAGACCTTTTAATTCCAGAAGTAAGAATTGATTTAAAAAGTTGATCAATTCGACCTCCTTCCACTAGAGGGCAGTGGGTCTACCGATGTCCCTTCACACGCAGCACTGCAGAGCCACCGAGTTATCCATGAAACAAGATACGCACTGGAGTTAGTGTTGACAAATGAGTACATTTAGATGGAGGAACTGCATATCTCAAGAGATTTAGTCGGTTGTGTCGGATTATTATCTTCAACCTTCCACGTTTCTTTAACTGAGTCCTGCACGTCAGGCGGCGAGGCGGCGAGGCGGCGAGGCTCCGCAGTCGGGGAGCCGTGGCTTCCTGGCTTCCCATGTGCCTTTTGTTGGGCCGCATTGCTTCTGGTCCTCTGCATCTGAAGAAGAACAAAGAGTTAGGAGGGACTTATACCCCTTTCTCTCCTTTACTTAAAGGGACCCCCCTCTTCATCACGCCTCAGCTCCCTTTCTAACACTCCCCAAAACCCAAGCACTGGAATGCCTGGCGCTAAAAGAGGCGGATTACAGTCTCCTGCAGCACTCCCTATGATACAATGATTGGTCCCCCCCCCCCTTGTCTTCTTAAGCTTCTTAAAGACACACTGATGCTGCACCCCCCCCCCCCCCTAGAGTTGGCTTATTGTGTTCTGAAGCTAATACTGAAGTCATGCTGTTAAGTTTGGTGAAGCACATAGTAGATAGAAGTGGAAAAGACACTGTTCAAATTCTCTTTTATTGTACTATTCAATTTGTAAATGTATAATTAAACATTTCAGGGAACTATTCTCATATGATTCTTGTCAAAACTTACATCAAAAGCATAATTATGAAGCTACATCCAGCACATGGTTAGCTCATTTTAGCATAAAGGCTGGAAACAGTTTGGGTGGCTCTGTCAAAAAAAAGTTACAATGTTATGTCTTGTTTGTTTAATATGTACAAAAAAACAACAACAACTTGCAGGTCTACAGGGCAGACTGTTTCTGAGCTGCAGTAACTTCCTGCAATTGTTTCTATTTGTTGTACAGATTAAACCATTAAGGTGACGGTTGGTACATGTTACCTCCAAACAGAGCCCTCGGCGTCACCCTGTTTTCAGCTAACCTAACACGCCTGATATTTGCCGTACAGACATGCGAGTGTCATCAGTCCTTTCGTCTAACTTACAGCCTGAAGATGAATAGAGGTACTCGTCTCCTCACAGTCTTGACCTCCGACCTCTAATTCTCGCTCTGGACGATAAAATGTTGATGCACGTCACGATGCTGACGGACCATGTCCTTGCACATTCCTTTACATACTGGAACATACACGGCTGCAGACTGTTTGCCTCCTCACGTCAGTCGGATGGATTATTCATGCGTGTGTCTTATCTGCAGGCGACTGTCCTTCAGGCTCCCTGCCTTGTGGAAATGGCCGGTGTTTCACTCCGGGGCAGAGCTGCGACTTCACAGACGACTGTGGCGATGGCACCGATGAGAAGGATTGTGGGACTTCCTGCTCCTTTGAGAACGGCCGCTGTGGCTGGTTGAGCTCCCTGGCCGATAACTTTGATTGGACGCTGGGGACCGGCTCTGCGAAAAGCATTCGGCCTCCGTACGACCACACGCTGATGGATGAAAGTGGTACGTGTTCATAATTTGCATACACACCTAAACCGTCGACTCATGTCAAAGTTGTGAAGTTCCTTGGTGTTCTAGCCTCCTCTCAGGATTTCCAACGTGTTATTGAAACGCAGCTTCACTTCTGGGTGTTGTATAATCAGAGTTCATGGAAAAGAGCAGGTTTTTAAATTCCTATTTGTTAAAGCTGAGATGCCGCAGCAGCTCCCCGTAATGTTTAATTCATGACTAAATCAATGTACGGCAGGTGGGCCTTCAGCTGATTGATGCAGGGCGTCTAGGGCCGTAATTCCATCAGACGGTGTGCCGGGTAAAAAGAGATATGCATGAATACATAAACACGTATGTGCATTTGCACAGAGTTTTTGGAGGAGCTTCCTCCAATCGCCCTAGAGTTCATGGCGCTCTGATGATGCTGGGTGAGCGTGACGGTGAGGCTGATATCAATGAGATGTTATTAGTAAAAACAGGAACATGCACGCCTCTTTTCCTGTGGATCGTGAGAAGCATCCGGATCGCAGGGCGGGAAATGGCGGACAAATAATAAAACTAACGAGATAATTGATGCTGAAAAAAAATGCAGGTCGTGATTAATATTAAATACGCGGTTTAATTTCATGAAGATCTGAAGGACATGAACTCTGCACTGTAATCATGTGCGACGTTAATGTTCGGTCCTAAAATGTATGTATGTAATGTAAGCTTTCTGGAATCATTATTAGAAAACAATCACCTCAGAGAGAGACACATGAAAGCACAGTTGCACTCTTTGTTCTTCTCCTTTCTTTATGCTCTTGAGAAGCTCAAGAAGCAGCGGGACGTTACAAGCTGTGGCGATTACTCTGCGACCCTCTGACTCCCTGACCACGATGTTAGCGGCTGTAGTTCGTCCCTGGCCGTGAGAGACGCTCATTCGAGAGAGGGCTATCGACTTCCCTTCTCCTCCATCACTTCTCCGCTTCGCTCTCTTTAGGTCATTTCTTCTATCTGGGAGCGACACCGGTGGGACTCAAAGGGGATAAGGCTCATATCAGGAGCTCTGCCTGGAAAGAGTCGAGCGCCATCTGCAAGCTCTCCTTCTGGTACTACATTTCCCACGTGGCCTCGGGAACGATCCGCCTGCTGATCAAGGTAAACCTCCGGCAGCCGAGTGTTGCGACACACGCGCGATTAGAAATGATGGATCTAACTGGTGTCGGTTCATGAAACCATATAAAAAGGAACCCTGCCCACATGAAGTGGGGCAGTCTAAGCCAGATTATATTAAATCATAATGACGATGACAGTAATCATGTCCTATTAGCGCCGCTGTCGAGTGGCGTTGGTCATTTGGTAAAAAGAGAGGTGCGGCTGTCAATGTGATCTGGTGGTAGGCGGAGGTGAGTCATTTAGGTCGTGGTCTCCCCCCTGTCCCAGAGCAGCCCCCCCCCCCCCCTCCCCTGGGCACACACACACCAGCCCTGCCAGTTCTAAAGGCGTCTTTCTTTTTTGGCGTTCAGCCTTCCAGTTTGTTCATGCATGGTTGACTCTTAGGGATTAGGGTTTCCGCGTGCAGCTTTTCTGCCACTGGAATTCTGCTGTGATTTACCGAGCCTCTCCAGCCTGTGGCCCGCGTCGTCTTGACTTCATTTAACTTTGTTAGGTACGACTCAAGGTCAAGGGGCAGGAGTTGGGCCAGGGCAGATTAATTTGCACAATTTCTAGCGTGCTTGTGGGCGCTGCAGAAACCGTTTCTTCAAAACACGTCAGCAAATTATCATGTCAATTTGTGTCTTTATTTTATAGCTATCAGCACTTTAAATATGACTGCGCATTAAAATATCACAATTGTAAGCTTAGATGTGGGGTTTTTTTCTGATGGAAGAGTGTGTCACTCATGATTAGCTCAAAGACCATCAGAAATCTGAAGAAAATATTTTAGGAAAGTATTTTATCAAACTGCCAGCAAGTCGTTAGTTTTAAGGTTAATTACAACCAACGGGTTCAGAAGGAACTAAGAAGCAGTGACACTTAAAAAAAAAGAGGATTCCCAGAATTCCCCATTGACTGTACAGTAAATTAAACCTATCAATGCCACGTCTCTCAACAACTGCTTATACACTCAATCTAGCACCTGTGGATGTGCATATATTTATCGATGCGGTTTTAAATTCAATTATTCTACATATATTACCAGCCTGCTACTGTATGATATTGATTGCACATTAAAGTCTGGTGCAGACAGGATGCCACGAGTCTTAGATATTCAGTCAAGCCCACTGGCTGTTTGATTGATTATGTGTCTCCGGGAGAGACGGGGATGATGGACTGGACTACTTTACATGTCCTGCTTGTACACGTGTAGGTGTAAAAAGTCAAATGTGGCCTTTTAAAGGAGGTTCTCTCCTCATGAAAATGAGGCGATGTTATCACTCACACACTGATAGAGAAGAGTGTGAGGTCAGAGGTCACCGTGTATGATTTTACACATGGAGCGTGTTGATTCTGATTTGTGTTCAGTGTGAGTGAGAGAAATAATATCTCAGTTCAGCTCATGTCCCTGTAGTCTCCCATGCCACATAACTCATTAAGTGAATGTGTGACCTAGAAGGTTCAGAGGCATTAGCACTTCCAGATTATTGCTTTCTGCTATAATTTACAACATTATAGCATTTTCATAGCCTCAGTGTTGCCTTGTGTCAAAACAGCTTCATAAAGGCAAACATGAACACATTTGCACAGACATGCCTGCAAACACACACACACAATACAACATGAGTCATCATTTTAAAAGGTTGATTGAAGAACATAGGTGGTTATGCTAATGAGGCCGTTGACTTCAGTGGGCCGAGGCACACAGTGGGGGGGAGGAAATTATATTTACCTGGCAAGTGTTTCCCTCTGTGAAGTCTCACAGGGTTCAACAGTCCTGTCTATATTTATCTCACTACACCTGTGAACTGCTTGAGTTGTTATCCATCGGTGAGTGGACTAGACACGGGAGGCAATTGTCAGGCAATTGTCCCCTACCCCGTCTGGGTCGCCAGATTTAGAGTCTGCAGTGTGATAACGATGTGTCACTGTTCTAAATTCATCCAATATGAAACGCTGCATGTGATACAAGGAGATCCAGCTGAGAGTAGAGTGCATCTTCTGTTTCATACTTTTGATTTTACTTTATTATCAGATGCAGGTAAAGGTGCCAGGGCCTGACTTCCTTTGTGGATTATTATCTAAATAAAAGAGAAAGCTTGATACCGAAAATGTCTGGATTTTGGATAAAATATTTGTGGAAACACTGGAATTCGGAAGATGCCTTTTTCGACAGGAGTGATAGTCCGAATACATTCTGAGATGATTGGATTTTCAAATGCCGGAGCATCGTACACACTGCTAAAGAATGTGGCCATATCCAGCACAGAACACCTCCTCATGTGTATGTGAGCCAAGTGTCAATCATCCTCAATGCATTATGGGTAAATTTGAGCCCCAAACAGACTTTTCAAGCAACTGCCAGCATCTGTTGTGGTTGCACGTGGTGTTTGTGTGTTCGCCTCATTCAAAGACTGCAAATATGCATATTTCACAAAATGTGAAGCTTCTCTCAAAAGATTATTTTGAGTTGAACATCTTTTAAAATAAGATGGAAATCTATTCTTTTCTAATTGTCATGCAAGGAATATCTCCCTTTCCTTTTCAGACATCGTGTATATTTCCCAAATCTTTTTTGGATATTACTTTTAACGGTTGCTACATCGCCTGCCACTTTGTAGGTATCTCTGACGGAGTGGGTTCAAATGTGGCCACCCGTTATGGTGAGCCAAACATACACCTGTCAGCCAAAGGAAGGATGCCCCCCCCCCCCCCCCCCCCTCACACACACCCCGAAGTGAAATATAGAATAACGGAGATAATCATTTCAGCCGGCTCTTGGTTTGAAGCGTGGTTGTGGAGCAGCTATATCATACAAACAATATGTCTATATAATAGACCAGTGTTGTAACATCGCTTACCTAACCAGAGATGGAGCACAACAAGTGGATGTACTCTGAATCGAAGATGATCCGACATGTATGGAGCCAGCGGCTCCATATTATGAAAAAAACATGAATACAAATTGTATTTGGGCTTAGTGAAACATTCAGTACATACTTAGGATATAGGGGATTTCAATGAAAGAAAAACGGCATTTTATTGTGATTGCATTTTTCTTTTCAGCCTCTTGACTGTCACCAGGGAGGAAATAAAAGAAATGATGCAAATGTATACCCACTCTTATTTTTGAGCAAACTGCATTTGTGGTTGCGCTGCCTCGGCTGCAAACGAACCTTCAAATTGATCGATTGAGCGACTGAATCGCCAAGGAGACATCAAGTGTGAGCTACACATGCCAGTCGAGCTAAGGCTGATTTTTATGGATTGAGCTTTTATTTCATGACATAAATCTGGATAAATCTGGCTGTAATGCTGCCTAATAATCTACGCTCTGCACTCACAGTAACAAGATTACTTCAAGCCAGGGCTTCACTGGCGTAGAGCAGAGGAGACCGCCTGTGCATGGCTCACCCAAGGGTGCATTTTAATAGGCTTTCACACTGCAGAGTAGGATATGACATTGCTCGTCCTCTGGTTTCCTGCACATTAGACCAAGTCCATTTTTACTGCAGTCAAGACTCTGGCCACATCTGGACACTTACAGTCAGTTATCTGTCTCATATGGTTGTGTGTTAAGTTTACCTGCAATGTCCCAAAAAGTTTGAGGCTCTTCATCGTGACCCTGTCCTCAAACTGAATTAATGATGCTCTGGACCAGCAGTCATTGAATGAATAATGGCGGTTATACCAGTCTTTATTGGCCTTGTGAACCACAGGAAGATGCGGGTAGTTAAATCTATATGGTCTCCTATTAAACACACGGCGCTTCCGTGTGTTGACCTGAAGATATGAAATCACCTCAAGCAAGAAAACACACACACACACACACACACACACACACACACACACACACACACACACACACACACACACACACACACACACTTCATTTGCAAGTCGAAATAAGGACACTTGAATCTCGATTACCTCCTCTCCAGCTGGCAGGGTGCTCACGGAAGTGTGGCCTGTGTCGGGTTTGCTTCATGTGAACACGTAAATGGTAAATGGGCGATATACTTCAACTTGTATCGTTATTTTTCTAGTCTTCCGAGCACTCAAAGTTGGGTGTTTACCGGCATTCACCCAATCGCAGCCTTAACACGCCGATGGAGGTTGCTGCCATGCAAGGTTGAGATTTTCCTCGTCGTCGACTTGAAAACACCAAAACTCGTTAATTCTTCTCTCGATACTGTTGACCCGAGCCCATTGGTTCCGACTGCAGACGTGGCCCTTTGAAAATTGGTAATTCGTATTTAATTAAATTAACAGTATGGACATTATCGCTCTTAGCAAACGTCACCGGACCCGCGGTAACTGTTGTATTTGTCGGGGACTATTTCCAGTGTATGAATACACATTTACATTTGATAGAATTTGCAACAGCTGTCGCAGTTCGGCCATCGCTCCCTTCTGAATGAGCTCGTCAGCTCCATAACTCGCACCTGCCCACTCCCCTAATCAGCTCACTCGGTGCACCTGGTCGTCACGCCCACCTCGTTAGCTTCATCACTCTCACCTGTCCACTCTGCTGCGCCTACTCCCTCTGGTATTTAAGCCCCAGCCTCACTCGCACTCATTGCCAGCTCGATCTCCGAGTTTACATTTCCACAAAAAACGAGGTGTTATCACGGAAAACGATCATTTCTAAAAAATCCGGCCAAAGTGGAGATTTGTGAAAACTCTATTTTTGTGTTTGCGTCTGAACGAGGTCAAACAGAGTTTTAGGCTGTCAAACGTCACAGTATGCGACTAAAAATGCTTCACGGACGGCGTATTTATGCGGGTTCATATAAACAGAAACTTTTTTGAAAACGACCTTGTGTGTACAACGTTATTTTTGAAAACTGAAAACGGAGGGACAGAAATATTTGTTTCTGTAAATACCCGGCTATGTGTAAATGTGGCCTGATATTTACACAGAAGCAGATCCAGAGACTGTTTGAATTATCTTTATTCCAAGCAGATTCAACATAATACAAACTATTCTGGAATACTGTTGTATACATCTGGGTCTTTGTGGTTATGCCAATTAGACTCGTCGCTGAAAGGTTGTGAGAGGATAAAGAGATGTCTAATGTCGCTTTGTGGTTGCCTCAAAACGGATGTGAACAGTCCTGGAGCAAATGAAAGTCATTATTTTATTTTGATAGCCCACATTTTTTACAATTATTGATATTGGTTAAAATAGTTTTTAAATCAATTAAATGCTGTCTCGTTTAGACAGCCGTCTAAAAAATAATCCGGTTGAGTTCAGTGATAAAAGCCTGGCGGTTCATTGCCGTTGCTCTCTTATTCTTGTGTCATAACATTGTATCTGGGACATGACTTTGTAAATGTCTCATTCATGCTCCTCCTGCCACTTTAAAAAACGCAGGTGAGATACTGGCCCACAACATAAAACATCCGCCAAAGTCACATTCGTTGTTTCAAAGCTGTATTCGTCCTTATTCAGTGTCTGGTGTTTTCCATGGGAAAAGACAGAACTGACAGAGAAGTGAAATACACATTTGCCTGCCTCTTAATATTTTTCCCATGTGGCATGACACTTTAACTCCGGCTGAGCAGGGTTTCATTCTGAGGAGCAGGTCTCAAGGCAGCAGGAACCTTTTCCCTACAATACTATGCTAATGACACTTTAATGACTCCTCTCAGACGTAGTCACTGTTTCTCAGCTATGCTCTCAAGAGTTGATTTAAACTCGTATTATCTTGACTCTTGACAAAGATATTCAGTTTGACGTCTGTGTTCCCGACCCCGCTGCCGGCTCTATATGAAATGATTGCAGTTGACGTGTTGTAACCCGCTGGCCACCGCATGATCGTCCTTTTGTCGACGCCGCTCTCCTCCACAGACGGAGAGCAGTTTGTGGGAGGCGTGGAGCAGGACGGGGCATCAGGGGAACAAATGGAACCGGGCGGAGATCCCTCTGAGGAAGCTGAGGAACTTTCAGTTGATATTCGAGGGGGTCCGCGCGAGTGACCTGGGTGGAGGAGCCGCCCTCGATGACCTGGAGTTCAAAGACTGTGCACCAAGTAGGTGATCCGAGCAGCACACACCTTCCGGAAGAATTGTTGCCTTCTTCACCGAACCAAGATGAACTATATAATCATTTTAATATATAATGTATTGTACACGAGTAGGCTAGTTTGGTGATCCCTCGCTCATTTAAAGGATTTATTGACAATACACACATTTTGCTTATATAGGCTACCAAGAGTTGGATTAGAGAATCAATACCACACTCATACCTGTGTGTGTGTGTGTGTGTGTGTGTGTGTGTGTGTGTGTGTGTGTGTGTGTGTGTGTGTGTGTGTGTGTGTGTGTGTGTGTGTGTGTGTGTGTGTGTGTGTGTGTGTGTGTGTGTGTGTGTGTGTGTGTGTGTGTGTGTGTGTGTGTGTGTGTGTGTGTGTGTGTGTGTGTGTGTGTGTGTGTGTGTGCTCGTGCTCTTAACTTCATTATCCTAAAATGGATCATTGGATTGGAAAGTTGGAAAGTTTGGTATTCAGCAAACCTCTGTTGATAACCTCTGTATCTAACCTCTGTATCCAGTACATTGAGGTATCTTTGTGCAGGATGCATGTAACTCCTTGCTACTTTGATTTAAATGTAATTAGTATTTATTGTCAGTCAGATTTTTATAGGCCACCAGTCCAAATTACATTAGTTGTAAACACGTGAATATCTTTAAACGTGTCTTTGAAGATTGCTGAACTACCTGTGAATTGCAACTGCAATAATTGAAGTCTAATTGTTTTGAAAATCCAAATCCACGGTTGTGTTACCTGAATAAGTAGCAATAACAAAGTGGTCTTGACTCTAGAAAATCTGAATTTCTGTACAGATTATTAGGCATTGTTACATCATTTGGACTAGATGACTTTCTCTCTTGCTATCATAGAAGCAAAGAAGATAAAACTATCCTGTGAAATAATTTCATGATCTTTCAAAGTGATAGTTTCACGTATGAAATTGATTCTGCCGCTGGCTCAACGGAGAGCGGGAAGGAAAGAGTTAGTGGGAGATATTTTTTGGGGGGATGACATTCGCTGTCAAACATCGTTTGATGTTTATGTCTGAGACAGATGTTGAACATTAAACAGTACCTCGCACAACGCCGGACACAATGTGGTATGTTTTCTGGCTCTGCCAAAGCCGACACACAAATATGAACACACTTCCATAAACACTGAGCTGCAGACGATCTGAGACGTCCATCAAAACTCCATGTCCCAAACTAAAAAAACCTTACCGCTGGATACAAATAAACACTTACAGCCACGAACATCTGGCTTTAGTTTTTAGTGTGAAGGTTGAAATAGGCATTATGGAAACGGCTGTGCAGTATCTCAGGTATTTATCTGCTCCGATCGGCTGTGATGTAATCATGTCCCCTGGATGGACGTGCTCATTTCCCCCTTTTCCGACGTTGAAGAGACGATATGATACATGTAATCAGCAGGGATTTGGAAAACGATCATATTTGAACACCCATGCTACCAGCCTCTAGGCAGACAACATTTACAAAGTAAATCTGTGTCTTAGTGTTCCGACTCTGGTTTGAAAGAGAGACTGAGTAAGTAACTGATAGAAAAATGAAGTAACAGTGCCATTTCCACTATTATATATATAATGACGATAAACGAAAGGCCTACTGGTCCACAGGCAGTGGTGAAAGAATATATCGCCTATAACAGCTTCCAATTTAAATGCATGCACAAATGGGTTCCCAGCTTACTCTATGAGGCTATTAACCACACTTAAACTCCTGCAATTAAGTTCAACTATTTTCTCATTTCATCATTTAATGTCGCTGCGTTTTGGATGTTTAAAACCTCTACACACTGCAATGTCCTTATGAGTGTGTGCTCCACCTCATGATCTCTCCTTCCTCTCTGTTCTGTCTCTAACGAGGCGAAGCTGGAGGAGGCTTCGATTCCCCCGACAGGCCTTTGTCTGCTTTGTTTGTCGTCTTCTCCGCCGCCTGTGTCTGTGCAGAGAACACAAAGTGTTAATAAGACACGGTTGTTCGTGGTAGCATTTCCCTCTATAGCTGGATCTGATTGATCCGAGGGGAGATAGTTTCTTTTTTTCCGGTCCGATAGCGAGGGAACTAATAAAATGACCTGATGTAGAATACAAACATGAATGCTAATTGTTTGTGCCTCTAAAGTGTTCCTTTCGCCTGCGTGTGTCTTTAGACGTGGTGGAGCCTCACAGTTGCCCCGCAGTCACAGACTTTGTGTGTCGCAGTGGCCACTGCATCGAGTCCCACCTGGTGTGCGACAACAAGGCCGACTGTGCTGATCAATCCGATGAGATGGACTGCGGTGAGTAGAAAATGGGAAATGTTTAAAAGAAAGAAGTAATTACAGTCGGAGTTAATCTTTATCGTAGAGCAGACACAACAACCTCTTTCTCTTTCTCTCTCTCTCTCTCTCTCTCTCTCTCTCTCTCTCATATAGAGGACATAGTCGACTTGCCAGGCGCTTGTAATTTCAACATGGATGAAAACCAGTGGGAAGACACCTGCCAGTTCTCTCAGGACGCCGATGATGACTTTGATTGGAGGATGGGTCATCGCAGTGAGACACCAGGAGCTGGGCCTCAGGCCGACCACAGTCCTGGTTAGTCCCCCCCCCCCCCCCCCCAGTCTCTGAGACAGACAACGAGTTTAAACCAAACAACAGAAAACGTTGTTTGTCCAGCTATAATTTAACATGCATCATAAGATCTGATGTTATTTCACAAACATAACTTGGGTACACTCTTTGGTTAAAATGACTATTTTGTGAAAGTTTCGGAACATGTGTCTCCTATAGAATAATAACTACGTGGTTCAGGTCAGGGAATGAACTGCGGACATCGTTAAAGGAAACAAAGTTCTCTAACACAGTCCATTGTTTTGTTGACCCAAGCATGTGGATTTGTGTCTTTACGATAATGACAACCAACCTCCCTTTTTATTTTGAGCTCATCATTCCTGCAGCCACGATTGCGCTTTGTCACTTAAACCTAAACATATGACGCTTTGGGGATTTGACAACTTAAGTTGTTTTTCTTAGGATTATACTTTATATCTGACATATTTCCAACACAAATACTTTATGAGAGAAAACATTTTTTTTACTAAAGTGTCAGCAAAAGATTCTCGTCTTATTAATATCCACTTTTTCCACTCGGAGCAGTTAAAGTTACTCATGGTTGTGTCTGTTACTCGGCTGATGTTGATAAACTTGGTTGACTATGAAAAATAGTCAAAAGTGAAATGAGGCAAAAGAAATAACTGTTTTATTACTTTATTAAACCTTCATTGACATGAGCATCTTTCTTTGACCTTAACCAAAGTGCTTCTGTTCCCTGAGTCTCCCACATTACATGTTTCCCCTTCAGGTTTTAACTACAAGGGGCAGCTTTGGAAAAGAGTTTGCCACACCCATGTTTGAGCTGGTCTAACCTTTGACCTTCTTCCTCACGGCAGAACGAGCACTTACCAACACACGGCTATAAAGTCCCACTAAGGATGTTGTAAACTCACTGCATGCGTTCGCTTTCCCTCTTGTTTTTTAGTGGAAGATTTCTAACGCTGTCAACAACAAAAAAAACATTTAGCCAAATTACGAATAATCAACCCTTTCCTCTTTCCATCAGTGTGTTCATCTCTCGCCGCAGCGCCTTTGTAATTACAGCCTGACAGCTGGGAAATAGGAGCCTCCAACGGGAATGAGAAGGCAGGGTTAATAACACATCCTGATCAATGACCGTCGAGCTGAGCTTCACAGTATTAGACGTGCTGTGTATCTTGTGTACAGCGATGCTGCTCTATCAAAACAGGTTTTCTTTGACTAATTAAAGATTTATCCGAGAGTCTGAACCACCTCAACGGCGTTACGGTTACACTCACCCACACGGCGCCGCAATGTAAACTTCACTTTCATGTGACTTTGAAATTTGCATGAATTAATTACCGTTTTGCATCTTGGCCGTCGGTTTTTCTTTTTCTTTGTTTATGCTGCTAGTATATAGGGCTTGTCAGAATGATGTTGCGAGGGTGACCTTGATAAGGAGAAGATATCGGCATGAAAATAATGAAACATCATATTACAGTTTTGACAGGAGTTCATTTGAGGGGCAACCGTTCGCTTGACTTCACAGAGAGGGAATGTAAAATAGTAAAATACAACAATAGATGCAGGAGTCACCTGAATCCATAACGGTGGTAAGATGAATGGCTCGGGGTGAACAAATATCCACTAGCGATTATCTTTGATTGATATTGCGATGTAGCTTGTGATATATAATATTGTTACGGCTCAGCTTGTAGGGGAAGCAAATATAAACCCAGATAGAATTAAAAGTTAAAATAATGCAATACAATAACAAGGAGCTTAGTTTTGATCATTGTTGTTTCAGTGTACTGTCAGGAGTATTGTGTCTCGAAGTCATCATATCCTGTTTGTTAACTATCAACTGTTAACTGTGAATACACAGATCCTACAGTGGAGCTCCAAGGCCTTCTTGCAGTGGGCGTCCACTCCCACTTCTGATTGGCCAAGCTGACTTTATTGAGCTGAGAGGACTCTGGACGCTGGGCTCTCTAAAGTGAACTTATGACCTCACTGCAGAGTGGATCGATACGGCCATCTGTAACACACATCCGCTCATGAGAGCGCCGAGCAGTGAGCCGAGGCGCTCATGACTGCAGACGTCACTTAGCTGCACTTTCAGATGTCGTTAACATCTGAATGACGAGAATCGCGGCTAATAAACATGTATCGGCTTCGTGAATGCACTGTTTGGGGTTTAAAAAACCTTTTGTTCAGTGTTTTAATTTTAATTTTATCAAGTGTTGTGAGTGGGCGCAGAGTGCTCTGTGCTGTGATGGTCTTAAATCCCTTTTAACTCCCACCTTGTTCTGGCCTCAGTCTCATCTGCAAAGCCTGCAGCGGAGCTAGAGGAGCACCGTGGAGCTTATGGCTGCAGGCGACAACGTTTCACCACAGCGTGAATGCTAAGAATGAACTCCATCTTCATCGGATGTGTTACCTGCAGCTGGATTGAACGCCTGAATCTTTGCCATTCATCACGCTGCGATATTACTGAACTTCACAAATGTGACGTGTGTCTGTATTCATCTCCAAAGGCGGTACCGGGAGCTTCCTGTACATACTCTCAGCCACTCAGAGGGAGGGTGACGTTGCCACGGTGACAACCAGGAGTTCATTTCCAGCCGGTATCGGACGATGTCACCTGCGCTTCTGGTTCTACATGCACGGCTCAGACAGAATGGGAACGCTGAAGGTGAATTAATCGCATTTACATAAATTATGAAAATCCTTTATGTGTTTTTTTGTTTGTTTTTAGGCTTCTAGCTTCCAAACATGTTTTCCTCTTTTTTTTTCTAAATGTCATTTTCAATAACGATCTGTCACAGTCAACCTGAAGCCTTAATTTGGTTTAGATAGAGATGTCGTTTCCATTTTACTGCACCTCTCACTACATCACACTCTGCTTACTGTCAATCACCTGGTACCCACAGGAACGTCTCCCTGACAGGAAATAATCCATCACAGGTTCACCTCACCATCTTTTAGTGTATTTTGTACGCTGTGTTAATTTCAGGACAAACAAAAAGCTAATCTTTTAGATTTTATAATTGGATATGATGTTCACTAAAAGAATGGCAAAAATGACATGTAGGCAACTCGTACAGATGTGCTATACCAGTAATAATACAATTATAACAAATAATACACTTTATTTATATTGCTAATTTCATACTATAAGATGCAGCTCAAAGTCAGCTTTACAATTCTGGTAAAAATAATAAAAATATAAAGTTCTAAAGAGATACAAGTAATACAAACAAATTACATGGTAATAGAACAAGTATGATAAATATCTAATTAATAACAAACAATAATGTTAGGAAAATGTGGAATTCATGAATGCATTTGATCAGAGGTTTCTTCTCTTTGGGCCATAACAGAATAACGATGTTAACCATAGTAAATGTTTTCATTATTGGTATTTTGATCACGCCAGAGCGAGACGACCTTGGGGAACAGTTGGAGTCACAATCGGAAAAGCAATCTGAGAAGTTAAAATCTTTCAAATTTACTCGGTGGAATTAATCGCAAATTATGTTTTAGTAAAAAAATATGTCTCGAGCTGAAAGTATCCCAACTGTAAAATGAGAATCATTCAAACCACGGCGTCCATGTTGGTCTGCGCCTCACCAGGTCTACACGGTCGGACCCAGCGGCACCAGTCTGCTGATGTGGGCAACCACTGGAAACCATGGTAACCAGTGGACGTACGCAAATGTCATCCTGTCCAACCCACGACCTTTCAGAGTGACCTTCCAGGCGGAGGCGGGTGGAGACATGTGGACGGACATCGCCCTGGACGACATCTCCTACACTCCAGAGTGCGTGGTCGGAGGTACACGATGTGTGGCTCTCTCTTCGCTCCTCCTCTGCTTTCTCCTCCTTTTTGCACTCTTTTTCATGCAATTCCCACCGATTCTCTCCTCCTTCTGTGCTCTAACATCCATGCTCCTCTGCTCCGTTAACACATACATTGGTTGGACCCTCGGGGGAAGTGTAGTGAGTAAATGGACCCTGTTGCCCTGTAAGTCCATATAAATTCACTGTGGAGACCGGCCCGGCGCTAAGGGATGGCACGGAGGGCAATGGGGGGAAAAGCAATTACATTTATATTATGTTGTTTCCATCACTGCCACCCAGACGTCTCCTTCACCCCTAGAACTTGACTTCTGAAGAACATTAGCATACAGTATACCTCTTTTCCCACCAAATCATGCTGGCTGCGTGTACTCTCAAATCAAATCAATTAAAAAAAGGTTGTTTAGGCTGTGTGTGTGTGTGTGTGTGTGTGTGTCTGGGTGTCTGGGTGTCTGGGTGTGTTGTGTGTGTGTTTGTGTGTATTGATGTGCATGTATCCCTCCTGTGATATGTCTCCTCAGGACCGGTGACCCCCCAGCCTCTGACCTGTGCTGTGGACCAGCTCCGGTGTCTGTACTCCTATCAGTGCATCCCGGAGAGTTGGCGGTGTGACGGAGAGCCGGACTGTGCCGACCAGTCCGATGAAGAGTTTTGTCCCACGGTGGCACCCGGCACTCTCCCTCCTCAGGACCGCTGTCTTATTGGACATTTCCAGTGTCTGAACGACACCTGCCTCCCCTCCGTGCTGCGCTGTGACGGCGTGCCGGACTGCCCCGACGCAGAGGACGAGAACAGCTGCCGTACGGACACGCGTCTTTGTCTTGGTTTGCAGTGTGTGCACAAAGGAAATAAGAAGAGTACACTCTTCATCAGGGGAGGACATGTTTCCCCCCACTGACTGACATCTAGGGGCATTTAAAAATAAATTGGGGGCACATATGTGAAATAACATTTAACCTTTGTTAAAAAATAATACATATATTATTTAGGCTTACAGTGTATGAGCAATTGCAATAATAAGACCATTAGTGTTTTAGTTTTTTTTTTTAAACAAACAGAAAACATAAATCAGACGATAATGTTCAATGTTATTCTTATTTCTTTGTGGTTATTTATTATTACATAAAAACATTTAGAACTTATTTCTTTGTGTTTTTATAATACAGAGAGAGAGAGAGAGAGAGAGATTTTTGTGTGTGTGTGTACCTACCTCAGTACAGGAAATACAGAACAAAAACAAAACGCTATTAAATTATCTCACTTATGGGGGCATCTTTTGCCCCTCTCTCCTGGTGAGATCGGGGGCACAACTATTTTGCCCTTTGCCCTCGTGTATTTCCGACGCTGCTCTTTATTAATAAATCACGTGGTCAGTTTTTAATGAACTCTTGTGGTACCCTCTCGGTCATCTGTGAGCGCCTCTCATACCCGCCTCTACATATTCAACCGATATCCATATGTCTGCCTCTCCTTCTCCCACCAGCTCTGCTGCAGTGTGAACTGGGAGAACTGGTGTGTGAAAGTTGGCCTGGTTGCGTCCCGCTTCAGAAGCGCTGCGACGGCTCTGCAGACTGCCTGCCTTTTCACTCTGATGAATCTAGCTGCCATGGTAACGTGCCTTTACATACAGTACGTTTGTCTTTGGAGCTTTTAAACGCTCGGGCTTGTTTTTCCTTTTAATTCTACAGTTCATGTCGTTTCCACTTCCACAAGAGGCCTTGTGTTTCAACCGAGTTCTTTTAATGTTTCGATGTATCATTTTAGTTTAGATATGTTCTTCTATCTGGGTGACTCACTGTCTTTTGATTTAGCTATTTAATTTAATGCACACCTTTCTTCTTTCTCCATACGATACACACAGGAGGTAGCAGACAGTTTTTAACTGAAGTGAAAGTTTGTTCGTCTCTTTCCAGCCAGACCGCTGACTCCCAGGACATTTCAAGGCTGGCTTCTTGGTTTTCAGAGCACACCTCAATGGTTGCTGCCAGCTGCCAAAATCCATTAAAACCTCTTTCTCCCTGGGTTTAAAGGAATAAGACCGAACTTCACATTTAGCCAGACCATAGCTACTTTATGGAGGTGCAACAGGACTCGAGGGCTTTCAACATGCTGATTATTGAACAACTCTGATAACCCTGACGCAACCTGTGGAGGGAGGAATGTTCATTATCAGATGTACAAGATGGAAGGAGAAAAAACGATGCTCAGTGCTCCGTGTCCCCCGACAACATAATTCACTGATTTCATGTTCTGATACCAGAGCTGCAAAACACTCGAGTGCACGTCTGTTTCCTGTCAGAGGAGGGAAATGGATGACAGCTCGTGGCAAAGAAAAACCTTTTAGAGGGTTTCTCTTTTTTTGATGGGTGTATTTTTGATAAGATATTTGGCATTGATGATCAGTTATTAATGTGTGATTTACAGATTGTCCTCCGCTGTACTGCCTGGATCAGGGCTTGTGCCTCGTGGAGGATCACGGGCCTGTCTGTGTGTAAGTAGAACTCCACCCTCTCACAAATAAACACAAATATAACCACACAGCAACACGGTCCATCAGGCTCATAAACAAAGATAAACATCATGTCTGTCGGGCCCCATTCCTCCCATCCTTTATCTCTCTTTGTGAGACTTAAAACATGGAAATCCTATCAGTCTTGTTTCTTTCCTTGGAAAAGATACGCTCCACAAAGCATGTGGGAATCTGCTCATCCCCTCCAGCTTAACCCTGCTGGTTGTGCCTTCGTTTATCCACCAGCACAGTGATTCCTGGGAATCGCTGAGGGATTCTTCCGGTCAATATTTAAACACGGCCCTCGCTACCAATGGTCTTAATGGGGGAACCGCAAAAAGACTCCAGACAGACACTGCGGTCCCTCTGTTGGAGGTGTGTGTTTTTTTCTTTCTGGGGAGCTTATGAATCAAGTTGTCTGCATCAGCAGCTTGGAGCGTCCACAATGAGATATTTCATTTTAAATGTAAGAATGCATTTATGAGTCTTGCTGCTGAATCTGCTGACATCATTATGCGCCACTGAAGCGTCCCTGAGAGATTCACGTTTCTCCATCTTCGTCTCCGGAGGGGGCTTTTCCCACCGACTGGACGTGGATGGGTTCGCTTCACTAACTGCTTAATGTGTCTGCAACGTGAGTGTTGTGTCATCGGAGCTGCAAGAGGATGCAACAGGAAAACACATCTATCTCGAGAAAAAGAGATAGCACCATTCGAGAGGTGGATGGGGAGAGATCTAAATGATCCAGGACGGATTGATCAGTCATGTTGACGGCAAAAAGGATCTGACTTTACATTACGTGTCATTTAGTTTCCGCTTTTATAAAAAGTGACTTCAGGGTTCGTACGGTCATGGAAAACCTGGAAAAGTCATGGAATTTTAAAATGATTTTCATTTCCAGGCCTGGAAAAGTCATGGAAAAAACTTAAAACGTTTTGGAAACGTCATGGAAATGTGTTATGATCACATGTTCATTTACGCCGAGTTTGAAATAATGAATATGTTTTTTTTAAAGAAAAACGCTCAAAATATAAGCCGGCGTACGCTCTCAATACGTAAAATGTTCAAATTTTTTCATGTTTTTTCCGAGATTTGGTCATGGAAATTTGATTTAAAGTCATGGAAAAGTCATGGAAATCCATCGGTCAAAATGTGTAAGAACCCTGTGACTTACAATGTAACATTCATACACCGTAGACACAGCTACAGGGAGCATTTCAGGGTTAAAGTGTAAGGACACAAGGACTCAGGCGTGGAGTGAACTGCCAGTCCCCTGACTGACTGTAAGAGGGACCTGCTAACCACTGTCGCTTCAGTTGGACTTCAAATGTTGTTCCTGCAGCTTGGAGATACGCCGCTGCTCTCATTATCTCCGTCCGCCTCCTTGTGCTGTCCAACAGTCCCCAGAACGCCGCTGCCTCCTCTCATTCGGTCCTCAACAGGACTTTACCGCCATCATTCAATGTAAAGTGTGGTGGGGAGCCCCGCGGCGGCTCCAGCCTCGTTATCAGCCTGGAGCAGAACCCCGGACCGGCATGGAGGGAACCTCTGGCTCAGTGTGTGCATCACGTTGCCAGATGCTGTTGAGCGGGGTCCACCGGGGACCAGGCCAGGGAGGTCCCTCTGCGTGTCCCTGAACCCCTCTGAATGATGATGGACCCGCCCGGCCTCGCTGGAAGCTGTGTGTCTGTGTGTCTGTGTGTGTGTGTGTCTCTGTGTGTGTGTGTCTGTGTGTCTGTGTCTCTGTGTGTCTGTGTCTCTGTGTGTCTGTGTCTCTGTGTGTGTGTGTCTGTGTGTGTGTGTCTCTGTGTGTGTGTGTCTGTGTGTGTCTGTGTCTCTGTGTGTCTGTGTGTCTGTGTATCTGTGTATCTGTGTATCTGTGTGTCTGTGTCTCTGTGTGTGTGTGTGTGTGTGTGTGTGTGTCTGTCTGTCTGTCTGTCTGTCTGTCTGTCTGTCTGTCTGTCTGTCTGTCTGTCTGTCTGTCTGTCTGTCTGTCTGTCTGTCTGTCTGTCTGTCTGTCTGTGTGTGTCTGTGTGTCTGTGTCTGTGTCTGTGTCTCTGTGTCTCTGTGTGTCTGTGTGTCTGTGTGTCTGTGTGTCTGTGTGTCTGTGTGTATGTGTGTCTGTGTGTCTGTGTGTCTGTGTGTCTGTGTGTCTGTGTGTTCTGCATTAGAAGCTCAAAGTTGCGTTGGAATCAATCTGATACTGAACAGATGTCGACTTGTGGACTTGAGTCTCCGGTCGAGGGGAGAATATCTTAGCTTCTTTCCAAGAGATGCAGCTCACCAGACGGACAAATTATTTTCACTTAGTGTGTTTTCCATCCTGGACGCGCAGCAGATAAATCTTTAACCATTTGTCACGAAAGTGATGTTTTATTTTTCAAATGGTTTCGGTGTTTAGAAGTGTGTCCTGGGTAGTCGAGATTGGGCTTTGTTTTCTTTACCCTCATACAGCATTTTGTTTTGTTCATCTTTTTTCATTTTACACTGATATGGCCAGTTTTGTTATATCTTTTTGTTATTGTCAACACAAAAAAAAGCAATTATTTTCAACGAGCAGAAGTACAAGGAAAAGTTATGGAAAAAAAATAGCATTTGTGATTTGTTCTTCTTCTTTTTAAACACACATTAAAGTGTAGGAACACACACACACACACACACACAAATGGGTGTGAGGCTGATCTTTATTAGCTGTTTGGGCTATATATACAATAAAGGGATGCAGGAATGAGCCCTGAAACCCTGAAATGAGTTGGCATGCTCCCAGCTCCCTTTTCTCAAAGTCAAAGGACTTTTTGAATGAGTTTTTGGTTAGATACCTGAAATAAGGTCTGCAGTTAAAACAAGTTTAAGAGATTTCAAAATTGTGTTCTACTAAATAAATGATGTGTGTCAAGACCCCTCTGGTGTATTTGAATACATTGCCGTATTTAATGTCTCTAAAAAGAGTTGTTTGCTAACAAATGGCTCAATGAGACTTCAGGAGGAGCCGTACGTGGTGGAATAACCTATATTAACCCTCCTGTTACCTTTAGGGTCAATTTTACCCCATTCAATATTTGATGTCGGTGTTCTTGGGGTCAATTTGACCCCAGGTTGTTTTTCACTGTCAAACATATAAGATATTTAAAGGGCTATTTAGGTAGTCAACAAACAACATAAAGTACCTCACACTTAAACTTGGGAAACAATATTAATTCTAATAATTTTCTGGAGGTTTTAATTGCTGGGGTCAAATTGACCCCGAGGGTAAAATATGTTAGTAAATGTGAAGGTAACAGGAGGGTTAAAAAACCCTGGAATAATTCAGTTTATTTGTATAGCCCAGTTTCACAAATTACAAATTTGTCTCAGAAGTCCATAACTTAACTTAGTATATAACTGACTCGGTTATATACCTGTAATCACTGTTGTCCCTGCAGCATGTTGTCACAGCGTCATAACGGTGTACTATTCATTGCCGTCTGATGACAGGTGTTATCCAGGATGGACCGGCAACCGTTGCCACGTGAAGGAGAAGCCGTCTCTCTCCACCGCGAGTCCCAAGCCAGGCGACACACAGCTGGGCGGTAAAGAAACGCCTCCACACTCTATTAAACTGTCCAACCTGTTTATATTTACTTTATCTTTGCAAAGCCTGTTGTTGTTATTGTCTCTGCGGTCCATAAAAGGTTCCCCGTGCAGGATTCAAATGTCCTCCCCTCTTGCTTAGACGCCGTGTACGTCGGCATCGCCATCGGGCTGCTGCTGCTCGTGGTCGGGCTCGCCGTCTGCTCGCTGGCTCTGTACAAGGAGAAATGCTACTTGGTGTGAGTTCTGGTGACAAGTGTCAATCATTTTAGCTGCTGATGATGAGGATGATGATGAGGAGGAGTGCTTTTGTTTTGCTGGCTCCACAGAAAGCCCAACCAGATGGACTACGGCGTGATGGATGACCCCGCTCATGGCTGCAGAGCAGAGGTCAGCCAACAGAATTGTCCAATCAATCATCAGCAAATTGTGTTAGCGCAACATTTAGTTTTCTCGGCAATACAAATGTCATTTTTCTACCATTCGCCTCAAATTAATTAATTAAGTGGGTCTAACATTGAGGGAGGTCAGAAGGTGGTCGGCGAGCCTTTCTGCAAGATCACTTTTTAGATTCAGGGTTATTGATTTTGTGGTTTATGTGAATGAATGTGCTTCTGTGTGTGATTTATACACACACTGAAGGTCATGTAGAGCAAATAGACACAACATCGGAACCATGTAATGTCATTAGATCCAGCAGCACAAGCTTAACAACCAAAATAACCAGTTTAATTAAGAGCTTTTTGGTAGAGTGTTACTGAAATACAACATAGAGTCTGTAAGGCTGGATTACATCACACAGGTAAAGTGGTTGAGGAAACTCTCACATCTTTTCCCTCAATAAAAGTACGAGTATTATAATATTATCAGCTAGATGTAGTTCTTGTTCTACAGGAAAATGCCCCATGTTAGTAATATACTCTGAACATATGATCCCATTACATCGTTGACACCGATGCAACAATTTATAATTTATCTTCCACACTGTATGTGTATGTTGGATGTATTGTGGCTGTAGCTTCAAATAGAGGTGAAGGTGTGCTCTGGTATCTATAACACCAGCTTGTTTTACTGAGCAGTGGAAACACTGTTTAACCTCTGGAAGAGGATGAAAGGTTTTTATGGAGGTTAGAGGAGTAAATATGGACGCATAGCGGGTCAGTTCGGTTTCAATTGCACCTGCACTTCATCCTCTCCTTCACATTAGGGGTCATCTAACAAGTGTCCATGATAGTGTCTCCTAAACATTAGGGGTCATCTAACAAGTGTCCATGATAGTGTCTCCTAAACATTAGGGGTCATCTAACAAGTGTCCATGATAGTGTCTCCTAAACATTAGGGGTCATCTAACTCTAACAAGTGTCCATGATAGTCTCCTCCTCAGGTTCCTAGTCATTATGAAGGGCCGGGCGGTTGTCCCAGAGTTGACCCCAGCAGGAGTGCCGGTCGGGGGCTTTCCATCAGTGTGTACCCCTGGAGGAGGGAGGTGGAGGTGAGGTGTCTCGGCCTCTCGGCCTTTGGGCGTCACTCCTATCGGCCGGTGCAGAAGTCAGTGACGTGACGTTTGTCTCGTTGTGTCCACAGACGGTTTCGGCCTCTAAAGTGTCCAGGCTGTCCTTCACCAACCCGCTGTACCCCTTCTCCCCTGACGCCGATAGCTCCGAGGCATAAAGACGATGGACCTTACATGTTGACGCTGCAGTAGATGTGGGTCAAACGCTGTGTGGATGAGTTGGTCGTGACCTGCTGAGGTGCTGAGCGGGGGGGCAGTAACGCAAAGCGTGGGAAGAGGCAACGTGGAGACGTAATGCTAGGAAGTATTTGAATGTCGATCCTGATCTACTGTGCGGCGGCCGGGCGTGATTACTCTCAGCTGAGGAGGGGTGTGTGTGTGTGTGTGTGTGTGTGTGTGTGTGTGGGGAGTGGCTCAAGAAAACAGGTGCTGGGGAGAGGCCTAATTAACCTCAGCTGTAGGGAATCAGGTTGATTGTGTCTCTACATATGTTGCTATGGAGATGGAGGGACGGGACCAGCAGAGCAGACACTAAATAAAGTATCTTACCAAACGTTGAAGTATGTGTGCTCGTTCCTTGGTGCTGGGGGGAGCCTGGGGATAGTAACAGGACTTGTTACACACTGCTGTAGTGATTGACAACTAAATTATTAACGTATTTAATGAGTAAAATGAGTGAAATACCCAAACTATCAATAAAAGCTAAACCTTCTGACTTAGTTTAGACCATTGCTGCGTGTCTCTCTCCCTCGCTCTCTCTCTTCTCTCTCCTTTCTATATATGTATATATGTATATCCTCCAATATATGTCTGTCCTGCAAAGGCAAGGTGCGAAAAAAACTATATTGGTTGTTCCTTTTTCCAGTCTTAATGCTATCGCTAAGCTAATCAAATGATCAAGTTATCACTGCATATTTAATATATTCTCATTCAATTTGCCAATTTTTAGAAGAAGAAAACAAACGTTAATGTAAACGAGTCAAAATGTCCATGTCGTCCCCTCAGCGCAGCGCTTCAGTCCCCTGGAGGAGTGGCCGTGTGTTTGGTGGTTAAAAGCAGAAAACATCCAGTTCCTTGAGCTGAGAGGCTCTGAACTCAACTTCCTCCTGACTTCATCAGTGATATTGTTTTAATCCCCATTAATGCAAATAAAGTCTTTTTCTCCCGGTTTTATTTGCTTTTTAAAATCCGTTTGAAGTGGGCTTCCTGCAGCTGCTTTGTATGCGGCGTGAAGCGACTCCCACTTCCTCCGTACCAACCAGCGCTGAGCAGATTGCTCATAAACAGAATAGTTAAATCTGACGAGAGTTCAGCCTCGGCTCTTCTCAGTCGTGTCTCATCAGAGACGCCGTCGTAAATGTCTTTCTCGTATTATGTGTTCTCGTACATGACAGTCAACATGACGATTTACAAGTTCGACAGCATCGATGTGTGCTCCTCTTGGCCCCAATAAATACCGATCATATTTTTCGGTTTAGATTCAATTAAAGGAACAGTTCAACATTTTGTGAAATATATTTACTTCTTTGACAAAATTGATACAACTCGCTTAAAACATCTCACTATTCCCAAGTCATGTGGGGAAACACAATTCATGCAATGCTGCGAAAGTAATGTTGAATAAATGAGCTTCTGTTGTTGCTACTAATTGGATTTTAGAGACACTTTGCAAACTAATGTGTTGTGACGCAGCAAAGAAAAGGTCACATTGTTGCTTTGCTAACATAAAACAGACGCGCTGCAGCCAAGAAGGGATTTTCTCTCCTTTATATTGCAGTATTTATGAAATAGACTTGGGCTGCTACAATTACCAACACATATGTTATCAACTAACTCTTAATTATAAAATGGGTAATCACCATCGGAAGACATTTTGACATGTTACAGCCAGAAAATCAGAATCAGAATCAGAATGGTATTTAGGTAGGTTTACACCTACCTGGAATTTGTTCTGGTGTATAGGGTGCATACAGAACATAAAGAACACAAAAGGTACTGCACAATCACAATAAGTACTACAATACAATCACAATAAGTACTACAGACAAACAAAAACAGGGCAGGAGTGAAAAAGTGCATGTGCAATGAGCAGAAAAGGCACAGGTGTAAATAACATTAAAGATGGCTGCACTACGCGGAGCCATAGTTAATGTTGTAAGGAACACGTGTGCTCAGTCAATTATGATACTGTAACTCAAAGTGTCAATAACTTTGATCTTGTTGTCTTATTAAATATCCAACGCTCAACATATTCCAGAGGGGTGGTCTGTTTTTTCAACATGGCAGAAGGTCTACTTTGGGCTTTCATTGGGATTCAGCCGCTGGCATTTATAATAAATGTCCCATTCCTTCGTGTTGGCTTCAGTTCAAGTTGCGAATCTTTAATTTTCAGACTGTGGGTGAAGACGAGCTGCGGTGTCCGTACCGCTAAGCCTCGTGCTTCATCACTGAGGAGGCTTTGTTGAGTCCAGAGACGGATTCTGGGTCACAGATTTATCAACGGGTCACAAGATCAATATCAGTTTTTGAGTTTCATTGTTTGTTTGACACAAAGCCAAAGAGCAGCAACTCCACCGTTGATCCGGACAGTTATGACTGTAATCTTACTCGTTGGCATCTCTTTTACCATACAGACTAATATTTATACTATAGATTAATACATAATTCCAGACAACAGCATGTGAAATTGTCCCAGAGAGTTATGCAGTTTGTCTGCAGGCCTGAAATCAATAAACCAATGTTCCTCAATTTCACTGCTTAGTGACTGAGTTACTATTCCCCGCCTTTCTAAAGCATTATTGAGCAAACATTTAGCTCATTAATCATGCAAATATGTAACGTCTGCCCAAATATTTACTTAAAGAATATCCTCGACATAACCATGGAAACGTAGAAATTATCCAAATGTGTCTTGGCTCTGGTTTTTCTTCCTATTTGCATACTAGTATTTGTTGTATCTTGTTCATCAATATTAACACTTCAAAGCCAACATTCAGCTCTCGGTAAAACACCCAAAACACGAGCTCAGCTTTTCCACAGCCTCGACAATAACGTGTGTTTGTCTCAACCCTGTGACATTTGACCTGACAACAACTACAATCAATGACGGACGCAAAAACCTTTTTCCCACGAACATGCACCCCGCAAACAAAAGCCGCACTGAGAATGTGCAGCGTTCAAGCTTTTTTGTCCCCGTCGATGTTTCTTTCTTGTCGGCTTCTTTATGCGTGCTGTTGAATAGCTAACGGAGAGCTGCTGCTGCTGTTGTTGCTGCAGGTAGCGTTAGTCAGCTGTTCTCGCCCCTATTGTGGTCCCCGTTGTTGTCCATCACAGAGTTCATCTAAAGGTCACCGTTTTGGCCGGTGTGCCACTTGGACAGGTTCCTGTAATGAAAACGCTCGGTGGCGGCGGCCTCCAGGGCCCCTTCTGTCAGAGTAACAGTTGATTCTTTCTACACATAACTGCTCATGTGAGACATCTCGCGCCCCGGACTGTCAACGCGCTATCACAGCTTTCAGACCACTGTCCCCCTCCTGCGGTTACCCGGCCATCGCAGACACGTCCAGGGGGAACGGACATCCCTTTCCTTGGACTGCCACCTCAGAATTGTCTCTTTCGTCATCTCTGGTTGAGCGCGGAGGAGAGTGTCTGTTTCTCCTGTGTGTGTTTAGTGAGAGAGGATGGCGATCAGTGTGAGGGGAGGGTCCATAACGACCATAACGACTCCTCTCGTGGAGGACGGCAGAGCAGGCGGGCTGCTGTCTGGTGGGCTTTGAGTTGTGAAGGCGTTTCATCTACATCTTAACTACCTCCTGTGTGGTACAGCAACGCTTCATTAAAACTTGAAATTAATTGTAAAGGGTGTTTGGTGCACCTCGTGCAGCCAATCATCAATTACGATGTTCCCTCATTAACGGCACAGGAGTCGGTTTATCATCAAACATTGGGGTTTTAATTAGATTCTAAAGCCGTCTTTTTTTCATGTTTCCCTCGTGAGATACGCAAATGAGTTCTTAGAGAAAGATGCCGAGAAACAAATGACCTCTCCGGAGTAATTTATTCTGCCATGGGCTGGAAAAACAATGAATACTCATGAGCGTTTGATCGATACGTGATGGTGGCCGGTAGTCTTCACATGTGTGAGGCTGTTGGTGAAATGACGGCCTGGTGAGGTTTCCATCGTGGTCACGGTGTCCTTCACCTATGGAGTAACGACCTCTGTTCTGGTCTCAGCTTGTGTTTGACCTTTCTGTTTGACTTGAGGTGTTCAGTTCACGGTTCACTAAACGATATCCAGAGCATCGATAAGTCGAACACCGTGGACCAATAAGGGAAGAGAGCTTCTACTCAAAGCAAGGCTGAATGCTTGTGTGCTTTCAGGTTCTTCAGAATACGATTGCGAAACGAAAAAGCTGATAATCTGTAGTTTTATTTTGGAGTCAGAACCAGAGCTGAACTTGCTCTCAGTTTAAAGTTCTTTAAGTTCATGACTTCTTGACTTTGCTGTTTGTGGGGGCGGCTCTGCAACTCAACACGTGGGACCTCGATCTACACACGAGCGCTCGCTGGAACATTCACGCTCAGATCCAAGTCCCCCGATGTCGCTCCCATCCCGTTGCATTAGGTTCATCGCAGGCGCTTCGGAGCTGGGGGGGCGGAGTGCGGCGTGGGCTCCAGCCAAGCAAAAGTCCCCAGCATCTGTGACTGATCCTGCTTCATGCCACACAGGGACGGAGTCAGCAGGAGTTGGAGAAAGAAGAGCTCAGAGAGAGAGAGAGAGGAAAAGAAGAGGGTGATTTGGAGAAGAAAGTGAATAAAGAGGGAGATTTCCAGAGGGGTTCACTGAGGACTTTAGCGTAGCTTCTTTTCGCTGGAGTTGTCAAACAAGGTGATTAAAGTAACACACTGCGTGAGCTGTGGCCGCTGAGTCTCAACCACTGTGATGATTAAAGTGCCTGGAAAGAGTTGCGGAGAGAGAGAGAGATGGAGAGATAATGGGGTGTAGAAGTGTGTGCATAGGGGGAGATGCCTTCAGCAGTTTCAAGACTGAATCCCAGCCTGATGCCGGACTGCGTGATCTGATTGGAAGATGTGTGGCGGTTTAATGGCCGCACTGCATTCGGGGGAAATCCATTTCTGATGGAAATAGATCACGAGGCCTCTTGTTCTCGTATTTTCGTTGTCTATCTGGGTGGGATTGTGTTGGGTTCGCCGTACAGACGTTTGATATTCCTCCCTCGTGGCTGCACAGGAGGTGTGTGTCGCTCAAATCCCGCTTAAAATTTATGTGAGGAAGTGGATGTGACACTATCGTGGTCAGGTGCTGTCGGCAGATATTTATTTGAGTCTCATGATTTAAAGAAAAATGTCTCCCAGCTCTGTTATAAAAAAGGAAGTGAAAGAAAAAGCTTGTCACTCACCCTATTACCCTACTTCTGAAATGTAGGTGAGGAGTTTTCGTACGTCCCTGAACGCCTTTTCAATTGTCTAGTTGAATATTGTGTCTGTTTGTGTCAACACAGGAGGACACATGTCAGTGTTCAAGTCATTAAAAACAATTTGTTGGACAATCTGAGGCTAAATAGTGGCAAGAGAAAATACGCATTTGTACAGAGTTCTGTATTATGATATATATTATTATATATTTTACAATATTTGGGCACAGGTAAGTGTTAATTTGCCATGGAGTCAACTGTATTTTAGCTATCAAGCCTTTCCTGTTTACAATGTGCCCATGGACACACTGACACATATCTCTGGATTATTTTGATATTGAAAAAAAAAGTATGAACTTGGTCATTCTGGAAAATTCATTAGCTATAAGAGGACTATTTTTATTAAATGATTTCTAAGCTGAATTAAGAATGTTTCTTATTATTTTATTTGTTTTAGAGATGCGGTACGTTTTTAGATGAAAAGATAGAAGTTATATACAATCTAATCTGAATCATGCCATGAATTATTGTAATATCTTTTTGAACATATGAAGCGTAACTAACATGTTACTGTGAACAGTCAGTCACACCACGAGTCAGTGTGAGATATTGATAAAAGGAACGAGGCTGATGGAAGTGCTCCGCTTCAGGTCACGTTGCCCCGACCCGAAGCAGCAGCCATATTCATTTAGTGCCAGAACAAATCACTGCTGCAGCTTCTCGGTATTTTAGAGTCCGGAGAAGATAGTCAGGAGAATAATAAATTAAGCTAGTGACATAATTGCTATTTATTGATCCATTTCCTTTTGGGAGCTGAACGGCGTGCTGTCAGAATATGTGTGTCCTCTGACCTTTAGGTCCAGATGATTTCTTACTTTAGTAATCACTAAAGGAAGTTTGAAAATGTTCAATGTTCAATATGCAGCCAAGTCAATGATAGAAGCGGTCCTTTATGTAAGAGTTTCCTCTACTTAGCTGTTCCATGACTCCTGGATTCCTAAGTGGAACAAGCATGTGGTCCAAGTTGTCCTTCCTGAACGAAGCGATGAAGGGAAAACACGTTCCCTCCCCGGAGACGTTTCCAAGCTCCTCGTCTTCAATGTCCCTGAGAGAAGTGAACGGACACAACCGACGAAGGCAGGGGGGAATAAAATGGGAGTTTAGTTTTTATTGTTTTACCCTTTTGTTTTGTTTTGGGTCCTCGAGACACCTGACTCAAAAAAACTATTTTTTATTATCAGCTTTGTTCTTCGTTCTTTATTTGTTTTTTTTCTATGAAGGATTACTTACTAAAGTATTATATTTTCTTCTGGATTTTAAAGAGATTGAACAAGTCTGACTTAACCTGACCCCACACAATGATGAGGCGCGCTACAATTCTTTGTTTTTAAACTTTAAACTTGTTTTAGCAAACAAAGGGAATATAGCAAACATATAACACATGAGGTGTAATAACAGCACTAAAGGGGTCTTCAGGAAGGAAAGCCAAAGGTCAACCAAACAGAAGGTTGATAGATGACTGTGTTTCAACGTGCACCTGAAGAGGGCGCCCTCACAGTTCAATCACCTGTTCGTGACGGTGAAGGTGAAGTAGGACACACAGACACACGCACACACACACACACGCACACACACACGCACACACACACACACGCACACGCAGACAGACCACACAAACAAACACAAGTGTCACTCGAATATAATAATAAGTCAAATAGCCCTTACAAAACCCACACTTCTCGTATATGTTTTAATAGAGCCTTCACACTTCATGAAGACAAAGCCCTCTGAGGAATGAGTCCAGCATGTTCAACATCTTTTGTCTGCTGGCAAACAGGAGGCCTGCAGGAGCAGCAGCAGCTCCTGAACGCATCTCCGTACATCACTCACACGCTGCGTGTCAGCGCCTCGTGTCCTCGGGCCAAGTCTCCGCTGTCTCCCCGGCAAGCTGGAGAAAAGCTTTGTCTCCTCAGCGTATTCTGCACACACACGCACACACACGCACGTGCACACGGGGAGAAGAAGAAGAAGCCATTGGCTCCGAGGAGCTGATGACGGAGTGAGCGCACTGTTTTCTCCAGGAGCACAACATACACACTCGCGCGCGCACACACACACACACTTCAACTCCAACCAGTGGGAAGAAACCAGTGTATCGGACTGGGACGTACATTTAAGTGGGGACATTTTTTGTTGTTGTCCTCTTCTTCTGCTGTTATCTCATCTGTGTTTGATTCGGAGGTGGAGACGTGCCAGGACGCGCACGTTTGCACTCTCCAAGCGCGCGCGCTGTGGCACACGCTGGAACAACAAACACAGCTCAGTGCAGCGCAGGGGCAGGTTCCCGTTTTTAAAAGCAGCCGGAGAGGCAGAAGAGTTACGGAGTCCGCTGGGAAGCGGTGTGCGAGGAAGACGGAGAGAAATCCGCGGCTGCACTTGGATATGGCGACTGTGAAGACGTTCGAGCTTCTCGTGGGAGTTGTTTTAGTTTGCCAGTGTTTGGGGGATGCCCGAGCCGAGGTCCCAGCAAGTGACGGTAAGAGCCCGCAGCCTTTAGGCATGAGCATGACTTCAGGTCCGATTCCCCAAAAGCAACGCATTTGCAAAACATGCGGCAGAAAACCCCGCCGTGACACAGGTGGAGTGAGCGCGGCGCTGTAGTTGCGTTACATTATATTTATCATATTTTAATGAAGCTATGCAAAATAAGAAACAGTGAAGGCGGTTCCTCTTTGATTATCTTATTTTTAAGCGAGCAAAGAGGACGTCATGACTCATGACCTACTGTCTTCCCCTTTCTGTCGAGATCAAACCCTTTGTTATTATCTAATTATTATATTTTCACAACTACCACACGTTTTGAGTTATGTGGCTTTCCTTTTTTTTCTTTTCCTCTTCCATCTTTGCACATTCATTTGCCCTCAGGGTGAGCTGATTACTCCATGTTATGGTAATACAGTCAGAACAATCAGTGCCAGGTATGGAAAGGTCAAACTGCCTCTGAACATTTAATTCGGTGTATCCCGGCTCATTTATATGTGACATGTGGCTCTCTGGTATGACCTGGAACAACCCTCTGCAACTTTTTTTTCAGATCAGAGATCAGTAACCATTGCACGGCGCAGGTGTTTTTCTCTGAGAAAGTCCTGCAGAGCATATGTGCTGCTGCACGCTCTGTCCATCTCCATGTCCTCGCTTATGCAACACAGTCAACAACAATGTGTGGGAACAACATGCCCACTGTAAAGCCACAGTGTGTGCACCTCAAATCCACTAATCTCAAATCCAGTGCATCTCTCACGAACACACACACACACACACACACACACACACACACACACACACACACACACACACAGGTTGCCCTCTGACAGTCGATGGAATAAGTTCATGCCGTCGTCGGTCCTGTTCACGCAGGCGAGCTCTTGTTTCCCACAGCTTTTATAGCTGGCAGTGGATTTTCATCACGTATCAGATAGCGGTTAGAGAATCGCTCGGCTGCTGACAGCGACTGTAAATTAAACCCGTGTGTGCCACGGCCGACCACAGAATTATTGGAATGTACGGCTCCGTTGGGGAGAGATGCTATCGGCCGTGCGCGGCCGCTCGCACACACTTTTTCAGTTACACACAGACTGTCTCATTCTTATTTATGAATCCGATCAATCTGCTTGGCCGCTGCTGCTGCTGCTGCACTCATTTCACATCAGTGCTTTGCTAGAAAACAACGCTTGTATGTTCTTTTCCTTCAGAATGAGGCTGGTTTTCAGAGGCTGCAGATTGAGGAAAACACCAACATCCATTAATGAAAAGGGCCTATTCCTCTCGGAGTGCTTCATCGCTCCATCTACTGCTCAGCCGGACACATTTAGTATGTAGGACAGTATTTTTAGACATCCGGGCAAGGTGGTTCCCTTGTTGTAGTCTGACCTCGACTGAGCTGTAAGAAGCAACCCCCTGTCCCTTCTTAGGCATTTATTAATAAAGTACAGGTAGACTCCTCCACTCGCTGGAGGTACAATAACATTGTGCCAGTAAAGCTTTCCCACTCTTGTCTCAGCAGCTCCAGCAGAGCCTGAGATGTGCACAAAAAAGACTGGTTGCGCTCCTTGCATGTATTAGTTGGATGAGCTGTGAAGCACATCTGGGTAAAATTACACAGCATCCTGTGAGCTTGGTGTATCGTTAAAAAAAAGAAGAGAGAAATACATCATATTTCAGTCTGAGGCTCTGTGATGCTCACCCAGTGATACTGTCACCAGTGGCACACTCACAAAATAGGGGCTACTTTCAGGGGTTTAATTTGCTCTCCGGTGCTTCTCTCAGAGTGGAAAAAATTGCTGTTTCACTCAAGTCTGGAGTGTGTCTGCATGTGCGATAGGAGAATGAAAAAAGGAAAGCGTGAGAGAGAGAGAGAGAGAGAGAGAGAGAGAGAGAGAGAGAGAGAGAGAGAAAGTATTGCCTCATGGAACACTGCGGTCTCATATCAAAGCCTGCGTTGACGGCTGTTAATTTGCTAAGATTGCGGTGGAGTGGAATTCAGTCTGTTGTGGGCGCTCCGAGTTGTTCTTCTTCGGTCGGTGGAGGGTTAATCTGCTCCCTCATCCCTCATGCTACCAGCAGCCACCTCTGCAATAGGACAAACACACTCTCTCATATAGGAGTGTGTGCGCTGCAGGGACACAGCAGACCGGCTGAAACTATTTTTATTTTTAATCCAGTGGCAATTCTGATAAATCACTTTGATTCCCCTAAACTTCCCGGTTATCAAATCCCTTCTCAAATCGTTCAGGCGCCATTGCTTTTCAGCCCCTCACTCTGACACTACAGGTGTCGAGGAACCGATGGAGTGAACCCCATACATTTACATCCACTTTTCAACCGGTGCATACAAAAGTAAAACTCTTGGGAAGTCTAAATAGTTTTCATGCTTGGCTGAGGTAGGAAAGTCAGCAGATCCATAAAACATGAGGTTCAGTCCGATGACGCGTAGGCCGATGATATGAGTATATTTGGTGACTTACAGTATATCTACATCAGATCTGTGTGACACAAACATGGACACACACACAATAAATGACAGTTGTACACATGACATTCCACATGTGTCCCAGTTGTTCCTTGTTGCACATGTCAAACCCTCGATACAGGAGCTGTAGTTCTGGTCTTTCTCTTCCCGGTTGAGGGACACATGTGTCGTACCGATGTATTTTTGGGGATCGTGACAAGCCAAGAGCCTTTAAACCAGGAAATGAGTTTCACTTCCTGTTCCTTCATCATGGGTCTTTGGTCAGATGCCTGAAATAACAAAATAATATTAAGTTTTAAGAGATAACGTACATCAATAAATACCCATCTTTTGAATTTTGAAGCTTCCACGTGTCTTAAAACAAGGAGTCTGCTAACATGTGGCTAAACGGTGGTGACGGGAGGTCATGTGACCACTATGTAGTTCATCTGCAGGATAAAGCTAACGCTTATCTTCTGTCGACGGCATTTAAACTTCATAAAAGTGGTGTAGTGTTCATTTGTGAAGATTATCTTGCTGAACAAAACATATAATAATAATATCGTCAAATCATAATTATTTGTTAGCCATAAATCCAACTATTTGTGGACAGAACCATTGCGATGCATAAGAAAACACGTCATTTCTGCATTCTTACTTTTAAAGGTTGTATTTCTGTAAAAACACCTAAATATATATATTTTTTTAAACACAGAATTTCTGCGGCACTCTACGGCCGACGCAATTTGTTCATTATTTTATTCGAAGTACAGACGCTCATCTGTTGTGTCGTGGATGAAAGGACGTGTGTCTTCCCGTGTCGAAGATGATGTCATGGCAGTTTCACGTTGGGTCGCCATGACGATCAGCTGAGTATCCGCAGTGGAAAATGAAATGGAGAAAAAAAAAACTGGTACCAAAAGCGAGTAAAGCCAAACCATGCAGAGGAAATGAGGCACGGACATAACTTAACCCAACCTCAGAGAGCCTGTCCAACCCCCGTGGTTAAGGTACAACACCGCACACACTCCTCCAGTACGCATTTTATATGATATGACTTTATCTCCCGGCAAACAAACAACCTAAAACAATTCGATAAGGGGCATTACAAAAGGATTCAGATTTGATATCAAACACACAGACCCACACTCTCTTCTCTTTCTCCCACCACAAACCGTCCGTGGAGAACAAAATGGGAGGTCCTGCTCGCTCTGCTTTAGTGAAGAGATTGTAAGCCTTCTTGGAATCTGCCTCCCCCCCTCCCTCCCTCCCTCTCTCCCCCTCTTTCTGACATTGCACATTTCAGAACGGACAGAATGAGCTCGCCTCTTTATTGGCCCTCTGAATGACCTGCTGAAAGGATCTGCCATGAATGGATGACGGGGGTGGGGTGGTGTGAGGGGGTGACAGACAAGGGGGGGGTGGGCGGCGACTGCGGTGGCGGCTGGCGGGTGGCGGGCGGGCGGGCGGGCGGCGGCGGCGGCGGGGGTTTATGTGCTTCCCCCGTATGCAGACACAGTGGGCCGCGCCGTACATCGCGGAGGCAGGGAGGCAGGGAGGCCGGGTCGACCCCCGGACCAGCATGCAACAGCACCAGCAGGCTCCCGCATTGGTCACGCCTGGCCCTCGACTCTGAGCTGCCTGCCCCGCTTGCTCTACTCCTGGAAGAAGCTCAGTTTGAGGGCTCGAGAGGGCCGGAGCGGCACACAGAGTTCAATGGGCTCAGACACAAAGAGCAAAGAGGCCTCTAGTTAATGAAACCCGGCGCAGTTAAGCTCCTCTTTAGCTGCTCCTCATTGTCTTTCATGTGGTTAAAAAAAAAAACTCTGCTTCCCGATCGCTGCAGATCTCCACCGCGGCTATCGGCACTCGCTCCGCCGGCATTTTCAATTCTGTCTGATTCATTTTGCTCATTCAGAGCGGCAGCACTCTGGATCTTGTCCATCAAGCAAGTCGGAAAAGTTTAGAGGCGAGAGCAGCGGCCTCGGTACGGGAGGCCTTCCCCTTCTGAACGTCAGCGGTTCAGTGAGATATGACGAACTTTCACCGTTAGCGATAAACGCCCCGTTTCCACAGACGATTGCAAAGCCGCAGCCAGGCGGTAATCTGCTGCGCCTGTTGACTCCGCTGAGGGTTTCTGCTTATAAGAGATACTAGATTATCAACTGAAGGGTGAAATGAGCATCAGGTTTTTTATTTAGCTGGGAGAGGTTGGCTTTTTTGGGGGGGGGGAGTTGCCGTAATAACGAGGAGAGGGTTCCCCCGCGTTGCTCACCACCTTCCTAAGAATTACAGCTGCATTGTATAAATACTCCACTCCACAGTATGCTGAGCAATGATCGAGAGCATAGGCCATTATATGAGGCTCAAGAAAGGGTAGGAACGTGAGAGGATAATCCCTTCCTTGGATGCTCTCACACGGTTACATTTTCTGAGGGTCCAGAAGTATTTGTGTGATGAGGTGTTGGTGAGGGAGTTGGGTTACTTCCCATACACGTTGTAAATGCTGTAAACATGGAAATATATGTGGGAAGATTGGTAAGTACAAAATGAAGGTGGAATAAGGAAGACATCTTGAAAACGTGACTTCATTTGCTTTTTCTTTTAAAGATTTTCTTGACATTTTATTCAAGCTTGCTCTAAAGTTGGATGCATGTTGATCAACTCTCCATCTCTGATGGATTTCTGTCTGTACGATGGTTGAATGCTCAGCAATCAAAGTTATTTGATGTAAAGTGCCATTACCATTCTCTTTAAATCCTATACTTTCTCTTATTAAACTAGTTTGTAGCTCCATTGAAAATATCATGTCCATTGACCATCACAATGTGGAGCTTTCTTTGGGGGGGATTTGCCCTTTGAAGTCATCTAATCTGGTCCATGTTAATCCCAGTCATATGCTTTCATCTTTGACTTATCTAGCCCGCATGTTAAGGATTTGTGAATACTTGAGCTATGAGTAAATGTTTTTACCTCGGCTGCGTTTGATGCAGGATCATTTGAGTGTCTCAGTACATCGCAGAAGGCCTGGCTGGTGGACGGCGTGACCTTGATGCACACCACTAAATGTCTGGTATTTGACAACTGTAACCTAAAGTTAACAGGATTCTATGGAGAACATATTGTATGAAATGGTTGGCTGGATGGCAGTCAGCTGTTGGCTGTGAAACACAGATGTGGGAGGATTTCATGCTTCATACACAGCGAACCTGTGAGAGGCGTTTTTGTGTTTGATGGGAGGAAGTGAAGAGATATCTACAGGTTTAACAGAAAAACAATGCAAAGAAGAAGAAAAAACGAAAGATTTTGACGTGTATCTAGTGGAGTTGAGCAATATATCCATATTGTATTAGTATTGGTATATATGACGGATGAGCTTAGATTTTAATTACTTTAAATGGAGAATGATTGCCTTTTTTTGTTTTTAAAAGTTGCATTATAGTGAAATTGTGTTTTTATGCACTTGTACACAAAGTACAGAGTATGTTCTCGATAATGAAGACATTTGGTGCGAAATGATCAATTGTATCAACTATCACCCAGTCCTACCTAGTAGTAGTTTACCAACATTACTGGTGATTATTTAGAATAATTCTCATGGTGTAAATGTTCTCCGTACGAAACGTAAATCCTACAATATCGTAGCTATATTGTTATAAAGGAATTTGGTCCACAATATTGTGATATTGTTTTTTCTTTATATAACCCAGCCCTACTATTGGTGTCATTTCTTCGACACTCAAACCCTCGCAGGTATTCACCCAAACAAAAAACAGCCTCTGCATATGTGAAAATGACATACTGCTTGTTATCCGCGTGGCACCTGCACCGAAGTGATGAAAAGCAAGCCAAGATTTGATGCGCTCGCTGAAAGAGGCTGAAAGAGGCAGCTCTCCAAAGGGGAACCAAGTGTTACATGCATGGCTATCATGAAGGAGTGGAGAGAGCGTGGCGTTTCAGGCTGTCCAGTCATGCTGAAAGAAGATAAGGCGGCGGAGGAGCCTGTCACCCCACCCCGAAGCCGGCTTCATATCCTGAGCCCAGCAGGAGCACCGGCTTGGCTTTGTCCCACAATAGCAAGTGTCACTCAAAGGGTTTACGGCATGCTGCTACATGCCTTTGCCTATCTGTGCGACTGTGTGTGTGAAAGTGTTCTCTCACACTCTGTACCTCTGACTGTCGGTTCCCAAACATGTTCTTTCACTGTTGTTTTCTTGATTTTACCCTTTAAAAAAATATATTGGACAGCAGAGAGTGAATAAACCAAGAAACCAAGGGAGGATCAGGATGCTGAGTTTCAAACCACAGGACTTTGAGTCCAGACTGAAGTTTGGCACTGAAGGTTCGGTCAGATTCTTAGTCTTGTTTACATATTCTCTCATCAGATAAAAAAAAGTCTGGTGGAAACACTTCAGAAGTTAGTCAGAAAACTAAACCTAGCTTTTGCAGGCTTTTTTCCCAAATTGTGTTATTGAATAATTTTTGTTTTGGCGTCTGTGTCTGTATGTCACTTTGACATGTGGAAGTGACCGTTCACTAGTGATACCAGTAAGCTTTGGAGTCCCACGTTGAACCAGTGGACATGGGTGTTATGTAAGAGAGATACTCCATATGAGTTTAAAGATTTGTGGTTTTCTTCTTTCCAAAAACCAAAGACACACACACAAGATCAAAAGTGTACGGTTGAATGTTAGCCTGTCTGGCTAACTAGCTTACTTTCCAAGGCCAAGGAGCGTCTCATAATACTGGTTGTGTGAGGTTTGTGAGGAAACAGTGTTTTCCACCAACTATTGGAGCTAACTTTAGCTAAAGTAGCTAAATCTAAGCATTTCAGCTGGAAATCTAAGGTAACTGGCAAGAAACCAGAAGCAGCTTCTGTCTTCCGACTAAAATCAGTTTAATTTATTTGTAGAGCCCAATATCTCAAATGACTAATTTACAAAAAAGAAGGCTTTGAAAATGTCTACAACATACAACATCCTCTGCTCTTGGACCCTTGCATCGGAAAAGAAACCCGCCACCGCCCAAAAACCCTTGGTTGTAAAATTAACGACAACGGAAAGTTAGACAGGCTGAGCAACAGCAACAGAGGATTGGTTTGGATAATTGTGAAATATCTACCCAGTCGCCGTAGCCGACCTCTAGTCTGCCGGTGGCTCCCCTTCCCCTCTATGTTTTACTGTCGCTTCCTCCAGAGATGAGCAATGCCGAGGAGATTGTAATTGGTTAAAGGAAAAGCAACCAGGCCGAGTGTCTCCCCTCTTCAAGCTGGACGATGGAGTCAGATCTTTCTTTCGCGCTGACGCTGCTGACATGTCTGTCTTTCTACGCAACACTAATGTACCTGTGACTGATCTCCTCGTTTTCTTTTAAAGGTGACGGAGTCAGCAAACTGCAAAAGACCGTCATTTATTTCAGTTAGTGCAATTATATGTAACCGGACCCCTAGCTAACCCCATAAATCTGTCCATTGGACTGCTTATCATGTTAACAGCTTAAGAACCATCAATCACATGTTTTATAACATGCAGTTATCCGGATGTAAGGCTGTGATATGTGGACAGACTCAAATATTTACTCTCGCAAGTTTAGCTTTTTGGGCATTTTATATAATGATGGTCCAAAATGATGAAATTGGAGAGATTTAGGTAAAAAAAAACTTCAAAAGTAAAGTTTTTGTATAGTTTTATTGCCTGGCCTACTTATCTCATTAAGCTAGCGTCTATTAAATTAAGTTTGCTGTGACATACTGTGAAGGGACGGAAGGTCCTCCAAATGTCCGTTGCCTCAGGCCCTCAATTAATATTGATGCCATGGCTAGCCTGCTAATGCTGGGCACACTTGAGTTTGTTCAAAGAGCGTTTTGAGCTGTGCCAAGCAAACCCTTCACAGACATTGATGTCTTTTCCTTGCTGTAGGTCCAACAGCGCTGCCTTTGTTACTCTGCCCGGAAAATATCTCCACATTCCCTGTCCAGAAGTTTATTTTTTCCCCACCAAAATCATCCCGACAAAGAACAAGCGTGCTCCGTAGCCACGGCTCCTCGCGGCGCAACTCTTTGACGTGCTGGAGGAGTTTGGATTTGGAACAAAACGATTTACAGATACGTGTGTGTTTCTGTGTGGGCTGATAATAGATTGTGACTTTGATGACCATTAAAGTAGTTTTCTGTTAGCCACCGTATGTCAATAAATTCATATGGACGGAAGAAATATGGAGGATGTATAAACTGGTTCTTGCTGTGCGCCTTTTAGGTGAACGCATTGTTCTGCATACACTTAGAGGGACTTTTTGTTGGATTGAAACTGAAATGGAGACTGCAGTCTCAGGGATTTGAAGTTGTTTATCTCAGCGCTGGAGAACATTGTTATTTTTTGGGAAATTCAGCTAATGGAACTATTCATGAAGACTCAACAGAGTTTTCGCAATGCATGTTGTAAGGCTTCCTGCTCGGCTTGGCTGCACTTTAGGAATCAGGGATGCTGGGAATAAGAGGATAGATGACTCTTTGCAGAAGAAAGCAACGTTTTTAGAGGTCAGGGTGATCTTTGTTTGGAATCTGTACTTTTAGACACACTTGCTCCAGCTGTCCACATCCAAAGTGGACACTGAGCTCTTCCCGAAAACCGTAAACAGGAAACCCGTTGGCAGCTCTCTCATAATGAGAGTTGCACTTGCAGAACATTGTCATCCTGTCTTGTTTAGCGCTTCCTTTTCTTCTTGTGCCATGATAAAACATCCTCGATTAAACAAAACCAAAAAAAGCACTAAAGTTAACAAGTGATTCTGGTAAATGAGGCTTAGTTTGTTCCAGGTGTTTCTGTCTCCCGGCCAATGCTTACTTGCTGAGAGTTTCTCCCAGACCTCAGGGCAGAGCCAGGAACAAAGGCTTTCTTTGAGTCCGTGTGGTGATGACTTGCAAGGTGTAACGGCAGCCTCTGTCTGAGCGTACTGTAGGGGAGACAGAGAAACTCGGCCCAGGTAACGAGAGACAAGTCCTGGCCCAGTGGTATGTCCCGCACTGACTGACTGTGGGAGGTAATTGTGTTTTTGTTGAACCGTCTAGCAAGAACAAGCATCAAGATACCAAGGGAGGTTGTGAGGTGTTCCAGTTATGATCCAGTAGGAAACAACACATCAATTTAATGGGCACACTATATCAAAGAGGTTGAGCTGGAGTGAGCAGTAAATTGGCCGTTCTGCCACCTGAGGCCTGACCGCTCGTGGCGGTTATGTACAAATCAGTATGAAAATGTTGGTTTGTGCTTGAAATATTTAGCATTTCTCTTTACTTTTGACGAAGAAGAACGAGGAAGAGAAATTAACAACTCCCCCCCCCCCCCCCCCCCCCCTTGGCCCAGAGAGGAAGGCTCTTAAATGCTCTTAAATCTTCCCGTCCTGTCGGCCGATGGAGCTGCAGAAATGCATTGCTCTCTGTTCCTATAGCAGTGAGGTGTTGTGTTAAAGTGTCGACAACATCCATTCTCAGCAGCGGAAAAAAATTCCTGTCCAAAAAATGTGATGGATGGCAATTTTGTTCAGCAGGGAATTCGTAGGGTTTGTGAACATTAAACGGTGTTTATGCGAGAGCTCCTTTGTCAGGTGATGAGAGGAGCTCTAAGTCATAAAGTGGTAATTAACTCCCAGTTAAAGGCCATTTAAACTCCTGTTTCCCAGAATGCTTTTATTAGCTGGAAAGTAAATTAGTGTGAGCACTTTAATTATGAATATGGTATCATCATACCAGTGCATAAAGGTAATACATATGCCCTCCTTTTAAACAGGTATACGGTGGTAATTAATAATAAGCAAGCACTGTCAGTTTGAGCTAATTTGATTGTCAGGGATTTTTCGTATGTCATAGAAGAAGAAGAAGAAGAAGAAGAAGAAGAAGAAGAAGAAGAAGAAGAAGAAGAAGAAGAAGAAGAAGAAGAAGAAGAAGAAGAAGAAGAAGAAGAAGAAGAAGAAGAAGAAGAAGAAGAAGAAGAAGAAGAAGAAGAAGAAGAAGAAGAAATTATAATTTTAAAAACAAATAATAATTTTAAAAAGAAATGAGGTTTGTTAAAATTATGTAATGTTATTTTGAGTTTAACTCAGAGGCCGTGTTGAGGGGTTTATCTTTGCACTGATGTCCCACAGCGACCAAAAGCCGATACGTGTCTCAGGCGGACGAGGTCCAGATATTGATTAAATGTCTGGCCGGCTCCCCATTCACCCGAAGGCCTCTGGTACCACTGACACTGGAAGTAGTCAAGGTGCCAACTTGCTGTGCATCATTGTAACTGGGAACTGCTCTATGCCAACTCAGGGTCAACATATTTAAGCCATTTTTAAGGAGTTGTATGGATGTAATTCAACACCTAAGATGCCATAGATTTGACATGTTTTCTTCCCAGCCTGATAAATGAAAGACCTGCTTCCCAGCACATATCGAATGGGAGTTCAAAATGAAATGCCCCGTCTCCAGACAGCTGCCAAGCCAATGATATATGCTCTAAGAATCCCATCTATCGACAAGCAGCCAACATTGAAATGAGAGTTGGTGATATGAATATAAATGACTTGTTTGATGTCCTTTTAGTGTTGCCACGAGTCCGCCCCAAACCTCTGGCCTTGCAGAAGTATTGGGTTTCTTTTGGAGGCGGGTACCACTTACTCAGTCCTTCAGTAACCTTTCATTTCCCCACTGAAAGCCATTTGGACTGTTTGTGATATATCATGATTTTAGATATTTAATTTAAAGTCACATTAGCTTGTTCTAATAGTATGAGATAGTAAATCTACTTCTGATAGTTGTTGTCAGAGCAGGGCTCTTTGTCCACTACATTTAGAGATGATTCATGATATGTTGAGTTTATTACGGATTAGACTTTCAAAATGCTGTCGTAAATCTGGAATCTTTTGAGAAAGTTGCATTTAAAGTGAAATGTACTCAACTGAAGCCAACAAGAATAATGGATGATAAATTACAAAGAATCAAAAACAATGAGCCAAGAGTGGTGAAAAGCTGTTTTTTTTCATCGCATTTTTAGAGCCTCATGTCAGAAATATGTGTGTTCCTCCTCATTTGTTTAGAGATTTAGGGATCAGTTCAGATCTGAGGAGGAAACCGGCTCATCAGATCTGAGGCCTTTTATTGTTTGCACATTGTTTCTGGTAACAATTACAACCGATAAATTGAAGGCTTTGGAAAGATCGGACCCATAAGCCGTTGAATGTTCATGTGTGTATTTGTTTGTGTGTGTGTGTGTGTGTGTGTGTGTGTGTGTGTGTGTGTGTGTGTGTGTGTGTGTGTGTGTGTGTGTGTGTGTGTGAGGTTATTGAGCTGCCACTTCACATCAGCCCATCAGCTGAGGATTTGTTTTGGGATCAAATCTGACACACTTTATACTTGTATAAAGTGTGTCAGAATGTATTTTCAGTTTGTTTTAAATATATTGCTTTTGTCTACTTTTGTGTTTGAAACTGTAATTACTATACAAGAAACTCAAGCAAGTGTTAAAACCTTTTCTTTCCTCAAATTACAAAGTTTTAAAAATGTCATCTTTTCTAATGCGATACAAAATGTCTCTGGCAATCTGAGAATGGAAACCCAGCTACAGTGCACTGCATTTGGCCATACTTCTCAATGTGAATAGAAGTATTTACCCCCAAAATAGCAAGTGTAGTTATGGAAGAGTCCATCTTTAGACCCTGAGTGTGCAGGTGCTAACCATGACTCAGCAGGTGTTGACATAAGATGAAGGAAATGCAGCATAGTGGTGATCAGCGCTACAGTTAGCAGGCTAGTAGCTAACACCTCATGGTGGAATATTTCCCTTTGTTAGCGTACATTCACAGCTTCCTGTTGCAGAATGGACAACATACCTAATGCACACTCAACACTCGCTTTAAGAAAACGGTGGATTGTGAACCCTATGTGGGATATTTGAAAAATAAAAAGGGGGGAGGGGGTAGCTACAGTCTCCTAGCTTAGTGCCAACATATTGCACAAAAGCAGCAAATCTCACTATGGTTTGTATTTCCACACAAAACAAAAGTGAGGAAGACACAACATAAAGTTTGACTTTAAGGGCAACACAGAGGCAAGGATCTATTTAGCGTTCAGAGTCTTCTGACAGCTCAGTGAGACTTCGAGACAGACCAAACTTCACTCCCCCTACAGAGCTACAGGACAGCAGTCTCTTGCTACCTGGATGTAATGAGGAAGTCCTTCTGCTTCTTGCTTAGCTTCCTGTTAATGTCCATGTGTCATATTTCATTAGCCATTGAGCTTGAATGATTAGTGGCGTCTGCTGCTTCAGAGTGACCCTGAGGGACTGGCTGAGGATGTCGTGGAGCTGGAGGTCACAGTAATCTACTGATGAGACTCCAGACACCTTTTTCCTGGAGTATGTGCTGGTGGAGAAACGCATTCGGAGCATTTACACCTCCTGTTGGCCTTATGCGCTCTATCCCTCCACGGCTTGCTGCATGTGCATCTTCTTCTCCCCTCCCACCCACTTTGATATTCTCATTTTTCCTGCTGCCCCATTTTTACTTTAATACAGTGAGCTCTGAAGAAGAGGAACAGTGTTCGGAGTATTTAGCTGTGTCATCCATCCTCTAGGTTTAGTTGTGTAGCCTGTCCTTCCCCTCCAGCCTGCCCCGCTGATGAAGAGCCCTGACAAATCAATACCTCGCTGTTAATGCTTATTTTGCACCTGAAGAAAGATTTTAATCCATATTCACGCTAAAATAACACCCATGACTCCAGTGTACATGGCCAAATGTAGGCTATTTGGACACTTGAAACTAAAACCCATGTAATTAGTGAAAATAAATCCTTTCCTTTCATTATTACTTTCTTCTGATTCAGCTGGAACCGGACCCGATGTTCACGATTACAAGCATGAAACGTCTTAGTATAGACAGAGCCCATCTTCTCGCTCATGTAGTCATGTAGAGGCATCAGTATTCATTTGAGACTATTTCATAACCAATTAAAAAGTTCCTCATATTAACTGTAATTAAGTGTTTATTATACCAAAGGTGAGAAACTGTCCAAAATCTCACAATTTAAAGTGGCATTTGAGAAGGTTGTGCCAGAATATATTTTCCATGTTTGCCTAATTAAGCAATTCTAATGATAAACCAAATAGTTTCAGATGAATATATTTCCTGTTGACTTGTTGATTAAAGGGTTAATTTCCTGAACTCCTCTCAGTAACAGAAGCATTAGTGGCGTTACAACTCAAGTTCATCTCAGAGTTGGGGTTGAGGTTAGGGCTCAAGGCCAATGATGTTCGTCCACTCCAAACTAGAAAAAACATGTTGTTTCTGGCTCATGTTTTGGTCACAGAAGCATTGTCATAAAGGAAAGAAACATCTTCAAACTAAAATACAATAAAAAAACAAAAGCAACCTTGTAGGAAAACTGTCCTTAAATACAAAAGAGCCAGACAGTGCAGACATGGAGAAGGAGCAGGCAGTCAGGGTTGCGGCTTGCCCCTCTTCTCGACCTTTGACCTTTCTCTTACAGCGAGAACAGATCCGACTCCCCGACTAAATTCATCCGTCTGGGCGTGAGGGAGTCCAACGCATTAACACTGCCGTGTCGGCCTTTGGCCAAATAAAGCACTCGCCGACTGACCTTAGATAAATATCCCAAAGAGTAGGCAAATATGAATACGGGCCTGCACACACCGGGAGGGGTTTCCAATCATTGAGCAAATGCATGATTGAACGTGCACTTTAACCTTCAACCTTATAGTTCAGACAAGTTGACATTTACACTGTCGTAAAGCTCCAGGAAAAGTAGTTCTAAATAAACGCAATTAATTTAAAAGGAAAACTTTAGAGAATGAGCCATTTTAGTAGATAAGATAAACGTATCCTGTGTAATTACATTGACTCTGATTGGACAGCTTAAAAACTTCACATTCATATGAGATTGTCAACAAAAAAAACACAATCTATGCTGCTGGAGTGAGTATGGAAAGAAAGCCTTAAACCTTTTAAATTGTCACTGCATTTTAACAAATTATTGTTTGGCAGCATCAGCAGGATCTTGTCTATTTTCTCATCAGGGCGTTTGCCGGGAACACATCCAGAAGATTCTGTGATAAATTGTTGTTAGTTTACAGCAGAATGACAGAAAAAAGTTTGAGAGGCTTTGAGGGTTGTTCAGGTCACTGCAGCCTCATGACGTTTGTCCTTTTTCAGAGAAACAAAACAAAACACAAAACACTGTCTCTGTGCTTCTGTCTGGACCCTTCAACCTCTGCAAACCAGACACACAATGAGTTCTGTTATGTAAATAGTTTACCTTTCACTGCTTCAGCAAAAAATAAGGTCAAGTGTAGAAGTTTTTTTTTTAAAGTGGGACACCCTCAAGGAACTGAAATAAAGTTGGATATTGTTCCTGCAATAACAAACACGGAACAGTTTAGAGGCGTATACTTGCTACCAGTGAAAACATTTAAATGCTAAATCTAAATATTTGTATTTCAATACCCAATACCGCCTGCTCAGAGCTGCTAAACTGCAGTTATGAGACAAAGTTAACTTTCAGTCATTCTTTTTAAAACCTGCAGTATCTGAATGTACGGCCTCGCCAGCCGAGGAAACCAGCTGTTATGAAAGTGACCCGTCACATCTCATGTGGACGTGATAATCTCATCAGCTGATTAGCCACTACCTATTTACACATGTGACCAATGTGGATCAACTTTAGCATTCATTAAAGTCTAATAGCGACTCAAATATCTGACTCTTTAGCTCTTAATCTCTCCTCCGTATGTTCACTTGATATTTGTTTTTTTAGAGCTTAGATTTCTGAAAACAGTCGTGGGCCATAAACCAAAACATTGAGCTAAATTAAACCATAATCTCCGAGGGGGAACTGCAGATTCAGGTGATAATAATCCGGGGGTTCATCACTCCGAGCGACCCTTTCTTCACATTGCACGTCGTCATGACATCCATTGTTAATCTAAAAAGTGATCGCTGCTTCAAAATGTACTTTTAAATTTGTGCAGCGATGACCAAAAAGTCTATAATATCCCACGCACTCCAACTCGTTTAAAATGTGCCACGCCAATATTTTGTACAATATTGCTGACATGATCCACATGGGGAACATCAGTTCAGATGGCAATGGTCCAACAGTTGGGTACATATTGGATTCAGTTCCAAGCTAATAAATAAAATACTCAGATCTGGAGCTAGGAGACAAATCAATCATCTAGTCAGCTTTTTTTCCCTCTTTAAACAAATAAATAAATCCATGGACGAAATGATCAGATGTGATGTTTTTATAGCGTGATATCAGATTTAAAATACAGGTCACGGTCTGGTTGTCTTGCATGATTACCTGTTGTTGTGCTCAGTTAATATCTCCACCTAACACACATGGTGGCAGGTGAATCCTCCCTCTGGCCCCGCCTGACGTCCATGCGGATGCTCCGCCGCCGGGCGTTTGGCGTCCTGTGGCAGATTTGCGCTGACAGCCCACCGCCGAGACGTGACAGGCGACGCATCCAGCTTGATGCGAGGCTACAATCAGGTTGACAGGGAGGTAATGAAAGACCCCGTCTCCCCTGACACTTTGACTATCCCGCTCGGTGCCCGTGCTAAAGTGCATTGCGGAGTGATTGACGGTGATGATTTGACCCCGTCTGTCAGGGTGTCTCTCTTTATGGAGCCGCATCACTACGACGACCTGGTCTGTCTCCGGGGTCAGAGGTCAACGGCTCACATTGTAGATGCACTTCTGTCACAGGGTTCGTGTGTGTACTACGGTTTATATTCGTAGGTGTTTATATCTTTGCGATGAGTCTTTCTGGAATTTGTCAGTTTAACAGCCCGGGTTGCACTTTGTGTTCTCACAAGCTTCCTTCTCTCAGCTGTTTCAGTTTTCTGCTCAGTGAAAGTCCTGGAATTCGGAGGGGAGGAGCGATGGGATTACCATGTGGGACTACACATCTGTCTTAAAGGGAAAGAAACACAGGTCTGGCCTTGTAGAGAGGACAATGGACAGAGGAGGAGATGGAGGAAGGTTGGAGAGGCGGCCGGTGGAGGAACGGCGCCGTCTGATCTCATGGAACCCGTGAGACCGGCTCGCTTCTCAGACTGTGAGCCACGAAAGAACAGCACAGCAAACCTCCGTGAAATAAAATGTAGAACGGTTGCAACTTTTGAGAGGTCACCTGGAGAGAACACGTACGTGGACTCCACGGGAAAAGTTTAAAGAGGCCAAAGTTCAGACTTCAACTTCCCGCTGGGAGCTTGTTAGCAGAGCAAATTGCTCATGTCTCGCCAATAATCTCTCACCTCCTTGACTTAAAAGTCCTTTTCTCTGTTTCATAAACAAAAGCACTGGGCACACACACATTCCCACGTAAACAGAGCCCACGCTCTGCAGCCTCCACTGTTGTGAGGAACATCTGAGTTTTGTGCAGATGTCTTATTTTTTTCCAGCCTTATGTTTCCACTCCTCCCTTCGTCCCCTCCGACAGATGTGAAGGCTTTTGTATTCACTGAACATCCTCCAGCTTCAGCTGTGTTGGCCAGGAAGGCATCCATTTATTGTATTATCAAAGAGCACGGAGAGCGGAGGTGTTTCATTATGGATAAAGCTTTTTGGAAGAGGGGCATCATGACTTACATTAAGGTTTTATTGGGAGAGAGTCAAATATGTGCTTTGAGCCCCGGGAAGAACCAGCATCTGTCCTGCTGGAGGGTCACTGAACTAGACACCCTTCCAGCTGCTGGTCTGACCTCTGACCTTCCAGTGGAGGGGGGGAATAGAAATATGTCTTCCTTTATAACTCCTTTCAGGCTCTTAAAGAGTGTTGCATTGTGGCTCTAAATGAGAAACGTGGCTCGAGGGATGGCACTTCGGTCCATCAGTCGGTCCAGCTCTTTGGTCCCTAGAGGATCAATCCTACTGACATTTGGTTATTATGGTTTTCATTGAAATATCAGGTTTTTTTTATATTTTTTGTTCTCACTCTCAAGTCCTCAGATAGGGCGATACGAGGCTCCACCTGGTCGGGTTATGAGAGTGAAGACAGGACCCAGGAGTCTCTGTCCCGTGTAAAGCCAATAGCGAACCTTTACTTATGTTCTGTTGCATCACGTTATATAACTTAACTTGCGTTGCATATGTACCCTACTTAACTACCTGATACATATATACTCATTTTAACAGAAAACATTTTCCTAAACATAACCGTGTTGTTTTCTGTGAACACAGAATGTTACGTTGCAAAAAGCAGAAGATGACCGCTGCAGAAGTGAAGGGCACCTGATCACTGTATTTGTAGAGTTGGTTTAGTCGATACTGTTCAAAATGGTTTATATTTTATCAATAAGTGGAAAGGGATTTCAGAGAGAACACTTGCTTCGGAGAGCCTCTCTTGTTATGATTTCCATCACCTCTTTAATGAAACTGTTTTCTCTTCCATGCTCAATGGAGCTTGAATGTGTTGACAGTGCGGATAGTAAATTATTTGGATGTCAAGGTTTCCATGTCTCCATTGTGTCGGCCAATTACCTTGAAAGGAGAGGTGACAATAATGCACAGCAGTCTGGTGCACTGTCAGCATTTATTGCGTGCATGAATGAGTGAGATTTTCAATGCACTTTTTGCAACGTGTGCAGAAATCTCTTTGTGCTCGTGCTCGGTCTCAGATTGACGATAATTAGTGCGAGATAACAGATTTTTAAATGTTCCTCAATGTCAGCTGTCGCAAGACAAAGCAGATATTCTGCAGATATTCTTGGACGACAAAAAGCTTGTTAGTCATTGTTATTTTCCCCAGCTCGCTGACAACATCAAGACACACAGGCAGCGGAGCTCTGACGTGCTTCTGCATGTCGGTGTCTGGACAGTGACCCAGTTCCCCGCTGACAGGGCGGTAAACACTCGACACACGCCTCCACCGTCCTCATGGGCCGTGTGGAGAAGCCCAGGCGTCGCGATGCACTTCCACACAATGCTAGTCATGCGCTGTTGAGCGACGGATACGCACAACCTACCTGGCCCCGTCGGCAGCGAGTCACAGGAGACAAATCACTGCATAAAAACTTGACGCAGCTGAATCTGCATTTACCAATTCATTACTCTTTATTTATTTTGAGTTTTACTTCCCTTAAACGAAAATAGTCAGAGCATGATATGAACTCAATAAGAGAAAGAGAAACAATCTCACTAACCGACACATATATTTGGAGGAGAACTAAAGAGACGTTTTGTTGATGTGTTTTCTTCTTGCCAGTCAGAAGTGAATGATATGCTAATGATGTAATTATTTTCCTTATCAGACAGCCTCCTTTGTCGTCGTTTTTTCCCAAGGACAGAATTAAACATGAGACATTTCAGAACGAGATGTCAGATCGCTAACATTACCATTACCTCACGCCAATAATCTGCTCCTGGCAAATGTAGGCTGCTCATATTTAAGACTTGCCAATTATTTAAGAAAAGATGAATTGTAGTATCAGAAGTCTACACCACCACCACCCTCCCTATGTATGTGTGCCCGAGTGTAACAGAGCCTGTGTTTTCTGTGTGCAACGTCCCCGGCAGTCCATCTCCTGTGGTGAAATCCTCGGAGACAGGTGTTGTGAAGTCAGAGGATAGTGTCTGCTGCCGCTCCAACAGAGTGACTGAGCCCAGCAGTCAACCCCCTCAGGGCCTTTACATCCCCTTGTTCAGCTCCGCTCATTATAATCTACCATCGTATGTATTGAACTCTGGCAGGCAAGGTCTCCCTTATTTAAAAGATCTTTCAACTTTGCCTTGTTTGTGGTTCCCGATTTTCACTCCTTCGGCAGAAAACTTTAAACAAATTGTTTGCTGAGATGTTTGATTCATCACTTGTTCCCGAGTCGAGCCACATGCATTTCATCTGAGGCGTAAGAAAGAAAGCAGAGTGTTTTTAAGGATATCACCGCAGGGATATCCCATGTTTTATTCATGCCTCACCACTTCTTGGTGTTTGTTTGTAAGCATTTGCTTTTGTTTGCTTTCTGCATGGAAATGTTACATTGTGAGAGAAATGGAGTAAAGTACATTCATCAATTACTTCTATATATCTGTACGGTTTTCTTGACAAATGTCATTGATGTAAACTAATTAATTGAATGTCATTAATGTTAAATAATCTTAATAATCTTAAGTCACCATCTATTGCCAAATAAGGTAACACAATTGATCGGGCTGATTGATGATTGATTGCATTTGCAGTATTACAAACTGGGAGTCTGTGACGACATTCCCCGGAACAGGGCAAACATTATTAAAATGGTCTAATATTTCTCGAATAAATTGTTTTTTCTTAAATTGTTCTGCAGCACCAGTACTTTTACTTACTAATACTGTCATTACATTTGGCTCATACAATTTATGTTTTTTAGTGATGATTGGAATATAAAATTCAGTATTTTTACATTTTATTTGCTGCTTTAGCTTCAGGAAAGGATCTGAATGCCTCTTCCGCAATACAAACGTTAATTCATGAATGTCCCTACCTTATCGTTCCTTCTTCTGGCTGCTTGAAAAGCCAAGGCTCTGTCGGTGCTGTGGGGCCCTAGGTTTGATCAATGAAGCCCAGAGAGGCAGAACATGGGGCCCAGTGCTGATGGCAGGATGCCCAGAGGCATGGCGTGAAGAGAGAGGGGAGGCTGAGTCACACTTGAAAGTCCCAAAACAAGGAGATTTTAAAAAGGGTTTGGGGCTTAGCTTTTCCATGAAATGTCAAGATTCTGCAACTATACTGCAAAATTGCTCCATTGCAGTCAACCACAAAAACTGAATTTTGTTATAGAAAGGATCTTAAGAATACTGATTTCAACAAGGTTTTAGACACATTCAAATGTGCAAAGGACCAAAACGTCTTTTCAATGTCATTCTACTGTTCAGATTATATTCAGATATAACAAACTATATATATTGTGTGAATCAGTAAGAGTTAAAGTTAGAGTTTCAGTTTCCACTTGTTTACAGTCATTATATTAAGCTTAGCTAATGGGCTGCTGGGTGTAGCTTTTTATAGTGTACAGGCATAAAAGTGATGTTGATCTTTAAATATGTCTCTCTGGAAGAAATTAAATAAATGTTTTCCCTCAAAAGTCAAACTGATGTTTTAATGCAATGCTTAATGTCAGATATAGAAAGAACAAGCAAACAAAATGATCATTATAATCATGATTAATAGTTCATAAATATCATGAGGGAGGAAGGAATTGATCTTGCAAATTATAGTAATGATACAGTATCGGTATGCATGTGCAACTCAAGGCACCTGTTACACAAAATCGTTTTTTCTCACTCTGGCGTTGATGATCTCACCCCGCCCTTATAAATAAATCAAGAAAGCCTCGGGCTCAAACAGGTGTGAATATGAATCTGTTACCGACTGACTCTGAGCCAAAACAAAGGCAGTGTGAGTTGTTTCTGCTCCGAGGAAAGTCACAAGGGTTCAAACAAAGTCAGCCAGGGACACACGAAAGAGAAAGTTGAAAGATATTTTACAAGTCGATATCATTTGCATTCACACCCGTTGTCTCCTGGGTTTGTCAGAGGGCGCTGGACTGTCTGTTTCTATTAAAGACTCAGTGCATCCAGGCCCAGCGGTACAAACAAATGGTGACATCAGTTCTGAAGTGCGCAATTACAAGGGTCCTCTACAAGGGTCACAAATATGTTTGGGTTGGATCAATATGCATGTGTGAGGGATCGATGTTGCAAACCACAGACAGAAGCAGAAACGTACATCACCTAATGTCCCCCTCCATTAAGGCCGAGGGTCATTTACCGCAAACATGCACCTGTCAGCACACGTAGGACCGTGTCAACATGCAGCGGAGACGATGGACACGGGCGTCCGTCCAGAGAGTGTTCTCAGCCCGAGGGTGCCGAGGCAAGCCCCCGCATGCAAGCTCACCTCACCTGGGAACTTGAAAGATGTCACAGCAGAAAGTCAAGTTTTTTGTTTTCACTTGCTTCAATACAATAGAAGATCTTAGAGGGTTTGCGTTGCGCGTACATCATAGCATTTAATAGAGCGTACTTGTGTTGGTACCTGAGTTAGCAAAGACATTTACGACAAAGTAACTTGGGTAATTTGGTCAGCAACGATATCTTCCTGGTGAAAAGAAATACAGAGTTGTCAGCAAACCCAGAGTGGTGACCTAGGCTACACAAGCTAACCAGCTAACCAGCTGACATCAAGCTTTATTGATCTCCAAGCTAGCTTGTTTGCCAGCTGTCAGTTAGCTAGCCAGCTCGTTAGCTTGCTACCTAGATGTGAAGCCAGTAGTTATCTTAACACGTTATGTCTCTTGAAAGCAACCAAACAAGACAACACTTGTTAATGGACCCTTCACTACTGTGTCAGAGCTGCCATGAAGCCCACACTGTCACAAACTGAACAGGCCTAGGCCTTATGCTATTGAATTTTATTGAAAATGTAAAAGTGATATTTCAGAGAGAAGCGGACAGGAAGGCCGACAATATGTGTGAGAAGGATGTCGAACTGAGACAACAGTGAAAACAGGTTAAAAGAATAACCACACCGTTCCCGTCATGCTGGGTAGGACTTTATTGTTTTATCATAATCATTAAAAGCCAACTTAGTATCTCCTATGATCCATCTACCAGTGTATCTATCGTGCATTAGTGTGGTCAGCGATTTGCTTCTGCGTGTCGAGGTTGCACGCGTTGTTTTAGTTGCTGTTATCCTGTGTTGCCTGTTAGTCTGTTTTCCGGATGCTCCACCGACCCTAAACTGTTAACAACCTGCACTATAACCCCGGAACCTGCACCTGCACCACAGCTGGTCAGGGGTAGACCAAAACAACCTACTCTCTTCACTATTTTATTTCCACCCTGATGACCGTACCAATAAACTCCAGTGGCGCACGATCCGTCTGCTTCTCTTCACGACTCCATGTCTGTCTTCCAATAACAACATTCCAGACAAATCTCCTGTATTTAGTGAGATAGTTAGACATTTTATCTCCATGGAAGCAAATCACACCCAGGAAATCATTTCACCTTTTAGACACTGCTCGCACAAATTGAATTGACCACATTGTTCAAGTCTGCTGAAGACTTTCTTCTCATTTTAAATGCAAATACAACTAGTGGGAAACGTGCAAAGACTAAAATAAATGAGTAATCTGATGAATTGTGTATTTAAGGAATGTAATTAGGTTTGCTTTAGAAATCTTTGTGCTTTTCACTCGTCCTGTCAGAAAAGAGAGGAAGCAGAGCTCTAATTTAAATATGTTCTCTCCATAATTAGACATTTTCACAAAAGGTAACAGTAAAATATTGTCATTCAATTGGCAATGCAAATATTTGGCACTGTTCACTTCTAATTAAATGGAAGGGTCTTTAAAAAACACATATTTCTCTATGCAATACGTAATCCCTTCTAAATGGGGATTTCTTTTGGTGGGATCTGTTCTTCGTTATGCTGCTCTGTAGGTCTCGCTGTGCAGAGCAGGGTTGTGTTGTCCACCATATTTATTATTGATTTCCTTTGATTGGCTAACACCTCCATTGCTGAATGTGAAGAGATTTAAGTAATTAATGAGTCTTGTCACCAGGGCTGGTTTGGTCCTCTCCTTTCCTGCTCATACGTACAGCAGAAGAAGAGAGTATACAAATATACGCGCTTGTGGGATGCTATTGCTGTAGATGATTTGGTGTCTTCAGTCTTTCTGCTGGAGCTGATTCGTGTGTGCCTGGAGGCTGTAGGTAGGAGGATATGAGATTTGGCAAGCTGTTATCGCTGATTTTCCTGCACATAAAAGAAAAATCTTCTACATACAATAAAAAAATCGGAGTTATATGTTTACATCTTACAACTTTTCAAGATCTTGGAGGGAAAACATGTAATCCACGTTTTTTTATTTAAGAGGATCTGTATTACTCAAGCAAATTAACTCGAGGAATTATGAGGAATTTCACAAGTGGATATGAGGGCTGCTCTTAGTCTTGGAAAACCACACAACGTGTTGTTGATTGAATTTGGCATGATGGGTCGACTCCCCCGAGAAAGAAGGAGGCGTAATTGATTGCGAATTAGAAGATTCATATCAGCTTAATCTATGAGAAGTTTCTGATGGATACAATATCAATTAATAATTGGAATTCAAGGAAAACACATATTCAGTAAACAAATAACTTACTGCAAGGATGAGACAGTTGACAAGAGGAAGTGGCACATTGGGACACTTTTTATGATCAGCTTTCTTTGTGTCCACATTTTTGCATATTGTTCACTGGCCATACATTTCCTCTAATAATACAACTGTTAGCTTTTGAATGAACTATAATATTCAGATATGAGCTTTGGGTTGAATCATTCAACAAAGGTGTCTGCAATCCAAATTACTATCTCGTCCTCTGGCGGGTGGAGTCTTTTCTTTTTTTGTCTTTTGATGACAGGTCCATTCGACTATGAGTTGGAGGAGCTTGAGTGTGTTTACACAGCGCTGAATATACAGAACGTTGGACTGTGGGGAGATTTTGAGAGAGGCTCAGTGATGCTGATGGATTACCAGGAAGGATGGAGACGGGCCCTAAGGGCTTCGCCCCTAGCCCTTTGCCCACAAATAAAGTGGGAAAAAAAACAAGTTAATACACTCACACCAATCAATCCCCACCTGCAGGACAGGTCCCACATAAACACCACAGACACGTGCACACACCTCTACACACACACGTACAACAAACCTGTCCACACTACAGGGAATCAATCCTTAGTAAAGTGCAGCTGCCTGACATGGCCCTGATATTTCTCACACATGACCACAGCCTGTTAAACTCAAATCGATTGCTTTTAGGGTGACGGAAAGGTGGTCAATTAACTAGAAACAGTGCCGTTCAATATATTTTAAATGACTGTAATTTACATCTGGACAATGTTGTGACAATGGTGTCGAGATGTAAGGAGGTTTTCTTTTCATTTTTGCAAAGTAGGATAGTAGTGATTTCACTCTTTCTGTTTTGTATATTATATATATTAATATTGTATTGTATTGCAATGATTGACTGAATAAAATACACAACAACAACAACAACAACAACAAATTCCTTCATTTATATTCCTAATTTAATCTTTATTTAGACAAGGTTAATATCCCTTTGAGATTATGAATCTCTTTCACAAGAGGTCAATTGGCCGTGTGAAACCACCATATAAAAACACAGATAACAGACTAAAAATAAAATGTAACGACGTTCAAATAAATAACAAGGCATACTAAAACAAACCAGAAAAGCTCATCAATCAATCAATCAATCAATCAATCAATCAATCAATCAATCAACCAACCATTGCATTCAGTGTTTTTACAATCAGGTCTCAAATGATATATAATCCTGTTTTTAAAATCGTGCATGCTTATAAACTAATCTAGTTTAAATTGAGGGATGTATTCAAACCTTCGCTGTACCTGATGGTGTACTTTATTTGAATAAATTATCAAATTCAAACAAGTTAATCCATCACAATTGAGGCAAATGGGCTCCTGTAGTTGATGGCATGTTGTTGTTTTATCCTTCATTAGTTTGCATTTGGGCAACTTGGCACGATTGAAACTATGTTAAAATAGCAATAAGCAGATGATGTATTCATGAATAACATTTAATTATCACTTGTTTGCTTCGATAATGAAGAAAAAGAGAAGATTGTTCTTTTATCAATCAGTTTTTTATTGTTTTCTCATTGACGAAGCAATATTGGATCTGTAATGATGGAGTTCAAGCCTGTGTGAGATCTAAATACACATGTTATTCATTCAGCAGATGAGTAGTTGGCCAAAATACAAAACACAAGTGAGTGCATTTGTGAGGAGCGTTTATTGTGTGAAGTGTGCTTCAAGTGTTGGGTGTGTAGGTGTGTTTCTACCCACAGAAGCTCAGCTGAAGACGGTGAGCCCCGGAGGATGAAGGCTATTGTTTGTGATATGGCGTATCAGAATAGAAGTGCAGGCTTTTCTCCCGTTGATCCTTCTCTATTCTTCCGTACAGATGTGACCATTTCCAATTTCAAGGTCTGTTAGGCAAGCACTAAGAGGACAGTGTGGGAACAGTGAGGGCAGATCTCATGTTTTCATGGAGCGATTTAGGCAAGCTGAGAGAGCTGCTGAGCTTTTGTCTGTGCAGAGATGTCCTGGCTAGCCGCTGACCGGCAAGAGTACAGTAATATCACCGGCGCTGGAGGAAATAACCCGTTACAGGAGGTCCACTCAAGCCCGAGCTCTCTCCCGCTCGAGTGATTCACGGCCTCGAGGCTCCTCATTCACAAAGTTGAACAGTGGAACGAGAGCCAGCAGTCAATCACTCAATCTCTTGAAATATGAGACAGACATGGTGCCTGACTGGAATCCTGAAACCGCAAACACTCTTGTCACTTAAACGCAACTCTCTTTGTGATCCTGCGGCCTCCTGACTGCCTTTAGTACTCCTGACTGCCTGCAGCTCTCCCTGCAGGACTTTGCCAAAGTATTTTTGGATAACTTCCTTTGACTGACCAAAGACAACCACCAATCACTGAAAGAAAGCTACGGCGGTGACAGTGGGGTCCCGCAGTGGTTTGCTCGGGCACTTTAAACCCTGTGTTTTGGGGTTTGGTGCTGTGTGCTCGCGGATGTTTCCGGGTGCTTTGCGGCTCGGCCTGCTTGGATTTTGTGTTTAATTTTGTGTTTAATGTATTTAGTTGTTTATAGCAGATGCTTGGAAGGGTAATTAGCATTTTTCTCTTCATTCTGTTCTTCAATGTTAAAATCTTCATTAAAAACCACTGAACCTGAAGCTGGACACAGGCTACCTCCTCCCTCCCCCCTCCCCCTTAGCTTCCTCGCCTCGGGCCTTCTCTCTTCCTCGCCGTGTTACCCCGAGCATCGCAAATGCAACATTAGTTTTCCTTCGAGCGAATTCCCTCCACCTTCAAGGCTCGGCAGATTGTATTTAACACATTCGAGACTTCAAAAATTGGCTTCTATTTATAGAGCTTGTTTCGCACCTGGCTCTTTGGGAGACAAACAGTAGCGGCGGCTCGTCACACGGTTAGTTTGACGAGTGGAGGTGACGGTGCAAGTAAAGAGTGTATAAAGCTAGTTTAAGGAGCAATAATGTCCACATGGGTCCAACAACACGGGGCTTTCACCCAGGAGACCGGCTTTCATGTCTCCCGTGAAACCAAAAGTTGCCTTTGATTTATTTTAAGTTACGTGGTCAATGAACCACAACCGTACCCTGAACCTAAACAACAGACTGCCGCAACACGTTGTTGCTTTCGGTTTCCTCGTATCAAAGTCAATGTCTTCTTTTAAAGTGTTTTATTGTTCAGATGTGTAAAATTTATTAGCACACGCTTCAGATATTTTAAGATTTTGTTCTACGTCATAAAATATATAATTAAATATCCTTCTCTTGAATTTTGAGGATTTAGAAAAGGTGTGTGTAAAGTGTCTAAATGAGATGTCTGAATGTAATCTCTTCAAGCACAAGTCCCCTTTTAACTTTGCCGCGGTAACCACAGTGCAGTTTGTTAATATGGAAGAATTCACACTTCAAAAATCTCAGAAGTATCATAAACTTGTGTTTTCCATTTGCTTATGTTCTGCAATAATCCCAAAATAATACAATGGAAAGCACCACTGGCTTTATGTCTAAGAAAACAATGCGATTTTAACTTTCATGTTGACCTGTAAAAACCCGCCAACCCTGCAGCACTCTATTGTTTTCAACGAGAATGGCTTCTATTTTTAGCCCCCAATCACGCATGACACATTTCTCACTGCTGTGACATACAGGAGCGCCTGCTCAGCACTCAGTGTTTACGGCGTGTTCGTGTATTCTCATGTTGCCAGGGTCCTTTCTGTTTTCATTATAGAAGCTTCAAAAGGTCCTTCAAAGGTCCTCGCAGAGTTATTGTTTACATGATAATGTGGGACATTCAGATCTACGATAGTTTTCATCAATTTAAAGTGTGTCTTTGTGCTTTGTCTTTTATCTGAAGGGTTACTCCAGTGAGAAATTAACTTTGTACAGAAATATTTCGATATGAAATCCTCAACAGGCATGTTATGGAAAGAGACACGCGTCTCTATCTGCAGTCCTAATCTGAACCCCGGGGGATGTCTGTGTTGCAGAACTCTGACTTAGACAGATGTGACGAATTGTTGGCAAAACACAATCTCTGGTGTAATGGAGCGCTCACGACTTGATGCCTCTGTCCATGGAGAAACAAGCGTTAAGGACGAGTTTAAGCGTTAAACTCTTCTCGTGCTCATAATATCTGAGATTTAGATGCATTTAATATTTGAAAAATGTTTGCAGTCATCCCTCGTCTGGACTTTATGAGGACCCTTTGAACCCGGATGTCTTGGCTCTGCCTCTCTGTCTCCCTGTGTTTAACTTTCTCCTGCAGTCGACTGCTAGACTTTATGTGTTTGCCTAATGACAGGCTGAGTTTTTTTTACAGAGGACGTGTAAAAAGGAGCTGCCGCAGGTTAGAAAAGCACTGCATACTGTAATAATTTCAAACAGTTGCATGTCTCCACCCCTCCACCACCCCCCAGGAGACAGAGATGCAAAGTTGGATCACTTGGCATCGCACATGCTTAGCATTTTTAAACTGAAGTCGGGTTGTATTAACACACAGAATGAGTAGAGGGAAAAAAGCTAGTTTAAAAAGATCTCATCTTGTCCATCACAAGATCAAACCAGCAGGAGTCTCTTTTAGTGAACGTCATATTTCATTTCTGAGCTTATCTGTCTCAAGATTTTAGCATCCGCCAGTACAGATAATACTATCAGTTTTTTAATTTATTTTTGCATATTTAGCATTCGGTGCTCTGAGAGGACCCCGGACATAATTTGGGATGTGAAGGGCCAAACATTGAAAACCTGCCTGTTGTGTCAAAAACTCATTCAGGCACCAACCTCATATGTTGACTTCAAATGGTTAAAAAAGAAAGGTGTTTGTTTGTTTTCTTAGCACATCGATTCATTCCACTGCTGAAACAAGGACCCGATTCGATGAGGATGGCATTGCAAGTTGTTGATAGTCTGTGAGCCCCTTTTTGAGTCAAGACATATGCTTCACTCAGAGAAACAGGAATTTGTTGAGACGCCGTTGAGTAGCAGCTTATAGAGGATTTCAGACATGAATATTCACTGTAAAATCTTTGGGTTCGTCAGAAAAAAAGAAGTATTTTTTGTGTGAATTTACCCTTCAAACGAAAAGTGCGAATCGATTTGGTGTTGTTATGCTTAAGTTTTACTGAGGGCATCATTGTGTGCTGGCAATACAACGTGACTTCAAAGTGTGTGTGTGTGTGTGTGTGTGTGTGTGTGTGTGTGTGTGTGTGTGTTCCCAATGCGTTTCCATGAATCATCGCTAATGAACAAAACAAGACGCGCTGAAAGGAGGGAAACTTTTGCGATGTTGTTCCCCGTGATCTTGAGCCACACTGTTAATCACATCGTCCGTTCCTTCATTCATCATTTGTTGAGTTGTGCTCTAACAAGAGCACCTCTCATCACACAGATTACCTCAGATCTGATTAGGTTTTTTACTTTTAAATTTCAGAAGAAAAAATGCAGTCCGTGTGAACCTCAGGTCTTGAGCCTGAGAGATGGAGGTCCACAGCGCTGCAGCTTTACTCTAATAAAGCGGCGTTCAGCGGGCACTAAAATAAGCAGAAAGGCAAAGAAACCATGGAAGGATGTGACTTTTTGTCCTGTTCATATAATGCACACCACAAACACGAGCATGCAGAAATACAATGAAGCGTTCCACCTCCTCTACTTCCCAAGTTCCCAGTCATGTCTCTCCTGTCAGCAACACTGAGTCAGGTGGGAACTGAGAGGGGGAAACAAGCCGCATCTGAATGAAAGCAGGGGTGCAGACAGCACCTTTATTCTGGGGTTTTATGACCCCCTAAAAGTTTTTTAGGTGGAACCAAATTTCAATCCCTCCGGTGTTTGTGAATCAGAGGTGTTGACAGGCGTGAGTACGGCCAACAAGGCCGCCCGACAGAGTCAGGGTGGAGGTATGCGGGGCCTTTCAGACGCACTGAAAGAAAAGTAGAGGGGAAAGATTTCCCTTCGCACAAAAGGCGAGGAACAGCCCCGTACTGAGGGGCAGCCTCGTCCTGCTGGGATGTTATTTTAGGTGTCCCTCAGGGGTCTGACCTCCGTGCCCCACAACCCCCAAATGCTTGACAAAAGACCCAAATCTGCCCCTGGATAATAAGTAAATCTGCTGCCCCTGAATCCCCAACACCAGAGGTAGTGTTCCCAAGAGAGATGCAGGTGCATGTGCTCCTTTTAGAAGGTGACTCATCATGGGCGTTCACATCGGGACACTCTGGGAAAAGAGACAGCGTTTATTCAGAGTCCCTATGTCATGGTCATGGTGCATTTTAAAGCATCCTCTGTTTGCCAGCTTTCCATCCTATACTGAGGAACCGACAAAGATCCTTTGCAGGACGGAAATAAATGTTTAGGTGCCTCTTGGATGAGAGTGTAAAAGTGTTTGCCTGGCCTACTTTGTACACATGGGTGTGACTAATGACCATCGGGGATAGAGTGAGTGTCAGGAAGTGTTAGTGGCACGGTGAGAATGAGCGAATAGTTGGCGAGGGGAGCTGCTGCAGACACAAAACAACAAGACAAGATGAGGCACACTTGAGACTGCAAAGAATGCCTCTTCTGTGGGGGAAACAGAGCTACGCTCAGGGACTTTTGACCAACAACGGTTGCATTTACGCACGTATACGCCACTATGCAGCCCACGTAGACAGATGGAGCCTTTGGCATAGAGGCTGAGAGGTCAGACCTGTGACAGACGGACAACCACAAACAGTGTGTAACGCAAAGCCACCTGATCCCAAATAAATGGAGGCAGCATTTCATCCTACATCCGGGTCCATACAATCTACGTTTAGAGTATGGCTGTCAATCGATTAGAAGTGATCCCTTCAGACAGCGTGTGTTTTAGACACTTGTCTAATTGTATTTGTTTTTAAAGACAACTTCACACAGATATGATATCGTGGATGATAAATAGTTTCTTCGGTGAAACATCCAGATTAGTAAACAAGATGCATTTGAGACACATTGGTCCTGACATCTTTAACACTGAACAGTAGTATTTTCAGGGAGAAATAATAGTTTTAAAAACGGAAACGTGTCAAACTGCACGGAGGTAAACAAAGTTGCGTTAAAATATTTTAGTGCATTAACACAGACAAATTAATCGCATAGATTAACGCGTTAACGCTGACAGCCCTAATTTATAGTAATTGGTTATATGGAAAAAAGGAAAAAGCTAACTACTAACAAACAGCAGGGCTGTTAAAACACTACGTTTCACCAAACGGTGACAGTGAAAACAACACCGCTATCTTATAATATTCACAGGTGGCCTCTAGGTCACGTGAGACGTGTGTGTTTACTGACGCGAGCCGAGGGCCGGGCGGTCCCCGTAAAACAAAAGGAGCTGGTTCTGACCGGAGCAACGACACCAACAGAAAGGTCTCTGACCCGGAAGGGTTCAGGACGGTCCCATGTGATCAGACGCCGGATGAATTTGAGTTAACAGCAGGATGCATGAGGCGAGAGTTTGTGTCCTTTTTTCTTCTTGTTCTGCCACTTTGGATTTAATCCAATAAGCAAAGTACCAAAAGGTAGACTGGTTGGACTGAAGGCTGGACGCTATAATTAGGAGGATGCAGTGGTGTTACAGACGGGACGGGGCTAGTTGCTCATCACGGTAGAAAAACGTCTCTGCAAAACATCTCTGTATTATTTCTTGAAATTCTGTTGATATTGTTAGTTCATTTCTTTAGAATGATTTACACCAATATTATGTCCTGATCTTGCACACTGCACCTTTGAAAATAAAATTAAATGAGGGTTGGTCCAGAAAACTAAAATATGGTGAATAAATAACGTACGCTGCTTCTCTATGTTTATTTTTGACAGCTTCTTTAGAGAGACCTGTGAAGGCACCATTACAGGAGTGGAACCTCCTGAAGTCCATAATCACCCCATGATTTATGGCTTGTTTTTGTGTCATTAACATTACAGATTAAAAGTGGAGGAGAGATGAAAAGTGAGCGTTGGAGAAATGAGAAAGACGGGGAAGGAGTGGAAAAGGCGCTCTGCTCGTTTAAACCAGCGACCTCTGTCTAATAAAAAGAAATAACGTGCAGTAATATTTGAGGAATCGACAGTATTTTCGGTGCTGAAGCCAAAACCATTTGCATCGCTGCAACAGCGTGCGAGCACATTGTAAACCTTGTGTTTGGATGATTGCAGTAAAAATTAAGTTTATTACTAATTGTCTTGAATCACTTAATCCTTCTGGAGTCCCGAGGAGCAGGAGCTTATCGAGCATCGGCCGGAAGGCGGAATACAGTCTGCACATTTAGCTGCTCTCATCTCATGGAAGCAGCTGGAGAGCAGGTTTAATGTGTATACTTATATTTATTTCACTGATTGGCGATAATTTAATCAACTTAAAGTTACAATATCACTCTGTAAAAATAGTCATACGGTCATGATTTCACTTCAATAAAACTATGTAAAGTATTAAAGTAAAAGTACTTGTAAACGGGAATGGTATCTTCCAGAGATTATAGCTTAAATATATACATATTAGAAGATTGTAACTGATACTGGTGGAGCACAGTTAAGTACTGTATGTATATTTGGATAGTTTAATCTATAACACAGTATCATGTTGTATAAATATATTGCATGTTTTTTTAAATTCTTAATCTGGAAACCATCTAGTTACTCCAGCTGCTGTATTTACTGGATTAAAAAGTACTCAAAAACTATATTTTCCTGTAAAGAAAGGTATTATACTGCGAAACCTATATAAATAAGTGTTGCTATAAATCTGTTGCTGAGACTTCATAAATTACTCTTATCTAAGTTTAGACTGAATTTACCTTCACATCTGTAGTTTGGTTCATTCATTTATTATTTATTTATTTTAGGTCCGGTCTGTTTCATACGGACATATGAACTAAAACATGATTTCCCTAAATATCATCCTCCATTGAGAACATTACATATAATATTCTAGTGATATAACTGCTCGTGTGTTTATTTTTCTTCCCTGAGTTCACAAAGAAATAACTAACTGTGAGCGTGTAATACTTGAGATTGGAACCAGACCTCACATTAGGCGTCTTTTACGGTAATATGTTGTGGTTTATAAATTATGAATCACTGACTTTTAAACAGGAAACTTGCTAAAATAAACATATTGGGACACGGACGCAACACATCTGTTTTCACTCCTTTTCCCTTTCTGGTTCTCTGACCTTTGCTAATAAATTATATTTTATTATCTTGCATATCATTTATAATATATACATTACATTGCACTTAAGATTTCTTACTTGAAACTCCAAAATCAGTAGTTTAAAAAAGTTTTTTGCGACCTTTAGAAGGAATAAAGACTTTTTAACAATAATTTAAAATCTTTTCTTACTCGTCCTTTCCCCCGTTAACCGAGTCAGTGTTTACATTCACACACAACCGTCCTTCAGACCGGGATAGGGATGGCTGTGTGTGACTGAGCCACTGGTCTGTGTGATGGATGCTGAGTCATCGCTAATTTTCGTCTGTTTCAGCCCGTGAGATTTCTCCCCGTGAGAAATAAGAAAAGTCCACAGAGACAGTGAGTTATGAGGGAGCGGCACACGACCAGCGGCCTGAATCATCCCAGCCTCTATAATTTGAGAGTGAAAACACACATATTAGTGTTTCTTATCATTTGTTTGCTTGTACATGCCACTAATTGACATTACATTGCAAAACATTGACCCACTGTGCATTTACAACGTCTGTCTTCGGCTCGTACGGCGATGTTTTCTTCTACTCACACTCTTGTTTTCCCGTCTCCCCAGGGGTCTCTTACTCATACGTGCAGGGGCAGGCAGGAGACGAGGACGCAGCGGTGGACGTGAAGCTGTACGGCCACCGGTGGAGGAGATGGCTTCCCCCGACACCTCGTAACATGGACAGTAACAGGGCGAGTCAGGAGCAGGACCAGGACCCGGAGCAGGAGGAGGCCGAGGGCTTCCCGGGCCTGCTGTCCTCGGAGGAAACAGACAACAGCTCCCAGATAGAGGTCGGCGCCGAGTCCTTAGAGGTTATTAGAGCTTTTTCTGCAGAGAGAGCTGCAACTTGATGTCATTTTGTGTTTTCAGAATCAGAAAAAGTTGAAAATATTGAAGTTGTATAATGTTTTGTATGTCTTCTGAGGCTCCTCTGTGGTTTTCTAAAATCTGCGGGAGATATATAATTCAGAGTTTGAGCTACTTAAAGTCAGCATTACTTTGCTTATTTATGTTTATCTGATTTTAAACATCTCCTGCGAGTCTCCCAAATGAATGGATGCGCAACGCTTCAGTGAATCACTGGAGCACCTGTTCAAATGTGTCATTAGGCCGCATTAAAAGCCCAACACACCCAGGATCCTCCCACACAGGTGTTCACTGGTATCACGCCTCAGCTGAGGGCTGCGTGGGAATATACAGAGTGTGCTTGTTCGACGGCTCTCTGGTCTTCCTGTTCTGGCGCACCTGTCTGGACGTGAGACGTTACGCCGCGTTCGTGTCGTTACCAGTTTAGGATTTTTAACACAAAGTCCAACTCGTCATCGTGATGGGAATCTCTGCTCTGATATCTGGGCTCGGCTCTTCATAATAGACGAGACCCTGGTAGTCAAGGAAACGTCCATCGTATGGGTCAATTAAATCCAAATGTATATTTCTATATATACACAACGGTATTACACCAGTATGGCAATATTTCATAAGCTCTACGCTGTATGGTAGATCAATAATTCAATGATCGTGCAATGCAATGCAATGCTTTGCAAAGGGAAGGAAAAAAGATTTCATGGAAGTATTTTTTTTATTTTGGTCCGTTCTGTTTTATACGGACATATGAACTAAAACATGATTTCCCTAAATATCATCCTGCATTGAAAACTTTACAAATAATATTCTAGTGATATAACTGCTCATGTGTTTATTTTTTTTCTCCGATGTCACAAAGAAATAACTAACTGTGAGCGTTTAATACTTGAGATTGGAACCAGACCTCACATATCCACAATAAGGAGGTACAAACAGTAATAATAGTAGGTGTCTTTTACGGTAATATTTTGTGGTTTATAAATTATGAATCACTGACTTTTAAACAGGAAACTTGCTAAAATAAACATATTGGGCCACGGACACAACACATCTGTTTTCACTCCTTTTCCCTTTCTGGTTCTCTGACCTTTGCTAATAAATTATATTTCATTATCTTCCATATCCTATATAATATATACATTAGATTGCACTCACGATTTATATAACATATAATTGGAATTGATAATAATTCTCAAATTCGTTAATGGAAACTAAGTTTGCCATCATCCTCTTCCATTGAATCCTCTTTATCGTGACTCCAGCTCCGCGCGGTAAACCTTCGTGTCTCGTGAAGAAGCCAAACTAATATAGAGAGTATATGTCGATAAAACCCTCTGCTGAGCTGAAGCCGAAGAAGTACTCTTCACTCGCTTCCCTGGAGCAATTATAAATCTCCCTGGAAGAGAGGATGTTAAGTAATGAAAAATAAAACAAAAAAAAGGGCCTTTTTAATATTATATATCAAATTAAGCCCTCAGGTGTTCATCTACCTCCTTCTTCGGGGCCGGATCATCGTGGACTTGACCTCGGAGGAACCAGAGCAGGAAATGAACCCGGCCTCCCTCGGCGTGGAGGGGTTGGAGGAGCTGCTTGAGATTAATAGCCGCGTTTGGCCCGCGTTCGTGTCGATGTAAATGAAAGGCGTTACTACGGCGCCTCGGCCTGCGCTCGGCATCGAGGCGTTCAGTCGTAATGACGGTGGTCGCCTGGGCTTAGACGGCTCCTTAAGTCTCCCCGTGGCTTCTAATCATCTCGGGTTCAGAGCCTCGCGTCTGTCGGCGAGGACGCCGGACGCTTTGATCGTCAGCTGCAAGTCGTTCACACACACACATTTGACTCCGGGACGCCATCGACACACACACTCACACACACACTCGTTCGCTCTTTGTCGCTCATTTGTTGTTCCAGCAGTCTGTCGCAAAAATGCGCCGTTATTCCTCCTGTCATTACTCCGCACACACGCAGTGAGGGAGGCCTTCATGCTCCGAGGGCAGAGCCGGGAGACGGCGAGCTGAAGTCTTCCAATTTAAAGAGTGTCTCCTGTGATGTGAAGGAGCTTCAGCTGTGGGAGACGGAGGAGAGAAACATCTCCTCTCCGATGCTTTAACGGAGCCGTTTGTCATCCGGGTTTCATTGTGTGGGTTTCGTCCGTTTCAGTTAATGATTTGCTAAAGAAACATCATCATCTCGACCTGTAAATGTGTCTCCGGTGCATGAAAGTCTGCGGAAGTGACTTTGTGTATATATACAGATTTACTCTTAACTCTCTTACGATTGATTTTTGTTTCGTTTTTTGCTTAAAAATAGTGAATTCAGAAGGAGAAATGTAGCCTACTCTTTTATTTCTGGAGGTGCCGAAAACAGACCGATGTTAATTAATGACGTATAAAATACTTGTGTTTAATTACAGCTGCACCAATATGTCACGTACTCCCTTGCTGTCCAAGAGTTAGATGAGAAGAGATGCATTTCAATATGAAGCTGCAGCCAGCAGCCGGTTAGCCTAGCTTAGCACAAAGACTGCAAACACTGAGCCTGGAGTCTCTGCAAAAACACTTTAATTTCCAGGTTTTCACCTTTATAGACCTGAAGAAATCTCTCCATCTCCTCCGCTCTGAGGTCGGTCTGTGTTTGGGTTAACTGGTGCCGTAAAACCAGTTTCCAGCAACAGATTCATCTCGGCCCGACGTGCAGGTTCACAGCCGTGGTTTCCCAGCAGACTGTCTGACGCCCTCAACGGCTGTGACTCACTGTGTTAGCTATCAGATTAAACAGCCTTCGGGTCACAGTCGGGTAGAACCGGGAAAAAAGTTGGAGCGAGCCGTGGGAACAAGTCTCCGTCACTGGATTCAACTCAGATCTCATCATTTTTTATCAGGAAAGACCGGTGCCGGTTCAGACACGTCGTCGCTCGTGGCTCATGGCGGTGGCGGTCGTGTTTTTCTTGTTTGTCGTTGCGTCTTCCAATGTGCCGGTTCATAACCCCCAACTGTTAGGATGGCATGTAAACTGACTTTTTCTTTTTGTCGACACAGCAATTATGAAGCACTGTATCTATTATTTGCTCTGTTGAGATATTGTGGTGCATTGTCGGCCTCTTTGCGTTGTTATCCGAGCTCCTCGCTGCTTTATTGACATAGCTGGGCATGTGTGTGCCTGTGAGCGCGCCCCACTGGTGAGACGGTTGAGGTTGATAACGGCGTCCTGACGGAGAGCGGCTCCAAGGCGACTTTCTAGACCACGGAGGGAGATATCGATTGCATACAACGGGCACTAATATTGAAGAGTGTCTCAATTTCAAATTCGATGGACCATGAGAAAAAGAAGTTGTGTAAACTAAAAGCTAAGTACCGCTTCCAGAATTGAATCTCCTCGTTCATCTCAATGGGAAGAGCGACCGTATCGGCACAGCTAGAAACCCCCGTCTGCACACCGAGCGAGCCCACACGGGTTCTGACCTCTTTGAGAAAACGGTTTTGAGGTAACTCACGGCTGTCAAGTGGAAACCCTTTTGAGGCCTATCTTTACGAGGAGCATAAACACACGGCAGCCACTCGGATAATAGAGCGTACGGACTGCTCTTTCTTCAAATCCAGTATCACATTGCAGCCCCAACAGAAGCCGAGAGGGACATATAACACCTTTGTGTTCCCTCAGAATAATGTGTTCATTTCATGGTCTCATCTACAGTAACTTACAGCCAGCCCAGAGAACTTAACCCATGTCAGTTTGCCAATAAAAGGAGTATATTGGTGTTTTTTGGGGGTGGGGGTACTGCTCTGTGTCGTACCAACGGTGTGGTTCATGGTTGTTATTGGCTCTTGGGTGGTTTCGTGCTGCACTGCATTTACGTTTATTTGTTTATTTGTTTATTTGTTTAAGCGAGAGGATTCACGCAGCGAGGCAGCGAGCGGCTCGGCTTGCTAATTTTCATGACTTCCTTCCCTGCTTTTTACCGTTGCCGCGCTGTATAGTCAGACCCTGCAGTGAATGCAAATGATGCATTTACTCCCCCCTCTTTTTGTTTGTTTTGCGTCTCCGTTTGTTAAAAGCTTCCCGGAGGACAATGTGTTCGGAAAGAGATGATTACTTGTGTTTACCTCTGTCATGTAAATGGTCTTAAACAGCTGGACGGATGAACCTCTTTGAGTGTCGCTGTGTATCCGACCTTCAAATGTCTGATTGAGCGTCTTCTGGTGTTCCAGGTCTGGATGTTTCTGAGTGGATTGGATAACATTTGGGTTGGCAGTTTTCCTTCAGATGAACAGAGACGGAAGAATTGTAGAGCTCTTGTGAATTGTGAGCGAGCCTCTACGTCCTTGAGCATCACTTTGAAATACAACCAACTTCTGTTTGAGCCTGTCAGACATTAACAACCAACCAAGGATCGCCCAAGAATACAACAGCGGCGGATTGGTTTCACCTCAGACTACTCGCCTACTTTATTCCCTCCATACTTTATTGTTTTTGAAACACACACCGTCACTGGAATGTTTATCCAGTTGAAAAGTCAACCGACTCCATATCTTGCAAATTTCGAGTGTGATCTTTGGCCGGATCGACTCGGTGGAGTCGACGGATTCGTCTGGCAGCGCGACACGAAACAGCGTTTTTCTGACTAAGAAGTGATTGAACCAATTGAGACGCCGTTGTCGAGCGTTTTTAAGCAAATTCAGCTGTGATAATAATAACAGCAACGGAGACGGCTCCGAACATCACATGCACCGCTATCAAGGCTGTCCTGAAGAGATTACACACACAGATCACTTCTGTTGTGGTTTTATCACTCCTCACTTGAGGAGGCGGGTCTGGGGAAGAAAATAGTGATTAACATTTATCCATCACTTGCACTAATGGCAAGTCATCACTCACCTGGTTTTAGTACAGAATTGATTTAGGCTGGTACAGATTTGGGATAACATTTTTTTTTTACTCTCTTTTAACTCGCTGCGCTCCACTCTTAAAACAGAGGCACAAAGCATGTTGTCATGGCAACACATCATCTGTAGACTTGCATTTGAGACGGACACACGTCACGATCAGAATTATGAATAATGGATCACAGACACTGTCAGCTGATGAAGTGATGGACACATGAGCGATGGCATGCTGCAGTCTGATGTAATTGGGTTCTCTTCTCTGTGTGTGTGTGTGTGTGTGTGTGTGTGTGTGTGTGTGTGTGTGTGTGTGTGTGTGTGTGTGTGTGTGTGTGTGTGTGTGTGTGTGTGTGTGTGTGTGTGTGTGTGTGTGTGTGTGTGTGTGTGTGTGTGTGTGTGTGTGTGTGTGTGAGGAGGTTGTACTATCTACAGGAAAAACAAGGCTAGCTGACACACATTGGAACATTTATTCAAAGGTCTCGTGTGCTACTGCAAACTTAAAACCGTTGTTGCAGTTTTCAGTGTCCAAACATTGTTCAGTCACAAGCGCCACTACTTCTTTAGTTTGGGGACACATCAAAAAGAAATCTCATTTTCTAAAGTAAAATGCCCTGAATGATCTCATAAAGATGTGAGGGAATTCTGTGTGTTATGGAGCCACTGTGGAGTCATATCAAGCTATTCGGGTCTCAATGTCATGCAGTATTCATGGGATAGAAATGGGAATCCTTTCTGCCGTTTGTTTTTGTGCTCTTGAGACAGAAAATGGTCCATTACAGGCGGCGCTTTTTGTCTTCTCCATCACCATCTAGTTTCACTTCAGCATGAAGCGCGTGACGAGCTCCCAGTCCTCCTCTCGCTGGTTCATTACGTCTATCTTCTTCTTCAGACTCGTCTCCATGCTGCCGTGCCTCTGCGGCGCTTGACCCACTTGAGTCGCCTCCCTCATACTATTACAACGCAGAATGCATCTAACAATGCATGCCAGAATAATAAACAATGGCTGGCTCATGTTTGTTATATAATCATTCATTAGAGATCAAATCTACGGGTTTGAATGAGCAATATGTGGGAGAATTCTGTACAAAAAAAAATCTTTTTGATTTGGCTCCCCCTCAAGTCTTACGTGCAGGCTAATTAGTATATCTGAGTGTCTCCACCGACAGCTTGAGAACTATTTTTGCATAGCTGCACCACATTTATTATCGAAAGCCCAAAGCAGACTGGGTTGTTTTAAAAAAAAGAAGGAGCTTAAAGAGACAGGAGCTAAAAACAGAGCTGTTCAGACAGAAGGTAATACAGGTATATTCAGATGGCAGTATGAGAAAGATAAGGGGAGATTTTCAACTAGCGTGGGAACATGTTCTAGTAGGAACCGACACATAAGCATGATGTGTCCTCCTTAAAATGGGACAACATGTATCTTGGAGAAGGTTCAGTGGAATACATTGACAGACAGGTTATCTGTCACTGGTTTTACAGTTTCAAATAAACGGACAAAATGTTCATGACAAATTTTGAATCGTCCTTCGGGAATGTTTGTCTTCATTTACCAGCCGGCACAATGAGGTCCCATTATCACCCCGTGCACATTCAGACCTCCACCCGACCAGAACGAGCTGTTAAAATGCAACGATTCAGCTCCGGTACCGAGAGGAGAGAAGGATTATACATCACTGTCATTTCATAGCGTCTATTAAATGTGTTAACGCGCGTCCTGCTCGGTTTTCCTGTGGGCGATTTGTGCAAAGACCATCTTACATTTATGTAATGCCAGCAGTAATTGTGTAGCTCGGGTCGTTTGTTCCTGTGAGTGAAAAGTTCAGAGCGCCTGGACAGACTTTTTTATGCTCCATCTGCGTTTAATATTTTGTGTTTGACAATGTGAGTCAGCGTATTAGAGACGATCGCTAGTGCCAGCAGGAGCCTCAAGGCTCACTCCTGTCTCCATGTATCTGAGATCACACATGACAGTGAAAGTAGTGATTGATCAAATTATGGATGATTGTTGTTCTGTGACTTATTCCTGTGTGACACTCCGGCCTGAGATGAGAGTTCAAGTGAGCTGATTTCTTGTCGTAAGCAGGTCGTTGTTTTATTTTATTTTGATCCGAGCAACATAATCTCAATCCCATTGTTTTTGAATAGCAGATCAATTGAGATTGAATTTGAATTTGTTCTGACTGCATTAACATGATATTTTGTTTACATTATCCTAATCTTCAGAGTGCAGTAGCACAGTTCACACATCAATATCGAGTACCACATTATCGAGGACCACACAGCCAGTATCTTCTTCCCACAACCTCCCACCAAAGCCTGTCACAGGTTTGTCACAGGGTGAGGCTCAGGTGCAGAGAGACAGGCTGGACTCCACGTTTGAGTGAAACAAAAAATACATTACTTTGGACAGGGTAAAACATAACAACTCTGGCTTGAAAGCAACTACAAAAAACACTAGGACTCACCATGGGAACAAAGACTGAGACTGAGAAAAAGACAAACCAAAAGGAGAAAAGGGAAAGACTGAAAAAAATATATAGGGGGGAAAACATGATGCAATCAGGGAGACAGAGGAGTGGCTGAGGGCAGGTGAAGAGAATTAACCAATCAAGGAGGCAGAGGAGTGGCTGAGGGCAGGTGAAGAGAATTAACCAATCAAGACGGAGGAGACACAGAGGAGAAACAGGAGAAACGGAACAGGGCGTTACAAAGCCCTCCGTATAATTGTGTGTTTCTGTGTGTGTGAGCCTCATCTGGCCCACCTTCCCCTTCACCGGCGCCTCCCACCTCCATCTCCCTCCATGCTTCTCCAAAAGACCCGAAAAACATCTTGAGCTGATCAGGAGGAAACTTTACAGCTGTGCATGTGCATGGACTCCTTTTACAAGTGACCTTGTTTTCTATTCTAAAGTAATGTGCTGACTAAGGCTACCCGGAGGGGCTTTTTCCCCTGACATGATTTGCTTGCATTTTAAGCCGCGATGAAAGACTTTTGGCAGTTTTTGCTTAAATCTACAAATTGATCAAAAGTGAAACCACCGACATGGCTGAACTCCATTTGGATTTCTGATTTCTATCAATCCCGCAGAGGCTTTTGCTAAACCCGAAACATTATCTCTCTGTTTTATATTCCAGGCTGAATATCATGTATTAGATTATAACTCTCTGAGGGGAATGTGAATCCTCAAGGCAAAAACCAGCTGAACAGGGAAGGATGGCACTTTAATTAATGTTTGTCTCGTGGCCTCTTGACACCCGAAGCGCGGTAGCTCCGAATATTACCAGCTGTGCGTCAAAGTCTGCACAGAGCTGTGTGAGTTCCCATTAGTGAGATCACAGTCAGACGCTTGCCTGGCTCAACATCCAGAGAAACCTTACCTTCAGCCACGCTTCAGATAAAAGACCCCGCTGTAAGGTATCTCATTAGACCCACAGGGAAACAGACGAGCTGGAGGAAGCCCACAACTCCAGCGTTCCTCCAAATCCTGCACAGGAAACCATAAAAGCTGACGGGCCGCTCCCACACGGCTTATACAAGTCTGCAAAAGTTTCTGTTGGAAAAGATCGTTCCGGCCGCGCAGTCTGGTTTTAAGAGTGGAATAAGTGGATTGACTTCTTCTTGTTGTTATTATTAATTGATTAGTGGACATTACAACCTCTTTGTGTGCTCCCCCTAATGAAAACCACAGAGAACAAAGAGGACATACAATGCAATTCAGCACCAACTTTGTTCTGCAGCTAAATAAGAAAAATATATATTCTTATTGATTTTCCAAACTTTAAGTCTTAGTTTGCTTTAAATACAAATGTTGGTCACACAGGGTGTTTGTATATTGTGTTAGCTGTGTACCTTTTATAATAAGGAATTAATTAACAAAGCTACACATTATCTATACTCCCTGTGAAGCTGTTTGTAATTCCTTTAAGTGACATTTGTTATATTATCAGTCTTCATGCTGTATGCTAACTCATCGGGTGCGTTTCGTTCCGTCATTTCTTCAGGAGGACACAGATCACAACTACTACACATCGAAAACATACAACCCGACAGATGCGATGAGCAAGGACTTGTGGGTAGACGTGGACCAGATGGACAAGAACAAAGTGAAGATCCACGGGATCCTGTCCAACACGCACAGACAGGCAGCGGTAAGTCCACCGAGAGGAGAGCGCTCGTCTTTCAGTCACATTCATCGGGGGGCCGTTGCTTATTGTCAGCAGGTTAGCTGCAGCACGATGTAAAGGAGATTGTCAAATAATGCTGCAACTAACAAGCGTTTTCATTCTCAGTGGAACATTGTATTTTTTTCTCAATTAACCTACTCGGTGTATAAAAGATAGAAGATGAAGTTTTGTCTGATCAACAGTCCAAAAACCGAAGAAATCCAGTTTATAATGATCCTCATAAAAAGAAGAAGCAGCAATCAGAACATTTCTTTTATATACTTCAAAAAATATGAATGATGATGATGATAATAATAATAATAATAATAATAATATTAATATAATAATATTAATTTAAATGTAATTTAATCTAAATTGTATATTTAATATGTATAGATCGTAATCCTTTGCACCTCGTTTGTTGATGTCAAGACATGTCAGACGTTAAATAAAACGCCTCTAGAGGTTAATGTGTCTGAGGTTCAACTTAAACCTTCTACAGACTTTTATGAACAGAGGTTTACGGTCATAATATTCAGTGTGTGAGCACATTCTTACATTTCTGGTCATGACACCATTTTTTTATAGTTATGATCCTTCACAAGAAAGACAGTTATGAAGACTTAATGATCACAATGTGTATTATATTACTGTTATGAGTGAATATCCAGGGCTATTAAAGGTCATTCCTCCTCATAAGTCAACTTAATCACACGGTTATTTCATCCGTCATTATGTTGCAGTTCAGCTGCTTTAAACCACAAAGTTCCTCTTTAGCCAGACGTGGTCCCATTTCTTAACTCATAGTTGAGCTTTTAACTGTTTTTTTTTTTTTTTCATACCAATCGCATTTGCAAATGTAATTGTATCGCAAACCTAAACACACACACACACACACACACACCATGACACCAATGATATGAGCCACCAGTGCCCAGTAGCCGGTCAGTCGAGCCAGTGATGTTCACTCAAAGATCCACAGAAAGATAAAATGCCAACAACACAAAGACGAGATGCTCAGTAGTTGTGTGTAGGCTGCTGTGTGTGGTATATGTGTGTACCTGACAGTCGACTACAGCACAGTCTATTGTAAATGCTCAAACATATGGAACTGTACCCTCTACAGTACAGTGTATTCATACCATTAAAACATGGATATATTCCTTTAGACGTCTAAACCTTGAAAAATCTTCTGCAGTGAAGTTTAAAAGCTTCTTTCCTCCAGCTCCTCACAGGCAGGTGACCCATGTGAGGCGCATACTGATTAGGTGACCCAAGGCAGCGCTTACCGACAGGAGAGACAGAGCAGCAAGGCAGCCACAGACTAATAAAGAGAGAGAGAGAGAGAGAGAGAGAGAGAGAGAGAGAGAGAGAGAGAGAGAGAGAGAGACCCCAGGGTGAACACTAGCTGGTGGTGGAATAGAGCCCCACATCTGATGCAAGCTATTCTTTGCCGCCACTAAAGGGGCGGGGCTTCTCTTCCCAGTACAGGAGGGATCTGGGAGGTGTCTTTGACTTAAAAAGCTTTAAAAAATAGTTTTCGAGTCATAAATGAGATCTCGCCTGCATGATTTCATCGAGTGATTGCAGCCAAAACCATCTGGCATGAAACGCAGCCCCCGTGTCAGCAGAGCAACGTACAGAGTTTACGACGATGGCAGAAGAAAGTCTTCAAGAAACTACTTAAATCTCTCAGAGCTTCCATTTTCCTCCTGGCTCGGCCGCCCGACCAGCGCTTTGGCCGCAGACACTGAAAAGGAATTGACCAATGAGGTCGTAAAAATAAAAACACAGCCGCAGAAGTCCACTTCATCACAGCAGTGTAGGAACGTTAAGCTCTGGATCGTCTGTGCGGTCTGCCACAGGATTACTCCCACCAGCATAATCCAGGGTCGTGTTTAATAACTGCATGTTTACTCTGGACTGTCATCACGTCTTCTGGCAATGTGACTGTCTAGCATGTCTTCCCATCTGGGGAGTGTATTAGGAATATTTAAACCATCATTTGTGGTATTATAGTTTGTTAATGCTCTTTTTTATTCTGTGTTTATTCCCATCAAACAGATTTGTAAATGATGTGGAAGCCCATTTCTGTCAGGAAAAGAATAAGAAGCTGAAAAGTTAGGGACGGTCCTAATGAGGGATTCAAAATGATGAGATACTGAAGTCCTGTTTTCTATTTTCTGATGAATCTAAATTTATTTTAAATTTATTTAACCAGGAAATGCCTCCATTGAGATTAAAAATCTCCTTTACAAGAGTGTCCTGGCCAAGACAGCAGCAGTAGCACACTACACACAGTTTCAGACAATACAAAATAAAACAGTGACAGACAATATACAAAAATATTTTTAAAATATCATTTTTTTTAATACAGTATATATATATATATATATATATATATATATATATATATATATAAATATTTTAAATATAAAAGTGTATATATGAGGATGTCACGCAGAGACTTGACATCCTATCTGGACATTAAAAAAACAGACTTAATCCTGTGTGAATGCGCCACAAGAAACAAACACGATGTATAAAATCTAAATCTTCTCAGTGATGGTTCGAATGTATAAAAAAAAGACCATTAGAAAAAATTCCTCATTTCAAACCTCTCTCCATTTTTCTTAATTTTCTTTCCCCTCGACAAAATGGGCTCCTACATAATAGAGATTTATAGATACAGTGTATGCAAATTCACCCATGAATGACATGAATTCAAAATATCTACTTAAATAAATCAGCATTAACATTGTCAGAATAGGATAACATTGTTTCTTTTTTCTCATACTACTGTAATATGTGATGAAGGTCATATCCATGTATTGATTGTTTACCACATTTAACTTTAAATCTCTATTTTACATTACTCAGAAATGACCAGTGAAGTCTGTATTTTGCCTCTAATCTGAACCCTCTTGTTATTTTTTAGATGAAGACAGTCTCTCCTTTGATCCTCCTCTTCCTCGTTCTTTCTGACCGGGGTCATCTTTCTGTTTTTCCCCTCACAGAGAGTTAATCTGTCCTTCGATTTCCCTTTTTATGGACATTTCCTGCGTGAAATCACCGTGGCGACTGGTGGTAAGTGAGCACTGTTCTTGGACTCTGTTCTCTGAGTACCAGTTATGAGTGTTTTTATTGGATGTGCTGTGTGTGCTCGGCATATTGGACGGTACACACACCGTTTTCATTGCTGCTGGCTTTAGGAGGGAATGTGGCGTTATTAACATTGTGTCTGCACGTCTTTCTGCTCCTCGCTGTACCTGAGTGAGTGAGTGTGGCTCCAGCTCACAGACCTCCCCTGAATACAGAAGAGAACCAGACAATTAGTTATTCCTCTCGGTGTTGTCTCCGGGAGGTTTAAACGGCTCGCCTGGCACCGCAGTCCAAACCACCGCCGACGCTCCGCCGGCCAAACCCGGCAGCCCGACACCCGAGCGCTCGCAGCGCTCGCCTCCGCGGCTCACAGAGCGGGGGATGAAAAACAGACAGGCCAGAACACAGAACACAACACTCAGCACCAGCAGCTCCTCACCAGCCTGGCAGAGGAACCAGACCCATGGGTCTGGACTGGAAACAGGAGTCCCACCGCCAACACCCGGATAGACGGGTATCAGGAGCTCTCAGGAGGGGGGGGGGGAGCGTGGGTGTGTGCGTGCGTGTGTGGGTGTGTCTGTATGTGTGTGTGTGTGTGTGTGTATGCGTGTGCGCGTGTGTGTTTGGGTATTTCTGTCTGTATCTGTGTGTTGGTTTGTGTGTGTGTGTGTGTGTGTGTGAGTCTGTGTGTCTGTCTGTCTGTGTGTCTTTGTATCTGTGTGTGTGTGTGTGTGTGTCTGTCTGTGTGTGTGTGTGTGTGTGTCTGTCTCTGTGTGTGTGTGTGTGTGTGTGTGTGTGTGTGTGTGTGTGTCCGTGTGTTTGGGTGTTTCTGTCTGTATCTGTGTTGGTCTGTGTGAGTGTGTCTGTTGTCTGTGTGTGTTTGTCTGTGTGTATGTGTGTCTGTCTGTCTGTCTATGTATGTGTGTGTGCGTGTCTGTGTGTGACTGTGTGTGTGTGCGTGTCTGTGTGTGACTGTGTGTGTGTGTGTGACTGTGTGTGTGTGACTGTGTGTGTGTGTGTGTGTGTGTGTGTGTGTGTGTGTGTGTGTGTGTGTGTGTGTGTGTGTGAGGGGGAGGGGTCAGACACGTGACACAGCAGACGTGTTTGCCAGAGTGTGCAAAGCAATTTTCCACTTGAGTCTTGACGGCGAAGCCACAACAGCCCAACCAGCGATTATCACATGAGAGACCAAATCCCTGCTCTTATCCAACTATTCCAGAGATGTTGTGATGCGTTTAACTGCCACTGGAATAATAACGAAATAATCCACCGTGATCCCCGTCACCGTCATCATCGCTGTCATATTTCTCCCCACTTGGTCCTCCATCAGCGGCCGACGTCCAGGTGGGATGAGAGTCTGGGTGATGGTGAGGAGGCGGACCGGCTCACGCGCTAGATAACAATAATTTGCATTCCTCCAGAGAGAAAGGGATGAGACTAAAGAGGAAGAGAGAGCTATCTCTGGGGCTTTGTCTCCAGCGCTCCGTCCTCACGTCCCTCCGTTTCAGGGCTTATCAATCAGCTCGCCCTTCTCTGCCCACCGGACCGTCGTTCTTCTCTTTCTTTTATCGGCGTCAGCAAAAGTCACCGTTTCATACCAATATTTCTCTTCGCTACCGTAAGTGTGCTGAACCTCTGGATGAAGGTTTTATTTTGATAAAACAGCAGCAGAGTTACAGTTGCACTTTAGTTTAGTATTTTTAAGAGTTACGGTTACTTTCCAAACAGCGGCGGCCAGTTCCCGAGCGCATTAAGGGCGAAGCCTCACGAGGAGGTTGGCGCGCTGCCTCGTCAAACATATGCAGTCCACGTCCACCTTTATGGGTTTTGCATGCAGTAAATTGTGCGTTCCCACCGCAAGAAGTCCTTCTGAGTTCGAAATGGATGAAACTTGTTAAAATTTGGAGAAAGAAAATAGCATTTTAAGCAACCCAATTTTCGGTCAAATGTTGAGACTTTTCCCCAATAAGTGCAGAAACCTCAAAACAAGATAAAAAACGACAAAAAATGTTCATGACAAATGATTTCTAGGGACTCCTTCTTGTCCTTTAAGATATAATAAATTTAAAGGCTCACTTATGCCCACTTAAACCTGTTCAAGCCACTTGTGCCCCTTACAGTGTGGGTCTAACACTATTAGTGTATTAAAATCTAAGCTGATGAGCAGACAATTAACCGTTAATAGTGAAAAATATGCGTCTCTACTCCAGTGGTGGCGTGAAAAATCAATGCACGCTGCTAATTAACTGATATTCTCAAACATCACATGAACATGACAAAGTCACTTCAATATACTGCTGCAGCTCCTAGAACACATTACATATAACTATACGTGTCTGGATTAATGGATTAGGCCAACAAAGAGGAGTGTCAGCAGATGTAATTAACTGTTATTGTTGAAGTGTGTGTGTGTGTGTGTGTGTGTGTGTGTGTGTGTGTGTGTGTGTGTGTGTGTGTGTGCGTGTGCGTGCGGAGACTGTGAATACCATGAGGGTACACGGTCTGACCACATCCAGCTGTGTTGACGACGTCCAGCTGTGCGACTCCGTGTGCTGGGCGGCCAGCTGTCACACTGAGACCAGAACACAAACAAGGATTCAGAAAACACACATGGAGATGTGGTATTTTATATTGTTATCCAACTAATTGGGGTTCGCAAGCTTTTTATATGTGAGGCACCAAAATACACAACGTGTGAGCCACGCGATGGAGCACATGGGAGGAAACATCTGCACTCGGCGACCCAGATGTGAAAGATACATCAGAAGGATCATAATATGAGTAACAAAGGAACATCTCTTCATGTTTTCATTTCTGATTTTAATTGTGACATTTTGGATAATATAGACCTCTAAAGATTATTAAATCCAAAACAAAGTGGTCATGTGCCACCCACAGCCAGAGGAATATAACTAAGTCCATTTACTCAAGTTCTTTACTTCAATCCAATTTAGATGAACTTCACTTCAGAAGCCGATAATAGTTACTTTGCAGATTCAGATTGTAAATACAAAATAAAAATCAACTAAATTCTAATGTATTATATTCATTATAGATGAAGCTACACGGCATTATATAAAGTAGCTGACATTAGAGATGCTTTCTCATTAAAGCACCACTGATTATATTATAGTGATAAAATCAACGTTATATATCCTAAGAAAAGCAACGTGGTTAGTTTTCAAGAGAAAAGATTGTGTTAGTGTTAAAATACCTACAGAAATGATGTTATACATCCTCAGTATCAGTAAACATATCAATTATAGTACATTACATATGGTTACTATAGCTACCAACAGAAGAGAACAGCTTGATATTCTATACATTATTATAAAATGGACCATTCTGCATGATTAGTAACTTATTGAGTATTTTTACTGTATAGTAACGACTTTTACTGAAGTGAAGGATTTTCCTCCACCACGTCTCCTAGAAATGAAGTGTTTTCTTGAAAATAATATAATCTAAGTAATTTTGTTTCTCTTTTTGTTTTTGAAGTTTGACTTTTACGTTTATATCAAGTCAAGCAAACAATCGCTGTCAATTCATATTCCACAGAAAACTGCTGTGAAGCATCAAACACGTGGCGTTGTTTGTGCCAGATGTTTTTCCTTTAGACGCCATCATGTATTGTTACAGGCTGACATGGTATTGTTTGCTTCACTCAGCAATGAAAAATACAAATTTAGATTTTAATCATAAAACCCAGCAGCTATACGATAGAAGAGATGAAATAAAATGTTAGTGTGTGTGTGTGCGATCCGAGCATCAGAACAGCTGCAATACACAGAAAATATCCTGTAAATCATCCACGGCTCAGTACGAAGGAACAAAGTCCTTGTATAAACACAATGTCCAATAAAGTGAAGCTTTGTCTGCTGGCTCTGCTAATCCCTGCTCTTGTTGTTCTTGGACATACACAGATCGGCACTTTTGGATAGCGGCCCGAATAAACAGGAAGAGTTGTAAATAGTTATCCAGCTCCATCCCACTTTCCTCAAACCTTGTTCTCTACCTCAAACTCCTCTTCCTTATTCCTCCTCTCTTCTCGGACATGAGCTTCCCCTCCTCCTCCATCCAGCATCCATGATGCTCAGAAGCCATAATGGATGGATGCTCCTCCACTGGGCGCCCCGCGGCTCGATAGCATTGTGTTTTTAGGAGATTGCTGATAGAAAGCAGAAATAATAGAAGCCCTGTGTGTGTGGGGGGGGGATTTATAAGCTCTCTCCAGGTTTAAAGTGAAAGAAGAAATACAAAAAAGCAATGCAAAGTTGATGAGATTTTTTTTTAAGTGCTTGCGTTGAATGTTGGGTAAATATGAGACGAGGTGGCTGATTTGTGTCGCTGCTTGATTAGATAAAGAAAAGTGCAGAGGCGGCAGCACACAGACGGTTAGGTAAAGTACTTGTGTTGCCTAACCTACCTGGGGTTGCTTTTAGACTGTATGTTTTAAAGAATATTTCTTTTGAGAGGAATAAAACTAGTCATGCCAACTCCTAATCCTCCTATTGAGCCATAAAGTGCAACATATTTAAGCTCCTCCACTTCAGGTGGAGTTGTCTAAAGTGATATTGTCACGCCCAGTCTGTGCCTGGTCTTCTCCTCACTGTATGCCGACACCGCTCTATAGAGGTGATTCAGAGCGGGGGGGGGGGGGGGGGGGGGGGGGTCTTTATGGAGACTTCTTCTTATGCCCTGCTCCTGGTTTCCAAAGTGATATATGTATTCGTCTAGCCAGTCTTCTGTTTGAGAAGACGTATGGTGACATGAAATGGGGATTTATGGGCATCAATGAGACATTTCCCAAAAATTATCTTTTCTTTTTGAGCAGTTTTTTTTGACTCCCCTAAATGCCCCAGGCAGCTACTTTAGACACTGTATATGTGTTGAACTTCAAAAGATAATGATGTCTTACTCTGGGTGGTTTGATGATTTATTGTGGGGTACAGTAAGAAGAAGAAAAAGAAATCTCCATCCCGAAGACCAAAGGAGGCGAAGGAAAGGACTTTTTGATGGTTAAATAGTTTCCTATATCCAACACGGATATTTGGGGGGAATCCCAAGGCCCCTCAGCGTAGCACACAGACAGGAAGCAGATACAGCTGAATTCTGATGTAAAAGATTTCTAAAACGTCCCACTCACATATTTTAACATATATTAATAATTATTTTACTGTCCAGTTTTGGTGGTTTCACTAAAAGGCTTCAACAACCTTTTCTATCATGACAAATTATCCCATTTCCACCTTTCAACCAGACAAAAGTGACTACATCATGAGAAAAAATAGATGCCCTCTTTCCTGTTGAAAGAATAATCTTCAAACGAGTAATTTACGAGATGTGTCTTTTCGTATTTCCTTATTCATTCTTCAAACTCTTCTTCAAAGGTTAATTATCCTGCATGTGATTGTCCCAAATGCCATGTGTTCCCTCTGTTCTGCATCAAACGTGGTTTAATGAGTACATGTTTTGGAATTGTCTTGGCAATTCAGAGAAAGCCAAGGTAAGAAACTAAAAATAAGTGCACCTTTAAATAGCCGCTGACTTTGCCGAACTTTCTTGTCAGAAGGGAAATGAAGACAATGGTTGATTCTGTTGTCGTGAGGGCAAAGACAGTTCCCTGTGAGGAATTGTGGGCGTTTTCCCTGCCTCTAGACACCATTAATAACCATGTGCGCAGACGGCTAAATGACGCCGCTTTAAAGTCTCCCTCTGTGGAGAGGTCTATTCGTGTCTCGCCTACAGGGACGAGTCAATTGGAAAGGTTTACATAATCCCTTTAAGTTTTCTCTGATGATGTAGAGTAAACAAACACCCGTACATGAGAATTTATGGAGGACAGTTAGAAGAAGGCTCATGGTAATAAACAACCTGGGTGAAAAGGGTCAAACATGTAAATAACAGACAGCACCATGAAACTTCCCCTGGTAATGACAAGTTTTCTAAAATGCTTTTTGAAATATGCAAATGAGGCATCAGCTACGAGAAATCGATAGACGCAAATGTAAAAAGCAGTAAAATAAACACCTAAATTAGTATTTGGGATGTTATGTCATGTTATGGAAGGGAAATATGCAAAACTCTCGAAATTTGACCTGTGCATCCAAAAAGATGCTTCGGTCCAGGCGGTCTCATCGCCTCCAAGCCCCTCCGTTTCGCCTTGCTGTTTCTGATGAAAGATAATAGCGCTAATTATCCCCGGCCGACAGCGTGAGGCCAGAGACAGAGAGTCGTGTCGGTCGTGGGTTAATGAGGAGCTTTTAACTTTGGACTGGAGGGCAGAAAGACTTCTTCCTGAAACCCACTGTACCTGATGACAGAGGAAGGGGATGAAGCGATTGATGTTGTTTTTTTATGAGTTGCCGAAGGGTAAAGCCGGCTTAAAACACTTTATCAAAGCGAGTACAGCATTAAAAAGTGATACATTGATGATTTAAGTCAGAATTCAGAGTGCTGAAAGTTGCATGTTGTCTCTGCTTCCTCCTCAGGGTTCATCTACACAGGTGACGTGGTCCACCGGATGCTGACGGCCACGCAGTACATCGCTCCTCTGATGGCAAACTTTGACCCCAGTGTCTCCAGAAACTCTACTGTCATCTACTTTGACAACGGTAACCGCAATTTATAACTCATGTTATTCCCCCTTAATGCTTAGCAGTACTCTCTTGTATGTGATGCATGAAGCACACCGTGGCACCTTTAGCTCCAACCAACCTTTTTATTCTGGGGCGGAATAAAGTTAGGTCTCCCACAGCCAACTTTGTGTTCACAAGCTCCAGAAAATACTGAAACTAATGCGCGATGAATTATCTGTGACTCATAAAAACAACGTGATCGATATCGCTGTGTGCTCAAAAAAGGTATCTAGCATTTCCTGTTGTAATTGGGAGCTTTATCAATCACAATAACATACAACAAAATACACTTCTACCAACAATAAACCCAAGTCTGCACAACATGATATCTAAAACTAAGACTAAAAATGTAGATACATAAAAAAGTACTGTGAATATTAGTTACTAATGAATTAATTTAACAGTGATAACCGCAATTCTAAAGAAATTATTTTATAATGTATTTAATGAAGTATCTTCACTTTATCAGGTCAAACGGTCAGAAACAAATATTTATTTTTGTTGATTTTATCCCTTTAAATTTGTTCACCTGTTTTATTGTATTACATCACTATACAGCATGCTTCAATGTGGCCGACCATTAAATTCCCTCTAATGGAATTCTTTTGTCATTAGCTCATTGATAAAAGAAACTTCCTTTACCTCGGTTAACGTCCCTTTAAATTCCACTTACTAGCTTTACACTAAATTGATGCACTTCCTGACTCTCTGCACCTTTCTTTAACCGTCCCTGATGGTTGTTATCCATCACGGCCGACACTAATCCCTCCCTCTGCAGCCGAGCGACTGACCAACGCAGTGACCTTCTGCAGTGGAGCTCATCAGACTTTAACCAAACTGGCAGCCAATCGATTCTCAGCCCTCCTGCCCCTCAACATACTGTCCATCAGTCAATGTCCAATACGGCACGTCAGCTGGGCGGCCCGTTATGTTGTGGGCGAGCGAGCGACTCGTTCCCTCAGAGGCGTATGTTTTCTGTTCTGGACACACGATCAGAGACCGTGTGGGGCTTTTTTTCACGTGCTGTGAAACTATCCTGAAGTTTGATAAGGCGCCGTTATGAAGGAGGGAAGCGTCGTAATAAACAGTAGTCGACAAGCATTTGTTGAGTTTCAACTCTTTTAAAATGTATTCTTTATTTTATACAGAATTACAATGTTTTATACTGAAATATGCTCCCAGAAGTGACACAAGAGGCTGGATATCATTACATTATTATTAGATTAAGAAATGATCAGGCAAATATGAACCTAAACTGAAAACACACTGTGAAAGGGTGAAGGTTGTATAAAAGGAAATAAAGGGGCAACTCCCAGACTAGTCATCACCGTGGTAGCGACCTGCCAATCACCTTGTGGCCCCGCCCTAAAGCATACCCTGCTTTATGGTCCATTTGACTCTAAATGCACTAATATTTACTGAATGAACATCATGCTGTATTGAAGACGGCTTGCAACTAGAGATTAGGACCATAAACTCAAGGTAATAAATCAATAGATCAATCTCATAGACGTCTATACAACCGGAGGAGTCGCCCCCTGTTGGCTAGTCGAGAGAATGCAGGTTTAAGGCGCGTCCTTATTTTTATTTTTTTATAAAAACCCGGCGGATGCCGCCTGTGGTATTAATTAAATATGAACCCTTCATCATTAGAATTTCCAGGATCAATGTACTGCTGTAAAGTGTTCTCAAAGTTTACTCAAGGACACTTCGACAAATGAAACCACATCTTCTTTTATCTGTCCACACCACGTTCACAACACTTCAAGTTGGTGGGAGGGAAGAAAACAAGTCATGGACCGGTCCACTTAGGTGACAGGAAGTGCATTTCCTTTCAAACCACTGGCAGAGCTTGTGATGCGGCGTCTTTGTCGAGGAGTATCGTTGACCTCTGTAAATGTTTCTGTTGAACCACCCAAACTTCCCGTGAAGACGAAAGTTTATTTTGAAAAGTCACGTATGTAACAAGCTGGTGGTGACGCGCCGTCACCTACAGGTGCAAAACTGATGCTGGAGGGAAACAGAGAGCGCTGCATACACTCAAAGGAATGGCTTATTGGATTAACTCAATTAAAGTGTTGGCAGGTTTTCCATCCAATAATTATATGCAACTCCAACTCAAATTTAGCACATCAGTGCAATACAATGTAATTGAGTTAGTCCAACTCATTTGTATCAAACACATCTTAAATAGAATAACAATATTCATTCAATTAAATTAATTTGTGTTTGTAATTGAGTCACCTCTAAGAAGACTTGAATCGTTTTTGTGAGTGCAACCTAAATACATCTAATATATGAAAGTATTCCTATTTTGTGTTACACCCATGAAATATAAATATCTTCGTTTTGTAATTGATTTATTTCAATGTTTTAAATAATATTTAATTGAGTTACCTCTAAGAAGGGCTTGAATCGGGTTTTTTTTGTGTAGCTTGAAGCTGAACTTGCATAACTTAACACAAAGGTGGGGGAACGGCATTGTGTGCATTAGGAATCATGAAAAAACAGTGGTAAGAAATACATCTGAGAAAAAAGAGTAAATAAATAAATACCTATGGAAAATTAGGCTGCACAGAACAAAGCGCACTAAACCACGCCACCATGCAGAGGGTGGGCTTGCGTGATCGAGCGAGATTGTATTTGTTTGTTTTGAGTCGGTACAGCTTGTTGAGCTTGTAAAGGGAATTGGCAACAAGGCCAGAATGTGCTCCCTGCACGTCCCATCAGCCTCTCTGTTGTTGTAACCACAGAGCCCCCGACAGCACGCAGCCTCCCCTCCTGAACTCGATGCATTTCAAGCAGACTTATATTAGGCTTAACTTGTTCCTGACTGAGTAAGCACGTTTTGCCACAAGGCCACAGCAGCAATTTGGCGCTCTGCTCCTCGTCCGATACCCACCGCGTTCCCCTGAACTCTGTCCTCTCTCATGCATTACACAGCACATCTTCAATACTCTCTCTTCTTCCTCATTTCCCATTCAAACTGTCACCATAACGCCAGAGAGCGTCATCGGGTTCCCGCTGCCCTTGCCTCGCCTCCTTCCTTCTTCTCTACACACAAGTCATTTACCTCATAACAGGGTTCTCCGGTACAAGCAGTGTGCTCACCAAACTGTCTGGGCTGTCTTTCCTTTGGGGGGGGGGAGGAGAACTGCGACGATGCAACGGAAAAATTGATTAGTTGTGTTAACAAACCTTTATTGCCCTGGCGTACGGCCAAATGACTGGCTGGGAGGAGGGAATGACTTTCACATCAATAGGTTCTCCAAAGTCCACAGTAAATCAAACCGGTGTTAAAAGTAATGTGCGGCCTGATGTCTGGAGGGTAGAGCTGAAGGTCCCGTGAGTCTGGTGCTAATTTAGTACTTACCCACAATAATGCAACAACTATGACTCTTTGTGGTCCTGTGTGATTTAGTTATGGCATTTGGCTTTTAAGATACTCTCATACTTATTAATTCCTTGGTTTATTTATTTGTTCAAACTGTATGGGATTCAGTCGGCATTGAGAGGTCTTTGAGCTGCCGGGCCGTTTGAGCATGAAACACTGATCCAGGATCTGTCGGGGCTCCGTGTTTAAATGACACGTTCACCTATTTTATAGAATATCGTATTTTAATGTCTGAACATGAAGCAACAACTAGGGCTGCAAGTAACATTCTGCTGGATTTACAATTTCATTAATTAAATAATTGTTCAGAAAATGTCATAAAATTGTGAATAATCACACTTTCAAATATATTCTGTGTATAAACTAATCAGTTAATATGCTAATATGGTTTCAGCTCTATATTGTGGTTAAATCTTGATTTGATGAGGGGGAGGCTGCGGGTCGTCCTTCAATCATAAGGTTGACGGTTTGATCCCCAGCTCCTCTTGTTGAAGTGTCCTTGAGCAAGACATTGTTCTCTGGTGCAACATCCCACTGCTAATAGAAACGCATTTGGATGAGTTTCTAATATTTAAAAAAGTTCAAAACCTGAAAAACTCAACAGCAACATGTATTTCTCTGCATAATGTGTACACATTGTTATTACCAATTTTTCTAAATTTATTTTGTAGTAAGCATGTGGTCTAGTGGCTTTAGCGGAACAAAAGAAAACTATAAAAATATGAACTTTTTGGTGTAACCAGGTCATTTTTTGTGAAAATATAAAATAAATGTGCTTGACATTTAAACCTATAGTTGTAATTTACAGCACTGTAATTCGCTCTCGCACACCATGAAAAACGTTCACTGTTGTTTTCTCCAAAGTTTCGATTTTATAGCCGTGTCACGCTCCAGTGGACTGTTTTCATATCAGTGCTCCCGATATTCAGTGTCAATCACCCACGGGGAGAGAGGAAGCGTCTGCCACCAAGGAATATCCCTCAAAAACATATCGTCATATTGCCTTACAAACACCATTCTTACAGGGATATCTTACACTACATTACATTACATGTCAGTTAGCAGACGCTTTTATCCAAAGCGACTTACAATAAGTGCATTTCAACCTAGAGTATAAACTAACAACAACAAGAATACAGAAAGTAACATTTCCTCAACATAGTCAAACTACAAAAGTACCATAATAAGAGCTATTTAAGGGCTACTAAAGTGCAAATCTGTGTTTTAATCCAGATATAGTCGGAAAAGGTGCGTTTTCAGTTTCCGGCGGAAGCTGTAGAGACTTTCTGCTGTCCTCTCATTCTCGGGCCAGCGATTCATGTCACGCTGACAGTAGAGATAGTATTTAAATAAGAGTGAAACGTAATTCAGTATTATAAATATCATAGTGAGGCAGTCAACTGTATTTTCCTTTAATCTGGGGGATTTGATGTCCTCCTGCATCTGGTAACGAGCTGCACGATCCTCCCTCAGGGACGGCTCTGGTGGTGCAATGGGACCACGTCCACCTGCAGGACAACTACAACCTGGGAAGCTTCACCTTCCAGGCAACGCTGCACGACACGGGCAGGATTGTTTTTGCCTACAAAGAGGTCAGTACTCGTTCACCGAGACGACTTGTGAAGTGTGTTTATTTATTTGTGTTGTTCTCTCTTTCTCACACCACTCACAGTCTGATTGAATGAATTAAGTATTTGTTACTGAGCTCCTATGATCCGCCTGCATGGTCGTTCAGGTTAACAGAATTTAATAAAAGCTAAATCCAGAGTGCTTTTATGAAAACAGCCTTGAACAATGTTTGTTATTAGATCTTCAGACTTTTATTATCTACAACAAAATGCATAAAACCCTGATATTTACTATAATAATGGAGTAATCTGAGTAACCTTATTATTATCATGGCTTTTGAGACACATGTACTTAACCTAAAATAACCAAAAACAAACACTAGGATATCAAAGACATTTCATGGACAATTTTATTTTTTTACAGAGAATTAAAGATAATGATATTAATTTTCAATTTCTTCCTAATTACTCAGCTCCCACAAAATGTTGAGCTTCTTCATTACTCGACTTCTAAAATTGGCTATCTGTCTCTCACTGCAGCCCCATTCATTATACAGAAGAGTGATACCAACATGACAAACTAAATAATATGTTTAATATCCTCATACATTTTCTATTATGCACAATTTCTTGAAATCATTTTAGTTTTTATGTTAGATGTCCCAATAGTATTTATATAAAGATATTAAAGGAGAAACAGAGTGATAACACAGATACAAACAACTCAATTCAACAGAAAGATAAACAGGTGTTAATGAAAAACACTATCCCACTGAGACTACCGCAGGGTATAAACTGGAGTAACTAAATAATGATATATCATAATTGCAAGGTTGCCCTTTTTTACCCTTAAAGCCCTTTTTGTGATTATTTATTTTCACATAATAGAAGAGATGTCGGAGGTGTTTCATTGCGCTGCTATTATTAATCTGGAGAGGAACAACCTGACCGTGAGAAGTAGGGTCCTTTCCTCATGGACTTCTATACAGACTTCTTTTTTCAGATGAGTCGCCCCCTGATGGCCATTAGAAAATAATAGACAAGTCAATTCCGTATTGTTACCACCTAATAAAGCCTCTGCAGATTCCTATGATAGATATTGGTTGAATTGTCTGCCGGCCCCAGACAGATCGTTGTGTTCTGGTAATTGATTTTCCCTTTATTCCCTTTCAGATCCCCATTGAGGTGTCACAGATCAGCTCCGTCAATCACCCCGTGAAGGTGGGCCTCTCGGATGCCTTTGTGGTGGTCCACAAGATCCAACAGATACCCAGTGAGTCCCAACATATTCAAAACTTGTAAATACAAGCAATAATGCATTAATCTAACCTTTTTTTCTTCTTTTTTTTTACTTTGTCCTAAATCAAAATGTACTTTATGCCCGGCGCTCCTCTTGTAGGGGCTCGGATCCACCAGCCGATTTTGATCTGGCAAGTTTTGCGATTGTGTGACAGCAATGACGTCATTAAAGGCTGTGTTGTAGTCAAGACCACGTAATCCGAGACCAGACAGCATCAAGACCGAGACGAGAGCAAGACTTTGAGGGGTTGAGACTGAGTCAAGACCGAATGGAAAGCTTGACGAGCGCAGCAAAAGAAATCAAAGGGGGCGGGGCTTAGCAACGAGTAATTTCGCTGACTGAGTGCATTGTCTCATCAGCTTTGTATTGACCCCTTTAAGCCGTGGATCATAGCTCTGAGTTCAGCCTCATCTGCTTTGCTTTAGTCTCGACTGTCACCACCTCTTCTCCAACACGGCCCCACCTCTCAGCGGGCACAGCCGTGGGACTGGCTCCCCAGATCTGCCTCTCCCAGGCACTTTTTAGTTACTGCAAATTAGGTCCATTAAAGGGGAGACACTTCAAACATTCCACATTTCCACAGTTGGAATCTCTCTCTCTCTCTCTCTCTGTCTCTCTCTCTCTCTCTCTCTGCCATGGGCCATGACTCAAGTTCTGCCACAATAACGAGTTGTCAGATATGATTCATTCAGTAATTCAAACTCTGTTTTGATTGCGTATGTTAAACTTGGATAGCATTTATTTCAAAGCTAATCATTTCTAACTTAAAACCCAGTACATAAGAGGGGATTTCTTCTCGCCCGTCACTTGGCATCTTCATGTTAGCGAGGAATCGCTACGGTGGTCGACAACGGCAAACGCCCTGCGACTTAGTATTGCGAAAGAAACTTCTGCAACCACAGCCATGTACAACATTATGAAAGAGTTATGCTGTTACTCTTTTGAAGCACTCCCCCTAGAGGCCTGGAGAACTTCTCTTGTGTTGACATGATATGCATACTTTTTATTTATTTATTTACATAATTTATGCATTTGCTGCATGTTTTCTTTTATTGTGTTTGATTTAGATTTTTTTTGTATGTGATTTGTTTCTGGAAAGGTTTTCTGAAAAGGTTTTTTGTCATGGACTTTGTTTCCATCCTCTTCTAAAGGCTTTTTACCACTAAATCTCCTTCAAAAGGTTTTAGTTGGCACTGAATGATTTGTCTGTTGAACCGTTGAACCTGTTGGTGCAGTGATCCTCGACATCAGAAACCAAGTTGTCTTTGATGTATCCGATGGAACCAGTGAGGGCAGCCGTTGGCTTGTGGTGCGATGACATCTTGAATCGAAGCAGATTTAAACTGTTTTGATTATCCAGCTGAAATATACACTGTTCTTATTCCACTTCCCAAGAAACCAATATTTGATTACGCTGAATCTTTGAGAAGATATCCAACATACAAATCATCATTTGCATATATTACGTAAAAAATCTTCAGAAGCTAGCTTCTCATTTCAGCCGGCCACTGTTCATTTTGCCGGTGTATCCGCTTTAGCAAATTATCCTTTGGAAAAACAAGAATCCTCCAACTGAAGTATGCACTTGATGACTACATACATAATAAAAGACGCTGGCTAAAGCCAACATATCCCAGGTATCGTGCTCCTCAGTTGATGGGCAATAGAGAGGACAGAAAAATAAAGCATTCTGTTATTTTATTCAAACCTAATTTCGTGTTAGCGCTGTTGCCTCACAGCAAGCGGGATCTGGGGTTTGATTTTAGAGTTTCTAGGTTATCCCTGTGACAGCGTGGCTTATCTCTGAGTTCTCCGGCATCCTCCCACAGTTCAAACACATGCAGCTTAGGCTAACTCTAAACTGCCCGTAGGTGTTAAAGTGAGCGGTTAAAAGGAATGGTTGTTTGTTTGTGTGTCGATAGTCTGGCGACCCCAGCCGACATTGACCTTTGCCAATGTCGGCTGGGGTCTGTGCCACCGCAACCCTGAATTGGATAAGCGGTTAAAGATAAGGTATGGATGACCTTGTTGGCAAACATAACGCTATCTGGTGTCACGTTGGCTGGGTGTTAAGTTCACAGCTAACGTTGGACCTAACAAAGACACTGTTTAACCCTTTCCTTACATTTGGGTTCCTTGCAGCCCTGTGTAGTCTGTTAAACATGTGTAGAAATCTTCATCTGTTCAAGGGTCTTTAATGAATAGTCGATGGCTAAGCTAGCCTCCAGACACTGCAAACACAACTCGACACCTGCAACAGCTGAAACAAACAAGGCTTTGTTGTCTTGCTGCTCAGGTTCACGTCCGCGTCCGAAGCAAAAGGGCAATATTTGCATGTTGCACCTGTCAGTCCAAAGAGCTTGAAGTGGCACACGAGCTGTAAGAGTGTGACCACAACAATGGATGCAACATTGAAGCTCAAAGGTTCTTTACACCTTACATCGATGCAAATGATATCAAGAGTCACTTAAACAAGGGGTAGAAGAAGAACAAGAAGAAGAAGATGAAGAACAGCAGTTTTCATGGGGGTTTAGGATGCCATGGTAGCTCATGTGCCTGTAGGTATTTAGGCCCTCTTTGTAGAGTTACAGTTAATGTGTGATCTCAAGCCTCTGCATATACAATAGAAATGTAGGTTGGAAAAGATGCAGCTGAACTATTTGGACCTATTTCTCTTTAAGGCAGTAAAGCATTAATAAATGATGTCTCTTATGATTCATTGTCCTGAGAAAATTAAACCTTAATCTAACCAGAGATTTTTTTTAAACAAGTAGGAGAGCCATAGCTGCTGCAGGCTGTACCACGAAGAAGTGTTTCAACAGTCTGTAGTCAATTACTGCATGGCAACCATGGCAACCCAGCTTCGCCTCGTATTAGAAGCTAAAATAACGCATTTTACACTGCTTCCAGCAAAGCAAGAGACGAGAGAGTGGATTTGTGGGTGTCCTGGAGTCACGGTGTGTAATTAACTGGTCAGGTACAATCACATGTGAAATCCAGGCTTAATGCTACATTATCATCAGTCACACTGAGTTCTTCTTAAAATCCTTTTCATATCTTCCTGCCTGTATCTGGATTAATAATCAAGATAACCAGCAGGAAGACGCAAAGACTGGAGCTACTATTCATATACGGTTGTCATTCCATGATTTTATTTCTGGGTTTTTCACAGCAGATTTCTGCTTGAGAGGAAACAGTGGGATTTAATTCATTGGAGATATCGACGCGCCGGGAGTTTGATTACGAGGTTAAAGAGGTCGATTGAACACATTGTGATATTTAGTGTCGCCTGATCAGACATCATTCCTCCATCAGTCTCTGACTCAATGTCTTCACATCACATATGTATGGCTTTCCATGCAACTCACCCATATGGATGAATGAGCAGTAAAAGGCTGCCTGGTATTGTGGTGTAATGACATTTAACCCTCCTGTTACCTTTAGGGTCAATTTGACCCCATTCAATGTTTAATGTCGATGTTCTTTGGGGTCAATTTGCCCCCTGGCTGTTTTTCACTGTGTCAAACATATAAGAAATATCAACTTTTGTATATATGTAAAGGGCTGTTTAGGTAGTCAACAAACAAACATAAAGTACCTCACACTTAAACTTGGGAAACAATATTCATTCTAATAATTTTCTGGAGGTTTTAATTGCTGGGGTCAAATTGACCCCGAGGGTAAAATATGTTTTAAATGTGAAGGTAACAGGAGGGTTAAACACATATTTCCTTTGTATTTCCTTTGTAAGTAACGATGATACTGTGTGCGAGTGTATGTTATCTGGACGTGATTTTCATTTGAATGTGGGTTAACTGGCCATCTCGAGCGTAATTGATGAGACGCTTCTGCTAATTCTCCTTTGTTTGATAGCATCGTTGGAAGGTAGTTAAATCCTCATTCGGTGTTGTTCATGTTGTGGCTGGAACTAGACTGTAATTAATCTCATCTGTGGCTTCCTTCCACCTACAAACTGAGGCCAGCGAGGACATAAAGTCTGCCCAGAAAAGTTTTGCACATCCAGAAGATAAATGCTAAGTGCTGGAAAGAAAAACAGGCAAAATACAGTAACAAAAATTGCACTCCGAGTTTGAAGAAAAGCTAGACACTAAAAATTCTACCTCACTTAAATGTTCATGGGAGTATTATCAAGTGCAGACACATTGTGTTCCCATCTTGTACAGTCTGCCCACACATCAGCAGCCTAGGGCTGAGGAACTGACCTTCCTCTGGCCCCCACCATGTCATTAGGCACCTGATAATCCCTCTGCTAGAGGCTCGAGGAAGTCGGGGAGAGGAGGGGAGAGGAAGGGCGGTCTTATTCTCAGGTCAAGACGGAGCTGGCTCACATTTGCTGCTTTGATCAGTTGTCTGGTGTGTAATCGAACAAAGCAGCGCCGCAGGGAAACAACATCCTGTCACAGGAGAAGAACAATACTGTTGCCAGAGCAGCTAGCAGTTCATAAACCAACCTTAAATCTGTCAGCTGCTTTAAATTGTAATTTAGTAGCCTGCATTATTGAAAAGATTATTGATAACAGCAAGACAATTAGCTGAGGCTTAGAGGAGATGGATGTTGCATGTTTGAAGGCTAAATGTGGAGCAACAGCCATGAGACGGTTAGCTTAGCTTAACCTAGCATAAAATCCAGAACACAAATCTCCTGTAAAACTACAGCTTTTTGATTTGACTTTTATTATTGGTTTATATTAATCAAACAAGATGTAAAGTTAATAAGTGAGTTTTAGAGATGATATTTCGTAACTTTTATGTAGCCTACAGTGTTATGCTAAGCTAACCATGTCCTGGCTAGAGATTCATATTTACCGGACATATCTGAAAAGCATATCGATCTTCTCATTTTAGTAAGCTGTAGATTATTCCCTAAAGGTCATCTTTGAACTTGTTTCAGTACATTACAATACTGAATCAAGAATGTGACTTGCAAGTTACTGCTCGCTGCATACGTTACACAGACACAGTCTCTTGTACTGTACATTGTGTAGCTCATTGTTCAAGCTAATATAGTTAACCAATGCTCGTTGCAATGCAGCTAAGTGATTTATTCTACAGATTTACAGCTGTGTAGAAAGTACTGTTAACAATCCAAATGGGATTTAGATTAAATTCAGCGCCAAGGAGTTATTATCAGATACCACGCAGGATAAGGGCTTTTTTTTATTCTAACAAAGGGTGTATGTAACCCCCCTCTTTTTTCCATTTCCACTGATAGGAGTGAGGATGCGTGGCTCTCAAAAGCAAGCAGACATTTTTAAGCTGGCCCGTCAGAGTTATAAAGGCCAGAATGCAATGAGAGTCAACGATGTGTCTAATCAATTGCTCCATCTTTCCCCGGCTGATGACTTGCCAGTACAGACGACCGAGAAGGCATCCTTTCAACAGCGTCTGATTGATATCGTCTCCCTGGGGAAATTGCTACCGTCCATTGCCAGATTATGGGCTGGCGTTCGGGCAGCCTAGTGCGAGTTGAGAAATGAAGTGCTGTGGTCGCGTCCCATATGACCTGGTTCTGCCGCCCACTGCCTTTCCTCCTACTTGAGGAGCCACTTGTCCTGGTTCTTTATCTCTGGGTGAGAGATTGTTGATGTTTTATTTGCGCTCTCGCTCAATCTCTTCTTTCTTCTTAATAGACGTTCGGCGGAGGACAATCTACGAGTACCACCGCGTGGAGCTGACAAAGACGAGGATCACCAATTCCACAGCCGTTGAAATGTTGCCTCTAGCCAGTAAGTAGAAGTTATTGTAACACAGTTAGTGTATGCTTCCTCACAAGTGTTATTCGATAGAGACCCTATCATTATGTGCCAAGGACCTTTTCCTTGGCTGTTGCTCAATTAGGCTATTGATTGGGTAAACTGTTTGACCTGTTTAATCGTTCTCCTCTCCAGCCTGTCTCCAGTTCACCAGCTGCAGCTCTTGCATCTCCTCACACATCAACTTCAACTGCAGCTGGTGCAATCGGCTCAACAGGTGGGATCTTTGGATTTTTACGTTTACTCTCAAAGGATTCACCTGAAATCCTTTTACTCTTCTTACTTGTGCTGATTATAAAAGAGTATTGTCATTATCCTGCAGATATTTTTATTTCTTTTATTAAGTCGAGGACATTATCAAAATACCTGTTGTTTGACAAACTGTGCAAAAACTAGAAAAACTGAGAAAAGAAGCAAAAGAGACGAAACGCACAATAAACAAAAACATTTTCATATTTATTCATTAACATGAATTTTCATGGCTATGAGGATTTGGAAAGAAAAATGTTTCATTTGGATCATTGATGTTCCCAAAAACATAAACATAGGTTTGAAAAAACAAACACTTAACAAAGAGCTAGCCCGGTCTGCAGCAATAATTGGATTTAGTGAATAATTCGGCGATATCGAGGTCAGAAGGTTGTGTCTCAGACCAGCTGAACCAAGCTGAAATAAGTGAGTGCTATAGCATCTTATGTTGCACTCTATTTAACAAACACACAAAGCTCACCAATACGACCTGCCATCACGATGTGCAACAAAACCGAAATGTTCAGGATCGAGAATTCGACATAAGAATAACTTTAAGTTTTTAGCGTAAAACACCAGCAGTCTAGAATACACACAGTCTGCTCATTGCGTGTTCATCCGATATGATGATGAAATATTTGCAAAATTTTCATTTCCAGAAAGCTGTCTACAGTGTCTCTGTTACTACGGACGTCTTTTTCCGTGAATGTGTTTGTAACCATTCAGACGAGACAGTAGCTCATTTGAACATTAATTCATCTCACAACTGTTCAGTTAACCTCTGCTCCACTTGTTATGTCATCCCGCCCGTCTCCCTGCACTTCAAACCAAAGTAAATATTTGAGCTGTTAAAGAATTGTTAGCATTTCCTGACAACTGAAATGTGAGCTGCAGATTTGGGGGATTTTTCTTTTGTTTTATTGGATGGAAAAAGTTTGAGGAGAGATGATGGAGAGATAGAAAGTTAGGAAAGTTTTAACTTGCAAATCAATGAATGTTTAGTCTGAATTTGAATGTTTTTTTGGAGGTTGTTGTCAGACTCAGGGCAGCCACAACACCTCTTCTTCTCTGTCTGCATTTTGAATGCCTCATGCATCAAATATTAATCTGCCACTCTGTCATTTTGGACTCATAATTTATTCGGAGTAAGACGGTTGACTGGACAAATGGGCATCACTTCCGCTCCGTCCATTTGGATTTCACATTGAATTTGTCTTCCCCTCCGCTCCGTGTTTTCATTCTTCATGCCGTTGACGGGGACCGATTCATTTGCAGTGCGCCACGGAGAAGTGTTTTTCCCTCTTTACGCCTGTAGCAGTGAGCTCATTAAGCTGCATTTTAATGAGCTTTGTAGCCGTGTTGCTATCCGACTGCTCTTTGTGTCCTTCAGCCACTTCCTTTGAAAGAAGCAAACGTGTTTTAAACGCACGCTAATTAAAAACCTTGGCGGCCTCGCTGGCTGCAAGGTTAATGAAGTGACTTTTTAAGGGAATAACCCAGATGAACTTCTCGCTCAATGAAGTGCTGAGCAGGTGAGAGCGCAACCGCTTCGCTCATGCCAACTTATCAACTAAATCAGTCGGCTTTGTCGTGGCTGACGAGTGCAGCCGGGTGCTGGAGTGGGCTAATAAAGCATGGCAGACGTCCCAGTGGATCCGCACTGTCGCCGAACACTGATGGGTTTGGAGGAGCTGAGGGGATTTGTTTAAGAAAACAGCTGGCGAGCATACCAAATGCAGCATGTGGGAAATGAATGAGTGTTTTATGGCACAAATGTGGAGTTTTAATATGTCTTATTGTCCCAGGAAATTATTAGAGCGTATTTTTGTGGTGAGAAATGGGGTAATCACAAGCTCGTCGTTCTTTTATGAGCTGTGGATGAGGGATGAAAAATAATTAGTAAATCGAATAATGCACAAATGTAAAAATACTATGTTGCTTGTTAAAGTCCTGCATTCAAAGTCATACTGAAGTAGAATACGCTGAGTACAACATTGAAAGTGATCACTATGCACTTAATAGTGTTATATACATTCCAAGAGGATCTGATGATGCAGTATTTTCAGTGAACATGTATTTGTACTTACTATATGTACAACTTTAAAAGCAAATAATAAAAAAACATTTAGTGCAATAAGAATATTTAAAACTGTTTAAGTAATTTCAAGGTTGCAGCAGAGAATTGTGAAAAAGTTTACGTTGGAAAAGTTAGTTTGCATTAAAACAGGTTGAAAGTAATACTCGCTACACTTTGCGATCCTATGCATGTAATGGTGGACTCCACATGTAGATACATAGGATGGATTTTGAATGGCTGGAAGAATGCAGGCCATATATAGCGTACAATACAAAGTACAATTTGAAAATGTAAAGAATAACCGCATGGCTTCCATCAATGTGAGATGGCGTGATAATCTGGGAGAATGAATTGCCTCCTATCCATCCTGCTGTGATTGTAGGAGACCTGAAGAGAATAAGTCTCCCTGGTGAGTTCATTTATATTCAAATGAAGCACCCCGGTCCACTTCTAATTAAAAGCACCGTGGCTCACGGCGCCAGACGGCATCGAGCGGAGCGGGACGCCATTGAGAAGAAACAAAACACAAGATCCCCAGAGGGACAGGTTAGACCTGCTCGGTAATATTGTGTCTCCTTTTGCTTCCCTGTCCTGCCTCTGGGGGGGGGGGAGTGTGGGATTAAGCGAAGAATCTGTCCCACCTGATTGAACAGATGAGGCAGGACTAAAATGATTAGCGAGGTAGGAAGATGAAAATGGAGTGCTTCACATAGCCATTACCATAACAATATGTTCACTGGAGAAATGGAGCCTGCTGGGGACGTCTAAGACTCCACCGGACTCACATTATCCCCGCAGCACAAATACCATCGCCGGCTGGAAACCGCTGTGTGCGTCCGCATTGTGAGCCGGTCAAAGGTTGTTTTCATTCGTGTGCGTTTCTTTCCTCATGTGTCCCACCTGCAGGGACAAATAATTTGCAGTAAAGCTTTTCAACTTGGGTTTGTTTGACGGAGCCCCAGTGTGAGTGGCTTTAGTGCTTTGCATACTAACGTTCCCTTTCAGACAGGAAGCAGTTTGTGGGCCGACACAGAAGGATGGCGAGTTCACCCGCGGGCGATTTATCATTTTGATCCGTTTGCAGCGTGGAGGATTAGTCTCCTCCGCCTCGATTACTGTCAGTCTTTAGAGGTTATTACTCAGCAGCACCCTTACCACAAGGCCCCATGACCCATTGAATCCCCCCACACACACACACACACACATAGATCCCATGTCTTCATACTGCAGAAACAAAGATCTGCTACCTTTATGAATCTCGATGCCAGGAGGAGGTAAATATTTGGAGGGGAATATATTTATTTGCTTCTCAGATTAGTGTCAGATTAGAAAACCTGAAGTGTATCTACCTAACATGATTAATTATGTTATGAGTCCTGTAGGCGTGACATTACACACGTTTTCCTACACAGCCTCACACAATCATCCTCATGACAATCACTGCATTGCCATGAGGATAGCTACTGTAGACAGATGGAGAGCCTTCACACAGTACATGAAACCGGGGACTCACCAAGGGAAAACATCTGTGTCGTGTTTGAGATGCTCTCTCTTCCTCTGTTTCTTGGCAGCCCTCAACTTTCCACGGTTGAATAACGAAAAGAAAGCACTTAAGGAGAAGAAACGTAGCAATATCAATTGAGTGCGAGGAGTTTCAAGACTGGAGTGTCAACCAGACAAGGAGGGTCTAATAAGTAGGAGCTTGACTGTTACGACTTTTATGTGACTGAAGATTTGACTGACAGCTGTTTTCTCTCCCGCCAGATGTTCCAGTGGCTTTGACCGCCATCGGCAGGACTGGGTGGACAACAGCTGCCCGGAAGAGGTGAGCGCTGGAGATAAACACAGAATAATTTGACATAAAACTGTCTAATAGTGCGTTAGGTGTTTCATTGTGTGTATGTGTGTGTGTGTGTGTGTGTGTGTGTGTGTGTGTGTGTGTGTGTGTGTGTGTGTGTGTGTGTGCATGTCTGCGTGTGTGTATGTTGCTCTCCTGAAGGTTACTTCCCTTTTTTCCCCATGAAAGGGTTGTTTGGGTTTTTTTCCTGATCTGATGTGAGGTCAAAGGTCAGGGATGTCGTATGTGTACAGACTGTAAAGCCCTCTGAGGCAAATTTGTAAATTTGTATTGGGCTATACAAAATAAACTGAATTGTGTGTGTGTGTGTGTGTGTGTGTGTGTGTGTGTGTGTGTGTGTGTGTGTGTGTGTGTGTGTGTGTGTGTGTATTGAGAGCTGCCTGAAAGATGGTTGCCCTTCGCTGCAGTCTGCAGGAGATCCCTTTCACATTCCCCCGGCACACCAATCTGTTTTTTTTATTGTTTCTTTTCACACGGCCATGACCACACTTCTTATCTTTTCAGACCAAGGACAAGATGTGTGACATCACGGACGCCACGGACGTCGACCCGGTCACCAGCACGACAGTCGCCAAAACCACATTCAGGAGCGACGAGCCCACGGCCGGCCGGGACGCGGCCTCCACCTCCCAGCCGCCCACCAGCGTGCCCACCGAAGGTGAAGTAGGAAAGAGCTGGGCGGAGGCCACGGCTCGCAGAGCCTTCAGTCGTGTGGTGACGGATGCTCTCGCTGCTCTCGCTGCTCTCGCCAGATGTTAGATGAAGTGATTTGCTGGAGCTGCTCTTTATTAGCATTGGTGTGTTTCCTCTTTGATAACATGAGCCGGACACTTTATTGTTTCCTTTGGAGAAGGCAGAAATATGAAATACGCGCTGCAGCTCTTCACTGAAGCTATAAAAAGGACGATATTCCAGATGGCAGGCGGTGGTGCAGCCACGGACTGCTGAGGTTTTTTTCCTCATTCAACCTGCATTGTTTCAAAGCCGCCGTGTTTTTACCAACTTTTAAACAATGCAGATTGAATTTCAGATAAGGATCCGTTGACGTGGCCATACTGTTTCCATCCTGTTTTTGTTAATCACTTTTCAGGATAATTAAGGCTTTCGCTTTCGCTATTTGAAAGGCAGACAAAGGGACATTTTCATTTCTGAAGGCTGAATGCTGAATAGAAGATTATATTGAGTGCTGGCTTTTGTCTCAGTAAGTGGAAAGTGACTTTACAATCATTTAGAAGTTTAGTGACATTTTCTAAAACTTATCCAGATATGGAGGAAAGCTGAGCCGTGTGCTCTTTTTTTACATTTGACGCTCTCATTGTTTAAGAGATTTAAATGATTATAAAGTCACAATGACATTTTACAGACATATAATATGTGTTTTATTTGACAAGTATCCCTTTAGAGCTGAATAAAGTAGAATAAACTGATTTGTATAGATGTAATGCCTTTCAAAATCTTAACTTTTAAAGTATCTACAGTGTAATAACAACAATTAGTAAAGTAAAAATATTATAAACACAATACAGTCATTTTAAAGTAATTTAGTTACATTAGCGAGTTTAATGGATAGCTTGGTTTGTCTCTCAGTTACTTTTAGCTGAATCATAAAGATTAAAAAGGGAGATTAGTCCAATAAGGAGCAGATAGAAGATATCTGATGACAATCAGACAAAAGGGTGGATATGACAATGTCAGTTAAAGAGATTATGACGAATGGGGAGTCAATCCCATATACACCGTCATGCTGCAATAGACGCTCACTACATTTGCTCCTTTGATTGTAGTTTTAATAACATTTGGTAAAAACTACAAGCAGTTTTAAATATTCTTTAAATATGGACAAATATATATAGTTGATGTTTTTTATATTTATGTCTTTTGTAAGGACTGTTTTTTGGGTAGGAGCGTTGGAGCTTACTGAGAGGAGGACAATGGCATCGTTGACTTGAGTAAAGGCCGAACGAGTAGGATTGGTCTGTTGCACTTTGTCAACACAACATTTAAAGTCGGCCCCTGGACGACGACACTAGCCGGCGAGGTTCGTGATCTTCCGTCTAGATCGCTAATGGGCAAAGTATTTGTCTCCAGGCGGGAGAATTTAGCAGAGCGTCAGACTCAGACGGCACTGATTGCTGTCAGCCAGGGAGCGAGACCCCCGGAGGTCTGAGAAGTGACGGCTGGAGAGACGCAGAGCGAGCGGCCGGGGACACGCCCATAAACCACGAGCACACACACACTACAAGAAAAGATATACAGGCAGCGGGAACAGACACCGCCACGCATCAGGAAGGGGTCGGACGTCATGATGGAGAGAGATTCTTTTGTATCAGTCTATAAAATAAGATAATCCTGTAATAGTCCCACAGTGGGGACATTTCAGGATATATCTTTGTATATATTTTTATATTTCATATACTGTTTTCATTTAGGAACATTTTACATATGAACATTCATCTTTATTGCCACTATACCAAGAGCTTGCAGTACAGGACAATGTTCAGCATAGGATATATTTGATCAAATCAATAGAAAAAATACAGTACAAAACAACCTATACGAATATACCATATTATAACATGAATCATACGTATCATAAACCAATGCAGTTGTGTACCTTAAAGTGTAAAATATAAAGTCAAATATTTTACCCCCAAATAGCAAAAGAAAAACCTGTTTTATGCTGAAAAGCGCCAACTGGTCGCCTATAGATGAAACAATAAAAAATATTCCTCAATTTTGTTAAAGTAGCCTGCTTTGCATGTTTGCATATACAATATTTATGTCAAGGACATATTGGTCTTTACGTCAAAACATGTTAGAAACATGACATTTACAGTAGGTACATATTCAAAGTAAAACACATGGTCTCACCATGACAGTATTCATCCAATGGAAGTTAGAGATAGTCCTGCTCCTTTGATATTGAAGTGTAAAGTTCTGCTCACAGCGGGAGGCGAACCCAAACCACACTGCAGCGTGACCTCAGTTATCCAAATGAGAATCCTCTTTGAAAAGGGCCGGCTGGATGATGGGGAAATGGCCACGGTGTCTTTTTCCACACATATCTTCTTTCTTCTTCTTTTACTTGTCTCTAGAGAAGCGACAGCTACGAACCGGCAGGATTTATTCTGCCAATTTTCAGCTCATTTCCCTTTTTTTTTACGACTATTAATTTATTTAAGTAAACAGGCAGTTTAACTTGATGAGCTCCAGAGACACTCACCTACTGTCAACAAATGAAAGTCTAAATAATCAATACTAAAAGCATACACACACACACACACACACACACACACACACACACTATACTTTATGTTGTGTCTTTGCACATGTGATGTCCGGGATGCACAATAGACTCAGCACATTGAGCTGATGGGCAACAAATCATTTCAGACGTCCACTCGTATCCTTGTGATGAATTTACTGCTTCCTTTTAAGAACACGAGACACCTCGATAAAGGAGGGGATGACATATTCATAACTGTGTGTCTGTCAGATACAGTCGGGTTCATAATCGGAAGAGATTTATTGTCCATCACGGATCGATAAAAGTGTCTTTGTTGTTGTTCACAAGATAAATATGTCTGTCGGAGGTAGTGGTGTTAAGGAAGAATGTCCTTGAATTATTTGTTTTAGAGGAAAAGAGAATGCTGCCGCTATTACGTCTTTACATTTTCAACTAAACCCATAGAAAACATCAATGCATTAGTCCGTTTTATAATATCTTGTCTGTGGCTCCCCGCCCTCACACCCATTCATCTCCACTTGAAGACATAACTCTTTCAAAACTGGCCACAGGAAAGCAAGTGTGCGCTGTAGTTGTTAAATAATACACATTGAATCTGCTGGTGAGTATTTCAGGCAGCAAAAAGTTGCATTATGGGATAAACTACCGTGCCCCTGCTAACCATAATAAAGGATAAAGGAACATGTCACCCAGTGCAACAGTGTGCCTCAGTCATGTGTTTTTAATAGTTTCTGGACAACAATAATAAGATATATGTATATCAAAGCTCCATGCACACAATACTGGGATGAGTTCAGTGTTGGTTTTGGCCTTCCTGTGGGATTTGTTTACAATAAATAAAACATCTCCAGACTTCCCTGTTGGAATGAAGGATCACATGGAGCTTTTTCAGTCGGTGTTGTGGCTCACAGCAAAACATTCAACTCAATGATCTTCTGTTAAAACAGAACATCCATGGTGGTCATGCTTCTGGGTTGTTCCTTAAAACTAAATTTCCCAGTGTGGTAATTTAATCTTTGCGTTTCTTCTCATCCGGTCCATCCACTCTTATTCACTGTGTCCCTTTCCCTCCGTCACTTTTCTGCACTTTGAAACTACGATAATAAAAAGATGTTCTTACGTTCATTTCCTGACTATGAAGTTTACGAAACAACTAAATCCTCAAAGATGGTCCAGAACATTTAGATTTTTCCCCAATATATTTAACGTGTTCACTTATTTTCCTCTACAGTTAAGCCACAGCTTACCCATTATTCCATTCTCACAAAAAGGCATTTACTTTCCCCACTGAGGGAGTAGTCGACCTTCTCTCTCCCACCCCCGCATTAATCATCTGGTGGGGGCGGAGTGGACGCTGCATCGCAGTCGGGGCGCTGGATGGGCCGCTGTGATGAGGATGGATGCAATGTGAAAACGGTCCATCTGTGAGTAAAAAAACGCTGAGTAACCCTACAGATCAAACCAGGGCCTGGTGAGAGGACAAAAGTGTGTTTGGTTTACGTGGGTGTGACTGTAAGTGTGTGTGTGTGTGTGTGTGTGTGTGTGTCCAGGAGGTCGAGAGGTCACTCCGCTGTGTCTGTTGAGACGCCGACGTGGAGAAACACATACAGCGGATCAGCTTCCTCAGCTCTCACTTGTCTCTTCAGCTGCAGGGGTCAAAGGTCAGATTGGAGAGCAGGCTGGGTGGCTCATGGTGGAAGAGCGTGTGAGATGAAGGAGAAGAGACATGAAGGGAAATGTGTCTGTGGGTTTAGGTGTGTTTTGGTGTTTGGGTGTTTGGGTTAGACAAACACCGACCCGGAAAGTTAGGATCTCTTTCTTTCTCTATTGAAATTGAATTAAACTTTATATTTAGCTGTAGCTTCAGATGAAATACAAATGGATCGTTCAGCCGGGCGACTTCTGGTTGTTCTCCACGTGAAACGAGAAGTCAACGTTGATTGATTTATCACATAACTTGTGTACTTTAGTAACGGCATTTCAGTAGTTATTTTACCCAAACTACAATCCTTTCATAATGTGTATATATATATATATATATATATATATATATATATATATATATATATATATATGTTTATATGTTTATACATACATTATAATATATATATATAAATAAATAATTTATATATATACTGTATATATGAAAGGTTATGCAACTAAATTAAGACTATTAACACTTCTTGTCAATTTTGTTACATTTTCAAACCAACTTTTCATTAATGTTGGCCAAATGAATACAGTTTTTTTTTATTTTTGGAGGCAAAAGAAAACTATTTCACACAGAAAAGATCTTAGTGAGAGAGAGAGAAGACCCCCTACTGGGTCTGCTGTATATGTGAACACAGGTGTAGATAGATTATTTTGTGATATATAGATACATACTGTAGTTTTTGTGATTCCCCTTATGGTTTCTTTCCCTTGAGTTTGATGGGGATCCATATTCATGACCCTCACTCCCGTCTGGGATTGGATTTAACTCAATTTTTCCTTTACCATATCTCATTTAATGATTCATTTCAGACACCGACATGTGGCTGCATCGGTTCTTTAGAAAACTGAAATAGAAAATCGCTTTGAATTAAATCGTTCAGGGAAATATATGTGGTGGTATATTTGCATAATGTGAATCCTATGGTGTGAGAAAATGCCTGGTTTCCTTCGAGTAGAAGTGGGGCACGCTACATTTCCATATTTCACATGTAAAGTTAACCCCAGACTGCTTTTATGTGCTGAATTATGCATGCCGGACCATCCTATTCAAAGCATCTATTTTTAATCAGATTTTAAATGGATTACATTTCATGTCGAAATTTCCACTAATGAAAGATACTTAATCTCATTTCAGCCTTCAGGGAGTTGTTTAGAATATCAGAGCTTCAAAAACAATGAGGAGTAAAAGCATCCTTATTTCTGACGCTCGTGTTTTTCTTTCTTTGTCTCCTCACAGATGACACCAAGATCGCCCTCCACCTCAGAGACAACCAGGGTAGGTCTCCATCTTCCACTGCTGGGGAGTCAATACCGGCTCCCCGTGGTTTTGTTTTTTGTGATCAAATCTTTTATTGTTTTTTGAGATATGCACATGAAAAAGACAAATGTTTACACATCGTACGTATACAAAAGTTACTCAGACAAAAGAATTACAATTTTAACAATTATAAATAAAAGAATATATATGGGTAGACATGCAAAACAAGCACACATATTAACATATATATGCACTACACACACACACACACACACACACACACACACACACACACACACACACACACACACACACACACACACACACACACACACACACACACACACACACACACACACACACACACACACACACACACACACACACACACACACACACACACACACACACACACACACACACACACACACAAATACTGTTGATTTACCCCCCTCATACTCTACGGCTTACAGATACTTGAACCCAAAAGCACGATTTGGAACCAGGAACGCAGGAGGAGGATCTTTACTTGTTAATTCAGGCAGGGTCAAAATTGGGTGGTCCGTCCAATAAGGCAACCAATCCAAAAGGGGGCAGGCAAAAAATCTTAAGTCAGGTCAACAGGGCCGGAACAGGCTCAGAATTAAGATTTTGAATATATTGTCGAGCTTGGCAATGACACACAAGACAATCTGACAGAGGACGAGTGGAAGTGAGGGAGCTTAATTGTGAGAGGCTAATGAGCGGATGGGCTGCAGGTGAGAAGGGCGTGAGGACCAGGTGAAGGTAATGAGGGACTAACGAGGTGATCAGAGGCAGGTGAGAAGGGCTTGAGGACCAGATGAAGGGAACGAGAGACAATCAGGTGAGGATGACAGGATCTGGAATGACAGGAGAGTTCATCAAGCATGCAGGCAGGATAAATACATCTATGAAGGTGGAGAAGTCGTGACACATACATCTCCAGATATTATATAAGGGAATGTATTATATTATGATACAATTATAATATATTGTTGAATTTTGTTTAAAGCCAGGATAAGATATTTTCTTCTTCAGCTCCCCATGGTTTTTATGGCTGTGCGTGTGTTTCTTTGTCTGCTGCTTGTTTCTGTTGTCACCACCGAGGCATCGGCCCCTGATCCCTTTGGAGGACGCGTGGCTGATAAACGTCATCCAGCAGCCGACGAGTATAATGCTAAGCCGTCCTCTGTGGGTAGCAGCAATCAATTATATTGTCTGGGCTGGTATGAGAGGAAGGCCCAAGAGTAAAAGCTGTATTCAGTTACATATTTCAAATGACGTCTCTAAAGGCAACAGAAGAAATATGGAGATGATATATTTGAAAGTTCAAGACGTGGCTGTAGAGCATGAGGTAGCTGGACAGATGTAAACACACGGTGCCCCTTTGTGCATTCAACAACACCACACAACATGTATTTTGGAGGAAAGTATATTGTGTGTGTTATTTTTGAATAACTTGCATGACTAAAAAGGCTCCAGACTCAATTATATCACAAGTCATTTGACAGAGGGGAGAGGGGGGGAGGGGGGAGGCTTAGTAATATTGGCAATATTGTGTCAATACGCAGATACTAAGAATCAACCTTCTTTTGGGGGAAACTATTTTTCCCATTTTGCTGCAATACAAATATTTGAAGAGATGAACCGAGTATTACACAACACATGTTGACAAATTGTCGTTAAAAAAGCTCAGAAAATCTCAGCGTATCACATCACAATAATCAGCATATTGCAAAATGTTTAAAAATCGCAACGAGATCTTGTAATATGTATATGATGAGTATTTGAGTAGCACGGTTATATCGAATCCTGGGGCTGCTGCTGATTCCCATACAGACATCAACATATAGGCCAAGCTGAGATGTGCTTCAACTCAGTTTTCCGATCAAGCCTCTCCAATGTTTCCAGCCTGAGAGGAATTGGAAATCGGCGTCTTCTGTCACGCTCTCGTTACTCAAGCGCTGCATGTTGTCTCTCATCACGACGCCGGGCACCGCGATGACATCTCTCTGCGTGGCTTCTTTTTTTCTATTTCTTTGATCTTCTTCATACAGCCAACCATTTCTCACTGAATATCTGCCAGTCATGTTTGTTCAATGTGGTCGTTAAAAAGCACGATTATCTAATGTCCAGGGAAAAGATATTTGAGTACGTGTTGTAACTATTTAACAGGTTTCATTAACCGGAGTGGTTCATAAGGGTCTCCAGTCATGTCGACCTCCATGACCCAGGATGTCATGAAATGTTTATCTAGCATATCACTCAGTTTCACCGAGGTGTCCTCTGACCTTGAGGGAACATTGAGGTCATAACAGCTGAGATGAGCAAAGCCTTTCTCTGGAGTTTCTACTCAACGTCGACACTCATCAGCCTCCATTTACAAAGAATCTGATTCATATGTTGGTTTGTATTGTTAATCCCCCCCGAAAAAAACACATTAGCCAGGTGAGAGAACCATTGTACTCCACTAATGTAGAACTGGAAGAGGAGCAGCTTGACCGGGTCAAAGCTCTGATGTATTTCATTGGCTTCTAGGAGCTCTGCTGTCCATTAGTGTTCATTCAGTCTCCTCAGGTTGAAGCAGACGTGAGGACAAAGAAAATGGAGAATGAATTTAGGGTTCTTTTTCTAAAGACCTTTCTATGTCCTGAGTCCATTGTGCTACAATAATAAATGACATGTATCTCCATAATTATAAATCAAGGATATTTTTAGCCACGTTGACGACACGGGTATATGTTGATCGATGTGGTAAGATGACAAGATTGAGCCTTCTCATATAATAATAAACGAAATATAGATAGGCGTTCCCTTTTGAAATTGATTGATCAGATAAATACTGATTGTCGTGAACAAAGCACTGGTTGGACTGTGCAGACGGTAGACTGAGTAAACGACTTAGCTCCAGCCTCTTGTGTCACCTGCGGGTCGCTAATAGCCAAGAAGGGTGGCGCCCATAATCTCAAACCCCGAGCTTCGAAATGGCGGCCTAACAAGCCAACGTGTCCACTTTGTATAAACAGTCCGAGGTGCAGACTTTCATGGTGTCGTGAGGACTTCCCACCTCGCGCCAACAAGAGCTCAAAGTTTCCCATCAGCCCCCAACTATTTACAACTTTACATAATTAGCAGATGACAGCATGCTAGCAGGCTGAATGAACCCGGTGAACATAACATCAGCGTGTTGGCGTTGTCATTGTGAGCACGCACAACGCCACCGAGCAGCACGCCTGGAGCCTCTTCACGCGCTGACACATTGTCTTTCAACACGACACGGCCCGGTTTAGACGGAGCTCTTCAGATGCAGCGTTCAAACGAGTCCTGATCAAACCCGCCTCACCGCTCCTCCCGGGCTCTGGGCAGAACCGTCTGCGCGAGCGTCCCGCTGGTTATGTCGCTGCTGGGCTGTGGGTTTCTGTCTTTGCTCCGTCTCATGCCCCCTGCTGACCTACTAACGACCCGGACTAACAGCCTGTCGCGTTGCTGAGGCCTCCTGCTGACCAAGAGTTGGCTCATGGACTCTGTAGATCACGCTGATAAATGCAGGAACACTGTCTTTCAGAGGAAACAAGAGGGAAATAAAACTCACCCACTGTGCTTTTTAATATTGAGCACAATAGCAAGAATGTACTTTCTCTGCCAAGCGGTATTTCTCTCAAAATTATAGCTTCTGAGTCGCTATACGTTTAAGTCTGAGAAATGTCATGAAAAACACCAAACGGCATCATGAGAACAGCTTTCTGTCGGACTAGAGACAATAGAGGTAATTCATCGCTTTGTGTTGTGTGTTCAGTGTGAAACTATATCGAGCTCACCAAATTATATACACTTTGTCCTTTTTTTTCCAATTCAGGAGTGCACATAGCGGTTTCACACAGACTCACCGACTCACGCCCACGCACATTGGACCTGTTTGATTACCAGCCGGTTACTCTGTGTGCCGGGAATCAATGAGGCAGGCAGCCAGGGGAGGAGCTGGCTGGCCGACGAGCTTGGCGATGTCCATAGCTGCTAATTAAAGCCAGGGAGGGGCCCGGGGAGAGGTTGCCGTGGGGGCAGAGGAGAAGAGATCTGCAGCCGTGTGAATAGATCTGGGCTGATCCTGCTGTAAATCTATGTGAGACGAGCTATGAGGGCATCCTTTCTGTTTTATAACGACTTCATTAGTCCCCCATCTCCCCAAGCCTCCCTCCTTCTGCTACAACGCCAGTGGCGCTGCTTCTCTTCGTATTTTGTTCTTCTATTCTTATTCCACGTGTTCTTCGTGAGAATGCTTGTGTTTGTTGTGTTGGGGAAATTGTTTCCCCGTAGCGTTTTCATCATCTTCAAATGAACTCTCGAAACACCTGCTGGGTCGCCTCCATTGTGAAGTATTTTAGCTTGGGAGACTTCACAAGCGAGCGATTATGTTGCAGAAGGACAAACTCATTATGGAGTCACTAGGAACAGCCTCTTTGCTTCATTGCTAGACCGGAGGCTACAGTTGGACTCTTCTCAGCATCTATCAGCAACATATGCTGCTAAGCTTGGTTTGGGATCTTCATCTTTTGGGAGGAAAGAGCTGCTCACGGATACCCAAACACACCTTGTGATGGCCATGCCACAGAGCGCTAAAGACACAGTTTAAACATGTACCTTAAATCTCAAACTGAAGAAAATGTTAATGGCATGCACTAAAAAAAGCACATAAACATTTTAATCATACAAGGCTGAAGTAGATTTACAGTTTGAAATGTCTATCTTTTTTAATTAGACATTTAGTCACATTATGGCTACAAGCATGTCAATTTTAAGGCATATTAGTATATATTACAAAGAAGGTATTGATGAATGATGAGTGACCCCTGGTGGCCAGAAATGGCACTGCAGCAAAAGGATAAAAACGTAATGTCGGTGTGTTCAAATACAACACATGTGTATCTGGTATCATGAAAAAAAGGCTGTAACAGTCGTTTTCTGTGTTTGTGTTTTTCAGACGCAGTAGACAGGAAGTCCGGGACACACCCTTTGCACACCGGTCTGATCCTCGGCATCCTCCTGGTGACACTCGTCTTGGTTGCCGGCGTGCTGATCACTGTGTACATCTACCATCACCCGACCTCCACCGCCAGCCTCTTCCTCATTGAGGTGAGTGGAGACGGCACCAGCTGACCAGAGGGAAATCGTTCTCCTTGAGAGGGAAAGTTTATTCAGAAATAAAGTTCACAGAAAGTGTTCAAGAAGTCACTGAAGAGCTCTGAAAAATAAATAGATCTACGACTCGTGTGTCAACTTGGTGACTTCCTCTGTGTGATGTCATCAACAAGCTCCAATACAACTAATTTAAGGGACTGTGTGGGATTTTTTTAATAAACCAAATATTATATTCTTAAAAATGTGATAGAAAGTGAAAATATCTGATTACTTTACGGACCCGTAAGACGGTGATAGTTAAGATTGAGCTTTTCGTGTTTTGATATTTTCCTACATTTGAGGTAGTTTGGAAATTAAATCTTTTGTTCATTTTCAACAACAAAAAAGATAATTCCTGTTATTATCTGACTCCCTTATTCAGTTTAACGTTTATGACTTGTTACATTCATTTAGTTAACCCTGAACATAACAGAGTCATTAAGTGAGGAACATGTACAAACTGCTTTTAGTTTGATTTGTTTTTCTTAAACCTTCAGAAAGAATAATGGCAATAAAAAAAAGTTTTTAACCATTCATTCAGCACTCGGTCCTAACTTGTGAATATGGATTAGGATTTTCTGAGGAGGATGATGACCCTTGGTGCACACAGTAAATCAATGTGAGTTCACTTAGCATGAGTAGCTGCTGTTTGGAGAGAAACATCATTGTCAGTATGACAAGGTCACAGGAACCCCTGATGTGGAAGCAAAGTCATCATCAGGCATACTAAGTTTAGGTTCTATTGTTTATGTTTTAAAGGATAGGACAGAGGATTTTGTAGTTTATTGTCAACACATTTAATGAAAAGACTAAAACCAGTATCGCTCTCTAAAAAAGAAAAAAGTAATTCTCTGAACGATGTTAAGAGACCCGTTATAATAAAAAGGCTGAATCATTTCCGAAGGCCGCTGGACACCTCAGCTTCTACTATATTTTACTGATGGTGAAAATAATGCTTCATCAAATTATTATTGCTTCTTTCTTGTAAAATACTGCATAGTTTTTTACGTCTCAGACGTGTCACGTTTCTCAGAATGATCCCTAACGGTTTTATGACATAAGAAAACATGTTACTGAGGTGTTTCTGTGCATCGCTTGATAATTCTGAATTTACTCCTTTATTCACTCCTCCACTATTCCCGATGTAACGAGACAATAATTCACGCCATAGTGAGCAGAAATGTGAGATTTGAGACACTTATCTTAGAGTTGCACAACTGTAAATTGCCTCTATAAAATGTGGAGACCTAGAAACGGTTCGTTGCCAAGTTTTTTTGCACATAAAGTACAAGGAATGTAGCTTTTTGATTGGTGCAATAGTATAATAGACAACATGTGTTTTACAATAGAGAATGATAAACAAGAAACAATCAAGTCACATCACATGGCGGAGGGCACATATAGTTCACTATGTAGTTAATAGGGAGGGGCTTCGGACAGTCGGGCTCTCCTCAGGTCACAAAGATCAACCTCAGCCATGACCTTTAACCCTGATGACACTGTGACCTCGTCCTCCGTCCTAAGCGCTGTCCTCACACGCGTCCTCTCCTTTGCAGAGACGCCCAAGCCGCTGGCCCGCCATGAAGTTTCGCCGCGGGTCGGGCCACCCAGCCTACGCAGAGGTGGAGCCAGTGGGCCAGGAGAAGGAGGTCTTCATCGAGTCCGAGCAGTGCTGAGGGAGGAAGGAGACTTCTGCACCCCCCCCCTTCCCCTCCTTCTCCCCTCCCTCTCCCCTCCCTCTCCCCTCCCTCTCCCCTCCTGATCACCGGGACCCTTCAGGATCGGCTCATCAGTGTCCACAATGACTCGCTAGGACTGTGGAAACGGCCCATGGAGTGCAGGATGAGACTGCGATGCGAGGAAGTGAGAAAACCCCTGAAGACTGATCCCAAGCCAGCCTATTCTTCAGCTCCTGTTGGCCTACTGGGGACAGAACGTTGATGTCATCGATTTAAACGGCATAATTTTTTGTTGGGCTGTTATCATGTTTCCATGGAGGGATTATACAGCCTGACTTCTGGATACTGGTGTGGTGGAGGGGGAGCATGGGGAATTATACAATATATATTTTCAGAAACAATACAGAGTATGTGAACAGAGATTTCCACTTTATTGTTGGTGGGGTTGTACTGTATAGGCCTTTGTATATCCATCTTTTCATCTTTCCTTCAGTAAGTGGTTTCTTTTCCACCGGGGCTGGCACATTTATCTGTACAGACGTCAGTGTTGCTTTTCAATGCCATAGCAGATTTAATTGACAGCGCCGGCCTGCAGAGAGAAAAGCTGCAGCTGAGTGATGTGACGCGAGCTGAAGTACTGTCACTGCAATCGATCGCAGCTGCTGTGGTGTTTGAATTATTTGTGATTGCTGGTTTAATTTTGCGGAGAATATCTCAGTGTTTTGTTTGTTTGTTTGAATGGGGGCTGGGGCGCACACTATCCTTCTTATTCTTTTGATTGGTTCATTGATTGATTCCTTACATCACGGATACCGTTTTATATAATTTCTTTGCGTTTTTTTTTTTTTTACATTCCTGCCGTGCCATTTTCTCCCTGACTAGAGTTTGCACTTTTTTTTTTCCTTTTTCATTTGACATGTGGTACTAATGCAAATTTACAAGACAGGCGCTTGTGAGTGTGTATGCTGAATATATTTTCTAAAGTGTAAGTGATTCAGTGTGTGTGAATGCGTGTGAATGCAAAAGAGAGCAGTTTACATTAGTGATTGGATATCCACCTGCTTTATGGGTGCATATGTTTGAGCTGGCTCTGCACAGGTGATTGATTCTTGTTGATTTGAATCCGAGGTATATCTGGATATCGTTTGTGTGAGCCAAAACACACTGGTATGGGTGTGGTTTCCTTTTCTAGTACGTTGCCAGCATAATCATAGGCTAGTTAAATTATGGTCGACTTATCCGTGTCAACACATTAATGTATATACCAAGGCCAAAACATTTGCAGATTCAGGTAACTCATGGCAAACACGTGTAGTGTAGCAGTATACTATACAGAAAAAAACTTTTTTTATTTTTTATGAGTGGCCTTTTTTTCTCTACTTTTTTACTTCAATGTGAATACTGTTTCAATCATTACTGTCACCAATCAGTACACAAGGCTTCTGACTGAACACGTCCGAACATTCACTTCTCTTTTTAAGAATTTTATCTCATGACAAAAATTATGCTTTTACGCCAATGATTGTCGACTCAATTAAGATCAGTATCCTGGAATTCTACTGAAAAATAAAACGTGCAATATTACACCCATTCAGTTTGACACTGTAAATACCGAAAAATAACAATTATCTAGATTTCTTTCCTTCTATTATCAGCATGTCTTCATCCCATTGAGACCAAAGACTAATCAGCATCCTACTTTTAAGTGTTTACCTCAACGTCCTCTCGGCCTCAGCATCCGTACCCCCATCCAGAACATACCAATACATTAAAGCTATATAGTGTATTGATTACAGTGGTGTTCTGCAGCCATATACAAAAGAAACTGCTCCAAAGTTCAGAAAACTCTCTTATCCCTGCCCCTTAAATATGATTGTCCAATCGTAGCTTAGGAACCCTAACTAGGCACAGTAAGCTTCAAGCTCTGTTTGGATCACTCCACTTCTTTAAGTGGTAGCTGTTGTCAGAGAAATACGCATTTTAAACACATGAGAAAACATGTGAGGAATTGATTTAACTGTTTATCTGCTCAAATGTAAAGTATGGTTGGCTAACTAGCTTACGTCTTACAGTAGCTCGTAATCGAGTTTACTTACGTTAGTAACTGAGCAGCTTTACATTACGTTCTGGAGGGGTTTACAAACATTTGGATGTATTTCCCGAATACCAAAATAATCCTTGAAGCATATGAATGAAAAGATACTTCTGCCGCTGAAGATTAAAGATTTGTAACTCAATTGCGTCCGATTCAAAACAAAGAGTGCATCCGCAAACTGAGCTCGCCGGCTAACGTTACCTGGTGAGAAAACAGAGTTGTAACTGGTGAAACAAACGTTTTTTATTGAGCAGTGGACGAAACATTGTCTCATCCAGGTGGCTAGAAGATTGTTTGGAAAGTGTATCTGTAAACTAATTCTGGGATTTTCAAAGATCATTTGTTAATTTTTGACGTTTACTTGGTTAGCTTGTATGCTAATACAGTGGTGTCTGTGTTAGTCTGCTAGTATTAAGCTACATCATGTTTGCAGCTGCCATGTGCATTTTAAAGACCGCTGTTACAAAATGTGTTTTAAAACAAGTCAGCTTGAAACATAACGTTTTTAAAACGACTTGTGAACCTAACGTTAGCTTAATTAGCTAGCTAACTAACTACAGCTAACGATAGCTTCCAGAGACTTAAAATTGGGGCGTATTGTTTAAAAAACAATTAAAAACAATTTGATGGTAAATCTGCCACATTAAAATTGTAAACTTCATACGTTTGAGAACTGATAGTAATTAAGGGGGCGGGGCTTAGCCAATGGCTGACTCATATAGTTCAAATACACTCTCATGGACATCTACATGCCCACAAATGCACACAAGATTCATGCACAAAAAATAAATGAAGGACTCACAGGCTGTTTAAAACCCTCACATAGACCTTTCTTTACAACCACTCTGAGATCTAATGGGGTCTCGTAGGTATTGACTTGAGAGTTCAAACTCCTGCTTTCTGAATCCTCTTTTATGACTCCTCGTAACAGTTTAAAAAAACAAACATAAGTTCAACAAGCTTCTTAATGCATTCAGATACTTTCTCTACTGTTGGTAACATTGACCCCTGTGGAGAAACGCTCATAGCAAGTGCTTTAAAAAATATATATTCATAAACACAAGAGCAACTGTGTGAGGAATTAATTACACTGTGTGTTTATCGCATCTGCTTATGTTCACTGCCACCTGAAACTGCAAGTGTTTTTATATTCACTGTCAAGAATGCAGTGTGAGAAAGTGGCCGACGGTCGGATTCGTTTGCGATCGACACAAAAGCCGAAAAAAACATTAATCATGTAAACAGCAACAGTCTTCACTCGCTTCACTGGACTTGACTAATCACTTTAATTCCCACTTTCTTAACAATGGTATTTTAGATACGAGTAGCAACATTGTGGTGTTGTTGAGATATGTTACTTGTTTTCTTCTCTGACTCGTGGGGTTTGGCTCGAAAGATGTTCAGTCTCACAGATTCAGAGCTAAATATAAAGAAACAAGAACTGTGACCTTGTTTCATCGTTTCATGACACGCAATGAGACTCAAAATCACACAGCATCATCGCTCCCTGTCTGTAATTTCTGTAACTACTGTTGTTTTGAATACAATTGAAATAATAAAGAATGTTGTTAAAAACAAAAAACATCCTCTGAATATTAGTAGTCTGCACCATGTGACTTGTTTATAATTTCTCATTATTAATCTAAGTGTACATTCGGTCTGAAGCAGGGCTAATTTTATATACAACCACTTCCATGGTTCTATTAATCAGTATTTTGGTGTATATGCATTCAAATCTAATGTAAGGGAACTGAACTGCATTGTTCTGTCAGCATAATTAATAACAAAATGCATGCCAAGAAATTAAAATCAAATCTTTCAGATTCATTTGGAGGAAATCCAGTTTGTGACGGTCAATAATCATTCTGCCAGTAAACCACTTGAAATGTCCTCGCAGCTTCATGCAGCATTTGGTTTATTATCTCATACTTTATATCTTCTAAATCAGTCCTCAAGGGAGCATGGCAGTCAACAATGCTGTGGTTTATGGGACATTATCAGGGTCAGAGACAACGGAGTAAACAACGCATGATGGAATAAAATATATAGAGGCGGCCAAACTACAGTGCGCCTTCAAAAATAAATATGACATCATGTTGGCCTTATTTTGTGAACTTATCTCTGTATTTGGATTCATACTTCTTTATGTTCTATTCAGTACAGCTATGAGTGGGAAACCTTACACAACCCGTATCTGCAGTACTTATTAACATATTATTATATTAGTATTACAACCGACAAATGGTTTATTTATACATTGGAGTCATAGGTGATAAGTGCTGTGAATCCTTCTGCTGCTGTTTTAAACACGTCTCATCTGTGACGTGGTGTTTACCGCCACCTAGTGGTCAAACTACAGAACACAGCTGCAGTCCACAAAGGAACTTAACCAAGATGAATCCTTTCATTTTGTATTCAATTTGTATTAGCAGTTTTATTTCCAGTGTATTTACACAAGAAGACTATCCATGTCTCTTTGTTATAACAGTTTTTAATATTTAGACCTGAGAAAATTAGTTGGCTGGTAACTAATTTAGAGGTTGATTAATAGTTTTAGTAATTTATTTATTTTTTTGGTTCCAGCTTTGTAAATGTGATGTTTTACTGTTTTGATTTGTCATATATGATAATACAGTTAATATCTTTTGGGTTTGGACTGACGAGAAATTAAGATATTGTTACCATCACTGAATTATCCATGCATAATGAAGAAGTTGAATCCTTAGTGACTTCATAGCCATGTCCTCTTGAAGCCAAGAGCTCAAATAGCGTTAAATTTCATGGCCTGCAGTTACAGCCGAGGCTTTGCAATTCCCCTCAAACTAATCATTTAGAAATTAAAGAGGCACATTTGTCAAGGAACAGAGCCCATTGTTAGATCAAAATATACATTTATTTAAGCTTCAGAGAAGAACCACACAGAGCATTTCTCAGAGGCAAATCTACTTCAAATAGTGTTGGCAAATAAAACAATAATAACAAGACAAATAAGTCTAAGGCTGACAGAATTGACTCCATGACCTTCAATAATTCATTAAGGGTAACTTGATTCAAAAGCCACACTTTGAAAGAGTGACTCAGTCACCATTCAAACACTACTAAGGCGGGTAATATGAGGCTGCGAGCCCAATCGCAATTGTTGACCACGTCTGCTGTACCGTGACCGTAATCATCCCTTGTGTTTCCTTATTTATTAAATGATGCTGGTGGATAAGTGCTTCCTTGTTCATTTGAAAACATGCTAATCACTATTTTCTCAACAGCAAATGTCAACAAGCACGTCTGTACTTTCCCACACGTGATGAAATATTCATATCTGAGTGCACACAATTGGATTTGCGCTCTACTCGACTCTCCATTAGTAAAAAGACATTCATTCAAAAGCCTGACGGCTTCTTTAAGGAACAGTATCTCCAGCATTCCTACAATAAAAGGGTCCTTGACACTCACAGCCACTGCTACTAGTAGCTGATTCACACCTGCATTTCAACCTAGTTAAACACAGTTAAACTGGTACATTGGTAACTCTGTATATGTGACCTGATCTGCAGCAGAGGGATCTTTTCACGACTGTGTTGACCCGTTTATGCTCCGAGACGGCCATAAACACAAGAGGTGGTGCTGGAGAGATTCATCCGGGTCATAAGACCACAGTCCGTACTCGTTTCCTTTAACTAGCAGTCAGATGGGGTCGTTACACCACCTGGTCAGCACAGCGAGGCATCGACGGCCTGCGGAAACACAGTCGCACACATCCTGAGGAGATTTGAGGGTCTGTCCAGAGCAGCTGACTCCAAGAACCAATAAGAACCCATCAGAACAAAGAGGTGGAGAGTCTTGCTTACTGATTGTGTAGCTGACAAAGCAAAAGACTTCATCAGTTTTCACAAAGATTATATATTTTTTTTTTCTACTAACAAAAACCTTAAAGGGGTTTTCTTGTCAACAGACAACGGTTGTGTTTAGGCTCAGTGTTTGTACCCTTAGGGGCGGTCGGCCGTCCGTTAAGGTCGACATTTCAAGCCGGTTTTCACCTCCAAACGCTCCAAGGATAACTGGTAGGCGTGGTCAGAAAGGTGCTATATTGCACCTGTAATCACAACAGCAAGACAAAAAAGTTTTTTTGAAACATTGCCAACAAGAAAGCAAGCAAGAAACCTGGATATGTGAAATTGTTCCTTTGCTGAAATAGTTGCACATTTATTTTCTGTGTGTTGATAAACGGATCGTTTCGGCTCTGTGACGTAAACGTAACAGATCAATTTAAAAGGAAACACAATGACACACAGAACCACTAACAGCCGCCTAACCGTACACAGAGAACAACAAACGCGAGAAACAGCACGAGAAAAGCATTTAGAGTTTGGTCACAACAAATGGGAATCTTAAAAAAAGAAAAAAAAATACAATAAAAGCAATTCCCTCAACAGTCATAGACAGAATATTCATAACAATTTAGTAGTGCAGTTCTGCCACTGGTATTCGCCCAGAATAAGGAGTATTCACATTGGGTTTAGAATTGATGACGGCCATACGTGTAACGTGTTGCGTTTCCTAGTTTGGGGTTTAATGAAATCCCTCCCACCACAAACCCTCAAGATGCGACAACAAGAACATCTTCGAAACTCAAGAACAAAATCAAACAGTCAAGCATAAATCTTTGGACAGCGTGGAAAAAAGAAAAGGGTGTTTATGTGGCGGATGCCTCTCGTTTCATCAGTGAGAATCATAAAGAACGTGCACAACAGAAATACTCAGTAACATGTCAGATTAAAAGGATAAATAAATCATTCCGGTTTGTACGTTTGCTGAAATTTCAGTTTCCCCTTTTACCTCTCGTGGTTGAGAGGATCCATCAGGCAAGAGTGCTATTTTCAATCTACAATAAAACAGTGCATTAAGAGGAGTCGATTTCACATTACAAGCTTAAGTCACGGCGGTGATGTCACTGTCATTCTAGTGCCGTTTTCGAGGTCAACGGTCTGTAAATGTTACCTTAAAAGGAAAAGAAACAAACTCGTAACATTTTTAGACTCCCGTTAGACTTTCTTGGGAGGCAGAATCCGCGCATCACTCACTGGAAAGCGGCTCCACCTGCATGGTTTGGGACAAACTCAGAGCAGAGTTCTGTTTGGGCCGGGCCCCAAGCTCCCGTCCCTCTCGAGCTGGATTCTGGTTCTCATCCAGAGGCTTCTTCTCCTTCTCTACCTCCTCTGGGTTGTAGTAGCCCCCCTCCTCTGCCACCATCTTCTCCACTTTCTCCAGCAGGCGCTCCACCTGGGGATGCTCCCCGAATATGGAGTTATTAATGACAAAGTACCTTCGCTTGCACTTCTCCAGCACCGACTGCAGCTCCTTGCCCTCCCTGCGGATGTACCTCTCGATGGAAATGGTCCTCAGCACCTCGGCCCAGGTGAAGACCACGATGGTGTGCTTCCACACGCGCTCGCCAAAGAGGCTCACGTGCTCCTCGACGCGAGCGCGATCCACCTCTGTGAACATGCCGACGGGGATGACGAGCAGGAAGACGTGCGGCCCAGGGGGGCAAAGAGAAGCTCCCCTCACCAACTCCTCCTTGTAGGAGGGTGGTGTGTCCTGGGCGGAGAACCAGCCGGGAGTGTCTATCACCGTCACCTGCCGCCCGAGCACCTCCGTCTGCCTCTTCACGCAGAACTCGGCCGCCCGCTCCAAGCGGAACTCCTCTCGGCCGATGATGGTGTTTCCGGTCAGGCTCTTCCCTGGCCACCTCCAGCCCAGCACCACCAGACGGACCTCAGGCAGCCGGTTGGCCGCCTTGGCTGCAGCCTTCTTGGCCTCCTCTTCGGGTCCTGCAGCATCCCTGGCTGTGGTCATACAGTTTATATATGTCAGTATCGATAAAGGATTGTTATTGTCAATAGTTTATATACCACCTAAAGTTAATTTAGTTATCAATTAATTACATAAATCAACTTTGATTGTGTTGTCTACTATATTACACTTATAATACAACATAGTCGTAGACAAAAAAACAATGTTACTATTATACTATTGCATGTATGAAATGTGTATTTGTGATTTTATCCTCACTTACATTGCCAGAACTTAGCTTCCCAGTCCCTTAATGTGAATAGTGAACACACGCGTACGACTACAGTTAACAGCGTAATAAGACACGGAAGTACGAGCGGTGTCTGTTTCTCCGTCGCGACATATTGCGTGTTGAAACGTGTCACACAACCCGGTGCAGGAGCTGCTGTTAAAACACCAAACAGTTTGCTAACTTAGCGCCGAGTATCACCGACGCGGAAACTTCAAGCATATTTGTTTGACAACTGACGCGACCGTCTCCCGTTAAAGACGGTAAAGTTACCGACTCACCTTCCGTCTTTCGTGGTTTACTCGCCTCCATACTCGGTCTAAATCCTGATTCGGGTTTTATTCCGGTCCTGTGTGTCTTCGGGCGGCTAGTTTTCGGGAGTCGGGACTTCCTTACTACCTGCGGACAGAAGCGTGAAGCTAAGCGTCGTGCGAAGGCGCGGCCCTCGGTTAAGTCTTTCAAAATAAAAGCTTTCCGGATGTAAGATAACGACACAAAGGAAAGTGAAATTTGATAGCAGCTGACCTTCTCTGTTTGTTTGTCGCCACACCACATCCACGTTGTTTTATGAAACTTTAAGCTTTTATAACTACGGTATTTTGATTTTATCTATAATTTTGATTTTATTTAGTTTTATGCGTTTATAATTATTAAATAATGAATACTATTTATATGTATATGTATTTTGCATATTTGTGTTTGAATGGTTCCTTCATTATTTTCATCACTTTCCGACATGAACACCTTTTAAAATGTTGGCTCTTGAATAAAGACTTTAAAACAGGAAGAGGACCAATGGCTGGTCAGCTTGAAGAGGACCAATAACTGAGCAGCTTGAAGAAGACCAATGGCTGAGCAGCTTAAGGAGGACCAATGGCTGAATAGTTCAAAAGCAACAAAATACAAAGAACAAGGTACAACAAAAATGATGAACTGATTTATTGTTTAACCTTTATGGAAGCAAGCAAGAAAGCTATATATTTACAGCATGATAGCAAAATTAGACTTTATTTACAGCCAAAACTGTTTGGCATCGAATTGTACGAGTTAAACACATCAGTCATATGCACATTATGTATTCATTTCGGCTGTGAAAGCAGTGCATTATGTACAGGCAAAGTAATGACTTATCAATTTAATGACAGGAAAATACAGTTTGTTGATTTCTAGACTTAAATTTGTTTTATTTCTTGATTAATATAATCTGTAAAGTGACATGACAAGCCGATAGACAGAAAGCTTATTTAAAAAAAATTATATAATGAACTTCATTTTCCCGTAAAACCTTCAAAACCAATAAAGCTTACACAACAGAGACCAATCTGGCAAAGTACATTAAGGCTGCTTTGATGCACTTAGGTTGCCCATGACGCCAGCATCTGCATGTCGTCATCCTCTTCAACCCTTTTCTTGGTCGCTGTAAAAAGAAAGAAACACTTATCAATGAAAGCGATCAAATTATTATGAACATTAATCAGGGTACGGCTACAACTAAGGATTAATATGGGCTTCAATTGCCCCCCCCAATAATTATTTTTAAGGTGTGTATGGTTAAAAATTATACTTGGACATAAATGATAAGTTATTCAAGCCCAAAAGAAAATAATCAAATCCGTAAACCCTTTGAAGATATGATCCCTGAGCAAAAACAAAAAGCAAATGTTTAGAAATAAAGAAAGAATATGAATAAAGGTTAAATGAAGAAGAAAGAATGGTATTTGTTCTTGATAAATAACAGTTAGATGTCAACAGTATCAGCCGCATTTGTGTAGGAATAATGCAAGAGTGGCTAGAACATCGTGAAATGCGTAATGTCTCAGCTGTAGTCATTTGACCTCCAATATAGTTGCACTTACTTGCGCGGTGACTGGGCCTAGCTGAAGGCAGCTTGGAGCTGGGCACGCTGGGCAGTCCGCCCATACTCTTCATGTTATCCTCCAGCTCCTGTTGTTCCAGCTCTTCCAGCTCCGCCATCAGCTCGTCCTAAATCAGAATCAGAATCAGAACCGTTTATTAACATTTATGTTTTCACATACAAGGAATATGATATGGCGGGTGGTACGAAAGTAGACAACATTAATAACAATCAACACAGACAAAAACATTTTTAAAATATGATTAAGTGCACAGACAGGCAGGTTTTTAAGAATGTTTAAGTCAGTTTAAACAAGTGACAAGTGTATTTAGTGAAGAGTTTAGTGTATTTAAGATGACGCACACGGACACACACATCTGCAGGTGCATTTTTGTTAAACAGGAAATAGTTTAGCAGGCGTCACACTGAAAGTAAATTTTAGATTAAAAAATATGTGCTGCTTCAACAATATTAGAATTTTTAAAGAAGAGTGTGAATGTTATGACATTTGTTTTTGATGGAAGAACCAAAAGATTGTTACCTCGTCAAATGTCTCCCCAAAGGGTCCGGAGATGGCATCGCTGATCTCTCGAGCCACATCCTGTTGCTCTGTGATGTCCTGCATCAGATCATCGATCTTGTCAACGTCCCTAGAAATGAGAGAAGAGGGAGAGATAAAAAGAGAATAGATTAGATTTCTCATTTATTCATAATTCGGTTTTTATACATAGTTTTTAAATGATGCGTGTCCAGCCCTTAGCTTTGGATACTATATAAGAGTTCATTGTAGACAGCAAACCCCATTTGTCATTATTTTTGTCCTGATTTGGTGATTTTCCATTTAGCTTTATACAAACTTAGGTAAAATAATTCCATCTCCTCTCAAAAGTCAAATAAATCACTGAGTAAACACAATCATGCCAGGACTTTAATGGATCCTCTTACATGTTCTCGTGGACCTTTTTCATGGCCTTGGCAGCAAAGCCCATGTTCTTCAGGACCTCGGTGTTGGTGTGCGAGTTCTCCAAAGCCTCCCTCTGAAACTCGATGGTGGAGAGGGTGCCATCGATCTGCGTGAGCTGCTGCTCCAGTCGCTTCTTCCTCTTCAGGGCCTGCAGGGCAGCTGATACAACACATACACAGGGATTCTGTGACATCATCTCACACCTTCGCTCCGGCATCTGCTGTTTTCATTGAGAACAACCCGTGCTGGGCGTTCACATATAAAAATACCATTGATCCCTCCCTTTGTCTATTTTGAGTTGTGCCTTAGTTCCTTTTTGAGCCAATTTAACTGAGAAAACACGGTGGGTCACACGGGGAGAACCCTATATAAACTCAATTAATAAAATTAAATGATTTGAGTATTTTTAGTTTATCCGTCATTTCACTTGTTACAAACCTGTTCTACTTGTTTAACTACAACAAACCACTGCAGGCCAATTATCCCACTGGGAAGTATGTGTCGTATGCGTGTTGTATTGTTCTCAACATACGTTTTAATAGATGTAAAGAGTTTTAATTTAATATGTCGCCGCGACCAAAGGGTTACAATTCGCGGCTCAATGCCCTGGAGCGCATTATAATAAAGGAAAACAGGTGCAACAGGGATATTTTTAGACGAGGACCGAAATCCTACCTCGCTTGTTTTTTGTGCCGTTCTTCTTGGCGATCAGGAGTTCTTGCTCTATCCTCTTCTCCAGGTAGTCTTGCTTCTTCGTCAGCATTTCTTCCGTTTCCCGGAGTTTGTGAATGGCCTCCTGGGGCGAAGGTCCTCCCCGCGACCGGTGGTGTTTGGACTTCGGAGAGCTCGATGAGCTCGAGCTGGAGCTCCCCTTGAATAATTTCGCGATTTTGCTCATTTTGAGGAGCTTTCGGTGTAAACTGCTCAGGTAACTGACGTGTACACGAGCTCGCGCAGACTCGCAAGATTGTTTTAGTTTTTTTTTTTAACAGGCGGATGTGTTACGAGCAGATTTTCCAGCTCGACGGCTTTGTGCTTTCAATTCAAACCAGCCAGTGAACGCACCTTTCGCCACACCTTTACCTGAGTGACGTGTGACGTCTGACGCCCTCCCTCCATTCTTTCACACGACGTTCACACACTTATTTTTTTACAGTATTATTAAACCTGCTTCGCAATGTAATCTAAAAGTAAAGTAAATGCTGTCACACGCATGGAAGGTTTAATACTATGCCAGTGAAACTGACTGGAAGTTTTAAAAAGGGAGGAAAAGAGCAGTCACGTGGTGTCCCTGTTGGGGTCAAAGTTCGTGTTGACGGCCGGCCCAATGGCTGAAATAGACATTGGGAAGCATTGTCAGATCGGTTCCTGCTCTCAGAAAGGTCCGTTTCATCTCCAACTGGACCCAAAACACTGAAGAGGGGACATTATTCTGCCGTCTGTGTGAATTTGAGCCACACTGAGCGGCTCTGTAGCTTGTTAGCATGTCAGCTAGCGTTAGTATTACTTAGCTAAGCTAGCTGTTAGCTCACTACGGTAGCTAGCAAGCTAGTCACCCGAGTCCAGTTACTATATTAAATATACAGGTTTGTGTATTATTTGTGGTTTATTGCGACGCAATTGTATTAAGCGCCCAGTTGCGTTGTTTATTTGAATATTTGTATTTTAATGTATTTGCTCGTGGAAGTCTCTGCCTGATTCAAATGAGTGAACTAGCTACCTAACCTACCCACCACCATCACTCCCAGACCTGAGCCCTTCATCTTCTCTCTAAGGCAGATTTTCACACATCAGACGATGAGCTGTCTGCGTTTTTAATTAAGCTGCATTCTGTTTTCCTCGGTTCTTCCTTTTAGATTTCCTCCCATTTGTCTGTGAGCTCTGCAGAGGTGTTTTCTGGTAAGAGTTCACAGTATCCCAGTGAAAATAAATGATCACAGTTACAGGAAGCATTCATACCTGAGTCATACAAGTCACATTAAAAACAACTATTTGCATAAATGCTATTATCTTCTATCTGATATGAACTGCTTTTGGTCGCACATTTTTTATAACCAAAGCCATCCTTATCAAAAGTGTTTTTCTTCTTTTTTATCCGTGAATTTGTTTTTGTGTATTTTATTCAGTCAATCAAATCAAATACAATACAATATTATTCTATATAATATACAAAAGAGAAAGACTGAAAAGCTATAGGTAGAAGCAAAACATGCTTATAAATTCCTATCCTAAATGTTAATACCTTTTGTTTCTTACAGTCTTGAGCACAGAAGCAGAGAGGCTCATTCATGTGCAAAGGTACACTGTGTTTTTAATAGCATATTCCTTATTACTACAGGGACATTTGTTCATTAGTTACATAGATCTTGGCTCTTATTGTCTTAATATTTTCTTTTTCCAGGAGCCAGTGCAAAGGGTAGCCCAGACTGGGGGTGGCAGCACCAGTTACCCGTGCTCATTTGAGGACTGCAAAGGGAAAGAACTGTTGCCGGTAATATGTCCGCAGTGTGACAAACATTTCTGTTTGGCGTAAGTTTACAGTTTTCCTCTTTTTCTTTAAGCTTTTTTATCAAACAACAGAAATATATGTCATACAGAAGCAGTCAAAGGAAAGGGGTTACTACATGGCCCTCATTATGTACAGCATATCACCATTTTATCAGTGAACCCACTAAACTGAAAGGTTCATATTTATCTCCTTGACTTTTATAGCCATCGTCATCAAGATGATCACAAGTGTGAGAAGTTGGCGGTCCAAAGGCCTCGAATGGCCGCCACCAAAGAGCTGGTGCAAAAGATTGTTGGTTAGTTATTGTACTGTCACTGGTAGTTGCCATCTTGACAACATTTATTGTGTGATTCCTCGTTTGTCCACATGGGATCAGTATTAAACTAAATGCTTTTGTCTTTGTCATAACACACATCTGTTTGTATTCCTCAACCTACTGATGTTTGAATTGTGATTTTATTACTCTCTTATTGCTCCTCAGAGTCAAAAGACACATCTAAAAGTAAAGGACGCAGAGGAGCAAAGAACAGTGCAACTGCAGCCAAGGTAGCATTGATGAAACTGAAGCTGCATGCTGCAGGAGACAAGGGGCTGCCACAGGTACGATCCTAACGGCATTTTATTCATTAATCCTAGTGGGATGATAACTTTCCATATTAATATCATCTACAGTATAATCTGTTTTATTCTGTGTTTATTACTTTATCCAACTAACAATTCCTTTTTATTTTTGCTTCCCAGACAGAGAGAACCTATCTTCAAGTTTATCTTCCTAAAGAATCCAAAGAATCCAGTCAACCCATGTTCTTCTGTTCCAAATGGAGTGTGGGGAAAGTGGTGGATTATGCAGCCTCTTTAGCTAGCCTTAAGAACAACAATAACGTACTAACAGCTAAGGTAACACATGGAAAAAGTAGAGACAATTATCTGATCTTTATAAAACACGCAGTTCATATTTACTGACATGATCTGCATCTATTTTCTTCATTATTAAAAGGTCTAATATTGTATTTCGAGACTCCTATACTGAATTTCTGTGTGGGTTGATTTTGAGAGCTGTGTGTTGTCAAATTGTATGTCTTACTTGTATTATTGTGTTGTTAAACATCAAGCACAGAAGTAAATTGCATGAATGTGCTGGTTTATTGTAATTAAGTCTTAGTGTCGGCTCAAGCAGGATGCAGCCTCCGTATGTTGATCTGATTCCATTTTCCTGTTGTCTCCATAACTTCAACGGTTTAAAATAAGATTTTAAAAAGGGGATAACTAAAAGAACAAAAAGAGTTGCCTCGTTAACTACACATAGATCCATCTTGATAGGACACAAGCATTGCTGGTGTAAGCAGCAAGAGACGATTCAGTTTTCAAGAATCTGGGTTAACCATTTTCTCCCAAGTAGTCGTAAGCATGATCGTTCAATAATATTGTTACTGTACGGGATTCATGTGTGTTCAAGTATTTTTTCACAGTTTTCAAGTTGTATTTTATGGCCAGCAAGGTGCGAAAGAACAAAGAAATTTCATATTTTTCTACACATAAGAAGTCATGTTTTCTTCCATGTGAAATTCATTTGAAAACATACATAACAATATTCCTGGAAAAAAAGAGCATAGCATTGAATAAGACTTTAACAGCGTGCCCCTCTCTTCCATTTGTAGAAGCTGCGGTTATGTCATCCTCAGACAGGTGAGGCTTTCCAGATGGACGACACCCTGCTCTCGCTGCTGGCTCACCAAGTAGCACCCCTGTACAATGGGGGTAATGTGGTTATAGAGTACCTGGACAACGGGTGCACAGGCCTGGAGACCGTGTCCGACTATATCACTCAAACATAAGTGAATTATTGTTTTTTCACTGAAACCAATTATAGCTAATGTTTAAAGATGACTGTATACCTTTGTATTTCTATCAATAAAATGTTATTGAAAGACCAACTATATATTTTTTATATAACAAGATACAATTTAAGGAAACATTTTTGACACAGTGGCTCACCAGGCGCTTCACTGCAGTCGACTGCTGTTTAATAACTAAAGATGGGTCAAATGCAGAGAAGAATTTACTTACGGGATAAAAAAACAAAGTACGTTTCTTTTTCTTTCTTTTCATAAGAATTTTTTCGCAAAGGAACGAGATTTATCAGACGATGAACCTAAAGTATCGTACGACCCAAGTGGGACTTGAACCCACAATCCCCAGCTTCGGAGGCTGATGCCTTATCCATTAGGCCACTGGGCCGATGAGTGAATACGGTTCCTATCGTTTAGTATATAATCCTACTAGTGGTTATATAAATCCTACTAGTGGTTATTCATAATCAAGCCATGTAGAAGTGTTCACTCGGTCCGAGTCTGTTCACGCACGCACGCACACTTATGTTGTCGGACATTTTTCTTAAACAGGAAGTAGTTTAGCAGACGTAACACTGAAAGTACAATGTATATTTAAATGTATGTGTTGTATCAAAAACAACAAAAAGGAGATTAACTGGTATGAAATTTGTTTTTGATGGAGGAACTAAACGATCTTATTCTCGTTACATGCCTCGCCAAAGCGTCCGGAAATGCATCACAAATCCAGTAGGGGCGAGTTCTGCATGAATCTCGTCAAGGTCCCTGAAAATTCAAATGAATTTGGCATGAAGGAAAACATGGCTCCTTAAGTTTAGCAACATATGGACTTTCTTTGTTATTTCGCACCTTACTGGCCATAAACTACAACTTATGGCGATAACAGGAAAATGGAATCAGATCAACATACGGAGGCTGCAATCCTGCTTGAGCCAACACTTCATTAAAATAAACGAGCACATTCGTGCAATTCACTTCAGGGCTTGATGTTTTACAATGCAATAATACAAGTAAGCACTTCAATTTGACAACACACATAAAGGCAAAATAGATTTGATCTCAAAACCAACACGCACATACATTCTATGTAGGAGTATGCAAATACGATATTATACCTTAAAATAATGAAGAACAACATGTAGATCAAGTCGGTGAAATATAAACTACGTGTTTTATACAGAGATAGACTGATACTTATGCATTTATACGTATGCATAAGTATTCCCATTCTTCCAAATGGCTGTTGAAAACCCTAGACAGTTAGTGAACATACACATCTTAAATAAAAACGAAAAAACAAACTCTTATTTTGCTGTTCTTGTTTCAGCAGCTGCGTTGCGATAATCAGTCAAGACGTTTGACATAGTTTTAGCCTGGAAATTGACCGAGCAATAGTTAACCAATCACATGAGTTTCCATCTATAAGAACAGCCAATCATGGGGGAGCTTTTTGAGAAGTAGGCGTATACATTAGAAGTCCGTATATAAACAAAAAGGGGCTGGACTAACATACAGTAGGTTCCGTTGTTTTCATGAGAGTAGATGCGTTGTTGTAGTAATCGACGATTTGCAAAAAACCGTGACCCGTTTTGTTTATTTTTTTCGCATAGGTAGCTCGTTAGTTACAACTCTGATCGAGTCGCTAGGAAAAAGGCGACTTGATTTAGCCAATACGAGCCTATTTGTGAAATCGAAAGGGATGCCGCTGCAGACAGACTCCGACGGACGCCAACAGTCTCTGGATTTAATCTCATCGCATTTAATCGGGAAGAGTAGTTTTTCTATAAATTTTAAAGGCCTCAGAATAACGCATCCTCGACCGAGTGCTTTTGTAAGATGTTTAAACTCGAGTGCGAACTAAACACACAGCTGTGAAGCGAAGTGACAGCAGCGGCGAAGCAATTAGCGAGCTAGCAACGCGGGCTAACGTTAGCTAGTCGTCAACAAAGCGGAGGAGGGGGTCACTAATCTTTCGAGAAGAAGAAGAGGAAGAAGATATTCTACGGGTTCGACTTCTCGACGTTTCTGCCCGTGTTGGACAACATCGCCCGGTGAGTAAAATGTGCTGAAACGTCGATGGTACCGAACCAGGAAGACGGTTTGTCAACTTCGACTGAGCGGAGTAGTGGGGGAGGGGCGGCGGTCCAAGGGAAGAGGGAACTGTCTTCTGACCTATTGGTTTGTCCTCGCGGGGCGCTGTAGCACGCGCCCCCTGCACGTTATTGACGTCTGTTGTTGTTTTTGTATTAATGCATTTTGTTGACTGGCTCAACCGATCCGGTTGCCAAGTAATCGAACGAACATAGCAAAACATTACCGTTATGCGCTTTACATAATCGGTACGTAAATGGCGGTCACGAAATGCTCCGTTTCCTTAAACGCTGGTTTCCTTATGTGACGTTTGACTAACATTAACTTTATTTCCTGTTTCTTTTTCTCACAGATCGCAATGAAACTGTTGGAAAGCTCCAGCTTTGAAGCCCTCAGCTCTCGCCTGTGTGTCGAAACTGGAGAGTCTCGCATTCTTGGCAGGTAAGGCCCAAAATAGCGTTGCAACATTAACAACACACCCCGCCAATGTCATACATGACACACACACGTACACACCCCACACAGACCTCCATGAGCAAATATACATCTTAATGTCTGGGGACAAGTAGAGTATTTACAGACTTTAAATAATATTTTCCATGGGTTGTAAGGCACATTATAGAACTCACTTTTTTTTAGCACCTCAATACAACAGTCAGATATTTTTGTGCCAATATAAGAACCACTGTAGTCATGCTTGCATGAAGTTATCCCTATACAGTAAACGCAGTGTCTGCTATGATGTCATTAACCGTGGAGGAAGTAAATGGGGGTAATATAAGTTAATAGTTGGCCAATGGGGCATGTTTTAGTTTTTTATACATGGGTTATGTAAGGCCTCCTGCAGGCTTGCAGTTCTAGTGATAGTGCGGTTACATAAAGGGCAGTGGGTTGGGAAGTTATGCAGCCCAGTCTGAGCGCGGGGTTGTGAGTGTGTGTGTGTGTGGGTGGGTGGATGGTGAAACTGAGCTTTGGTGTCGAGTGTGACCCGGACTGACGCAAAACATGGTGTCCTCTCAACCGCTCTGTGGCTATTTGGAGGCTGTTGTGAAGAGGTGTTATTGAAGCGTGTGCATGCAGACATAAACACGTCCAGTGATACTGCATGACAGTTCAGTGCTGCTGGGCTGCCAAGGTTGCTGCTGTTTTGACTGCTTAGTGGATTACCGAGGCAGCGCATCATGCTGCAGGCTCTATTTAAAAATGTACCCAGGCTTCTAGTGTGTGTGTACGTGTACATATGTATGCACACAGAAAATAGTTTGCATGTTAGTTTCAACATGAGGAGGTATCTATGCCTTGTACATAAAGCTTGCACAATTGTTACAAAATTCCTGAAACTAAACTTTAAAAACACAGCTGATGTGGAAAGACTACTTCTTTTGGTACAGAAATGTAATGATTGATGCTTCTCAAATAGTAATAAGTGGATGCATTAAACTACACAAATATGTACGTTATCTGCTTTTGCTGTGACCAGATGTTAACAACATGTTGCTGTTTTTAAAATACCCTTTTTCATGTTGATCTTCACCCGGCTGCCCTCTCGTTACTCTGGGTTTTTGTCGTCAGGTCAGCTGTGTTGTGCGTGGAAAACAAAGGCTGCTGTTCCCACTCTGCTATTTGCCCGTCACACAACATCTCTATAATTAAGCTGGCAAGGGCAGTGAGGGTCTCAGCCGTGTGTCTTAAGTTGTGTAATCCATCGTTGGAGGGGGGGGGGGGTCAACATAACATAAACAACTGCCCACCAGTCTGCTCCCCACTGCATATCTGTTTACTGTGACGTCTGACCCACAGACATGAACAAGCAATTAATTTAGCTGAATGTGTGTTCCCGTCTCACACGGTTATAGTTTCAGTTCAGATTTATTTTGCTTTGTTTAAATCCTTTTAATAATACCATATTTGATGTGATACTTTTGTATTTCCCCCAAATAAAGAGTGCACGCTTGGAGAAGTATTCTGTGTTATTGGTGTTTTTCTACAGCATTTCTAATATCTTTCCCGTGACGTATGAAGAGTGAACAGCAATAGTTCGGCCTTTATGTATTTGATTTGACGGCACTGTGTTTACACCACACACGTGTGTCATGTAGTTCATGAATATTGTGCACATGGTATTATGTTTATCTGTATTGTTTGTTTTTCCTGCAGGATGGAGAGCTACTCCTGTAAAATGGCAGGCGATGACAAACACATGTTCAAGCAGTTCTGCCAGGAGGGCGAGCCCCACGTCCTGGAGGCCCTCTCCCCCCCGCAGTCCACCAGCCCGTCAAAGTGAGTCCTCCATGAGGCACGCTGCACAGAGGGGCTCCTCCCCAGAGCAACACGACAGCCCGCAATCAAGATTGAAATAAAACAAGTTTAATGTCGTAATGTTTGTCTGTCCAGGCTGGGGAAGAGCAGCGAGGACGGGGAGCACCCCTTGAGCGACAAGTGCTGCAGGAAGACTCTTTTCTACCTCATCACCACGCTCAATGAGTCCTTCAGACCCGACTACGACTTCAGCGCCGCTCGAGCCCACGAGTTCAGCCGAGAGCCCAGCCTCAACTGGGTTAGTGTGCCCTCTGGGCGAGAAACAACCCAATGTACTCTACTCTAATACTATAATAAATACTTGACTGATCTCTCTCTCTCTCTCTCTCTCCAGGTGGCTAATGCAGTGAACGGCAGCCTGTTCTCCGCTGTGGGAGAAGAGTTCAACTCTCTGGGGCCGGAGCTGTGGAACGTCATCGACCAGGAGATCAACCTGCAGGGCTGTGACATTTACAGGTGTGTGTGTGTGTGTGTGTGTGTCCACGATCATCCACGTTTGTGTGTGAGTTATATAGTAGATGATATTATGCCACTAAAAGTCCATGCGTTCAGCCAGTTTGACGCATGCTGTGCGTCTCCATCACTTCGAGCTAATCACTCGACAGAATCCAGGCTGTTTGCTGTCCTGGCTCCTCATTGGTGGACCGAGCTCCCCTCTGACACCAGCTGACTCAGGAAGTCTCGACATCTTCCACCGGAAACTAAAAACACATGCTTTTCCGACTATACCTCGAATAAAACCAGATTAGCACTTCAGTGGCACTTACTTATAGTATTACTCATGGTATTACTTATAGTATTTTTTGTAGTTTGGCTTTCTTGAAGGACCGTAACTTTCTTGTTTCTTGTTGTTCTGAATTTGTACTCGTGGTTGATGATCTCATGGTGAGTCGCTCTGGATAAAATCTCCAGCTGACTGACGTGTGACGTCGTGTGTCCGCAGCTACAACCCGGATCTGGACTCGGACCCCTTCGGAGAAGAGGGGAGCCTCTGGTCCTTCAACTACTTCTTCTACAACAAGAAGCTCAAGAGGATCGTGTTCTTCACTTGTCGCTCCGTCAGGTCAGCAGCCTCCGCTCACGCGCTATTCACGCCTTGAGAAGTTTATTGAATCTAACATCAGGGAGCGTCAAATGGATACCACCGTTGTGGTATCCATTTAACAACAAAAGTTGTGCATCCATTTGATGGTGTCCACATGTTTGTGCCTGCAGCGTCTTGAGTGGCTACGGCCGGGACTGTCTGGACAACGAGCTGGACATGGAGCTGGACGACGAGGAGGAAATGGACGGCTTCACTGAGGACAGGTGGGATCATCAGGACGGATTCACAATATGGAAGATATTGGAAGTATCTTCTTTATATTGTAAAGGGAGAAGGATGTTTGGCTGATTTAGTTCCCTTTGTGTCTTCTCTCAGGTTCCCCAGAGTTCTGTGCGTGTGAACTTCCCTGACGGAAGCGCCACGCCCCGAAGAATACCTCGGCTCTCCTCTTCCTCATTTTCCACTCCCTTTCTACATTTTTTTTGTTTGTTTCCTCATCCAACGCCATCTTCACGCTTTAGACCAATGCATGTTTGAAGCCTCCTCTTTGCCAGGCAGTGATTTGTGAGCTGGTCGACATTTTTTTAAAGACTGCGGTAACTTTTAAAGCTCCACCTTTCTCCAGCGTGGAGTTTGACCCTCTGCTCCAACCCCACATGACACACACACACACACACACACACACACACACACACACACACACACATATGCATGAGCTTCTCTACACCCGCCACATTTTCGAAGAGACTCCACGTACGCTTGAGAAGAAGAAGGTGTCGTGATGGAGGAGTGGAAAGCAAAATAAATCAAAGCAATGTGAGTTTGTTGATGTTGTAAAGCGGAGTCCAGGAAACACCGGCGTCGATGGGAAGCTGTGCTGGGGCCTCGAGACCCGGCGAGGACGGACTGACGGATCAGCAGAGAACTCATCTGCCGTTTTCATTGTTTGACGCTAGTGTTTCTTCTAATATTTTTTCGTCACAGATCTGGGTTTTAGATTTCATAACTCGTGTTATTTAATCATATTACTACAAAAGCTCATCTGTACTTTAGACTGTGGGCCAGGGAAACGAGGCACTTGGGTTGCAGCTTAAAATGTTTTAAATGTCATGTTTCAATTTCCCGTGATCTAGTTCCATGATTAATTTTATATGTTGTCTAAATAGTATTTTTTCACTCTCCTCTAATCTATCCCCGTTTTAATCCCGGTTTCTAAACGTCTGTCTTGCCAGTGTTTTTATTTGGTTTGTGTAAAGATTTCATTGAAAAGTGAATGTATAATACAATTTAGAGAAACACATATTACAGTGTCTGTTTAATGTTCTTGTTTTCTAAAGATATTGAGAAGTTTCTTTTTCGTTCCTTCCGAGTCGTGAGGAGTCGTCTCTCGACGGCTCTGGGCTTCGTTTGGTTGGCGATTATATTGCAGATGAGAATAAATTGTTTGAATCCTACTGGGCTTGGATCTCTTTGAATAAGATGCATAAATACACACCGTGTTTTCCTTTTTATTCAGAGCTATCTTTCACTGAGGGATTATTTTCAGTTCCCCTTCTATGTGAGCTGGTGGGCGAGTTCTAAACCTGCATTAAATGCCCCGATGTTCCCTAATCTGTTTTTAGGCCTAATGGACCATCGAAGTAATCTTCAGGGACTCAAATCTCTTCCATTAGTTTCAGCACAGTGTTTCATTTAGCTCATGAATATAGGTCACTTTATTTTTTGCAGTGTCAGGATCCAAAGTGGATTGAATTTAGCAAAACTTCTGGTTATTTTCCTAGAATCGATTTTAAAATAATTAAATCAAGAGCTTTAATGACTTTAAATGTAGGACACTGAATTGATGAATAATTTTGACATACAGCTTTTCTAATGTGGTTGTTGGAAATTGGCAATCAAATTATATTCTAGAACCTAGAGTAAAAAAAAAACTACTTGTAAGTACATGTCTCGTATTCCTTGTTGCTCGATCTAGAAGTGTTCTCAAATGTCGAAGATAGAAAATCTATTCAGGCTCAAAGTTCAAAAGAAACTTTTATTGAAACAAACTGAAGTACAGTACACGACCCGGACTTCACACCACACAGAGCCAGTCCCTCCCCTCACGTGGAGATGCAGAGGCCCAGAGACGGACGTCTTCTGCCCCTTCGGACTCAGACTCAATGAAACTCATGCCCCTCGTCCTCGTCGGGTTCTACAGAACCTGCAAAAAGTCCACATGGTTCCAAAGTGACGCATCGATCTGCCACCGAGATAAAGGAAATCTCACACTGGTCAGAGGGAAGGAAACAAGGTAAGGAATCATGAGCAGACGGTCAGAGTCACCCACAACAGCATGGTTAAGGCTGAGGGTCACACACGTGAACTATATGGTGTCCACCGGATTGAATTAGGATTATTTTAATGCTAATAAACCACCTTCAAGTCCAGGATGTTTTACAAGTAACAACTTCCCCATAGGCGCGTGTTGTGGCCGTTTAAAAGTACAAAATGTTCACAAGAGGAATCCGGGTCAAAATGAATAAATGTTTATCTGAGATTGCAGTGGATCCGTTACAGACACACGCGGAGCACCGAGGATCTTATGTTAATACAAAACCCGTCTCGTTGACGACTCAAACATAAAATAAGCATAAAATAAAATGGAAAAAAAACAACATAATGCATCATTGACAAAACTTAGTGTTTGATTTTAAAATACTGTTAACAAAACAGAGTGTTTTACTTGAAATAATGATGTTTCAGCCATTTTTAGGCTTTTTAAAGTAAAAGGCTGAAAGAGTTTGCATAACAACCCGTCACACTATTTGGCTCAATGACACAAGTACAGGCTCAACGTTAATAAAGAAGGGAGATTATATCCGTCCAGATTTTAACACGGTACCAATAAGTTCTAATGTGACAACCACCAACAATGTAGCTTATGAAACTGAAATCACGTGTAACAGAAAACCATGAGAACTTTTATTCTGAAAAACTTTCATTGTGCCACCATTCCCATCAAAGCTGGTTTCAAAATACTGCTTGTAATCCCTTTGCTTGCTCGTCAAATTATTCACCTGAACATGAACACAATGATGAAGAGGCAATAAGTACAAAAATAATAGAGCTCCACCGACATGTGATGTTCACGGCCTTCTTTTGATATGTGGTGTGACGCGACATGATCCGCGTGTCGTGTACATCCCGTCCAGGTGCGTTCCTGCTCCGCCTTCTGACACACTGGGAACTCACTGAAAACAGACTTCTCGTTCCAGGTATCCCGGTCAGTTTATCAGTTCTGGTCCGCTTGGGGAACAAACAGCGGCTCCACGGCGACCGTTCGGCCGGGGGCCGAGTCGACGCTGCTCCGCCTCCAGAGGCCGGAGTCAAAGTCCATCATTTAAAAAGAAGAAGAAGAAAGACGTCAAAAGTAGAAAGAAGCCGGTAAGGACACGCTTGTTGTTGGCACCACCGTGTGGGTGGTGCAGGTCGTCGGGCCACCGGCGGCTGGGGGAGGGGCTATCTGAGCCCGGCCCTCGAGGTCATCCACTCCAGGCCTTGGCACAAGCTGGAACGACAACGGAGACGAGTCAGCACACACCTTATGGCCGGAGGGCTGTTAACAGCAGGGCTCGGGAACCTATGGCTCTTTTGAGTTTGAGTAAAAAATAAAAATAAAATCTCCGCCCGCCCCCCTCTAACTTTCTCTATCGCGCCAGATTATAGCAGCAGTAATGTCAGGTCCCTTTATTAAAGACGTCTTTGTTCCTTTATTAAAGTAAACGTCTGTTATTGGTGGTCTGTTGATGGGCAAATAAAGTTTGATGAGGCGTCCTCTCGCACACAGCTACATCTGGTGGTGTAAAGAACGCATCGCAGCTGTTCACCACCAGATTAAAACAGAGTCTCAATGTGTTGTTCCTTAAATCCACGATTATACTTTTGTTCACATATGGTGCGTGTACATAACATTTATTTTGGACATTATTTGCTCGCCGAGGGTCATACCGTCATGGCTGACACGGACCGGAGACGTAATGTGACGCAATTCAAGCAACATGTTTATGAAAATTCATCTTTCTTAACCCTATTAATTGGTACCAGATGTAAATGTCTCTCACTTGTATCCAGATGTACTTTAGTACACAAACAGCTTATTATAACCAGTGTTGTTGCTTTATTTTACTGGAAACCAATTCAAGCCCGGATTAAAAGAGAATAAACAGTCAACACATTCCATCGTTTTAAAGCAATACCTTTTCTGTACCATTATCTCACTGTTTTCTTGTATAGGAAACAAGATATTGATTATTATTATAAAATAATAGTGAAGGTCAGGGTTGGGAGCTTGATGGAATTTCATCACTGCACACACACACACACACACACACAGCTCTCACCCCTCTCCTGACAGGGCGCAGCAGGACTGGATGTGCCAGGGGTGGTCTTTGATGGAGCTCAGGCTGAGGTATTTGGAGATCTCCGCCGCGGACATGCAGTCCTTCATATCCTGCTTATTGGCAAATATCAGCACAGCTGCTTTCCGCAGGTCCTGAGTGGAGGATGAAGAGAACAATGAAGCCGTACGGTCGCTCTGCGCCACCTTTTGAAACTCTAGACCACGCGGCTGGGTAGATGACAAACCCAGAGTGTGTGTGTGTGTTCTGCTTCGTGGTGGTTGTGAGAGGTGTGTTGCATGTTGTGTGTACCTCGTGAGCCAGCATCCTGTAGAGCTCCTCTTTGGAGATGACCAGCCTCTCTCGGTCCGTGCTGTCCACCACCAGAATGATGAACTGCAGAGTGGGCGGCAAAGGGAACATTTACACACACACACACACACACACACACACACACACACACACACACACACACACACACACACACACACACACACACACACACACACACACACACACACACACACACACACACACACACACACACACACACACACACACACACACACACACACACACACACACACACACACACACACACACACACACACACACACAACACGGCGGGTGTGCATTTTTGGGGCCAAGGGCCTCACAATGGGTGCTGGTGACTGCTATGCTAATGAGCCTCTGTGAATGGGAGCGGGTGACCCCGCGTGACAAAAGATCAGAGGCACATTTGTGTTGCTGGGATGTGAGAGACGGCCTTTAAAAACCAACCGACTCAGGAAAAAGTTCCAACAACACGCGTTAGCCGACATGACTGCGACCCGGACCGCTGCCGGGGATCCACGGGGGTCTGACAGCGGAACGGAAGAGTGACTTTACCATAGTAACGGCAATATATGGTTCCCATAGTAACTGTAGGGCTCCCAGTAACAAGTAGTTAGTACGTCTCTGCCATACAGGTCAGTGTCACGTCATAACACAGGTAAGATGTTATTACTATTCTAAAATCTTTTATATAATAGTGCTAAGGACATTTTCCTCGTCAAGCCGACGGTGATGCGTCTTTAATCCGCTTGTTATGTCAGACGGTATTCGATTTACTGTTGTGTACGACGGAGTAAAAGCTCACATCGGAGAAGCTGAAGACGGAGATCATTTGTCGTCTTTGCTTGAAAAAAAAGTTGAAAATACTTCATTGATTCAACAAAGAGTTGAATAATTGTTGCAGCTTAAGAAAAGAAAAGTATGGTCTCCAAACATGCAGGCAGACCATTTTAAATGGCTTATTTTGTCGGAACAACAACAACCTAAAAAGATGTAGTTCACCGTCACATGAGACGAAGCACATCCTCTCAGTTGAGAAGCTTGACAAATTATAGAAAAGGTCAACAAGTTGCTAAACAGTCTTCAGTCTGTGGACAACTCCGTTCAGCCCTGGAACGGCGTGGGGGAGTCGGGCCATGCGGGAGCGGGCGTGGCCTCGTTTGTCGATGCGACCGGCCGCATGCGGGTTAAACCCACAACACTCGGCCGCGTCACGGCAGATGTCACATCGGGAGCGTTGGCCTCGCGTGATTCCCCGGAGAGATCTCCTTACTGAAGCACATCTGCCTCCGGCGCGACCCGCCCCGTTCTCCCTCTTCCCGTTCTCCCTCTTCCCGTTCTCCCTCTTCCCGTTCTCCCTCTTCCCGTTCTCCCTCTTCCCGTTCTCCCTCTCCCCGTTCTCCCTCTCCCCGTTCTCCCTCTCCCCGTTCTCCCTCTCCCCGTTCTCCCTCGCCCCGTTCTCCCTCGCCCCGTTCTCCCTCGCCCCGTTCTCCCTCGCCCCGTTCTCCCTCGCCCCGTTCTCCCTCGCCCCGTTCTCCCTCGCCCCGTTCTCCCTCTTCCTGTTCTCCCTCTCCCTTCTCCAAAGGAAACAGAGCGCAGGCCGACCCTCGCGCCTCCTTTCAGACGGCCCCTTTGTGAGCGGCCGACCTCTGACTCGGGCGGCCCCGCTGCCGTCTGCGCTCCGAACAAACACGCCAGCTGCCGTGCTCGGGAAAAAGAAGAAGACCCCCCCCCCCCCCCCCCCCTCCGGACAATACGTGTTTCCCTCATCTGCTCGCGTCCCTCACCTCTGTGTTGGAGTAGTAGGTGTTCCAGGAGGACCGCAGAGACTCCTGCCCTCCGATATCCCACATCAGGAAGTGAGTGTTCTTCACCACGATCTCCTCCACGTTGCTGCCGATGGTGGGCGACGTGTGGACCACCTCGTTCATCAGACTGGATCCAAACACAGATCAGAGAGTTCATTTGTTTTTGCCGGAGCAGGGCGACGGAGTTCAAACAGGCTCTGAGGAATGAATCGACTCACAACTGGTAGAGGATGGTGGTTTTCCCCGCATTGTCGAGTCCGACGATGATCACCTTGTGCTCTGCAGACAAAGAGAGCGCACCACAGACCACACGCTTCAAGAGGACGCTTAAGATTCCGAAAACAAATTATCTCCGTCAGTCGCTGTGAAAACACACAGACTACGCCTTCAAGTGGAACCGGAGTCCGTCCTGTCAGTCGTTGCTGCCCATTCAAAACCAGACAGGCTGAACTTATTTCAAGCCGCCCGGACCTCTCCTCCCCCCAGTTTCGCTGAGACTACAGGAATTTCTTTCCATACGTAAAAAAACCCGCTGGCACAGTGAAGGCTTTGATGGCCGCGAAGCAGACAAACACGACGGGCCGAAAGCAGAATCAGAGCCGACACGGACGTGCCAGAACATCCCACTTTAGTGTTTTAACTTTTCCGGCCTTCTGAGGCTTTTGGCAGCTGAGAAGGAAGGAAGTCTGGTCAGAGGCCGCCCGGGTGCGACCGCCTCGGCGCCCTGCGTTTGCCCTCGGATGTATTCCGCTCCCGTAATGAGGAGCGACCGGGCGACGATCCGGACGGCACAACCACACCGCCTGTAGACGTCGACATCGTCAAAACTCACATTTGTAATAAGTCTCTTTTTTAAAATGGTAATAAGATGTTAGTAAATGTGAAGGTAACAGGAGGGTTAAATGCATACAACTCGTAAAGAAAGTGAAATAATGGCCATGACAATCTGCCACATTGGGAAACGTGTATTAACGGAGCACATCTAACCCGCATCGGGTCACGCTCCTCTGAAATGTATTATGTCACCGAGAACAAACAAGATGGTTAAAGCGGTGGATTACAGAACATCGCCTTAAGCAGGAGCCTGAAAGACGACTGACTTCTAAAAAAGGGATGTGTTTATTCTGCAGACACAAAAAACAAACTATTGCCGATATTACTAGGAGAACAAAAATGCAAAGTTGCATGCAAGTATCTTTGTTATTAATGTCTTGGTGTTGTGCCACCAAATGGAGCCTTTTAAAGTGGTGACACTGCTTTTCCGAGGCACACACACTGCAGCAGAACTGCTTCAGAACAGAAGAAAGCAATGAAATAACACATGGACACATTTAAACACTATTGCCGGCTCTTTTCGGTGACCGGTGACCCAATTACTGTGTTGTACAAATGTAATTAACTATTACTCACTCTCCTCAGCTCTAATCTCTTAAAAGTGAATGTAACTTGACACTGCACTCAAGAAATAGGGCCTAACAATAATGCCACACAAGCCAAAAGGCATTAGGCCACGAGGAATTCATATATATTCACCATCAGGCGACGATAATGACCACTGGAGTCGAAAAGAGTATGAAAACACTCAGTCCTGTGGTTTCACCCTGGTCCTTTGTTACTTCAACTCCACTCAAAAACGTTCCCATTCCCTCACTAGAGCAAAGAAATGTAAAACAAATACTCTCATATACCAACCAGTAAAATGCATCATAATTCATTCCTCACATCAGTCAATAAAATAAAACACACATTTAATGTGTACTCAGAGGTGGAATGTCGAGCTGCTAATATTTGACAATATCACACAGACGAAGTACGAGTTAAGGACATGCAAACAATGTGGGGTGTTTAGTTTGAAATGTTATATATGTATTTACTCTTTTCTTCTACTCCGTATATTTTATTAATTATCTTCCTTTTGTTTGTCACTTTCTGACCGAATATGAAGTGGATCATTTTTAACACAATAACATTAGTTTGTGAAGCAAACTGCTGAAGAGAAAGAAAAACGACGGCCGGTTACATTTATTGTGGAAAGTCTTGGGAAAGTTATATAACGTGGCGCATCCTGACGAGTCAAGTAAAGCCGTCTGACAACTGGACGAGTTTACGGTTACTTAATCTACTCTACTGTTTGTTGACAAACCGATAAACGGATTAACTATCAATAGCCGCGAGAAGGCCAGCTGTAGTTCTAACGTCCATTTAAACAAAAGACCCTGAACTCACCACGAGATGATTCAACCCCCCTGTCTGTTATTATCGGTAACCGACTGCTGCTCACTTTGTGCGGACGGACCCGCGGTGGTTATTATCCAATGGCCCACCAACGGGTTCGTGAGCCGTTAGAGTTCCACCCACCTTGGTTACAGAAGAAGCTCCACAGTTTGGCGAATATGAGGCCCATTGTTCCCCCCGGTTGACGTCCTCTCCGTCCGTCGACAGCGCCGAGCTTCTCCGCCTCTCGAGTCCACGCCGAACAATCCGCGGCGCGCTAACATTAGCCGGATGATCTCTCGTCCGCAAAACGCCTCGTCGACCTTTTGAACGCCGACTCCATGCGGCTCGGGGCGCACGGTTACACGTAGCTAACGAGCCACAGGGGTGTGCCGTCACATTAAGGTACGGGGACGTATGGTCGAGCGGCTCCGGTGGACGTTAAAGCCGTTAGAGTGACAACTGCGGCGCAGTGTTGACTGCGCTGCTGCTGGCGGCTGGTAGTGGTTCTCTTGAGAGAGAGAGAGAGAGAGAGAGAGAGAGAGAGAGAGAAAAAAAGAGCAACCCCAGCGCTTCAGTTCGCGTCCGACGTGATGACGTCAAGACGTTGTTACGCGGTAACTTTTTTATTTGTTTTACTTTTTTAAAGAGCTTCTCTTAAAAACAACGCCTTTAAAGTGTGACGCTTTTAGAAATATTGGGCCGATATAAATATGTTCTTCATTAACATTCGATATTATAGTTCATAGTTTATATTTCGTGTTGCAGAGCTTACTTGGCCCAGCATAAACGTGTTTAACTGTGTTTAATGTTTTATTTCACGATGCCGAAAAATTACATTTGGACTGTACTTTATTTATTTTCCTATTTATTTGACCTTATTCAGAACTGAAAATGGGTTTTAAGTGTATACTTTATTTGAATACATTATTTGTACAATTTAATTTACGACATACCCCCTTAACATTTCCTTATATCTGCTTACAACTACATTAAAGTGTGTATCAATATATTTATTAATACGCATATAAATATAATACAAGTATCGCTGATCAACAGGCTGCATTACTCGCATATTGGAATTCAACAACTGTCATGTGACCAAGCTCGTGACGTATGCGGAAGTAGTTGCCAAAACACAAACGATCCATGCCCCCACATAACGTGAGTACCTCAAGATTATTAACAAAGCTTTTGATCGCCTTCACACTTCTATTACACACTTAATTTAACTGACCACTCATTATTATACATGAGCGGATGTATTGAACGGGATTGATTGCGTTCAGATTATAAATGTGACCCGTGTGAGAGACGTAAAGTAGTAGAAGTCTATTACGGGTTTGACTTATTATCGTTAGGGAGTCACTTACTCATGTCATTACCTCAAAGTGATTAGATTATTTTTACATTTAACATGTTGTATTTAATTCAGATAGTGCCAAAGGTTTACGAGCTAAATTATACATTTGGATCTCCTCTAAAAATGTTAATATTTGGTTTGATTTGTAACGTTTCTTTAATATGTATTTATTTGTATTTCAATACACTATTGTCATTAATCATTTATTTAATGTTTTTCTTAAAAATATGGACACACTTTACCCAATGCCACATCATCTAAATCTTAAGATAATAATCAAAAATTCAAAGAGAAACACAAAACCTAACAACAAAATATATACAAAAAAGCACAAAACGCACAACTCAACAAAATAATAGTTTTATAACAGAAAAACACATAAACTATGGACAAAAAAAAAAGTCAAAAAATTGGATACACTAATCCAATATTACAAAATACAACTGAATAAATGCACTAGATCATACTTTTTCTCTTTAAAACCTCTTTTAACTTGAGTCATCCCAGTTATTATCATCTTTAATTCTGTGGGTAAAGTATTCAGTTATTATAATTATATTAATATTATTATTGGTAGTAGTCGTATATAAGCCTCTGTACTGTGGGAATAGGTCACTGCCTTGCTTCTTCAAATTTTCTGCCAGACTGTAAGCAAATATTAATGAATTATGAATGTATTTTTAGTCTCATCCAATCAACACGAGAGGTTTCCCAACCATAACCAAATTTTTCTACAGCAATTCAACAATTATATTTGTTATTGATCTGATAATTTTCTTCTGTGCAGATGGATGAAATGTCTATTTTTCCAAGGATTTCCCTGAGGCCTGAAGTCACTGAATATCTCCGGAGTGTCTTCTTAAACAAGGAGGTGGGGATTTACATGTGATTTATTTCTTCTGGAGAATCCTAAATACAACTCTTCTTCTCGTTCAGTGGACAAGATGCCACAGGAGTGAAGCGGGAAGCTCGACTAAGATAAACTGATGTTATCCGTACAAATTCCTCCAGTAGAACCCTCCCGAAGAAACGTGTTGCTTTCCAACAACATGTTGACGTATTATTATCTCCACACACTATTGTCTAAATGCTTTTTTTATAGCCTATTATATTATATTAATGTCCTCAGTGGTACCTCTGGTCCTCAGAAGTATTTTTCCATTCTGTTTAATGTGCATGATGTTGTTCAGGTGGAAGTAATGCTATTCTCACTTTAGAATACTGGAAGTAACCGTCTTATGGTAACTTGCTCATAACTTAACATCATCTTCTCTACCTCTACAGCTTCCACCGGAAACAAAAAACAAAAAACACATCTTTTCCCACTACATCTGGATTAAAACACAGATTTGCACTTCAGTGGCACTTAAATATCTCTTATTGTGGTACTTGTGTAGTTTGACTATGTTGAGGAAATGTTGCTTTCTGTATTCTTGTTGTTCTTAGTTTGTACTCTAGGTTGATGCACTTATTGTAAGTCGCTTTGGATAAAAGCGTCTGCTAACTGACATGTAATGTAATGTAACGTCATCTTTTTTGCGTCCAGGTGTTGGCTGCTGTCGGCCATCAGGAGGCAGAGCGTCGTTTCCATAAGTTGCTCACATGCCTGTCTCACCCTCCCTCGCACACCTGTGTTCGGGCCAGCACTCATCTCGCTCCCCTGGAAGAGATCCAACACAAGTTGGGAGAAGAGCTGCACAAGGTGAGAACCGACGAGGGAGGGAGGGAAGTAGCCACCATGGGCGCTTCGGTGGAATCCTAATCATTCAGTGTTATTGTGAGCAGCAGATGTGCAGCTCATCAGCAGAGGAGCTCTCCGTTCAGATCCTTCCTCACCCGCGAATTCCAGATGTGCTGCTCCTCCCCGTTGATGGCCCGAGGTATGCAAGGAATGCTGAAACAACGTCAGACGAATCTGCTCCCAGGAGCACAAACTTGGGCTTACGACGCAGTATCAGGCCGACCGCTGAGCGAGTCTCGTCTCCTGAGGGCAAACCCACATGGAATGTCACCGAATTATGACTGACAAAACAAAAAGAGACCGCAGCTTTTTGTGGAACAATTGCAGTGGAGCACAAAATGTAAGGTGTGAGTTTTGATCCAAAGAGATATGAATAACATACAGTAACAGCACAGCAGGGATCTCTGTCTCTGGCTTTAGGAGTTCATAGTGGTATTCTTCCATGTATATTTATATATATATTCATATGTGTGTATATATATATATATATATATATATATATATATATATATATATATATACACATGTATGTATATTTTTATATATACATATTTATATATGTATATATATATATATATATATATATGCACATCTCTCTCTCTCTCTCACTATTATTATAAATATTATTAGACATATTAATATATGTATATAAATATATATATATATATATATATATGCATATTTATATATTTATATATACACATGTATGTATATTTTTATATATACATATTTATATATGTATATATATATATATATATATATATATATATATATATATATGCACATCTCTCTCTCTCTCACTATTATTATAAATATTATTAGACATATTAATATATGTATATAAATATATATATATATATATATATGCATATTTATATATTTATATATACACATGTATGTATATTTTTATATATACATATTTATATATGTATATATATATATATATATATATATCTCTCATCTCTCTCTCTCTCTCACTATTATAAATATTATTAGACATATTAATATATGTATATAAATATATATATATATATATATATATATATATATATATATATATATATATATATATATATATATACACATGTATATGTAACTGCCCCACCCCACTATATTTATTTGATGCACCTTGTGACAAACAATCAAATGAAAGGTTTAAACAAATTCTCTCTCTCTGTCTCTCTCTCTCTGTCTCTCTGTCTCTCTCTCTCTCTCCCTCTCTCTCTCAGACCTGTGAGGCAGCTCAGCTCCGAGGTGGTGGTCGGTGCTCAGTGCGGCAGCGCCGTGCTGAGAGGCGCTCACGTCTTCGTCCCGGGGATCGTCGCTAGCCCCAAGTGTAAGACTCCGAGCCGCTCTTAAAGACGACGTACGGCGCGGCACTTTTACATTGTTAGTCGAGGTTGCCCGGCGATGGCATCCACTCGCGCTTCTTTGTTCCCAGACATGAAGGCGGGGGACGCGGTGTCCGTCCTCTCTGACTTGGAGGGCCGGTGCACCCGGGGAGCCACGAGCTTCCAGGGAAACCGAGTGTTTGTGGGGAACGGAGTCGCCCAGATCGACCGCTCCAGCATCTTCTGCTCCGCTGAACGGGCCAAGTAAGACCGGATAAAACAGATTGCATCATCCCCAAGCAAATATTCTTAAACCCACGCAGTCTAACATCTGAACGTGATGAGTTCTTAAAGCGGTTGAAACGTTCCAAAAGTTAAAGAGCCTTCCTTCTAGCCGCTGTGTGATTTCTTAAAAACAAGACAACTGTGTATCGACCACACTCCAGCCTCCTCAGGGCCAAACAACCACGGTGATGCTTTTACACTCAAAAAGGAAAACATACTCAGTCAGTGAAACACTTATTTCAGAGGAATAGGTGTTCGGATGGTGGAGCCACTTTACCGGAGTCCTTCCTTCGATGGTGTGCTCCCCAACATGGCCTTCCTCCAGGTATTTACACGATGAGAATGTATAACAGAGCTCTTCTGTGCAGCCTTCCTCAGCATCAATGTCCCGGAAGTGTCATTAAACTGATAACGCCGCACTGTTTCGGCCTCGTCTCACGCGGGGCTCCTTCTTGTCGTGCAGAACCTTCCCTCGGTGGTGGTGGGCCACGTCCTCGGGCCTCGACCTGGAGAACGGATCCTGGACATGTGCGCTGCACCCGGAGGGAAGACCTGCCACATCGCTGCACTCATGAGGGACCAGGTACGCGGTCCAGATGTTTTCCGCTCCAGGGATCAGAGGTTATAGTCGGGGCTTCAACCTGAGAACAAGAGCAGTGGTTCCCAAAATATGGGTCGGGACCCCCCCAGACGCATCGCAACACACATCTCAGGGGAGATCGATAAATGTGATCTTTGATAATCAAAAACATATTTATTTTCTAAATGTTTCTCCTGATTCTTCTCCAATAATTAAATACGGGATTATTTTTAGGTTATAAAAGTCAATTTCTAAACTATTTAAGAAAGAGCTGCTCGTGGATGTTGAGGCGGAGACGAGGCAGAAGGATTGGGAACCTGTGGTCCGGGAAATGTTCCTCAGAGTCGGCTGTGGTTGTTTCTGCGTCCTCGGGGAAGAAGTTGTGGGTTAAGTGGTAATATAATGGCAAGAGTAATCCAATAAGCTTGTTTCAGGCTTTCGTTTAACAAAGGGAAAAAAGTGTTATTTTAAAACAGAATTGGCTTTAAATTGTAAACGAATCCAGTTAAAAGTCCTGAAATAAATACATTTGTGAAACCTATTTATAAATGATATTAATTATATAGGGTTTACATTTCCAGACTCATTTTATCTGCAGGAATAACCAGTGGTGGAAAGTAACTAACTAGGATTACTATTTCTATCTTATGTTACTTTTTTACTTTTACTACACTGCATTAAATTGTAAATGGATTGAACTATTGTTACTCCCCTTCAAAATGAGGCTTAAAGGGCTTAATTTAAGTTTTTGAAGATTCGATACAAATAAAGCATTTATAAAATCTACGACATAAAAATGCAAGAATGCATCAGTGTTAATACTCCTTATGTATCTACATGATTGTGTTACTTTAAGTACATTTAGCTGATACTGTACTTCCACTTGAGTAGGATTTATTTGTAGTAGTTATTATTATTGTCGTTCAAATACATTACACATACAATACAATAATACATCTGTTAATAATTATTTTATACTCACATAACATGTACTTCTGCTTTTGTTATTTCAAGTACATTTAGCCGATACTATACTTCATTTTGAGTATAATTGTGAATGTATTGAATTTGAAGTATTTCTTCACTACTATTTTGTCCGTCTGCAGGGCGAGGTCGTGGCTCTGGAACGGATCCGAAATAAGATCGATCGAATCCGTCAAAATGCCCAAATGTTGCATTTGCGTTCAATCAAAGTTTACTGCTTTAACAGCACGCGCGCTGTGAGCAGCGGCCCGAGGCACGGAGCTGAAGGTACACACATCAACAATATAATAATAATAGTATTAATAATAATAGTAGGTGTGTGTGTATATACACACACCTACTATTATTATTATTATACATATTAATATATGTATATAATATATATATATATATATATATATATATATATATATATATAAATATATATATTTATATTTATATAAATATATATATTTATAAATATTCTGTTCTGAATGTATTCCAGGCCCTCCCTTCCCTCCTGAAAGCTTTGACCGGGTTCTGCTGGACGCCCCCTGTAGTGGACTGGGCCAGAGACCCATCATGTCGTGCACCTGGAGCCTCCGGGAGATCTGCTCCTACCAGCCGCTGCAGCGCAAGTTGTTCCACGCTGTAGGTTTGACCACACGCGTCATCAGATGGGTAGTAACTCCGTTTGGCCACTAGGTGGCAGCACCGGACAATTATCACACTGCTGTCTGGTCATGCTGCTTGAATCCACATTTTAGGGGTAAAGACAACTCAAGATTATATTTATTAACAATTAATAAACAAAAACTATAGTTTTAGCTTTGACATGTTTCTCTAATCTAGAGTTTTTTAAAGTGGGAGGCGAAGCTTCAAGCTGTTTTAGTGAATGGATATTCCATTATTTAATACATCAGACTCAGACTTTGAAAAAACCTGCTCTAATATAGTCACTTGACCTTTAAAAAAACACTAATGCTATATTACTGACAATTTTGATTCATACACTCACATGTTTTGTATGATTTTAAAGTCAATTGGGTGTTAACAGATTATACGAGTAGCTTTCAGCACTTAAAGGAAAAAAGTGTCAACAATCAACAAACCAAAAACCCGTAATGTATTGTGATTAAGTTATTTTCAGAAATGCAGCGCGGGAAAAGATTCCTACTTATACGTTGAGCTTACTTTCTAAAATAAAAATACATGAATGTAGAATGAAAACAAAGGTGAAATGAGTTTTAGAGTGGTTGTGCTTTAAGTATGGAAACAGATGGACAACTCAAAGGAGATTAGACGGCAGCAGAGCACGGAGGCCCTCGTTCATCCCCATGACCGACAGTGTGCTCCATCAGCGCTCCATCAGCGCTCCATCAGCGCTCCTCATGAAGGAAGACTCGTTTCTGTGTGCGTGCTGGGAGGAAGTTCAACCTGCAGCCACGTTAGAAAACAGACGATTGCTCATTCACAAATCCAGTAGTACGAAAACAACATGGTCATGACGGAGGGGTTGTGCGTCCGGCCGCCTGATGACAGAAAGTCCAACAGCTCTCCGGCTGGTGTCGCCCTGTCTGCCCTGCAGGCCGTGCACCGGGGCTTTTTTACCGCTCGGCCGTTATGATTTGTAAAGTGGGATCCAAACAGTAAAGTTTGTGGACCGGAAACCCGTAACGACGAGCTGAAACCCCCACAATAAAGCCTCGGAGAACTCATCTGTACGAGTGAGCACTCTCACGCCGTAAAAGGTATCGATCTATATATATGTCTCTCATAAAAGCGGTGTGTGTGTGTGTGTGTGTGTGTGTCGCAGGCGGTGCGGCTGCTGAAGAGAGGCGGGGTGCTCGTGTACAGCACCTGCACCGTCACGCTAGCGGAGAACGAGGAGCAGATCGCCTGGGCCCTGGACACCTTCCCCTGCCTCACGCTGCAGCCGCAGGTAGAGTCACACACACACACACACACACACACACACACACACATCTGGAGAGGAGATGGGGAGAGCTCGCTCCCCAGAAAACACGCTCTTTGTTCTCCAGGAGCCTCACATCGGAGCAGAGGGCATGCTGGGAGCCGGCCTGTCCCCGAAGCAGCTGCGCCTCCTCCAGAGATTCCGTCCCGAGTTGAGCTGGGACCAGACGGGAACGCCGGGCGCCCCCCCCCTCTCCTGCAGAGCCGACGGGGACACCATCGGATTTTTCATCGCCAAGTTCCTGAAAAACTGAACGCAGGGCACTCCCCCCCCCCGACATCGCCTCTCACACAATACTGCAGACGGGAACAAAGGTGTTTATGTTACAACACTTTGTGCGCTTTGACGGCGCCGTGTTGACAACTCTCCGTGCCGCTTACAGCGCCGGCCTCTGAACAGCTGCTCTCTGCAACTCTGCGGGCCATGTAGGGATGAGCTCTGTAAACACCGAGGGGGGGAGGGGAAGGGGAGGGGAGGGGGATGGAGCCTGAAGGAGCATCGGCTAATGCAGCGGCGGCGACGCTTGCATCGTCATAACAACAATGCTGCATGGAGCTCGGACATCAGGAAGTAGCGCGCAGAACGAGGTCACGAGAGGTATTAACGGTGGTGTGTGTGTGTGTGTGTGTGTGTGTAGCAGCGGCGCCTCTCGTAAAGACGTCTTCACGCCGCGTGTAGGCCAACCGCCAGGACATCCTTTCACAATAAAATGTCCTCCCCGTCTCTTCTTGTTTCACATGTTCAAGGTGCGCTCAAGAGGCGCTGGTGTGAAGACAAACGAGGAAACTCGTCACTCGTGTTCAGAGACATTTGAGTTACGGGAGTCTTTTTAAACGGGGACACACGTTGTAGATTTGTGCACAAACATCTGGCCCCTTCTCCCATCATGCAGCATTTTGAGGACCTTCACAATGACCTCGGCTCAATCCCTCTTGCTGGGAATGCCATGACCTCCCATTTATGTGCGCGCACACACACACACACACACACACACACCTGTCTGGGAATGCCATTACCTCTCATGGATGTGCATCCACAAACACACACATTTCCCACACATTTGTCTGGGAATGCCATTACTTCATGTATGTGCATCCAAACATCTGTCTGAGAATGCCATTACCTCTCATGGATGTGCATCTACACACACACACGTGGTTAAAATGGCCGCTCTTTGCTGCACTAAAGGTAAACAACTTGAACACTCTGAGATCAGATCGGCTGCACCTCTGCGGGCGCTCGTCTATTTCGGAGGCGTCTGTGCGCGGAGAAGCTATTTCAGAAGAATCCCCTCAGTATTGTCGTCCATGTCGACGTTGTCATGACGACCCAGGAGGAAGGCCCCGATGCGTCTCCCTCCATCTTCCAGCAGCGCTCCAGGAGACTATTTATAGCCGGAGCTCCTGACAAAGCACACACCGAGTCCTCCTCCCGCCGCGTCACATCTTCGCTGCCAACTTTATTCTTTATATTTATGCATTATGTACACACACATGTACACAGATAGAAAAGATGTAGAGCTACCAACGCAGCATAGAAACGGAGTCTTTTAGAATTACAATTGTCAGGCAAAATCAGAGAACATGACGTTTGTAAACGAGGGGCGTAGATCACATTTCCCGTATCGTGAATTAAAACAAGGAGATTTTAAATAGATTTGTATAGACCGTGTGTGTCAGGAGAGCGAACACATGGTAGAAGACTTGACTCATTCTGTCTGGTGTACATTTTTGTAATCTTCTGATTTATTTTAGTGAGGAACAAACGGAGGAAGAGATCCTCAGAGAAACGTTCTCTAGACGCTGGAGTTTAAGTAGGAATTAAATAACATTCATTAGAAAAAAGGGCTCAGACTTAATAAAGGATTAACCTTGATGGAGTTTTGGTTGTCGACCTACAGTAAAGTTTCATATCAAATGTCACTTGAAACCAACGTGAACCAGTAAAAGTGCAGATTAAAGAGTGTATCAATGTTATAAAATGCTTGTGGACCCATACAAAGACCCAACAGTACTGCATCGAGAGGAAGTTATTGGAGAACTCGTTTGTCTTGGAAAGCAAGACTAAGGTGCACCTCGAGCGAGGCTTAAATACGATAAAACCAAATGTCTCAAATCATGGACGCAGAATTTAAAAAAAGAAACCAATCCAGAACCTAAAACCAGAAGGAGCGGTGGAACGCACCGGGGAATATGCTCATCGTCTCTGGCCGAGAGCTGGAGGAGAAGATCGATACCACTTCCGAATATATTAAAGATATATATATGAACCTGCAGCTAGCGTTAGCAGCCAGTTAGCTTACAGGAGGTGAGCTTCAGTAAAACCCAAACTAGTTCTTAGAAGTACTTTTGTGGACCGACGAAAGAAACGAGATCTAAAGAGGGAGGCGGCGAGCGCCGGGCGTTTGGGGGCCGATAGCCGCAGCTTCATATGGGAGTGTTCTCGATCTCCTCCTCTGGTCGTTCAGGTCCAACACAACCTTCTTGTTCCCGTTGTTTAGACCAGTCATGCATAGCGATGGGGGTGGACAGAATAATAGAAACACCTTCCAACACAACAACACAGTAGATTTCCACAGCTCAACATTACAGCCGTCCAGAGGGCGGGTCTGTTGTTCTGGACCGCGGGATTTGAGCCCGATAGACTGGTGGTGCTCAGCCAGATGGAGAACAAGCGTAGCCTATCACCCAAACTGATAAAACTACTCTTCTGCACAGTACAGCATCCATCTCCCTCTGTCGGTCGACCGTCGGCCGACCCTGCAGTAGTCTGAAGGAACAACTTATTCAAGTGGTAGCAAGCAGAATCAAAACAATACCAAATTAAAAGTTGCTAATCACAGAAAGCACAGCTCAGTACAGAAACCAAAATATTCTGCTTTTGTGTCATGCTTTATCAAACACGTTTTTTTTTCAAAATATGCATATTTGAGAATATTCATGCATATCCACACATAAACGACGTCTATGCATAGATACACACGTACATATATTTATATCTTTATATTTGTATCTATGTAATCAAAATCCTGACACGAAAAAAAAAACAGATGCAAGGGCATTTACAAAGGAAGTGTACATAAATAGGACGCTGTGGTCTCGGGGTGTAGCAGCACGGCGGGGAGCGGAGGGGAGGGGGGGGGGGGGGTGTTTGGTCCGTCACTGGTGGATGTAGGAGTCTCTGGCCCACTCCCCGGCCTCGCCCCTCTTTTTGGGCGCCACCTCCCCCTCGCGGTCCCGGTCCCTGTCCCGGTCGTAGTAGTGGTGGTGGTGGTCGCGCGGCGGCCGGTGGTGGTGCGAGCGCTGCTTGTTGCGCTCGTTGTGGTCCTGCTCGCGCTCCTTGGAGCGGTGGTGCCCCGCGCCGTGGCCGGCCTCCTCCGCCCCCCCGCGGTGGTGGTGGTGGTGGTGGTGGTGGTTGTGGTCCCGGTGGGGCAGTGGCTCGTAGCGCTGTTGCTGCTGGGGATGCCCCTCCCCTAGATCCTCCTCCTCTTCCTCATCTTCCTCCTCCTCCTCGTCCTCCTCGTCCTCCTGTCCCTGGTGGTGGAGCTGAGTGCGCGGCTCGTTGTACGCAGAGTCCTTGCTCTCTCGGCTCTCTCGGCTCTCTCGGCTCTCTCGGCTCTCCCGGCTCTCGGGGGTCTCCGAGTCCAAAGTCTCCTCGCGGGAGAGGCCCCGCCCCCGAGTGCCGTGGTGGTGGTGGTGGTTGTGGTGCTCGGTCCGGGTGGAAGACGAGCGGTGGTGGATGTGCGGCGCCCTCCTGGAGGCCTCGGGCCTCAGAGGCCGCTCCTCCTCGTTGCCCTCCCCCTCCCCCTCGGCCTCCGCGTCGCCGTCGGCCTGCTCCTGGTCCTGGTGGTGGTGGTGGTGGTGGTGATGGTGCTGGTGGTCATCTCTGGAGCTCTTTCTCTCCACCAATGCCTTCTCTGCTTTCTGCTCTGCAACGCCCCCCTGAGGTCATAACACACGTCAGTCAGCCGGGGGACAGGAAGCAAACGGAAGCACCGCAAACACACAGCAAGCCACCACGCTGCAGAGAGACGTCACTTCACTCTTCAGATGCTGGTGCACATTGTATAGATGCACTCACACTGGAACACACACACACACACACACACACACACACACACACACACACACACACACACACACACAGCTTGAATTTTTATCAATCCATTGAAGGTTAATGAATCCTGGAGGAGAGAAACTTTAAAGAAAACTGGACCCAGAGAGTCCTCCTGAAGTGTGACCTCGTCGATCTGAGGCCTCCTCACTCACCACACGAGTAATCACATGTCAACTTCACTCCTGCTCCTCATCAATATCAGGATTCTCCTCATTTTCCATCTTACATTTCCCGTTGTGAGGGCAGTGGATGGAGAAGGGGTAGAGGTTACGGTGTTATACGGCATGCACTCCCATATGTGACATGGGCTGAACAGTTATGTTCCACCACACACAGTCACACCATCGATCCCACATATTGACCAATAGGGAATTTAAATTAATAAAATGTAAAATTGTTTTAAAATAAATAATGATGATGTCGACCCACTGCGGCTCTATCTCCGACCCACGATACATTTAATCCACACTCGTCCACTTAAGTGCAAACACTGTAACATGTTTATTGCTTAATAAAGCAAATAGTATCCTCTCTATAAGGCCTTTAAGAATAGTTGCACACATAATAGTAATTATTGCAATTTTATAAATAATTTAGGGTAATAAGTTCCATTCCTACCATTAAAGATAACATCATATGAGTTTATCGTACTACAGTAGAGCTGCGTGCTCCTGGCTGCTTTAACTGCAGTACGACTCAAACTCTCTCAGCTCCTGAATGCGACTCCAACTTATTGTTCATTTATGCGGAAATTAAATCAAATATCATAAGTGTGGTTATTGGAACGGACCCTAAACATCATCTACTGCAGCTTTTCTTCGTCCAGCCCTGGAGGTCTGCCTCCCTCACTTCCTGTCCAGTTTACCTGCCCAGCTTTGCTACAGGTGAACCCGACCTCTCCGTGACCTCGGCCCTCTCACCTGCACGCCGGACACCGGCACTGGACTGGAGGGCAGGGCGGCTGTGGGCAGCTTGCTGAGCAGCGGGTTGGGGGGGTTGCAGCTGGGGGGGTGGGTGCTTTTCCAGTAGGCCTCCAGGTAATCGGCCATGTGCTCACATGCGTCCTCCAGCTGGTTCTCATCCAGGATGATGTCAAACATCTCCTGGGGACGGAGAGAAGGGGTCAGGCAGGGTTAGAGGGAAATGCCCAGCGCTTTCACGGAATTTCACAATAAAAGACCCTTTCTTGGACTTTTCTAAGACATCTAAATGTATCTATAAAGACATCCTACTGACTTATACACATGCATACAACATGTCAGAGGCGTGTGAGAATGAACCCACTGAATTAAACACAGGCATTCATTCTGAGAACATCTGAAACGGTGATTCCCTAAAGATACGAACCGCTATTTGGATTAAATTAAGCCGGCATTCTCACAAGCCTGCGGTGCCTGCTTCCTTTTCTAAAATAATAACTAAGCAGATTACTGAAGATCAGAAATAGAACTGGCAGGAATCACAAAGCTTTAAAAAAAAAAAGAAAGACAATCTGACTTCAGTTATGTATGACTTTAAACCGAGAGCAAAGACGCTCTCCGAATAACAAAACTCCAGGTGGTTTCAAACACTGGCGTGTAATTGGAGCCCAGCGCAGAGACGTACAGGAGGGCACTGAGCCAGCTTGTCGGCGGCCACCATCTGGACGTTGAGGTGTTTGGCCTGCGACTTGCCCCTGGACTTGATGAGCCTCTGCAGCACCTGAGGGCAGAAGAGGCAACAAGGTCACGGCGGTTTGTGTGAGCAGTGAACAGTCAAGTGATCGAAAGTTCATTCCATAATGTGCAGAAATAAATACGATAAATATATTAAGTGTTTGAGCTTGAACGCTACTTTGGTATTTGTAATAACTGCTACTTCATATATGTTTTCATTTTAGAGGGAAATATTGCATTTTTAATTCTATTACATTTCAGATAAGGATTTTACATTTTACAAACTGGTCATAGTTTTGGTGAAGCAAAGAGAAGGAAATAAGCAAACGGACACGATAAAGAATTTCAAGAAAGTACGCAAAAGAAAACTCAACAAAGTGTACGCGTTGTTAGTAAATCTACTGAAGAGACATTTCCTCTAAACTTCTCAGATATCTTTTTCAGTTTCACTCACTATTAGCCTAAATACTTAAATTATTCAACATTTTACAAAAACTTGCAGTTTACATCGAGTTCATCAATTCTTGAATTACAGCTAAAAATGGGTTTTGGGAGGTGTTGACCTTTGACAACCAAGAAGTTCAGGTTTATTGTTAAATAAATGTCCTCCCGGCGTTCTTGATGTATCACATTCACGAAAAGGAAGTTGACAGACAGAAAAGACAACAACGCCTCTGAGGTCTTGAAATTACAGAAAAGTTTGAATAAATAAATAAACTCTTTGTAACCCCATTCATCATCTCACCACCCCTCAGATGTATCCAGCGGCCCTTTGAGAGGAGAAAACTAGCGGAAGTAGTTAAAGTGGCTCCACCAGCTGCTGCATTAAAAAAACTAATTAAAAAAGTACTCCTCTAAATTAGCTTTGCACTTGCTTGAAGTGTATCGGACTCAAATGTTCATCTTACGTGTCAAAATGTGGCGCCCTGCATTACCCACAATGCAACTCGACTGCCAATAGCACACGTGAAGGAAGGCTTTTACTTGTTTTTGGTCATGTACTAATACAAGATTGTAAAAAAATAACCAGAGTACTTGTTCCACCTGTGTTTATGCAGTTATATCATAATTGTAGAAATGCTTACGGTTCGCTGCATCTTCTCAGGCAGCAGATTGCATTGGAGAGGACAGCTGGTGGAGAGCAGTTTGTTTCATCCCACTGCGAGTGTGATTCACACCAAAAGCCTCTTTGGTTTAAAGATGGCTTCCCACCTTCTCTAGCTACGCCTTTTCTCATTCTCTAGTCTATTTTATGCACATGCCTGTTTTCCTTCACTGAATCATGAGATTTTATTTTATCCCTCACGCTGAAGGTCAAAGTGGTGAACCAGTCCTCTCAAGCGTTTCCTGTCAACACGCTGTACTTAAAAGCACCGCTACTTTTCCTTTCCCACTCAGAAGCTCCGTGGGACACGTGGACCCCGCTCACCTTGGGGGAGGTGATCTTGACGTAGACGATGATGGGGGCGAGGGACGTCTTCCCCAGCTGTGACGGGTGGTTGATGGTGTCGGCGTCCAGAACTACGAGCTGTAACGTCCGGGCCAGCTCGAAAATCCTCTCGATCTCGCTCTGGACCTCAGCTGAAGAAGAGGAGGAGAGCGGGCGTCAACGCAGAGGACCCACTTCACCTCATCCAGGTGTTTCTTTATGGAAACTGGAGGGCGTCAATCAGATGGCAGATTTCATCTTATATTAATTTGTATTGTGCCTTTTTTGATAGTTCATGTTTTTATCGCAAAGTCCTTTATCATTAAATATGTCCTTACTTACTTGGCTCTGTTTCACAGAAACTTAAATATTCAAAATAAATCACGGCTTAAGAGACGATGCTTTGTTAGATCTGGGAGAAACAGCGAGCTATCTGCCGTTACGTCACACGGTCTCCACGCCGACAGGCGACGACGTGGCTGCAAGAAATGAGCCTACAAATATCTGAGCGGGGCACGGTTCCCAATCGGAGAGGAATCACGGCCAAGCTTCACGACCTGCAGTCACGACCGAGTCTGAAGTAAAGCGATAACATGAACACGTTCCAGCGGCTCATTCAGGCTGCGGATGAGTCACACATTCTCATTTTCCTTCTAAAATATACAATTTGGGGTGAATAATTTCAATCGTTTCCAGTGCAGGAAGCAGAGAGCAGGCACGGCTTCCAGTTGATGTCACTTCTGATTCCCGACATTTCATGGACACGTTCATCTGCGTCAGAAGCAACCCGACACATCTGGATCTTTTGGCAGATGTATTTTGGGGAAAGTGGCACAAAATAGCTCCTAGTAGCTCGTTAAGATGATATTCTTTTAAAGATAATGGGAACTGACTGAATAGACTCCAAGTGGCTCTCACTTCAACTTAAAAGATGTGGGTGGAAAAGAGAGAAGCGTTTTGCTTTTAGCTGTTGCCTGAAATATATATATACATAAATATATAAATATATATAATATATATATATATATACAAATATATATATATATATAATATACATATATATAATATATATCAATATTATATATATATACATAAATATATAAATATATAATATATATACAAATATATATATATATATATATATATATATAATATACATATATATAATATATATCAATATTATATATATACATAAATATAATAAATATATATATACATGTATATATAATATATATATATAATATACATATATATAATATATATATATCAATATTATATATATATACATAAATATAATAAATATATATATACATGTATATATAAATATAGATATAAATTTTATATATATATATATATATATATATATACACACTTCTAGCTCCCAGCATACAACGTACCTGGGACTTCTTAATCCGCCGCTGACTGACGCGTTTGTTGATACGTGGCAAAGATTCGACAAAAGGAATGTGTTTCATTGTAATTACATCTGAACCCACATCAGCCGCGGTCAAATCAGAGCGGTTCCTGAACTCGTTATCTGGCACTTATGCTCCATCTTTCATTTCTGACAAAAGAAAAGTGTCCGAGGCCTTTCCGGGGGCCGCGGGGAGTTTTCATTAGCCGTTGTCGAGAGTTTCTCTAATCGTTTCCTTCCTTTTCCACATGAGCTCGGTCTCCTTAAAAATATTAGGAATCAAAACACCAAACGTTCCCGGGCATCGGGGGAGATTAGTCGCACAAACGTACCCAGGTTGGAGCGCGTGTTGGAGCGCTCGATGATGGCGTGCTTGCTGGGGTTGTTCAGGACGGAGCGCTTGGCCAGGGAGATGTCCGCCGTGACGCGAGTGATCGATATTCTGAAACGAGGCACACGATAAACAGTTGGTTCGCCTGATATGATGGACTTTACAGGGTTCTTACACGTTTTGACCGATGGATTTCCATGACTTTTCCATTACTTTTCTATGACTTTAAACCAAATTTCCACGACCAAACTGAAATATCGGTATAAACATGAACAATTTAGAAAATGTTGTGCTTTTTTGAGCGTCTTTCTTTAAAAAAACACATCAATTATTTTAAAATCGGCGTAGATGAACATGTGAATATAACAACATTTCCATGACTTTTCCAAAACTTTTATGATTTAAGTTTTTTCCATGACTTTTCCAGGCCTGGACATTACCATTTTAAAATTCCATGACTTTTCCAGGTTTTCCATGACCGTACAAACCCTGACTTTAATGACATGAGATGGAAGGAAAAACAGGTCATCTAAGACCAAGAATAAAGGAGGAGCAAACGGCCTCAAAGAGTAAGAGACGCAAGAAAAGGTGGAGAGAAAAGGGGGGGGGGGTTCTGTTCTGTTATTTGAATGTGGCTGACCAAGTTTGATTTAAATGTTGATTATTACGCAAAAGTTGATCATTTTGATTTCAGAACCAAGCTTCGGTAAAGTAAGAAGCTTCATTCCTCTGGAGGGTCATCTCCATAGAGGTGTCATAAGATGCAGACATGTCCACTTTCAGTGGACGTAGAGGAAGAGAGCAGCGCTCTCCTCCGATGCCGGACACAGCAAAGGAAAATAGAGTTTGGGTTGTCCCCCTTTAAACCATGTTTGAAGAACAGGACTCTAAAGGGCGTGAACAGCAGCCGCTGTAGCTGCTGGTGGTCTGAGTGGATCTGAGTGTTGTGTAACTCCTCTCTGCCTCTGATGGCTGGATGGACTCCGCATTGAGTGAGGAGAATCCGGCTCCGGGGCCACTATGGCCTATTAAGGACATGGAGAGGGCCTATTTAAAGCAGCAGCACACATCTCCAGGCCAAACAAACTTGTTACACACTCCCTCGACTAACCTCGAGGGACAGATAAATACCAGCCTATGGAGCCGGAGAGGGAGGAGGAATGAGGAAGGAAGCGGGATGAGAGTGTGCGTAGTTTTTTTTAAAAGGTCACATGGAGCATTACCTTCCCTCGAATCTGTGTTTCAAAAAGTCAAACAGCGCTTTTTGCATCATGTCCGTCACCTGAAGACCGGAAATGTAGAGAGAACAGTTTAAAAACAAACAAAACAGGCCGCACGTATTTGGCTGATCATCGTGTCAGAGCTTTGACGCACCTCGTAGCCCTTCAGTGACGGGCCGACCAAAACCACGGGCCGCATAGAAGGCACAACATCGTACGGAGGAATGTGTTCCGCCTGAAGAGAAGAAGGAGAACAGTTGCACGCATTTATGGAGACAAAGTAAACACCCGGCGTCACAAATCACTCGAGGATGTGAAACAACAATGACCCAGACGAGACGGGAGAGCGCTGGAACATCGTGAACCGTGACATGAGACGTCCCGGCCGGCCAAAACACGAGCTCCGGTGGATGTCATGGATTTGGCAGTTTGCGCCACAAATTTCAACATTATCACGTTATCAATACTTCATAAGCAGCTGAGGGTAAAGCTGCAGTGTTTCATGCCGGATTACAATCTTTAGAGGAATCCTCTCATGTCATGGTTCTGACGTCGCTGCGTGGAAAGTAAATTAAAGAGAGGTGAGAAGGCCAGTGAGAAGAAGCCGTAGAAGATCAAAAGGAAGTGAAAAATGTGTTAATAATGAGCTGAAACTATTAGCGCATCAATCAGTCCGTTCAGTTTTTTTAAGAATATATATATATATATATATATATATATTATTTTTTTTATATTTATTTTTTCTTTCCTTTTTCTTTTGTCTGTCACTCTTTTATGTTGTGTGTCTGAAACTGAGTGTAATGTGCTACTGCTGCTGCCAGGAAACTCTTGTGAAGGAGATTTTTAATCTCAATGAGGCATTTCCTGGTTAAATACATTTTTAATAAATAAAATAAAATCATCCGTTCGTGTACCGTTCAGATTAGCATTGAGTTGTTCTTTTGACCAACCCCAATTTCAAATTCTTGATTTGTGCTATCCGGTTGTGTTTTCGTGCCACGGTAATCTCCTGCTTGAGTCCTTACATAAAACATAACATCTGCAGTAGGAGACCATTTGTTCTGTGCACCACTTTACAACTATTCCGCTAACCAGACAAAACATGTATTTATTCAAGCTTCTCAAATGTTAGTCGTTGGTCTTATTTAATAACAAGTTAAATATCTAGTGAACGGGTAACTTCAAACATCTGGAACAAGACATTTGACGTCCTGATGTATTTTGGTCAGCAATATTTTGGCAGCTAATCCTGATCCAGTTCACTCAAGAGGAGAGAGAAGGGTTCAGTTTTGTGTCAGGCAGTTCATATTTAATATATTTAGCAATATTAATATATTAATACTTTTTTATATTGAGGATTTCTGCGGGTGGGAAAAAAAGTATGAAACGTAAAATGTCTTATAAAAGTGTAATTGGGATGTTTAAAGATGTCATCGTGAACATTTGGTGAAATCGTACATTTTATCGATAATAAATACAAATATAAATACTGGAGATTTGTTTATATTTGTCGATAGATGTTGACTTATTTGAAATGTGCAGCTAAAGCAATTTATAATGACTTAACAAGAAAAGTTAATACCCGCATAATTGCTTATATGGATTGATGCATTCTCCTGGCTTCCCGAGAAGAGATTAGACTCACTTTGTTATAACTAATGCCACATTTCATTACTCAGGGTCATTAGTATCAATTTAGACAGAACATCTCTGTTAATATTCCGTATGAAAAGCTGTCTGGCTGACAGTAGCTCCCCTCATGTGTCCTGATGTTGGAGCTCTCTCAGTCCGTCTTATCTTCATGAGGAGTAGATGTCATGTCCTCCCATCTTTCTCCGTCCACCTCGGGACGTCTTCTCTCTGCCTGACATTTGCTGTCCTCATTGTGCTTCCCCGGGGGCGGAGCCACAATGCTGGTCACCAACATGAGGGTATTGAGGGTATTGAGGGTATTGAGGGTATTGCAGGTATTGAGGGTATTGAGGGTATTGAGGGTATTGAAGGTATTGAGGGTATTAAGGATATTGAAGGTATTGAGGGTATTGAGGGTATTAAGGATATTGAGGGTATTGAGGGTATTGAAGGTATTGAGAGTATTGAGGGTATTGAGGATATTGAGGGTATTGAGGGTATTGAAGGTATTGAGGGTATTGAGGTTATTGAAGGTATTGAGGGTATTGAGGGTATTAAGGATATTGAAGGTATTGAGGGTATTGCAGGTATTGAGGGTATTGAGGGTATTGAGGGTATTGAAGGTATTGAGGGTATTGAGGTTATTGAAGGTATTGAGGGTATTAAGGATATTGAAGGTATTGAGGGTATTAAGGATATTGAAGGTATTGAGGGTATTGAGGGTATTAAGGATATTGAGGGTATTGAGGGTATTGCAGGTATTGAGGGTATTGAGGGTATTGAGGGTATTGAAGGTATTGAGGGTATTGAGGTTATTGAAGGTATTGAGGGTATTAAGGATATTGAAGGTATTGAGGGTATTAAGGATATTGAAGGTATTGAGGGTATTGAGGGTATTAAGGATATTGAGGGTATTGAGGGTATTGAAGGTATTGAGAGTATTGAGGGTATTGAGGATATTGAGGGTATTGAGGGTATTGAAGGTATTGAGGGTATTGAGGTTATTGAAGGTATTGAGGGTATTGAGGGTATTAAGGATATTGAAGGTATTGAGGGTATTAAGGATATTGAGGGTATTGAGGGTATTGAAGGTATTGAGGGACAACGTGGCTTCATGTAGTCTACGTTCATCCCTGTCAAACTTTCACGTATTAGCATTTTGCTTTCTTAACTAAATTTACTTAACAGATTTTTCCAGATGTGTGAGAATATATATATATTTTGTGTATACATTTGGCACATTTTAAATATATTGTGATGATGGAAAAGTAAAATGTTTAATGTTTTGATGTTGATTTTCTACAGAAATAATCATTTATTGCTAAACAATTAAAGGTTTTATCACTATGTTTGTCGGCTTAATGCATCAAATGTGAACCATTACAACCAATAGTGGATGTTAGTAACAATGAAGGTCTCTATTACATAGCAAAATTAAAGGAATAGTTCACATTTTGGGAATACACTTATTCAAAAAATATATACTCATCAAACAATACATAACTTGTTTTCTAGTGAGATTTCAAGTTGCTGGCATGCAACTTCTGTTCCCTCTGGAAGGAGCCAGGCTGTTGCTTTATGCTAAGCTAACTGTCTCCTTTCTCCAGCTCCATGTCCTGATCTCCTCATTGGACTTTTAGAATGAAAGCCGATGGGCGTGTTTCTCCAAAATGTCGTACTGTTCCTTTAAACTCAGATCTTGTCGAGCTCATTAAAAAGCTGCTCACACTGAGCTCTCAACCAATCAGAACCACAGGTCCACTGACACACACACACACACACACACACACACACACACACACACACACACACACACACACACACACACACACACACACACACACACACAGCACAGCACCGAGGATTGCAGGAGCAGTGAGGAGGGTCAGAGGTCAGAGGTCAGCACGGAGCTGGATCTAAACGGGGCTGGTACGGTTCGGACCACGGAGGTCGTCCCCGGACGCCGCTGAGCCGCGACTTACCGACTTCTGCTTCTGCTTTGCTGCGGTGAGACGGAAGAGGAGAAGAGAGAGGTTAAGAACAGCCATGCGTGCTAACGGACGGGTGCTCGCCGAGGGGCGAGGGCGGTGCCGTGGACAAACAGGGCGGGCCAAGCGGGTGTTTAGTCAGAGACGTGCGGGCGGCTAGAAGAAGAGAGGCTCGTGGAGTCCACCGTTTACCTTCTTAAAGAAGGGCATTCGTTTCTCTTTTGCTAGTGGTGACATGACAGTGTTTGGACTGGCTTTAGGGGAGCGCAGGTGGACCGGAAGCTCATTGTCCTCGGGGTCTAAGTCTGTGGCGTCTATGTCAAGAGCTACGCACAGACAGATAAAACCAGCGTCACACAGGAACACAGGAGGTCACAGGTGAGCCGCATGTGTGCTGCTGCACATTGACAGCAGATCAAACATGTCAAAGTACAAGTATGGCCGTTAGAACATAACTTACAGGAGTACATCGACTTTATTTGCAGATAAAAGTACAAAATATGAAAAGGCTAAGTAGCACGGCTTACCTTCAACTTCAATTCAATGCTTGTAAACGGTTTTAAACGTATAACTTTTAGAGTATGACATTTTAAAGTGGCCTGTGAAGCTACTCACCAGACGAAGGAGGTGTAGATTTCCGTGAGTTGGGAACCACTTCACCTAAACTAGAGGATGAGTTTGCTCCCAATTTACTGGAAAGAGAACAAGTTGAGAATCAATCCTTAAGAAGACCGCCTACCGACCGAGAGAGAAAGAGAGAAAGAGAGAGAGAAAGAGAGCTTTAGTGCAGGTGAGGGTTTTTTACCTGGAGTGGAACTTGCCCTGTTTGGACCTCTGCTCCTGGAGGATACGAGTGTTTTCAAGCTTCACTGGACTGGGGATAAAACCGATTTCACAGCCTTCCTTCACCAGGCGTCCTATCCACCAGTCGTTGTTGAATTTCTACGCAGGATGAGTAACGACAGTTATCTCCAAGCACCCTCCTCGTTTCCATCAGCAACACCCAGGGTTCTTACACATGTTGACCAATGGATTTCCATGACTTTTCCATGACTTTAAACCAAATTTCCATGACCAAACTGAAATCTCGGTATAAACATGAACAATTTTTCCATGACTTTTTCAAAACTTTTATGATTTAAGTTTTTTTTTCCATGACTTTCCAGGCCTGGAAATGACCATTTTAAAATTCCATGACTTTTCCAGGTTTCCCACGACCGTACGAACCCTAAACACGGTATCGAATACGACCTCGGATCGGAACGCTCACCTCCTTGACGTGGAGGAAGTCTTTGGCCTCGAAGGACACGGCCATGCCCGGCACGGGGACGTCGTCATCGTGACACGGGCTGTAGTTGACATTTGTGCGAACAGCAAATGCAACTGGTTTGGTCTGCGGGGAGAAACAAAAGCAGAGAGATCAATAAAACGTGTCAGATTGTGTAAAAGATATAGAGGGTAATTATATCCTAATGCCCTAATAGAGGGAGACCTTTTCATTTAAATGCTTTCGAGGCACAGGTGAGCTGTGATTCCCATCTTTGTGCAAGGTTTAAAAATAACCCGAGGTGAGGGCTACAAGTGCTCTGACTCATCCAGACGAAGTTCCTCTCCTTGAATGATTGCTGCAGCGTCTCTCTGCCAGCAGACGCTTCACAACTCAGAGTGATGCAACATGTTAGTGTCTGCAGCAATCACCTCTTCCACACAGATAGGACCCACAAAAAGGACTCCTTTTTCCCCCATTTACACTCGTGCTGTCACAAGTGTAAATGGATCGTAAATCAGTTCCGCAATCTTTACAAAGGTCGAATCGATACGGTCCGTCCTATGGGAAACCTGATGATGGTAAATGGTGGATGGACTTGTACTCGTGTCACGCTTTTTTAGTCTCAAGGCGCTTTCACCCTACATGTCATCATTCACAGCCGGATGATTGAAGGGGGAGCTCTGAGGTCAGGCGCCCCTTCCGCTCGGGGTCAGACAGTCCATTCAGGGGATGCACACGGACCTCCTGCGAGACGCACAACCAACGCATGCGAGAGAGAAACTTTCTGTCCTTCGAGACCCAGATGTTTCTGCACAAGCAAATCTCCTCTGCCTAAAGTGACGCATTACATTTTCTGCAAAAAGGGATTAGAATGAGATTTAATAAGGTCACCTCATGAAAGAATGTAATGGAGCAACCATATGCTCACGGACAACCCCCTTTGAATCGAGAGTGGAACACACCAACGTCAGACACGCTTCGCTTTCAGAATCACGTGAAATGCTTTTGGACGCGGTCGCCGAGCCGGCCGAGCGGCGTTAGCGGCAACAGTTGGCAACGCAGTCGAGCCCTAACCCAGATTACATTTCCCTCTGCCTGTGACTGAGACAAGCGTGACGAAAGTCGACTGAAAAGCCAAAACGAATGCACGGGGATGTAGCTTAGGGTAATCTCTCAGGGTACACTCTCACGCTCGGTAGTAACCTGCAGATGAAAAAGAGCAAGATGAGGGGAAGGGTATGAAATATTCAGCTGGAAGCCAAATTCAACCCATTAGATGGGAGCTTTGATCTGTAACGTCAGCCTGACCTCATACAGATTTGGTTACAATCATTTCAAAGTGCGTCATGCGAGTCCTGCAATATGATGTTCCCATAGCGACATCAAAATAAAATGTACCAATTCAATGCAGTACAAATTAAGTATACGAAGCAAGGCACATCTACACCTATATCTATACTAGCATCAAGTTTTGTGGAAGTCAAGAAACTCAAGTTGGCTTGGATTAAAGCAAATTAAAACGATCTCCCCATATTCATAAAACTTCAATAATTTCGATTTTTTGGCCACTTGAGGGCAGAAAACCTTCAAAACAACCTGGAAAAGACAGAATGTACTTTCGCTTTTAATGCACATGTGCCTTCCATAACACAAATATATATAATTTATAGAGTGCAAACAACACACTAAACGCAAATTGCATATGCAAAGTAGTTCTTGAAAAGGTCAGTTTGAAGAGGTCGGAGCGGCGTGAGGAAACGTCTCCAGAGGGAGGAGGAGCTCGGCCCTGAGGGGTGGAGACTGGAGGTTGTAAATATTCCATGAAGCTGAATGTGAATGTATGTATGTGTTTGTGCGTGTGTGTGTGTGTGTGTGTGGGTGTGTGTGTGCGCTTGTGACGCCTACATTAAGGAGATCACACAATCTGATGTGCAGGAGAGGACGAGGCGTCCTTGGCGTTTGCCTGCATTGAGAGCCTGATGGTCTGATTAGTACACGTGTGTGTGTGTGTGAGTCGTGGCCCGCTGCCTCTCGCCTCCCACCCAGCTGCTCTCCTCGCCTTCATCCACCGCGGCCGGCGGTCAGGTGAAGCTTTCAAACGGCCTAATGACATGTTCGGAACCCGCGTGCGACCGCGCACACATCCGTGTCCTGACATGCCGCCGAACGTCACAGGTGACCGCGGGGATTTGTACATGACGGCACATTCGCAACGCTGCAGAGCATCTTCACGTCGCCTGAGCGAGCCCATAGCGCTCCGTTGCTCCTTACGTAACACCGGCCGTCAGGAGAGAGGCCATATCGACTGCAGTGAGGGAGGGAGGCGGGGGGGTTAGAGACTGGGTGTAAGCGTGGGAGGAGGGGGGAGGAGATGGACAGAAGGATAGCAGGCGATGTAGCGAAGAAAAAAAAAAAAGAGAGTCTGCACATTTGTTGAGATAAGACAATAAGGAGGAGACATAGAGAACCGGCTCAAGAGAAGCCCGATCTGGAAGTGGAGCGCTACGGACCGCCGCCAGTGACCACCACGCAACGCTCGTCACAACATCACAACCCACCACGAATACTTCTAGAGACGATGCCTCCCTGTCCTCTGTGTGCCGACCTTGACCGACTCCAGCGCTTGCCCTTGCGGTTGCTGTTTTGCCGCGCAACGCGTCACACGCCCCTCCATTAGCAGCACACGCAGGACCTCGCGCTATAAATCCTCCCACATTGTTCCACCTTGAAGGTTGTGGATCGATTGCGAATTCTCTTTGCACGCGAGCCGTTGCCTTCGGCTGCACCGAGTGTCTCTTAAACGTACCGTTATGCGGCGTGACCTTCAGTAGTCCATGTGGGGAGATGTTTACACAATTATCCAAGGTTGCTTTGGGATAAATATGCAAGGTGAGTAATTATAGATGAACGTCACTGCAGCTCCCAGTCACTCACTCGTTTCTATGATATCTCATCTGCATTAAGTGTAATTGTAATGCGTGTGTACTAATTAAACACGACACATGGTATCCAAAGCCTCAGAGGCAAAGTGAGAGTAATTCATTCTGACCTATTACCGTATCTCATAAAAACACATTAACTGACTATTTGGCCATTTGGAGGCGACATAAACATTAAAAAAGCATAAACAACCTGTAAACATAATATTTAACCCATCAATCTTCTTTTAGCTGCGGTTTGGTCTCTACCCACACACATCTGTCTCTAGCAACAAAACGCTCCCCTTTATAAAGCAGGTAGCTCAAATCAAACGATCTTCAACGGTTCATAGTCGTGACATTACACTCACATGCCACCGCTATGACGTCTACTGGCTTTGCACTCTCAGTATCACTGAGCAGGTGAGAGAACCTCTGAGTGGAAGGGACACTGGTCCTTGTAGCACAACTATAATCATAGTAGAGTAGACCATATTACCAGAAGAGGTTTAATTACACCCCCCTGAAAAGGAAACACTCTTACTCACAATACAGACATTATTATAAGCATGATGATAATTTATGGCCCGCATATTTATTTCAATCACAAAATGGATTTGGAACAGATGAACACACATGGCTGTATTCGTGATTTTATAAGTATTTCCGCAATTTTGTGTCGCACTGCCTAACTACTCAGTTACTGGACACAGATATCCTGATGCTTCACGGGTCGAGCTCCCAAACCTGTAGCACCCTCCTCTGTGTCTCCTCTGTGTCTCCGTCTTGATTGTTTCATTCCCTGCACCTGCCCTCAGCCACTTGTCTCGTTACTGTTTGATGTCGTACACCTGTGTTTCCCCCCCTATATATTGTGTCAGTCTTTCCCTTGTCTCCTGTCGGGTTGTCATCTATAGTTATGTGTCTTTTTCCCGTCGTCCTGTCTTTCGTGTGTATTCCTGTTTCTGCCTGTTTTGACCCTGCCTGCCCTGAACCCTGATTCTCTGCCTGCCCCTTTTTGGAGCTTGTTGTTTTTTTGCTAAACCTTTGCCTCATTAAAGAGCGCCTTTTGTTATTTCCGTTGAGCCCTGCCCGTTCTCTGCCCCTGAGCCTCACCCCGCAACAAGAACCTGACAAAAACCCTGATCTCCGTATCGCAACTATAAAGCCCTCACAGTTCAAAGTTAATTTCTAATCCCCCCCCCCCCTACTCTGAGATGACCCTGACCTCGTGACCCCGGAGCTTACAGAAGACATTGAACAGCAGTTGTCAGTCTGTTTAGCACTTGAAGTAATTTGAATGTGTAGAAGTGAAGCGCTCGTTAAGGTCAAGTGGAAACAGCCGCGGGCGGTTAGTATCTGATTGTGTCTGTAATGAAATGAAGTATATCAATGCAACGTGACGGGCATCGACTCTTCCCCCACTGCTTATTACAAGCATCTGTGGTATGTTATGCAAGTCTTTGTGAATAGCTGCCCATAAAGGCTCACAGTCAGAGTCTGCACTTCCTCTGACCCCAGCTTGCTCCCTCTCTGGTGGCCAGCCCACTGAGAGTTTGTTACTAGTCATCTGTCATGTAAAATGCCAGTGGGGATAATCTATGCCAGGTTATCTATAAAGCCAACTTATCTTTTTAATTAGTGAGCCGCAGAAGGTTACTCTGGAAAATAACAACTGGATCTGCCGGAATGATCCGTCTCTGGGTTACCTCCGGACAACAAGAGGTCCCGCTGGAAGACGTGTGGATGGCCCAAAGCTGAGCACATGCATCTAATGAGCAGGTCGAAAAGAAACGTATGTTGCTCGAATTATTATGCAACTAAATAAATAAGGAGAAGCTGTACAAATGAGCTGTTGAGCAGGAAGAGAACAAACTGTGCACGGAAGATAGCGGAGTTATTCCAAAGATTAAAGGCAAAGATCTTGACAGCGCCAGCGACTTGAGCGATTCTGTGGAAGTCGGCGCTGATTGCAATTCCTGTCGCGCAGAGGCGAGCCCGCTCTGCCGTGTCTGTGTTTGTTTTTGCGTGCTGCTAATTGTGGCCCAGAGGTTGAGCAGGCGAGGCATGGCTCTGATAAACATTGACAAGGAGCCCTCCGAGGCCCCGGACCGCCTCGCATCCCTTCCTTCGTCTTAGAAGTCGACTGAATCGGATGCCGCTGCTCCGGTCAGTCCTTCAGCATTAAACAGTAACCTCACCCCATGAGAAGTAGAACCACACGTCATTAAAACGATTGTTTCTATGTCGGTGAGCCGGGGAAGTCAGAAATAAGTCAACATTTCACTAACTTTAATACAGAAACGTTATACCTGATCAGTCTGGTCTTCTATCTGCTACGATAAACAACTTTTCACGGCACCTTATCCCCCACTGAACTCCCCCCTCAAAGGAACGAGAACACAATATCTCTTTGTTGCCACTTTATATTGCATATATATAACAAATATGTTGGGCTAATAAATTAGACTTAAAAGGAAGCAGATGCAGCTTTTAATCGTCCAATAAGAAACCAACCAGTGTAAAGCTTACGTGACTATTTGAGTGATGCCGGACGTCATTCATTCAAGCACAAATAAACCGGTTTTAGTCTGTGCAAACACGGCTCTATACTTGTGGGGACCCTCGTTGACACAACACATCGTCTTGACCTCCGACATGCCTCTTGCAGATAAAAACAAACATTCACTGGTTCCCAGCAAAACTCCTTGAGGTCTAACTCACGTTTCTATGGCTCATAAAACACAGAGCTTTAAATTGTGCAACGTTTGTCGCGTTTTCAGGTGCATTGCGACGCTTCCTCTGTGACCGACTGGGAAGAGTAAAGACAGAGCGCTAGAGGACAGCAGCTCTGCACAAAGAATGGAGGAAATGTCGCCCCCCCCCCCCCCCCCCCCCCACGCCAAGGTCACATCTGAACGGAGCGACCTTGGGGGTACCCACCTTGGCCTTGTCGATCTGCGCCTGAGCCTGTCGCTCTGCCTCTCTGCGCACTGCCTCCTTATCCTCCTCCAGGGACACATCGGAGTCTGATGGACGGCTGGTGTAGGAGTCGGCCGAACCCTGCGGAGACACAAACATTAGCGCTATAGCAACACACACACACAAACACACACACACACACAAGTGCAGTGAAGCTCAACTGCGTCCACTTGGTATTCACACTCTGATAGAGACAGGTGCTGGAGAAGCGGAGGACTTCACGGCGTCTTGAGGGCCCAATTCGCTCCGCTTGGAACTTCCTCAGCATAAGAAATGTTCAACTTTTTGTAAGTAAGTTGAGCATCTGATGCGCAACTTCCAGAAAGTGCGAAGACGCCCACACGGACCGAAGTGTTGAGCTCTGATCGTCAAAGGAATCTCAGCCGAGTTCATGAAATAATGAACGCACCGTGGAGGAGAGCGAGCTGCCGTGGTTCTAAGATCAATCGCGGCAACGCCGCTCTGACTTTTATAAAGCGCCTCAGCAGCAGCTCTTCTTCTCTCCTCAGCTGAAGAACACCAGGTGTGTCTCTGTGTGAGATGCGGTTGCAACAGATCTGCTCGCGCTGCTGTACTCACGATTACTACCGCACACACACTCCTCCTGAGTGCATTGGTGCACACCGCCACACACACGAGCTTTACCAATCGTGTTACATACTGCATGGAAACAGATCATGAATAATGGCTAGTAAGTAATACTCGCCCATAGTGTTTACAATGTTCAGTTTAAAGTTCAAAAGAAAGAGATAAAGAAAAAGAGAGGGGAAAAGGGTTTTACATTTGAGTCGACAAAAACTACTAAAGACTTCAAATGTATTTAAATAATAAGAATAGACGTAAACCATCGATACCACCTAAAGACTTTGGTGAAATACACAGTTCTAACAAACAAAAGGTTTTCTTCAAGCTTTCCTCGAAATGTCTTTATAATATATTAATTTAAAAGTCAAGGCTTTTAAATCTTGATTAACAAAATGGCTTAATCTTGTTCACCAACCTATGAGCATGACTAGTTCAGCAGTTTTTATCCTCTATGACCAGATTAATCTTCATTTATTTTGGAAAACAGGCAAATTGCAAAGATGTTAATTCACTAAAATTGCAACATCTCAATTTCAGGAAACAACGATGCGGTTAATAAGTTAATTTAGCTTCAGGCGAACGTCGCTTATCTTAGTTTTTCTCTCCTGCTTTGAGCAGTTTTCTTTGAAATGTTATACATTTATGGCCTAAACATAGAGACAAATACAAATAATCCGATTCTGGGCGTAACAACATTTAGAAGATGCTCATTTTGATAAGTTGTTGCTGCATCTCGACATCGTAGCCAACGCGGCCACCGCTAACTGAAACCAAACACAGATGAACTGAAGAAAAGTTGTGTGATTTAATTTGTGGCCGTTGGAATGAATTCAATACATTTGCACATAAACTGCAGGATAACTTCCCAGCACAGCATTAGAGTTTCAGTGAAATGCAAATCAGATTAAAAGAGGTCTTTTTAACCAAAGGGACGGCGGCGGGAGGCTTATCCTCACCTGCTCCACGCTGCCGCCCACACAAGGTCTCATTCATCTCACTGCAGCATTACACCCGGCTGTCTGAGTTAAAAATAGCCTCCCTCCCTCTATGCCTGATGAGAATTACCCAGCCGTCGCATACACAGAGGAGGAGGACGTCTTCTCCACTTACGTTACCTGACGGGTGTAAAGAGGCTCCACAATACGAGGTTATTCATATTCATGCCCTGCGGTCTACGATCAAAGGCCACGGCTCGCCGCTCGTCTCCGCGTCTCTCATCCTGCCGACTTTGTACCTGATATAAATAACTCATTTGAAAGCGAGCTCATTAAAAATGCTGCTTTTGTTGTTGTTGTTGTTGTTGCTGTCATCGCATCCGCGGCCGTATTAATCTCCCGCTGGCTTTCGAAACATCAACAAGCGTCTGAACCGCAGCACGACGACGCAGCGCTTCCACGTACGCGGTCGCGTCCTAAAGCGGCGTCTCGTTGCGCCTCCTTACGGCGGGGAGCCTCTCGTCTACGAGCGGCGTCCGGCCTCGGGGAGTGCGAGTGAAAATACCTGTTGCGATCGCTCCGCGGGGTCACGGGTAACGGCGGCGCGGCGTGATCGAGAACCCCGTCCCAGTGGGTCAGGAGGAGGTGGCGTGAAACTGACAGCCGTAACCGATGACAACATGCAGCTCCTCATCATCACCGGGCAATACATAACCGAGCCTCGCTGACCCCGACGCTGACGGACGACCCAAGACTTACACACACAAACGTAAACACACACGATGTAAACACACACACACACACACACACACTCGAAATGGGCTTACACAGTCATCGGAGCTCTTGACCCGACCTCCCTTGGCTCGTTTCAGCAAGCGTATCCAGGTGGCCTTCATCAGCCACACTGGTCATTCAGTGTCCTGAGCCACTGCCCCCCCCCCCCTGCTGCCGCTACCCCTAACTGCGCCGCTGTGGTCGCTGGCGCTCCCCGGCGCCGCAGGTGAGCTCAACGCGGCGGCGGTGACACAGACAGCCGGTCCCCGTCACACCGGCGTCTCCGGGTGGATAAACGTCCGTGGAGTTGGGGCTCCTCGTTTCTCTGCGGCTCCTGCTAGCCCTGCTGCTATCTGTAGAGCCACAGCTCCTGCTCCTCCTCCTCCTCCTCCTGCTGCTGCTGCTGCCGCTGCCGCTGCCAGAGATAGGGAATCCACAGGAGCTCTCTGCCCCGCGCATAATCTCAGCAGCTCTCTCCCATGTGCGCCCGTCTCCTTGAGCGCTCGGACTGCTGCTGCAGGTGCTGAGGCTGACGCTCCTCAGCGTCTCATTCAGAATTCGTCTCCAGCCTCGATCTCCTCCTCCTCCTCCTCCTCCTCCTCCTCCTCCGCTGTAGCTTCTCTGCGCTGCCTGAGCCCGACTCTCCTCCTGCCGCTAATCGAGCCGCCGCCTCTCAGGTGCAGCGAGCTCCATCCGTCTCGCTCTCCGTGTCTGAGCCTGTCAGCGCACGTCCTGCAAACACTCCTTCGGGGATGCTTCCGCGCTACCTCCGCCTTTACCCACTCCTCCTCCTTCTCATCCTTCTCTGTCACTCCCCCGTTTTGTTTTATTTTTACCCCTCACAGTCAGTCCATCTGCTCGCTGCGTCTCCGCGGCGACGGGATGAGCGCGTGCCGTGTGGTTACCGCTCATGTGTCGACTGTGCGGCGCGTTTTCTTATTTTTAGTGGCGAGCGCGCTTCATTCACCTCGATGGGAGTCGTTTACGGGGACAAATAAGAATCACGTCGCCGTGTTCTCGGAGACGAGGAGCTCGCTTTGAATGCAGAAGATCTGCTTTTGTTTATTATGGATCATAAAAGAGCTGCAGCTTCTTATTATTGATTCATGCACTCGTTCTCAGAGTAAAAGGTTATTCACGCACACGTCCTAACCCCCCGATTTCAACATTTTCATCCAGTCACAACATCGGGGAGACTGAAGCAACAAGAAAAATGTATTTTACAACATTATCTAGACAGACTGGATGTTCCCCGTCATGTTTCTGATTAGAAAACTAAACACACAAGGCGTAAAAAACTAAACTAATAATGACCTTGAGAGCACAATATGCTTTCTCATATTTGGGATTTGACTCTAGTGTTTGCACCTGAATAGATTTCTATTTATCTAGATTTATTTTTCTCCAGATTAATCATTTGTCTAGAGCTGAATAAATTAATAGTGTGGGAACCAGCTTCCTAAGTATTTTTTTTAAAGGATTCTTTATGTTTTAGATCTTTGTAAATTGAACATATTTAAGTTTTTAATCGTTGGTCGGCTAATGATTAATCTGTTTATGCATATTTCCCAATGTCAAAACAAAATGAGAAAACAATCAGTGACATTAATTAAGAAATTTAGAGCTGCAACAATTACATCCATCAATCATTAGCTGATTGAGTCAATTGAAATGTCTTACTGTTGAAAGCAAAAATTAAAAAATTGTCCCTAATGAAAATATTTGCTACCATTTTTTTCATGCACGAGAGTAAACTGAATATTTTAGGGTTTTTAAGTGTTTTAAATGTGCCAATTTGGAATTTTTCCACAATCAGTCAAGAAAAGATTGAACAGATAAATGAATAATTAGTAATAGTTGTTCGTTGTCGCCGTGATTGTGAGTCGTGTACGAGTACTGTATCCTCGTGTCTGAGACAAAGACATAGTTGAATATACTGTAGCCTATCTTTTTTTAAATCATCCCTTCTTCTCTCCTCATTAGGGACGCCGGGCTGAAAGCTATTCTCAATCCTCGCCTGTCAGAGCCGCCGTGATTCATTGCATGTGAGCGGAGCGTCACGAAGCCACGCAGGAGGACAAGTGAGAATAATCGCGCCGTTAATTAAAAACTTCCCCTCCTCGCAGAAGGAGAAGCCAAAGTTAAACTCGGCATGAAGGATTATTAAAACACGGCCCTTCCATTGGCGCTGCTGCACCACTGACGCATGTTGCTCCTCGGTCTGACCCGTCACGAGGGTTGTGTGAGGTCAGAGGACTCGGCGATCGGCCCGTGGGACCGGCGGTTGAAATAGGATCGCTTGGTTTATGGCCGGTCGCTCCCCGAGGACCACTAACTGTAGATCAAAGGACGACTCGCTAATCAGCGGAGCTTATCATAACCAATCAATGACACGCCTCCATCTGCTCCACGAGACGTGTGCACTTAAAATGACACGTCTTCCATGAGAGGAGAGGCTGCAGGAGGAGGATGTGATTTTAGCTTGTTAAGACCGATTAGCTTAACAAGGAGGTTCTGAACAGAAATGATGGAAATAGTGGAAAAGAAGAAAAACATGTATCTTGTGTATAACTTGTTTGTAACATCAAAGCTCTCTCATCACCTCAACAGCAGGGACGGAAACCAGGACACCGATAGTAAAGAAACCGTGCATCGGTCACATATGTTTCTATAAGGTGGGCTGACACTAGCCTCCAGAAGTCTGGGGGGGGGGCACACAGATGCTCCGAAAGATGAGAGCGCTGGAGCTGTGGAGGCGGCGCTCCGATGGCGGCGCTGACGGAGACTGACGGAGAGCGCCAGAACGAGCCTCGGGCTTACATCCGCGAGGAGAGCTGCTCTTTATTTAGGGCTCAGCCGGTAGACGGAGAACCACAGCTTCGTTCCAAGTAGCGTGGCGCTGGTGGCGGGACGCGGCGGGACGCTCTTCCTGTTCACTTTGCCGTGGGTCGGATCAAAATGCTGCAAATCTCATCGAATTTGCTAAAGAAAATGTTGATATCAAACAGTTCACTACAAAAATGTTTTTTTGCCATATATGCTCTTGGGATGCCTCAATAATTATCAATTGGGGCACCTACAGCCACGTTTTCTATTGGGACGATACTAAAGAGAAAAACGATGGCCCACAGCCGGAATAAGCGTATATAGTTGTAATATCTATTTCATGGATTGGCATGAAATTGTAACAGTTCAGCTCCATAGCTTCCTTTTTTATTAGTTTTCATCCTGTCTCACTATTGTCATTCCAGATTCTGCTTCCCATCTCGTCAGTCCAACTCCCTTCACCTGCCTCTGATCACCTCGTTAGTCCCTCATTACCTTCACCTGGTCCTCTCCCCTTCTCACCTGCAGCCCATCCCCTCGTTAGTCCCTCATTACCTTCACCTGGTCCTCTCCCCTTCTTACCTGCAGCCCATCCCCTCATTAGTCCCTCACTATTTAGCTCCCTCACTTCCACTTGTCCTCTGACAGATTGTCTTATGTTCTTCTTGAAGCCCGCCAGCATTACTACGTGTGTTGATCTGTTCCCGTCTGTTTTGTTCCTGCCGGAAATTTGAGTAAAGTGAATTATTTTCCAGTCCTGTCTCCTGAGTCGTGCATTTGGGTCCACCCTAGTACTCCCGTGACAGAAATGTGGACATTCATGCTTTCCAGATTATATATGCTGTGACCTTTCCTCTCGGGCCTCGATGACATTTGTGACTTTGAGTGAATTATCAGAACTACTGGATTGGTTACATGGAATTTCATTAAATCCTACACACTGATCCTTTGACATCATCAGGTCAAAATGTGTGTTCATAACCAGCTACACTCTTTGATTTGATGCTCAATCGCGCCACCACTAAATGGTCAACCTGCTCCCTTAAATGTTGCAGCTTTACAATCCCGTCCGCTCGTCTATTATTATTCCAACTTCCTCGGCCGACTTGGCTACACAGCAAAAGTGGTAGTGTTCATTTGTGTTCATTTTCCAATATAAAATATTTTTAGTTGATTTGTGTTGATTAATTTTAAGAATACTTGACATGAATTAAGTTCAGGTTTATATATATTTTTTTAAATTATTTTTTATTATGAAAAACCATGAAATGCTAATAAAAAATTAGACGTGGAGTCTAATATTGCGAGGAAGATATCTCAGACAGCAATTATTGTTTAAAAAAGCGATCATCGCTCTCTTCTTTTAGGTAAACTGAAAGCCCTCTCTAAGGAAATACTATAGTTTGTAATAAGAATAACATCAGCCCAGGGCACAGAGCAGAAGAGAGCAACGGAGGGGTTGTCTGTCTTCCTGCGCTGCTCCGAGAGAGAGAGAGAGAGAGAAGGGGAGGAAAGGGAAGCGGTCCTGTGAACGCTCCACCGCTCAACGGGATTTATTTGGACCGAGGTCCTCGCTGTACGACCCCCAATGACCTCTACATGCAGCGGTGGCACGGCAATCATTACATTAGACCGTCACAAATCACTGAGGCTATTACCACACTCAATCAGGAGGCTGCGAGTCGGCCACCGCCTCCCGCCGGACAAAATCACTCGTAGGGGATGAAGCCGTTAGACCAAGGAATCATTTCCCTTTTAGCCGCGATAGGATCTACTCTCTAAATGTATCCGCTATAAAAATGGAGAGGTGGTCATGCAGAACGCCACGGCTGCGCATGGGAGCTATAAAGTGCTCTCATGGTCAACAAGTCCTCGTCAAGACTCCTTTTTTGCAGTAACTAACACATTTTAAAGTTGCTGCTGTCGACTGTTATACATTTTTTTGTGTCCTCAATCAAATGTGATATTGAGTGTCTGCTAATACCAAGATGATTCTTCTCTTGTTCTAAATACTACAGCTGCAGAAAGCACAAGCATACACACAAAAAGAAAATCAATCCGATGTTTATACTCGACAGCTCTGGATCGCTCTTATATAGGACTCAGCATACAAGCTGTTTGTTGTTGTTTGTTGTTGTTGTTGCTTCACGTTGTTTATGTGGGTTGTCTGTGCCTTTTGCTCGTGGTGTTTCTGTAGCGCATGCAGCAGCATGGTGTGTGTGTGTGTGTGTGTGTGTGTGTGTGTGTGTGTGTGTGTGTGTGGGCTCTCCCCCAGTGAGAAACATCATCACCAGAGGTGACAGCAACACACAACAGACGCTCACACTGAGCTGAAATGAGAGTGCACATAAATTGGGGTAAATTACATAATTAAATAGACTTGTGCGTTTGAATGTTGTTCAAGGCTGCATGGGGCTTTGCTCAGCCTCACACAGCAGCTCAGTGGAGGAGAGACGGACCGCAGAGAACTGATGGCGGCTATTCTCATTGCGTTAAAAACACCTGCGTGACAGCTGACGTCAAACAAAAGATCGGATCACGCTCAAAAGGCCAAAAGGTTAAAATAATGCCCTGGTTGCAGCTCCTTGATGCCCAATACCGATCTTTAGACGTCTCCATCCAGTCACTTTTCTTTTTCCAGTGATGGAAGTATTAACATCTGCTGATAAGGACTCAAACTTGAGCAAAGTTAGCCAATATTATCCTGCTAAACTAAGATGGTGTTGATAGTAAATAACAGCTCATGCCATCATGAGCATAAAGCCTCAGTACACACGCCACATCCATCGAAATAGAACCAGGCCATAATCCTGTCATACGATAAGGAATTAAAAATATACCTGGGCTTAACTAACATGCTCAAAACGGCTCGCATTCAGACGGCGTCAGCCGTGGAACTGATGAGCCGACGGGGACAGGCTGCACCGTGCAGCTCGCATCATGCATCACGGTTGAAGAATGAAGACGTATATATATATTAAAAAACCTGAATGTTATTATTAAGACGGCCGCTCGTGCCAAGTCACGTCGAGTTCTGGCCGACTGCAGAGGGCCGACGCCGGGCCGGGCGAGTGCGCTCGCAGTTTTCTGGCTCGGCGTGACTCATTCTTGGCTGGAAACAAAAGGCGCTTCTCGCCGCCATCTGTCCGTCAGCGCCACTTCGCTCGGCGCAACACAAAGTCAATTAAACCGTCGCTCCACCAACGGCGTCTCCTTCGTCACGCGGAGACGACGAGAGCAGACTTGACAGCCGAGAGGGAGTGACGTGTGACTGCTACAAGGAACGGTTACTAGTATTTAACGCGGAGGAATTAGAAAACTAAGTGAGCAAGAGAGCGACGGGGAAACAGACTGCCGGTACATCTGTGCAAGAAATGACAAGAGTGAGAGAAAGAAACGTGGAGAGAGACAGAAGAGGAGCGACGAGTAACGATCCCTCTGGCGTGGCGGGCGGAGGATCGGCCGCATGGACGTCAAGGTGACACTGACGTATGGAGAAAGTGTTTACCCAGCATCCCATGTGCCAGGGCATTAGATAAGTTCATCATCCCCTCCAAGAGATGGACTCGCTGGATGTCAAGCACGTGATCTATTAGCCAAACTCACATGGTGAGCTTCCTCTGCACACGGCTCTGTTATTATCATAGTACAACTTAGAATGATAACATGAAGAACTAGAACGGGCACTCGGTAGAGCGCATACCTTCGCATATCACAAGATTGGGCGTTGAATTATGAACATTTGGGCATTAGTTGAATGCCAATTGGATAGAAATTGACAGGATAGAAATAGAATAGAATAGAAATTGACAGTTTAAAACGGTTTAAAACTTTTTTTGTTATGCAAGGAACACACATACAAACACACATTTTCAATGCGAAGGTAATTAGAGAGAAATGAACATGTACTTCCATTTATTAGGCCAATGTGCTCACAATGACCATCATGTAGGCATCATGTTTATGAGTTTCACCATCTAACTCTCTGGGGATAACATTTGCACTAAAACAAGAGAAATACAGCTGAAGATGAGAATGTATATAATATATAGAGAATAATATATTCCTTCTTAACCCCTTAAACACGTGTACAGATGAAACCTTGTTTGTGCTCTTCTGAGTAAAAGCAGTTTGGTGTTGCGGCTCAAATCAGGCGTTGTGCAGGGCGTTGCACCTGGAAGGTACCTGCAGCGGCTCCTCGGGGGCCACCGCCCTCATTTGCAGTTTATCTCGCAGTTCTTTCCCTTCCGTGGAAACACGGCGCCGTAATTTGGAGGACGGCCGATAAAAGGGAACACAGGGGGGAGAGGCCCGGGCGGCGCTGCCATTTTGTGCTTGCGTCATCAATATCCCGGCAGCTCCCCGGTGGACGGAGCAGGCGGAGGATGATTGATGAGATCTGGCTGAGGGAGCACAACGGGCTGCTAAGCATCTTCAGTGGGGCAAAACATACCTCCGACACATCGGGACTGGGCTTGAGTGAACGTTATCTCAAGGGTTCATTTAGTTTATTTCATACAAAGGAATTATACTCCGGGCGAATTCCTGCAAAGATTCTATATGCAATGCTGGTCTCGTTGGCACGGACGCATGGGGATTTCCCCAAACTCGCTCAAAATATAGCCCATAAAAGGTCAATTTAAACATTTGTTTTTTTACGTTCATCGAAGAGGAGCGAGGAGTAACGACCCCTCTGGCGTGGCAAGCGAAGGATTGGTCGCCAAAGCATAAAACTCCACATCTTTCTTTACAATATCCCGAAAGTCCCCAAAAAACTAAATCATGTATGACATTTGTCAAACATGATTCATATTTTAGTTTTTAAATGAAACTAAATAAAGTAAAATGAAACAGTCACTGATGAAAAACTAATCAGTGACATTGTTTTAAAAGTTGCTTTCAACATTCCTGTTGTTTTAGCTCGATGAATACATGAATGGATTAATACAGCTCTCTGAATGAGCTATATTGCCTTCAGTGTTTATTTTATTGTCTGTATGTGTATATATATATATATATATATATATATATATATATATATATATATATATATATCTGCTCCATTGACAAATAATCAATAATAGGAAATGGAAGTGTCCACATTGTTAGGCTCTGTGTTTAGATTCTGCACATATACTTGTGCTTTTAAATTAATACGTATAGAACAATATTCTAAATAGAAAACATTAGGAAGAATATTATGACTGTATTATGGATGTATTGTGAAGCATAAGAGAAGGACACTGTTCTCTGTTTACTGTATGCAATGATAAATGGACATGGAAAGAGTAAATGTTTACATGTATGCGGCATGGGATTGTTTAATGTTTATTATTTGAAGCCTGAGACGTTTCTTTAACCCGGAGAGTAACATACTGGACTTTTATTGTGAAGGGACTTTTTGGGGTTGTGACGTTTAACCCCACCATTTTGAAATCTGGTCTTAAGCCAACGAGAGTGTAGCGCTAAGATGAGCAATGATGGACTGAATTTAAGATTCAGAGGTGTGGCTGCCGATACTCATAAATACGGGTGTCATGGGGTTCGACCGCAGATCTGATTAGCTACTTAGCTCTTAGCCTGTTGAGAAACAGTCAGTCCGTCTCTACGATCGTGAGCTTCAATTGTTTGTTAAACTTCTTTCCATTAAATATTCTTGAACTGAATCCATTGCATCCTGATCCTGATTTCCATCGAGCGCGAGACGTCCAGTATTCTGAACTCTACGACGGACACAAGGTCGATAACAGCAGGAGCTGCTGACACGCCGAGCTCAGCAGAGGAGGACGGACGGACGGACGGACAGACGGACAAGTTGACGGCTGCAGCAGAAGTTGCGTTGCTGTGCGTGAAAGATTGCCCAACAACTAAATGGATCAAATCTCGCAGATATCGCAGACAGCGGCGATTTCATCAGAAAAGCTGAATTCTGTCTTCTACTTAAATAAAACCAAAAGAAGAAGAAAAGGTCTCGTCGTTCTTCACTCGACCTCGAACGAACGTTACATTTTATAAATGTGAAATACTCTCGTTGAATGTGTTATTGAAATAAACAGTGTCCTACTTTACTCCCGGCAGACGCTTTGAAACTTTAAACTCGTGAACAGATCCTTGCGTAATCGATCAGGAGCTTCCGTGTGTCCGTGTGAGTAATTAGTTTTCCTCGAAATAAGTGAACAACAAGCAGCTATAGATTGATCAGCGGCGAGCAGCGGGCCGTTTCTCATTAACTGGAAATAAACCAGACGGATACACAACGCTATCCGCTGCGTACAAACTCTCCAAACATGGACGCACAGCAGACAGAAGCGTGGCTCTAACTGAGATACGACTTGATGCCACCGGTCGATCGGGTTCTAGTCAGTAGACGCAGGGCTGGAGACAACTACCAGTTTCAATTACCATTCAGGCTGTCAGTGTTCATGAAAACCAGAGGATTGACAAGAGACGTTTGTGTATCACGTTCTGGTCCACGATGGCGCTCTGGGTTCGTCTCGTTGTCTCGTTTTGTCTCGTGTAAGTGAGAACGAGACAAAACGAGAGAAAACGAGACGAAACGAGAGAACGAGACAAAACAAGAGAAAATGAGACAAAACGAGACAAAACGAGACGAAACAACGAGTAAAAACAAGACAAAACGAGACGAAACGAGACAACGACAAAAAACAAGACAAAACGAGACACAACAAGATGAAACGAGACAACGAGACGAAACGAGACGACAAAAAACTAGTAAAAACAAGACAAAACGAGACAAAACTAGTAAAAACGAGACGGAACCTTTCCTTAACAGCGGTGTGATTGAAGCGTTTCACTTTACAATGTAGGCGACTAGATCTTCTTCCTCAATGCACGATGTTTACTAAGTCAGTGAGTCAATGTGTTCAATCATCTTGATTTTTGCAACGACCGAGAAGTCGATGTTCCTCCAGACTGATTTCATGTTGGCTACTTTTATTTCACATTTCTTCTCCCACACAGTCTCATAGTAAACACTCTAAAGTATCGTCTCGACTCGTCATTGAAGCCGTACAATGTTTACACAATGAAATATTCAAAAGCAGGACCCGTCGGCGGACACATATCTGGTCCCTCGACTACAGAACATGAATAACTTCTGCACGTTTGAACAGTTTGTGTTTACAGCTTTGTCCACAGCTGTTTCAGACTTGCTATTAGAAGGAGATTAGTTATTAATACAAGGGTGTGGCTGATAACAATTACTGATTACTATCCCAGGAAAATATCATGTCATTCACACACACACACAGAAATATAGAAACACAACAGAGTCTTTGTTTGACTCGTGTTGAAGACACAACTTAGATCTGCGGGTCAGAGCCGAGTCTCTGTCCACAACCAGCTCACCCCCGCTGTTTACTCTCTTTCCCTCTCTCTGCCCGGTAACCACTGTCTCAGCTTCCCGTTTAAGCGAGCACCGGTCACGCAACGGTGCTCCCAAATTCAGGCAAGATGTGTAAACGAGCGTCTTTGTCTCAAAACAAGCGCGCCGCGACAGTCGCCGATTGACGCGGCGAGCGTGACTCTTCGCAACTCTCAGTCAGAGACGAGGGAGAAAAATAGGAAGTGTGTGATTACGCCCCTTTAAATCCAGCAGTAATAACCTCCATTCCCCTGCAGCGCGAGCCCGTCCTCTTTGTTCAGCGGGAAGAGGGGAAGAAGACCGAGAGGTACGGCCCCCGTTAACTTTAGGGAGGAAAAAAAAAGTGCAAGCGGACACCGTTTGAGTAGCAGGAAGTGTGTTTCCTCAAACTTACCAGATCTGACTCCTCACTGCCGGAGTGATACATTTCTACCCTCTCCGACTCTCTGCTCTTCAGCCCGGCTGGGAGAAAACCTCAGCTGCTGCCCATCTCCTGCTCCCGGAGCACAGGAACTCCTTCCAGCCCGACCGCTCCGCTCCTACAAACCCCCTCTCCGCGCTCCGGAGGGGCACGGCGTCGCCTCTGTAGCCCGAGCGGTGAAAGTTGGAGCCGGGGGGGGAAGAAGTTAGTTCCTCTCAGACCTCCTTTGGCCTACTTCGGTCCCTCGGAGGCAGAGAAAAGATCAGCGTCTTTCCCACGCTGGGAGAACACTCCTTCAGAGAGCCGCAACCGTCCTCCAGACCCAAAAACAAGCCCCCCTCTCCCCTCCCCTCCCACACACACACACACACACACACACATACATATACACTGTCTAACACACACACACACACACACAGCCAGTTAGGAAGTAAGATCTCTGGCCAACAGGGCCGGCCTGAAAATTCCAGAAAGCACCAAAAGCAGCTGCAAAAGCTTTTTATGTCTGTGTGCGAGTGTGTGATCGGGGGAGTTTACATGTGTTCCCTTAAAGAGGGAGCACTCCGAGGGGAGGAGGGCTGACGGGTCTGAACTCACTGTATAGTCTCGACACATGTTGTCGAGACCAAACCGTCGGGAAGTGATTATCTTCACGACATCGACGAAATGCCATATTGGCTTTCATCCTCAAGGCGACCAAAGTCATTCAAACTCTCCGTGTGGTCATCGGACGGAACGGCGTCCAGCGGGGAGCACGTCGCGTCCTCCTGACTCCCGACGTCTATAAAATTAAAGCCGTGTAAAAGTGGGTTTAGTAATGAAGTGACGGGTTTCTCCTGCCGTTCAGAGCTCTGGTTTACTCAGCTGCTTTGCATCTAGGTCGTGGTTACTGTAAAAAAAAGAAAAAGAAGGAAAAAAGCTTCACTTAAAAGAATCTGTGTGCGACCCGACATCAGACGACCTGGAGCTGTGATGTGTGTTTTATATTTTATAACCGCGCCGCTGTTACGCCACCTCTCGTATAGGCCGAGCAACTTAAATCTACTATTAAAGTTGTAAAACACGACTAGAGACGCGCGTTGGGAGCTGTTAGATCTGAGTCACGGGTTCACAAAACGACACGGTGACTAATTTAAATGTTCCCGTTATTAAACGGGGGCGGCGGCAGAGGAATGCGGCCGTCGTGTGTCGCCGTGGAGACCGAGCGGCGCAGGTGAGACCCGACAGTTAACTTGTGAGATCATGCGCCTTTAAAGACACACGCTCTGAGCTTTATTCCACATCCCCCGTAGAGGACAGATTTGTATTTTTCAGTGGGGAGAAAATGTTTTCCGAGCGGCCCGTCCTAAATCCTGGATTATATTGTGCTCGATCAGGGTTAACCCCTTTCTGAGGATTATCATCCTGTGTGTGTGTGTGTGTGTGTGTGTGTGTGTGTGTGTGTGTGTGTGTGTGTGTGTGTGCTCGGCACGTGACGCGCTGGGATGGTTATCCTCACTTCACCAGAATAATGATCTCAAGTCCTGATGCATAAGTTTGGAATCACCAGAAGCCACAATGCAATATTATCAAGACGTAATAATAAAATAAATAAAACCCACTTTTATAGAACTGCTTTTAAGTGATGTCGTCCTTTTATGTTTTTATTTTAATTGGCTATTTGTTCGGTTTAGTTGTATTCAATGCTTTTATGGTATGGTCTTTTTTGTTTGCCACCATTTAAATTATGTTTATCTTATTATGTTTTTATTATGTTTATCTGTAGAGCACTTTGTAAACCTTGTTTTTAAAAGTGCTATATAAATAATAATAATTATTATTATTATAATCTTGTGATAACATATATTTCTATATTTCATTATATATTTTTTTCCAGAAGCTAAAGTGAAGTGAATTGAAAAAGCAGTTGTTTTCAAAAGGTTTGATTAGAAGTTGCCATATTAATAACTTATAAGAAAGATGAATACTTGGCGTCTGTGTGTACACATTGAACTGCGATGCTACACCCGACTGTGTTATACCATACCGATACGGTCCTGACAACAATGTTACTTCCATATTGATCGGATCTCCATTTCTGATGATAACTATTTTCATTATATATCTGGAGATTATCTTCTCGATTGATCAGTTTATCATTTGGTCTACAAAGATTGAAACCGAGCCAAAAGTTGCCTAAAATCCACAAGTGACGCGTCTCCTTCAGCCCAGTCTCGCTCCCACACACACCGCTTTCTAACATCGAAGACTAAAACTAAAGATCCCTTTTGCTTTCCAGCCCTCAAATGTTTTACAGTTGGCGGTGCGATCCGAACCCTGCGGTGGCGACGCGGGGTCAACGTAAACGAAGTGGAAAACAGACTATAATTAAGTCCAGGCCTGGAGGCAGGACCTCGGCATGCTGAGCGCGATGACAGTCGATCAGGAGGTGTGAGCTCTGAACGCTCGCGCCAAATGACTTCTGCATGGGAAGTACGACACTCTGCAAGGCGACCAAAGCAAAGAAATGTGCTCAAATATATCAGCGTATATATAGTATGTAAAATAAGATAAGATAAGATAAGATAATCCTTGATAATAATGTCCAGGATTACGGCAGCAAAGGGGTAAAGTGCACACAAGACGTATTCGATTAAGTGATATAAACAATAGGCAGGAATACAACGGTAAATAATCCACGGTAACTGAATAATTTAAACAATACACTTAACACACACACAGGCCAAGCGGGCCGCTTACACAACCAGCAGACGGTCACTGCTGGACCACGAGGGGGGGGGGGGGGGGGTCGATACAACATGTGCTTCACTGAAGAACAGCGACTAAAGAGTCACCTTGTGCAGCGCGGTGTGATCCCCGAAGGCAACGGCAAAACATCTGGAATCAACACCTCCGACACATTGTGCCCTTTATGAAGGCTACGCTAGCACACCTGGGATACATTATGGTATTATGGTATTATGTATGGAAACATTATGATTTGTCTACGATACTGGTTGGAGGGTAAGCCTGGTGGTATTCTACAATTTGTATTATCCAAAGGAGAAAAATGGCATTTGTGTTTTTTAATAGTCTTAAAAACAGTTTTTAACAATGTAATTACAAGACAGCTGGTCTACTGAACAGAACCACTGCTTACTGGTTTGTGGTCTTTTCGCGGGATTTATTGACTAAAGAAATGATATAAAATGTGTATGTTGTGGGAGGTATGTTGGTTTACTTGCATGTTATAAGGGTGACAACAACCACACATGCAGTAACTTACGTGTTTTTAGATATATTTATTACTGCTGCAATTTACGATAACTTTCATTCTTGATTAATCTGCAGATTAAACGCTTATTCTATAAAATGTCCGAAAGTAGTTCTGATTTTAAATGTGCTTTGTCCAAGCAGCAGCCAAACACATAAATATATTCACTTTTAAATCAGAGACGACGAGGAAGAATATTGACATTTGCGAAACTGTTTTTGTTGATTGACTACCAATTAATCAACCAATATATCGATAAACCGTGGTGCTAGTGGAGATTCAGTCTGCCGTGTCGCTGTAATCCCACTTGTTGTCGTCTCTCATGCCACCCGGCCGTTCAGCTCCATATCAGGAGGTCCGACACACTGGAGCTGCTGCTGCACTCACTTCTAAAGTAAACAGCCCAAACAAGAGCGCTCCGGTCCGCCCGACACGCTCGCCACAGCAAAAGCACTCAGGATCACGACTTAATCTGTGTTGCATCAATTCAGGATCATAACACTGAAGACATCATAACACCAGTCAAAACAATGCGCTGCAGATAATTGATGCTCCTCAGCCGGAGACAAAAACAATAACCAGCAGCATCCACAGGGTTGTGTTGTCCATCCACTTTGATTTGATATGATTCATGCAAATGATGTTATGGATGTGTAGTAAACTTAAATAGATCGATAATGAGATAAAACATACAACAATTACATTAGTGAAGCTCTGTCAGAAAGGCCCCTCCACATTGGTTTAGCCTTGCCAAGAGTGCTGTTCTCCTCATGAAGGAGGAGGCTCCAGGAGGCGCCTGTCCACCTCTTTGTGCTCCAAGACGTTAAGTAGATCCCTCTTTCCAGCAGACGCAGCTCTGTATCCAGTGGATCCCGTAAATGATCGTTTCCTGGGGGATCTGCGCTGTGAGGGAGGTCACGGCGACATGGACGTAAACACCAGAACGCTGAGGGATGAACGGTTTGAGCCTGTGTGATGTTTTAGAATAAATATACAAAGGGACGTTTTTCTAAATGTCACGACTCAAAACCAGAAAATAAACCTGCAAAGTGTGTGGTAATGAAATATAACATAACATGAGTGTATTACATTTAGAAGGCGGTGATGGGTATTAATGTAGGTCGTTTCAGCTGAAAGAGGCATAAAAACACATTTACAGGACGGGCTATTCCACACATTTGTTTCCTTCTCATATGTGTGTGATAATCGATGTTTTTTAATAAAAAAATTTAATTACACAAGCATAAATTAGCATAACGACTAGAACTATGGGGGAAGAACGAGCCCGGCTCGGTCCAATAGGTAACGTAATCCATTTGAAGAGAAAACTCTTTTTTTGCCAAACTATTTCTCAGCGGGGAGCAGGACTTCCTGCAGTCTTTACTGGTTGCCTGGCAACTCGTTTTTTTGTATGAAGATGATACGTTAAATTAGAGATGGATTTCTTTTCTTCATTTGGATATTAAAGCCCGGCCCTGTTTCCAGTCTCTACACAAAGCTACGCTAACAGGCCACAGCCACGTATTCACCGATGAGAGGAGCCCGTTTCACAAGATGTAGGACGAACCCTTTAAAGACAAACGTATTTGAGCAATTCGGCTTATTTTCTTATAAAAGACAAGGCATTAAAACATGTCCACCTCCGTCAAGCTTGCATCCAGAGCAGGACTCTTCTGATGCGTAACATCCAGAGCGGCCCGGAGAACCCCCGCTACGTCCTCTGGGACCGCCACTCGCCTCTAATGAAACCCTCAGGGCGGAGCGGCCAGCCTCCGACCGAGGTTACCTAGCTACAGCACAGGCCGGGCCTCCGGAGCCATGGGACCGCCTCTAATGACACACGGTGAGGGAAGGGAAAGAAGGGGAAACGAGGCGGAGAGGTGGAGAGAGAGAATGTGGACGAGCGAAAGGATCCCCAGCTGGTGTTGGATCGGCACGTTACATCGAGGACTGAAGTCTAAAAGTAGAGAGGCGCTTACCCTCCCCAAGATGTGTTTAGCCAGCGGCGTCAACGACAACTTGTCCAGCATGCTCAAGGGGATGAAGATCATGAGCTCAGAGCGGCTGGACAGCCAACGGGAGCAAAGACTGGACGACTTCTGAAGCGCCGCCGTGTACCACGGCGTGCAGCGTGTGGCGGCTGCAGCGCGAGCGTGCGGCGCCGAGTCACTTTACGCCCGCTGAACACATCGACACATCAGCAATGTGACCAATACACTCGTGCACAGGTCAGGCAAAGCACTGACACCACTGGGCTCACACACTGGGCTCACACACTGGGCTCACACACTGGGCTCACACACAGCAACGCCGACGGCCCCGTGGTGGATTGCGACGGGTGGGGGGGTGGGGGGGGTCATTGTTCACACGACGGGTTTTGGGCACAGAGCTAAACGCTGTAATCCTTTAAAAGGAGGCGCTGGTATCCGATGATCTGGCGGTCGGGCTGCGGCTGCTCATGCATTTCTGTTGACAAACAACAAACAACTACATTTTGATACGTGACTGACTTTGCCTTCTGATTGGAGTTTCAGAAACAGAGTGCAGCAGATCGATTCCACTCTCCTGCCTGTTAATTAAATATCTGGCTGCAGCCGGCAGCTGGTTGGCCTCGTCGGGCATGAAGATTGGAAACGGGGGGAGGGGGAGGGGCCACAGAGGAGTGATCTACATCAGGCTTCGGATGCACAGATAACAATTGTTAGTAGTATCGGTAACACAAAAACAGTTTTCTGCAGTTTACAGTAAAGAAAGTCCTCCGTCACTGTTGACAACGGGTTCTTTAGAAATTGAAAATGAAGGATGGAGCTGTGGATTATGCATCAGAGAGTCCTTAAATATAATAAAAAAACAGTTTCAGCCCGGGTTAACCGTTGTTGCTTTACTCATGCGTTACATTGCCTGTCACATAACGGACAGCATTGGACGCTCGTCCTGTGGGCTCTCGGGCCGCTGGCCGCTCTGACATCCCGATGGATCCCGACCCGTCGTACGGTCTGAGCAGTTCAGCGAGACGCGATGATCTCCCGTGTCGTCACATGATCCTCTGTGTCCTGTACATCGCTACAGGAGGGAGGGAACCATCCACGCTGCACACAATGACACCCACGGGGCGATTGCTTGTGTCTACTTGATCCCTTGACTCACTTTGTGATGATTGCTTCTTTCAGTAAGGAGATTTAAATCTGCTTCGGCCTTTCGGCCAATCCAGGATTTAGAGGAGAATGAGTGACATGGAACATGGTCGGAAACGGTCAAAGTCTTTTCTTTAAACCTGCAAAGATGTCATATTAATAAAATATATGACAGTGAGCAATGGTTGTGAAACGGTGGGGGGGGACGATGCATTTTTGCAATCTCTGCAGAATGAATGGATCATCAATAACCTCTTAAAAATATCCCTGGTGGAGTTATTGACCCCTATAAGCGATATGGAGCAATGTTTTTATCGGTGGGTTCTTATTTAGATAATATCATGGACACACAAGAGGACGTATAATTACAAAATACATATTCCTGCTGCCTAGCCTTCAATATTTCTCGGTCCACAGTAACACACAAATAAACGTAGTAATGCACCAAAAAAATAGAAATGAAGAAGACTGCTGGCTCGTAAAAAAAAATTGATGCAAACAATACACCGATTTAAATATAAAAAAAAACTGTATTTCATGATGATGATGATGATGATGCAGCACAAAGCGTTTAATTAAGTGACTGAATGTAACCACAACTTGGTTGACAACAAAACCTTCCCCTTCAACTCCTCTAATGAAATAGAAAACAAGGATTCAGGACAAACTTTAATTTCAAGGGATCACCAGTTTAAAAGGTTGTTGAACGCCGGCCTCCATTGTGTAAAATGATTAAATAATGCCGCTCCGAACCACCTAAATGAGATTTCAAAGATGGGATTTGGCTGCGTGGACAGACTCTTTCAGCAGACCTGTCCGACGCACACGGCCACAGAAAGCTGAGCCGGCAGATTGTCTTCCGCCTCCGGGCGCCGACGCCTTCTGCACGACCGCACGAGCACCCGCTCCCCCGTGGATCCATGATTAAAAACTAAGCTCTACTTACGCAAAGGTGAACTTCCTACGGTACGTATAGGCCCACGCTGCCCGACCTCACGGACACGGAGTGAGACACCTGAGGTCGCCGAGAACAAAACCGCACACCGGAAAAAAACAATTCGCAGGCGCAGAGAAAAAGCTTTCTTTAAGCCGAGCGAGGCGAAAGCTTTCAGGCGACGGGCGAGCGCCACGACTCACAGCGCCGCTGTCCGACAGATAAGCTGCTGATTTAACACAGAAACAAGAACAGGTTGTGTCTTTTTTTTGCTTTTCGTTTAGTTTAGTTTTTTTTTACCTTTGGCTTCTTCGGCATGCTCGCTCTCCCACAACGCCGGGACACCTGTGTCGCCTCTCCGATCCACAGCGACTGCAATGAATTATGCAAATCCCCTGTTTTTTGTTCAGAGTACCATGACCCAGGGGTGCAAGCGGCTAACGCCTGGCATGAAAAAAAAACAACCTCTCTGCCTCCGTCAGAAAGGGATAATGCCGACTGCCGCGCTGCAGTTGCTGTTAAAAATATAAGAGGTGTCTTCTGGGTGATTTTTAGAGGAGTGGAAAAAAAGAGTTGTCATCCTCAAGAGATCCTCGAACCAGCAAGTATCACGCCTCATGTGGAGTGAAGAGATCCTCAGACGGATCACACACACACACACACGAGATGGGCACGAGCAGAAACACACACACACACACACAGACACACAATCGAGTGTGTAAGCTCTGTGGTATCATGGCCAGCTCTGAAGTGTTTTTTCTTCGGCTGGCCGGGCATTAAGCTTTAATTTGAGAGTGTGACATCTGTTGCATGGTCAACGCTATAAAGAGCGGACAGAAACTCACACACACTCCCACACACACACACACACACCACCACGCGGTGACCAACATACTTTGAAACTCCAGAAACCGACTCGTGAGCGAACACTGTGCGGCTGAAGCCTCGCCGTGACGCCGTGACGCCGACCGCCGGAGTGGATCATGTGACCTCTCGCAGCTGCACATCTGCGGCCAGTCCGCCGGGCAGTAACAGCACCATCTGGAGATCTAATCCGCCTGGCACTGCCTACCAATGTCATTATGGATGTGGCCCTCAATGTCATTAGGCTTATTGGATGGACGAGTAGATACCTGGAGCAGAGCTGCACGGTCTGCAGTATAGACAAGCAAGCCCAGTCTGGATGATGAGTATAAAACTATTTGAATAAATGATGAAATGACATGCTGGGAGCAGGACCGCTGGATGGGGATTGCTCGGAGAGTCTAAATGTCTCAGCGCGTCTCTCCTTTCATGAAATTGGGCACGGATATTTAATGTCCCGACTCCTCGCGATGTCGTCAAGCGTCCCAGGTGTCGTCTGAAAGGTCTTCACCTTGGCTGCTCTGCCGCTGCGTGTAATCTGAGCCTCTCGGTACTTTGTCTCTCCGCCGGCTCGCTAATCAACGCCACTCGGCCCCACGCCGGTACGACCGACAGCGCCGATAACGCCGTCCAGACGCACGGCATTGTGGGGGTTTTGACATTTCCGGCCCTATAGCAGATAAAACTTAGCAAAAAGTATCATCAGCGTGTTGCTCATCAAGAGCCCTGAGACACTTGTGTCAAAGGCCAAGTAATAAACTCTCCTTAGAAAAATGTACCTTGAACACCCGACAAGGAATATTTATGGCCAGATTCCCTCCCCCCTTGTGTGAAAAATATATAATTAGTGAGTTTCTAAACGTTTTCATATCATATTATACGCATCAGAGATTTCAGGGTGACGCCCCCCCCCCCCCCCCCTGTTATAATGGTAGACACTGCGCATAGCATCTGAAATGAAATATGTAATGAGTCACGTTCGATGTTATAGGCAGTTTAAACTGGTTTTAATTACTATTTTCTTCTCTGTTTGGATCCTTTGACCATGTAGACAGTTATGAGTCTGGTGATTATGACCAATGTTATATGTGTATAATAATATAATAATAACTTTATTTATATAGCACCTTTAAGAACAATGTTTACAAAGTGCTCCACAGAGAGTCAAAACAAAACAAGTAGAATAGCAAGAAACCAATATTACATTTAAAAGTATATATTAAAATGAAAAATAAAATGAAAAATAAAGAAAATAAATGAAAAACCAAATAAATTACAAATAAATTAAAAACAGACAAACTAAATTAGGGGAACCAAAGTTCTGCATAAACAGACTAGATCACTTTAAAGCTGTTCTATAAAAATTAGTTTTAAAAGTGATTTAAAAGAAGTTACTGATTCTGCAAGCCTTATCCCCATATAATAGTACGTACCCCTTTATGCAGTAAGGCCGAGCACCTCCTTGTGGCACCGGCACCCAGTGGCAAGCGCGCGGCAGGCGTCGGCCAGCCGCCGAAATTGCGACGTGTCTGCGGCGTGTCAGCGGCGACTCGCCGGCGACTGCGACGTGTCCTGGCGTCTGGGCGTCGCCGCTCAACAGCGGCAAGCGAGCGTCACTCGCCAGGAAGCTGACAAGCTGAGTGGGTGGAGCCACATTTTCAACAGGTCAGCTGCCATAAATCAGTTTTATGATCATAGAATGGCAGAGCTGCTGGTTTTTGGGATAGATAGATGGATAGATAGATAGATAGATAGATAGATAGATAGATAGATAGATAGATAGATAGATAATGTACGTTATTTTATTTGTTAATTAAATAATAATCACTTTGTAATATATTACACTTATATACCATAATATGTATAATGTACCTTCCTTTTTTTAATAAAAGAAAAAAAATATATATATATATATTTTACCATGTCATGTCATACTGTTATATGAGACTGTTGGTCTAAGCTAAACACTGGAATAATCTTTCCACCAGGTAAACCTAAACATGCACATCTATCTTGAGTGCGACAGTTGTCTGAAAACTGCGACGTGTCTGCGGCGTGTGCGGCGTGTCTGCGGCGTGTCTGCGGCGTGTCTGCGCAGGCGTGACGAGGTTGCGACGTGTGCGGCGTGTCTGCGGCGTGTCTGCGGCGTGTCTGCGCAGGCGAGACGAGGTTGCGACGTGTCTGCGGCGCCTGCCAGGTACATTATACATATTATGGTATATAAGTGTCATTTTCTATGAAGTGAAATGTAGTAGCAAAACAATATTCAATATAGTACATCAGTATTGTACAGAAATATCTTAACTTATTGCATATTGTAAGTATTAAGTCTACAAAAAAACACATTATCGATCTATCTATCTATTTATTTATTTATTTGTACACTTAGGATTGTCAGCTTGTCAGCTTCTCGACGAGTGTCGGCACGTGAGCGGCGCCTGCCGCTGACTCGCCGATAACACGCCGCTGACTCGCCGCGGACTCGCCGCAGTCCTGACGCCTGCCACACGCGCGCCGCGGACTCGCCGCTGCCAGGGATTGCACTCGCCCTCTCTCCCTTTATGAACACAAATGATTCTCAACGGGTGTTTCCTTGAAAACTGAATTTAAAAAATCTAATTGTTTTTATTTTATTGTTATATTCTCTTTGTTCTATTTCATTAATTTAAGAAAACTAAATAGAAAAAATTCGCCAACATTTTAAAGAAAATGTATCCCAAAAGAAAAATCAAAGCTTGCATTAATGCGCTACGTTAATTATCAGCTGCTAATGAATTGATAGAGCGAGGCGGACTGTGACATCACGTACCAGACGCTACATTAAGGTGCCCTGTGTGTGAGGCCGTGGTCACGGCGGGTCGCAGTGCGGACGGCGAGCGGCGCCGACACAGGCGGCAGGAGGGAGGCGTGAGCTAAAGCGGAGCAGTGTTTCCCTCCGGAGGAAAACACATGTGCACATCTCGATTTACGCACATGTGCACACAGAGAATATACCGGACACACAAACACAAAGGATCGCCGTGTCGAACGCGGACGCCCGAGCGCGGCACGTGGCGTGTGTGGAGATGGATTAGGCCTCAGGTTTATCACACCGTGACCATGTGTCACCCGACGTACAGTAACTCCGCCAACACAGATTACGTCACAAACGGGCCGAGTGATCGGAGGATCAAGAAAGAAACATATATTTTAAAAAGGTCCACAGATATAAGGGAGATTCTCCATCACATCCTCTCCTCCCCCAAGTAGCTGATTTCATCCTCGCAAAGCCACTCTGCCTCTAATCTCCCCTGATCCTTCTGCACTGGCAAAGAATCAGATGGCAAACTCACACACGTGGAAGGAAACCGAGAGAAACACGACAGGAAACACACGTCCACCCGTTGTTGTCTCTACGACGGACGATGCTTTTTTCTTGGAGGTTCGAGCCTCGATGTGTCTCGCATCTCAACTCCACGTCAGTTGCGTTCCTTGCATCTCGGGCGGAGTTGGCAGACCGATAACCAGATTGTACAAAGTGGGCATGTAGTAGCTTGTAGTTATATAATAGCTAAATCTCTAAGCCTCCCTTTGGAATAGCCACTGTGCACAGGAGCGTCAACAACCAACGGCCACATTCTGTAACAGTCTCGACGTAATCTGGTAAACCGGAGAATCGTATCAATTGTGACGCACAAAGCGGTTGGAAAGGGAGGCAGAGGTAGAGGTAGAGGGCGCCCGCATACAGGAGGAGTGGTTCAAGAGCAGAAGAGGAAAACACCCACCGGCACACCTCACTTACCCAGGAGACATTTTTATTCTTGGGTTGTTTGATCATGGCAACGAGAGCGGGCCCGGCGACGCGGAGAGACGACGCTCCCCCCCACCTCGGCGGGATCAGGGGCGACGGCCGCGCTCAGCCATAGGTCATCTTCATCTTCATCATCTGCCCCGCCGACCCGCCGACCCCAAACCACTGCTCCGACCGAACCGGGCGTCTGTCGGCGGGATCGGGCCTCGCGCCACGCACAACGGTAACCATGGGGTGTGGCGTCGCGTGGCGGGAAAAAAAAAAAAAAAAAAAAAGCAGAGAAAAAAGTCCCGCTCACGTGAGAATCCTCCGGCAGAGCCTCTTCCTCCTGACGGCACGCGGTGACCTGATGGACTGATTATGTATTCACGCCGAGTATGAGTATGAAGCATCCCGGCAGGTTTAACCCCGCCCCGCTGAGCCTCGGCGAGCGCCCAATCGCCGAGCGGATCTTTGCGGCCGGCTCCCGAGGGGGCGAGCTTATAGAAGCATTAGGGTGAACGTACTGATTCTCCGGAGGAGAGCGCGGGGCTCGCCGCTGACTGCTCCCCCCCCCGGTACCAAATAAAACTAGAAGCAAAACGCACAGGGAGTACTTGATGGCGTTGACCTCGTCTTCATCTTCGAGGAGCCTCCCCCTCTCATTAGCCTCCCCCCTCTTGTGTTTACATCTCTCCTCCCGTCCCCCTCCTGATCTTTCCTTCCTCGACACGCTTCCTTCTCTTTCTCCGTCTCCTTCTCAGGGGTGCGTGCCCTCGCCCGGCTGCCACCTGTTGTTGTCATGACACCTCTTTGCTAAGAGACGAGAGCCCTGACAGATAAAAGATGCTCAGGGAACGAAGGATTCTCTCTCTGAGACTAAATGAAATCTACCCTCCTGATGTTGCTCTCTCTCTCTCTCTCTCTCTCCCCCCCTCACACTCACACTCGTCTTATCTTCCTCTCTCACAGCCTCAGCTCCACGCTTGTCAAGTCTATCCAGATTACTTGAACCACAGAGAAGAGACGTATCTCCTGAGCAGCAGAGCTAGGAAACATACAGAGTGGTCCATGGGGATAGGAAGCCAGTGGGTCAAACCAACAGCACTAAAAATGACCAACAATAGGGCCACAATGTATAGTACTAGGTTATTTAAACAAAATTGACAAGACCTATATCTAACTTATGTTCTTGATTCATTAATTGATCATTTAGTCTGTTAAATGTTATGTCATTCATGATGTCTCATAGGCCACAGAGATATCTTCATTGTGCTTATTCTGAACCTGACAGGTGACTGTTAAATATGGAAAAATAAAAACAGCTCATTGTCCCATTTGAGAGGCTGGAAACCAGATAATTTAATTCCTGCTTGAAAAAGAAGACAATCCTCAAATGCCACAAATAAAAGGCTATTGAAACCCAATCCTGGGTTCCAGGAGTTTTAACGCAAGACTTTACACGTCGTTTGTAACGTCTGCCGCTCTAATGAATCCCCTCGTATCCATATGGGCTGGCAGCCCTCCTCTGGTGCTCGAGGATGTCTGCGTCCCTCTGCCGTTAATTGGCCTCCAACAACATCTGCTCCTGTTTGAAGAGACGCTCGGCTCGGCCTGGCTGCCCCGGTCGGCTCTTTCATCTCTCTAACGATCCCCCGATTGTCCATTTTGTCTCCAGCTTCTTTAGGTCATGAGTGGAGACGCAGTGAGGAATAAAGATGTGCAAAGTGAAAGTACTCTAGAAGGAGTTACGGCGTCCAATTGAACTGAAGTGAACCTTAAAATAAACCTTGTCTCATATATATTGAAAATACAAACAGCTCCGCCGACGGCAGAGAATCTACGACTGGCGTATTTCTAAAGGCTAAATGCGTCGCAGTGTAACGCGATGCTCATAAATGGAATTATTGAGTAGATTGTGCCAGAAACGGCGAGCCTCGCAGAAACGGGTGACGGCCTCAAAGCAGCTGCTTTCCACCGATGGCAGCGAAGCAGCCAATATGACGAGCTCCAATAAAATGAACATTCACTGCGGAGAGTAAAGGACTTCACACGCAGAGATATCCTCTAACTGGCCATTAGAGTTTTCAATTTCATTTCATCTCAATTGCCATCAGCTCCGGCTGTGGCTGCAAATTGTTTGATTTAAAAAACACTTTTTTTTCATGCTGCGGATACTGGATGTGCATCTGAACCATACGGCAACCAAGGCACACAAATAATGGGCAAACCAGCAGAGAGCCCACCCGTCGAGATATATTGATTCATTGGTGTATTTATATACAGTGCAGTATGTTTTTTACGGGGTGAACGTCTTTTCTCCCCCGTGACTTCAATGTGAAGCGAAGCTTTTACAGCTAACGGAGGCCCTGACGTCAGCGTTTCCAGGCTGACAGAGCTATACTCTAAAGTGCCCCCCCCAGATATAGATCACACTTTCCAGTCCATTGGTGAGGTGCTGGATTATGCAAAAGCAGTAAAAAAAAAAAACATCCACAGAAATATGAAACATTCCTCGGAGCCTCTGTGGCCAATTAGCTGCTCAGTTTCCGGGCATTTCCATATTCTCTTGTGAAAGAAAAGTGAAAGAACGCACAAGCGATGCCAAGGAAACCTCGCTCCGGTCTGCTCTGCGCTGGCCCGACACTCCTCTCTGGGCGTCTGTCCCACAGCACGGAAAACTGGGAATTCCAGGTCACACTTTCGCCATGGGAGATTAGCTCACCACTCACACACACACACAGCCCCGAATTGTCTGGGAATAATTACGGGGTTCTGGGTAATACCTTAGTATCTGCTATTTATCGTTCTTTATGGGGAACTTGTAGCGCCCCCAGCAGGTCAACGCGTCAATCATCACATTAAATACCATACAATATATATATACATATAAATATGTATATATATATATATATATATATATATATATATATATTAATATATCATATATATTTATTTTAATATATATATATACATATAAATATGTATATATATATATATTGATATAAATATGTATATATATATAAATATATATATATATTAATATAAATATATATTATAGATTAATATATATACACACACACATCATTTCAGATATTCAAAATAATGTATTGGACCCATTTATTTTTTGTTTTGAACGCTGTTATTTGCTGACAGTAGTAACGCTCTTTGAATTACTTTTAGGGAATATGCCAAACTATTTAAATGATAATTAGCGGATTTTATAAGCAGTCTGTAAATGATTATTGATAATAGTATTGTTCTGTACTGCATCGTGTCCCACATACTTCCAGAATACTTGTACACATGATAAACCTCCTGTGCATTTCATCGGCTCCCGGCTCAGTTTACCGACAGGCGTGCCACGGCTGCGTCGCGGCGAGCGCGTGTACGTCTGCAGAACTAACGGGGGAGTGGAGTCGGGCCTGCTGTCATCAATTAGCCGAGTTTCCGTGAGGAGCGTCTGGGACCGGCCCCTCCGCCTGTCAGACGGAGGCCCATCCGGCCGGTTCTCCCCGCTCCACATTCCACCCTGAGCAGGATGACGTTCTGCCCCATTTCAGACGTGAAGCGGCGGTTTCGGAGCTCCATATTGGAAACATGTGAGCGGGACGTCATCCAAAGAGTCCCGTCTCACGACAGCTAAGGTCCTCTCAAGGTCAGCACCGGCTACAGCTGCATGAATGGCTCTGTGAGCCAAACGCTCTGGTTTGGAGAGCACTCATTCATTTCTCAAGCTGCGTTTGAGCGCAGTAATTAAAACCCAAACACATGTAGCCAGTACACGCTGCGCCACGCTGAAGCGTTTGTTTTCATGCAAACACCTTACACACGAGGCTTAGATTGTCCATGTGGAGTATCAGCAGCTGGTCCGACACTAATCCACTCAGTTAAATGAAAGCTTACTCATTGAGCGCTACGTGTTGATTGAGCGTAACGCATCCTGCAAAACAAAATCACCAAACTGCAGCTTTCCTTCTCCGAGACAAAGTCCAGCTTCAAACTTCAGAAGCCGGACCCTTCAAAGTCCACATTTCGAGACCGACGACATCATCATGGGCCCAAGAGTCTGGGTCCCTTCTCAAAAGAGAAGCCGAATGTCTTTAATTACACAAGCGGTGCTTCACTTGCAGCCCTGAGCGTCGCATCAGTTGTGTAATCCAACATTTAAGTCAGGAGACTTTACATGAGCGTGTTGTTTATTTTTAAGCTGGCGTGTGTGACCTGGTAGTAAATGTGTATGTTAGGGCTGAAACAATTATCCATCAATTAGACAACTCACAGAAAAATAACTGTTTGGTAATTATCTAAGTAAAAATCATCAAACTTTGCTCATTCCATTGTGTGAATGTAGGCCTTTTCACAATTGTATTATATTTTATAAGCAACACTATTAATCCCTTAATCAAGTAATGAATCAGCATCAGTATCTGACATTGTTTTAAAGTTGTACTTCAGTTTCAGCCTGTATGAAGCCAGAAGGTGTCATTTATAAAACCTGCAAATAAAGATGAATCTGCAGATTATTCATCCATTTGTCGTCGGAAACCTTTCGTCCAACGAGCTTCTGTTTTGTATTTGGAGATCATTTCTGAAAATAAAATGTAAAATGTACACCGAATGAAAACTGAGAGAGAGAGAGGTTTGAGAGAGAGGGAGAGAGAGAGAGAGAGATAGAAAGAGAAAAAGGGAGAGAGAGAGAGAGAGTGATAGAGCGAGAGATAAACATGGCCATCTAGTGGTAGAAATCAATGAGGCAGGACCAGTGCAGTACTGGTTTGAATCCCATTTGTTTTGCGTTGCTCTGAGTGGAACAGTAATAGAGACCAGAGCTATACACTGGTATAAATGCACAAGGGAGTCTCCAGTAAGCAGCCCACTGCTGAGTGACAACATTAATGACAGAATAACAAAAAGAGCGTGCCTCATCAAATGTATCATCTCGAGTAATCGCGGCCACATTTCCCTCCGACTGCATTTCATTACAGCGAGCGGCCACGGTGGTTTTATCGCCATAGTACACAGCTTTTAATGCCCGGCATTAAAACACAAAGGACACATGACATAAACCAACACCGCCCCATAAAGTGGAGCTGTCAACCGAGCCGGAGCGCGCCGTCTGGACCCTCCGCTCCACAACATCACAACCTCAGCCGTGTCCCGGAATAAATGTGAAAATAAAAGATTTATCGCGTCTGGCGGCAGGAACAGAGCTCTGCAGAGAACTGTCAGGCCGGCGCAGCTGAAATGTTTCATCTCAATCCTGCAGCATTCAGGATGGGTTCAGGATAGAGATCCAGAGAGAGAGGGAAGGAGAGAGAGAGGGAGAGGGAGAGAGAGAACGCTGATCAAAGCTGGCAGGCGTCCACTGATCCTTTCAGTCTGGTGCTTTGAAGCAACACTGACATGTTGAGTGAAGTTATGCATTAAGTGAGACTCCGGCATCAATTATTCATACATAACTCGTCGGGAAAGAATCGCAATCAAGCACATTTAACCACGCCGCGTCTTTCCTCCGCCTCTCCTGATCTCTCCCTCCTCTAACCCCCGGTGACACGTCGGCATCGGAGCCTCGCGACTCACGTATGGACGCGGTGCTCTCCGGCGATGGCCCAGCCCACAGCACGGCATGAAGGGGACCCGGGCGGGGGGGCAGCGGCCGGCCGTCTCGCAGACTCCCCGTCAGGCGGCAGCATCCGCTCCGCCGCGGTCCGAGCCGGCCCGCCGGGCTGCAGGCGACGCAGAGGAGACGGCGAGGGCAGAGGAGATCCTTAACGGAGGAGTGAGCAGAGGGAGGAGAGGACTGAGGGATCCACAGCAGCCCCCTACTTCTGTCCACCCCCCCCCACACACACACACACACACACACACGTGTACGCCAAAGCCTCCCCCCCTCCTCCTCCTCCTCCTCCTCCTCCTCCTCCTCCTCCTCCGACTCAGAAACTCTCGGGATTCATGAAGTGGGATTCCAATGCCCCCCACCTCCTCCTCTTCATCTTCTTCGACCCGTCCCCAGACTGTTGCAGCAGAGTGTCCTCGGGCTCGGCGGGGTGCGGGGCTCTGAGTGTTCACCGCACCCCCAAGTACTGCGAGCGCTCCAGCAGATCCTCCGCAGTGCTGCTGTGAGCTGTGGCAGAGAGGCACCGCCGCTGGCTGCTTCAACTACTGGTGGATTTAGACACACTCATCATCATCATCATCATCATCATCATAAACACACACACACACACACAAACACAAACAAGTTCCTTCCAAGCGTGTGAAGGAGGTGGAGTTCTGAGTGTCCTTTATTGACCGCTGTCCCTTGCTTCCTAATGGAAGACGCTGCCTCCTCTAAACTCTCCACCTCCTTTCATGCAAGGTTCAGTCTGCTCTAAAAGCTTGACACACACACACACACACACACACACTCTTTTTGAAACATAGCCTCCCTTTTCTTTCTCAGATTTTATTGCCTCATCACTCTCCCTATGTTTCTTCCCTGTGTGTCTCGCGGTCCTCCTTTGCATTGCCTTAGCCTTCATGTCTACCGGTGGCTGCAGAGACTGGGCTGTGCTTCATGGTACGCAGTGTGTGTGTGTGTGTGTGTGTGTGTGTGTGTGTGTGTGTGTGTGTGTGTGTGTGTGTGTGTGTGTGTGTCTTGTGCAGAGAGCCGAGCGGCAGAGCACAACACGCCTGCGATGCAGCGGGAAGTGTCTGAGCCGGGTGCGAGTGCAGGGCGTGAGCGTGAGCGCTTTACGAGCCGCCACACACCTCCGCTCCGCTCCTCCGGGGATGGAGTCCAGACCGAGGAGCCGTAACTGCTGTGTCAGCATGAAGCGCGCACATTCTGCCTCTCTGCCTCTCTGCCTCAGTGTTTCGATAAGACACGCACGTGCCGATGGGCTGCAGAGGGGATATTCACATCCACGGCACGACCCTGGACGTGGTTTTGAATCTCATCCGGCAGTAAGAGCACACAGAGGGGGGCAGAGAATGTGAACTATTTAAAAATGCCCTCGGCTTTGAAATATCCTGTAAATAATTCATCAATTCGAGACGTTTGGGAAGGCTAGGAATACTAACAGAATAGCAGATATTCCTCGAAATTCAAAGGAGGTTTGTGACAGACGTTAGTCAGCAGGCCTTCCAGTGAAGGCGTTTGTCTTTAAATGAACACAAGCTGCATCAACTGTGGTCAATGCGAGGCTCGCTTCAACTCGCTTCAATAACTTTGGCTTTAAATTTGACTGGATGGTAGAATTTTGTAAAGCCGTTGCTAATCTCTCCACACGCATTCATTTTATTTATTTATAGTTCTGTTCATATTTATCAAACACAAAATTGTTATTAAAAGGGTTTCCTGAAAATGTAAAGTAGGACCTTTCATATGCTTTTTTAAATGAATGACTCTTCAGACATTAAGATAATTAAAGCTACGGTAAAGCAAAATCATTGTTTAAAATATGTGTTGAAATGATCGCTACATCCTGACAGCAATCAATAAATTAAAAAAAGAAAAAGAAATGATCAGGATCATTTTGGGGGATAAAGTTCTGCTCTTGAGGTCGTTTCTAACACCTGGGATGTTTTTCAAGACGCCGTGTGGCTGACATCGTGCTCCGTCTAAATCTCGTGCAGAGCCGAGTCTAAATCTGACTTTACAAAGGAAAGGGCGGCGTGCCTCATCGGCTGCAACACACACTCCATCAGAGGAGCCCAGAGAGGCTGTCGTTTGGCATCAGCAGAATAACAACACGAGTTACGCCGTCAGACAAAGCTGAATGAGATAAAAACACACTCAACACCATCTATAATAATATCGGGTATTGCAATATATCATATTGAACTTTTTAACCCAAAGGAGGCAATGTAAGCTTGAAAGGCCCCTACACAGCTACAATTTGGTTCTGGTGGTTTCCTTAACGAGTAATATGGATTAGAGAATTAATGATACCATCATCAACTAGAACGGGCACTCGGTAGAGCGCATACCTTCGCATGTCACAAGATTGGGCATTGAATTAGGAACATTTTGGCATTAGTTGCATGCCAATTGGTAAAAAGAAGATGTTGACCTTTTTATGACCTTGACCTTTGACCCGATCGATAGCTAAATGTAATCAAATATTCCCCGGATAATAAACAATTATCCCACCAAATTTCATGCGATTCGGTTTAATACTTTTTGAGTTATGCGAGTAACACGCAAACAAATAAATAAATAAATACACGCCGATCAAAACATAACATTACGCATTTTCAAAGCGAAGGTAATGATGGTATCAGAAGAGGAGCAACATGCCTCTCCTGCTCCGGTCTCTCAGACACTCAACACAACACACATCCGTCTCCGTCTTGATCAACATTGCCGATAGTTGAACGAGCATCATTGTAACCGGAGGGACGTGCGGCATAAAGTGTGAAGGGAATCCGACCTCTGGGGTCATTCGTCAGAGCCTGTCCACCTGAGAGAAGCTGTTGCAGACCAATTCATACAGAGAAATACGACTATCATCTCAAATATTGTTTCATTTAAGTTTATTCTGCACCTTTTAAAATGCATTGACTCAAACAGCTTGTCCTGTTTTGCCAACGCATCAGATTAGCACGTAAACAAAACTATGATTCACAAGCAGATCGACACCCGCTGGGATGAAGCAATTAATATACGAGAAAGACAATAAAACATGCTGTATATTGTTCTCCCGAGGCTCCTTCACTATACCCGGACGACCAACTCAATCCATCACAGCGGAAGCAGACGCCCGATGACGAGAGCAAACTTTAATAAGGAGGAGATAATGAAATGCAGCCCTGGGAAGAACCCAAGGAGGTTTACTCTCTCCCACTGAGTCGTTTATGGATGCAGTTTATGAACAGAGCACAAACAAATCGCTGGTCGAGAGATATTTTCAAAAGGGAAATTGTCCTAAATTAAATGACCACCTTGCAGCTTCTAAATTGTCTTCGTCCTGGTAATAAACTGTAAATCTCCAATCACTAGAAAAACGTTCTGCATCGATCTTTAGAACAGAATACGCTGTCCGGTGGGGCATTTTAATGGGCATTATGTAAATGGTAGACTTTGAAGGCGCATGACAACCGCAGGAAGCATTGGATTTGTCCGCTAGTGTGTGTGTGTGTGCGTGTGTGTGTGTGTGTGTGTGTGTGTGTGTGTGTGTGTGTGTGTGTGTGTGTGGGGGGGGGACCCCAAAGAGCACCGATGCGTACAAGTTGTGTACACAACAGTGAAAACATATCATCATGTGAATTTGATGTTTTCCCCAATAAATTAGGAAAAGTCATAAAATATGAAGCAAAAAAAATTATGTAATTTTTTTTTAAGATAAGTCAAACATTGAATGGGGTCAAATTGACCCCAAAAGTAATAGGAGGGTTAAGCAAAACATTAGTGTGTTTTTAATGATATGTTTTAGGTCTTTTTCACCTTTGCTTTTTACTCATTAAATATATTTTAAACATGTATTAACTAGGTGGTATTAATGGGAACTATTAAGGACAATTACAGATATTAATACACTGATAATGTATCTCAAGTAAAATAGCAGTATTTATTCCTTGTTGCCACTAGATGGCGTCCTGGAGCTGCGATGAAGTCTCCCTGAGCAGCAGCGCGTTCAACATTTCCAGGATTTAACCACCATGAATCATGAATGCATTTCTGTGCCATAAAACTCATGTGAGCCATATGTGAGTTCGTATGTCGTAGTTTTCCACGATGTTTCTGGAGGCTCTCCAAAAACTACGACATAGGTCGCTCAAAATTCCTGAAAGGCTCTGCAGGGTTAACGTTACACTCGACGTCTCCAACATTTCCAGTGGCAGCTTCTCCACACCGCCGCAGCTTGGAACTGGTATCTGTTACTTAAGAAGGCGGGGGTTGCCAGATCCGATAAGTATCAGGGCCATAAACAAGCTCTTGCACTATGTCCATTGAGAGGACTTTTCTGCCCTCTCGGCTCGGACTGCAACAATTTGCCCTGGAAAAGCTGAGCGGAGACATGGGGACGCGGTTGTATACGGAGGTGGAGGCGATCCAGAGCCTGGCGCCACCATTTGCATAAACAGTGAGAGTGTGGGAAGCAGCAGGAGGTTAATTATGACATAATACTCTGCGTGTTGAGCAAACCACAGTTTGAACTACTGTGTTAAAAAAAGAAGGAGTCATTGCTACGATTTATTTAGTTCTAATGCAGCAAAATTCCCATTAAAGTTGTCCTTCCATGAGCCCCAACAATCCTTTTTGACAGGCGCTTTGATATCATTTCATCGCCTGCTTTTCTTTGTTTCCTTTCACGTCGGTCACACGTCTGCTTTTCTTCACGCGATACCCGTCAGCTACATAAAAGACTTCGGTGATCACTTTTGAAGCCCGGTACCTCCAGCTACATTTTAAATCCAATATCTCCACGAGAGCCGGTGGGCAACCTGCCGTCCTCAGGGGAAGCTCATCAGTCCGTTAGCCATAAAGGGAAAGGATGAAGTTGAAACATTCATTATTAGAGATCCCACTTTTTGGAGTTTGTGTCTTTTTTTTAAATTCCCGACTTGGGACAAACTTTTGCCAGTTTAGCTTAGCTTAGCATTAGCTTTCATCTTTTTTTGTTTCATCAAAAGAAGTAAATAACAGTTCACGGTGGTTTATGTGCTGGAATATGTCTTCATGGGTGCCTAGCACTGGCTCCCAGTTCAAGAATAGTCAGTAAATTGTCACATTTACATATTGTTTTTGTGTGCACATCAAACAAACAAGGGGGCCGGCTCCAGGTCTATATTTCCCGACATGTAAGTATCAATCTTCTTAATGAAAAAAGAAAAAAGAGAAAGTGTATTTCCCCAAAAAGTCTTCTTTTTTTTTTTTAAATAAGCACGAGGCGGTCAAACAGGTGTGAGCTTTCATCTCCTGGATACTGAAACATCTGTTTTTCTGCCTCGTGAGAGAATGAGTCGACGTGAATGTCAGGGCTTTAGGAGGAAACCCAAGCAGAGCGCTAAACACGATGATCGAGAGGACACCATATAATCCTAATCTCCATCTATTCATTAGCATCTGTAGCCGCTCTGCAGATGAATAAAAGTGAAACATCCTCCTGATTGTTTGAGTTCCCTGACCAATCTGTGACAGTTCTGCCCTCCTTCCTGCTGCATGGACAGCTGAGCTCCGGTTCAACACTGACCCCGCTACTCCCACGGCTGAGCAGTTCGCTCTGGCCCGGACCTCCACCCTTCCCAGCCTCCTCCACACTCCCCCGGGCATCGGGCCCCGACCACAGGGAACATCTCTCATCCTCTTTTCCCTCTCTCTCAACCTACTCGCCGTCTGCCCTCTGCCCTCAGCAGCATGAGTAATCCCGTCTTTTAGGAGCCGCTCGTACGCATTTACAGGAGAGCGGCTTCTCTTGACGATCGGACCGGCGGTGGATCGACCGCGCGGTGATCTCGGCGAGCCTCGCCGGTTCTTAGGAATACAGAAGTATGAAGCACGACAACACCGCCAGGGCAGAGAGAAGGAAGAGCAAACGATAGCAATCAAAATGTTTGAATCCAGCCATGCAGACCATCTTTAGAAAACCAGCAGCTTCTACTGTTGATGTGAGGAGAGAAAGGATAACACAAAGAGAAAGGAGGCCCAGATGACAGGCTGACGAATAGCCGGTGAGGTCACCAGCCCCGAAGGTTGGCTTCATTCCTTCCCTCAGCTCAGCCATCGAAATGTTACATCCTCATCCTCCTGTGGAAAGTGAAAATGATCACAGGCCGTGTGATTGAGCGTCGAGGGTGAGGGAGATGCGGCCAGATGAAGGCGGCTGTTATGATAACGCAAATGAAAAACAGTATTTACGTTGTTATCCAAACAGAGGAGAAGTTACTGGAAGGTCTGCTATTTCTGAGGCCCTCTGGCGGCAAATATCTAAAAGAGGGTATTTGTGCTCGGCAAGCGAGGGCCTCACTGACCCTGGAACACATCACTCCTCCGCCCTCGCCACATCCCTCTACCGGCCCTCGCTTTAATGGCCCGTATCATTTCAGATGTGGTGTTGCGTCGCAGGGTGACGCTCGCTTTCGGCCGATTGGGTTCATCTGCGATGATGACTCAAGAGTGGAAAAGGGGAACTCCTCATCCGGGGGACAGGACTGTGGGAATGGGCATGAGCTCCCACGGGTGGTGGCAAGAATCAGACCGTTTCTCACCAGGCAGCTCCCGCTGAGCGGAGGATGAGCAGCTCTTTCAGAGGTTCTCCTCCGTCGGCCTTGAGACGGAGCGACAGCGAGCGGGGAGGCTCCGTTCCCAGACGAGGCCACGCACGCCTCCTCCAAAAAAGGCAGAAACATTTAGGAAGGGGCGCGCATCCTTAACCCGGCCCGTCCTGTCCCTCGCAGGTCCGCTCAACGAATACCAGACACATGGAGTGTGTACCTCGCGGAGTCTGCTTTATAACAGGCCGCCGTGTCACTGCTGAGGATGCGGCGCGGCGAGAAGCCTCCACTTAACATACTGTACCCAACGGTGTTTAGAGAGGGCCTTCGCCGCAATGCACATCTCACCGCTGATGGATGATGATGACTGAGGAAGGCTCTTATGCCAGGTTGCATTTACCGTCAGGGATTAACACACTTAGGCACGTGACATTCCCGAAGGAAGCAACTGTAGCGAGGAAACAGTCAGATCTCCGTCTCCTCTCCGCCGCTTCTCAGCTATTGTCATTTCATTTTTACTTAAATTTTTCCATCCCACTGTCCATATCTCATTTACTCATTTAATGTTTTTTTGTTTGTTTTACTCTTAATTGCACATACTGGTTTACTTATAGCGTTTATTTATAGCTTTTTGCACTATCCTCGTGGATATAAACACTTAATCAATGCACACTTTATCTGTAAATTCTGTATTCTCCCTACTCCCTGTGTACATGTTCGCCCCTATGTGTATTGTTGTTTGTGAGTTAAGTTTTATGTTAAATGTATAAGCTACTGGATGACCTGAATTTCCCTCGGGATTAATAAAGTATCCATCTATCTATCTATCTATCTATCTAGATACCCTTGGATCTTAAAAGAAGAAGAAGAATGAAGACGTTTTTTTTGTGTAGAAAGATTCCCAGACGGATTCAACGGAGGACTTCTGGGTAACGCCGAAGCCTCGTCTGAAACCCAAAAATGAAATGTTTGACTTCCCGAGTAGCCAACAGCGCATCCTCACCTGGCGCACAAAGCTGTTGGTCGTGGTGTCGGAGGAGGTGCTGCCGTCTGAACCTTTAAATCGGCCTTTTCTTCGAGCTCCTTTGCCTTGAGACTACAGAGAGGGAAAGGGGGAAACTGTTAGAAGAAGAAGTCTGCGTTGTTTCGGGATTATCTTATTATATTTTTCGCATGTTCATATGTACATTAAGACTGTTTTTTGGAGTTCCTCCTGTCAACACTGGTCTACAAGAGCTCTCTTCCTGACCCTCATCCAATGTAAGAGTAAAATGTAAACTGTCATCAAAATAAAAACAAGAGTCTTCAGACGTCGTTAGATGTCTTGATTTATCAGACTAGCAGTCCGACAAACCAAAAACAGAGAACCGGAGGATAGTTGCCAATTTTTTGCAAATCAATTTCATCAAAAGTCCTTTTTGATCAGAAATGCCATAAAATATGGTTGAAGAATCTTTAATATCCTGGTAAACTGAAAATCTTTGGATTGAGGACTGTTTGAGGACTAATATATTTAGTATTTGTATGTTTATATAATATATATTTCCAAACACACATTGACAGTGTCAACCCTCATTGTCTACGTGGGCATGGAAGCATTGCTTGAGAAAAGGCTAGAATAAAACGTGACGCTGTCGTCTTGTCGTCAAAGAGCCTCCCTCTATAATGACTTAAGTGTGGCTTTCAGCATTTTTCTAAAAGTGTAATATTATGACAGGTATCATAAAAACAATGGTAATTATGTGGGTGGTCTCTAACATGCAAGCTGATATGACGAGGGCCTGGAAAACAAATGCACTCAGCTCAAGCGTTCACGCAGCGTGTGTTGCTAGTGGCAACTGAAAAACAGAAATTCATCTGAAATCGGCCTTTTCTTCCGGCCCGTTCCCCGGAGGCGTGTTTGTTAATCACGGATATAGAAGAGATATTCGGTTTCTTAGGAGACGATCATGCAGAAGAGTTTGAGCTGCAAAGCAAGTCTGGAGAAACAGGATGAGATATAATTAATAAGCCAAATACAAATAACGCAATGCATGTTGAATACTGCACAAGTCATAGCTCCGTAATATTATACCTGAAACTGGAGTTACACGCATCACTTTAAGGTACCTTTGCTTTTATATATTCATGCTAGTTTATTATTCTACTCGATGACATTTCAGGGGGGGGGGATATTGCACTTTTTATCCGACAGCGACAGTTACGTTGCCGATAATGTTTTTTTATTCAAAACATCTGTCCAATTATTGAAATATGATATTATGTTAGAATGTAAACCACCCAACACTATATGTGTTGGAATTAGATTTAATTGAGCAGCTACAACATTGCTTGGATATAAATAGTGTTACAGCAATAAAAAGAATTACCCAGTATGTACTTTTGATAATATTAATAAACTTTGGTTCGTGGGACACTCGTAAAGATGTATTTTGTAACATACTTCTTTTAACACCAAACTTAAATGTTTTTTTATCAAAAAATGTAAAGAGAGAGAAAAAAAACGGAGAACATTAAACAGCAGCTAATTGAAAGACGAACACGGTACTTTTAAATGAAATACTGAGATTAAACACGTTAGATACCTGGATTAAAATATGTCGACAAGCCAACACAAGGTTACATTTAAAGACAGCAGTTTAGAGACAATTAGGAATAATATATAATTTTTTTTAATCAACCGTTAAAATTCAAAAACGGGCCCCTCGCGAGGAGACGTCCTCCGGGCCCGATGACGTAATCAGGACGTGATTTCAGGCAGCAGCCGCCACTGGCAGCGGGGACGTGGACAGGTGAGCGAAAGTTGACCTGCTACCTTCAGATAACTTTCCCACAACTGTAACACGAGTTTAGATTAATTGTTTTTAAACCCCGTGATTAAAATAGTATTTCACTTACTTGTTGTAACCGCGGTTGTTCCAGCGAGTCCATGCGCTTGTCCAGCGGCGCCGCTGCTCCTCTTTTTGAAGTATTATTGACGACCATTGCGCTTCATTAAATAGTCACCTCTCGGTCGGGACAGGTGCAGCCGTGGTGTCCTGTATAGACGATTAAACGCATGTTTTCTTTTCTTTTTCTTTCTTTTCTTCTTCTTCTTCTTCAAACCAGTTGAAGCGCGAGGAGGCGCGCCGCTGCAGCCGAACCGGCACCGCCAATCTTCAAGTTAGAGACAGGAGGGCTGAGAGGCGGGGCTTCGGCGGGAGAGGTTTTTTTCTTCTCCCCCCTCTAGGTCAGATGATGATGATGATGATGATTTGAGTTCTGGGATATTATAGCCTTCATCCCCGCAGAGCCTCCTCCTGTACTGAACCCACGCTGGCTGCTCCACGCGCTCGCGTCCAACGCCAACACCTCTGCCTTCTCCCTCTGCGTGCACCAAAGCATAAATAACAGCTTGCAAACGGAGAATAAGAAAATACACAATAGACGATGCAAGAAAGGCCAGATTTGTTTTTACTAGTGGAGGAAATTATTCCCTCTAACACATTTTTCTTTAAATATATACATTTAAATAATCGTGCAGCTAAAATCAAGGACAACACACATGAACTAAGTATTATGTGTATACAAGTGGGGGGGAAATGCATATAATACATATAAAAAGAATCAATAAACTGCAACATGCAATGTCTTTATACAAGTCAAAGTGTGTGTGTGTGTGTGTGTGTGTGTGTGTGTGTGTGTGTGTGTGTGTGTGTGTGTGTGTGTGTGTGCGTGCACTGGACTGCATATTAAATGGCTTGTGTAATAGCCATGATACATTATTCCTTATTGTACATGAAGGTACATATTTACAGTGTTTATATATATATATATATATATATATATATATATATATATATATATATATATATATATATATATAACATATATATATATATATATATGTGTTATATATATATAACATATTTACAGTATTTATATATATTATATATATAATATATATTATAATATATATAGATATATATTATACCTGTATATATATTATACCTGTATATATATTATATATATATATATGGATATTTTCATTATATAGCTTAGAGTTGTATTTGACAATGGTGGTTAAGAAAATCTATCATTTATAGATACAACATTTGCCATTGTATGGCTCAAAGCCAGGCTGTTGCCATGTCGGTGTTATTATTAGCTGCGACTGATTGGAGGCTTTGAATTTCAATGTCACTGAAATCAAGGTAGTTTTAGTGAAAACAGTCTTTTCTGGGTGAAAAGGAAAGCTTCAAGCTGACAACGAGAACACAGAGCATTGGCGAAAGAAAGGCATAATATTATAAATGCTGGAACTCTTACTTACATATATGATGAGCGTAATATTGTGACATGTCACAGTAGGAAATGTTATTAATAACATGAATGATGACATTATGGACTTGCGGTGCGTATATTGTCACTATTATACCGTCAATGCTTGTACTGGAACACCTGACGAGAATATCTCCTGTGAAAAAGCTCTATTGAGTGAGTCACAGGTGAGCAGGTCAGTTAATCATCATCATCATCATCATCATCATCATCATCATCATCATCATCATCATCATCACCGTTATTAAAACAGGTTTACATTAGCTACTGCTCCCCGCAGTAAGCCAGATGTAGTGAAGTGAATATTCTACATGTAGATGTGGACATCAGTGCTGTTTTTAAGAGTTTTAGCTGCAATACAAACTGGGACACTTACATTTTGGATAAATTTAGTAGTACTTTTCAGTATTATTACATTTAACCAATTTCTTTTTGGTCTATGAAATCTTAAAAAGCACAATCACAATCCAAAGTCTTGTTTTACCGGAGCAGCCGTCAAAAACGTAAATATATTCAATACACAACAATATAAAACAGACAAAAGCAGCAGATCTTCAGATTTGAACAGCTGCAAGCAAGAAGGTGTAACGATCAATCAATCACCACTAATCAACTTAGTGTTTCAGCTCTGGATATAAGTGGTCCATTCACAATAGATATGTTTATAAGAACACAGTTACTAAGACGGTACTGTCGCAGGTGTAGCCGTCCAGGTGAGTTCCCCACAGAGGTGAAGGAAAGGTGCATCAGTCTGATGAACACACACATGTTGGGATGCACATCCCTGTACCCACTGGCAGACCCACTGAAATGAGAGGATTCAAAATAAATACTTCTGCACTCTTCCTCTGACAAGTTTCTACCTCAGCCAGCTCTTAAGTTGTGTTATTTGTTGTCGCCCTCTAGTGGTTTCATGTGCACTTGCACGTTTAAAGGAACACCACTGATTTTACTCATCAAATTCAGACGCTGTTGTATGGACTAATGAAAAAATGAAAATTGCATTATGAGAAATCCAGTGTTGAACGGTAATGACAGATATTATCAGTTTGCATTATGGGAAATGTAGGATCCAGTGTTTTGGTGACCCAGGATATCTCAGTCTACAGCAGCGATTTTCATCATTTTAAATAAGTTATAGTAATAATACTCCTTTAAAATGATAACAATAATAATTAGAAACTCAGCTGAGGTTTTTACATTTAAATAATACGGTTTTGTTGTTGTTTTTGTGTTGTTGTGTGTTGTGTCATGTTTCGTCTTGTTTTGTGTTGTAAACACTGAGTCACTTTACCAAAAAGAATTCCTTGTTTGTGCAAACTTACTTGGCAAATAAAAACCGATTCTGATTCTGAAAACTGAATTGCCACAGTTGATCCCATGTGTTTTTGTGTGATAACAACAACAACAGGTGCAAGACATGATTTGAGTCAGATCCTTTTTAATCAAACGGGAAACACTTTTATATTTCCTTTATTTGTCTTTCCCTCTCTTGGCCTTTCCCATTGTTTCTGTGTGTTCTGCTGCCCCGATGACCCCGGGGCTGCACTCTTGTGCCACGAGGTCTCTGATGAGCATGTGAGGAACCTTTGTGTTCACACCAGCATGGTCAGGATAAAAAGCCCTTCCTTCCTTCCTTCATTCCAGCAGCCGTTGCCTTGAAAAGATGCCAAAAGAATGTGGTGCAAAGAAGCAGATTTACACACACACACACACACACACACACACACACACACACACACACACACACACACACACACACACACACACACACAGCCTTAAGCTTTACTGGAAATGGCAAAGGGGTTGGCATTTCCAAAATAACACCAAATTTGCTGGAGTAAGAGAAATTGCGACAGACTTCCTGTTATTGTTTAAACATTAGTCGGGAAGTCACATTTAAAGGTGTCAGCTTTTTCTGATGCGATAGTCCAACTGACTTTGCACTTCGATACTAAGCTTGGAATGACACATTAACATAATCTTCGTGCAAATTGTGCAATGAAACTAATCCCCAACCAAATTATAAGGAAATGGCTCAACAGCTGTTTGTTGAAATTTGACAGGAATGTGTTGATGCTGAGAGCACCAGCATTTAATCACAGCAAGCTGATTAAAAACAACGACATCTTCTCTGAAACCCACTCATTCTTTCAATATCGCAAATCCAATTCTCTGAACAAATAAGTTGATTTACTGCATTTAATTTATCCGATTGTATTCGTCATATACTCTTCCTCGTCCACCTCCTCCTGCAGGCCCACTGCGGCCCCTAAAGAGCGTGTGCGCTGTGTGGGCCGGATGGCTCAAGAGTTTCTGTCTTGAACAGCGAGCATTAGTCATCCAGGTTGGTGGATGGAAAGAACAAGGAGCTCAGGTGGGTGGAAGTGCCCTCATATTGGATCACAGAGAGGCCTCAAAAACAAAGAACAATGCCTCTGAGATGAGAAGCTCAAAGAGAGCAGCGTTTCGCTCAACAGGAATTCAGAAATAAATGTCCTTTCGGGCAGCTTATGCCAAATAAAGAGGGGTTAGTCGATTCTTTGCACCGAATTTCTCCTCAAGCCAATCAGGTTTGAAATAATTACAGCAATTGCATCATTTTCTAATAATTTATCTTGCAATGTCTTGGGTAGTTTCCTGCGCTATTATAAATCGTTACATATATTAAGGAACATGTAAATACTGGTAACAGAGGGTCCAATGAAAGAGAGCAAAGAGGGGAAATCTGTCTTGTGTGAGTCTCTAATTGATAGAAGGGCATTAATAAATCCCCACAGCATCATGTCAATTGAATCAGAATTTATTGATTGGGAATGTTCTAAATGAAAATGTGCCTAAATTTTTCTTATAAGTCAAAGTTTCACAGTTATTTTCAGAAAACCTTTTGTTGGCCTGTCCAGAAAAATGCAAAATACAACCTGACACACAGCATGGACTCGACTTCTTAACAACACTTTTCCCAATTAGTGTAAAGACACTGACGTCAAATGCATGCAGACCAAACCAAATAAAGATGTACAATATTTTATAATTTGCTTGTGTGGAATTACTTTGATTTGATTGTCCGAGGCAATGTACATATTTGACAGCAATGATAAAAGTAAACAATTGTACATGAATCATCAAAATAAGCTCATTATAAGAGTTTAAACAGTTAAGTGTTGGATACCTAACATACAAAAATAAATCATCAAGTATAAAAAAAAGAGAGGATTCATACGGCTAACGTACATTTACCATCCAGTGCTGAGACTACAACATCATGAAATACTCACTCGGTGACCAATAAGGACGTGTTATAACATCTTGGTTGCACACACAAGTCCACATTTGTTTTGATTCAACTCTTTGTGAAGAGGTCGACGTCACGAATCACGTAAACGACATTTAGAATTTGAGTTTGTGTTCAAAGAGCGCGAGGAGCAGAAGACAGGCCCAACCCATCAACAGGCCGACGTTCTGCAGGAAAAACATGAGGCAAGGTCTGTCGCTCTTCACTCGATTCATCTCTGGAAGCTGAAAGAAAGACAGAAATGAAGAGTGAAAATAAAATGAAGTTTTGATAAAAATCTCGGCTTGAATAATCTTTTTTTTTAAACAAAAGGCTGGTGTTGTATATCTGTGGTTAGCATCAATAAGTCCTATGCAAAGACCAACACTAATGATGTGGTAGTTCATCTCTTCAGAATAAAGAAACTCTTGAATAGGAATAAAACGTGTGTTTGAGTACACATTTAAGAGCATAGTTCCTCTTTTGTTTTTGCAGGGGTCAGTCAAGTTCGTATTCATACTAACATTTGATCGCTTGGCAGTAACTTGTCCTTTCCACCAATTATATTAAACTTTAAGCCAAGGTATTTCAGGAACTCTCATTTGCATCACTTGACATTCAGCCTGGTGGGGTACTGGAATTTGACGAAGAGGGTTATTACTATAAAATATAATTATTTATTAATTTTGCATGTCTTTGTTCTCGGATTATACTTTCTATTCTCTCAGATTAGCTGAGCTATTGCACATTCTTTGCATGTGCCCCCTGCAGAAATACTCAAAATAAACTACAGCGCTCACGTTTATGACGAAGGAAGTCTGCAGTGGTTTACTCTCGTGTTTTTATAGACTAATGGTTCCTGCTTTATGTGGGACTGAACAGCTCTTCACCCCTCGTCCAGTGCTGCACATATTCAGACGAGGTCCTGCATTTTGATTGGCTCTAGTTATCAAAAGTCAAACCACTGCAGGACAGACACTCTTCCAGTCTTCTATCCAATAGCTGTGAAGAATGCAGTGAAGGCCGCCAGTCAAACTGCACACATGAGGGTCAAGTGCAAGTTAAAGTATCAGTATCTTTGATATGATGAAAACTACAAAGAACAGAAAATAGGGCTTAAACAACGACTGAGGGAATGTACTTATAACTGGGTGAACCTTAGTGAAATGATAGACTATATTCAGCATTGGTAACGTGCCCCACATAAACACACTCTTTGTCCCACGTTTTGGTTTGCTGGCATCAGAAGTATAAACTATATCGGGATAACTTAATTGTTTCTTTTGGTCTTTTTTTTTAATGCGACGTGGAGTATCGACAGCCTTGCTCTTTATTAAGGCTCCTTTACCATTTCGACCAGTGACAAATAGAGGAAAATCCCAGCAGTAACGGAAAAGATCCACCGCTGCACTTCCATGTCTGAGGACACGAACAGTCCGATGTAGAGTCCCAAGAAGGCCGTCAGAGCGCTGAGAAAGTTCATCAGCACGGCCTTCTTCACTGAGAGTCCAGAGCTCAACAACACTGCAAAGTCGCCTTTAGGACAGAAAGCAGAACAAGAAGAACAAGAAGTCAAGCCCAGTGTTTCCTGTCCTCGGCCAAAGGAACACAGAAGTGCACCCAAAGTGAGTAACCGCGGCCTCCTCTCACCCATCTCGTGCGGGATCTCGTGGCACAGGATGGCCACGGTGGTCGCCATGCCGGTCTCGGTCGAAGAAGAGAAGGCCGCTCCGATAACCAGGCCATCGGCAAAGTTATGAAGGCTGTCTCCCACGATTATCATCACAGCCAGCAGAGGAACCCCTTGTCCTGGGAACACAAAAGGGAGTCTGTGTGGACCAGAGCTCGTTCTCCGACCGTGAGAAATGCCGTGTCATGCCAGGCGAGTAATTGCAAAGCGCGTCACATTCATGTGTGTTGTGCAGCTCCTGTTTGAGGACCTTACTCTGAGGCGAAGGCCTCCGAGTGTCGACGTGTTCAGGAGATGCTTCTGTGCACTCCGAGTCGTCCACTGCTCCCTGCAGGATACAGAGCGATATACCTTTGACTCCAATTCGAAAAATCAAGAGAGGTTCACAAATTTACACGGAGGGAACTGGATGAGACACATTCACCTGTACAGGATATTAGTATGCAACAGAGATGGTTGGAAAATATTTCCTATTTCCACTTTAGTGACTCGACTTTGTGTCCGAAATGGTCCCGTTTTCATGTGTGTATTCAACACGTTGCCATGAAGAGCTTTCTGAATGATTCAATACTTCAGATTCTCCTACATCCTACGTGCCCTGTTCCTTCACTCCCTCCCACACAACTCTTCATTGCCTGTTATATAAAAGCAGCGCAGGACAATTGATTTCAGTGAATTCTCAGTCAGGGTTTTTAAATTTGAACATGGATTCAAACGGATTTGTTTGATCCTACATGTGGGATTTAGTATGTGCTATTGTTTTATGCCGTTTATGTGTGAAGACCAAAAATGGTGCTGTAACTGAAAGGTTGCTCTCCTATTGACAGCGTTCTCTAGCTAATCTCCACTGTTTATAACAAGTGCATTAGTGCTTCCTTAAAGCTTGGCTGGAGGAGTAGCGTGGGAGTGAATGAGAATACATTGACTTCAATAACTCCACAGTGGTTACAATATTCCACCATGTTCAACAGCTGCTCGAAATGTTTGACATTTCATAAAAAACAAGTTAGAAAGCCACCAGAGAATCTGGAAAAGACGGCTAATTGCAACAGATAAATGAGTGAATCGTCCTGATCCTGACATTCCATGTCGTAGTCGTACCAACTATTCATACACTCTGCCATACTTATTGAATGTGTTGTAACCCTGTAATGATTCATTCTGGTCACATGACATCTATTGCTTCTGTCCATCCTGGAGAGGGATCCTCCTCTGTTGCTCCCCTGAAGGTTTCTTCCTTTTTTTTCCCTGTGAAAGGGTTTTTGGGGAGTTCTTCCTGGTCCTGAGACAGGGATGTCGTATGTGTACAGATTGTAACGCCTTCTGAGGCAAATTTGTGATATTGGGCAATACAAAATAAACTGAATTGAATCGAAGGGGTGAAGTGTGACCGCAAACTTGACCAAAGGTACTAAACAAAAGAAAGAAACATTGCTCGGTCTAAACTTGTAGTACAGCACAGGCTTAATCATCTACAATGGCAGGACGACTTTTATGAGGAAATTACTGTAACGATAACAACTAATATGTTTTTCTACTCCCTTCTAAGCACTTGGTATGAGGAATTGTTTTTAATATCTTGATGTTGAACTTCCAGTAACTGCCTTGTCGTGTTCCCTGCATCTCCTCTAACTAGTACATAACAGGGTTGATGATGGGAATCAGGTTTTCCTGCCAAGAACAACGTTTCTGGGTAGTGATGAGACTCACCAGCTGTATGGTGGAGATGGACTTCCCCCTCTGTGACTGGCCATTGCACTGGAGCTCTAAGTGAAGGTCACTATGACCCTGCAGACAAAAGAAAGCCATGAGACCGTGTTGCTCCACAATCAGCTGTGCACATACCTGCTTGTTCATGGAAAACTAAAAGTTCTACCTCTGGTGAGATAACGAAAATGAACACCCTACCCTATTGACACGCTACAGGTTGAGTTTGAGAAAGTCATTAAATTGATGAGGGCTGCAAAAACAAAACGCTTACAAGGCCATGAGGAGCGAAAATGGAAAAGAGTCTTTCAATGAGGAAAAAGCCGTAGATCCCAGCGATCATACCCAGAATCCTCCACAGATACACTTTGTCTTCCGTTAAGTGTTCAGCGTCATGACTGAGAGAGTCATCGTGGAGGCCAAGGATCTCCAAAGGAGACAGGGAGGAAGACAATTAGACATTTACTCCCACAGTCAACACAGAGTTTCTATGGCGCTTGATACGGATGCAGAGGCTCTGCGTTCTATACCTGTGGTATGAGGTGCATGAGTGCATCTCCTGAGAGGGTTCCCACTGCCAAGCCCACAAACAGCTGCAGGATCAGGGTGTAGGTTTCCTGGCAGGACTTGAAGAAGATCAGGCAGATACCGAGCATGGAGCCCACCGTGATGAGCAGGACGGCCGCCGTGCTGTAGCCGTACTCTGCAGGGAGCAGTTAAAAAATGATGGCTGATCATATCACACCCTGAAATAAAACTAATGTCCCCCTGGGGAGGATCAAAGTATATCTGTCTGTCTATCTATCTATCTAAAGTAAATTACTAGGACAATATTTTCATTGTATGCAGTAATTAAGTAACAAAAGACACATTATTATTTCCCCCCAGGAGAACCATGTGATCAGTCGCATGTGTACATCTGTGTCTGTCGGATCATATTGCATTCTACTGCATCGAATTGCATAATATGTCCAGTTCTGATTGCGTGGTCAAGGACCTCTCGTAGTTGCGGTAACTCCCACTTTCTCAAAATCCATGTTGATGCCTACTCTTAGCCCCTGTAGGGACAGCTAGTGATAACACAGCCGAGTGCATCGCTGACACCCCCCTTTTATTAGTGACTGATGAGGTCAGATGTCTTACTCTCAAGAGTAGTGGGCAGAGATCCTCTTCTGTGCTGCTCTGCAGACTTGCAGGCATTGCCTAGCAACTGCTGAATGATGGCAGGGCACATTTGCTTGAAGTGCTCCTTGGAAATTGGCAGATGAGGATTCAGAGTGAAAATATCCAACAGCTGATTGGCTGAATAACAGACCTGATTAGATTCAAAGGAAGAGACACATTTGTGGATGAGTAGGAGGCTCATTGAATCAAGCCTCAGTTACTGCATGCAGGTTACAGCAACGCCATCATGCTTCTTGGGATTCTCTGAGCAGGAAATCAAACATGTGTCTCATCCTCACCTGAGCCCAGTCCTTGCTTATTCCACCAGCTACATGGTCGCAACCATTCGGCGAAGGGCAGGTGCCTTTCTGTGAACTCCGCCTCTTCCTGTTATGAGAGTGTGACGCTGCTTCTCGTCCTACTCCCAGGTGATGGAGCAACTCCTCGAAATCTGATCAAAGACATCACTGCATCATGAGCACCGGGCGAGATTCAGCTAATTATTCAGTGCCTTTATGGGCAGAATAACAGTTGAATAATAGAGCTAAAGAAAAGCTTTCAAACTAACAGGGAACTATAATTGTAAGTTCAGCTAAAGCAGCTAACGACTTAGTTAGAGACCAAAAACAAGCTAAAAGAGAGCTAAAAGAGAATTGTCAGGTGAACCAACGTTTACTTGGCTGCACATGAATGACAGCGATGCTCTGTACCTGTTTGTGGTTAAATTGCTGGCTAACTGTTCATCACTGTTGTGGTTAGAGCATTCAGTTCTTGTAAGTTGATATAACATATAGAATGAGAATACGATCTAATTTCAGTGTGTGTGTGTGTGTGTGTGTGGGGGGGGGGGGTCTGTAGCTGTTATTAATTAAGGAGGAATCTCATACCAGCAGAGGACAATATGACCTACATACCTTACATAAAAAAAAAAATCTAATGTCAGTTTAAATGTGCAAACATAGCAAGCCAACTATACTCTTGAACTTGCCTATTAGCTGTAGGCCACTTGTGCAATTAAGGGATTGAAAGATGTAGTCGGTAAAGAACGCGGGAGACGGGACGCTCCTCCGTCTGAAACAGTGGCCCTGCAGGATGTGGCTGATGACGGCAGCAGCCAGTTTGGGCACAGAGGAAACACCAGCACCTGGATGTTCTTGTACGTTCGCCTCCTCAAGGAGGTGAGCGGCATCAATACACTGTGGAATCAAAGGTTAAAGGATCAGATCCGGATCATATTTTTCAGATGCCATAGACTTGGATAAAAGTGCCTCACTTGCAAATCGGATAAGGCATCTCGATTGGGGGGGTCATAGTACTGGTTGATAAGCTGCAGAATACTTTCTGTTTCTTTTAATGAGAGGAAGAGGTTGTCCTCAGCCGGGTGCAGATTGGTGAGGGCCAAAAGGTAGAACTCCATGTTCCCAAATGAGGAGGAGGAGGAGGAGGAGGAGGACGAGGAAAGGGAGGCAGCATTTGATACACACAGGTCCTGGAGGTTAATGATGTAGTAGAGCAGAACAGTGGAGATCTGCCGGTAGTCCTCCTCGGTGAGGTAAGGCGTCCCATCGTCCTCTAGCACAGATAGAGCTACCTCTGGTGTCAGGCACTGTAACAAGAACAGGTAGAACACATAAGGATTACTTTTAAGGATGGAAAGTTGGAGAAAGGCCATGTGAGTGTTAAATGAGAAGAAGAGCTTTGCTTGATAAACACCCTATTTTCTTCTTTTTCTGCTTCCTAGATAAATGGTGGCTTTGTTCTGTTGTTTGTGCCCAATTAGACCCACACACAAAAATACAGAAGGCTAAGAGAGTGGGCAGAGCACTATTATCTGTCAGAGAGAGTAGACTATTCAGCAAGAAATTACAAAAAGTAGAGTGTTTCTCTCTTTTTTTCTAAACTTATTTTCAAGTCTGAACACGCACATAATCCCATTGTCAGCCCGCCTGCACAAACATGAGAAGTGCCTCTAACTCCAGTTCATGATGTCAAACTGAGGGATGTCTGAAGCCACTCAGCATGAATTCCCCATAGAGGTCAAGGGCTTAAGCCTCCGCATTCACTCACATTCCAGCCATAACAAGCATGCTCCTTGGAACCAGCAGGCAGGAGAGGGATGCACAGGTAATAAGTGCTCAGCACATGGCTGTAAAAGTTGTCGCCTACGGTAACAATAACACGTACCTTGTCACAGACATCCTGAGAGGTGCCAGTCCGCTCTGCACAGTGCACCTCCCGGAGGAGCTTGGCGATCAGGACACCGGTGTGGTTCTTGTGGAGCTGTGGCTTTTCGCCGGGAGCGAGGGGCAGATTTAAGGCCCCGAGAGCCTCCTGCAGGGACCCCCGCTCGTGCCCCCTCACCTCCAGTTGGCCGAGAAGCAGCAGGAGAAGCAAAGTGGGAGCACTGCCGCTGAACTCCATGTTCCTAGCCTGGGATGTCTGATTCCCTCAAGCTCCCAGGACTGGCTCAGAGCTGGAGAGAAAAAAATGAGATGATGGACACAAACAAGTGGCTTGAGAGAGAACAAGAGGAGAGAGCTGAAAGAAGAGCTGTTAGGGGGGAGTAACAATTGGCCCGCTGGCTCTGGTGGAGGACAGGAGGGTTCGATGGGCTCACTTCAGCTGAACCAGGTCCTTGCAGTTCTGATCGGTCAGCCAAAGCCTGGGCCCCTCAGTCCACAACAAAAGGATTAGTGCAGGCAAGTGGGAGAGCTCAGGGGCAGGGAGTAAGGGGGCGTGGAGAGGGAGACGGGGAGAACAAAATTAGTATTGAGGAAAATTAGGAAGCAGTGGAGAGCTATTATTACCACAAAGTAATGACGTGGAGATCCACATCTGAGAACAAAGTTATTCACTGAGATCACTGGAAATGTTCAGTAAAATCAACAAAATATTGAACCAGTTTTAGCAGCATTAATAGTTGAAGAACATAACAGGAGCTACTGTGAGTAAGCACCCCCCCCCCCCATCTGTTTTAAAATAAAATACATCATAATACAAATCGTCCAACTATTTGAACAGTACACATCACAGTAATATGAACATTTAACTGAACGTTGTTTTTCTTTTTTTCGATGATCACTGAGTCATCGAGGATAAAAAATGCAGAGCAAAAAATGCAGAACAAAAAATGCAGCGCTTTCTCACGAAACACCTTCCAACATCCTCCCACGCTGCAGGTCACACCGACCGAGCAATAAGAGGATTCAAGCTACAGCTATACCCGAGGTAGAAGAGATGAAAACGCTTACCAGATGAACCGTTCTCCCCTCCTCTGCTCTCTGCTGCCGGAACTAGGTTTGCTTTCCTCCTCCGACGGGATGAACAGAAGACCCAGAGCTTGTTTGGGCAGAATTATCGCGCATTGGTGCTGCAAATAAAACCCTCTTATGAGAAGTAAGAGTTGAGTAATCTCCTGAGGATTAGCTGAGACTGCCTCAGAGGGCTGCAGTTTCCATGGAGAACGCTGCCTCATTTTCAACATTAGGTGATGGGGGTGGCCAGCTGCTGGGAGGGGGACTGAATGGCTTATGCATGATGGAGTGAAACTTAGAACATGTTAAATTGAGCATGAATCATATATAATGTATGACAGAAATCAGTGAAAAAGAAGAGATAAATACAGAAATTGATACTTTCTTTAGGGCTAATTGGCTAATGTTAGCATGCTAAACTAAGAGAACATAGTAAACATTATAATGCCGAGCAACAGCATGCACTCAAAGAAATGGCTCATTGGATGAACTCAATTAAAGTGTTGGCAGGTTTTCCATCCAATAATTATATGCAACTCCAACTCAAATTTAGCACATCAGTGTAATTGAGTTAGTCCAACTCATTTTTATCAAACACATCTAAAATAAAATAACGATATGTTTTTTATCAAACACATCTAAAATAAAATAACGATATTCATTAAATTGAATTCATTTGAGTTAGTCCAACTCATTTGTATCAAACACATCTAAAATAAAATAACAATATTCATTCAATCAAATTAATTTGTGTTTGTCCAACTCAAAATATAAATATTCTATTCAGTACCGCTTATCCTCATTGGGGTCTTTGGAGCTGACTCAAGCTGACATTAGGCGAGGGGGGGGAGGGGGGGAGGGGGGAGGGGGTTAACTGGACAGGCCGCCAGTCCATCCAGGGGTCACATAGAGACATACAACCATTCACTCTCACACCTATGGGAAATATAGAGTTGAATTAACCTGATTGCAAGTCTTTGGACTGAGAGGAAGCTGCGGAACCCACACTGAGATAAACTCGACACAATAGGACCACTCCGACCGGGAATCGAACCCACAGCCCTCTTGCTGTGAGGCGACAGTGCTACCCACTACAAAAGCCCTGACAGCGTGTTCACCTTGTGAAAACAACCGATTTTCAGCTGGCCCATGCGCAAAGGGTAGTCCCCAATTAAACACATTCATTTTGAGTTGATATGCACACCATGTAACCTAAATAAATCTAATAAATGAAAGAATTCCTATATATTGTGTTACATCAAATAAATACAAATATCTTCATTTTGTAATTGATTTATTTCAATGTATTAAACAATATTTAATTGAGTCACCTCTAAGAAGACTTGAATCGTTTTTTGTGAGTGGAACCTAAATAAATCTAATAAATGAAAGTATTCCTACATTTTGGGTTACACACATTAAATATAAATATCTTTGTTTTCTAAGTGATTTATTTCAATGTATCAAACAATATTTAATTGAGTCACCTCTAAGAAGACTTGAATCGTTTTTGTGATTGCAACCTAAATAAATCTAATAATGAAAGTATTCCTACATTTTGTGTTACACCCATGAAATATAAATATCTTCGTTTTGCAATTGATTTATTTAAATGTTTTAAATAATATTTAATTGAGTTACCTCTAAGAAGGGCTTGAATCGTTTTTTTTTAGTGTGTTAGCTTTGTCATTGTGAGAAGGTTAGCATTTAGATGTTAGCATTTAGATGTTATTAGGCAAGAGTGCGAGAACTCATGTACGTTGAACATTTTGACGTCATGCCGTAATGCTGTTCTTCTTAAAAACATTTGTTACTGTGTTTTTAAATAAACACTTGGTATTAGTCACGCTTATATGTCTTGATGAATTTCATCACACTCAACAAATCGTGGTGGAAATTTGAGAACAGGAATTCAGTTTTGTTTTGAAATTTGTTTTATTGAGAATCTATTTAGAAGCTGAAAGCTATGAAAGGACTGATGAGAATAATGACATCACAGTTGAGAGAAATCTGATGATTTTTATTAATTAAACATCTTCAGCTGTTATGATTCTTAACTGGCGTTATGTCTTTAAATGCTCTTGATTATCTTGATTGATGAATATGAATTACAATATATTATAATATGTTAAGTATATAATCATTGTCCTTGTGATTTTGGAAAAATATTACAGGGTTTAGTTGAAATCCAGTAAAGTGAACCAAAAAAAAATATGAAACCATAATAATGAATCATCATAGTTGGATAGGGCTGAGCTCATGGATGCTTGATCATTCTCTGTTGGCCACCAGCCCCTTGGTGTCTACAAGGTCTCAGAAGGAATTGTTGAAGTATAAGTTGTTATCAAAGAAGGTGTTTCTCCTAGGACAGAGTTGAGTTTCCGTTTACGGAAGAGGAGGAAGGCACCGAGTCCAATTATGGCAATTACAACGAGCACTACAGCAACAGTGATGCCAGCCGACCCATGAGAAACTTCTTCAACAATCAGGGCTGGGGAGGCAAAACATAAAGAAGTATTTACAGTGACATAACTGGAGTTTGAAACATATTTCAAATATGATAGTCAAATACCTTACCAAGAGTTGGTGGCTTTTCTGTCGGTGTAATTACTGAAAAAAATAGGATAAATGCTCAGTGTAGGCAAACATTAAAGAGTATTAACAGTGAGATAACTTGAGTTTGAAACATATTTCAAATATGATAGTCAAATACCTTACCAACAGTTGGTGGCTTTTCTGTCGGTGTAATTACTGAAAAAAATAGGATAAATGCTCAGTGTAGGCAAACATTAAAGAGTATTAACAGTGAGATAACTTGAGTTTTAAACATATTTAAAATATTATTGTCAAATACCTTACCAAGAGTTGGTGGCTTTTCTGTAGGTGAAATTACTGAAAAAGTAGGATAAATGATCAGTGTAAGTGATTGATCGGTCCAATTAAGCTATTGTACATGAAATTTGATTTCATATACCTTTGGCTATTTTGCAGATGTAAGCCAAGTATCTAATGCAGGTGATTTTGTTCCACAGTCCACTGTCAGAGCTGATGTCCACACATGAATATGACTTTTGCGTCCCTGTTTTCCAGTTGACGTAGTCCACAGCACTGTTATCAATCCACGTCCACTCACCTGAAACAGGGAGGCTCGTTACTTTAATCAGATACAGCAAACTTGTTCACAGAGCTACGCATTCCACATCTCAACAATATTCATTCCACTGTACAATAGAACATAATTTAAAACCATTTAAAATCACATCTGTTGTTTCTCAATGTGTCCAATGAAAGAAAGTGAGCGAAACTAATTAACGTAATTTACTATTGGTCATATATTTTGTCCTTGAGTGAATTCATGATCTCAATCACTAGTTTCAATTCTTCTACAATACAGCATAATGTTCAGTTTGTGAATTATGGTCCCATTTTAAGTAAAATAGATTTTAAACTCTCTTGTATAACTTGTGATTGAAAAAGCCAAGATGGCGATGATCAAAGTTACAATCTTGAGCCTTCACAAAGGCAATCTAATGGGTGAAGTTACGGTGACTTTGTCCCCTTTTTATATAAAGTCTATGAGTAGAGTCGGAACACTACTTAACTTCTTAACATATAGGACAAATTAAGTGCAGGAAGAGCTCACCTTCACTAGTCTTGTAGAGGCCGATCCAGAAGGAAACAGTACTGTGCTGAAAAATCTCCAGGTTCTGTTCTATGAACAGGCTTTCCTGAGGGTCCTCAATACTCAACAGAGAGGCACCTGATGAACAATAGCACACTGTCAAAACTGTACACACATACAAATTGTAATTTATTGGTAACAATTCCTCATAACTTACCCATTTTCAGACATTCAACTAAGGCATCGGCCCAGTTGAGCTTCCCTGACGTAATGAAGGAATAACAATGGCCTCTGAAAGGTATCCATGATGTTTGTTCATTTGGTTCTGGACAGTTGCCGGGGAGTTCTGGGGGCTCAGGGGGTGCTACGACTGAAAAAAAGAGACGGGCAAATGCATTGTAAGAGATGCTTAGTGGTTCGTAATGGACAGTGCAACATAACTAAGAGAGGGATTGTCTGACCTGGTGACCTCTTGCAAAGGGAAGAATAGGTGTTGGTACATGGTGCAGTCTTCCATGTTTTGTCCACATCCATATACACACAGCCATAGTTATTTTTAGGCTCATTTGTGCCCCATTTGGAAAAATACAGCAGCCAGTTATCGGTCCACTTGAACCGCCCACCAGTCTGTGAAAAGAAAAGAACTTGCATTTAAGTTCAAACAGTCTCGGTTTAAAATCCTGTTTGAACTAGTGGTAAACATTAAGAGGTTTTTACCTCATTGCTGTTGAGGCCGATCCACACGGGCTCATTGTGATCGAAAATCTGCAAGGTGATGTATGCCTGGGTGATGGGGTTCAGGATACTGACCAGATCTGCATCGTCTGCTTGGCACTGCCTCCTCGCCTCGCCCCATGTCATCTTCTGGGCCACCAGTTTGTAGGAGTCATTGCCAAGTTTATGGAAAGCCTTAGGTAACACAGTTGTGGCTGGGACTACAATCTGAGAATCTTTGCAGATAAGGAACATAAAACCAAAATGTTGAATTGATTTTGTCTCATGTCTTCATATACATAATTACACAATGTTTGAAAATGAACTTTATCACTGTAACTCATGTTGATGTGTCTTTGATGACTATTGCTCACCACTGTTTCTTTTGCAGATGAAGCTTTGTCTTGAGCGACAGTCTTCCACCTTCCAAACTCCTGAAATCTTGGAGTTGCTTCCAACCATTATCACACAGTCAAACAACTGTCAGGCAGAAAAGAAACGATAATCAGTTTAACATTTTAACTGTCTGAAGTCAGGATACACAGGGTTCTTTCATAAAGGTAACAGGATGTCTCATTACAGAAGTTGATTTTCATGTCTTTCATGCTTTTTTCAAACTTCTTTGCAACTAATCCGCAAGAATCTGACCATTACATTGTTGAGATAGACACAGTGTTGAAAACAGGAGCTTAAAGTTAATTAACCTCAGACCAAGAATAATAACGTCCAGAAGCTGATTTCGGATGCCCTTTTGCCCAGTTGGTGTATGAAATGGCTTTGCCATCTGCCCACACAAAGTGATTCTCCCAGTTGACGTCATTCATGCCGATCCAGAAGTCTTCACTGTAGTTCAGCATCTGTATTGTCAAGAATGCTAGAAAAGATGACGCAAATAATCTTTAACTATCTGTAAATAGTAGTTTAATAATAAAATGTAACCTTTACAGATAAACACAAAGAAAACACTTGCCTTGCTCTCTCTCCTTGGTGATAGAAACCAGATCTCCTCCCTGGTTTATGCAGTGGTTCCTGGCGTCCTGCCATTTCTTATTGTCATCCCCCACAAATATTTTGTAGCACTGTGTAAAAAAGGTTTGCACTGTGTGTTAGAATAATAAGCAAAGGGACAGTAGGCAACCAGTGTGAAACTCATTTTACCAGAACAAATTTAAGGACATCTGAGTTTAAATCAAATCCTGAGAGTAGGAGTAAGAGTTTCAGCTTTTGTATTGAAGTAATTGGTGTTCGATACAGTTATTTATTACCTTTCCTTGGAAAGTGAGCCACTCTGGCGCACATCCTCCCATAGGAATAGTGGTTGGGGCCATTGTTGTGTTGATGAAACTACTACTTCTTTTGCAAATGGAAGGTAGCTTGGTACTACATTTAATGGCATGCCAGTACCCTATTGCAGCGTTTATAGAAAACAATGAATACATATTAAAAATATTATAACTTTTTTGTCGGACTAGCTGAAAATAGTGTTAGAATCACCTGTGCCCCTGTATAAAGCCACACAGAATTCATCATGATCTTCAAAGTGGGGCTCATTCTCATCCCATGAAGTGTATGTTACAGGTGTGCGATCCACCCAGCTGAAAATGGAGAGAAGAAAATGAACAAGACGTCACTAATGAGAAAAAACAAAACATCTGTGGTTATCTGGTTATGCAGTGTACCGAAACAATGTTGTGTGATTGACCTGAAGGATTGATCCAAATTCGCTGTCATGCCGATGTAGTACTCATATCCTGACTTCTTCACTATCTGTTGAATCACCATGGTTAAATAGACAATACAATAAAGTTAAATAAAAAACAATTGTCACAAACAAAGTTTTCAGCACTTTTGCCACATCATATATGAGTTTGTATTGAGAATGTCTTGCCCTTTTCCAAATGAAATTCCTCTCACTCTCCCCTGTGATGGCAACAAGATCTCCAAATTTCTTTCTGCAGACAGCTCTAGCTGATTCCATGTCTAGATTGTCATGGTTGACCCAATAATGTGTGTCATTGTATATAAGCCAGCCATCTTCGGTGGTTGTGTACACTGTAAAGAGAACAAAACTGTTATCAGATGTCTTTCAAATACACTATCAGGGATCGATGGAAAACAAAAGTCTACAGCCGTGCTAGCAGTGCTAGCTAAATGCAAATGCTAGTATCCTAATTTTTTTAATTAGCACTAAAGTACAGCTGAGGCTGATGGGATTATCAATATTTTTGCAAGTATGTATAAAGTAATGAATAAAACACATTTTCAGATATTTGATTAAATGCCAGGCAAATTTAAAACAAGTGAATTGGGGCATGTTACCAGAAGAAGCCACTGCTGAACTGTACCTGTTTCAACGATGACTGGCTCAGGTTTGGGAATCACACCTGAAAGCACAAGAACCAAGAGGTCTTAATAATGGGCAAAGCATGAATTAAACATCACATAAAATGTCTCTGTGTGAACTGCAGCTCAATGATGAGACCGGTCGATATGTCACCTTTGTCTATCTGGCAGATCCAGTCATTCAGGACTTCACAGTTCTGATCATTCCACTTCCATCCGTAGTAAACTTGGACTTCTCCACATTGTTCGTTGTCATTGCGGTTGTCTGGTAACCCATGGCCCCATTTCTCATAGCCCAACTAGAACACAGTGTTGGGGAAATACACATGATTAGGCCAGGGATGAGAATAACAGTGGGTAAAGTCTTTTGTGACAATATTGAAGTGCTACATACAGGTGACCCATCGGACCATCCAAAACCTGCATTGGTACCAAGGCGGAGGCCAATCCAGGCTCGATGAGTGAAATGAAACCTTTATGACAGCAGAAAAACCAGCACTGATTACTTATGGTTTAAATGTTCTGACATATACATTTACGCAATAAATGTATATGTCAGAACATATGTATATGTATATGTATATATATGTATATAAAGGTAACATACGGAGCTTTGTTCAGATCCTCAGAACTGTGTATGCTAATCAGGTCCCCTCCGATGACCTTGCAGAAATCCTGTGCTTCATGCCAATTCTTCTTCTCTTTTCTTGATTTTATGTAAAGCTTTTTAATGAATGAAAAGAAAGATATGTTGAGTTATATGTTCTTAAAATCACATTATTGTCTGAGATTATTTCAGTCCTCCTACTTTGAAGCAGACGCTCCTCTTGGCAACGGGGGTCCACCCAGACTGACAGGTCAAGGCGGGGGTGGTCGGTGGGACTGTTGTCACATGTGCACCCTCTGCTGGTTTCTCACAGATGTACTTTTCCTTGTTGCTGCAGCTGATAACATCCCATAATCCAGCGAAAACCCCAGTTGTCATGGCAACGCATCCCTGATGTCTGTCTTTTATGCCGAAGAAAATTGGTCAAATATCGATAAACTGAGTTCAAAGGTGTGAAGAGTCCAATCAATCATTACATTCAAGGAAGGTGTTATTGGATAAATAATGAATGTGGATGCTAGTGTACAACAATAGATGACGTCAGAGTCCAGAGACAAGATTCTGTGAGGCTGTGTGTCAACACAAAGGTGCTTTGGGTTTATCAAGCTAACATTTTCTAATTAGCACAAAAAAATAAACTGCAATGGAGGCTGATAATAAACAGCATCAGTTAAGCTGGTAATGATTCATAAAACAAGGCTTTTGAAAAATGCATCACTTCACAGTAGGAAGCACAGACAAACAGCCAAAGAGAGGTGTGCTGTACCTGGCATGTCCACATTGAAATGAGTGAACGAGACTTTTCTTCTGGTGGTCCACTTGAAAGTGTTAATGTCGTCTGTGTTGGATAAACCTGTCCAGAAATACTTCTCCGGCCTCAAACCCACCAACGTGACCAGGAAGGCATTCTCATACCTGCATGAAATCGTATGAAAGCAGAAAGGTGAGCAATGACATCTTTAAAGTGGTGATTAATCTTCAGTTTTAACGAATTAACACAAAATGTTACATTTGAAAGACAAACTATTCCTCGCTTTAAAATACATTGAACTTTCCAACTCTTGTTTTAACACAATCAAATCAAAGTCAATGAAATGCTTTCAAAACAGGTATAATTTTTATGTCTACAAGAAGGGACAACGTTTTACATGAATGCAACATAAATAATAAAATATACCTATCAGTCACATCCACCACATGTGCACCAGCCTCTGAGCATGCCCGCTCGGCCTCATCTAGGGTTTTTGTCTCAGAGCCAATGTTGTAACAATTAGATCCAAATCTGATTGAGCCCTTTTGATGGTAAAGAAACAAACACAGTTAGAATAAACCTAATATAATCTTTGTTGTATGATCTCTACATCAAAATGATTTGCATCACTCACAAGCTTGCAGCCCGGGTTGTCTTCCTCTTGGGCGCCTTCAGCTGGTCTAGTGGAGGCCTTCTGCTTACAGATGTATCCATAGGTCTTCTCACACATGTGGTCCGCCCACTTCCCGTCCTGTATGGGCCACATGCAGCAGATGAGAACAGCACCGCTCATGTTATCACTCCATTCATGACCTTTGGCATTTGTTACCTTTCCTCTGACGACAACGCAGTCTTCCTGGAGGTTGGTGGCATGAGACGGCTCATTGATCTGCCACTGGGTGAAGGTGACGTGGGAGTGATCAGACCATTCAAACAGCATCTGGTTCTTCAGATCATTCAAGCCAATCCAGAGCACATCTGTCGGCACTGACGGGTTTGAATGTGCAAGTAGATGTTAATGTGGAACCATCTCTAACATTTAATTATAATTTTTTTTCTTCAGAATAATATCTCATCATTTTTGGGAATGCGATTATTGGTTTTCTTGCAGAGCGTTAGATAAGACGATCAATACCCCTCACATCTGGAGGTTAAATATGAAGTTGCAACCGATTAGTTTAGCTTAGCAAGAGGACTGAGAGAAAAAGCTAGCTTGGCTTTGTCAACGGTAAACAACATCCACCTATTAGCCCCCCAAAAACTCAGACAAAGTCAATTTCATAGTTAAATCGCCACAAAAACTCAAGTCTTTATGCTACGTTAAGCTAATTAGCTGCTGACAAATATGATGGTGGTTCGATAAATTGGTGGGGGTTGGGCTGACTTATTGCACACTTACAGTATCCAGACTGAGATATGACAAAGCTCTGCTCTTCTATATTGTGTATGCTGGCCAGATCTCCTCCCTCTTTGTGACACGCAGCCAAAGCATCCTTCCACATCTTTTTGTTCCTCTGCAGGTAGTAGCAGCTTCCTGCATATTGAACCCAGTGACTGGGGCAGAAGCTGGGCTGGTCTTTGTCTGTGGAGAGAGACCCAAAGAGGTGAGAACACATTCACTCACTTTATAATAAACCAGATAAATTGGAATTATATTATTTTACTCAGAGGTGGCGTCAGACTTGTAGAGTTTCCTTTGCGACAAATGTAACCAAGTTTCTTGGTGCAGGCGCTGCTCTCCCATTTCGAGGCTTTTGCAGCATTTAGGGTTGCACAGGTGAGCCCGGGCTCTGACGAGGGGTGACCTATTGGAGACATTGACCCATGGTTTTAATCTCAACATTCAGAAGTGCATTTGCAACATTGAAAGTCGCCATTTGTTATATTTTAAGAAGCATACTGCTGTTATTTACTTACCTGGAGCCCAGTTTAAATATCTGAAGGGGTTGCCGTTGCTCCACTGCCATCCAGTCTCAAAATCCAAGCTGTTCAGTCCAATCCACAGAGATGTTCCCAAAGTATTTGTCAACCCTGCGTTACCCCACACATTACAATGTAAGTGTTTCACCAAAGAGTCAATGATATAACATTGCAGTATGACAAACAGAAAGATTTACTTTGTACCTGAAATGTATGACTGCTCATTTAGCTCTACAATACTGAGGAGGTCAGCTCCCTGCTGCTGGCAGCTCTTCCTGGCCTGATGCCAGGTCAACACCGACTGTGAGTTCCTCTGATACTGAACACCTGTGACCGGGTCAACGTCCCAAACCGAGGATGCTGCATTGTGGTCGAGAGAAAAGCAAATAATAATAAAACTGAGTGGAATCGATTTTACCTCGCAAATTATAAGTAACATTACCTGTATATTATCTGTATCAGAATTAATTTTATGGACAATGAGAGCCTAAAAAAGGAAAAATGTGTGAAACATCTTCTACGCCCGTCTACAACTGTGCTGGGTTTCATCGAAGAACAATAGCACAATTGAGATGGCTTTCGTTTTAGGACAGTGGCAGGGGAACGATGGGCCAAAAAGGAGGAAAACAAGGACTGTGCCGTGTTGACTACTCAAGACAGGAAATAGGAGGGGTCAGAAACCAGACCTATCATCACTGACCTACTAGGTGATTGCACTTTGAGAAATTACAGACCAACGAGACAATTCTGCATGGTTTGATTAATACCTAGTACTTCAGAAAATTGTGCAACACAAACTCTCCAAAGGCTGTTGATTATCATCAGTGTTTCTTACCTTCATTCGGACAAAAGCCCCATTTCTTCACTTTGTCGTAATCTCTCTCTGTTGCACACCACAGCTGTCCATCTGAGCGACCTTCCTCTGTGCATTCAGTATACCACTTCTCCTGAATCTTAAATGGGAACTTACATGGGCCTCCAAAGGCATTGCCCCCGATTGTGAAAACCTCTGAGGAGACACAGATCATGAAGTTAAAGATAATCCGATGTGTCTTGAGTAAAATGGCACAAGTGAAGCCTGCAAATCATCGGCCAACTACAGTGACTTTTTGGGAAGTTTTTCCCTAGAACTTAGGAGCCTGTCTGCACGGTATCTGATCATCCACAGACGCATTAGCGAGGATGTCCTCTGATGTTGGGCGAGAAGGCATATCATTCATGTTCAGGGCTCTTTTCAGTACAGTCAAATGCTTTCAAATTAATGGAAAAGAACAGTCTCTGTATGGATCTTGCTTTATGCACTAGAGTGGGGACATCTTATTAACAATAAGGGCCTCCCTCAAACTGTAGCCACACATGTGGAGGCAAACTATCAGCTACCATTGCATACGGAGCAGATGAGGTAAAGCATATACATTTGTGGTAGTACTTTTGGCTTCATGGCATAATTCTTGAGGTGGACTCTCTGCTGTAGGTTAATCGGTTAGATTGTCCTCATCTACATGCAGGAGTATATAGTTTTGGTTGAGTCACAGATGGGTTCAAGTCAACTGTCAGAGAAGGACATCTCAAGAACTGCAATCAAGATTCTACATGAGAATGTCTTAGTAGGACTTTCTGAAACATTTACAAATGTTAGACACTACAGTTCATACTTTTGGGACTTTGTCTTTTATGAAATAAAATGTCCCCAAAATTCCTACCTTGAAAACCTTTTGAACAAAGGTCATCCTCGGTGTCAAATATCCTCCAGCGACTCCAGAGCCCTGAGCCTTTTTCGATCATTATGTTCTTCTCATTGTGATTTCCCCAGTTTAGGTGCAGGTCCTGGTCTTTGAGGCCAAAGAGGGTCTCATTCTTGCACTGCCAATGCTGGAGGTCACTGTTCTCATCACATTCAAAGAGGAGCACCTTGACCCAGTCCTTAATCTCTGTAGCCCCCAGACAGAGTTTAAGGGACAGACTGAGGACATGCGATTCGGACGCCCAGCGGAACTGCTGCTCTTTGGCATGAGGGTCACAGTGGGCCACCGTCACTGACGTGGCGCTCTCCACCTTTATGCACTTGTTGTGGTTCTCGTTGAAGATCAGGAAGGAGCCACTGTCTGGAGCAGAACAAAAGAGCCTCACGAAATGTACTTACAATCCGATCACTCTCGTATACATTTTACTAACCATTGGCAGAATGTGTCAAGGGTACATACCTATGTCTGCAGTGATGCAGAGGACTTGCAGGAGACCGAGGACCACAGCAACATTTGAGCACGTTGACATCATCCTTCAAGTGTAGTTTGCACTCAATGGTGGAAGTGATTGTATTAGAGTTGTGGAATAAGTGGTCTGGTGTGTGCTAAGGTGTGTGACATGGAGCAACAAGGACACAGAGACATGGTGCTTTCCCCCCTTAATCTTTCTGATGGGTATCCTGTCACATGGGGAGCTGAGGTTGGTCAAAGATGACTCACCAGCTGTATATTTTAGATTGACTTCCCCCTCTGTGACTGGCCGTTATAGTGGAGCTCTAAGTGGAGGGCACTGGGACCCTGCCAACAAAAGAAAGTCAGGAGACCGCTGTTGCTCAACACAAACTTGCTTGTTCGTGGAAAAATAAAAGTCCCCTTGAAAACAATACACGTTGAGTTTGAATTCAATTCATTAAATTGATGAGGGCTGCAAAAACAAAACACGTACATATATGGAAAAATCCCTAGATCCCACCAATCATACCTAGAATCCTTCACAGATAAACTTTTTCTTCATTAAATTATTCAGCGTCATGACTGAGAGTGTCATCGTGGATGCCAAGGATCTCCAAAGGAGACAGGGAGGAATACAATTAGACATTTACTCCACAGGAAATCAAACATGTGTTTCATCCTCACCTGAGCCCAGTCCTTGCTTAATCCACCAGCTACATGGTCGCAACCATTCGGCGAAGGGCAGGTGCCTTTCTGTGAACTCCGCCTCTTCCTGTTATGAGAGTGTGACGCTGCTTCTCGTCCTACTCCCAGGTGATGGAGCAACTCCTCGAAATCTGATCAAAGACATCACTGCATCATGAGCACCGGGCGAGATTCAGCTAATTATTCAGTGCCTTTATGGGCAGAATAACGGTTGAATAATAGAGCTAAAGAAAAGCTTTCAAACTAACAGGGAACTATAATTGTAAGTTCAGCTAAAGCAGCTAATGACTTAGTTAGAGACCAAAAACAAGCTAAAAGAGAATTGTCAGGTGGATCAACTTTTACATGGCTGCACATGAATGACAGTGATGCTCTATACCTGTTTGTGGTTAAATTGCTGGCTAACTGTTCATCACTGTTGTGGTTAGAGCATTCAGTTCCTGTAAGTTTATATAACATATAGAATGAGAATACGATCTAATTTCAGTGTGTGTGTGTGTGTGTGTGTGTGTGTGTGTGTGTGTGTGTGTGTGTGTGCGTGTGTGTGTGTGTGTGTGTGTGGGGGGGGGGGGTTCTGTAGCTGTTATTAATCAAGGAGGAATCTCATACCAGCAGAGGACAACATGACCTACATACCTTAGATAATAAAAGGAGCAAATGTCAGTGTAAATGTGCAAACATAGCAAGCCAACTAGACTCTTCAACTTGCCTATTAGCTGTAGGCCACTTGTGCAATTAAGGAGGAAACACAGAGTTTATATTGCGGTTGCCACAGATACAGATGCAGTGGCTCTGCATTCTATACCTGTGGTATGAGGTGCATGAGTGCACCTCTCTTGGGTTTTCACTGCCGATCCCACAAAGAGCTGCAGGATGAGGGTATAGGTTTCCTGGTAGGAGTTGAATAAGATCAGGCAAATACAGAGCAATTAGCATGGCCCAAGATGCAGTATGACAGAATTCCTAGGTCGCTTTAACAGAGATTTATTCCAGAATAACACACAGGGGAAACAAGGCAGGAATCTCAGGGTCCAGAGGCTGCGTCGGCTGCAGGGATTCCGGAAACTGCTGTTGCTCTGTTGATTCCGGAGATTGACCCAGATCCAGGGATTCCGGAGGCTGCTGTGTTGGACCGGTTGGAATTCCAAAGTCTGGGTCTCCTATAGGGATTCTGGAGACTGCTGAGACTCCGAAGCTTGCATCTCCTTCAGAGGCTGTGTCTGTGTCTGGGTACGCTTCTACGGGGTCTGTGTCTGCTCTGGGGATTCCGGAGGCTGTTTCGGCTCCGGTGATTCCGGAGACCGCTGCGTCTCCTACGAAAGCTGCATTGACTCCATGGATTCTGGAGACAGCTGGGACTCCAAAGGTTGCATGTCCTTCAGAGGCTGGGTCTGTTCCACGGATTTCAGAGTCTGCTAGGACTCCAAAGTATGCTTCTCCTCTGGGGTCTGTCAGCTCTGGGGATTTTGGAGACTACTGCGGATCCGAAAGTATGTGTCTCCTCCGGAGTCTGCGTCTCCTACGAAGTCTGCAATGGCTCCGTGGATTCTGGAGACTGCTGGGAGGCTGTGTGTCCTACGGGGATTCCGGAGACTTCTGGTGCAGAAAAGAAATATACAGAACAGATGTAACACTTGGTAGTTTGCTCTTCTACTTCATTGGGGTAAGATCTAATTATCTTTTTTTTCTATGTACAAAATAACCTTTATAAAATAACCTTTATACATACCTGTGGTGGCTGGGGTGTGATTATGCTCAGCTGTATGGGGGAGTGGCTCAGGAAACAGGTACTGGGAAGAAGCCTAATTTGCCTCAGATGTGGGGAATCAGGTCGATTGTCTCTCTCCACTACATATGCTGCTATGGAGATGAAGGGACGGGACCGGCAGGGCAGACACTAAATAAAGTATCTTGCCAAACGATACAGTATGTGTGCTCATTCCTTGGAGATGGGGGGGGGGGGAACCCAGGGAGAGTAACAAGACCTGTTACAACAAGATACCCTAAATGTTTGTACTTTGTTTACATTTTAAATTATCTTTTACATTTGGCTGACATTTAATAATCTGATTAAAGGCCTTACTTTTGTCAACAGTAGTGACTTAAATAATCTGAAAGTCATGCTAGGATGTACCTCCAATAGCTGTAAGGAGGCATAAAAGCACAGCAAACAAGGAAACATTATTAATTTTCACACTTTGCAATCAAAGGTGTATGACGTTATTGAATAGTTGCCCGGATTTGAAATGAGATCTTGTGTGTCAGAACAAAAAACTCTAACACCCTGATCCTGTCGCATGGGCATACACGTATCTAATGAATATCAATTCAACAACGTTTCCGCATAACAATATCAACAATTTACCAAATAAAAGAAGAAATGGTTTATTGGTTATTTGGTTGGTTGGTCAATCACTTAAATCCGGACTGAAATATTTAAACAATATTGCTTTCAAATCTTCTACAGAGATTCTTGGTCCCCAAAGGATGAAGCCTACTGACCATCCACGAGGTGGACTTGTTTGACTTTTAGTGAAATCTTTCGACAGCTGTACTGTCTTTAGGACTGATTGGCTAAAGTTAGCATGCTAAAATAAGAGAACATAGTAAACATTATAATGCTGAGCAACAGCATGTTATCTTTGTCATTGTGAGAAGGTTAGCATGCTGATGTTAGCATTTGAATTTCATTAGGCAAGAGTACGAGAACTCATGTACGTTGAACACTTTTCCGTAATGCTGTTCTTCATAAATACATTTCTGTTATTGTGTTTTAAATGAACACTTGGTATTAGTCATACTTATATGTATTGATGCATTTGATTGCAACAACAAATCATGGTGGACATTTTTTTTGGTCAGAAAAAAAAGAGTGCAGAAAATGATTCAGTTTTGTTTTGAAATTTGTTTTATTGAACATCTATTTAGAAGTTGTAAGGTATAAATAGACTGATGATAATGACATCACAGTTGAGAGAAATCTGATAATTGTATTAATTAAAAATGTTCACCTGTTATGATTCTTAACTGGCGTTTGGTCTTCAAATGCTCTTGATTATCTTGATTTATGAATATAAGTTACCATACATCATTATATAAAAATTAAGTTATAACTGTCATTGTGGAATATTATTACAGGGTTTAGTTGAGATCCATTTCTCAGTAAAGTGAACCAAAATCAAGTATGAAACCATAATAATTAATCCTCATAGTTGGATTGACACTAAGCTCACGCAAGCTTGTTCATTCTGCTCTATGTTGGCCACCAGCCCCTTGGTGTCTACAAGGACTCGAAAGGGATCAAAGGTGTTTCTCCTAGGACAGGGATGGGTATCCGTTTACGGAAGAGGAGGAAGGCACCGAGTCCAATTATGGCGATTACAACGAGCACTACAGCAACAGTGATGCCAGCCGACCTATAAGAAACTTCTTTAATGACTGGGGCTGGGGAGGCAAAACATTAAAGAGCATTAACAGTGAGATAATGTGGGACGAATGAAGGAATATCATATCATATCATAACTTGAGTTTGAAACATTATATTCAAAATATGATAATCAAATACCTTACCGACAGTTGGTGGCTTTTCTGTAAGTGAAATTACTGAAAAAATAGGATAAATGATCAGTATAAGTGACTGATCGATCCAATCAAACCTATTGTACATCATATTTGATCAAATATACCTTTGGCTATTTTGCAAATGTAAGACTTGTGTCTGGTGCAGGTGTGTGTGTTCCACAGTCCACTGTCAGAGCTGATGTCCACACATGAATCTGACTCTGGCATCCCTGTTTTCCAGTTGACGTAGTCCACAGCACTGTTATCGATCCACATCCACTCACCTGAAACAGGGAGGCTCGTTACTTTAATCAGACACAGCAAACTCACAGAGCTAAGCATTCAATATCCCAGAAATATTAATTCCACTGTACAATAGAACATAATTTAAAACCATTTCAAATCACATTTTTTGTTTTCTCATTATGGTGAATGAACAAAAAATAATGTATACTATCAGTTATATATATATATTGTCCTTGAATAAGTTTATGGTCTCAATCACTAGTTTCAAGTCTTCTGCAATACAGCATGATGTTCAGTTTATGAGTTATGGTCCCACTTTAAGAAAAAATAGACGATAAAGCAAGAAATGCATGGTTACCTTATGATTGACGGGTTGCTACCTCACCATGTGTGGTCTGGGAGTTGTGATCTTTTTGTTTGCAAAAAATTGATTATTCAATGTTCTTTTAAACCCTCTTGTATAACTTGTGGTTGCAGAAAGCCAAGATGACGATGATCAAAGTTACAAACTTGACCCTTCTAAAGGGCAATCTAATGGGTGAAGTTACGTCACTTCGTCCACTTTTTATATAAAGTCTATGAGGAGAGTGTACTGTTTTGTATGTAATCGGGACACTACTGCTACTGAACTTCTTTACACGTTTGGAAAATTAATAGCAAGAAAAGCTCACCTTCACGAGTCTTGTAGAGGCCGATCCAGAAGGACTTGGCACTGTCCTGCAGAATATTCAGGTTATGTTCTATGAACAGGCTTTCCTGAGGGTCCTCAATACTCACCAGAGTGGCACCTGATGAACAATAGCACACTGTCAAAACTGTACACACATACACATTTTAATTTGATTCTCCGTAACTTACCCATTTTCACACATTCAACTGAGGCATGGGCCCAGTCTTCCGTCACTGAGCTCATAAAGGAATAACAATGGCCTCTGAAAGGTATCCAGGAGGTTTGTTTCTTTGTTTCTGGACAGTTGCCGGGGAGCTGTGGGGGCTCAGCGGGTGCTACGACTGAAAAAAAGAGTGAGGACAATGCATTGTTAGCCATGCTTAGTGGTTGGTAATGGACATGATCTATTAACAGAGGGATTGTCTGACCTGGTGACCTCTTGCAAAGGGAATAATAGGTGTTGGTACATGGTGCAGTCTTCCATGTTTTGTCCAGATCCATATACACACAGCCATAGTTATTTTTGGGTTCATTTGTGCCCCATTTGGAATAAAATAGCAGCCAGTTATCGGTCCACTTGAACCGCCCACCAGTCTGTGAAAAGAAAAGATTTTACATTTAAGTTGAAACAAAGCCAGAAGGTCTCAGTTAAAAATCCTGTTTGAACTAGTGGTAAACATTAAGAGGTAGAGCCTTTTACCTCATTGCTGTTGAGGCCGATCCACACGGGCTCATTGTGCTCGGAAATCTGCAAGGTGATGTATGCCTGGGTGATGGGGTTCAGGATACTGACCAGATCTGCATCGTCTGCTTGGCACTGCCTCCTCGCCTCGCCCCATGTCATCTTCTGGGCCACCAGTTTGTAGGAGTCATTGCCAAGTTTATGGAAAGCCTTAGGTAACACAGTTGTGGCTGGGACTACAATCTGAGAATCTTTGCAGATAAGGAACATAAAACCAAAATGTTAAATTGATTTTGTCTCCTGTCTTCATATACATAATTACACAATGTTTGAAAATGAACTTTATCACTGTAACTCATGTTGATGTTTCTTTGCTGACTATTGCTCACCACTGTTTCTTTTGCAGATGAAGCTATGTTTTGAGTGACAGTCTTCCACCTTCCAAACTCCTGACATTTTGGAGTTGCTTCCCACCATTATCACACAGTCAAACAACTGTCATGAAGAAAAGAAACACATATCAGTTTGACATTTGAACAGTCTGAAGTCAGGATACACAGGTTTCTTTTGTAATGGTGATAGGGTGTCTCATTATAGAAGTTGATTTTCATGTATCTTTCATGCTTTTTCCATAGTTCTTTGCAACTACTCTGCAAGAATCTGACCATTACATTGTTTAGATAGACTGCTGTGCAGACACAGTGTTGAATACAGAAGTTTAAGGTGAAATAACCTCATCATTAAATGTAAAACGTCCATCAGGCTCTGATTTTGGATGCCCTTTTGCCCAGTTGGTGTATGAAATGGCTTTGCCATCAGTCCACACAAAATGCATCTCCCAGTTGACGTCATTCATGCCAATCCAGAAGTCTTCATTGTTGTTCAGCATCTGTATTGTCAGGAATGCTAGAAAGGAAGACACAATTAATCTTGAACTCATAGATTTGCGGTTTAATTACATCCCTGAATAATAAAATGTAACCTTTACAGATAAACACAAAGAAAACACTTGCCTTGCTCTCTCTCCTTGGTGATAGAAACCAGATCTCCTCCCTGGTTTATGCAGTGGTTCCTGGCATCCTGCCATTTCTTATTGTCATCCCCCACAAATATTTTGTAGCACTGTGTAAAAAAGGTTTGCACTGTGTGTTAGAATAATAAGTAAAGGGACAGTAGGTAACCATTGTAAAACTCATTTTACCAGAACAGATTTAAGAATATCTGAGTTTAAATCGAATCCTGAGAGTAGGAGTAAGAGTTTCAGCTTTTGTATTAAAGTAATTGGTGTTCAATGTAGTTATTTATTACCTTTCCGTGGAAACTGAGCCACTCTGGTGCACATCCTCCCTGAGAAAAAGTGGTTGGGGCCATTGTTGTGTTGATAAAACTTTTGCTTCTTTTGCAAATGGAAGGTAGCTCAGTACCACAATTAATGTCATTCCATTTCCCTATGTGCAGAGTTTATAGAGAACAATGAATAAATATACAAAAGAAATTCCTTATTTGGTCGACCTAGCTTATATTTCTGAAACCACCGCAGTGTAGAGTGTTAGAATTACCAGTGACCTTGTAGAAAGACACACAGTTTTCATCCATATTATTAAAGCTGGGCTCATTTTGTGCCCATGAAGTGTATGTTACAGGTGTGCCATCCAACCAGCTAGAAATGGAGAGAAGAAACAAACAAGACGTCACTAATGAGAAAAAACAAAACATCTGTGGTTATCTGGTTATGCAGTGTATCGAAAAAATGTTGTGTGATTGACCTGAAGGATTTATCCAAATTCGCTGTCATGCCGATGTAGTACTCATGTCCTGACTCTTTTGCTATCTGTTGCATCAGCATGGTAAACAAATATTACAATAAAGTTAAATAAAAAACAATTGTCACAAACAAGGTTTCCAGAACTTTTACCACATCAGATCAGTTTGTATTGAGAATGTCTTGCCCTTTTCCAAAGGAACTTCCTCTCACTCTCCCCTGTGATGACCACAAGATCTCCAAATTTCTTTCTGCAGACAGTTCTAGCAGATTCCATGTCTAGATAGTCATGGTTGACCCAATAATGTGTGTCATCGTATATAAGCCAGCCATCTTCGGTGGTGTTGTACACTGTAAAGAGAACACAACTGTTATCAGATGTCTTCTGTATACACTATCAAGGATCGATGGAAAACAAGAGTCTACAGCAGGCCTATTCAACTAGCGGCCCGCGGGCCGGATACGGCCCGTTTGAATTTAACTCCGGCCCGCCAGACCGTCTGCAAATCAGTATAGCTTGGTAATAAAAAATAAAACTGACGGACACGCCTCTTTTATACATCGAGACACCTGATCCAGAGCCGTTGCATTTCACTGTTGCGTCAACCAGACCTGTATGGTGACATTGTTATGTTACGCCCCGTGTTGGTTGCCTTAACCCACTCTCACCAGCGCTCTGGTGTGCTAGCAGTGCTAGCTAAATGCAAATGTTAGTATCCTACAAATGTGAAAGTGTATCGTGTTCACCAACATTTTTACATTAGCACTAAAGTACAGCTGAGGCTGATGGGATTATCAATATTTTTGCAAGTATGTATAAAGTAATGAATAAGAGACATTTTCAGATATTTCACTAAATGCCAGACTAATTTAAAACAAGTGAATTGGGAGATGTTACCAGACGAAGCCACTGCTGAACTGTACCTATTTCAACGATGACTGGCTCAGGTTTGGGAATCACACCTGAAAGTACAAGAACAAAGAGGTCTTACCGATGGGCAAAGCACGACTCAAACATCAGATAAAATGTCTCAATGTGAACTGCAGCTCAATGATGAGACCGGTCGATATTGTAGCAGAGGACAGCCTTATCCCTCCCCCCCACAGGAAAAGTGGGTGGAGCCTAAACGTTGATTAATTAGAGCATCTGTGAACAGGAAAAGTGGGTGGAGCCTAACAGTTGATAAATTGGAGCACCTGTGAGCAGGAAAGGGGAAGGGAACCAACAAACATTTGGAAAAAACCAACATGGTGACCAGAGCGAGGCGCGAGAGTGGGTGAAACCGGGAAAAGCAAGACTTGGGAAGCAGATGATCCAATAAGCAGGTTGTCAGGAGCCTCCAGACCAGAATCTGCTCGGATGTTCGAGAATCTCCTTCCCTACAGAAATGCCCTACAGCTAAGTCCTTTACACCCTCCTCTCCAGGCCCGACCGCTCTGTTTCTCCCAACAATCCCACACACGCACACACACTCTCTCACGCACACACGCACACACACACCTTCCCCATCTTCTGAACTGGACTCTACAGGACATTTCCACCCTCCTGGCATTGCCCACATCCCGCCGCCCCCCCCGTTTATGTAATTGTGTCTTTGGAAATTATATGTTGTTTTAGCAATGTGATAAGAGAAAGCTTTCAGTTATCTGCAGACTCCTTTTGAGTCGCGTTTTCCGTTAAAGGACAGTGTTTGGTTCTTTTGATGGAAAGAACTACATAAACCTTGAAAGTCACTAAATTAACTGTATTCCGAGTTGTGTTTTGTGTGTTTTGCTATGTGTTTTGCTTTGCGGTCTACCTGTGTTTTGTAGTGAAGGAATGGGCTAGCCAGCTGGGCCCTTATTGTTGAGTTGTTAAACTTAAAGTACTGGGCAAATAAGATCCTACGCTACAGAAATGGAGCCCAACGTGGGGCAAATCACAACATTATGTTAAGTTTTTGAAACCTTGAAAAATTGAAGAAGTTCAAGCTGCCATTTTGTGTTCTTTCCATGTCTTTTCCCCTGATTGGGTTTGCTATGCTCTTCAAGGTTTAACTGTGGCCTTGTTTTTGACTGTTATTGAAGCTAAATAGATTTGAGTGTTGTTGTAAATGTTTGATGATGCAATGTGAAACTCCCCTCTTCATACAATTTGTTTAGTGATATCACACTCACCCATTGCAATATGGCTACTCCCCAGTCTTCTACCACTTCACGATCAGTGTCACTGGACATAGAAGCTCCTGATGTTCAAACCCCTGACCATACTTATAGTGCACACCTACAAACCTACTTCCCGACTCCCAAGTTTCAAAAAACTAAAGGAACGCCTGGTAATGGCTCGGTCTCTGTTGTAAAAGCTAAAAACTCAGTTCACTCTCAACCAGCGCAGAAGTCATCTAATCCAGAGACTGCATGCCATCCTGTTGTAACTTCCTTTAGTCCCACACAGCTACTGGTACCCGTTTCCGTAGGGGCATGGCGTGGAAAAGCGATAGTCGACACAGGAGCCAGTTACACTCTCATCCATGAGTATCTCTGGATGGAACTAATCGGAACAAAAGCGGCGATTAAACCATGGGAAGAAGGCCCTTTATATCTTGCAAATGGAGAGGCAGCTACCCCTATAGGATGGGGGACCCTTCCTTTAGATGTACAAGGGAACATTTCCACTCTCCCTATTGCCGTACTCGGGCCAAAAGCTTTAGCCTATGGCATAGTACTCGGACTTTCCTTCATCGCAGATGTCGGAATGGTAATAAATGTGGCTGATAACTCTTATAGTTTTATGTCCACCCCCTCTGTTACCTACCCATTCCAGCCAGGTAATGCTAACCTACCACCGAATAGCGAGCGCAAACCCAAAACAAACAACCCAAGGACACCAAACTCTCCAGTCAGAACTCTTGCCTTAATTAGCTCTGTACCTCCTCCCCTACTCTCTTTGGAACCAGTACGAATGGACGTAAAAGACTACATCAACATTGCTGTGTCTGAGGCAAACGTGCAGGAGGGAGAACGAAACCAATTAAGACTGCTCTTCGAGTCTAATCCAAAGGTCTGTCGAAATGAACCTGGGAAAACTGATGTTTTACAACACACCATTTACACCACCAACTATGTGCCAATAAAGCAACGTCCTTACCGAATGTCCTCTGTTAAACAAACTATTGTGGAAGAACAATTGGCAGAGATGATTACTCGTGGAGTGGTTGAACCGTCCTATTCTGGATGGGCATCTCCTGTCGTTCTACCACCCAAGAAAGATGGGGGTCAAAGATTTTGTGTGGACTTTCGTAAGGTTAATGCGGTCACTGAAACGGACGCTTATCCGCTTCCAAACATCAATGAAATCCTGGAATCTTTCTGGATCGTCCATCTTCTCCACGATTGATTTAAATAGTGGATACTGGCAGGTCCCCATGGATCCGGCTAGCAAGGCCAAAACTGCCTTTGTCACCCACGCTGGCTTGTATCATTTCAATGTCATGCCTTTTGGTCTAAAAAATGCACCAGCCACCTTCCAAAGGCTCATGGAAAGAGTTTTGGATGGCCTGCGTGGTAAAATCTGCTTAGTCTACTTAGATGAAGGTAAAGGAGTCAGTGCGGATCCCGATAAAGTTGAGGCAATTCGTTCATATCCAGTGCCGACAAACCTTAAAGAAGTTCAGAGGTTCTTGGGGCTTGCTGGATGGTACCACAAGTTTGTACCGGATTTCTCAAAAATTGCTCAACCTCTGAATGACCTCAAGAAAAAGGGAAGACCTTTTATCTGGAACCAACCATGTCAACAGGCTTTTGAACGACTAAAATCCTGCTTGATCTCACCACCTATCTTGGGTCACCCAAATCCCGATCTCCCATTCATGGTCTATACGGATGCCAGTGACGTTGGTCTTGGAGCTGTATTGACACAGAGAACCGGAAATGGAGAATAAGTTCTTGCTTATGGCAGTCGAACCCTCAACAGAGCTGAAAGGAATTACTCCGTAACGGAGAAGGAATGTCTAGCGATCATATGGGCTCTAGAAAAATGGCAACATTATCTCGAAACCAAGCTCTTTACTGTCATCACAGATCACTCCGCCTTGAAATGGGTTCTTTCTTCGACAAAGACTACAAGTCGTCTGATCAGATGGGCACTAAGGTTGCAAAGGTTTGATTTTATTGTGGAATACAGGAAAGGAAGACTAAATTGTGTTCCAGATGCTCTTTCCAGGATTTCCACTACTCACAGCTGCTGCCTTTACTCAAATAAAGCAGAAACAACTATTCCTATATCGCTGGAGAGAATTTGTGAAGAACAGCACAAAGATCCTAACTTAGAGAAAATCCTGATTCAGCTAGCTGAAGGAGACAAAAGAATTGAACAGGATTTTATCATCTTCGAAGATAAAGTCTATCGAAAAAAACAAATGTCAGAAAACCAATTCCACTATCGCCTTTACATTCCTCCTAGTCTTGTTCCAGAGATACTTCAAGTTTATCATGACAACCCTCTAAGTGGACATTGTGGCATTTTTAAAACATACAAACGGCTCTATGAAGTAGCCTATTGGCCTGGAATGTGGACGGATGTGAAAAACTTCCTCAAGTGCTGTATTGTTTGTCAGTCTGAAAGCCGAGAACCAGAAACCGGCTGGGATGATTCAACAAACCCAGGTAAAGGGTCCGAACAAGATGTTAGGGATTGACATTATGGGTCCCCTACCTAGAAGTCCCGAAAGAAATGAGTACCTGGTGGTTGACTACTATACCCGCTGGGTAGAGTTTTCCCCCTTGCGTGCTGCCACAGCACCTGCCATAGCCCGATTTCTGAAGAAAGACATCTTCACAAGATGGGGTGTACCGGATTACATCTTGTCGGATAGAGGCTCGCAGTTTGTGTCTTCCCTGTTCCGCGAACTCTGCGAAAAATGGACTGTGACTCCCAAGCTCACGACTGCTTATCATCCACAAACCAACATGACGGAAAGAGTAAATCGTACTTTAAAACGGATGATAGCCTCGTATGTGGATACAAATCATGGAAAATGGGATCAATACCTTCCTGAGTTCAGGTTTGCCATAAACTCTGCGGTGCAAGAGACGACAGGGGTAACCCCAGCAGAGTTGCAGATTGGTAGGAAGCTGATGAGTCCGATGGACAAGATTCTGAAAGGGAAGATTTTTCCCCCCAATTCCCCTACGTATGATGTTGTTCAACACTTGAAACAACTCAAAGCAGATGTTGATGATAACATAAGGAAAGCCAAACTAAGACAACAGAGGAATTACAACAAAAACCGACGTGTCGTTGCCTTCAAACCCAAACAAAGGGTGTGGGTTCGAAATTTCCCTCAGTCAAGTGCAAAGGTCAAATTCACAGCCAAGCTGGCCAAAAAGTGGAAAGGTCCCTACCGTGTAGTTCGACAACTTGGACCCCTCAACTATCAGGTAGTTTTGGAGGACACAGGTCAGGATATACGCAATGTGCATGTCTGTAACCTGAAAGCCTTCTACCCTAGTGCAGAAGACTTGGAACAAATGGAACGGAAAAAAATACTCGACATCCTACAGGAAAGCTCAGACGAAGAGGATTTCCTTGGATTCTAAGACTGATAGTCTTCTGATATGAATCTAATCAATCTTAGAGTGACCACATACCGCGGTCTTGTCAAGGGGGGAAGAGTGTAGCAGAGGACAGCCTTATCCCTCCCCCCCACAGGAAAAGTGGGTGGAGCCTAACAGTTGATAAATTGGAGCACCTGTGAGCAGGAAAGGGGAAGGGAACCAACAAACATTTGGAAAAAAACAACATGGTGACCAGAGCGAGGCGCGAGAGTGGGTGAAACCGGGAAAAGCAAGACTTGGGAAGCAGATGATCCAATAAGCAGGTTGTCAGGAACCTCCAGACCAGAATCTGCTCGGCTGTTCGAGAATCTCCTTCCCTACAGAAATGCCCTACAGCTAAGTCCTTTACACCCTCCTCTCCAGGCCCGACCGCTCTGTTTCTCCCAACAATCCCACACACACACACACTCTCTCACGCACACACGCACACACACACAAACACCTTCCCCATCTTCCGAACTGGACTCTACAGGACATTTCCACCCTCCTGGCATTGCCCACATCCTGCCGCCCCCCCCCCCCCCCTTTATGTAATTGTGTCTTTGGAAATTATATGTTGTTTTAGTAATGTGATAAGAGAAAGCTTTCAGTTATCTGCAGACTCCTTTTGAGTCGCGTTTTCCGTTAAAGGACAGTGTTTGGTTCTTTTGACGGAAAGAACTACATAAACCTTGAAAGACACTAAATTAACTGTATTCCGAGTTGTGTTTTGCTATGTGTTTTGCTTTGCGGTCTACCTGTGTTTTGTAGTGAAGGAATGGGCTAGCCAGCTGGGCCCTTATTGTTGAGTTGTTAAACTTAAAGTACTGGGCAAATAAAATCCTACGCTACAATATGTCACCTTTGTCTATCTGGCAGATCCAGTCATTGTAGGCTTCACAGGGTGCATCATTCCAGTACCATGTGTTGTAAATGTGGACTTCTGCACAGTGTTCATTGTCATTGTGGTTGTTTGGTTCACCAAAGCCCCATTTCTCATAGCCGAACTAGAGTACAGTTTGGGGGAAATGCACATAATTAGGCCAGGGAAGAGAATAACAATGGGTAAAGCCTCTTGTGACAATATGGAGGCGCTACATACAGGTGACCCATCGGACCATCCAAAACCTGCATTGGTACCAAGGCTGAGGCCAATCCAGGCTCGATCAGAGGAATGAATCCTGGATGACAAAAGAAAAAAACAATGCTGATTATTTGAGTAGCATAATAAATATTATGAAATATATATATATGTATGTATGTATGTATGTATGTATGTATGTATGTGTGTATATATACCATTATATACATATAAAGTCAACATACGGAGAGTTGTCCAGGTCTTCCGAACTGTGTATGCTAATCAGGTCCCCTCCGATGACCTTGCAGAAATCCTGCGCTTCATGCCAATTCCTTTTCTCCCGCTTAGTTTTTTTAAAAAGCTTTTAAAGAAGTGAAAGGAAAAGTTGAGATTGAGTTTTATGTTCTTAAAATCACATTATTATCTGAGATTATTTCAGTCCTCCTACTTTGAAGCAGACGCTCCTCTTGGCAACGGGGGTCCACCCAGACTGACAGGTCAAGGCGGGGGTGGTCGGTGGGACTGTTGTCACATGTGCACCCTCTGCTGGTTTCTCACAGATGTACTTTTCCTTGTTGCTGCAGCTGATAACATCCCATAATCCAGCGAAAACCCCAGTTGTCATGGCAACGCATCCCTGATGTCTGTCTTTTATGCCGAAGAAAATTGGTCAAATATCGATAAACTGAGTTCAAAGGTGTGAAGAGTCCAATCAATCATTACATTCAAGGAAGGGATTATTGGATAAATAATGAATGTGGATGCTAGTGTACAACAATAGATGACGTCAGAGTCCAGATGCAACGTTCTGTAAGGCTATGTGTCATCACTTCACAGTAGGAAGCACAGACAGACAGCCAAAGAGAGGTGTGCTGTACCTGGCATGTCCACATTGAAATGAGTGAACAAGACTTTTCTTCTGGTGGTCCACTTGAAAGTGTTAATGTCGTCTGTGTTGGATAAACCTGTCCAGAAATACTTCTCTGGCCTCAAACCCACCAAACTGACCAAGAAGGCATTCTCATACCTGCATGAAATCATATGAAAGCAGAAAGGTGAGCAATGACATCTTTAAAGGTCGAGATTTTAGGATTAAGTGGAAATTATTCTTCACTTTTAGCAAATAAAAATGTCTCCAGACAATTTAACGTTTAAAACTATTCTCCGGTTTCAAATAAATAAAAAATCGACCTTCTTATAGCATCTAACTCTTGTTTTAAGACTTAAGCTAATCAAAGTCAATGACATACTATCAAAACAGGCATTTTAAAGACTACAATAAGGGACAACGTTTTACATGAACGCAACATAAATAATAAAATATACCTATCAGTCACATCCACCACATGTGCACCAGCCTCTGAGCATGCCCGCTCGGCCTCATCTAGGGTTTTTGTCTCAGAGCCAATGTTGTAACAATAAGATCCAAATCTGATTGAGCCCTTTTGATGATAAAGAAACAAACACAGTTAGACTAAACCTAATATAATCTTTGTTGTATGATCTCTACATCAAAATGATTTGCATCACTCACAAGCTTGCAGCCCGGGTTGTCTTCCTCTTGGGCGCCTTCAGCTGGTCTAGTGGAGGCCTTCTGCTTACAGATGTATCCATAGGTCTTCTCACACATGTGGTCCGCCCACTTCCCGTCCTGTATGGGCCACATTCAGCAGATGAGAACAGCACCGCTCATGTTATCACTCCATTCATGACCTTTGGCATTTGTTACCTTTCCTCTGACGACAACGCAGTCTTCCTGGAGGTTGGTGGCATGAGACGGCTCATTGATCTGCCACTGGGTGAAGGTGACGTGGGAGTGATCAGACCATTCAAACAGCATCTGGTTCTTCAGATCATTCAAGCCAATCCAGAGCACATCTGTCGGCACTGACGGGTTTGAAAGCAGATTATTTGATTTCTTGCAGAGCGTTATATAAGAAGATCAATACTCCTCACATCTGTGGGTTAAATATGAAGCTGCAGCCGATTAGTTTAGCTTAGCAAGAGGACTGAGAGAAAAAGCTAGCTTGAATTTGTCAACAGGTAAAAAACTCCACCTATTAGCCCCCCAATAATTGTTGGTAATTGTTATGAAAACCAACAAATCATTTGTGGGGGGTTGGACTGACTTATTGCACACTTACAGTATCCAGACTGAGATATGACAAAGCTCTGCTCTTCTATATTGTGTATGCTGGCCAGATCTCCTCCCTCTTTGTGACACGCAGCCAAAGCATCCTTCCACATCTTTTTGTTCCTCTGCAGGTAGTAGCAGCTTCCTTCATATTGAACCCAGTGACTGGGGCAGAAGCTGGGCTGGTCTTTGTCTGTGGAGAGAGACCCAAAGAGGTGAGAACACATTCACTCACTTTAATACCAGATCATTTGGAATTATATTAATTTACTCAGAGGTGGCGTCAGACTTGTAGAGTTTCCTTTGCGACAAATGTAACCAAGTTTCTTGGTGCAGGCGCTGCTCTCCCATTTCGAGGCTTTTGCAGTATTGAGGGTTGCACAGATGAGCCCGGGCTCTGACGAGGGGTGACCTATTGGAGACATTGACCCATGGTTTTAATGTCATTTAGAAGTGCATGTGCAACATTGAGTGTCATTATGTAATTTCGGCAGTGGGGTCTAGGTGTGTTCAGCTCTGGAGGTGTGTGGAGGTGTGGCTCGGGGACACAAGAAGCGAATGGGCCCCAGATGTGGGCGACCTGGCTGATTGTCCTCAGCTTTATAAGCTGCAGAGCAGAGCAGTTGTGTGGCTGATAATTGGTGTTTGGGGGGGAAACCTGTCACACTGGAGCCCAACATAGGGCCCCCTGAATTTATAAAGCACACGGAAGACCGGCCAGACCAGCGAGTTGGGGCAGCTGCTGGGTTCGGTCGCAGCGATGAGGCGGGACGACGCGGGGTCATCTCTGGAGGTGTGTGGGGGAGTGGCTCAGGGACAGGTGCCACGAATGGGCCTAATTGGCCCCAGATGTGGCCAATCTGGTTGATTGTCCTCTGCTATATAAGCTGGAGGGGAGATGGTGATGGAGGGAGAGCAGAGCAGAGGAACAGTTTGCATCCTGAAAGCAATAAAGATGTTGCCAAATACCCCCTGTGTGGCTGATCCTTGGTGTTGAGGGGGGAAACCTACTGGTGGCGGCATCAAACCTGTCACAGTAATCATTTAAGAAGCGTACTGTTGTTATTTAGTTACCTGAAGCCCAGTTTAAATATCTGAAGGGGTTGCTGTTGCTCCACTGCCATCCAGTCTCAAAATCCAAGCTGTTCAGTCCAATCCACAGAGATGTTCCCAAAGTATTCGTCAACCCTGCGTTACCCCATACATTACAATGCAAGTGTTTCACCAAAGAGTCAATGATATAACATTGCAGTATGACAAACAGAAAGATTTACTTTGTACCTGAAATGTATGACTGCTCGTGTAGCTCTACAATGCTGAGGAGGTCAGCTCCCTGCTGCTGGCAGCTCTTCCTGGCCTGATGCCAGGTCAACACCGACTGTGAGTTCCTCTGATACTGAACACCTGTGACGGGGTCAGTGTCCCAACCCAAGGATGCTGCGTTGTGGTCGAGAGAAAACCATATATCTATATATATATATATATATATATATATATATATATATATATATACACACACACACAGATAATGCTACTTGTGCCTCCCGAGTTTAATCTTTTTCCCTCAGTTTGATTATTATTTGGTATATATATATATATATATATATATATATATATATATATATATATATATATATATATATATATATATATATGATTTTAGAAATTTCCCCAGTGTGGGACGAATAAAGGTATATCATATTATCTGTATCAGAATGAATTTAAGGACAAAAAGTGTCCAAAAATAGTGAGATGTTTTTCATTTTAGGACAGTGGCAGGGGAACGATGGGCCTGAACGGGGGAAAACCAGGACTGTGCTGTGTTGATGACTCAACACAGGAAGTGGTAGTTTTGTTCTGCTGGGCGAGAGGAGGGGTCAGAAACCAGATCTGTCATGACTGACCTCCTCAGTGATTGCACTTTGAGAAATTACAGACCGAGACAATTCTGCAGGGTTCGATTAATAGAGTACTTCATACACTTGTGCAGCACAAACTCTCAAAGGTTTTTAAAGATAATCATTATTTCTTACCTTCGTTGGGACAATATCCCCATTTTTTTACTTTGTCGTAATCTCTCTCTGTTGCACACCACAGCTGTCCATCTGAGCGACCTTCCTTGGTGCATTCAGTATACCACTTCTCCTGAAACTTAAATGGGAACTGACATGGGCCTCCAAAGGCATTGCCCCCGATTGTGAAGACCACTGAGGAGACATAGATCCTGAAGTTAAAGATGATCAGATATTTCTTGGGCCACACATGTGGAGGTACACTATCAGCTACCATTGTATATAGAGCAGATGAAGTGCAGCATATACATTCGTGGTAGAACTTTTGGCTTCATGCCGCAGGTCTTGACGTGGACTCTCTGATGTAGATCGAACTGACTACCTTTAGTTAAGTCACAGATGGGTTGAAGTCAAGTGTCAGAGAAGGACATCTCAAGATCTACAATCAAGATTCTACGAATGATTCTAAGAATGTATTTAGCAGGATTTTCTGAAACACCCTTCCAACATTCATCAATTTTAGACACTACAGTTTACACTATTGGGACTTTGTCCTTTTATTCAATTGAATTGTGTCCCAACAATTCCTACCTTGAAAACCTTTTGAACAAAGGTCATCTTCGGTGCCAAATATCCTCCAGCGACTCCAGAGCCCTGAGCCTTTTTCGATCATTATGTTCTTCTCATTGTGATTTCCCCAGTTTAGGTGCAGGTCCTGGTCTTTGAGGCCAAAGAGGGTCTCATTCTTGCACTGCCAATGCTGGAGGTCACTGTTCTCATCACATTCAAAGAGGAGCACCTTGACCCAGTCCTTAATCTCTGGAGCCCCCAGACAGAGTTTAAGGGACAGACTGAGGACATGCGATTCGGACAACCAGCGGAACTGCTGCTCTTTGGCATGAGGATCACAGTGGGCCACCGTCACTGACGTGGCGCTCTCCACCTTTATGCACTTGTTGTGGTTCTCGTTGAAGATCAGGAAGGAGCCACTGTCTGGAGCAGAACAAAAGAGCCTCATGAAATGTACTTAGAATCCGATCACTCTCGTATATTTTACTAACCATTGGCAGAATGTGTCAAGGGTACGTACCTATGTCTGCAGTGATGCAGAGGACTTGCAGGAGACCGAGGACCACAGCAACATTTGAGCACGGTGACGTCATCCTTCAAGTGTAGTTTGTACTCAATGGAGGATGTGATTGAGTTTTCTAGCCATGGAAGTGGTCTGGTGTTTGCTAAGGTGTGTGACACAAAGCAAAAATGCAACAGAGACATGGTGCATTCCCCCCTTAATCATTTTTATGGGTATCCTGTCACATGTGGAGCTGAGATCGGTCAAAGATGACTCACCAGCTGGACATTGACTTCCCCCTCTGTGACTGGCCGTTGCAATGGAGCTCTAAGTGGAGGTCTCTAGGACCTTGCCGACAAAAGAAAGTCAAGAGATCACTGTTGCCCAACAATCATTTCTGAACAAACTTGTTTTGACACAACCTTGACACATTACATGTTGAGTTTGAGAAATAATCGGTCATTAAATTGATGAGGGCTGCAAAAACAAAATGCTTACATAAATGGAAAAAGCCCTAGATCCCCCCCCCCCCCCCCCCCCAAAAAAAAAGATCTGTACAGAAACTCTTTTCTTCCGTAAAGTCTTCAACATCATGACTTGGAGGCCAAGGATCTCCAAAGGTTTCCTAGCAGGAGTTGAATAAGATCAGGCAGATACCGAGCATTGAGCATGGACCAAGATTCAGTATGACAGAATTCCTTGGTCGCATTAACAGAGATTTATTCAAGCAGAAGACACATTGTAACAAGGCAGGAATCTAGGGGTCGGGGACATAATAGGATTGTGGTTACCAGAACAATGCACGGCGGGGAATCTGGAGACTCCTAAAGGATTTGTCTCTACTGGGTTCTGTATTTGGCTGACATTTAATAATCTAATCTAAGGCCTTAATTTTGTCAAGAGTAGTGATTTAAATAATCTAAAAGTCATGCTGGGATGTACCTCCATTAGCTGTAAGAAGACACAAAACCACAGCAAACAAGGAAACATTATTCTTTTTTACACTTTGCAATCAAAGGTGTATAAAGCTGTAGAATAGTTGCCCAAATTGGAGAAGGGATCTTGCATGTGAGAACAGATACTCTGATCCTGTTGCATCGGTATAAGATTATCTGAACAATATCAATTCCAACATTTCCGAAAGAATGTTGGTAGAAAAGGGTCGGAAGCAATCATCCTCATCCCACTCTTACCTCTGTAATCACCTAAAAGGTGCTCTGGTACAACAATATCAAATATTTACCAAATAAGAGAAGATATGAGCACATCAATATGGAAAGTCATTATTATTATTATTATTATTATTATTAAATGTTGCCTTTGTTTGAAATTGGTTATGTGTTATGGCTTGGTCGGATAATCCAGTGAAATCTCTCGACAATTAGTTGCCATTTAATGACATATAATGCCGTTCACATATTCACAGTACCCAGAGGCTGAATCGATTGGCCAATGTTAGCATGCTAAACTAAGGGAACATGGTAAACGTTATAATGCCGAGCAACAGCATATTAGCTTTGTCATTGTGAGAATGTTACTATGCTGATTTTATTAGGCAAGAGTGCAAGAACACATCAATTGAACATTTTAACGTAATGCCATGTTCTTCATAAAAACATCTCTGTTCCCTTTAAAAAAATAGAATCACTTGATATTGGTCACGCATATGTCTTAATGCATTTCATCACATTCTCAGCAAATCATGGTGGAAATTTATTGGCCTGTTTCTGGTCAGAAAAAAAGATTGCAGAAAAAGAAATGATGAAATGTGTTTTATTGAACATCTATTTAGAAGTTGCAAGCTATAAATAGACTGAGAATAATGTCATCCAAGTTGAGAGAAACTTGATAATTGTATTATTAAACATATTCACCGTATATGATTCTTAACTGGCGTTTTGTCTTCAAATGCTCTTGATTATCTTGATTGATGAATATTAATTCCCATATATTATGATTATAATAAGTAAGTAATCAATGTCCTTGTGCTCTTGGAAAAATATTACAGGGTTTAGTTGAGATCCAGTTCTCAGTAAAGTGAACCAAAAAGAAATATTAAACCATAATAATGAATCATCATAGTTGGATTGACACTGAGCTCACGTATGCTTGATCATTCTCTGTTGGCCACCAGCCCCTTGGTGTCTATAAGGACTCGGAAGGAATTGTTGAAGTATAAGTTGTTATCAAAGAAGGTGTTTCTCCCAGGAAAGGGTTGAGTTTCCATTTACGGAAGAGGAGGAAGGCACCGAGTCCAATTATGGCAATTACAACGAGCACTACAGCAACAGTGATGCCAGCCGACCCATGAGAAACTTCTTCAACAATCAGGGCTGGGGAGGCAAAACATAAAGAAGTATTTACAGTGACATAACTGGAATTTGAAACATATTTCAAATATGATAGTCAAATACCTTACCAACAGTTGGTGGCTTTTCTGTAGGTGTAATAACTGAAAAAATAGGATAAATGCTCAGTGTAGGCAAACATTAAAGAGTATTAACAGTGAGATAGCTGGAGTTTGAAACATATTTCAAATATGATAGTCAAATACCTTACCAACAGTTGGTGGCTTTTCTGTCGGTGTAATTACTGAAAAAATAGGATAAATGCTCAGTGTAAGTGACTGATGGGTTCAATTACAACTATTGTACATAATATTTGATTAAATATACCTTTGGCTATTTTGCAGATATAAGACTTTTTATTGTTGCAGTTGTGTGTGCTCCAATGTCCACTCTCAGAGCTGATTTCCACACATGAATCTGACTTTGGCATCCCTGTTTTCCAGTTGACGTAGTCCACAGCACTGTTATCGATCCACATCCACTCACCTGAAACAGGGAGGCGTGTTACTTTAATCTAAACATTCAATATCCCACCACTATGTATTCCACTGTACAATAGAAAATAATTCAAACCCATTTGCTTGGTAGCCACTCTACAGTATTTCCTAAACCCCCCAAATCACATCGGTCCTTTCTCAATGTGTCGAAATGAATGAAAATAAGCCACATTTCAGGATGTTTTGTCTATGTATGAATTTATGGTCTCAATCACTAGTCCTCTAGGGCAATCTAATGGGCGAAGTTAGATCACTTCATCCCTTTATTATATACAGTCTTTGAGTATACTGTACTGTGTTGTATGCAATCAGGACCTTGCTTAACTTCTTTCCAGGTTGTTAAAAGGAATTGCAAGACAAGCTCACCTTCACGAGTCTTGTAGAGGCCGATCCAGAAGGACTTGGCACTGTTATGCAGAATATACAGGTAATTTGTAATGAAAAGGCCCTCCTGAGGGTCCTCAACACTCACTAGAGTAGCACCTGATGAACAATAACGCTCTTTAAAAACTGTACACACTTATAAATGGCAAGTTATTGGTAAAGATTCTCCGTAACTTACCCATTTTCACACAGTCAACTGTGGCATGGGCCCAGTTGACCATCACTGAGCTCATGAAGGAATAACAATGGCCTCTGAAAGGTATCCAGGAGGTTTGTTTCTTGGGTTCTGGACAGTTACCTGGGTGCTGTGGGGGCTCAGTGGGTGCTAGGACTGATAATTAACCAGAACAATTGTTAGTGATGCTTAGTGGTTAGTAATTGCCAGTATATATTAAAAGCGGGATTGTCTGACCTGGTGACCTCTTGCAAAGGGAAGAATAGGTGTTGGTACATGGTGCAGTCTTCCATTTTGTGTCCACATCCATATACACACAGCCATAGTTGTTGTTAGGCTCATTTGTGCCCCATTTGGAATAAAACAGCAGCCAGTTATCGGTCCACTTGAACCGCCCACCAGTCTGTGAAAAGAAAAAAAACTTGCATTTAAATTGAAACGGACCGAAACAACCTCAGTTTGAACTAGAGGTAAACATTAAGAGGTAGAGCCTTTTACCTCATTGCTGTTGAGGCCGATCCACACGGGCTCATTGTGCTCGGAAATCTGCAAGGTGATGTATGCCTGGGTGATGGGGTTCAGGATACTGACCAGATCTGCATCGTCTGCTTGGCACTGCCTCCTCGCCTCGCCCCATGTCATCTTCTGGGCCACCAGTTTGTAGGAGTCATTGCCAAGTTTATGGAAAGCCTTAGGTAACACAGTTGTGGCTGGGACTACAATCTGAGAATCTTTGTAGACAAGGAACATAAAACCAAAATGTTAAATTGATTTTGTCTCCTGTTTTCATATACATAATTACACAATGTTTGAAAATTAACTTCATCTTTGTAAACTCATGTTAATGTGGCTTTTTGCTGACTATTGCTCACCACTGTTTCTTTTGCAGATGAAGCTATGTTTTAAATGACAATCTCCCACCTTCCAGACTCCTGAAAGTTTGGCATTGCTTCCAACCATTATCACACAGTCAAACGTCTGTCATGAAGAAAAGAAACAAATTATCAGTTTGACATTTTAACTGTCTGAAGTCAGGATACACAGGTTTCTTTTGTAATGGTGATAGGGTGTCTCAATATAGAAGTTGATTTTCATGTGTCTTTCATGCATTTTCCCCAGTTCTTTGCAACTAATCTGCAAGAATATGACCATTACATTGTTGAGATAGACTGTTATACAGAAAAAGTGTTGAATACAGTAGCTTAAAATAAGATAACCTCAGGATAAGTTGGATAACGTATATTAGGGACTGATATCGGATGCCCTTTTGCCCAGTTGGTGTATGAAATGGCTTTGCCATCAGTCCACACAAAATGCATCTCCCAATTGACGTCATTCATGCCAATCCAGAAGTCTTCATTATAGTTCAGCATCTGCATTGTCAGGAATGCTAGAAAGGAAGACACAAATAATCTTTAACTCTTAGAAATGTGATTGAATTACGTACCTGCATAGTAAAATATAACCTTTGCAGATGAACACAACCAAAACACTTGCCTTGCTCTCTCTCGTTGCTGATAGAAACGAGATCTCCTCCCTGGTTTATGCAGTGCTTCCTGGCGTACTGCCATTTCCTATTGTCATTCCCCACAAATGTTTTGTAGCACTGTGTAAACAAGGTTTGCACTGTGTGTTAGAATTATAAGCAATTGAGACAGATTTAATACTGAGTTTAAATCAAATCCTGAAAGTAGGAGTGGGAGTTTCAGGTTTTTTATTGAAGTAATTGATGTTCGACAGTTCGATGCAGTTATTTATTACCTTTCCGTGGAAACTGAGCCACTCTGGTGCACATCCTCCCTGAGAAAAAGTGGTTGGGGCCATTGTTGTGTTGATAAAACTTTTGCTTCTTTTGCAAATGGAAGGTAGCTCAGTACCACAATTAATGTCATTCCATTCCCCTATGTTCAGAGTTTATAGAGAACAATGAATTAATATTCAAATGAAATTCATTATTTGGTCGGACTGATTTATATTTCTGAAATCAATGCAGTGTAGAGTGTTAGAATTACCAGTGCCCCTATATAAGGACACACAGTTTTCATCCATATTATTAAAGCTGGGCTCCTTTTCTGCCCAATAAGTGTACGATACAGGTGTGCCATCCAACCAGCTGAAAATGGAGAGACGATAAAGAACTAGACATCACTAATAAGGAAAAAAAAACATCTGTGCTTATGTTCTGTATCAAATGTCAGATGAGACTTCGGCGGAGGGTTATTGGGAAGTACCCAGCACACCGATGATGTGCCGAAACAATGTTGTGTGATTGACCTGAATGATTTATCCAAATTCACTGTCAGGCCGATATAGAACTGCAGTGCTGATTCCCTTAGTATCTGTTGGATCAGCATGGTTAAATAGACAACACAATAAAGTTAGATAAAAAAACATTTTCACAAACAAGGTTTTCAGCACTTTTGCCATAACATCAGATTAATTTGTATTGAGAATGTCTTGCCCTTTTCCAAATGAAATTCCTCTCACTCTCCCCTGTGATGGCAACAAGATCTCCAAATTTCTTTCTGCAGACAGCTCTAGCTGATTCCATGTCTAGATTGTCATGGTTGACCCAATAATGTGTGTCATTGTATATAAGCCAGCCATCTTCGGTGGTGTTGTACACTGTAAAGAGAACAAAACTGTTATCAGATGTCTTCCGTATACACTATCAAGGATCGATGGAAAACAAGAGTCTACAGCCATAACAGCAGTGCTAGCTAAATGTAAATGCTAATACGAATGTGAACGTTCATCATGTTCACCACATTTTTAAATTAGCACTAAATTACAGCTGAAGCTGATGGGATAATTACTAGTTTTGCAAGTATGTAGTGATGCAGTAGTAAATAAGATAAATGTTCAGATATTTCACTGAATGCCAGACGAATTTGAAACGAGTGAATTGGGGGATGTTACCAGACGAAGCCACTGCTGAACTGTACCTGTTTCAACGATGACTGGCTCAGGTTTGGGAATCACACCTGAAAGTACAAGAACAAAGAGGTCTTACCGATGGGCAAAGCACGACTCAAACATCAGATAAAATGTCTCTGTGTGAACTGCAGCTCAATGATGAGACCGGTCGATATGTCACCTTTTTCTATCTGGCAGATCCAGTCATTCAGGACATCACAGTTCTCATCATTCCAGTGCCATCCGTAGTAATATTCAACTTCTCCACAGTGTTCGTTGTCATTGCGGTTGTTTGGTGCCCCAAAGTCCCAGAACTGACGGTCAAACTAGAGCCCAGTTTTGGCGAAATACACAAAATTAGGCCAGAATGGATAGTGGTTGAAGCTTTTTGTGACAATATGGAAGCGCTACATACTGGTGACCCGTCGGACCATCCGAAACCTGTATTGGAACCAAGGCTGAGGCCAATCCAGGCTCGATGAGTCTCATAAAACCTTTATGACAGCATAAAAAAACAATATTGATTACTTGACTGGCTTAAATGTTTGGACATTTACACTTATGTAATGTGTGTGTGTGTGTATATATATATATATATATATATAAATGAGGGTAACATACGGAGCGTCGTTCAGATCCTCAGAACTGTGTATGCTAATCAGGTCCCCTCCGATGACCTTGCAGAAATCCTGTGCTTCATGCCAATTCCTCTTCTCTCTTCTTGATTTTATGTAAAGCTTTTTAATGAGTGAAAAGAAAGATATGTTGAGTTATGTGTTCTTAAAATCACATTATTGTCTGAGATTATTTCAGTCCTCCTACTTTGAAGCAGACGCTCCTCTTGGCAACGGGGGTCCACCCAGACTGACAGGTCAAGGCGGGGGTGGTCGGTGGGACTGTTGTCACATGTGCACCCTCTGCTGGTTTCTCACAGATGTACTTTTCCTTGTTGCTGCAGCTGATAACATCCCATAATCCAGCGAAAACCCCAGTTGTCATGGCAATGCATCCCTGATTTTTGTCTTGTATTAAACATGCCGAAGGAAATTGGAAAAATATAAATAAACTTAGCTCAAAGGTGTGAAGATTATTATCAATAAGTACATTCAAGGAAGGTGTTATGGACTAAATAATGAATGCTGATGATGATATAAAACAATAGACATCGTCAGAGTCCAGACACAACATTCTGTGAGGCTGTGTGTCAACACAAAGGTGCTTTGGGTTTAGCATGCTTACATTTTCTAATTAGCACAAAACAAAAAACTGCAGTGGAGGGTGATAATAAACAGCATCAGTTAAGCTGGTAATGATTCATAAAACAAAGTTTTTGACAAATTCGTCACTTCACAGTGATGCTTGTTAAAAGACTATGGAACCACAGATGTTATTACACTTATTCCTGTGAGGAACTGAAATGTCGCAACAAAATGTCATGGCAATCAATCCAATAGTAGGAAGCACAGACAAACAGTCAAAGAGAGGTATGGTGTACCTGGCATGTCCACATTGAAATGAGTGAACGAGACTTTTCTTCGGGTGGTCCACTTGAAAGTGTTAATGTCGTCTGTGTTGGATAAACCTGTCCAGAAATACTTCTCCGGCCTCAAACCCACCAACGTGACCAGGAAGGCATTCTCATACCTGCATGAAATCGTATGAAAGCAGAAAGGTGAGCAATGATATATTTAAAGCCCGAGATTTTAGTGGAAGTGGAAATTAATCTCAGTTTTAGCTAACTAAAATGTAATATTTAAAAGACAAACTATTCCTCGCTTTCAAATACATTGAACCATCCAACTCTTGTTTTAAGACTTAAGCTAATCAAAGTCATTGACATACTTTTAAAACAGGTGTCATTTTAAAGACTACTATAAGGGGGAAAGTTTTACATAAATGCAACATAAATAATAAAATATACCTATCAGTCACATCCACCACATGTGCACCAGCCTCTGAGCATGCCCGCTCCGCCTCATCTCGGGTTTTTGTCTCAGAGCCAATGTTGTAACAATTAGATCCAAATCTGATTGAGCCCTTTTGATGATAAAGAAACAAACACAAATAAATCTAATATAATCTTTGTTCTATTACTATATTAAAATAAATTGCATCACTCACAAGCTTGCAGCCCGGGTTGTCTTCCTCTTGGGCGCCTTCAGCTGGTCTAGTGGAGGCCTTCTGCTTACAGATGTATCCATAGGTCTTCTCACACATGTGGTCCGCCCACTTCCCGTCCTGTATGGGCCACATTCAGCAGATGAGAACAGCACCGCTCATGTTATCACTCCATTCATGACCTTTGGCATTTGTTACCTTTCCTCTGACGACAACGCAGTCTTCCTGGAGGTTGGTGGCATGAGACGGCTCATTGATCTGCCACTGGGTGAAGGTGACGTGGGAGTGATCAGACCATTCAAACAGCATCTGGTTCTTCAGATCATTCAAGCCAATCCAGAGCACATCTGTCGGCACTGACGGGTTTGAATGTGCAAGTAGATGTTAATGTGGAACCATCTCTAACATTTAATTATAAAAAATTTTCTTCAGAATAATATCTCATCATTTTTGGGAATGCGATTATTGGTTTTCTTGCAGAGCGTTAGATAAGACGATCAATACCCCTCACATCTGGAGGTTGAATATGAAGTTGCAACCGATTAGTTTAGCTTAGCAAGAGGACTGAGAGAAAAAGCTAGCTTGGCTTTGTCAACGGTAAACAACATCCACCTATTAGCCCCCCAAAAACTCAGACAAAGTCAATTTCATAGTTAAATCGCCACAAAAACTCAAGTCTTTATGCTACGTTAAGCTAATTAGCTGCTGACAAATATGATGGTGGTTCGATAAATTGGTGGTGGTGGGGGGGGGGGGGGCGGTGGGGTTGGGCTGACTTATTGCACACTTACAGTATCCAGACTGAGATATGACAAAGCTCTGCTCTTCTATATTGTGTATGCTGGCCAGATCTCCACCCTCTTTGTGACACGCAGCCAAAGCATCCTTCCACATCTTTTTGTTCCTCTGCAGGTAGTAGCAGCTTCCTGCATATTGAACCCAGTGACTGGGGCAGAAGCTGGGCTGGTCTTTGTCTGTGGAGAGAGACCCAAAGAGGTGAGAACACATTCACTCACTTTATAATAAACCAGATAAATTGGAATTATATTATTTTACTCAGAGGTGGCGTCAGACTTGTAGAGTTTCCTTTGCGACAAATGTAACCAAGTTTCTTGGTGCAGGCGCTGCTCTCCCATTTCGAGGCTTTTGCAGCATTTAGGGTTGCACAGGTGAGCCCGGGCTCTGACGAGGGGTGACCTATTGGAGACATTGACCCATGGTTTTAATCTCAACATTCAGAAGTGCATTTGCAACATTGAAAGTCGCCATTTGTTATATTTTAAGAAGCATACTGCTGTTATTTACTTACCTGGAGCCCAGTTTAAATATCTGAAGGGGTTGCCGTTGCTCCACTGCCATCCAGTCTCAAAATCCAAGCTGTTCAGTCCAATCCACAGAGATGTTCCCAAAGTATTTGTCAACCCTGCGTTACCCCATACATTACAATATAAGTGTTTCACCAAAGAGTCAATGATATAACATTGCAGTATGACTAACAGAAAGATTTACTTTGTACCTGAAATGTATGACTGCTCATTTAGCTCTACAATACTGAGGAGGTCAGCTCCCTGCTGCTGGCAGCTCTTTCTGGCCTGAAGCCAGGTCAACACCGACTGTGAGTTCCTCTGATACTTAACGCCTGTGACCGGGTCAACGTCCCAACCCAAGTATGCTGCATTGTGGTCGAGACACACCACATAATAATCAAACATTGGGAAAACGATCTACCTTGCAAGATACAAGTATAGTTATCTGTATTTAATTTGTAGCATAATTAATTTTAAGAACAAAGAAGTGTCTGAAAACAGAAACATTTGAGAAACATCTTCTACGGCCCTCTGTACAACTGTGCTGGGTTTTATAGAAGAGTAAAAGTGCAATTTTTTTAGGACAGTGGCAGGGGAACGATGGGCCTGAGAGGAACAAATTAAGGACTGTGCGGTGTTGACTACTCAAGACAGGAAGTAGGAGGGGTCAGAAACCAGACCTATCATCACTGACCTACTCGGTGATCGCACTTTGAGAAATTACAGACCAACAAGACAATTCTGCAGGATTTGATTTATAGAGTACTTCATAAAATTGTGCAACACAAACTCTCCAAAGGGTGTTGATTATCATCAGTGTTTCTTACCTTCATTCGGACAAAAGCCCCATTTCTTCACTTTGTCGTAATCTCTCTCTGTTGCACACCACAGCTGTCCATCTGAGCGACCTTCCTTGGTGCATTCAGTATACCACTTCTCCTGAATCTTAAATGGGAACTTACATGGGCCTCCAAAGGCATTGCCCCCGATTGTGAAAACCTCTGAGGAGACACAGATCCTGAAGCTAATGATAATCATATATTTTTGGAGCAAAATGATACAAGCAAAGCCTTCAAATCAGCAACCTACTAGATATGCTCGGTCAAATATTTGTGGACATTTAGTATGCTGCAATGACAGTGACTCTTTAGGAAGGCTTTCCTTAATACGGTATCCGTTCAGCCACAGAAGTATAAGTAAGGTTGTCCGCTGATGTTTGGAGAGAAGGCCTGGGGTTTATGTTCAGGGCTCTGTTCAGGCCAGTCAAATTCTTCCAAAGTAAGCGAAGAGAACAGTCTCTTTTTTGGATCTTGCTTTATGCACAAGAGTGGGGACATATTGTAAAAGGGCCTCACTCCAACTGTAGAAACACATTTGGAGGCACACTATCAGCTACCATTGTATATAGAGCATATGAAGTGCAGCATATACATTTGTGGTAGAACTTTTGACTTCATGCCACAGCTCTTGACGTGGACTCTCTGCTGTAGGTCGATCTGTTAGATTGTCCTCATCTACACACAAGACTAGCTTTAGTTAAGTCACAGATGGGTTTAAGTCAAGTGTCAGAGAAGGACATCTTAAGATCTCCAATGTAGGTTCTACACAAGAATGTCTTTAGCAGGACTTTCTGAAACACCCTTCCAACATTTATCAATGCTACACACTACAGTTTACACTACTGTGACTGTCCTTTATTAAATGAAATTGTGTTCCCATAATTCCTACCTTGAAAACCTTTTGAACAAAGGTCATCTTCGGTGCCAAATATCCTCCAGCGACTCCAGAGCCCTGAGCCTTTTTCGATCATTATGTTCTTCTCATTGTGATTTCCCCAGTTTAGGTGCAGGTCCTGGTCTTTGAGGCCAAAGAGGGTCTCATTCTTGCACTGCCAATGCTGGAGGTCACTGTTCTCATCACATTCAAAGAGGAGCACCTTGACCCAGTCCTTAATCTCTGGAGCCCCCAGACAGAGTTTAAGGGACAGACTGAGGACATGCGATTCGGACGCCCAGCGGAACTGCTGCTCTTTGGCATGAGGATCACAGTGGGCCACCGTCACTGACGTGTCGCTCTCCACCTTTATGCACTTGTTGTGGTTCTCGTTGAAGATCAGGAAGGAGCCACTGTCTGGAGCAGGACAAAAGAGCTTCACGAAATGTACTTACAATCCGATCACTCTCGTGCATTTTACTAACCATTGGCAGAATGTGTCAAGGGTACATACCTATGTCTGCAGTGATGCAGAGGACTTGAAGGAGACCGAGGACCACAGCAACATTTGAGCACAGTGCCATTATCCTTCGCGTATAGTTTGCACTCAATGGTGGATGTGATTGTATTAGAGTTTTCCAGTCATGGAAGAAGTGGTCTGGTGTGTGCTAAGGTGTGTGACATGGAGCAACAAGGACACAGAGACATGGTGCTTTCCCCCCTTAATCTTTCTGATGGGTATCCTGTCACATGGGGAGCTGAGGTTGGTCAAAGATGACTCACCAGCTGTATATTTTAGATTGACTTCCCCCTCTGTGACTGGCCGTTATAGTGGAGCTCTAAGTGGAGGGCACTGGGACCCTGCCAACAAAAGAAAGTCAGGAGATCGCTGTTGCTCAACTATCAGCTCTGCACAAACTTGCTTGTTCATGGGAAACTACAAATCTCCTTGACACATTCCGTGTTGAGTTTGAGAAAGAATTTGTCATTAATTTGATGAGGGCTGCAAAAACAAAACTCTTACATATATGGAAAAAGCCGTAGATCCCAACGATTATACCGAGAATCATCCACAGATAAACCTTTTCTTCTGTAAAGTTTTCAGCATCATGACTGAGAGTGTCATCTTGAAGGCCAAGGATCTCCAAAGTAGACAGGAATTAAAACAACTAGACATTTACTCCATAGTCAACACAGAGTTTATATGGCGCTTGCCACAGATACACAGATACACAGATACAAATGCAATGGCTCTGTATTTGATACCTGTGGTATGAAGCGCATGAGTGCATCTCTCTTGGGTTCCCCCTACTGATCCAACGAAGAGCTGCAGGATGAGGGTGTAGGATTCCTAGCCGGAGTTGAATATGATCAGGCCAACACCGAGCATGGAGCATGGACCAGATGCAGTATAATCCGGGTCTGTGTCTGCTCCAGGGATTCCGGAGGAACTCGAAGGCTGTGGGCAGGGGCGGACTGGCCATAGGGGACACCGTGGATTTCCCCGGTAGGCCGACAGGGTTGGGGCCGGCCCACCTCCGTCATCAACCGGCCGTCCATCTGACATGCGCGGCCCCGGCGAAATGTTATGATTTACAGAACACGTTAAATTACGCTAATACCTAAAGTCAATGAGCCATAGTCACTGACTGACTTTTATACAGACACCCAGACCACCGGCACTCCGGCAGAGTTGAAAATAACTTTTAAGATTCTTGTTTGTGGTAAAGTTATCACGGAGCCTCTTGACATGTGTCAAGAGTAAGAGGCTCAGACGCACAGACGGATGTATCCGGTCATTTTTCAAAATAAAACACATTTCCAGCCTTGATTTATATTTTTTTATATATATATATATATATATATATATATATATATATATATATATATATATATATATATATATATACATTTTTTTTTTCATTCTTTCTTTGCTGCCCGGTACCAAGCGTCACTCGCTCGCAGACGAAGCCGTTTTTGAGCGTGATTCGACATCATGGCACCAACACGTAAATCCTTTTAAAGTTGGAGCTGAAAAGCCCAGGGAGAAAAATAAGAGATGTCTGGAGGAAGGTGCCTAAAAATATTTTAAAATCTCTGATTTATTTGGAAAGCCACCGACTGGTGATATGATGGTAAGTTGTGGTGTTAATTTGGCCAATGTTAGCTTGCTTTTCACATATGAGGTAATACTTCCTACAAGCTAGCCCAGACAACATCAGCTAGATAAAGGTCCAAAATTGAGACTGTTATGATCTGGTCAAATAAGCAAACTGGTGGTGTTGTCATCATTTAGATTATCTATTTAACATGTTAGCTGTAGTGCTTACCATCGATGAGCAAGCTATCCATGGTGGTAGTTGTAAAGAGGACAATCTTATCATTTCTAATAACCAATGTCAAATAATGCTTAAGTTAACCAGCTAGAATCTGCTAAAATCACTGTGTTACACGCAACACTAACATTATAAACAATGTTAATATGTTATTTAGATTGATGATTCTGCTGCTGGAAGTAGCACCAGGGCCCAGAGACAAGATAAGACCCAGGGCCACACAGTACTTAGTACAGAAAAGTATACTTAGATGTACTTAAGTACAACTTCAGTGTGTCCCATTTTAGTCAAAAGAAAGTAAACTTAGCTTATTAAAGTACACTGTAAATTACACTTTAATATACAAGGTACACAAATAGTGTATTTACAATATATGTTACAATAGCCAGTATCATTTTATTTCATGTGTCCATCCAGGCAAATTGGTGGAGCCAAATGTTATTAAAAACAACATATATGATGTAATTTCTTTGTAATCGTCCAAAATAATGTTATGGGTATGGGCATATATCTTCAAGTAGGCCCCTGACTGGTCGATACGTGTATTGAGTGGGCCGGTCTGACAGTAACTCCCGGGCCACTTTTTTTCCCCAGTCCGCCCCTTGGCTGTGGGGATTCCGGAAACTTCTACGGCTCCGGAATTCCGGAGACTACTAATACTCTGAAGTAGGGTGACCAGATTTGAGTTTGTGAAAAAGAGGACACCTCGGCATAACTCCTTCATGATGCCCCCCTTAGATAGGAAAGGGCTCCCATGGCGAGCGGCGTCGACGGGGGGAGGGAGGGTACTAGTGAGTTTGCCCACCCGTGTGCACACATCACAGTTGAGAGCGAGGTGCGCAAGCTCAGACGCAGACGGATCTCTCTCATTCTGCCTGTTTTGTGATATACAGCCTAAAAGGGGGATTTCGTTTATCTGGCAACACTGAGATCAGTCGACCAATCACTGTTGAGGTGGAACGTAAGGGAGATACCATTTACAAAACTTGTAAGGGGTAAAAAAATTGTGAAAGACCCAGAGAAACGGAAATATCCGACGAAGCAAAATCCCGGACGTTTTTGGAAACCCTGCCGGACGCTTTTTTTTTTCTCAAAAAGAGGACATGTCCGGGGAAAACCGGACGTCTGGTCACCCTACTCTGAAGGCTCCATCGTCTCTGGAAGCTGTGTCTGTTCTGGGATTTGCAGATAATGCTCGGACTCTGAAGGATGGGTCTCCTTCTGAGGTTCTATCGACTCTTGGTATTCCGGAGTCCAAATGGAAATGTGTCCTTGATTGGTCCAACTCCATGTGATGTGTCCAGATCTAACAGGCCAGTGAAGTAACCTTCTTCTTTAGTGCCTTGGATTTTCATGAGCAAATCTCCAAGTTCACGTAATTTGGAGTGATCCCTCGCTAAAATCCTGGGGACTGCATCCAACCGCTGACACAGAGACCTCTCAATTATTTCCGGAGCAGCATAGCACTCACGCAGAACAGGTTCTTAGGAGGATGGAAAGTCATTATTATTATTTTTTAATATTGCTTTTATTTTACATTGATAGCCACATTACTCTAGGAGGGCTAAGTTTGGTTCGCTATTGGTTGGTCAGTTGATCCATCACTTAAATCCAGATTTAAAAAACTCAACAACATTCCTATCAAATCTTGTGCAGAGATCTTCTGGTCCCCAGAGGATGAAACCTACTGACTTTGGTGATCCCCTGATTTTCCATCAAGGACTGCCAAGAGGTTTATTTTTTTGACTTTTAGGGAACACTCTCCACAATTAGTGGCTGAAATGCCTTGTAATGATGTTCTTCATCAAAACATCTGTTTCTGTTTTTTTAAATAAACACTTGGTATGAGTCACGTTTGCATGTCTTGATTATTTGATGACAGCTCTCAGCAAATCGTGGTGCCCTGTTTTTGGTTAGAAAAGAAAGTGCAGAAAAAAACAGATTATTTTTAATTGTTTTTTAATTTTATTGAGCATCTATTTACAAGTTGTAATTTATAAATAGACTGAGAAAAATAATCCTAACATCCTAATTGAAGAAAATCTGATAGGCGTGATTCTTTACTGGCATTTGGTCTTCAAATGTTCTTGATTATCTTGATTGGTAAAAAAAAAATGTACACATTTAACAAATCACATAATCATGTAATAGTTGTTATGGATTGTTTACATATCATCTTGACCCTAGTTCACTAAGTGCAATGACAGTGCTTGTTTAAGAAGGAATACTTGTTCTCTTGGAAAAATATTACAGGGTTTAGTTGAGATTCAATTTTTAGTAAAGTGAATAAAAATGACACATGCAACCAAAATCATTTATTCTCATAGTGGGATTGACACTGAGCTCACGTCTTCCTATGCTTGTTCATTCTGTTCTATGTTGGCCACCAGCCCCTTGGTGTCTACAAGGGCTCGGATGGGATTGTTGAAGTATAACTTGTTGTCGAAGGTGCTATCTCCGAGGACAGGGATGGGTATCCGTTTACGGAAGAGGAGGAAGGCACCGAGTCCAATAATGCCGATTACAACTAGTACTAGAGCAACAGTGATACCAGTCGACCCATGAGAAACCTCTTCAACGACTTGGGCTGCGGAGAATAAATAAATAAACAAGTATTAACAGTGACATCATTGGAGTTTGAACAATTACATTTGAAATATGATGGTCAAATAGCTTACCGACAGATGGTGGCTTTTCTGTAGGTGTAATTACTGAAAAAAGAGATACATGCTCAGTGTAAGTGACTGATGGGTCCAATTAAAAGTAAAAGTATTAAAAGTATTGTGCATGACATTTTAATTAAATTTACCTTTGGTTGTTTTGCAGATGTAAGACTTGTATAATCTGCAGGTGTTTGTGCGCCACTTTCCACTTTCAGAGCTTATTTCCACACATGAATCTGACTCTGGCATCCCTGTTTTCCAGTTGACGTAGTCCACAGCACTGTTATCGATCCACATCCACTCACCTGAAACAGGGAGGCTTGTTACTTGTATCAGACACAGTAAACGTGTTCACAGAGATACGCATTCAACATTCCAACAATATGTATTCCATTGTACAATAGAAAATAATTTAAACCAATTTGCTTGGTTACCACTATAGTATTTCCTGAACCCCACAAATCTCATCTGTCCTTTTTCAATGTGTTGAATGGACGAAAAGGAACGAAAATGTTTTCCATGAATGAGTTTATGGTCTCAATCACTAGTTTCAAGTCTTCTTCAATACAGTATGATGTTCAGTTCGTAAATGATGGTCCCATTTTAAGTAAAATAGGCTATAAAGCAGGGAATGGCTACCTTGTGAATGATGGGTCACTACCACACCATGTGTGGTTTTGGGAGTTGTTAATTGCAACCTTTTCATTTGCCTAAGAATTTATTATTCAATGTTCAGTTAAACCCTCTTGTATAACTTGTGGTTGAAAAAGCCAAGATGGCGACGATCAAAGTTACAAACTTGAGGCTTCAAAACAGTAAACTAATGCATGAAGTCCCAGTGGCCTTGTCCCCTTTTTTATACAGTATATGATTTTAGGGTTCTGTATGTAATCGGGACACTGTTTAACTTTTTTACACGTTGTAAAAAGGAATTGCAAGAGAAACTCACCTTCATGAGTCTTGTAGAGGCCGATCCAGAAGGACTTGGCACCATCCTGTAGAATCTCCAGGTTCTGTTGAATAAACAGGCTTTCCTGAGGGTCCTCAACACTCACCAGCATGGCACCTGATGGACAATAGCATACTGTCAAAATTGTACACACATACAAGCTGTATTTTATTTGTAAAATGTTTTCATAATGTACCCATTTTCAGACAATCAACTGAGGCATGGGCCCAGTTGTCCACTACTGAGCCCATGAATAAATAACAATGGCCTCTAAATGGTATCCAGGATTTTTGATTCTTTGGTTCTGGACAGTTGCCTGGGAGTTGTGGGGGCTCAGCGGGTGCTACGACTGAAAAAAGACGGGCAAATGCATTGTTAGCCATGCTTAGTGGTTGGTAATGGACAGTGCAATATAACTAACAGAGGGATTGTCTGACCTGGTGACCTCTTGCAAAGGGAATAATAGGTGTTGGTACATGGTGCAGTCTTCCATTTTGTGTCCACATCCATATACACACAGCCATAGTTGTTTTTAGGCTCATTTTTGCCCCATTTGGTATAAATCATCAGCCAGTTATCGGTCCACTTGAACCGCCCACCAGTCTGTGAAAAGAAAAGAACTTGCATTATGAGTTGAAACAAACCCAAACAACCTCAGTTTGAACTAGTGGTAAACATTAAGAGGTAGAGCCTTTTACCTCATTGCTGTTGAGGCCAATCCACACGGGCTCATTGTGCTTGGAAATCTGCAAGGTGACGTATGCCTGGGTGATGGGGTTCAGGATACTGACCAGATCTGCATCGTCTGCTTGGCACTGCCTCCTCGCCTCGTCCCATTTCATCTTCTGGGCCACCAGTTTGTAGGAGTCATTGCCAAGTTTATGGAAAGCCTTATGTAACACAGTTGTGGCTGGGACTACAATCTGAGAATCTTTGTGGACAAGAAACATCATGAAATTCATCAAGCTTAATAAACCAACATTTTTAAATTGACATTATCCCCAGTCACATTTCTATGATTACACAATGTTAAAAAATTAACTTCATCATTGTAACTCATGTTAATGTGGCTTTTTGCTGACTATTGCTCACCACTGTTTCTTTTGCAGATGAAGCTATGTTTTGAGTGACAGTCTTCCACCTTCCATACGCCTGACATTTTGGCATTGCTTCCCACCATTTTCACACAGTCAAATGACTGTCAGGAAGAAAAGAAACAAACAACAGTTTGTCAGGATACACAGGGTTCTTTTGTAATGGTGATATGGTGTCTCATTACAGAAGTCAATTCCACGTGTCTTCCATGTTTTTTTTACACTTCTTTGCAACTAATCTGCCAGAAACTGACTATTACTTTATTACATTATTGTTGAGATTGTCACTTGTGTACACAAATTGTTGAATACAGGAGTTTAAGGTGAAATAACCTCAACATTAAATGTAAAACGTCCAACAGGCACTGTTGTTGGATGCCCTTTTGCCCAGTTGGTGTATGAAATGGCTTTGCCATCAGTCCACATAAAATGCATCTCCCAGTTGATGTCATTCATGCCGATCCAGAAGTCTTCATTGTAGTTCAACATCTGCATTGTCAGGAATGCTAGAAAGGAAGACACATATAATTGTTTACTCTCTCTTTAAATTGTGGTTTAATTACATCCCTGCACAATGAAATGTAACCTTTACAACGAAAACAAAGGAAACACTCGCCTTGCTCTCTGTCGTTGGTGATAGAAACCAGATTTCCTCCCTGGTTTATGCAGTGCTTCCTGGCATCCTGCCATTCCTTATTGTCATCCCCCACAACTATTTTGTAGCACTGTGTGAACAAGGTTTGCACTGTGTGTTAAAATAATAAGCAAAGGGACAGTAGGCAACCAGTGTGAAACTCGTTTTACCAAAACTGAAATTCAAAGTAAGAGTTTCAGCATTTGTATTGAAGTAATTGGTGTTGTATGCAGTTATTTATCATTACCTTTCCTTGGAAAGTGAGCCACTCTGGTGCACATCCTCCCGTAGGAATAGTGGTTGGGGCCATTGTTGTGTTGATAAAACTTTTGCTTCTTTTGCAAATGGAAGGTAGCTCAGTACCACAGTTAATGTCATTCCAGTACCCTATGTTCAGAGTTTATAGAGAACAATGAATACATAATCCAAAGAAATTCATTGATCCGACTAACTTATATTTCTGTAATCTGTTAAACTCACCCATGGTCCTGTATAAAGACACACAGTTTTCATCATTATTAGCAAAGTTTGGCTCATTTTGTTCCCATGCAGTGTATAATACAGGTGTGCCATCCACCCAGCTGAAAAAGACAACGAACAAGACGTCACAAATAAGAAAAAACAAAACTTCTGAGCTTGTATTTTCTATCAAATGTCAGAAGAGACTTCCACGGATGGTTATTGGGAAGTACTCAGCACACCGACAGTAGCAATGTGCCATAACAATGTTGTGTGATTGACCTGAATGATTTATCCAAATCCAATATCATGCCGATGTAGTACTGCGCGTCTGACTCCTTTGCTATCTGTTGGATAAGCATGGTTAAATAAATATTAAAATAAAGTTCAATCAAAAATAATTGTCATAAATAAGGTTTCCAGCACTTTTGGCACACCATCAGATCAGTTTGTATTGAGAATGTCTTGCCTGTTTCCAAAGGAACTTCCTCTCACTCTCCCCTGTGATGACCACAAGATCTCCAAATTTCTTTCTGCAGACAGCTCTAGCTGATTCCATGTCTAGATTGTCATGGTTGACCCAATAATGTGTGTCATTGTATATAAGCCAGCCATCTTCGGTGGTGTTGTACACTGTAAAGAGAACAAAACTGTTATCAGATGTCTTTCAAATACGCAATCAAGGATCGATGGAAAACAAGAGTTTACAGCCATGCCAGCAATGCTAGCTAAATGCAAATGATATTACAAAGCTGATTGTTTATCATGTTCACCAACATTTCATAATTATCACTAAAGTACAGCTGATGGGATAATCACTAGTTTTGCAAATATTTAGTGATAAAGTAATGAATAAGACACATTTTCTGATATTTCACTAAATGTCCGAAATTTCAGGAGATCACTATTATGTCATGAGGCTTTATCGTCATAAAATGATTAATACATAAACTAAATTTCATACAAATTTGCTTCACAGTGGAAACATTTTAGTCGGGAGCAAAGTGGTCCCAAGAGCAGCTAGCATGAATAAATGTTTCAAAAAACTAATGAGGGGCTGTTTCAGAGAAAAGCAACTGCTGAACTGTACCTGTTTCAATTTTGACTGGCTCAAGTTTGGGAGTCACGCCTGAAAGTACAAGAATCAAAAGGTCTTAACGATGGGCAAAGCACTACTCAGACATCACATACTGTACAATGGCCTAAATGTTTCTGTGTGATCTGCAGTTCAATAAGACCGGTCGATATGTCACCTTTGCCTATCTGGCAGATCCAGTCATGGTAGGCTTCACAGAGTGCATCATTCCAGTACCGTCCGTAGTAAATGTGGACTTCTGCACAGTGTTCGTTGTCATTGTGGTTATTTGGTTCACCAAAGCCCCAATTCTCATAACCGAACTAGAGTACAGTTTGGGGGAATTACACATAATTAGGCCGGGGATGAGAATAACAATGGGAAAAGCCTATTGTGACAATATTGAAGTGCTACATACAGGTGACCCATCGGACCATCCAAAACCTGCATTGGTACCAAGGCTGAGGCCAATCCAGGCTCGATCAGAGGAATGAAATCTGGGTGACGAGAAAAAATCAGTACTGATTATTTGAGTTGCAAAATATAATATAAAATTCTGAGATATATGTATGTACATGCATATATACAAAGTCGACATACGGAGCGTTGTTCAGGTCCTCAGAACTGTGTATGCTAATAAGGTCCCCTCCGATGACCTTGCAGAAATCCTGCGCTTCATGCCAATTCTTCTTCTCTAACTTTGTTTTTTTGTAAAGCTGTTTAATGAGTAAAAAGAAATATGAGATTGAGTTTTGTGCTATTTAAGTCGCACCATTGTGAGGGATTAGTTCAGTTTGTCCTCCTACTTTGTAGCAAACGCTTCTCTTGGCAACGGGGGTCCACCCAGACTCACAGCTCAAGGCGGGGGTGGTCGGTGGGACTGTTGTCACTGGTGCACCCTCTGCTGGTTTCTTGCAGATGTACTTTTCCTTGTTGCTGCAGCTGACAACATCCCATAATCCAGCGAACACCCCAGTTTTCATGGCAACGCATCCCTGATGTCTGTCTTTTATTAAACATTGCCGAAAGAAATGGGAAAAATATCGATAAACTGAGCTCAAAGGTGTAAAGAGTCTGATCAATTATTACATTCAAGGAAGGTGTTATTGTGTAAATAATGAATGTGGATGCTAGTGTACAACAATAGATGACGTCAGAGTCCAGAGACAAGATTCTGTGAGGCTGTGTGTCAACACAAAGGTGCTTTGGGTTTATCAAGCTAACATTTTTTAATTAGCACAAAAAAATAAACTGCAATGGAGGCTGATAATAAACAGCATCAGTTTAGCTGGTAATGATTCATAAAACAAAGCTTTTGAAAAATGCATCACTTCACAGTAGGAAGCACAGACAGACAGCCAAAGAGAGGTTTGCTGTACCTGGCATGTCCACATTGAAATGAGTGAACGAGACTTTTCTTCTGGTGGTCCACTTGAAAGTGTTAATGTCGTCTGTGTTGGATAAACCTGTCCAGAAATACTTCTCTGGCCTCAAACCCACCAAACTGACCAAGAAGGCATTCTCATACCTGCATGAAATCATATGAAAGCAGAAAGGTGAGCAATGACATCTTTAAAGGTCGAGATTTTAGGATTAAGTGGAAATTATTCTTCACTTTTAGCAAATAAAAATGTCTCCACACAATTTAACGTTTAAAACAATGACAAACTATAAAAGAAATGTACCTTACTATAGCATCCAACTCTTGTTTTTAGACTTAAGCGATTCAAAGTCAATGTCAGACTACAATAAGGGGCAAAACATAACAAATATATACCTATCAGTCACATCCACCACATGTGCACCAGCCTCTGAGCATGCCCGCTTGGCCTCATCTAGGGTTTTTGTCTCAGAGCCAATGTTGTAACAATACGATCCAAATCTGATTGAGCCCTTTTGATGATAAAGAAACAAACACAGTTAGACTAAACCTAATATAATCCTTGTTGTATGATCTCTACATCAAAATGATTTGCATCACTCACAAGCTTGCAGCCCGGGTTGTCTTCCTCTTGGGCGCCTTCAGCTGGTCTAGTGGAGGCCTTCTGCTTACAGATGTATCCATAGGTCTTCTCACACATGTGGTCCGCCCACTTCCCATCCTGTATGGGCCACATTCAGCAGATGAGAACAGCACCGCTCATGTTATCACTCCATTCATGACCTTGGGCATTTGTTACCTTTCCTCTGACGACAACGCAGTCTTCCTGAAGGTTGGTGGCATGAGACGGCTCATTGGTCTGCCACTGGGTGAAGGTGACGTGGGAGTGATCAGACCATTCAAACAGCATCTGGTTCTTCAGATCATTCAAGCCAATCCAGAGCACATCTGTCTGCACTGACGGGTTTGAATGTGCAAGTAGATGTTAATGTGAAACCATCTCTAACATTTAATTATACATTTTTTTCTTCAGAATAATATCTCATCATTTTTGGGAATGCGATTATTGGTTTTCTTGCAGAGCGTTAGATAAGACGATCAATACCCCTCACATCTGGAGGTTAAATATGAAGCTGCAACCGATTAGTTTAGCTTAGCAAGAGGACTGAGAGAAAAAGCTAGCTTGGCTTTGTCAACGGTAAACAACATCCACCTATTAGCCCCCCAAAAACTCAGACAAAGTCAATTTCATAGTTAAATCGCCACAAAAACTCAAGTCTTTATGCTACGTTAAGCTAATTAGCTGCTGACAAATATGATGGTGGTTCGATAAATTGGTGGTGGGGGGGGGCAGTGGGGTTGGGCTGACTTATTGCACACTTACAGTATCCAGACTGAGATATGACAAAGCTCTGCTCTTCTATATTGTGTATGCTGGCCAGATCTCCTCCCTCTTTGTGACACGCAGCCAAAGCATCCTTCCACATCTTTTTGTTCCTCTGCAGGTAGTAGCAGCTTCCTGCATATGGAACCCAGTGACTGGGGCAGAAGCTGGGCTGGTCTTTGTCTGTGGAGAGAGACCCAAAGAGGTGAGAACATATTCAGACTTACTTTAATAACAAACCAGTTGATTTGGAATTATATTATTTTACTCGGAGGTGGCGTCAGACTGGTAGAGTTTCCTTTGCGACAAATGTAACCAAGTTTCTTGGTGCAGGCGCTGCTCTCCCATTTCGAGGCTTTTGCAGCATTTAGGGTTGCACAGGTGAGCCCGGGCTCTGACGAGGGGTGACCTATTGGAGACATTGACCCATGGTTTAAATGTTAACATTCAGAAGTGCATTTGCAAAATTGATTCTCAATTTGTAATCATTTAAAAAGCATACTGCTGTTATTTACTAACCTGGAGCCCAGTTTAAATATCTGAAGGGGTTGCTGTTGCTCCACTGCCATCCAGTCTCAAAATCCAAGCTGTTCAGTCCAATCCACAGAGATGTTCCCAACATATTCGTCAACCCTGCATCGACCCATACATTACAATGTTTCACCAAAGAGTCAATTATATAACATTGCAGTATGAATAACAGAAAAATGTACTTTGTACCTGAAATGTATGACTGCTCATGTAGCTCTACAATGCTGAGGAGGTCAGCTCCCTGCTGCTGGCAGCTCTTCCTGGCCTGATGCCAGGTCAACACTGACTGTGAGTTCCTCTGATACTGAACACCTGTGACCGGGTCAACGTCCCAACCCGAGGATGCTGCATTGTGGTCGAGACACACCACATAATAATCAAACATTGGGAAAACAATATACCTTGCAAGATACAAGTACAGTTATCTGTATTTACTTTGTAGCAGAATTAATTTTAAGAACAATGACTGTCTGAATGTCTGAAAACTGAAATATTTGAGAAACATCTTCTACGCCCCTCTGTACAACTGTGCTGGGTTTTATAGAAGAGCAAAAGTGTGATTTTTTAGGACGGTGGCAGGGGAACAATGGGCCAGAGAGGAACAAATTAAGGACTGTGCTGTGATGACAACTCAATACAAGAAGTGGAAGTTTTGTTCTACTCGGGGAGAGGAGGGGTCAGAAACCAGACTTGTCAGCACTGACCTCCTCAGTGATCGCACTTTGAGAAATTACAGACCAACGAGACAATTCTGCAGGATTTGATTAATAGAGTACTTCATAAAATTGTGCAACACAAACTCTCCAAATGCTGTTGATTATCATCAGTGTTTCTTACCTTCATTCGGACAAAAACCCCATTTCTTCACTTTGTCGTAATCTCTCTCTGTTGCACACCACAGCTGTCCATCTGTGCGACCTTCCTTGGTGCATTCAGCATTCCACTTCTTCTGAAACTTAAATGGGAACTGACATGGGCCTCCAAAGGCATTGCCCCCGATTGTGAAAACCTCTGAGGAGACACAGATCCTGAAGTTAAAGATGATCAGATATTTCTTGAGCAAAATGACACAATCAAAGTCTGAAAATCAGCAACATACTAGATATGCATGGCCAACTACTTGTGGACATTTGATTTGCTGCGATGACAGCGACTCTTTGGTAAGGCTTTACCTAGGACTTCCGAGCCTGGCTGCACGGTATTCATTCAACAAACTGATTGTGATAATCTGGATATTATTACGTGCTCGAATCCCTATTAAACAGGTATTTAGCCGTAAGGTGGTCTCTCTTAAGTTTTAGCACCACCATGTTTTGTGTCTTAAGGACGTTTTTATGAAAATGATGATGCTTTTGCTGCATTTTAACATTTTAGAAGATGAGAAGTTTAGAAGATTGACTACAACCTGCTCTTTTAGTAAATTATTTTTGTGATTTTTAAGCAGAATAAAATGTATTGCAACTCAAACGGAATCTCAAATCAATTAACTTTGATTTGACTTTCAGAAATAAAGTTGTTAAATAGATACATAGTAGCTTGGTCTACAACATCACAATTTGATAGATGTAATAATGTTTGTAAAATGAAATATCTGACGACAATCTCAAGATCTGCAAATCAAGATTATGCATGAGAAACAATTTAGCAGGACTTCTGAAACACCCTTGCAACATTGATATATATTTATAAGGCAATATAGTTTACACTAATGTGGCTTTGTCCTTTATTACCTACCTTGAAAACCTTTTGAACAAAGGTCACCCTTGGTGCCATATATCCTCCAGCGACTCCAGAGCCCTGAGCCTTTATAGATCATTATGCTCCTCTCATTTTTGTTTCCCCAGTTTAGGTGCAGGTCCTGGTCTTTGAGGCCAAAGAGGGTCTCATTCTTGCACTGCCAATGCTGGAGGTCACTGTTCTCATCACATTCAAAGAGGAGCACCTTGACCCAGTCCTTAATCTCTGTAGCCCCCAGACAGAGTTTAAGGGACAGACTGAGGACACGCGATTCGGACGCCCAGCGGAACTGCTGCTCTTTGGCATGAGGGTCACAGCGGGCCACCGTCACTGACGTGGCGCTCTCCACCTTTATGCACTTGTTGTGGTTCTCGTTGAAGATCAGGAAGGAGCCACTGTCTGGAGCAGAACAAAAGAAATTCATGAAATGTACTTACAATCCGATCACTCTCGTGCATTTACATTTGCTCACAATCGGCGAAATGTGTCAAGGGTACGTACCTATGTCTGCAGTGATGCAGAGGACTTGCAGGAGACCGAGGACAACAGCAACATTTGAGCACAGTGACATCATCCTTCAAGTCTAGTTTGCACTCAATGGTGGAAGTGATTGTATTAGAGATTTACAGCCATGAAATAAGTGGTCTGGTGTGTGCTAAGGTGTGTGACACGGAGCAACAATGACATGGAGGCATGGTGTTTTCTCCCCTTAATCACTCTGATGGGTATCCTGTCACATGGGTAGCTGAGGTTGGTCGAACGACAGCAATTTCCATGAGCTTCCACAGATCTTTTTTGGGTTCAGAAAGGGAGGCCAGGAAGTGGGAATTGAGCAATGACAGCTCACCATCTAGGAGCTGAAAATCACAGAGGATGCTACAAGAAAACTCATTCCGTTTCTATTTTTAATAAATCAAAGTCATGAGAGGAACCGGGGTATGAATTTTGGGAATTAATTTATCCCAGCAGGTTTTTAATATATTTTTCTCTTTGATCGATTATAAATAGTCTTTCCGTCTGTGCTAAATGTGTGCATGGGAGCAGCAAGACTGGCCTTCTGAAGACGTTTCAGAAGCGGGAAGATTTACATCTGATCAAGCATTTGACAGTTACACAATTACTGAGCCAGAGCAGATAAGCATTAAACGAGGTTTGCGGCACTATGCTGATGTGAGAGTTTTCGTGGGATAGTAGCCCTTGGGGGTTTCGGGTGAGTGCAGTGATGATACAAGTCAGTAGAAAATGAGGACAGGAGGAAATCCTGCTTCCTATTGGGGGAAGTGAGTGGAGATCTAACCACATTGGCCTCATAGGGTCTGCAAAGATGATCAGCAAGAGTGTAGACAAATGGGAAGCAGACACATACCTGTGAAATACCTGACTATGTATGGACAAGCTTGTAAAAGTGGTATTTCACACAACAAGTTGTGCAGTGTAATCTAATGAACTGAAACCTACTAATCACTTCTTTTTTTATGCTTTTTTTTAACGCTTTCTAAAGATCGGCCAGTTGGTTTGCTACCCTTTTAGCTCACTAAATCATGTTAAATAAAGGATATTTTGAAAGAGGAATTAACAATTGGAGTTGTTTCTAAGTAATGAATATGTGTATACATCGCAACAAGAAGAACAAGTTAACACACAATATTGACCTTATAAACTTAAATGTGTTGGAAAATAATTTGTCTTTATACATCCAGCAGATGTTATCATTCATATGGAGTCATGTTTCTGGTCACATCATCTATATAAATCTAATATTCTCTCTCCTTTCAGCTCTATTTTGGTTTCTACCAATTTCTAGGAGTAACTTTAGCTGCTAAATGCTGAACTTTGATCACCAGCTAGTTCCAAATGTTCTCTTTCTTTTGGTGTTTTATACTGGGAAGGCAGTGTACAATCTGTTTATCGAAGTTGACAAAAGGGGACCGGAAAACCAAAATAATAATCAAAAAACCACTGAGAAGCAAAAGGAACTACAGAATTGGTTGAGATTTCTCTGCCATCTCTTCCCTACGAGTGACACCTTTAACAAAACAGTAATTTGATCCACTGTTTATATGCACATGACTGGATACTGGATAGTGCTGCTTTAAAATAAACACAGATGATCGTAGAGAAGATAACTAAATAATAATTCACAAATATATTAACAGAGATGAGATATAGATTTTAAATGAATAACAAAGGCATAGCACAAGAGTCAGTACAAGAGAAATGTCACTTACTGATTGTATTTTAAATGCAATCATATGATAAGTCAGTATAATACAATATACTACCACAAGAGCTTGTGATATTTGCAGCCACTGATCTACTGAGCAGTTGGATCCAAATGAACTGACATTAAAAATCCTTACAACGGTTGAGTTTGTTTCCGTAGAATACCAGATAAAGCACGTCAAAGCCTCCCTTTGGAAAACAATGCTCAAGTTTTGTCAGTTCAGCACTGTGCGACAAGAAGTGGACGACAAATGTCCTGCTTACTTCCTAAGTTGCAACGATATCTGTCAACTTCTCGCACAGAGCCAAAGAATAAGAACTTCAAAGTCTTTTGAATACATGTAGAATTTTATACAGCCCACAAGCCCAGAAATAAGTACATTTGTGATTAATTTGATTCTTTTGTTTGCGCCATTTAACGGATCTTGAAAATAATGAAAGTATATGATCATTTTCTTGAATAATCGTACCAAATTCTAGGAATCAATGATACAAACTCACACTTTGTTTTTCCATCATGAATATAACTTAGCAAAGAATATAATATAAACAACGTGGATTTATGCTTTTACATAATCACTGCACTTTATTATGGTAGAAAAAAAATATATGATAGAAACTCTGAAATTACAGGTACATTTTCAAAGTGCTTGGTGAGGGGTAAAAAAAAGTTGAACATGAAAGGTAAATAATACATAACATAACAAATAATGTACTTTGTGGGAAAACATTGCCAAAGAGCTCCCTTTAGGCCTGTGAAAAATACCATCATGAATTTTGTCAGAATATCTCTTCTGTGTCGCAAATCCATACTTTGGTTTGGTCGCACCAGCTTTTTGTAAATCCATTACTTTAAATCCACTGGTTCATGATTGGACCGGCCTCTTGCTCCTGCCATCGGCTTCAATGTTCAACCGTCTAAACTTGAAGTGTGGGTCTCAAAAGAACATCCTCTCTGTGTTGAAGACCCTCAGCCTGGTCATAAAGTTGAAATAGACAAAGGCCAGACAGACCAACAGATTCTTCATTAGGTAGAGGACGGGCGTGACGAAGCCAAAGAACGCAACGATGCCCACGCGCATGAAGAAGAAAGGAAAGTCTTGCAGTGCCACTCCGAGTGAGGACAGCAGGGGGCTGTGGGGCATGACCACCACCCGCAGGCAGGACAGGAAGCTGAAGATGTAGATGGGGAACACCCAGCCTGAGTAGTAGACAACGGGATGTCCCGCCACCCTCACCATCTCCACTGTATCCATCCAGAACATAAAGCTGTCCACAAACACGTCTGCTCGGGCATCGCTGGCACACAGGAATCTCAGTGGGCCCGTGTAGGCATACGGAGATATGCAGTACGCCGTGGTGCTCGCTGATCGGGACCTCAAGCCAGAGATGCTAAATAGCCTCCCGGGATGACCGGGTATCCCAGGGACGGACCCATTGGGCGCTGCTCCATTCTGGTTTGCTGGCATGGGCACAGCTGGCCCGGGCACAGCTGGTCCGGGCACAGCTGGCTCCGGCACAGCTGGGGCCGGCACAGCTGGGTCCGGCGCAGCTGGGGCCGGCACAGCTGGCCCCGGCGCAGCTGGCCCCGGCGCAGCTGGAGTAACAGGTGTCACCTGTTCCACACCTGTGAGGAAAGTGGAGGGGATGTCTGCATCTCTCCCCATCTCACTAGCTGGGAAGAGACAAATAAAAGAGATTATACAGAGCAGAGCAAATCTGAAACTAGATGTGCTCAAGTTGCTCATCTTCGTATCGAGTTAATTTTTATTTTATTTCTTTTAATTGACCAAACATTGCAACAAACATAGTATTCAGCATTATTTAATTGTCGATATTGTTTGTAGGAATCTGTATATTAGAGATACAATATACCACCACTAGATCTTATTATCATAATGCAGCCACTGATCTGCTGAGCAGTTGGAGCCAAAACTTCCAGAGACGGCTGATGTTTAAAATCCTCAAAAGAATTGAGTTTTTTCCAAACAATATCAGATGAAGCCTTTCTTTAGAAAAACAATGCTGAAGTTTTGTCAGTTCAGCACTGTGCTACAAGAAGTGGATGACAAATGTCCCGCTCACTTCCTTAGTTGCAACTGCAAGCACAGAGCCATCTGTCAACTGCCGGCACAGAGCCAAAGAATAAAAAGTCCAAATTGTTCTGTATTAGTTATAGAAAATGTATGTTTGCTGCATTTTTCCCTCACAGCTCCTGTAAATATAAAAGGCGGGTAGGGATCATTATGGAAGTCGGCGGGGTCTAAAGCACTGGTTGAGTGATTTGTGTAATGTGTTCAGAGAGCAGCGCTCACCCTGGCCGGTCAGTCTGCAGTGGCGTATCCTCTCCACAACGTCAATACAGATGAGAGAGAAGAGGACTAGCGACACAGGGAGCTCCGTGAACGCATCGTGTTTCATGTTGTTATTTATCTGAACCTGGGCAAAAAGCCAGAAAAATCATTAGTTAAACATACTAGAACATTTAAACTAATTGCTTATTCACTTCAATATGGAACACATTCATTTACATTAACAATTAAAAAGGACCGTTGCACCAAGAATGTACTTATACGTGTCTGACATCCTTTAGTTTTGAGTTGCTGGGTTAAAATCACTTGCAGCGCTGGTATTAGGCTGAGTCAGGACTTTATACCAACAGGACACAGAACAAAGCAGACAAGCTGGTCATCTTAGCAGAATTTATGGCTCTTATGCAAAGGACACCAGATAAGCAAGGGCCACAAAGGTCAGCTTTGGCTCTAGAAAGGGCCACATAAAACAGCAAATAGGAGCTGGGTTGCAGCCAGCCAGGAAGTGAAAATGTGCCTCATGGACAGATGATTTGACAAGGGTAGCTTGGACAGGAAGAGGTACCAAGCTGCTTATCAGTAGCTCCTTATCCATATGTATCCCCAGAGAACCAAAAGTTTCCTCTCAAATCATCACCTTTTAATTTAATCACGGATACCTCAAACTTTGATTCCACTCACCCACAATATTTTAATGTCAATAATCTTCCAAATAAAAAAGTTGTGGCGAATATTTTTTAGGTTTCAAGAAGCTACTTTGTGGGATACAGTCATACAAAAATAATGACAAAAGGATCAACGATAATAGTCTAGACTCTATATGGCAACATAAATGTCAAAGTTCATGATCAGAGTACATATAAACTGATGCAATGTTGTACCTCAGAGCTGGCGATGAGAAAGGCAAAGCAGGGTAATGTTGAGAGGATCACATATACGAGGGCCACAGGCCTCCTGATACAAAGACAAAGGAAGGTAAAGAAGGTGAGGAAGGAACACAAGGTCCTCATGGTATGGACCAGCGTCGTGCAGTCAAACCAGTCGCGGAAGAACCCGCAGGTCAGGTCTCAGCGACTCTGAGACAAGGGCAGGAGAAACTCACCACTTCTGCCTCCCAATGAGAAACTTCTTCTTCATGAAGACCATATACTTCATGGGTACCCAGACCAGCAGGGCGGTGGAGGTGACGTAGGCGACAGACGAGGCCACGATCAACCAGTAGGCCGTGCTGCCGTCTGCGGCGGGCTGTGCCGACGTTTTGACCTTTGCTACGATGACGGCGAACCTCTGCATGACGATAAAGAGAGGCACGCACAGGCCTGCAAACTGCAGCACCTCGCACACCGCGAACTTCAGCGTCCTCCCCGAGCTCATGCTGCGGAGCTCAAAAAAAGAGAAAGAAGGGAGGGAGACGGGGGCTGTTGTCGCAGTGAGGTGACCCCTGTCCCTCCGAGGGCTGGTCCGGCCTCGGACCAGTGCATTGTCTGCCTCCACTAGCATTTTCCACACAGCACAGCCATGGCTCTCTGCTCAGCCAACTGCTTACACTGCACTAGGCATTGTGTGCCTTGGTGTGACGGTGCTGTGGCTGGGCCTTTACTCTCTTTATATACGGGATGAAAACAAAAGGTTGTCTAACTCCGCACCATGAGGGATATGTATGTCCGACAGACATCCGGGACGATTTAGCACAAAACGTATACTGCAAAAGACTATGAATGTAAGAACCCAGTTTTATATTTCTTGTATTTCTATATTATTATGAGCATTTGAAATATTAGTAGCTTGGCATTAGATGTACTCCTATATTGTGCATTTTCCAAATGATATACAACAACATAAGTAGTCTGACTCACCCAGAGTGAAAGCTTTCTCATGTTTAAACATTGCCATCTAGTGGCAGACTGTGAATGCATATCAGTGTGTTTTTAAACACTGCTTCAACAAATACTTTGTTTGCAAATTCAGGTCTATTGTTTAGAATAAGACCCTCCTGTTATGTTGTGGGTCAAATGTTGACCCGTTTCAAAGTTTGAGAATCTAGTTTTAAAATGTTAGTACAAACATTTGTAAGTACTTTCTCTTTATAAAATGTCTTCTACTTACCTTATTTAGTATAATCAATGGAATATATATATATATATATATATATATATATATATATATATATATATATATATATATATATATATATATATATCATGTATTTGCAACCCCCCATGCAGGTTTATATATTACAGAGATGATGTTCGGGTCAATTTGACCCGGCAGTGAAAGTGGAGGCTAAAAGTGGTCAGAAGTGTTGAGTCTAAACCATTTATTTCTTTGTAAAAGTGGGACAGTCTTTCTTACTCCCTCCCACCATGTTCAACCCACATGAAACACACACAACCACACACACACACACACACACACACACACGCACAAACAGAACTATCAGGACTATTTGACCGCCAACCAATCAGAAGTTTTGAAATCATACGCTGTGTGAATATATTCAGAGCAGGTGCAATACCGCAAAACAGCAGCAGGGGCAGTATGCTAATACACAGATCATACACAAAATGTGGTAATTGAGAATAAAAATGACTTTTGGAGTTTGGGGGTATTTGAGCTCTCTATTCACATAGAAGCACTTCTACGTTGTTAGAATTAACAGGACACCGACCCTGTGCTGCTAATACCAAGTGTCCTGCTTATGGTGGTGTCTAGTCATACCAAATGGCTGGCTAAATCACAAAGACCAACACACACGCCCACAAACACACGCGCACACCTGTTCAAAGTTCCATATATAAAGTTGTAAACATTTCAAACTTCAAACAAAAGAATCAGGTGGTTATTATGGGAACCATCTCTATCCTGCTCTGTGCCCATCACCCTATGATAACCGCATTTTCCAGTCAAAACAATGTTTCTCATCTTCTAACTTTCCCCCTAAATACACCTTTATTGGACATGGGACACTAAAGTAAGAGTTTCTTTCATGTCTTTCCTAATAAATATGCTACAATCGGATTTCTAATAGACTGTCTGACTAACTGAGAGTGACACACACCCTGTTTCATCCCAATCTCAGACGCACACACTCTTTCTAACGACCCCACCTGTGCGAGAAATACAGATACTATTTTGACGGGAACCTTTTTTCCCCCCGCGGGAAAACTCCACCCACACTTATCAGGAGAGGAAGAAACATAAACAATGTTTTTTTTAGCAGGGGAGGCTGGCGCTTGAATAGACTAGCGGTTCTCAAATGGGGGTACGTGTACCCCTGGGGACCGGGTTACGTGAAGGTCTGGGGGTATGTGAGATTTTAAACAAGATGTATATTTAACATTTGTATTAATTAAAATATTATTTTTTAAATATTTATTTAAAATATATTCAAGTCATTCAACTAGGGCTAGTTCATAGATTGAATTGTATATATTCTATATTAAATCAAACACTGATGGCATCGTGATGTGTAATCTAAAATGAAAATAAAACTCTAATTTAATATAATCCTGATCTAATCCTAATCTAAAATACACGTTTGGATATTTGGGTTGAGTCCACCAGGCTACATTTCTCTGGTTTAAATACTTTAGGCTTTACTACACGTCCAATACTACACGTGTACTTGTCCCGGAGAGCAGCCTATATTCCTACACTGCAGTAACAGTTCCTGGCTCGCCGGCAGGCCACGCACTTGTTTGCAGCACTAGACCCGCGAGAGAGGGGGGCGAGCAGGGATGGATGACCCCGCTGCTCCCCTCCCCACCAGCCCCAGCTGTCAGCTCCCTTCCTGACTTGCCCACCCTGCCCCCCGGTACCATGGCGTCCTGCGAGGAGGACGGCACGGTCGAGGAGAAGGAAAACAACAACAAGAGGAGAACGAAAGGCGCCCTCGCGACCGCATGGCTGACTTTCTACAACATCGCCATGACCGCCGGGTACGTGCGTAAATATTGTGCGCCTATTAGTCTAAACCCCCATAAATTCGCCGCTCCCTAAACCTCTGTAGGCGCGTGTTGCTGTTTATAGCACGACGCTCCGGTTCAGCTCGCTCTATTTAGCGGCTGTCATCGGCTGGGGGAAAGTTGAGCGAACAATTGGATATTGGGAACAACATATACATAGGAAGACCGAGCAGGCGGGCTATTTGTGTGCGTGTTGGACAATGAATGAATCGTGTTTGGTTATATGGTGACAGGCTCGCGCTGCAGCCGTGTCCAAATAGGGCCGACTGCATGGTGGTGTCAGCGTCAAGGCCCACAGTTGCAGTGATAAGTATAGCTCAGGTCTGGGGACACTGAAATGCTCAATGGGCAGACTTATTTTTATTTGTATAACGACAGAACATGTGTGAAAAGCAAAGGAAGCGCGTTGCTTTTGTAAACTGTCCAGGTGGGACTCATGTCAGTGATGTCACTAGTCAATATGTCCATGTGCCAACTGTCACTTACCAGATCAATAACAAGCCTCCAGTATGCAGAGGCGGAAGACGTATTGTATTTATTAAAGGTTAACAATACCACAGTCTAGAAATACTCTGTTACAAGTACAAGTCCTGCATTCAAAATGTCACTTACAGTATGTAAAAGTAGCAGGAAATTGTACTCGCGTATATTGAAGGATTACAAGTTAAAGCACTCGATGCAGAGAAATGAGAATTATACTATTATTTATTAGATTGTTGAGTTATTATTACTCATTTGTTAATCTTAAAACTGGATTTTACTGTTGTTCCAGTCTACTTTGTAAAGGACTGCATCGTATGATTATTGTCATTATTATCATCAGTGGTAATTGTTGAGTAGTTTCTTTTTATAACAGAGGACCATGATTTATAGGCTGTTATTTAGTTTGGTGTAAAATATCTTGTATTTGTAAAGTAACAAGCTGTCAGATAATTAAGTAAAAAGTGCAGTATTTCCATCAGAATTATAGCCTAGTGGAGTATACATTAAGAGAAGATAGAAACATTCAAGTAAATTAAAAGTACCTCAATTTGGATTTAAGTACAATACTTAAGTAAATGTACATTCCAACACTGCTATAAGGTATACATTACTTTATTATAATGGACACCTCGTCCAGGTATACATGAACACAACATGGAGGGATCAAATCAAAACCTTTCCAGTCATACAACATTTGTATCCATCATATTGGAATTATTTAGAAATTAATGTTATTTAATGCAGTTTTGTAGTTTGAATTCTTGCAAAAGCAACGATCATTTCTAAATGACATTTGTAGTTTGTCCTCACATTAAACGTCTGTGCCGAGCACTCTGATGTAACTACGTCATGAACTGAAACAAATAGCACGATAAAAGCATAAAAACACTAGAGAAGCCCACATTTAATATATCCAATTATAGCTAAAATAATACGTTGATTATTTTTACTACTTTGTGATATTTTAAAGAAAAGACAATTAATGAAGAAAATAATCAGCAGATTATACAGCAATACATTGGCATTAACCCTTTAAGTGGTTCATTCCATTGATCCTGATAACAGGTTGTGTTTTGTGTTGCCGAGTCGGGTTCAGAGACATGACATGTTAGTTTGTTTAAAGTTTTTTTAACTGTTTTGAACACTTGAAACAGGATATGCATATATAATACATACAAACAAGAGCAGTTCCAACACTTAAGCTGCCTTCATACATATACGTGTGCATTGGCTGGTGAGAAGGGTTGCCTGCTGTTGACATATTATTCATACAGGAGAATTATAGAGAAAGTGAATATCATTGAAAAAAATTGAATTGTTTAAAATGCAAAATAGACTCAGTTGTGGAAAAGGCGTTTTTATGCGACTATGTTTTACAGAAGCCACGAGGGTTGGACTGTAAAAACTATTTGTACAATAATTAATTTGAAGCAGAAAATATATTTTATTTTCAAGGAATAACTGATAATCAAGTTAACTTTTATTGTGCAATATTCCGACTCCAACTGTTGACAAAATGACTATAATTGAAACATTGTGTGTGTTCAATTGTCATGTTTTATCGTGAACTTTACACACCTCTTGTCACTGCCGGGCCGCTGTAACTGTACATAACTACTTGCACTCCCACTACGATGAAGCATATGGAAAAGCCAGATTGAAATGTCCTCATGTGGCATTGAAGCTGCACATAACACCAAGTTTCTCCTGCTCTTAAGTCTCTGAACTAAAGAGTCGGACATGGATTTTTTTCATTCATATCGAGGCCGGAAATGGAGCGAAAAATGCTCGTAACGGACGTGTGGGAAGATGCAGAAGCTTCCGGTTTTAGTTTGTCAGAAAACCCAGTGTGCACAAGTACATGCTGAATAACATGATGTTCATGTTCTCTCAGATTTCCCCATCAACACAGGGATACAGGAAACTATGGACACACTCATTCATCTCACACTAAGTGGTGCCCTTTCGTGACCTAAACTTTTAGTTTTTGTGTCTGCAGGTGGCTGGTCTTGGCCATGGCAATGATGCGTTTCTACATCCAGAAAGGCACACACAAGGGTCTGTACAGAAGTATAGCCAGAACGCTCAAGTTTTTCCAGACTTTTGCATTAGTAGAGGTAAGAATTTGTGTCGTAGCACGACCCTGATAAAACAGTGTCATACGTTGATTTTACATGAGTAAATGAGAGTAAATAACTGATATGTATGTGTCTTGTCTCGCAGGTGGGACACTGTGCGTTAGGTAAGTGAGGATTTTTGTTCATGACTTGTGTTAAAACCTAAACAAATGTACATGTAAACCTTGTTTTCCTTCTCTCTCCTGTTGCAGGGATTGTGAGGACTTCTGTGATTGTAACTGGGGTGCAAGTGTGTTCGCGGATCTTTATGGTTTGGTTCGTCACCAACAGCATCAGACAGGTGACTCAACTACAATCTGCTGCTCCCAGCGCTTTTTATTTAGTTATTCAAACCAATGAAGAGTCGCATACTTTTACTGTGGGTTTCTTTAGTATCTGTGTGATGAACGTGCACAATAATTATTATATAATATAGATGTCTATCCACACATGCAGTGTACATATTAATAACATTCTGTCATCCAAGATAGATTTTTTTAGGGTTTATTGCGACAAATCTAATCAAGATAGCCTTCGTTTCTCCCTCTATTTTTTCCCAAATATTGCATAGAAGAGTATGCATTTATCATAGTTTCATTTCTTTTGGATTTAACATAATCGCGTCCACACTTGTGCATCCGTCAGCTTTGTATCAAGGTACTCCCTCTTTCCTCTGAATACTTTGCCTGTATCTTTTTAAATGAAGATCCAGAATGAAGAAAGCGTAATCCTATTCCTGGTTGTGTGGACGATGACAGAGATCACCAGATATTCCTACTACACATTCAACCTGCTCCACCACCTGCCGTACTTCATCAAATGGGCCAGGTGGAGATGCCGCGATGAGCTTGAACAGTCGTTACCGTGTCAGACATTGTTGTCTAAGCATGTCACTGATCTGGCTATTTTCACTTCCGGCATGCTTCCTCTAAACCGGCTTTACAACAGGAAGTAGTGCAGCCGCGTGTGTGTGTCTTTGTTTGTGTGTGTGTGTGTGTGTGTGTGTGTGTGTGTGTGTGTGTGTGTGTGTGTGTGTGTGTGTGTGTGTGTGTGTGTGTGTGTGTGTGTGTGTGTGTGTGTGTGTGAAGTATCGCCTGGCTCAGACTGAGAGATGAAGCATGTCTGTGTTTATTGATTAGCTATTGTCTCGTCACTGGAGGGTAAACTAACCGTAAACTAACATTGTGCTCTGACAGCATCGCAAAACCTATAACAGATGTCATAGAAATCATTTTAGGGCTTTTTCTTTATGTTTGATCAATTATAAGAAGCAACAAAAAATATGTTTTTTAAAGTATTTTTCAGCAGAAAACTGTAAAAACAAAAACAAAAAACATTCTCACAAGGATAGCAATCCAAAAACGGTGGTTTAAATTCTAAAGCTTTAACTATAAACACAGAAAACCTGAACTCTAAACCCCTGTCACGGTGAAACGTGATGACGGTCACTCTGCGCTCTGGAGTGACACAGCGCCCGACTGTATGAAGGGCTCTGGTGACGCGGCGGCCTCTCTGCTACGGTAGCTGGGCGGTAACATGAGTCGTTGGCCGGAGCGTCAGCTGGACACATCGATAGCTTTCCAAAACACAGTCGGCATCTTATGGCTCAGAGATCTCACTGCAGGGACGTTTACGTGCCGCATCAGGAGAAGGCGAGACATGACGCCTCTGTCTCTGCAGACACCGGTCCACCAGCAGTTCTACTTCAGTGTCTCACACGATTGTCTCTCCCCCCCCCCTCCCCTCCTCCGCCGTCCCTTCACGGCTTTCTTTGAGCATGGAGGAGACGCCAGGCCCCCGGAGGGCGGCTCATGTTCAGCTGCTCGTGTTTTTAAGACCATCTGTTTTGGTCATGGAATGTTCTCCCAGCATTTCTCTCGCATCCGCCGAGACGCTCCCCCGAGCCTCCGCTGTGGTCGCCACTGAATGCGGGATCCCTAAAGCCCAGAGCCATGCCATGTATCGTGCCACAGACGGGCGAATGTTGTGTCACACTTACCGCAAAGTGACAGGCGGTTGTGGCAGAAGGCCAAGAAGATGGCGCATGACAGTTTGGCAGTTTTCAGTATACCAAGTATTCAAAAGCATCGTCCTTTAAAAAAATTATTTAGCGCACTGAAGGCTGTCAAAGTCACAATATGAAGCCACGATCGGATGCTGAAGCTTTGTCCACGTGTCACACCTGCACAAGTAGACGGGCAGGAAAACAGAGTATAGACAAAAAACAGAGTATAGACAAAGGCTGACTAAAGAAAACGCTGACTAAAGAAAACTCTCAAACAAAACTTAGACAGGTGGTGAGGCTGGTGAGTCCAAAAGCAATCAGAAGATGCACAAAATAAACGACGAAACAAAAAGTCTGTAAACCACCAAAATATACAGAAGGGAGCTAAATAAAGACAAATATAACGGGACGGTGGTACAAAGGCACGAGGGATACAGTAGCATGTAACTGGCATGCTGATTGGTGGATGAAAGAAAAGAGACAAGAATAATTAACACAACACAGGTGATGGACAGAAAAAAAGGAGGGAAACCCCCCACAGAGACAGGAAGTCAATCACACGCAAGATGCAGGGAACTTCAAAATAAAACAGGAAACAGAAACCAAGCTAATCAAAAAACAAGATCATGACACCACTAAAACATCTGCTGAACCATCGTCAGTGCTGGAGATCCTTCTTGGCAATCTAGTTATATATATACATGTATATATATATATATATATATATATATATATATATATATATATATATATATATATACAGAACAACAGGGGTAGGATAGAGGAATTAAAAAATAGACATGAGGGAGTTGGTCCCCATTCTACTTTCTGCTTTTTAACTTGTCAGCTGAGTTTTCCAACAAGATACTTTGATCATTTTTGTTTTAATTGAAGTTCCTGACCATTTCCACATCACATTATATTATGTTGGATCGGTAATCAAACGTAACGTCTTTTTATATTTAATTCACTGTTATAAGTAGGCTCTAATTATCAGAGCAATACAAACGCTCAGGCTCCCTCATGTGGCTCGAAGATGTACTGCAGAAAGAAATGTGGCAGAAATACAACAAAAATATTTTACAAAAGTGTTTTGCAACCCATATTTTGCAACTTGTGTCTTTGTATAACCTATGAATGGTTACTCATTGTTAATGTGGGCAAGTTGAATTAAAAATAATATTTGAGGGATTGTCGCTTGCTGAACTCATCCTTCACAGGTTGCATTTGTTACGGTTTGCCACACACATTGTGTGCATGTAGATGTCTGAGCACGTGAGTTTTTTAACATCCACAGACGTGCATGAGTGTTTGTTCCAGGTGTGTGACCTCGTTCATCGTCTCTCCCCAGATACAACCTCTTCATCGTCCTGTACCCTCTGGGAGTCGCCGGAGAACTTCTGACCATTTATGCTGCTCTGCCGTTCATACGCAGATCTGGGATGTACTCCATGAGGCTCCCCAACAAGTATAACGTGTCGTTCGACTACTACTACTGCCTCATCATCGTCATGTTGTCCTACATCCCGCGTAAGCAACTTATTTTACTCCCACACTGCACGTTACGGTCAAACATGTAAAGGAGGACAACATCGAAATATCCCGTTAGACGTTTGAGACCCGCAGCTAACTTTCGTGACTTAAAGCAGCAGATAATTCAGCATCTTAAAATGTATCTGGGATTAATTGTCACATAAGTGAAATGTCCATAAGGGGTGGAAATCCTAACATGAACATTCGTGCAGAAAATAATGCTTTTAAAAAGCTTTTCACTGGAGAATTTCTATTTTATTTCCTTGCAGTTATTCTACCAGGTCTGCGTCCCATCATTTTATGTTGCCTTAAAAATGTGAAGTTGCTAATTATTTATTCTAATTGAGCCTTTTAATAGATTAGGATTAAGCATTAACCTTTTGGGGATTATCAGAGTGATGACAGGCCAATTGGAGATGAAGAATCAGAGCGGTTATTGATTGATCCGCTGTATTTCCTCCAGTGTTTCCTCAGCTCTTCTTCCACATGCTGCGGCAGAGGAGAAGGGTGCTTCACGGGGAGGTCATAGTGGAGAAGGACGACTAGACAAGACACCACCTCCTGCCTCCGTTTGAGCCAGCCTGCCTCCATCACCACCACCATCACCACCGTCCCCTCCCCCACTTCATCTCCACCTTATCCGTAGCACTGTAGGCCGGTACATTCTTCATTGCACAGATGACGACAGATAAATGACGTCTGACGAGAACGATACTCACCAGGACTGATAATAATAATAACCGATTCCTATCTGAATGGTCATGTTGTAAAGGTGTTTACAGTCCCAGTGTTTCTGACAGAAACCCAACATCGTTCTTGTTGCACGGAAACACACACGAGTCACAACACCTGTCCGAAGGAGTAAAAGGTAAACGAGAAGCTTCCAGGGAAACGTGAAACATGGGAGGAAGATTGAAAGTTTCATGAATTGTCCAAACTTCATCCCCCAATTGGCAGTTGCATTCTTTTTTTTAAGTGTTCCACAAAAGAGATTTTATGCAGTAGCGTGACTGTACGAAAGAAACAAGGTACAAAAAGAGAAAATATTCATAGTTCTATCATACCTCAACAATAAATCTACATATAGACAATATGCTGCTTCTTTTGTGTACGTTTGTAAATGATGCAATGTGGAGTGAGCGGTTCGTAGTATAGGCATATTTCTTAAAGATAATTTATTCACATACTGTGTCACTTAGAGCTCAAACTTAACGCTTTCTCCGATTGGCTCCTGCGTTCTTCTATGTTGCTTTGATGTTTACTTTGTCAAATTAATTAAATTATTTTGATTCTTCAAAAAGTAACAGCTTATCTCCGTAGGTGAGACTTCATTTCAGATTTTCGTGAGCACTCGCAGTCTTCAGTCGCTACATGTGTTTTGTTTTTTCACATAAAGAATCTCATGTGTGTGTTGATAGAAAGGTGGTTCGATTCCCTCCAGTAAAAGGTGCTATTGTGAGATTATTTCAATCTTCTGTGTTTGGAGTTGACATAAAGCAGAAAACAGGACGTGAAAGGATTGAGAGGAGGTGTTGCGTAGCTCATGGTTATTGAAGATAATCAACATGTTGCTATAATCTGGGTTAGAGAGAAGAAAAAAGAAAAGTCAATGTCACAAAAATCTCTTTTTAAGAACAAAACAATAGAAATGTGAAAATACCTTTTTGTGCAAAAATCAATAAACTAAATTCTTCAACACCGTGGAGGGTTTTGTGATGACCTTCACAGTCAAGCAGATAGATAAGCCATCTGACACCAGCTTTGTTTATCTGGATCTGCATACACAGTTTGATACAAGACAAAAAATACAAACATCTTCTGGTTCTTTACATATTTATTTGTGAATGTTTCCTTCATCTTTGTAGTGTTGTTTAAACTGTTTTTCTTAACAGGAAACAGTACCTGAGTGTAGAAAATGGCACATTTTATATTTATAGTTAGCCTCCACAGATGTGTATTCAAAAACACATGTATATCTGTAATAGTGAAAAATAAATCTCATAATCACAAAATACTGTATCATACATAGAGTATTAAACTGTAACGGCGCAGTCTTGAACTAAAACTCAAGCTGAATGTGACATCTTTCTGCATGTTTGTGTAAATATTTAATTTGTTTCTACTTGTATAAATGGAAATGCTATATAGACATTCATGAGGTTAGATAACAGGTTCCTCAAAGATAGCATATCAGCGGCATTTCATGTTTTTTTGTGGATCATTTTGCACCTTTTCATTTTAAGACAATTACATATTACATGAAAAGCACTATGGTAAGTCCACTTGGCTTCATAGAATTAATAATTTTCTACAAAAGTTGCATAATGAAATATACATTCAGATATTCAGTGGCACATGGAATACAGTTTTTATAAAAATGTATTTTATAAAACCATAACAATATTTCAAAATCAATTAGTGATTTGGTACTTTGAAAAATGAAAGCCCTCCCTTTGTGAATGCCCTGCGTTATTGTATTTTGCTGGTGTTCATGTTGGACTGAATTCTCTTGGGAGGAGAAAGGCTTCTTCTCAGCGCTGGACAGACGTTCGCTGCTGCAGCCATGTGCCCATTTCGAAATTGTCCCTCCGCGCTCTCCGTACTGGCTCTCCACGTGCAGGTGGCCCAGTGCCACGTGGGGAAAGTCTCAGCTGCTCACTGCAAGCTCCCTCTCAAGGCGTTGCTACGACTGAGGCAGTCCCGCTGCAGAGAGACAATACAGAAGGACATGAGGACATCGGCCTCACGATGCAGTGACATGTAGGGATGAAAGATAAAGCAACAGCAGACGTACAGGTCTCCAGCTCCTTCTCACAGATGTAGCTTATGAGATCTTCACAGAAGAAATCATTCCACAAGCCTTCATGGATGAGACCCGCACAGTCTTCTCCCACCTCGTGCCCGTGGCCCCAGTCGTCAGGCTGCCCAGGCTTCCACTTCCTGTAGGCAAACACCAGGGGGCGATCACACATTGCACTACCGCTTTTACACACGTGACATCTTTCATGATTTTCCGGTTTGATCAATTACAGCATTGATCATAAACTCCTTAAACTTTCATAGGGCACTCATTGAAATACTTTTAAATTCATAATATCAACACTACAGTGCCATTGGAGGACATAACAATACTGTTTTACTGTTGTTGTTGTTGTGATATTTAAAAAAAAAAAAGTTTTTAAGTAGAAAATCAACATCAACGAAGTTACCATATATGGTTCTTGAGAAAATCTCAACCTTCTAGTATGTTCTGATTGCTTTGAAATCATGCTACGCTCCACTCCCATTTAAACAAAGCAAATACTTTCACTTTCAAAAAACCTTAATTCTGTCAGGGTAGTGCAAATAATTATGCAAAAACATGAATGCTTACAAAATTGAGTAGAGATACATATTTGGTGTTGTTTCATGTAAGTGAAAACTTACTGTTTGTTATTGTTACTAGAAAGCAGTATTTTTGAACAGGTCCGAAACCAAACATCTTGCAGGAACAGACCCTACTTTCACCGAGGTTAAGGTGTTTCCTATAAACAATAAATACTGACGTGAAAGCAGGTATGGTCCCGTCCAGCCAACGCCACACGCTCTCCTCCTCCCTGTCGGTCAGACCCATCCAGAAGTAGCCCTTTCCAAAGGTCTGCTTCTTCAGCCATTTCTGAGATCAGACAAGGGCAGACAAGGTCACACCTGAGAAGTTACCTCACATACGGTGAGCAATGACAACCTTCCCTTCCAGTACACAATGAGTTTAATGCTAAAGATAGAGTCTTAGATAGTCACCATTTCCTCCATATCATTGATGATCAATAACGAAGCAGACGTTGATTCACAGGTTGCCTTTGCGTCGTCAAAACTGTGAAGGTCTTTGGAGAAAAAGTAGCACTTGTCCTTGTAGTTGACCCACTCCACAGGACATCCTGGAAAACATAGTTACATGTAACATGTTATGAATAGGTTATCAAATTAATATATATGGAAAGGAAAAAAAAAACATTCTTCACTATGTTCCTCTCTGTTGAAGATTTAAAATAATAACTTATCTATGAAAAAAACTGGACCTAGAAATTTTGAAAAATGATCATAGAAATACATAATATTAAAACATACTGTTACTGCAGTTTCCAGCAGGCATTTGAAGGATAATGGAACTTACAATATTTAGAGTTTTGGTCATCCAATGTCATCCAACCTGCATGTGCTAGCATGGTCGGTGGATGTTCACAGCTTTTCTACAATATAACCAATATACTCTCATCTTTTGAATGTTAATATAATCCAGAAAATAATTTAGCCCTTCCAGATGGCAATATTTCCGTTTTGGGGAGCATTCTGATAGACACTGGACATAAAACCTTCAGTAATATTTGACTTGTTCTCTCATTTTCCATATGTTTTCCATGACTGGAGAATTGGTCAACTGTTTTCCAGGTTTTCCTGGTCCAGGACGCGTGGGAATCCTGATTCATAGCTGGTTCAGTTCTTTCCTTCAGGACCGTAAGAGTCCAATCTAGATAAGCGTTGAAATGTGAAACACAAACGTTCAAACCAGGGATAAGACTTGAAGTCTTACCTGGGGCCCAAAGCGTCGGCGCTGCTGCCTCATCCTGCAGTGACACGGGGTGGGTCATCGGAAGTTCTGGAGCCTGGATGCTGATCCCTGCGTGTCCCGGTGATCCTTCTGGCCCTGGGGCCCCTACTGGTCCTGGCAGACCCCTTGGTCCTTGCTCACCAGCCGGCCCCATTGCGCCTCTGATTCCCGGTGGACCCTGTGCCCCCTGAGGACCCGACTGTCCATCTCTTCCAGGCAGACCGGCAGTACCTGGCTCTCCTTTACCACCAGAAGGTCCGGCCCTTCCTCCTGAACCCCGGGAGCCCTTTGATCCGGGGTTGCCAGGTACGCCATGCTGTCCTTTTGACCCTGGCTCACCTGGTGGTCCTGGTGAACCCTGCATTCCTTTGGGTCCTTGATACCCTGGACCACCCTTTTCCCCAGTCCCTCCCTTCTGGCCAGGCTGACCAGATGGTCCCTGAGGTCCTTTGTCCCCTCTTGGTCCTCTTGGACCAGGAGGACCTGAAAGATAAGGTTGATTGTAAGTCTATAAACAAGCTAATTTCCATAAAATGCATGATTCTTTAACCTTAAAACAAAGATTGCATTAGTACAACACTATGCAGGCATATATCTCTCACCCTGTAAAATAGTGAAGTTGGTTATTAGCTGCGTGTGCTTGGTGTCCACCAGCTTCATCTCTTCCATGACAATCGAAAGGCTGGTGACCTCCTTGTCCACACGTGCGGCCAGCTCCTCCTGCTGGGACCTCAGACTCGTCGCATCTGTCCTTACGTCGCTCACGCTGCTGTTGAGGTTTACCAAGAAATCCGAGTGACGGCCGATGGTCTCGGAACAAGTGCGCAAGTCGTTCAGGTTGATGTTGATGGCACCCAGGAGCTGCGTGGTGAAGCTGATGTTGCCGGTCACTCGGTCCATGTTCTGCTCAGACTCATCTAGCCGCACCTCGAGGTGGTCGAACTTGCTGGATGTGAGGTTATCGAAGTCCCTCTGCTCATCGAAGATCTCCCTCAGGGTCTGGTCGTGAGCATCAGCCAGGTTGCTGGTGTTCTGGAGCTGGTTGGTCACAAAAGCCAGCTGTGACCCCACCTCCTCCAGACTGTCGTTGTTGGCTTTTGCAAGAGCCGATGTATTACTGGCCAAGACCTGCAGGTTTTCCACCTTACTACGAAGCCATTCAGTGTCAGACCGCGTCTGCCGGGCCATCTGCTCGAGGCTCTGAAAGTCATTGCGCATTTTCTGGATGGCCTGACTGGTGTCATCCACTGAGCGCTGCAGAACGGCGATGAGGCCTCTCTGCTGGGCCTGGGTGAGGTTGAGGCTGCTGATGCTGAGCAGCGCCTGGTCCTGAAGTTTCACCTGCTGCTGGACTTCTCTCTGCAGCCAGGCTGTGTCCTCCTGCAGGCCCCCAATCATGCCGCCATAAGACTGCAGGGTGCCATTTACAGAGTGCAAGTTGGCTGTGTTGCTTTCCAGCAGTCCCTGAACGGAGCCCTGGCTGTTCTGAATGTCTGAGCCAATGCTCTGCAGCTGAGTCAGCTTCACTTGATCGCTGTGGATGCGTTCCTCTGCCGCAGACAGCTGCCGCTGGAGAGACCAGATGTTGTTCTTGAAAGCCTGGATCTCTGTGGTGGTATTCTCCGATTTCTCCCTTGCTTGATCGTGTGATGGCAGAGAGTTGTTTAGTAAATTACAAAATAGTTTCAGCCTCTCATTGTTGCTTTTAACTTCAATTTAAAACCAGATTCCCATACACTTACCGAGCTTTTTCAAATCAGTTTCTACAGCAATTATCTTTCCTCCATAGTTTGCAATACCTTCAGACACGTTGTCAACTCTTTGCACAACTGGAAAAAAAACAGGACAGGTAGGACAAAGGTTAATGTCACAGCATCATTACAGGCGCCATGCTTTATTAAGAGACCAGAATGCCTGCAACCACAGACATCATATATAAAAGGGATCAGAGAGGAAACCACTCACTATAAGAGATGTATCTACCCGTCTTGTAGGCATGTAATAATGCTGGACTTGATTAATGTAATCTCTTGGGTTAGGCCAGATTTAGAGTGTAGCAGGGAGAAAAAGGGGAATTTGAATCACAACTCAATTTTGAGCGAGTGACAGAAATAGGTAAGCACGGCAAAAGAGACGGAAGGAAGCAGGAAGAAACATTGATTTAGCAAAGATGGAGTGGGTGGTCAATGATAGACACCAAGGACGGAGGTACATGGGGAGACATTGGCGAGGGCCCTAGGGGACAGGAAGTGACCTGGCGGGGGGGGGGGGGGGGGGGTTCTTCAGTAAACAGGCGGATCAAAGACAGCCCAGAGGAGACAGACGCTGTGGCAGGGAGACTCTTCACGCCCCCACAGGCGACACCAGTCTTCATTTCCTCTGGAATGTGTCTGGGATTCCAGGGAGTCAGCCCACTTCTACCACCAGCCTCGCCAGGGGGATACATCCTCTAACTGGGAACTGCATGGACTCCTCTGCTGGGAAGCTGCATCCCACATGTTTGCTCCCAAGAGTTAAGACAACAATCTCCAGAGAGACAAGATGGGCTGGTTCAAATTCATCCATCCCTCCAAATAGGGACACAGGTAAAGCCTTTCATTCATGGACTGATTAGCAATAATAATGATCTTAAATAAGTCACGTAACAGTTAGCCACTAGTTCCTATCCCATGTATGTTAAACGTCAAGCACAACTTTGTCATTTATTTGCTTTCTTGCTGAGAGTTAGATGAGAAAATTGATATGTCTGTATTTTTGTCTGCCTGTTGAGAATGAAGCTACCACCTGACTAATTTAGCTTAGCATAGAGACTGTGAACAGGGGGACAGGGCAAAGTTGGCCTACCAGCAGCACTTCCAAAGCTTATGTTTTCTCAGATTAGTTTTCTTCAAAGTGAAAAAAAGATTAAATTAGTTGACTTCAAAAAGAGCTTTAACTCTGTTTTCAGTAGGCCTATTCACGCTACATTAAGCTAACTGTTTTCCAGCTCTCATTTGCTATATATTAACCGTAGGCTACTGATATGATACTGGTCAGATGCACAGTAAAGGCTCAGAACGTATATTGCAGCATTGCAGAGCACAAAAGACACTTTGACTTTACGTCCACAGACTGAATCAGAGGCTACACTGGCTCATAGCTTATTTCTAAACACTCACATGTGCACAAGCCTGGAAGCTGAAAGTAAAATTAAAACAAGCACACTCCCACATACAGATCTTTCTGGGCCTTTTCCACATGTTCTGTTTGTGTACTGGCCCCCAGGGAGGCTCATTGCATCACACCGGGGCAAATTTAACCATAAAACACACAAAGTTGAAAAAGGGTCCAGAGAGGAAAGCATTAGATCTTTCTGTTGTAAACAATTACTTTTTTGAAGTCAATTTGAACCCTTTCAAGCTCTTGTGTGAGTGGATACTATCATTCGTTAGCATTTTTTGTATAGCCTATAAAGAAAATGTAAGAAATAGTCAAACAAATAGGTATGAAGCGACTGATACTTTGAATATTTCATAATTCCTAGGAGCCTCAGGGAAACCATCTCAAAACTCAATCGCTTAGGATAGGATTAATCTTCCAGCTCATATGAAATGGAAATGCATCTACACATAAACCTACGATTATCATCTTGGTTTTTTTTCCAAAAAATTAAGTGATATCTTAAAGGTTGAAAAATTCACTTGTTGATAGGTTCATAGGTAGCTTTCAATTATTACTCATGTTCAAAGCGGTGGCAGTAAGCTTTATGAACAGCAGTGACTGAGAGGTGTGAGGCTACCGGTGATGGTTGTGCACATGTTTTTTTATACTCACGCTACATGCTCACAAGTCATCTTTGCTAAAATCCTAATAAAAGCCAGTGCTGTGGCACATTTGTTTGATAGTGTGGACAGTAAACATCGGGACTCCTTTAATTTGTTGAGAAGGAGAAGGAGATTGAGTCACAGCATCTCTAGAGCAGCAGCTAGCCTGGATGTCAGGACTTTACCCGGCGACCGGTGTAATGGGACCACAACAGGAAACAACAATATGTCTCCCAGGGAGGTAAGGCGTGTTTACATCTGGTTTTACTTTTGATATACAACCATTCAAGATTCAAGTGTTCAACTGTGATATTGCTCAAGCATAGCGTAGCAGTAGCGTCACAAAGTAAGGAACTGACTCTGTAATGTCAGTTAGGTAGCAAGTAAATCTTGTTAGCATCAGCCACCATAAGCTACTCTTAGTGCCACATTTACACATAGCCGGGTATTTACAGAAACAAATATTTATGCCCATCCGTTTTCAAAAATAACGTACACACAAGGTTGTTTTCAAAAAGGTTTCTGTTTATATGAACCCGCATGAATACGCCGTCCGCATACGTCCTCATAGGCCGCTCACATGACGTGAAGCATTTTGTGTTGCATACTGTGACGTTTGACATCCTAAAACTCTGTTTGACCTAGTTCACACGCAAACACAAAAACTGAGTTTTCAGAAATCTCCACTTTGGCCAGAGTTTTTAGAAATGATCGTTTTCCGTGATAAAACCTCAGTTTTTGTGTAAATGAAAGGCCAAAACGCATGAAAATATATGCATTTTCCCATTGTGTAAACGGGGTCTAAGTAAGGCTGTAGCAGGAATATTGGGTTCACATTTAAAACCAGTTTGAGAAAAATAAAAAGAATGTCACATAGGGAGTTAAGTTAAAAGCACAGGTGATCTCCTCCTCCAGTCTGCATTCTTACTTTCTCTGAAGAAAATGAATGGGACTCAAATCCTCCAGCGTGTGCAGGGAGTGACCTCATGTTGCTTTTGATCCCTACCATACCTCAACATTTAAACTGCATCAAAATAAAAGAGTCAAAACCAGGATGTCTCTGTGGGTCAGCGATGGAGGACAGAGCAAAGCACAGATGTTAAGTGCATAGAGCACTCTGGATCTCACTACATAAGCATCCGGAGCTGAGTGTGCGCTTAGCGTGAGCTGTGGTTCCCTTGACAGAGTGATGTTTCAGTGCCAGTAAAAAACCTATTTCAGCGGGTTCTGCTAAAGTTGCGCTGTGTTCACTCGCTGGTCATCTGGGATCAATTAGGCCTGCGTGAAAACATGTAGGCCTACCATGAAACAAGTAGGACCGACGAAGCTCAGAGTCCACAGGCACATCGTTGTTAATGCACTCAAGGCACACTGATAACCCCACAACATGTACACTTTGAGAAAACAAAAATAAAACACATGTGGTCGCATATTGGAGTGTTTAGCTCAATTATAGCCGGAACATTGAGAGTTCAATCTCCTCAAAAGAAAAACTGTTTCCCGAAGCTGGAAAAAGGGCAGTTTAGCTCCACAAAGCCTGAAGACCCTCCCCAGAGGAGTGAGCTTTGGGGGTGTTGGTAAAATAAACCGAGTCAAGGTTGTGGTGAGGAGACGGAGAGGCTAAAGCACAAAGAGAGGGTACAGGGTTGAAACTTAAAGGGTCTGTTTACACAAATTATTACGAAATTAAACTCCATTGTGTTGACGCAGCAGAAGAAACCTCAAAGATAAAGATCTCAAAACCTGGACAAATAATGCCAACCCTATGGGATCTGTATGGCTCTGCTTACATTCAAGGAATAGTTCATTACATTAAGACCACTCATGTATTAAACCACAGCCAGTAGCCTCTTAGCTTAGCATAACAACAGGAAACAGGATTAAACAACTAGTATGGATCAGTCCAAACGTAAGGGTTTTGGCACAGACTAAACAAAGAAGATACAACCAGTTAATTAACGAGTTTCACAAATACTTGTCGGTGAACTTTGTCTCCCCTCTACAGACAGAGCCAGGCTAGCCGAATATCTCTGCTTCAAGTCTTCATGCTAGGCTAAGCTAACCAGCCGCTAGCTAAATCATCACATTTACCAGACATAGAGTTCATGAGAGTGGTATTGGTGTTTTTCATCTGGCACTTGAAAATCTCACAAAATGTCAAACTATTATCCATTCTTTGAATTGTTTGGGGGAACTGACCCTTTATTTGTATACACGATATCGGTGTTTTTCATCTGACACCTTGGAAATTTCACAACATATCCAACTATCATCCAGTCTCTAAATTGTTTGGGTGAACTGACCCTTTATTTGTATACACGTAACTTCTGAGTGAAAGAATGATGATTTTTTCTTATATGTGTTGTGTTGCTGCGCTCATATTTTCCATTACTGAGTTTATTGCCGTTACATAATGAAAACGTAAAATTGTCACACAAAAAATGCCTGTTCATGCAGAAGGCCACTCTGGTGATGATGGAGACCGCTGGCACACACAAACAACACACAGTAGACACACTCATCAAACAGCAACGCACTCATTACTTGGCAGCACAAATAGAAACCAAATGATATGTTTGGATGTTCGCTTTCTCAGCAAACAAATTGCGTCGTTGAAGTGATGTTTAGAAATGTCTGTCGTCCAGTTGTTCTTGCGTAGTGTAGTAGTGTGGTGTAGTTTACCGGGCCGACTTACCTTTGTATCCAAGCACGGCAACGGCGATGACGAGGAGAGTACACAGCACATAGAGCAGCGCTATGGAGGCCTTCAGTGCCCATTCATTCTTACACTTGGTGCACTGGGTGCCCTCTTGGATCCCTGTGCAGAAAGAAAAAAGACCACTTGGTTAAAAAGAGCAAAAAGGTCTACAAGGGACATGTGGGTAGAATTTAGTGTTAGCGAGGGACTCTCCGCATCCAAGAGTCCCACATCTGAACAAACAGCCCTGGAGTCTACATTAAAGACTTCCCTCAGGGCCCGGTGGTGAAGGGGCAGGGGACACAAAAACAATCCCCCCCACACACACACTGATTTGTTTACACTCAGCAACATGCTTGTTTTCCTGAATTCAGCCTTCACTCAGAACACTTCCTCTTTTTCAGTCGTTGTCGCTCTCTTGTAGGCACAAAGATTCAGACTCGGATGAATTTTACACAACACATAAATTATTTTGCACGACGTTGAATCCCTTTTTAGTTTTCTTCTTGCAGCTTCAGTTGACTTAGAAGTCAAACTACGAGGCCTCAGCTGGTGGGGACACATCTGAAATATAATAGGATAACTTTCATGACAGATGAGTGGCGAGATCCACAGTGCTGACGGGAACACAGCTGCATTTCATTTTCTATTTAGTAAGTGTGTCTAGGTGTGTGTGTGTGTGTGTGTGTGTGTGTGTAGAAAGGTTCTGGGGGTTCTGGTTGTCATGCACCTGGAACAAAACTCGCTTCACTATGAAGGAACTGCTCTTATTCGACATGGCAGCACAAAGAGTGCAACACATGACCCTCGCCATCGGAAAGCCGGTCAACCACGTGACCATTATTCATCAACCTGCAGAGAGCCAGCACCATTTAGCTCCGGAGATTTCACCGCACAACTAGTTTTAATACATGAGGTAATTCTTACAATAAATTAAAAAGGCAGCACTGATTGGCTCCTCGGGGGCTCTCCGGGAGGCGATATGCCAAAAAACAACTTGACTCGTTCTTGGTGTGATGGGATTGGTCGTGAGCAGCGACTGTTCGACCTCAGTTAAACCCCAAGTCCAGCTCCTCAGCGCCCGCCAACCTGAGAGAACATGAGCTTTACTGTAAAAAGCAGGGACAGAAAGAACTGACTTCCACTAAAAGAGGCTTGTAATTTAATCCTCCCAAGCTTTTGCCAACTCAAATGATCCGACCGCCAACAGACCGACTTACTTTACTTTCTGCTGCCTAAAGGGGCTGCCCTGTGTTTCCAAAAAGGGTGGTAAGTCGCGTTAAACTTTGATATTGGTTCAAGCAGACACAATGATACTATGATGTTACTGATAATTTACTTATTTTGTCCATCATTATAAACACTAGTCTAAAGAATCTGTACCTCAATTGTTTGATGTAATGAATGGATGTTAGAGAGATAACTAATAGCCAATATATAGTTTTCTACTGCATTACTATTATTTTGTAATAGTATCTGCATAAAAAAAACATCAGTCAGGCTGTAATATTTAGATAAACATGCTTGACAAGGCATTAACATAGAACTGATATTATTTTTTTACTTTGTGCTAGTCGTGTACTTTAGGTTTTTAGAGCCTAATGTGGTTAAAAAAAACACTTTCAATCGGTACGAGGTCAGGATTAAAGATCATTCTCTGTGGGTTGGTCACTGTGAGCGAGTCCCTTCAGATTACATCTGGACATTTGATCGTTAATACAAAGATATGGGTTATTGGGCTTTAATGAAACGCTTCCACGGACGACACCTCCGCTCCTCAAGCTGTCCTTTGTGACTTTCTTTGCCTGAAGCTTGACTGAAAAATTTAAAAATACATCTGAGGGCAGGACATCTCAACATAAACTGAATAAAAGATTCTGACTTTTCTCTTATTTCCTGCCAAAATCTTCACATCTTTGAAGCAAGAATGAAAAAAAAAGATCTAAAAAAATATGGCGAGAAAAAAAAAGGAAACGCTTGAATACAAAATAAAACCTGTTAAGTCAGGAGAAAGGTATCCTAATGGTGTGTTGCTTTCTACTTATAGTAAATATGGACCACACAACTGAGTGAGCCCAATAAATCGCTGATATTAAATCACATACAGGTCAATAGGCTTCTTAAAAAGAAATATTTACAAGCACAGCTACAGTTGTGAGGGCGGAGCCAGTTATGAGCACGAAGCGGCTAACAGCTGTGCACGAGGAGTTACCAAAGTCTTCCCTCACCACCACTGGAAGCAGAGAAGTGCACTCTGGGAATCCGGCCACGGTAAATGATCGCTTTTTCGGAATCATTCATAACTGCTGACGTGTTTGAAGTGTCCGCTCATGCATGCTTCCACAATAAAGCAAGCGTATCAGTTCATCAGTTCAGAGTAATCAAAGCGCTGCTGCCCAAGTGTTCTGTTCCAATCCAAACAGACTGACATTGTTTACAAATCTGCAGCGCTGAAATGATACCAAAACACTTTGTAACGGGTAGAAACTATTACACCGGCAACAGGCTTTTCCATTCCAGTGTACATTGAGCCTCGGATGCTCCAGGGATAAGTGGAGTTGGCTGTCAAAATATGACACTCGGCACATAACACGACGCACATGGCCGACAACACAACAACAACAAAAGAGATTTAGGTTTCACGGCTCCTCCGTACATCAGATGGAGCAGCTGTAATCTCTTCACCCCCGAGTGGCGACACCAGTGGGCTGTCAGAGGCTTTCTCAGGGGTCGTGACCTGCTTGCTGTTCATTTCCCAGTGGGTCACTTCCTGGATGAGAAGGACAAATAAGGAGAAGAGACGGATGCTGGACTGGACTGCTGTGGGAAGCTTTAGGATATTGAGGTTTGGCTTTCGTGCCATCCATCTGTGTTTCTATTTTACTTAGTTTTTTACATCTACGTGCATGTCACCAGCAAACATGAAGACATCAGCGCTGGTTTCTTTCCCTTTAAGAAGCTGGTTACCATTAATGTAATGTATCACTTGTTTTGTTAACTGTTTTGTTTTGAGTGAGTTAATATTGGTAAATGATGTTTAAAACTTCAAGCGTACAGATTTACACAATCTAATAATGATATATCTGTTGATAGTACTTATAGAAAGGTAAAGATGAGCGACATGTGTTACAGTTGAAAAGTCAAGTTTTCTAAATTGATACTTATCAGTTAACATACCCATAATAATATATCTACAATAAGCACAACGAGAAGTTAAATCAGAAACGGTTAAAACCTTTGAGTCAGAGCAGGAATCAGACAAACCTTTTGGTACCAGCTTTTAGTACCAAAACAGAATTTATATTCAACAAGCCTTAGTTATGCTCCATGATGCCTCAAGTCTACAGGAAGAGAGACGATGTTCAGGTGTTACAGCTGGGCTAAATTGGGTGAAAAAAGCAACTGGTTATGTCATTTATTTGACCAGCATTTAAATGTGAAGCAGGTCCTAATTACAAGTTGAGAGGTAATCATTGAGATTCTGTTAAAACAATATTTATATGTAACTACAGACGTCTAGAGTGCTCACCTTAAAGCACATTTAGCTCAGTTTTGACGTTGTGTCTGCTAACCTACAAATTATCAAAACCATGCTTACATGGGCTGCTGCTTTATAAACTATAGAGGTCACCTTCAAGTCCTCTGACTGGGGTTGCTGTTGTTAGCAGGAATGTCAACCGGAGTTTGACAATAAAAAACGTGATCCTAGACGTGTTTAATGTGGTGTGTGAAGTGGTAATCCTTTTTCTTTGTCTCTTTTTCATTTTGTATAGGTATATCATACCTGTTTGTCCTATGTATGTAGCTCCTGCAGGAAATATTGACCTCCTTTCTACCAATGATAAACTATCTATAGGACATCGCTCCACATTCCCGAGCTGTTTACATGACTCTTGGCCAGATGGATTCAGGACCGTCAGGACTAACGTCTTTCACACGTTCTCAAATGTCTGTCACACTAACGGGACCCAGATGCACAAATCCCAACACATGGATAAAATATCTTGAGGTCTGGAGCACATGACGTTTGGAGTCATGTGATGAAGTAAAAAAAAAAATAAAGAAAAAAAAAACTTCTAGTGTGCCACACTTTATTATTAAATATTCAAAATGTAGGAGAACTTGAAGCAGACTATGGAAAACACGAGTGAACAGTGAACTCCTTGTTCACACTTTAACATCAGAGGCTCTGGTTCCTTTAGTTTAGCCGCCGGTCATTACATCAGCCTCTGATTCGTCATCTTTCCCCTTCGCCTGCGCAGCCAGACACGGTCAGATCTGACCGGCCACAACATTAAAAACAACCGTCGTCCAGGACGCTCAGACCGCGAGCTGACGGCAACACTTTCACTGGTACTTTTAGAAAACCGACGCTCCGAAGACAAAAGCTCCTTTCCAAGACAACAACGCCACACCAGTGGGTTTTCAAATGGGAACGTAATCATGTTTTGTCTGGATAAATTCAGCCATTGTTCTTGCAAAAACCTCTATGTTGAAGTAATATTTGGATTGCGTCCACCTTTGAATGTCTCCAAGTCTGTGTCTTACACCGGCGTCATTTCCTGAAACAAAGGATTACCCCGAACATATTATTATTTCCTGCATCCATTTGCCCGGGCCATGCCAAAATCACTTCCACCGCAAAAGCGCGGCCGATGCGTGGGCCCTGCTCATTAAAAGACAATGTTTATTTACTGTAAATATCAAAAGGGACGCTATAGTAACGGATGAGAACGCAGAGCTGGAAACTGAGGTCACCCAGACTGTAATCTGGATCCTTGCCTCGCTTAACACACATTCAAGCTTCTTTCCAGGAACACGGCGAGCAGATTACTCCAAGAGGGCAAGCACCGAATTATACCTGACACCAATGACACGGAGAGGGGCTCCAGACCCACTGGAGCAGTGGAAGAAGTCCTCTGAGCCTCCACTTTAGTCAGAGGACATTTGTACTGATGATATTAGACTAAATACTCCCTTACAAGTATGTTTTTTGTATTTTTATAGTAATGTCTTTAAAAATACTCATTGTGAAGGAGAGGTGATTTCAGAAGAAACGTTAGGACACAATTAAAGAAAAAGAGGATGGACAGAAAGTTTGAGAGATACGAAAAAAAAGGATATTAAAAAGGGAGGGAAAATATGTAACTCATTGAAGACATATTACATAACCCCCTCAACCTGCTCCATATGTGACTTTGTGGCTCTGCAATGACGTCACACACTTCTTTCTGTTCTCCCAGTGGTCGAGATTTACAATTACCGCGACCACAATAAGTTTATTTGCTGAAATGGTCTCGAAAAGAATGAAAAAAGAAAGAAGGTCTTGTAAAGATTGAGGACAGTTTTTTGGTGTTCCCAACTGAACTTTATTGCGGTGGATTGTCTTTACACGACAACAGAACTATTTTTATACAAAAAAAAGTATTTAAAAGAAGTTACTAGTAACAGTACAGAGATCAGTCAAAAGTGCAGTCACATTCCCCAGAAAACAAACATACTAAATGTTAGTATGTGTGCTTTAAAAACTTCTAACAGTGGCGCCCCCTAGTGGTGGCATCTAAAGATTCACATAATCCCACAGATTCGACCTAATGACCCTGATGCCAAGACAGATAAAAGAATGCTGTTTTCACCATAACATCTCACTTATATCCAAACAAAACTTTATGCCTTCAGATTAATCTAGATTAACCTACAATGACATGAAAACACTTCTACACATATTGGCTTAAATCCATCTTGATTACATCACACGGTGGATGGCTGCTGTGCATCAGATGCTCCAACAGCATCTCTGTTGAATCACTGAATGCCAACATTATTGTTTGTTTCCAATTATTGTTTTTATAAATATCAGTCATCTGCCCTTCATTACTCAAATCAGAAATAAGTTTCCGTTTTACAAGATCTCTAAAACACTGTGATGCAAGCCAAGATGTTTTACAGTCAGGAGGGAGATGGTGGTTCAATGAGTGAGTCATCCAGCGCTCAGCTTTCTTAATCGCACGATGAGCTGGCCTGCACTGAATCATGCGCTGCAGCGATGCGTGTGCACACGCGTGTGAACGGGTGTACCGCAGCAGGACTCTCCGCGGACATAAATCAGTGACTTTGAAAAACGACTTGAAAGAAGGAATTCCAATTTCCAATCTTCTCACACTTAAAATGTATTCAGCGGCATTTATCTCTGACAGAAAAAGGTCTTCGAAGCCAAAAAAGAAGAGGGATCAGGGAGATTTTGCGGTTAGAAATTGTGATTTTTTTACTTTGTTATCCAAAACCGCCAAACAAAAACATAGAAATGAAAATGACATCACGGACAGCTCTTTTATTCCGCTTAAGGAACGTGGAGAAAGGGAACGCGCTGCACACGCTCCACAACCGAGCTGAGCTCCCGGCCTCATACCCGACTGTTTCGATACGCTGCGTCCTGCAGGATGCCCCCTGAGCTCAGAGTACCTGACAATGACGCGATCAGAGGAAGTGCAGAATTGGGGCCAAAGGGTTCCGAGTTCATGGGATGGCTTTGGGGCCTCGCAGGAAACCGACACCACCCGACTCCATGTGTGGCCTGATTCAGACTCCATCTCTTTTATTACATGTGATGGAAACCATACGCCTCCATCACAGGAGACAAGCAGGCGTGATGCTCAGGACTGTAAAGTGTGTGGAGGGGAGTGAGGGGAGTGAGGGGAGGAGTGATGGCAGGCCGGACAAGGCCAACAACGAATGGCTTGAGGGGGAGAAAAACACCCAAATGGGAGTAAGTATGAGAGTGGGAGAGCAGAATGGTTTAAAGATCTGAAAGGTGGAGAAAAAGCAGTGGTGGTTTAATTGCAAATGACAGTAACCCCATCAAGCTCTCAGGGAATGTGACATGGGTCAGATCATCCACATCAAAAGGAGAGGAGGAAAAAATTATATTTCTGACTGAGCTTTGTTTCATCTAACAAAAGGCTTTGTAAAATTATGAGGCAACCAAGATCGTAGCATCCAGCAGCTCCCCGCCTCCCTGCCGCCTCGCTGTGGGGAGCACTTAATTTTCACACGAAGACCAGAATTCATCCCTCGGATCAGCTTCTACCCAGTGACGGGTTTATGAGGTTACATTAGACACGTATTAAAAAGGAACGAGGCAAGAAGTAGAAAACACAGGTTTTGCATTTTGGCTTCCAGAGTACATAAACCCCATCAGTACGTCAGCCAGCCTCCACGTAATGCACAAGTTTGACTGGAAATCTCACTTTTTGTAGCGTAAACACATTTGCTGACCAAAGAGGTTTACGCTCATGGTGCAGAACGAGTTTCCGGTGATGCAACATAATGAAATGTGAAGAATATCAAGATAAGTGCAACAGGTATTTCATGCCCGTGGAAACTAGATACATACAAAATATATCCACTTAGGAGCAGCTGAAAACGCCTCGCTCACCGGTTGAGATGTTGATCACACACACACTGCCTAAATTGACCAACCGAATGTTGTTCAATCATCTATTGCAGCCGTTGCCCCAAAACATAGTTTATTTGTTTAAAAAACCCATAGTATAGACGGTTTGGATTGAACTTTTTCTAGGATTTTTTTCTTTCAACCAGTAAATATTCTAATTCATCAGTAGCACCAACATGTACCTTTGACTATTAGCTTTGATTTGGTCTCCACCCACACCAACAGACACATGTTGCTCTCCTTGGTGTATAGCGGTTTATCAAAGCTGGAACCGAGGTTGAGCTAAAAGGCGCTAACACTCTGTAGAGCTGATTGTTATTCCCCAGAGGCTCATTTAAAGACAAACATATTGATTTAATGTACAAATAAGTTAAGGATGAGTCAGGACACAAAGGTCATATCATTATCAAAGGTCCTTCCTAGTTGTAATGTAAAAGATCACAGGGCCAAAACCTGAGAAAATAATTAATTAGATGCTCGGTTTAGATTCTTTCAGCTTCGAAAATATATCTGAATAGAGCCAGAGAGGCGTCCACGCTGCCCGCTCCTCATCCTACACCACAGTGACCACCTCCCCAACTGATGGTAAAGGCAGAGAAATAAACACTTCTCAAACGATTCTCAGACAGCATCCTCCTGCCCTCCCACGAGCCCGGAGGCCCCCGCTCGGCTCTGCTCAGACTCAGCCATCGCTGCAGTTACACAAACAGGTCGTCTTTCCAGAGAACTACATCAACAATGGAGTGGGGAAAGGGAATGGACTTACTCAGCTCGGGGATTTGGGGCCCAGCGGAGCGACTTAGGTTTTAGTTACAAAGCAAAACATCAGAGCTTAAGCACCTCAAATCGTTGCAGCGCGCTAGGAAGTGTGCGTGTGCGTGTGTGTCTTTTGGTGTGTGTGTGTGTGGCCCGCTGGTTAATGATCATCACATTAGCATCCAGAATTTGATGGCCTGCCTACGCTCAACTTTGACGGAAACACGACACCATCAGCAGAAAGAAGAAGTGAGTTCAAAGTATAAGAATGCAGGAGAGCAGGACAAGAAAAACAAAAGATGAAACACTTTATCCAGTAAAAAACAGGATTCAAAGGCTGTTTGTCTTCAGTCGGCTGCAGTTAGAGAGCGGCGCTTGACAATTTAACCGGACGGGATTTGCATTTGAATTGTATTCCCTTTCAAACAACATTACAACACTTTGCAAGTACATCTGAGATTCTGTAAATCTTTCAGTCTGCATTTTCAACATCAAAGTCTCAGCTGCAGAGATCTGGATCGGAGTTTGTCTCCGAAACCTCAACCGAACGACGTCTGTAGCTCTCCCGCTGGTTGCTCCGGGTGCCAGTCAAAATGTGAAAACCACCACAAAGACTAGCAGTGCCGACAGAGCGTGGGGAAGTACTTCAAAGAAACACAAACAGCTAATATCGCCAGTTGGAGAAAGCCAGAAATAAAACAAATAACGGGATAATTTCTCTCCGGTGAGCAGCTGAAACAATAAACCACACAAAAAAAAAGATCTTCTCCGTGAGCTGTTTTCAAAACATTGTATCTGGCTGTAAGGACACAGGGACCGGCATCCTAGCCGGGGTAAAGAAGGTGATGTATACTCCTGCATGCAAAATGACGGAGACGTATGAAGGTTGTCGTTCCCCTTCAAGATTTAGTTGAGAACTCAAGAGCATTGCGAACATGCAGTACCGATAACGGCCACTAGGTGCATGCTGCAAGACAACTGTGATTGCAGCTAAATGGCCGAGGAAAAAACCCACAGCCAGCTCAACAATGTAGAGTTCGTTGATTTTTTTTATCACGTGAAGTTAGAATCTTACAATGTAGTCCAACGTGTTTATTTTTTAAGATTTGTTTTATTTTTTTATTATAAATATAAGTGTCTTCTGCAGTGTGATTGCTTGCTGGACGACAGGTGTCTCCGCTGGACGAACAAACAAGAAGACGGCAGCAGAGCGATCCCGACGTTTTGTCTTCACAATGTTCTTTAAACATCCAAATCTTATACAATATTACAGTTTTAGTTATTGTATTTAGTATTATTTGTACTTTAAGAATTACTGGTCATGAATGTGAGTGTTCTAATGAATTACAAGCCTCTCAGTGATGAAGGTCACATGGTTCTTCCAGCAGAACCTCAGCGTTGTTTCATAATAATAATAATAATAATAATATCTATGCTCAGACACATTTAACTTCTATTTTAGAGGTTTTTCCTTAAAAATAGTTTTTTCCTTAAAACAACAACAACAACAACAACCACCTGGTTCCCCTTCCTCTGGTATCTGCAGCCTGTTGCTCCTCTGGCTCTCCACTGCCATCTTGAAAACATCTGTTTGCTAGCTCTGTTTGTCTTCAACTACCCCCCCCCCCCCTTTATTCTCCACGTGTTTCCATTTTTCCTGCTGTAGACGTGCTCGCAGTGGTGTGGAAAGTTCTTGATTCTAAGATGCATCACGGACATGAACTGGGGTTTGGTTTCATTTCAGTGAAGACACACGCCTCTCTCTTCTTGTTAGCACCATCCCTCTGCAGAGGAGGGGAGGTTTGGGGAGGGTCGGGGAGGCGTCGGGCGGCCCGGAAGGAACCCAAACAAATCGCTCCCCGTTTCTTGAGTTGATTCTCGTGGCTCCGTCTGCAGCGGACTGTAATTGTCTCTCATGAGTGGCCCTTAGTTACGCTGCCTAGTAAACAGCAACTCAGCGAGCTAGAATTTCAATTTAACTACCTGTTTTGGTTTTGTTTACCTTCCGTCTGCAATAATCAAGTTGCACTGTTATGAGAAGACTGAATCAAGTTTACACCACTTCACTGTCTTCATTTCCTACTCCCACGCCTCCAAAGCTCCCGGAGAACCGCTCAGGACGTCTCGCCATCACACCAAAGCTTTTCATTTTCATTTTCTGTGTAATTTAAAGTGGGAGGGGCTAGTCCAGGCACCCATGGCTCTGGTAATTCATTTATTTTTCTCATACACAAAGTCATTTTATCATTTAAATCTGCATTAAACTCAGAAACAAACTATATTTGATCAAAAGTCAATAGGTTATTACTAAGATGTTATTCTTTTAAAGAAAGACGGTTATTCTTAAACTATTATTTCATACAGCGTCAGGGGAATAAGTAGAGAAGGATATTTTGAACATAAATATGCATTGCTCATGCAGTGGAAACTTTAGAATGGAAACCAGAAATGATGATCTCTTGTGTAAATTGTTCAACACAATAAGTGTAATTCAAGGGTGAGAGCAAACCACAAGCAGAATTATACTCTTCTCCTCCAGAGTCAACGAGGCAAAATACAAAAACAGGTCTGAAGGGCCGACGGGACGCTCTCTGACGCGCGTGGGTCACAATGGAAATGCCTCCTGTCACGCGGCACCGTGAGCGTTGGAGTTCCTTCTGGGTGGCCTGCAACATCTGCGGTGGGCTGCGGGGGCGTGGCCTGTCAGTCTGCATGACAACGAGCCATCTTCTTCCTGCTGCTGCTCAGGAAGGAGAGGAGGGCCACAGCCTCCACCACACACACACACACACACACACACACACACACACACACACACACACACACTGCAGACGCGAGGGTGGCACGCTCTTCTACCTCAGAGCAGCACGACTTTAAGACGAAGAGGAAGTTAAGAGGAGCTGTCTGACATCTGGGCCTGGATTACTCCACTTACTGAGAGCTGTAATCAACACCAGACAATGGCTCTAAATGACTCCACACACCTGTGTGTTTAGGGTAATGTAGAAGAAGAGCTGAGAGGGGAGCTCCTCTCTGGGTCTGAGCTGCACAGACACCGTCAGGGAGCGAAGAGATTACTTCATAACTCCGAACAACAAGCTCTCACAACCAAAAGGATTCATAATCAAAGCGCTTGTGCCTTCACAACATTTCTTAGAGCTTCTGAAAAGTGTCAATGCAGAATAAAACAGTTTCATCCTGGATTTCCTCCTGTTAGCTAAACTAAATAATGTTTTGTGTCAACACATGCCTGAGAGAGGATTATAGAATGAACTTTAGGGAACAATTTGAGTGTAAATATGAGAAACTCAGAGGCCTTTTCAATAGTAGGTTTCCATGTCAACTAAAGTAAATGTAACACTTAAAGCGCTCAAAATATAGAGGAAACATCTTCAATAATCTGTCAGCAGATCCAGTTGCCTTTGAATTAACACTCCTCGACATATTTATAAAATGAATAGTATGTATATTTAAAAAATATTAATAATGTAAAATAATAACCAACACCTGTAAAACATGTCCAATGACAATATTGCCCGTGCCCCTTGACTCACATCACTTCCATGTCCTGCTAACCAAACACCTAAATCACCAAATAAAACCAAACTTTTGTTCCATAACCTCAACAAAAGTGCAACCAGGTAAGAAAATTCTGATTAATAAAATATACAGTCGGTACATTAAACCTGATGGAAAGCACTTTTATTCACCATCTCCTGGTTGTTTTTAACCTTCTAACTGCCTCCTCAGATCTCTAAAACATTTCCTCCACTTGAAATTGTTCTTATCAGTTAAATCTGTAGACCCCTTACTGCCCACCCATACAAGATGAAAGTGCTACACACACACACACACACACACACACACACACACACACACACACATATATATTCATGTGAAAGTGAACTTTACACAAACTCTGCATGTTCACAGTTGCTTTAACTCAAAGTCAAAGAGGACTGCAAACAGCAGATATACTGAGTCTTATTCCTTTTGAGTTTGCTAATCAAACATATGCATGAGCGGCAATACTTGTGTTGCCCTCTGTAAGGTACCCGATAACGAGTTCAGTGAATTCCCTCTGTCTGCAGTCTTCCACTCACATGGAAACTGTGATAGTCATTATGCGTCTGACAGTGTTGGAGCCGTCCTCACTCTTCCTCTCTGCTTCACTCCTTCTTTTACCAAACCAGGAAGCCGTAGGTTGATCTTGGCAACATTCACAGACATTTCTTGCCCCCCCTTTCATTAGCATTTTAGACTGTGAATAACAGATTTTTTAGGTTTTATTACTAAAGGAGGAGAAATAAGAATCCCCAAATTCGTTGTTAAAGTGTTCCTGTGTGTTCTGCTGCCGGAGGTGTTGGAGAACGTTCAGCTTTCAGCGTGCACGGACACACGAGACTCACAAAAGTAATTAGTTTGTAACGTGTGATACATTACCGAACACACACAGACACACGCACACACACACACACACACGCACACACGCACACGCACACTGGAGGGAATACGATTGTAACATCTAATGGAGGAGCGCGATCCCTGCAGAACAAAGAACCGCAGCTCGCCAAATGCAACACAAGTCCTCTTCACGGAGGCTTTAAAGCGCCGCAGGTGTCGTGGAGCGCCGTCTCTGCTATTCTTTTATTTAATCACTAAATCAATGACTCAGATCCCCTTGTTTGAACCCCCCCTTACAGGCTCTTAAAGAAAGAGAGGCCTGACTGAACTCCAGAAACCTGCCCTGACATCTGCATGTGGGTCACGTCAAGGACACCGGGGTTATTACGGCGTGTGAGAGCTGATAGGGGACTCTGCTGCTTTTCCTCACAGTGAAAAGGTGAGTCAGAAAAGTCACGGACACTCAGATGATCACGAGCCAGATTGGAAATAGCAGCTAAATTCCCGCACATGTGTTGCCCTGGAGAAAAAAAAATATGATGGACTGTTTTATTGAGCCTAATGAAGGCATAACAGAAAGTAGGGGGGGGGGGGTTGGACCAGGAACAGGACTGTTTAATCCATCCGTCGTGCTGTGAAACATGGATCTGGATCTTTAACTTTAAAGTGGTAGACCACCGATTTTACACATCAAGGATAAAGAAGCAACTATTCTAAAGTTTGAGAACTCAAGTGACATTTGGGTATCACCGTTCAAGATTTGATTTTTAATACAAAGACATTCATCAATGCATACTTTGTTTTTACGTAACTTGTCTCTCACAAGTCCTGATCACATACAGAACATACACAAGAACAATATGTGTGTGTGTGTGTGTGAGTGTGTGTACTAAAATACAAGCATGTGTGTGATGTTCCTCTGTGATCGGCTGCCATTTCAGCTTTCCTCCCTCCCGTTCTTCACATTAACAGCTCCGTGGGATTCCAGGTTGAAAGGATTGAAATACAACAGAGATAAGACGACGTCTAAACGTGAGTAATGACCTCTGAGAGGCTGCAGAGCTGAACTAATGATTTTATAATTGTATATGTGAATGCATATGTTCTTATGTCATATAGGGGGGTAGTGTGTGCTTCAGATAAACAGTTCCAGCTGGATCTTCTACCGTTACAACTCCCTCCTCTTTTCTTTATCTTCTAACATCACACGCACACTCATCCCCTGATCTCCTCACAAAGAGCTCCTCTCATGCGCCTCCGATCCCATCCATCCACTTCCTGCTCGTCTCGCAGCCGGCTGCATCTCCTCCACCTTCTCCCACTTCCCTTTCACTCCCCTTCCCATCTCCTGGGACGCGACACCCTCTCGTCCAGCGCTCCCTGGCCTTTTAGCTTGTTCGGCGTTTCGGTCTTATCTCTCCTCCCGTCTGTCCGGGGGTGTGAGATGCTCAGACTCTGACACGTGGAGCAGCTTTCTGTAAGCCACTGGCGGAGATCTGCATCACATATGACTTCATTGTTTCTGGGTGTCTGCTCGGGAAGTAGAACTTGTCTGCCAACGATTTTCTGTCTCTTACTCACACAAACACCTACACTTCATTGACCTTTTGCCACCACTTTACTTTCTCCATTTTCCTCTAAAGTGCTCTAAGGTGTCTTAAGACTCCCCACATTTTACTCATGAAGTACTTTAAACACGTTTTTAAGTCAAATCAATAATATAAGAAAAATATAAAATATTAAAGCTATACTATATGACACAAGATGGAATCAAATTAAAGGAAAGTTTTTTTATTTATTATTATTGTAAGTGCATCATGATATACCGACTAACTAGTCAACAGGTGGGGGGCAGTAAACCACAAATAATCTACAACAGGTGTTAAAGAGCTACGATACCTTTAGATTTTGAGGAAAACAAGAGTTTATGTGCTTGGAAATGCTTTAAAAACTAATTCCCGGCCTTGAAATGACATTAAATCGTTTTGAAAAATATCAAAAAGCCACTTCCTTGAAAGTCAAAGAGAAACCGTGTGTTTTATCGCTGGCTTGCCTCATTTTAACAGGTGACTTCAGTAAGTGTTTTCTCATGTCTATTCTCTGCAACAGGTGTTGAACCAGCTGCAGGTCAAGCATGTCCCCGTCTGGAGCTCCTTTCAACACAAAAGGCCCCTAGGAAGCGAGAACCTGCACCAGCTATAACCGATGGTCTTGTTCCACTTGGAGCAGCAGAAACAAGCTGCAAACACGACGCTGACGCGGGATTAAGTCGATATGGTGAGACTGGTAATACAAAGTAGCCTCCAAACATCAGGCACGAGCAACACGGGCATTCATATCCAAGTCCTGGAGGAGAAACATCTAGTGTTGCTCTTCAGCTGCGTGTCACCGCGATCGTCGCCTTTCACACGAAGCTCCAGTTTTAATAACTGGAAATGAGAAACGGACGGAGAGAATCACGTGAGAGAAAATGTAATCGTTAGCAGCAACGAGAGAGGTCAAATTATCCACCCATCCGTGATCTGTAACCGCTTATTCCACTCAGAGTCGTGGAGGATGGAGCCAAGCCTTAGACGAGCTGATGAGAGGTACAATAAAATCAAGTCGAAAAGACAAATAGCACATGTGCTCACACACAGATATGTTCGCAAAGGCATGCTGACTTTCAAAAATCGAGGCCAAAGGAACATTTTCCGCGATCTCCCAAAGTATTAAGTGCTCAAAAACCTGCCATGCAGTGTGAAGAATAAAATCAGGGCCGACAACCACAACACGATTCCATGAAGAAACGACCCAGAAACCACCGCAAAGTGCAGAAAAGTCCTCATCAGACATTCTGACAAACAGGCTGCCGAGTATCGAGTGACAGTTTGCGTTCAGGGTGTCGGGGTCGGACCGGAGCGTCAACACAGCCATGTCGGAGTCCCCGTGACCCGGGATGGATGAGGCGGTCGGCGAGGTGTCGTTACGGTCGTGAAGCGACGCTCTTCGCCAGCGAAGCCCACCGGACAGAACCGAGCCGCGGCCGTGCTGACACAGCTGGCTCCAGGCGCAGACACCCCAACGCCAACCGCTCGGCTCCAGGAATGTTCCGGGCCTCGCTGAAGAAACCATAACAAGTGCAGGAAATAGATTAGTGCAGCGCTCCGGGTTCCTCGGCGGCCGCAAACCCTCTCGAGCCCGCTTTCTTTCTCTCTCTCTCTCTCGGAACCCACATGCGTGGGAACGGGAGACACGGGCGGCAGAGCGAGCGAGACCCCCGACCAGAGAGCGCGGGCGGTCCCAGGAGGAGGTGCGTGGAGCAATCAGACCTCCGTTATTTAATGAGCGGCCATGACTCCGATACCTGCAGACCAACATTCCTGCAGTAAAAATCAGTACGGTAATACCAGCCAGCAGCGAACGGCCATTTGTGTAAAATATGGTGTCACTTAACTGTAAACTCACTGATTTGTGAAAAATGTATACTTTGATTTCCTGTCAAGTTATTTATGACCAATATGTGAAGCTCAGCACATTAGTCACGCTCTTTGTTGGACTCGCTGTGCCTGGATCTGTCTCGTGGGTCTGAGGTTGCATTTATCTTCCTTCTACAGAGTTCGGCATTAAAATGTCCAACGCAAGTCGGTTTAATGGTTTCGAGGGCCGACAGGTGTTCGTGACTGCGACCGCAAAGTCGAGATGTATAACGTCGGTCTCGCTCCCGTCGTGATATTTGACTTATGGAAGGATTGAGATGGAAGTTTGCTTTACTTTCAGGAAAAAAACACGTACTCTGTTAAGTTAGTGAAAAGGTTTGGGGTCACCCTGACAATTTAGTGTTTTCCATGAAAACTCACACTTTATCAAATTAATATAAAATATCGTCAAGACTGACAAGGTTAGAAATATTATTATTTAAAATATAAATTTCTGGCTCAAAGGAAGGCCAGTTTTATAACTTCTCTCACCAGCATAACTGTTTTCAGCTGTGCTAAGATAATTGCACAAGGGTTTTCAAGGGTTTTATAACCCTCCGTTAGTCTTCTAAGGCGATAACACAATGTACCTTTAGAACACTGGAGTGACAGTTGCTGGAAATGAGCCTCTATACACTATAACGATAATTCATTAAAAAACAGACCTTTCCTCCTAGAATATTAATTTACCACATTAACAAAGTATAGAGTGCATTTCTGATTAATTTACTGTAATGTAATCTTCATTGAATAAACAGTGCCTTTCTTTGAAATATAAGGACATTTCTACGTTTTTTTCTTCTTTATTTAAGTGGCCCCAAACTTTTGAACGGTAGTGTATATTATATATATATATATATATATATATATATACATGTTGCTTAGTATATGTGTGCCGGTGTTATTGATGGGCGTTATCCTTCATTTCCAGAATGCACATGGCTGAACTTGTTGCATTCATCAACATTTAAAGTTATACGCATGTAGAGCGTAAACAATGGATGCTGATAAGAGCCGAGAGATAAGTTAAAGTGTCTCGTGGTTGACTGACTGCAAAGCCACATTTATTTATGCAGCAGTTTAAAGTTTGGGTCAATAAGATTACAGATAGTATGATAACTAGCGATAATTAGGTTTCGTGGGTGTACACAGGACTACACTTCTCATTGTACGTTGTATTATTTAAACAAAGAAGGGACCCGAGCTTCAGAGGCACCAGGTTTTTGTAACTGGGGGATTTCTGGTTTGACTCGAGCCAAAGGAGACTGCCAATGCCCAATGATTATACCAGCTCTCAGGGAGCTGAACGGGTTCAGCCAAAGCTCAGGTAGTTTTCTATTTTATTCCGACGGCCTTCTTATGTCAACCCCCCACTGAAAAATAAATATGTTTAAAGCTCGAGCACTGTGGAAGCAATTCCGGCCCGGCTTCAACTTGGCAGGGAGAGAGATGGGATTACCAGATGAATTCACTCAGTGAATGTACTGGTGTGTGTGTGTGTGTGTGTGTGTGTGTGTGTGTGTGTGTGTGTGTGTGTGTGTGTGTGTGTGTGTGTGTGTGTGTGTGTGTGTGTGTGTGTGTGTGAGTGTGTCTGTGTGTTGTGCAATTCTACTTGTATACAAACGAGTGGAAAAATGTGTATTTGTGTAAATATACATGATGTATACATACCTTCTGGATTACATTTATGTAAGATAGAGAATCAGAAACAGTTCACTCTGTGTGTGTGTGTGTGTGTGAGTGTGTGTGTGTGTGTGTGAGTGTGAGTGTGTGTGTGTGTGTGTGTGTTGCCTCAATAGGCTCTTGACTCGTTACTTTGCATGTTCAGAAAAAAAACTAAAGATACTTCCGAGGACATTTCAACATGATCACTAACTGTTACTTTTACTCATGTGTTGATGTTATATGTTGTGATATCAGGAGACTGGAGGGGAGTTGTTTGTAAAGAACGTTCTGGAAGGATGAAGCCAACCGCCGGATCTTGTGGTATTTCATTGCTCCTTTAGCTTTCCTAATATACTCTGAAGTAACACTTAAAGCCCACGAGCCAACAAGGACCACAGTGCGTTTGCACATTTTAGCCAATTTCCTTGAAACCATGTTTTCTTTACAGAACTGGAGTCCATTTTCCAACGCATATCAGTTTTCAGACAGATTTATTGATCGGCAACCACTCATTTTAGTCAGGTATCTGAACATCAGTTTGCAGAGGCTTGAAACTTGGACCAGATCATCCATCAGGGGGGTCATTGCGTGACCTTTCTGTTCCCCTTCGGTCACACAGTTGCAAAGGGACACTTTCTTGAGGTATCTTCAAGGGCTTTGGTGAAAATCGGAGATCTCAAAGCCACCGAATAATCCGGCAAGTATACAAACTTCCTGTTGATCGTGACATCCTGTTTGCTGTTCACGTTTGATTTCCTATACTCTGTATTTATCTTTTTACCCAAGGAGGCTTCACAGTGTGGAATATGTATCCATGTCTTCAAACTGCCAGTGGAGTTTCATTGTGTATGGGAGGCGCTGGAAGTCAACGGCTTCCTGGAAACGGTTTCTGGAGCGCTTCAGAAAGCAGTCAGCTGTAATCGCAAAGCGTCTGCAATGTGCAAAAACACGCTAAGAAAAACAGAAATCCACTGGTATCGTTGACATTGTTACATTGACATTGACATTTCATTCAGCTGACGCTTTTATCCAAAGCTATTCATAATCATCCACCGTAGACACAACTACGGGGAGCAAATCAGGGTTAAGAGTCTTGCTCAAGGGCACATCGACCGGGACTAGCACTCATCCTCCGATTAAAGGACGGTACTGCTACCCACAGAACCCACAGTCACCCTGTATTGTGTCTTCGACGAGCCCACTTCTTAAATCCAGTCAGATTAAGTGTTCCTTGTAACAGTCACAGCTTTGACACATCACAACTGTTCAGACACTATCAGTCTCCTTGGAGAATGCAGCGAATTAAAGGAAAACAGGCAGTGAGGAAAGAACCGCTCGTTCCCCCTGAGTCCTGAGCTTGCCGTGCTGGTGGTGGAGGACTGAGGGCCGGTGATGCTCTGGGCGGACGCAGCTCGCTTGCACAACAAAGCGGTGAGACCGACCCCTCGGAGTCGGCCCCTCCAAACAGCTGCCGCGTCCCCGAAGAGGGCCGACGGACAACTGGGCTCAGAGTTCAGCAGCTCTACCTTTCCGACTCCTCCGAATGTCAAGAGTTCAGCTGAACAAAGTTAAAAGCGAGAGCAGGATTTGGCTCCCCCCCCCGCCCCGCGGCTCTCTAATCGAATCCATGAGCGGCAAACCTGCACGCGCTCGCAGCCAAAGGCAAACAGGATGCTTCTACTCGGGTAACTCGGATGAAAGAGATTGTGTTTTAACACAGTTGGAACTCCTCTCAGCTGGTGCCGGAGTCCACCGCCTCACAGCCACGCTCGCGGACCTGAGCCGGGTCACGCTGCAGCAACACCCCCCCCCCCCCCCCGTAACTACGGAGACACGGAGGCTCCCGATCCCAAATCAATGTCCAATCAACAGAACAGTGATGGAGCACCCGCTCCGTCTCTGAGGAAAGCACTAATGATGTGTTTGAGTGTGTGCGTGACATTGCGTTTGCCCTTTTGCCGCCAGTTTTTTTTTTTCTTCTTGATCCGAAAGCATGAACTCATGCACTTGATGGCAAACATATGCCTCGCCAAACCCACCGGCAGAGGCTGGAGGAGCCGAGAAACGGACCAACCCTTTCTGCAACGGAGCACTTTGTTCATGATCACTCATGGAGCATCGTGTGTGACACATTTTGACTTTATGAAACGCAGACAGAACGGACCGTATTGGTTTTCACAGGGGAAAGAAACCAGCTCCAAATGCAAGTTTCAAAGAGTCTTTTTTCCAAAATTATAGGAAGCATTAATGGTAACTATTAAACCTGCTTACAGTGAAGTCTGTGGAGACTTTTTCCTGGAAAGGCTTGGTACTGTTTTACTGTACAGAAGGCAAAGAAATCTCAGAGACAGTCTAACAAAACCTGAGAGAAATACAACACTGGTTGCATGGCTTGATACCCCTAGGTATGTTTGTAATTTGGGTTAATTGACCATTTAAGCTTTTACGCCTTATCATTCCGGTCCGGGTCCCTGCCGGCCTGTACGCCACACATCCCACGTGGAGCATGTGTACGAGTGCACTTGTCCACTAGCTGAATGCATGTGAAGTCTCGCTGCACCACAACACAAGATGTATGATGACTACAATTTTGGTTTGCGTAACTTCACATTTTTGAGGTCCTCGCGGCACGATTGTGCGAGTCGACGTGTTTAAGTGACTCAATTTCAGTGAATGAAAGGGAGAATCGAGTTTCTGAAACTTTTTGATCTGGTGAGCTCTGTCCGCGGTCGCTGGGTCTGCGGTGAAGTGGACCTCACAGCCTGTCAGCCGCATTTAGGTTCAACTCCAAACCCTGCAGAACCACTGGCGACCACGCTAAACATCGGGACTGTTGAGGCTCTGGCTGCCCGCCGTCTGGCCTGACATGAACAATGTGTCTTTCGTGGTGTTAACCAGATTCAAGGAAAGAAAAATCCCAAACACTATCGTGGTTTTATTCTGAAAACCAGAACATGTTTTATGATAAGAGCTCCAAGTATGTCTGCTTTTCCCTCCTCCACCTTACAAAAAAAAGGGACATTTCACTCACCGAACCGCTTGTATCCAAAAGACTGTACTTCCTCCTCGTCTGCAAAGTCGTCTGTGTGACATAATCAGAAACATGACATAAGTAGGTCATATGCACACTACTCGGCGTGCACTGTGTCTAAAACAATTTGTAGTACAGTACACTCAAAATAAAACAGAAAGAAACTCAACAGGGCAGCGGCACGGAGCCAAGAATTCACAACGTTATCATCGAGTACAAAGAGCTCTGTTTGGCAGAGGGGAAGCCGCCATTGGAGATGGAGTGCCATCTCTAGTCCGTCTGCTTATTGTGTTGGTGGAGATAGGAGGTCCAGAGAACTGTAAAAACCACAGGCTGTGGTTTCTCTGGGTTGTTGACAATAAACCTTAATTACACTCTGCTGCACTACACTGCGGAGCAGGGAGAACATCACTGGTAATGGTAAACAGATGGGATCTAGAGGGGAGACAGGGTTGCGCCGAGTGTGTGTTTGTTGGTGGGGGGTCAGAGGGGGTTAGAGTGGTATTTCACCTCAGTTTATCCTGCTAGAATAAATATTGCAGTGGTCCAAGCCCCAAATACAGTATGGCGCTTTTGGAGTGTCAGCATAAATACAGTCTGCTCATCATCACTCATCGGGGGTGTTTTCTTTTGCATGATAACATTTTTTTTGTGTTTTTTTTTTTTTGTGAAAGAAAACATTATTCAGTCTTTTATGTCTTTTAATTAGATGGAACTGTGTGGTGTGAGAAAATTAAAAAACAATCCAAGTATTTCACAACTTTGTGCACCGCAGTACCGTAATGTCATCCAGATGTGAATCACGCACCACAAAGAAATACGCACAGGAATCTTCAGAGAAGCATCTGTGCGTTAGGAAAGCACACACTTATACACGAGCCAGCTGCACGGAGAGGAAACATACCTTTCATGGCGTTTTTTAACTCGTTGAGGATTGTAGAAGAGATGAGGACCCCTGTCACTTTTTGCGCATCTCAGCGTCCAGTGCAATGGTGCAAACTTGATCCACGACACACACTAATGAAAGAAACAATAACACTATGAGTATGTCTTCATGTCTTCAGTTTAAAATCCCATCGTCTCAGTTCTCTTGCTCGCTTAGTTTCAGAAGAGTGTTTAGCAGGAGTGATGTGATGTTCCCGGAGCCTGGAGGAGGAAGACGTGCAGTCTGTTTTTACTACGAGCGTAAAGTTACATGGAGAAACAAGATGCACTTCCGGTATGGCTTTCAGAATTAAATCACATTTTTGCGTAAAACGGTATGAAAATGAACTTTTTACTTTCGCAAACTAATAATTCATTTTCAATCTGAATATTTATCTTTTTATCAGGATCCATCCGAAAACAAACTCTAAAATAAAATAATAACTGCTGGTTGCCTAACAGCTCTCATGCAGGCATATTCTCTTAACCCTCTGTAGAAAAGATGTATTTGTATACACTGATTGAACCAACATAATGTGGTATTTCACGTAAATGGGCCAACAGATGACACGTCAAGCTGTCAATTAACCAAAGTTAACTATGCTGATACCTGACACACCCCAACATAAACACACACACACACACACACACCTGTGGGCCTCTGATTGTCAAGCCGCAAGCAACACCATTACCCACACACTAACTTCATCAACGTGCAATATATGTGCATTAAACTTCTATCAGAAACATATCGTTGCTTTAGCTCTATCCACATTCGTTAAACACAACAATAGACATGTCTGACCACCCCAAAAACAAAAAAAGGTAAAACTCTTATTTTGAAGGCCGTGCCTCATTTCCGGTGCATTCCTCCCTACACCCTCAGCAGCTTCCTTTCGCTCGGGCGGCTGAAGCCGCGGCGGGGACGGTCCCGTCCCCTCCCGCTGCGCCGGGACAGAGGAGGTGCGGACAGACCCCGGGACGTCGTGCCGCGTCGCAGTCATCCAGCCGGAGATGAGATTAGGTTACTGGGGGTTGATGGCAATCACGTCCCCGGGTAGAAATCTGGTACCCATTAGAGATAATTTCAAAGGTTTGAGGAGGTCGAGCGACACCGAAACGGTGACATGGCAGTGCAGTTCCTGTGGGTGTGTTTTAAAACATATTCACATCTCGTTTCCTTTAAGAATGAAAAATGACTTTCATATTCATGTGGTATTCCTTCAGGGCCATTTAGCCTCTCTGTGGTACTCATGTGGTTTTGGGTATTGTATCAACTGATTTATCACAATAACTCCACATTCGTAGTAATAACATGTCCATATTTCCAAGACATATTGTATTGTAATTCAATTATTTTGAACTGGTTAAGGGCAGGCAACTTTTTAAAGGAGATTCCTATAAGTCTGTATCGTAATAGCGTAATTTAAAACAAGACAAATGACAAACAAATACTTTGAATACATTTATTAATCAAATTTCCATACTTGTTTTTACTTATATTGATAAAAACAACGTTGTAGATGTTTGTTTTAGTGCTACATTATCTGTTTTTAGGCATTACACGTGACTTGTAATGTCTGTTTCATAGGACACCAGATTGATTTGCGTTGCCGTGATACATAATATCTTTCTTAACTTTTTCATGAGATTATATTGGTGTGGATAGTGTACTTTCGCCATAACAATGATTTCTGTTGCACAAAATGTTCCCAACGAGGCGGAAAATACTAAACCATCAGAATTAGACCACAAGGTTCAGCGGTCATTTTTCCCTTTGACTCCTCGAGGTGCAGTGATAATTTCAACAATTTACATCTCCATAATCTCTCCAGCCTGCAGATGCAGATCACTGATCAAAGACAGAAAACAGCTGTGTCAGATATCAAAGAAATTAGACAGGGCCACTTGTGTGTCTGCAGGTTATCGTCACTGATGATAATCTTGTTACCCTCTCTCAGTGATTTACAGGAAGAAGATACAGATTACACCAACCGTCCCAGCTATAAAATCATCAGAGCTTTGAAAAAAACATAACACAGACGTCCAACTCTGATCTGTGTTGCTTCGCTCTTTGGATAACACATCCTTCAAACGGGCTCGGTAATAGCTGGAGTCTGACCCGGTTCACCACAGCTTAGATTCCAGACTCGCCTGAGATGATAAAGCGACTAATTACTTGTTTTCCTAAAGGCTTCAAAACTGTTATTTTACTGTCGGCTATAATTGGAGCAGCAGGCCGGTATTAGGGCCCAGATAGGGATCGTGGCATGCTGATAAAAAGCAGCTGAAGGTCAGGTATCTTGCAGCCCTGCTCCTGCTGGTCCTCATTCAGAGGTTGGGACCCCATTTGCTGGGTCAAGACTTTTTTAGCAGTGGGCTCAGATTAACAGAGAGCTGAGAAAGCACGCAGGAATTCCACATTCGCCACGCCGCTACCCGGTTTAGATATCACGATAAGGACAACTCCGATGGTCTCGCGCGGTGGAGAGTCGCCGCCGCTCGAGGCCTGAAAGACAGGAAGCGAGAGCACTTTTTCCTCACGCGGCGCTGACACAGTATGATGGATGCTCCAGGATCTAAATACACACCATATGGCACTCGATAGGAAGTTGAAAGTGCACAAAATGCTTTGGTGGTTTTGTATTAGCGTGCATATTTTGCACATGTGTACATGCAGTCCTCACTAAGCCAGGGAGCATGCCAGAGGGCGGCCGCTCTCTGCAGGAGGCTCAGGCTGACGGAGATCAGAGCAGAGCGTTTGACCTGAGCACGGCTCCCGAGTATGTTGGGACGCAATGAAGTGAGATATACCTGCAAACTAAGGAGCAGCCACTGTTTTAGAGTGCATTAACTCACGTCTTAGGCTGATTTGTGGTTATGCCGTGCGCGTGAGGCTCAATTATGCCAACTCACTAATAGGATCTGTGCTGGTGAGCAGATCCATACAAATAGAACAATCCTTTAAAGAAGACTAACTCTCCTTTAAAGAAGCCTAACTCTCATTTCTCCAACGGCACAACCTGCTGCTTTTGTTCTGGGGTCTGGTGTTTTCTCACGGCTGGTAGACTTTTGAATACTGTTGAGCTATTTATTTTAGTTTTTGCTCCGCGTTAATGATCACACTAACTCCTTCTGTCACGGTGGACTTGGAGAAGGTATTTCTTCACAGGCAGCTTCAAACGCAATAGAAAATGTCCTTTAATGTTGATTTTAACAGTGGGATATAACACAGCCAACCTGAGAGATACACACAGTGGAGGTTTGTGTTGTCAGTGAAAGTTAAGGAACATAAATAGCATCAGCATTGAAAAGAACCACAATATTACATATGTATTTAATCTGGGCAGTGCCAGTTTGATTAATTTCATTATATTTTGTTTATTTATTTTCATTTTGTTGATTGACTCACATAGAGAAAGTTGCACTCAGTCCACCAGGTGCTAAAACAAGAATGCTCTAACTAAAGTTATTTGAGCTTGAACCTTTGACAACTTATAATACATAATTAAATGTCAGTGTTTTTTTGATTATTATCCTTATTATGAAATGTGATTAGATAGACTGTAGACTGTTGCCTGCAGTAGCATCATGATTATCTGGCTTTACACTGACGTCATATTCCATGCTAATGAGGTCACTTTGGGTCGATAACTTGCTCTTTGTGTTGTTTTAACGTTTCAATGGTCTCTATATTAAAAGAGATGAACTGGCGCCACCTGGTGGCGGGTTACTGACACGTCCCATTAAATATGAGGAGTAAAATCAAAGCCTGTCCTTTGTCAATATGAAGAGCTGGTGCTGTGTGGTGCTCTATAGCCACATAATGGATAACATCTGCCCTTTTTCACAGAGCCCAAATCAGGAGGAGGAGGAGGAGGAGGCTGCTTGTTCAGATTATTTTCTTCACTAAAGTCCTGCTCTGTGCGGAGGACTCTCCAGAAAAACACTGAGACGTACCTTTTCATCCCAATATTGCTGAATTACAATATGTTCCATTGGTGAGTGTGTGTGTGTGTATGTGTGTGTGTGTGTGTGTCTGTGTCTGTGTGTCTGTGATGCAGCAGGAGGACGGCGTGTTGATGAGGAGATAAAGCGGACGTCACTCGGGGTGAAGCAGGTGAAGGAAACGATGGAGAAGGAAGAGGAGAAGCACCAGCACCTCACGGAGGCCCTGACACACGGCCGTGACAAGATGAAGGTAGGAACTGTGTTCCCGCCACTATCAAAAATACCCCAAAGACGTATTTAAACAAGATGACTTTCCCAGAACACGGTGTCGTAGCGTGCCAGTCTTTGTGCCTTATTCTGAAGCCAGTGGCATATTTTCTGCCTCATAAATGAAAAGCCACACGAAGAAACCGCAAAGCAGACAGTGAATAATGAACGTGGGGGAGGGGCTGCAGAGAGTTGGGGTGTAGTTTTACTGCAGTGGGGGGGGGGGGGGGAATTAACTGTCTCTAGATTAATCTGCTTTTTCTTTAATGACATTTCAAAATAAAAGGCTTTCTGTCAACCACATCATATCCTCTCTGGCTTATTACGAGGGAATGAATCTGTGGCAGATCGAGTTTGGGGTTCCTTCAGGGGGCGATGCAGCTGGTCCGGGAAACAGAGTAGAAACTAGAGGAGGCAGTGTCAATATTAACCAAATCCTCCAAATCCTCCTTTGAAGAATGCCAGCCATGTCTGGAGGATACTTGTAAGGCCTTCTTCACGAGCATGAGCCCAAAAGAGTTACAACGGTCTCAGAAATCCAATATGATAAAGAGTTGAGACTGATTTGTCGCGGGCTCAAATTGTGATGGTTCCTTCTATGAATCTCTCGCTGCAGGTGGAGATGTTTTTTAGGAAAATGGCCACCGGGCTGGAAGCCAGGGAGCATGTTTACCATCAGAACAAGCAGACTCACGCGGCTCGCACCGACTCGCCCGAGAACCATCTCCCAGAGGACGATGCAGATCTGGAGTTCCTGCAGGCAGACGCGTCGTTCAGCCAGCGGCTGCCAGACACCGGCCTGCTGGATCACATCCCTGAGTGTGACTTACTATCTCTAAGTCTGACTTCGGGAGGAATGTGCTCCACGAATTGAGCTCCACGGTGGCCGAAGTATTTGAGGAGATACCCGAAGTAGAGGCCTGCTTTCTGATTGCAAAAACGCTATAATCCAAAATGATAAGAAACAATCATGATCCTTTGTGTGAATTGTCTATATAATAGTTGTGTATATTGTATATACAATTGTATATGTATATATATATATATATCATTCTTCTGTTTTTGGAAAAATCAGTATTTTTTTATACATATAAAAATTAATTTCAATTTTAATAAAATATAAAAGGATATATTTACTGTCTTTATAATAGTCCTTTAAAATATGTATGTTTAATACTTACATTATTATATTTTTCTTTATTTTTATGCATATTTATTTTAAACTATAGTTTTAATATATTATATTTATATAATATGTTCTGATTCACTTTTGGCAGTCATGGTGCAATAAAGTAGGACACTGTTCAGAATATGATTTATGCTTCCTGTCTGTGTTTTTGTTGAAAAAAGAAAGAGGCCTAAAAAGCGGGGCTCACCAGTTGGTGGCGGTAATGCACCAAACAGTTGTTTGCCAACCGCCAATAAACCTCAAAGAAGAAGAAGAAGAAAGCGGGGCTCGCTTTCACTTCAGTAATCTCGCGAGATTTCGTATCAAATTTACCCGGGAAAAAATATCTTTCTGTCAGAGCGACTCGTTTCGTCTCGTTTTGTCTCTAAAAATGGCCGCCACGTCAGAAACACTCACAGCAAACGGGTTTCAGGAGGAGGAGAAGAAGAAGTCTGCAGCGGCGGAAGAGAAGAAGGTGAAGAACTTCGGTGTTTTCTGTGATGAACGAGGCTATCTGGATCAGATCGAGTTCATCATGCAGCACGGCCGCAGGAAGGGGGACCGAACCGGGACCGGAGTCGTCTCTGTGTTCGGGTCTCAGTCCAGATTCAGCCTGAGAGGTTCGTTAGTCTTCCTTCAGTTTGGTTTTACACGTAAATACTGTACATGTGAGGAATGCTGGTAACAAACTTCCTGCAAAATAAAATGCATGTGTCAAAATGTTGCAGAATGCCATTTTATTGTCATATGAATATATACACAGTATACTAATGGTACATAAGCTATTTACATGTGGTTTAATCAATCAACAGGCATGCACATATTCAAATAAACTAGTTAAGTTCGTGCACACATTGACTGTAGTGTACAGTGACGCGACTGTTGTGATGTTTGTGGCGTAACAGTTCATATTTTAACCACAAGGGGGCACTGTCGAGTTCTATTATGAACGTGTTTGTGATAAAGAAACTATCTCACACACTTTTGGCTCATGTTTTGTGATGACGTAATGTGCCTTTTGATCCAGTATGTGTGGCTATAACTTGGTCTTTGTTACTCTCCACCACGTAGAGCAACTTGCTGTAACTAACTGTGTACGATGTGAAGTAACCTGTGTTCTGGTTTCATTCGTAGATCAGTTCCCTCTGCTGACGACCAAGAAAGTGTTTTGGAGAGGAATTCTTGAAGAATTGCTGTGGTTTGTTAAGGTGAGTTATACGAGTAGTTTGACCCATTTCAAGAAAATTCTTCTACAAAAATAACTTTCTCACTTTCCTGTATGGTGGTGTGAAGCCATGCAGAGAGGTTGGGGTTTGATTAGATAGATAGGTACTTTATTAATCCCCAAGGGGAAATTTGTCGTCACAGTAGCAGCATCAATAAACTAAACACACGAGAATAAAATATAAAAAACAGTAACTGTGCAAAGTATACAAAGTGAAATATAAAATACCAAATAAAATATATATGTATATATAACATATATGCAAACACAAATATAATACTAATGACTGCAGTATAAAATTAAATTAAATTAAATATAGACAGAGTATTGCTGATTACTGAAGTTTTCACTTTTCCATAACTGTAGGGGGCAAACATGGCAACATGGAATCAAAACGTCATTACATCAGATGCAGAATTGTTAAATATCTCAAAATGTGGGCACAGAAACTCCAAAATATCTAGATGGCTACCTGAACATGAAGCCGTGTATTCAGATTTTTTTTCTCTTTTGGCAATTTGTGTGAGCTGAATCCTAAAAAAAAACACTGAACTGGGCTCTGATGTTTCTTCTTCGGTCACAGGGATCAACAAATGCCAAAGAGCTCTCCGAGAAAGGGGTGAAGATTTGGGAAGCCAACGGGTCTCGGGACTTCCTGGACAACCTCGGGTTCAGAGACCGAGAGGAAGGCGACCTGGGACCTGTGTACGGTTTCCAGTGGCGGCATTTCGGTGCCGAGTACACAGACATGCATGCAGGTGAAGTGACGGTCGAGTAACCTGGTTCCTTTGTTGAACGTTTCCATTTCTATTTTATTATATCAGTTTTTTTTGTTCAACAAATCCCCTTAAGAAAAAAATTACAAAAATTAAATAACTTCACTTCTGTTGAAATATAGAATTTGAGTCATTTGGATTCAAAATAATATGAAATGGTTACAATACTCCACCTTAAAGGAAAAGTTTGACATCTGGGTAAAAGCATTGTACTGTATTGTGTTCACCTTCTTCTGATTGCTCTCCTATTGGTGAATGTGAAGCTGCAGTTTGCTCAGAATAACTGGAGACAGTAAGGGCTGCGTCTGAAGGTTACATTCGTCCTCAAGCACCGATTAAAAGTCACTTAACGCGTAATGTGATTCCTTTAATCTGTGCCAGAAAGTGAAAAGCTTGTTTTTCAAGGACTTTCTCACTCAAGCTCTTAACAAGAGAGCGATGAAGCACATTTTCCTGAATGTGGCATCGTTCCATTCAGTAGATCACACGTTGAAGGCACATTACACGGACACAGCTTCATCTTAATTGTTTTTTCTTTGCATGAATTCAACAGATTACGCGGGACAAGGAGTTGACCAGCTGCAGCAGATCATTGACACCATCAAGAAGAACCCAGAGGACCGGCGGATCATCATGTGTGCTTGGAACCCTAAAGGTGCCGACTCCAACTCCAACTCTAACTCGAACCTTAACTAATCCTAATCCCTCATGTGAATGTGCCTGTCCCCCTCAGACCTGCCCCTCATGGCGCTGCCCCCCTGCCACGCCCTGTGTCAGTTCTACGTGTGTGACGGCGAGCTGTCGTGTCAGCTGTACCAGCGCTCGGGCGACATGGGCCTCGGGGTGCCTTTCAACATCGCCAGCTACGCACTTCTCACCTACATGATCGCACACATCACGGGACTCAAAGTACGGGCGCCTGCGTCATGACAAACAGCCTCATCCAGCCACTGTCATGTGGTCATATCACCTTGTTTATTTTTTTTTATGTCTTTCTTTCTTTCCCTGCAGCCGGGAGACTTTGTTCACACGCTGGGAGACGCTCACATCTACGTCAACCACATCGAAGCTCTCCAAGTACAGGTGTGTTGGTGAACTGTCTGCCTGCTCTCCGTCTGCCTGCTCTCCGTCTGCCTGCTCTCCGTCTGCCTGCTCTCCGTCTGCCTGCCTGCCTCCTGCCTGCCTGCCTCCCTGCCTCCGCCTGCTCTCCGCCTGCCTGCCTCCCCTCCTCTCCCTGCCTCCCCTGCCTCCGCCTGCCTGCCCTCCGTCTGCCTGCTCTCCGTCTGCCTGCTCTCCGTCTGCCTGCTCTCCGTCTGCCTGCTCTCCCTCTGCCTGCTCTCCGTCTGCCTGCTCTCCGTCTGCCTGCTCTCCGTCTGCCTGCTCTCCGTCTGCCTGCTCTCCGTCTGCCTGCTCTCCCTCTGCCTGCTCTCCGTCTGCCTGCTCTCCCTGCTCTCCGTCTGCCTGCTCTCCGTCTGCCTGCTCTCCCTCTCCCTGCTCTCCCTCTGCCTGCTCTCCCTCTGCCTGCTCTCCGTCTGCCTGCTCTCCCTGCTCTCCGTCTGCCTGCTCTCCGTCTGCCTGCTCTCCGTCTGCCTGCTCTCCGTCTGCCTGCTCTCCGTCTGCCTGCTCTCCCTCTGCCTGCTCTCCCTGCTCTCCGTCTGCCTGCTCTCCATCTGCCTGCTCTCCGTCTGTTTTCTGACTCGCTCGTCGTGTCTGGCGTTGCAGCTGCAGAGGGAGATCCGGCCCTTCCCCAAGCTCAAGATCCTGAGAAAAGTGGAGAGCATCAACGACTTCCGTGCAGAAGACTTTGAGATCTGCGACTACAACCCGCATCCCGCCATTAAGATGCAGATGGCTGTGTAAAGATCACACTCTAATGTTTTAAATCTGCTGTATAGTACGCCTCAAGTAAGGCAGCCCATATATTTGAAAAGTTCAGTGCATCCAAATCACAAAAGATGGAATTTGTTTTTCATTTATTTATGATTGACTGTTAAAACCAAACAAGTTCTTACATAAAAGTATGTTCTTCTACTTTAAGTGTTAACATGCCTGATATAAAATGTTACTTTTCCTTCTACCCTTTTAATATCTATTTGTAAATAAAGATTTTCCATCTGAGCTGAATTTGTAAAACCATTGTTACCATTACAATAGTACATTTCTTAGTGTAGCCTCTCGTATTTTCACTTAATCCGATCATAAGACTCATGATTATTTGTTTATGCTCGTCCACACGTCTCCGTCAGGGTACTGGTGGCTCTGCACCGACGACTCCAGCATCTCACAGGAGTATCCTGGGTCCTGAGAACAAGGAGACGGGGTTCAGGGTTCTGCTCCTTCACTTCTACATTTTAGAGGGAAATATTGAACTTTTACTCCTTTAACTTAATCTGATACATTAAATTACTTTGCAGATTCAGATTATACTAAACGTGACTGGTTAGATAAAATTATTACCTATTATTTGGAGTGAATATGCTCCACCTTTACTGAATGCAGCAATACAACTAGAATGGGCACTTGTAGAGCGCATACATTCACATATCACAAGATTGGGCATTGAATTATTATTATTATATTTTGGCATTAGTTGTATGACAATTGGATGAAAATTGACCGCTATGATAAAAAGAAGATTTTGACCTTTTCATGAACTTTGACCCGATCGATCCCAAAATCTAATCAAATGGTCCCCGGATAATAACCAATCATCCCACCAAATTTCATGCGATTCAGTTTAATACTTTTTTACTTATGCGAATAACACGCATACAAATAAATAAATACACAGCGATCAAAACATAACCTTCCGCATTTTTTATGCAAAGGTAATAATAAATATATATATATATATATATATATATATATATATATATATATAAACATATGATCCATTAATCATTTTAATTTAATAAAATCAAATAAATATGCTGAAATGGGCCATTCAGCAACGCACACTTGAACTTAAGTAATCTTAAGTATCTCTTTATTTCTTCCACCGCTGGCCGAAAGAAAGAAGCTAAAAAGAAGACTTCTTTCTTGTTTAAGGGTAATGTAGATATACATCTTGTTCGTTACAGCTTCATCCGTCTTACCTTGGGAGGCATGTAGTGGGCGTCTTTAATCACCACCGGGCTGCTGAAGTGCTCATGCAGGTGGTCCACGTATTCACACATTCTGCCAAGATAGAAAAACAACAACATTAAAGTCATCTCGGTGGAGACGCTGAGCCGGCGGCTGAAAGGAGTCGGGCTCTCACCGGTTGCTGAGGCTTCTGGACACGCAGACGTAGTCGAACAGAATCAGATGCTGGACGAGCTCGCAGAGGCCGACTCCTCCCGCGTGAGGACAGACGGGCACTAAGACAGACGGAGCTGCTCTCATACACATATCACACTCTGGAGATGCTACTTTGAAACTGAAATTGATATATTTATTTCTTTTGAAAAATCAATTGTTCATTTTTTTTTTTTATGTCTTATTTTGGACAGATATAATACTACTTTACTCCCTTTTGTTGCTTTCGAGGCTCCGTTAATGGTTAAGTGTAATATGTTATAGCTCCATATTCCACTCTGGTGTGATGGTCGTCATGGTGACGCGTTACCCTGGAACTTGTGGGCCATCAGCAGCACCGCCAGGTTCTCGTTGACGCTGCCCAACCGGCAGCTGTCGATCTGGACGAACTGCAGGGCCGAGGCCTGGAGGAACTGCTTGAACATCACCCGGTTGTGACACTGGAGGAGGAAACGACAACTCAGAGGTGTGTGTGTGTGTGTGTGTGTGTGTGTGTGTGTGTGTGTGTGTGTGTGTGTGTGTGTGTGTGTGTGTGTGTGTGTGTGTGTGTGTGCTCGAACAAGCGCGACCTCTGACCTGCTCTCCTGTGGCCACTCCGATCCCGAGTGGAGCCAGAGCCTGCAACCACAAAGCCAAACGTCCAGTCAACCACAAATGGAGAGAAGACTTAAAGTTGGAGCTTTTTACTTTGATTATTAGCGGTTTATAGACATTTGAATAATTTCATTCACTTATTTATTGTATTTAAGTTGTAAAATGCATCTTTCTGTTTGAGTTGTATAATTTTGTTTTGTAGTTTTGTAGTTTATAGTTTTTGTATGTGTTTATTTTCTTTTTTCTTTTTTTTCCTTCAAGAAAGACCAAGTTACAAATACATTAAACATAGGAAACATGCTACCAGACAATAAAAATAAAGGTACAAAATAAAATAAATTATATAAAATGACACTCAATACTGGATGGCACACTACTTGGTACATTTGCACGGTGTATTTAGACAGTGGGTTGCACAGAAATTGTACAGTAATGACTAAGGTCACTTTAGGGCCCTAAGAGATTGAGGGCCCTTTACAAAGTCCAAGAAGGAAGTCCACATCTCTTCAAACTGTGCATATTTTCCTTTCAGTGAGTATGTTATTTTTTCCATGGCTATAACTTGGACAGTCGATTACATTTGATAATTTTATGGTCTGGCATGTATTGGTCTAAAGTTGTTTTACATTTTATTTACATGCATTCTTTGAACTCTTTGTGTCGTTTTCTCGGTCCGCATCTCGTTTTGGGTTGTCGGTCCTGTGCGAAGCACTTTGAACCGTACTCACCTCTATAAAAAGGATAGAATACAGCTCCGTTGTTTTTTTACACGTCCGTCTAACGCCCCTCTCACCTTGGAGATGGCGGCGTGGCCCAGGATGTCATCCGGAGACGTCGGCTCCTCGATCCAAAGAGGTCTGAACTCGGCCAGACTCGTCACCCAGCTGACGGCCTCGGCCACGTCCCACCTCTGGTTGGCATCGATCATCTGAACACGACGACGGAGTTTAATACACACATACATACGATGGTGTGTGTGTGTGTGGGGGACGACAACAACCATACCAAAGTGTTATCAGGCCCAATCATTTGCCTGATGAGGCGGCACCTGCGTTTATCGTCCTCCAGATCAGCGCCGACTTTCACCTTGAATTTGGTCCAACCGCTCTGAAGAGCGTCTGTGCAGAGCTTCAGAAACACACAACCGTCACCCTTATTTGAAAGAAGATTTTTTTTGGTGTAATATCTACATGTATTTCATAGCACGGAGACCTGTTTGAGCAGCTGGTCCGAGTATCCGAGCCACGCGCAGGAGGTGGTGTAGGCGGGGTAACCCTCCTCCAGCATGTGGTCCTCTGGGAGCGGACAGAAGCAGTCCGCTCAGGTCGTAAGGAACACTCCAGGAGAAGTGTGTTTTAATAGAGTGCAGGGGGCTGTTATACAGGCCAGAAGCACTCCTGGTAGAGCCTAAAGAGGCCGTTTCGTTCCACATAATCCCAGCCATGTCATTAATTACTCTTTTTAGTGTGCTCACCTCTCTGCTGCTTTCCCTCCTGTGCTTTCACGAGTATCTCTGAGTGAGAAAAGAGAAGCATCAGGAGGGTCCATGTGACCTGCACGGGGTTTCTCTCCCCAAACTGCACCGAGCACACAGTAAACGTCCTAAGCCGGCCTCACCCACAGCCTCCTCCTCCGTCAGCGCGTCGGTGATGTATCGGAAGTCAATGCAGGAAACGAGCTGCTTGGGATCCTGAGTTGACACACGTGAAGACACCATGTTGCCCGTGGGGTCACATAAAATCATAAGACATGAATCAGACGTCTGGATTCCACGAGACTCACCATGTCAACCAGCAGCTTCCACAGCGGCTGCGAGGAAAAGGAGGACAACAGATCATGAAGCGTCAAGACTGTGAAGGAAAAGCTGCGTTCTGCCGGTAAGGCCTTAGCAGACCGGTCCCACCTTGCCCTCTGACCTCGCCCACAGGTCCCACACGGCGTTCAGGACCGCCGCCACGGCCAGCTGGATCACTCCTTTCTCTGGGCCCAGCTGGGTCGGACGACAGTTTGAAAACACCCCCGTTACAAGGTCACACTCACAAGAGGCAGGTTGCAAAAGAACACTCATGATATGATATATTCCTTTATTCGTCCCACAGTGGGGACATTTCAAAGATCACAGCAGCGGTGCATTTCTGAGCATTAATAAAAATAATTATAAAACACAAAACTAAATACTAAAAACTAATACTAATACTAAATATACAGGAGGGAAAACAAAGTAACGTTTTTTTTTTTAATCTGGAGGTGTACATCAAAAATGGGTGAAAAGTGAAAATTAACATCAAAAGGAAGACCTGATGAAAATAAAGACAATAAAAAGTGTGCAGACATTAACCAGAAGTTTGAGAAATTAGGTATTTTTACACACATTTAAATTGCTTGTCCTTGTATCTGAAGGGACTTTTCTACTTCCTGAAAAGCCAAAGTTTACGAACACAAACCCTTTCACTTGTATTTGTCTCGCCCCATCTTAATCAAGTCTTTGACACATTCAGAAACAAGAGCTTTTAGCTTTTAAGATAAGATAAGATAATATATTTATTTATTAGTCCCACAGTGGGGAAATTCAAGGATAATCTCTGTATCCAAAGAGGCCTCTTGTTGAGGCTGCATGCTAAAAAGCCCGTATTGGATCACATATATGCGTCGTCTTCACCAGGACTTTGGGAGCTTCAGGAACCAGATGAGCTCCCTGCGGGTCCTTCAGGTTTAGTATCAACAGGCGGCTGCAGAAGCTTGTCATGACAGACAGAACGATTCAACCCGGGAAACAGGGCTCATGTGGCTCTTATTGTGAACTCTCTGTAAGGGTCATGAATCAGACGGATGTCAAGTATCTTATTACAAAAGAATGAATGGATTTAAAAAAAGGTATCTATGACAAGATAAGAGGGTCACTCTCTCCATGTTGTAACAGGAAGGTGCTGTAAGCAAGATGGCCGAGTGTATTCTACAACGAGACAGCTGCCTGTACATAATAAACATCAGGCTGCATTGCTGGGTGTTGTCTGCTGTTCTCACCCATCTCAGCTGGCCGTCACTCGTCAGCAGGCGGTAAAATCCCCGGAAGTCGCTCACAATCTCCTGGAGAGATTTCCCAACAACCAGAGCAGCCACAGCCTGCACAGCACACACCACTGGGGGCGAAACCACAGGCCGTCAGCCTCTGGAAGACACCTACACCTCCCACAGACTCACTGGTTCATTGCACTGGGCTTTGAACAGATGCACCTGGAAGTGGTTGCTTTGTGTTTGATATGCATCACCACAAGGTGGCGCTGTACGGTTCAACCGTGTCTTATATTCCACTGATGGATGAACAAATAAAAATCCTGTAAATCATCATGACTTACGATCTCATTATTATGATCATACACATTACTTACTATCTCGTAATACAGCATGGCAGAGTCTATTATTCATCAACAGATCTGTTATTTATTTAAACATTATTTATGGTAAATAGATCATTGCTATCAATATCAGATCGTTGCTATGAATAGAGTTTCATAGCAACGATCTGTTAGTCATTTATCAATTCATTATTAATATATCATTCAATGTATTTATGATAAAGACACACTATGCCACAATTATGGAGCTTGTATCTCATAATTAAGAGATAGTAAGTCACAATTATGGGACACCAAGTCATTATTTTTGACTCATTATAATGATTTACAGATCTGTATGTTTCCATCACAGTGTGGATTAAGTCTTCTTTGTTTAAAGGTATGTGAGAAAATAAATGCTGTCTTCAAGTCCAGTCAAAGAAATGGAAACTAGTATGATACCTACAGTTAACATTTAATAATATTAAAGTGGATTTACCATTTCTTTTATTTTTTTTATTTGTATCAATGTATAGAGGGAGGTTGGGACAGAGGGAGAGTTTGGACTGTTTTCAGCACGTTGACATGTTCCTATTCGACGTTAAACACGGTAAAATGGTAAATTAAAGTTGAGACCTTTAGATTAATCCTCACATTTTATTAGAGAGATTTTTCCTATTTGAATAACTCCCACTGGGAAGCCACTGGGTGAGTGTTAACTCAAATGGCAGATGAAGACTCCAAATGTACATTTCAATAAATTAATTTAATGTACATAACATTTTTCCATTTCTTAAAATTATGTGTACACCAACAGCATGACATTTAAATATATAAATACATCCTTCTTTAGCCAAGAACAAAGTGTCCTAACCGTCCTGGGGGCGAGGAAGTTGTATTTCCGGTCGAGGAAGGGGGAAACTCCGAGTTTACGAGGAGCACTTGAACGCAGCAGCATAGTTATTCGTTGGCCGACATTGTTTTTGAATGCGCGTGAATACTAACGCACCGTGTGGATCTTACCGATCTCCGTGCCCTTGCCCACAGTGAACGTGAGGCCGAAGCCCTTCAACCCGCAGTCCGTGTCGAGCACCACGTACGCGACCGAATAATCCGGGTCGGTGTGCTGCAGAGTGGGGGAGAGGTCTCAGAAAACACACACACTTCTGCAGCTGCACACACACACACACACACACACACACACACACACACACACACACACACACACACACACACACACACACACACACACACACACACACACACACACACACACACACACACACACACACACACACACACACACACACACACACACACACACACACACACACACACACACACACACACACACACACACACACACACACACACACACACACACACACACAGCTGCAGTTGCACACACGTCCTTACCATCGCGTCGGAGCCGTGCTGCTCCAGAGACGTCGGGAATCTCACATCTCTGACCGTCAAACTAGTAATAGTGTGCAACATTTTGAAAGTTGTCCTGCTTTGACTTCCTGCTCAGATTTCCTGACAGTTGGCCCCGCCCACCTCCACCTGTCAAAGTTGATCCAGCCCACTTCCACCTGTCATTGGTGTAAACATGACCCACGAGGAAAAAACGTAATTTCATTTATAAGAAAAACAACTAAACTTTGTAAAATCACGTCTTTATTGTACAAACTCCCTCGATGAGACTGCACCCTAACCCTCCCTCCCCAAATATATTTCGCAATCGTATCCATTCTATTATTAATCTTAAAAAAATGACCATTTTGTAATATACAAAGCCCTTCTTCACAAGCCCAGTCATCAATGTGTGTTATTCCCATCGTAATACTGTCTCAATGAGTATAAGGGAGCAAAATGCAACGATAGGAACCCTGTAAAAAAAAAAAAAAAAAGTAATCATTGCTATACAAATAGTTTCTGCAGAGCCACTTTAGATACATGAACATGAAAGAGTCTCAAGTGCCTCAGTTAGCCACATTGTAGACGATAAAGCGACTGTTTTCCCTTTTATTTCGTGGCTTTGTTCATGATGTCCATTCCTAGAAACGCCCGTCACGTCGTGTCCGTGAAGCGTCCTTCTGGCTCAGCGAGTCCACGAGTTCCATCACTGTTTAACTCACTGACACGTGACGCACACTGCTCTTATGTAAGCGTGTCTCTGTGGCGATCGCAGGGAGGTTATACAACCTCAGTGAGGGGCAGAGAGAATTATGGCATTGTTATAATAATAATAATAAAAAAGTCTGAGCAGAGATGGACAGTCAGGAACGTTTTCAGATGAAGCGATGACACCATGTGACGTGAATAACCTGTGATAAAGTCTTGTGATCACAAAAGGGACAAAATAATATAAAAACAAAAGTCCAAATGCATTTTAAAGTACAAGAAAAGCATCAAAGACCTCGTCACAGTCTCATTGTAGTCCCATAATACATTGCACTGCAGCGGATGAAATGTAGCTTAAGATAAGCTGTGTGGGATTTACTTTTAAATAATTACTGTCAAATGGACTGTGATAATCAGTCCCTTGAGAGCTTCCTCCTGTTAGTTTAATATATTATCTCTGTTTATAATTAACAGTTTTGATGCATAATTCCCCAATTTAAGAATACAATTTGGGACGCAAATGGAGCGTGAGAGCTCCACATTAAACCGCATGTGTTGCTATTGCGTTGCACGATCACAGCTTATTTTTACCGGAATATACTGCGTTCATGAGGAGAAACCAAACATGTGTCGTGTATTTAGAAGAACTGTCATTAATGTACATTGTGAAATAAATCCACGTTAAAAAAAATCAAACATTACACGCAAGACTTACCTCGTACCTTCGATGAAAACAAACAATAAAAAAAAAAAGTCAAATGAAATGATGGTGGGTGATGAAAGCAAAACAAAATAAAAAATGGGTAGAGGAAGTAGTGGTTTATGCAACTGGTTAGTCTGGTATCCAGTCGACTTTTTGTAGTGTCCAATAATTAAGAATGTTTGTCTTCAAGTGTCCTCCGTGGTGTGGGCCCCGGGCCCCGGGTCCAGCCAGGCTATAGGTTCTCCCCAGGCTGGTACTGTGGCTCTGTGGCGGTGAAATAGTCCTCCAGGAATGACTGGAGGTACTCGAAGGTGGGCCTCTCGTCCGGGTCCTTCTTCCAGCAGACCTTCATCATCTCGTGCAGCGACTCGGGGCACCCCTGGGGGCACGGCATGCGGTAGCCGCGCTCCACCTGCTCCAGCACCTCCCGGTTCACCATGCCTGAGGGGGGGCGGGAGGCAGGAAGGACTGTCACAGCGGTTCATGTCTTTTAGGGAGGGGTTACGTTTAGGTTTATGGGGATTTCTTTCTTTTTTTACGATTATTTGTTCATGTATAAAATGTTTAAAAATCCCCATTTTCATTTATTGCATCAGATCCGGTATGCAAAAGAGAAATGAAGTTCGAACCAGCAAATATTTTCTATTTTCTCTTGATAAATGACGCAAACAGTTTAAAAAATTGTTGTTTTCTTTCTTGCCAAGAGTGAGATGCGTACATTGAAGCCACTCTCTTATCTGTCTGTAGCTGCAGGAGACGGTTAGCTTAGCTTATCTTAGCTTAGCATAAAGCCTACAAAAGTCCCTCTGACAGCGCCGCTAAAGGGCTGCTAGCTGCAGCCTCATGTGGACAATTTCCAAAATGCACTTTAATCATTTACCAGAAATGTAAAAAAATTAAATTCAATTAAAATATATTAATTGATTCAGCGTTTCATCTAATCGAACGTGGAGCCGTGTGAAGGTGGTGCAGAGCTCTGCAGGCACCGCTCCCCAGGGTGGTGTCAGTCTGGCAGATGGTTATAAACAAGAGTGCTGTTCAATCTCCTGATCGCCCTCCACCAGATGGCCTTGTCTAATCTCTAATGTGTGTGTGCGTGTGTGTGTGTGTGTGTGTGTGTGTGTGTGTGTGTCTGTGTGTGTGTGTTCCTCCTGCAGAGGCATAAACACCCAGTGTAGACGATGTGAGGCAGCTTCACTTCCTCCTCAGACATTAAGAAGACCTGCAGCTCGACGTCTAACTGACAGACTGAAAGCTGATAACCCCGCCCTTTTCTTCTTTCACAGTGTGTTTATGAGTGTGTGTGTGTGTGTGTGTGTGTGTGTGTGTGTGTGTGTGTGTGTGTGCGTGTGTGTTACTGTCACTCACCTGGGTAGGGCACTCTGCCTTTGGTGACGAGCTCAGTGAGGAGGATCCCAAAGGACCAGCCGTCTGATTTGATGGTGAAGCGGCCGTACAGCGCCGCCTCCGGGGCCGTCCATTTAATTGGGAATTTGGCTCCTGTGACGTCACAGAGAGGAGAGGGGGTGAGCTCGGGGGATTCCACCAGGGGGCGTATGCCTCCACGTCTGGCTTTAGCCTCCGGTGAATCACAACGGCCACAGTGACCTACAATCTCACAGCAGACATTTTGACTTGTCATGCTAGGGAAAACACATGTTTTACTCATAACACTGCGGAGGCGGTGTCCTATTTCAGAGGCACATCGCCAGGAGACTGAAGCCGCAGCAGCTAAATGGAAAGTCAGCCGCCATTAATGTCATTATTTACACGTGTCTTTCCCCCAAAGGTTTAATGGCTACGAAGGATCATTAAGGACCTGATTAAGGATCTCATGTTTCAAGGGTTGGTTCACCGAAATTAGAATATAACGGGAAACACAGGAACAGAACAAACATTTATATAAAAAGGTTCGTCATTTGGGTGAACCGGCCCTTTAATTAAGGAGCGGCCGTTGCAGTGAGATGAAGCTAATCAGAGGGAACCGGAGCAGCAGGTTTCCACTATGAGGAGACAACGGGGAGTCGTCCGCCTGACACATCGTTCACTTGTGACTCGGACGGTGTGCGTGTGTGTGTGTGTGTGTTTGTGTGTGTCCTGGGCCCGCCCACCTTGCCTCGCCGTGTACTCGTTGTCCTCTATCAACCTGGCCAGGCCAAAGTCGGCGATCTTGCACACCAGGTTGTCGGCCACGAGGATGTTCGCGGCGCGCAGGTCCCTGTGGATGTAGTTCATCCTCTCGATGAACGCCATGCCGTCGGCGATCTAACAAACACAAAAACACAAACACTCACCGTGAGCTTCTCTCGCTCAGAACTTCAAGCCGGCTGTCAGACAAAAAGCGGAAAGAAAGGCGAGGAAGACGCAGTCGCCTGAGGCTGCATCTTCTAGTCGTAAGGCGTAAAATGGAAATGTATCACTCACACACACACACACACACACACACACACACACACACACACACACACACACACACACACACACACACACACACACACACACACACACACACACACACACACACACACACACACTCTGCACTGGAGGAACACACAACGTGTGAGGGGTTCTTCTCACCTGTGCAGCCATGTCCACCAACAATGGGAGCTTTAGGAATTTTCCGTCCCCCTCTTTGAGGAAGTCGAGTAGGCTTCCTGCAAAAGCGGCGACAGTGACGGGTCATAAACGCAGAGCGTGATGTACTGTGGGCGCCATAAAAGGGCCGCGATACCAGCTGCATACCAACGTCCTGCTCCAGGAAATGCAACATGTTTCAATTCAGCCGTCAATATTTAATGTATCGGGTTAAAAAGTTAAAACAGAATATCAGAATAAGGTGAATTGGTATGCGAGTCAATGTATTCTCTGCATGAAGAGAGGAGGAGTTATCTGAGAGATGACGACAATCAACAAACATGAGACACATGAGTTAACATTTACTCACACATAAATCTAATGACTCATAAAAGCCTTAAAAGGAAAACGCATTGCAGCTGAGGCTTGTTGAGAACCTCTCACAAATCCACTGCAGATTTCCAATTAAACATTCCCAGTTTCAGGCCTCAGGGAACCACGAGGGATTCTCAAGGACCTTCAATGCGTGCATCAAATTAATTAAAACACCCGTAAAATGTACATCTTTAAAGGAAATCACCACATATTATACAACCGTGCAGTGACTGGAAAAGCAAAAGCCCTGCAAGATCAATTTAGTGCCTGAGTGATCTACAGGCGTAGATGTTGCCCTCCATTTCTTTAAAAATAGACCTCGGCGTGTCGCGTAACCGGAGTCCGCTGAGTCATCTCTTTCTCCAAGGTTGAGCTTCAGGCGTACCTTTGGCCATGTACTCCGTGACGATGAAGATGGGTTCTTCCGACACCACGGCGTAAAGGGGCACCAGCTTTTCGTGCCGGAGCTTCTTCATGATCTGAGCCTCCTGGAGGAAGGCTTCGGGGGACATGGTGCCCGGCTTCAGCGTCTTTATGGCCACCTTGGTGGTGCCGTTCCACGTGCCTGCAGAGACAAAGATAGGGAGTGAAACGCCTACGCGAGGGCCGCCGGGGGGTAATGAGCGTTGTTAACGGGCTGGGAGCAAGACGATTTCATTAATTAGCTCTTGTAATTGCACAGACATGTGCTGTCATGCGTGCGCTCCATGCGGAAGAATGTCTGGGATGAGCGGATAAGAGCCCGTTGGGAAAAAAAAGGTACAAACTCATTCTGTCTCGAGCGGGACGATCTCTGGAGATACAGAAAACACAACAAACAGAGGAAGCGACTGCAGGAAGTAGATAAATCCCCAGTTTGGACCAAAATAGACGCAATAAATATGAACATTGGAGTGTTTGTGTGTTTGTGTGTTTTCAACTACATTGAGATCATTACGACTGAATACTAAACACAGGATTCTTACACATGTTGACCGTTACATTTCCATGACTTTTCCATGACTTTAAACCATATTTCCATGAACAAACTGAAATCACAGTATAAACATGAACAATTTAGAAAATTGAGAGTGTACGCCGGCTTATATTCGGAGCGTCTTTCTTTAAAAAACCTATTAATTATTCAAACTCGGCGTAAATTAACATGTGATTATAACACATTTCCATGACTTTTCAAAAACATGATTTAAGTTTTTTCCATGACTTTTCCAGGCCTAGAAATAATCATTTGAAAATTTTATGACTTTTCCAGGTTTTCCATGACTGTACGAACCCTGTAAACAAATGTGCGACGCCAGGAAGAGGTTCTTCCCCGTCTCTCTCTTACCCATCCAGACTTCTCCGAAGCAGCCCTGGCCCAGCTTCAGCTCCAGCCGGAGGGACTCCCGGGGGATCTCCCAGGCGTCTTTAGCCAGCCCCTGTGTCTGAGGCTTGACTGTCGGGCACACCGTGGTCAGCCTGTGGCAAAGCCCGTCGGCGTGCTCTGTGAGAGACGGACACGCTACATTACACCCTGGCAGCGTCACAAACACACATATCGGTCCCCCCGACCGGCGAGACACGGCGTCTCATGCATCATTCATTCCATTTTATGCGGGGGAATTCATGCTCTTATACTAACTGAGATGAAAAATGGATGAGAAACACCAAAACCCACTCCGGTGTCGGATTGAAACGAAGTGGGATGACGGAGATTTAAACTTCAACTCTCATCAGGCCCGAAGGACGAGTGGACAAACATCCGACTGGCTCCATCCATTGCTATTAAAATGAAAGACTATTCATCTCTGCTGCAGGCGGCACAGGAAGCTGCACGGCGGCACGCAGCGGCACGTGTGACGGAGAGTAGTGTTCAGGTGTGAGGAAACACTGCTGATGAAGGACGACAGGAAGAGAAAAAGAGGAGCGCCGGAGGGAAGACGTAAAGCTGCGTACCTGTGTAGTGTTTGACGAGCTTCTGCAACGTGTCGAACTGCGCCCGCGTGGTGATGTAGTACCCCCCGCTGTCCAGCTTGCGGATCTTGTAGTGCTTCACGTTGTCTCCTTTGGCCTCGTCCCAGTCCCGTATGGAGAGGGAGAAAGCACCTGAAGGAGACGAGGGACACGCTCTTCATTCATCGTAACACAAGCGTCAATCGGAATGCACCCCGCCTAACGTAAAGTCACAGTAATGCTTCATGATAATAATAATAACTGGAACGGGCACTCGGTAGCGCATTCCTTCGCATATCACAAGAGTGGGCATTGGATTATGAACATTTTGGCATTAGTTGCATGCCAATTGGATACAAATTGGCCGTGCTATGGTAAAAAGAAGATTTTTACCTTTTCATGACCTTGACCTTTGACTTTTGACCCGATCCATCCCAAAATCTAATCAAATGGTCATGCGATTCGGTTTAATACTTTTTGAGTTATGCGATAAATATATACATAAATACACGGCAATCAAAACATAACCGTACGCATTTTCAACGCGAAGGTAATAATAAACATTTTATTTATAAGGCGCCTTTCAAGGCAGTCAAGGTCGCCGTCCAACACATGAAAACAGTTACAGTGTGGAGAACGGAGAGACGACGGCCTCTGCTCCACAGAGAGGGGATTTCTCTCCATCAGTTTCGGCTGAGCGAAGTGCCAGAGCACACAGATCCTCCTCCACGGTACAGGTGCTGGATCAAGTGACTCACTGAGAGCAGCCGACTGCACGCTCACATATTTGACTAAAGATAAGAGCATATTTGCATTCAGTTCAAAGCCCCGCGGAGCCGCTAGCGGGGCGGTGAGACTGTTTCACTGTGCTCTCCGTTTCTTTTATCTCCCTCTTTCTTACGACAGCGTGTTCTACTTCTCTCTACTTCCTGGAAAGCTTCCGTCTGGAGAAGTGCTGCATGAATGGATTTCGCCGGCTCTGAATTGTGGTTTAAATACTGCGACGCGAGGATCGGCTGACGTCGCAGCGCAGAAGCGTTTAGACGCAACACGTTTCAGAATCCTACAACTCTGACCGAGAGCCAGAGTGAATATGTATCACTGTACATATTCACATTCATACTTACACTATGTAGATCTGCACTTCACACATTTCATTTACACTACACACATACACACACTTTGCATTTTGCACACTGCCTATATTTAATTTAATTTTACACTGCTGTATTTGCATATATGTTGTGTATATATATATATATATATATACATATATATTTTATTTTGTATTTTATATTTCACTTTGTATACTTTATGCACAGTCACTGTTTCTTTCTTTCTTATATTTACATTCTTATATTTATATTTTATTCTCGTATGTTTAGTTTATTGATGCTACTGTGTCCACAAATTTCCCCTTGGGGATTAATAAAGTATATTTATTTTTCTTCTTCTCTTCTTCTGAAGGGTGTAAAGTGGTGAGTGTATCAATGTGTGGGTGCTTTATCCCTGAATGCTCCGTGGGAACATAGTTTTCACCTCAGACCAGGAGGATTTGAGGTCCATAAAGCTCCAACTTTTCACAGGCTAGCATTATCCACCCCGCTACTCCCCTACTCTGTTCACAAAGAAGCCATCTTCACCTTTAGTAGTTTCACTTTCTCGCACCAGGAAGGTCCCTTGATGGTTTCCTGCATTCAGCAGAAGTCTCTCGGCATCTTTGCGTCCCATTTTACCAAAGTACCACCTGTCAGGAGGAAGCAGATACATTAAAACCTTTTTTTTTTTAAAGGTCACACATCATGCTCATTTTTCAGATTCATGTCGGTATTTTTGGTTTCTACTGGAACATGTTTTACATGATTAAACGTTCCAAAAACACATTACGGTCCTCGTGCTGTCTGAATATACTCGTCTTCGCCGTCGGTCTGAAACGCTGCGTTTTGTAGCCTAACCCTCCTGTTACCTTTAGGGTCAATTTGACCCCATTCAATGTTTAACGTCGATGTTCTTTGGGGTCAATTTGACCCCAGGCTGTTTTTCACTGTGTCAAACATATAAGAAATATCAACCTTTTTATATATTTAAATTCTATTTAGGTAGTCAACAAACAAAGATAAAGTACCTTACACTTAAACTTGGGAAACGATATTAATTCTAATAGTTTTCTGGAGGTTTTAATTGCTTTGGTCAAATTGACCCCAAGGGTAAAATGTGTTATTAAATGTGAAGGTAACAGGAGGGTTATAAATAAAAAGCCCAGTCTGCAAAAAGAAATCCGGTGCATCTTTGCAAAGGTGGTTCTCCAACTCAGACATAGAGAGGGAAGCTTGTTAAAATAATATGTTATCTGATCTAAAAACCCACTGGGTTGTGTTATTTCACAGGCGGTTGTCCACAAGCCCTGAGGAATGACTTTTTCATAATGCTATGTCCCTTTTAATAAGTTGCCTGTTTAAAAAACCCTTAAGGAAGCTTCATCCAGGAACATTGGTGTCGTTAGCCGAAAATGGGATCCCGCTGGTGTTATTGGTCTCCTGGTGCAGACGGCGTGGATGGAGTAATGAGGCTGTAACAAGGCCTTACTCTTCAGCCTGGATGGAGTCAGCTGGAGCCACATAATTGCTCGGGATGTAGCCGTTTCTCCCCGTGTTGATGGAGCGAGCCTCCCACCAGTCTCCCTCTCTGCAGGAGGACGACGACAAAGGAGACATGAGACAAATGACCGTTTAAGCACGAAGCCAGGCCTGCTAGCGTATGACTGATATGCTGGATGAAGACTGGTTAATAGCGGTTAATGGTTAATAATGCAGTCATCAGTCTTGTATAGAGTGATCCCTCCTCTCTCTATTATGGTGGCTTAGGGGGAAAGATGGTTGGAAGGCACATAGCTTTTCTAGTAATTGGTTCTGCATTCATTCAAAGCCCCTAATTCTTTGTAATGTGAGGTAGGCCCGACAAACCTCGTCACAATGGGAATTCAATCAGACTAATCTACTTTACATGACAATGCCGTTACCTCGGGACACGATTCTGCCACGGCGCCAATGAAATAAAAGATCCGCGGCGCCGTGCGGAAAGCCGGCGTCGGGAAAACAAAGTCGCAATCACACGTATTCACGAAGACATACGCACACGGAACAGGTGCGGTTCAGGATTACCCCCGGGGGGGGGGGAGTCATCTCGTAATCGCTGGAAACAGATATAAATAAAAAAGCCGGGGAGACGCTCACGTGTTGTTGATGATCTGGAAGCGGTCTCCCTTTTTAAACGATAGGTCGTCAGTCGTTCGAGCTTCGTAGTCGTACAAGGCCACGAAGAAGGTAACGCCGCCTGTGAACGCAGAAAACAAGACGCATTCGTATCGAATAACGAAAAGTCAGGCGCCACATGAGGGTAGAGGGAGTTGTGATGCTGCGGGCGAGAGGGACTGCACCGGGAAGCTCTTTTATTTGTTTAAATGGGCTATTAAGGCGGATGAATGTGTCTCGCCGAGGGTCTGAGAGCTCCCACTGTATTGATCTTCTATGGTTCATCATTCTGTAGCAGGAGCTCTTCCCCCGCACGGAAACACAACGGAGACTGGACCGGAGCCAGGGGAAAGGCCAAGCACCAGAGGTAACGCTCATCCACACGTACAGATGTGCTGCAGCCTCCTGGAAAACATTCTTCCTGCTGCACAGCCACGCCCGCAGACAGATGGTAACAATAACTTTAATAATAACTTTATTTATATAGCACCTTTAAAAGCAATGTTAACAAAGCAAAACAAGTGGAATAGTGAGAAAACAATATTACATTTAAAAGTATATATTAAAATTTAAAATTTAAAATAAAAATTTAAAAATTACAAATAAATTACAAATAAACTACAAATAAATTACAAATAAATTAAAAACAGACATACTAAATTAGGGGAACCAAAGATCTGCATAAAAAGACTAGATTACTTAAAAGCTGTTCTATAAAAATGCTTTTTTAGAAGTGATTTAAAAGAAGTTACTGATTCTGCAAGCAAGATGAGACTCATATCCACGGCACCCACAACAATGCTGTGGACAGTAATCTCATTATCCACGCCGTGGTAGTGCCACCTTCACCCCCTCCCACCCCGAGAGCATATAATCCAACACGGGGGAGGATTACAACCTAATTCCCAGTGAAACAGGAGGGTCCAATCTCATCCCGCCGCTGTCTTGATCCGTAAGCTGCTCAGACACATTTAGGGTGATCAGAGATGATATCAGAACCAGTGTTAACTCTAATAGGGACAAGCTAGTTAAAATAATAATGGCTGGAGCTCCACGGATTAGCTCACTGACCACGTTAAGCTCAGTGTTAAGCGTGTTTTTGAGCTTGTTTCTAGCCCCTAAACATTATACCGGGGCAGATGTTTGCAGGTGTTGCACCGTGTGCAAAATACCCTGGCACAAAAAGCTGGAAGAAGAAGGAATTCAGCAGGAGTGAAGTCGTCATATTTAAAAAAACATATTAAAAAAACACGTTTCCTTGTGTTGAAGAAACAATTTGTGGACTATAAAACCGAGATGTTTTTTTTCTTGTTAAAAGTTTATTTAAACGCTTCCCGAAGAGAAGAGCAAGAAATAAGGAGGTGAATCTCTGAAATTAATGGATAATGTTAAATAAACAAGCAAACAAAATAAGAGCAAATCAAAGATACAAACAAATGTAAGAGTAATTTGTTTGTGTTATCCGCTATCTGTCTTGTTTTCAATCTTTACATTCTTGTCTTCATCAGTGTTTTATCTGTAAATGCAGTTTGGTTAGAAAAACCCAAACCATCAATATTATATATTAAAATATAAATATACATAAATATATTTGGGAACACCAAAGTCAGATTGATGGAACATCTCCATCTCCGTTAGCGTGACTGAAACATGACGGATTACACATCTGCTGCAAGTCAGATCCCGACAACTTGATTTAAATATGAAATTAAAATCAATATGGAATTAGGAGTGAGATGCCACAGCAGGAAGCTGATTGAAGGATCCGACGATTACGAGCTCGGAAGATAAGACGCCGCGGGTTTATTTCTAAATAAATGTGGTCAGCATTAAAGCCAAAATAAAAACACGCTTGAGCGTGACATTAAAACGTTGATTCTCTCCAGTACGACTCACTTGAGACACCGCCAGAGAACGAGTTGGACACCGGCCCGGAGAAGGAGGAGGACGCTCCCCCGAAGGGCGTCATGGCGGAGGCGCCGCCGAACGGCGTGAGGCCGTGGTTGAAGTTCGCCGCCCCGGAGCCCGATGAGGAGGAGGGAGGTTGGTTCTGCTGCAGCTGGGTGGGATCCAGTCCGTAGTGACCCACGTGCGGCGTGGTGATGGCGGCGTTGGGGTCCGACGCCGCGGGGATCTCCGGCCGATACTTCATGGCGGGGCCTTTGTCCTCCTTGCTCTTGATGCAGCCCATGGTCTCGTCCGGCCTGGAGACACAACACAGAGCCGTCACTTTGGACGCCGCCAGACCCGTCGGCGATGACGCAACAATGCAGCGAGGGAGGCGCGGGATTAACGACGGCACCGTGAGGCGTGGAGGCGCCTGGAAATGTGTTACGAAACAGAAATGTAATAACCTGATGTTTCCAAGTGAATCATTTTGTTGTTGCGACTAAGACGATAAGCCAAGTGGCAACTGGGACATATGGGGAAATGGGAAATCCGCTTTGAACCACACACAACTCAGACGTGTAGATCCAGCTGAGCGTGCTCGCTTTGGGTTCCGATAAGTGCACGAGAGATGGATGGAAAGGTGATACTCATTTGTTGTTGCTGTGATGTATTGCATATCATTGTTGTAAAGACATCCATTAATGTTTACAGACACATGATGGATTAAATCCTCTGTGTCCATTCCGCCTTGACGTGGAGAGAAATGAGAGCAGCGCTGTGTTACATTTGAAATTCAAAGGATCCTCCGCCAATGGATGCATTGCTAAACACGCCTACTGGGCATGGAGACCCGGGGGTCAGGGGTTCAGGGGTCACCGGGCCGAATGCCGTCAATAAGTTGTTGTTGTAAAGTGAAGCAAATAGGTTGCAACATGAACAGGAAGAGACAAACAATTACCAAGGGACCCACAACATGTACAAAGAACATCAACATGACCATAGAAGGACGCACGACAACTATAGAGACTCAAAAGAACCAGAACATGTCCACAAAACAAGTTCAAAGGCAGTCGAAATGACCACAAACGGATGCAAAACCACTAAAAAGAGATGCACAATGAGCACAAAGGTGATGATTGCAAACACACTCAAAACCACTACAGATCCTCAACATGACCATAAAGAGCTGCAAAAAGGCCGATCAGGTCAATTTGACCCCATTCAATGTTTAAAGCCCCACTATGTGTGTGTTTCCCTTGTAGCGCCCCCTTCAGGTATTTAACGTTTTCAGATTGTGTAGCCGCCCGGTCGCAGCCTGTATAGTACCCAGATGTACTTCGACCTGCTTTCTGTCAGTGATGACCAACGTCACATAGTCCAGTCCACCTCACAGGTGACTTTTTATTTGCTCCGCTACGCGACGCGTAGAGACAGAGAGACATGCTGCTGTGGAGACGATCAATAACAGACCTTTAGTTTAATAAAAGAACAAAGACGTCTTTAAGAAAGGGACCTGACATTACTGCTGCTGTCATCTGGAGAAGAGAGAAAGTTACAGGGTGGCGGGCAGAGATTTTTTTTTTTAAACTCAAACTCAAAAGAGCCATATGCGTCACCGGAAGAGCCATATATGGCTCGAGAGCCAGAGGTTCACGACACCTGATCTATCGTAACTGGGTATTTACGACACTGAAGTGAACGTTAAATACCTGAAGTGGGCGCTACAAGGGAAAGACTACATATGTTTAATCTTATTATCTTTAATGTCCGTGTTGTTTGGGGTCAATTTGACCCCAGGCTGTTTTTCACTGTGTCAAACATATAATAAATATCATATAAAGGGCTATTTAGGTAGTCAACAAACAAACAAACATAAAGTACCTCACACTTAAACTTGGTAAACAATATTAATTCTAATCATTTTCTGGAGGTTTTAATTGCTGGAGTCAAATTGACCCCGAGGGTAAAATATGTTAGTAAATGTGAAGGTAACAGGAGGGTTAAGACATCGGCGTGTCTCCATTTGCGTGGCTGTCGTTCCTCCTGCTAACATGATGTGAACGGAGGCTTTCTTTAGTGAGGTGAGGGCCGGAGAATGTGGAGACAATCAGACTCGCTCGTAAAAGAAGCTCAGCTCGGGGAGATCAGACGCTTTTTATTCTCCACGAACAACAGCTGCCGGAGGAGTTGGACGTGGCTAATTGGCGCCGACACATTACAAGACAGTTAAACAATAGAGCTCTGAAGGTTTTATTCAGAATGAAAGCCGACTGAACGAGACTACGGGAGAGGCTCCGTGAAGACACCTCTCCCCGGTGCTGCCACAGCGGCCTTTACTCTCAGGGCAGGCGGGAGGGACTTCACCCCCGCCGGCGGCGAAGAGGGGCGCGGCGGAGAGTTCGTCGAGTTCTCCCGCCGAGCTGCCAAGGAAATCAGAGAAATGGGGACAAACCAGAGGAAGCTTCCAGAGATCCGGAGCACTTCGCTCAAATAAAGCCGAAACGGCCGTTTAAATTGCCGGTTGCGGCTCTCGCTGGCAACTCCTCCGCAGACGCATTTTACGAGCGGTTGGACCACGGAAGATGTGTCTGAAGCGGGTTTATTCAACATGTCTTCAAGAGGAGCGGTAAGTGTGATGTCAGATGTTAGATCTGGAGCCAGTGTACCATGAGAATGTCGGCATGGAAGAAGAGAGCTGCGGTTTCGTCATCACACGGACGAGAGAGAGAGAGAGAGAGCATCAATGCTGAGCTGAAGTCATTGAGCCTTAGAAAGAATAAATAAGCATTTTTTCATTTGTTTTCATATATTCTGTTTGTTTCATAATTATGCATGATGCCTCACATTTCATGCAAATCCACATCCTCTCATTTCTGTAAGAAAATCAATACTTTTAGTCATTTACGATGTAAAAATATCAGTTTCTGGCTCGATCGTCACAAAAATTTGATTTTTGTAAATATTTCTAGATTCAGATAGATATGTTAGCAGTAAGAATAATAAACTTTATTATGCATAAATATAATAACACATATTTATTTTATTATTATTATTATGCATTCTTACTTTTGAAGGTTGTATTTCTGTAAAAATACCGAAATAAAATATCAAGTATAAAAATGTAAAAAACACTTTATTATGATGTTACCAGTCCGACTAAGACAAACATCACATAACGTTTTTTTAAGTAGAGCACACAGAGGAGCTCTTCAAAGCGTCTCAGACAGCAGACAGGGTGTGTGTGTGTGTGTGTGTGTGTGTGTGTGTGTGTGTGTGTGTGTGTGTGTGTGTGTGTGTGTGTGTGTGTGTCCACCCCCCAAGAGCTCAACTCAAACTGCAGACTTCACGTGTGCAAATCATTCTTCTGGGAGGACGTCTTTAAAAATATGATAAATCGCTCCAGTTTATGCACATAAAAAAAATACTATAAAGTTAGACAACTGCCACCGACTCCATCCAGAGGCGCTAAGTGCTCGGCAAGGTGACTGAATAACTCAGATAACATTCCCATTAGAAGCGTGTTGGGCATGAAGACATTGATCCAGTAGAGGAGAGGAAGTGACAGTGGGAACAGCTGGGATGAGGCACACAGGGCCCGCTACAGCAGCTTGAACCAGGAGGATTATGAGGATGGAGGATTTACCCTAAGAGGATAATAGCAGAAAACTGAAAATAGGACCGACCACCAGGACCTGGAGCCGAAACAGTGCCGACCCCAAACTCCACCTGCACACGGGCAATTTTGGAGGCGGCAGTGAGATGTGTCGACCTTGGCCCGTTGCCATCGCATCACGACACACGGGGGCTTTGTCCACATCGCAAAACCCCAAAGTGAGACTGCGGCGGCAATAAACGATGCGAGCATTAGCGTCGGGGGGCATCTGAGGACACGAAGGGCGACATGTCTTTGCAGCTCATCTTAAATAAACGATCCAGAACTGGGCAGCCGGACTGGATCTTAAATGTCAAACCTCGCTGACTTTAACATCCAAGTGGACTCGCTAAAACTCAAAGCTCGTTCCTAACCAGCAGGGCCGTGAAACCACCGCCGCTAATAATAGTGAGTTATTCTGATTGCTGACAGCATCCCTCCAGCCCGAGGATGATAACACGACCGACGACAGCCCACCAGAGGACTCCCAGTCGCACCGGTTAGAACCACCTAAAGCCAACGTGAGGAAGAGTTTAAATGAGGAAGATTACGTGTCATCACCAAATACACGAGTGTAGGGCTCCTCTTGTTGAGCGGTTATAGTCCTGAGGGACGGATGGAGACAGAAAATAAAGACAGAGAGCTTGACTTTACGCTGACTTAGCCGGCACGACTGAAATCTCAAGAACGAATATGTTTATTCTTCAATTCAGTGCAAGCTGGGGTCTTCTTCTTTAGTGTGAACTAGAGAACATTTAAAATAAATAATAAGAATGCTCTTTGTTTCTCAGTTTTCAGGGACGCAGACAAGTCCTTATATCTGTGTTGCTACAGAACAGATCACCTGCGAGACTCTGTGTCTGACAGAGAAAAGAAAAAGCCCAAAACGTTCAGTTTGCTGTCATTCGTGACAAAGAAAAGCATCAAAGTCTCACATTTAAGAGGCTGAAACTGGAAATATGTCAGTCTTGCTGAAGAAAATTTAACTTTTCTGTGAACTACATGTTGGACTTTTCTAAAATAAGTTTGTACACCCCACCAGCTGTGTATGACATCAAACGCATGTCTTGCCTAGCAACGAGCCAAAGCTATGTGGAATAAACACAAAGAACTAAATGTATTAATTGACGTCTGAGAAGACTCCAGATGTGGGATCCAGATTGACCTTTGACCTCTCGTGTCCGTCCCAGCTTGTGAGAACAACAACCGTTTTAAGGCCTAACCCGATGTATCCTCATGCTGGAACTCCTTCTCAACGTCCTGCTCTCGCCCCTCGGCCCAGACACAGTCGAATAAATCCACACAGGCGTCGCAAAGTGCTGATGAGGCGGAGGAGAGCTCGGCGTCGGCAGCCGGAACAAGTCGTCACGCTGGCAGAGGTCGTGGTCCAGAATTTAAAGAAGGCTGCAGAGACCGAGTCCAGCTGAGTCACGCCACTGTTACCGTTAAAACAAAGAGATGCCGACAGCTTTAAAACACTTTAGTTCAGGTGGGTAATCATTGTTATCTAGAAGAGAAGTGAGGATGTGTTGCTTTTCTTTGTTTTATACCATTTATGATTGATTCTAGCTTTCAGAGTGTTAGACACAAGCTTTTAAAAGACTACCGTAAATGGGCTGTAAAGTTGATACACACTAATTATAGGATTATTTAGACCAATCTAAATGAATGCTGACGCATCTTCTGATCCAGAACTAGCAAATATGAGTCATTTGTTTCAAGACTTGGGGGCGGGGCTTAGCTTAAGCCTTAAAGCTAGCTGAATGCAACATTGACTGCTAAAGAACCCATAACATCTTTATAAACGCATCACAAGTCAGGATTAGCTGCTCTTCTCTATTTTTATTTAGCATTTTAAATTGCAAATATTGGTTACACTGTTACATAGAAAAAGAAAAAAAATGTAAGCATTAACTAAAATTAAAGAAATGTAAGGATTTGATTGAGGTTACTTGTCTATGTACTGTGGATAAGTTAAATGCCAAATATATTGAATTAAATGGAAGTAAATCAACACGAGTGAAGCACATGACGCATTGTGAACTAAACTCAGATTCGATCATACATGTTGGTTCTTTTAGCCTCTTATTTAACTCAAAGGACCTCCCCTCCTCTGGGATGGAGGTTTCCTCGACTGATGGAGTCTAGTTGACACCTGGCCAGGAGTCGAGCCGTTAGCGGCTGCAGAGTTGACGGCCTCTGGAGCTCCACTGGCCTCCAGACCTGCAGCAGATGCTGCCGCAGCGCCACCCGCCACATTCCTCTGATGCCAAATGGCTCAAGCTGGGTCTGGAGTGAAGCCACGCGATGTGACGGACGTGAAGCCTCAGTGTGTGTGTGGAGAAACACCACGAGGCGGCTTCAGACGGTTCAACTTCCAATTAAAACCGGCTTTAACATCAATAATTTAAATCTTAATATCACGTGTTTTGCTTAACTTGACAAATCTGAACACGAATCCTCGGAGAAAAGCTTTTTTTGTTGTGCCGCCGGAGGACAGACATCACACGATTTCTAGAATAAACCGGCCTCGAGGGGACACCTGAGTACTGGCACCTGAGGCGGGAGTGTGAGCTATTTTGGGGAATCTGAATGTGTCTACAAACTTGTCAGCACATAAAAGGGCCGAGCGTTTAAAGTGTCAACATAGAGACCGCGTGGCGGCCTGAATCGGGCTGTTTCTTCTCTGCAGAAACATATCTGAAGCCTCCACATCGCATACTCACTCGGCATTTTGAGGCGCTTGCTAAAAAAATAATTGTCTATACAAATGTCAACAAATGTTTCTTGGAGCAACGCTGCCTTTTGGATGTTGGTGTAATATTTGTTTGATGATTTTTCTTCCTTGGTGTTACTTTTTTTACTGATTACAACTTGTACTAATACAACCTTTATAGAATAAAAAAACTAAATGAATATGTGATCTATGTGATCCTCTTCATTTGCATACGGTTATTGTATTACCTTGATTTAGAGACCTGTGTATATGCTTTACGTATTTCCTCACTACGTTCTGATAATTTGTAACCAGGGTTGTGTATAAAGTGTGCTTTTAAATGTTGTCAACTGGCTATTCAAAGCCTTTATTGAGTCTTTATTTGTGGGGGGGTGCAGGTTTGTGTACATACAGTGAAAAAATCATCTTTATGCACCTTTTTGTATTTTTTATATATTCAGCGTTGAGATTCTATCGCTGCCAAACTTAAATAAACAATGTTTTCTTGTGCTAATATTGGATTGCCTATTTGCACCAGGCGTGGCAAGTCTCTGTGCATTATGGGTATTTAACAAGGCGACTCTGGATACATGTCAGGAGTCTGAGGAAGAGCTCGGGACTGGAAGTATGAATCCTTCTCATTGGAACGACTCGGTGTGCAAATGCATCAGTTTTTACGCTGTTTCGATCAAAGCTGGACGTCTTAGTAACGAGACGAGCTCTTTCTCAACTGCGGGAACATTTTGGTCTGTAACTTTGGAGCTGGAGAGACAAATAAAATCTGGATTTATAATGAAAAAACAGCCACAGATTAAATGGCACAGCAACTTTGCACCGATGTCCGTGACCTTATTAAGCTGTTCAGGGTCAGCGATTACGTACTAGGTATTTTATTTTGTCAACGTCATGTGAAATGTCAGTGTTTAGGCTATCAGCCGCCACTTGTTATGGTAAATAAAGATGATACCACACAGTGACGTGGGCTGATTTTACTAGCACGTTTAAATAACACTTATATATACATTTGCTAAAAACTTCCTTGGGTGGAAGTCACCGTTCATTCATCGCCCAACGAATGATGCCCCATTGGGTCAGAACATGAGAAATCAAGGTTTCCCTCTTTAACGTCACTCGCTTCTCAAATTCACCAGCCCGGATATGGATTCATACACGAAGCGATTCAGGTTATATGCTGTATCCTCCACATGCGTCCTTTAAAGAGGACTATCCCCCTGTTCCTGAACTCAAAGTGGAGGTGGAACTGGAAAAAGGAAAGAAAGCAACGGCACAAACTGGGGAAGAGACAGAAAACTGGGACTGTGCTGTTGGATCAGGAAGTTTGAATTCACCCCCAAGCCTCCTCTTCCACCTCAACTGATTTTACAATGTATTCTGACTCAGCACGACTCAAAGATTGGGTTAAATGTCTGAAATGATGAGGCGGCATTTTTGCTTCTCGCGTCTGGCTTTAAATGATACTGAGTGGAAAACATCTTTACAACTGTGGAGCAGACCAGATGCATAAAAGAGAACATTTTACTATGAGGGTTAGACAAAAAACACACAGATAACATCAATTAAATCTTTACACTTGAGTTGAATACAACCTTTTGTTTTACTACAATAAGAAATATCACCTATATTAAACCTAATATTAGGATATATGTAACGTGTTTAAACGTTATGATAGTGTACACATATAACTGGTGCGCTGACCTTGTCCTACTTTAAAGAATGCATCTGCTTTTTTAGGATGTGGCTTCAGTCATATTCCTGTGGGACTTGAAGCACATGCTGTATTTCCACTGATATCTGAACCCACTTAAAAAACATGTGATGATTCACACAATAGGTGGATTAATACACACATGACGTCACAGGTGTACATGTGTACAATCATGAGACAGTTTCATTCCTTTGTTGATGACAGGTCAGACAGGCGAGCAGCTACGTTTCGGCCCATCCTTTTCTAATGCTGCCGACAAAGACCACTTTAATTTGGGATTTTACCTTCTCAGATGCGCGTGCTCCTTCTTGGTTTCTCCTTAATTTTATTTTATTTTTTTATTTCCTTCCCCTCTTAAGATCAGATCCGGGAGAAGAAGAAGAAGAATATAAAAAAACAGAGTTATTCCAACCGGGACCGAACCGCCTTCATCCTCACTTCATCCATCCAGCAGGAGAAAAAGAAGCAGAAGAAGAAGGAGCAGCTGTGGACAGACTGGATGCTGAAGTTACATCAATGGAGCCCCACGGTGAGTGAGGACGGAGGAGACAGTCCTTGTCATCACACAGGGTTATTCCAGCCGCAGCAGAGGGAGAAAAGTGAGCTCCTGAAGTGTCCCAGCTCTCCGTCGCCTCTACTTCCTCCTACTAAACTTACATCTACCCCCACCACGCAACAACATGGCCGACCCCGTCTGCGGGACTGGAGAGCCGCCGCACACAGCTGGAGAGATCCGTCCGTTACAGCTGATCTGAGAACAGCTGAGGAGGCGAGGCGACCACGCGAAGGAAGGGAAACCGAGCGGAATAGAGGAATTAGAAAGGGATCATCATGCCGGGGAGCAGAGGAGAGCGGGCTGGAGGTGTGGAGGGTGGTTTCATGGAGAGAAAGGGTGGACTCCAAGCGTCCTCTACGTGCTCCGTTGTGAGGCTCAAAGTCTGGAGCTCTGGCTCCCCCTGCCGGCGGTCTGCGGGTACTGCAGCTGCACATCTGCAGCGCAAGGAAATCTGAATCGGCAATAGAGACCGAGTAACTCACAAAGCAGAGCCGTGGAATGAGTCATCTCAATAGACCTTTTTATTTTGTAAGCAATTACAAAATATATATATTATATTGGGTGTAAAAGACTATACCCAAAAATATTTAACCACTTTTTTCCCAAAATATTTTCCAATTTTTTTTTCACATGTTAAAATAATATTTATGTATATATAATTATTTTTTTAATTCTTTCAAATGTGTTTTTGTAGTTTAACACTAATACGTTAATGATATGATCATTGTGCTCAATATTCCGAGTGAAGTTGTATTGCAACGTAAGCTAAACACGGTCCAGTGTATTTGAAACGTTTAGCTAGATATGACTTTTTTATGACGGTCGTATTACTACTAGCGGGACTCTCGGTTCTTATATGCATCGTCGTTTTCTCTTGAAAGATTATGACTCGATGCAGAACATTCTATAATTGAAAATGATCGCCCGTAGACACCGTGACATCGAGTTGTCCGTTTTTTTACGGCTCTCCCTGAAGGCAACACTTAATACATGTGCGTCTTGTTGTCACATAATCTAGCCACAGTGAGATTGTAACCGTGCTCTGTATCACTCTAAGTATAGTTTTTGTATTAATATAAATGTATAACCTCAATGATATGCGTCATATATCAGTTTCTCTGAGTTGTGGTGAGTTTCTCTTTCATACTTTATAAAATACGCACACCTTTACATTTATGTAAATATATACTAATGCTTAAATAGCTTAGAAATGTAAATGTGACATTCAGCCGAACACTGTTTTCATTTAGTTTAAGGTCCAATGATTGCTGACCAGCGTTGCATGGTTCGCATCGAGGACCACGTGGTGTGCGAAGGAGCATGGTTTGTTTTGGGGCTTGCTCTTGTCTTTGCATGCTCTTCCAACTTTAGCCTGTCGTGATGTTTTGTGTCTGGTTTCCTGTCTTATTTTGAAGTCCTTCTCTCTCGCTTCCTCTGTTTCCCTGCACTTCCTGTCCCTGTGACGGTCTGCCCTGTCCCTGATGGGTTCCACCTGTGTGTTTCCCTAATGTGTCTTGATTGTTTTATTCCCTTCACCTGCCCTCACCACTCCTGTCTCGTTGGTGCCTCATGCCGTACACCTGCTCCCACAGGCATTGTGCCTGTCTTTCCTTTGTCTCCTGTCTGATGGAGGTCTCCTTCAGTCTCCTTTAGTCTGTCTGGATTTCTGTCTTTGTAGCTGCTGACCTGAGTTGTTGTTTCATTCACCTGGAGTCTTGACTTGTTCCTCTCTATCCATGACACAACCTCCAATATCAGGATCTGGCACTTATAAAAGTAAATATAGCTCAATGTTCCCATATACCTTCTCTAATATGCATTATAAACAAAGCAGGAAAAAGAACGATGGTGCTAACAATATGTGGCAGCCATTAACAATAGATTAGAAGTGGTTTGACTCCAAAGCAAAGCGAGAAAGCATTTCACGTATCTTTTCATTCATCTTCCGACACGCACACACCTGACAAATTATATTAAAATAGACTCTGTCAACACCCTTCGTTGTAAAAGCTGGGTGATAAAATATTTGAATCGTGAGACATAACCTCAATAAAACTCTTTAAACACGACAAACCAACGCCAGCAGGGCTATGAAAAGCAAACGGTGCTTAAATTAGAATTAGTTATATGTTTCTCTTTGGTGATATAAAGCACAGACACACACACTCGATAAAATAGAAGCGGTGGTAAGAAAAGCAACACCCATGTAACTCAGGAGATTAAAACGCTCATGGCAGCACGTTTATTAATATTCCACAATAATTCTTACAGGAAGACACTTATATGGAGCGGTGAGTCAAGCGTCAGGAGATTACTGGATCAATATTCCTATCTACTTCATGTTCTCAGCTCTGTACATTTAATTAGATGATGGAGAAGTGATATCCTGGTAGCACGGGCTCAAATATTGACTCAAAAACATGATTAGGCTGAGTAATCAGCATTTTACTGTGATTACTGACTCAACACAATTAGACAACCTTAATTATATTATGATTGTCTTGAGGTAATCATAATGAATTTCCTAGCAAATTCATTAGAGGGTCCAAAAGGCAAGGTGACACAGACACATACAGTATTTGCCATTATTTAAATAAATACATGTAAATGTTTAAAGCATAACGGTCCTACTTTAATAGTTACCGCTTTCCTAATAAATTAACTCAACTAATTCTGCGATGTCTGCTCTGTCGTCGCCAATTGTTGTTAATTTCTTCGTTGATCGGTTAGTTGTGATGAGATGATGATGAGGAAGAAAAGGTCGAGTGACTCAGCACTTAGTGAGAATACAAAGTTTTATTCTGCACAGTACAGGTCAAAAACAGAAGCCTAGAACATCTGGAGACTTTCAAGAATCTAATAGAAAATGATGGCATTGTGTTACAGGTTATATAGTCAAAGAAAAGAGGAGGCGTTAATGTTAATATCTATAGGCTGGCCACAATTGTTATGAAAGAGTTTCGGGTTTCAGTGCATTACCCCCACCTTTGCATGATCTCATTCCATACCAAGACTCCTTATCGCCATATATAGACTGCTTAACGCTGCAGAGACCTTGGAGGCCTCCGGTCCCAGAAACCTTGTGAGCCTACAGACGTTAAATGCATGATATCTAGTGTGGTGGAAAATACACTACAGCTCTCTTCATGTTTCTGTTTTAAATCGTTTTGGTAATTCTGCACATTGTCATGTTGACCTACTAAAATAGATCCTTCATAAATACATAAAACCGTGATATTCCGCCGTGTACTTTCCTCTCTCCGCCACTAGGGGGCAGTGCTCCCTCAGACAGCGGGAAGGGCTCCACTTCTTTCCCCCAGAGTCTCTCTCCTCATTTTAAGGATTCAAAGTGCTTCTTTGCAACAACGTCAGAGGCAGACGAGGATCGACCGGTCTGAATCAGCCACTAAAGATTCAGCACATGAGCCTGAAACCAGAGAGGACCGAGCTAAGTCAGGGGGATCAGACTAAAGACACGTGGACCTGCAAAGAAAGAATATAAATACAATGGGAGAAACACAAGTAAAGTCACCGAGCACTGCAGTTATTCCATGTCATGCTACCTCGTCCTTTAACTTCTACATGTCAGAGGGAACTAGTGTACCTTTCACTTCACGACATATATTTGAAATTTGTCGTTAACTGTTTTTCAGATTGATATTTTACTTAAAACACTAAACGATGTGTTCATGGGTCTGGGTGGGCCCCTCGTCGTGTTTCAGATGTCTGTAAGTTGTTCAATTTTATGAAGGTGTCACAACGTTCCCTCTAAACTTCTCAGATGACTCAAAAGAGGTGAAATTATTAATATTACAAAAAAATAAAGTCTCTAAAATGAGGAGGCTGTTTATTGTTGTGTCAGAACTAAATTGTTTCTTCATTCCTTCCTCATCCATCGTCTCATTACAACTCAAATGATTGTGTTGCCTTTTGGAGGGGTCTGAACCCATGTTGGGAACCACTGGACTGAAACATGGAACTGTATTTACAAATATAATATGATAATTTAACTATGTGAGAATTCCCCGACAGAAGCTTTTACCCCGCAGAATAAGTCCTTTTTTACTTTGGATATGTTTTACGGATCATAATGGAGATTGAAGGCAGGACTTTTACTTGTAATTGAGTGTGTTAACAGTATGAATACTTTTATTTTAATTAAAGGATCTTTTCCACCTATGTATTGATTATTTTAGTCAAGAGATTAAAGAAACAGCCTCTCTTTTATGTTTTAACTACACAACGTTATTGTAGAAGAAATACTGTCATTCATATCCCGACCTGAACAAGCACCACAAGAGGAAAGTCTGTATAAATATACAAATACGTCAGGTTGACCTCGCCATCCACTAAAAATACCTAAGTTAAGCAAACAATCAATTATCCATTCATTCAAACCCTTACAGTTGATTCAGGTCCAAACAATACCTAAAGGTGGAGTCACCGATTCTGGAGGAAGATTGTTGATATTTGGACTCAGGTGCAGTGACCCTCTGACCTTCACTGTCTTCCTCTCTTTAAAGCAGTGGCTGTTCACCTGTCCTTTGCCCCGAGCTTGCTTCTGATTGGCTGGCCAATGTTTTGGCGGTCAGAGACACTTTGTTTGCTTCGCATTTAGAAAATGTACAAAGATGTAAGAAGATACTTATTATTCCACACAGTCTGATGGATGTATGTTACAACAGTATAATAAAATGAAGAATGAAGAATGATTGTGTATTAGATTATAATCCCTGACTGCAGCTTTAAGTATGATGTCATAAATGAGTTTGAGTTCTGATCTTAAAGGGACAGTTCACCTCAGAATCAAAAATACACATTTTTCTTCTTACTTTCTGTTTATCAGTCTAACTTGTCTCTGAGTCTGTTGCAGTAGAGATGCCTTATCTCTGGGATAGTTGTGATGCTATATATCTTTTTTTAAATTCATAAAAAAAATCTAAAAAGTAATGCATCTCTCAGAAATCATGACCTGATTACTTATAGTGATCAGTTTCCTGTATAGCAACTATGGTTGAAATAAAATATGTTGTATTTGTTTAGGCAACATGTCCCTTTAATAGACTTAAATAATAAGAACACATAAGTGAAGTCAGCCGCTTCAGTGACGTCATAGTCAGAGAAACTTTTTGCACAAGATAAGCAGTCACTTTACTGGATAGTGTCACCAGACACAAGCTAATGTTGAAAATATAAATATGAAAAATAGTTCCTTTAGTGACACCTTGCGTTGTATCTGCATGAGTCTGACCTCTGACCTCATCAGACAGGAGCAACCTGGGGGGACATAACAGATTGCTGTTGAATGAAGTGACTGGATTCAGATTGTTTGTAGAGAAACAGTCGTGTTTCAGCACCGGACAGCTCCCTCCCGTCCCAACCGGGACTCACGGGATCCTGTTGGAGTGACGTAACATGTTGGCGTTAATACCGTTTAATTGATGATGTTTGAATATAGCATCCATGTAGTTGTAATTTTTTCCTGACTGAGCTCGGGGTCTCTCATTGACGCAGAAGAACCGATGCACTCCGATGGGACGGTGGTGATGACGCAGCCACCCACCTCCCCCCTCCCCCCCTCCCCCCCCCCCCCCCCCCCCCCCACCTACGTGACAAGTGAAAAGGCACGTCTTTCGGATTCATGAATAAAAAACCAAAGGGAGTTACGTTCACAGGACGCCGGGAGGTTCTCCGCAGACAAATGTTTGGCGCTCTCCATGAGCGAGTCCACGGAGAGGTCTCCGAGAACTGAGCTGCGGGCGCACTCGGAGCAAAACACAAGGACACCGAAGAGGCGCTTCACTGAGGGACTAGAGGAAGAGGAAAATAAGGGAGAGAGAGAGACTGAGATAGAGATCCTATCTCACTCTCTCAGTTAAGCTCTTCAGCTGATCGCGTCTCACAACTGGTAAGCAGAGGCACTTTTCCGGTGCGTTTACGCAGCGTAAAGGCGCGTTTGGCGCAGCTGCTTCTTTTCGTTTGTTTGCTTCTAGGAAGTCACAGGCGTGGTGTGAAAGAAAGCAAATTGACAAATTAATCTGATGAGGTTTTATTGTACACCTGTTCTCTCACTGATGTGTTTCTTCTTCTTCTTCTTCTTTTTACAGCAGGACCATGTCTAGTAAAGCGACTTTAGTCTTACTCCTCTATGGCATCTTAATGCATTACCGCGTCTGCTGCTCACCTGTGGGGCTTAGCTTTCCCAGTGTTAGGTACGTACACTTAACTTTTCGTTGAAGTGTCTCTTTTCAGATGTCGATTACAATTGTATTTGTTTGGCTTGGACACGAGAGCATAGTTGCACTAACAGTTGTGTCTGAGGCGATAATAGCCTCTTGGAATATGGATAACACCACCTGGTAAAGTGAAGTAGTCTTCATGTGTTCTGCAGACATTCACCGATGCGTTTGTGTGTGGTTAGATAATTGGAATAAAACGTTTTGCTTTCGAGGTCAGATTTTAGAGCGTCTTTTATTTATTGCTCAACAATAAAATACATGTTTTTTTGTGAATTTAAACTGTGCAATTTCTGGTGGATTAACATAGAATGCTTTTTATTATAATTTTTGTTATTTATAATAAATTAAAAGTGTCACATCACGTCACATGTCACATCTTTTCAGACTTGACAGTGAGGTTTATGACGAGGATGGGAACTCGTTTTCGTCCCTGGATTACGACAGAGACCAGATGGATGTGAGGAGCTCTCCGTCCGTCGCTGACGACGTCTTCACATTGTATTACCCACCAGAGCAAAGGTGACTTACACTGGTTTTGACTTCTGTGTTGAACGTCTCATTGCTGTTGTCCTATTTCTGTCCACGTATCTCGTCCGTTTCGTGTGAATCCGTGTCACGTAATGTTGTCAGTAAGTTTAACATTTATTATTTCGTGATTCAACAAAAACATTAAAAAGAGTATCGTGTTAGTCTGTTTTCACTGAGGGGAACCTAGTCGACTAAAAACATGCTTTCTTAAAAAAAGGAAAAGAAAAAAAAGGACCAACGTATTCAAACTGCAAGTGAAAAGGGTGTAAAGCATTTCAATTCAGCTTCAACACTTCTTAATGTCCCTTTGCAATTCTAGTTTTCTTAAAATAAGTGTTGAATCAAAAATATGAAATGAAAGAAAACACCTAAGAAGGGAAAACAGTTTAAAAGGTTTTTATGTATCACAAGGAAACCGAGCATGAGGCCCAATATGACACCGTGATGGATGTGTTAAGATGGCTATTGTATTTCTACAGTGCAGCTGCTTCACATTGTTGCCTCTCTTGCGCTGTGGTGACTTTACTGTGTGGCTATCTATCATCCCAGAACGGAAAGGCATGCAGACGGCATGTTTAATAAAGCCTACAGGAAAGCGCTGGGTCAGTTATCAGCAAGGAAATATCTGCATTCTCTGATGGCAAAACGTGTAGGGTAAGAACATCTTCTTGGTTGTCACCTCTTCTTTTACACTGTCTTCAGTCCTATGTGCTTTGTTTTTTTACTCTTTTGACTGATCCTTTAATTGCTCATGATCCACGTCGTTATACGTACATGTATGTCCGTGGTCCCGTTATCTCCCAGCATGCAGCTCAGTCCTCTGTACCGCCTGTATGAATGCGTATAAGAGCACAGACTTTGCTTGATTGATTTGGGAAGTGTGGTTTTGTGAGCCCGCCGCTGTGTCGTAAAGGCGCAGAGGGAAGAATGAACCCGTTTAAATTTATTTCATGATGAATAATTTATAGGATGAAGTCCCAGTGGTTCCCGATGGAAGAGTGAGGAGGTGCAATTACTGAATCCTCATGAGCAGGCCCATCACACCTTAATGCAGGGCCAACTGTGACAGATTGTCCTGGGATGGGCTTTAAACAAAGACATCTCAGCATCCTCGAGGCACAACCTTTCTGGGCAAATTCCTTGACAGTATACGTATAATACAAGTGGTGGAGTCAGATTATTTCCTCAAAATTAAGGACACAAATTGTGTCTCTGCATAGCTCTGATCTGGACAATCTGATTATCTCTTTATTTCCTCTCTAAGATGATGACAGAAAAAATTATTGTAACAGCACCACCATGCTGGTCATACAGGGGGGGTTGGGTGTGTGTGTGTGTGTGGGGGGGGGGGGGGGGGTGATGTATCAGTGTGATGACCGTGAACCCTCTTGTCTCTCATGCAGCGGGGGGAAGACGCTGGACGACAGCTCAGAGCCTCTGTCCAAACGACACTCAGACGGGATCTTCACGGACAGCTACAGCCGCTACCGAAAGCAAATGGCGGTCAAGAAATACCTGGCAGCAGTCCTTGGGAAAAGGTATAGACAGAGAATTAGAAACAAAGGACGCCGGCTGGCGTATTTGTAGCATCCTCCCCCTCCCCACTCGTGAAAAAAAAAGAGAAAAAAATTAAGTGTGTGCAGCCCCACATGAAGTCATTTTGAGATCTGAACAATCAGTGGATCGCTTTTGTGTTCTTAAACATGTATTTATGTATGAAGTAAGCCATTAAAATGAATATTTTGATAATAATATTGATTTTTATTTTGTACCTAAAGCACTTGAGGACTCAAATATCTACTTTGTGGACCAATTTTGTTCATTTAAAAAGAAAAAAAAAAGCCTCTATTTATGTATTCATTGATTTATTTATTTTTAGAACTATTTATTGAGGGGAGATCATTGTTCACGTATGACGATATGCTCCAGATAGCCCTGTCTTTTAAACGTTTAGCGGAGAGATATATGATTGTGAGGAAAATAAATTGTTTAAAAGACAATCAATGTATGGAATGCTGCTTTTTGTAAAGTGACATTAAGAGTTTAGTTGTCTTTATTCACAACAGCCTTGAAGACATAGGTTTACACCAAATCCTACAAGGCATAGACTTTGATGCCCTCCCGGACGGAGAGGAGCTTGAGGCTTTTTTGGGAGACTGGCTGAAACAGTTCTCTCACGAATTCCTGGTGAGTTTCAGGCTCTTTCCCGAGGCCGTAATCCACGCAGGGTCATCTCATGTCCCTCCTCCTCCTCCTCCTCCTCCTCCTCCTCCTCCTCCTCCTCCTCCTTCTCTCACCTTCAACCCTCAAACACTCTACGCCTCTTCTGCCTCATTTGTGCTCCTGTCTCTCTCTCTCGTCTCACACATTTTAAATCCCTCCTAATTCCAAAATGTGGAGGGACGTGGCTCAGACCGATATGTCACACACACAGAGTATAATATCATGACGTCTATATTAGTACATCTCGATCCCCCGTTGGCTAGTTATCCCTTTAATAAAATTAAAAAAATGGGATTCTTGGAAAAATATAAAAATCCCCAAATTCGAGGTGAGGCCCAGAGCACTTTTGAGGTTTTCTCTTGTCCCTTCCTCCTGCAGTCTTTACAGAGCGAGCTCACACCTTTGACTTGTGTTTCTATCAAGTGGTTTCTGCTGAAGGGTTTCTCACGTCTCTCTGCCCATATAATAAGTATCACTCGCATCCATCAGGCGAATGCAACAACAACAAAAAGCATAAAAAAGAGAAGAAATGATACTTGTTACATGGCGACTTGTCCATCGGTGTGTTCTTTGTGAGAGACATACGAGGCAGATTGAACTCCTGTGTTTGAACCTTCCGGGTCTCTTGTGCTTCCCTTTTCTGTCACGTGAACCGATGTAAAGAACGATTGCATGATAAGAGTATTTGCACTCCGCCTCTGTGCAGACGACTCCAACTCGATGGTTTTGCTTGCTTTCTGACTGCAAACATGCATTCCTGTTGTTTGTGGATGTTGTTTTGTGTTCTGTTTTTACGTTTCCACACAAACTGTATGTTGATCGTCGTCCTACTACGAAGAAATATCCGAATGTACTTTATCTCTGAGGCTCTGTTACCGATTTTGTAAGCAGGTGTTTATTTGTTTATGAAGAAAACGTCGTGATCAGACTGATAGAGTTAGAATCTAAAGAAGAGGAAGGATGAGATGCAAGTAACACAAGAAGAACACACAGTTAGAGATGTCAAGAGAAGCCACGAAGTTAGTGGAATCTACAAGATAAGACTAAAAACGGACTGTAAACCAATCACAAGCTGCCCGTCTGCACACTTCTTAGCTCATTTGAGAAAGAGGAATACACAATTAGGCAGGAAAAAAGCGAGTTTCAAAACAGCAGAGTGAAAAAAAAAGTTCTTCGATTTGTGTTTACTGTATCAATCTTTCTTTAATTTTGCATTCTCCTCTAGGCTTTGTGACGCAGGAAGCAGTTTGCGGCCGTGGTGCCTTGCATCGACTTTAAAAATCGCCATGAATCACAGATGGCTCTTTAGTGGCCCTACAATGCTGCACATCATCAGCTTACATTTCACCCTTTTGTTGTTGTTTTTGTGTCGCACAGACGGTTGACCGGAGCTATAGTGGCATCCCGCTTTCAACGTCAAGTGTTCCCGCTTGCACTGCTTTCTTTTGCACTTTGTTTTTAGAGAACTAGACGTAACTTTTGTGTGAAAACAGAGGGAAGGATCAGTTTCCCCGCTCTCCATGAAACATTATATGTATGATATTGAAAGCGCCAATAGCCTTACTCAAATGAAATCATCTTTAAAGATATATATACATATTTACTGTGTAGAAAGTGAACATTAGATTACTATTTCAAATGGCGATCTGCAAGGGTCAAGTCAATAAATGTAAAAAAAAAAAGTGCTGTAAAATTTGTATGAATAAATTTTTGTAAACAACACAAATTTCGTCCAATCCTTGAAGCCAATATGACGTCTTAAGGATAAGACACATTTAAGAGGAGGAAAGTACCAAAGACTGACTGAGATGGACCCTCCCCCGACAGGTAGTTACATAAGAGAAGAGAGATGAGAGGAGCTATCAGCTGGTGGGCAGCAGCACAGAGGGGAAACAATTAGAAGAAACATCAAAAAGACCACACACACACCTTCAGATAAGACAAAGCAACACACACACACGGCAAATCCAAAGCACACACACACACGCACCAACTAGGAGGAAACGATCAAAATCATGCTGAAATAACAAAAAAAGAAGACGTATCAGCCCCTTCTCTCTCTTCGTCGTTGTGGGCGTTGTTTTTGTCTGGACGGTCGGCGGCGACAAGATGTTGCAGAACAAAAGAGAAACAAAGGATACCGCTTCGTGATCCAAATCTCTGGCCCCGTTTCCACGGTGACTCAGAGGCTTCTGGCGACGGCGCGGTGACACCAGTTGGCCGGGTGTCCTCCTCCCCTCGAGACAGCATGAGAAGGGAGACGTGGGAGGGATCACCCCGTCCTCTCCGCGCACCCCCTCGCCGCACTTTGCACCTTCAGCGGTCGCCACCAAGGCCCCCGGCGTCCTGGCGGAACAGTTGGCCGCTCTCGACGCCGGCACGTTGGCTCGGTTGCCAACGAAAAACCGGCGTCGGCGAAGCGAAAAGAGCTTAAAAAAGCGTGCTCATAAATGAGGAGATGTATTCTTTTTATGTCTAACATCAAATACTCGGATGGTGCAGCTGCTTCGGGAGACGTCGTCTCTCCCCGGCACGCCTCCACGTCACATGCTGTGGCTTCCCTGGTTATATGAAGATGAAAGTTGTAGGTTTTCTTACGGGTGGGTGAGTGGTAAGTGGCGGGCCGCGGCGCAGCGCTAGCATTAGCCTTCAAAGGGTTCTGCCTTCACAACCACGCAGAACACCTGTTGAGACGCACAGGTGCAGAACACGTTGGAGTTCAACCACGCGCCCGTTAGCTAGTGAGAAAGCTAACGTGTGCACGCTCACGTTCAACAGCTTCACGCGTTATAGGCAACATTTTATATAGATTTAAAATCTATCTTTAATGTTTGTTTCACTGCATTATCACAATCTTTACCAGATGAAAGAGTCGGAGCAGGACCGGCTCAAAGCTTCGTTAGCTAACGGCTGCTTATTATGCTGGAAAGCACAGCTTACGCTTATTGGTGTTCATCCATAGGCAGGAGCAATATGTTAAATGTACCAGTAGCACTCTATTATCAAAAGTGAAATATTGCTATAATAAAATGATATGTCAGTCCTGTTGAGACGCCATGGGACTCTCACACTGAGGGTGCAGCAGGTGGCATTTAGAACACCACCACCCACCCTATAGGCCTCCACTTTGTTCCTTTGCCTACACAATTCAAATTAGAGCTAATGACACAATATATATGCTCCGTATCTCATAATATACACTACCGTTCAAAGTTTGGGGTCACTTAGAATAAGGAAAAAAAGCACTGTTTTTTTCCAATGAAAATGACATTAAATTAATCAGAAATACACTCTATACATAGTTAATGTGGTAAATGACTATTCTCTGTTTTTTAAACAGTTTTAGAGGCCCATCTCCAGTTTTCTAGTGGCACATTGTGTTATTGCCTTAGAAGACTAGCAGAGAGTTAGAAGCCCCTTAAAACCTTTTTGTTTTTGTTTTTTATAACTTTTAATTTTGCATTTTCCACAAACAGATTATTCCTTGACTTTGAAACCCTTTTTATGTGAGCGCTGCTGAAAACAGTTATGCTGGTGAGAGATGCTCTAAAACTGGCCTTCCTTTGAGCAACAAAGTTTGAAGAACAACATTAATATTTCAAATAAAAAATCATTATTTCTAACCTTATGTCTAACCAATGTCTTGACTATATTTTGTATTAATCTTGTATTCATTTAATAAAAAAGAAAGTGTGAGTTTTCATGGAAAATATAAAATGTTCTCGGTGACCCCAAACTTTTGAACGGTAGTGTATATATATATATATATATTACAAAGTTACCATGAGCATTGAAGGCTCATCTGTAGCTCTGCACACGTGCTCTGGAATCTCTTTAAAGGGCTTCCATTGCAATCGCATCGCTTGTGACTGCACGGGCTCCCACGCTGTGATGTCCGTGATGGGACGTCAGGATAAACCGGCACACAAAGCCCACCATAGTCCCTCCCTGCTCCCCGGTGTGCGTAATAACCCCCTCTCAGACATGATAGCAGGGCTTTGATTTCGTGGCGGTGGCCTCCGCTCTCAGAGGAGTGCAGAGAGAAGATGATCAATGGGCGTGATCTGATTCCTCAGGACCGTGCCAGACCCTTTCTTAACCCGGCTAACCCAATCAGCCAGTGTTGCCAGGCAACCAGTCCCAGGGGGATGCGTCGGGAATGGGCGGGGTGCCCGAGGATTTCCCGGGCACCCGTAGACGCCGCTGGATGCATTTCACTCAAAGCGTTTCAGTCTCAGCGATGCTGTCTGTTACTGGCTGAGAGGAAAACAGAGGCTGAGTAATGTGTGATTCAGAAAAGTTCAGACATTAATAAATACACCGTCAGGCAAACAAGGGCTGTCACTAAGGTCCTCGCAAATGAAATCCCACAGCTCAGCGGGATGCGTTTGAGACGACTAATGACACAGTTATAGAGGAAATCGACAAAAATGCAAAGATTTTGAAAAACTGGATGAAGATCCTCCAGCCATGAAGCATCCCGTCTTTAAAGCGACACTATGTAACTTTTCCCCTGTAGCGCCCCCTTCAGGTATTTAACGTCTGGCTCTCGAGCCATATATGGCTCTTCAGTCACGTGCCCTCCAAGCTGATCTCTCAGCTGGTCGATGCGCGCTACCAGCAGCGCTCTCTCCGCAGCTGCAGCGAGCCGTTCAGCCGCGGCATGTCACTCTGTCTCTACACGTCGCGTAGTGGAGCAAATAAAAAGTCACCTGCAAGCGTGTACTGGCACTATAAGACGTTGCGTAAAGCTGCCAGACAGCAAGTTGAACTACTTCCGCCGGAAGTACCGGGTCGTTACCAACCATCTTACATTCAGCAGTTTTCAGCCCCCAGACCCCCGATGGCAGTGGCGGAGGCGCAAATCAACATATTAAAAGTCATTGTAGCGGCACAGTTTTTTTCAAGCTGTTATTTTAAGGTGGAAAAGTTACATAGTGGGGCTTTAACAAGAAGAAAGCAACTGCAGATTTATAAGGCTGCACATATGTCACATTCATCATCTCAGTCTAAAGATAGGACAATACAAGGTATGAAAAGATACAAACAATATGATTTTAACAACACATACAGTGGGGAAAAAAAGTATTTAGTCAGCCACCAGTTGTGCAAGTTCTCCCACTTAAGAAGATGAGAGAGGCCTGCAATTTTCATCATAGGTAGAGCTCAACTATGAGAGACAACATGAGAAGAGACCGAATACAGAAACATGAGAGACAAAATGGAAAGAAAAAAACCCCCAGAAAATCACATTGTCTGATTTTTAAAGAATTTATTTGCAAATCATGGTGAAAAATAAGTATTTTGTCTCATCTCATATTTTGACCCACTGCATACATACACACACACACATATATATATATATATATATATATATATATATATATATATATATATATATATATATATATATATATATATATATATATATATATATATATATATATATATAAGGGGCCATTGTTCAATATTTATTCTATTACAGTTAAATTGTTCACTATCAACTCGTACTCCACGGCCCAAACTCCGTAACCCAGGATCCCCCCCTGCTCCTCCGGGGGAGTGACAGCTTTCTGGAGGGGGAATCCACATGAAAGCCTTTTATCAGCACCGCCTCCTGGGCCCGGCCCGAGCCACTGCAGTGTGGTGCAAAAGTTCAGTCATTACGTAAAAGCTACTGCTGCATTCACGTCAGCGTGCCGTCTAATATAATGTCGGGAGATTCGTTTGTTAGGTGAAAGGACGGCATCTCACTCTGGCTCCACGTTCTTCTTTCGTCAGTGTTATTAGAGCGTGATGAGGTCTTTTGAGCAGTGCTGGTATTATATTGGTTGTATTGAGGCTGTGAGTCACCAATCTTAAAATCTCAAGTCTGATCATATTCATGAGAGAAAATAACAACTTGTATTCATATCAAAGTGAAAAAGTCTCTGAAACATTAGAAACTCTTTAAAGTTAAACTATGCCACCTGTTAAAGAAGATGTGTTTCCTCCAAGTTTATAGTTGACTCCTGTCTGCTCTGTTTCTGATGCTACCTCAGATAATTTTCAATGAGTTATTTCAAAATAATTTCTCTGATGAGTGCTTCAGACTTCATTTATGAAAAATTATTAATATAATTCCTGTCTATATTATGGTTGCAATACTTTCAACTGAAGCAACCTTTTTCTCAGTCTTCAATCTCTTCAAATTCGACCATAACTGCAAGTAAATGATAAGAATGTGTGACAAAACCTTGACACTGCGGACTCAAACTGTGAGACTGGAACTGTTGAATCACAAAATATATTATGTAATACTCTTCTTCTTCCTACAAAAGTTAATTTCATGTCATTTGCAAACAGCATGTTGATGTTTGCAAAGTGCTGCGTGAATGAGTCCTACACCTTGGAAATGAGTCAGACTTTTTTTATTATTGGCTTTTGAATAGATAAATAAAATAAGGTTGATGGTTGACAAAAGCTGGAGATTGTAACGTTGTGCTACACGCTCTTGTAAAAGTTAAAGCTTTTACGTGTCGAACAAAAGCTGCTGAATGAGACTTCCAAACTACTGATTACATTCATGCTTCAAAAATTATGAAAGATTTGGAAAGATTATCCTGCCGAACAAAAACGTGAAAGTATTGTGTATTTTTCGTTTGCTTTTTTTCTGCAATAATCCCAAATCCAATTTTGGTCGGGGGAGCTAGCTCGATGCTAACTTTCGGGATTGGCCTCTACAGAAATCCGAGATTCGTTGCCACAGTACATACACGGGCTGTTTACTCACTAATTAACACAATAATCAGTGAATGGTTAAATAAAAGTCGAGCAGATTGTATCCGGCGCATGTTGGTTGTGTGTGCGTGTGTGTGTGTGTGTGTGTCTCTGCTCTGCAGGGAATGGAGTTGTTAAGTGGTTTGAATGTTTATCCCACTTTTCTAACTGAGGCTGCAGGTCCTTTTTATCAACAGCCAAAAACTCACATCTAAATGAGTGAGTTTTATTTCCTTATTCTTTTTTTAAACCTGTTAATCTGCAGCACACACCCATCTCTTTTCTCATGTTGCTGCTCCACCCTCCCCTCCCTCCCTGGACACCGTACAGCACATCGGAGCCCAATTAGCGTTCTCCGGGCTCAGACGTCACGGCAGTCTGGGTTCAGAGGGCCGGAGGTACGGGAGCATGTACCCAGATTTGGACTGAACGCTGTACTCATTATTGGGCTGTCAGCTGACCCCTGATGTCATTTTCCTCACATCATTACAGAAACTCGCTCACGCACGGGCCACCGCGCCATTAATATGTATCTTAGTGACGTCACGCCATCGATCCACCCATTAGCCCCACGTAGTACCTCATGAAATCATCATGAGAGAGGACAGCGGCTGGAACTTTGCAAGAATACGGAATACGTGAAGAAGGTCAAATATATTTTGGGAGACTTGGCAGATATGTACACAATTACGTCCCCCACTACGGTATATGCTCTCGCCCACTGAATGAGGAGGTCATAGCAGGAAAGAGAACGAGGCGTTGAAGTGTCTCGCTGTGTTAGTGTTCATATCTAGACGTTCATCATTCACCTGACGCCAATGAGACGGTGGTGATAAATCAGTGGAGCTGCTTACTCGAAATCCTGCGAAAGGTGGAGTTAATTCATCTCACTTGTGCTGCCGTGGGTATGTACCTGTCTTCTGTTGCAGGAGGAACATCACAAGCAGACATAAATCATTTGCTATACCGACCGGAATAGAGCATTCAGTCATCTCCTCAAAGAGCGCGTCACATCTTTGTTCCTTTTGGAAACGACCACCAAAGCATGAAATAATACAGAACAAAATAAAGTGAAGTTGTTTTGTGGGGAAAGCTCTGGTAAGGTACATAATAAGTCGCCTGTAGTTAAAAAAAAATGTTATAACACGAAAAGTCAACTTACATTGAAAAAAGATAAGATAGTTGATCAATTATCAGCTTCTAACCAGCCTGGTCTTTCGAAAATGATGTTGCATTGAACACAACTGCAGCGTCAGTTACGTCAAATATGTTTCTTAATTTCTTAATTTGGTAATCTGTGTAACAGTTTAGCTCACACACATTCACACCTTCCTTTTTTTATTAGTTGTTTTCATCCTGTGTGACAAACTATCACGTCATCCCAGATCCTGCTTCCCATCTCGTTAGTCCAACTCCTTTCACCTGTTCTCTCACCTGCCTCTGATCACCTCGTTAGTCCCTCGTTCCCTTCACCTGGTCCTCATGCCCGTCTCACCTGTTGCCCATTCCCTCGTTAGTCCCTGTCTACTGAGGTCCCCTCACTTGCACTTGTCTTGTGTTTTGAGAGAGCGGTGTGTTCCCTCGCAATCATCTTTGTGGATGTAATTTAAGCCTAATATAACACAATGTAAACATGTAATACACCCTATGTATATATGTTGTGGAAGCACACAATTTGAAACACTTTACCCACCACAGTGCCAAGTTCTCCGGTGTTATTAGTGTATATTCCTGACCTGCCTGCCCTGACCTCTGATTCTCTGCCCCGCCCCTTTTTGGACTTGTTTTCTTCTTCGACTGATCTCCCGGTTTTGACCTTCATCTTTGTTACTCCTGTCTGAGTCGTGCTTTTGGGTCCACTCTGATATCACCGTGACAAGTGTAGAGTTAAAGTGGATAGTTGTGTGGACGATGGACTTTTCCCTTGCACAGCCTGCTGTTTGAGTCCGATGAGAAAACAAAAGGTATTATTTTAATTCATGTGAGAAACTTAAAAAGAGTAATAAACTGTTATTTAAACCAAATGCTGGTGTTTGTGACTTGTCATACACATAAACCATGTTGGTATTAATCATTGAGCGTAATCAAGGAGAAAATAGGTTTTCCTCTAAATGTAATTATGCAGGTTCATTGAATGTAAAGGAGGCTGGGTCACACTTTAGACCGACTTGTCTTAGCTTCCACAGCTAAATGTGATAGCAGATATAAAATACAAACACATCAGTATCTTGACAAACACATTTAAATTTGAGATATATTTGTTGGCTTTTCAGGAGCTTTTTTTAACCACCTCTTCAGCTGCAAACTTTTACGCTCAACATTTAAGCCAACATGGACAAGAAGTCCAACAAAATGGGACGACAGCTGCTCTCCATTTCCATGACAACTGAGCAAACAGCCATGGAAAAAGCTGGAAGCTGGACACAGACTTCGACTTCTTAATGTGTAGATGCTTCAACCTCTTTTATATAGATGACACAAAGGTACAGAACTTTGGAGTTACACTATGACAGACCCTCATGACAACAGTGAGAAAAGAGAATTTAATACAAAAATTAAAGTAGGTCACACATCAAAGCAGTAATACACATTTATTTATGTTAATTACATCTTTTGGCCTCTAAGGTGCAGGGCGAAAAGCTGTAAACATACCACTCTCACCTTGAACTTGAAGGTTAACTTGATCACTACACGCAGGGATGGATTAACCAACGGGCCTACCGGGCCCAGGCCCAGGGGCCCATGAGCTGAGGGGGCCCCTGGGCCTGGGCCTCCGCACGTGACGTCGCTGTTATTAACTCTGAATTGATATGATGATATGACACGATGCGCCGTAGCCAGTATATGCTAGGCTTAAGTCATTCATGTCATTAACAGGGCCCCAGAAGTCCTACTGAAAAACTAAAGAATAGCCTAAACATTCACTTTGAAGATGTCACAAGAAACAAACATATAATATGTAACACCATAGCTTGCTGTCAATTGTTTTTAGACTTTGTTCTTGTTGATGTTAGAGGTGACTTAAATGTCCCTCCCTCCGGTCTGCAGGAGGAGGGTGTGGTGTGTTCTTGACGTTGAGCTCACTCTCTTCTCTTCTCTGCTTCAGCCTGAAGCTACTGGGGCTGCAGGGCCTGTTACCACAGCTCCCCTGCTGCCATTTGTGCACTACACATACACTATGACTACACATACACTATGACTACACGTACACTATGACTACACATACACTATGCTGATCTGCACTACACGTACACTATGACTACACATACACTATGCTGATCTGCACTACACGTACACTATGACTACACATACACTATGCTGATCTGCACTACACGTACACTATGACTACACATACACTATGCTGATCTGCACTACATGTTTCGCTTTACCTTTTCTTGCTTCTCAGTTACGGATTTTTGTAAATAGTTAATTTAATAATTTACTAAATTATCTTTTGAACTGGGTCTGGTCTCCCTACTATGTTATTTCCACTTTGAGCCGTCTGGTTGTAAAAATTACAAAAGTTATTCGTTTAATTCATATAACCGAAGTCACTGCTATCATATAATTCGCATTATGTTTTTTTTTATTTAAAAAAAGAAAGAAACGTCCGCTGCGGGAAACAACCAAAATGTGCATTCTGTAAATCTTTAAAATAAATGTAATCATCGCCAAATGTACGCCGACTCCACAACTCGGCCATTTATTCCTCTTACTCCACGTCATCGTACCAGTTGCTCTGACATTTCCAGAAAGGCCTACGCTGTTCATCTTCATTGGAGATCGTCTTCCCAGTGGCCAAAGTGAGTGGCGGCCTAACAAAATGTCGTGGGTTCCTTCAACCCGTGGAAGCGGCCACCTTCGCAACGGCACGCAGACAAACAGCTGATGAATAAGGAAGCTAATTAGATCCGACTCAAGCTCAAACATATTTCTAGATTAGCTATGTCACCATACAAGAGAAATTAATATCCTGCCACATGATTAAACAGCTTGTTCTGAATAGTATCCCGTTGTTAGGCAAATGAGTCACGGTCTTTGGTGTAAATTTCCAGTATGCACATTTTCTTATTTTCATGCCCCTGAAATACCAACAAGCACTGGATGTATTTAATCAGCAGGTTAATGACCAGAAGCAGCAACTTGACCGCTGATTAGCAACGAGCTCACCTCTTGTCAGTTCAACAATACATTGATAACCTCCGGGCGCTTCGTGAAAGCAGCTTTTTGAGTCAGCCACGGGCCTGAATGAGCGTGCCATCATTCATCTTCTCCTCCGCCTGTTTCATATGTATCTTTAATATCTACAGTTACTAAAATAGAGCCTCTATCTTTAGCTGTTCACGGTTCATCTTCGCCGACAGTGACTGCTCCTGAAATAAAGTCTCTTTTCTGCTCTGATCCCTCCTGAGGTAATGCGGCGGAAGTGTTGATGAAGCAACTGGGGGGGTGGGGGGGGGGGGCTAAAAAGCATTCGCATCATCATTTTGTAGCTGATAAATGATGCCAAAAATAAGATTTCACAGATGTGATAGAAACAACAACAGCAGCTGCAAACTTTAAGGATGGAAGAAGCTGTACGCTTATTTGTGAGCTAAAGAAAATCACAGCAGAGGGACAAGCACCCCTCTACGTCAGAACTAACACCCTCTACGTCAGAATCAGCACCCTCTACGTCAGAATCAGCACCCTCTACGTCAGAATCAGCACCCTCTACGTCAGAATCAGCACCCCTCTACGTCAGAACCAGCACCCTTCTACGTCAGAATCAGCACCCTTCTACGTCAGAACTAACACCCCTCTACGTCAGAACCAGCACCCTTCTACGTCAAAATCAGCACCCATCTACGTCAGAACCAGCACCCCTCTACGTCAGAATCAGCACCCTTCTACGTCAGAACTAACACCCCTCTACGTCAGAACCAGCACCCCTCTACGTCAGAACCAGCACCCCTCTATGTCAGAACTAACACCCCTCTACGTCAGAACCAGCACCCCTCTACGTCAGAACCAGCACCCCTCTACACCCCTCTACCCATCTACGTCAGAGTCAGCACCCCTCTACGTCAGAACTAACACCCTCTACACCCCTCTACCCCTCTACGTCAGAGTCAGCACCCCTCTACGTCAGAACTAACACCCCTCTACACCCCTCTACCCCTCTACGTCAGAGTCAGCACCCCTCTACGTCAGAACTAACACCCCTCTACACCCCTCTACCCCTCTACGTCAGAGTCAGCACCCCTCTACGTCAGAACTAACACCCCTCTACACCCCTCTACCCCTCTACGTCAGAGTCAGCACCCCTCTACGTCAGAACTAACACCCCTCTACAGCACCATGACTGCCTGACTGCTAAGCTCTGAGCTTATTAAAAAAGACACATCACCAAGGGCCCTGAATCATTCAGAAAAGCCTTTTTCTTTAGTGTTCTGAAACATGCGGAGCGGCAACACCCCCGGGCGTCATCCCACGTCCTTCGTGTTCTTCCTCATGTCCCGCCGCTTCATTTCAACATGTCTAACGACGCCATATTTTTGGTTTCTATAGGCGGCATCATCGATCGGAGACTTAGGAGAGACTCAGGAAAGAGCTGTTTCTTAGACGGACGACCACATTGGGAAAGACGTGAAGTAGCACACGCTGTGAGGAGAGACTGGGAACAATGAAGCGTTGGTTTCAGTCAGTATCTTTGAGGCTGTTGCTGAGGCTGTGATCACGAGGCCTTTCCTCCAGTTGGGCTACACGACTGAATGAGCCACATCGCTAATGGTCCCATTAGGATAGACATTGATGTACCTCTGGTTAAGAGCTAATTTACGAAATGTAATATTGCTATAATCAACCTTTAATTGAAACCAAGAGTAATCCTGTAAAGTTTGACCAGTTCAGAGAAGTATCCAGTGGTGACTCCCAGTTGTAAGTGTGTAATTAGCTTTAACACGCTGCCTCCTCAGCTCTTCTGTTTTTCACTTATTGTCTGACATGCAGACACATTATTGTGTTGTGTGTGACTTTTTATTCATTATAAAACTGATTAAAAAAAGCAACCGTTTGCTGTTTAAATGTGTGAAAAGAGTTCTCACAAGGAACAAAGAAGAATATATAATTATATTCTTTAAAGGAGAAGCCACTTGAAAGCTGAAGTTGATGGCTTAATTACTAATATAGCTCACAAATAAAATGCACTCATTATGATAATGAGGTTCTTCCATGACACACGTCTTATTAATAAGAGGAATATGAGAAAGTGAACATAACTCCATTTGCAAATCTTCTTTTAAAGGAAGCTGCGTAGTAATCTTCAACAAATAATGACCTCAGTCAGTTTAAGTACATTTACCCGGATGTGACCCTGAGGTGTTTTTATAAGATGTGTTATTAGTAGTGCTCGTTACGGCCCGTTTTAATGACAGGCCCAGTGACAGTGAGGGGCATGGCGCCTTCACCTCGCCCCGAATGTCAGACGCTCAAAATAAAATCATCTACCTGGAGGAGAAAAGATACCACCAGCTCTCATTTTCACCCGTAGTTTAATTTACTCGTCGTTATAGTGCTTAAAAAATGAATAATGTAAAAGCCTGCAACACGAGTCTCGGTGAGCTCGGAGTAATTATGTCAGAAGCCGTTCTTTGTGTTTCTCGGAGAGGATGCCGCCCCGGGATGAGTGTTTTCCTCTTGGCTCTCTTCGGTTCTGCAGGAACGAGGACCTGCTCATTATTGGTCCATTCAATGCAAAGGGTGTCATCGTGTCAAATGAGATTTGTCTCATCATGACAAGAAGTAATTGGTCCGAGCTCTTTCTGTAATTTACCCTCAGCCAGCGCCACATTGCTTTATGGTGAACGATTGCTCCTGTCTGGCTCACTCCTGTTACGGCAACACGAGGGTGGAGCTGCCGCCGCCGCCGAGAGGACGCCGAGCCACCGCCTTTCATCATCGGCCATCTTGTCTTTGACAATATAAGGTCTTCTTCTTCTTCTTCTTCTTCTTCTTCTTCTTCTTCTTCTTCTCCTCCTCCTCCTCCTCCTCCTCCTCCTCTTCCTCCTCCTCCTCCTCCTTATTCTTCTTCTCCTCCTCCTCCTCCTCCTCCTCCTTCTTCTTCTCCTCCTCCTCCTCCTTCTTCTTCTTCTTCTCCTCCTCCTTCTTCTTCTTCTTCTTCTCCTCCTCCTCCTCCTTCTTCTCCTTCTCCTCCTCCTCCTTCTTCTCCTTCTCCTCCTTCTCCTCCTCCTTCTCCTTCTTCTTCTTCTTCTTCTTCTACTACTGGGTATTACCTCCCATAAAAACTTTGAATTTAAAAGTTCACTTCTGGCAAGTGTGTATTGATGAAGCTCTTGAGCCACATCCTGGCCTTTGGGTGATAAACAATGATGCTGAATGATTCAACAATCTCATTTAATGTCAGCAATGTCCTCATAAAACTTGCTCCCAGCCTTATGGATAATGCAGGCGCAGAGACATTTAAATAATACAGTACTATGGCGTCTTTCCCCCCACCGAGCCCACCTGATGAATCACTGTATACTGATGAGTCTGGCCGAAACAGGAAAATATTTAAAACAATTCTGTCTTGTATATAGATTAATCACCTTATCTGTAAGTCACTGAATCTATTTCTGGACGTAATTTCACCATCGACATTTTTTAAATCGTCTTTACAATGGAACACATACTCACTGGAGAAGTGGAGTGCAAAACATAGGAAAGCAAGAAAAATAAACCCAGATATGTTGATTAAAATCTTATTTGTGAGACCTTTCTATACGAAATGTAACAAAATTGAGAAATGCATTTGAGTTTTTTCGATGCGCGTGTCGCTCTATTGTGTATCTTCGGCACCTAATATGTGAAAATGCCATGCTTTGTTATTTATGTACCCCAGGACGAGTCAGAGTGTCCAAAAGAAATCTTCCCCATTGCTCTGAACGGGCTCTTCTCTTCTGCCAGGGACTCAGACTGCCGCTGTCATCTCCAGCCCCTCAGGAGGGCTGACCTTTGTGGGCGACACGCAAGATTTCCATCATGATGAAAACACAGTTAAGGGCGTATATGCAGAGATAATAGTCACACAGATTTAAAGATGTAACCATCACTAGACGTATCCAGTGCTGCAACAAAAACAACTAAATAATGCTTTTAACCCTACGTGGAAACAATGAAAGTCCACTTGTTTACTTGAGTATAACATTTCAGCCGGAAACTGAAAACGCACCTTTTCCGACTACATCTGGATTAAAACAGATTATCATTTCAGTGGCTCTTAAATATCTCTTATTATGGTACTTTTGTAGTTCGACTATGTTGAGGAAATGCTACTTTCTGTATTCTTGTTGTTCTTAGTTTGTACTCTAGGGTGATGCACTTATTGTAAGTCGCTTTGGATAAAAGCGTCTGCTAAATGACATGTGATGTAATGTAATGTCATCACCCCAAAAAATAAAAGAAGAGCTTGTTAATGTCTTCAGTGATGCGATGGGGACCTGGTGGTCTGGAGCTGTTGGATGGGGGACGGGTGGAAGGGATCAGGAGTCTCGACTGACCCTTTGTCTTCAACATCTACACTCAAACTCTCTCAGGCGGTTTGATGGGCGTAATTCAACCCTGGAGTTGAATTACGCCCATCAAACCACCTGAGAGCTTTGGGCTTGTAGATGGTTCTCTGTCTGAGGCCCGTTAGAGTCACTCATTAAGAGCCGGTGTTAGATTTTTACTATGGTCATTGATCATCTCTCACAGACTTGCTAAACTTGCATTTATACTTTCTAAACATCTCCTTGTCCCACTCTTAATTGCCTTGTGTGAACCAGAGTTGTTATCCCGAGGAAAGATAATGTCTGAGTGACTAACGCTCGCTTTTTCTGGAGATATGCACACATCAGTTTGTTGTTAATTGTTTTTCAGACTGAAATCTGTGCATGCTCATTACATATGCTTTCATTTCTATATTTAAAAACAACCACTAACCAAACAAAGCCGTATGTAATATCCTGGCTGCAGTCTGCTCTGTATGTGTTAGAGCACGACTCACCTTGCTAAAGGCCACAGAGGAAATGGGCGCTCATGGTAAATTGATGGCTATGGCTCCGATCAGAGTCCTTCACAGCCTGCTAGAGGTAAGGGGGTACGATTTAAATAAAAAAAGTAATAACTTATTTAGGCGATAAAATTGTTTCCCGTCCTTCTGACACGCCTCCTTCTCTGTGTGAGATAATTTGGCAGGTTTTTCTCAATGAGGTCCACCTCTGATATGACATTGCTGCACAGCAACGCTTTGTGTGGGGCAGACACCTGGCGATTTGATACTTGGAAATGTATTAATATATATATATATATATATATATATATATATATCAATATATAGATATAGATATAAAACGATATAGATGTATATATATATATATATATATATATATATATATATATATATATATATCCGATTAAAAACTTTAAGAATTACTTTTCAACTGGAAGTACAACAACAGATAATTAATTCCACAAGCAATAATAATATTAACTGCAAGGTTTCATATCATTTCCGAGGCTCCCTTTCAGTTCCAGATTAACTATCAGAACAACAGATTAAATAAAGGAACGAACTGTTTACACGAGAGCTCATTTCTGAGTTGGGCAGCTGTGATTGACAGTGTTCACAGGCTCCTTTGTGCCCTAAAATATATTTTTGTAATACAAACCATGCGGCAAGACTGATCTTGTGCCTCATTAGTTTGTGTTTTTGTCTTTGCTTAATGTTCAAAAGTCTTTGAATCTTAGGAGATCTGAGCAGATTTGCTAATTGTCTAAATGTGGCACAGATTTATGCTGCAGTGTTGTTCTCGAGGGTAATCAGCTGAAGTTATGTTAATAGAAGACTTCCCAATACAATAATTTAATTACAGGTACAGCTAATTAGGCTAAGATGGAGCCTTACTTTAGTAATGTTGAGCGACTCTGGAAACAAGTTGCACATTTTCTTCTTTTACTCATGATTTAAAAATGACCTATTGATTCATAAATAAACTGAAGATACTCAATTGAGACAGCGAGATATGCAGCAAAGACAAAAGTGTCACGATATGATAATCGATGCGAGAATAAAGCATTTCGGAGACGCACCTGTCCACGTGTTGTAAATCGCTGTAACACTTTGACACTTTTATGAGCAATGTATCTGTTCCCACGCTTGACGTGGTCATGGTTGCCCCCGGCGATGCCTTAATAACATCACTTGCTGTATGGATCAGGTGCTCTTGGAGCACCTGGGGGGGGGCCTAGGTAATATACTCATGTCCATTCATTACCTTCATTAAAGCTGGAGGAGCGGGCACATGCTCGCTGTCTGATTCCTCCCGTCGATCCCAGCGGTGACCGGACAGTCGGTCGCACCGCCTCCTCCAATCAGACGCACCGCTTTATTCACGCTGCTCTTTAGATGACGAGTACGTCACGTCTCATCTGTTTCCTTTCCCCGCCTCATTAAACTTGCTGAAGGACAAATCATCATAATCCATCTCTGGCTTCTTGCATGTGCGCTTCAGAAGTAAAGGTTCATTACTTGGCTGAGTAAATGTTATGGTGTGAGTCTGACCCGCTCCACAACCTAATCAGGTTAAGTATTTGTCTAGACCAGGGGCGTCAAACTCATCTTCACCGCGGGCCACATCAGCGTCACGGCCGCCTCTTAAAGGGCCGGCGTAACCGAAGCGCTGTATAAACTACTCCCGAACGTATTGTTGAATAACTCTTTTCATTTGATTATTGTTTATTCGAGAGTAGAAATATTGTACGCAAGAACATTCCTCTGATATTATAACACAAATCCATTTAATTTGAAACCTTCAAAATAAAAGCACAGGATATAAAGGTGATCATGTGTCTTTCAAGCCGCCAGGGACCGCATAAAATGACGTGGTGGGCCCAATTCGGCCCACAGGCCTTGTGTTTGACACCTGTGGTCTAGACGATTGAGAGCCACTGAGGTATGACTTTTCAGTTTCGACAAACAGCTCAAAATGGAGTCAGATTGGCACGATAGGTCTTGAGTGTCTCTGTAAGTCAAGGATGCTTCTTTGTTCAGTTCCTGGTCCCACAGAGGAACGCCATTAGAGCTCTGGAGGTGGTATTTATTTTGTTTTTTACTTTTCAGTACGTTATGATTTCTAGCAGAAATATTGATTCTGCATTTCTTTAACACAATATATACAGATTTAAAACATGTACTCAATCAAATCTGACATTTTGAGACTTATTATACTTTATTAAATGTATAAAATAGAATGAATATTCTCTCCTCAAAGCCACCAGACTCCATCGAAAAACACCGCAATTTTACAAATTATGAGGGCTTTACAATCTGTACACATACAAAATCACTGTCCCAGGACCTCACATCGTATGAGGAGCAACTCCCAAAGAAAACTGAAAACAAATCATTCAAAGTTCAAACATGACTAAAATCATGGATTTTTATTGACTCTGAAAAACTCTATTTTTATGTTGTCAAACGAGAACCATCTAATTAGAAGATCAGTCTTAAAACCAGGAGAGCTCCTGGATCTCTTTTGAGTCTATTTAGCTGATGTTGCTTCCTCCAATGTCCGAGAGTGTTGAATCCACAACAACGCAGTACGAGAATTTTTTTTTTGTTTTTATACTTTGCAACATTTTTCACACACATCATGTCATACATAATTCAATACAATAGTGCTGCTGCGGTCTGTTGGCCTTGAGGCCGAGCTGGCTGTCAGGCTGAGGAGGCGAGAGCTTGATAGGAATTAAGGCTCTGTTGGTGGAAGCCGCAGCACTGACAACAACCGCAGGAGGCTAATTGGTCTTTGCCATGTAGCACATGCTCGGCCGAGGTGGGCGGATGCATCCGCTTTGAGGCAGAGCAAAGGGCGTTTCCAAACATTAAAATCAGTGCAACTAGATGGACATTCTTAATATCCTTACTACGTAGCCTTTGCTATCTGTATTTGTGTAGCAGTTCAGCTCCGTACCTTCCTTTTTTATTAGTTGTTTTCATCCTGTCTCACGATCATCCTGCTTCCCATCTCGTCAGTCCAACTCCCTTCACCTGCCTCTGATCACCTCGTTAGTCCCTCATTACCTTCACCTGGTCCTCTCCCCTTCTCACCTGCAGCCCATCCCCTCGTTAGTCCCTCATTACCTTCACCTGGTCCTCTCCCCTTCTCACCTGCAGCCCATCCCCTCGTTAGTCCCTCACTATTTAGCTCCCTCACTTCCACTTGTCCTATGACAGATTGTCTTGTGTTCTTCTTGAAGCCCGCCAGCTTTACTACGTGTGTTGATCTGTTCCCGTCTGTTTTGTTCCTGCCGGAACTTTGAGTAAATTTAATTATTTTCCAGTTTTGTCTCCGGAGTCGTGCATTTGGGTCCACCCTAATACTCCCGTGATAAATTGGTTGGTTTGAACATCATAATTATCGAGGAATTCATGACATTAACAACCTCTCAGCTCAGGGTGCCTTCAGGCGGCGGGCGTGTCCAGATCAGAGTGACACAACATTACTTTAGAATAGTCTGGTTCAGTTTCTCGGCGCACAAATCACATCACACACAAAAAGGACTCATTAGTACGTAAAATCGTAACCATGTCAGAAGCGTCACTAAAAGCATCAACAATGCTGCTGCGTCAGTCCTGAACACCGGCCTAAAAACAAAGCACACGGCCGCTAGTGCACGGAAAAAGATACACGCTCACAAATTGAGGCGTCAGTCCCGGGTCAATTGGTCGGAGACACAATAAGTGTTTTCTGTGTGCTCCTGCCGTTGGTGTTCATCTCTGTAAAATCAGCCCTCGTGTAACGCACCATCCATCACAATGTACGTTTCAGAGCCGCTCGGCTTTGACCTGCTGGCATTTCACGAGGCAGAGCAGCACAGATCAGCGCTCCCTGCTGGGCAACACAGATCTCACTGAGTCATGTGTGTGTGTGTGTGTGTGTGTGTGTGGGGCTGTATTTTCCCTCTTTGTCACTAGTTTCCACACAGCCTGTCATCCTCAATCAGCTCACATGGAGTGTCCGGGATCATTAAATGCTTGTTAACATGCGAAGAAACCTCCAAAGCCAAAGTTCAGGGAACAAACTGTGTGTGTTGTAAGGATGCTGCTGTACATGTCCAATCATAAAGGGGGGGGGGGGGGGGGGGCTTGCAGGTTTCCCCCACCTTCATATTCAAGATTTAACAATGCGAAGCCTCTCTGGGTGAATAACTTCTAGCTTCCCATGGCTGCTGTGCACCAATACACTCCTAATATAATAAAAACATTAGGTTCTGCCAATCTGCACAATATTACTCTTTCTTCTTCTGCACATGTGCGAGCGACTCAGCCCAGAGAGAGTTACTTATAATGGAGAGAGTGGTGGTTACGTGTTGTGTTTTAATGCTCCTACATTTTCAATAGGAGCTAGTGCAACTATTTCATCCACTGTTGCCATATTTCATCACAGAAATGTGTCAATAAATCTGTTGAGGCTATTTCTTTCATAAAAGCTTCATCATTTCATCATGTACTCAAAATGTCATGAAAAAGGAATCAGTGACACAGGATTGTGAGTTTAGACTCCCGGAGGTGACGAACAGCAGATGTACTTCTGTTGCATTTTGTAAACGTGTATCTCTCACATTTTGCTTTATTTTTACATGAAAGAAGGAATAACACACCTTAAAAATGTTTCCATTTGTCCTGATGTACACAACTTTTCTTACGGTACAAATTATTCCATTTGTTTAAAAAAAAAAAGAAGAAGGTTGGAAGATGGCGTCTCATTATGTGCGAAGAGGAATAGATGTCAGCCTGTTCTCTCAGACAAAAGTTCAAGCAGCTATCTTTTATTTATAGATTGTGTTTTTTAGGCTCAAACCAGCACTGAAGCCTGGAGATACACTGCCATGGAACTTAAAAAGTCTTGAAAGCGTGAATGACAATTTATCATTTATCCTCTCAACAGATTAACAACAGTCTGCTTTACATTAGTAGTTACTGTGGCAACCTTTACTTAATGTCCCGGAGCATACAATGAGTAACATAACAAGTTTACATCTGCAATAATGGGAGTAAAATGACAAAAGAATAAGCTGCAGAAACACTTTGAGTGTCACCATGTTATTATTATTATTATGAAAATGATCGACAGAGATAAAAAAAAAACTGGAGTAAGGCATTAAGTTAATGACAAAAAAAAAAAAAAAAATAGAAAGACATACTAAGCTACACACACATATATATATATATATATATATATATATATATATATATATATATATATATATATATATATTGTATATCAGGAATCAGTAAGAGAGAGACCACTCTCTTCTAACAGAGCAGAAGTTATAGATATAGATCATATTTACACTCGCTTGTCTTCTCCGCTGCTCCAGTGTGGCATCGCACCTGATTGCTCTGTCAATTTCATTAGTGTCATTCATTATAGCGGTTATTATATGATACCATATCATTATGTAAGTATAATTAGGAGATTGCTGTTGAATCATACATTTATTTTATTACCACTGCAACATTTCCACTTCATCTTTTGTCTTTCCGCCACACATCTCATAGACTGCTGGTGCTTCACACACACACACACACACACACACACACACCAATGTACATCTAATCTATACACTTGGACTCAATTTGGCCAAACACTCAACAAAGAGCATCAACTTTTATTGAAATACTTGAACAGAATAAACCGATAGAAAAGCATTCTCTCGGAAGAATATGCAATCACAATCAAATTTATATATAAAAAAAAATATTTTCCCCTGTGACATTAATGCTTGCCTTGGTCAAGTATTTTGTTTCATTACGTCCGGTCCACCTGCCTCATTTGCAGACCGCTCCTTCAACCGGCTCCTTCAGCTCGCAGAGAGCAAAACCCAGCGACCTCATGGGAGAATGGAGAGACCCAATCGGATCTGTTGTTGCTTATTGATGAATAACAATTCATATGAAGGTACTCTCCATCCAATTTAAACCTGTAATGTGAGGAAATATGACATTATAACACAAAACAAGCCATAATGCCGTTAAATATCTTGAGCATCTTTAAGGGATTAATTAATATGAATGTGTGTGTCAAAGAATAGCCATTCAACCTGCATTCATTCCTAATGTCGTTATTCCTGCCTTCTCCCACGCTGACTGACCTCTTCCTCGGTGTTCGGCCATGACACTCAACACCTCTCAGAGAAGACAGAAATAAAGAGCAAGGATTTATATCACGACCGGAATGGAAAATAAGACATTCAACACAGTCAATTAACATGCATTTACTGATGTAAAGACGGCATCATCCCGATAAACACACACACACACACACACACACACACACACACACACACACACACACACACACACACATACACTGTCATCCATTCAACCAAGGCCGACCGCCCTCTATTGATCCGCCCGCTGGAGAACGTCGGGCGGCTCCCCTGAGCTGAATGGATGCGTTGCAGGAAAACACTGGAAGAATAAAGTGAAGTGTCGTGCGTAGGAGGGATGCTGAAGGCCTACATCTGTAGAACATGACGTCCACGAAGAAATTGCTTTAAACTGTACATACAATGTAATACACACCCCTCCCCCGACCGGGACCCTTAAGTGTATCTCAACACATTCTCTGCCAGCTATTATTGTCTTGATAATAATCTCATATCGGCTTTTAAACTGTTTGCAGTCGTATCTCTCGACTCCCAGAATGCAGCATTTCCGTTGCTTTGAGAAAGAAGGTTGTGAGTTCTCCGCATCTCTTTGGAAAAGAGTTTCTGTTCTGCATGACAGATAACTGTTAGCTGTTATTAGAGCAGCAACACGTTGGTGGGTTGACGAACAAATAATTAGTGTTGAATCCAGATGCATGGTACATTCTTTGTGTTTTTAGAGTGATTTTTTTTAATAATGAGTGGGACTGAACGCGGGAAACGTCTGTGCAAAGGCTGAAAACAAGTATAATACTAGTTTCATTGTTTTAATTGGAATGACATCTGGACATTTATGTCTATTCAAATTTAGGATATGCAGGTTTTCAAGATATTTAGAATGAATTAATAGAACAAATGTGGACTGAATTATATATGATATGATTTAATACTCCCCTCAACTTGAGTCAAAGCCAAACCAAAAAGAGCTTTGAGTATAGAAGTAATTAAAGTGAGCAGGAGGTTGAAGAGACACCGGTGTCACAGACTCTTTAAATGAGTCGGGCGAGCACAGAGAGGGAGCTCAGGTGTGCTCGGTGATTAAAAAACAACAGCTGAGCTCTCGGATCAAGGCCGGCGCTGCAGTGAATTCCCACTCTGTTAATTTGAGGATGCTGGAATCTGCTCAACAACAACATCCAGCAGCCAGGTTAATAACGCCAGATATTTCCAAAGGGAGAGTTTTCAAAATTAGATTATAAAGAAGAGAAAAAAAGAAGAAAAAAAGTAGCTATTAATATTGCACCGCAAACTTATTTGTGAAAGTCTAAACCTCAGGTTTCTATGACTACTAATACTCCCCCCCTTGATGAAACCTTCATAACGAGGGGCGTGGATACCAACAGTCAGCAGCAGAAGAATGCAGCGAGCGGAGATGAAGTGAAATCATAATAAGCCGGCTGAACGTGATCAATGGAAGCTCAAGGTCGGCCTTTTGTTGGCGGCTGTGAAAGAGAAACGTTGATGTGCTTATGGCCGGGCGGTCGGGAACCAGCAGAGTCCCACGGCTCGGGAAGGCCGTCACACCTCCAGGTGCAGCACGACGGACACGAGGGCGCAGGAGACACGCGGCTGTACGTTTCCCCGAGGGGCCTTTGATGCTTCCCGGTGGCCTTTTAGGGACCCGGTCTGTGTCAGAGGTCAACGGCTTTGATGTGACGCTGCCTGTGAGTGGTATCGGGAACCAGCACCGGAGAACCAGAGAAATCTACCGGTGAATTTTTAGCAAGTTATGAGACGTATAAATAGAATCCAACGGGAGTCGGAAGATGAAATATATCTTTATTCTATCTGAAGACGATCTAATGTATACTTTCAATTTGATTTATTTTTTATAAAAGATTCTGTTGATTGGGAGAGTTTAAGCTTTTTAACCATTTTTGCTGCAGATCTTATTTTAATGGAAAAATCATTTAACGTCAGACTGCTCTCACACACTCTGTAGCTACATTAATAAAAAAGAAATGCACTTTAGTAGATATATAATCCACGTAATCATGAGCCAGGATATGTGAATTAGTATAAAGAAGAAGGTGGGGGTGAACAGGTGCGTCTAAAAACTCTGGACTCAGTCAATGTTGACGTGCACACATAATTAATGCCACTTCCATAGTTATTTTAACTAAATTGGTATTATGATTATAATGTTTTTCTTTATATAAATATGAAATTACTTTGTATTCATATTTTCCACAAGAAGACTGTCCTTCAAAACGATGAGACATGTTGTTGTGTTAGATATAACTGTAGATCATGAACTGGATGTGTTGTGATTGTTGACTTTCTGGAGCTTTTGATGGATACTTTAATAAATGGAGGTGTGTTTCCAAAGTTAATGAACGACCTTTAAATCTCAACTTTTAAACCGACCTGGATACAAAGACCGTAAAGCTCCAGGAGAGACGCTCATTGCAACGGTCAGTTTGTCAACATTTAAAAAATATATATAACTAGAATGGGCACTCGGTAGAGCGCATACCTTCGCATATCACAAGATTGAATTATGAACAATTTGGCACTAGTTTCACGCAAATTAGATGCCAATTAATCGAGATATCGCAAATTTACGTTTTTCACCTTTTCGTGACCTTGACCTTGACCTTTTTACCCAATCACTCCCAAAAACTAATCGATTGTTCCTTGGGTCATGACCAATCATCCCACCAAGTTTCATAAGAATCGGCTCAGTTTTGTCTGATTTAGACGAATAACGGACGGACGGACAAACGGACAAACATATTCACAAATAAATACACGCCAAAACATTACCTTCTGCATTTTCAATGCGAAGATAATAAATACACGCTGGCCAAAACATTACCTTCTGCATTTTCAATGCGAAGGTAATTATGTTACTGTTTTTAGATTTTGCTCTGACACATCACTCCCACCATGAGATCAGATACAATACATGTTACTCTTGTGCCGCTCGGAGAGCGCGAAAAAAAGGTGTTTTAATCCAGAAACAGACTCAAGTGGTGTCATTAAAAACACATTACAGCTGGATTCACTAGGGAACAAACATATATGACAATCCCAGGGTTCAGGAGACCAAAGTTAAGACATTTTCCACTTTGTATTCATATATTTATTGATTATTATGCTCTTAATAATGGTGTTCTTTTTAAAAAGAAGATTTCTCATTTCATAGCCGAGGTTATGATGATTGGAATAGGTGTGAATGGACAGGATGCTCGTTAGTGGGCGTCACAATGAACCTGTTGTGCGCTGAGGAGAACGTCTCCAAGAAACACACAAAGCTCCCTCCGCTGCATCTGGAAGTATTGACAGGTTTCCATAGCAACGCTGAGCTTCTTTATACCGAAAATACAACATCTCTGAGAACGGACACAAAACACTAACACCCTCACAGGTTCAACAAAGACTCGTACTATTCCTCGTGTACTTGACTCAGGAGATAACACTTAGATGTATTCACATTGGTCAACTTCATTAGCGCCAGCATTGTCCTCTCGTCATCATCATCATCATCATCATCATCATCATCATCATCATCATCATCATCATCATCATCATCATCATCATCATCATCAACATCATCATCATTTGAACTATGGTTGATCACATGTGGTTACAAATTAAAACGCCTTTAAAACACCTCTTATAGCTACATGTCAAATAAAGATATTCATACGTGACAAACGTACATTAAAATGTATCAAACAATAATTTGTGGAATATTTTTTATATAATATAATAATTCATATTTATTATGAATTCATATTTTTTTTTATTAAATGGAGCTAACTGGCTAAATATATTATAACGTTTGAATTTAGTTTTTATGTTAATTAATATTTCCTTATTATCTCAATATAAAACATAAACTGGTTGTTATTGTGTTTCTTACACAATTTATTTTCTGTTTGCTAAAAGGCCAACATAGATATAATAAAACAAACAGAACCAGAACCAGGACCGTTTGAGAACCAGAACCAGGACCGCCAGAGAACCAGGACTAGGACCGCTTTAGGACCAAACTCAGGACTGCTTGAGAACCAGAACCAGGACGGCCAGAGAACCAGAACCGCTTAAAAAACAGAACCAGAGACCGCTTGAGAACCAGAACCACTTGAGAACCAGAACCAGGACCGCTTGAGAACTCGAACCAGGACCGCCAGAGAACCAGGACAACTTTAAAACCAGAACCAGAGACCGCTTGAGAACAAGAACAAGTACCGCTTCAGAACCAGAACCAGGACTGTTTGAGAACCAAACCCAGGATTGCTTGAGAACCATTACAAGGACCGCTTGAGAACCAGAAACAGGAACGCTTGAGAACCACAACCAGGACCTCTTGAGAACCAGAACCCGGACCTCTTGAGAACCAGAACCCGGACCTCTTGAAGGCACATTGAAGTTCCTTGCGGTGGATGAGGATGAGGGGGAAGAGGAGGTCCAACCCGTACCTTCAGCCTCTTTCAGGCCTCGATGGAGTCAGAACCTACAGGCGGGCCTGAGACCGGAGACTCAACCCCACCGGCGTGAAGCCTCAGAGACACGACTCCCCGTGGAGTAAACACTTGTTGTCTTGTTGTTGTTTTCCTGTCCTCACCTTTGAGGCGGCGGCCTAACTGCTGCAGAGCAAAGAGCTCTCTTTGAGCCGTGGTTACCGTCCGCTGCTCGCCGCTCTCCGTGTTGCTGTTTTATTTCCCTCCTCCTGAAAAGGCTGCGCCGATTACATTCATGTTTCACGAGTCAGTTGCACAGAAAAAAAACGAAGGAAAACAACATATCATCACTTTTCTTTTCGTTGAGATGAGCGCCCCCGTCACGTGTCGACGTCCTCGTACCAATCTGTACTCCCTGTTCAGAGGCCAGTCATGTGACCTGCACCTGAATATTTCATACGTGCCGCGCCTCCTCCTGGAGGACGCCCTCCTGCGTTATGCACGAGGCGAGCGCCCCGTCGACCCGGCCGCCGTTTAATCTCAGCGTTGGCGCGTTGTTACCCCGCGTCAACGTGAGCCGTCACGGGATTTACCTGCTCCACCCGCCATCGGCGGAGGTGCGTTCAGGGATACGGTGTGGGTGTGGATGTGGGTGGGGGGGATGGGGTGTTTTTTTTAAAGTGAGACTTTGTTGGTCTGAGGATTAGTTTGTGGAGGACATTGTAACACTTGCTGGGACATAAGAGTGTTTATTGATATGATATGATATGATATATTCCTTTATTCGTCTCACAGTGGGGAAATGTCAAAATCAAAGCAGCGGTGCACATCAGAGCATTAATAAAAATAATTATAAAACACAAAACTAAATACTAAAAAACTAAATACTAATACTACATATACGAGGGGGAAACAAAGTAAAGAGCTGAGTCAAGTTGTAGGGATGACGGTGGGGATACGACATGTTTTCTCTGTCTCGGGAATATCCAACCGTTACATGTGTAATATTTGGGGCGGCTGTAGCTCAGTGGGGTCAGGGGGTCGTCCTGCAACCCCAAGGTCGTGGGCTCGATCCCCACTCTCCCCATTAGCTGCAAGTTGAAGTGACCTTGAGCAAGGCACTGAAGCCCCGGGTGCATCACTACAGCCCTCTGCTCCTTAACAACTAAGGATGGGTATAAATGCAGAGAATACATTTGGTTACCTGTGAACCTGGACTCTGTGCAATGACAATAGATTGAATCCAATCCAATTTGCATAGTTACCAATTACACCGTGATATTTGTGGACCCAAGGCTGGATTACAAACAGGGCATCGGGGCCCTGATGGGGCCCTGAAGGCCAGAGGGTGTCCGTGTTGAACAGTAATTTGATCAGTTACGCCTCAGATACAATGCCCCATTAACAAGCAATACAAACTGAAATGGTAAGTGCACATGATGAATATACACTCATAAAAACATAATTATGAATATTATATAACATTCTCTGCAAATAGATCCCCCAAAATCCAACAACGTGTGCCCTTTAACCTTTTTACATTGTGCGATCAGTGAATTATCTGGCCGTTATCTGACTGCGTGGATATTGTTGAGACTGAGACTTAAATATGATGAATGACATGTTTCAATAACCTGGATCATTTCGCCTGAAAGGAATCTGTCGGTTTCTTCTCCTGTGGTCTGACGGTGACCACAGCACCGAGCTGCTGAGCATCATCATCTGTGAGTGCTCCCCCGCTGCCTCAGGGCTGAGGGCATATAGGCAAATAAAAATGTATTTAGATCTTATAACTAATGTCTGATATGAAATATTTAAGGCCAGAGGCCTCGACAATTAGCCGAGCTGTAGGCGTTCGTTGATGCTGCTGTGACATTCAACGCTATCGCCACACTGTCACGGCTAACTGCAAGGCTGCTACTCAGGAAATCTCCAATCTTTTTTTCTTCTACAAGCTACATGTAAAATATATGTTGCAAACTAAAAAAAAGGCAATATTTTTATTTAATCCTATAATTAACCAACTTGATTTTGTTCCGCCCACATGGAGGTAACGCAACAAGCTGTGAACGCAGAAGTAAGAATGACATCACACACGTTGACAGTTGTAATAATGATAAATAAAAAAAGAATCCAGCTGTGCAATGTACACATTTTTAACTGTGTTGTGTTGTTTAATATTTATGTATTCCCACAAAAGTATAAAGAGTGACAAAGTCCACACAGAGAGCATCTTTGGTGTGAACTGCGTCTGAAAAGGTGACCGCTGTTCAAGTGAAAACAAAAGGCAATGTTCACAAATGCACTTCCGTAGATATTTAAAGCCGAACCCACAATCTTTTCCTAAATAGTCGTTCTGTTGCCGACACTTTGCATGGGAAATGCACAAAAGATGACCACATAACATTTTAGATATCATACGAACCGTTGAATGTGGATACATTGCACGTCAAGCAGAAAACAAACAATATTCTGGTTGACAAACTCCTGTGATGGGACGAAATGTGGGTCGTAAGCCGTAAACGGCGTCAGACGTCTTCCTTTGTCGAGGCCGATGGGAACGTTGAAATCGAACAACAGGACACCGAAACAAGCTGAAGAGATCTGCAGACATTTCATCTATTGTTGATATGAAAGATGGGAGCAGATTCTTAAGTGAAGCGTATATATATAATCATCCAGGTGATGAAAACAGCAAACATACCATTATATTTACCGAGTGTTTTAATGACCCTCAAACAAGCCACACATGCTGCGTGTTGATCCGTCATCAGCAGCAGGAAATTTGAAAGTGTTCTCATGTTTGCGTCCATATTCTTCTGTTGACCTAAATTAGGAAAACATAGTGCGGCTAACAGCGGTATTATAAATGTAATTGCTGCTATTAGTGTCACAATTAAATATAAATACAGAACATTTGAGGAGAATAAAAGGGTTTAAAATGGCGTCAGTCTGTATGACAAGCGAGGTGAGAGGTGACTCGCGTCTCTTTAGGGCTCTTTGTCCTGATTGGACAACACGTTTGTCTTCATGTCTGTTTATTCAAGAACTTTCTCCGATACACAAACTCAGGACTGGTTAAAACTCTGCATAGGCGTCATTCACATCCAAATATAGTTTACACAAAATACTGTCCGTGATTATTAAAAAGAAGAGAAGAGTGTGAATATCAGATTGCCTCGGGGTTTATCAGGAGATGAAAGCGATGCGTGACAGAGATGTGTACGTGTATCTCTTTGACGTGACCTCTGGATAGTCATGTTGGGGATATAATCTCTGTGGAGTAAAATGTACGACCGAATTAGCAGTCACATTTCCATATCAAAAGCCACCGTAGTTTCTCGGCTCAGGACCGGGAAACGGGGGGAAGGCAAGTCCTCGTGTTGTCGCTGTGCGATTCATATGCAGCGTGATTATCGTGTGATAACATGTTTCTGTCACTTCACCTCCAGCATGTGACATCCTGTAAAAGTGTGTATTGGGACAATAAAACAGATTTTATATTAAACGTAATGTGTTAGGGATCACACCCGTCTCTTGTACTAACATTTGCTGTAAGAAATCAATTTCCTCCCTCTTCTACGATGTTTGAGGCAATCCTCCTTCCATAAGTATCTCCTTTTCATTATCAAACAGAGTCTGTTGGTGTTTATTTAGGCTTAACATTGAGTGCATCTTGGTATATTACTTGTTAATTATGTTTCTAACAATATATCCAACATCACAACAACATGACTAAGCAAACACTTTCAATAGAGAATGTAACATCTGTCACCAGCTGTGGTTATAAATCAAAGCTCGGATCAATAAGATAGCGTGCGGTCACTTAGTGGAGGCTTCATAGATGCTTAATAAGTGGGGTTATGAAACATTAGCGTCACAGTATTGATTTCTAATGGTCTTGTTGGCTGAGTGATGCTCCGCCGTTGTCAACACAGTCATTATTTAGATCAACGCCTCTCGATAAACTCAACCGGCAATTCAATAAGTATTGATTTCATATTAAAGTGTAAGATACGTTTTAAATGTGTCATTGAGATGGGATATTTACTGGAAAGAACAGTTTTAGATGAATCAGACTTTAATTAAGTCGTGTGTGTGTGTGTGTGTGTGTGCGCATGTGTGCGTGTGTGTGTGTGCGGAGTAGCGGGCCCGTCATTGATTGCTGCCACGTTGTGGAAGCGAACGAGCGAGTCGGGCCAAAGGGATAAGAAGCCGAGCCCGAGTCTGAGCACAGGCTGCCCGAGAACACAGCTGACCTTAAAGAACGGAGACCTGAGGAGAAAGTGAAGCAGCGCTCCGTTCAAGACCTCGATGGCCGCTGGGAGGCTGCGGGGAGTTAGTTTTTGTTTGTTTTTCACGTCAGGAACAACCCGGAGCCGCGTCTGAGCCCGGTTGTTTTTAATTGCCTTCACCACCTTGACGAAAGCTCTTAAAGTTGAAACAAGATACATCTTCACTACCTTCTTTTTTTTCTTGAAAATGACTCACAACTCTGACTCATATACGTTGACACACGAGATGCCTCAGAGCGGGCCTCTTCACCGGGCTCCCCAGAGGCGGAGCATCTCAACTGGTATAATCCCACTGGTTGCATGTATGAGCATGTCCCCGGTCAAGCACGGGCTCGCCACATCTCGTTGATTGTCCACATGGGTCTCTCCAAGAAAAAGCAATTTAGTTTTTCTGATACTCGAGACTTGCGGTGAATGAAGTGCGGTGACAAACGAGAAACACAAGGTTTGGATACAAATAAAATGAGATTATAATGACCGCGTGAGTATTAAAACATTATGAATCCTCACTTTACGTGGGATTTTCATTACATCCTGTTATTTAATACACTGGGCTGCAGTTTCTGCACTTTGGGGAAAGCCATTTATTTCAATCTAAAAGTTTTTGCATAATTTTTTTTTTTCTTAGCCTGGTGGATTTATAAAAAAATATTGAATACAGCTATAATCCATAAATTGCTGCAGGGTGTTGCCCTGAAGACAAAGAAGACCTCACTAATAAGATTCAAAGATACAAACCAAAAGCAGAGAGACAGAGCTTTGCTTCAGTCGGCGTGTGGCGAGTGGCGTGTCGTGTGCCTAGCAGCCCTTTCCGCGGAGGACGTGGAAGACATCTACCTATTCGGAACTATGATTACAGGATTTCTGCTGTTTGGATTTGGCGCTGCCCTGGTTTATCAAAAAATTAAGGAAGCTGTTAAAAGCCCCCTAAGGCTGCCCGATCCATTTGGAAACCTATTGGAAAATGGTAAAAAAATTGGAGATATAGTAGCTGCGCAAATTGAATGCAGCTACTGGAAGACCAAACCATCAGTCAGGGCTGAATCAGGTTTGCCCTGGTCCAGCCCCTGGATATGCTGCTATAGGCTTATAGCTGCTGGGGATGTTTAGGATGCACTGAGCACCTCTCTCCTCTTTTCTTTCTCCTATGGATGAATCTTCATCTCTCCATCACACATGACTAACTCTGCTTTCTCCCCGGAGTCCTTCTGACTTCACGTCTCATGGGGTCATCGGACCCTATGAGACGGCATAGATCCCATCTGCTGATGGACCTTCGATGGTTGGATCGTGAGTTCCTGTCGCCAGCTGTGCCACTGCCCTGCTGGGACTCCGCCCACTCCTCCACTTGGGAGGTCTCCAAACTCTCCATCGTGGAATATGCCTAAATATGAACTATTGATAAACTCTGTCAGATTCCTTGAATGTATTTTAACTCTAAATCTGTCCTTCTGTACACATTACATCTATTGCATCTGTCCATCCTGGAGAGGGATCCTCCTCTGTTGCTCTCCTGAAGGTTTCTTCCCTTTCTTTTCCCCCTGAAGGGTTATTTGGGAGTTTTTCCTGATCCGATGTGAGGTTTTGGGTCAGGGATGTCTATGTGTACAGATTGTAAAGCACTCTGAGACAAATTTGTAATTTGTGAAACTGGGCTATACAAATAAACTGAATTGAATTGAATTGAATCCCAACCGTATCTGCTTTCGGCTCCCTTAACCAGAACGGACCTGGGCCAAGGCCGGTACTGGAACAACACCTCCCCTGAAGATCGCTGAAGTGAGAATCTCTCTCTTTCCCTTCCCCCTCTCCACAGACACCTGTGGTTGTCTCCCCAGGACCTTTCAAGGCCATCTCTATGGCAACGACCATCTCGTGGACTGAGAACTCTGTCTGTTGTGGCCTGGGGGAGGACGGCAAACCAGGCCACTCACACACAAACTTTCAACACACTGATATGGATTCACTTTTGTTTTCTCTCCTCTCTCCCCTCATGTTATGCTTTATTCTTTCATCCTTTCTTGCCATTTTGTTACCTCTGTACCTGTACTCTAGCAAGGACAATAAATTGAATCCAATCCAATCTAATCCAATTCCTTTCAGAAGAGGAAACTTGTGTGATTGAACTAGAAAAGTGATTGACAAAATTATAAAAGAGAGTCCTTGTAAAAGTTTTTCCAGAACCTGAATGTTGCATTCAGGTTCTGGAACGAAAAATGATATGGAAACAAACAGAGTTAACACAGCATGCACCATTAACCCATTAGTATAATTATTGTTACTTCCATAACCATCAATATTTAGTTTTTCAAGCACTTACAATATATATTTAGACTTATAATTAGTTTTAATGAGCAGCTTAACAGCAGCTAAACGTCTTGTGTTTGTTTGCAACTCCAACCAAATGGAAAGAAATAATTTAGTAACTCTTGAACCAATTCCTTTTAATTATGCATTTGAATAACTCATAACTTATTAAATGGTACATTCTAGTTAGGAGCACCCGATTAGAAAATGCTCCAAATGGTTGTTCATGTTTTTATTTTATTATTATGTGTGGATGGCTGTGCTGAAATGTGACAGGTCTGATGTGGCTGTAAGTCTTTGGACGGCTTTCTGAAATAAGCCTTTGGCTAGTTGTCCCTCACAATGTCTCAGTTATATTCTCTTTTACAGCGGTATTAGCAGTTTTATCTAATAAACTTAATATTTGCCTTTTAAAGTCTTTACAACTTGTTTTCTATCTACTGATTCTTTACAACTTTTCTGTTGTTTATTATTAATTTATTGACTTGATTCAGAGTCACCTGAGTAAGTGTTGAATGTTACCGTGAGGCGACTACCTTTTGTTTTGTTTAACAATATATATCTTTAGTGGAGGAAGGTTCTGTTTAACTTATTAGAAAAGAGTATCTGTAGGTATCATAATAAGTATTATAATACTTATAATGCTTAGATGAAGTTACCACTTATATTCAAACTCAGATCCTTGTGTATGGCTCAAGCATCACATATAAACCTGTCGATGTCTTTCATACACCTGTTTATGACATGTGTGGTCGGTATCTTTAAAAAACTCCGGACGTCAACAAGAATTTAAAACGAAAATCTTTTCGAGGCGTCTATGACACCTCGAAAGATTTTAAACTACTGTGCTTTTCCACTCGTAACAAGTGGAACTAGAACGGGCACTCGGTAAAGCGCATACCTTCGCATATCACAAGATTGAGCATTGAATTATGAACATTGTGGCATTAGTTGGATGCCAATTGGATAGAAATTGACCGTGCTATAATACATTACATTACATAACATGTAATTTAGCAGATGCTTTTATCAAAAGCGACTTACAATAAGTGCATTTCAACCTAGAGTACAAACTAAGAACAACAAGAATACAGAAAGTTAAAAAAAGATGTTGACCTTTTCATGACCTTTGACCCGATCGATCCCAACATCTAATCAAATGGTCCCCGGATAATAACCAATCATCCCACCAAATTTCATGCGATTTGGTTTAATACTTTTTGACTTATGCAAATAACACGCACACACGCATACAAATACACAGCGATCAAAACATTACCTTCCGCATTTTCAATGCGAAGGTATTTAGGTAATCTCCACTTCCTCAAACCCTGAATGTGGCTCGTGATCCCGTCACTAGAGAGAGAACACGCACACACCGAGGAGCTGCTCCGTTCCTCCGCCTTGTTATCTTACCGCGTGTTGGATGTCACAGTCGCACTCCGCCGTGCGTTTGTTTGCGTTCTCTCCATGTGGCGGTGAGTAGGTGGAGAACACAAATGTCACCAACGATATGGTGCAGCTCAGATAGCGATAAACACACAAACATACACATGGAGGCGTATAAATATGCTGCGATATAACACCCACCGAATGGTATCCAACTCAAGTGTGCCAAGAAAAGGCGTATACTTTTTTTTTTTTTTTTACGATGTCTTGGACCCCGTTTACACGATGAAAAAACGCATATATTTTCCATAAAAACAGAAACAGAAAATTTATCAACAAAAAAATCATTAAAAAAAAAAGATTTCAAAAATTTTTTTTGTTTTTTTCTGTTTTTTGTGTTTGCGTTTTTGTGTTCAAACTGAGTTTTAGGTTGTCAAACGCAAAAAAATGTCAACTAAAAAAATGCTTCACCCATGTGACTGCCATGTATTCACTATTCATTCAAATCAATTCATTTTTTTGAAACTTTTTTTTTGTGTGTACCTTGTTTTTTTTTTTTTTTTTTTTTTTTTAGAGATATTATTGGCCTTAGATTTTACTAGATCATTCCCAATCCAACCCAACGTTCTTGACACAGACAGAGACACAGAGACAAGAAACACATTTAGCCACTCTCCACACCTTCCACTTCCCTTTTCCCCTCCTCCCTTTTCTGGTTTCTGGTCTTGAGCTGTGGCACAGCGGGGACGGCACTGGGGGGAGCAGAGGAGACGGGATTAATAAGACTTTGAGTCTGGTGTTGACCTGAAGCAGGAGATCCAGAACATGTGAAATGAGAAGTGATGAGCCGCTCGTGGGTGGAGGAGAGCGGCTAGAGCGGAAAACAAAGAAACTGTCTTTCCTCGACTTTTTTTGTAGCTTCATACTCAACCGTTTCTTAAAGACGACATCAAATAAATTGATTTTAATTGTGTGTTCACGATTGTACAAGAAAAGTGTTAAGGAAAGGAAGTCGGATTAAAAAACAATTTCTCTACTCTGCAAAATATTAAAGAGCAACTGACTGGAACAAGAGGTGGACACAGACTAAACACAGGGAACAATGAGGCGTAAACAATGAGGGCGGAGTCTGCAATCACACAGGAGGAAACCATCAGGAACAGGGCAGACAACACGGGGACAGGAAATGCAGGGATACAGATGAGAGACAGGGACTTCAAAATAAGACACAAAAACTCTGGATCATGACAAGTGTAAAGGAAGGAGAGTTTGAGAAAGAAAAAGGAAGATTTAGTTCAAGTATTCTTTCTCACTGATGTTCTCCATTCCTTGCCAATCGATGGCGGGAATGCTGGATTTTCATTTTCGAATAATTCCAGAAAATTTTCGCCGTAGCCGCAAAAGTTTTGACATTGGAAAGATGAAAGGACAGATGTTTACAGATGCCGATAAGTTTTTTGGTTGAAGCAAACTGAATCCTTAAACCAGCGTTTTTACTCACACTAAAAATAGTTTTTCAAAACCATCCAGACCTTTAGAATTCCTTATTAATCGTGTATTAAGTGTTTTAAATGTCTATCCTTAACCATATACTATATTTAATCTGCCAGAATTTTCTTTCCCCGTGTCCCTTCCTAAACCTCAAGATGCCACCACCCGACAGAGCCAGCTGATGGAGCACATGAAGAAGGAAACAACACAACCAGAAGGAGCCGTTCACCAACACTCGTCAATGCAGTGCTGTGGGAGTGACCTTGTGTTCGCTCTGCACTTTGTTTCAATGGTTTTATGTTTCATTCACATCATTTGAGCATTCATAATGTTGCTGACATCTGCATGGTGTGAGCTGAAGCTAAATATAGAGCGTTAATTAACCGCGCTCTGACTGCTGCTGTGGTTGTTCTTGCAGTTTGATTTGTTCATGGCGCCCAGCGCCGACGGCTCCCTCGTGCTCCGAAGACAATCGTGCTTTTAAACATCGTAACGTACGTGACGTTGATTAAACACATTCGTGACGCGTCAAATTCGGCGGCGTTCTCTCGAAACGTAATCGACCAGGCTTTTCCAGGAAGAACTGAAAAATGATTTACTATACAAATCTATGCTATTAAACTCTTTGTTCACTCTTGGTCACAGTTCTCGATTTCATCTCTCATGATTGCACCAAGTTGTGTTTTGTCCTCCTCCTCCTCCTCCTCCTCCTTCTCCCGACAGATAGCAACGCCTGTCTCCAGCTCTGTGTGCATGTCAGTAGCATCTGTTCCATCTCTGCCGGTTTATTGGTTGATGAATAAACAAACAGTCACCAGATTTTTCTTGGCTGTGTAATATCGATGACAAATCTGGCAACCCCCGAGGCGCTTGTTATTACCCGTCTGAATGGTTACGGGGGATCATTCAGCCAACGCCTCTGTGCATTTAGTTCACTGTGACGTAACCCCAGCATTCGAAAGATCGACTTGTCACTTGTCACTCTTCAAAGGAGCTGACAAGAAGATGGTTTATTGGAGCTAAAAGTAGAGCTGCAGAAATTATGCTTACTCATGACTCGTCGCCTCAAGATTGTAAAATATCATAACATTTTACATTTGATATTTAATATTTGTCATGGCAAAATAAAAGTGGCAGCAGATTGTTGTGTGACAGAAATTCTTTGAGGAAACAAAGTGGACAACAACTGGAGCACAGTTGAGGAAGCACGAGGATGAGGAAGTTTAGGTGACATTTGATTTATGAATGAGTGACATGCACATCACATCAACACAACTTTTCGGTCACCTGAAAAGAAACTGAGAGTCTGAGAGATGTATTGTCATTTTATTTTTTTATGGACATATTGAGCTCGACAAAGTTCATGCAGTATTATGCTAATGTTTCCTGGACAGTATGAATCTCAATACGGCAAAAATATGGTAGCAGAACATTATTTGTTTTATTTGTTTTTACTTTTTCTCTTATAGTGAGTTCTGTTTTTTTTATATGAAGCAGAAATTATTCATTACCCTTTATGTATGACCCTTACATTTAGTTTTCAGAAGAGGAGTTTTCAAACTGGGAAAGGAATTTACCTAAAACCAAATGGATCCGCTATTTTTCAGACGTCTCTTTCCCAATGTAAGTTCATTGGAAAATGTATTTTGGCGTCCCTTGGCACCACATAACGGTACCCGGAAGTTCTTCCTGGGGTGTCGGCAACCTCCGGGTCTGAAAAGGGAAGCCTTACATTTGCAATCTTTCTAATGGCCACCAGGGGGCGACTCCTCCGCTTGCAAAAACTTCTTCCTTCATTTAATACATCAGCGAACATTGTATACTTTAGTTCATGGTCTCATTTCTAGTTTAAAGTCTTCACCAATACAGCATGATGTTCATTTCCCTTTTTTTATTAATTTTGAGTAAAATAGACAATAAAGCAGGGTATTCTTTACGACATGGCTAGCTTGTGATTGATTGTCCGGTCTCGTGTTTTCATCTTACACCTAGAACCATTTCACAATGTGTTTTCACTTCATGAAAGTTACTCTCACCTTTTGTTTGTCTAAAAAGTTTTTTTTTTATATATTTATTATAATTTATGTCAAAATACTGAATAATTCAAGTCCACAAACCGATTGCTGACAACACAGTGTTTACGACTCCTTATTTAAGAGGAGTTAATTACACATGTTCTAATACAGATGTCTCAAAGGAGTTTTAATGTCGACGTTAACAGCAATCCCCCTCTAGCCTCCACACACACACACACACACACACACACACACACACACACACACTGAAAAACACACATGTTGCTGATGTGTTATTTACGGCTATGCAGATATACTTTCACTCAATTCTTTGTCTTCCACTAAATCCTCCAGAGACCAGGGGTGTTTCACTGTTCTGGCAGTTTTGTCCTGTTAATAGATGTTCAATTAAAATCTGATTGCTGTATTTTGATGTGTTTTTGTTTTCTCCATCTAAAGAGCACAATTAAAATGTGTTCAGTGATTCAATGCTACTGTCTCGGTGGACCGTTAAAGCGTTTCGGACAAAAATACTAATTAGTATCAGATTTCCACTGTAGATTAATTTACTCTTCTTTTGCTCTCACAGGCCGGCTGTGGGCTCTCTAATGAGGCCTGTCTGGAGAAGGAGAGAAGAGAGGGAGTACAGGTGGCAGCTCTCTAATTATGTCCCCAGTGGATGACTACATTACCCAGGTACCCCAGGCCTCTAACAGGTGGGTGGGTGGACTGGATATGAACCATCACTGGGATGAATGACAATCTTAATTAATCATTTCCTCAGTTATCCCATTGGGAAGAGAGTGGGCCAGTGTTTCCCACTAATTAAAATAGTGCACTTTCAGTGTTTCTGCAAAGTAGAATTAAAATATTTTTTACCTGTCAAGGTCCTCCCTCAAAAAGCTAATATTTTACTTCTTCACGATTGTGAAATGACCGCCTACTTTAACGTTCACCGGGTGACTCGTTGTTTCTCATCGAGCTGTTGTACCACCTGCGTTACTCTGTGACCCCACATATTCTCCATGTTTTCATCTAATTCAAATACCGAGTGTTGAGTTTCCAGGACTTCCTATTCCAGTGTGTTTTATCTGTCTCTCTGGCTCTTCTAATGTTTCTGTGTTGTGCCTCCTCGTCTCCTCTCTCCTCACTCCTCCCTCCTGTGACCCGAGAATCAATTACAGGGAAACATAGGTGGATCCGGAAGTCTTTTTGTGATCCATCTTGTATAAAAGAGGCGGACACACTCGCAACATCATGCCATGTTGTTAATGTAACTCAGAGTAAATATATAACTTTTCATGCACAGTGTACGTAGCGTACAGCGGTGGGCTGTAACAAAACAATGGCTAGACGATGCCGCTGTGCCACACATCATATTTAATTGAGACAGCTTTAAAATGACGGCTCCGATGCACGGATGTCTCATTTTGTAAAATGCCTGTCAGCTTGACTCCTCTCTCCTCATGCCTCTCCATGCTTGAGGCGAGAAATGGAATTGAGGACATAGGCCGACAATCTGTGAAATGTCTCATGAGCAAGCTAGGCTAACTAGCTTCCAAATTTGGAGTTTAAGCTAGTTAACTGAACTTTCTAATTTCCACTTTCTATGTGCGTTTCTAATGTAATAGCATTAGGTGTCCTCCCTAATGGTTAATATTGTAAAAGGATTAAAAGGTTTGTATCAAGGTTGATAGCAATCCGAACATTAGCAAGCTAGTTAGCCTCTAGCTTCCAGTGGAATACAAACATAACACAATCACACTAAACATAACAGACACTATGTGGGCTTCATGAAAAAGGACATTAAAAGTATTGTATTAATATTAATAGTTTATTAAGTAGTGATTTATTACCCAACGCTGTTTCTTTTGGACATTGTCACATTTCTTTTGTTGGTAAAGCAGCTTTTCTACTATATACATTTCAGGATTTTTCTTTTTCAAAATCTCATCATTGTTTTTTTTAATAGAAGCAAAATGAAAATCTCCTAAAAAACACAGTGATGGAAAATACACTTACAGCTCAAATATCTTCAATGTTATCCCCATAAATAAATTAAAAAAGAAAAGGAAAATCACTATAATTTAGTTCTATATTTCCTGTCGCAAAAAAAGGTAAAGTCAGTTTGACTTTAAACACCTGGAACAATAGTCCTTGCATAATGCCAACTTTTTGCATATTCCTCCACTACTAGGATTTCAGTGTCTCAATATTTCCTCCATTCCTCCAGCACTCTCCTCTTAGTTATATGAATAAACAGTGCTTGTTATTTTGAAACGGTCACGGGACCAGGCCGAAAGCTTCCTTGGCAGTAATCTGTGTAGAGGGAGTCAGGTCCCATCTGTTCCCTGTCCACGGGGGATGTTGGGTTCGCCAGCCAGTCTCCACCATCACCACCACCACCACCAGCACCACTCCCCCATCACATCTCCACTCCCCCATAACACCCAGAGAGAGGATAATGAGAACAGGGAGAGGGTGCACTGCACATCACCGGGCAGCATGCATGTCTGAGCGCCCGCCTCGTCTCGCTACACCCCCCACCCCCCTCACCCATGAAGTCATGAGGACTCGAGGCCTCAGCTGGTCGCATGTGATCTGAGCGACCAAGAGTTATTCTTCAAATGACGATAAGCGGTTTGACATGACCCACCGACTGCTGCTTCAGTTTTTTTCAACCTTATACTGTAGCATTTAAATAGTTTGTTCAACCCAAATCAATGTAATTTCTTACTTTCTATATACCCATGGAGATAGATTTACATTTACAATGAAAGTGAATGAGTTGTTAATGGCGTTTAAACAATTAAAAGATGATGCTTTATTTTAGAATTACTTTCTAATACATAAGTAGTAAAACTATTGACAGCAGGGATACTGTTTCTGGACCGATTGTTGTTGAGGTGTTCAAACTGAACTAAACATTTTAGACTTTCCTCATCAGAAAAATTTAATTAAAAAACTTAAAAACCAGAGCTAGGTTTGCATTTTAGTCCCCTCCATTATATCAGAGCAAGAGGGGTAAATAAAACCTGGAGAGCTTGGTAGAAGTTTGGTTAGAAAATATTCCTGATAGGAATTTGGGCGAACCGACCCTCTATTCAGCCTGCAGAGAAATTCACAGCATAATATTTTCTGCAGCATCTGTGATTCTTTGTTCATATTTTAATGTGCAAAACCAATGTTGTGCTGCAACCTTTAGCCATTGTAAAGGAAGGAGCTCACTAACAGTACTCTGTGTATTTTGGATTGTATCCACTTTTTCATTGTTAAACATTCAGTGGTACAAATGCAAGCAGGCCAGAGCACAGCTTGAAATATTTAATTTACATATTTGATTAAAAGGGCAATCTGGCAAAGGATGCAGAAATATAGTATTTAGTTTGTATCCACATGCTCAGACTCAGAGGTAGTTATACTCAGCACTCTGAAAGCATCACCATTGTTCTGTCTTACATGAAATCAATCCATTGTTGTTCCCTGACAGCAGTGTGGACGATCCCTCCCGTAAACACCGAGTCGTGACTAAGAGCCCCCTGGTGTTTTACGTCTCCCCCTCTCAGATGACGCCGTTCACCACCTCCATGCACCTCCCGGCCCACGGCGCTCTGACAAATGTGAATTCTTTATTCAGAGTTCGAGCATCAAGTCATTTTATTTCAGCTTGTTAAAAAAAAGCACCTTTTTTGTCAGCGATCCAGCCAGACTTACATATTCACGACTTCACAGTGGGGCCAGATGTTCCAGGGCCCGTCTCACGTTTGCAGAGTAACAGATGAACTCCGGCATCAAACTCTGTGCCGCCCAGAAGACGCTGGGACACACCCACACACACACAAGCAGAGGAGAACTCCTGATGGGCTCTCTCGGTCTGGAAATCAAAAAGTCCCATCGCTCTGCCTGCAGAACACAATATGATTTGCATGTGTGAATAAAAGTGTGTTCCCTTCATACGCCTTCTGAATACACTCAATAATATTGTATTGTCATTCTTTTCTCCCTCTGCAAATTGAGTGGTATGCAAGAAAAAAGCCACACATGCACAATAGCCAGAAAACAGCCTGGCTATTTCCTCGAGGCAGATTGAAATTAGAGTCCCTTTTATGGGACTCGGGAGAAACTATCATTTAAATATAGATTCAGAAAGAAAATGTACTCAGGTCAGCCTGGCACCAAGAATTTTTGAAGGAGTTATCTAAGAAAAACTATATGTGTATCCATAATTATTTCAGTGTTAATTTGCACTTTGAAATACATGTTAAGACGTCAAAAGAAAATGCAATAAAACATTTCCTTTTACATTTGAGAGCTTTTGTTTAGAAGAAGTCACCTCCTCCTCTCGATGAAGACGCCCCCTCCCATACCAGCGTTCGTCCTTGCGTCCCAGTCACCTGACCATCACCTTCCACACACCTGCCCCCTGCAGCCCTAATTAGTCACTTAGCATATGTATCCGGTCCTCGAGCTCGTCTCTGTGCCACGCTGAGGTGCAGAGGAGCCATCCTGCCAGCCTTCGCTTGGCATGCTTATGATCTCATACCGGTTTCTTTTAACAAAGACATAGCACGCTGTTTACTTTCAGTTTGTAGAGTATAATGAATCCTGCACAACACTTCATAGAGGAGGAGCTACTCCTGGTTCCTGTCTTTAGACACCACTGTTGAGTTTATTCATCATTCTTCAATACCTTCCCTGGAATACCTCCTTCAGCATGTTGCGTGCTATTGTGTGACTACAATCCACCAGAAACATATACTAAATTTGCTATAGTAATATTTTACTGTCCGAAAAAACCCTGTACAAAGTGTCGTTTTTAAAAAGGATTCTTGTCATTGTAAAAAAACAGAAATATTCCTCCTTTATATTTAATAAGATGTAAAAGCCTCCTGCTTCTTGAGTCTCACCTCTAATATTAATAGATGTTCTGTGTAGAGAGTTTTAAATAGCATTAAAGGTGCTGCTAAAATAAAAATCTATTCACTATCCCTATATGCTTTTCTTTACGTTCATTATTTATGAAACTGGGTCAGTCAAATGAGGTGTAAATTAGATTTTTGTGCAAGTGTGAGAGTGACGTGGTTAATTCATACACATTCATTAATTTTCACAACCACCTCCCCCCTGGTTGACACACACACACACACACACACACACACACACACACACACACACCTATGCAGTACAGGATGTAACTAAGCACAGAGGTCAGAGGCGCATGGCACACGGAGGAGAAATGGCGGAGTGAGGCTTTGAGTCACTCTCCACCTCCAGTCCCTGCGTCCTGCTGCTCCGTCGTACCTGATGGGGACACCTGACTGTTTGATGTGTGTGACAGCGGCACACAGAACACCACACCCTGCCGTTCTGATCTGGTCTAATCGTGGACCCACCGCCGCGCTCTCCCGCCGACCCGCATCCCGTCACCTGCCGGGGAAAAGGTCAATCCAGGTAACATCACAGCTCACGAGGCAGGTAACTCACGATTATTTGCACCGTCCCAAACAAACATGGCTGCAGAGACACTCCGCCCACTTCCGCTCTCCCCTCGCAGTGCGGGTTTTCAAATCCACGCCTTCGCTCGGAGGACGCTGGCTCGCAGCCAAGAGGCGACGACAACAACAGTGCAGAAGCTCCTTGCGTGGCCTCTGTAGTTCGGCACTCGTTATACTGATAAAGGATGTAGAGAGGGAGCGAATGCAAGGAGGGACAGTTTGAAAAATAAAGAGAAACTGCACAACGGTGTTCTGTCATTTTTTGCTGCCTTGTCAGAATTTGCTACCACTGCATAAACTGATAGGTGTGTATCGATTCATGCTACCCTATCTGATAGGATGTTATTGTACTATCACAATATGCTTTTCTTTCAAAGTTCAATGTTTCACTTTTCACTGTTAAAGTGTTTATCTTCAACACTAAATACCCTAATAATAAACCAGTGCTTTATTATGATAATGTGAACAAACTCATGTTTACAATAATTTGTTGACACAAAAGAAATAGCAACTGCTTATCACTCATTAATCTACATGTCATTAATACATCTTATTACTACCTGTACAATATACATGCTGAATGTACTTTTAACTACGGAAATAATCGGGATTTTGAGGATGTCACTCCCCGTTATCAGACGTGCATCGACAGGGTGGCAAAACATTATGGGCGTGTCAAACAAACTCGGAAAATCGACTCGGCGCATGCGCAATACCACAAGGTATCCGTTCTCGACAAGTAGCATGAAATGATAAAACAGCGGCATTATATGTCTTTTTTCACAAACTGCAAATTTACAAAATAAATAAGATGATTTTTGCATACTGAGAAATTGGATCATCACAGCGTAAACATGATCCATACAAAACCTCTTATAAGCATAGTATGTACAAAATTACGCATGATTAAATACAAATAAAAGGTATTACTAGTGTTTTAAATGCACACTAACGTAAAGTCTACATAGGTGCACCTGGATGGGGCAACTATGATGTTTTAGACGTCTTTGTCATATAATGTTAAAGCGATACTGAATCTATGCATCCATCCATTCTTATCCTAATTAACTGCAATAATACACAACTATCTCCTTTTATTCTGTATTTCTCTCATATATATTATCTTGTATATTTTAAAACGTACACTTGTTCACAAGTTTGACTGATCAATTTGCCAATCAACACAAAACCACCGCATGAAGTCCTTCATTCATACTCGGTAATCAGCATCCACTCTGCAAACTAAAAATCAACTCACTCCGCGTCTATCTTTCTCTTTGATGCACTAATCATTTGCTATTCTGCTCCATTGTCTTTGGTTCCATCATGAACATCTTCATAGTTGATAGGACAATTGATGCACTGATCAATGCTCATGTTTCTAATCCACCTTTTTAATGTCGCTCCTATTGTTCAGTGATTGAAGTGAAGTGTATTTCTCTTCCTTTGCCCCATTTTGCAACAAAGGAAATCTAAGTCGAGTCTTCTGACACCGTAGTACAATGATCCCGAGAACATTATCTGGCCACAAAGGTTTTCTACCTTTTGATTTAAGTATTAAATTATATTCAGTACGGGATTTATTTATTTTTACTGAAAAAAAGAGAAATCTCTGAAAAGAGGTTTTGAGTTGCGAGTCAGCCGGAAACGTTTTCAACCGCATGCCGCCGACTGGGTGGCTCCACCCACTGTAATCTCACCACACCGCTGACTGGAGTGGCTTGTAGACCAAAATAGAGGAAATGGTTTTTGAAAAAAACATAGATGACATGACAGCATTAATCGTTTGCTTTATAAGAGCACTTTAAGAGTCTCCCATACACGTAGCATAGGAGCAGCACGGTCATTAAAATATTTCCCGCGGTCATTTGACGAGTACAAAAACATCTAAACTGCTGTTAGTGTGGCTGTATAGTGGTTTTATAATGGCTTAACTTATAAACTTCGATCTACATGCTAACATCATGCTCACCATGGCAGCACTAACACGCTAATGCAAGCACAGATTTTAACCATGTTCCCTGTTGTGGTTTAGTTTTGTTAAGTTGTAATAATTCATTTTGACTTTGCACATGTACATAGTACGTTTGTGTTTTAATAATACATATAGCAAGATATGATTAGAGAAATATTAGGGAGAATATTGATATTGTTATTGTTGTGTTATGAAGCATGGAGGTAGTGTCTACTCTATGCATATGTCAATAATGTTTTTATGTGTTTATGAATATGTTTGTAATACCTGTATGTTTATGTTTGTTTATATGTATGCTGCATGAGAATGAAAGTTAGTTTGTTGTTTACATGTTGCCACGTGAGTTGGTGATGTTGATTGGAGCAAGGTGACCGGAAGTAGCTGATCATGACGTTTGACCGGCTCATTACCTGTTAGCTGGATGCTGAACTGACCAATGGAGCTAACGTTTAGAGGAAAGGTGTGAAAGTGAAACTGATAAAACTTGTGAGATTCAGTCTACTGCTTACAAGACATCCCCTATCTGCAACGTTGCTTTAGCCCCAGTCTACTGCTTATGCTTCTGCCATTAAATATTGTTAAAACGTAATCATCAGATTCGGATTCTCTTTTATATCAAACCACACTTAACAGTTGAAGGCAGAACCAGTTACGTCAAATCTGCATAGTTAATGAATAGGAATTTAGCGTGTGGATTAAATATTGTTTTGGAGAAGCATTTGCAGTGGATTGGTGTAGTGTATATAATATGTTGTAGCACGCATGCTTTATTTGTTGTATTGCACGTTAATTGTTGTACGTTAAACGTAATGTGTGTTGTTTGTTGCACGAGTCATTGTGGAGGTATTTGTTGAGCTGCGCTTTAGCTGGGAGTTTCTGCCATGGTCTAGAGTCTAATATTTAGACAGATAGCGTTAGAAAACTAAAGTTTGTTAAATAACTGTCGGGTAGACTCAAAATTTAATATGGTGATGTGACGTGACCAGATCAACGTGCTAATTTTAGATAAACCGAGGTCCATTAGGAAATACATTTTTATTGTTCATTAAGTAAAAAGACACGTGGAGTGATACATTAGCATAAGTAAAAGACGCCATTACGATTTGGATTAGCGCCTCTTAACCTTTAGCACCATCGTGTGGTTGTTGTTGGAAATTAAACAACTTTAGAGTCACTGAGCCAGGTGGTTTATGACATCCACACCAGATTACATGCTGTTTTCACCAACACATTTTGACAAATTAGAATTAAAGACATATTCTTTTCTTTGAGTACTACTGCCAGTTTTAAAGTGTGAGTTTACTATTGATTCTGATTAACAATAGTGGTTATTAATACAGTATCACCATAAGTTATGATTTCTCATCACTTTTCTCTGTATTTTGATTGTGTTTTATTTCTAGACAAAGTGTGAGTTTACTATTGATTCTGATTAACAATAGTGGTTATTAATACAGTATCACCATAAGTTATACAGTATTTGATTTCTCATCACTTTTCTCTGTATATAGATTGTGTTTTATTTCCATATTTCTAGATATAGTGTGAGTTTACTATTGATTTGATTAACAATAGTGGTTATTAATACAGAAATGCCATAGGGCATTCAGTATTTGATTTCTCATCACTTTTCTCTGTATATAGATTGTGTTTTATTTCCATATTTCTAGTCATAGAGTTTACTATTGATTTGATTAACAATAGTGGTCATTATTACAGTGAGCCTGGGGCTGTAATCAATTTCTCAGCAGCTATTCATGCGAAAGTACTAGATTGGCAGTTTTGTTTAAAAGTAACTAATATTCTCCCATTTACAGTAGGTTGTTAAATGTTTGTGTAATAATAACGTCTTTTTTCCAATTACTGTACTTAACTATTTGCATTGTCTAAGATTGCTGTGTTTGATTTTTGCATAGTCTGTGATTACTGTTTGATAAAAGTAACAGTTTTTTTTTTTTTTTCCCATATTTGAGACTACATTGTATAATTGTGTACGCTGTTCATTTGCAGTGTATGATATTTTTTCCCTAACTAATTTGAAATTTTCCTTAGACACATAGTGTAGAATAATTGGATTTTAGAATTTTTACAAAAAATAATTTTTTGGAAAAATTCTGAACTTGAATTTTTTATTTTTTACGTCTACATATACATATCCTTACATATATTAAGCCTATCAGTACCTGATCCCCTCAACAATGCCGGTAACTGCTTCAACTGACGTTCCAGGCACTTGGATCGAAAATGCACTCCATGCTGCTATGTATATGGTAAGACAATCGGACAGACTGAGTGAATACAAGACCCTGAGGAAGCATATTCAGCAATGGCATGCAGAAGGTTTACTCGACATAACAAACCAGGACAGCTCCAACAACTTGACCTTGACAGAAATCATGGGAGGGAACATTCCAACCATCCTGCCAGTGAAGAAATGCTAAATATGGTCGACAGGAGACTATGATGTTGGTCACACTGAACAACACAATGTGGTAATGACTCTGAAGCCAAATCAAGACGAGATATGGCGCTATCAATATCCTCTGCAGCAAGAACAAAAGGGCGGCATCCGGAGGCGATAAAAGGTTTGTATGAAGCAGGAGTGCTAATCGACACACAGTCGAACTGGAATACTCCGATATTGCGGTTCGAAGGCTGGCAACAGAGGATGGAGAATGGTACATGACCTCAGAGCCATCAACGGTGCAACAGCTCCACAGAACATCCAAGTGCCCAACCCCTATATTGCAGTATCCTGCCTGTCACCAAAACAACAGTTCTTCACGGTAATAGATTTAGCGAATGCTTTCTTTTGTTTACCTCTTGACAAATCCAGTAGGGATATGTTTGCCTTTACATTTGAAGGCAGACAGTATACTTACTCAAGAATGCCACAAGGCTACAGAGACAGCCGGATTGTTTAATGCAGCCCTGAAACAAGACCTCAAAGACCTCACCATCCCAGAAGACACAGTGCTCATACAGTATGTGGATGACATACTGCTAACTGCTGCAGTCTGCCTCAGAGTGACCAAAGACCTGCTAACGCTGCTGTCAAAAGCAGGCTACAAAGTCAAGCGCTCTAAAACACAGATTGCAAGAAAGACAGTGACATTCCTGGGAAGACTGATCTCAGGAGATTCATGTGCTCTATCGGCAGGACAGAGGTCCGCCATCTTGAGTGCAGCAAGACCAAACACAGTGCAAGAAATGTTGTCGTTCCTTGGCTTAACAGGCTACAGCCGCCATTACATTCCTGGCTTCACGTCTCTCACACAACCACTCCGAGACATGTTGACTGAAGCAGGAAACCGTAATCTGAAAGGCATGCTGACATGGACCACGGATGCAGAAGAGTCATTCATCAAGACCAAACAGGAAGTAGGTCAAAAGCTCTCGACACCTGACTACAACAGGCCCTTCCACCTTGATGTTTCTGAAACAAAAGGGATGGTATCTGCTGTGTTGTTTCAGAACAAGGAGGGAGAGAGAAGGTCACTGATGTTCTACAGCTTGAAGCTAGATCACATCGAGAAAGGCCAAACAGGTTGCACAAGGCACCTGGCGGCCTGAAGAAAGCAATTGAGTAAACTGCTCACATTGTTATGTGTCACAAGCTCAAGGTCAACACAGAACATGGTGTCCTTGCATATTTGACCTCAAGCGCATTCTCCATGACGGCAACAAGGCAAGATAAGATCTCAAAAGTCTTACAACAGCCACACATCACTTTCTCCTACGAGCCTAACAACATGGCAGGTGGATTGAATGTGAATTTGAAGGAACCTCACAACTGTGCAGAAATCGCGAGAAAAGATCTCAAGGTAAGGATGGATTTGGAAGCAGAATCTTTGGACAGTCCGGAGTTGACACTGTTCACAGATGGACACTGTCACAGAGGAGAAAAAGCAACATCGCTGCATACGCTGTCGTACAACAACAAGGAAAGAAACATTCAACAATTGCATCTGAAATCATTGCACAACCAGCATCTGCACAGCTTGCAGAAATAATAGCTTTAACAAAAGCACTGGAACACTCAACAGGAAAACAGTCAACATTTACACCGATTCAGCCTATGCACATGGAGCGGTCCATGTCGATGGTCCTCAATGGTTGAGAAGAGGTTTCTTAACAACAGCAAATGCTCCAGTGAAGCACAGAAGCCACTTGGAGAAATTGCTAGCTGCCATCTTGCTACCAGGTAAAGTAGCAGTTATGAAGTGCAAAGGACATCAGAACTTGACGACGTCAGTGGCAAAAGACCGAGCAGCAAAAGCGGCGGGTATTTCAGACAAATGACAGCCATTGCAGCACCGAACTCCCCAAACTGGGAATCGAGGACATCAAGCTCATGCAGAAAGAAGCAGGAGTTTATGAGCAGAATCAGTGGGCACACAAGGGAGCCAGACAGCTAGAGGGTCTCTGGAGGTCACATGATGGACGCATAGTAGCACCTGCAAGGTTGTGTCAAGGACTCATCAGGCAGGCACATGGTCCCTCTCATGTGAACCCCAGGAGAACGGAAGAGGAAGTTTCCATCCTCTGGTGGCATCCCTACATGACCGAGATGGTGAAACTCTATCACCATGAATGCCCTACCTGCAATGACTTCAGTATGAAACGACCATATAAATGTCCCCAAGGAGAGTTCCCAGTGCCAGCGTTTAAAGAAATTTGCATCGACTACACCGACATGGGTGCAGAAAACAGGAAGAGAGGCTTCAGATACCTGCTTGTGATGATCGACAGATACACACGGTGGGTGGAAGCAATCCCCTGCAAGAAAGAGGATGCAAAGTCGGTTGTGAAATGGCTGAAAAACGAGCTGATCCCAAGATATGGCGTACCAAGGGTGATCAGGTCTGATAATGGAACACATTTTGCAAACAAACATCTACAAGAGGTAGAACGATATTTAGGTATCACACATGCACACGGAGCAGTCTATCACCCACAGTCCCAGGGTATAGTCGAGAGAGCCAATCGGACAATCAAGTCCAAAATAGCTAAAATATGTCATGGGACCAAGCTCGACTGGCTGGAGGCTCTTCCTCTGGCACTGATGTCTATCACGGTCCTCGAAGGGAGGAAGACGTTCCTCTCCCTCATGAGCTGCTGACAGGAAGACCGATGCCCAGCCCTGAACGAGAGCTGGGAGAGAGTCCTGTGCTGGACATCTACCAGGTCCAAAGAGCTGAGAAAGTGACAGAAGGAGAAACCGTGATACCGGTAGAACCTGGTGATTGGGTGCGGTTGAAGGTGCACAAGAGAAAGTGGACAGAGCCTCGGTGGACGGGCCCATGCTCCAGGTAAGAGGCCATACCAAGACCAAGTGGCACCACTTAACCCATTGTATACTTTCAGAAAGGCCAGCAGATCCCATCGACCAGGATGATGATGAAGGAACATGAGGAGAGTACCAGAGCCAGGAGAGGAGGAGATCACCTCCGCCAAGCTCTTGCTGCATGCCTGACGGTCATGTTAGCACTCCCATTTATCGTGTGGGAGGTGCAGCGAGATAAGGAATTACACATAATCGACACCAACACCACATTAACACACATATCTGACTTGGCACAATTAATCGCGCCACCAGGTGCAACAGTTTTGTCTTCCCCCAGGAACCGTTCGAGGCGTTCAAGTGAGAAGGAAGAGGAGCACTAACTGATCCGCAGGTGGACATGACCGGATTCTACAAACTGGGAGTAGGTGACGTAGGAGGGACGACCTATCTGGTCCATGTGCAGGTGTCAAGCAGGGAGGTGGAGATGCTGCCGGACGCCCTGGTGGAGTATGTGAACATATCAAGTGTCAGGCAGACCATTGAGACTGAGACGGGTCTCAAGAGAGGTAACAGCTGGGTCAACTGGCTTGTTGACACTGCGAAAGATCTAAAGCGCCCTGATTGTTTGGTGTGTGGCACTTCAGAGCCCCAGTTAGCCACAGTCCCCTTTACACTGAGCCCAGATAATGAACCAGAGGGTTTCACTGCATGTTAGAACTGTTTAAAGCTCCCAATAGTCAGAAGTGTAATGCTTTTGCTCTACTTTTCCCGATAATTCCCTCACTACGCCCGCCGACATTTACATATTACAAAGGAGAGAGGACCCTCATGTGAGGATGATGCCGCTCGTATACTTTGAGAGTGGTATGAGTGAGCTTGATCCACAGGAAGTATGGGTCTTCCTCCGAATTATGGTTGGCAGAGCCCACAGCTGATGGGAACGGCCATTGGTCAAGCAGGTGACTGGGTAAATATTGAGATCCATGAGAGGATGTGCATAAGCCCAGGTGAACAGGGTGGTTTGAAGTCATTTGCAAGGACTTCTCAGCGCCCTCCATGTGAGTGGTCTCACGGAGAGAATGACACCATTTTACATTGTATATTTGGAGATCTGTGGCTAGAGAATCACAAACAGCCACTGAAGAGTTGCCTAATCATGAGGGTAATTCTGGAGAGAGCTGAAGCCACTTCCACACATTGCTGCTTAGGAGCATTGTTGTTGTATATATGTTCATATTTTGCTTTTAATTTGCTTATATGTTAATATTCTGCTTATTCTGAGACATTAGAGCGAGAGTTAGGACTGCCACACAGGAGGATGTATGCAGACAACGCTGGCTCTCACAGCTCACTGTTTCTTGTCATTAACTACACAATTAGATGCACATGTTTTGTTTTCCCATAAACTGTTTTAGGGTTTGAGCACGAGAGAAGTGTGCGGACAAATACCTGCCTGCTATCAGATCCTAGCAGGATTTGAATATTTCTGTGACCTAGTTAGAGGAACATAGATAGGATCGATTAAGATGAGATTGAATGAGTAATTGAGAAGCCGTTTCTCAGATGCGGTTAACGATTGCCAGTTCAATTCTGCAACTAAGAAATAATTTCAACCAGCGATAGTTTAGTTTGATGATCTCCTGGGAATTGTGGAATATTCAATTCCAACTCCCTATTTTTAGTGATGGCCTACCTATTTAGAATTACATATACATCTTGTCAATTGAACATTTTGCAAATTAGTTTGAGTTTGAATTTTGCAGCATGTCCACTGTAGTGGACCTCATGCCGTCGTCATGTGAAGAGACAGCCCAGTATAGAAGATGAATGGGGAATGATGTCCTTAGAGGGACATAGATCCAACTTCATTAGGAACTGAATCATTCATCGATCCAGATAGTTTTACTTGTTGGTTTAGGATGGTAGAAGAAGTTCTATCAAGATTGAACACATTATCATCGTATTGTTGTCTTATGTCCAGAACTGACCTAGTACAGATGCATTTGGTTGAATTTGGATTACCCAACTAATCGTTTGTTCATCATTCTTTATGGTCCTTCTTTTAGTCGGTTGCCTGTTTTGGAAGCACCATTGACTTTCATAACTTTTTAATTTTGGTGGATAAATACTTGGATTGCTTTCATAACTAAGTATATCAATTTTGTCGTGGTTGATCAATAACTTGTCAATATCATAGTAGAGATAGGAGAGATGCTAAGTAGAATGTCCACCATAGAGGACACATTAATAGGTAGGCTCTGAGGAGGACAAGAGATCGGTTTTGAGAGTGACCACTTCTCAGATATGCTGGATAGTTGGTTCGGGAGAAATAATTATTCCCAAGTTAGATGTTACATTCTGTGTAGATTCGGTCGAGAGGCCGCTGTGTTTTGTTTTCTAATTCTCTTCAACAGCTACACCTGACGCCCAGCATCGGCGTCTGTCGTGTGCTTGCCTGCGGTGAGCTGCCCACAGAGGAGTATCGTGCACCTTCGGAGATGAGGGAGTCCAGGAGATCGCCTGAGGACCCCTGCGATGCCATCCAGAGCAGAAGACAGGAGGGAGCAGAGGAAGATGGAGAGATGACCTGTGGATATGCGACTCCACCGACGGACAGACGGCTCAGCCAGTGAGCAATTAGGACCAATGTTTTGCCTGGACAGGTTAACCATTGAGGAGTGAATATCTCCCTGGGACTGGGACGTCCGGGAGGTATGAAACAAATGTTGACCAGAGGGATGATGCTTTTGGTCCTTGAGAAGCCCTCAGCTGAGATTCAGTGAGTGTGACTTGCTGTTAGACAGTTAACTGCTTGCAGTCTGTGGACCCAGTGATTCATGCTCCCTCAGCTGAGTGGGATTCTGTATCGCAACCGTTGTTGACAATCGGCTTGGAGGAATGCTGGAGAGCTGGAGTTGCTGAGCATGTATGCGGACAAACTGGAAACTGGACACAGGGATTTTCAGGGAACACATAGACACATAGATAATTGCACACGTTACCTTACATAAGTACATTTCAGGATTTTAAGATTTTGGCGGTGTGATGAATACATTCCCACTGACACTTAGTGTTATTTGTTTTTCTTGAGAAGCAGGGATAAGAGGGAGTGATGTTTTCCTTCCACAGCAATAATGAATTATTGAGTGATTAAATTTGTATGTCTGATGTTTACATAGAGGGTCAAAATAAAGGGTTTATTACAATGATTGTTTATACTATGTTGTAAGTATAAAAGGAGGAATTGTTAAGTTGTAATAATTCATTTTGACTTTGCACATGTACATAGTACGTTTGTGTTTTAATAATACATATAGCAAGATATGATTAGAGAAATATTAGGGAGAATATTGATATTGTTATTGTTGTGTTATGAAGCATGGAGGTAGTGTCTACTCTATGCATATGTCAATGGCAGAAGTAATGTTTTTATGTGTTTATGAATATGTTTGTAATACCTGTATGTTTATGTTTGTTTATATGTATGCTGCATGAGAATGAAAGTTAGTTTGTTGTTTACATGTTGCCACGTGAGTTGGAAGCCGGTGGAAATCCGTGATGTTGATTGGAGCAGGAGTGTCACGTGAGACTTCCGTCGCCCAGGTGACCGGAAGTAGCTTGGTCGCAGGATCATGACGTTTGACCCGGCTCATTACCTGTTAGCTGGCCGTAAGCCAACGAGGCGTAGCATGCTGAACTGACCAATGGAGCTAACGTTTAGAGAAGGTGTGAAAGTGAAACTGATAAAACTTGCGCGTGAGGTGAGATTCAGTCTACTGGACGGTCGGAAGCTTACAAGACATCCCCTATCTGCAACGTTGCTTTTAGTCTGTGGCGTAACGCTCCGCTTGGCCCTACGATTGTAGCCCCAGTCTACTGCTTATGCTTCTGCCATTAAATATTGTTAAAACGTAATCATCAGATTCGGATTCTCTTTTTATATCAAGCACGGGACCGCAGTTTCGAACCACACTTAACAGTTTGTAAGCCTGCTAACATTTTCTAATGAGCAATAAACACCAACAATACGTTGATACACAGCTTTTCTAACTATATCTGGATTAAAACACTTAAATAGCTCTTATTATGGTATTTTTGTAGTTTGACTATGTTGAGGAAATGTTACATTCTGTATTCTTGTTGTTCTTAGTTTGTACTCTAGGTTTAAATGCACTTATTGTAAGTCACTTTGGATAAAAGTGACTGCTAAAAAAAAACAATGCATATGCTATGGAAGTCCGTTTCCGCCACTGTGATAAAAAAATGAAGATCCTGTAAGCCATAATTATGAGATACTATCTCATAATTATGACTTCAATATCTCATAATTATGACTTAGCATCTCATAATTATGACTTACTATCTCACAATTATGATTTACAGGATCTTAATTCTTTTATCACACTGGCGGAAACGGGCTTCCATAATATGCATATACAGTTTATTGAAAAAGCAATATGAACGTACTGGTGCAAACTAAGGAAAGCATAGTTCCAACCAACACCAAATGAGGGTTTGATATGCTGTGTACAGGGCTGCTGATCTCTGGCTGAAAAGTCTCAGTTAACCTCGTAGAAAGGCAATATTTCACAAACACGTCCGCTTCGACGAGGTGAGAGGTGCTGGAATGGAAACATAACCAAAAAACAAAGGGAGAAGGTGTTCTTAATGACAAAAGGACCCTCGTGGCATTATTCTTAAGCTCTCTGAGAGGCGAGTGTGAAGCCATCTCGATTGAGACTGAGACGGGGAAAGCACTGAGGGGGCGGCCGGGCGGCGACACAGATGAGACCCCAGCGTGGTCCAGCTTGTTGATGGCGTGGCTCTCCCCGGAAGAAAAGGCTGGAGAGGTGAATTCACAGCTTTCTCACGACAGATGTGAGGACGGGAGATACGAGAGCCGGAGTAAATGAGACACCTCGAATAAAAGAATGTCTGCAGCGCATTTTTGCTTTACTCTTACAAACCGCTAGATGCACTATAGATCTTGATTTTGTGATGGAAGGAATAAGACAAGGAAAAGACCAGTGCCGTATGTTTAAGGGAAAAGAATAACTCTTGAGGAATCTCTCAAGAATAATTAAATAATAAACTTAGTTTTGTCCAATCGTACCTCGAAAACCACATTTCTGAAGATATAAAAGTCAGGTGGTGGATGAATTTACAGTGAACACAGCATGTGAGCAAACATATTTGCTGGATATTAACATCATAATACATTTTTTATTGCCGCCGAGCTTATCGATGCGGGATCGTCTCCACTGCGCTCTCCTCGCTACGACCCGCCTGTCAAAATTCAATTAATTTGTCATAGGTTATACGCCTGTCAGTGCTCTGCGTTTTAATAAAGCTGGAGGGCTTTGATAAGACCTCACTTTAATTGACGGCGAGCTAGCTATAAAGCTGACTTTATTTATTATTCCTTTATTTGTATTTGGTCCATCACAGTCGAGGATTCTCCATTGCAGATTGCGAAGGGAGCGAGCTCTTCAGGAGAGATTTCAGCAAATGCTCTCACCAGAACTCCCCTCTGGGTTTTTGGGAAAGGACAGTGGCATCCCAACACTGGGACGGGTCTTCCATCGTGTGTGCCATCTCTGTCAGGCAGGTATTCAGAGCTGACGCGTCGCTTTTCCATCAAAGCGGCACATCTGGCCCTCCTGGAGCTGGACTCAAATGTCAGCCGGCGCCCCCCACAGAGCGATGCCCGCCCTGTGTCGGGCTACACCGCCAGATATTGAGGCATTTAAGTGTCGCTGCCCACTGTGACGCCTATGGGTTACTCCCTCCATGTCCCCTTTCAGAGTTGTTTCTATTACGGTTAATGACTCAAACTGTTTTTCATGTCTGAAGAGTAAAAAAACTAACCATGTGTCCAATTTATTTTTAAAATAATGTCTCTCTAGCACCCCTCAGAATGTCGGCAGGCGGCCCACCTCACCGAGAATTATTTAATTTTTTTACTTTTTTTTAAACTCATAATTGCAAACTAGTCCTCTACGCTTGGTCCAATTCATACTAAACTTTCTGTTGATAGTTTAAATGGAAAATGAACTTCAAGAAGAGTTTGCTTTGGAGTAAACACTCTTCAAGAGGCGATCAGCCAAGAAAACCAGGAGACGTGAGACACCGAGTCAGTTAGTGGGGGTCCTCATGGCTCCTGTCTCCCTGCACTTCCTGTCCCTGATTGTTCATTCCCTTCACCTGCCCTCAGCCACTCCTCTGATTGCTAGCCCCGCCCTCGTTGTTTCCGCCTGTGTCTCGTTCCCCTGTGTACGTCTACATCTTGTTCTGGGTCAGAATGCTTTTGTAATTCCCGTGTGTTGCCTTGCCTTCCAGCCTGAGTTCCTCGTCCTTGATGTGACTTTTTGCGAGTAAAGAGTTGTTTCACCTCAACTCCTGTGTTTTCCTCTGCACCTGAGTCTCTGCCACTGCCTTCAGGAACGTTGGCGAAACTCATGCAACTTTATACAAATGCACCCACGCCGTTTGATGCCCTCAATGTTTCATCCACCCTCTTCTCTTTTGGCCAAAGAGACTTGATTGAGCGGTTCTCCGACTGACCTCAACAGGTCAAGTAGGGCACGAGACCCCCGGCTCGCTCAGATTACCAAAATGCATCTGCTTGACGACTTTTCTTCAAAGTCAGAGGAGTCGAGTCGACCTGGGAAGAGTCTCATATCTTATAGCGTTCACAAATGTGTTTTTTAACCGGACTGCCGGCTCCTCCTTGTCCAAATTGACTCTTATCTGGCATGTTTGCTTATTGACTGCCACGTTTTTTTGATTCACGATAATTCAACTAATTATGAAACCCCACGCAAGGCTGTGGTGTTTCGTCTCATCATCTGACGCAGGGAGCTCTTGTCTTGTTTCGACATATTTCGAAATGAAACACTCTAATTTGATACATAGTAATGCTGCGTAAACTCCTGTATGATCCATGTGTAATATGTCATTTGAGACTTTAAAATGTGTACATTATCTACGCTCGTAGCAAACGATCAAGTGAGCACCGTTAATTTTGTTTAAAAAAATGGCGTTATTCAAAATGAATATTCAGCCACTCGTTTAACTCAAGATAATGAGTTGATTAAAATGACCCGGGAGAAAGAAACAGAAAATAAGTTTCATTAATATTTTCCCATTAATGCAAATAACTTCTGTAGTACACAGTTCAGTGCATTTACTCCACATATCTAATTATATCTTGACCCTGCTAACAGTGATGAAAAAAATACTCAGATGCTCAATATAATTATCTCTATATATAATTATTTATAAAGTGGAATAAAGCACAAAGTCAGTGACTGATGGAGGAAGTAGTTGAGCATTAATGTGAGAAAACAACGACTAGATCTTCTTGTCAGGAAAAAAACGAGACGTGTGTGTAGTGTGTGTGTGTGTGTGTGTAGGAGCAGTTGTTCCTGCTGTACAAGACTTTATTTAAGGTGAGAGTAAATGCCAAAGTGGCCCAAAAGGTGCCTAATTAAGCCGTTTCCTGGCTGTGAGGAGAGTTCAGCGGTCAGACAATTATATCCTCACCTTTCCCTTCCTCTCCTCCATGGCGAGGGAGCGAGCCTGTAATCATTAACCAAATGTTATGGATGAGTCCTTGAGGAAGTCCTCTATGTTTGCGTGAGCATCAATCACGTATTGACTGAGTTTGCCGAGGACCCGGAGGCTCCGACGTGTGAGCGGAATACCAGAAGTTTCGGGCCGATCCGGCCTCCAGCTCACAACTTTTCCAACGAGCTGTCGGAAGTGTCCGGGCTATCAAGGGCTCTGCGTTTGAGGCCACGCCCGTCACTCTCGTCCCAAAAAGTATCGATCAACTATCAAACTGAACATCGCAATGGGCTCACAGGCCGGAGTAGAAACTGACAATGTTGTGAGAATTCCCATGGAGGAGTGCAACGTCTCCACCTGAAGCTCCTTTGTTCCTTCTACTGACAGTTGTCCGACTTTTCTCCCACAGGTCCGTCTCTAAGGAAACGTGAACGTGCTGCTCATTAGCATGCATGTGCATTCTCATGAATCCATCTTTTATTGACTCTTCAGCTCCCTGAAGATCGAGTGGCCGTCACACGTCTCACTCCACAGATAATTTAAGACAAGAAAAAATGGTTCCCGCCTACAATTGTACCTGCTTATTTGATTCAGGATATTGTTTTGCTCGATAGAAAAAAATTGCATTTATTATGTTAAAAACGTGAAGGCCTTTATATTAATATTTATATTTTATCCAATGTTTCCAGGGTGTCTGATTACCTTTGCATTGAAAATGCGGAAGGTTATGTTTTGATCGCCACGTATTTGTATGCGTGCGTGTGTGCGTGTTATTCGCATAAGTCAAGAATTATTAAACCGAATCGCATGAAATTTGGTGGGATGATTGGTAATTATCCGGGGACCATTTGATTAGATTTTGAGATTGATCGGGTCAAGGGTCACGGTCATGAAAAGGTCCAAATCTTTTTACTATAGAGCAGTCAATTTATATCCAATTGGCATTAAACTAATGCCAAAATGTTCATAATTTAATGCTCAATATTGTGATATGCGAAGGTATGCACTCTACTGAGTGCTCGTTCTAGTTGTAAGTGTTTAGCTTTTAAATTTAGACATATGCTAATAATCACATTTTCCCATCTGAAAGTTTCTCGCACCTTTTAGAGTTACTCTATGTGATGATGTTATGTGATGAATTATTATAAGCTCCACGATAACTCTCACTAATGTTCATATTGTGTATGAAAGATCAGTATATTAACTGTCCATCAACTACCTGATATTTTACTTGTTTCCATAGATTTTTTGAAGCTTCATAAAATTAAAATTGATTATGTGTTATTAAACATGTGAGGAGGAGTTCAGCCACTGAGCCAACAGTTCCTGTTTATTCACTCGAGCTTTGCTCCGAGCCAACTCCTGTCCGACTCATCTGATTATTTCTGTCAACTAATTAGCACAAACCAAGTCCTTCATTAAAGCGATCGCCGCCGGCTTTGACGGAGAACTCCTGATTGTCTTATGTAAATGAGTTATGATGTTATTAAAGTAACAGCAGCTGTCTGTAACCATTTGGTTTAATGCCATTATCTTTCCAGTATTAATTAGTTCTGGCAATGAATAAACCAATAAACAGACTAAACACAGGGCAGGTCAGGTGGCCGCTTCTGCAACACTACGTCATTTTGTTTTGATATAATTCAAGTCATCTTTGCAGACAGAGTATGTTTTTCATATCATCTTTCAAATAATGATCCCAAAACAGACATAAATGGGGTTTATAACTGGTGGTGCATATTCTTGATGTCATTGTGAGATTCATCCCTCCAGAACTATATGTTAAACAAGTTGGATCACAGGAGCAACAGGACAACACAGCTGATTTGATATCACTAGGTTTATTTTTCAATTTAATTTATTATTTTTTTTAATTATTTGATACTAATTATCTGATTTATTTGATAATAATGATTTAGGATAGGGATAAATAAGCATTTGAACTTTTACCTATACTCTTTCATTCTCTCTGTTTAGTATATTATATAGAATAATATTGTATTGTATTGCAATGATTGACTGAATAAAATACACAACAACAACAACAACATCATCAAATAGTCTGGCTAGATTTCCAAAAACGATTTGGTTATCGTGAGGGAAAATCCTGATTTGTGATACTTACAGGAAACTTTGAATGTTGACATTTCTGAACTATAGACACTGAACGTCTCATAACCTTAAAAACCCAACATCTGGTTAACGTTGTGAATCGTTTAGGTTTGGACAACAAAATGACTTTAGGTTAAGGACAGAAAAAATAATCATGGTTTGTGTTAAAATAATCATTTAAAACCGTAACAACATAAGTGTAAATAAATAATCGCTCTCTTGTTGAACTCCATATTGAACCGCATGACTTTGAATAACCGCCACGCAGCACACCCCGCCTCCTGCTCGGCACACCACTCTGTACTCCGTCACTTTCTCCACACCCCAGAAAGAAAGAGGAGCGTCGATGTTCAATAAATCTGAGGTTTGCTGAAACACCAACCGTTTCCTCCGGTGACTGAACTGCTCTAGCTCGCGGCTCGGGGACATGAACATGAACACCGTGTACGCGTCTCATGTTTTGACCCCGGACTCTTTCCTCGTGGACTTTGTGGCTCCGTCACAACCTCACGTCCCAGCTGGGGACAACCATAATTACTACGCTCGCTTGGAGGGCCTCACATTTCCCGGGGGCGGAGTCTTTTTTGTGTGTTTTCTGATTGGCCGTGGTGACGCAATTGCAACTACGTCAATTTCACTCAACGTCATCGAAAATGGTCAGGATCACAGGGTTGCTCTACATCCTTTTGCCCTCTCTCTCACTCCGCCTGGCTCCTGCACTCTGTCCCTCCTCTCTGTCCATCCTCTCTATCCCTATCCTCTCTGTCCCTCCTCTCTCAAATAGCTCCCGAGCCCCAGAGAGCGGATGCTGAAGTGACGGCATGTCATCCCTGTCCCACAGCAGTGAATCTCTCTCTCTCTCTCTCTCTCTCTCTCTCTCTCTCTCTCTCTCTCTCTCTCTCTCTCTCTCTCTCTCTCTCTCTCTCTCTCTCTAATAGGCTTTATTGGCATGGATGTTGCAACAACAATATTGCCAAAGCACCAAGACACAGCAAAATATACGATTCATATGGATAATAATTCAACAGAAATAACTACATTGAAAGAAAGTACAGTTGTGTGTGTGTGTGTGTTTGTGTGTGTGTGTATAGGTCACTCCCTGTCCCTCAGGTTGTGGCATGATTGGACATATGGTGTAACAAGGTGGGCTTTGTGAGAAAGATTCACCGCTCTGGCTTTCTGTTCAAAGTTTCACAAGAGGAAGCACCTCTTTTGAACTTCGGCATGAACAGAAATCAGAGCAAGAGCAAAACCCGAGGACGCCCGTTCTCGCCCGTCTCACTGCAGGCCGGAGGGATTCCTACTGCGGCTTCATTTGGTTAACAGCCACAGTCTTCCCTCGAGCCCCGAGGGGGGAGTAATTACAAACGTCCGAGAAACGGATGTCCCTAAACTGCCGAGCACACTATGTTATGTCATTTGAGGAGGAGGAGGAGGAGGAGGAGGAGGAGGAGACGTACTCAGGAGGCAATGGGAAGTGATGTAGTTGGGACTTGGAAATGTAACTTAAACTGACCAGAGAAGCTTTATGTGGCGTGACAGCCGCCGCGGGGCCTCCGCTCCCCAATACTGAGCGGAAGATTTTAAATTGTAATTTGCGGGTTAATAAAAGCCCAAAGTGAGGATGTGGGTGACTGTATTCCGTTGTTGCTGATATATAGTGATTCGAATTTTCAAAACGAAGAGGGATATTATTCCCTAGAGCCGCAGGGCCTGAAGAAAAATGGAAAAGTGGAATTAAGTCCTTTTATGATTACAGCTCAACTTTAAGACCTGCTGGTGTCAGAGACTTTTAAACAGGGGACTCATCATGACTGTCATCACTATCACGTAATGAAGGGATTTAAATTGCTGAACATGCAACAGCAGAACGAGATCGGTCAGAGTTTGGCTTGTCGTGATCAATTAAACCTCTGAAACGAATTAACATTTAAAAAAGACACGTGTCTGAACCTGCAGGCAACCTGTATTTGACTTCAGTTTCCATCTCCTTGAAGGTGAAACTCATTACTCTTTAGTGAGAACCTTCCTTGTTGCAGACGAGGTCTTGGGCAGGACTGATGGACCCGGAGACTAAAGGAAGTCACTGGATGCGGGAAGAACGACAAATTGTGCATCTGCAATTTGAGCTTTTAACGTACCACGCACAAAGGGGTTTATCGGAGCCGACTACGTTTAGCATCAACGCCGACTGGACCTCCACGTCAACGCTTCCCTTGTAGCGCCCCCTTCAGGTATTTAACGTTTACTTCAGTGTCGTAAATACCCAGTTACGATAGATCAGGTGTCGTGAACCTCTGGCTCCCGAGCCATATATGGCTCTTCCGGTGACGCATATGGCTCTTTTGAGTTTGAGTTAAAACAAAAATAATCTCCGCCCGCAACTCTAAAATGTTCTCTATCGCGCCAGATTACAGCAGAAGTAATGCCAGGTCCCTTTCTTAAAGACGTCTTTGTTCTTTTATTAAACTAAACGTCTGTTATTGATCGTCTCCACAGCAGCATGTCTCTCTGTCTCTACGCGGCAAGTAGCGGAGCAAATAAAAAGTCACCTGTGAGCGTGGACTGGACTATGTGACTTTGCGTAATCACGGCCAGAAAGCAGGTCGAAGTACCGGGCGGCTCAAAAATCTTACATAGTGGAGTTTTTTCCCCACAGACCCCCGATGGAAATGACGGAGGCGCAAATCGCCATATTAAAAGTAATTGTAGCGGCATCATTTTTTTAAATTAATTTATGGTAGGAATTGTTACATAGTGTTGCTTTAAGCCGTGGATGTAACGCTCTCTGTACTGTAAGCTAGTTAGACGAGCGCGCTGAAGATGGCCTCTTGCGTTAGAGGAGATAAACACACTAATCCAGGAGTCAGGAACATTTTAGACTGGGAGAGCCATAAAAGCCAAATATTTCTAAATATGTTTAATTGAGAGCCATATAGTATTTTTAACGTATGATAAATTAAATATGCCGTCACCGGAAGAGCCATAGGTTCCCGACCCCTGCTTTAATCCATTTCTTAAATTTGTTTGCTGTTTTATTATTTTTTGGAGATGCTTTTAGGGCCTTTAGACAAATAATTATAGTGTTAAAGCTCTAGAAGTCAGTTTCTTTATCCGTTTGCAATCTTTAAACTTACACAATATGTATAAGAGGGCATCCACTGTGTTGCTTGGGAACTTAATCCCACTAAATTCGATGTGGAGGATTATAATTTCTTGGCAATAGAAAATGGAAATCAGATGAGAGCAGAGTGACCTCCGGCTATTCTCAAAACAAATTCACATCACATTTTTTTTCAATTTCCTGACTTGTGAAATATCACTTGAAGCTGTGTTGAACATATTACTAATAAAATGTCCTTAATAATTGATTTTTCAAAAGTAAGTAAAGTAAAAGAAGTCCTGCAAGCATTGATGATTCAACTCTCAGCTGAAGGTTTGCTAATACCGTAACATATTGAAAATTAAGCTGAAAACTACACTAGTGCAATACTTAATAACAGAAAAGGACTTTCTGAAAAGCCCTCAAGCGTTTGTTTATTGTGAATACAATATATTGATGTACAATCTGCTTTAAAAGGCCCTTTTGAAGCACTAACAATCAAAGAGCTTTATATTACTTCCACTTTTCTGCAGTGAACTCAATGTCAGAATACTAACCCAGAGAGTCCGAGTCGATACTCGCCAAAGGTTATCCATCGGCCTCTTTCCCGTAAAGCAGCGATCCATACACCGTATACGAGCCGCCCGACTGCTGGCTCTGTTTACACAGGGAGTTATCGAACTCAAGCAATCTTTATAACTCTAACAAGTATTCCTCCGTGTTTTTTTTTTTTTTACCAAGGCCGACAGTGTGTGAAGGGGTCGCGTTACATTTTCATATTTTCAACATTTGTGTCACGATGGGACTTAGGGTGGACCCAAATGCACGACTCAGGAGACAGAAAATGCGGACAAAGATGTTTTACTTAAAGTCCTCTCAGGAACGAAACAGACCGAATAAACAAACAAACAAACAAACAAACAAACAAACAAACAGTGGACCGCTCGAGGGCTTGGTCTGAGAACACAAGACAATCTGGCAGAGGACAAGTGGAAGTGAGGGAGCTAAATAGTGAGGGACTAATGAGGGGATGGGCTGCAGGTGAGAAGGGCTTGAAGACCAGGTGAAGGTAATGAGGGACTAACGAGGTGATCAGAGGCAGGTGAGGGGAGTTGGAATGACGAGATGGGAAGCAGGAACTGGAATAACATGATAGTTAGTGACAGGATGAAAACAACTACTACAAAAAGGAAGGTGTGGAGCTAAACTGTTACAATTTGTGACAATAATATTTCCCATTTTGATCAGAATTACACACCAACGTAAAGCGTACGTGTCATTTATCTCACCTCTGCTTCCCTCAGTGTTTATACTTCTTAGAAGTCAAGGTAAGAAAAAAATAGAGGTTGTTGTTGCCGTACTGGGGCGGTGGGAGGCAGGCGTAGACGCACACCGCTGGGACTGTGATTGATGGGAACCCCTCAACTGGGTAGCCGGCTCTTACCGGCAGCAATCTGCCAGAGCGGCAACCTCATCAACACGAAGCCACATCCCACACTCACACATCCGCCCGCTCTCCTCCCGGGGCTGCAGGGACGGACATCGCTCTCACGTCCTGGTAGTCCTGCAGCTCGCCGCTACGCCAAAAAAAACATAACGAGCCGTAATTTGTCAGTATCTCACAAAGTGATTTAGTATGATAAAGAAGTTATTATCTTCGCATTGAAAATGCGGAAGGTAATGTTTTGATCGCCGCGTATTTGTATGCGTGCGTGCGTGTAATTTGCATAAGTCAAAAAGTATGACATTTTGTGGGATGATTGGTTATTATCCGGGGACCATTTGATTCGATTTTGGGATCGATCGGGTCAGAGGTCAAGGTCATGAAAAGGTAAAATTCTTATTTTTACCTATTTTTTATCCAATTGGCATGCAACTAATGCCAACATGTTCATAATTCAATGCCCAATCTTGTGATATGCGAAGGTATGCGCTCTACCGAGTGCCCGTTCTAGTTATTAATGAGAAGGCATCAAAAACACAGGGTGGGCCGGAATAGAGGCGGAGCCAACAGACATGAATCGTTCAGCCCAGAGGCCGCTGTGGAACGAGAAGTCGCTGTTGATTTATTGGACCGTAGGTAAAGGTACATGTTGATCGTGTCTTATGTATGATTTACTGCCTTTAACTTTATTTATTACTTTAGATGAGAACCATGTATACGCCCTTTGGATTTCTTTTCTCACCTGTGCTCATTTCTGTGTCTTTCAATAATGTTACATTTGTACTGCTTTTCTTTTATTGTGCGAATAAATAAATAAATAATGTATTCACTACGTAACTTGTGTATGTCGGTTTAGACTCAAAACCCACTTTTTTTTACATTTTTCTCAACTTCCACTTGAAATAATCCAGATTTGGCTTCAACTGCCATGTCTGGCTACATAATCCTCTTGTCGTTTGTGAATGAGACTAAAAACATACCGCGTATCCTTTACCCAGCTCCTTTTTTAAAGTACGTCTTCATTGTTTAACGACATCATTGTTTTACGGCCGATAGACTCTCCAGAACAATTTCAACTTCGCTCATGAATACATTCTCATCCTGTAGTTTTAATTGCTCAATTGCCATTTCACAAAGTGTCTCTTGGCTGCAGCAGAGCCATCCTAGAGGGGGAGGGGGGAGGGGGGAGGGGGGAGGGGGGGGTTCAAGGACCTGTGATGTCACACACTTCGCACAGCCCCAATGCGTCCATCCCGCAGTCTGTATTAAGAAGCAGCCTCTGGGCATTTTTATTCATTTGCATTGATTCATTTTCCTCCCGCAGAATTCAAACACGTCTTCTTTCGGTCGGCTCCTTCCGGCGGCCGCACATCCGACCCGCCGCTGACACCGAAATAAAATATTTCACGAAAGCTTGCCGAGCAGAATAAAACGAGGCGTCACTAGAGCGAGCAAAGAGAGGTATTTACTACTCCTGGTATGTCTATTGATGTAAAACAACAACAACAAAAGCAGCAGGCCGAGTGGCGGGGAGAGAGAGCCGTCACTAAGCGCCCTGTTTAACAAAGACCGGCCGTTTGTGATTTCCTCCCCGCTGCCGTCCACCTGTCAGCCATGTTGACACCTAAGTTACTAACGTCCCTTCAGTGATCTCCTCCGGTGACGACTCTGGACTGGCGGCTCACGTTCGGATGTTCAAACAGTCCTTTTTCTTTCTCCTTGACGCCTGTTCATCGGCTCACTGACACCCGTCGCTTGCTGACAGACAGATCTTTACATGAAGGAGCCTGAGAATGAATATGGATGGAGCTGTCCATCTGTCCATCCGCCACCAGGCCTCGCTCTCTCCCAATGCCGACAGCGAGTAGGCTGAAGAGAATGTGGGAAATGAGCTTGATGTGAACGAGCCTCGGGTATTTTTCGTAAAGCTCGGGGGGGAAAGCAGTCGAGGACTCGTTTCATTTATATATGTCTCTGGGGCGGACGCCTCTCCCAGCATGCACTGGGGCAGGCAAATACCCTGGACAGCAGCAGGTTCACGGTTAAAAGACAAATTACTTACGCTCGCATTCTACATTCCAACCAGTTGGCAATTAGGAGGCTACATCCACCTGACGTGCACGTCTCTGGATGAGTGTGTGTGTGTGTGTGGGGGGGAGGCGGAGGAGGAGGAGCCCACACAGTGACAGGGAGGACTAATTAAAGCAGATCAAATTACAACTGAGACCACAATATGTAAATAAAACAGAACAACGCAGCAGCAGTTATTCAGTGGAACAACAAGGTGTGTATTGTGTGTGTGTGTGTGTGTGTGTGTGTGTCTTTACGGTTCCATCTGACGTACTGTGTGAGCTTGATTTCAGTGGGCTTGCAGCCACAGCCGCTAACTGACAGAGAAGTAAAGCTTTGACATCGAACCAAAACAGAGGGTCGTTAAAAAAACATCCAAATTACAACATTGCCTCCGAATTAAATGGCTAAATTCAGTTTGTTGGTCCATGAAATGTTTCCCAGCAATCAATCACGAGCAGTCGCCATTATGCCCGTTTAATATACTGTATGTTATGCTTATTTTAGAGAGATGTTAACATGAATCACATATTTAAATCTTCTCGAAGGTGGCCCTTATCTTTATCATGGCAAACCCTTGCCCTCTTGAGTCTGATGCTATAACTGGTAATAACACACGCTGATGATGTCCCCATTGCTTGCCACATGAGTCCATCTCATGTGGCTTTTCAGCACTGATTCAAGATAAAAGTATGAGATCAGTGGGTGAAATGATGAGCTCTCGATTTAGCGCTGAAACATGCTCATCTCTCCTTCTCCTCGCTTCATATGTATATTTAATGACAGCCAGATACATCTTGTCCCTTGGGGTGACTTTAAAAGAATTCATAAAGGACATGGCACCGTGTTGAATCAGATTATGATACCAGCGTCTACATCCTCATGAATACATTGAAGATATTCTGCAAAGCATTTGCTTTCATTCCTCTCATCTCACATGTGGAGGTAAATGAATCCTTTGAGGAGGAGACATTTATCAGTCCAATGTGTAGCAGGGAGGAAATCAAAGCTCAGGCTGCCTTTGTGAGGAAATACAATCACTATTATTAACTATTATTAGGATATCTGCTGATGAATAACCAAGTCCGAGTTAGTTAGAAGCGTCTGTGGCATTGGGTTGAGCAAGAAGAAAGTCGGAAGAAATCTGAACTTTTCTTGTTACCACGAACCTCTTCATTAGAAACGTAACGACGAGATAAGGCTGGAAGAATCAATAACTTCTTTTAAATCACTTCTTAAACCCCCCTTTTATAGAACTGCTTTTAAGTGATGACGTCCTTTTATGTATTTATTTTAATTGGCTATATTTGTTGTGTTGTTGCTGTATATAAGTTGTGTTTATGCTTTGTTTATCTGTAGAGCACTTTGTAAACCTTGTTTTTAAAAGTGCTATATAAATAAAGTTATTAGTATTACCAGTCGGTAGGATTACATGCATTCTTTGGGATTTGTTTCTACGTCTGCACGCTCAATTTAAGATGCCACGTTCTCTCCGATGGAGCCGAGTGACCGAACTACGAAGTGTCGTCATCGGAGTCGTCCCACAGCAGCCTCCGGTGGGGGATGGAGCCGTCACGGCGGACACTTTGCTGCAAACCCGAGGCTTTGTTTCCCCCTCTGTGAGCACAGTTGGTGACAAAGCTTCTGATTATTTACAGCAACATTTTCTCCCAACTCTCTCATGGGTAGGATTGCACGGGAAATATGTCTGCCGGTCTATGATTGGCAGCGTGGGCTTCTCTCTCTCGTGACGCTCGCGCGCCGGAGGCACAAAGACAGCCTCCCGTGCGGCGAGCAGAGCGCCGGGTGTGATCAGAGCGAGGAGAGAGGACGCGTCCCGCCTCGCAGGCGTCCTCAAACACCGACTCACGTCTTTTTATCGACGACTCAAACCTAAAAAACCTAAACAGTGGAATATTTTAACTGATGACATCAAGGAAAGTAAAAATCTATTGATATTCAAGAACAAATTTAAAGACATGACTCTGGAGAAGTACAAACATATCATCAATTAATGAAGCATCATAAGTAACGGTTAATGGGGACACGTTTGTTGTTGTTTTGTTTATTGTTTTATGTAAATATGTATGTGTGTGGATTTATGTATGTGTGTATATGTATATGGGTATGTGAATGTGTATGTGTATGTATATATATATATATATATGTGTGTTTGCATGTATATATGTTTATGTATATTTATATGGGTATATGTATATGATTCTCTGAATTAAGTTTTTTTGTGAAATCATCGGTTAGGGCACTTATAAGCTTGATAGCTTCAGCCTTGACCCTTTCGGTTAGCCGCTTTCTTCTTTTGTTGTAAAATCTTGATTTTGTATATTACCAAACTAAACTAAACTAAAATGAGAGAAAGTCTTAACATTTAAAAGGCACATTCCACCAATTTCACATATCAGAGTCAATTAGTACTTGATGAAGTATAGCAGTTATACAATGCTACTTTGAAATAATACTCTGCAACATTTCAGAAGGAAATATTTCACAGCACTACTTAAATTTGACTTTTTTTTTTAAAGATTAAGATGAAGAAGCAAAGATTAAAGAAAAGTCCAACAATGGAATACAAACATAAGTACGTATTTTCTTCTTTCCTACATCAACAATAATCAATCTCACAACCGCTCAGATTCATCAACTATTCATGGAGAGTGATGTAACTGTCCGTGTCGATTACAGGCCACCAACCTTCAAACCGGCTCCAATGATTTGTTTTAGTGTTTCCATTTGAGGTGAAGAGAAATATTACTGCACATTAGGTGGAACTGTGTATTTTTTAGATTTATTTTCCAGCTCTTAGTCCTCCATCTCCTCGCCACAAAGCCAACAGCAAGTGTAGCTCAGCTAATTGACCATCTGAGGTGAAGCCCCGGCTGCTGGTCGACAGCGAAGTCAAACGGGACAGCTGTGATTTAAAACAAAACTCACGCGGGGAGGCGGGGCCGGAGGAAGAAGGGTCTGCACTGTGGTGCTTCGTCTTAAAATGTCGACAGGACGCCCTCCATCCACTGGCGCCTCGAGGAGAGAGACGGTGACCCCCGGTGACATCACTCTGCAGGCTTTTAGAGCGTGATTGCGTCATCGGAGGCGATGGCTACCGAGTAAAAACAAGCCAGCGAGGAGAAGGGAGATCACGGCGTCGGATATTTGGGAGAGGAGTGCAAGGTGGACAGTTACTATATCGCATTGCATCTTTTTCTACTTTATCTCAATGACTGGAAGCAGCCACACGGACGTCTTCGTGGCAACTGTTGTGACGCTCGCGAGCGATAAACAAGGGTTGAAAGAGCAGCGGGAGGGAGGTCATCGATGACGCCATTAGAAACAAAGGCAGCTCTGTATTTGCTTATGTCGCGTTTCATAAAGGGACTGATTCTGAGAAATATTCAAGGATGAGTAATGAATTTCCTTAATTTGCCTGTGGAAACAGACAATAACGAGACGCCCTTGGATATGATTGACACTGTTGAGTACGTCTCCACCTCCACACCTCGCCAACAACGTTTCATTATGACATTTAACTACTAACGGGGAAGTTCTGTTTTAATTGTTAGTAATCTTTAAGACATACGTATGCGTCCATTGTGCACTCGGGCTGAAAGAGTGATATGTCCTTCGTTGCATTGTACGTCAGCACAGCAGCCGAATGGAGTGATGATTGGTTGAGATGATAACGTGGTTCATATTTACGTCAGTAAGGTTTTTTACGTAATCGATCTTTAAACACATTTTGAAGCCTTCGGGTTAAGGTGAGATTTCTGCATTGAAAAAGAAAATGTGTATTTTAATCGGTTTCTCTCTGTCGTCGTTTTATCGCACAGACCGGGGTTAAAGTCAACTTTCTTCTTCATGAAAACTGAATTTACTTTGCTTATCAAAACCATCGTGCACGTGACTGAGAGCTTTGAGAAAACCAAGAAAGTGGACTTTGTGATAAGTTCTAGGAGTTAATAATAAACTTATTTAATTACAATGGAAACTTAAAAGGTGAACTTTTAAATACAGTACGACGCAGCAAAGAGTAAGTTGTAGGCTACGGCCAAGTTAAAGTAACACTATGTAGTTTTTCCCTTGTAGCGCGGCTAGCGCCCCCTTCAGGTATTTAACGTGGGGGGGAGGGGGGCTAGTGAGAGTTTGCCAGTACATCCAGGTACTACAGCCTGCGACCGGGCGGCCAAAAAATCTTACGTTCAGCAGTTTTCTGGCCACAGACCCCCGATGGCAGTGGCAGAGGCGCAAATCGCCATATTAAAAGTCATTGTAGCGGCACAATTTTTTTCAAGCTGTTATTTTAAGGTAGGAAAAGTTACAGTGTCGCTTTTACCTCCACGAGCCTTCAACTTGCATTATCTCTACTAGCCACTAGGGGGCGACTCCTCTGGAAGTCTATGAAAAAATTACCCTACTTTTTATATGATCAGTAAACATTGTAAACATGAGTTTATAGTCTCAATCTCTAGTGTTCCATCTTATACAGCTTGATGTTAATTTAGTAAATGATGGTCATTATTATTATTATAAACGATAAAGCTTTGGAAACTTGTTGTTTTGAGTTTAATTAAAGGAAATACGTAAAGAACTTTGATAAGGAGAAATAGATGTATAGTCGTGTGTGTGTGTGTGTGTGTGTGTTAGGAGACTGAGATCCTGACACGCTAATGTGTAAACGACCCCGCTGGCTTCATTAGCTGTGATGTGTACTGTGCCGCTGCGGTCGTAACTCATTCCCATCTGCTTTCAGACAGCCACCTCTCCTCTCTCTGGAGACCTCAGCCTCATTAGAGGCCCCGCCCCCGACGAAGAGGCAGGTTAACGGCCCCGCTGACGGCAACATGCGTGACACGGGGGGACAGTGCGTCTGTCAGTGGAAACCGGGAGAACGCACGGACACATTAAGAGTAACTGGACGCCATTAACGCGGCGCGGCAGCAGCAGCGGCAAACACTTTAATACAAAAGTTGTGTGGAAGGACATATCAGTCTCTTTCATTAGGAACGGTAAACATTTTGAGGATTCGGTTCAGAAGAGCACGAGTAAAAATAGAAATACTTTGATCATCCTTCAGACACACATTGCGCCAAAGATTTACTCCAAAAAATAAACCCAGAGTTGTTTATCTGAAGTTAAAAACATAGCTGCACAGAAATGCACTTTCATCTCCCCCAAATGCATCATCGACCCTGTGATTTGCTACCATTAAAATGCACCCCCCCCCCCTAAAACTAATCTAAGGTCCCACATGTACGAGGAGTCGGATCAAAAGGAACTGCTCTAGAAGTATTCGGGCGTTGAATCTTAATTGAAAACACACTGAACTTCTCACGACAGGTGTTGCCGGTCGGCCATCAGAGAGGACTCTCCAGGTGAGCTCGTCGACCCCGGTGTGACCGCCGGCTCCTCGTCGGGGTCGTCCGCTCCGTCGGCCGCCGGCGTCAACGTGAAATAGCTCGCGTGCTGAAACTTGAGCACCTCGTTGCCCCAGCTGGTCCATCCGGGTTGGAGACTTCGGGCAAACAGCTCCAGGCACTCGGCTCCCGCTGCAACGTGCGGCTTCAGCACCTCTACGGAGAGACCGGAGCAGGGCGAGAGGAGTCATTGGCACCGGCTCATCGCTCTCCGGGGCCTCGATGAGGTCCTTAGTGACCTCCTGTTGCCTCTCTGTGCATCGTGTGTGTGCCTCGCCACGTTAGAGTTCTGCAGACTGCAGACGACACATGGCAAAGCTCGGCCTGCCTTGGGTTCTGCCGTTTCAGGGCTGAAACGCTGTGTTTTACTGCCCTCTCTGGTTAAAGCTTCTTAATTAATGCTGTTCTTAAAAATAGCTCGTGAATCGGGTGGCCCTGTCCCCTCCCCCCCTATCCCCGAACTGCATACCGGTGTGTATCTGGAGGATTTAAAAGGTAACGGGGCTCAATGATTCGTCAATTAGACGCCATCGATGTATTTAAATTGCTTCGAATGAAATCGACAAGGAGTTGCCAGGGATGCCGATTGTTCGGGCTTCCAGGTGCCGAGCATCCAGGTCGTAAGATTACCGAACTGCTTCCACTTCTTCCGCTGGCCCTTTGCTCGTTACTCGCGCCAGCTGCTTCGCCGAACACCTCCTCCGACGTGGTGGTGACCTTGAGTCGAGAAGTCGAGGTGGTATTCCAGGAGCGGCGCACCTGACAGACGCGGTCTCACTTCCTCGGCCCCGGCGCTGCTCTGTCTGCTCTGTCTGCTCTGTCTGCTCTGTCTGCTCTGTCTGCTCTTGTGCCGGCTCGAACCGCCCTGACACCGGCCACGGCCGACTCTCGGGGAGTTAATGAGCCCAAAAGCCCGACGCCCGAGCCGATCCGACAGTGCGGACACTCTCCCTTCGCACGCTAGAGAGAGACACCGAGTCACGGAGAGAAAAGGCCAAACATGCAGCTCTCAGACTAATTCAACCTCAACCAACCGGTGACTCAGCTCTCAAAATTGAACCGAGGATAAAAGGTCCAATTATCAACTTAACTCTGAAATGGGACAATGTATGAAAATTCAGCGGAGAGAGGCCGGAAGCAAAGAAAGACAAGTCACATATTCATTCTTAGCCGTAGATTTGAATGTTTCTTCCTTTACGATCTCAGTCTTCTCCCCTTTTTGAATATTTTCTCTGTATCAATATATTCGATGAATCTGGATGCCACTACCAGCAAATCAACAGCCTCTTATTTTAAAATAACGAATAAGTCAATGTTCTGTTTACAGCTTGTTGCCCCCAGTTGGCCAAATAATTAAAGTACGAGCATACTCAAGAGCACTTATAGCATCATTTAAAAAGGTTTTATAGGGCAATTTTATGGAACGCAGTCGACTGGACCGGTTACATCTTCCACGGACATTAAAAAACAAATCCAGGTGAGTATTGAGGATTCAAACACACTAAAAGCAGATGATGCTGTGATCTGAAATACGACAGTCAGTACAGTGAGTGATTTGTTTTTACTGTCTTTGAATAGACTTTTTTTACAAGTCACACACACACACACACACACACACACACACACACACACACACACACACACACCCTTTCTGGATTGTGGTCCATGCCTACTACGAACTACTTGTACACTGTCATTTTCATTGGATGTATAATGATTCCTTCTGGTCACATGACATCTTTCCGTTCTGTCCATCCTGGAGAGGGATCCTCCTCTGTTGCTCTCCTGGAGGTTTCTTCCTTTTTTTCCCTGTGAAAGTGTTTTTCGATTTCCTGGGAGTTGTTCCAGATACGATGTGAGGTCAAAGGTCAGGGACATCGGATTTGTACAGACTGTTAATCCCTCTGAGGGTAGTTTGTAATTTGTGATATTGGGCTATATAAAATAAACTGAATTGAATAGAATGAGGATTATTAGGAACAGATATTTAACACTTGCTTATAATATTAGGTTGAGAGGGGATTTCCTTTTTCACCGTGTCTAAAGTCAAAGGGAGCCCTAATTAATCAAAAACATGCGCCTTTGTCTCGTGCCAACACTTTTTCTTCCTGCAGCTTGACCATCTGGCGAGGATGTGTTGTCGTGTAACAGTGGCCCATATCTCTCCATGGCAACCAAAAAGTGTCAGCGATAGGACCCCGGACCCCCCCCCCCCCCATCTGAGAGGGGAGGGGAAGTGGGTCAGGGCTTCTCAACGCCGCCGACTTGAGAATCTATCGCGGGAGAGAACAAATAAGGAACGGAGAAATACACCTTTTGTTCTCCGGGGCGTTGAATTATCCCGTCAAATATTGAAATAAATAAAACTGCTCCGCTTTCAGTTGGGTCGAGCCCTTCCGATATCGCGCGACAATTATTTACAATTTACAATTATTACACTCACAAATCTGAGCCACGCCCTCTGTCTCTCACCTCTAACGGGAGTCAACACTGATGCAACTGAGGCACAGCCGTTACGGATGCTGCTCATCCCAACCCTGCAGTCGTGATATTTGTCTGTATTTCGTGATGTGAAAATACCTCCACAAACAGCAAATGAAGCCGCCAGAATAAACAAGCCAGTTCTGATTCCAATCTGCAAAGAGGCTTGAGCACAATCCGTACCCTAATCTACATCATATCTCTGGGGTCACAGCTCCACCACGCCGTCATTAGGGTTTGGATCAGTGTGTTGTATTAATGTCCGGGCGCTTTTTTCTTGGCAGTGTTTTGCTCTCCATACTGCACAATGCATGGCGTTCCCCTGAGAGGCACGGGGCATGACGTCAAGCCTCTCTCGTTCATCGCGCCTGCATATTCATTGTCGAAGGTTTTATATTGATTCTATGTAGCGGAGGCCATGTTGAGAGTCAAGTGTCGCAGCACCACAATCAGTGCAGATGGGACACATTTGATTAAATCGGAGCAGCACAAGTCCCCACTGGGACAAATCAAACCTGTCGTGGGCTGAGGATTCGGTTCCTCCTGTTGTTATGCATGACGTTGTATTCGAGAAGTTTTTTGTCCTTGAGTTGAACATTTAAAAAAGTGTGATATTTCTACTTACATAGCGTTTTGTTTTTTTTGCCATCATTTATCACATTAACGTGTCTATTCCTCTTTAGAAACCCACTGCAGTCACAATTGTGCGCGTCGTAACTGATGTTGTCCTCTGACCTAAATGATGCATTTTAAATATTGGGGTACCAGTAGTAAGGCTAGGCTGATCACGGAGGCTGTAAAGCAAGATAACAGTCCATGATGTTGCAGCATTGCCCTCTAGTGGTATGGAAGAATACAGCAGTACGGTTAACTCGTGTTCTTCGATTTACCCGAGAGCGAGGGCTTCTGGGAGTGCAGCGCTGATGGGACGCTGACAATCAAACGCTGGTCCTCCACGGGAACCTCGGATGTCCCTGAAGAGCTGAAAGTAAACAAATATATTCCATTAAATAGTTGTAGCTTAGACGGTATGAAGAGGGACCGAGAGGTCAAACAGGTTGCACCTTGTGGCGTCGTCTGCAGTGGAACGGTAGCGGCCCAGCACCAGCACCTCGTACGGCTTCTTATGATGGGAGTCGAGTGGAAACACAAACTGTCCAGATGTGGTCACCTGAGTGGGGGGTGGGGGGAGAGGAGAGTCAAACATCTGGAGTCCCACCAGGAAGTCTTCATGATTGCTGTGTCTGTTCAAAGTGTGTGTACCTTGACCCAGAACCATTCGGCCACCACGTCTACCCCCCAGTGGGGATACAGCTCATCTCGCACAAAGCGCAGGTGGCTGGGCCGGTTGGTGACCCAGGTGACCACGAGACAGTTCGGGGATGCCAGTGCTGGAATCGGGAGCCGTTTCAGCTGGGACGAGGGCAAAGAGCTGTACCTTCATTGAGGAAATACATTTAAAAGGTTATGAGTTGTACACCGACAAAATATCCTGCTCTCTGATCCTGAAAACCCACATAAAAGTACTGATAAACGCATTATTAAACAACTAAAGCTATACTTTATGAGGCAGTGGCTCCCAACCTGGGAGCCTGGGCCCCCTAAATGTTACTTGTGATAAATCTGAGGGATCACCTGGTGATTGAAGAGATAAGAATTAAATTAAGAATTATTTTTTTTTTCTCAAATTTCTAGCCATGTTTACAACAACGCACACACACACACACACACACCCCAAGTTACCTGCGACTTCTTTTCACAGATTTGTTTTCCCACGGTGGATCCATAACTATTAAGTCAAATCTTCTTCCATCTGTGTGAGAAATAAGCAGCTTTGGTAAAACAATGTCAGACTGAGAGAAAACGTGTACACACTGAATCATGCTAGAATTATTTAAATTCAGTAAGGATGTGTGTGTGTGTGTGTGGGGGGGGAGGTATATTTATGCCACAATGGCCATTTTATTTTCCATGAGTTTAATTTGTTTTAAATCCTCATAGTGACCACAACAACTGCAAGACATTCAGTCCACTCTGCTCCAGATGGCCACACCATGTACACCATGTTCCCAGCAATGTACTCACAGTGGACCAGCGGTTGTATTCTGGTGACATCAGACAGCAGGAAGGCTGTGTGCGGTGGTATGACATACTCCTCTCCCATCAGCGGCACCACAGTGGCCCAGTCCGCCCGACTCTCCGTGACTCGAGAGAACAAGTCGACGTGTGACGTGCGTCCATCTTCAGCAACCAGGAGCTGCACGCACGCCTCCTGCTCCTCGTCGGCCACTAGAGGAAGCCCTTTAGCCATTTCACAAAGAGCCGCGAGGCTGCAGTCCTGAGAGGGAAGAGGCTCGTCCACTGAGTCCGTCCCCCCGGTGAGATATCCGAGAGACCGGGCAGAATCCACCAGGGACTCGGTTCCCTCCAGGACAACAGACCTGATCTGCATCGGCACACATCACGTTGTTATGCATACTGTTGGGGCAGATTCAATGATGGACCTAAACACATAACTTGCATTGGTAGAGAGTTGCAACTTCACTTCACGTGTATAGGTTTAAAACAATAGATGACAAGCAACCCGAGTAGGTCTGTAAGCAGCAGTTGCTGCCAGCTATTTGAAGAATTAACATTCCTCCCCCTCCATCCTCAGAGACCTCTGTGTCGACCTCCCTGGCTCCAGTCTCATCATAACTTATGCCTCATCTAAGGGGTAAAAAGAAATATGGGTTTCTTGAATTACGTTTTTATTGTCCTTCAGGGGTCAGCTGTGGGACACATTCGCCTCGTATAGGCCTCGGTTTGCTTTTGGACAAAATAGTCAAAGTTATGGGTAGGTGAGATATAAAACTTCTTACAAAAAATTTAACCCACAAAGGAATATATATTGTGGATACATATTGTTGTATACATTTTCCTTCCACAATAGAATAAATAAAATGTGACTGGATCATCAGTGGTGGAAAGAAATGCAGTGCATTTACTTACGTACTGTACTTAAAGCAGAGTTTTTGAGATACTTACTTTTCTACACACTTCATATTTCTAACGCTTTCCAAAGATGACATGCAGCTAGAAGAGAACGAGATTAAAACCTACCTTCTCATGGAAGTTCTGTGAATCAATTTCCCCCTGGTTGAGTTCACTGGGTCTTCGTTTCCTCTTCTGGAAGTCAAATTGATATGAAATAATTACTCATTTTTGTTTCACAGGTAGTAGATGTTCAGTCATACATTTGTGTTTCCGTATACACTTTTTGCTCAGTGAATTATCGTTTGTATTGAACAAAAGGTGTCTCTGAATCCTCTATTTTTGTTAAGCAGCTCGCAGAATATTTCTGAAAAGAGAATTACAAAATAAACAATAAACAATGAATAACGTAACTGTTGTGGAAAAAATGGTAGTCAACAAATAATATCTGCAAATATCAGGACTAGTTTTACTCAGCGAATCTAAACATAATGTATGTGGCATTACATAAGTGTTACTTATCATGTCATAAAGTGTATGAATAAGTGAATGTTTATGAACCCTTTACCTTCGATGGTTTGTCTATTTTATGCAACATATCCGTGTTTCCTCCATCCACAGCATCACTGGCCCTCGCACTGTAATGGCTGTGTAACATCTGGAAGCATTGCCTTTTGAAACGACACTTCAAGTGTGACTTTTGATTATCGTCTCTCAGCCGGATGCAGCGCGAATACCCCTGATCGATGAGTGCGCGTGCATCCAAAACCCAGCCTCCCGTGTTCCGAACCACCGCGGACATTGTTCAAACTAGCTGGCGTTTCGGCGACATCATTTTTAATTTAGCTCGGTATCGTTTTGATTCAGTAGCCGCACCCCATGCAAAACAACGTGCTCGAATCAGTCTTGCCAGTCAATGATGCCAAAAGTTTAAGCGCGTTGTTGCTGTTTCGTTTACACGGAAGTCGACGGGGTGTGTCCCTGGCGAGTTGCCGTAGAAACGAAAGCGCCTGGACCCAGCAGTTAAAGGGACAGTCTCTATTTTATTATACAGTCCGAGGTTTTGGTTCGTAGTGAACCCGACTGGGGGCGGTTGATAAAGGCATCTAGTTACAACATCAGCATAACCAAAGTCGGCATATATGCAATGTCGTGTGAGCAAACACACTTTATTAGAGCTCAGAACTGTGGTAAACCTCGATTAACTATGCTCTGAAGTTGAACATTATATCAACAGTCTCCATGGCGGAAAGAAGGGACCGCAAGAGGATCTGTATTTACGACCGCCGTTACGAAAACCAAGAGCCAAATACGAGGAAGTTGCTGGTAACAAGGGATTTGGACTACAATGGCTTTCTTACACTCCTGCACCGGGTAATGCTATAACCTAACCAGCTAATTTTGCTTTACTTAAATAATTACGCTAAGTGTGAGACAAGTTGTGTTCGGAAGGCGGTCAGAGCGAAATGTGAGCCCATCTGAAGGTTTACTTATATTTACACGTGCATTGGAACGTATGGTCTTCATTTCAACTCTGAATATTTTACTTAGTTTGCTTGTCAAAAATAAATACAGTGCATACTGAAGTGCATCTTCCTTCCTGGCTGTCTGCTATTTTAACGGTATTTGATGGTAGCGGCTCACCGACCATAACTTCAAACAGTAACGGTAGTTGCCGCTGTTTGGGAGAGTTGCCACTGACTTACAGCGGTGTGTGGTAGTTGCCACAGACTTGACACACCAGTTGCTGTTTGGGAAAGTTGCCATTGACGTATAAATGTTTGTGGTAGTTGCCACAAACTTGGCACAGCAGCTGCTGTTTAGGAGAGTTGCCACTGACATATAGCTGTGGTAGTTGTCACAGGCTACCGTTTGTGGTCGTTGCCACAAACTTGGCACAGCAGTTGCTGTTTGGGAGAGTTGCCACTGACTTATAGCTGTTTGTGGTAGTTGTCACAGGCTACTGTTTGTGGTAGTTGCCACAGACTTGACACAGCAGCTGCTGTTTGGAAGAGTCGTCACTAATTTGCAAAGGCAGTTGCAGCTGTTTGGGAGAGTTGCCACTGAGTAAAGGTACGTTCACACCAAAACCAACGCGATTTTTTCGCGCCACCGAATCCCATGAAAAGTCATCGGTCAGACGGGTGTTGCAGACACGACCTTTTTTCGGGCGGCTCGTTTGGGGCGTTTCTGGTGACGTAATGTGGGCGACGCATTTGCAGCGGAAGTGACCGAGCTGTGTGAGCCCAGGGGTGATGTTATGAAGCCAAACACGAGGGCGTTAGATGTTCAGACGTTTGTGGGATTCCCTCAACAAGTATAAAGCAGAACTAGTGGTTAGTTCTTCCGTGGTGGATGAAGGAAATTATAACGTTTTTTACGGAGGCAATTAAGCAACGGAGATAAGTCCCGCCCCTTTCGAAGCTGTTGGCGTGGTCGCTTTAAATCGCGCGTTTTGGCGTGAACGTACCTGTATAGGTGTGTGTGTGTGTGTGTGTGGCAGTTGTCAGACTTGGTACATTAGTTGTTGTTTGGGATAGTTGCCATTAACGTATAGCACCATAGCTGTTTGTGGTAGTTGCCACAGACTTCGCACAACAGTTGCTGTTGTTTACATTACATTACATCACGTCATTTAGCAGACGCTTTTATCCAAAGCGAATTACAATAAGTGCATTTCAACCTAGAGTACAAACTAAGAACAATAAGAATACAGAAAGTAACATTTCTGTACTTGTTAGGAAAGTTGCCACTGAATTGCCACTGCAGTTGCTGCTGTTGGTAGAATTTCCACTGACTGAAACAAAGTATTGTCTTGCCGTGGTTCAAGATGACTTCCTAAAATCAATAATATTATACAATTATGGTTTAGAATAATGAATAGCAACACATTCTGACAATGACGATTCTGAGAAAAGTTGACACTTGTTTGACGAATGACTGAAACGATGAGATCAACGCTATAGTTGCCTCTAAATTGTCTATTTCTTTGATTGTTTGAGTTGTAATAAAGAACCGGCACTTGACATTTTATTACAGAAATTCTCAATCCAGCCACATGAAATATTTGTGCTTGCAACAACGGACCGAATTGTCCTGGATTTTGACAATTTTGGTGAGTAAACAATACAATGCTATAAATTATAGCTATAAATTATAAATTATACCATGTTCAACTTTTTTTCCCGGCCGTGACACAGAAAGGTGCTGCAGCGGGAAAAATAAATAACGACCAAATCATAAATAGTACCGGTAAAGTTGCTAGCATTAGAGCTCATCAATACTTTTAATTTTATAATTTAGCAACAGTGCCTGTTTAATATCTGGTTTGGTACCCATTCCTAGTCCAGAAGAGGCCACAAGGTTACAGCAACAAGCCATTGTATGGCTTATGACCTGTACATGTCATCATCAGTCTGTTGCGTATGTGTTTATTTTAAATTACATTATGGTAGTTCTTTAACAAAGTTGGTATTCATACCAGTTTACACAAGATGGATGAAATGGTTCACGTTTTGATTGCAGAGGCCCTTCAGGATGGCAGCACCCTCCACTTGTTGCGACGGGAGGACCAAGTGCTGGCAACGGCAACGGAGGAGCCCATCATGTTTGTGCCTCATTATGACACGGTGATCAAGGGGGGCCTGTATGGGTACTACACCAGTGAGGGCCAGCAACCATTGCGTAAGTCCTCGTATAATGCAAGTAGTACCCTTGAAAAGCACATTTAGCTGCATGTCATCACTCATAATGATCTCCTTTTATCAAATGTTTTTTTTCCAGCATACGCACTTGCTGAGCTGATTGACAATTCTCTTTCGGCCACAGCTAAAAACACGGGAATGAGGACCATAGAGATACGGATGGTTGGTTATGCATTTGCATGTGATTTTTGTAATCATTTGCCTTAGAAAGTCTGCGCTTTTGGTTTTTCGCAATCTGTCATGTTGACTGACCTTCTTCTCTCTTCTCTGTCCAGGTGTTTAATGAAACTCTTACGAAACCTACCATCATTATCTTGGATAACGGGAGCGGGATGACCTCAAAACAACTAAAAAACTGGGCAGTGTACAGACTTTCTAAATTTTCCAGGGATAAAGTCACAGTTGGAGGGTTGGTTTGCTTTACCTTCTTCACTTTCTAGTGTCACTTAAACCATGATTGTTGAGTGTTTCCTTCTAAAGTGATATATTTTCATTTTAAATGCCTACTATTTTATTGTACATCAGTTCTTTTCTTTTTCTTCACTACAGTAAAGTAGAGAGTTATGTTCGGCCTGAGCCGGTCCGTCGTAGTCTCAACAGTGACATATCCTACTTTGGAGTTGGAGGAAAACAAGCTGTGTTCTACCTCGGAAACTCGACCAGGGTATGTATGCCTTCTCTGAACATAATTTAGACATTACCACAAACGGTAACAAAGACTGCCATTAAGAGTAATACATGTGCATGGATTCTTCTTTTATATTTATGTTTTGGTATATACAAGTTTTAACGAAGGAAAGTTATCAAAGGAGACACTTTGTTGATCTATCGTTGTGACAGTCCGTAGGTTAACAGTAGCAAGTTGGCATTTCCCATTACAAATTCATCTCCAGGGGACGTGCTCTTCCATGTATTTGATTGGCCCACACACCACTTTGTCAGATGTTATATTGTGGTGCAGCAAAAGTTGGGGTGTTACTTTTTTTCCCAGATGTCCCAGATTTTTGTTTTTCTAGCCTGATCCTTTTGAGTTGACCCCATTCTGACCTCATTGGAATGAGTGAGCAAAAACTAACCATAGATTGCTTGAACTTTGTTTTCTTTAGATGATCACTAAATCGGTCGGCTCCCCAGATGTTCATGAGCTGATTCTGTCACAAGAGGAGTTTGAGAGAAAAGAGAGGGACAAAGAAGATATTTACAGCAGCGTTATTAAAAACAGGAAGGTACGTGTGATCAAAGTGATTTTAAGCTCTCTGTGTTTTTAAATGCACCAACTTTAATACGTGATATATGTTTCCGCTCATTGGAAACGATCTGCTCGGTCAAAACGTAACCCATGTACATGTTGTAATGGAGAGAAAAAAAAATACTGCACTTAGAATTGTTGCAGGTTTAAATATCACATCATACTATATTCAATACAATCATGTGACAGTTGGGCTGGCAAGAACCTTTTGGGCCCCTATTTTCCTAAGGCCACTCATTTAACTTCCTGAGGAAATGGCATGAATTATGGGTAACCTTTCACTTTAACATATTCTTGTTCTAACCCCCCCCCCCCCCCCCCCCCCCCCCCCCGGAAGATACACCTCATCTGCTATGACCTTGAACTCATGAATCAGCCTCCCAAGTCCCGTATCTTCCTCCCCTCACTAAGACAACGCTCTATCTCCCTGATTGCCAGAATACAATGATGCAATGAAGGCACCTCTCCCTCCGCCCTTACACACTCACTAACTGTGCATGCGTGTGTGCTTCACCAACGTGTGTGTGTGCTCCTCTGCTGAACGTTCATCGTCCTGCAGACCCGTTCATTTCTGCGCAGGAATAAATACTCGGAAGCTTAAAGGTTGATTGTGGGATTACTCATTATTTTAAACCTCCCATCTGAAGCCTTTGAATGGGAGTTACTCGTAATTCCACCACTGTGTGTTCTCTGAGATTTTAGTGAGTTAAAAAAAAGAAGTCTTAGCATTACCAGAATAACGTCACAGTATTTCAATATAAAATAATCCATATGTGCTATAGTCTGACCGACGCAACCTGCTCTTTCATTCCCTGTTATCCGTCCTCTGTGTGACGTCCTGCAGCCCGGGGACTCTTCACACCTGAAACAAGACGAGCGCTGCCTCCGTTCCCTCATCGCTGAGGAGTCTGGGAAGGAGAGCTTCACAGCCGTGGTCATCACGGGAGTCTTGCCTGAGCATATCGCCTTTTTGAAAAATGATCTCAAAGTGTGGACCAGGCAGCTAGCGTGAGTTCATTCACTCCCACCGTCCGAATATTCACTTTCAAAGTTTGGACCGACACCAAACGGTCTACTTGGATCCATTTTTCAAGTTCTGTTCTGTCCATATTTCAGTAACATTTATCACTATTACATTCATGGAGTCGATGGAAAAGACACGAGAAGCTGCGCTACGAACTCTGATCATCTCAATAAAATTGACATTCAGGTGAAGCTGCCGTCCTTGAAAAGGTGTCAAGAGTGACTTCTAATTCTCTTTTTCTGCTGCCGCTTTAATGTCATCGCCTGACTCTTTTACAACAGGTCACTTTGTGCGAGAAGCCTCCACAGTTGCCCTGCGCGATGAATCTGAGGGAAGTTGAGGACGACATGCAGACTCTGTACATAAACGCTGCTGTCGACACGTTTGACTTCAAGGCCTTCCCCACAGACGGAGGCACAGTGGAGGGAGTCATTCGGTATCACCCCTTCCTCTACGACAAAGAGACGTACCCAAAGGATCCCGACGCTCCGCTCGGTACGATAACTCAGAAATATGGATTGTTCTTCATGAAATATTACCTTTTTTTTCTTTTTTTACTGTATATCTAATTTTGGTCTTTTTTTGTTGGTCAGATGATGATGATGATGGTTCCGATAATGAGCTTGGAGCCTCGCACCATGCAAGAAAGAAGGGGCTGATATTTGACTGTTTCTGGAATGGACGGCTTATCCCTTACACCAAAGTGCCAGAGTAAACGCCTCTTTTCATTCTTTCCAATTTAAGTGAAAAAGAATAGGACACGGTTTATACAGTTTGACTACTCTTTATGTCAGAGTTATATAAGTAAGAGGAACTGCTCTCAATTATCCCTTATATGACTTCCAGAGTCAGAGGAGAACACTAAATTTGAGCTAGAGCCAGCAGAGGCTGAGCTTAGCACAAAGGCAGGTGGAATGATCTGCTAATAATCACTGTGGTGCAACCTGTAAAGACATTGTGAAGTCACTGGCTGAGAGGAGGAATAGTTCCAATACTTGTAAAGTGCTTTTCAGGTTCAGCCTGCGCATCAGTAGTAACTAACATTCATACACCGTAGGCACAGCTATGGGAGCAATTTGGGCTCAAGTAGCTTGCCCAAGGGCACATCAACATGGGCTAGCTTTCCCTCTAACGTCACCATGAGGTTCACATTTATGGTTTTGAGTGAGATATCTTGGAGAGATTGCAATGACATTAAGTACAGACCGCCTTGTTTCCCAGAGTGTGACCTTTTTTTAAATTGAACTTCGGTAATCTCTTAACTAATGACATCATTCCAGGAGCTGTTTAATGAAAGCAACTTTAACATCATTTATTAAAGAATAAGCACAGACTGTGTTTTTTCTGTTCATTTGTGGCAGGTTTGACTGGTGTTCTGCGAATAAAGGAGCAAAGGAGCTTGCAGAGTGTTACAGTCGAATTTCAGGAGTGCTTTTCAGTGACGATGTCTTCGAGGTCAGCATCAACAAGCTCACCTTCATGCACCTGGAGAACAAACTGAAGAAGAAGGACACCTTCTTCACGCGCACCGTTAATTCACAGGTGCTCATATACACATGCATATTGTTTAATGGGTAGAAGAACTTACAGCATTCAAGACGTTTCCTTTGTGTAGCACCTGAATAATTATTTGTAAGATTGCTTGGAGTGTAACAAGTGTGATGGAAGGTTTTCTACCAATCACGAAAGGAGGAATGAAGTCTCGCTAAACACAATCCTAAGAAGACAATGTAGGGCGAGACCGTATCTAAACTAGTCTCAACCAGTTTCTGTTTCCGCGAAGTAAGCACACACTTACTTTCGATTCGTTAAAACATTTTTTTGTGTGGCAGAATCAGAGAAAACGTCTCCCTCAAGCACATTGTAATTTGTTCTTGGCTATCCAGGATGTCTCAAGACAGGCTCAGTGTCTTCTCTGGCCCTGTGACCCTCCATGCCACCTCCATTTAGACATCTACCAATTCTCTATGCAACTTGCGTTCTACCTTTTGTAACATAAGCAATGCTGTATTTTACCATCACACAAGTTCCATGCTATTTTCATTCCTACCTAGGACTTAGTAAAGCAAAAACCAGAAGACGTAACAGCATCAGTAACATGTTGTGGTTCACTATTGAGGCCGATCAGAGGTGTTCATTGTACGCTGTATTCCCAGAGTGAGCGAGAACAGGAAGGAGAGATCAGGGAAGGAGAACAGGCTGATGCTTTACGAACCACAGCGCTCAAACGTGTTGAGGCTAAAGGTTCTGTCTGATAGAAAGGTAACGAGGCACATTTGATAGATCAGCAGGAGAACGTCTGTCTTTCTGTTTCCTAGTGGTCAGACGACTGGATTGTAATGAAGCTTTATTCCGTTAATTAATTAAAAAGCTAAAAGAACCACTGAACTAATCATTTGTACGTCCACAGAATCAAAGAGGAAACATTCAGAAGGAATTCACCCAGTGGCTGAAAAACTGCCACGAGAAGTCGGACAAGCAAGTGAAGTTTATGGGCTGTATGGAGACCATAACACGAACAGATGTCCTCACGAAGAAAATGCAGTATCCCTGGGGGACGTTCTCTTCCATCGAATGGGACCGCAAAACATACAAGAAAGACCAATTGGTGAGCATCTTTTGTAGCCCCCCCCCCCCCCCCCCGTTGTGTGTATATTCTGATTGTTCTGTATTCTACATTGATGCTGGCAACCTTCTTCATGCAGGTGAAGTCTATGAAAACGGTGCCCATCCTGTATGGTCGTGTGGTTCGCTTTTTGCTGCATGGAAAATATGATGGCAGTGTCTTTGCCGCAGGAGGAGAGGTGGAAGTGGTTCTGGTAAGGAGGGAATTATGGAGTTATACATATTTTACTTGAATACGCGTTTGTATTGCATGTCAGTTCTTGCCACTCTTTGTCGTGCTGTTTTCATAGTGTAACCCATTTTTTGTGCAAGAAAGGAACAAAACTAACGCATGTAAATCACGGCATCGAGAAGCTACTCGCTACAAATAACCAACACGGAGAAACTTAGCGGAGACGTGCCCTTGTGTTTTTAAGTGACAGGAAACTCAATGTCGAGCCTTTTCTCCTCTAAATCAATACATTTGAATGATGTTTGAATTTTTGTTTTTGTTTACTTTTATGGAGCCTGATATTGATAATGAAATATGTTTCCAGGAACCCGAAGCATTTCACAACAAGATAAAGACTATACCAATTTCCAAGATTGACAAGAACGCCACCGATGAAGCCATCAAGAACTACATTGACAATGATGCCGCTAAGTAAGCAGTTTAGGGGGGGAATGCAATGTATTTTGACCAACATGTAAGATGCTGATACTAAATGTTTAGGTATTGTAAACGTTTGTTTCCATAAGAATAATTAGAATCGGAGCTTACTTTCTGCAGTAATACAGAATGAAATGGAGAAATCTCATTGGCTTGTTGTGGAAGTTAACAAATATATGTGTTCCCTGCAGCACTCTATATCCTATTATTAGATGTGTGTCTGCGTGTGATGTATTTGTTTTTCCACCTGCATCTCCTTGTCCTGACTTGTAAAAGTCCATACAACAGTTATTTCATTATAACTAATGATGTGTTTTGTTCCAGGCTTCCAAAGCTTCTAACGGTGGACTGGCCAGAAAGGAATCCCTGGCCACAGAATGCTGCTCGTCCAGCCGGGTCTCCGTTTGGTAAGCTGCAACATTGTCTTCACACCAGTCCACATACTGGTCATTGCTGATAATCACAACAGGGTAATGTTTCCAAACTGTCCCTTCACTCCTCCGACATCATTTCAGGGCCAATCAAAGTCGAAATTCTGAACAAGAAGGGAGACTCGTTATCCATGATGCCCTTCGGGAGCCAGGGAGCAGGGAAAAAACTGATTGTTGAGCTCAAAGTCCTTCAGCACGGTAAGAAATCCTGACTGACTGTTGGTGAGGCGCCACATGACACCCATTCACTGGACTAGCGTCGACAAAACGCCCACGATACACAAGAGAGGTTGGATCGTTTCATACAGATTCCTAGCCCTGTGTCTCGATCTGCGACCCCTAGCCTCTACAGCGCTCTACTGGTCAGCTCTGGACCGGCGCCAGGTCACTGTGACTCTATTTGCGTCCTGTATCAGTCCATTAGACTCTTCTTCTCTGGCAGATCCTGCACTGTGTGTTGTGGGGCTGTATGTGACCTCATACTTTTCATTAAAGCATATAATATAAAACATTTTGGATATACAACATTTCTTACTTTAAGGTTTTGATGTAAAACCTTTTTTAAATATCAAACAATTTCCATCCACAATATATTTTGGACGCACCGTCCACAGGGTCAGGTATCGGGGTTGGTTGCCATTTAGACCGGGCGGCTGGCCGGACAGGGAGTCTGGACGAGACGAGCTCAGACTAGCTCTAGGGACGTGGAATGTCACCTCGCCAACGGGGAAGGAGCTGGTGCAGGAGGTGGAGCAGGAGGTGGAGCGGTACCAGCTAGATATAATTAGGCAGAGGCCGCTATCGTCGTCATGGTTCCTTGGTGGCGAGGCGCCGGGGGTGGATGAGGCGCTGAAGGTGCTGGACGTTGTTGGGTGGTCCTGGCTGACGGGCCTCTTCAATGTCGCGTGGGGGTCGGGGACGGCGCCCGTGGACTGGCAGACCGGGGTGGTGGTCCCTTGCTCGTACTATCGTGGTATCACCCTACTCGGCCTCCTCGGGGAAGCTTACGCCAGGGTGCTAGAAAGGAGGCGCCGAATTTTGGTGGAATGCAGATTCAAAACGAGCAGTGTGGATTCCGTCCTGGTCGTGGAACTGTGGACCAGCTCTTAACCCTCACAAGACTACTGGAGGTGTCCTGGGAGTTGGCCTAACCAATCGGCATGTGTTCTTAAGTGGATGAGAATGGATCTCTGGATGAATATATATCAAATACAAAGATGTACTTCTTTTCTCTTTTTTATATTGTATTAAACTAAACATTTGACAATAGAAGACGTTGACTTTGAGAAACTGCAATGTTTTTTTCCCTTCATTATTTTCAAAAATGCTATGCTAACATAATCAATTAATGAATCTAGAAAATTGACATTAATTGATAACGAAAACAATCTTGCAGCCCTGTTGATTTCAAGAACTCAAGTTGACGTGGTCACATCGCTGATAGGTATTTTCTATATCATCTAAGTATTCAAGTTCAACGAGGTGAGAATAAACCACAGACAAGAAAGTAAGCTTAGTAGCTTTTGCAAAAGGAGGGAGCTCAGTCACACATGCTCATGGCAGTGTGACATCCAAGACTTCCCCCTCTTCCTCCTTTTGCATCTGCCTTTTATTGAAATGTTACACACACACATACATGTCAGAGTCAGCTGATCCGAAAACAATACTTTGTCCTGACCTCCCTGTACACTGTTGACTCTGCGGTTTCACTTCCTTGTCCTTGACAGAAGTTATGTCCTATGTTATATCAGAGGATATCAGAGGATATGGAGGCATCCTGTGCCTTCTTCCATACGTAGGTTACACTGTTTCCTGAATGAATGGGAACATCCTGTGCAAACCCAGTACAGCTCATAACTCACGTTTAGACAAGGTCAGCAAGAGCATAACTACATTTATTCCCCATCAATCGCTTGTTTTGATTCTCCAACAAAACCTTCAAATGTTCAGTTTTGTGTTATAGACGATAGAATGGTGGCCAATCCTCACAATTTAAAAAAATATAGGAACAAAAGAGTTCAAACTTCATTTTTCTCAACTTATTAATGTTTCCGTTCTTTATAAAAAAAAAATTGATTAATTTGTTGTTCAGCTTCTTTGTTTCCAACGGTGTTTTTTTTCTCCCTGTGAATGTTTGTCTTTCTCGTTTAGGTCCTAAAGACGATCAAGAGATTCTCTGTTATGTCGCCCAACATTCAGGGAAGTCGGGTTTCTGGTTTAAAAAAATTGGTAAGTTTCTTTCTTTTGTCACTATTGTAGTGGTTAAATTGTGCTAACTTTTTTTCAATTAATATCTTGCCATTAAATTGCCACCACTGGTTCACGAGAACGAATCCGAGTAACAAGGACTAACAAACGAGATTGAATAGTCTTTAATCCACGTTGGTTTATTTGCATCTACATATTTGTTTTCTCGAGAATAACTAACACAAGAAATGTATTCCCCCCCCCCCCCCCCCCCCACACACACACACACACACACACACACCCTTATTTATAGCTTTATTTGCATTTCACAAAGACCAGCTTTGCTGTCCTATGATCAACTTCAGAACAGAGCTACACATCATGTCATCACTCTCCCTCTGGTCTCTGTGACCTGGTGCTCCCGGGGTTCATGCCTCTAGGCTCATGAATTAGGCGCGGCGGCTCGATGTATCCCACCGTTTTACGACATGGTTATTGTTTTTGTGGTCCATCAGACCCCCCCTTGACTATCTATAGGGTCACGCACTCTATCGGACAATATTTGTTACTCCATCCTGACTTCACCATCGCATTGACTACCTCACCCTGCATTTCCCAACCTTGTAGTCTGCCAACACAAGCACTCCCCTCCTCCCCCCAGTATAGTCAACACTAGCTCCACCTGGTGGTCTGGCGAGTCTCCTACTATTCCCCCGCTCGTCTCCACCTTAACTTCTGCTCCCCTGCCTATGAACGTTCCGGTCAGAATCACTAACCCCAGCTCGCGCCCAACGCTTGGTCAGGTTCCCCGTGTTCCACGAGTGTTGCGATCAATCCCACATACCCCTAAAGCTTTTTCTTTACCTTCTTTTATTCCCACCATCATTTCCAGCCGCAGATCTACTGCAGCATGCTCGGTAGCACACCCCACTAATGCTAATTTTAACAATTTGATTAGAGTTCCTTTGCAACATCCCGTACTATCTGCAAAAAATAGCTATTTGGCAAATGTTGGTCTTTTAAATATCAGATCCCTCAATAATAAGTCTTTTTTATGCCATGATTTTATTACATGTAACAAACTGGACTTTTTTATTATCACAGAGACATGGTTATCTGAGGGAGACTATAGTCCTCTTATAGAAGCAACCCCCCCTGATTTTACACACCTTCATCAACCCGGCTGTCAGGCAGGGGAGGGGGGGTTGCTGTTATTCACAGAAAAGATTTTAAATGCACTCCCATCTCACATAGTAATTTTACATCTTTTGAACATCTTGGTTTTATGGTAAACTCAAAAGCTCCTGTCATCATATTAATAATCTACAGGCCGCCAAAGCCAAAAAGTATCTTTATCCACGAGTTTGCCGAACTTTTAACTTATTTTATGTCACAGTATGACAAAATCCTTATTTTAGGTGATTTTAACATACATGTGTGCTGCCCGTCTCAGACTCTTGTTAAAGATTTTATGGATACTCTGGAATCTTTTAACCTCACTCAAGCAGTACAACAACCTACTCATTCAAAGGGTCACATCCTTGACCTCGTCCTGTATAATGGTCTCAGCCCTGAAAACTTTGAAATTAAGGATATCTGTGTGTCTGATCACAAAGCAGTTTTATTTAATGTAGTTTTATCCCAACCTCCCACAAATCTCAGTTCACCTGCTCGAAGCCGCGTTTTTAACTCCAGGTCTGCTGATACATTTTCAGAGCTTTTTATTGCTGCTTCTTTAACTGCTTTTAATTCACATTCTGATACAGAGGAGCTGGTCTCCCTTTTTAATAACACCTGTCAAACTGTCCTGGACTCTGTTGCTCCTTATAAGATAAAAAAAAATCAAAAAGAACCCCACAGCCCTGGCTAAATGAATCTACGCAACAACTCAAGAGAGACTGTAGGAAAAATGAAAGAAAATGGAAAAAAACTGAACTACATGTATTTTATGAGATTTGGAAAGATGCAATGAAAAATGATCAAAAGGCAGTCAAAGAAGCAAGAGCCTCATTCTTCTCCAAGTTAATTTTAGATAATCATTCGAACCCAAGAGTTTTATTCAAGGTCATAGACTCAGTTATAAACCCCTCCCTCTGTCAACCTACTGAGGCCTCACAAGAGATGTGTGAGAGGTTCTTAAATTATTTTATTGATAAAGTAAAGGAAATAAGAGAAGAAATTATCCCCCCAACTCACATTTTACATACCAGTAGGGACATACAAACCTATTTTAGTAATTTTGAACCTGTATCACTATCCTTTTTATCTGATATCATCGCTCACATGAAATCAACTACGTGCAGCCTTGATTTTATTCCCACAACATTTTTAAAAGAGGTTATCAGCACTGTAGGGCCTAGTATTTTACTGATTAATAGCTCCCTTTTAAATGGCACTTACCCATCTATTTTTAAACACGCTATGGTCCAACCTCTTTTAAAGAAGCGGCTCGATCCTTCCGTTTTATCAAATTTTAGGCCAATTTCTAAACTTTCGTTTTTATCAAAAGTTTTAGAAAAAGTAGTTTCAAACCAACTTCTAACTTTCATGAATCACAACAATATATTTGAAAAATTTCAGTCAGGTTTTAGAGCACTACATAGTACAGAAACTGCCCTCCTCAAGGTAACTAACGATCTCCTTTTAACAGCAGACAGGGGAGAGCGCAGTTTTAATTCTTTTAGACCTGAGTGCAGCCTTTGACACAGTAGACCATGCCATTTTAATTGATCGCCTTAAAAACTGGGTCGGCATCAAGGATGCTGCACTCAGCTGGTTTTATTCTTACCTTTTAAATAGAACCTTTTCGTCGCCATAGGGGATCACTCGTCCTCCAGCACACATTACCTGTGGCGTACCACAAGGCTCAATTTTAGGTCCGATTTTATTCTCTATTTATATGCTTCCACTCGGCCAAATCCTCCAACGGCACAAGGTTTCTTTTCACTGCTATGCTGACGACACGCAGATATACCTTCCACTGAGACCTGGTGACCCAAAGAGCCTAGCTGCTATCCTGGACTGTCTCTCTGATGTCAAATGTTGGATGGCACAAAACTTTTTACAACTCAATAACTCAAAATCGGAAGTCATATTATTCAATTCCCCAAACAATAACACTAGCCTCATTCAGAGTGAACCTGGTCCCCTGTCCGCCTACATAAAACCTGTTGCAAGAAACCTGGGCGTAATGTTCGACACCAATTTAAATTTCGAAACACAAATTAAAAAAACCGTCCAGTGCTGCTTCTTCCAATTACGCACCATTTCCAAAATCAAACCCATATTGTCACACCCCGATCTGGAAAAAGTCATACACTCGCTCATATTCTCAAGACTCGACTGTAATTCACTCCTCTCAGGCATTACCCATAAATCTATCTCCCGCCTCCAGCTAGTCCAAAATGCAGCAGCTAGGCTTCTTACTGGTTTTAACAGACGACTACATATTACTCCAGTTCTGGCCTCACTCCACTGGCTCCCAGTTAGTTTTAGAATTGATTTTAAGATTTTGTTGATCACTTTTAAGGCCCGTCTGGGTCTTGCCCGGATACGTTATCGAAATGTTAACGCCATATCAGCCATCTCGCAGCCTTAGCTCCTCCGGTGGGGGGGGGCCCTCCTGGCCGTTCCAAAGTCGAGGCTTAAATCAAAGGGTGATCGTGCTTTTTCACCAGGGCCCCTCGACTTTGGAACAACCTACCGGAGGAAATAAGGCTGGCAGAATCAATAACTTCTTTTAAATCACTTCTTAAAACCCACTTTTATAGAACTGCTTTTAAGTGATGTCGTCCTTTTGAATTTGTATTTTAATTGCCTATTTGTTTGGTTTTACTTGTATTCAATGCTTTTATGGTATGGTCTTTTTTGTTTGCCACCATTTAAGTTGTGTTTATGCTTTGTTTATCTGTAGAGCACTTTGTAAACTTTGTTTTTAAAAGTGCTATATAAATAAAGTTATTATTATTATTATTATTATTATCCCGTGGCCCGGCGTCCTGTCTCTCTGTGCACACATCAAGCTGTTGTCTCTAAGGAGAGGGAACTCTTCTTCACCAGTGATTTTCAAATACAGTGAATCACAAGAATAAACATAGTAAATCACATATACACTGGATAACACATTTAAACACTGAGGGCATACATCAGAATAGTATGATGAATATATAAAGTTATATTCAACACATGTACACCATCACAAAGTACATCCATATTTAATTACCCTCACAGCTTTTGGTGGATGTATGTATCTGCTTGGTCCAAATAAATAAGGATTCATATAATCTAATGATTTACACCATTTCTTAATTTATTTTCCTGCCACATTGGTTCACTTTTGGATACCCAAATGTATGTCTGCTCAAGGATTATGTATTCATTTTACAAACATCTCATCTTTTGCAGAAAGTCTGCGCCAACGGGGGAAGTACACGCTGTCCCTGAACACGAAGATGCACGAAACTAACTCGCCCGTCTTTGGAGGCAGAGAGCTCCCGAGCTACAAACTCCGGTTCACCATCAGCGGTAAGTAAAACCTCTTCATCTGGCATATTTATAATCATTTCCGAATACCCTAATCTCTCACTTCCACTGTGTTTATCCTCGTCAGCGGGTTGCGCGGAGACCTTTGGTATTGGTGAAGTGAGCTCCACGCTTTATGTAGGAGAGCCTTTCAACATTCCTCTCCTGATAACGGATGGTTATGGCCACCCGGTGCCGCCTCCTCCTGATCTCAGCCCGGTCCTTAAGTGCAGGTGGGTAGAGCTGAGTGTCGTTTGAGTGAGTTAAAGCCCCGCTGTGTAGCGTGTCCTTGGTTTACAATGGGCAGCTTGAATGAAATGAATGAAATATACTTTATTAAAACAGAAAGATACTTTATTGCCAACAGAAAGCAGCCCGATAAAGCTAAACACAATAAAAAATAAGTATAAGAAAGAAAGAAAGTGACAGTGCATAAGTAAGTGTGCAAAGTGAAATATAAAATACAAAATAACATTATTTATATATATATATATATATATATATATATATATATATATATATATATATATATATATATATATATATATATATAACACAGCATATACACAGTATAAATATAAATAAAGTACTGTTAAATAAAATATGTGCAAAATGCAAAGTGTGTATATGTGTGTAGTGTAAATGAAATGTATGCAGTGCAGATCAAGTAGGTATGAATGTGAATATGTACAGTGAGTTATTGCAGGTTTCTGGCAGGAGGTGGTGCTTTGTTGTAAAGCCTCATGGCCGTGAGCAGGAATGTTCTCCTGTATCGCTCCTTATGGCAGCGGAGCGAGACGAAGCGGTTGGAGAACGTGCTCCTCGGTCCCTGGAGGAGGTGGAGAGGGTGGTCCGGGTTGCCAACCAAGAAGACCGTTCTGTTCTTATGGCTTGGACTGTTGTTTTGATGTTGTTTTATCCAACAGTGTTTTTTATATAACTGATTTTGAAAGCCAATGTATACATTTAGCATTTTCCTAGCATGTCTTCGATCTGGCGGATGTGGGAGTTAGCTCTGGAACCATTAATATGATCTTTTTTGTTCAATTTAGAGGCCTGAGTGTGAGCTACGAGACGGTGGACAACCGGGGGACCACGTTCACCATCAAAAGGGTCAAAGCAAAAGGAAAAGTCCTAAATTACCAACAATCAAAGGTTAGAAAATCAATACACCTCTTATTAAAAGGCATTAGTTTGCCTATTTACTAGAAAGGTTCATGCAAAGGGAATACATTTGTAATAAATATATAAATAAAATGATACACTAATGATATTTTTGCACAATTACCTAAAATGTCACCAATGCCATGAAATCATGAAGCAGTATGGGACTGCAACTTTAAAAAATAAATTAAAAAAAAGTTCCTTGTAGACGAGAGTACAATATTGGACTCCAACATATATTGCTTGATCCCCAAGAGAATAACAACAACTGCTTCTCCTTATTTTGCAGACGTTTGACCTGAACGTGACCCTGCCTGGCCTGAAGTCCGACACGCAGACGATCAAGATCTGTCTTCTTCCTGGTAGGACTGCAATTATTTACTCATTTGTAGAACGATAATGATAATTCATAAACATTAATCGATTTTAAGAATTATTATTTAAATTAACTGCCAAACATTTTAGGTTCTCAAATATAGGATTTACCGTCTATCACTGTTTTAGAACATTACATCATAAATATATTTGAGATTTGGACAAAACTACAAAATGTAATTGACACTTTGGGCTCTCGGAAGTTTTCATAATCATTTTCTCTATTTTCCAACATCTAGAATAGAAAAAAATCAAAACAGTTGTTATGCTCTTTTTACAGAAAATCTACTGTTGTTTTTTTATTATTCCCCACTGACTGCTGCGTGGTTAAGATATCCAATGTCATCCATCCGTGGTTGAAGTGTTGATGTGTTGTCTACGGACGTTAAGATAAAGAACATGTCTTTCTCGACATTCCTCCAGTTGCCGGTTGAGTAAACACTCCATCGGTTCTCAGCTGCATGACGATGTTTTTCAGGTAATCCACATTCCCTCCACATGACGCCAGAAGACGACCCGATCACGGTGGAAAATGGAAACCCCGTCGTGTTTAATATTGAAATTCACGACGAGGCTGGAAACATCACAGCTGGTCCCAAACAGGTCGTTTGCTGCCAGGTACGGTCTGCGTGTCATGAACTACGCGGTACTGTTCTCCTCTGTCTAGCTGCTATCGATTTACTTCGAACTTAAGACGACATTGGCACAAAAGTCTTCATACTTTTTAATGAACTGTATTATGTATGTTGTATATTTTGTCTTCTTGTTTTCTCTCTCTCTTTTAGAGTTGTATGTCTGTTATTTTTATATGTAACTTGGCGTCTGAAATAAAGAATAAATATTATCTGAGCCTGCTCTACGAGCGCCCTCTTTTCTTTTTTAATAAATTGAATGATCTAAATGTAAAAAATGGTGTTGGTTGACTCCTCATCCTTTTATTTGCAATTCAGGTTGAGGGGTTTCCCCCAGAGTTGACCGACTGCAGCACCACAGGAGCCGGGCAGCTTGTGACGAAGCTAGTGAACCTGAAGATCATCAACGGAGAGCCACAGACCCTCCGTGTTACATTTGCGATTCCTGTAAGCTGAAGTAGAGCGGCGCTTTCTGTTTCGTTGAACGTCCCTCGATGGAAACGATTGTGACGTCCGCCCCGGGTTTTTTCGTTTTTTTCCCCCCCAAGAGTCAAAAGCAGATCCCGTTGGCCGTGAGGCAGCTGAAGGTGATGCCCAGCACGAGGATCTCCCGCATGGAGCTCTGCAACGACAATCAGGTGCTGACAAACAACGAAAAGATCGATCGGCTGGCTGGAGGCTCGCTGGACAACCTGTGCTATAAGCTGTATGACGAGGCTGGCCGAGAGGTCCCTCCCACCGCGGAAATCGCCTCCATGATCAAGGTGTGCTATATACAGTGGGGGAAAAAAGTATTTAGTCAGCCACCAACTGTGCAAGTTCTTCCACTTAAAAAGATGAGAGAGGCTTGTAAATTACATCATATGTAGACCTCAACTATGAAGGAAGAAAGAATCCAGAAAATCACTTTGTCTGATTTTTTTTTTTTTTTTTTTTTTTTTTTTTTTTTTAATTTATTAGTAAATTCCTGGGTACAATAAGTATTTGGTCAATAACAAACAAGCAAGATTTATGGCTCATAGTTGAGGTCTACCTATGATGAAAATTACAGGCCTCTCTCATCTTCTTAAGTGGGAGAACTTGCACAATTGGTGGCTGACTAAATACTTTTTTTCCCCACTGTAAATATATATATAATGCATTGTCTGCCTGTGGTTCTTACTATACTATCCTGTAGATGTTAGTTCTGTAAACGGCGATAAGTTAAAAAATACATGAATAAAACACAATGTTTCTCTTAACGAGTCGGTCATTGTGTTTGAACTCTTCCCATCTTAATGCCGACTTGCATTGTTCACTGTGACTTTGTTTCAGGTTCACTGGAGAGAAGATGTAAATCTCGAGGATCTGGCCATGGGGAAGCTGCCCGCCCTCCAGGTGCCCACGCAGGTGCAGCCAGCGCTCTTCTTCCAGGTGTCCTACCAAGACCAGAACCTGTCCGTCTCCTTCTACATCATGTAAGACGCGTTGCCCGACTCAAAGCTGGGATTCAGTGTTTGAAGCTAAAAGGGGTTTTATTTGAAACTCTGAACAATAATATTGCTGCAATCAACCATGAGGATGTATCAGAGGAACGGCGTCCTTGAGGATGAAGTCTCTCTCCTCGTGTGTATTGTGTGAACTTCTCTGTGCGATGTTGTAGGTCATTAAGTTAAAGCGACCCCTCTCCGGGTTTTAGCTTCATATTTAGAGTGGTATTGACGTTATGAAAGAAAAAGAAAAGAAGTCTATTCCCCAAAAATGCCAAATATTTCTCTTGATATCTCCACTCGTATCTCCCAGAGTCTTCATGCTCTCTTGTTTTGTGTGTAGGCCTCATCCGGATGAACCACAACGCCTCAAAGCAACGCTCCTCCAAAACTCGGTGAAGCTGGGGGAAATCCTTCCTGGAAACATCAGTCAGTACCTAAACGCCCCGACGTGTTGTTCCTGAGCATACGGCTGCCCACTGGATAACACGCATCGCCTTCCCTCTGCAGGCTTGGAGCTCGTGGACCAGTATGACAATGTTACCGCGGCGCTGACCTCCAGCTGTAAGGACGACGTGACAGTGGACGCTCCGGGTCTGGACAAGTCGGCCATCGCCTTCGGTTGGCAGGTGAGACGAGAGACGAGCAAACAAAGGAATCGTTTAGCACACTGTAGTATAATGTCATCTACTCTATAACATCAGTTTATCCAAAACATGCAAAGTCAGAGCTCAAGGTTTAAGAAGCTATACGACGTGCCTCGACCTTGGAGGATCACGCCACTGTGAGCAGGTAGACCCTGGGCGCAGGGAGGGCGAGTAGATCATTTCTAGAAAACGTGTTTCTACCCGTCTTTAATTGAGGCACAAGGCCGCGTTCAGGTCTGGACTAGGGGATCCACGTGTCTGGGTTCAACCTGGTAGATCAGTCCCAGAGTTAGGTAATTATGCCTGCATGTGATTGGTCCACAAAAGCCGGGAATAATAAACTTGTACGGTAAAATGTATTATCGGTAGACTTTCTCAATTTGGTTCCTGAAAGTACTCCGTTTGTTCCTGACCTGTACGTCTTAAGAATAAAATAAATATTCTTGTTAAGTGCTGTCGTCACTTGAGAAAAATGTTTCATCATCAATTTCTTCAAACCACCTCCGAAGAGAAGATACGACAACACAATTAAGATCATGCTGTCTTCGATCTGTGTCAGCTTTCTCTTCATGAGGTCATCCTTGTGGGGGAAAGTCATGTTCCGTTAAAAGTGCTTTGAGCTAGGGTGACCAGACGTCCGGTTTTCCCCGGACATGTCCTCTTTTTGAGACCCAAAAAAAGCGTCCGGCAGGGATTCCAAAAACGTTCGGGATTTTGCTTCGTTGGATATTTGCGTTACTCTGGGTCTTTTACAAACTAGTTTTTACCCCTTACAAGGTTTGGAAATGGTATCTCCCTTACGTTCCACCTGAACAGTGATTGGTCGACTGATCTCAGTGTTGCCAGATACACAAAATCCCCCTTTTAGGCTGTATATCACAAAACAGGCAGAATAAGAGAGATCCGTCTGCGTCTGAGCGTGCGCTATTTGAGCGCGGTTGTCTTATAACTAGGAATGCACCGATCTGATCGGCGCCGATCCATATCGACCGATATTGCCATGATCGGTTTTGATCGGCGTTCTCAAAACGGCCGATCATAACCGATCGATCAGATGACGTCACATCTGCGAGAAATACTATCAGAGACGTTTCAGTCGCGCGTGCATAGCGAGCGGAGGCGCCCGCCGAGTGCCGCAGAGTGAGAGATCCCCGAGGGGATCCTCCCGCAGCGAGCGGCGCCCCGTCCCCGAGTTAAACCTCTGGGTCAACTCACCGACACTCACATGTCTGACCCTATAGACTGATGCTCACATGTCTGAGCCTACAGACTGATGCTCACATGTCTGAGCCTACAGACTGATGCTCACATGTCTGAGCCTACAGACTGATGCTCACATGTCTGCCCCTACAGACTGATGCTCACATGTCTGACCCTACAGACTGATGCTCACATGTCTGACCCTATAGACTGATGCTCACATGTCTGACCCTACAGACTGATGCTCACATGTCTGACCCTATAGACTGATGCTCACATGTCTGACCCTACAGACTGATGCTCACATGTCTGAGCCTACAGACTGATGCTCACATGTCTGACCCTATAGACTGATGCTCACATGTCTGACCCTACAGACTGATGCTCACATGTCTGACCCTACAGACTGATGCTCACGCTCCACGCGTTCGATCGGGAGCGCGCAAGGGTTTTCATAAAGTTACCCGCTAACTTTATGAAAACCCTCGCGCGCTCCTGATCGAGTGCTGTTAGCGGAAGGATTCACGTGACACAACATCAGGTTTGGCAAAGATAGCGGAAAGAGCCACATGAAACAACATCCGTTTTTCAAAATAAGATGTCGACAAATCATACACTAACATACAAGTAAACAATGAACTGATTTTGTAATGTTAATAGATCGTTTCTGAGATTTAGCTTGAATTATGCTAACATTAAAACATTGTTACTGTACCAAGGAAGAGTTTATAAAAATAAGTCAGACTTTTGTATGTTAAAGTCCTGTATATAGATTTCCCCAAGAGTTCCAGGAAATGAATAATGCAGATGTGTTCTATATATATATATATATATATATATATATATATATGAAATCAATCCCCTTACAATAGCAATCAAACAATTGTAATGTATCAATTAGTACAGTTTTCAAAGTAAAAGTCATAAATGTTTAAAGAAATCTGTAATTTCTTTAATGTTTGAGGTGCTTTAGATGTGTATTTCCTCATAGTCCTAGGCAATAATGCTAGACAATAAATAGAATGCTTCAATCGACGCCATGATCGGTATTATGGGATCGGCAGATACTATTTCAGTCATCGGTGATCGGTGATCGGTATTATCGGTGATCGGCTGACACTGATTTCCGTGATTGGTGATCGGTGATCGGCCCAAAAAACCTGATCGGTGCATCTCTACTTATAACACTTTATTACAGGATGAGATGTACAGGCAGATTATAACGAGTTTACAAGTCATCAAAACAAATGGTGACGAATGGAACAGAAGGCCGACTCTCTCGCAGGAGCTCCTGGCGCCGTCCGGCTAAACCGATGATCAGTTCTTGGACATCTTCTCTTCACGGAGGTGGAAGAAAGGCTGGAGCTGAGAGGAACATAAAGACGAGACTTGTTCTACTTCCCTAAGCGTCCGTAATCGTTTGACTCGCGCGTGTTTAGTGAGATAACACCCCCCCCCCCCCACCCCCAGGGGAAAAGGTCACTCTAACTCCTCTTCTCCGACGACCACAATATAAAAGTGTCAAGCACAGTGTGTCATATATTACACGGGCACTTCCTTCAGTGGAGACTGGGGGTCAGAAGGCGTCCGTCTTTCAGTCCCCGCCCTGGTCGACATGTCCTTGAGCAAGGCATTTGACCCTGAATTGCTCCCTGTGTCTACGGTGTGTTAAAAGTAACATGATTGTAAGTTACTTTAGATAAATGATAATGTATATAGCACTAAATATGATTATTTTGTGGCTCATTTTATTTTAAGGTCAAGCAGCTTTAACTGGTTAAAGGTTTCTTCTCTGTGAAGTTAAATGTGTATAGTTTTCAGATCAATTTTGGGTTCTTCCATTTTGTACCAGAATTAATATTTAACTTTATATTCCCCTTCATTTATTTTTAAGTTGCAGTGGAACCATTTTAATGATATGAAATATTATTTTACAATTATTCTCACATTATTAAATAGAACTGTAAGATTTGTTGTCATTTTTGCTTGAAAAATAATTTAAACAATTATTACAATAGCTGACAATGAAGTTTATGTCGATTGATTGATTGGTTCAAAAGAATTTAATCAATACATGAATAATGCTTTTTACTAATATAATAGTGACTAGTGTTATTCTGCAGAGTGAATACATCTTGTGATGCTCAAACGTACTTATTTACCGTCTTTTTACTAGTAAAATGCATAACTTTTGCACGTAACAAAATATTCTTTAACTTGTGTTTCAAATACCTTTTACTTAAGTAAAGGATCTGATTACTTCTTCCAAAGCTCCTGTAGATGTCCTGCATTAATGACATCTGTTATATCCGTTGACACCAGGAGAGCAGCCACTCTGTTCTGGTCTCCGGGGTGCAGTTCCAGTCCGGGCCTCTGGGGCCCAGAGAGCTGCTCTTCGCCTACGGGAGCTTTGTGCAGCGCGTCGTCGTTAAAGTGACGGCTGGAGCCCCCGCACAGCTAAAACTCATCAGTGGGCTAGAGAAGGTAAGACGGCTCACCCCGGTTGGGACCTTTTTTCATCTTTTCTTCACAATTGTGTTATATTTGTATCGTTCAGCCGGTTAAACTGTTAAGCGTCAAAGCGCATCGTTTTGTTCCCACAAGCCTTTGCAGGTGCTGAATGACCACGGCATCGCCGCGCCGTTCCTCGTCCAACTGTTCGACGAGTGGGGAAACCCAACCACCGACCGGAGGGTCGTGGTAATACTGAACTCTTCATCCTCGGCACTGAAGGTGAGCTCCACGAGCAATGCCACACAGACTTCATTCTACTTTAAGGAACGCTCTGAGTTGTGAAGGCATTATCCAAGAGGACGGAATGTAAAGAGGTCCTCTTGTTGTTGTAGGTGACGACAAATGTCACTTCACAACCCGTGAACGCAGAAGGGAAAGCCTCCTTCACCGTTGGGCGAGTGAGCGGACCAAAGTAGGTTTCACATTATATATATTTACAGCATTTCTTATCATCATAATGCAACAATGCTAGTGTCTCAAATCAAGTCTCATTTCTAATACTGTATACATATCCTGAATGAGGACACAGCTGATGTCCCTCCGCTCACTAATGGGGGGTGTTGTTACTCTGTTGTTCCACTAGGGGGCACTATCGGCTTGAGTTTAAGGGATCCTTCAACCAGAAACCCATCCCTGGTCCCAAAGTGAATCTGACCGTCATACCTGACCCCAACAAACCCGTCAGCCTGTTGGTGGAGTACAGCACCAGCGCCGTGTTCCCTGCTGGAGGCCATTTCCCAGGTTGACATCTTAATCAAATCTTTTGTGTGTGTCCCCCCCCGTGTCTTATTTGACTAAATGCGACCGGTTTAGCATCTCTTTAGCAGACTGACGGTGTCTACGTGTGTCTGTTCAGTCTTCTCTGTGACCGTGGTGTCGGATGAAGGAAGCCGCATGACGACCTTTAACCCCGCCGCCGCCTCCATGTGGCTGTGGAAGGGAGAGCCGTCGGGAAACGTGCCTCCACAAGCGGTGAGCGACTTGCACTCGAAGTCGATCCCTCATTCACTTATTTTATTTTGCTTTTCTTTTAAACGCCTGCTTCTCTCGTCTAGGTCATCGAGCTGAAGTGTAGTAAACCAACGAAGAATGAAAAGAATGACCGGTTTCACTTCAGGTAAATGTCTGGTTCTGTTCGGCCTGAGTTGATGCAGGACGTTTAATAATAAAACACACACTACCCAGAGCCGCTGACTGAGAACACTTTGGCCTCTGAGGGCTGTGGGTCAGTCCTCAGGGGCAACGCTGTCACACCTGTAGAAACACCAGAGTGGAGTTGGAATTGAGAGATGACGAATAACAATTTAACAGCAAAAAAACCTCATCCCCGTTGCAGGGTTCGTATGGTCATGGAAAACCTAGAAAAGTCATGGTATTTTTAAATGGCCATTTCCAGGCCAGGAAAAGTCATGGAAAAAACTTAAATCATAAACGTTTTGGAAAAGTCATGGACATTTGTTATAATCACATGTTCATTTACGTTGAGTTTGAAATAATTAATGTGATTTTTAAAGAAAGACGCTCAAAATAAAATCAATACGCAATATTTTCAAAAGTTTTCATGTTTATACCGAGATTTCAGTTTGGTCATGGAAATTTGGTGAAAAGTCATGGAAATCCATCAGTTAAAATGTGTAAGAACCCTGCCGTTGTGATTTAATTAATTGTTCATTAGAAAACAGGTGAGTTGGATGATAGGATTGATGCCATTCTGATGTCGGCACAGTAAATATGAAGTAGAAGCTTCAGGGGAAACCGTTCGCCTTTTGTTGAAGCGGTAACTATTCCTTAAGAAATGTAATTATCGCTTTTTGTTTTCTTTGGCTGCAGAGATAAAGACATCCCAGAACACGTTGGAAAGTACGCCATCCAGTTCTCTCTCCAGATGGGCAATGGGTGTGTCCTGTTCAGTGAGCAGGTGGGTTGAATCTGGAAACATCCCCTCTAATGAATTCTTTCCACACATCCAACACTTGCAATACAAAACATATTGAGATGAGAAGGAGAGTTGAGGAAAGGTCGTACCCTCGGCACTGTTTCCCGTCTCCTAGATTCCCATCAATGTGGTGGCCAATCAACCCGTCAAACTGGGACCCAACTCGAAGCTCCCGACCCCGGTGGTTTCCAACAGCAACGTCGTGGCCAACCGCACGCTGGTGGAGAACATCACCCTGATGATCACGGTGAGCCGAAGTGTTGACGCACGGCCGAAGAGCAGGACCGGCTGTCCAGAGAGACCGATGCTTTTTTTTAAACGTGTCGTTCATCAGATGATTAACAGAGCTGCTTGCAGGATTCCTACGGCAACGCAGCGGGGCAGGACCTGGAGGGGAGGGTGGTCGTCTTTATTAAGAGCTGCGGTGGCGACGGCAACGCAAGCCTCCCTCTGTTCGAAGGCCGGACCAGCAGCCTGACCGTACGATTGGTCAAAGGAGCGGCCCGCATCACTGTGGGTAGCCGACAACGCTTTTATTTTGGGACGACGCCGCGATGCACGTGTGATGATTGTTTATTTTCTTCTGCACAGAGGCTCGTGATTATGGAGGACAGCCCCGGCGAGAATGGAAGTGCGTACATCCTCCTCTTCAAACCCGAAGTGTCGGCGGTTCCCACGCCACTCGCTTCTTTTGAGCTCCCCTTCCATTTTTCCAACGGTAATGACATGAAAACACTGAGCTGTATCATATTTCACTTGAACTCTTAAACCGTTGCACTGTTTTGCACTGTTTGTTTTGTACTGCACTGTTCTTGTTGTTGTTTTTGTGTTGTTGTGTGTTGTGTCATGTTTCGTCTTGTTTTGTGTTGTAAACACTGAGTCACTTTACCAAAAAGAATTCCTTGTTTGTGCAAACTTACTTGGCAAATAAAAAACGATTCTGATTGTCGAGTTTTGTTTTTGTTTGCTTAGGTTTTCAGATATATCTCTTAAAAATGTTTATTACTAATTACTAATGGCTATTACCATGTGGCGTCACCAGTTGATGTAATTACATGAGTTCATACGTTTTGTGTTCCAAATCATCTCAAATGTTAATCCTTGGAGGATTTTTGTTGACTAATTATTATTCTAATGATTTTATATCAGAATATAATTTCAACTCATAAAGTTTGTCTGTTTTTTCTGATTTTAGATGCCGAGAACCAACGAAAAATTACTGAGCTGTCCAGGAAGAAAAATGAGCTCTCTACTTCCATTGCTGGATGCAAAGAAATCTTTACTACATTTTGTAAACTCCTAAACTTGCTGACCAGTAAGATTTGATCTCTTGTGAAACTTTCTGATCGGATATTACAAAAACTAAACCGTGTCTCAGACCAGACATTTGAAACCAGTTGTCGATGCATTTCAACTGCTACCAAGAAAGTATTTACATAACTCGTGTCTGCGGATGATTTCCGTCTCTGAAGATGTGTGTTTGAAATGGTCTCTAATGGCGAGTTCCTCCATCGCAGATCAGCACCTGGTCGCAAGTGAAAAAGTGGTCGCCCTTCAAAATGATCTGATCAACAGGAACGTCAACATTCCCCAAACTGAGAGTGTAAGACGCTAAATCGAGTCACACTTAACCTCTGTATATGTAGAAATCTATACATCTATAAATATGTATTCCTTGGCAGATCCCAGATGTTGACGGATTCCTCAAACAAAAGGAAGCTGAAGCCGACCGGATCCTGAAAACTCCCAGAAGGGTTTTCCCCGTCAGAGATCCCTACAGCGGGCAGCAGGATGTTTTAGGAATGGTAAAATCAGAGAACAGAAGCAGTCATAGAGGCCCGACATTGTTCCGCTCTAATAATAAACCACTAGGGGGCGAACATGTCCGCCCGGGTGTTTCTGCCACTAACTATTTCACCGTACAATGCCTCACGTCTACTTCTGTGCCTGATAATCCCGCCTGCGTGACATCGTAACATAACATTCATCAACATCCGATACAATCTCACTACATTGTGTTACACAGTATTTGCTCGTCTCCAGAGTCATTTCAGGAGCGTCCATCCAGATGTGTCCACTCGGCGTGTGAGCTTGGGAGAACCTCTGCCTCATCCCCCCCCCCCCCCCCCCCCTTTCACCGCCCTGATCCAGGTTGGCCACCTGGCGTCTGTTGAGGCCGAGGATGCCGCGTGGGTCATCTCCTGGCACATCAGGGGCGACATGGACTGCGTCATCACCAGAACCACCGCAGCAGCGCAGCAGATCTACCACTACAGCCAGGGCAGCCAGCAGGTCATGGCCCTCGACAGCGTGTTTGTGCATCAGGGCGACAGGTAGTGCTTCTGATTTCTTTTAAATAAGCGTATTTTTGTACACACGCACGCACACACACACACACACACACACACACTAGGTATTGGTGCCGCCTGAGTGGCTTTCTTTCTGATATTCCTGTGCGGTCTTGATTATAGTTTTTCATTCTGAGGCAGAATCCTGCGCCAAGCCTTCCAACAATAATAATTTAAAGATCTGGTGGCACCTCCTCGCCGAGCCGACGGTTTAGAGAGAATCCGGCGGGCGATCGACGGCGGAGGGAGCCGTCCTCTGGCAGACGCACAACGAATGCAGCGTACACAGAATAGAAAGAAGTGAAATGAAATATTGGATGGTAAAGATGCGGGAAGAGAAGTCCCGTTTTCATTCATGCGATCAATTTAAATTCAAAGGAAGTGATCATGCAAATGAACGCATGCTTTGAAATGTGGACGACAATGAAATGATGATGCAAGACTTCAGAGTCATTTATTTGTGAAGCACTGATAATGGTGACTAACATTATTACTATATAGAGAGTAACTTCCTCTTGATGACGGGTACATGACGCATGTTGTGCTGAACACTTATCAGCCCATGCTGCGCAGTTTGAGATTGAACAAAGAGTTTTTTTATCTGGTAGTACAATAGTGTTGTGTTTAAGTCTGCATCTCATTACTGTTTGGGCTGAAACGAATGCTCTTTTTGTTATTTATTGATGTTTTTTTTATTATTCCATGTAGTTTGGCATATTTAATGTTTGAGTAACAATTTCCGAAAGCTCCAGGTGGCCACTCTGTGTGTCTTGCGCCCCCCCCCCCCCCCCTAAATGATTCACTCTTCGCATGTGAGAGAAAAAATGTGGCAAATCCTCAGTAATGACGAGCTGGATACAAATTAAAAAAGTCATGTAAACGGTTGGTTATCGTCGTTGTTCCAGCTCTAAATGAAGATGTACCAATTGTGTAACTTGGAAGCGGAAATGATGACCTCATCAATCGGCATCTATTCTAAGAATGGAACAATTGTTTGAGTCATTTTTTATTTATTTGTTAACCTGCTCCTCCGACGTGAGGATCTTCTGCTTTTCGTTTGTTTTATATTGTAACATCTTTAAGTTTAAGTCTCTCAGTCGGATAAAACAAGACCTTTTGAAGAGTTGACCGCCGGCTCCCGGATGCTGTTCGCCATGTTTCGAGTCGTTTTAACTTAAAACAATTTCCAGATTAAATCTGCATCTTAATTTCTTCCAGACCGATGCCGCACATGAGAAATGACCGCCTGCTCTTTAATCCCCCTGGAAACCCAGTCCGCGCCAGGGACCTCCTGCAGTACCCTCACAACCCAGAGAGCTGTACCATCGGTGAGCCCCCGCAGCAGAGCAGCATGGCGCCCATCCAGAGGACCTGGGGGGCAGTCGAGGGTTCCCTGCAAGTCTCTCTGTGTGATGTGGCATTTCCTACATGCCCCGTCGACTCCTGTTGACTCCTGGCTAAATGGTTCCATCTGGGACCCAACCTCACAGGGGCAGAGGGTTTTTTTCCCATCGGGGGCGTTGGCACCGCAGCAGAAATTGAGTCTCTTCCTCCACATTAAAATGTCTTTAGATTCAGGGATTTTCTGTCATTTTTGGGGTTATAAGTTAAGTTGCAGTCGACATGCATCAGCTCCTCGGCCCCTTGGCGTCTCCGCTTCATAACGGTTCCTCAGTAGCATCAGCGGGAACAGTGTTTTTTATCAGGGTTCGTACGGTCATGGAAAACCTGGAAAAGTCATGGAATTTTAAAATGGTCATTTCCAGGCCTGGAAAAGTCATGAAAAAAACATATAAAAAGTTTTGGAAAAGTCGTCATGGAAATGTGTTATAATTACATGTTAACAATAATGAATATGATTTTTAAAGAAAGACGCTCAGAATATAAGCCGGCGTACGCTCTCAATATGCACAATTATCTAAATTGTTCATGTTTATACCGAGATTTCAGTTTGGTCGTGGAAATTTGGTTTATAGTCATGGAAAATTCCTGGAAATCCATTAGTCAAAATGTGTAAGAACCCTGTCATGAATGTTTACATGTGTCCAAGTGGCTCTGACTGTTTCCTGTCTTCTCTGCAGCTTTTAAAAACATCCTCGGCGACACCATTCTGATCGACGACCTGGGCTCTGCAAACCACTACAGGAAGGCGGTGAGTGGCGCTCGCCGGTCGGAGGCGTGCCATAAATCCACCGGCCCGTTGTAATCGCTCCCCCTTAACGTGCCGTGTCCTAAAGGTGGTGCAGAATAGGATGCAGTGTCCAACCATCCTGACCAGGCAGGGCGACCGGGTCTGCGCCAAGGGAAAGTTCGGAGGCGCCCAGAACAAAGCCCCGCCCATCAACACGTTGCACACGTTCGGCGCCCCCATCCCACACCTACACTACACTTTAAAGCAACAAATAGGTGACGCCACTCACATGTTAAGTTGGGTTTTGTAGTCTTGTTCAGTCAGATTGTGATTTAAATGTTGCCTTCTTTCATCCTACAGACCTGCTCACCCTTTACCGCTCCGCTCTGGCGTCGAGGGAACAGACAGCGAGAGATCGTGAGGAGCACTTAAGGAAAATAAAGTCTCCTGAAAACCTGAAAAGGCAACAAGAAATGGAGGAGAGGCAGAAACAGCTGGAGGAGATTCAGAGACAACTTGGTGTGTTTGTTGAGCTGGTTGGAAGGGCAGAGAAGTCCTATTTAATTTTATTAGTATTGCGTTGGTCTTGTTGTTCCTAACTGCTCTGCATTTATACTTCCAGTGTCAATCCCAGTAAGACCAGTGAAACGAGGTCTTGAGGATTGTGGTGAGCCATCCAGCATCAATCAAAAGAGAGCAAAGTAGAGGTGGACCGACCCAATGTCATCTTTCAGCCTTTGGAGTTGTTTTAATAATTTTTATTTGTATATGTTTTAATGAGTTCTATCAGAACTTCTGACAAAGTGATGTACATGCAATTATTAAGTCATTTCTTTAAAAATATATATATATATATATTTTCAACGGTATTGTTTTGCCTGTGTCATTATTTCTCTTATATCTTAGTTAGAGGCATCTGGGCAGGGAGTCCTTGGCAGGCGCGCGCATTACGGCACCGGGAGATGACGCTGCCTCTCCGAACCCAAGACGATTATTACCCAAGTTTATCCCTCCGGAAGTCATGTAATCCCATGACATTGTGTTCTTGGATACCGAAAGAGAGTTGTGTGTGTGTGTGTGTGTGTGCGCGCGCATTTGTGCGCACGTGCGTGTGTGTGATCTAAGAAACCGAAATAACGGCATGTGTCTGTCAGTGTTGGAGGGGGTCCCAACACGTCACAGCCAAGCACGGTGGGAGCCGCCTGCTGCCGGTCTGCGCCCCACGGAGCGGGAACAGCGCACAGCTCGGACCTGCTCTCCACGCCGACGGCATACCGGGCGCTACAGAGGATAACTTCACCATGAAGTGCGGACTCATTTGCGTTTTATTAGCGCTGCCTCTCATCAGCGGGACGCCTCTGCACCACGGTGCGTTTCAGGGAAACTCTTATCCCGGCGCCGAACCGCGCCAGAGAAACAAGTGAGTAATGAGCGTGTGTGTGTGTGTGTGATTGCGAGTGGCCGACTCCGTCATTACGCGCCTCGTTTATCCTCCTCTGTTGGGTCACCTGAGGAAACGTCATTTTCTCTCCGGTGTGACTGCTCTGCAGGAACTGGTGCGCGTACGTGGTGCACAAGAACGTGAGCTGTGTGGTCGCGGGAGGCTTGGAGAGCTTCGTGCAGCCGGACGTGGCGCCGTGTCCACCGGAGATGCCAAACTGCGCGCAGCAAGTGATGTAAGTTCCCAGAAGTCCGGGGACTCTCGGGTATTGTTTTGTTCTCTTTTTTAACAATATGAGGCTTCTATTGTCAAAGAGTAGACCGGGATGTTAACAAGCAGCTCTCGGTCTCTACGTGTGGAGACGGAGCGGCTCCTCCAACACACTCCTGTATTTTACACTATTTATCTTATTAAAGGACCAAAGTGTTCAGGAATAAAAACTCTAAACACATTATGTTGTCATTATTTCATAATTACAGCAGTGGTGGAATAAGTATTTCAATATTTTACTCAAGTGAATGTAGTAGGCTAATACTAAAGTGTAAAAATACTCTGTTTAAAAAATAAGACGTTTTCATTATACAAAACAAATTACTGGATTTTATTAATGGATAGGCTACTATTACTCACGTTGAATTTGGTGAAGATGGCAGTATTTTCATCTGCTATACTATGTCCTTTTTGTTTTAATGATCTGAACCTGCAAAGTAACTGAAGCTGTCGGAACAATTTTACGGAGAGAGAAATATAATGTAGCATTAATTGGAATCGCAAAGAGTACAAGTACCTCCTTATGGTTCACAGTACTTGAGTAAATACTTCTTTGCTTTTACTATTTCTCTCACGGAAAGAGATTCATTCTTAGAATCTTAAAAACTGTACTTGGAAAGCAAAAAGAATATTCAGCCATCTGTGTTAAATCTTCACGAGTAGAAAACGTAGGAAAACATTGTGCAACAAACCCACTTGTGATATGTTCATGGAGTGGCAGGACCAAGTGGGCCAACAGTGTCCTCATGGAGGCGATGAGGAGCCTCTGCTGCCTCCTGCCAAGGCTTTGCTGATTAATACAAATGCAAATGACCCTGGTGTGTGTTAGTGTGTGTGTGTGTGTGTGTGTGTCGTCTTGTCTTGGTAGTCAACCAGCTGATTGCACAAAGTCTTACATTAATTGTATTCACGACTTGGTGTGTTAATTGCTTCCAGATATCGGACTCACTTTCGACCCACGTATAAGATTGCATACAAGTCGGTGACGGAGCTGCAGTGGAGGTGCTGCCCCGGGTACCAGGGCTACGACTGCTGGGAGGTGAAAGACATGAAACTGCTCCAGGTGGAGCGCTCGCCTCACGCTCCCTTTGGGCATGTTCCAGTCCCACAAGGTGAACGACATGATTATAACTATGGAAACCACTTGCGGAGAAATGGAGTCAAACTAAATGACGCAACTGCTGGACCAATAGTAATAAGTCATGTCTCGCTTTCTGTTATTTGTCACTTTAGCTGCAGATCAGCGCAGAGCGACCCAGAGGATGCATCCATTGGGAGGGGAAGGGCAGTTTGGAGGTCAGAGGGGTCAAAATCCAGCGTGGGGTCATGGAGGATCTCAAAGTGCTCAACACCTGGAGATACAGCAGCTGTCCCAGATGGTCCTGGACATGCAGGCGAGAATGACGGACATGTCCTCCAACCTGAGACTGAATTTCCAAGAGGATGCCAGTAAAATGCTGATCACGCTGATGAATAACTACAAGCCGCCTGCCAGCGCGAGAAGCGCGGAGACGCACACCGTCAAGGTGCAGGACGTGTCTTTTGGGAGCGTGTCCGCAAAGATGGACGAGGTCAAGAACAAGGTCGGCCGGGTCACAGACGAGCTGAAGTCCAAGGGCCGTATCCTGGATGACCTGAAGGGTCGCGTCGACCGCCAAGACGGACAAATTCATCTGTTAATGGAAGCCGTCCACAACCAGCGGCCCACTCCCAGTCCCGCTCCCAGTCCCCCTCCCCCGCCCAGCGACGCAGACTTGCGCGCCTACCTGGACGAGAAGATAGACGCCCTGAGAGAGGAGTTAATGGAGGGCATGGACATCAAACTGGCAGACATGAAGAACGCGTGCGAATATAAAATCATGTCGGTTCAGGATCAGTGCGAGGGGCAAGAAACCAACTACCTCAGTCTGGCCGAGCTCATGGACTCCAAAGAATCTGACCTACGCAACGAGATCCAGGACCTTAAGACCATGCTGGTTGGTCCGGGAAAGCAAGACGCCCGTCTCGTGAAGAACCTTGAGACCTGTCTGAACTCATCCGAGAAGGCTGCAGCGGCCCAGTGTCTCTCCGTAGAGGACAAGCTGAAGAGAGAGCAGGAAGAGGCCATCCGAGGCCTGAGAGAGACTCTGGAGGACCAGCTGGCCTCCATGGAAGACAGACTCACCACCCAGGTGGGAGATACAAGCACCGACTCCCCATCTGGTGGTCTTCTGACTGCTGTGGAAAGCATCAGCCAACAAGACTTCCAGAGCTGCAGAACCGCTATCGACGCCGTGGAGACGAGTCTGAAAGCCCAGATAGACGGCCTTGGAACTACAGAGAGGCAACACCTCAACTTCAGCTCCAGCATTGAGAACCTACATGGGGAGTTGAGCCGCCTGAAAGGCCGTGCGGGCAAGTTGGAGGACTCGCTGTCGGATGTAGTCCACCAGCAGTCTCGGGTGTCTCTGATTCTCAACTCCGCACGGGGTCAAGTTGAAACGGGGGCCGAGCGTGAGGACAACGACCTTCTGGGGCTGAGGAACCGCCTGGACGAGCTGGACAGGGAGGTGAAAGCCAAGACCGACCACTGCAGGGAGCAAACGGAGGAGGTCGGGAGGGAGCTCGCGCACATGGACCGCCGCGTTGTGACAGTGGAGGGTTTATGCGACCCGATCTCTGGAAGCCTCCAGAGGATCCAAGAGGGTCTGAATACACGCCTCACTGGGTTGTGGACTTGTGTCAACCAGCTGAACGCCACGGTGGGAGCTCACGCCCGTGATATTGGAGGACTGAGGGGAACTTGTGTGAACCTCCAGAACCACATCTCTGATGTAGCGAGAGACCTTCAGGCTCAAACAACCCGCAGTCCAGAGAAGACCGGTAAGCTGCACTAAACTGACCCATTCGATCGCCTCGGGAAGTGAATGATCGTGTTGTGTTATAGTGAGGTTAAAGCGACGCTTACCTTCTCCAGGAGTAGTTTCTTCTTCTAGTCGGTTCACTCGTGGGTTCAGGAAACTGCGGCGCTGAGAAATTAAGCTAACTGTTGAAACGCACAAACTGCAGTTCCTTAAATGGCCACTAGAGGCCGACTCAAGCCCCATGGCCATTCAATTCAGTTTATTTTGTATAACCCATTCGCACAGATTACAAATTTGCCTCAGAAAGCTTTACAATCTGTAGGCATACAACATCCCTGACCTTTGACCTTACATCGGATCAGAACAAAAATCCCCAAAAAGGGAAAAAACCTCCATGTTTAAATGGTTCTCAGGCCGCTAGCTGCTAGCTCTCTCCTCCCAGCTCCACCTCAGCTCCACCAACAATCCACCTCTTTGCCAAGTTTCAAAGATCGGGCTCTGTCATCAGTGCCAAGATGGCGTCTGCTTTGAGCCGCCGCCCACTTTGAGCTTCACGGCGTCCTGACGACGCCCACGTTACTCAGCTAACGGGCTCCTGTATTATTCCTGATCCAGGAGATGTCACATGTGACATTCGGCAGTATTTACATAATCTAGCTTTAAAAGCATTCTCCAAGTTTATATCGCTGTTGTTGCTATATCAAATGTGTCATCCATATGTGATTAAATAGTGAAAGCTTGATTAATCTAATAGCGATAATTCCCCCCCCACACACACACACACACACACACACAACCTTTTAAGATCCCTAGTTGGCCGCCGCCTGTTTGTTTAGTAGAGTTAATGGAGTGTGTTTCGTTGTGCGACTCTGCGAGTGAGGGAGGTGGACCTACATGTAACCATGCTCTCGGTTGAAGGACGCCGTGTTGATTGAAGACACATGCCTTCTTTAATAATCCCCGCTTGTGTTGAGAAATGCCTTTTGGCGTTTAGGAATAATTCTTGCTTGTCTTTTTTTTGGTTGCATTTATGTGTCCATAAATTGTGTCCCTGTGTGTCCAGCTGTTTTGGGTGTGATCTCGTCCTCTGCGTTTAATATAGTGTTTGTTTATCATGAATGCTGGATCTCATTATAAGACTTGCTGGGGTCAGCATATTTGAGAAAAAAACGATGTTCATACCGCCGCATATGTTGCATATTTGTCGTATGGGTCGGCTTCTTAACGAGGCCCACAGGACCGAGCTGGAAGTCTCTCTCTCTCTCTCTCTCTCTCTCTCTCTCTCTCTGACATTTGTGAATGAGCTCTCGGAGCCCTCGATGTTTACGAGCCGACTCCAGCTGGTCTTCGGTGGCTGCTTTATGTGGCAGGTGACGCATCCGGAATCTCACGGGAGGTCCCGGTTCTCCCTCTGGTTCCGGTCCAAGTCGACATTGCGTCTGATTCATCTTCTCAGATCGGCCAATTCTCTCATTTCTTTTTTGAGGCGAGGTCGCTGTCATAATACGACATTTAATTCATCGTTCCGTCATCGGAAAGTGTTGCACGGCTATTCAGGATTTCCACTCGGTGATGTTACCGGGAGCCTTTTTAGATGTTGAGGCCCTGGCTACTTGTTCGCCCTCGCCCTGGCAACCCCCCCCCCCCCCATGTATATCTGAGGAGAGTGGAAAATCCTGCTTGGACGAGTCCATTACAGAGAGACCTCCACACAGCTTATCACAGGAAGCACTCAGAGCCGTCTGCCTATCGGAGGCCAGAGCTTCGGGGTGTTTGGGGGAGATGCGTCGGGGCCCGACATTCAGGACTCTTCTTCACGGCTTCATTTCACTCCCGACTCCTCCGGCCCATCTGCGGTTTTCTCACTTTGCTTTCTCTCTTCTTCTTTCTTGTGTTTCTTGCGTTCCCGTTCTGTGGAAATAAACAGTGTGAAGTCTTAAAAGCTGCACCAGGTTCCCGCGGGCCGTTTGTCAATATGTTCACCATGATGTCATGATGGACCTTTTTAAAAATGAGAGGGTCAGTAAAGGGGGGGGGAGATGGCCACATGCCTTTCTTGAAATGATTTTGTTGCTTGTTGACACTACATGACATAAATAGACAAGCCATGTGGTTTTGCCCCATTCCTCCTTCAACACCGGGCCTCCAGCTGCTTAGGTTGAGGACAACTGAACTATTGGTTATTCATTTGAAGAATCTGCATGAAGAGTCAATTCGTGGGAACATGTTCTCCCCAGGAACGGATGGATGGATGGATGGATTTTCTCACCAGGAACTGTTTATAAAAGGTTGAAAAGTTAGTTATTAATAGTGGTCGATCAACCGTTTAATGATGCTAAATCGATAACTCTGCAAAAGTCCAACAACAAGAGCACCGTTTGCCAGGTTTTGAGATCAAGTCTTGAGTTATAGATAATAACTTGTGTTAATAAATATAATTTGGTCCATTTATTCTGCAGGCAGATGGTCCATTAGAGCCGACTTGAGCTGAACAGTAATCTATTTTTTTTAAACTACTAAAGAACGATAAATACTAAACATTATTTATTAATATATTTGTGTATTTATTTATTTATTTATTTATATAATATTTTTTTCCCGCAATTTATTTATTTTAAATCCATGATGACGGTACAAACTCCTCTTACGTGTCCCTATTGTTATTACCATGTATTGTATGAGTAGTTGATCTCAGGGTAGGACCCGTGTGTTAGGAGCTAAACAAGTGCACTTCCTCGTGTTGTCCTTGTCTCCTAACTCCTTATCTCCGGGGCCTTAAAGCGTCTCGTTGTGTTTGACACGGCGGCCTCAAGGCGTCCCGGCGCTCCGCTATGAGGCGGCGGTGAGATAAGAGGGCGCGTTGAGGTCAATGACCTCACGAGATAAGGTGACTTTAAGGGTGACTCATGCTGGTCAGCGGTCCCACTTGATGACCTCGTGAACCACAAACAAGACGAGGCCTGACGGGATTCCCTCAGGAACGACAACAACAACGCCTCCAGAGTCGGCTGGACGATCCTTTACAGACGCCGTCCTGACGGAGATCAAAGGCAGCAACCGCTCCCTAATCCCCTGGATTAATGAGTCTGACAGCCAGCATATTACTGTGTGTGTGTGTGTGTGTGTGTGTGTGTGTGTGTGTGTGTGTGTGTGTGTGTGTGTGTGTGTGTGTGTGTGTGTGTGTGTGTGTGTGTGTGTGTGTGTGTGTGTGTGTGTGTGTGTGTGTGTGTGTGTGTGTGTGTGTGTGTGTGTGTGTGTGTGTGTGTGTGTGTGTGTGTGTGTGTGTGTGTGTGTGTGTGTGTGTGTGTGTGTGTGTGTGTGTGTGTGTGTGTGTGTGTGTGTGTTGGGGTCTAGTCTACTTACCGAGGGTTTCCCATGATGCTTTGCTGGAAGGATGCAACTGTGAAGTTGACAGCCAACCCGGCTATTTCCCACGCTGCCTTAACGGGGACACACACGCACACACACACATCCTGTGTTCCTTTTTACGGGCAGCGGCATCACCAACGCAGCGCGTGTGTGTGCAGCGTGCCCCACGGGAGGTTTTATGGTTGCCCACCGGCCTCCTTTTCTCCCACATGTTGTGTTTAACAGGCTTCCTTAACAATTGAGGGGGGGAGGGGGGGTGTTAAACATGTGGCTGTGTCTCGGTATGCTGCTGGTATGCCTTTTATGTGCTGCCTGCTACCTTCTGGAGCCTTCTGGAGCCCTCTGGGCCCGCTGTCCCCCGGTGACCCCCCCCCCCCCCCCCCAGCCAGGAGGGCCGTTCTGCTGATGAAAGCCAGGGTCCGTCTCAGCTGCGCTTCTCAGGAATGCAGCGGTGCGTGGAGTCCAGAGCTGGTGGGGGGAAGTGGGAGTGGTCTGTCATTTTCTCTGTTTGTTTCCATAAAGAACGGGCTCGGGTAATCACTCGCTGCTCAGCCACGAACAACAACACAGTGAAAAGTGGGGAAACAAACAGAGTTTTATTGTGAGTTCTGGTCACAATGTGTCAAGAGACTGAAACACAGTCGATCGGGACTTTAGTTTGAACCTTTTCCGTCATGCAATTAATGTGAAACTTCATATTACAAGATCACCTGCTCCAAAATAATAAAAAAAAGCTGTTATATAATTTTTCCTTAATGATGATGTCTACCTGGGAAATTATTTGTATTTGTATTTATTATTATTATTTATATTTATATGTATGTATATTTATATCTGTGTATATATATATATATATATATATATATATATATATATATATATATATATATATATATATAATCTTTTTTTTTTTTCAGGTAGAAGAGCTCTAACTTGTCATATTGAGAAGCACACGTATAATAACATCAACGACATGGACAAGATTTATTATGGGGAACAAATATATCATTTTAGTAGATATTCGTGTACGATAACTGTAATTGGCCCAAAGGTCAATTATTCTCATAAAACTGAAGGTCATTTGTCTCCTGCTCATAATGACTTGATGGATGCGCTCCAGACATCTGGCCCTACATCTGTCTCTCTCTGACCTGCAGTCGCCATCACTCACCTCATATCCGTCTCTCTCAGGTGTTCAGGTTGCCGTGGACGACGCGGGACTCCTGCAGGGTTCAAGTAAGAGCCTCTCGGGGCCGGCCGCTCCCCCGGAGGTCCCCCTCCCTCGGCCGCCCGTGATGGAGACCGGCGAGGCGGGACCCCCCGGCAAGACGACCACGTCCAAGCCGCCCAAAGGCACAGACGGCAGCACGGTGCCCGATCAGGGTTTTGCTGGCGCTCCAGGTGAGACCACGCCCACGGCCACGCCCACACGCTGCACTATCTGATTTCATGTTTTAAATGTTTTTTATTTCATAGCCTCCGCAGTCAAATCCTCAGATTCCCTAAAACCCGACACGCCGGTCCCCTCAGGTAAACGCTCCTTTAACTTCTGTGCTGCATCCCACCCGGGCCGCTCCACAGCGGATGACCATGTGTTTTCTGTGGCTCAGCAGGTGTGGACACGCCCCTCAGACGATCGTCACCGGCGGCGTCAGGTGAGAATTCAACCGCCGCGCGGGTTCCCGCCTCCACCTGTACTACAGCCTTGACCGGCTCATGTTTCCCGGTTCCAGGGGAGAGGGTGTCCTTCTCGGCCGTCCTGACTCTGCCTGCGCTCCAGGGAGAGGCGGGCGTCATCCGCTTCAACAAGATGCTGGTCAACGACGGAGGGCACTACGACGCCCACACAGGTGACCCCAAAGGAGACGTGAGGGTCACTGGGATTAGACTTCTTTACTCGTCACGCTCAAGGAAATGTATATTTCAGACGTGCACACACTTAAATGCGGATGCATCCATCTCGAGGACGTGAATGTGTCAATGTAAGCAGGAAAATGATCAGCAGGATTACATTTAATGATAGATGGATGGATGGATGGATGGATGGATACTTTATTAATCCTGAGGGAAATTCAGGTCATCCAGTAGCTTATACATTTAACATCAAACTTAACTCACAAACAACAATACACATAGGGGCGAACATGTACACAGGGAGTAGGGAGAATACAGAATTTACAGATAAAGTGTGCATTGATTAAGTGTTTATATCCACGAGGATAGTGCAAAAAGCTATAAATAAACGCTATAAGTAAACCAGTATGTGCAATGCTGAAGTACAGGCTGGCCCGCAGGCTGCTCTTTAGGGCTTGAATAGCCAAAAAGAGTAAAAATAAACAAAAAAACATGAAATGAGTAAACAAGAGTAAAACATCTGGACAGTGGGATGGAAAAATTGAAGTAAAAATGAAATGACAATATGGGGATCTATAAATTAAACAGTTGTGAAAATGTTTAGTTTTTTTCACAATCCATCCTCCGTGCCGCCCTCAGGTATCTTCACGGCTCCGACAGACGGCCGCTACCTGGTGACCGCCGTGCTGGCGGCCCAGCGCGGCGAGAGGCTGGAGGCGGTCCTGTCGGTATCCAACCGCAGCATCCAGAGGCTGGAGTCCCGGGGCTTCCTGTCACATGACCGGTGCGACTGCAGCAGCTCCGCCTCCCTGAGCCTGGTCCTGTCCCTGAGGAGAGGAGAGCGGGCGGGACTGCTGATGACCGGCGGGAAGCTGGCCGCCTCGGCCCCCTCGGAGATCCGGTCGTCTTTCAGCGCCGTGCTCCTTTACGCCAGCCCGTCCAGCCGGTAGCCGGTCGCCGGTAGCGACGCACTTTTTAAAGACCCCTCGAGCGGCGTTACTGGGGACGCATGGCGCCGGCTCATCATCAGGAGGGAAAGACCAGCAGCCGGGAAAGAAACGTCCTCCAAATTATAAATTAGATTATTTCTATCATTAGTACTAATATATAGTGTGCTTACATAGCAATTGTTTTATATATATTTTTGTTTGTGACCTAGATTTTACAAATGCATACTTGCTTGTACATTAATTGACAGTTTCTTCCTCCCATAATTAAAAAGACCCCCTGGTAACGGCTGATGTTGATAAGTCTCATGACATCAGTCACGCTGTGAGTGCAGAGATCTTATCGGAGCTTAAAGTCGATGCGCAAAACATTCAAATGTCCTTTCAAATACAGCTTGTGATTTTTATTAAAGCATCAAATAGTTTATTAATAGAATACAGACAGTAAATACGATGTGTACAGAGTTCATACTTTCACATCTAAATGACTTTTAATAATTCTGGTTCCCTGAGCTCACAAATGGAGAGCATGGAAATACTTTGTTCTCCACTTTCATAGAAAGAAGGCTTTACGTTTGACTTACAGCTGATATTAAGCGTGAAAAGGATAAAAAGACGTATAACAATAATTTACTGTACTTGTCACAATGGCAAAATTAAAACAAGTTGTGCACAAACATCAGTAAAGATGAATTAATACAACATATTCTTTGACCGTCGGTCTAGCTAAATCCTGATTTTGGAAATATACTTCCCGTAGCAGCAGTATTTACAGTACACAAAGTGCATTTTTCTTTAAACTGCAGTATTGCAATTATTATCTATGAGCCAAATCATTGCACATTTTTCTTTATAGTATAATAGTGCAACATAAGCTCTGAAACATAAATGTAATACATTGAATAAGACTAATAAAGAGAGAGTAAGGCCTTAAATGGATGAAAACATTGCTGCGATACATATTACGTTGTATTTTTAACGACCGCTCATTATAGTTTTAGCCAGTATTTTTGTTTTCATACTGAGCCACGTGTAACACCTCATACTTCATACTTCATGCCTCATACTCTGGCTTTCATTTGAGCCAAGAGCCTTCAAATACACCTCTCATGCACACACGATGCTAAAGCGTGACGGGAAGTCCCAGGATGAAAAGATCATGTAACCGATATGGAACACGTTCATATCCCAAACTTTCTCTCCTAGTGGAATGCTTCCAAGAAAATATCAAACTAGTCGCATACAGAATTGACATTATAGACCCAAACATTCAGTCAGTCTCTGAGCTCCACTGCCTCCACCACCAGGAGTCTGAGCTAGAGCGGCTCCTCCAGACACACCTCCCCGATCGGCTGCCTCCAGTGGCAGAAGGAGCTGAACTCCGGGCAGCTGAAGGTGGCGCTGTGCTGCGAGCCCCGCAGAGGGAAGACGTGCTCCACCAGCGCGCTCAGGCGGCTGTACCTGTGGGGGGGGGGCAGAAGCAGCACGGGGCTCAGGCGGCGGCCGGCCGGCACGAGGCCGCGGGGCCACGAGGCCACGGGGCCACGGGTCGGGCGACGGGTCAACACTCACGATGTCTTGTTGCCTTTGGCCTGCTCCAGGATCAACTCGCCTCGGGGGTTCACCGTGAATATCCGGCACACGGGCACGCCCACTTGCTTGTAGGCGAACACGTCCTTAAACACAGGAGGGGGGGATAAGGATCATTGGGAGAGTAATTGCTTCTAACGGATGTTTGGATGAAGAGGAGTTCCCCGTACGCTCTCTCTGTTCCCGAAGGCGGCGTAGAAGGGGTGCGTGTCGGGGGGGAACAGGTTCTTGATGTCCGTGAGGCATTGGATCTTGAACTTCTCCGGCTTCTTCTCAATGACCTCTCTAACGAGAGAAAGACAAAGAAAGGATTAAAGACTTTTAACCTGTTGACCTGTCCAACGTTAAACATTTTGAGTATCCAAAAGTCAGCTAAAACAGGTGAGTAAGGCGACCAATCACACGCGTCGTATCAAAATGAAGCTGCAGCTGAAGCTCAGGATGAATGCTGGTCGGTCGGTCGGTGTGTGTCTACCTGTGGAAGGCGGAGAAGAGGCTGCTGGGAGAGAGCAGGAGGGGTCCTCGGGGCAGCAGGGTCCCTCTGTCGTTCACCCAGTGCAGATACTCGCGGGTCATGTCGGCCATGCCGATCGCTCGGGCCGAGCAGTACAGGAACTTGTAGCCGTTCCTGTATTGATTGATTGTTATTGGCTCAATCTGTTAGTTAACCGGAGCCACTTTGACGTCTTCTGTGTATAACGACCGCATTTTGTAATAAAGGATTATGAACGGCAATGGTGGAAGTTCAAATTGTTTCATCGAGATGTTATAACACATGCATTATGTAATAACACAACAAAACGGATGTCTTCATCTTGATGCAGTTTTGGTCAATTAAAGATAATCTGTTAAATCTACCGATCTTTTTAAATCTATTCATAGTCAGTAGGATTTATGCCTTAATGCATCAAATAAATGTTCAATTGTTAGAATAATTTTTATGAATGAGGACGTTCATTTTTGTTGCATGTTTTATATGTTAATGGTAAAAAAAATTGCCTTTTGAAATAACCACTGCATTATGTACATTTATTACAAAAAGTGTATGACATGTACAACTCAGCTGTTAATTGCTAAATCTGTTAAAAACACCTGACATGTTGTCTAGTCAGCTGAAGCGGTGTTACATGTGTTATTGTTCTGAATCTTACTCGTGCACGGAGTGGTAAAGCTTGGCGATGCCTTGATGAGTCCAGTCTTTCCCGAGCTGAGGGAGGATCTGACCGAACACGTCTGATCTGTGGGGAGAGAACGATGCAGAGGAGTAAATACCGAGTATAATAAAAAGTTAAAACTACACAAGTTGTGACGGTGCTGGAGGATTCAAAGTGTCGGGGAGCAGCCTGAGCGCGGGGCGCTGTGATGTCACGATGTCACGATGTCATGATGTCACGGCTGCCTGAGGACGAACACTCAGACTCTCGTACTTGGTGATGGTGCCGTCGATGTCGGAGACGACGACCTTGTCGTCCCAGCTCCACAGGTAGATGGTGCCCTGGCAGCGGCACGTCCCCTGGTACTGCGTGGTGGTGCTGAAGGTGACGTCATTCGGCCCCTCTCTCAGCTTCAGGCTGGCCTGCAAGACACGGAAGACGAGTGAATTTCAACACGTACCTCTTAACCAGCGATGTTTATTCGATAATGATGTCAAATTCAAATAGATATAAAAAGAAATTAATCAGTACACACGATTAGAGAAGCAGCCGACTGATGACACGCTCACTGCGTTAATTTGAGCCTCACTACGAGTATCAGTGTTCACTCGACTTACTATCTGGTCAGAAGACAGACGGAGGGACTTCTTGTAGGAGTGAAGGGCTGGCGCCGGTGCCGGTGCCGGGCCTTCGGGCTGCTGCACATGCTCAGTAGGTGTCGGAGCCGCTGCCACCGAGCTCAGCTCTTTAGTCTCATCGTCGCTGGACCACTCTGCTGCTTTCTGCCTGCAGGACAGACGACAGAAGTGAAGCCGCGGTTGGTTTCAGGCACGCGCGCTTCAAAATAAGCACAATACACAACAATGCTCTCACTATAAGGACATATATTTATAGATGTGTGTGTGTGTGTGTGTGTGTGTGTGTGTGTGTGGGTGAGATTCAGCATCAACATGAACCCCCTGCTGCATCCTTGGAGTCACTAGAGGGCAGCAGACCTCCTCTGCCTGTAACTTTTCGTTCCTGTTGACTTCTTGTTTTCCACGAACACGAGACGCATCCTGAACAATCTTTCACACAAACCACAATCTCCCAGCTGGCGTCTTCAAACGACATTTAAAGTATTTCTCCTGAGTTGTTAATGAGTTTATTATCCACAAAATGTTTACGTGTCTCACCGCGTGTCCGGGTCCGCGTGGCGAGGCAGAGACTCCGGCGTCTCGGGCTTCGTCTCTGACGATAACTGAAGGCAGACAGAGGCATTATGATTCATTCGTTACGTGGTAATGCCAGCAGTGTTGTCATGGTGACACATGTGGGCGATTTAGACCGTAAACTTGTGTATACAGTGTTTACCAAGGTGCTAAATCAAGAGAGGAGTCGGGTCATTTTCTCACAGACTTCAACACAATCAGAATTATTGAGAGAGATTCCAGGTTTAAGGCCGCGCAGGTGGAGGTGAGACTTTAACTTTCCCCTCGAGACTCTGGGCTCCGTCACACATGCAGTACCTGCTTCACGCTGCTCTTTCTCCAGAACCACCAGCGTCCAGACCGTTTGGGCATTTTCTCCTTCACCCAGGACTCCTCTGTAGCCTGATTCAGAAACACGGAGCACGCGTCAGAAGATGAAATGAGTCCGCTGGGAACACGTCGGACCGAGAGGATACCTTGGGCAGGTTCTTCTGGAACGCCTGCATGCTAAGTATCAACGGCGCCGCCAGAGTCCAGTTGTAATATCTGGGGGGGGGGGATATATTTAATTCATTACTGATGACCTGTCAGACTGTGAGTAGGGTTTAGAAGGAGAACTCACCTGTTTGCAATTTTAACCACCAGATTGGGATTGTCGATTATTGCTGGATTCTCTGCAAATTCATTGTAGGTGATGATGTGCTCCAAGAATTTCTCTGAAATAAATGGAACGTAAAACACCGATTTAAACATGATGCCCGTAATATTTATGACTCAGGAGTGAAGAAGAAGAAGAAGAAGAAGAAGAAGAAGAAGAAGAAGAAGAAGAAGAAGAAGAAGAAGAAGAAGAAGAAGAAGAAGAAGAAGAAGAAGAAGAAGAAGAAGAAGAAGAAGAAGAAGATTTTTTCCGACTATATCTGGATTAAAACACAGATTAATGGAATCCTTCAAAGATTAAGAAGGATTCAAAGTCATGTGACGAGAGGAATGCAGGTTGGTGCTGAGGGACTTACAAATAATATATTAATATTTAGAAAAATTCGATAAAAAAAGATAAATTCAAGATGTAAAGATGTCTCTGCAGGTTCAGTACCATCAGCTGCTGCCTCTTTCATTCTTCAGTCTTTAGGTTAACTGAAAGTGCCGACTGGCGTGTTCCGACATCTTTAAGAGAAGGCGTGTTTTATTCGAGTAGATGCAGTGAATAGTTGCAGCTGATAAAAGATGACGGGGTACCTTTAGGGATCTCCGAGTTCTCCCCGACGCCGCCGCACAGCGACAGCGTGACGTCGGGGAGGTCGCCGGCCGAGTCCGACAGACACTCGGTGCCGCTGTCTGCTGCTGCGCTGCCGACAGACTGGGGGGACTGGGAGCCAGAGCCCCCCCCCACCTCCACCCAGTGTTTAGGAACCTGGTCCGACTCACTGAAAACACACACACACACAGGACCGCGGTCAGGTAGGACAGGTCGTAGGACTTCTCTCTCGAAGGGTTTCCCAGGTTCGTACCTTTTTGGGAAGTACCGGGCAACGACATCGGGTTCCAGTGCATTCAGGTCATCCAGGTAAATATCTTCGGGCCCCTGGTGTTGGCTCCTCTTCCTCACGCCTTTCCCTGAGAGCAAGACAAGAGACGACTTTTCACAAATCACTTCTTTTTTTCTGTTTCTTGTCACTTCCTTTTCTCTCGACGTGTGCATGTGAATGCAGAGCAGCGGCAGAATGTAAACCCGGGGCCCAAATGGAAACCACATCCTTCCTGTTATCGGTCACTTGCGTCTGAACTGTGAGCAGAGTTTCACTCCCGACTAAGAGGGTTATCAACAGTTATTTGTTAGTTGAAGAGAAGTTGGTGTAAATGTTTTTTGTTTGTTTGTTTTGACGTTCCTCATCCTCAGGATGCACCGATCTGACTTTTTGCGTCCCCACGCCGATACCTGGGTTTTGGGTTTATGCCGATACGGAGTACCGAACCGACACCAGTGTTTATTTATTTAGCTGCACACCTCACTGCATTGAAGAGAGTGTGCTCATCCTTTGATAACACACTGTGATAGCAGATTGGCATATCTCAGATATCAGATCCAGCTAATTGAGTCAGCATCAGCATCATTAAAGTATTCCATCGTAAAACGAATTGTGTTAATTCAGTAAATGTAGAAACGGTTTATTTTGAGACAAATAAAAGATTCAGCCCTCCGCTCTATCTCTAATAATATATTATTTAAGAATCAACTGATGTCAGAAGATGCAAGGAAGCTTCCTCGCCTTCAGTCAATCTAAATGTTATGATGACACGTCTCTTTCAGTCACATATCCAAGCTGCAAAGGAGAGATAGTTGTGTGTGTGTGTGTGTGTGTGTGTGTGTGTGTGTGTAGCTGTTGGGACGTTGTGTTACCTGTGTTCTTGACGGGGGAGTCGCTGGGTTTGGAGGAGGCGGTCGAGTCTCCGCTGTGCCTCCTGCTGGGCGGCGAAGACTTCCACCTGGGCGTGTGCGGGGTCTTTGTGCTGAGGTCAGCGTTGGTGGGACACGGCTCGGAGGTCAAATCGATGGACGTTAAATCTGAAAGGTCGTGCTCGTGCGGGGCAACGTCCGTATTGGTCGCCGGAGCTTGGGGGGGCTGCGGGTTGCAGGTGCACTGGTCGCTAAGGATCCGCGGCTCTGGCTTTATAATACTGCAAATGAGCTCTGTGGTCCTCTCTCCTTCCCTCTCCTCCATGGCTGCTGTGCTCAGGATCACCCTGAAATGTGTGTTCTCAGAGGGGGTGATGGTCACCATCGCTGGCTCCGATTGATCCTTTTTGTGGACCTGCATGCAAGAAAGAAAGATGAAGCACACATGCGAAAATGATCCTCACTCGGTCTCTAAATATGTAGAAATGACGTTATGAAGGAATCTCGCTCGACAAGTCCAGATCTGCATCTCACCCTGGTGGACTCTGGGAACTCCCCCCAGGTCCACTGCATGTGGGACTCGGCCCGGAGCGTGCTCTCTGCCGGCTTCACCATCAGCTCGGAGTCACTCTTGGGCGACATGGACTCCGACACCTCCCTGCTGGAGAAAACACGTTCACGCCGAGTCAGCCGCTACGACCCCGTGGGAGTGATTTGTTTCCTTGTTTTGATCAAATAGATTTTGAACAGAGTGAATACTGAGAGCGGGGGGTTTGCGTACCTTGTGCAAGGGGCCCAGTCTCCATCAGAGAACGGGTAGCTGTCCCATTCCAGGGCCGTCAGGGGGGAATGTTGCCTGTGGACATGACTGTCCATAGGGAGCGCAGATGCCCTGATGACAGGAAGCACGGAAATCAACAAACACATTTATGGAGACTAACGTAAGAAAATAATCCAGCTTTCAAACTGTCTAATCACCGTCCGTTGTGGCCATCGCGCTCCTCGTCTGAACTGAGCTCGCACAGCTCCGCCTCCCCGGCCACAGGTGTGTTCTGCTCCTCCTTGCGTGGCTCGGCTTTGTGCTTTTTCCTGCGTCTCCTCCTCCTCCTGCCGGCCGCGTGGGAGCAGGGCTGGAGGCTTCCAGACGACGGGTCTTCCGGACTCAGAGGCGGACTGCTCTCCGACGCGGAGCCGCCGCATCCGGGCTCTCGGCTCCTGATCAGAGCCTCCTCCGTGGGGATGGGGGAAGTCATCAGGTGGGCTGGAACAATCTCCTGCGTTGAGGAAATAAAACAACCAACAACAAACAGGACTGTGAGTCGACGCCCACGCCGCCGCACGGCGTGTAAACTACTCAACACTCACGTCGCGCTGCTCGGTCTCCTGGACGAAGAAGGCCTCTCCGTTGTCTCCCAGCTTCATGTGCAGCTCCACGGGCTCCCCGTTGATCTCTATGTCGATCTGAAGAGTCACACAGTTACATTCTGTGAGGATTCTCTGATCGGTGCCGTGTCACTCGCCTCAGGTGACATCAGCAGACCTCAATGGAGTTGGTTCACGACAGAAAAGCATCGTATGCATGCACAACGCAGCTTATGCATACAAATTACAGAATGACCTGAAGAGTTTGAGTTAAGCCTGAGGAAACACTAATCAGGGAACAGCTTGTACGACGGCGTTCTACTCACACTGAATGCCTCAAGTTTCTGTTCATATATTAAACAGACCTGAGGAGCAGGAGGCCTCGAGAACATGAGGCGTTGTGCACCTGTCCCCATATTTGACGGCATGTTTTTAAGTGTTGAGACCATCTTCAATGACCAAAGTCAAAATGCAGTACTTTTATATAAGTGTCAGCATTAGATATACTTAAAATACCAAAAGGCGTACAGAATGGCACGTCAAATAATATATATATATATTATTAAATTATTATTATTGATGCGTTAATGGATACGTCACGATGCTGCAGCAGATAAAGGCGGCGTTAAAGGAGCTTAATTCCTTATAAAACATCAAAATGTAATAGATATTATTAGTTTAGATTTTGTATTTGCTAATCTGACCATCAAATCATAAAAAAAAAACTTGTAGGCAGAGAAACATAATGAAGTAAAAAAGGTACCATATTTAGTAGAATTATAAAGAAGCATTTCATTAAAATCTTCAATATTATACACAGAAAAAGTACGTAGTTACATTCCTCCACTGATAATTATTCCCACCAGTTAATCTTCCTTAAACCGACTGACGCATTCATGGATATCAACATCGGGTCACTCACGACTTTCTCCCTGGAGCGCAGCACTCCCAGCTTCCCGAAGCGGACGTGGAACGGGGAGCACTGGAAGCTCCCGTCGGGCCGTTGGACCACGATCACGTCGATGCAGCCCGACAGCGTGGCCTGGTTCAGCCCCTTGTACAGCTCCATCACCGTCACCAGCACCTGGCCCGCCAGCTGCCCCACGTAGTTCATGCTGCCTGTCAGTGAAGAGATCTGTCATTGATTACTCATCACTCTGCATGCCTTACCTTCAGAAGCACCTTTAAGGCGGCTCAACTACGAGCACAATGACACCACGCACTGCTCTATGGCGGCGGCGTGGGGATCCTGGTGGTCAGAATTGGGAATGCAAGCCACCCCGGTCCCTGTCCGTTTTCCTCCAAAGGGTCCTGAGCTGATGGAGACTCCGTCAGGCCCTCCATGGTAGCGACAGTGTGTGTGTCAGTGTGTGTGTGTGTGTGTTTATTGTCACAAAAAATCCCAATTTGGGTCAATATAAGCAGCCACTCTCTGTCTTTGTGAAGTTGCACGTCGCGATCATCCCCGTAGGTCAACGTCGGTCAGGTGACTGTAACTGTGCACCTGTAATTACAGTCGAGGACACAACACCTTTATGGATGCACGTTCACAGCGGAGATTATCAGGACACGGACTTTAGGTGTGTGTCTGTGTGTGTGTGTGTGTGTGCTCAACAACTACACTACAGTGGTGTGTCTCAGTATTTAGGACAATGGACTAAATCAGAGCTGCATTCCAGCTGGATGGACTTTGAATCCACTCAGTCCCTCAGACGGGAGCCGCTGCACCGGAGAAACCAACACGTCCCGGGAGACGGAAATATACACGAAAACCATCTGCTGAGAGTAACTGACCTCAAACAGCTGTAGCATGTATGTATTATGAATGTATTGTGTAATTATGTATGTATTATGTATGTATGTATTATGTATATATGTATGTATGTATATATATATGTATATGTATGTGTATATATGTATATATGTCTGTATATATGTGTATATATATTGTGTATATACATGTATGTGTATATATATATATGTGTATATATATATGTGTGTATGTACACACATATATATATATATATTTATATATCTATGTATGTATATATATATATGTATATATATATGTGTATATACACATGTGTATATATATATATATATATATTTATATATATGTATATATACATATATATAAAGCCTTAATATATATATATATATATATATATATATATATATATATATATATATATATATATATATATATATATATATATATTACGGCTTTTTTTTAATGCATTTTTTAAATAAGCATTAATCTCAGTCGACAGGAATGCAGCGAGCTGTTAAAGGTCATGGACTGAACTAAGTGAAAAGAGAAGTCACCAAAGCAGTCCGGAGGAAACAGAGTCTAGAGCTGAGCTTGTGGCTCCAACACGATATTATATGTGTGGACCAGAACCAGAGGGAATCCATCCAATAGTTGCCAAGACATTTCACACAAAACCATCTGGCTGGAAAGAGGAAAGGTCACAGGGTCAACATGGCCATTAGGGTTCATCCTCTGGAGACTTTAAATGCCTGAACTTAAATGAAACACTCTCAAAAGTCGTTTCAGTCCGGACCATAAAAGTAGACGAATGTTTCCCCAATGGATGTTAGTCACAGCTGTGATAGACAACGGATGTCACTGAGCAGGAAGCCCCCGGTTGACGTGACCCTGCCCTCTGTGCTCTTCCCCTCGGTGAACCGCGGCACGTTGCAGTGAAAGTGCATCGCTCACTGAGCGGACAGAAGAGCGTGGATGCGAGTCACCGGCCGTGACAGCAGCGCTGCACAGCCGGAGCTCTCTGCTGAGCTGGCTCCACACTGTGAGCGAGATCCACGCGACAACACACCACAGGTGGTGAGAGGCTCCTCCTGCGGGCCCCGCTGCTGCAGCCCGTCAGGCCTGAGCCCATGTGCTGTGGCATGGTGATATGCAGAATCAGAACAAATGTGAGGACATTTGAGTTAAATCCAATCAGAATGGGCCATCCGATCATTAATAGTGTTGACATTACGGTTTGTTTGGATGAAAAAACTCAAATTAAAGTCCACGTAAAGCTTTTGAACATATAACACGTTTTTGTGTCATCAGAGGAAGTGTGAAATTAATTTAAGCCAGCCTGGATGGATTGTCCTGAGGATGCTGAGAACGCAGGAAAACAAACATCTAGTTCCAAAGTTGGGCAGCAACAAGAACAGATTTTAATGATCGGTAAACCGTACGATTATCTTTTGGATTAGTTGATCAAATACAAATGAAAGCATTATTCACTATAAATTTACAAAGACAAATGCACCTTTGAGTTTTGAAGGTCAAAGAAACCTTTAGGATCAGAGGCTGGTGTTGACGTTGTTCTGTGTGGCCGTGCATTCACAGGAGGTGCATTGCAATGACGTAATAGTTTAAAGCTGCATCAAGCCAATAACACAGCCTTTACGGGTAAGTACAACTAGACCAAACTCCAGAAGCTTTGTTGTTGGTGCCACATTACAAAATGCCCCGTACGTGATGACGCAAATCCAACACGAGCAGATTTCCCCCACGACGCTCCGAGTGAGCCTTAAGAGGCGTTAATCCCGTCTACAAGATTAGGACAAGTCTATATTTCCCTGGCTCGGCACGTTGGTCCTGACATGTCCAGGAGCACAACGTGATTATGTCACTGCAGTGACATCTATAACCAAACATCACTGTGTTTTTGACTAACTGAATGCAGAGAAGGAATATATGTCTGCATCTTACAGTTATTTGCACTTATTTATCTGTCATTCATGTGATCATTTCAGCACAAATGCATTTTTTCCCCCTCCATTATTGTGATACTTCCACACAGTTCTCACAGCTTTACTCTCAGTAAACACTAACTCTCCTGTCACAATCGAGAAACACTCCTTATCTCCATTTGAGGGTCAACTGTTTAACACAATCAAATGATAACACATGCACATTCTCAGTGAGGACTACACCATTTTAAAGAAGTAGCTAATGTTACATAACTCATAATATATATAATAATCCCGATATTGACACAAAATGTGGTCAAATCTGTCTCAAAGCACCTGTGCATTTTAATTATGCATGTATAACGAAGTAACAGCTGTGGGGCGTTTAGGGACAATCTGACAATCAAGGTAGTTATGAGAAAGACTATAATTGTGTGCAGTGCCGCTGCTAGCCATGTTGGTGCCCTAAGCATAACTCTATACGGAAATAATATCGATATTATAATTATTATAACTATAATGATTTGTCACTCAGGAGTCAGGACGTGTTGCCCTACACACAGCGCGTAGTGCGCGTTATGGGAGCGGCGGCACTGATCGTGTGAACAGCAGCCAGGTGTCGCGCGCAGTTCGGTGTCCGCTCGTCCGCGGTTAATAGCCATTAACACTTCAAACGCGGTACCTCAAGTATCTCTCGCGCGCCGCTAAAAGTCTCCTAGAGACGGTTCCACGCGACATGAACTCGCGTGAATACACTTTGTGTCGTGTTGTGTTTCTCTCGGAGCGCTACAGGAGGAGAAAGGATGAGTAGAGCCTCCTACCTGCCGGAGAAGAGGCTCGCCCGCAGGCTGCTGTCGCACCTCCCGTCGGTTCCTCCACTGGCTCCACTGGTCTGAGGCTCGACGCTGCTGCTGCGGCGAAGCACGTGACCCGGCAGCGTTCAGCGCGCACGTGCTTCTACGCAGGAGGACGCACGATTTTTTTTTTTTAAAGATTCATATTAGAGATGCATTGTGAGGAATGTCGTGATGTTTAAGTGTATTCCCCCAAGAAATAAAATAAATAACAATAATATGTTAATATATATTATCAAGCTAGGGTGTTACTTTTGTAAAATCATGGGATTAAGTAAATTATTAACGTAAAGTGTAATTCCGTGAAATTAGTTTCTTTGTTCCTGTTTAATTATATAGGCTTTTAAGCTCGTGTGTTTTTCAACGATTCTTAATTATTTCCAGTAAAAAACCTCACAGGAACACGTCTGTCTTCAACCTTTATTGGAAGTGTGATAATCTGTGCATTTTTATCAAACTGTACATTTTCACGAATTAATGGATTTGGTTCACCAGATGATAAAAAAACATTTTATTTTATTATGATGAGAATATATCTATTATTTCTCACAAACCTGTTTACATTGCAGTTTATGGGTTTTGCAAATATGGCTACCACAAATATGGCTTATGTTATATTATATTCGTATATGTTCATTTCTGCACTAATATGTCTTATGTATTCATTTTATGTGTGTTTCCTTTTTAGAATAATGTGCATTGTTGGCAGGACCCTGAGATGTGGGATTGTCATTGCAGACGGCACATTCATATTTAAATAACCTGTTTTAAGTGATATGATTTTACCAAATGTAAATGTATATACATTTTGTGTATGTACTTCAATGAATTGCAGCCAAATAGTGTGATATAATTTTATGATCACAGTAAGAAATACATTATCCACGCTCTTCATTCTGAGGTCAGAGGTGTCAATCGGCTTCAGAGCTGCAGTCCTGAAGGGGCTCTGAGATGTTCAGGGATTTGCTCCTGACCAGTTCGGTGAGGCCGTTAAATCTGAATCCTCAGCCGGAGAGGAGCCAGTGTGCCACCAGCTGTCTGACGAACACAAGGAGGAACAAACAAAGCGGAGCATTCACTCGCTCTGCAAGGAAGTACAGAGTTTCAGTTCCCCATGAAACACCCGCTGAGTCGGACTGTGGATGTTTACACTGGGATTTCCGAGATTGGGGACCTTGTCAAGTTAAAACTATCAGCCTGAATTTCAAAAGATTTAAAACCATGGCGCACAAACATGAGATGTAGCTGAAGCGTGTGTGACATTAGGTCTTTTTATTGTTTGTGTTGCTTGCTATGTTCTGAGCTCTGGCCTCCTGGACCTCTACAACTTGTACACTTGTTGATTTTAATTAACTGTGCTCTGTTTCACCCTGAGAATGTTTCTTGTTTGTTTTGTTCTTCTCTCCAACTAGCGAGGGCTTTACCTCTGTCAGTCTCTACACATCCAAAAGTCTTTTTGACATTATGAGCTCCAACGTTTTTAAAAGATATAAGCTGCAGCTGGTTCTTTATTCAAAACAAATATGACGACAAATACAAATATCTAAGTCGAATTCAGGGAAACTTTCAAAACAGTGGTCTTTAAATTGTTTTTATGACACTTATTGTAATACACAAATGTGGAATATTGTTATATTTATTATTTGATAAGCGGAAATGCAAAGTCTAGAAGAACTGGAAACATCAATCATATTAGGTTGAAAAGCGCACATCAAACGTGTAGCATGTGTGTGTGTACGTGAGTATAATCAATACTTTAGTCCACCGTTCACTTGTTTCTGGCCGTGTTCCAGCTACTGGTCCAGGCTGCTCTGCTGCTCGGACGCTTCTGATTGGTCGGCAGTTTCTTCTTCACCATCTTTTGTTTGCTCTGGATCTGAAGCTTCGGCTTCACCGGCCACCTTCTCCCGACCTTTGTCTTCAACCTTTTCCACCTTAAGAGTCTTAGTTGCAGCTTCTGCAAGAGAACAACTGGTAAATGTTTCATCTCATTGACGACAGAGTGATACGCCATGTTGTCACGTCTCACCCTTCCCCTTCTGCGTTGTCGTTCCAGTGACTGTGGTTTTCTTCTTTTCTTTTGGGGTGTTGGGTCCAAACACCACATTTCCGTCTGCATCAGTCGAGTATGACGTCACCCCCAAGTCAGGCGTCTCGTCTATGATCTCCAGCTGAGAGGAGAAAGAGCCCCCCCCCCCCCCCCCCTGCATGAGAAACCTCACGAGAACCAGAAAGAACCATCCATGAAGTTCTCTACTCACCCCGACTGAAAGAAATCCAGACACATTACACACCTTCCTAATCTATCCACATCTGTACGCACCTAATATTAATGTTATATTTATTACCCATTTAATTTCAGAGAATCAAATCCAATATTTCTTAAATGACTCGGAAACACAAGGAAGGATATTGTGTTATATTAAGTATTATTGTCTTATTTTAATCTGATTCTTCAACCACTTTAAAACCAGGACATCCGAACAAATGTATAATATTAATTTAAGCCAACTTTCTAACAAGATTCTTATTATTCTGTTTAAATTGATGTCCAACGAAGCCGTAGACAGCCCCTGGCACTTGTCCGACGTACAGTCGTCCTGGTCTGTTGAAGTAATAGTTTGACATTTATAGAATAGAAAAAGATCGACGCAGCTCACCTGGGACTGTAAACAACAGGTAGCCTGATCCTCCCAGAGCTCTCTGACTAACTCGTTATATCTAGTTCGTTAATCCGTACTAAAGCTTAGTTTTACTTGAGGGTTATCTGCTGGAGTATTTATTGTCTTTGCATGCTGACCTCCAGCAGTAGTGCTCATGTTAAAGGGACATTTACCCCAATATACTCTTTCCTGAAGTGCTTTTCATCCATCTAGATTGTTTTGGTGTGAGTTTTTGAGATATATTACCCTACATGAAACTGTTCATAACAAGGTGTATATTATATTGAGCAACCGGGTCATTCAAATTTATTGTTTTGGCACCTTAAAAAAAAAAAGCACACGTCTAGAGCTGATATCTCCGGACAACACAAAACAAAACATCCTTAAGCTTTCTTCTGTTCTTTAACTGTTTCCACTGGGGTTTTTCTACAGCTGATATCTCCAAACAACTCACACCAAAACAATGTACAACTAGAACGGGCACTCGGTAGAGCGCATACCTTCGCATATCACAAGATTGGGCATTGAATTATTAATATGTTGGCATTGGTTGCATGAATCCAGACCTCCACATTGGATAGAATTGGATAGAAAAAGACTGCACTATGGTAAAAATACGATTTTGACCTTTTCATGACCGTAACCTTGACATTTGACCCGATCAATCCCAAAATCTAATCAAATGGTACCCGGATAATAACCAATTATCACACCAAATTCCATGCGATTCGGTTTAATACTTTTTGAGTTATGCGAGTAACACTGATACAAATAAATAAATAAATAAATACACGGCGATAAAAACATAACCTTCTGCATTTTCAATGCGACGGTAACAATCTGGCCTGAACTGTCCCATTAAAACTGACTTATTTCCTCCCCGTACCGTCCTGGATATGTTTGACTGAGTATTGGTGACCAGACAACACGGCAGAGGTAAGTCTTCTCTGAATTACATTCAGGTGATCTTGATTGCTCGGCTCTGTTTGTGCTCATCTAAAAGTGTGTGTGTTGTTTCCGGAGCATCATCAATCAAGTAGGCGGAGGTTACAGAAGAGGGAGAGGGGTCGTCTCCATGCCGGTGGTCGATCTTCGTGGGCGGTCCAAGTCGACGGGAAAGGTGACTGGGAGTGAAAACGGAACGAGTCGCCCGGAAGGAGAAACAGTGAAACAGTGAAGGGTTCAGACCAAAGTGAGACGACTCAAAGAGGAGGAGGAGGAGGAAGTGTGGAAGTACATGCTTGTTTTTATTAGTCTCATCAAGAACCAAGGGAACAGGAAGTGATGCAACAACCACGTTCTTCACTACAGTGGCGTCGCTATCGTCACAATAAAGGAGGCATTGTTATCGTCGTTAATGATGGGCTGTGGCGGGGTCTCTCATCAGCGGTGAAACACAGAATAACAACAGTGAGCGCGGGCGAACATACAGTGTGCACAACAGGAAGTGATGTCATGATCACCACTTTCAGGTGAGTGTGAGTGACGATACATTTCCGGGGATTGGGGTCAAACATTTTTTTACGTATGCAGGATTTGCTGCAAATGGGATAAAACATGTAACACCGCCTTTCTTTTTAATAAACACACTAACTTCATGATTATCTTTCTCCATGATTCAGCATTCCTATCATCCCACCCCAACACATATTAAACTTTACACAAACACAATCTAAAATTGCACCAGCAACAGTTTTGAGTGAACATGATGTTATATTGGTTCTTATTGGACTAAATGCTTATTATCATTTTAAGTCACACCTCTTCACCACACTCTGCATTTCTCTCTGAATTGTTGTTGACATTTTATTTCAGATTCAGCATCTCTACAGATAATTTCATATTCTACACAAAGCAACACATCCTCCAGCCTGTTCCTTTTCTTTAACTGTTTCCTCTGGTTTTTCACTCCATTTATACATATTTACGACAAGATTTGGACCGCTTTTATTTTTTCTTGCCGCCCGCATCTTCGCCGACGAAGGCACTTACGGTGAAGTCCCCGCTCTCTGTGCCGTACTTGTTCTTCACCAGGATGCTGTACTTGCCGGAGTCCGACGAGTTCACGGCGGTGATGGTGAAGCTGGCGAACTTGCCTGAGGCGAACTTCAGGATGCAGTGGTCGTCGGAGGTGATCTCCCTGTCGTTCTTCAGCCAGGTGACCTCTGGCAAAGGGTCGCCCGAGATGTTGCAGGTGAGATTGAGAGCCTGGTGAGAGGATAACACACACATACATTAAATTACACAGTAATAACAATGTCATTATTAGTAATAACAACTGTATTATACACACCCCTCCTCTCAACCTATATCTGTCTCATGGGTTGTGGAGGTCTGGATCAAACTATTTATTCACTCTGTCACACTCATTTAATGTGTTGTAACTCTGTAATGGTCACATGACATCTATTGTTCTCTCCATCCTGGAGAGGGATCCTCCTCTGTTGCTCTCCTGAAGGTTTCTTCCCTTTTTTCCCCATTAAGGTTTTTTCTATTTCTTGGGAGTTTTTCCTGATCCGATGTGAGGTCAAAGGTCAGGGATGTCGAATGTGTACAAATTGTAAAGCCCTCTGAGGCACATTCGGAATTTGTGATATCGGGCTATATAACATAAACAGAATTTAACTGAATATTAAAGTCAGTCCCTCTAAAGCCACATCAGCTGAACCAGTGTACCTTGCCCTCCTGTATGGTGACCACGTCAGGCAGGCCTCCTGCTACTCGAGCACGGCCTGAAAGGAACAAAGGTAACTTCAATAATTACAATACATATGTATATTTTTATGGTAAATTAAAATAAACAGCCAGGTTGGACATTAAATCATTAAGTATACAGGAATATACTTATATATATATATACATATAGTCTGGATAGTTCAGTCTAAAACATATTAAAATCCAAGTTGCAGCCTTTGAAGCTCATATGACTCTCATAACACTCATTATGGATCATTCTAAACAAAAACAGCTCACACATCCAGACCTTAAAAATGACGAAACAAATAAACTCACCTCTCTCGGAAATAGCATTAGCTCTGATGAGGTAAAGAAAAGAAAGAAAGAGGGAACAACACATTAGATGAACGTTGCTGAGAATCAGAAGGGATCTTCATGCATGCTTCTTCCTTTGAGCTCCTCTAATCCTAGTGGATGAAGCTACAGTAATATGATAGTTTTCGAGGATTAGGTAACTTACTGCAGTCTCTTGAACTCTGCAAAAGCATCGTCGAATGCTGCAGAAACAAACAACAAAGGTTTCATTTGAATGTGAATGAGCAGGGTAAAGATCGCGCTCTGAAACAAGCAGCATTGAGTGGTCACCTTGACCAGACAGCTCCACGGTCCTCCTCAGGCCGCCCTTCCCGTCGTTGAACTCGATGGCGTATTTGCCCGTGTCTTTCTCTGTGGGCTCCGTGATCTGCAGCCACAGCTGCTCGCCCACCACGCCGCTCTTTATGCGGTCGGAGAAGGAGACGGCCGAATCCCTGTCAGTCAGAGAGACGATGAAGACGTGGAGACACATGAGGAAGACTAGCGACAGATAAAGCACTGACATATCTTGCTGATGTAAAAAGGGCAGAAAACTGTAGAAAATACTAGAATAATGTGTAAATAATAAAAGAAATGCACAGATCTTTGCATTAGTGTCTGATTTTAATAACAAATATGCACCGTGCATATTTGTTATTAAAATCAGGCACTAATGCAAAGAGCTAATGATCGATGCAGACTCAGAACGTACTTATAGTGCCACGTCACTTGGAGCAAATCGTTGTAGTAGTTGACGAAAGTGTAGAGTCGGACGCCCTCATCTGTGCTCGTGATCTTCAGTGGAGTGGAGGAATTGGCTGCAAATCAAATGTTATTTTTTGGAATCGGAATATAACATTAATCTGGCAGCAACATGTTTAATGCGTGGACTAAATGTTCATCTTCTTACCGATAAAGCTGAAAACTTCATTCATCAAGTCCTTGAAACCTTGAAGGGGACAGAGTTGATCATCCTCGGTGGTTTATTGGCTCATGATTGGTTATCTCGGTGTGGGACTGTGAAGGCTTACCTTGGTCTGTCAGATTTAACGTGGAGGTGTCCTTCCCTCTGTCGTCCTTCAGGACCACCTCATACACACCGGAGTCCTTCTTGGAAATCTGGAAAAGAGAATGGCAAATTCAGAAAACACATATATGAACAGATAACTGGTCCCAACTTTAGTCATGGACATGAGGGTCGAATGGAATTTGAGAGAAATTAAGAAGAAGAAGAAGAAGAAGAAGAAGAAGAAGAAGAAGAAGAAGAAGAAGAAGAAGAAGAAGAAGAAGAAGAAGAAGAAGAAGAAGAAGAAGAAGAAGAAGAAGAAGAAGAAGAAGAAGATGATGATGATAACGGCGTCTTAATTAAAACAAAAAAAAACGTACATTTTAATGTAAATCAGAAATTAAAAGATGATGTATTTCGTAGACAAGTTATGCTGTTTATTTATAACACCATCTTTTAGTGTAATTAGTAAAAAAGAAAGAAAGTGAAAGTATCCAAAATATGAAAGATCCATGTTTTTTTTCATATATGCAAATTAATTTAAATACATATATATATATATGTATATATGTATATATATATATATATACATATATGTAAATATATATATATATATATATATATATATATATATATATATATATATATATATATATATCTCTCATTTCACTCCCTTTTCTCATTTTCTTACCTGAGCAATTTCCAGTTTCAGGACTCCCTCGGTGAAGCCGAGGCTCTCGTCTGCTTTGATCTGGTGTCCGTCTTTGTACCACAGCGCCGAGGTTTCCTTCTTCATGTTTCCGACCTGAAATGCATCACAACCGATGGACGGGATCAGATCTACTCCCGTCTGTCTGTGAGAGAGTGCTGCAGCAAAAGCCTTCAACGCTCTGCCTCACCTTGCACTTCAGTATCACGCAGCACTCTTGAGTCACCTCGTAACCCAGATACTCGATAAAGTGAGGACCTGCAGCAAACAGTTATAACATATGGAAATTATATTACAGCAATTACTATAGAGCTAAAATGTTTGGCCAATTATTTGATTCAATGTATGAAACATGATAAACACACTAAATACCAAACATGTACCATATGTCTCTGCGTTTCTCTTTATATCTTTATAAAGGATACTGTCATGTGATTTATTTATGTTGTAATCAACACAACTGATTGTTCGATCAATAACAGGCAGATTGATTATTAATCAGCCGTACCTTGCTTTCTGACCCATTCTTTCATCTGGAACTCTGATTCCTTCTGCAGCTCCTTGAACACTGTAAATAAAAAGAGTTTATTAAGTGAACATTTTCTCTAAACATCACTCACGTCACCGTGATATCTAACCATGTGACACTTGTTGGTTGTTGTGACAACATGAATGTAGTTTGCAGTGTTGACGGATTAGATTCGCAAAAGGTTGCTCAATCAGAGCCGAGAACCGGATCAATCGTCATTAAAATAGTCCAATTTCTAAGATTGTTTATTTATCTATTATATTTATTCATATATAATACATATGAACACAAGCAAGAATAAACATAGTCTGTCCTATCGAGTCAAAGCCTCTGTTGTATCGGTTATATTTAGGTAAAATTTAAAAAACACGGTTTTAATGATGAACAATTTATGATATACAACGTTAAATTAAGTGTTAATGTGAACAGAAACTGTTACAGATGTCTTTATCACAGCAATCACACAATAACTATTGGAAATAATCCACTTCCAGCCTCCTTGACTGAATCGTGGTCCTCTTCACCACACCATAATACATAACACTATAACTCTATGCCATGAAGTAAGTATCCACTGATTCCCAATAGTTGTTAGCATCTAGAATGGCATCTAAGCTCAATGAACCCGTCTTAATTCAATTCAATTCACTTTATTTGTATAGCCCATTTTCACAAATTATAAATTGCTTTACAATCTGTACACATAGACATCCCTGTCCCAAATAGAATATGTGTTTGTGACGACTGCTGCTCCGAACATACCGTCTCCTATCAGCACCAGGCTGGACTGGTTGGTAGCCTTCCCGTCCTGCAGCTGGAAGGTGAAGGTGCCCTCATCGGCCGGGGTCAGAGAGTCCATGATCAGCTCAATCACGCCGGTGTTCTTGTCAAAGTTCATCTTGTATTTCTACAAAAACAAAGACAGCCCCCGTTTAGACATATCTCCCCCCCCGAGATAAAAGACCTCAAAACACGTGATTCCTAAATAGTAAATTCAAATTGTTTACTCACATCCCCGGCAGAGAGAGTGTTCTCATTGAAGATGTAGTCGACTTTGCCGTTGGCCGACATCTTGTCCGCCTGCAGCCAGAAGCGAACTTTTCCCTTCTCCAGCAGCTCCACCGCCAACTGTGACTTCAGGGGAATAACTAGAGAGAAAGAAGGAGAAGCTGGTGACTGACTGTCCAGCTACAGACGTGGAAAGCAGCGCTTATGACATGCTGACGCACTCACTGGGGAACTTGTGGTCGTGGCTGACCTCCAGCAGCCTCTTCAACTCTGACAAAGACCAGGAGATTATTCATGGATACAAGATGAAAAAGCGGATGATGGAAGTCATGTGATTTAATTTGCTTCTTGAAAGGTGTGTTTCTGTGACGCACCTTCTTCGGAGAGAGTGTAGCTGGATGAAGCCCCGTCGGTGTGGGTGACGAGACACGAGTAAATACCAACGTCTTCCTCCTCGGGGGTGTTGAACACGGCTTTGGATCTGAAGGGGAGAGAAAGGAGGACTCAGGGAGGCGGCCGAGTGCGAGTCAGAGAGTTGAACCTTCCTCCCGGGTCCCCTCACCTGTTCCCCTTGGTCTCCAGGGTCAGGCGGGACGGGTCTGTGATGTCCTCGTAGTTCTTGGACCACACGAACTTGGAGTCGGGCGTCATGTCACAGCACTCGAAGTTCATGGAGATGACGCCGTCGTCGTCGACTTCCACCACGATGTCCTTGGTGCCTGAGGGCGAGAGTCGGCACGGTGACGGCGAGCTCCTCGGCGGCGCGGCGCGGCGCGGGGCGGACGCCGGTCCTACCTGCTCTGGTGAGCGCCACGACCGGCTCCGTCACGGCGGAGGTCTGCCCCACGCCGGCCTGGTTCTGAGCGCGCACGCGGAACACAAAGGTCTCTCCTTCAGTCAGCTTCTCGATCTGAGGAGAACAAAAGACATCACCGTCATCCCACAATGATCAAGAAGAAGAAGAAGAACAACAACAACAACAAGAAGACCAATAACAAGAACAAGAACAACAAAAACGAGAAGAACAAAAACAAGAACAAAGACCAAGAAGAACAACGAGAACAAGAACAACAAGTACAACAAGAACAAAAACAACAACAACAACAACAACAAGACCAAGACCAAGAACAGCAACAAGAACAACAAGAACAACGAGAACAACAAGAACAACAAGAACAAGAACAAAAACAAGAACAAGAAGAACAACAAGAAGAAGAACAAAAACAAGAAGAACAAGAACAACAAGAAGAAGAACAAAAACAACAAGAAGACCAAGAAGAACAAGAACAAGACCAACAAGAACAAGACCAAGAACAACAAAAACAACAAGAAAAAGAGCAACAACAACAATAACAACACCCAGTGCCCAGCGGCCGATGACCGACCTTGATGAAGGTCTTCCCCGTGGCCTTGTTGTTGACTCCTCTCCACGCCTCCTCCGGGGCGTCCGCCTCCTTGATGTCGACGTAGAAACCGTTGACCGGGTCGCGGCCCTGGTACACAGGTGGTTTCCATAGCAACACCAGAGAGCCACTGCGCACCTCTCGTATCTGCAGGTCGTGAGGAGGTCCTGTGGTGAAAATAATTACACACACAGTCAAAAACAAATACATGAATGACATTATTTTAGCAAAACCTCCTAACCATCAATTTAACATTAAATACAATTTATATGACGTGCAATAGTATAATAGCTATTAGGGCTATTATAGATCTATACACCTACATTTCTCCACAACAATACATCAAGAGCACCACTTTAAATATTGTGTTTACCAGAGTTTTGCTCATGGGTTTTTGGGAAAAAAGTCACTCATGAAAAAAGCATGAAAAAAATTACTAATTAAAGAAAGAGATCTTGGTCAACTCGGACAAAAACATCCGATCGGTTGATCAGATTTCTCTAACAAAAGAATCAGTGTGTGTGCGTGTGCGTGTGCGTGTGCGTGTGCGTGCGTGCGTGCGTGTGTGAGTCTTTCTTGAGGTTGAATAACTGACCGGGCACGGCGATGGTCCACTCCTCGCACAGGAAAGTGTCACTGACCAGCGAGGGGATGCCGACACCTGCCATGTTGGCCGCCCGCACCTGGAACTGGTACTTCCTGTTCTCCTTCAGGTCACACACCTGGAGGCAAAGGGACGTGATGATAAACCCTGATTAGTGGGAGTGTCTTGTTGTCACATCTACACCAGCTCAAACGTATCATCGATTAATGAAGCATCATAAGTAACGGCTAATGGGGACACGTTTTTTGTTGTTGTTTTGTTTATTGTTTTATGTAAATATGTATGTGTGGATTTATGTATGTGTGTGTGTATATGTATATGGGTGTGTGAATGTGTATGTATATGTGTATATATGTGCATGTGTATATGTATATATGTGTGTGTATATATATGTATATATTTATATGGGTGTGTGTGTATGATTCTCTGAACCATCGGTTAGGGCACTTATAAGCTCGATAGCTTCAGCCTTGACCCTTTCGGTTAGCCGCTTTCTTCTTTTGTTGTAAAATCTTGATTTTTGTATATTACCCAAATAAACTAAACTAAACTAAAGCTGAACCCTGTATTTGTGTCCTTGACCTGCACCACTCACCCTGTACGCCCTGTCGCTGATGGCCCTGATGTTGGCCTCGTGCCACTTCCCCGCCACGCCGCCGACGACCTCCCGGTAGTCCACGAAGTAGCCGGTGATGTCGGCGCCGCCGATGAAGCTCGGCTGTTTCCAGGCCAGCACCATGGAGTCGCACACGCACTCCAGGACGGTGATGCCGTAGGGCGGAGCAGGGGAGGCTGGGATGACGGAGGACACATGTTAACCACGATGCCTCGTGAGGGGAGCAGGGGGTGTAATGGGAAACTGAAGTACGACAATCAGGTGATACTTTTATATACCAACCATAATGTTTCACCTCCGGCCAGCTGCTCTAATTTATTTAGAATCCGTGATGTTTAAAATTCTTGTAGAAATGTATTTTTTGACAGTATTTTAGCTTAATTGCTGCTGACAAGCTTCAGGGTCCCATTACAAAAAAAACATGTTCGATTACAGCAGATATTGGCTGCTTTCCTAGTTGCTCACAACACACAATAGCGTCTTTAACTTAAATATCAGGCTTTTATTTTACGATGTTCTTCAGGGATCAGTTTGAGATTTGGGGAAATACGCTCTCTTAGAATCAGTTGAAAAGATGGATACCACCGTTGTGTCTATGCGCTCGGCTTTTAGAGGCGCTGCCGGGGGATCTTTTGTTACTTTTCCTCACCGGTTCCTCCTGTTGTGAGTCTTTATGCTAAGCTAGGCTAATCTTGCTCAGCTTCATATTTGATATGTACCTTTATTCGTCCAACAGTGGGGAAATTTCAAAAGAATTCTAAGATTTGAAATTTGATTGCGTGTGATATCAATATTCTCATCCAACTCTCTGCAAGAAAGCGAATAAGAATTATTTTATTTATTTTAAAAAATACCTAATATAGTAGTTATATAAGACATCAAATGTGTGCTAAGAAATGACAAAACAAAGGACAATGTGGTTTCTAGGATTTGGACGAGAGCAAAAGGTCTCTCCAAAAGCAGGATCGTGTAACGTTGTGATGATAAATTGTCACAAATAGTCACGTGAACTTGACCCTCTCCCCTTTTTAGGGGTGAGAAGTTGGTGAAGGTGTCCGAGAGGAGGACATGTGACGGGGGACACCAGAAAGGTCTCAGGGCGTTGGTTGGATGACCCACTTCTGAAGGACAGGGTGTGATCAACTCCTGCCATGACATCGTTGTGTGTGAGTGTTAAAGGGCTCCGGGTCCTGAATGTGATGGCAGGTCCTGAGGTGCTGTGGTGGTGGTGGTGGTGGGGGGGATTGGTGGCCAGGGGAACTATTGACAAGCGTGTGGAGTTAAAGTTTGGTGTTGTTTTACAGTGACTTACCTGGAAGAGAAGAATACCAGAACTTCACCTACTGTGTTTATTGTTTAGTTTGAGTCAAAAGCATCCTGGATGTAGAAGTGGAACCTTGCAGAAATCTTTATTTTTGTGCGTTCAGGGTGGAACATTTGAATGTGTGTTTTAGTTGCAGGATAACCAGCGCTTCGCCCGGCTGGATCTGAACTACCAAACTGATATAAAAGGGTTTTGATCTGAGAACTATAGATGCAAAATCGCCTCTTGGCTAAAACTCTGGCACATTTACTGAAATGTGTTTTTATCAATGTGCACTGTCCCTTATTTAATAAACCCAGTAAAAAAAAATAAAAAAAGAGAAGAAAATGACCTCTGCATAGATGGAAGTGTGCGTGTTTGATGAAGGTACAAGACGTCCGTCAGTGACCGGGGCTCACCTGTCGACCCTCTCCCGGGCCTCGCCGGCTCCCCATCAGCAGTAGCGTCTACAGAGAACTTACGTGCCCGTTGGGCTTCAGGCTTACGGCCTGGCGCGACAGTCGGGTCTAAGTGTGCAGCCGTGGCTATGTCAGTTAGTGAGTCAGACTCTGAGGCCGGGTCTTTTGCCAGGTCAGGGGCCCAGGACACGCTGCCCCTCTTGGCCCCCTTGCGATCGGGCTGCGCGAGGGCCGAGCTAGCTGCTCCGGCCCCCTGACTGGCTTCAGTGTCAGCCTGAGCTTTATTGCGCTTTTGCATAGTGTCGGGGGGGGACTGGACAGTTTCATGCGTGCCCGTCCAGCGTGGCCTGTGCTCGGTTAGTTGGCCCGCGTTAACCCTCGGCCCCATCTCCGGTAACACACCATGAGGGATGCCGCCCCCTACAGGAGTTATCAGAGAAAAGCAAAAGAGGCTTTAAAAAAGAAATGTTTAACAAGGCAAAATATCCAGACAGCAAACATTCAAAGAGAAGACGAGCAGAAACATGACTTCAGTCTATCAAATACAGTAAAACATGTCTTCATCTGACAGGGAATGAAAAATGAAGACAAGATGAGCAACATCCGTGAGAGGAGGTGAGGAGGTTTCATTTGAGAGATGAGAGCATGCAGGCGTGTAGAACAGGCAATGGAAGCACTTTAGTAACAATGCAAAGGGAGTTCCTCCCTAAAGATACAATAAGTCGTGTGTTGTGATTGAATTATCTGATTCATGTTGTTTTTAGCTGTTCCCGTTTCCACATGAAGGAATTTGAGCTGCAAATTAAGTTTAACGGCCCATTTCATTTTTGTAAAATAAAAATTATGTTGTTTCCTGAAAACATTACACATATACAGAGTAATACGTTTGCATTGTTACTAGTTGTGTACTAAGTGAGTGAGTGAGTGAGTGAGTTAGTTAGTTAGTGAGAGAGAGAGAGAGAGAGAGAGAGAAAGAGAGGCAGATAGAGACAGACAGACAGACAGAGAGAGAGAGCGAGAGTGAGAGAGAAAGGGGAAATAAAGGGCAGAACAAAGCTGGTAAATGAGTGAGTAACATTCGAAGGCTGAAGGTTACGCCGGTTATTATACGGAGAGACTTTAGGGAACGCGTATCAGAAAGAGCAGGATTGTTCTGTTTTGCACACATATTCTAATATATTTAGACACTGCGTTATTGCTTTATCCAATTATATTGTTTAAATGAATGTTCCTCTGATCTTGAGATCGAGAGTTTGTCTTCAAGAGGTGATGTTTTAAATGTGTGAAGGGTTCAATCCTGATGAAAATGTGAAGAAGGTTAAGCAATGTTGCCATAATGTGATGATAAGAATCAATATTGGAATAATACTGAGTGATTTCAGCCCCAGTGTGTGTAAATATATCACCAGGTCCGACTGAAACCAGATAACTCAGATCACAAGTGGAAATTGTCTCAGATCGCCTAAATAATTTAGAGTATACTCATTAAAATTCAGGCAACTATGGAACAGATCAATTCAGCTGCTCAGGAGACGTGAAGACAGAGTAACTCAGTGCAGCTGGAGGGCATCGGTGGGGGTGGGGGGGGCGTGTCGCTACCTTTAGCACCGAGAGGGGAAGACGACACAGATTTTGCCCAGGAAAGGTGAAATGGGAGGTGGTGGTGGTGGTGGTGGTGGTGGTGGTGGTGTGTGACAACAATGAGCTGGTTTGGATCGCACTGACCCAAATATGACCTGACCCCACCTCAGGCTGTGCAGGGAGGAGGAGGAGGAGGAGGAGGAGGAGGTGAAGGGAGGGAGGGTGGATGTGGCTGGACAGGGTGGTGTGTATGTGGGGCACATAACGGTGCAAAAATAATGTGACAGGGTGACAGGGTGGAACCAAGGTGGAAAAAGTGTGAGGGTGTAGATGCTGATGGTGTAAAAAAAACTGAAGACATGTCTCAAAGGACGACATTGTGTTAAAATGATATCACTGAGATTTCTTTCCCCTTTTGCACAGATAATGTGAACTAAGATAAAATATAAATAGAATTTCAAATACATTTCCTTTCATAATATCTCCTAAAATAATTATCTATTAATGTATGTATAGATAATTATCTGTGTTAATATATTATATATATTATTTATACATATATATATATATACATATTATACATATATTATATATTATATATATATATATATATATATATATATATATATATATATAATATTAACACAGATAATTATTTTAGGACATATAATGAAAGGATATAAATATATATATATATATATATATATGTTAGAAAATGTAGTCTAACAGCCAAATAAATTCAGAAATACAAGCTACAGCACCAACAGTATATTTTAAAACAGTATCAAAGGGGTTTATTCTGCGGTGGGTTTCGCCCTCTAAGCCCACATCTGAATATCCTAACAACAGGGTGCTGTAACTCTCTGTAGCTCTGAGTCCTGCATGAGCTGCTTGTACTGAGATGTGATCCATCACTTGTACTCACCAATAGCAGCCTTCACCTCCACAGGCTCAGACTCTGGGGAGAACTGGCTGAGCCCTGCTGCGTTCACTGCCCTCACCCTGAATATGTACTTCTCTCCCGTCGTCAGACCGTGGCAGATGAACCTGCAAATGCGACAATGGCACAATACGTTTAGAACAAAAGGCCTGTACATAAAGCTAGTCCAGAGAGCAAGAGGAGTCGTTTTACCTGGTGACGTTGACCGGTTTGTTGTTGCACGGCTCCCACACGTTGCTGTCCACTACGCTCGCCTCGATGTAGTATCCCACCAACTCCTTGGCCTCCTTGGACGCCTCCCAGGACACGACGACCGACGTGTCTGTGTTTCTGGTGGGCACCACTCTGCTCGGGGCAGACGGGATGTCTGTGGACCACAAAGTTTGACATGCTTCGGGTCATGTGACGCTCTGCTGCCGTGATGCACGTATGTAGGGAGTCAGATCAGCCTCAATAATTACACATCAATGCACACTAATATCTGTAAATTCTGTATACTCCCTACTCCCTGTGTACATGTTCCCCCTATGTGTATTGTTGTTATACTGTGATTCTACTGTAAGTTGTGTATGTATGTTTGTGAGTTAAGTTAAGCTACTGGTTGACCTAAATTTCCCTCAGGATTAATAAAGTATCCATCTATCTATCTATCTATCTATCTATCTATCTATCTATCTATCTATCTATCTATCTATCTATCTATCTATCTATCTATCTACATGCACACAGAGAGACTCACAAATGCAAACACACAGATTCACAAATGAGCATTTGCAAATCGAATATATTTGTGAATTGTTCTGAGTGCATTTGTGAGTCTGTGTGTTTGCATTCCTGAATCTCTGTGTGTTTTTGCCATTATTGAGGCTGATCTGACCCCACAGGTGAGCGTTGCTTTCTGACCGAGCTTGTCGCCAACAGTGGTGGCCTCGGTCGGGTCGGACGGCTCGCCCACGCCGGCAGAGTTGCAGCAGCGGACGCGGAAGCTGTAGGATTTCCCCTCGGCGAGGTCAAACAGCGCAAAGCGAGGAGACTTGACGGGGATCTCTGTGTTCACCCTCTGCCAGCTGTCCGTGCCCGAGACACACTGAGGAACAAGGAGACAAGCTGTGAGCGCCGATTCTTCCTTTTAACGCGCGTGAGGAAGGTGCTGGTCAACGATGTACCTTCTCCACATAGTACATGACTCCCTCCAGGCCTTTCTCTCCGGGGGGATTCCAGCTCAGCACCACATAGTTCTTGGTCGCTTCTGTCACCTGCAGCTCAAGAGGCCGGCCAGGAACAATGCCCTCTGATGATCAAGGGATAACGAATTAGGTCCCTGAACACATCACCCGTGCAGCAAGGTCATTTCCCTGCTGCACGGGTGATGGGTTCAGGGACCTAATTCGTACACGTAACCGGTCTAAATGATGATATCCAAAAATGTGATTCAATACCTGCAGGCTCCTCCTCTGTGACGAAGATTTGTCCGGTCCACGGAGCAGAGGTACCTAACAGCCAGCAGATGATTATGAAAAGTTATGATCTATGAATGTGATGGTTTCACATTTCTGTACTTTGCTCCAAAGTTCACTATTTTTTATTTTGTCAATTTCAAATACTGTGTTTCCGCCCCAAAATGTAAATGAACCAACATAACTATTAATTAAGGAGGAAAAAGTTTAAAAATAAATCTAAGATCAAATATAAATAGAATTTCAAATATATTTCCTTTCATAATATGTCCTGACATTTTTTATCTTTGTTAATATATATATGTTAATATATATATATATATATATATATATATATATATATATATATATATATATATGTATATTTATATATAATTATCTGTGTTAATATATATATATATATATATATTTATTATATTATATATTTAAATCCCTGTTTCAGCAGGTATCACTGTATCTGTCAACAAATATGTTGGCCCTGACTCGTATTGTGCTTTGTTAATTGTAATGAGTAAATACAGCTCTTAAGCTAAAATAACCTTTTATTAGTCATGCAATGCAGAAATGTAAAGGATTGCAGCAGCAACAGGTAACATGTACACGAAAGACAAAGGATCAAAAACAAGTATTTTGAATAAACAATGCAAAAAAAGTATTTCAAAAACAGGAGTCAGTATAAAGGCTGTGGTACCTCTCATGCGGCCGCGGTCAGCTGGGTCCATGGCAGCCACCGGCTCAGACACGCGGGACGGGCGGCTCATGCCGCTCTGGTTGACGGCGCGCACGCGAAACATATAGGAGCGGCCCTCCACCAGGCCGGTGACGGGGAAACGGGCAAATTTAACTGGAGTCTCATTGCACTGGAACCAGTGGGTGGTTCCGACCTCACATCTGCACACATATTTCAATATATGTTATTATACATAGGGTTTCATTCAAATGTTTCAATCACGAATGCAAAACATTTAGGGTCAGTGCTTTTGCTTTATTTCTTCAATTTTGGAAAATCTTTGTCCAATAATCTCTGTTATTTTCACTTTTTTAAAGAGCATTCGAGCAATATATCGTCTTTCTTTGTATTTGTTACTGTGTTTTCTGGTATCCAATTTGTTTTCTAGTTTTCAAAGGAAACAATACAGGGCTTTATGTGTGCTGGGGGATTTCTTTATAGAAAGTAATATCTACTCAAGAGAGTCAAGAGTCACATAAAAAGCAAACATTTTTTTTAAAAAATTGCTCTGAAAGTGATACTATCTCTTTCAGGACCACCGCTGCTGTGTATTCACTGACCTGTCCACAAAGTAGCCCAAGATGGAGTCGCCACCATCGACCGCCGGCTGCTTCCAGGTGACAATGATGTAATCCTTGTTGGCATCCAGGCAGCGCACGTCCAGAGGCGCCCCCGGAGCGCTCTGCACCTCCGCTTCAGCATCTGACAAACACAGCGACGGTGTCACAAGGGGAGGAACCGTTCTGTCTGAGTTACGCACTCTTGTTGTTTCTATCTGCACCAGGGGATTCATATATAGATATATAAATATGTGTTCATGGTCATGTGTGTATGTGTGTCATGTCTCGTCGTTGATGTTAAGTTTTAAGTTTTAGTCCTGTTTTCCATGTCCGCTTTTATTTTGTAGTAACTGTCCTCTCTTGTTTCAGAGACTTTATTTCCTGCCCCGGTGTTTCCTCGTTGGTGTGATTGTCTGCTCCACCCTTGATTGTGTCCACCTGTTCCCCATATTTAAGTCTGTGTCTACCTGTGCCTTGTGTCAGATCGTCTTGTCTCTTGTCTCGTCCGAATCATTCTTGTTAGTGTAGCCTTTTGTCCTGTTTTGCTTTTCCAATGTAGTTGAGATTTTGTTTTGTACTTTGTTCAAGTTTTTCCAGCATAGCTGTGATATTCTGTTTACTATAAAACCTTTTGATTGACCTAAACCTTGAGTCGTGCTCTTGGGTGTGTGTGTGTGTGTGTGTGTGTGTGTGTGTGTGTGTGTGTGTGTGTGTGTGTGTGTGTGTGTGTGTGTGTGTGTGTGTGTGTGTGTGTGTGTGTGTGTGTGTGTGTGTGTGTGAGAGAGAGAGAGAGACAAACAATCTCCCATACCACTGGAATCAGTCTATATTTGGTATGTTCAAGGACCTCTCATGGACGTGGTGATTCGCAATTTTTAAAAGTATAATGTATTTAATTGACTCTTTTATATCCTCATTGACTGCTGTCTCCTCACTAGTCCATGATCACCAACTGCTCCAGTTTGAATGCAAGTTGTTCCTTTTTGTTTTCGTTCTCCCACACGTTAGGGCAGTGGAGAGACACACAGCTCGTCTCTCGTGAAATGGTTCTGCTGTAGCCGGTTTAAAGGTGAGCTGTGTCTTGTGCTGAACTATGCGGCTGCAGGGTTTGATGCCAGGAATGTTTCTGATCCTCCAGTCAAACACAAGCTGAGAGCAATCGCCAGCAAGGGGACCGAATTAGCTGCAGCCCTCCCCAGAGTGAAAGGCGATAAGAGGGGTGACTCTTAAAGAAACATAAGGGGGAAAGCCAGGCTGCGTCGGAGGGGCATCACTCATCAAGAGCATTATAAACCAAAACCATCAACAGAATGATACTTTATAAATGGGAGGTATCACTCCATGAATCAGAAACTACTTTCAACTGCCATTAAATACGCTTCTCGGCACGTTTTGAGGAATTAAATGTGATATAAAACAGGCTATGAATGATATTTGAACACAACCCTCTATAAAATCCATCAGAATATAGACAGGTATGAAATTGAAACGGTTGGGGTTTTTTTAAATGTAAAATTTCTCGCAAAAGCTCATTTGGAGAAAACAGACTTTAAACATATGTATTGTGAAATTCAACACGTTTTGAAGACACAACAGGTGAATAGGCTGAATATGTCTAACTAAAGGATATCAGCATGAAACTTCTCCAGTTTAATTACTTTCAATCAGACAATTATTTGTATAGTGTTAATACATTTTATGTTTTGAATATGCAAATGAGGCATTGTCTAATGCTACATTTTGGAGAATTATGCTGAAAACTACAGTTACAAATAGACAAAGTAGTAACATCAACACCTACATGTGTATTTCTGGATGCTTTCTTTCCGCTAGTTCGAAAATGTAAAAAGTGACCTGTGACCGGTCATAAGAGATAAGTGATACAACAAGAGGAGACATTACCACAAGGAGCTGAAAGCAAACTGGGCCACCTATTGTTTCCCCTTGAAGCGGATATGTACAGTATCTATCAGCGCTCACAGCGAGACTCATTCCACAGCTGATCTCTCTGAGAATAGCCCGACCGCAGCCAACCTCACGGTGTTTTGTTTTGGAGACTGGCCTCCTCTTAAGTGTCCCTCGTTCGTTACTGACCGAAAAAGACAAAAAAAACAACTCTATTTCCATCTCTTATTATCTCTAAATGAAGCACTCGAATTAGCTTCTTTGAATAAACCAACCAGCTGAGTATACAAGGTATTGTTCTGCAGGGCGACCCTGAGCTGTAATCAAAGTCAACAACAGGGTCTATTTTCTGGAAGCTGGCCCTTTAAAGGTCAGATTGTCTCTGGAGGCTGCAAAGATAAGCCTCACTGATCACTTTGTTCCACTGTATTCAGATGCCAGGGAGTCGTTCCTATTTAAAACCAGTCACTCGTATTCAAACACTCTGGCCATTAGCTGTGGTGTTGTCATCAGGTGCTGTGGTGACTTTGAGTTTGATGACTTACAAAAACAAAGGAATGCATTTAGCTTGCATTGTCAAGGATGGCAAGGTGCATGTATGTGTGGAGACATCTAAGATAGCCAGGTAACATTTTATAGAATTAAAGGCTTTAGGAGCTTCTCTAAATGTGCTTTAAAGCCCCATTATGTAGTTTTCCCCTTGTAGCGCCCACTTCAGGTATTTAATGTTTACTTCAGTGTCGTAAATACCCAGTTACGATAAATCAGGCGTCGTGAACCTCTGGCTCTCGAGCCATATATGGCTCTTCCGGTGACGGCATATGGCTCTTTTGAGTTTGAGTTTTAAAAATAAATAAAAAATCTCCACCCGCAACTCTGTAATTTTCTCTATCGCGCCAGATTACAGCAGAAGTAAATTAAGGTCCCTTTCTTAAAGACGTCTTTTTTTTTAAACTGTTATTTTAAGGTATAATTGTTACATAGTGTTGCTTTAAGTGAGGTTTCAGAACAGACTTTATGTTTGTCAGTATGACCACGATTCACGAATGACCTCAGAGTCAGAGCGTTGAGTCCTGCTTGGAGGATCTCGATGTGTTATTTAGTAATAATTCACTAATATGTAAAGCACCAAATTAAACTTAGTTAGATTATGATCTATCATCTAGTGAGAGTCTTCGAACGTTTGAATGGCAACTGCGGGACGGTGTTCCCACCTCTGACAAAGACGTAGGCTGAGTAGCTTTCATATCCGGACTTGGTGATGACACGCAGGGTGTAGAGCCCCTCGTCCTCCTTGTTGAGGTGTGTGAAGGTCAGCGTGGCTCGGTCGCCACTCCAGCTCATGTGGTTCCATTTGGAGGCAGACAGCAGAACATCTGGGACAAACAGATGAGTAACATGCAACACAAATATAACCCTTCTTAAAGCAATAGGCGCAGATTAGGATAGAAAATCATTTGACAGTGGCGTATTTACATTATGGTATAAAGATCTAAACATTTCTTCCACTGTTCAAATCTCACACAGCGTTATTTAATGCAGGTGTCAGGTTTGGAGTGGCTTAATCCAAAATAATCCACAATATGTCTTCTTACCATCTCTGTACCACTGGATCTCGGGCTGGTAGCGGTGCAGGGTTGGGTAAATGATGACCGTGCATCCCAGACTCATGGTCTCACCCTCTCTTCCAAACGACACACCAAACTTATCAACAATGTGAGTCTGGAAGTTGATGCCATACTCGGACACGGGGCCATCTACAGACAGAGCATGAGAGGGCGGAGTCACAGCTTGGACTGGCATTATTGTGCACGAACACATTGAACAGGCATGATGGGTGGAAGGACCGAGTTCAGATCAAGTGGGGGAACAAAACATTGCAGTGGGAAGGCCACAGAACATCAGAGACACAGCAGATCAATCCTCATATCCACAGAAACACTGATGACCTGCATCAAAACAGTTTTAGCCAGAGAGAAGAAGGTGGAGAAGAAAACATGTGTAGGAATAGAGGACAGCAACAAAACAGACCAAAAAGGTGACTCAGAAAGTTCTGAAAAATAGTGTATCATGCAATCAACAGTGAAGCACGACAGACATGGGAAAATCCTATATGAAATGAAAAGAAAACCCTTAAATATTAATATCATGTCATTTCAGACTCTCAAAATGTGCAACACGTTCCTTATACCTTATGAGAACACACGTAACAAGGTCGCGTACTTGACAAATAGTTTTCAACCCCGAAAAATGCAAAACAGATCTGTCGATTTATCCATACGACCCTCTGAAGGAGAATCCTGAGAACTCTAAATATCAACGCAGACGGGAGTGGCCATGCACGGACACGCGGTGGAAACATCAAGTTCACCAAAACGTTCTCAAACCAGATTCCAGCGACCCGTTACCTTCAGTACTGGCACCTGCATGGAGCCAAACGCATCAAGGAAACAGAAAGGTTGTTAGTGCAGAAGCACCCACCTGTCTTCACCCCCCCCCCCACCACCACCACCACCACCGCATCCCACTCATCACTACAGGCCAGTCGAGTACGAGCAGTGAAACCCGTCGTGAGCAATGTTCATAATATAGATTATTTTGAATGAACAACAAATGCATAATGAAAAAGACAAATTACCTGTATTAATATTTGATTTCTGTTGTTTCTTTCATGCAGACACATACTTTTAACACACTATTATCACCACTACCTAATGCGCTGGTTGGAGGTTGGGGCTTCAAGCAGCTGCTACATGCATAGCACCAAACAGCAGACAGGCAAAGTCAGCCACTAGCTGGTGATGAGAATCAGATATCTTGCAGCTGAAGAGAGAGGTTTTTTCTAAAGAGTTGGTGGAGACCAAAACAGTGCTACAAGGTGGGCGCATGTGTGACTCATATTCATCAGATAGCTAGAAACATAACAAAAAAGATGAAAGATGAATGCTCAGCATCTGCTGGATGAGGAAGTGAGCCAAAGCTTAAAGGTGTCAAGGCTGCTCTTTCAGCTTCTTTCTCTGCCCCCGTACATGAATTAACGCTGCTTTAATTCTGTAATACAGCAGACAACACAAGATGAAACAAATATAAATACAAGGTGAATTCACACTTACGTCTGGGTGATGGCAAGGACTCATCCACTTCACCTTTGAACCCTGTGAAGGATAGCAGCAGTTACGATCAATACATGCAGCACACATTACGTATAAAGAGTCATACTGACAAGATGTAAAAATCATATCAGAATTGATCTACAAATGACATGACGTGAGCCACGTTTCACATAGAGGATCTCTCATTATTGACACTTGTAAGTCATTTGGTTCTTACTCTGAGACCTCTTACACTTAATGAGAAGGTATGAGCAAATGTGGAAACTTTACAAACTGATAGTATTAATCGATGATGAGCCATGATTACTAATTTCTTTGCGATTTTAATTAATGTTGTGATCAAGACAAAAGGTGATGGTTTGGTGAGAGACTCGGTGAAACGTACTCTTGACAACGACGGAGGCGAATGCAGACAGCTCTCCCTTGGAGTTCATGGCCGAGACGCGATACTGCGCCGTGTCATCAAAATCACATCTGAAAGAGGAGAGCGTCAGCTGATCAATGTCCATGATGGCACATTCTGTCTCTGAAAGGACGGCACACTTCCCCCACCTCAACCTTCTTAACCATGTAAATAACACCACGTACGCAGGCCCCAGACTGTAAACCGTTCCATAGCTCCTGGCCAGGAATACTCGGGTGGTAAATAGACACCATTGATGATGTCATATGTACCGAGTGGTGTGGGTCTCTCTACATGAAAGTATCTCCAGCCAACCTATTCCACTAAAATGTTATAAAGTTAATCCCATATGTTCTCCGGTCTTCGCTATGTTTAGACATGCTCTTTACATGTGAAATAGTCTGGCTCTTCTCCGGCTCTCAGTCCACCGCGTCACTTCACCATGAAGACGGACGCTTTGGTTCTTTCCGGTGGTTACGATCATGACCGGCAGAAGAGGCTAATAAGCTGATTTAAGATGGAGAATGTGAAGGTAAGAATAGATTTGACAGTTTGTATTTAAAACAGTTCGGATTAATTACTCAATTCACTTTTACCCTGTGTTTTTGTGTTTTTGAGAATTGAAGATGCAATGCAATTAAAAATAAATGTCTTCAAATTCTCTGTCCTTGAATTCATTACTCATTTATCTCAACTGAAAGTGAAAATTTAATTTTTTGTCTGTTCTGGGCTCCTGCAGAGTCACCGTGACCGGCTCCGTGAAGAGGACCCGCTCTGTATGTAGATATAAACGGCTCAATCTAAGCTAACGAAAATGTTAAGATATTTGTTTAAAGATTGCAGACAGCCATAAACCCAAATTTAAACTTTACATTTTTGCCCCTGAAACATAATGGGAGGCACTGGCAAGAGAAAGGGCCTGAGAAATGCAAGTGTTGTGCATTTTTGCCTGAAGATAAGACCGAAGAGAAGAGCTAATAGCTAGCTGATAGCAAGTCAAGCTAACGTAAGAAAAAACAATGTACATAGGCTGATTCCAGGACAATGTTTCTGGATTTAGAAAAATGGTGTTAAGATGCAATGGATATGAAACTAAAGCACAAGATGCTTCATTTTAAGAAGTCTTACCGAAGACTGTGGAAAGGAGGAGCTTCACCTACCTGTTAATCTCCAGTGAGTGCACGCTGTATCTGCTCTCAAGTTTATACTTGCCAGCATTGGAAAGAGAGTCAATTGGCACATTGTTTTTGTACCTTTTGGTGGGAGGCAGACAACATGACAGAAAACAGACCAGAGGAAACGGAAAGAACACTTATAAACGATGAAACTGAATCAAGAGGGGAAATAGCAAAGCAGTGAAAACCAGAAGGAGCTCCGAAGAAGAAGCAGAATATTGAGGGGACAGAAAGGACAGATTTGAGGAGATATTATAGGTGATGTACTGTATATCTGTGACCTACCAGACGACCCGGGGGTCAGGCCAGCCGCTGAGAGTGCAATGCAGCCGCACACACTGCTTCTCCCACACGGTGTGGGAGCGTGGTTTGATCACAAACTCTGGGGCGTGCATCAGGCTGTCTTCGTTCATTCGCTTGAAGTGTTCCCCGTGTTCATAAATCTATAAAACAGAACGTTACCTGAGCCTTAAAACACTCAGGACAATTGTACTTTCACCATCTTTTACCAGGAATTCAAAATGCATGGTTGAAGCAAAAACAAAGCAACACCATTGAGCAACAATCAAGCGTATCTTTATTCGCTTTAAACATGCAGGACGTTTGCTCATTTAAACGCAACATGTGTTATTAGTGTGATTGTGCGTTGTTCATTATGTCCGAGAAAATTGTCGGGTGTTGAGGCCCAGTTGTGCATCCAGTCACTCAACACATAGTATGACAATGTATTTAGGACACAGCTTCTCTGGGCCTCAAGAAACAGGATCTCCTGAGGAATGTGTCACCCAGTAGTGGACAGAGTGGAGACAGATAAAAGCAGTGAGGGGTCACTGTGGCTTTTATGATGCTCAATGAATAGCCGGGTGCTATTCCACATAATTACCCAGGGACATTAATACCTTGTGTAAGGAGTAGTAGTATAACTACTAAACCACAGGCACTTGGTGCGACTATGCAGATACAATGATTGTGTGATGGAGCCCAATATTACATTTAAATTATTGTTTCCCCACTGGGATAACAAAAGGTAATTTGCCATGTTATGAAAGAGGATGGTCTACTACTGGATAAAATAAGCTATTAACTTGTTTAAGTAGTAGTAGTAACAACTGCTAAACCACAGGGACTTGGTGTGACTATGCAGATACAATGATTGCATGATAGAGCCCAATATTACGTTTAAATGATTGTTTTCCACAGTGATAATGAAAGGTAATGTGTGATCTTATGAAAGAGGATGGTCTACTGGATAATAAAAGATCATCTGTGATTCAACAACTAAAATGGTCTACTCTGGTGTGAAGAGCACTGTGATCTCACAAGAAACACAAGCTATGAAATAAAAAGCTCCTAAGATGTAACCCAGGACATTCTACATTCAGTGATGTGCCATGTAAGAAACTATTTTCGTAAATGTCTTGAAACACACTTGTCTACTGCGAGGACGCGAGTAACTATCTGAAAGTAACTATCTGAAAGAGAATGCTCTGCAGAGATGTCAAAAGTGAGAGAAGCCATCCATGACTAAGTTTCTCTGCTGTGATGTCACAACTAAAAACAACCTCAAGACATGTTGATTTAAAATAATCCATAACGATGGCATTGGTATGAAAAGCCAATAAGGGAAGGAGAAGGGTTTGTGAATACACATCTGAACAAGAAACCCGTGACAGTCATGTCACTGATGCTCTATAACAATCAGTTAGAAATCCATGTTGGAGGTCGGTGGCTTCCTCCATGACCCCCAACAGAGTTGCATGTAGAATTCCTCCACTGACCCTTTTATTCAGAGAGATGTGTTCAGCCGTGTCGCGCATGGCCTCCCTCCTGGAGGTCTGCTCTGACCTCTCCATCTCCATGCCACTGGTGAACATATCCCTGCGGGCCATGTATGCAGCAGTGTCCCTCACCCTCGTTTCCTCTGTGCCCGAAAACTCTTGACTAGGAGTTTGCAGAGCAGAGTCGGGGATAAGATGTGGGGAGTAAGGCAAACCGTTAAAGCTGAAGTAACTTTAGGATGTTGCACAACATTTTTCTTCTTTCTTTGCATTATTATCTGGTGGGAAGAGTTAATTACCTGCCCCTGAAGATAGGCACTACATAGCCGATGATTTGGTGCTCTGTGTCCACAGCCAAGTAAGTTGGCTTGACTCTCGTGGGAACGGGGCTTAGTCGGCTCGCCTCCAGCCCAGAATATGAAGTCGCTTTAAGTCTGGGACACATATAGAATACCATCAGCCTGGCACCCAGCCAGGCGTAGCAACCAAAAACACAACATCAACATCTGGGGGACACAGCCAAGATCGGGATGGGTGTGTTGAAGATGAGGGTTCAGTGGGTAGTGGAGTAGTGGAGGTGGTTTAGTTTTGATTATTTAACACTTCCACAGTGTTTACATTTTCACAATCGGAGGGTATCTGATACAGAGACCATCTGAGCACCACATATACAATAGTTAAATTATTAACAGACCCGAGGTTATTATCAATCATATCGCTTTATGTGCTTTATTGCGATACATTGTGAGAGAGGGATGACAATTAAAATAATAATAGAGAAAATATTTCCGATTTTAGGTCAGATGCCACACTGTGTCCGTGGCAGCCTTTATCTGCAGCACATAGTTAGGGGGGCGTCGCTCAGGGTATGATAACAAGAACCCGATAAGGTGGCGGGAGCAGGGAGGGTGACAGGGCAACTGCCCCTATCCGTCTCACCGGGCCGTCAGCTGACCACTCCGCTCTCTTGACTCTCCAGGCTCAACAGAGCTGGATTCAAACAAACCATAAACAAGAGCTTCAGTTTCATTACTGAAATCCAAGAACAGTTATTTATTCTAACAAATCCCTTGTGTGTGTCTATCTTAATGCGTATCTTAGCCCAAACAACATTATTGCAACCACACTGACAGTTAAATCCTCATCACATCATCTTCCTCCTCTCCTCAGCACAGATTTGGTGACTGGTGGGCGGCCCAGCCACGAGAGTGTAAAGGCAAAGATGACATAGTGTTATAAAAGCTAATCGCTCTGACCTGTTCACACTCACCAGACTGCTGTATTTAAAGACCTGCCTCCGTAATATATAACAGCTCCAAGAACTGGGTGAATTTTTATTCTTAAGATAAGAAAGAAAAGCAGTGACAAAGAAACCAAACAACTTGACACTGCTGTTTATTTTCCATCTTTGACACTTTGGTCACATAGACTAACAAAAAGCTCATTTGACCCCTCTATTTAAAACACAGGGCAGCTGACCAACGCATTCAACCGGGGACGCACAAATCCTGGCAACTAAAATGACGACTAACCAACAACTCTCCTCTTGGAACTAGAGGGAAGCCAAGACGTTTCCAAAACGTATTAATACATGTAAATGCTACCGGGTTTAAAAGATTGACACACTGTGACTTGTGACTTTCCCTCCAACATGGAATGCCCAGGTCACGAGTCTATTTCAGTCTACACCATATATACCATAACTCAGTCATTACATAACAATGCATTTCCTCACAGCTGATATAACAAAGGGTTTAAAACTAGACAAAAATAACCTATTTCAAAAAGCTATTTTAGATATCTAGGAACCTGTGTTCCAGAAAAGGGTTTGTCAGCATGCAGAAAAGCAAACACGGCATCTCATTCTACGTGCAAAGAGCTTCATGCAGGATTTAAAGCTGTGTAGAACGAGCAAAGATCCTCAAGAGAAAGTGTGTGTGTGTGTGTGTGAGGGTTGATCAAAGAGAATGAGAAGACGAAGGATGGTTACGTTGGTGTCAATATGGCAGCAAAGCAGGAAAGATGATCCCAATGATGTGACAGAGAAGTGATGCAACCAGGTTGCTGGGGGTGAACTTGGTGGGGTTGGGTGGGGTTGGGTGGTGGTGTTAAGGGGAGCTTCCTGGTGACAAAGAGTGTTGAAGGTATGATACTCTTGCTCCTCCTTACCCCCCGCTCCTGCTGGTGGTGCTGGAGCCGTGGCTGCCAGCAGTGTACCTGCTGCTGGTCTGGTACTGGCTGAGTTTAGACTCCGTCTCCTTGCTACGGTAGCCGCGGTCGTAGTGGCGATGGTTCTTCTGATAGAACGGTATAGATCCCGCCATGTTGCAGGCCGCCGCTGCTGTACGAGGCCTGAGTGTTTTCCGCTTTTCTTGCCGCCTGTCTGTCGTCCGTGTGACTGGTTAGTGTTCAAGAGCAGGTCGACCGTTATCGTACGTCACTCAGTGGATAGCTTCACAAGCTGGCTGATTTATTTGATTTATTTGTGGTCTAGCTCTCAAGATGGGGAAAAAAAAATCTACTTTACTAAAATTAAATCATTTTATGGAGAAGTTAGGGAATCCCCATGATGCCGATATAAGAATATTTAAATATTTTAGTCTTAATCTGAAAGAAACTTGATCAAAAAAAGAGAAGAACAAGGTAAATACTTTTAACCGTCATACAAATTGCAGATTCAAACTTGCAAACTCCACTAGCAAGACGTGGTATAAGACTCAGGCACTTTCTCCTCATGCTCAGACAGACATAGTGCAACAACGACCACCTGCTTATCACACCCCTGCACAACTGTTGCCACTTACCCTCAACAAAAAGCCTCTAACTCCAAGCTTTCAATGAAAAGATGGCCCAATTCCACACTTAAAAGTCAATATCCCAGCAGGCCTTCGGTAGAGGTGCGTACAGGGCTGTGCTTTCCACACAACCAAAATAATGTCGGCCCTTGCCAGAGTGTCCAGGCAGCAGTCACAGCCTTTTAAGGTGACGGTTGGGATAAATATAGCTAAGAGCAGAATGCGGGGGGGCAAGTTGACTCCCGTAGGGCAACACACTGAAGGGTGCAGGTTTCTGCAAATGAGCATTACAGACGAATCAAGAAAGGCTACTTTTGTAGTTTTTGTCCATATTTGTTTATTTATTTCACGGAATGTGTGTGTCCTTTATCCAATTTATACATCAAATCCATTAAATGTAATAATATAAACGTGGATGCATTGTATTAATTAGTTAATGTAAATGTATGTATTTTGGTTTATAACTTTTCTTCTCTTTGTTTGTTCATATTAAGGGATTAATAAGTCAAAGAGTGAACGAGTTATCGATCATGATTATATTCATCATGTCAGATGCATCTCAGAATCCAACATTGTCTTCTCAATGATCCCCAGATGTCCAAGTGTATTTATCCTTGTATTTTCAGTTGAATGTCTCTCTCATAACACAAACATGACAACGATGCTGGCTTTTAGCCCTAAAGTAAATCAGCGTTGGTTAATCTTTCCAGCGGCTTTTGTTTGGAATATTTATCGGAGCACTTTCAGCTGTTAACGCTAACATTACCTAATCTATTGTTACTTTTCTCACATGTAACAAATGACAGTTACTGTATCTTTTTTAATCTCGCTTTTTATCTCATCCTTATTTGTGGAAGCACGCACATGTCTCCTCAGCTCATAAACAGCTACTAAAAGAAAAAGGTGAAGTAAATCAAAGACTCAGAGGCTCCTGATAAAACACGCTCCTGGTGCCAGTGAAACTCATAAACATGAATGTACAAAAGTTATCAAATCAAGTGTGTGAAAGGCCATTTGGCAGGCATATTTTATTTGGCTGCCACGAATATTTGGACATGTTTTGGGGCTGACGGACTCCAACATAAACACCTGGCAAACATATGCCAGTGATCTCCTCTGAGGTCTTTGTGTTGAACTCTCATCCTTTATGGCCCTCACACGCGACTCTTGACACAGCAGTTGACAACATGTTAAAATGTTATGGCAGCCATCTGAAGCGTAAACACATTATGAGAGATCAACATTAAGGAGAACAATGCAATGCTTTAAGCAGGGTTGTACGACTAAATGCTTTCTAATGAACGTGGGATATATTCTACACGTGTAACAAAATATGTCACAAGCCACTTAATCATCAGCCAACATGACTGCTTTGAACCACTCTGATTAACTAAGATGAAAGACTTTCTGCATAATTCAGCATTAAAATGCACACATTACTGTAAATACATGTTATACATTTAATAGTGTTTATGTTCCTGAGAAGTTAGCCTGTGTAACCATACACAAGGGTGACCGTTACAGTGTGTAAGAATAATATCCCCAAGACAATTAATTATATATATTGATATAATAAAGTCTGTGTATTAGTACATTGTCATATCCTTAAAGGTACAGTAACCTCCAGGTTGACTGAATGTTAAAAAATAGCCTCTCTCCGTATAGATTGGATCACAAATTCCTGGGCTTAACTCTAATCTGACTATACACCTCAAATACCACACCACTGTAACTCACAGCTCCTATAGAAATGTCCACTATCCAGTTTCACTTGTGTGATTGTCCACGTGAATACGGTTTGAATTATTCACGTTCACATTAGCACCCCGTCATTGGGTTCAGCTGTCCAGGAAATTCTAACTCTATGGATGTCTCTCGGGATCTGTTTGGGGTATTTTTATGCTCTGCTTAGTAAGACTCCCACACATCACAGCTACTTAAATGTTTGATGATAACAGTTTTAGACATGAACAAATTAATTGAGCTCCAACCCAGGATTGGGTAACATCCTGAGACAAAGTTTCAACTGCCTCAAGAAACTGTATACCATCATTGAGAAAGGGTCAGCTTTTATTTGGGACTAGCACACTCCAGTGGTCTAAGGCAACACTACATATTTAGTAATTTAATATAAATTGGCCTCGATGGGCCCCGCCATTCACAAATACAAAGAGATCAACTGGAAACTTTAGATTAGCAGATACAACATGTGTTTGGCTTCCCTTGAAAGTTTCAATGTTTAATGTCTAGAATATATGCAAGCTGTTCACTTATAACATTGTCTTTTTACTTAGCTGGGGCACTATCTAAATCAACATCTGCATTTGTCCTGTAATAGGAACCAAAATAATAATAAACTTTTCCAGTCTGTGCCTGATAATTTAACAGAGCATTACTTTTATTTTTAAACCATTCAACTCCCCTTCTAATCATCATTAACTCTAGTTTTAGTTTAATCTAGTCTAGGACTACATGGCAATATAGATTTAGACTGGAGACATTTGGTTTTCACATATAGCATAAATATGAGTGACTCGTGGCTTTTTGTTATTTTGTTATCAACTTTGAAGTGATGTGACAACTGGACCAGAAAGACAGTGGCTGGTTTTAAACTGTGACTCAACAGTTTAATATATTGCTTTTGAAGCTCTGCAGCACTAAGCCTCCCTTTACAGAAATGACCAACTGTTGTTTGGGCTGTCAGTATCTATTATTATCCATTCTTTCAACATTGTTTCTCGTATTATGGGTTTAAGTGTGGGGATTTCTTTTTGATTTTTTTCTTCTTTCACTTTACTCAATCAGGTTAGGTCCCATCAAAATTAAATGATCATGAGAAACCTGGCCGAGAAAGAAACATATACATATTTGTACATAAATATAAAAATATTATATACATATATATATATATATGTATATAATATCCTGAATATAATATAATAAACTAAATACATTGTAAACATAGTGTAAATATAATAAAAATATAATATAATAGAAACATATACATATAATTACTTTGTAAATATAATACAAACAACATAAACAAACTGACAACTGCCACATGATACAAAATACCATACATAGCTGAGATACATATAATTATGCTATAATTAGAATCCGATTAATGGAATCAACTCAATGGGCGAAATATAAAATTACTATTTGTATTTGACTGGCAAGAATGACCAAATAACATAACATCCTTATGTATAGTAACGCCCATTTTTTTCCCACGGGGATCACTTTAGTTTTCCCTTGCCTTGATTGCCCAAAAGACGATGTGACTTTCTTCCCTTAAAAGGGCATATGCAGGAATGTCAACGCAGGCCAGGCAGTATTTGTGGAAGTTACATTTACTCCCTTGGGGATGCGAAAGTGCATAGGACTTTTGAATATCCTGAATAATGAAATATTTAAATATGTTTTTGAATCAATTCCAGTAAAAAAAACATTTGTAATTGTAGTATACTAATCAAAATAACGTATTAGTTGAGTTTCAAGAGAGTAATAATATGTTTGCGCGTAATGGGCTCCCCCATTTTCCTCACTTGGTTTGTTCCGAATGTCCCGTACGGAACTCAACATGATTATCAGGAAGTGAAGGGCGGTGGTTGAGAAAAGAACAGCTTCGGGCTAACTGTGTTTTGTATTTGTCAGGTAAGACTGTCTGTTTTGACTTTATTTCTCGTCATACTAACCTTAGCTACACTATTCATGTGTTTCCTATCAGTATATCAACAAGTCTGTGGTAATTTATAAATATTGACGTACATCTGAATTTGGTTTTATGCCGATTGAATGCAGTGAAAACCCGACTAGCTCTTTAGCTTCGCAACTTGTTTCTCGATGGCAAAAACAACACATCATTTACTAATAAAACAAGTCGGCGCTTGTAAATGTTTTTATCTTATTACAATGAAGCCTCTCCTCGTGCGGGTCACGTCCGCGGCTGCCTGGTGTTTGCAGTGAGCTAAGCGTCACATCAGTGATCATGGCTCAAGCTAGGCCGCAGCTGTCTCCGTACGTTACTTGAGAACTAGTCGTGGGTTGTCATACAATCGGGTCGTAAAACAAAATAACGACGATACGTTTGTTTTTTGTTTCAACTATTAGTTTGCATTATACCTTTTGGAAAGTGCGCATTACTAACAACGTAAAAGTCACTGGTATAAGTAACTTTTTATATTGGGAACATTTCCGTGAATGTTTTGACGGGAGTTTTACACTATTTTAGTGAGTCTTTTGTAATTGTAAAGACATAACATATTTTAAAGCTAAAATTACAGTATTGCAATAAGTACAGTTATTTGCTTTTGTCTGCTTCTCCGATTTTTTAAATTTTTATTTCCTGATAAACGGCATAGTTTGTTTTTACCCCTAAGGAAGCTATTTGAGTGACTCATTGGGAACATATGGCAGTTTATACACTGGAAGATTAAGTCCAGCCCTAACTCTGAACAATAAAACGTTCATCTCATAGATGCTATCAGGCAATGTCACCACCATATTAGGGTTCTCGATACAAAGCAACCCTCTACACAGGACTTGCTCTCCAAGGTGGCCGACACTGTTTTCCATCATCATCCAGTGGCAAAAATATTTGCATCTGTCATAGAAAATGAGCCGAGGAGAGCCTGATAAGGGCATCTGTCCTCGCATTGCTAATTCTCCAGCCGTCAGTGGAGCCAGCGAGGTGATCAACCTAGAATGCCAGGGAACATTTCCATTTATAGTTCAGTGACGGACGCCACGGCGGGGAATCGCTGCCAGAGAATCAACATACCCTTCCACCGAGTTGTGGGCATGAATGATGAGCTCTTATTTCAAGCAACGACATGATCCACATAACCTTTTGATGAGATTGTCTCCCTGTGTGTCATCCTTTCGCTTTCTTGGTGCTAGTATTGTCTTTTCTCTCTCCCTATTGTTATTTGATGACTTCTAGTCTCCCTTAAGGAGGAAGCACCTGGCCGTTCTAATGTTGTATACTCAAACATATATTTGTTTCCGCAGGTAAAACAAACGGGTCAAAATGTCCAGCAAAAGAGCAAAGGGAAAGACCACGAAGAAGCGCCCTCAGCGCGCGACTTCCAATGTCTTCGCCATGTTCGACCAGTCTCAGATCCAGGAGTTCAAGGAGGCCTTCAACATGATTGACCAGAACCGCGATGGGTTCGTGGACAAAGAGGACCTTCACGACATGCTGGCCTCACTTGGTGAGTAGGAGAGCCTCCGAGTCAGTTTTTACTTCAGGGTTAGCTCAACCAACACGTGGGTGTGCACCTACACTGTTTTAAATCTAGTTATACGAGCAAACATTTTTTTTATAGGAAAAAATCCAACTGAAGACTACCTGGAGGCGATGATGATGGAAGCTCCTGGACCCATTAACTTCACCATGTTCCTCACCATGTTTGGGGAGAAGCTGAATGGCACAGACCCCGAGGACGTCATCAGAAATGCATTTGCTTGCTTCGATGAGGAGGGAGCAGGTAAGTTCAGATAGTTGTACTATCTTTTCCTTTGTCCAAGACAATCCTACTTTGCCAGAGTAAATTGCCTGGCAATTTTCATGATGTTGATTTTAAGGAGAGAAAAAATCCATCAATTAAGATCATTTTTTTCTCTTTTCCTTTGATTTTCAGTCTCGGCCTTATCTGATTTGATGTTTTTTCCACTCAGGTTCTATCCAGGAGGATTATCTCAGAGAGCTGCTCACGACAATGGGTGACCGGTTTACAGATGAGGAGGTGGACGAGCTCTTCAGGGAGGCCCCCATCGACAAGAAAAGCAACTTCAATTACGTGGAGTTCACACGCATCCTGAAGCACGGTGCCAAGGATAAGGACGATTAAAGAGCCACACCGGCATAATTCTTTCTACTCTTCTCCTATTGCGTTCCAATACGCACCCCATTTTAAACAACCAAAGCAATAACTACCCACTCTAAATATCCACTCTTGTGTGTTGTGAACTTCCAGTGTTGCCAAAAGTACACGCATCTCTAATGAGAGGAACACAACGAGATTAAAATTGTTTTTCCTGTCATGTGAAGTGGCAGCAGCTTGGAAGCTCTAAGGGATAAATAAGGCTTTGCAATTCATGTGATCAGGTTTAGCTGAATTTCTACATTTTATAATATAAACTTTTTAAATAAAGCCATCTATCAAGTTGTATTTTGCTGACTTTCTCTCTTCCATAAATGACAACTGAAATAAGTGGTGCATTGTTCTGTCTTTTATTTTTCCTGTTGTAAAGAAGGCGCTTATGCACACGTTTCCTCCCTCGGCTGCATGTTGGGACTTGGGCCAGTCGATCCTCCCTCCGTGAATACATTCAACGTGTGCCGACTAGCGCTGGCTGAACTGTTTCTGTGGGGGCAAAATAACACAAGCTTACAGACTTGAGATGCATTTTTGTGGCCCAAGAAACATTGGTCAAATAACATGAACACCTGCATATAATTGTGAGTGTTTCACTCATTAAATCTCCAGAGATTAAATTGTGCCAAATGTAAAGAATTCCACTTGGCCAGGGGTATCTGAAGTTCTGATTTCCATTTTAGGCAGAATGCATATGATTGAGGGCCGCACACTTAAAACTAAGAATCTTTCCATCTCACATCAGCATTGAACTGATGAATTGTCCCCCGCACATGCCAACTTAAACTCAAAGACTAATGCTGTGATACATTTAGATTTCAGTTTCTATCTTTCCAATTCGATTGCTGGTAAAAGGCTGCCGTTTGACACCGTGTTTTGGGAGGTTCTCCTCTGGATCAAATATACTTTGTTTTACCTGATGCAGTGATTTTTTTTACCCAGACTTTTTGCGACATGAAAAAAAGAAATCTATATGTTTAACTAATTTCATGCCATGCCTTTTTGACTTAATATCTTAATTATTATAAACTACATTTTGGAAAATAAAATGTTAAAAGAAGCCGTATTAAAATGTGTCAAAAAAAAATACAAAATTATTAATACAGTGCAATGCAAAATTTAATAATTATGTAAAAGTACAACTTTAGTGAGTTAACATTTCTTAGAAATCATAGTATAGTGTAAAAATGAATTGTACAATATTCTATAACTATTATGTTGGAGTAGAGTATATCATAAAAGTCTTGTCACTCACGCTGAATGGTGCTGCCTTCTAATGCTGTCGGTAAAGATTTGAACCAGGCTACAACAATGAGATGTATTTTACATTAAAAGTTATTAAGAATCAAGAATCTCGCCTTCAAGTCTTCTTCATTTATCTTTCTATTATGTTATAGTCAAGTTTAGAGAGTAAAAGTCATACAATACTAATATTTATAATCCAATGACGTACTTCCGAAACACCGCATAACGAGGCGCCCTGAACGCCTCAGAATCCTTACGGAACCGCATGAGGGGAAAGGTCTTCGCTAGCCCCGGTTCTTGTGTCTCCGGTTCTTGTGTCTCCGTGCTGCCGTCAAGAATGTCAAGGTGTGTATTTTACCGCTTTCTTCTCGTCTATTGTTGTTTACTCTTACTTCCGTGTCCAGCTGTCAGCCTTTATGCTAATATGAGCCAGGAAGCTCGCGGCTGAGTAGCTCTCGTTAGCTAGCAGCAGTCTCAAGGTTGGTGAGTTAACGGAAGAGTCACGAGGGACTTCCTCTCATCGCTCGTAACACTGATAATGATCTCACATTTAGTCCGTTAACATTGTGGACACAAATGCGGTGTTCTTGGTTTCCAAAGTATTTGTTTTTCATTATTTCAGCCGGGTCTGAAGAGCCATGGCTCTGAATCTGATCCAGAGATGTCAGCTGTTCAGGCAGTGTGGGGTCCAGCGCTTCAACCCCGGCGGACCCGTCCGCGCCGCCACGCTCCTGCGGACCGGCGGGGCCAGTCCGGCCTGCCTGTCCACCTCAGCTGGCGGATGCATCCCGAGTTGGTGCTGCAAGAAGCTCCACTTGGACTGCGGGAGGAGAACTCTGACCACCCTCGTTCAGGAGCCCTCTTTTGTCACCAGCATCTCTGTTGGACTCCACAGGTATCCGGGACCCCGGTTCCGTCTGACCCAGCTGCACCCGCCCACGGCTGCAGAGGAGCAGGCCTTCCGGCAGCGTCTGGCGGGCTGCTCCTCGTCCAGGCAGGTCTTCACGCAGCTGAACACACTAGAGATCTTGTCCGACACCATGGCCGCGGCGGCGCTGCACCGCGTCGCCGACCTGGAGCGCGAGGGCGGCTCCCTGAAGGACCCCGCGGTGCTGGAGAAGGACACCATCAGAGCTCTGTGCTTCCAGCTGGAGCAGGACTCCGCGCGGCTGACGGATGGCGGATTGGTATCGTCTCTCCTGGCTTGCACCCGCCTCCTCTTGGATCCCTGGAGCACGCTGATGGTGCGTCTGGTGTCCGAGAGCCAGGAGAGGCTGGACAGAGGGCGGATGAGCGTCGGCCAGCTCTGTACTCTGGGCCGGGCCATGCTGGCTGTGGGCGGTCCCGACTGCGTGATGCTGGAGCAGGTGATGGAGCAAATCAAGACGCAGGAGCCGGCCCGGTGGAGCCTTGAGGATCTCACCACCGCCTACGGGTTTCTGCAAGGCGCCGCGGGTCCTGACGGAAAACACCGGGACCTGCTGAACTCCATGCACTCCCACGCCGTGACGGTGGCCTCCCGCATGGACCCTCCTGCGGTCAGCGGGCTGCTCGGCGCCCTCGTGGCCCTGAACCAGATGCAGGCCATGCCTCTTGTGATCAATCTGTGCAAGCGGGCCGTGCGGCACGTGCCTCACTTCACGGACGAGGAACTCAACGTCGTGCTCGGGGCCTTGATGCACTTCGGTCACAGCGATCATTACTTGGTGGAGGCCATGGAGAGGTACGTGCCCACGATGACCTTCACCTCCCACCCAGAGACGGTGACCAAGGTGATTCAGTTCTTCGGCCGGAGGAACATCCTGTCCCCGCCCGTGTTTGACGCCGTGGCCGAGAGCTTCGTGTACCGAGCCGATGACTACAGCACCAGCCAGGTGGCCAGGCAGGTGGCGGCTTTCGGAAAGCTCGGCTACCTCCCTCCCAACGCCGCCGAGATGTTCAGGAAAGTGGAGACCATCCTGCGCGCTCGCTTCTCGCACTTCCAGCCCCGGACGCTGCTCAACCTCCTGCACTCCTGCACCCTGGTGGAGCGGTTCCCCGTTAACTTTGTCTCCAAAGTATTCAGCCGCTACTTCTTACAGCAACTGCAAGGTGAGACTTCCCGTCAGACGCCTGCTGTGCTGGTCATCCGGATTGTTTGGACTGTCATTTCAATTCGTTGGTTTATAATATACACTCGCATCTATTGCAGTTATTTCCTCTCGAGACACATTTGTGATATTAGGCTATAAAGATGCTGTAGACTAACGTTTCCTGTCTTCCAGAGGAGGGCACCGGAACGGACCGGCTCATCCTGGCACAGCTAACCCAGCTCTACATGACTTTGAAGTTGGAGTGTCCTTTTTATGAGGTAAAATATGTAAAACTGTCAACAGTTGAATATATTGGAGCCTCAAACCTGAATACACATCCTCTTGCATCATGTCCCCCTTGTGAGGTTCAGTGCATTCCAGTTATCTGATGAAACCTGTACAGTGTGCGTGTCTGTGCTTTTATTCTGAAGGCCGAAACCAAAACCGATCACTGCAGCTTTCACGGAAATATGTTTTAGTTGATTGAGAGAAATTAGAACATGTGACTTTTAAACAAAAAATGACATGCGGTGTGTTTTAAGTTTTATTTCAATTTGAGCAACAGTGTGAGCGTATTCGTGTTCCTTCACATCTTCCGTTGCCTCCTCAGGGTTCCAGGCTCCTTCCCAAGTACCGCGTCAAGTCCTTCCTGATGTCTGGACGCTCTCTAGAGACGCCCATAGACGCACATCTGTACAACTCTGTTAAAAATGGACTGGTGGATTTGCTCGGGGCCCGTTCATACTTTGGATCCAAAGTTCTGACGCCGTACTGCTACACACTCGGTAACGCCACGTCTGTCTATCTCCTAAATGTTTCCTGTATTCGACCCAACGGGGTTTAACGCCGACAATGTTGTTCCTGTAGATGTGGAGATAAAACTTGATGAAGAAGGATATGTGCTGCCTGCCAGTCAACTCGATGACGTATACAAAAGGTAACGTTTGATGTAAACTCTTCTGAAGTTCTTCCGTCGAAGCTGAAGTGATGTTAAAAAGCGGGTTGACCACATCGCTCCGGGTGGTTCTCGTGCTGCAGGATCGCGCTTTGTATCGACGGACAGACGAGGTTCACTACCAACACGAGGCAGCTACTTGGAAAAGAGGCCATCAAGCAGCGACACCTGAGGCTTCTGGGATATGAAGTTATTCAGGTTAGACCCTCATCTTCACCTTTGTGCTTTCCTCAGTCAGCAATGTGTTCTTTCGCCATTTCCATCGGCCACCATCTGTTTTACCCATTTAGTTCTTAACTTTTCATGAAATTACTGAAAAAGTATGTTATTTTTTCTAGATTCCTTACCATGAATTTGAACAACTGAAAAGTAAGACCAGAGTGGTGGAATATCTGCACCAAAGAATCTTCCCTCACACGTACAGGCTGAGCTGGTGACGCTGGGAATGACTTCCGTTGAGCTCCAACTTGCTTCAAGAAATTTTTATTTATTTTTTTCACGTAAATGTAAATAATAAATGATGCATTTTTAAGTGATTTATTATGCATTCCTATTTATTTATTTTGGCAATAAAGTAAATTTTGCAAAAATTACTTTTACATGACTTCAATGTATTGTTTAAAAAATATAATTTATTTTGTTCTTGGCAAAGAAATGCCGCAGAAACTGTACAAAGTTAAGAGAATCCCAATTCAGACGACCACCACATGCATAAGATATGAGCTCACTAAGAGTAGAAATCAACTTTTAATTAAAGATACCTGATTAAGATCCAGTTCATCATTCCTTGGATAGAAGATGCTTTGGTTTTTAACGCTGCACTCTAAGGCTGGGAGTGTCAGTTGGATAAATACAAAAAGCCTATGATACATGTAAAACTAGCATATTGTTTCGATTGCACTTTTATGTAGCAGGAATTTGAGGAAGGCCAAACTCGTCCACCAGGACACCATCCTGAAACACAAAAAACAAGAATGATCCATCATGAAAAAAAAGATGTGTAATCCAGCGAGAACGCTTGTGAATATCTTAGAACGGTTCGGTACCCTGTTGACCGACTTGTCGCCGGGGATGCCGTCTGGGATGGAAGGAGCTGTTGCAGCATCGTCCAGGTAGGAGCTGTCGTCATCCATGAGGAGCTCGTCGCCCAGAGCATCCAGCTCTGTGGACGCAGAAACACTTAAGGACAGGCGGGTAGGAAACATGGCAGCCCTTGGGTCGAGGGTCTCAATGACGATACAAAGTTAAGCCGCAATAACCGGTCGAGGTAAAATTCCCATCAAAGTATTTTACTGACCGGCCTCCAAGTCGTCGTCATCAAGTTCAGGTGTGCCATAGCTTCTGCCCAGCGCCTCCTGGATGTCGTTGGCGTCCTCCATCATGTCCCCGAGCTCATCTTGAAGATCCTGAATGTCAAAAGAAAAGAAACCAATTCAGAGTTTGCACTTAATCCGTCGGCTCTGTATCAAAAACTTCTATTGGGCCGAATGCCCCACGCCGGATTAACGGTCTTTATTCGGTCTGTGTGAAGCACCAGTGGATGGGGCAGTAACATGTATCGTAGAGTCATGCAAAGTCTAAATAATATGAATTTATATGGAGTCTGGTGGATACAAAATATATACAGTTTTAAATGTAGCGTACACGTAAACAGATAAGCTGTTGCCCCGTCCACAGCTGTCCTTCCCTCTCCTGTTCGTAGTGATTCACTGTGGAGGATACTTCATAGCACCCCACTTCAACACATCCAAACAGTTCCTTTAATGTCCCAACATAACACTGACTACAGAAACTTTAACGTTCTGGTTGTGAGCTGTGAATGATGTGTGCTGCTCTGTGTCCTATTATATACACAATTATTTATTTTGCGACACCCTCTCTGGGATCAGTTTCCCCGGTTGGTAAATCTATATTCACAAAACAAATACCTCAATCTGATCAATTTTCACATGCTTGTAGGCTTTCTTCATCTCTTTGGCGCCGATTTTCATGGCATCAACCTAAAAGGAAAAAGCAAACGTGAGCAGTAAGACTCATTTTCTGAAGTTATTATCTTCCCAGCTGGGAGATGATGTCATCCGGTGGATGGTGTACATCTTACTGTGGTTTTAGTGTCTTTAAGGCTCTGGATGGTGTAGTTGGTTTGCTCCATGTTGAACGACTGCTGCATGAGGTTATCTCTCTGGCTCTCATACCTGGAAGATAACATGATGACATAAAGTGAGGCTGACATGTGTAATAACTGAGGTCGATAAGAAAAACATTCAATGCTTATATTTTATGTTTAATATTCTAAACACTGACTTTGATAAATAAGAGTACTTACATACGCTTCTGCTTCAGGACTCTCATAGCTTTCTGCTTGACCATGTTCTGGTGGAGGAAAACAATAATTAGGAAATTAATATTTAACAAATGATACTAACTGATGATCAACATGAGACATGAATGGGAACAAAGTAGATACGTATTTATTAATAATATTTGATTGGAAGTGAATGTGTCCTATATTATGATGGTCTGTATTCAGTGATCTTGTGCAACACTACAGTAGTTTACATCAAAGAAGTATAGGAAGAGAACTCATTCATTCGTTTCTTACGTTTTTTCTCTTTTATATATTAATATATCGAATTGCATGAATAAGATGTCTTTATTATGTCAGTGTTGGAATAGACTGAATAGACTGAATTATTGCAATTTTGAAAACCAACATCTTTTGAAGAACAGTGTCAAGTGATGACTGGGTTGTTACTTTCGGCGCTGCTGTGTTGATCATGTTTTGATACTTTAGTTATTTTGTGGATGAGCAGATCGATAGCAGTCGCCCAATTGCAGATTCAGCTTGAGAAAAACCTGTGTCTAGTGTTCAAATCAGGCCCAGAGGAGTTTACCATGCAGGTGTCCTTTCTCAAGACACTGACCGGATGCATCAAGTTGATATTTTTTGTTGAATACGATATTATTAATTTTTCCTCTACATCCTCTAGTCAGAATGAGCATACTTATAAACGCACTGTTGCAACTCCTTTATAGTATTATATTGTTTATCTGAGAACTACGATAAGTCCATAGTAGATGCAAAAGTATACTTATGTACAATATATTATGTAGAGCCTTGTTGCTCCTGGATGGATCGCAGCCGACCAAAATATGTTCAACACAACTCCTTGATCATGGTGGCCATAGCACTTAAAAAAATAACTTCATCACTCAAAATTCTGACTATGCTTTTGTTATTAACAGCATTTACTTTTACTTTCAAGACTTAAGTACATTTAATATCAGAAAATTACTTTTGATACTAAAGTGCAGTAATTATTTGATACATTAAGACTTTTACTCCAGTAGTATTCTCATAGGCGACTTCTACCGGAGTCATAGTCCAGTCAGGAATCTTTACTTTTACTCAAGTGTGGTTTTTGGGTTATTTACTCTATTGGACATCTCACCTTTGAGGGCCCATCTCTCATCTTCTTCATCTGGTCTTTGTATTTCACAAGTTCAACATCTAGTCTGGCAACCTTCTTGTCGATGGACTCCGAGCGGGAATCAACCTTCAAGTAAAACACAGACAAAATGCTTTTGATCACTATCAGTAGATAGATAGATCTTAAAAAGGTATCTTTCAGATCAAATAAAGCCAATTCTAAGGAAGGATTAATTGCATAGAAAGGCATCCGCACAGATTTGGGCCTAACGAGGCACATTAACACATCATCCGGTTCCTGCTCGACCCCAGTGACTCTAATTATAGCTATTCCGTGACAAATAACCTGTATAACTGGTCGCTGTCAGCCATTTAACCGAGAGAGCGACACGGTTCCTGCTGGCTACCAGTGGAAAGGCTCAAATATCTGTTCACATCTAACGTTGAATAATGCTGATTCATAACGTCGGCAGGTAAACACGTTGTGTTGTTGATATACCTTTGTTTGTCGATGCTATCAACGCATTAGCTATTACACGCCCGATGTGACAACCCTGTCTGGCATCAATAATGCAGTAGCTAAAAAGTATTAGGCTGGTTGAATATGACAACATAGCAACTTAATATGGTTTCCTGCTAAAAAAAAAAGTGAGCTAGCTAAACCAGCCGAGAAGGGATCTATCTTTGTTTACTTTGTTCGAGACGGCGTCCAAAAAGTTAACAAGGGATTGGACTTACTTTTCCTATGCAGTCTGTGAGGTTCGGCGGGGGGGCCTTGGGACCTCCTCGGCCAAATATTCTGTTCATTTCGGCTGAAAAGTGTCGTCTTTTTTACTCTTAAAGGAAGCAACGCTAACTGACACCGTCTCCACCGACCAGCTGAAGCACAAACACCCGGAAGAGGCCGCGGCGTGACGTCAGATGAGTCACGTGATAATTGGTCACTCGGCCGCGCCCTCCAAACAGTTCTGTTTGTGTTCATTTCCTTTGTGTTTTTGTTGTGTTGGTATTCGTGAATATCTATTATAATTTTATATTTGAATAAAACGAATCAACATATTGGTTTATTGTTATTGTTATTTTTCTCTGAAAAACAGTAAGAGACAACACATGATATCTAGAGCTCACATAACATGTAAACACATCTTAACAATCGACATTGTTTTACTTGATTCAGTATCACATTAACAACAGTGGGAGTTCAATGTCTGTATTATTTGCCCTAAATCAATTCATATGTTCGATTCATATTTATGTGTAGTTACATGTGCTGTCCTCTGGAGGGAGCTGCTGGCCTACAGTAACAATCTGTGAGTAAAACATCTTCACCTGTAGAAGACTCCCGACCTCCCTAACGCTCATCTGTAAGAACTAAAACTGTTCCACATCTATCAACGTGTGAGTAAGTCAGCGTTTTATTTTAAAGCAAAAAGATTCAAAGTAATGATGCAGTGCAAACATAGAAAGACATCACAGTCAAATATTACAGATAATTTACAAATCAAAACTGACAACAATATGATTTGTCATTGCAAGAGAATATAATAATTGTTTGTTAAACTTGCTTTAATATTTATCGCTTCAAGCACAGCACATGTTTTGAGGAACACGTCAGTTCAGTTGACAGCACAGCCAATATACAGCAGCAGCAGCAGCTTCAAGCACAGAACAACAAAACAACAATGTCTCTGTCACAGTGAAAGTTCATCGAATAATGTCTCTTATTTTGCTGTCAAGTAACAGAACTTCTGCACATTTATCTATTTGTATGTCAGTTTATAGAGAGTTGTTAACAATAAAAAAAAAAGTTTCCCGAAACCCACAAAGCTCCGGTTTAGGGACATGAGAGAGAAACAGAATGTCTCTGAAAATGGATTTTATTTCTGATTTCCGACGCTGACCTTTAATGTGATATATGTTTCTATACATGAGTGATCATCTACTTGTGAAAGTCAGAGTCTATTTGCAGTACATTCAAAATAACAGCACAGCACATCAAGCACTGGCTGCCGACGTTGCTTTAAACTGCCATAGCAATGATCATTGACAAGCTACTAATACAGTGTATTTCAATGATGTCTGTGCAAAGTGTTTTTTTTCGTTATCTATACAAAATAACTTACATACTATCATATTGTACAGTTGAAAAAACGGTATTCAACCCATTTGTTTAAACAGCTATTCATGTTTTCAGATTGCACTGGTGAGAACATTTCCCTACAATAACAGTGTTTCAATATAACGTTGTATATGGTAGTAAAAAGCCACACAAAGCACATTTGATTGATTTATATCACATAAATTGAACAACTTATCCATCTGGACACAACTCCAGAGTCAAAGCTGTTCGAGAGCCCTCTGTCGTATTTTAAAAGCACATTCAAGTCCAGGATTTTTAATAACTTTTAGCATGGATAAACTTTCAGCTTTGATGCAGCGATTGAGTTTTATTTGTTGTTGTTTACCTCCCAGGGACTTCAAAGCCGACCATGAGTCAGTTCTCTCTCACTGTAGTCAATCAGCACAATTTAGACGCTCACCTTCAAACGGAAATAAAAAAATATTCAAATATGTGATGTCAGTGGCTCATGCAGCTATACCACTAACATCAATATCAAAAGGAACACAACCTGTTCGACCCCACGCACTCGTCGGTACTCAAACCATTTCCCGCTGCTATAAGCATCCGTCATCCTGGACTGATAAAGGCACGTTTGGCGATAGAAACATTATCACACAAAAAAATAAAGGTGCCACCTGGAACCGAAAATGGTTCTTCGGAATGATACCACAGAAGAACCACTTCTGGTTCCACACATTCCACGTTCCTCCTATATGAGGAAATTGCAGGAATACACAGAATTTGAAAAAGGCATGAACACAATTGAATCGACACATAACCCTAAAAACTACTGATGTAACAAGTTTACCGTGTGAAGGTGCCAATCATGTAACAATAGTTTATTTTTCTTGCGTTAAATAATCAACAGTTCTCTTTGGAAATGTTGGCACTATATTCTCATCACCTTTTTGTTTGGTGTGGGGACGTTCCACTCATAGGAATACTTGTAATCTGCGTAATTAACCTTCTTAAAAAAATAATGTTGCAATGGAAAGAGTTAAAGGAAAACATTTGGTGTTAAACCAAATTCTAAATACAGAATCCTTCACGAGAGTAAATCTGAATTAAAGTGACACACTATTTATGACGTGAACCTTTCATTTGATCTCTGAAATTGGGTTAAAACGCAAGTGATGATGGAGATAAACTCTGTAATGGAGACTAAACTACATAGCCGATGTGACGTGGGTCAGGCCCAGGTCCTGTGAGTCTTCTTTTCCAATGTGAGAGATTGAAGACAGTTCCACTGCTAGTCATGTCGGCCTTCTAGTCCCATCTGGGTTCCCCGGGGGAACGGCGGCCTGCCGCGTGCCGAGGGCCTTCCTGCTCCCCAAGTTCTTCTCCCCCTTCAGTTTGGCCGAGAGGCAGAAGTCCTTGAAGCAGCGCTTGAAGTTCTCATCCAGAAAGGCATACAGGACCGGGTTCAGGCTACTGTTTGTGTAACCCAGGGCCACGCAGAAGAAGTAGGCGGCCATGATGGCGGTGGTTTCGGGTATGCTCACGAGCGCCTTGACCAGGATGAAAATGTGAATGGGCGTCCAGCAGACCACGAACACGGCCACCACCACCACCACCAGCCGTGTGATCCGCCGCAGGTTGCGGTCTTTCTCCCTCGAGCCGGACAGCATGCGGACGCTCTTCAGCCTCAGGACCATGAGGGAGTAGCACACGGTGATGATGAGCACGGGCACGACGAAGGCGAAGACAAACACGCACACCTTCATCAGCGTGTCCCAGTAGACGTACGGCTCTGGGAACTGTAAGGCACACTCGGTGATGTCTGCGGGAGCCGAGGAGAGAGGAGGGGAGAAAAAGTGAATCAAGAGACGAAGTGCACTCGTTTATGGTAAATAGAAGTCCACTCTGTTCCTTTCTGCTATCAATTTAGCGGTTGGTTATGTAACAAATAATCTGCTCAACATTGCTCTCAACATTGCTTTTTCCCCTCTTTCCTAACTCATTTATATTCATGGAGGTTGATGCTTGATGTGCAGCTAATGGAAAAGTCTGCTCTGACAGATGAAGGGAGATATTTCAAATATTATCGGCGCAGGCTTTAAGTGAGCGCTCCGTCTACTCGGCGTTATCGAGGCCCCGGTGACAGCTCTTCCTCACCGCTCTTTGTCTGGGTGCCGCCCAGGATGAAAGCAGGTATGCCCGCCGCTGACGACAGGATCCAGATGCACACGTTGATCATCTTGGCTTTGATCGGCGTGCGGAAGTCCAGGGCTTTTACCGGGTGGCACACGGCCACGTAGCGGTCCACGCTCATCATGGTGAGGGTGAAGATGCTAGTGAACATGTTGTAGTAGTCGATGGCGATGAAGACCTTGCAGACCACCTCGCCAAAGGGCCAGGTGTTCAACAGGTAGTCCGTGCTCTGGAAGGGCATCGTGGTGGTGACGAGGGCGTCGGCGAGAGCTAAATTGAAGATGTAAATGTTGGTGGCCGTCTTCATCTTTGTGTACCTGTCGGACATGCATGTGATCGTGAGGAGGAGAGCGAAGGACACGGCTGACCACCCGCCAAGAGACGCAGACCCTCCATCTTGTCTCATGATGAACCAGCATTGTTCATTAATTCACACTGCTTCCCTGAATCCAAAACAAGATTCTTAAGAATGGCCTATTCTTATTCCTGGTTTCCAAGGCAACATTGACATGGCTTCGCAGGAAAGAGTGTTTTTTTTGGTTTATAATAAACATCTAAAAGGGAAGTCATCACATACAGCATGTATCACTCAAAATCCTCTTCCCAGTGATAAATAATACATAATTATGACAATGTTGCAAGGCCGAAAGATTTGTGTAGATGTTCAAGAGCCGTAAAGGATTGAGGAATAAGAAGCTTTAGCTATTACATTTCCTCTTTTTGCACATGGATTAATATATGTGGGGTTTTGGCCACTGCACGTTGTAAACAAAAGATCGATATGTTACGTGACGTGTTCGCAAACAGTCGCCAGAAAACTCAAAGCAACACTTTGGGAGGTTTCTGTTCCCTTGATGAAGGAACGTCTGATATCGACTCTTTTAGCTCTGCTTTTGGTCTCCACCAACTCATGAGTGGGAGGTTCACCAGCTAGTCACTAACTTTGCTAACTTGTCTGATTGTTGTTTGATGTGGAGCAGGGAACTTATAGTCTTATAATCCGAGCTGTAACTGGAAACGATACAGATGAGAGTCGATGGAGTGAATCAAATCATAAACCAAAACAATGAGCTGAAAGACGCTAAAGTGCTCCGGAGATCTGAGAGGAGACTGCGGAGTGGGGTGATAATTATCGGTGGCTTCATCACGAGGAGAGACCCCTCACACACATTACATGTAGTCATTTGATTCAATTTTAATGTAAACTACATGCGGCTTTAACAGCACAACACCTTTAAAGCCAGAAAGGTTGCGTTGCCATGACAGATACTTCTAATGGCTTATAGATCGACGTCTAACGGACGGCCTGCGCTGACTTACACCTTCAGCGTTTGGAGGGGGATCATTTACGATGTTGTTTACACTAAATCAACATGAAGCACCTTGTTACTGCAGTTGAAGCGTCTTCCTCACAGCAACTAAACAATAAAACATACGGTCTTTTCTGTGACTGAGGTGATTGAATTGCTTTCTACTGACAGGCGTCGCAATCAATCTGATTTGAGGTAATTGCGAATGCCACTGCTGCATTTCACATCACATGAAAAGGAGATTTGTTTGCTCTCGCGCATGCACCATAAATAAGAGCCAATGAGGTGCAAGCAGGAAATCAGCTTGATAAAGCACCACTGGGTTCCACTATGATTCATATCATGTCCACCAGACATTTACAAAATATTGCTATTACATTTTGTAGCTTGAAGTTTATTAAAAGTGGGCAATTGTAAAGGACAGAGAATCAATTATATATGCTTTTTTCCCCACTGAATAAAAAACGACAACATTAATCTAAACAATTTCTTTGACGAATTGCAACACCTGCTTCGTCCCTCGTGGTTTACCATAAGTGCAAACTTGATGTATATTTAGATGCTGTCCCGGCCACTTAACATGCTTATTAGATGCTGTTTCTTTGGATGAGCTGCATAAGTGGGTTTTAGAACAGAGGACCATGTCTCTATTAAGCATAGGGGCACTAAAAGGAACTATGACACAGACCAGATGGCCTCGAGGTCACTGAAAGCCCAAGGGGTTGGTGCCAGTGTCTTCTTCAGAAGTAATAACATTTACAGTGACTGTGGAGGAACACATTCTTCTGCATTCTGCATACCCTTTGTTGTTTTCGGTGTTTCCAATATCATTATAGTCTCCACCGCATTTATGAAAAGACGTGTCTTATATTTTTCAGAAACTTTTCTGTCAACAATAACACTTTAAAGTCAGATTTAAATCCCAATAACATGCTTATTACATTGCCATGTCAACGTATACATTGTATTTATTGATCTTCATCCTTGTATTACACTTAAAATGACCTTACCTGATAATCACATACATGACGAGGCAGTTGCCCAACAAGCCGACCACGAACACCACGGAGTAGACTGCAGTGATGATGGGGATGATGGGAGACATGCCTTCCGGCTCCCAGCTGTCATCGTGGGTCACATTGCGGCTCTCGGAGTATCCGGACATCCAGGCTGAAGAATTCACCAGACAGTCGTCCAGCGGGCACTTACTGTCCTCTTTGAATATTTCAACAGGAATGATTTCCATTTTGACACCTGTTTGTGAAAGGAAAAGCTTTAAAATACTAAAATGATAAGACGACATGGGGAAAACATTTACATGGCAACTAGGGATGTAGCGGTTAATACTAATGCAAATCATGTCGGTAATTAAGGAAACATCGATGCGACTGAGCCAGAAAAACACACGTGAAAAACCACAGATTAAAACATAACAAAAAAAATTAAAAAAACATGAACGTCTCACAAACTCCACCGTGGTTCCGAAGCCACTTGTAAGTTTATGCAAAACACGCGTGGAGCTCCATCCTTTCACGAGAAAACGTCAACACGTTAGTGTCATTTGAAGCTCGCAGGTTACTCACCTTGATCGACGCACTAGCGCGACGCAACCTGTAAAATATGTTTAAAAATAATTTGCATTCAGCCCGTTTTTTGGCGGAGGTTCCAGCTCATCAAAGTTTGTGGACGGCACTGCGCGCCTGGAGAGGAGCAGCGGCGGCTTTGCGGACACTCGTGCACACGCACTGATGGAGAGGCGGCGCGCACTGGGGCTCGACCCACAACACACACACACACCGACACACACGCGCGCACACACAAATACTCGCACACACATTTATTCATAACAGCCAACCTTCACCTCAATGTATGAGCCCCGACAATAAGCTGCAGGAGCGCAGCGTCCTATACACTCTTGTGTCAGTAAAGCTTATTCAAGACATCTCTGATTTTGTTAATGGGACATTTAAAAAGGATTCACCCACATTAAAGTCACACGTGCCACGTAGTTGGCCTCTAAAGATGACCAATATCTATACACTAAAGTCAGATTCACGTCAGCAGTTATCTTTTCTGCTGCCCATCTTTCAGGACTTTGGGCGTTTTACTCTCAGTGTTAAAGGAGACACTGGGGAGGTCAAGGGGGAGGGATGCAGGGGAAATGAATGGGCTGCACATTTCTGTTGTGTGGACAGAGTCCAGAGGGACAGGAGAGGGAGGTGATATATACATCCAGGTCTGGAAGCAGGATACAAAACAACCAGCGAAGAGAACGAGCCATACGTTCACCTCCTTCCATCTAAACGGATATACATTGATAGTTCTAAACATGTAGATTTTGTTCCAGGATGTACTGAAACATATATAAGTATATACCTGCATCTGTCTGATGCATTGAGTTCTTTTCTAAAGGATCCCCTCGGGGCCATGAAACAACTCTTCTTCTTCTTCTTCTTCTTCTTCTTCTTCTTCTTCTTCTTCTTCTTCTTCTTCTTCTTCTTCTTCTTCTTCTTCTTCTTCTGTGGGCTGTTAGAGAACATGTATTTTGATGGCCAGTGAGGCATCTCAGATGGCAGATTTCACAAAAGCATGAGGTGTATCCCTTTCTTATTCCTATTGTACATCTGCGTAGGTGTCTCAAGATACATATATTTATTCATGTATTAGATGTAAATTGTGTCAACACTCTTCACCCAAAGCCCTCAAAAGTCCTTTTAGATTTCAGATTTTGTGTTTTAGAAACGTTGTATTCATAATCAATCAATTAATCACATTTTAGCAGCTTTAATACAGGTTAGTACAAGTCATAGTGCTTTACAGATGACTGAAAATAAGTGAAATATAAAATATAAACAGCACATGATAATTAGTAATTGAAAAAGTGAAATAATTTACAAAACCATAAGATAATGTGAAAGACAATATCACAAAAAATAGACGTTAATAAAATGGAGGCAATACAAATTTACACCTTTTACATATTTGATTCTTAAGTGTAAAGCCCATTTAATATAAACAACTCATATCATGTGGTTGATATTTTGTCACCTTTTATCAAATGTGCAAGCAACAAAGAAGAACAACTTTAAACCTCAATATATTTCCACCATATTTGAATGACATCAGGGAGGAAGAAATAAAAGGTTTTGCAATCCTCATTATTTGACATGCAGCAGACTGCAGGACTGAGGAGGGTAGAGACAACATTAACGTTAACTATCACTTCATTTAGTAAAGTTCTTCATTTATTCTTAAAAAGCCTGTATATTATATTGTATTTATTAGATCAAAATGTTCAGGCTTTACTAAAAAAAAGAAAAATAATAATTTTGATGCATGAGGGCGATGCTTTGTGTGAATGTTATGCAACAGTGACATCATAATGTGTAACAGTTTAGCTCCACACGTTCCTTTTATCAGTTGTTTTCATTCTGTTTCACTAACTATCATGTCTTTCTAGATCTTGCTTCCCACCTCGTTAGTCCAACTCCCTTCACCTGTTCTCTCACCTGCCTCTGATCACTCCCTAATCAATCCTTCATTCTTTTCACCTGGTCCTCATGCCTGTCTCACCTGTTGCTCATTCCCTCGTTAGTCCCTGTCTACTGAGGTCCCCTCACTTCCACTTGTCCTCTGCCAGATTGTCTTGTGTTCTTCCTGACCAAGCCCTCCAGAGTTACACATCGTATCTATCTGTTGCTGCCCGTTTTGTTCCATTACTCGCAGTAAAAGATAATTGTTTCCAGTTCGGTCTCCTGAGTGGGTCCCCCATAATACTCCAGTGACATAATACGAGTCATCCTCCGTATACCATCGGATGTCTGAGGATGTTAAAAGAGCTCATTTGCTCTGGAAGAAATGGATCCGTGAGCTTCTGTCAGTAATTATTGTGAATATCAATATGAGAAGAAAAAGTAATCAGTAGTCAGTTCCGCAGAGAGAACATAATCTAAATATTTTCCCTGCTGACTCAAACTATACAAGCTCATTTCTTCCTCTGTTCTCGGCTCCAATGCAGCAAACAGGCCATTGAGTTGGCAGTTATTCAAATTATGGAAATTAAAAATATCTGCAGACGCATATTCTATTATCCACACATATTGCTCAACAATTAACAAAACACCTAAACACATGAATGCAATTGTCTTTTATATATTTTGTGCATTGATGAGTTTATCATGCATTGATGCTAAACTCAGCCACTATACGTAATCATGCACCAAGTTCAATTTTCAAGCAGATCTGATCTTCGGATGTGTTGAATGATAAGAGAACTTACATTGGATTTGACAGCTTAAAAAGTAGCTTCTTCTGGCTCAACAAAGTTGTTATTTTATCCTCAATACAATCGATTTCTATATTCCTACTGGTCCACACTGACTCCAACATTGCCACAGCTCTGAAATACTGACTGATCTGCCCTGGGGCTCTGCTGCAAGAGGTGGATTCTTGAAAAGTTTAAACAGAAACTTGGTCGAAGTTCAGTGTTTCAGCATCCCAAGATACAAATGAAATCCACTTCTCACACAGTGCATGCTGGGATAGGCTATACAGCCTTTTTAAAAATAAATAGAAATGGAAGAAATGCGAGAAGAGGAGGCAAGGAAGTTGAGTGAAACTGCTTCTGACAGGAGGAAAGAAACTTTTATTAAATAGGATTCCGTCTGGTGGTAAATAAGTTAGTTTTGTGTAATCATCTCTCTGCTGAATACAAACAGTACAATCCTGTTACATTTATAACTCAAAAATTGTTTTATAAATAATTCCCTTGAAAACCAAAAAGCAGTTCACCATTCTTACATCCATTTCAACATTATTTCATAATTGGACATCTTTTAATCCCTTTTTTAGCCTTGGAACATTGAAGCATTGGAACATAGCCATTTTGTATATAGTAATTATATCGTTGGAACGCAGCCATTTTATAGACTAAATATGTCGATGTGCTTTATTGTGAATATTTATAATCTATACGGTTTCGTACTAACTAAATCTCTGCAGTTAATTTAAAATTTCAGAAGTAAGTGAAATATAATATGGCAAGACAATTGTTTTGAATACTTAGACCATAGAGGATCTTTGATGTATAGTATATGTTGATGTATTTAGATTTGTAATCATAAACAAAAATATTTCCCGATAATGGTGCTATACAAAAACTGATTGGCTTCTTTATGGGAACCATGCACGTCTAAAATGTCTAAGAAATCGATCTAATTGTTGTTTTCAAGTAAACAACTCTGCAGCACTACACCGAAAGCAACAGAGAGCATCAGTGAAATAATAATCGTGTCGTAGCTGGTTGTGTACTGGTGACACTTTCTTTATACATAGTTCTGATTGTGTAGGTCTTTCCCTCAGGTTTTGACATTTCATGTCAAATATAATAATTTTTCCTCCAGACGTTTATTAACATGATTCAGTGTCCCTGATACACTCAGAAAAGTTTGACCAGTATCTACTCAATAAAATGATGGCAATGAAGTGACAATTAATATAATTGAATAGATTTTACTACTTCAACTTTGATTAAAAAACATTGATTTATTTAAGCAAATTTAAACAAAGTATGAAATACTAATATTTTGGATTTATTAATAATAGGGCAAATATTGAGTAAATCCAAATCAATTATGCAGGGAAAATGATTAATATTGACTAGGTATTCAAAATAAAGTGATTTAGATTGAACAATTATGTTAATTATTCACTAAATAACTGGATAATACTGATTTAAATTTACTAATTTTATGGGTGGAAATTATGCTGTTTTTCTAAATATCTGGATAAGAATGATTTGGATTCAATAAATAAAATAAGTTACATCAACTCATAACTTGGAAGAACACATTTAAACTTAAATTATTATTTATCTTTTCATACATTAATTGTTATACTAATGCACTCGATGTGTACTCAGTTTTAACACCCAGCAATCAACACTACTTTTAACGATGTGTACTTATACATTTGAGTTAAACACCCATCATGCAATACTAGTGATCGCGATGTGTACTCACGCTCATGGTTTCATTACCCAGCATGCAACACTACTGATCGCGAGCTGTATTCCCACTCATCGTGGTTTGGATGTTGCAGGTTTTCAGAGCTTTCAGGATATTCTGCTTTGATTTTAATCCAGAACACCGGCACTCCGGCAGAGTTGAAAAGTACGTTTAAGTTTAATGTTTGTGGTAAAGTATCACGTACCCTCTTGTCATGTGTCAAGAGGCTCAGATGCACAGACGGATGTATCCGGTCATTTTTCAAAATAAAACACATTTCCGGCCTACTGATGCCATTCACTGATGTTCACACCCCATCGTGTGTTCTGTTGTCTAAATATAGTTCATACTAATTCTACCCTCTGATTGAAGGTTTCTTTATTGTGTGGTCTTTCTCTGCTGACATTCATTCCTTAAGGCTCTGTAGTTATATGTACAACCATTTGATACAAGCCCAGAGTTAAATTACTTGGGCGGAAGTGCACAGCGTTTAAAACTGAAGAGTTCCCATTGAGTATTATTATTTTTCGACATTGTTGACTTTACTGATACAATATGATTCAATTCTACTCAGTGATTTTGAGCTGATATTATTCAAACAAAAATGAGTAAAATGCAATTGATAAATAATTCAAAATGTATTAAATCAACATAATATACCAAACTGCACACAGAATTTTTTTTAAGTAAAGGTTACTAATATTTATTTTGTAAATATTAATTGAGCTCAGTCCCACTTTTTTTAGTGTAATGCCCCCAAAGCCTCAGTGCATTAGCAGGGGTGGGGGGTGCTAATGAAACCCTCTCGTGGTTCACTCTTGGCTGACATTACCCTCCCGATAGCATCGCTGCTAGCCTCTAGTCTCCTTGCATCTGTGAAAATTATCTAACAGAATGTGAATGATATATTTCTTGTAATTGCATCTGCGACAGCCGACCTCCAGGACCCCCTCAACGGATCCTGATCTCCGACCTGCTGATGCTGCTGCTGTGGAGGAGGAGGAGGAGTAGGCTCAAGAGAATTTATTCTGAGGAATCGATACGCAACATTAATATTCCAACTCAATCTCTTCCTTCCCTCATACACTTATACTCGTTGGAGCTTAAGTTAAATACTTGTAAGAACAAACACAATTATATGCCAGTGTTAGTATGTCGGGCTACATCCACAGCGAGAGATTACATAGATTTAGAAGATTACTTTGAAAGTCTGTGTGTGCTTACCAACAAACAGCCTCAGATATGTGAGTCATGCTTGGTGCTATTTCGAGAGCGACCACAGAAACCTGGGATTTGTAGCTCCTGCTTTTCTCAAATGTTCAATTGCTTTAGAAGTATCCAAAACACAATGCAATAAAAACAACCGTGATCGTCTCCTTATCCAAATGGAGCTACTTTGCAGTACGAAGCCAGCTGTGGTGTGAACGCCCATCATGCAGGAGGGATAATGGATCTCATTTAGATACCGTCTCTACACACGCAGCACTGATGATGACATTCGGTTGGAGTCTGCAGGTCTTGTGAAGCTGTGTGGGAGGCCGCCGGAGAATCTATCGCAGCTTTGTCTGAACTCAGAGGCACGAGAGGACAGATGGATGCCACGCCGTGTTTGCGCTTCCTTCCGATGCGAGTGGGTCAAGGAGGGATCTGGGATCTCATTTAAGTTTCACTCCCTGAAATCTTGCAAGCAGAGTGATGTAATTACATTTCTGTGTGCCTGATTTTCACTAAAGGTTCAGAATAAAAGATGTCAGAGGGGGGGCAATTATAAACTGGAAGCCCCCCCCCCTCTCCCCCCAAAAAAGAGATTTAAAAAAAGGAAAAATACAAAAGTGTATCGCTCAGATCTCCTCGGGGCTTATCCTCACATATTCCTCCTATAGCAACAATGACATTATGTATTGCATGTTACTCGTTCTGTAGCCCTCAGACGTTGTTGCACATTCCCCATTGTTCTTGATATCTAAGTTATCCCAGCAGCTCATCAACATTAGATGCCTGGAAACAGACCAGCTCTCCCTTGGGTGCATGCTTATATGGTTTGATATGCATACGCATCTATATAGTTCTTCACTCGTAACAAGAGGCAGAGATGGAACATAGATTCATGCTGGAGAGTTTCCCTGTAGGATTCACGGAGTGTGTGGGAACTTGAGTGTGTGTTCTGCTGTTGTGTTGCTCCTCTCAACAGAGTCGGTAGTAATGCGTTGGTGTAACAGGAAAGAATTATCCCGCCTCCCCAAAGTAAACTCACAGGGGAAACCCGGATGTTATAAATTGTCGTTGAGTGTTCCTCCAAAAAACGTGTTTTGTTTTACGAGCGCTAATTCTAATGTATTTTTGCCATTTCCAAACACAGCAGGTCCAAACTTGACAAAGAAAAGTAAGAGAAAGAAAAGCTTTATTAGAATGTTAAAGACCAGAATGAGATATGAAGTCAGTGTGAGAAAAAAATAAAATATTTTTCACGACAGATCAGTGGTGTGATGAAAAAGCCCGTAGAGGCCAATTTCAGATTTCAGGTTATATAAATACAATTTCTTAAAACCTCCATGACATTCTAATGTATTTGCATTCATCTTATTTTCCCATGAAACACATAAAGATATGTGAAAGCCACCAAAGTCCTCCTGAAGCGCATCCATACTGGAGGTGTTTATGAGCTCCACCTTGAGGCGTGGAGCCAGAGGGGCACGCTGTGTTGATCTATGACCCAGAGGAGCAGCCGATCATCTCCAAAAACGCTGACTGTGCTCCTGGAGCGAGCGGGCCATTTACAATCAATGGCCGAGGGATTGGACTGCACAGACTGTTCCTTACATCAAAGTGAGAGAGGGGTGGAGGGAGAATTTAGGGGTTGATGTGGTGAAAAAAGTTGGAGAAGGAGGCGGTGTGATGGAGGATGTGGAAAGTGATGACGCAAGTGAAGCCGAGAGACTTTTATACTGGAGAATAATGGCTTAGAATTGTATTGTCCTAATGTACACTATGGGCTAATGGTCTAGTTGATATTTAAATATAATTACAAAAATTCAGTACAATATGACCAAAATAAATGGACGTTTGCATATTCAGTATCTGAATAATCCATATTCACTATTTCAGTGTTCAACTGTGGATTATTTAAACTGAATAACAAGTCTTTATATACGACAATATTACATTCAACATGATCCGAGAACTTATATCCTACGTTTCAGTTAATGTCTTTCTGAGCTTCTGTGTGTATTAATACCCGGGTTGTAAAATCAAATATGTTGTGTTACTTTAAAATATTGCAGTCCAGCTTTTGAAAAAACTTCCAGAAAAGACAAAATCATATTTCATGAACTTATTTTGCCTGCTTGAATATCATTATCCTGATATCAATATGACATAATTTGATATGCACTCACAAATACTGGAGCCTGATATTAAACAGGGAAGACTCGCTGTAGAAAGAAAACACTCTGCACTGAAGGATTTGCCCCTCGGCCTTAAAACTTGTTTAGCATCATCGGCCGGTGGGGAAGCTCCCTGCAGACGCTTCTGTGTTTACCGTTTCACGAACAACAAACACACTAACACAACCTGCAGGTAAACATGGCGCACTCTGCAGGGAGGACTGTGTTTTCCACAGTCGGAGGTGTCCGGCTCCCCTCGGTGTGTCGGCCGCTGTCCATCCGAGTTCCTCTCTGATTCTCAATCACCAGTCAGCGGGGGAACCGGACACTTGTTGATGGATGACAAGCGAGAGCTGTCAATAAGAGCTTCGCTTCACAGAAACACGCCCTTGATTCAGAGCCTTGCATTTCAGGGGGTGATATATTTTATTAATTTCATTCTGTCCAAAACCAGAAACACAAACATGAAGGGAAAGGATTAAAACGTTTCTTTTGTTTTTTCTATCGTCTGCTGCCATCGCTGCATGTCCGGCTGACGAGAAAGAAAAAGAAAATACAAACAAAGGAAGCAAAGCTGCCGGTCTGCTCTCCTATTTTTCTCTCACTTGCACCAACCAGTTTGTGGCAGCGGGGGGGTCTAATCCACCTCAGCTGGTGGTTGATTGTTAATCAGTCCCAGCTGGGTTTAATCTGTGTGTGTGTCTCTATGAAGGAGCAGTAGTGACTGACGACCGCCTCACACCTGGTGCACGGCTCTACGGTTGATATTTCTGTATATCTCATCTCTTTGTCATACATGGACCATCAACTGGGGAGATGCTATTACGCTCATTTGCCTGAGGCACATAGTTGTAGTATTGTCTCTTTGTATCATGTGGGTAGGCATCATGTGCACATTTAAAACCGTAGACAATATTTTTAAAGTAAGTTGGAGAATGAGTTCCTGGATTATACAGGAAACCGCTCGAGCCTGTATGTTAATTTATCAGGTGTCTCCCCTGTGATATTATAAAGTATTTACATACAATTTCACATATAAACTATCTCAATACCACACATGCCATTCTGCATATTATCCACATCTGTTCACATTATTTATTTTATTTTATTCCTCCGGGAAAACTAGAACCTAGTTGGCCACGTCCGCTAATGTTAATATCAGTTCCCAATAGACGAGAATTGTTATCTCATTTATTCCAACAGATGATGATATTTCCTCCTGGGGATATGTTGGCAAAATAAAAGTGGGTCCCTCTTCCTTGGCTTCATATGTGGTGATGGCAAATGTCCAGGTTGTCCCAACATATCTCTTACTTAAAGAATACAAATATTTATTTAAAAAAAATGTAGTGTGCCTGTCAACATTATGCAATTCTTTCAGGCAATGATGAGACCAACGGCATACATGAACACATTCGGTCACAATCCAGAAGTGTCTGTTGATATCGGTGCTATCCGACATACTGTAGCACATTGTTTATCAGGTGTGTTATGTTGTTATCAGGTGTGTGTCTGATCCGTTTGGGCTTTGATGAGAATAGATGGATATGACTAGTGAAAACACAAGTCACCTAAAATATGTCAGATGCCTCCTCCGCACTACAGAGAAATAACCGTTGCTTTAAAATCTATTAGTTAATCGTTTTGACAAAGAAAGTGGAAACATGGTTGTCGTGCCCCCGTTACCTGTTCAACGAGAGGCACTACCGGCTGCTCATCTCCTAGGTTCAGACACGTTTGTAGTAAGTTTCAGAGTCCCGCTTATTTGTCCAGTTTTATTTATATTAGACGGTCCTGTAGACGGTCAGATGAATCACCAATGCAATCACCAATTAACATCTGGCCTCCCACTTCGCCTCATTAAATAGGGACAACCACATCAAAGCATCCTTGCCCCACCTAGTGTTGGGAGGTCCAAAGTCACAACACACATGTTAAAATGGCTCCAACAATGGTTACAATTACCATTTTCAGACACTCCATTTTCAGAAGGTTTATGAGGTTTGTAATGGTTTAGCAAACTCAAATCTCTGCTTTTCTTTTTAGTACGTCTTCTATTATTATGAACACACTAAATGTAGCCGAGGGGCTGCACAGTGGTGAAGTGGCTGTCCCCTCACAGCCAGAAGGGCCCGGGCGGCCCCTCTGCACGTTCTCCCCGTGGCAGCTCGGGTTAATTGGAGGCTCTGAATTGGCCGTCGGTATGAATGTGAGTGTGCATGGTTGTTTGTCTCCATGTGAGCACTGAGAAACTAGATAAATCCACCCAATGTCAGCTGGGTTCGGCTCCAGCGACCATGAATAGGATAAGCGGTTTGGATAATGGAATGAAATGTAGCCTCTGGCCTAGATAGAGAAGCATGGGCATGGACAAAACCTGTGCAATAGCCGTGTATATATGACTTATGTAACAAACATAAAATCAAAGACGGACCCAAGACATCTATACTCTCAAAATGACTTGAAAATACAAAGGCAAACAACAACAAAAGATCGCAAATGCCAACAACGTTTCAACAGAAGATTTATTAGTTTCCAGACACCAGGTCAGTCATGAACTAAACCGTACGAACCCACACTGGGAAAGAGACAAACAGGGTTTGAATACACAGGGAGGTGATCGGACATCGGGAACGAGACACAGGTGGACATAACGAGGGCGGGGTCTGCAATCACACAGAAGGAAACAATCAGGAGCAGGTGAGACAATCACAGGGACAAGAGATGCAGGGGAACAGACAACACGAGAGACAGCCCTGGCCGTTTCTCAATTCAAAGTACACGGCTGTAGACTTGTGTTCTTTGGGAGTCTGGTCTTGGGAGTCCAGACTCCGGGAGGACGGGACAACGGGAGGACGGTCTTTCTGCGATTGGAACAGCAGCTGACTTGATGACGTCACCACATCAGCTGTTCTTGCTCCTGAGTTTACTCTAATTATTCACAGTAAATTATTTTTTACAGTCAAATAAACAAAACATCTTAAAATGACATTCTGTGACTCAACAACAGTAGTATTTATAAAAAGTCAACTTTCAGTAGTTTATTTTCTCCTCCGCTATTGTTTCCGGTTGCTGGTGAAATGCATTCTGGGATATATACTGGCCAGAGTACGCACAAGTCTCCTGTGATGCATCCTCCGGAAAGAGGGAGGATCAAGTCACATCTGGGCATTTTGAACGTGCTTTGCGAGAAGCAAACTTTGAATGTGAACATGTACTCGGGCTGAGACTGATGACGTTTCACGAGTCCATGAGGACACAAGTAGAGGAAAGGACGCACAAGTACGCTGATTGAGAAACGGCCAAGGACTTCAAAATAAGACACAAACACTCTGGATCATGACACTGCATGTTTTTGCATTTTCTTTCAGACTGTCCACAAAAAATGTGAAGGTAAATCTGAATAACGTGCTCTGTCCAAAATCCCTTCTCAATGGCGGCTCATCACCAGTGTGGCTGATTGGAGCTGCTATCAACATATCAACACAGACACATGAAACACTGTCATAGGAATACAAATAAATAGTGCATTACTCAGTATGAGCAGAATGAAACTATCAAGGTCAGGATAAAAATACAAATAAAGCCTTTATTGGGACCCTGTGATTGAGCTCTTTAACTTTTAACAACGTGTTATAAACTTCGTAGAGAGGCCGACTGATACCCAATACACGTCCTCGTGTTTTATAACTGGCATATACTTTTGCCCACCTCCTCTGCTCCGTGGCCTTTATAGGTTAGACGCCATGCATCTCTGTATTGTAACATTTTTGAGACTGCATGTGTGCATCAGAGCAGCGCCCTCCCTCGCCTGCAGATGGCTGCTCACAGTCATTGACATGCCAGGCAGATGGAGGGACGGGCGTGTGGTGAATCACTTGCTGCTCAGTTGTATCCACGTTTCCATGACATCCGAAGGCAGCAGCCCCACCAGAGTGAGTGACGACCTTTAGAATGTATTTACTTCATTTAGAGACACAATACTTTCTGGGGAGCTCTTGAGGAAAGTATGAAACGTGTGAAAGAACAAAAGAAAGAAAGAATCCACGGGCGGCATTGTGTGCCTGACCTACCCGAGCCACATAAATCCTAAAGAAAATTGAACAAACTAAAATATTAAACTGAGATTAGCGCTGTATATTATGGCTGCACCGTATTTATTGCTTTACAATGCGGCTGCTCAATAATGAATTATCTTTTACACATTAGGAGCGGATGTGTGTTTGTTGGCGGTGGTTCGTAGTTCATCAGAAAATGAATCGCTCCTGTCAGAGGAATTAACATGAGAAGCCTCCGTGATGCCGGGCTGTGAGGCTGCAGGCTGCTTCATCCAATCTGAGCTTAATACTATTCGGCTGGAGTGGCACTGATTTGACTTTGCATTTTATAACAGAAGCACTGAGGCTAACGATGCTGCACATTAGGGCCAGGAAAATAAACGCCCGGCCTGAAGAGTCTTTTGTGTTGCCACAATATTAAAACGGTTTCACCAGCACCCCTGATAATGCACGGAGGCTTTGGGGCATTATCAAGGACACTGAAACATGTTAATAAAAGCCTTGGAAAAAAAACTAACTAACTATGATTATTAACAATGATTAGTTAATAATTATATTTGACAATGAACCGCCATTCTGTGAGCTTTATTGTTTTTTAGTGAAATGTCTCACCTGCTGTTGGATAGATTGCCAACATAGATATCTACATGTGTTCATATGATGAATCATAAATTATCTTGAGATCAACCTCATCATCCTGAAGCCAGGGGTGGTAACACTTTGGTTGTATTGGTTGAAATTCTTTTTCTGCAGTAAATGTTCTTTTCATTTTTCCCTGAGACAATCTGTGACTCACAGTTGGAGCTCCTCTGCCGCTTAAGAGGACGTGAACATCTCCTGGTAGAGTGAACAGTACAAAAAGAGTTTTTGAATATAAAAAGGTACAAACAAGTGTGCATAAGAACTTTGGGTGAGACGTTACCGACTACTGTGATTCCAAAGGAGCGTTTCAGCAAGTAACCACGGGGTGAAGTCACAAAAGTCCCACTGTTGTAAAAATCAATACCCTTCAGTACAAAATGAATTCATGTTTGGATTCTGGGTAGTTTACGACCTTCACCAACGTTAACTCACTAACCATTGAAGAGATGAGTCCTTTTTCCACCACTGTGAAGTCATACGATGTTCTGCGAACACTAACTTATGATAATGTTCAGGGTACCATCAGCACTGCAAGTTAAAGACACATAATGAAGCAAAGCTAATGACCCATATCTCCTAATGCATCATGAAAGTCTGACTCCAGAAGCATGCATTGGTGGAAAATTACATTTCCAAGTGTGACTTCAGACGTTTACTCTCATTCATTTGACAGCTGCTTCTGGGAAACTGGACAGGCACATATTAAAAACGTATATAGGGCAGAGTGCATTCCTATTAAGTCCTGTCCGCAGCGACTAAATTATCAGAGGATAAAGACAGAAGACAGCAGCGGCTTGGCATCTATAGATTCATATTCAGCTTTACAACCACTAAAATCAGAGCAAAGGGATAGCAGTTCTTTGATTGCCATATGCAAAGAGAGAATGCACTAGATTTAGTTTAAATGGTCCATTAGGAATGAACAATTCAAACTGGTCAGGACACACAGAGATGTCTCAGAGGCTGCTCTTGCCTTACCAATTAAAATGTACCTCGAGCTACAACTTAATGAAGTGTACTACAAATAGCCTGCAGAGTGTGGAGTTGTCGTAGGACGTTTGGCCATGAACACCCAAATGCTTTGATCCTAAAACCTCTGCAAATTGTCGGCTCATTAAATACACTTTACGCTCGGCAGGAACTACATGCAGGAAACAAAAGAGTTACAGGCTGGTTTAGTGCTCATTACGCGTCAACAAAATGATTTTTATAAAGAACAATGCTTCATGTAAGATGTCTCAATCGATGCCTGTAGAGAAGCCCCTCGTCACACGCTCCAGCGTAGAGGGGAGGTCGCTCTGGGACACATCAGGGTTGGAACCAGAGCTGCAGGGCTGTCAGACCAAAACCCAACTTGAGCCCCGTTTCTATTATTTGTAACCACCCTGCATCCTGGTGCTCCTCTCTCCAAACCAGACTGCACTGCTTCAGCCACAGGGAGACAAATAAGGTGAAGATGTCGCGAAGTGTCCGTTGACGTTGTGACTTCCTCCCGACCTCACGGCCTGTCCTGAGGAATGAACGGCACTCGCACTGAAAAGTCACACAAGTGCTGCACTACATTTAATTGACTATAAGAAGCTGAATATTTATATTTCCATTGTTTCATCTGGTCTGCCCGGTGCAGTATGTGATGTCTGGTTAATATCCAAGGTGTGCTGTGAGCAGACTGTTAGATGATGGATGCCTGTGTTTGAACAGGAGGCATTGGACGGAGAGGATAACAACACTGTGTTGTGAAATGGATTTCTAGGGGTGATGACAGTTTTGAGCCAATAATGATCACCAGGATATTTTCAGAGAGAAGAATAACAGCATGTTCCTGTTAAATTAGTCATGCCACGTACCGCATACTTTGCATGCATGTTAAATCTGCCAAGATTAGAGAGAAATGTAAGTGTCAGCCGTCATCCAAGATGGCGGCGTGTACGGACGCAGTGGCCCCTCTCTGTCCCGACCATTTGGTGTTTTGTTCCGTTACTAAATGTTTGTGCAAAAGTTTGTCCAAAAAATGTTCGTCTTCGTCTCGTCTGTCTACGTCGGATCACAAATATAGTCGCCAGGCCCTGTTTACCATCGGCAGGAACAAACTACACGGCAGTCTGGACGCTGAACAAGCGGAAACACGCGCGGAGCACGGATTACTTCGCCGGCCTACCACCACACCGACCACACTGGACTCGACTGCCACTCCTCGCCCAGAAAGGAGGCGCCGCAAGCGTTGTGAGAGGAAGCAGAAGAGGGGTAAGCGCGGAGGTATCCGAGCTACGCTAGCGGCTAAGCCAACTCGTCCAGCCATACCATCTATTATCTATTATCATGGCTAATGTGCGATCCTTGGACAATAAAATGGACCACATAAGACTGCTGCAGACGGAGCAGCGAGACGTGAGGAACTGCTGTGTGCTTATCTTTACGGAAACATGGCTAACCGACAACATCCCCGACTCTGCTGTGAGACTGGAGCAGCTAACATGCTACCGAGCGGACAGAGCCCTCGCTGATGGAGGGAAAACTCGCGTCGGCGGACTATGTGTTTACATCCGGGATGCATGGTGCCGGGACGCGGCCGTGGTATGTAAACACTGTTCACCACTGGCGGAGTTCATGATCGTAAGGTGCCGTCCTTTTTATCTGCCGAGGGAATTTACGGCGATTCTGCTAGTCGCTGTTTACATCCCTCCAACCTCCAACAACAGCGATAGAAATGCGGCACTTGGCGAACTGTACCGGGCCATCAGCGAACAACAGACGGCCCACCCAGACGGCTTCACCATCTTTGCTGGAGATTTCAACCACGCAAATCTTAAGACTGTCCTTCCCAAACTACATCAGCATGTTGACTTCCGAACAAGAGGAGACAACATTTTGGATCTGGTCTACACAACCCACAAAGGAGCGTACAAGGCCTTCCCCCTCCCCCACATAGGTCTCTCTGACCACATCACCGTCATGCTAATGCCAGCATACAGACCCAGAGTGAAAGTCTCCAGGCCGGTTCTGAAGCAGGTACGTGTGTGGCCAGAGGGGGCCTCCTGCGCTCTCCAAGACTGCTTTGAAACAACAGACTGGGGAATGTTCAAACAGGCAGCCACATACAGCGACCACACAGACATTGGGGAGTACACGGACACGGTTACTTCCTACATCAGCAAGTGTATCGATGATGTGACCCACGTCAAGACCATCACCACTCGCTCTAACCAGAAGCCGTGGCTAACAGGGGAAGTTCATCGACTGCTGAGGACCAGGAACAAGGTCTTCAGAGCTGGAAACAAAACGGACCTCAAAACAGCGAGAGCCAACCTGTCCCACGGCATCAGGAAAGCAAAAAGTTCCTACACAAAGAAGATAACCCGGCACTTTAAAGACAGCAGAGACACACGCAGCCTGTGGAAGGGCATTCAGACCATCACGGACTATAAACCCACGCCACAGAGCTGCGACAGCAACATCTCTCTGCTTAACAACCTAAACAGCTTCTTTGCACGGTTCGAAGCACAGAACAGCACTTGTCCACACAAGACTCCACCCCCTCCCCATGACCAGGTCCTGTGCCTGTCTGCTGCCAACGTGAAGAGGACTCTCTCGTCCATCAACACCCACAAGGCAACAGGTCCAGACAACATCCCTGGTCGTGTGCTGAAGGACTGCGCAGAGGAGCTTAAGGACGTCTTCACGGACGTCTTTAATACTTCTCTGAGACAAGCTGTTGTTCCATCATGCTTCAAGGCAACCACCATCATACCCGTGCCAAAGAAACCCAGTCCGTCCTGCTTCAACGACTATCGTCCAGTGGCACTTACCCCCATAATCATGAAGTGCTTTGAGCGACTCGTCATGTCGCACATCAAATCCATCCTCCCCCCCACCCTGGACCCTTTCCAGTTTGCATACCGTGCCAAACGGTCCACGGAGGATGCAATCTGCTCTGCTCTCCACCCAGCCCTCACCCACCTGGACAAAAAAGACTCCTATGTTAGAATGCTGTTCATAGACTTTAGCTCAGCATTCAACACCATCATTCCACATCAACTCACCTGCAAACTTGACCAGTTGGGGCTCAACACCTCGCCCGTGTAACTGGCTGCTGGACTTCCTCAGTGAGAGGCCACAAGCGGTACGTGTCGGCAACAACACCTCGAGCAGCATCACGCTGAGCACCGGGGCCCCCCAGGGCTGTGTGCTCAGTCCTCTGCTCTTCACCCTGCTGACTCACGACTGCAGAACCAGCTACAGCACCAATCACATGGTCAAGTTTGCAGATGACACGACATTGATAGGTCTCATCACCAATGATGATGAGACCCTCTACAGGAGGGAGGTCAACCTCCTGACCACGTGGTGCGGAGTCAATAACCTCCTGCTCAACAACAGCAAGACCAAGGAGATTGTTGTTGACTTCCGGAAAGGCCACACCCACCACCCACCACTGACCAGACTCACATGTCTGAATGTTCCCGTCCAATTTATGTTGTCTATATGTTTACATGTCCTTTACTGTGTTGCACTTTATATTGTTCACGCACTTTATGTTGTCCATGCACTTTATGTTGTCTATTCACTTTATGTTTATATGTTGCACAATCACTTTATCACTTTATGTTGGACAGAAGAGAAACACAATTTCAATCTTCTGTATGTTTGCACGTATGAAAAATTGACAAATAAAACTGACTTTGACTTGACTTTGACTTTGAAGAGATCAAATATTTACCTCCAGTGCATATTGAATTCATGCATGACAGGTGGACGAGGTTTCAACAATACTACAAGTATTACATCTGCTGCTATTTTTTAAGCTCAACTTCTCAAAAGACCTTACAGGCATTTTTTGTTTGCACATGAAAAGTTGCCAATGTCCGTAAACAAAATCAAAACCTAATCTGAGTTTGTATTTGAGTGAGTTATCCTGCAGTACCAAGGATGACCACTAAAATGAAATTTAGAGCGATGTAATGGGTAAACGTTCGGCAATTTCTATTCAAAAGTCTGAGCTACCAATTCAGATTTTCTAACTAAGAACTGTAAATGACAGCCAAGCTTTTTTATTTCACGTCACGGAAAATAATCGTAACTGTCCTCGTAAACAGTCAAACATTCTCAACGTTGTCTTATGAGCTGCTTAGAGCTCATGAAAGGAAGCTAAACAGGTCATAATTCCCTCTTATATATATATATATATATATATATATATATATATATATATTATATTGCTCTGATGACATTTGAACACATCACGATAGCGTTATTAATCATCTTCCCAATGCTCATTTTTAGTAGAGCTTAAACGCATCTTAATACACGTCAATGCAACCTTTAGCTCGAGGAAGAGCCGCCCCTCTGAGCAGCATGTATGAGGATGAAATATAATATCCAAACTGTCTGATTAAGTGAATTGTTCCTCCATTTGCTTATTTGGGATTTATGTGCTTTATGTGTTTTTCACTCTCTGTGGGAAACATCTTGCATGATGCATTTTTAATTATTACATTCGTTCCTAAGTAGCAGTGATAATGTATAATCCCACAGATCATTCTCTATAGTCTGTTTATCAGGTAAATTAATGAAGCTGCGCACAGCTGATCTCAGGAGGGGAGGAGGAGGAGGAAGCAAAGACGATTCCCCTGTGAAGTATTCTTTGAAGTTTCAACAGAAGGATAAAGCGTTGACCTCCCACAGCAGCGCCCTACACACTAATGTATTCCCCTCTTCATCCGAGAGCGTCGAGAGGGTGAGACGTGACCCCTCGCTCCGTGTGATAACCTGCTCCTTCCGTAACTTTGTACCCTCAAGTGAGATTTACTTGACTCCTAACAGGAAACCTTCAATCGGGTCATCATGGATTATGTGCTAAACCACAGAGGGATGGCCATTCCTCTCTGAGCCACAGAAAAACTTCCAGCTAGAAATGTTAAGAGGCTCTAAAGAGTTAATCTTCTGCACAATTTTCCTTTCTGCAAGCCCAGCTGCTCCGACAATTATATCTAAACATGGATTCAACACATCAGCTGCATCTGCTGCTGATGAACAGGAGTTTGGCTCCAATACATTTGGCTCTCATATGCAGTGGTGCTGGGAGCTGTGAATGCCCAGAGTGCTTCTCGGGGAATAGTGACAGCATGGCGTGCCGCTGGGAACAAATAGAAACTGGATGCATGTGAGAATCTGAATACGGCACAAAGCATTTGAAAAGGTGGCGTTAAAACTTCTCAAAAAAGGTTTAAAATAGATTGAATGTTCTAAATTTGAAGAGAGAACTACATTTTATGTTGTAAAACGCGTGCTGAGCACACGTCGTGTACATGCCATGTAAACGAGTCACTGCACTGGCTGTTGCTATTCTACCCTGATTAATTTAACTTCATATTTCTGCTTGCGACTATAAATAATAAATACAAGTTTAACACCGAGCGTTAACACACTTTAAACAATAACATACTCGGGGGAAGAAAAAAAAAAGTCAAATTAAATTAAGGCCACAGTCGAAATCATGATCAAGGAACTTTGACTGATGAACAACCTCCACAGTCCTCGAGGTGTTGCAGTGAATTAATGAAGGGCATTGTAATTCATGCACATGTGAAGAGGGGATGAATATGTCCGTGCCGCCGGTAGCACGGTGAGCTGTGGTGTAAGGGTGGAGGCGCTGGGGGTGAAGCATATTCAAACAGACATTTATGAGCATTTTCTGACACAGTGAATTATCGTACGGAGCAAAGGAAAAATGCACAATGTAAATCAGCCTTGTGTCCCGTGACTACACGTCGAAATGTTTTCTGTGAAAAATACATTTTAAAGCTTGTTAAACAAACCCGACAAAATGACGTGTTTCCTGTTTCAGGGTATAAAATAATCTGTAACACCGTTACACGGTATTTGTTACTTGTATCTTTTCTTCTACTTCTTCTCCGCTACTTCTTACTGCAAATTTTTAATTCACTACTCACAAAGAGCTTATAAAATATGATGTTTTGTTATTTATTAAACTGATTAAACGACCCAGCAATAGAGCTGAAACACATTGATTATTTGAGAATTTGTGACAGCGTTTCTCATTATTCTCTAATTAAGAGATTTTGCTTTAATAGGACCTCAACTAACTACAACAATGAAATATTGCTTTTACACTTTTTAAAATATGATTTTTATAGTCTCCTATCCAGAATAAACCAAATAGTAACAAGTATAATCTGATTAAAGCACTGCAAAGGGCTGTGAGGGAAGACAGTCAGGGGCCAATCCATTCAAAGACTGCAGAGAAATTGAATATCTTATGAGGAATTATAAGATTAGCTCATTATATTCTTCTTAAAAAATAGGGAAATTCAAGTGAATGTCATATTTCCTCAATTCCATATGGATTATGTTGCTTTAAATTACACACTTACAGCTGTGAGGAGGGATGTTATATAAAATATGTATGTGGTACGTCAGAATGTTATCGACACTTGACATTATTCAAAAAGCGACATGAATATTGCAAGACCGCGCTGCTCACACACATTTCGTAATCCATTCAGAACTAATGTCTGCAGGCTCCCGTCAACTGAGACGTGAAAGCGAGCGCGGAGCGAGCGGAGTGCCAGGTGCCGCCCAAGAGGACGGAGAGTCGATTGGGCTCTTTGTTGCTGGAGGAGCCTGAGAAGTGATGGCAGGAAGACGCATAATCACACACCTGAAGGCACCCAAAGGGCCACAGCATCGACTAAACCGGCGCACTGGCTGAACAGATGGTTGTTCGATAACTGATTTTGTGTTGTGTAAATAACCACAGGTGCAAAGCAAATGCTCTTTTCTTATAATTTATAAGTTGAGATTTCAGTCAGAAAGGTGCTTTGGCAATTCATCTATATTTGACTTGATGGCGTCGTTATGGCTTCGGCTTCACAGCAACCACCTGATGAATGTTTCATCGGCTAACAGCTCGACAGTGGGGAGGGAGTAATTAGTCTAAGTCATTCTCGCTCTTTTAAAAAAAATGACAACATCAACTTGATGAATGTTTCCTCGCTCGAAAGTTCGACAGAGCGGAAGTTCGGGGCGGATATAAATCAGGAGGATTTTCATTTGGGAGAGAAAGCCAGATGGTCTTATTCTAGGATCCGTGAGGATATAATTATGTTTTAATGACCTCAACCAAAAGACTGTTCAGAGGTAGTGAAATTAATGTGATTTTAAGATTAAATATTTATGAATTAAAGGTGTATTTTCACAAAAACTTGAAGGTTGAAGCTATTTTTCTTGATTCTAAAATGTGTTCCTGATGCATTTGTCCACTTCTTAAGTGGTTTCCTTGTACATGTCACAAGCTTGTCACGGGTTGCGGCTCAGTTGCAGAGAGACAGGCTGGACTCCAGGTTTGAGTGAAACAAAAAACACTTTACTTCAGAAAATGGTAAGACATAACAACTCTGGCTTGAAAGCTTCTACAAAAAACACTAGAAATCACCATGGGAACAAAAACTGAGAGTGAGCCATCGAAACAGAGACACTACGAGACCGAGATAAAGACAACAAACCGACTGGAGACGAGGGAAAGACTGGCACAATATATAGGAGGGAAAACACAGGTGTACGGCATGATGCAATCAGGGAGACAGAGGAGTGGCTGAGGGCATGTGAAGGGAATGAACCAATCAAGGAGACAGGGGAGTAGCTGAGGGCAGGTGAAGGGAATTAACCAATCAAGACAGAGGAGTGGCTGAGGACAGGTGAAGGGAATTAACCAATCAAGGAGACAGATGAGTGGCTGAGGACAGGTGAAGGGAATTAACCAATCAAGAAGACAGAGGAGCGGCTGAGGGCAGGTGAAGGGAATGAAACAATCAAGACAGAGGAGACACAGAGGAGACACAGAACACAGCAGACAGAGGAGAAACGTAACAAGGCGTTTACTGCATTTATAGATCAAAATCACTGAAGCGTGCAAGAAATAGAAGCATGTCAGCAACATTATCGATGTTTCTTTTACTGACAAGATGTGGAGGTTTTGCAAAATTATAGAAATGTTCTGTCCGAATATATTCAGGATTTTGACGATATTGATCACATAAAAAACTTTCTGTGCTTTTGTTTCGTCCGTCCGAATATATATGAAAAGTACAATAGTGACTCTTTAAAAGTAATTAGCGGTTCACTTGTGTTTGCGTTTTTCGACTCGCCTTCATAGAGATGGAAGATTTGACAGTTTGATACTTGAAGTTTTATTAAGCTTGTCATCGTCATGGTGACTTTTCCGTTCCCATAAGACAAAACAAAAGAGAGTTTTTTATGTGATCAATATCGTCAAAATCCTGAATATATTCGGACAGAAAATGACAATAATTTTGCAAAACACATCTTGTCAGTAAAAGAAACATCAATGATGTTGCCGACATGCTTCTATTTCTTGCACACTTCAGTGATTTGATCTATGAAAACATTAATCTGTATTAAAACCGTAAGTGGAATCTGCTGAGTGTTTCATTTCCACACCACCAGCTGTTGCTTTATTTTATCATTAAGCAATACATTTTAATTCTCTCAAGGCGAACACATGGCGATTATTATATAAAATGCAGTAGCTCAAGCTGTGACTCATTTAGAACTATCAAAGCTATTCTTCAGCATCCACTAGCTTCATATTGCTTTCGACCAAAGGCTCCCCAAACTGCTCTTTAGGCTAATAGATAACCAGTGGCGGTCAATAGCCTGACGGCCGCCTGCTAATAGGCCCTCGATCCCTCGGACAGATACCTCACTCACCTTACATGCTTTGAACTTCATGCCCGAGGCAATTAGAGGACTGTTAACTTTTCATCTTGGAAACATATCATCCAGAAATTCACGCCTGAGGAGGAGACGTCACATATGGGCTCAGATCTGCATGGGTCATCATCCTCTCTGATCTAATTACCAAAAGGGTAAAGAAGTTTAAGACAGCGATATGACTCCTTTGCTAAACTTTACTGTGCCGATGTTTCAGAGTCAAGTCCTTGAGGCGAACAGAAATCATATTTCCCGGCACCAAGCAGCACCTTGAAGCTCAGAGGAAGTATCAGAGGAAGTAGGATTGAAGTGCCAGAATCGCAGTGATCTTAATAAACCTTGAATAATAATATATGTCTTGGAGGGGTTTTAAAATATGACTTACTTCAGGTGTGTAAGGTGTGGATGTGTGTAATTTGCGTTTATAGAAGATAAAAAATATTCTTCTGAATCACCGCTTTCTGTCCTCCTCACTGGTTGAGCCGGAGAGGATGGAAACCGACACTTAAATCATAACTCTGAGTCATGTAGCATGAGAGCTCAACGCCTTTCTAGTCTGTAGTCTGCAACGCAAACTCATCCAGGTGGATAAGCTAAGTAAGAGCTTGTGATTTAGAATATATATATATATAGACAATCAGAGCATATATATATATATATATATATATATATATATATATATATATATATATATATATATATATAATAGGTGGTCAAGGCACGTAATATTAAATATAAGTGAGACTCATTGTGTGTGGGTGAAACAGGAGTTTTGTTAGAATTGTTTGACATTTCTTTTCCATATTCTCAATATTTTATGCCTAGTCATAAGTAGTTGTTACCCTAACATTACCAAGACCGTTTCACATTTTTTAACGTGGCAATACTTGACTAGAAATCAGCCAATATGCAATATTTATTTATGTTTTTATTCCAATAATCATTTAGAAAATGTGACTAAAGCATGCTGAAAACGGTTATCTTCATCATGTTTAAGTCACCAGTGAAGATTATCCAGATAGTGGAGATTCACAACAGTCCACTGGGTGTGTGTTTAATAATGCTCTATGTTGCCCCACCCTGTCACGACCTTGACCCAGGGGCGTGAAGTGAAGTGCGAAAATGCTCAAAATGTGTATCATGACACTTGGAAAGTGTTGCGCTCTTTATTTGCCTTCCCATGAGATCAAGTGGCCCCTGACCCCCGAGTCACGACCACAAAGACTCAAAGGTACCCCATCGTTGTGTTTGACTGTATTGTCTTCCTGCCTTGTGTCAAGCACCTTCAGCGAAGAGGGGGATTTGTCACAACCCAAGTGTCTTGTATTGTCAGCACCAACTCATCAAGTGGTGTTGCATCATTGTATTTAGCGAATGGAATCGACCCCACGAAGTAGCTGAATGTTTGGGGATTTGTTCCCAGAGTTCATGGCAGAATTTCTTTGTTTATTGGAGGAATATAATAATATAAACACGAGCCGAAAGACGGGCTGCCGAGGCTATGATTTTAGAAATGTTAAATATATATTTTTTGCATTTCCCATGTAGCTCTTTTGTCATATTTTGAAACCAGAGTACTTTACATATATTTTCTTAATAAATAACAGATCGCAACATACCATTTATTTCTTTACTAATTGTGTGTAATCTTTGTCCTATTTGTTTATCAGTAAAGTATGCAGTAGATGCAATGGAAAACAAAGTGAAGTTAGGGAGTAAGTAGGAACACTCTTAGGACTTTAAAAGAATTACATTGTAGCTATATATATTTTTTGCCAATGAGTACTTTTCTGTGGTAAGAGGAACATTTTATTTTTTACGTAGGAAAATCACAAAAAGGAAATTAAATCATTCCCTTTTTTATGTTCATCAATGGACGAAATTACATTAAAATTTCTCGCAACATGGTTCTATTTGTTGATGCGTAAATAAGTAAATACTTAGTTACAAATAGGCTGAGTTTGGATTCACAAAGAGTGCTAATGGTTTAAGATCTCTTTAACTTGCATTTGGTTGAATAAAAACAGACCTAATTAATGTGAAGTGCTCTCCGAGGGCTGGAGCCCCTTCACTTCAAATGCAGTCGTTAATGTGAGATGGCTTTTCTATTTTTGAAGCATGGCCAATACAAAATAAGAAAAAAAAGCTTAATTATTTAAAAACATAGAGATGTGAATTATTCAAAACCTGGCTGATTGGCTCAGTGCTGGTCTGGTTGTAGATGAGGTAACCACACCAATATCTCAATCAACAGTGCATTATTTATTTGTCTCTGATGGAAACACTCATCACACGTTGATAGAGAAACACAGTCTCCAGCTCCTGGTTTACAGAAAATTGCTTTTTTCCTCTCCACTGTGCCTTTATCTTTGTCGCCCCAGAGGTTATGAGCAACATACAGAAAAATCCCATTTACTGTTTACATTCTTCTACTAAATCTGTTGTCCCTGAAGGCCACAGTGTGCTCTGGAAGAATAACTTCACGAGGTTATTGGCCACATCTCCAAGGACCCAAGGGACAACCACTTAGAACCTACCTGGAAAAATCCTTTTGCAAAAGTACAAACATTTGTTCCAAGGCGTGAACCTTTTTCATCAAAGATCAATAAACGGTGCTCTGGCTTTCTCTTTCACAATGTTTTAATGACATCATCTCCATCCCGTCCTCTCCTGGGCGCCATGGGATCAGCTGCTGCCCGTTATGTTCTGTCAGCTCATTTGGAAGTGATTGAAGTCGACATCCTCGATGCTCTGGACCAATTGCCCTTTCCCTCGCACAGCGGAGAGGAAAAACAAATGCAGCGCAGGAAGAAAGAGGAAGGTCTCAAACCGATAACTGCACTTATCAGCGAGGAGGCTGAGGTCAACTCAAAAGAGCGTATTTCTCATCAGACATCAGGAGTGATGGAAAGGTTAATTAGAAGCCTTTTTGTGTTGATTGACGAAGAGAGGACGCTTTGATGATAATCACCCACTTACTCATAATCCTGCAACCTTTCATGGGGAAAAAACGAAAACATGCGATGGGCTCAATTAAAACCAACTACATGAAAGATTTACCGAATACGGTGTGCATAGTCGTGCTGGTGCTGTATTTTTAACCGTAGTAACAACGTTGCCTGGATAAGGGTGTTTAATGTATCTATTCGACATATCCACGTATTCTTCATTTTTCATGCATTTTGTGCTGGTTGCTTACATATAGTGTTTTCAAAACAAACTCAACTCAATTTAGGCGAAGCAACTACTTGTTTAGGTTTAGGAAAATATTGCTGTTTGTGTTTAAATAGGTCTGAATAACTGAGAGCAGCAGCAGCCGGTTCGATTCAACTGCGGCGGAGCATCTCAACGCTGATTGGCTTTTGCAACTCAACATCGGGCACATTTTTGTGGAAATATTTCAACTTGAGGCGAATGAGGCACATTTTTTGCGTCAAAAGGTGCATCAATCGCAACCATTCACGTCTGTACATTGACTTCACACGGGATCCACTCGCAGGAAAAACGTGCAACGCTTTGGGTGTTCATTTAGATAACACACTACTGGTGTGATAAATTCAGTGAAACAATTTTTTTTGTTGAAGTGTTAATATTTAAACTTTTCTCCCCCTCACGGCACATTTGCTCATCCTCTTCCTCCGACACTTCGGCGAGGTGAAGACGTGGATCATAAAGCTCCTCTCTGCCTTCGGCTTCTCCTCCATGCGCAGACACGCCGGTCTTCTAGCAAACAGCATTTAAAATAAAACCCTGCCGCATCACACATATTTCTAAGAAGGATCATTTGCATAGAATATTTGAACAATTCATAGGTGGTGAATTAAATTTGAGCTCAAGCAGATACCACTAACTCTATATCTTGCCCCCCCCCCCTCTGCTCCCAACATGGCTGATATTATTTTTCTACTTTGATCTAAATCATCTTTAGTAGGGCTCGCCTGCTTGTTGGACTCGATTGGCGGACGAGGCGGTGAAAGTGATTTAAGTGGCCGAGCATGCAAGTAGAGGCTGAAGGATCTTTTTCGATGTGACTCACCGCCTGGAAAAGATGTGGGACCGAACTCGAGACATCACAGCGTGATTTAGCTCATCAAAGGAAAGCGTATGAAACAGATTCCAACGACGGAAATTACTCCAAATCACAAATCCAACAGAAGATCAAAGTCGCCCTGATGAAAGGTTTAGGATACCAGAGATTGGACTCGAGATATGTCCGTGCTTATAAATTAAATGTGTGGAAAAGCAGCCTGAAATACATTACTTCTTGACTTCCTGGAGTCTTTTCCTAAGTGTTTGCTGCTTATTGACAAAAACAAATCAGCAAACTCAACGTCTCTGTTTTGATCCTTTCCAACTTTCTTTGTGCTTAAGTTCACCTGGTTCTGATTGATGTCTCCAAATTGTAGTTTTTTCCTCTTTTATAATATTCAATGGGAACATTGAAATAGTTTTAATGGGATTTTGCCAAATAAATTATGAAATCTAATACTGTTATTATAGAAATGCTTCTTTATTATTATGCTTTCATTCTTCCTCTTCCAACTTTTCTTTTGTATTACTTTCCTTTTTCCAATTGAACAATACAAGAAAATGCAACTCCATGACTTTCCCTTGCAGATTTCAAACTCATCCACATCCACACACACTGTCACATTTCAAGACAACACACACACACACACACACACACACACACACACACACACACACACACACACGCACACACAAGCTGATTTGATAATGGGCGTATACCATTTCTCTTGGGATGCTGATGCCTATACAACCAGCATGGTGCCTAATACAGTAGCTGTAAGAATCTCGTTAAATTGTCCTCTTCTTCTTTCTTTATAGCACACGCTAAACCAAGAGCAGTAAAATCAGTGAGTGCATCCAATCATTTCAGCAGTCCAACCGGCCGTTGCAGCGTGATCCCAGGGTGCACTCGCTCCACACAGGTGTCTAGTGAAACAGATTTGACAGCCATCAGATCAAATCTGCTCTCATTAATTTCCCAAGTGTGCTTGTTTATTCCAGGCTGGACTCGACTTATTGCTCACCTTCGTTACTGGGTTGAGACGATTAGGATCAACGGAGAAAAGATTCATTTAAACTTCCAGTAACTGCAGGTCAGTTCGGTTCGTAAAACCATTTCCGCCAATTAATGAATGAATTGATTCAATCTAGGGAAATAAATTGTATTTATATTAGTTGACATTCAGTTCTTCTTACCAAGCCTGAAAAATATAACGGGACTTCTTATTTAATTCCTCAATGTCATGACATTCTCACGCTCATGGTTTTGTATATTAGCTCACTAGTATTTTCTAATTACCACTAAACTTTCTAAATGTTGCCCTGATGATGGCCGATCACCAGAGATTATAATGCTTCCTCTGGATACCATGAACGATGACTTGGAAATATATCCAATATCTTTTGAGATGGACCAACCAATCAACTCATGAATGACTTATATTGTCTGTGGATCGTTATTAATACTAATAATCTCACATTTGTACCATGAGAAAAACATATTTATTCTCAGCTGTAGGAAAACAGTATGAATAATAGATGTTTCTCCAACCTTAGAACGGAGAATATTCTTTCAACTGAATAATGACTAATTTAAAGTGAAAGGACCATAACATAACCATACAGATAAGCTGAAGGGAACACAACAGAGAGGGTAGTGATCACGCCTCAGCCACTCAGGAATATCAATAGTTCTTGGATTGAAACAGAAAACTAGAAAACATTGCAACAATAAAAAAACATGTTTGCTTGTCCATAAAAGACAATTAGATTTTCATATTACATTCTTTTTTGGAGACTTCTGTTTCTATTGTCAACATGTCTCCGCTCTCGTCACACTGCACCCTGTAAACAGAGAGAATACTTTGAAACAGACATCTTGGCCACATAGATATTTTAAAAACAATCCACCTCCTCTGAGTCCCTAGAAGCTTACTTATCGTTTACATACCACCTTTGTTATTTACCTATAGCTAAATTAAACACATTGCTGTGCTATGCATCACAACCTCTGACCTTTGCATCAATGTTCACGTCTTTTGTTTTTGACCAGGATAGAAACCTCCCGTCTAATAGCTAAATTATGTAATTCTCTCTTTGTAACACTTTAAATAATAGATGAGCGCCTCCTCCAGGGGGTTCAGCTTTGCCCTTCACGAACCACTGATCATTATTTTCATATTCATTTAGCTGCTTTTAATAGAGCTAATTGGAAGGCTCAATACCAAGACCGGAATAATAACCTTCAATTTTAAAAAGAAAACAAAAAAAAACAGTTTGAAGTGTCTGCTTCACCAGTTTGACCCCCCCGACTAAGCCCCAAGGGACCAAATATGGTCCTTTGTAAAAGAAAATATTAAACTGTGTAAAACATTACAATAATCATGAACAAATAGATTGATGCTACAAATCAAATTAATCAAGAGAACCTGGACTACAATAATTAGTCAGCCATTTCAACGCAACACAAACACCAACTAAAATAGTTATTCAAATATCAATCATAATTTTCCCACTCGGCATGTTTCCGGAACTAGCAACCTGTAGCTTGGTGCTATCAGAAAAAAAGATGTCAAAAAGCAAGACAACTCCACACAGATTACAAATATATTCACCAAATCCCTCTGCTCCAAAGCATCACTGAGATATGAACCAAAGAACACAGCAACTTGAATAGTTCCATTGCTTATGAATATTGCAAATATTGCTTCTTTTTTTTGCCAAAAGCTGAACACCATAAGTGTATTGAACACCATAAATAATATACAAGTGAAATATAAGGTTTGGTACATGAGAAAATGCAAATAGGGTTAGGGTTAGTTAAAAAATATTCGCCTGAATTCTCTCTGTTCTAAACCCTCTCTAACTTTGTTCTGCTTCACTTTTTCAAAGTCAAACTTTGCAGAGGGAATGTTTACATATTGTGTTATGATTTTGAAGAGAGTTAGACCTTAGTGAGACATCATTTCAAAGAGATAATCATCCTGAAAGTGTTTTTTTTAATATTCGGACTTGAAACTTCTATTTTTGCTGTGTTTCAATATTGATTTACTCTTAACCAGTAACATATCTACACATCTAAACAAAAGCTCACATGGGTTGCCTTTATTATAACACCAACATTATTCAAATAGCCCTTGTGGTTGCAGAGATACACCCTTTTTAGGTTGGGTATGCAATTTCGAGCAGAATCCTAAAAACTGCCATGGGGCTTAAAGGGTTAAGGGTTACTGATTCTCAACTTAACCCTCAGTGGGTGTGCACATTATTATTATTATTGTACTGCAATACAAAGTTCTATTTAATGTTATGAATGGTTCAATTGGGCTGCTTTGTGTGACATAATTATCTTCTATCTTGCATTTCCATCCTTTGCCTTCAGGATATTGAGGTATACCATACTCATTTAATAAATAAACTACCTAAATAAATCTTTCAGATAAAAAAGAGGCATATTTATATGCGATTAGTCACTGAAAAGCAATCTCTACAACCTATCATTCAGTAAAAATGGAAAATAGTAATCAACCGTAAACAACAGAGATCTCGCAGGACGTTCAAGTCTCGACGTTCTGCGTCCAACACAGTGAAACGATACGCCTGGAGGAACAAACGGCCTGTTGCAGCCACTGGAATCAACAACCTGAGGAACGCTTTGTGCACGACTCACTGCGGCGGATGAGAAACACGACAACCGGCTGAAGAAGCGTGACGCTGGCCTCCTGAACGCGTGGAAGCAGCTCGTTGTGAGCGGCGGCGGTTATCCGGGACGCCACATTGCTGCCTGGCGTCACGCCGCAGCGTGTTCCACTCCGCCGCCTTCAGACAGACACACTGCCTCAAATAACTCATTTACTTCTTAAAGCTTTGGAGGAAAACTAATGGAGGTTAATGGAGGTTAACGGATTCTAACAGACCAGAGTCCTCATTTGGGAGATTTTCATTTGTTCTTTTTGGTGCAAAAGGATTAGCCGCTCTTCAGAGGGAAAACTCACACTTTCATATCAATGAAAGAAGCTGCAGTTGCATCGTTGAAGTTGCACGCTGTGGTCCTGTGGACTAAATGACCCGTTGCATGTGTGTGGGCACGTATCTGCCACCCCGACTCCTTCTGCTCCTTCTGTCACAAACAAAATGCTGAAAATAAATAAAAAAAGCAAAATGCCAACGGCGTTATCTGTTGGTCGCCTGCTGCGCGGTGGGTGCTCGAGATGATGCAACCAGGCAGCGCTCCAGAATACGAGATCACGGAGCGTTCGAGAGCAGGAAGGACCGTCAGCTCCAAGGGAGAGACGCTCACGCCGCTGCCTTATAAAGACAAAACACACAAGCGGAACATTTGGGAACAAAATGGTTTGGAGTCTGACTCAGTTTATCCGAAAAGCTAAAAGAAATGCTGTACCGGAGATTCCTCGACAGGATGATGAATTTGGCAGCGTGGGCCGAGTTTAACTTCTGTGTTTATTGACTGACAATGTGTATCATTAAAAACGTCTGAATGAACTGTCAGCTACTTGATTTCAGCACAAATATTAACAGTAGGCGGACATGGTGGCAACACTGACACATTAGTTCTACTATGAACTGTAAATAATTACAATAAAGTTGATTTTTTTTTATGCAACAAATGGACATGAAACTCCCCGAGTGTGAGGCATCAAGGAATATGGGACCAGATGGAGAATGGAATAGTTGAGGGGTTTAATGACAAAAAAATAGAGACATGTGAGCATTACTGTCAAGAAAAGGTCAAAGTAACTCTAAAAACCAAAAACAAGCAGGAAGATACAGAAAGTGATGGTTCAGCCTTCTGGCTCCAGGAGTCGGGGACAGGAAGCTCACAAGCCAGACTCAAACCATTAGTCACACATTATTCATGTTCAATGGCAATGACTTTTATGCTAAAATAATCATAAACATGAAAGCTTTTATAGCTACTGCCTGGCCTTCAAACTATAACACATTCTAACTTTTTCTCACTTTCATGCTCCTCTCTCTCCCTTGTACTGCGGTATAAATATAGCTATATTATATAAGGATGAGCCCAACATGGAGGAGGAGGAAGGAGACACACCTGGTCCCTCTTCCCGCCGCGGTGCAGCGGTATACATCCGCAAGCCATCGACGGTGTCGGCCCAATTATTTTGGAGGAGCGTGTTGCGTTTCTCCCAACCTTCATTTTATTCCTGAGAGATCTCTAATTAGTTCCCACATCTTTCGAGTCGCTGTCCTCGAGGAGACGCGTCAGGCCTTGAAACAGAGCAAATGGACCCGTGATTGTCGAGCGCGTTCGCCATGACGCCATTCACCCGTTCACACGCCGATGGGAGGGGCTGAGGTTCCACCTGCACATCAGCATCAACTAACTCGTGGTGGTTAAAGGGCGTGTGAGCAGCGCGGCGCCGAGAGGAGGCGACACGTCGGCTCCATCCGTCACACTCTGGGGACCAGAGGGCGATCCACTCGGCGGAAGGAGAAGCACCTTCACGCGTTTGCCTTCCGACTTCCTGCGGACAATCTGGCTGTCTGGCAGCGAATGAGGCGTGAAAGTGAATCTCATCTCCACCTCTTCCCTTCATTACCTGCTCTCCGTGCCTCTCTGTGCCTCTCATTACAGCCGCTTACAAATCACTCACTTCAGGACCATCGGGGCTCGATGGGGAACATACATGCAGCAAAAGGCATATTTAAAATGCAATTGTAATAAAGTTATTTGATCATCTCAATAACTCAGGAATTAGATTATTGAATATATGTTGATTAATGTTGTGCTTTTCTTTGGTGAATCAAAAGAAATGTATGTCCGAGCTCTGGAGTTGATTGTCCTTCAATATACAGTGTATATATATATATATATATATATATATATATATATATATATATATATATATATATATATACAATGATTACTTTATGATATGTATATATATATACTATATGTATATAAACTGTATATAAAAACTGTATACATATATATTTATAATATATATATATATATATATATATATATATATATATAATATACATATACACTATAAATATCATAAAGTAATCATTGTCTAATAATGATATCATTATTAGACAATGATTACTTTAGGATATATATCATAAAGTAATTATTGTCTAATAATGATCCCAACTAGGTACGTTATGGCCTTGTAGGTATAACATGAGATGGGCGGCTTGTTGTGTTTGAAGGAGTTTTTGAAGCCTGAAGAGGTAAAAATAAAGAATAAATAAGAGATAAGTCTGAAGGAAATAAACTTAACAGAACTATTGATTGTTTCCCAGTGGTGAGTGGAGGATCCTGATGGACCTCGAACCTCTCCAACACCTTCAGGGTGAACTGGGACTCCGGGAGGCTTTTATCGCCCAACATCAAAGGTCACGGGAAGTCGACCTCCCATGTGGCTGTAAGCCGACACGGTGCATAATCGATCTTTGTGCAGAAGAATGCCAGCAAACATACATTTTTAAATAAAGCCCTGAATAAAAGACAAATGTTTGACTGCGAACCCCAAAGAGGTAATATTCATCATTGTGATTCCACCTCCTTCCTGCAAAGGATGATGGTAGACGTTCCCTCAGAGTACCCGTCAAAGTCAACTCTGAAAATGAGAACTGTTACCAAAAACTCAGACATCCACGAGGAGCCCGAAGTGAAACTAATTATGAAACTTCTCAAATCGTTATTTACTCAACGTGAATTAAGATAAATGTCACCCCTCTATCGTCTGTTCCTTTCTGCCTCCCTCTCTCTCTCTCTTTCTCTCTCTCTCTCCTGCAGCCAAATGACGAGCAATATGTCACCCAAAAAAAGACAATTTCCTCCAGAAATGACACGTCGCTTTTTTTAACTGAGCTGCAATACACTGGATATCACTCGAGTGCATTGACCTTTGAATTTAAAAAATGTCCGCTCTTGATCAATTAAGATGAGTTCATTCTAGATAAGGCAGCAGGGTCTAATCATGATAACATCCAACTCCCTGCAGTCATCATTCATAGATACTGAATAAACACTTTAAGCAAGTCAATGTTCTTATTCTAATAATTTACGACACCGATGCCTCATTCATCAGCAATACACCTCACCGATCCTAAAGAGAAGGCAACACGTAGCCGACCAATCAGAGGCCGAGCATGATGGGCCGATGGGGAAATTAATAAAACAACCTAACATAAACTTGTACACCTGCTAACGGCTGGTTTGGCATGCGGCTTAGAGGGCACTTCAATATTTAAAAAAAACTCTTGCCTGCTTATCACTTGTGTTAGCTTCATTTAAGGCTGATCCACCTCAATTAAAGTATGTGTGTGTGTGTGTGTGTGTGTGTGTGTGTGTGTGTGTGTGTGTGTGTAGAACTTCACTTCCTCTCATGTTTTTTTGGCAGCTGTTCTCTACAATCGCTCCGCACACCTGTAAGCAACGATATATCTCCCTCTGGAGCTGGAGGAGACCAAAACAAGAGCATCAATGTTGTAAATTGTCAAAAGAAAAATGTGAAAAAAAGAAAGTTCTTCCCAATTTCCATGATGCACATTGCATTTTTAATTAGCTGCTTATGAGCAACAGTTCAAGGGATTTTACACGAGGACTCAACCAGATATCCTCACCTTCCCAATCTGGCCCTGTGGCAGTCCAGAGGGGAAAGGCATCCAATCAGCAGGGAGAGGAGGAGAGGAGGAGAGGAGAGGATGGAGGAGAGGAGGAGAGGGGAGGAGGAGAGGGGAGGAGGAGAGGAGGCGAGGAGGAGAGTAGTCAGCGAAAACCTCTGTGGCTCTGAGATAAAACTCTGCAGTGTGTAACTCGACTTCATGTTCCAACGCCCCAAAAAAGAGACTTTTGACGCATTAAAAGATTTTTGGACTCACTGCAAAAAAATAATGACTAAATGAATCGGGGCCCCGGCTAGTAAAATGGGAACTTAATAACGTGCAGAGTGAACGTCACGGCAGGTTTGAGTTGTGGCACCAGCTCGATGGCTGAGTTACTGGATGTGTTTTGGGAGGCTGGATCGTTTTTATGCACAAGGCTGCAGCCACATCGAGGTTAGAGATGATACTCATAGAGGAGCTTCATCTGCTGACACTATGTGTCCGTGCACCGGCGTGGCACGAGGGAAACAGTGAGACAGGGAGAGTTACCGCATCAGAAAACATGAAGCATTTAACCGGACGTGTGATGTATTACGAGGCTCAGTGAGAAACTTGTTTACTTATAATTAGTTTTATAGCCGCGATACACACACAAAGTGGGAGCGGATGGATGTGGCTCCTGCTGCAATCACTATTTAGCATATTTCCAATTTCGCATTTTGAAAGTTCTGCAGCAGCGGATAATCTCATTTCACAATATGTGCTGTGTAATGACGAACATGTATGTGATTTGATTGGTTTTCCTCCTCCTGTGTACAGTGTGTGGCGTTGCTGCAGTCTGTTTGGGGCGGATTATCCCACACTAAAAGATTGAAAGGCTCATTCATGAAAGGACAGCTGCTGTCAATAACACTGCAAAACAAACAGCGCCTTGTATTTTATAATATTTGGTGCTTTTCATTAGTGTCTACGTTATATTTACTGTGATTGCAGAGGGGGCCAAGCTGCCATTACTTTACATTAATGTGGGGATTCAGAAGGAGTTTTATTTTCTATATATATACACAATATGTACACATGATGGGTTCTAAAGGTCTGATTCTGACATTGTGGCCTCAATGTACACAGACACGTGTCTATTATATGGCAGTAAACAAGTAAAAGTACCTATTCCAAAATCAAAAAATTCTACGTTGTAAGTAGAAGTATACGGCAGTAAAAATCCAAGTGCAAAAAAGTGAGGGAGTAGAAGTATTTTATATAAAAGTACATGTTGTAGATAAACATACCGTGTGACTGAAATACAGAATATTCATATAAATTACATTATGATATTGTAGCCGTTTACTGTTGTATAAAAACAGATTAGCACTTCAGTATTACTGGTATTACTTATGGTATTACTCATGGTATTACTTATGGTATTACTCATGGTATTACTCATGTTATGACTTATAGTATTACTTATGATATTACTCATGGTATCTATCATGGTATTACTCATGTATTCCTCATGTTATTACTCATGGTATTACTCATGTTATTACTCATAGTGTTACTCATGGTATTACTCATGTTATTACTCATGGTATTACTTGTGGTATTTTTGTAGTTTGGCTTTCTTGAAGAACCGTTACTTTCTTGATTCTTGTTGTTCTGAGTTTGTACTCGTGGTTGATGCACTTACTGTCCGTCGCTTTGTATAAAAGCTCCAGCTAACTGACATGTGATGTAATGCTATGTAATTGTGGCTAATTGTTGGGCTCCTCCAACGGGTCACGAGATGATTCATCTGGAAGGAAATAGTGACGCAACGGTTCAACACGACTCGGTTTGTAATTTTGATTTTTTGGGTGATGGAAAAGAAAAACATAACCATTTCCAATTTGTTTAGACAAAATATATTAATTGATTGACTGATTGATTGACAGTAATGAATGACCACAACACTGATTCAATACATGAGAGGCAGTCTACTAAATGGTCCAGTAAAATGGAAAGAACTCAATACTTATTCACAGGTAATTTGCACCACAGCAGCATTTAGATTGTGTTGACTGATATAACTGACGAGAAACATAAGCCAATAATAAAATAATAATTAATTAAACACATCAGCACCGTTGCATCAGCTCTGTTTTTGTAGTACGTGCTCTCCAGTCTAAACGAGTCACTGCTGCACTCTGGTGGACAAAGACGGTATTGCGCCTGCTGGCCGCACCATGAGCGGGGAAGTTGCAGCTGTGGTTGATGGGGGGTTCCAGATGTTTAATTGAATTATTCAAGCCTTGGTAAACATAACTTGACAGCTATACAAACTGACAGCTGGAGAGTGAAGGAGTTTAGAATATCTCTTGCAATATTTAAAAATCCTTCTATTTTCATGCATGCTTTTATACATAATCTGGGAGGTTTAGTTCGCCAGGAAGAAAGAGGAATATAATGCCTGTCTTTGTGACACAGCATGTATACTACATCAGTAATAAATCATTTGAAATACGAATCCCGGAGAAGCCATTGCTGATACACACATCGCACATTCGGTTCTGTCCGGTAATGCGCGGCGCGCAGAAACATATTTTCACACTTGCAGAAGTAGCGCATGCGCACACAGGACAGCAACCAGTTTGAGTCAAGTCGAGGCAGACGGATGGGATCGAGCCCCAAACTAAAATCACCTGTATTCCGGCATTCATGGTGACACAGTGAGTAGACGTTTATATTTGACTTTAGTCATCACAACCCCTCGTGTCGGTGCACATATTTTTTCGGGATTAAAACAAAATTTAAAAAAAGAAGGCGGATAAATGTCAGGATAAAGCTTTAGCATATTTATGTGGATATTGCAGCAATCATAAATAACAGCATTCGTTTAGGTGTTGAGATCTTAACTAAACGTGACAATAATCTATTATCAAATACGTAACAATACATGTAAATATCTGCAGATCTGCTGCTTTTCTTTTCTTTTTTGCCTGGAAAGAAAAATCCAGATTATAAATGTATCAGCTTTTCTGATCAAATAATGTCATTATGTTTCTATAAATGGCTGCACGCTGCTGGCTTTCAAGTGATTGCTTCCAACCGACCATCATGCATGTGTGCGTGTATGTATCTACGCGCGCGTGTGTGTGCGTGCATGTGTGTGTGTGTGTGTGTATCCTCCCGAGGATGCGATTGATGGGTGCGATGACTGCGGTCCAAGAGTAACGCCTTGTCGCTATCACCGGGCTTCTCTCTGCTCCTCCCGCACACACCGAGCGAGAGCAGGAGGGACGAGCGACGGGAAGGCGGTTGTCACCCATCATGTGTGTTGTGTTGTTTTGTGTGTTGTTGTTGCATTCGGCATGATCCAACACACCGGTACGTACATTTCGAGCTGTTTGCATCGCGACATCTGCACCTGAACGCACCACACGCATCATTTGATGTGGACCCACGCGTCACGATCATGTCGTGGTCGTGCATTCCGCGAGACGCGTTTTAATGCATGACATGTAACCGCTCTGATGGAGCTGTTTTAACAACCTCTCCTGTGTGGTGTGTATACGCACACGCGCAACACAACGCGCGTGACTCTCTCCCTGTGGTCCTCTCTCCGTGCCTTCTCCTCCTCCGCCTCCTCCTCCTCCTCGCAGTCCATGGGCTCAGAGCGGGAGGAGATGCGCCAGAGACAGATGCAGGTTCACCAGGAAGCAGCTGCCAGTGTCCTCCACGCGCGCCACAAAATGGGAAACACGCCCACCAACGCCTCCAACGCCTGCTGCTTCTGCTGGTGCTGCTGCTGTAGCTGCTCCTGGTAATGACACGCCGCGCGCGGCTCCCCACGCAGCCGGGGGGGTGGGGGGGTCTTCCTCTTGAGACCACGCAGTTGCCTTTCTTCTGGTTCTCAGTCCGCAGGAGAGTCGATTTAACAATTAGGCAACACTCTGGAAATGGACAGGCAACTGATTACATATATACATATATATATATATATATATATATAATATATATATATATATATATATATAATTGAGCAGGATTCTGAACGCATCATTAAAGGCGACCTGAAATCTTTTTTTGCCATTCTATAAGTGTACCACAGGTGTGCTGTTTCGTTCACCTCGGGTTCAAAAACAATGCAACTGGGAATATTTGCTGTTTTTCTTCTTGAGGTCTATATGTATTTTTTGGGAGTTTTGGACCAAAAAGTAGGCTGTTTGTTTTTAATGCATTTATTTCCCATCAAACCCTCCACTTTGTGCATTCAAACACTATCCTGCTTACGACACTCGTCGTAAAGTAGAGGAATTCTTGGCAGAACTTTGTTTGTTGTTGTTTTTTTGAGGCCGATGGTAAATCACAGATAATGCACTTGAGACAAATTACAAATAAAATGTGACACTCGTTTAATAACTGCAGCTCAATAGTAGATACAACTTCCTTCTTGCTTGCATCCTCCCACCCATTCCCCAACACCACCACCCACACCATCATCATCATCGTCATCATCATCATCATCATCATCATCATCATCATCAGAGAAACACAGGAACTCAGGGTCCTGTGACCCACGCTGGATCTCATCCTCTGGGTTTTTAATCTGTTCTGGAATCATCCCCCGTTAACTCGCGCTCCGTCTCGTGGACGGCCAACCTGACGCCGTTAATTCGCTCCACCGGGAAGGAGAAACACGTTTCATTTCCGCCTCTGTATCAATTCCCTCCGACTGTTGCACGGCTACAGCGACCACGTCCCCCGACGGGATGGCTCACAGTGGACTCACACCTGAGCCAATTAAGCCGGCTGCTACCCCGGGTGTTGCAAACAGTTTATTTACGCGCCGGCGATCCCCACGGGATCCTTTATTATTTACCTAAACGTTCCCAGAAGATCCTCCTGAATCTACTGGCGGTGTTCTGTCATTTCAAATGTGGAACAACCGACATGCAGCGTCTTTAAAGCGCTACGACGGGCCAACAGAAGCTCTCTGTAATGGCATGTATCAGAAGGAATGTACAGTATGGTGGGCGGTTTGTTAGAGATTTGGGCTACACTATTCAGGAAATAGACTAAATTGGCCTTCTTTACAAAATCTCTGAGTTTTCTTCCTGGCAACGTCACCATGAAACAACTCAGGGAAAACGCCCCACCAAGAAGTAGTGCGGCATGTCCAGCAACAATCCATTGTTCCTGCAAACCCTGGACACGTGGAGCGTGGTCGTGGTTGCATCGGGTCAGAGCGAGCTTTATTACTAAGTGACCACTAAAAAGTTGCGTGGTATAATAACAGGTATAAAAGGCAGGAGTGTCCACTAGGGGCAGACGGGAGAAGAAGTGGACGGTTAAAACAAACAAACAAACAATGTTACGTAACGGCGTTCGTTAAATATTTCATAACCGTAATCAAGTCTTTTTGTTGCTCAATAACCAAACCATGTGGCATTGTGATATGAAATGAACGTAGTGAAGAAACGTTCTATGCCAACATTCCTTTAGCCACGCGGTCGCTTTATGCTAAGCTAAGTTAGCTGTCTGCTGCGTGCCCACATTCATCGTACCGTGTCGTGTATTAGAGATTTCGCTGTTTGACAGCTCGGATTTGACTTTATACCGACGCTAGCGTTATTTTAAATGCTCGGCTGCAGCATCACATCAGGATGACGCGCCTCCTTGTGTTGTTCTCCGTTCCAGTTTGACTGTGAGGAGTGAGGACGAGACGATACAGAGGTCCACCTTTGAGCGCAGAACCGAGGGGAACTCCAATTTTGACGAAAGGTAACGGCCGAACGCCGCGGCCCTCCCCCGTGTGCGAGAGATAATTAAATAACAGCGAACCAATGCATCCGCAAATTATTTCACCTTTCAGCCCGCCGGCCACTCTGGAAGACGCTCACTCCTGGACGATGTCGTTTGAGAGGGTGATGAAGAGTGCGGCGGGTCGCGGCTGCTTCCGGGAGTTCCTGCGGACGGAGTTCAGCGAGGAGAACATGATGTTCTGGTTCGCCTGCGAGGAGCTCAGGAAAGAGACCAACAAGACGGTGGTGGAGGAGAAAGTCCGTCAGATATACGAGGACTTCATCTCAATCCTCTCCCCAAAAGAGGTGAGCCACTGCATGAGGTTATGGCTGCAATGATTATGGTCCTGATATATATATATATATATATATATATATATATATATATATATATATATATATATATATATATATTAATCATTAATGATAATAATCACCAGGCTGCCAATGGTTCTTTTCTTGATTAATCCCATAATTTGAACATTAATGGTGGAATAGTCGAAAATATCCTACATTTAGCAAATAATGCCTATTTGCATTGTTGCAAACTATTCAATAGGCACAAAAAACGTATGCTTTATATTTTAAAAAAGATTAATTTGTAAAAAAAAAAATGTTGGTTAAAGAGGAACTTCCCTCCTATCGGTATTAGCGATAACCAATAGCTGCAAGCTAACGGTGCTAACATGGCTAACAGTGCTAACAACTGTAGATGAGCGGCGTCTGCTCAGGACGCCATTACTCCGATAAATCTTTACATAGAAAATATTGATTTTCCGCTGTATTAATCCTTAAGTTTTGAATATAGCACTTTAAAAGATGAATTTGACTGTTAGCATTATTAAAAGAATGTTTTTAAATGTTCTATAGATGTTGCAAAAACATTGTTTTTGTGACTTCTCTCTGCCCACAATAGTCGTCTCGTTACAATTGTATATAACATATAACATAACCCTTTTCTTGCTGTTCATATAATCACACACATTGATTATTATGTTAATACAGGGAATCTTGCAGCAAAATCAGTTGCTCAAAATAGTACTCGTGTCTCCTTAAAGGGCCAGTAAAGCATCTTGTATCCCCTCAAAATTGCAAAAGAAAATTGTTGCATATTCTAATTACAAGAGCCCTTTAGTTTTCTGTCGATGAATCGTTGAAGCTCCATGTGGTGCATTCACACCTTTGACCTTTGACCTGTTCCTCTTTTCCAGGTCAGTTTGGACTCGCGCGTTCGAGAGGTGATAAACCGCAACATGCTGGAGCCGACCTCGCACACGTTCGACGACGCCCAGCAGCAGATCTACACGCTGATGCAGAGAGACTCCTACCCCCGCTTCATAAACTCTTCGGCGTACACGGACGTGCTGAAGAGCCTGGAGGAGCCTCCCCCCGAGCCGTAGGCGCTCCACCGCCGCACTCTTAGCTTTTCAAATATTGGCGCATGCTTCCCGCCCTGAAGGAGTCTTGTGTTCCTGTTGGAGTCCTGCTATTTAGAGAGACAGACGGGGAAATGAACACTGCGTAAAACCGGTGTTTATCCAGCTGTTTACTGCTGTTTATTTACCCATGATTAGCTTCCCCAAATACTCGGAGCGAACAAGAACAAACGCTATCCAGCAGCAGTCGGTTGTTGGAAAACATATCTATATTTTTATATAATCCCTAGCGCTTGACATTGCACTTTTCTACCTTGTTCAATGAGGGAAAGCATGCATCTGTGAGCACTGCGTTTGTATTTAGGTATATCGTGGGCCTTAATGCATATCCAGTTCTTGTAGAATCGAATAGGATTTATTTAACAGTAACTTAAAGAAGAAGGAAAGTGCCTTGGAATAAGATCTTCTACACAAGCACCGCAACTCTAATATGACAACGACTTCACATGTTGGTGCTTTCAGCTCTTCTCAAAGATAACAGTCGTTATAACTCGATGAGCTGATACCCGGAAATAGATCGTCTGTGTTTCCATACTGTGATATTAGTCAAATTATATTTAATTCAAAAACGTGGGCAAGCTGAATACATGACCATGACCACTGATATATATTTGTGTATTTAAAAATAGATTTGTGTGAAATAGTTAATTGAATTCTCACAAATTAAATAAAGCACAATCGTACGTTGTTTTTGCCGTTGTGTTTAACAGATACACACACACACACACACACATATATATATATATATATATATATATATATATATATATATATATATATATATATATATATTCTGGTATAGAATAAATGCTTCATATGTGCATTGCATATTAAGTTACTTTAAAATGTAAAACATTTTTTGCAGATGTTCTTTGTTTGAAAATGTGTAACTAATGTAATGTTCTACAGATTTATGGCTGAACAATATTATTCATACAATTCCATATAATTGAATTGTTGATTACACGTCTCCCGAAAGCCCAGGTTGATGTCTTCCAGTTTGTTTTACCAACAACAATCTAAAACCCCAAAATATAATGTTTACAATAATTTAAATGGTCCAGTCTGTAGGATAGAGCGGCGTTTAGCGACCGACACACCAACCTGTGCACAGCGCGTGTCGGAGGGCAGTGTTTGGTTTGACCGCTCTGGGCCACCGTAAGAACATGGCTGCCAGCTCTGGGAAGAGAGCCTCCTCCTTGAGGCTCATTCTAAGGCAACGAAAACACAACGATTCTTAGTTTCCCCTCATTAGTCACTTCCCCCGTAAATCTAACATTACACTCGACCTCGAAAGAGAAAAAATATCAGCAAATATTAAAAATTTCAGAAGCTAGAAGCAACAAACGTCATTTTTGATCAACTAATAACTTGCTTTCATATTACTAGACATCGGCTCCATTAAAAGAAAATAATAATAAAAAGAGGGCATTAAACAACAGGCTATTTATTGTGAGATAGCAGGTATTAAGCCATAAAGTATAGCTCTAGTTATTCCAATAACTATGTTTCCTGTCAAAAAAGAGTCGTCTCAATGGGAAGTAGCTTTACAATCAAGCAGCTAATGTTGCTCTAACACTAAGGGGTGTGTGTGTGAGTGTGTGTGTGTGTGTGTGTGTGTGTGTGTGTGTGTGTGTGTGTGTGTGTGTGTGTGTGTGTGTGTGTGTGTGTGTGTGTGTGTGTGTGTGTGTGTGTGTGTGTGTGGCTCCAGGTCAGGATACAACAGTGTTTATTGTTTGGGTGAACACGAAGCCCCCGTCCTGTCTGGCTCTACAAGTAGCAGCGCGGTTTTATTGTCCAGTAAGTCGGCGGTTCCTGGAGTCCACACGGTGGCGCCGGGGTCACGGCCAGAGGACTCTGACGCCGGCGTGCGGCTGAGCGGACGCTCCCGAGTTCATTCGTCGCCGATGGGAGGAAGCCGCTTCTCTATGAACCGTTTGACGTCCACCATTTCCTGCGCAGACAGAGAATAGAGCAAAAAGCAAAGATGAAACACACGCCGGATGTGGAGCGCCAGAGTCACAGGAGACGTTTCCCCCGCGCTGACCTCGGGACAGGCGCTGTGAGGAAGACCCCGGTACGACTTGAAAGTGACGTTGGCCGGAGTGATGAGGCTTTTCATCTTCTCCGCCGTCTGGCTGCCGAACATAAAGGGCACCAGGGGGTCGGCGTCCCCGTGGCACTGGAGGACATGCATGTCCTTGTTAACACTGCTGGCAGATGCCTGAGAATAGAAGGGATTAGGATTATTCACATTATCTTGTTGTGACAGATTAGGATTTAGCGACAAGATATTCCTTTACTGTAATTGCATTAAAAAGAATGGTACAATAAAATGAAATTTGGTGCATTTTATGTATTGTATATATTGTGTATCACGTATGAATATGAACTTTCAGATGAACAATTTCTTTCAGTTTGTTTGAATATTTTCTGAACCATTGAAGAATCAAGTAGCATTTCAGAGAGTGAAAATCTGAAGTATATTAATTTTATTACATATTTGTTTTGTCTACCTGAGGGAAAGAATTGCGGAGAGGAAGCCAGCAGCTCAGAGCGATGACTCCAGCCAGTTTCTGCTGAGTCGTCAAAGCCGTGTAGAGAGACAACGCTCCGCCCTGGACAAGACAACAAAACAACAATCCTAGATGCAGATCTCCCATCTCTGTTATCAACAGGGACAAAAAGAACAAAAGAATCCTCTTCACGGTGGCAGAGAATGGGAGTGATTTCAGATTCCGATTGCATAACGGAAACAGACCCGACTGTCGTCCTCTGAAACCAACTTGGGCTTTTGTCATTTGCCATTTTAATTACTCGCTCACACTCTGATGACTGCGAATCGCCCAAAGTGATACCGACAACTGATTTGTTGAATCACAAATCTCTCAAGTTCTACTCTCGGGTGTTGACCTTGTGGTTGTCACAGAAAGGATTAAGGGGTTTTGTACCAGATCTATTTTTTGACCGAGCGCAGTGACTTCCTGGAGCCTCTTCTGGTTGTCTGGCAACCGCTCAGCGCCAGAAACAGTCCGATGCACGACCCACCGAGAAATGTTGAAATGTCATGTTTAAACAACGGAGATGCAACATGTTGATGATAATAATAATAATAAAAAAATTGTATCAGTGCCGTAAAAAGGTACTCAAGGCTCTTTAAATGGTGAAGACAAACAAAAGAACAGCAAAACAAGAAAAATGGCAATAATGAGAAACCAAATTAAAAATGTGTATCACAGACTGAATGCAGATTTAAATAAATTATTAAGTGCTGTTTTGAAAGTGGCGAGGGATGGAGAATGTCTGAGGTGAAGGGGGAGAGAGTTCCAGAGAGAGAGGGGGGCAGCAATGAAGAAGGCCCCATCCCCCAGGTCTGATGGTTGGATAGAGTAGGGGGGGGGGGGGGGGGGGCGTGTCGTGCAGGAGGTCAGGAAGGTATGAAGTGGTTTCGAGTTGTGAAGGGCTTTGTAGGTGATGAGGAGGAGAATCTTGAACTGGATTCTTTGCTGTATGGGGAGCCAGCGGAGGACTTGAAGGACCGGGTTGACGCTCAGTGATAAGTGAGCTTTAAAAGGTCCTGGTGGGGGGATTGTGTTATTCTTCTGCAGCTTCATATCCAACTGACAAATATGAGTGATATGTACTTCTCTTATAATTCGCTACCAGAAAGCAAATTTCCCAACATCTTCCACTCTCTCTAACAACACCAAACTTCATAATTATGTATCAGCATGACACTGTAATTCCCTCATATTTTGACTTTTTTTTACACCAAAGTAGAAAGTTCTGGATCTGAATTATTCTAAGCTTGATTTATTTCTTTATTTTTTAAATATGCATTTATGTGTTTGAGAATCCAGTGCCTTGAGAAGTGCACTCATGTTTCTTTACTTTTTGTATTTGCTTATTCAAATGCATTAAGTACACAAGCACTGAAACCTGTGAAAATGTTGCGTAACTAATCTTTTGCAGTCAAGCCAAACTTACCTGTGAAAATCCCCCGAGGAGAATCCTGTGTGACGGTATTCCATTTTTCACTTCTTGGTCAATCAAGGCTTTAACTGTGTAGAAATTAATAAAGGAAATAACACCATCACAAACATAAACAAGCTCTTTATGCGACTCCAAAAATTGCAGCTCAACCGTCTATCATGAGTGGAAATAAAAAAAGTAAAAGACGTACTGTTCTCCGACGCTCTTTTAATACCAGCCTCATCTTCATTGGCATCTGGGCTCAACCCGGAGATATCAAACCTTTAAACAAAGGGAAAACATGAGAGGCACACTGCATTTGTGATGGCCGCAGTCTCCTCAAATAAGTTGAAATACTGTGATACTTACCAAGACGGCATGGACATTCTCATGTTCAGAGTAACAGGCATGGTGGGACTGTAGTCAAGGAAGAAAAGACCAATCTAAATGTGGCTTAACTGCACAAAACATACACATGTTGCACCATTAATGTCCATTACAGAGGACGATATGCCATATAATGCCTTGAAATTAGGCGCTTTCATTCTTTTCATGTACTTGTAGACACCATGTGTGATGTTATAACTGCTGTGAATACTTACGCGTGTGGACAGATGTATTTCACATGTGGTGACCTGATGCCTGCGAAACCTTCTGCCCAGCCATGTCTGTCATATTGGACACAATTAACCCAGTTCAGTTAAAAGTGGACATGCAATCATCATTTTGCACCAAAGGAGAGAACAAGAAAAAGAAAACCTTTCTGCACGTCACTTACCCAGTATCACCAAGGCCATGCAGAAATATCACCTGTATGGAGCACACAGGTAAGGGGGAGGCAGTAGTTTGTTTATGCATCTAGCTGGGTTGTTAACTGGTTTACAGATGCATTTCTTGTAACTTCAATACACGTGGTCTGACTCACCGCTGCAGTGGCTTTTCGGGCAGCAGGCACGATGGCAGGTAAAGGCACTGACATGTTATTGCCGCACATACAGCGCTGAGCAGCTGGTGGGGACGAGCGAGCTACTATCGGCTAATAACGATGTCCGCCTCCACTGTCAATCTGGGTCGATCTGTGTCCGACTCTGGCCGTCAAATAACAAACAGTTAAAAGACGAAGGTCGACCAAAGATGGAGGTCAACGAACCGCCGCCTCGTGTGGCCTCTGGCAGACGTGAATTTATTTGTAGAAGTTGAGTTTTGTTCAAGAACAACACGCCGCCGGATAACACTATTCGCCAACTGAACTGACACCGTTTGTAGTCCCGCCCCTCACGTACGTGATTGGCTGTCGCCAGAGGTTTTCCACAGATGCCGAGCACAGATTGGTTCGTTGAAATGTCAATATCCGCTACTTTACTAACGGTGAAACAGAAAAGCTTACTTCTACGCCGCTGAAATATATAGATTATGCAACAACAAAAGTATTCAAATATAAGATATATTTAAGTGTATGCATTGAACATGTAGCATATTATGGCGTGACCTTTGACGCAGATTTAAAAGACTACGTGTTTGTTTTGTTATGTGTTGTTTTCTGCTTGAACGTTAAATAGGTTATTACATTTACTTTCTTGACCTTAACGATACTCATAGGCAATGACAATCACCAAAAACGCATCACAGCTTCACAGTTTGTAGTACATTTAGATGGTGGCCGTGCCTTTTATTTTGAAACACCAGCAAAGAAGTACTTCCGCTCACCTCGGTCACGTGACCTACGTGTCCTTGGGTTTGTCACTGACATGTGAGCAACAGAAACATGCCTTTCCCCAAGAAAACAGGCAGTAAAGCGTTGGATGTTTTGCAGAATCTTCCCCGGATAACTTTAGCAAACTTGCGGGCTGAACCCGGAGCTAGAAAGCTGGTAAGTTTCATTGTGGCATCTTTATAAAAGATATACGTTGCAGCTCACTCTAGCTCGTATAGCTAGCGTTAGCTAGCACGTTGTTTTGGTCCGTGGAGACAAACGATAACGTATGTCTGGTGTTTTTATAGAATTATACATTTTAATAAAAAGACGTGCTTCGTGTTCTGTAATTGTAGGAGACGCGGCGAGGCAGAGGACAACATGGTGGCAACAGAAGCGGCCGAGGGCACAAAGGACAGCGGCAGCAAGGCAACCGGCCTCGGCTGGGATTTGAAGGGGGGCAGAATCCGTTTTATCTCGCGATCCCTAAATATGGCTACAACGATGGACACAGGTAAACAGCTCGTCACCTAGTTCTCCACCTTCTGGAACTAACCAATGAGTGTTTTGCAATAACAAATGGAGTCTCTGTTGTAAATCATACAAACAAGTTGTCATTAAAATGGCCTTTGACGATTCCAAGTTAAGCTTGTGCAGAATTGCATTCACCTTCCACATATGTACAACTAGATAAATCAAATTAAGGTTTAGTCGTATGAATGTGTATTTGTCACAATCTGGTGGTAACACTTTGATGCACATGTTGTTTTTTACTTGGTCAATAATTCAGTCAGAGTAGGTTTTGCACGGATCATTTTTGTTTTTAATATTTTGCTAAACCGAGGGACATCGCAATGACTTTCACACCATTAAGACCAGTGTTGGTGTGCTCCTCCCCAGCCGACGGCCGCAGTACCAGCCTCTGTCATTGAAACGACTGCAGTACCTGATTGATCTGGGAAGAGTGGACCCAAACCAGCCCATAGACCTGACCCAGCTGGTCAACGCCAGAGGGGTGACGATCCAGCCTCAGAAGAGGGACTACGGAGTCCAGCTCATTGATGAGGTATGCTTGTTCTTGTTTTACGACCTATTGCATCAAAGAAACATTTTTTTTTTTAAGTTGTAACTGGAGATTGTTTGTAAGTGGAAGAAACAAAATTTGAGACATCATTTGGTTTATATTTTGCTAAAAAGAGAAGCTGTCATTTTTGTTAAAGGAAATGAATGTTTCCATATTATTCTGAAGGCTTAATGTTTGACTACGAAATGTGAGGGAACCGCTTGCCTCTCCTGGCCACGATACGTCGTTGGAGAAGATGCATCGATCCATTACTTCATAATCAATTATTAGAAGAGAAATGGATTTGCATGTTTAGTTCAGCTCTAAAAAACACCACCACTCCGTACTATTGTACCAACTGTAGGCGCAGTAACAGAAATGTCAGAGAAAAATGCAATGTGGCACTATTTGCTCAACCGTATAGTATTTTATACATATCAGTTAATTTGTGCTGTAAAGCTCTAGCTTGAGTAATTTATAAAACACTGCAAGGAAAATACCCATTACTTCATGAGTCTAGACAGTTTTGTTTCCATTGCTCACTGAGCCATATTATAAGAAGTTAGACATACAAACATTGTGAAAAGATCCCATGTTTTGAATTGCTGAACAATATACCAGGTAGTCTGGATGCAGACCAACGGGTCCCTCTGAGGTGCTTCGATCATCTTGTGCCAGCAGGTGGCGCCACATAACAATGTTGTCAATAGGCCAAAAGGCTGTTTTTGTCCTGTGTTTTTTTTCTTTTCTTCTTTACACTCCTCCACCAGAAGTTCCACCTTTCATGTGCTTTCTCTGTTCCAGGGTGCTGACATTTTTGCTGCAAAAATCAACATTGAGGTTCAGAGAGCTTCTGAAGGAGCTGTAGCTGCTATTGAGAGGAACGGAGGGGTGATCACGACCAGCTTCTACGATCCAATAAGTCTTGGTAACTAATGACGGATCAGTCTAAAACACTCACCGATGGTATAATGTTCATCTTCTGTATTTTAAATAATAAATACAATCTGTTTTTTAAATTAATTTTTCGCAGGGATTGTCATCAAGCCCGTCCCGTTCTTCTTACGTGGGCAGCCCATTCCAAGGCGGATGTTACCGGGAGAGGATATGGTCCCGTATTACAGAGATGCTGCAAACCGGGGTTACTTATCGGATCCAGAGGAAATCCAGCAGGCCCGTCTTGCCCTGGCACAGAAGTATGGATATATTTTGCCAGACATTTCAAAGGATGAACTGTATCGCATGCTCTCCATGAGGAAGGATGTTCGACAGATCTTCTTTGGCCTCGCTCCAGGCTGGGTCGTTAGCATGTCGGAGAAGAAGATCCTGAAACCAACTGATGAGAAACTCCTGAAATATTACAGCTCATAAGTGTTAAATAAATGTTTATGTACAGTATCTCATGGCAGAAATCTGAAAATATACAGATTTGTGGATGTTGGAAGTTTCCATTTTATATTAAAATCTGGAAAAAACTGTTTCAGTATGAAGTTTTGTCATTCAATAGTGTCTTACATTTTAAAATATTTTGGTGAAGACATTTTTTGGTGTCCTATGTTTTCAAACAGTATATTTATGATGCGATTAGTGGAGTGTTTCTTTGCGTGGCTGACGTCTGACGGCCTCGTGGCAAAGCACAAGTGGCCCGTGCCACATGATGGAAGGAACGTGAACTGTAACAGGTGAGGGGGAAATAAGGAAAATAAGATAACTCAAAGAATGAAAACAGGAAACAGATGCCTGGTGATGTGTGCTACTTGTGAAATGTGTTGCCTAGGCCGTAGAAGGGGAGTTTTAAATTAGTCATAGGCAGCTGTATCCTGGTGTGGACGTTCAAAAGAAACCTCTCCATCCTCTTGGAGTACAATCACAGGCAAACACATACATACAACGCTGCACCCATCAGGCCATTGCAAAAAGTATGTTGATGCTTTGATATCGAAGGAAATTACTATGACTTCATTTTAATGTGTTCTCACCAACTTTCTCAAAATGTACACTTTCACTAGTTTACAAATTTCAAGTTTTTTTTCTTCCTTCTATTTCATTGCTGAGATTTAAAAAAATTAAAGCCAAGTTATTGCAAAGTAGAATCTCATTAAGATTTTAAGATATTGCCATCAACACGTTATGGCACTAAAGACCAGGTACCAGAATATACTCTTGGAGGTTTGGGCTGAATAATTGTTCTCTTGTGTTTGAACTCTCTATTAAGCTAATGTTTATTATTACAAGTCAAAATGGCACACTCACTATAAATAACTTTGTATTTTACGCAGATATTGTCTTAAGAAACGCTGCCACAGAGTTTCTGCTGGTTTAAAAACACTTTATCAAAGGAAGCATATGTGTGTGTGTGTGTGTGTGTGTGTGTGTGTGTGTGTGTGTGTGTGTGTGTGTGTGTGTGTGTGTGTGTGTGCGCAAGAACACAAGCATTGTGTTTCTATACAAAGTCCCTTGTGCCATGTTATTTGGTAGGCAGGTCTCAGTTATTATTATTAGAACACCACAAATAAAGTGACAAGAAAATATGATGCACCAAACTGCGAGTTACATACAACTATTTTCATAATGTTTTATTGAATAAAATAATACAAATAAAGCATTTTAAGTGTAGTTCTTACCATATTTGTGCATGTCATAATGTGTTACCATAACAGACTAAAGTTACACTTTGATGACTTTACGCGTGGTTCCCTGAGTGTTTTCCTGGATCTCAAGTATCCAATAAACTCCTCAAGTAGTGGATACGTACACAGCCGCCCTGCCAGGAAAAGCAGCCCAAATCCTTACAGCATAATACTTTAAATAAATCAGGCCACAGGAAAGAAACGGCACAATCATTGTTTATGGCCGAACTACAGCGCTTATCTTCAAAGCAGCAGATCCTTTTGAATTTGTATCAAGTCTCAGACGAGGAAAGGAGAGAAAGAGAGCGAGCAGCCCATCAAGTCTGTGAATGTGTGGCTGCAGAGAGTTAGCCTCAAAGAATAACGAAATCCAATCAGGTCTCCATCAATTACACAGAACACGGCCATTCACTTTGGCTAAAAAGATGTGTTAGTCTGTTTTAGGGCTCTGGGTTCTCCTCCAAATAATCTAATGTCTGAGTCTAACCAGTTCACACTATTTAATTAAACATTCAAGCGTTGCTGCTGGAGCCGAGCAGACCGGATCGTTTTGGTTATCTGCCGCCGTGAGTGAGCCGTTTACGACAGACACGGAAATCACGGTGTCTCACAGGTCTTTTAGTCTAGTTCCAGTTATTAATGAGGGCTAATTACAGCTAAATGCAGCCGTCTTCTCTCCTGTCTGCAGGGGAGAGACGCGTCGGCCTGCGTGGCGCTGCATCAAGGTCAGATTACCACAAACACCGGAGGGGAAGGTAGGGTCCAGAAACATGGATACACATATATTATATAATATATAACAAACGGCCTGCTGTGGCACAAAGCCAGTAACATCCGAAGCTCGGCTGTCTGGACCATAAAAGAACTGGAAGACTCATTCAGTTCCTCAGATAAGACTCTTATCATGAATACAATTCCTAATTTACAAAGAAAGGCCCTTTGTTTTGGCACGAGTAGAGCGTTCCCGCATTAGCCGGTCTGCATGATAGACAAATGCAATACAATTAGACTAGTGTGACCCGTTGAAGAGCCAGACTGAAGATGTGATGGATGTGTTCTAGAATGAATTTAGATCCTGACCTCGTATAAGTGCACACTAAGTCATTTATCGCCAAAATAATAATTTATCAATTTGAATTAGATTGTTTTTAAATGTTGTGGACTGCATCTAATGATTTATTACATTTTATATATTGATAGTAAAAAGTAATTTTAAGTATTTTTAAGAGTTTCATGTGTTTTAAATAACAGACACTTTATCTCATTTTCTTATTTCTCACTTCTATTTAAAATATTTGTTATTTTTTTTTATAACTTACCTGCTATTTATTTATCTCACAAGTGACATCTTGAAATTGCTTGTTTTCACCGAAACTTGCAAAGAACTGAAACCCCCAAAAAGCGGTACATCCTCACATTGTGACACGCCGGAAATAGTAAATATTGATCAGGGCTCCATGATGTGAGCTGGATAAAACCAGAGCAAATATGCAAATCCTCAGCACTCAGGTTTGCTCTTTCAGCTTTGCACCCTGCACATGGCTACACCTGGTCGGTAGGAGTTTGTGTTTGAAGTCTGGCTGAGCTCAGCTTGTTATCTCTGCGCAGAGGTGGGGGCATCATTGTGTTCTGCTAATGAAGCCACATTAAGCCTGTCTACACCAGGGGGCATGTAATCCTCTCAGCTGGCCTGCACGTAGGGCCGGGCAGGGCGCTGTTTACACGGGGAGTGTGGAGGCTAGCACTCAGGACCCCAGCCCTTAGTCTACTGTTGAATCTGCTCAAACACGTGATTAAGAGGTGGAGGTGGGAGCTGAGGGGGGAGGGGGACACACACAAACACACACCACTGCATAGAATGGTGTCTTACTCTTGACAGAGTGTATCTTGATGCTGGCCTGCTGTGCCCCATACAATACGACACAATGCAATACAGTCCCTCGCCGCGAAGATCGCGGCCATATATCCCCTTCACGCCTTCCTGGCTATGAAACAATGCGGCGCTTCATGAATGAGCCACTGTAAGGAAAGTCGGTGGGATGGCGCTGAGGACAGTTAGGAATACAGTGCTTCATTACCGGAGGTCAAGACACGGGCCTCCTGCTTTACACTCCCGGGGTTTTCTTCTTCGGATGGATGTCTTCAGGTCAGCAAATCCTCACTTATCCATAAAAATAGAGGAGAGTCCAGAGCTGTCGTGGCATCTTCATTCACAAAAACAAAACTATAATCCGGTGCGAGAAAATGTGGTCAGGATAGCATCCTTTTCGTCTCAGAAATGAAAAGGTGCTCCAAATCCAGCAAATGTATAACCCCAAGCGTCTTCCAGAGAATCCCCGAGGGCCCTTCTTTGTAAATCCTGCTCAACTGTCTCGTACTCTCGCAGGTCTTCAGCTCTACCTGTGCCCACCTGGCCATCACCGATCCAGAGTGAAGAAGGAGAGGAGTGTCCCATATATGAGTTCTGTCCGATACAATGGTACATTGTGATCAGAAAGCCACTGAGAACAATCCCCATTCACAACGCATTGTGTCCATTCTGCTTGTTTGGCTCTGAGACAATGCGATGATACCCTACTGTCACCTTATAGATTAGGATTCATCAACAACACCAGAATGAAGGGCAGATTGGTTTTCTATTAATAGGAGCAATTGCGGATAATTGGGACTGTTTTTGAATTTCCAACTTCCAACTTGCAACTTAAATAATAATAATTAAAAAAAATGTATGCATTTCAGTAATGATAAACATGTCATCCATTAGAGGGGAAAAGAAGGTTATATCATATTCGAAAGAGGCGCATACTCTTTGTAAAAAAACTCTTTTTTAAACATTTGGTTTAACGGGACCTTTTAAGCATATCAGGGCAATGCGTGAGACTTGAGAGCCCTGAGCATATTTATTTCACTATTTAACTTACACTTTGATATGATTTCACATCCACATTGTTATTTTCCAGCCTATCAACATAAATGATGACATGTTTATTGTCTTACTGAAGGAATTCAATTCTACTTATAGATGAATCAGGATGAGTTATGAACGGGTTAAGATGTCACAGTTTAATCTTGGTTAGTGTATGAGGGTAAACTTTTATGTTTTTTTGCTACTTAGCGATCCCATCACAGCTTTGTTGAATATATGTGCTTTGTCAATTATATGAATTTTCCTTACCTCGTGTTTTGCAGGGTAAACTTCCTGTTTAATGTTTGCCCCGCCCACCTACGTGACGTCGCACCAATGAAGACGTACACTTTTGATTACCCGTATGTAGTTTGACAAAATAACTTTTTATTTTCACTCCTCAGACGAGAAAATAAATTGTTATTCAATTTGACCAAACACACAAATGGCCCTTAATTCACCAAATATCGTTAATTAAACTATATGACGTCATCAGCTTATTTCGGCCTCAATTCACGGAGAAGCTCAGCCGAAACCAACGTTATTGTATTCACGCTGAGTCGTTCAAGCTAATTGATTAAATCCATTAGTGCTTCTCGCAGCGCGCGTCCCGTTCAGCACCCCGGATGTGGATTCTACCTCTAATTCTGACACGCTGGGAAGTAAAGGAGCACCCCTCCCCCTCCACCAAATACAAACAAACTAGTTATTCAAATGAGTGAATAAAGCCTTGAACATATGTATTTCTTAAGTTTATATTGATATGTGTTCTGTCATCTTCCTCTCGTTTCGACTGATACAACATGGATTAAATAATAGATGAGGAGCACAGTTGTTTTTATCCCTTCTGCTTGAATAAATTAATATCACAGTGTTGATCAGGTCTTTTTATTAAAATATCAAGCTCCACTAGGCCTGATTTACTTCATATGCACAGTTACAACTATAAGAATCAATATGCTCCTAAACAGGAAATTCCCACAATATAAAAGTTTGCACATGAGTTTCCTCCAAAGGACCATGTATATTAACCTCTTGTGTATTAACCTCTCTGCTCTCAACCAAAATACACGCAGTATTTACAATTTCAAGAGGCAGCGTAAGTGGCTCGTCTGCCGGGACAAAGCCGTGCAGGTGCAGGTATTACTGCAGGACTGTGTATTGCAGATCATGGCGTCCATTGTGTGTGTAACGTGGGTCAGCAGTCTCCAAGACAGATATTCATTGAACCCACACAGAGGAGGCGAGCACCTGTAATGCCATCTTATTATATCAAAGAAGGGTCCATGCAAAGAGCGTGCACATAATTATCATTCATAAGTTGTGCATGTATTTTATATATTCACAATATGGTATTATACGTCATTGTACTAATTATACTTCATAGTAAAATCATGTATACTTTATCCTTATTATGCTTTATGCCACCACAATTGAGCCATCAGGTACCATTTATGAGTGTTTAGTGCTTAGAAAAATATAGTTGATTCCAATATGTTTGCAGTACATAACATTGTTTGTTTTCACAAACTAAAATATTCCTATATAAATAAAGTGATTGTATTCATGAGTGATTATTTTTAATACGGACAGGATCATTTAAAGCTTGGATTTTTTCATTTCCAAAATGCCATTTTGAGCTGTAGCTAGTTTAAATATGACATACATTTTGTTACAAAATAATGTCAGCATTGAAAGTCTGAAAGGGGAAAACACTGCAGCCACCCTGTGGTTTCTGTAAGTCTGAATCTCTCTAATGAAGTTGTGACCGACTTCAATACACTTCATCTCTTTGATTTAGAGATAACACTTCTCAAGCCACTTTAAATTAATAAATGTCAGAGATTAAAAGCTATTTTCAGTCTCTGAACCCTAAATGTGAGCTCATCACGTTTCTTTGTACATCCCAGCAGCTTTTGTGTCGAGCAAATATGTGTGAACCGTAATCGTGTAATAAACCCTCCTTGATCATGTTTGTTTCAGTCCTGTAAAATGTACTTTGACAGAAACACTGATGGCCGATAAGAGCCACAATGTAATTAGTAACCAGCGCTGCCTCCTGGACACTTTGATGTCCACCTATCAATACCTGCCGCCTCTCAGGAACTATTGATTAGATTCCATTTCTCTCCGATATAGGCACGAGGTGTCATTTGATTTTACCTTCATTTGGATTTAATAATCTATTTTTCTCAAATTATAACGCAAGACCCACGTGTCATCGAATCTTAATATGCATGCACACTGCACATATATCGGAGCAGTCGATTATATTGATTATTGGTGATTAAAGAAAGATGAGACAAACCCAAATGCCAGTCCTTTAAACCGCTTTATTGTTAACTGCGTAAGTCATATGTGTTGTACTTGTTTCCGTTTACTTTATGGTGTGTTTTATTTCCCATGCATAAAGCGTGAACACGATTTGATCGGGTTCAACTCGTTATCTTGAATGGATAATCCTGATTGGTTCGTGTCTCTTATACATTAATCCACGCTTTTGTTATATGAAAGCCACATTGAGTTGTGTTACGGACTCGCGTCTCTTTTTTCGTCTCAAGTTTCGTGGTGATTGGGGCGTCCGATGGGCCTATCACCGATCCAAGAAAACACCTGGATTTCACACCTTAAATCCACTCCTCCAGGCCTCCCATTGGCGGAGCTCCCGCATATATCCGTCACGGCGCAGGAGGATGACAGCGGCCCGCAGCAGAGCCACAACATCATCACCATCTGTAAACATGCACTTCGGACACGAGCCCGCTGCGTACCAGCTTTGCGCAAACAACGTCTCGTTCGAGGGCGAAGACTCGGGCCCCGTGGACGGGGAGCAAATGGCCGAGGTGCGCTCGCCGAGTTCAGGGCCCCCCAGCCCGCTGTCCGTGAACTCGGACTCCAGCTGCGCCAGCCCGGAGGCCAAGTCGGTGTCGACGCAGCAGAGGGTCAGGAGACCCCTGAACGCGTTCATCATCTGGACCAAAGAGGAGCGCAGGCGGCTGGCGCAGCTCAACCCAGACCTGGAGAACACGGATCTGAGCAAGATACTAGGTAAGAAATGAAGTGGGACCATGTGATGGAGCTGGTTGCTGAAGTTAGAGCAGCCCCTTAGAAGTTTTCCTTCATTAAAATATTTTTATTTTTTTATTTTTTTTATTTATGTAGTTCTCATACGGGGAAATCCACTACACTATTGCCTTAAATTGGTTTAATAAGAGTTAAGTAGCATCAAATGTTGTTTTTATATTTCACATTTAAGTCAGTTTCGCTAAACCAATGAGAATGCAGATCATTAACCCCACAGTGGTCCTGCAGGAAAAACCTGGAAGGCCATGCCCCTGGTTGAGAAGCGTCCATACATGCAGGAAGCCGAGCGTCTGAGGGTGCAGCACACCGTCGACTACCCCAACTACAAGTACCGGCCCCGCAGGAGGAGGCAGCTGAAGAAGAACGCCAAAACCCAGGGGGTGGAGGTGTATCACGCCTCGCTCTGCAACTCGGGCTACCCCGTGCCTTTTAATCTCCACTACCTGCTCCAGAACCAGCAGCCTTCCTACCAAAGCAGCAATGCTTTCACAAACTCCCAGACTACCTTCGTCCCTTCGGGCAGCTGCTACCAACAAGCTCAGGTGTTTCCAGACCCAGCAGCAGCAGCGGCGGTGGACGTCTTACCAAATAAAACCGTGGGGTACTTAAACCCTCCTGCGTACCCTGCAGAGCCCCAGGTGTATTTTGGCAGACAGCATCGGCACATGCAGCACAGCTTCCCCACCGCTACTGGTCCCCGTGGGGATCAGGGGGAGTCCAGCAGGGTTTGCGGGGGCCTGCTGAGCTCTGCCGGGCCCTCCTTTGAGTTCTACCTGGAACAGGTTCAGCTGGACATGCTGTACGACCTGGACCGCAGCGAGTTCGAACAGTACCTGGGCCCGAGCCCTCACAGGCCGGAGTCGGTGGACCCCGACAGCTACCAGAGCAGCCACAGAGAGGGGCGCTCTGTGTCATGAAGATAATAAACATGCTGTATTTATTCATATTATCTCAGTGTCGCTTGATAACGACTGCTGAAGGTGCATTTTGTATTTGTGATAAATGACTACTCTACATGTCTTTCAATGTGAATGTAATAAATAAATAACTAATTCACCTTACAATGTTTATGTCTTTATTCATATTTGGAATAAATACCAGGAAAAGGTAAGCTCAATTGACATAACCACCTAAAATATAATAATTATTTTTCATTAGAGATGGTGTTAAAAGGAGCAGAATATTTATAATATTTTTGTCAAAATTAAATATAAATATATGAATATTTTTAGATGAGGGAAAACCCTTTAAAACCCTGTATTTTGCATTTCTAAGCGGCATATACACATGAAACGTGTTTTTAACACATTATAACCTAGTTGTAAGCAGATACAAGTGTGCCATAATGTATTGATACATTTACGTATTGTATTAACTGGTTTGTAACAAGAAATCCTAATTGTTAACTATATAATAATTAACAGCTAAAAAATGCCCTTATACACCTGCTTACACCTACATTATAATGTCTCATAAACCATTTAATAATGCATATAAGCTGCTGATAAACAAGGGATAGAAAGGGAATTATTACCCAAATCTTCCCATGAATTGTGGTTATTATATATATTAAGGTAGTTCAAACAAACCAGAGGCCGCTGTTTGTGTCGCATGCTAAACTCAAAGTAAACAATGACTTGTTCCATCAGTGGTCAATCATGTGACCCGTTTGTCTCTTCCCCAATCCCTAAACCTAACTCAGTGGTTGGGTTGCCTGAATCTTCCTGTGAAGACAGAAGTTTATTTTGAAAAAACAAAATGCAAAGAGCGTCTCGTGACCAGCACACGCGTCCCAAACGGGCACAAGAGGGTTGAGTAGAGCGTCCTAGCTTGAAGAACATAGTGCCACTCAGAGCTTTGTTATTGGAGAATGTTTTGACTCTTCATCTGATCATGGATAAAACGTGTGAAGTTTCCCTTTCAGATGTCTTTAAATATCTGTTACATTAAACAATGTCGGAGTTAACGACCTTTTGGCAGAAGTCAGATTGTTGACCCGCGGTTTTATCTCCATCCTCATGTCTTTCTTGGCTCACAGAGGGAAGCAGGGTGGGGCATAAACTTCCCAACTTCCTGTTTCAGTTTTAAACATCTCACAAAGGCTCTAAAAATATGCACCCAAAATCGACACATCTCCGAACTCGTTCGACTCTGGCTGCCAAATGTTTACTCATTTAGGAAAATGTTCACTGTGTTTTCTGTTTCAGAGCCTTCAAGGTCGACTCTGACGTAAGATCCACATCGTCCAGCATGTCAGGTGCTGCATCGCCGAAACCCAAAAGAAATGGAGTCGCATTTACACTGAAAATACATGAAACTTTAAAAAATACAGAAAAAGTAAACATTTTTAAATGTGCATGGATCTGTTCCCCTCGAAACTGATTAAAAGACATTTAAACTTTATTTAAATATTTCCATGGACAAGAGCAAAGGTTAAAACACAAACGTACGTACAACATAAATATGAAAAGAAATGTAAGATACATTAATGACCCCAAAAGATCCTGCACATTGTCAATCTGTTTTAATATTTTGTCCACAGTCCTTAAGATATGATTGATACATACAAGATAATCATAGAAAATAGAAATAACTAAGGGTTAGATAAAAACAAGAAAGAGTCTGGACTATCTGGATCAGATGTGTTCAACAGTTCTCTAGGTGATGAAACACAAAAAAGTAGATTTTCTTTACACTTCAATCACACTGAAGCCCACTGCACCATATCCAGGGGTCGATTTCCACATCTGCTAATGTGCTTAAATCTGTCTTTTTTTAAACAGTCATAGCAGATATTACAAGAATCTCCTACAACGCACCTCATTTATGACTGTAGGTTCATTGTAAACATCTAAATACTCAAAGAAATTATCCTGATGTGTACATTTCAGCAAATATATACAACAAAATAACCATTTATGACTAATATTAATGATCAGATAACTACGATATTTTAGAAAAGATATTGTCAATATTAATATTGGACATTCTTTGGCAGTGTACACGTCCATTAATGCGCTAATTTCAGCCTCTGAAACTAAACTAAATCCAAACTCCACCATGCAAAGAGTTACTTTCCTCCTGTTAACCCCTTGAAGGAAGCCACCTGGCGTCAGCAGACAGTCTCAGGCCTCCCTGACGTCTCAGTCCGGTTGAGTCACTCGCTTCTCAACAAGATATCACAACTTTAATTCATTAAAAACCTTCTCCGCCACTTGAAAAGACAGACGGCAGCAGCGACAGCGTTTGGAAATGAGTCAGTGATGGAAATCCGATGTGCAGTCGTTGGGAGGAAGCGGACGGCTGAGGGGAGGATGACCTTACTCGGAGGAGAGAGCAGACGAGCTGATTAGGAAAGTGAAGAGCTGCTTGCAATCCAACAACCACCTGAATGAGCGGAAGAAATCTGACGTCAGTTCAATTCCCAAGGTGATGTCTCCAAAACACTCTGCAATGTGCAATGTGCTCCGATGCAGAGAAATGACGTGGAACACGCTGGATGATATTAGATTAGATTAATATACGTTATTCATCCCCAGGCAGGGGGGGGATTTCTTAGTTGCAGCAGGGATGCCTGTTTACAAAATATACAACACAATATAATACAATTCAATCAAATAGCAGGGCATATTACATTTAAGAATTTAAATAATAAAGGAAATGAAAAAATCAAAATGCAAAGTGTATCTGAGTGTATATCATGTATATAAAGTGAAGCGGGGCAAGGGTTGTTGATTTTGTTCGAGCATCTGGTCAGAGGTGATTTTTTGTACAGTCTTATTTTGCAGTAAAATATGTAAATATTCCCGCTTGACGTGCTATGAGCCCTTGTTTCCCTCTTTTGAGTCTCTTGAACTCAAAGCTGTTAGTTGAACTTGTTGTTTTTGTCAAAGTCGGCCCCTCAGCAACAATTAATGACCAGTCGCAGGAACTTCCTGAAGGAAAAACAACGGGATGATATCAGTGTTTCAGGTGAAAATATCATCAACAGTAAACAGCGAATGGAAATGGCAGCTGGACAAATCAGATATCTTTGTTAAATATTTGCAAGGCTGGGTTTTTATTATAGACTTCTGGTTTGTTAATTCACATAAAACAACTGAAAAGTGAGCCTGGAAAATAAATGTAAATAAATAAGTTTATATGTTTAAAGTAAACTTATATTAGTTATTTTAATGCTCTTTCATTCAGCATTACTAAAGGGTACTATTTTCTCAAGATGAAGGAACAAAACCAAATATTCTCCAGTTGTTCCTCCCCCTCCACCTCCCCCCCCCCCTCCAAAAAAAAGTGAGTTTCTTCCATTCACCAAACATTTATGTTGTCTCCCTGCAGAGTTATTTATTCCAGGAATGGACGCTTACATCATAAATGTGCTATCGAGCTCACAGAGGCATGCTGGATCTTATCACCTGAGGAATGTGAGGAATCTGTCAAATAAGGATGGATTCAGATTCCTCACCCATAAAATACCTCGTTAGAGATTAAACATGTAAATATGTCAACTCTGTGTGTCCAATATCCACAGGCCGAAGAGCTGGATTCATATTAAACCTAAAAATAGACTTGAGCACTTACCCTGTCACATATTTGAGATTTTGTGAGCCATTATTTGTGTTTTCTCATCTTCCCTCCTGCATGAAGGTCATCAATAGTTTCCTTTTTTGGGATGAATAGGCTGCAGGTAATGCTCATCCTGCAGCAACAGGAAGTGAGATAGTTATGTTTTATCCTAAAGGAATAAGAGAGGGTTTCCTTGTTTACAAGTGGGACATGCAATTCCATAAAACAAACCTGCGTTCTCGAGAGCTCTGGAGAACAGGAATCCCAGGTTGAATTTGAGCGTCTGATCACTTCATTACGTCAGTCGGCTCCCATCATGCACTAATTGGGCCGATCCGATTACTATAACGTCGTCAGGCTGTGGCGGGTGTCTGACGGCTCTGCATCGTGTGGTACTTCAGACGTGTGCAGAGCTCGTGGCTCCTCTAAAGGCCCCGCGGAGATCCTTCTGCTTTTTGAGATATCTCTTTCAAACTCTCCTGCTCATTTACATCCACTTCTCCTTTTTGGGAACGACTTTTTGCGGCTGTTGAATCTTTAAAAATATGTTTTAGTACGTGAATGCTGTGAGCATCATGAAGAAGATTGTATTATTAATCTCAACTATATTCGGCAGAAATCCCAGAGATTTATATTTGATTATTCCATAATTTATTTAAGTACCACACGACTCCACACAGTATATAGAAATACTCCATTACAACTAAAAGGCATGCATTGCAAATGTGTCTCAAGTAAAAGTAAGGATTAATAAATTAAAATACTTAAAGGGTTGAAATTACATTACTTAATGTAGCAAAAAATTAAATCTAAGAACTTATATGCTGCTTTACTTGTTCAATGCATAATAATGCAACACATTTTACAACATGTATAACATGTATCTAACTATAGCTGTCAAATACATGAAGCGTTGTTTAGTTAGAAGTAAACACATTGTTCTGTTAGCAGTGAGGTCAAAGTGTCAAGAGAATGGAAATCGTTAAAGTCCAACTGGGTGAACTAAACCTTTAATAAAGAATAAATATCCACATGAGAAGGACGAGGTCTCGCCCACGGTTTGCGGAGAGAGAAACCTCTTTCTGTGTGTCATGACAGACGGAGAGATGGTTCCTGTAGCGGCGTCCGACCGACAGAGCGTGGCGCCGCTGGGCGTGTCCCGGCGGCCTGCTGGGCCGACACAATACTCCCTATCAGAGTCGCTCAGCAAAGACGCTCACGCCTGTCAACAAACACTCCGGATGATTAACACAAACACAATCCTCAAGCTGCCTGCAAGTGTTTGTTTGTGTCTGGGATGTTTTATATGTATCTTTGTATATATATATGCTGTAGTTTTTTTCCTCTCATATTTTTGTGTACGTTTGTATCCTAACGTCAAATCGTCAGATCGAGACGTGGCGTGTTGTTCACAGTCATTCCTGCCGGATCATTTTATGTGGAAATAACGTCACACCTTCTTCCTCAGCGTCCTCTGGCACTTCATGACTCAGTCAGCGGGTATGTCAATGAGTTTATCTGCATGAGTGTGTGTGTGTGTGTGTGTGTGTGTGTGTGTGTGTGTGTGTGTGTGTGTGTGTGTGTGTGAGTGTGAGAGCATCATTGTTTTCAAATACTGATTAAATGACCATTCCAGATGAGACGCACCTATCAACACTAGTTCAGGACGTGATTCCCTCCTGATAAAAAAAAAGTGCATTTGTTATTTGTCTTCCCCCCCACACACACACACACTTCCCCCCACACACAAACACACACACAGACACATTTCAGTGGAATAGCACAACGGGAACTGTCACCAGAAACCTTTACATGTCCTTCTCACTCAGACACATTTTTTAACAGGTCAGTTGACGATTGTTCAAATCTAATAAAAACTCAAAGATCTGCCACTTCTGTTTGTATCCTGATTGAATTGAGCTATTAATAACACATATGATGTTTGTCTTTATTAAAAAGGTTTATTTTGCAATTCAAGAGACACTAAACGAACACCATACTGAAGAAGACTTGAAACTATAGCAACTAAAATCATGAACTCACTCATTATTGAGGTTATAAATCAAGTTACAAAAAAGATCATTTTGAAATAGACTACTTACTTATACTTCTTTTTGCCACCAGAGGAGTCGCCCCCCTGCTGGTCGTTATAAGAATGCAGGTTTCAGACACACAACAGTGGCTTCAGTATTCAGATGCGGAGGTTGCCGCCTCGGTTGAAATAAAGCCTCGTTAATGCTATCCATCTAATTGAGTTATCGGTAGCCCCAGGAGACAAATAAACCGCTGTTTCCATTGATTTCATAACATTCTGCATTTACATATGTATGTGTTTGCATGTGCTGAAGGCTAATAATGCAGCTATCTCAAATTAGCATGTAATGTGAGCACGTGAATGTTTTATGGCCACAAAAACATCTCCATACAATGACGACAGTGGCGGTGAGCTGGAGTGACAGTCGGTCCATCCCCTCAGCTTTGTCAGGGGGCACCTGTACGTTTGTGTTGACGTGGCTCCTTTAACACCTCAGCTGATTGACTTAGCAAGTAAGATCCTGACAGCTCCCCGGGCCCCTCGGCGGGTAGCGCACTGTGTGCATACAGCGGCGAGCCGGGAGCACCTGTGGTCAACGCATTGTGTGCTAAGCTGCTGCCGTAAAAATCACTTTGGGTATAACGCTCTGGTGTGGAGGGCACAGAGGAGGAGAAAAAAGACGGAATCTAACATCTTTTCTTCGCGGTCGGACGTCCTCTCCAAAAAGGTCACGAGATTCATCTGAGGGGTCACGAGACGGGAACGCAGAAAAGAACATTTACTTCTCAGAATGACCTCAAAGTGTGGTGTTTTTATTGTGAATATTTAGAAACAACTGGCTTCCTTCGGGCCTCTTTAAACAATCAAAATAAAACAAAGGAAAATGTATCTGTCGTTGTTTGAACTGGTCGTAGCCGGCAGACGTATGGAGCCGCTGATGGAAGGGAGCGAGCTTCATTTGCGTCTTTGAGTACCTTGAAAAGCGCTATATAAATCGTATGTATTATTATTATTATTTGAAGCGGTCAGACGGTCAGAAGGATGGTAAGGAGTGACGATAAGTTTGCAGGTATAGCAGAACGACTTCCAGTAATTCAAAATGACACCTGAAAAACACATTCCAGTTAAAGTGTTTGTCATAAAGTTTAGCCAGAGGAAGTTAAATATGTTTTAAACTCTACTTTTCTTCTTTCGGCTCTTCGGAAACAAGTTTTTAAGCATTTCCAGGTTAAGGCACATATAAGCTAGATAGTCTTAACTCTTTCGGTCAGCCACATGTATCTTTCTTATTTTTTTAATTCTTAGTGGTTGTATATTCTTTGCTGATCGAAATAAATAAACTCATTCATTCTTACAGATTTTAGTTTTTAATATGTTTATTGTTATGTACCAATTACACACCAAAGCCAGTTTACATGTGAAGCCTCCTTGACAATAAACCATATTCTGATTCTGGTTTAAGCCAATTAACACAAAAACCTAATAACTGCATTGTATGTGAGGGCTCCTTAGTCTGAGATCTCTCTGCAAGATAATATCATCGGCAGGAAAAAGCTGATTCAACACCCACAAGCGGCAGAGAATGAGATCAACCTGAGTCGAAAAATACACACGAAAATAACATGTCACAAAAGTGGTCTTGATTTGGGCCTCGGCGCTTGGCAGGTAGCGCAGAGTAAACGGCGCTGGCTTTGAGTGGCAGCTTATTGTTGGGTGTGTGTGGGTGTTGAGGAAGGTTGGGCCTTCTCTCAGGACGTGGCCTCACTTCCCCCTCAGAGGCGCTCAGAAGGAGAGCAGTGGGCCTTTTAACTTTTCTTTTCTTTTTTATACTTGCGCCGTGTTTGTTAAGGCCACATTCCCTAAGCCCGGCTGCAACGCGTGTTATTCTTCCTGTGCTGTTTGCCCCACTCGCAGCTGGAAGGACAGGAAAACCGATCTGGAAAACTACTTCATGTATGTCATCGGTGATTACGGGGCGGCCTGCGCCTGGCGTTGGGCTCGCGGCGGGGCGACAGGCCACGAATAATGCCGTCCCGCGGGGAGGAGGGGGAGGGGGGGCCTCGGCGTGCACCCCTCCTCACTCAAGGCTTCGCTTCTGCTCTCAATGCGAGGAACTGCGTGAGTGCAGCGCAGCCCCGTCAGCGCTCGCTTCCTGTGGAGGAACCGGAGAGGAAGCTCCACCAGGCCGCCGGCCCGAGGCGGCCAGAAACATAGGCAACTTTCAATTTCTTTTACTTTTATCTTTTCCACTTTTCACGTCTCAGCGAGTGACAGACCGCCGACACGTGAACCATCAATTAGCGGTGGCGAGATACGGCGCCGTGAGGAGAATCCATCACAAGCTGAGAGGCCTCCGGTCGAGACAATGTCACTTTCGCTGAAGAGCAGGCGGTTCTCAATCACAGGTTGTTTTTATACCTACAAAAAGTAAAACACTAGAATGTACACTACCGTTCAAAAGTTTGGGGTCGCCCACCCAGACAATGTGTTGTTTTCCATGAAAACTCACACATTTATTTATCAAATGAAATGCAAAATGAATATAAAATATATTCAAGACATTGACGAGGTTAGACATCATATTAATTTGAAATATTAATTTTGTTCTTCAAACTTGTGGCTCAAAGGAAGGCCAGTTTTATATCTTCTCTCACCAGTATAACTGTTTTCAGCTGTGCTAACATAAAAAAAATGTTTAAGGCGATAACACAATTTACCATTAGAACACTGGAGATGGGCCTCTATACACCTCTGTAGAGACTTCATTAAAAAACAGATGTTTCTACCTAGAATAGTCATTTACCACATTAACTATGTATAGAGTGTATTTCTCATTAATTGAATGTTATCTTAATTTTTTTTTAAGTGCTTTTCTTTGAAAAATATGGACATTTATAAGTGACCCCAAACTTTTTAACGGTAGTGTATATATGAGCCAATCGTGAGCAAACAAACACAGGACCTTCAACCAGGAAGCAGCTGCACACGTCCCATGTGGAACCACAAACTTTAACACTTAACTCCCTGCAATAGATATATATGTATTAGTGTAATAAAAGTACTCATTTAAACCCAAACCATGTACTTTTTCTAAACGTATCTAGGTTGGTTGGTTCCCTAAACAGGCTTCTGCTGGCTCTTGCATCATATTATTACAAACCATTACTAACCCTTGCATGAAGTGTCAATTGCAATTTAGGATAGGAATATATAAGCATTGTTTGCTTCTACCTATACCTTTTCAGTCTTTCTGTTTTGTATATTATATAGAATAATATTGTATTGTATTGCAATGATTGACTGAATGAAATACACAACAACAACAAATACAAAACCTAATTGTGATGATATTGTCACTCAAAAACACGTCTTAGTTATCATCTTTTTGAGTCCTAAAATACTTTCAAATACACGGGTATTAATCTAGTCAAGTCAAATTATTTCAACCAACTTCCCATGGAATTTATCAAAATGTTTAATTTATGAGAATTTAAAAAAAATAGAAACCTTTAAAATCGTGGGAAACAACACAACCTTAGCCAAGAAAAGTTATCAAACCTTCCAACGTCTATAATGTCACCGCAATAGCAACGTCTTCTCTCTTGAATCAAGAAAAGAAGACTTTGAGGAAATGGAGAACTTTGCTGTGTGCAGAACTGTAATGTACTAAAAGTATAAAGTACCAGTAAAGTGAAATAAAGTACACGTGCGTCCAAATTGAACTCGAGTTGAGGTCCTCTGTTACTTTCCTCCTCTGCTACATCAACAACAACACAACGATGATTTTTGATGGTCATCTTCCTCGGATCTGCTTATTTTCTGGGATGCAGCGCAGTGAGACGCTGGCTGCTTCATCTTTCCCAGGCCGAGGACCTGGAGGAGCAATCTAGGGGGATCAGGGATGACAAGGCAGTCCGGCCTCCCATTGTATGTGAGCGTTTACTCAGCATGGAAGAGCAAGGACAGTGAGGCTACAAGAATACAATAGGCTCATATTTATTTACTGCTTAGTGCAGCCAGGGAGCCCCTCCCCCCCCCCTTCTCTCCATCTCCCCTCCTCGATAGCTGATAACAACTTTACAGTAATAGACCTCTAATAAAGTCCTCAGAGGGCAAGTAGAGGCCAGACTCTGTGGCTCTGCTGCGGGTCCATTTTAAACCCAACCGGTGAGATGTTAAATCTATTAAGAAAACTCACTTCAACACATGTGTGGAAACAGGATCAAAACAGTCCCATGAGTTGAGGGAAGAGACATTGTAAATATAATCGCACAGTGGATTCAAATTCTCGTCAACTTCATAGCAGATGACGTTGCTGTCTGAATGAGGACATTTCTTTATCACATAGTATGGTAAGGCCAACATATATAGTACAATTATATACTGTCATTTTACATTCATTTTCTCTCTTACTTCTAAATAAATAAATAATCTTTTATCTCGGAAAAAGAAGAGATCTAACAGCTTTGAAAGCAGCAGAAATGACAGTATTCAGGAAAGAAAAAGGGCGACTAGAAAAAGTCCTTAAGTGGCAGTCAATTGCTTACTTTGTAAGGTTAAAAATACTTTTATTTTGTATTGTTATTATCTTTACTTAAAAGGGACCATGTACAGTTAAAACATACATGTCTCCATTTGATGCACTGTAGAGTGAAGCTTCAGCTCATTTGCATCTGTAGTCCCTGACCTTACAAAATAAAACAATAACAAACAGTACATGATAAATACACAAAATGCAAAGTTACAGTATAGCATTTAAAATTTAAGAAGAACATACTATTTAAAAGTAAGTATTAAAAAAGTTAAGTATTAAAAAAGTAAAGTAATACACGCCATTAAAAGCAAGTAATAAAAAACATTAAAGGTACACATTGTCAAATATAAGTAATAAGAACCAACAAAAGCAATTAATATGAGTCATAATGAACAAATATCCAGAATGCATTTGTATGTATTTATGTGTGTGTGTGTGTGTGTGTGTGTGTGTGTGTGTGTGTGTGTGTGTGTGTGTGTGTGTGTGTGTGTGTGTGTGTGTGTGTGTGTGTGTGTGCTCTAGGCAGTGCAGATTAATCTGGTTACTCAGGGTGTCTTTTGTGTATTTCATGTATTTCATACGATATCGTCATGTTGCTCATTATATTTGATAAACTTTGATGAAGCAAAAATTAAAGACGGTTCCCATATTCTTAAACCTTTTTTTAATTATTAGCACAAATGAAGCCAACAGACAGATGAGAGGAATCTGTAAAGTCAGTCATGCAACAAGTGGAAAAGAAATGCAAAGATGTGGCTTTGTGATGAGATCCATCAAAATATTAAAATGAGTGATACTGAGACAAAGCAACATGTGTGCAGATGTGTTCAGTCCATGTAGAGTGTGTTCTCAGGAGCTATGCACATGAGTAATCAGGCTCCTACGGTGTGTGTGCAGTGCCTTTGAGTTCCAGTGGAGGGCTCCCTCCGTTGTACTGATGCATAATCCATCTGTAAAACATAATAAAGCAGAACACACACTTGGAAATGTCAGACAGGCGGCGTTTCCCTCAAAACTCCACATGCAGTATGAAGATTACACATTCATATTTTGGATTTAAGGTGGAACTTTCCAATCCAGCTGATCAGCTGTTTTCAAACACAACCTGCCTGAGGATTGACCACCATTTACACTTGTTTCCTCCCATGTTTTAATCTGACTGAAAAATGCCCCGAAACCGAGCAGACCAGCGCCGACTATCTGACCTACATGACCGAGTCCCGAGCCTGAACAAAAATTAATTTTCCAAGAGGCATTACAGGAGTGTGATTTATGGGTTGCCTCGATGCCTTGTGGGTATAATTGTGAGAGCAGGGCTGAAGTTGAGTGGCTTTGGTGCCCCCCTGTCCCCTCCTCCAATCCCTGAGTTTCAGAGATTAACTCAGACACTGGATTAAAATCTCAAAATAGAGAAATCCTTTTGAACAGATTGATTAAAAAGGGGGAAAGATGAGCGTGGGGTGGCACTGAGCTGCTGGTATTCTCACCTGGGAGAGAAAGTCCTCTTGGAACTCAGTGAAAACGCTGAATCGGGTGTTTAGCTCTAATGAATTCAAACGGTTTCACGACAAAAACATGTAATCCATTAGAAGTTATAAGGTCCTTATCCACAATTATTTTTGACCATCAGCAAATCTGGTGAAACAACTGGCTGGTGTCTTTGTGCACACTTACATCCGTTAGCTTCTAAGTTATTCCACAAAACATTTGCCATTTGTCACCATTTTGGGAAACAGGTTGATATGCTTTTTTCATTTCTATTAATTAAATATTAAGTTACAGCCGTTAGTTAGCTGGTTAGTTTAGCTTAGCTTAGCATAAAGACTTTTATTGTGATTTTGTGACGCGACTATCTGAACAATGTTGCATTTAGATCTCTCTAACGCACTCAAATTAAAACTATCAATGAAGCTGCAACAAAAACATCTAAAAACCTGCTCTGCCTGCACAATTGAGAGAAGCCACTTGCTTTTCATTACGCTTTCATTTTGAATCCTAGTAGTTTGGTGCAGGTTTTGGGTGACTGACGTTAGTCTTCTTGCTCAGTTTGGTGTTTAGCTGACAGACGCCTGACGCTCGTCATCGTCATGGCCGTGTGGCCTGTTTGATTGCGGGAAGCAGGTGTATGTTGGTGTGACTTTTCAGACCAGATTTAGTCATCCACTCACTTCCCCCTGGACCCCAGGTTCCCTCTGCGTTTCCCAGCAGAGCTCAGCCCTCCCTCCCTCCCTCCCTCCCTCATGCAGAAAGCGTTTCCTTCAAACGCCACACACGGTTGCATGCGTTTAAGATGTATTGCATTTCCTTGGATAACCTTTTTGATACCATTTTTTTTTAAGTCTTGTTTTTTCTGCTGCACTCTCTTTTACCCTCATCCTCCGTCTCCACAGCTCCCCTCTCTCCTTCCAGACCCAAGCTCTTTTCCTTCCTGCCCTCTCACAGCTTCCTGCTCCGGCTCTTATCACTCCAGAAAACATGACACGGTCTCAGCCCAGTCAAACCAACACTAACCTAGACCCCCCTCTCCTTGGCCATCACTGCCTTAAATGGAAGTATTGTGGCCCCGCTGGGGTCCCGGTGCCTGCAGGGGAGTGAGTGGATATCACAGAGGCCGTGTCATCCACCTGGGCCAAATCTGTTAATGGACTTATTTATTATAAACAATATAGCCTCTACTTCACAGCCTACAGAGGAACAATAAATCTGAAGTGTCCCGGCGTGTTTTTATTTATGTATTTATTTATCTCAGAGGAAGCTGTGGGCACATCGGGACTTTATCAACTCATTCCCCTCCGAGGGGTTTTCCTCTGAGCGGAGGAAATAGTCGGCTTTGATTCACTCCGTAAAGCTGTGCCTTAGATTACACCAAGAGGTGACTGCAGGGGGCCACGGCGGTGAGATCTGGTCTGTGGTTCAAATGCACAGAATCACGCTTTACTTGACGTTATCTTGATTTAATTTCATAAATAACATTCAACAATATTTCCTGGTTTGGATTTTTCTTTATTATTACGCTGTAAAATCGTACTAACTCGTTTGCCTAACATCGTTCTCAAATGTGTCAAATCAGATTCATATTCTCATTACATTACATTACATGTCATTTAGCAGACGCTTTTATCCAAAGCGATTCACAATAAGTGCATTTCAACCTAGAGTCCAAACTAAGAACAACAAGAATACAGAAAGTAACATTTCCTCAACATAGTCGAACTACAAAAGTACCACAATAAGAGATATTTAAGAGCCACTGAAGTGCTAATCTGTGTTTTAATCCAGATGTAGTCGGAAAAGGTACGTTTTCAGTTTCTCATGAGCATCTTGAGTATATAATATGATGTGCATTGCTTGCAGGTTGTATTTATTGTTGTTCTATGACACTGCTGTCAGATACGGGTCTGCTAAGGCATGATAGAGCCTGTGTTATTGTAAGGCCACAAGGCCATCAGATAAGGCCCCATGCTCCGCAGCCCGCGCCGATAACACATGTTGTGGATGGTGTCGAGCCAAAAAAGCCGAACCTGTCGCCGAACAGAATGCAACAATTCCAGCAAAGTTCAATGTCGGCGCTACGGGCATTGATCAGAATATCTGGATGCCATTTCTCAGCTGCGAATAGCGTCCTCTTGGGTCTCCATTGTTCCGCGCGCGGCAGCATGTCAGTGTAGGTAGTGAGCTTTTGTCTGGATGCAGAAACGTGATGATATCAGGAGGGACTTTCCCCTGAGTTTCCTGATATGAGCTTTTCCCATGTTATCATGTAGGAATAATCACCAGGGGGGGGGGGGATCAGCTGACAGGGATTGCTTGAATTTGATTGTAAGGTAGAACGTAAGAAGGCTTGTAATCTGTTTTAAAACTACTACCTGCCATTCCCATTTGTCTGTAGTTTAGTTTATTATTTGTTACAATATGTGTATTATATGTATATATGTTAGTATTATATGTATAGGTTGGTATATTCAATTCAATTCAGTTTATTTGTATAGCCCAGTTTCACAAAATTACAAATTTGTCTCAGAGTGCTTTACAGTCTGTACACATAGACATAGACATGTTGTGTGGTGGGAATGTCAGTGCCCAGTCTGACCTTGTGTCATTCTGTGCATCTGACAATAAAAGACTTGTAACTTGTAACTCGTGAAATAGTTTGACAACGTCTCTTACTCACTTTAAGGTCCAGTGTGTGGGATTTAAGTTAATCTATGGGCAGACATGGAATACAGGCTCATATTGATAGGTATGTTTGTGTTTCATCATCTTGAAAATAAGAATCATGGCGTCTGCTATATGTTGACCCAACATGTTTTCTACAGGAGCCCAGAGCGGACAAACCCAGCCCTGGCTCTGGGTCGTGTTCCTCCGTTGGCCGCAGTCGTTCTCAGACACACTTTCAAGTTTATCTGAGAAGTTTCAGTTGCTTACAATCTACAAGCTCCCCGCCAGATGACACTAATTCATACCCACTTGACCTTTAAGTAGGAGTGATTATTTAACATGGGCCCGCATACGCTTTAACAGCATAGTTAGACATTCTGGCTCAGTGTGAAATCAAACGTTACAAATATTACATCTAGTTGGTTTAATCAATTGAAAGCAGACATATTGACACATGCCACGTTGCTACGTCATGTGTTACCAAACTATTGTCTGTTCATACTTCCAACAGACACAGGGTGTTCATAACCCACTTTAAAACGTGTTTATGATTATGTACTGTATATGTAACGTGTTAATCAGTGTTATCATCGAACAGGCGAGCGCTAGTTAGCTGTAGTTTACGCTAAGCTAACCAACCGCAGCTTCATATTTGAAATTAATATCTAGTATATGGCATTTATATACTCAAATGTATTGATTTAAAGTGAGGCTGCATGGTGGGCTTTGGTGCAGCCGCCTGCAACTGTAGGGAGTGAGTAGATATTGATGATCCGGACCATTGTGTGTAAATGACCTGAGGAGATAATCTCCATCAGGTGAACTCCACCACTGAGAGGTTTAGTCAAACACAGGAACTCCTTGAAGTGTAAGATAGGCCAGATATTTGAGATAATGTATTGATAAAATGCTCTCATGGCGTATATTTCACTGAGACACATTGTGGTTGGAACATGTTTCATGTTAATTATGTGTTAACATGTTAATTCCAGTTCTCACTTTGCTCTTAAATGGGAAATAAAAAAAGGTGAAAGTAAAATGTTCACGCCTCAGGTTGATTTGAATTCCGCCCCACAGACTCGTCAACCTGACACCAATCCATCTGCCTCGCGATTTACTTTTGACGGGACTTTTGACGAGAGCGAGAGAAAGAAATAATTTGATGAAAAATATGTGTGAATCTGATTAAAGGTGGGTCGGCTCTTACTATCAATGCTGCTTGTTTCTATACAGCGTTAGTGTAAAGGGAACAACGTAGGGAGGAAGCCCTCACACACACACACACACACACACACACACACACACACACACACAGTGCATTTCCTCCATAAAACCACAGCTGTGTGAAAACAACACATTCCTGAGCCATTTCTCTCACTTTAGCACAATAAAGGACTCGAGTGTCTGCGGAGCACTCACTTACGTTGAATAAAGACTTGTGTGCGGCTAATTTGGTAATTGACATCACGATCATATAACATTCTTGCATCGTAGAAAGGTAATGCAAAAGATCAGTATGGGAAAACAGTTTTAAGGAGCTTTTAACCGCGGTCTGATAAAGGAGAAGTCGTTGCGTCGATGAGGAAGTTCCAGTGATGACTTCTGGAGTATTTGTTCTGTGATCTCCAGAAATGACGTCGCATTCGTTCACTATGAGAGAAAATATGATGAAAAGTCTCATTTCAACCGAGTCTTATGATTTTAATTCCACGACAGCTCAGGATAAGTTGGAGCTGGGGATGTTTCCTCTTATCTGCTGTCTCTCCAGCTCCCTCATTGATCCAGATTCTTGCAAGGTGCGATGCCACTGATCACACACGCCATTATTGATCGAAATCGGTCACCCTGGGCCGCCGCGGCGTCCTGTTAGCACCCTCGGGGGTATCTTCGTTTTTGTTCTACGCTTTAGCGCCTCGCCAAGGCAAAGGCCACACATGAAAGGATCCGGCGTGTTTGAGCCACTGAGGAATCAATTCACACCCTGATTGTCAGATACAAAGGCTTCACTGTGTCTTCCCTGGTTTACAAAAAAACTAGTCTGGAGAGTTTGATCAGTAATTAACTCATTTCATCGCCAAGGCATCAAACACTGATTTTAAAATCTCAATATTCTTCTTCTGAAGGTGCATCACCATCAGCATCATCATCAGCAGCTTCATCATCATCATCATCATCATCATCATCATCATCATCATCATCATCATCGCCGTCATCATGTTGCTGCAAAACAGATTAGACGCATTGAGGGACTTCTGGGGCGGAGGGGTCAAAGGCAGGTCAAGTTACGGTGAGGATGATTTATGTGGCCGGTGGCTGTCAGAAAAACTATAATGTTGCTCGGACATAATCTATCTTTGGTTTTCTCACCAATACTTAGAAAGCAATTCTTGTTTTGTGCCACAAAGTGAGTGATGGGATAGTGTGAGAGATGAACATTTAAAAAAGTACAGAAGTATTGTTGTGCCCATAAGTTATTGTTTAGGAGTATAACTTCATCCCTTTGATGGTAAAAACTAATTATGAAATGGTTTATTAAATAGCTATAAGCTCTTTTTAGAATGATTTCTTAGCTGCAAATATTCATGTGCATGTTTTGTTCTAATAACTAAAAGGAGTTATTTCAGGCTCAAACTCGTGTCAAGGACAAAAAGAAAAGAAAGACCAAAAATAGACACGGCTTATCAGTTTGGGAATGGTCATAGCACCAGTAGGAACAATGGCGTAGCGAGATGGGAGTTGAGGTTCACCCTCATAACGCGACTGGTCTTGTCAAGGAACCTGGAGAACAGGAAGCCCCCCGTACCTCCATCTTAATGGATAAAGCCATAAAAATGATAAACACGGGTCTGGATAAGTCTCCGTCGGGACAATGTGGATTTGGGTTGGGCCAGTAAGAGTGAGCAGATGAAAGAGTCCGCCCTCCCGTGCGGCTGACCTCCCGGCCCGTTTCTCTGAGGAAGCCTCGGCTCTCCCATTCCCCGCTTACTAATGGTGATTCATCAGTCAATCAAGACGGGCTATTAATACTTCCTTCTGCCTGTGGTCTTGGAGAAAAAGTACAGTTACAAATGAGTGAAAGTCACCCTGAGATCAAGGGGAGTGGCTGAGGATAAGTATGAGGATAAGTATACATGGAGTTAAAGGATCATTCTGGTACGACTGGGATGTTATAGTTTTAAAGGTTGGGCTGTTGTTTCTATTGGTTTATACACATAACAAAGTTAAGATAATTGTGTTGGTTTTCAAATAAATCCCAGTTTGGTTTATTTTATTTTTTTAAATAGTGAAATTATTATGTAGAAATTATTATTATTATTATTATTATTATTATTATTATTATTATTATTATTATTATATATCTGTATATGAATATAGAAATACATATACGTAGATATAAATATAGATCTATGGATATAAAGTGATTTTGATGATTGCTATAATCCGTCTCTTTGGATAAAGCCATCGTGGGACATTTTGGGAATTATATTTTCTTGAAGTTTAAGTGTGATTCTGAGTCTGTGAGCTAAATGTGAAGCTTTGCAGCCTTTAGACCGTTAGCTTAGCTTAGCATGACGACAGGAAACAAGCGGAAACTACTAGCCTTTCTATATTTAATCATAAAGTGTTATATATGGTGATAAAGTGGACTGAGCAAACAAACAAAAAAACATTTACAGTTGATTGATCCATAATTGGTTCTTGTGAGCTCTCGACTGGGAATAATAATGTACTTTTCTATTTGTGTTATAAAATAAGTATATATGATCTTCTTGGAGATTCCTTTCCCACTTGTGATGCCCCTGATTCAAAGCCTCACACCGTATCCTTGACATTATCGTTGTAGCTGCATCCTCCGTGTCGCCGCTGAGTGAAACTACAGCACGATGGATGTTCTCAGGAAAGAGACTTTGATTATTTTACTTGTTGCTTCCGTTTTATTGTTGGCCGACCGCTGGCAGCTCGCAAACGCCGAGGTCACCACAACCTGTCGTGAAAAGTTTCCAAACATCCTCATGTTAGCATGACTAAAGGCATATTTAAGATTCAGTCAACCACAGGAGAACGAGGGCGAGGCGAGAAGATACGGCGGATGTGCTCATCTCCAAACTGAGCAGCGATACTTTTCTTTATCATCGGTGCATCTTCATTCCGGGTGGCGCCGCAGACCGGCACGGGGTGGAGATATCAAAATGTCCTCTTGGAGCTGGCCAATGAACACGGCAGGGCCGAGTAGATTCCCACCTGATTCCCGACAGATTAACGCCTCCAGAACAATGAGACGAGAGTGGCGACCGCTTCCTGTGTGTCTGAGGCAGACAACATCCCAGCAGCGCTACCCTTTCTGCGGGGTTCGGGTGTGTGCTCTCGGGCAAGGGAACTTTCCCAGCAATCCCCTGAGGGAGGGGGGAAGACCGTACCACCAACAACACACCAGGTGATCTCCATGTGCACGGGAGAGAGAGGCAGGTTTCTGTTTTGTTTCTATGCTGTCTGAATTTCAAGTCCCCAATTCCTGTGACCGAAGAGGGACCCTATCAAACATAGACTCTCATATCCTATTTGTGAGCATAATTTAATCACCGTAACCCATGGATGATCTCTCACATCTGCAATCTCCGTCATGGGGTGATTCTCAGGTTGCTAAAGATCAACCATCAACAAAAAGCCATAAAGAAGTCACATTTTTCTTTGACTTATTTCCGCGCCGATCCTCTCGCACTGTTTGAAAGCCGAATTCAAATTAATTTTAAATTCCTAAGTGACTTTATTAGTGTTAAAACCTAAAGTCTAAAAAAGAAAAGAGTGTGATTTCTATTTTCAGAATATCTAATAATAATAATAATTTCTCTCCTCCTTTCTCTTCTGCACACCTGTTATGTGCACCCCCCTCCCTCCCCTCCCTCCCCTCCCCTTCCTCCTTAACCTCCTCATTCTCTCCTCCTGACGGGGACCCTTCCCCCATCCTAAAACACCTCCCGCTCTCCAGCAGGTGTTGGAGGAAGTCATAGTCTAATCAGATAATCTAAACAATCCCCATCTCACCATTGGCGATGACAAAGGTCTGCACGCTGACTGTATGGCTCCCAATTTATTGTCCTACAATACACATGACAAATTAACTGTCGATTAAAACGTCAGTCGATCGCCACGCTGTCGGCTACCTGCAGACGGACGCATTGAAGACGAGCTGCGAACACGCGACGGAGACGAAGAGCTAAGCATAGAGCGACTATAATGAACTGAAACTTGAATCCAAATAAATGTTAGTGTGTCTCCGTGTCTTCTGGCCCTTTAAATGAGCAACCTTTAGCATGAGCAATGCTAACTCTTCTCCAAATTATCTTTATAAACTGATACAATGACAATGTTGTGGTTCCAGCTGAAGCAAATAGACAATGTTATACTTAAAAGACCTGTGTGATGCAACATGTGAGTATAATCTATAACAATACATGTATTACAGTATTAATCATGTAGTGTTTCATTGTTACATGCAACCCATGCATTTTAAATAATGTGTGTGTTCCCCACATGTAGAGCAGTGTGGTAAATGCTGGATAAATTACGTGTTTTGTCTGTAAAATGTCATATTTGTGTCTGACCATCAGCCCGCCAACCAAAAACCACGATAAGGCCGAGACATCGAACGCATCTTCTCATAGGGTTATTTGGGAGTTTTTCCTGATCCGATGTGAGGTTTTGGGGCAGGGATGTCTATGTGTACAGATTGTAAAGCTCTCAAAATTTGTAAATTGGCAAACTGGGCTATACAAATGAACTGAATTGAATTGAATTGAATTGAATACGAGACACAGAGACAAGTAAATGTGTCTTCATGACAAATAACCCAAGTGATTAACTGATTATGGAAAAGCTAATTGTGCTCTGTTATTTGACCGCCGCGTGAATTCACTACACATCCTTGAAGAAGTGTAGGATTCATACTGGGCAGAGTCCCTTAACATGTGCTGATAATTAGAGTATTGTTAAAACTCGGAGCACTTTTCCCTTCTGTGGCTTTTTCCGGCTCAGGCCTTCGCGGCTCCGGCGGCTCAGGGGATCAGCGGCGAGTGCTAACATATATATACCTTCCGCCCCTGTGATTTAAACTAACACCGCTGCCTCGCCGGGCGGCACAAAGGAGCCAGCAAACGCATTGTGCAATTCCCAAGAACACCACCCACAGACATTCACGCAGCCGGCAGCGAGACCGCGTTTCAGGACTCACGCGGAAGGCGGACAGTTTGTGCCGCTACGCCAAGGACAGGAAGTGCTTGCAGAGGGACAGGAAGTGCTCACTGCTGCAGTAGCCGAGGCTGGAACTGAGATAATGCCATTGTGTAAGCAAGCCGAGTGACCTCTCCCTTAGCGCTGAGTCCAGAGGCTGGCGTCGAGAGCCCTGGCCCCCACCCAGCCCCAGACTCCCCAGGCATGGGGCGGGGAACTTGGTGGAGGGGCAGGGGGAGGAATGGAGGGAGGAGGGGGGGTGGAGGGGGCATGAGGCGTGTCCCCCCCCTCCCAGTTGTCCCCCCCACCACCACCACTCCTTTGGGTCAACTCTGAACCTCACCTTGTGGAGGAAGTGTGGCTACGACTCCAGACTTTATGACTTCTCCCATCAAAAGACAGGATTTTACACTCCCACACAGCTAGAGAGAGAGAGAGAGAGTGAGAGAGAGAGAAAGAGAGAGAGAGCGGTGGCCAGGACACGCTCATGCCCACGCCCATGTCAACACACGCGTTCACAGAGACACACATGCAAACACAGAGTCTCTCTTTCTCCACTCTCTTGGGACTGGAGGGGGAACCTTATCAGGTCATAAGCAGTAAAATAGACGATGACAGTATTATAGTCCAGATCCTGTCCCATGCAGCGCTTGGCCTGACGCTCCATCCCAAACACCCGCCCCCCGACCCCTACAGGGTCGCCCGGCGTGCTCTCCGTGTCCCCGCTGGTGTCTGCCCAGGGGCACCGAAAGGTTGCATAAGCATCGCTCATATTTCTGTCAGCCGCTGTCGCCGCGACACAGTGGACCGCGTGCCACGGCGAGATGGGAACGGGCCGAGAAGAGCTGACAGGTTGAGGTCTGCTGGCTCCGATAAGAACCGGCACCGGCTTGTGGGTGATGTTTGGGTTTCTGACCACCGACAGGGGGCTTCGTTCTTTAAACACTCCACGTCTGGACATTTGAGGTGCAACAGGTTGCTTTAACCTTTCCCCCACCGAGTCACCGTCCTGGTCGGGCACAGCTGCTCCGAAAACAAGGATACAGTCTCACACATGTATAGCTCGCACGTGTGTTTCAAAGAGTTTATGGAGTTTATATTTGACAAACAGTTTTTTTGTCATCAGGGAAGCGGTCCTCAAGTTTCACCTCAAACTCTCTCTCAAATGTATTTGAACTTTTTGTACAAAGCTTATTAATAATACAATAAAGTGAATAAGGATCCACTGAGGTAAAACATATTAAACTGGGACATACTAGTTAAAACATTTCAAGTGAAACGCACCTTCAATGTGTGTATGAGTTGTTGAAAGAAGTATGTCATCTATATAAAGTATAATAACATAATAATACATTACTTTATCTACTTTTTTAACATGCTGCTTTATTTTGTGTCCTCTCAGACTTTACATTATTGCCATTTTGTACCTTTATGGAAATAAAAAAAAGAAATGTGAGCGTTTTTTTTCCATACACATCTGTTCTCTTCTTAAATGTGATACCCCCAAAATAAAGTCCTGTAGAGCGTTTTACACCCACAACTCAATCAACCAGCTGGTCATTAACATCCCAGACCGACGTCTAGTCGGGTAACAGTGTATCCACGGCCGTTTTGACGTTTGCGCGTCACAGCCAGACACAAGCGCGCGAGTATCACAGCATCTTCCAGGTTCTTTGAGTCAGAGGCCTCATCACTTAACACAACATGACATGTGTGTTTATTTAAGCTTTCTTATTTAGGTCTATTGATTTCACTTTGAGGAACGTCAAATACTCAACCGCCCCTTTGTCCGGCCCTTCTCATTAGGCTGCAATCCACGAACGTCTCCATCGAGAGACGACTGTGCGTAAAGGTTGCGAATGAGGGGACCATTACCTCCACGCGTAGACCTGATATTCTGGATTTTAACTCACTTAACGCCCCCCTCCCCCCCTCTCTCTCTCTCTCCAATACACAGACTGTGGATGAAGCGTATTGCTGTCTGCACATCAGTGTCAGTCTAATAGAAAGGAGGACAATTAAAACTGGACTAAATAATCGTGATTGTGGATGAAAGAGTTTCACCTCTTTTCTCTCCTGAAGTATAGGATGTCACACATTGACAACTGTTTAACGCCTTTGTACTAAAGCCTGGTTTATATCGTAATGTTGGATGTCTCCAAAAAACAAACATTTAGTGCATATATTATAACAAATGTTATCTATAGTTTGCATATAATATAAATCTCCCGCGTCTCTCCTGAGGGGGGCCGAGCGCTTCAAACAAGGGTCGGAGGCGGACTACTCCAACTTTTTTACACCTTTGTAGTCGCGGGAACTCCCACCACATGGTGATTGGCTGCCTGTGAGTTTATAGCGCAGCAGCCTTCACATCCAGCACTGAGTATTCGGTTCATTTTAGTCCACGCGGCTCCTGCGAATGGCTTATGGATGTGACTAATTACTTTCCATCTTTTCCGCCAGAACCCGCGTTAAGTTCTTTGTGTCTGTCTGCTGGTTCTCCGCCGCACTGCGTTGCTGCTGCCCGCCGGCTCTCCACAAGCTCCCCGCTGGACAGAGATGAGTAGTCCCGATGCGGGTTACGCCAGCGACGATCAGACCCAGGCAAGGTGTACGATGTCAGTTATGATGCCTGGAATGGGACACTGCCAGTGGGCCGACCCCCTCAGTCCTCTCGGGGACGCCAAAGTGAAGAACGAGCCGTGCGCCTCCGGCTCCGGCAGCCAGAATCGCGGCAAGACCGAACCGCGGATCCGCCGACCCATGAACGCGTTCATGGTCTGGGCGAAGGATGAGCGCAAGAGGCTGGCGCAGCAGAACCCGGACCTGCACAACGCGGAGCTCAGCAAGATGTTGGGTAAGTCTTTTTTTATATACCTCGTTTCTATGTCTATGTGCCAGGGCTGTACGGATTATTTATAAAGAGTACTATATGTTCTGCTATTTATACGCGTTCATTGTTTTTAAAGTCGTTTTCGCTCGGCTCAAACACCATGAATGATTGTTTCTCGATCCGTGCAGGGGGCCGTGGAGGCAGCAGGTGAAGTTACCACGTGATTAAAAGTTACTGTGTCGGAGTTCAGCTGCACATAACCTCAAAAACCTGCCCCTGCCCCCTAAAATGGCAACAAGCTATTTGTGTGTGCATCACCAGACCGCATACAGTCTGCTGACATATCGTTGATGTGCACTCTCCTCTTGACCTGCAGGGAAATCATGGAAAGCCCTTCCTGTCACAGAAAAGCAGCCCTTTGTGGAGGAGGCCGAGCGCCTGCGGGTCCAGCACATGCAGGATCACCCCAACTACAAGTACCGGCCCCGGCGGCGGAAGCAGGTGAAGAGGATTAAGAGGCTGGACTCTGGCTACCTGGTCCCCGGCGTGTCCGACCGCCAGGGCCCGCCCATGCCCGGCGATGGCAGAGGCTGCGTGGAGAGTCTGGGCCTCGGCTACCACGAGCACGGCTACCAGGTTCCCCCGCAGCCGCTCAGCCACTACCGAGACGCCCAGGCTCTCGGGGGCCCTTCTTACGAGGCCTACAGCCTCCCTACGCCCGACACCTCTCCTCTGGACGCTGTCGAGTCAGACCTCATGTTCTTCCCCTCACATTCACAAGAGGACTGCCACATGATGCCGGCGTACGCTTACCACTCCCAGGCGGCGGAGTACCAGCACCAGGACCACCACGGCAACGCCATCCTGCACCGACACCCTGCCTCGGCTCCGGAGCAGCCCCATCAGTCTGCCAACCTCCCTCCTTCCTATATGGGATGCCCCAACCCTCTGGCCATGTATTACACGCAGCACTGCAGTCCCGGCCACCCCAAACGGCACCCCGGTGGGGCGGGTCAGCTCTCCCCGCCGCCGGACTCCCACCCGCACTCGGCAGACAGCGTGGAGCAGATGCACCACTCGGAGCTGCTGGCCGAGGTGGACCGCAGCGAGTTCGAGCAGTATTTGAGCTCCTCTTCGGCGCGCGCGGACATGGCGGGCGCGTACGGGCCACACGAGGCCGGCATGCAAGGACCCGAAAGCCTGATATCATCGGTGCTGTCAGACGCCAGCACAGCTGTGTATTACTGTAGCTACAACAACTCCTAACCTCCTGCCCGCCCCGTTAGCCGGCTGCACGGACACATGATCTGACCTCAAATCTCTGTAGCTAAATTTGAACAAAAATGTTTTTTTTCATTTCTATTTTCTATTTTATTTGTCATCGCGAGGCTAGACACACTACCAGGCCATTTTAAAATGCCGCCTTCGGGAAGGCTGTTGTACTGTAAGAAAGAAAAAAAGGCGTAGAATATTTTCAACACTGGTTTTAAATTTTTCTTCCTCTCTTGCAGGGATTCATTTTGTGATATTAAATATTGAACGGCCACTATTTTAACGTTTATGTATATACTAAAGGTGTTTTTTTAAATACTTTTTGCACTTTTGAGAAATAAATTGTTTGCAAATAGACTCATCCTCTCTTGTATTTATTATTTCACCTTCTCTTGCATGTAATCACCGAAAGAAGCTTTCTCTCACGTGTATTTATTGTATTATTTCATTTCCAAATCAAATGCTGTCTCACCTAAAAGCAGTCGGGTCCGTTACTTTGTAAAAAGAAGAAAAAAATGTTTTGTGAACAATTGACTTTTCAGATGTTTTTTCTACTCATTCGCTGTCGACTCTGAATTACACGCCACTATCTCTCTTCCACATGGAGCGTAAGCGGGCTCCCAGCAGCCCCGGTTGCTCACCTGGAAGCGGGGCGGCGGAGGGCCGCGACCCCACTTCCTGTCCCGCTCAGACTAGAGGTAATCTCAGTGTCGGCGTCACACATGGCGCCTTGTTTTCGCAGCATGGGAGCGCAGTTTACGCTCCGGACATCCTGCCTCTGAATGATTTAGCCTCTTCTGATTAATGGAAGCGCTCATTAAAATTCACTACGCTTCTGTTAAACAATGGTGACACTTTATTTTGTGTAGTTTCCCGGCTGACTATAAGTTTATGATTCGATAACCATTCTCCAGATATGCATTATTACACAGTCATAACACCAGGTTTTATTTCTGAAGGGCTATGATATATTTATCCACCAACAGGCAGTTGCTTCATCGCACGTCAAATGTATCAAATGAACATCTTTAAGAGATTACATCAAACCTTGAGAAGGATTTGTGTTATTTATAGCTGACAAAGAGTCCCGTTATATAAATAGAGATTTCCCCTATTTTAAAAGGAAGAGGTTCTTCTCTGAGGGGTCAATCACCCTGACCTTGTGAACTATTTTTAGCACTTGGGAGGAAACATGCTCCAGAGGTGTATATATTAATGTGCTTTGTTCATACTGAATGTTTTGAAGTATTCTCATATAGGAGAAGTCGTGGTTGGTCCTCACGGTAAATATATATATATATATATATATATATATATATATATATATATATATATATATATATATATATATATATGGTTCTTCCCATGGTTGTCATGATGATGTCAGCTCCTGTTCCTGGCAAGAAGGACAATAATTATATTCAGGTACCAACAGTGATTTATTTTTATCTCTGTATGTGTTTTTACTCCAAACTAGTTGGTCCGATATGTGTGAGGTGTTGTTACGCCTTCCGACGTCCCGCCCACGCAAACTGACTTCTTTTCCTTCGGGCCGTGCTGAACAATCCACTGTAATTGGCGTGAATGTGTTTAAATTCAGTCTGCAGCTGAGTGGCAGGTTTATCCTCCCTGTTGTTATGGCTAATAGGTGCATAACAACAGGCTCAGGCCGAGCCCCGGAGGCATCAGCAGACTGGGTGGGGGTCACCTGGGCAGACCCCCCATGTCAGCCTTGTTATTATCTCTTCCCACAAATTGATCAGGGCTAATTGATGAGGAAGAGCCCACTGTTTATCCTAAAGATGTCGAATAAGAAAGTAAAGTAGATATTAATATGAGACTATGACTGCTTTTAGAGAAACAGTTGTATTATTGTGTGTTTTGTGCTTTTTTCTGTGAGGTGGGATTTATTTTATCCTTAGTGTGAAAGGCAAAGGAAGCGGAACTCTTTCAGAAACTAAATGAATTCCCATATTCGAGAATTAAAAGGTTTAATTGTTCACATACACAAACAATGTCGTGAAATGCTGTGCGGCTAAGACCTGAGTGACAAATAAGAATTAAGAAAACATTTAGTTTAGGTTTGAGTGCAAATATAACTAGATACAACCATAGTATATATATATATATATATATATATATATATATATATATATATATATATACAAATATTAATAATAAAGTCAAAATAATATAACGTGCTCATAAACTCATATACATTATGAAATTTACAATTTAAGAAATGAAAAACGTTGTGTCTTTATTTAAATTATTTTAAAAGTCTGTGTTACTTATTATATTATGTATATTTAAATTACGTGAGCAGCAGCAGCAGAGATGTTTCCCGGTAAAAGTAAGAAAGCCAGAAGTCAGAGCGGCTCACAGCTCAGGAAATGTGGGCTGTCATGGTTTTCCCTGCTGCAGCGTGTGTGTGTGTGTGTGTGTGTGTGTGTGTGTGTGTGTGTGTGTGTGTGTGTCCTGAGGCCTCCCTTCCAGCAGTCTGCAGACAGCCATTCAGAGATTACAGCTGGACGACCGTCTACATCAACACAGCAGCTCTTCATCACGGCCCTGCCCTGATCTCACCAACGCAGCTTCATCCACACACAAGACCGTCTGCAATGTCTTTAATTCATCCTCCAATGAACCGTCAACATTGACTCCATTTGACCAACGCAGTGACGTTCAGAGTCGCCCGTCACCAGCTGAGTGCTGAGCAAACACAATCATAATGCTCCTCTTCGTCATGAGCGGAAGAGGTGCAATCAATTATGGCCACTTGGGTTCTCTGTCTCTTAACTTTACCTCTTCAGAAACAAGGAGAGCAAATTAAAAGACGTTTTTAAAGAGTGATTTATAATTGTGGATTCTGCAGAGATGTGGGCTGTGTAAAAAATGCTAATACAAATAGTTCAGAAGCAATTACTTGATTAAACAATTAATAGGCCGAAGACAGTCATTCTGATAACCCATTAAATCCACTTACTAATAAGACTCACTTTGAATAAATTGCAGCCAGCTGCCTTTTTAATGGTTAACAGAGATTTGTTATAAGTGCATATTGTGGGTCATCAGGCTGTGAAGAATCCCTTTGACAGCTTGGACCACTTTCCTTCTCAAAAGGTATTTATTAATGGCTAAATAATTCAGCCTACAGGATTTTCTCACCTGCTTTTCCATGTTTTGTAATATTGTAAATGTACATTTCTTTCAGTTTGGAGAACACAAAGAATTTGAAGGCATCACAAAAAAACACGCATCAAGACAACCACAAAATCTGCATCTGAGTTTATAGTCTAATCATAAATATCCAGTACAGGACACACACACACTTGTTTTTATCTTTTAAACGCTCTCCGCAAACTGGTCGAAGTGAAGATCCCTGTGTCCAGTTCCAGCGAGGCTGCGAGGGCCCAAACTGATTAAGTCATTGATAGTAGATTGCAAATACAGCATGTGAGACAGCTGCAGGAGAGGGTGTGCCCCTCGTCTAAAGCAGGGCTGGTTGCTCATAATCCCGGGCATATGCTGTCCCTCTCTGTCCTGATCGCTTTTATGGTCTCCAGTCACACCACCGTCCAGTTGTGCTCCCACTATATATAGTGGATCCAGTCTCCTCTGTGTGTGACTCAATAGTTTATTTTTCTTCTGATTCCAGATCTGCGTTTGTCACACATTCAGTTATAAATAAACCGCCTCGTGAGTTAATAGACCGAACAGGTACCCCCACTTTGCCAACATGTCAGCTGCTGCGTCAAAATTCACAGGGATTATTCACAAATGGTTCTGGAAGTATTTTTATTGCCTGGCTGCGACGGTTCGGTAACATAAGGTGCAACACGATTTAACAGCTTTGCATCAGTACGTGTTTTTATTTCAGATTCTTGTTTTATTAAAGATTGTGGTTGAGATCTTGAGTTTACAAATAGCAGTGTGTTAGTTAGTTATGTAATTCAGAGTGTGCCATACACACACACAGCACCAGACTACACACACTTTAGATCGCTAACAGAGAAGTTGGTTTTCTCTCCCACGATTTGCAAAAACATGTCAAGAAAAGCTTGTTTTCTAAAATACAATCTTCACCACCCCTCCAAAATAGCTCTTCAGCAACGTGGACCCAAAATTCTCATAAAATCCAGTCGACGGATCGGAACATGACACAAACCATGTAGACTTTAGGTTACATTCTGCTTCGTATAAACAAGTCAAGTCATATTTATTTATATTGCCCAATACCACAAATGTGTGCAGCATAGGACACCCTTCTCCCCACTGTGGTGGTTTTTAATGAGACAATACGTTCTTTCGATTTTTACCAACACATTCAGTAGATTTAGTAGCAACGTAAGAAAGTTTTATACAAGTAGAAATCAAGATGTATTTATTGAACTACATGTTGAAGCCAAGAAAATGTGATGCAGCTTCTAACTATGAAGTTAATAAATGGGTAATACACAGGTGATACATGGCTATAATATATTGTCTTAAATAGCTCTTATGCTCTTTTGTAGTTTGACTATGTTGAGGAAATGTTACTTTCTGTATTCTTGTTGTTCTTAGTTTGTCCTCTAAGGTTGAATTCACTTATTGTAAATCGCTTTGGATAGAAGCGTCTGCTAAATGACATGTCATGTAATGTAATAATGTATGTTTAATAAAGGCAAAAAAAGGCTCGCACAGTGAATACAAGTGTAAAAGTGCATGCACACATGACTAACAATCGCCACGCAGTACAATACGACAAAGAGAGGCCGACTGGTGCCGGGGACATTTGTTTCAGTCAGGCATTTACTCAGGGAGCTGCAGCCAGGCCTCTCCTGGGCAGCTCAGCGCCCCGTTCTTTTGTTTGAATCCTCTTGTGGCATTCAGGACAATTTTTAGCTCAGGCGGGTGAGTATAAGATGACTACATCAGCAGTCAGTTTCCTCTCCGCTGTGTTTTCCTTTGGAAGGCAGAAAGGTGTTGGCAGAGCAGGCCACGGGTTGCTCTTTAAGTCCCGTGTTCTGGCTCCTGTTGACTCGGCGCCTTCCTTTGTGAGGGAGAGGAAAGTGAGCAACGCCGCTTAGCAGCAGAGAACGTCGTGACTAACGGAACTTTGTCAACGACTTACGTTTGTAGGAAGGAAAAAAGAAAGTTTTTTAATTGTTTTGAATGAAAAACAAAGACATTCGTCCTCACGTCATGAGAGTTAACTTATTTCAGTGTCCACGTGGGCATTTTGTGGAATAGCTCATTTAATTTTGAAAAATATATAAATGATAAGATACAAATATGTAACCGCTAACCGAGCCAGCTGATAAAACCTGGACAGTCCATCGGAATAGTTATCAAGCGAGCAAAAAAAAGAGACGCACAACGTTAGCTGGTGAAAGTGATACATACAAGTTATAAAATAGGTCGTAGTAATAGTAAAGAAATTGAAAGTTGATAAGTTAGCTCAAAGTAAAGGATGGATAAACAGTTAGCTATGGGAAACCTACATTACTTTCTAAAACTAAAGGATAAACGACTATTTAACTCATTGACAAGAGGTTGGAAATATTGCTAAAAGTAATGAAAAGTTATCTAAAAGTAATTAATGGATTAACTGTTGAAACAGTTAGCTGATGAGATAATAGTGAAGAAGGTAAAAGTAGGCGAATAGAAACGGTTGAAATAGGAAGTTAACTGTTAAAACAGTGAGCTGATGGATTAATAGTTGAATTAAAGTATTGGAATGATGATTTTAATAGTTAACTAATGGATCAATGATTGAAATATTGAATGCATAAATGGTCCAAATAGTAACGTTAGCTAAAATAGATGGCTAAAAACTAAATGTAGCCTAATGGGTAAACAGTTTAAATAGCGAGCTAATTGATGTCAAGTAATAGATAAAAGCTTGTTAGCTAATGGATAAATTGTTGAAATAGATATATATGAGTGTTGAAGAGGCTAAAATGGTAGAGAAAGAGCTGAGTTAGCAAAAAAGAAGAAGAATGGTTGAAGTAAATGGTGGTGTGACAACATCAGGACTGTCGAACACAAAGGGAACACTGATTTATTTGATTACGGATTTGATGACCTAAATAGAAACTGGTTGTATTTCATTGCAGTGAAAAAAATTCCCGAGGCTCACGAGATAAATGTGGACTATTGTCTGTTCACGTTTTTTTTTCTTTCTGTGGATCTTTGAATCTTCCACCGAGCACCTGTCTCCACTTCCTCGTTCAGATGACTCCTGTTTGCTCCATCCATGAAAGATTGCCTGGGAACATCCTTTATCCGAGAGGAAACCCGACGCTGAGAAATTCACACCCCTCGCACCATTTTGGGAATCACCGGTAGGACTTCCTAAAGAATAAAAATACAGAAAAATATAGTCTAAATAAAGGGAGGAGGGCAGAGTGTCATGACCCGGGTCAACTACCCTTTGTTGTCTCATTGTATTTCTATGTGTGTGTGTGCGTGTGTGTGTGTGTGTGTGTGTGTGTGTGTGTGTGTGTGTGTGTGTGTGTGTGACCAGCTGATACATGTTTTCATTTTCATTTACATTCAATAAAAAACAATATGTTTGCTGTGTATGTGTTTATTGTAGTGGATCATGTCACTGCATGTCATCACCGTTGTGTAATTCGATTTGATTTTAATTGAGCTTGATGTCTGTTCGATACGAGAGGTTTGTATGTTATTACTTTTCAGTAATACTCTATTAATCATTATACACTGTATTCCTGATTATATATTTGGTGGCTCTTTCTCCGTCTGAATATAAAAAACAAAAGTCTTAAATTGAATAAATACAAGTTCCTGTCGCACTTATTTCTGCTTTGGGTCAAAAAATGTGAAGAAGGCAAATTACAGTAGCGTATATTTAGATACATGTATAAATTGTGTGAACCAACAGCTGGGACACATGTCTAGACTCTAGACACTGTTTGGTATTTTTCTTTTTCAATAACACAATAAGTCTGAGAGCTGTCCCTTACACAGGAAGTGTATTTATGCTCATGTTATTGGATTATCAGCTTCAAACAAATATCAAACACATTTCCACTGAAATAGCAAACAGTCCACTTCCAGTTCCCTAAAGGCTGACAGTGTGTTCCTCCCCCTGCAGCCCTCCTCCTCTCCTCTCGGTGGGACCGCTCTGTCCTGGCACGTCTGCACAATCTGAAACACAGTCACACTGAGAGAAAATGTACACTTCTAAAAGTAATATGTTGTATTCAATGTGTTTTTAGTTGGAAAGTTGCTGTCGTTATTGGGCAATGGAGTTGCTGTGAAGACGATGAGTTGCACTGTGGCTTGTCGCCACCAGGGGGCAGCTGTGCACAGGACTGCGTGAGGCTCACTGGGTCTGCTAACGACCTAAGAAGTACTTATTGACAGGTAATGTGACAGATTTTAGAATTATAATACAAATATGTCTCTATCTGGGTTGAACTGTAAACTCTAAGAGTTAAACATAATTTATTTCTATTTAAATAACATAATTGTTTTACATTGATTGAATATATCAGATGTTTCCACTAACATGTTTGGTTATATTTACAGATCATTTAAAGGGAAATACCTTTTAGCATTTTGATAAATTACTACATTTACATTGATTATGTAATATGATGTCCCCATTCTGTTTTTTTAATATCGACCTCTCGTGGGAATCATGGAGTTAAGCAAACTTTTCTCAGTAAAGTCTTTTTTCACGAGATAAAAAGATTGTTTTGCTAATTATAAAACAGTAAGAGTCTTTTGGAAATCATAAAGGAGTGAGGGACCGTAGAACACGTGAGTCTCAGAGGATCAGGTGAGATGGCGTGCTCCAGTAATCCCTGACTGAAGTCCTGTTGTGGTCACGCACAGCAGAATATTACAATATGCAGCGCCGCTGTCATTATTACCTTATAACAATAATAATAATAATAATAATAATCATTATCATTATCATTATTACCATCATCTTTGGGGTAACATGTGACTGAAATGGTTCCTATACAGTGGAAGTGAGATTTTGGTTGTGCATTCTCATATGAAGAGCTATGAAGGGACTTTAATCTAGATTATTTTATAAGCATGGTTGATTTAAAAAACAGGATTATCATTACGATTATTTGAACAGGGAATACACCGTTCATGAGGAAATCTGCAAATTATTGTTCAATACCATTTTTGCTGTCTTGGCCAGGACTTACGATTTTAAATCTTAATGCGAATGTCCTGGTAAAATAAAGGTAACTTAAAACATAAAATAAAGAAACAATAAAAACACATGATACATTTAAATATTGTAGAAAATGTTAAGACTTATTCCTCATATTATATTTAAATATATATTAATATAATGCATAAATGAGCAAAGAACCATCAGGCTAATAAACATGAATTTAATTCATAATATATCATTATGATATATATGCTAGAAGTGCTTTGCTCTCGCTGAAGTACCAGTGCTACTTTATTAATTTAATTAAATATTTAGAGTAACATGTGTGTGTGTGTGTGTGTGTGTGTGTGTGTGTGTGTGTGTGTGTGTGGGGGGGGGTACACTCTCAGGCTGCTTCTGATTATTGTGTGATGACAATTGCGGCTCGCTCTACGGGGAGGACAGTAGGCACCACTGTGTGCTGTTGAGAGTCTGCTTTCATGGGGTTTCATAACCATTTCAATACATCACACTTCTATATTTAGTGGGAACAGTTGACATGTGGAGTAAAGTCCTCTGAATGTTGTATGATTCTGCATATCTGACATCATGAAGCATGTTTCCCGGTTTTGTGTTGCCTCAGGCAGACTGCGGCCCTAAAAACCCTTTTCTCTTAAACTTAACTGATGATCTTTACTAATTAATGTGTTTCTTAACGGCTGTGAAACTATTTCTGTCCATTTACTGCCTGAAAATCTCTCTCCGTCTCCCAGATCCAGTATTGGTGATGATTTCTACATTTAAAAAACCAGAGTAGCCCAAATATTTAACATGCAAATTATTTTGTTCTCAGATTAAGCAAAGTATCAAACTGCAAGTATCACAAAGCAAGAAGCAACCACTCCCTATTAATACTATTATGAGGACAATATTGATATTATAACCTTATTTTCCTCCACTACACCATTCAATAGCTGAAGTGAAAAGAGAAGTGTAATGTGTTGCTCAAGCTAAAGTGCTACATGATTTAAGGATTAGTGAAAGAGAAGGAAGATTCTGAGCCACGGCTATTAGTCACGGTGACAGGGCCATTGTGTTGTCGACAGCACGTGGGAAGACAGCAACAATAACTACAACAAAGAAAAAGAAAGCAGCACACACATCACAGCGTGTAGCGACAGCAAGGACATCCCGACTGAGTTAAGCACTCATCTTCATATTACTGAAGCAAGAGCGCTAGCAGCTGGGGGCTCCATCGGACCGTGTTTTCGGGCAGAATATGTAAAATATCTAAATGAGTGAGATGTGGCATATCCAACAAAAACAGGAATACCGACAATAAAGCAACAGGACAAACATATGTTCCATCTTGTAATGGCCGATGAGCCCATCCTATCCTCACTAATGTGAACATGGGGGTTCTACGTTAAGTATTAACAGAGAATTCCCTCAAAAACAACAGAGACAAGGGTACTTTTCATCCCTACAGAATTCCCGTACAATATCAGGATACAATAGGCACCATTCCCATTGACATTGATGAGGCCAGTAACCTGTTTGTGAACCCTGAAAAGCAGGAACACTGGTCTTTAACAGCCCGCAGAGACGAGGCAAACACTGGGCGACTCACATTCGCCACATCCTTTTGTTGTCGGGTCGAGCGAATGTCAAGGCCAGCTCAATAAGTCCTTATCTTGGCTCTGGGGCGTGTGTGAGTGTGTGTGTGTGTGTGTGTGTGTGTGTGTGTGTGTGTGTGTGAGTGTAAATCAGCCAGCATTTATGAATAAAAAAAGGAGAGGAGAAATAAGGACTACGTGCACATTCCTGTGTAAAGGCCTAATGGTGAATGTGCTGTACATGTGCTGTGTGCCGCGTCTGGAAAGTCCATTTGTGTGGCGGTCAGGATGCCAGTGTCTCACACAGGGAGGCCGCCTGTCTCGCCCCTGTCCACTCGGTGGCTGACCCTTAATCAGAGGAAGGTTGTCTGATGCGAGCGCAGACGGATAAATCACTCCTCACCCTGCGCTGCTATCTGGGTCGCGCGTAGCCAGGTTGTCCCGTCAGCCGACTGGCCGTCCGCCCGGGCCCTACTGAGCCCTGTGGTGAGGAGCACCTGACGGCCACGGCCCCTGGAGGAGAAGAGTCCTCATTCTGTGCATATCACTGTTTTTATTGGTCAAAAGAGGCTTTGTTGCTGAATCTGCAGACTATCAAAAGACACGTGACTTTTATTTTTTTGTTTGGCATTGTTTAGTCTTTCTTTCCTTCAAGTGAGGTTTGTTTCAGTCCACATAGTCTCGTTCTCGCAGTCTTTATTTTCTTTAAACTGAGTTATCATTTTGGCCTCTCATAGTGACTGTTTTAAGAACATTTTAATTGAAATGTTGTTGTACTGTTCATGTATGTATTGATATTTAACAAAAGCCAGTTCACTTCGGTAGCAATAGGCCAACCGGAATTTAAAATACTGCATTGTACATAAAATATGGCTAACGTAAAAACTTAAAATATGGTTACGCAACTGTATCTATATAGTTGACTTAATATAGATAGATAGAACAATTGAATTGGATTCAATGTATTGTCATTGCACAGAGTACAGGTACAGAGGCAACAGAATATATGCAAATAACAAAAAATACAAATACACTTATAATTATGAAATTATGAAATATTTCAAACTCCACCAAGCAGCGTAGGGAGCTCATTGATGTCAAAAAACAGCTTAAAGGAACAACATGAATTAAATATTTCAAATCTTTTCGGGGCTGCGCGGTCACCTCAGGGCCAGAAGCTCATTATTTCAACAGGAAACAGGAAATGTCAATCTTGCTGTAACGTGTGTCACCCAGCAGCATGTGGTAAGCATATCAATGTAGAAACAACATTACAGGGACACAATACAATTTTTTTCTTGGCGTAACTGTCTGCAGATTGTAAATGTTGTGTGAATAAAGTTGTGGAGAATCAGAGTTAACGCACGTAGCTCAGGTTTTCTCTGTCTCCTTGTTTCTTAAAATAGACAGAAAAGTGCCACGCTTCCAAAATATCTTTCCATGACAAACGTTGTTATGTTTCGCATTGGAACGATTAAAGCAGATGTTGTCGCGATTAGAGAAGAGGTCGAGAAAATCAAATAGGTTTGGAAAACAATCGCCGGGCCTCATTTCGTAATGATTAACAATTGCGGTCGGTTTGTGTGCAGCCTTAATTGAATAATGGTCATATCAGTGAACGCGTGTGGAGTGATTCACGGCGCAGAGGAGCGCGCTTATCTTTCCCTCTTGTCCCATGCAGGAAACACTGGGATGTCACCAGGCAGATTAAAAGCTTGGCACAGCTGATACGCAGCGCTCAAAATGGACGGGGTGGGGACCTCTTGACTGCTGTGCTACGGGTTTTACAGGGGCGGGGACAGACGGCGGCGTGACCTTACTGAGTCCCGTTTGGCAGGCTTTCACTCAAAACCTGGGAATTCCAGTGGAAGTCGAGAGGGGGGGTGGGGGGGAAGAAAAATATATATAACATCATGTAACTTGAATGGAATTTTGAAGAGTAAGCACATTTTTGGCTCAGCGTTTGCCAGGTTTTCTTTTTCTTTTCTTATAGTTCGCATTAAACTGACCTCGAAGGAAACATGGACGTTATCAACGTGGTTGTATGTGTGCAAATGTTTCTGAATTAATTGGGGTTTTGGCTGCAGAGTCTAGTTTAAAGGAGATTATATGTATATATGTATATATATATATATATATATATATATATATATATATATCAGAATCAGAATCAGAATCGGTTTTATTTGCCAAGTAAGTTTGCACAGACAAGGAATTTATCTTGGTAAAGTGACTCAGTGTGTTACATAGATTGTACTTTACAACACAAAACAAGACAAAACATGAGACAACACACAACAACACAAAAAACAACAACAAGAACAGTGCAGTACAAAACAAACAGTGCAAAACAGTGTACCGGTTTAAGAGGTATTTTTCTTTTTCTTTAAGTGACTTACAGTATATACAATGCTATGTACAGTATATACATTGCTATACAATGCTATATATATATATATATATATATATATATATATATATATATATATATATATATATGTGTGTGTGTGTGTGTGTGTGTGTGTGAACTCGTCTTTTAATTCAAGTGAATGTCTGTCGGTCACTGTGCAGCTGTATCACTTATAATTGAATTCCTGACAGCTGCGATGCTTGGAATTTTAATCAGTTCTTACGAGGGCTAAAGAAAATAAAAGGAGCTGGGAATTTTATTCCAAATGCAAAATACAGACGCTAAACATTACACAATATCCGAGCTAACTCTTATTCCCCGCGTAGCCGGCGCTGTCTTTCCGCCCTTAAAGCAGAAGCGCTCCCCGCCTCTTGATGTGAGGACACACGCCGGCTGAAGAGAGGCGTTTGATGGGAACACGGGCAGACGGATCTGGAGGAGCAGCTGCACGGAGGACGCTGGGCCGAATATAGAAAAGGGAACAAGGGCCAAAACATATCGCACATTTTTTCCCATTAACAGCATAGGTTTGAATCTAACTTGGCGCCAATTAGTTGCAGTATAGGCACAGGGACTTAAAAATAGAGCACATGGCACGGGGGGGGGGGGGGGGGGGGGGGTATCTCTGTCGTGGCGTCGTGTGATTTCTCGTGTAATCATGCGAAGGAAACATAACAGTATTCATACGACCAGCTGGTTCGTTGTAACTGTTTGTCGTGTGACGAATGGAGCTTCAGACATTGGTTGCTGGTACCTGCCTGAGCAGCTCCGGCTCCGGCCTATTTCCAGACTGATTCCAGTACGTTTGGCAGCATCGGCGTGAGCCGCCGTCTGAACCCGTCGGTTTCAGCATCGGTCTCTTATCTCTGGAGCCGGAATGAGGGCCATGCGGGCTTCAGGCCTACCTGTTTACTCTCAGGGCTTCCTCCATTGCTCCCCCCGGTCCCCCCCTCCCTCCCTCGCTGCTTCCTTTGACGGATTTTTCACATTTTTGTGCTCGTTGTTGTTTTTGGGAACGGGTTCACGGGCTCGGCGCGATGGGAGCCTCCTGTGTGGCATTCCTGAGTCTCCGTCTGGTCGGGCGCAGCAGGAATTCTTTCCTACAGCGCAGAATCGTCCGTTTCATATACGCACCTGGGGTATTCCTACGGCAGTAAACCGAAGCGTATGGCAAGAGTGTGTCATCCCTCTATCCTCTGGAACTGAGCTGAAACCTGATGACTTCAGTATTTCCCTTTGATTCCTTAACGTCAACCCCAGGTTTACTGAGGAATGAAGTCATCCCTTGTCCACTAATCCCTTTTACTACAGAAATAGACTCAACTCAGTCCAGTTTTGGTAACTGTTATGTAACTCATGATAGTTCATTAAGCATATACACGACCGGCTCATGTCCTCAGTAATACGCCCCGAGCTAATCCACCGGACTCCACTGCCCTGTTAAACTTAATGGGATTTCTTAAACAAGCACTATTTTTTCGCATGGGTATATGTGTATGATCTATACAGCCTCATTGTGTGTTTGTTATTAAATAAATATTCATGTTATTTGTAAGTGTCTTATTGCATCCTAATATGTTTTCAGGTCACACAGGGTCAAAAACGCAAAGAATCCCTGATAATGTAATAATTAATAAAGATATTTTGTTCATTATTAAGAGGTAATAAGGTGAATGTTGACTCCTTTCATTGAATACAAGGGCTCTTCTCAGGGTCCTGCGAATGGAGAGCTCCCTAATCCTTATTATCTAAAGAGTCCCTTAATGAGATTACAACCCGGCACGATATTACAACCGGACACTCGCCCACCATCTGCTCTCCTTTTATTTTATAACCTTCTGCAAGTACGATGCTGTGCTCTTCTTTAAGTCTCAAACAAGAGGACAAAAACATCAAAATATGCTTTGTTACACTTTTATGTAACTTGTCCGATAACTCTTAAACTTCTGTTGGTTTAATTTCACTTGTATCAGATTGTAAGAATTAAGTAGGGGAATTTATTTTGAAAAAAAGCCCCATTGACAACACATCATTTTCTGGATTATTTTGGTTATAAAACATAGACTGAATGTCCACCCCGTCGTCCTGCTATGACAGCTCTACGTACATCTGTGGCCCACACCTTTCCCAAGAGGATTTCCAGGCAATGCACTTGCAAGTGGAGATTAACGTTGTGCAAAGATTAACCAAATTAACCAGGAAGGTGTCTCCAGAAATAAACTGTTGCTGTGCACTTAGCTCAACAGTCGTCAACATGTAGAGCACGGAATATCATTTGATGAATCCTTTCAAAACAGATGGGAATGTAATGATGCCGGCGTAGGTGAGTGCACTTATTGTTTATTTATTTGCGTGTTTACAGCCTCGAGTTATAATCTGTATTTATGTGCTACACTTGCGGCAGTAGAAATTGCTATGGTCACGAAATCCTAACCCAATCCTGTTTTTGTATTTGGTCATTGTAGTCACAATTACTGCAGATCTTTCTCCTGAATATCCCAAAAAAGGATCTTATGTCTATTGTATTTATTTATTTTTTAAGTTTTAAAGTTTTAGTTAAACATAAGTGATCATTTATACATATACATTATATATAATGTATATGTATAAATGATATATATATATATATATATATATATATATATATATAAATGATCACTTATTTTTTCACGTGACATGTACAATAAATAAGCAATTTAATATTGAATTATTGAGTGATTTTTACACTATTTTTTAAAGATTTAGTTAAACATAAGTGATAATTTATACATATATATACATATATATGTATATATATATATATATATATATATATATATATATATATATATAAATCAATTATCTCTAATATATATATAAATGATCACTTATTTTTTCATGTGACATGTACAATAAATAATCAATTTAATATTGAAAACGTTTTAATTGATTGATTTGAAGGGTTTTGATATATATTTTTATATTAAATATAACATAGGTTGCAGATGTACATAGTTCAGGCCATTTCTTATTATTATTTCATTTACATTTTTCATAATAAAAGCATAATATTGAATTGTGATATAGGTTTAATTGTATACCTTGATTATGACAAAATAAATACTGGAAAGAATAATTTCTTAATCACTTGTTAAATGCTCCACTGTGTTGTTAAAACCCAGGAAATCAAATTATTGAAGATGTCAGTCACACAGGTTTCCCAGAAGTCATCTACCTGATGGCCCAGTTCAACAAAGTAAACAACATATGTTTACAATACGTCATTTAGCTGTTTACACCTCATGAGCCCTGTAAGCTGTCACAGTGTTGTGTTTCTGTGCTGACCCCATGGAAGAAGTTGACTCTCGAATGTCTCCATGGACATGTCACCATAAACCAAACCACGTTTTACTCTAAACAAAATCAGACACAACTAATATTTGTGAAGATTATTATTTTTTATAAAAATGTGAAATATTTTACGTGAAGAAGCAACTTGAGAAACCTTTTGTTTTTCCTCACCACTAATTCTGTGGATGAAGCTTTTCATAAACATCATTAATCACCATTTATTTTACTCTCTGCCAACAAACAAACAAAGTAGAAAGTACCCTGATGTGTATACTCATTATCCAATACTTCTCTTATTCTCTCCTTCCAGCCAATCAGCGATGATGAATGAGACGGGGTTTCGGAGGGTTCTCCCCGAGCAGTCCTTTGGGAGTGTGCACACCTATGGCACCCCTCGCCACCCGAGCATCATCGACCCCATCTTATCGAAGAGGGTCTGCTTCTACAAAAGTGGAGATCCTCAGTTCAACGGCCTGCGCATGGTCATCAACAATCGCACCTTTAAGACATTTGACACACTTCTGGACAGTCTCTCTAAAAAGGTTCCCCTGCCGTTCGGGGTGAGGAACATCACCACTCCCAGGGGGATTCACGCGGTCCACACTTTGGATGAACTGGAGGATGGGAAATCCTACATCTGCTCGGACACTCGTAAAGTAAAACCCATCAACCTGGCGGTGGCCAGGAGGAAGCTGCCGCCGTGGTACCACGCCAGGCCCGTGAGTTCCCGCCGTCGGACCGTGCAGCAGGCCAGGTTTTTCCCCGGCAGGAACTTCCACAAGCAAGAGTCGATGCTTGTGCGCACGCCAAAGACGCTGCTGGTTTTCCGCAATGGCGACCCCACTGTAGAACACTCTGTGGTGCTTCACAAGAGGACTACCCCCACCTTTGAGTCCATCCTGGAATATATTTCAGAGCTGATGCAGTTCCATGTGAGGAGATTACACACAGCTGATGGCAGACGTGTGAGTGTTCTCCACCCTACACACACTACACATTCATATTCACTAAACCTTCAATTATAATACCAAGAACGTCTGCTGTATACTAACAAACATAATTACACATTTATTCAGGAAATCTAAAAGACTCATTCTGACCACAGAATCATATTATTACATCATCTTTTTACAACTGAAGAGTATATTTGACGTAGAGGAAAAACATGATGATCCAGTCCTTCAAAATATGACGCGCAATCCCCTGAAATGTGTTCAACGACAACGTAAAGATACGTTTCAGGTGTTGGAAGCATCAGTGTTGTCGCGTAAAAGACTGGCTTGAACCTGGCCTGTAAATAGACGTCACATGAGGAGAGAAAGGGGTAATCTCATTAAACAACTCACCCTAATACGTTGAAATGCATTCTGGGATAGCGCTCTGGAAGGCTTTGGGTCAAGGAGCCATTCTGAATGCAGAACTGGTGTTGCACGGTGCAATTTGAACAAATAACACATTAAGGAAGAGTTAATATACATGCATGTCATTTGTAATTACATCACTCCCTAATATATTTAGATTGAAGGTTTTTCTATTCTATCAAGCGCTAACATGATGAAACGCCAGTAGAGTGACATGTGTGTCTGTCCACTGCAGGTGGATGGCCTTCCAGGCTTGATGTTGTGTTCAGGGACAGTAGTGGCTGTCGCCAGGGAGCCATTCAGACACGCAAACTACAATGTACAGAAACCACCAGCCGAAACCACGCTGCCTCCCAAACGGTTGGGATTGGGTCACAGGAGACGAAAGGCTTCAAAACGTAAGTTTACGTACAAATTAGTTGTTTTTTTGTTGGATCTCTTTGTAATTATTATGATTTGTTGAGTTGATGTATTCAAACTGATTGACACCTACAGTGTCTGTAGTAATCTACCTGCCCTCATGGGATGAGGATTGGGATAGTGCTGAGGCGATGATATGATGTATGATAATACCGTGGATGACCTACATACGATGCCTATGTGGCTGCCGGCTAATGTTCTTCATGAGCTGTGAATAGCTGTACTCTCTTTCTAACTTTTCTTTCTTCTCTTTCTTCTCCTTCCGTGTTTCTTTTGGATTACTCTTCGAACCGCCTGCCTACATCTGTTCAATCCTTGCCTTAAATCTTTGGACCTTTCTACTTCTTTTTTTTTTAACATGAACCTTTTGTTCCTGACTGAAAAGGTAAAAAAAAGTCACAATCATACACTCCAAAGTCAAGAAACTTCTCCCTGTCGTCGGAGAGGTACATCGTGAACCGGATTCACAACTCCATCGCGGACAGTTCATGCGACCGTCCCAGTCCCGGTGTCAGGTTGGAGTCAGGTCACATGCTGGAGTCTGTACCAGAAACACCAGACAGCTGCCTGGGCGTCGGAGCTGAAGAGCAGCACCGCCTCCTGCCCACGGAAGACGACATCGAGAAGTCCTTTCGAGTGAACCAAGACGGTAGCATGACGGTGGAGATGAAGGTGCGGCTGACCATTAAGGAAGAGGAAACCATTCAGTGGACGACCACTCTGGCACGCTCGAGTGTAGCCAATCAGCTTCATTTGACCTGTTTGCCGGAGCCTGTGTCGGAGCAGGAGATCGGCTCCCTGAAATCAACCTCACTGGATTTAGAGAGTCCTGCCGCCTCCATCAACATCAACAAAGACAAAACTCAGGATAATGACGAGGATCCGCCGTCGCTGGGCAGCGGAGTTTTCAGTGAGAGTAACGATGAAGAGGATGCTAGCAAAGTACAGACCGACATGGGGCCGCCCAGGAGCGCTCCTCCACCAGGGCACGAGACAATTAGAACAAAGCAAGCCTCTGCAGAGAGCATCCAATCAGTGACGGTGGAGGGGATCCAGGAAGGTGTGGTTGGTTCTTACGCCCACAGAGAGCAGACGGAGGATGGAGCCGTGACAGAGCAGTACTGCATGGTCAAACAGACGTGCAGCAGACCGGTGCCCAAACCTAGAAGACACGGCTCTGTGGACGCCAACAACATGAACGGCGTGAATGTATCCGCGTTCACATCAGCAGGGAGGACTGAGATCCGACGGATTGAATCCAGTAGTGAGAAGGTCTCTGAAACTGTCCTACACGTATACGAACAGGGTCATTTCTTCGCTGACCTTTGTTCAGAGGGTGTGCCTGCTTTTGGGATTCCTTTTGGCAGGCCGGCTACTTCGGAAACTGGACAGCTCTCCGCCAATACTGAGTTTGAACCCCAGCCGTGGAGACCATCGACAGCCTCCGAGTCGATCAGCATCTGGAGGACCGAGAGCACGTCAGAGACATCCGATTTGACCTTGTCTGCACTGAGGACGGGTGCAATTCAAGCTAACGGCAAATCCAAGCCCCAACAAAGAGAGGTCAACAAAGACAAGGGGGTACCCTCAAAACCCAAAGTGATCAACAAACGTGTAGAAAAAGTGAAAACTATCTCCAGTGCTGGGTTCATGAAGAAGATTTATAGGAATAAATCTAAATCAGCAAAAAGCATGATGAAGCTAAGCAAGGGACTAGCACAAAATGGAGACAGCGGTGTTACAACAGGGAGCTTGCGACAGTCAGATGACACGATAAAATGTGTTATCAAAGACTCAAACGTGCCATCAGCATTGATAGAAACCACGAGTGAGACAGTTTCTTTTGAAGAATGCAGCCTGAGTGTTGCTCCCAATGAAGTAAGCCAACCAGAGGGAATACTGACACGGCAGACATCAGAGCAGCAGGAGGAAAAGAAAGAAAATGAGTCCTATGATGTCAGCAAAAGCATGTCACTGCCTGCTTTTAACTCCTCCAGCGCTGTCACGAATGAATATGTGGAAAACTGGCTGGAGAAAGCCCGTCTCAACCCCTCAGCCAACCCGAACGAGGAAAGCAGAAACATAGATGTACTAACTCTTGTACAAACAGAGAGCGGCAGGTGTGTGGAGTCTGACGATAAGAAAGGTTTGATGCTCGTGGCAGATGAGGCAACGTGTTTGGAGGACACTTCGGGAGTACTGCCTCTCAAAGTCGGCCCGCTGCCTCAGGATGAGCTCGGAGCTTCTGTCAAACAAAGAATCCGGTCCTTAGAAAACAAATCATCAAGTCGACCGATGGGGAGAGCCGTGGTCAATCAACAAGTATTCGACAGTCGTACAACCACAACAAACACAAAGAGCGACGACAATTCAGCTCACACAAACACAAACGCAACTAAACCTCTCTTCTGTTCTGAGACCTCAACAGAAATTTCAGCAGGCAGTGAAATGGAAAAAAAATCAAGTCACATGAAAATCTTATTTAAAAAAGAAACCTCTCTAGATTCATTTCCAATGGACCTACCACCACCACCAACACCACCTGTTACAGATACAGATATAGCGAACACAGGATATTCCATGATGGATGCATCCTCAGTGTCAGTGAGAAGTCAAACCTCAGATAAACAGCCATTAACCATCAGTACCAAAGCAGACAAGGCCGGATCCACTACCGACCACACACTGGAAATGACACCATCAATTCACACTGACACGTCCATGCAGAGCGCAGCGCCATTACCAAGAACTCCATCCATTAAAAGGACCCCGCTGGTCAGTAATAAATCTCTTGACAGGAAAATGTCTCTCAGAAAGGCTTGTCTGGATAAATATACGTCATGTAGTGATGCCCCTTCCGAGACAAGCACATCATCTGCTTCCATCAACACAGTTGGTGGCAATGTGCTGCCAGGCGGCATCTGTTCAACTGGGACACAGCCGCCCAGTGAAAGCCCACGAGAAGAGGCACGGCAATCAAACAGCATCTCCGATTTGACAAGTCGTCTGTCATGTTGTACTTCTGCATCTCCCACTAGTTTAACATCTGAAGAGAGAATGTCATCACACAGTATTTCATCAATTGAGGCTCCAACCCCAAGTGATTGTCCACTTAAAGAGATAAAAACAGATGAAACCTCATGCTGTAGTCAAAAAGAAGCGTTGTCCCCTAAACCCTTGGTGAAGAATGGCAAACTTATGAGCAGTCCATCTCAAGAGAGAAAATCACAAACCAAGAAATTCCCTTCTGAACTTCCCCATAAATCTCCAAAAGTATCATCATTACATAACCGCCCTGCAAACGTTGGAATACGAAGACATGCAACACCAAACGTGAGCCCCTCCACTGAGAGAAAGCTTAACAGACCTACACTGCACAAAAGACCGTCTCCATATTCTCAGTCTCTGGACATAGCGTCACAACACAAGTCGAGTGGAAGGCTGCTCTCAAGAAACGTGTCCTCGGACAATGCATCAGAGCCAACACATAAGACACAAAGCAAAACGCCATCCCAACGGAGGCGTCACCAAACACCTCAGTCCATAAACTCGACAGATGAACTGGAAAAAACCCTCGCTGGTAACCCTCTCATGCCACTGGATGCTGAGCAGAGTGATGACAGCAGGATGACGGATGACCTCGAGAAATCCATAACACAAAGAACCCTACAGCCATTACACATGGCAAATCGGCCCAAAATGAAAGCAGTGCTTGAGAAGATTTGCTACTCAATAAAGTCAATTAGACAAATCACACAAACCAAACGTCTGGAAAGGTCCAACAGCCTGCCGGACTTCTCCTCTCACGTGACCTCAACGTTTGGCTCCTCATCTAAAGCTCTCCTCGCTTTCTTGTCGGTCATGACCCTAAAAGAAGGCCTGGCCGACGTAAATATGAACGAGCTGAATGCAGACAATGTTAGCTGTGTCGAAGCTTTGAAAATGATCGATTCTCTCAGAAGAATCGCCAGTATTGAAGATTCCCACCAGTTAAAAGTGAGTTTGTCCAATTTACAGCAGTCAGCTTCAAAACAGTTGCTGCAAAGTTGGAAGGGCTTTCAGAATCTCGGCGACCAACCCAAGAGTCGTAGCTCAAGATCAAATAATTCAGAGCAAGAAGACGTGACCGAGGCCGGCCCTGAACAAGACCGTGGCATTGACAAAAATGTCATTGATGAGATTGTGGATAATCTTGACATACCCGAGAGGCTCAAGGAGGAGTTGACCTCTCTTTCAAAAGACAAAAGTAACAGAGATGATTTGGAAACAAAAGATAACGCCAAGGGATCCCCTTTCTCCACAGAAGATGCTGTTAATGTCAGGGATGTTTCTCAAGAGGAGAACGATAAAGAATTCACAGATATTAAGCAGTCAAAACAATCCAGCACGGGTAGTATAGCTAAAGACACTAAAGACGAGGACTGCCTGTATGAGCCGATTGGTGGGTACCAACGTCCACCAGCTGAAACTACTGATAAACAGACACCTGAAGAACCAGAGCTTTACAGTACAATGGTATTTGCAAAAGATAGCATAAATAAATCCAACCCTGAAAAGACTCAAAGAAATGGATCAGTCAGGAGTAAGAAAAGTCTTGAAAAAGACAGTGGTTCCTCTGAGGTAGAGGAGCAAGACATGGAAGGTCACCAGCTGCAGATGCACAGTGAGGAGAGCGTCTCTGACAATGAGCTTACCCGGGATGTAGAGTCAGTTTCAGACGAGAGAGGGCAGCACACGTCTAGTGCCACTAAAGATTTAAAACAGGAGGTGCTTTGTAAGCTAAGTGCATCTAGCTCAGAAGCAGGTGAGCAACATAGTTCAGAGGAGGAGCCAACAGGTGAATGTGAGGAGGTCCAACAGGAGAGCAGAGGAGGTGGACACCCGTCCAACAATGGAAGTCACTCTGAAGAAGAGGAGGACGAGCAACCAAGACGAAATTACTACTCAGAAGTGAATGGAAGAGGGAAGGAAAGCATATTACGCCAAGATAGTCACAGGAAGTCTTTGTCAGAGGAAGAGCAACCGGAGGTCGAATGTCAAGCGGCCTGTACGGGGTCCAACGTGAGTGTTGACGGAAGCACATGTGCCTCAGATGTTGATGATCCATCTTCAGAGGAAGAGCAAAAGGAGGTGGAACGTAAGACACTAAAGGTTATTATTGAGGAAAATGTTTCTGACAATGAGAAAGAGGAGGAAGAACACTTTCATAATCTTCCGGATCCCGGAAAAGAAACAAGAAAATATAGAGGGTTAAAGACTTTGATAGAAGAGACAGAGGAGGTCAGCTCAGAGGAAAAGGTCCATTGTGCTGATGAAACATACATTTGTGATGCTTTAGGAGGGGATCCAAGCCAGTTCATAGAAAACCAGTCTTCATATACCCAAAAAGACGAAAGCAGTTTGACTTATGGATCTAATGCAGATGACGATAGTGGGAATGATCACAGCAGCTGCGAGGAACACGCAGAGATGGAGCAACCAACCGTTCCAGAACAACCAATCAACAACTCAAGCTCCGATGACAAAGAGTCCAGCTCAGAGGAAGAACATGCCGACATCGACACATATACAGAAGAGAGCTGCACAGAATATCAAGAAGCTCCTGCACAGTGTCAAGATACCAAATGTGAAAAGGTTGGGGAAAAGCTCAAGCATCAAACTGGGAAGATAATATCCCAATCCATCGCAGAGAGAGTGATTCTTCTGGAAAAACAAGTTGCTGACGCCCAGATGACAACAGAGGGTTCAGTGATCAGACGTTTCTCACAAAGAAATGCTCCGCGTGAGTCGGACGTGGAGGACTCGCCCTCCGAATCGCCCACATCTCAGTCGGCTCCCGCCACCCGATCAGATGCTCAGTCGTCCTTATCGTTCAGCTATGACTCCTGCGGGGTTATAACATCGGAGCCTGAAGGCAAGAAGGTCAGATTCATTAGGGAAATGTTCCTGGCAAAGAGTGCCACAGATACCCAGCCCAGATGTTTCCCAAGCTCGAACACATTCGATACCAGAACAGAGACCTCAGCCAGTGGCGGGTACCAGTCTCAGACTTCTAGTGAGCTGTCGAGCAGCGAAGACGATTCAGCACGGAAATCCATCACCAAAGGCTTCGTGAGAAGAACGATTGAAAGACTTTACGGCAAGAAAGACACGAAGCCTGACGAGGAAGCCAGTGAAAGGCCGCCATCGGCGCCAAAACAGAAAAAGAAAGAACATTCAAGCATTTTCTCTCCCTTCCACAAGTCCCGGTCCAAAGCAATGTCCGAGTTGTCTTACTTCAATTCCACTAATGCCGCGGACACCCTGAGCGAAGCGACACGCTGCGTCGCTTTTAATGCTCGAGTCGGACCCGAAGACAATGAAAAATGGGACCTTAGAGAAAACGACGTGATCAGAAAGTCAGTGTCAGACCCGGTGGGAATAAACAAAGCCTCCACAAACTTTGGAGGCGAGGCAATGTGCGAGGGCGCAGAGGAGAGCTCCCCGTATTCCCTCCTCAGCTCCAAGTCTGAACAGGAAGACAAGATGTGGTTACTTTCCAGGAAGTGCACCTACTTTTCTTTGCCCCATATGAGCGACTCGGATTCACATCAAGATGACCTGAACACAGTTGGCAAGTGCAGCGCCGGTGGGGACGGACCAGTGGACCCAACGGAGGACGGGGAGGACGCCAAGTCGCGGGAGGAGAGGAACGACTCGCAGCCCGGTGTTAGCATCACGGAGTTCAAGATGAAGGATAACAAAGTGCACCCGCTGATGGAGCCTCCACCCGATGGCGAGGTCGTGGTGGTGCAGCCGGAGAAAGGTCAAGTTGTTGTGAGAAGAGGGATTCAGGAGCCCGACATGTTGGACGTGCTTTACAATTTTTGCGGTCAGAATTGTCCCATCCTATAAGGACATTTTAGCTTTTTAAACACACAACTAAGGACTTTTTTTTGTCTCAATGAGTGAACACAGTTAGAGCATAATGTGTTGTTTTGGTGCCTACATTTGAATGTTGCCATAGACATAGCAGAACACACAAACGCACATCAACTCATTTGAGCCAACCATCGGATGCGTTACAAGCCAATGGGTTGACCTTTATTTAACCTTCAGATTTCACACTGTGATAAGAGCTCGTCGGTTTATTGGAAAAGTAGTGAATGTGTCTTCGTGACATCTCGAGCGTGTAATTACGCCACGCACACGCCAGTGCAGCTCTCCTCTTCTTCTAGGACGCCTGTCAACAGATCAAGTACCCGCAGCATTACTGTAATCTGGTTTTAAAGCTCTTAAAACAGATCAAGTCCCTGCAGATGTCCGGCAACAAGGCCAATCAGCCGGTTTGTGGTCAGGGATAAAGTTCATGTCAGAATTATAAGGGAAAAAAATAGAAAAAAAGAAACTGTTGAGGGCAAATTGTAGAAATTGAAATAAAATACTAGTAAAAAAAAAAAAAGTATCTTGGTTGTAAAGTGTAAATTCAATGTTATTGACTTTCAGTAAGCAGCTATAGCTTTATATGAATCTACAATAATCTGACCTTTATAATTATATAATAGATGGTTTTATGGTTTCAATGTGGCAGCTGTGACATTTTTGTCTCTTTAAATTTATAAATATATTGAACGCATAATACTGAATAAAAGTGTGTATACAAACATTGAGTATTCTCTCTTACATGTTGCTGACCTTTTTCACAGATTAAATCTAATTAAATCCATGTGAATTCTGGAGCGGGTTTAACAAAGTGTGCATTTCGGGGGAAGTCAGGCGGCGAGGATCCCAGACAACAGGCCGAGGTGACCGGTGCGGTAAAGATGCCTTAGGAAGCTCGGCTGGCTTGTTTTCTCCCGCTGATCAGTGGGAGCTGTTTTCTCACTCTCTGCCTGAGGAAGTATCCGTGTTGTTCTTAGGTCGTTTCGTTTCTCAGAAGTTGCCATCGAGCTGGTCCGTGTTGTGACAGGAGTGTCGAGGAATGCACTAAGAGGGGAGTGTTTACATCTGCAACTAGACAGAGAAAACAGACACACAATTTCCGCATTTTACACTTATCTCAAATATATAATCGGTCCTAAAAAGCTACACATTTTTTTTCATTCTGGAGATAGATTATCTTTACTTGAGAACAGTGCTCGGTGAAATACTTTAAATGCCACTGGCAAATAAACAGAAATGTCCACTAGATGGCCCTGGTGATCAATACAACCGTAGGCGTTATGGGGCCAGTGTAAACTATGTAAACACTCAGGTCACATGCTTCTTTCAAAAAGAGAACAGCAAGCAAAATTGTTTTTAAATCGTTTATTATTTAAATAAATATTTACATAACAGCTTCGTATAAATCAAATTTATTTTTCTTACACGACACGTCTTTCTAAAAGCAACCGCTTTGACAAGGAAGAAAAGAAAATAAGGGGGATGGATTACAATGATTCTGTAAATCTGTGTTGAGAGGGGTTCGGAGGTTCGGAGGTTCACCCCCCCCCCCCCCCCCCCCCCTCGTGTTGATCACTGAGCAAATATTCCTGTTTGCGATCATAAAGGCTGAACCTGGATAACATTTACCTTCGCTCGATTTCCATTTAACACCCGAGCCTCAAGACCGCGCTCGGCCATTATAAATGTCGTCAATAGTATGCATAACTCTACATGATATTTTGATACATTTGTTGTTGCTAAGGAATAGGCGGAGGATGCTCTAGACTAACTCAGTAAAAAGACCATACCGTATGGCTAAGAAAACAAATTAACATTTTATGTCCCACATTAATCATCCAGGCACAAACAAAAGCAACAGACGGCCTCGGTGACAATATAAGACGGCACTCGCACACTCAGTAGCGGCTACAACGCCCCGCTAAACGGTGTATAGTTTATGGCTCGGCTCGAAAACACGACGACGCAAGCGAGGCGATCTTAAAAAGTTAGAGCACGCAATTAATGCCCGAGCTACATCTCTTCAACCAGATTGTTGAAAGTCGCCTGGTTTGGACGATCCGTTTGAAATGTTACAATAAAAATTAAATCCTGGAGGGACGGGGGAAACTTTAACCATGTCGTTGTTACGTTAAAGCAGTATCGCTTTTAACCATAAAAAGAATGAACAGTTTATATCAATTAAGTAAAAAATATTTAAAACAAAATAAAGAAAAAGAACACTAAAATAAATGTTTTATTTTAATGCGACTTTATGCTTCTCTGGGATTACGATAAAAAAACAATGAAATGCTCTTTGTTTTCTATTGCCGTCAGTTCATGCATGTCAACGCTATACTGCTAATGAAACCAATCATTTGCTTAAAAATGTATAAAGAAAATACTCTTTTGTTCAAAATACTATTCGGGGAGAGATTAAAGGGGTGAATTAATAAAAATGTTCAACAACACCTTGTTGTTTTCATCCTGAGATTTAAACCAATGTGTGTCCGCTCAAAGGAGTAATTTACAGTAAAAAAAGAAAAAGAAAAGGGTTATGCAAATACAGATTCCGCCTCAGACGGCGTGCAGCGATGGAGCGTCCCGTTGCTCAGTGGGCGTCTCAGTTCGATCCATTGTTACCTCTGCTGGAGACTGTCATACTGCATCTGTGCTGGACTGGGACAAGTTCGTTCCACTCACAAAGTTATACACCAAAAACTGAGAGGTGCCAAAATAATGTGTGGCAAAGAGTTTCCCGTCAGGCGTGGGGTCGGAGAAAGCGATCTCGTCTTTGCTCAGGTACGAGCCGTATATGAAGTCGTTCCTGTGCGAGAAAAAGTGAACGATGTGTTACTTCAATCATCCCAGTGACAACGGTAGACGTTTAAAACGTTACTTCGAGCCCACAATAACAACGGTCACGTTCCTCTAGAACCAGACTGACCAGAATACTTCACACAATGAACGTGTGAAATTTGTTTTTGAGGCCATAGAACATCAGATGTTGCTGTTTTTTTCTTTTCTTCTTTAAGACGCACTGACCTGAGGCACTCGAGCATGCGCGAGGCGATGCCCTGGCGTCTCATCATGTTGACCACCCAGATGCGGCTGATGCCACAGATGGCCGGCTCCGCCGTGGTGGAGCAGCACCAAGCTCTCTGACGTTCAAACATCACCTTCTCTCCCTCTGAACCCTCGGGGACTGGCTCCTCGATCACCCTGTAGCCCTGTGATCATGCACAAGGCTCAGCTTTCGGAACACTACAATGCACTGTTGTTCTATTACTGTTGTTTTGGCGTGATACACGTGTGCCGATGACGCAGGACTGCGGCCTCTTACCTCTTGGATGTGCTCCGCTATAAGGCATCCACCCACTTTCTTGTCATTGGAGATGAAGAGGAAGGTCTTGGTTTGAGAGGGACACTTGGTCTCCACCTGCTGGAAGCCGAGGTCGTTGTCAACCATCTCCCTGATCTCCTCCACCTGAGAAACAAACGGTTAGCGTGTCGTCACAAACAATAACATGCTGCCGTTTGTGGCGTTGAAAAACAATGATCTAGTATTTGTTTCACCATTCTAAATGACATTGCCACACCTAACTCTAAATATATTTTAATTGATTGAGCAGAACTGTCCTCACCAGTGATGCATCAACTTTTAATGGCAAAGGGCAGTTAACATACTGTACCTTCTTCAGAGCATATTTGGGATCTTCTGGCAGGACGAGAATCATCTTGCCGTCAGGATACTCCGCCAGTATCCTCTCTTTTTTCCATCCCTGAAAGAATGAGGGGAGAATTTTAATTTTATGGAAGGGAAACTTGTAAGGAATGTTTTTATTATTCTCATGAGTCATTTATGTTCTTCATTTGATCAATAGAGTACATTCCCATGTGCTATCGATGTTGCAAATGGGCATACTTCATTCTACAAAGTATTTAAACTATTTACATCACATATATGTTTTTTATTAATTCTGTTTTATCTATTAAAGCTTTGGTATTATTAGTTATATTTGAGACTTTTCATCCTCATACTTATAATCGCTTCATCCTCTTGCATGCTGCTGCAGACACATTTTTTTAACGGGATGATTCATTACATGATTTAAGTGAAGGATTAAAGTGTAGAGAACATTAAGACAGTTAGCAGAACACCAAGTGGCTCTTGTTTTTTCCTTCTTTTCTTTTTAATCACTAAAGTATGCCAGAGTAATGTTTTATACTCTCAAGAGACAATCACACAAAGTTCTGTGATGTTTCATAGTGTTGAGTCACAACAAAAGTGTAAGACTATGGAGGCGGCATCTGAGTAGATGCCATGTACACGCTAGTTTCCTCCAATTGTTTCAGATACGTTTCTAACTCTTGAGGATTTATTTGGTAAATTAAACAACTCCACACATGCTTGGTGTGATGCTCGCCTATTCATGAATGGATCTGTGTTTTGCCCAGATGAGTCAATGTTGTGAGACGGGAGGCAAGACCGATAATAAGACAAGTAACACGAGGAAACCTCCTCTCACCACATATTTGACAGCGCTGATGAACTGGTTGTGGAAGAGTAAATGTTGGGATTCATCTTCTGGGTTGGCAGCAGAGTAGAGCATCCCACACACGCTGCAGGCCACGGCTCCAAAATGCTTCTGTCCTGCATCCTACGAGACAAAGAAAGCAAAGTTCACGCCTTGCATTGGTGTTCATCCTGCCAACATGCACAACAACTCATTCAACTACCCTGAGTAATGTGTAACGGCCTCCACCTGCAAAGTCTGACCTCGGGTTTGCTTGCTATACCCTGTATAATAACAACAGACGGATGCTCACAATAATGGTTTGGGTGCCATCTTTGTCCGCCTCCTTTAGTTTCTTGACTTCTTTTTGCAGACAGGCATCCGAGAGAGGAGTCCTGCCATCTTGCGGCTCCACTGCTCTCCTGCGATACAAAACACACACCGCATTACTTCAGATTCCTGCGGTTACGAGGAGAAAACATGTCAAATTACTCGAGAGAAACTTCTTACTCTTGAGGTGCTTTCGATGTCTTCTCGGCTGAATCGACTACTTCCGTCTTCATCTCCGGAGAAGGATCAACACCAGCGACTGTAAGAAAAAGGACAGTTCACACATGCACATTTTGGAAAACTAAAAATAATCTTCTGGCTCGATGTTGCCATGTTATTAAGTAGCAACAGTGACATGATATCAATTGAACCGTCTTCTTAATAATATATATATATATATATATATATATATATATATATATATATATATATATATATAATGTGTTTCACAAAGATTTCATAACCCTGTGATTTTATAAACGGTGACAACATAAAATAAAATAATGTGACAAGATAACAGGCATTAAATAAATGATGCTGACTGTAAACAATTACATACCTGCAGGCTTTTCTTCACTCTTCAGTGTGTCATCTGACACTTTTGAGCTGTTCTCAGAAGAAACGGCAGAGGTGGGATCAGCTGAAACCTAAGTCAGAAAGAGACAGGGGGTGAGTAACATCTTCTATCCAAACTGCCGTTTGAGACTCCTATTATGTCCTTCATTTTTTTTAGTTACCTTGCATTTGCTATCTTCTGATGATGGTGGTGCATTTGGGATTTTCTGGGGCATTGAAGCAACTTCAGACGTCGAAGCAGAGGGCTCAGATTTGGTTGAACCGGCAGCCTGAGGCGCCGTTTGCTTGAGCGGAGCTGTACTTCCAGCAGGCTTTGACTGAGGTGAAGCAGACGCAGCGGGCTTGGACTGAACCGGAGTCGACGCCACTCTCGACTGAGGCGTCGTCGAAACGGGAGACTTCAATGGTGCTTTAGCTGACGGTCTGGGTGTTGAAGAAGCTGCGGCAGTGGCGGAGGCCCTTGACTGGGGTGTCGTTGCAAGGACGGGCGTTAACTGTGGAGTAGTGGAGCCGGCAGGCTTTGACTGAGCCGACGCTGAAACGGCGGAATTTGACTGACCTGAGATCTGTCTGGCAGGTGTGGGCTGAGCTTTGAGTTTCGCCTGGTTGGCAAGCTGTGATGAAACGGTGGGTTTTGACTGAATTGCAGCTCTAGGTTGAGCTGCTGGGTTTAACTGGGGGTTCGGTCGCATCGGCCTCGACTGAAGGCCGGGCCTTGTTGCAGCTACTGGTAATGGGTCATCATCTAGTTCAAAGTCAGCAAAGGTATACTTAGGTCTGGGTCTGTATGGCTTGTAATCAACTGGCTGCTGTTTCGCCGCATTAACTCCGTTGGGCATGGGCGGGGGCACCGCCGGGAGCCCTCTCTTGGCTGCTGATCTGGTCACTTTTGGGACGGGCACTGGAGCAGGGGTCTCCTTCTGAGTTTGGGCCTTAGTTTGCCTTGTGGATTTACGTGTTCCAGCATTAGGAGTCCCAGTTTTGGAGGCTTCGGCTTTGTCAGGTTCAGATTTAGTGGGTTCGCTTTGGGAGGTTTCCGTTTTAGTGGGCTCAGTCGTACTAGGTTCAAGCTTAGGAGGTTCAACCTTCGGGACTTCTGCCGGGGGTGTTGCAGGCTTGCTGGTTGAGGCAGGACATGGGAGAGGTGTTTTTGATTGACTTGCTGCAGGCGGAGGAGCGGTGGTCACGTGACGCACTGAGAAAGGAGAGGAGGCAGACAGGGGTACTTGCCAATCCATGTCTGAAAACATCTGATTTGCTTGGTCGGATTTGAGTTTCTTTACACGTGCCCAAGACATTTTCTCTCTCTGCAGTTCAACCTGTCTCAGTCTTTGATATCTGGTAAGCTTCTTTTTCTCGTGGGCTTTCAGTGGCACACAAATCTGCGTGACGAAGAAACGCCTCTTTGGAGGCTCTGCAGCAGGCACGGCGGCAGGCTTGGCCTTAGCCGAATCGTCCGTCGCGGGTTGGGTTGTAGATGCCTCCAAAGCAGGTGTCGCCGAAGAAGAGCTCCCTTCTGGTCCGGCAGGAGTCTCAACCAAAGCACTGTCTGCCTCTGGTGTGTCGACAGGTTGCATTTCCTTCTTACTGGCTTTGCTTTTGGCTGCTGCGGCCACCGCCGCCGCCGTGACTGCCGCCGCCACGACTGCTGCCGCCGCGACTGCTGCCGCCTCCTTCTCCTCTTCTATCCTCTTCAACAGCATGCTGTCTGTAGCAATGTCCTCTGCGATCTCCTGACACAACGCTAACAGGTTTAGCTGCTGTCTGTTTGCGGTTCTCTTCGAAGCAGCAGCTTTTTGCTCGGCCAGAGCTGCCAGACGGGCTTTGGTTCTTGCCTGTGTGTTCATTTCTTGTTTCTTCGGTTTTTCTGCCTCCTGTTTCTTTTTATCGTCTTCAGTCTTTTCAGCTGTGGCGTTTTGCTTGAAGCTGGTTCCACACGTGTCATCTTTAGGTTTCTCATCAGCCATCTTCTCAGACTCTTTAGGAGGAACTGCCTTGGGTGTTTCCTGGGTTTTTTCTATTATTGCAATGTCACTATCTGCATCACTCTCCTCCTCGGCTACAACGATCTCACGGCCGATCTCTATATCCTCCAGAATCTGCACTTCTTTTAGGTCCAAATTAGCCTCTGTGTTCTCCGTCTCCGGTGCATCTCTGCTTTCATTCGTTACTTGAGTTTGAGAGTTTGCGATTTCAATCTCTGAGGTATCCATCATGGCGGATGATGGCTGCTGGCTTTGGTCCGAATTTTGAAGAACTTCAACACCTTCTGCGGTTGAAATTTCGGTCTCAAGCCTGCTCCCCTGATATAAAACCTCACTTGTATTTGTCACTTTGATCTCAGACGTTTGACATTGCTGCACTTCTGCTTCAGGGTAGACAGTTTGTTGGGAAGCATTTAAAATCATTTCATTTGCCATGTCCCCTTCCAAAGCACTGTCTGGATCCACCTGCGCCGAAAAAGAGTCAGACAAACCCGATTCGGCCGCTGCTTGAGTGACAATATCGATGTGAATTTCACCCTCTGGGATCGGTTCCAAGATCAAAAACTCTTCAGATGTACTATCGGGCATTTCAACTTTGGTGGCGGCCGCTGTAGTCGTCGTCACTGTGACGTCTGAAACCTCCTGAAGTCCAGAGTCACCGTGGTGAGGAAACTCTGTAGCACTGACACAGTCTGGCGATCCATTGCTTTCACTCGTTTCTGGGGCATCTGCTGACTGGCTATCTGGTCTTGAGACGTCATCGCTAGAGCTGATCACGGCGACTTGTTTCACATCCTTATTCATGCTACTCCACTCCAACTGTGCAGGGACACAACTCTCTGGCACTCTGACAGTTTGCACTTCCATTTCAACTTCCTGGCCATCTGAGACACAAACCTGTTGCGAAACACTTTCCTCATTTGCCAGTTGTTCGTCACAACCGTTTCCTTCATTGGGAGGTGAATCTTCTTCCATCCGATGGGTACTCTGTATGTCCAGTAGAGACACGCAATTGTGGTTCTCCGATGCTGTAGAAATCTCTCTCTCGTCGTTACTTTCCGGACTACTAATGGGCTCATACACCATTTGGTTGTCATGAATCTCAACCTCCGACTGATTGGCAGTCTTAATCTGTCCTTCCGACGCCTGAATTACAATATCAACGGCATCTGGTTGGCCACAAACAAAAACAATTACTTCATTGCTTCCAGTTCCTCCTGCGTGTTCTTCAATATTACTAACAACATCACGGTCAGCCTTATCAGAGGAAATGATTGCAGCCTCTTCTTTAACATGATTAACCACATGCCCCCCTGTGTCTTCTTCTAAAGCAGAATCTACCCCTCCTATTGATCCACTTATTACATCCATATCCACTTGGATACCATCTGCACTCTGCTCTGTCTGCATGTTTACACTATCCTTACTTTCAGCCATAGGAAGCGGCGTGGGAGTTTGATTTGATAAGACCACAGGATGTTTATGGACTTCCTCCATACCTGGGTATTGCTGTTCTGATGCATTAGAAACCTCCTCTGGCGCTGGAGAAATTCCAATACCTATTTGAACCTCTGGGGCACCCTCAACACATTCAGCATTACTCGTGTCTTCATTTTCTTTACAACTTATGCTCACTAGATCTTGTTGAACTTCTGTGTCGAGTTCATGGACCTCCTGGCTTCTAGGGTTTTGTATTTCCATTGTAGGGCGAAGATAAGAAATATCCTCTGGTGTTGCTGTTCGCAGATCCATTTCGGTTGGATTCTCAGTGGCATCCAAACGACCTGCAATAACCTTTTCCGTGTTTTCTTTACTCTCAGCGTTGGCATCAACAATTTCGTCAACTACTTCAGTGTCTGTCGTGAGTTCATTGACCTTCAGACTTCTCTGCTTTTGTATTTCTACTGTAGTGGTCTGATGAGAAGTCTCCTCTGGTGTTGCTGTTTGCAAATCCACTCCCCTTGGATTTTCCGGTGCAATGAGATGTTCTGTGATGACCTTGTTTTTATTTTCATTTCTATCCGAGGTCTGAATCGTGAGAGCTTCTTGAGCTTTCTCCGATTCGTCAGATTCAGGTTCGATGGCTTCTTGGCTGCTCCGAGCCTGTGTTTGTGCCGTCGGCGCCATGTTAGAGATATCCGCTGATGTCGCCACATTCACATCATTTGGACTTCTCTGATTTTGTATTTCCATTGTCGGTGGTGCGTTAGATGTTTTCTCTGTTGCGGTTGTAGTCTGCGTGTCCACTTTCTCCATTTCCACTGAAGCGTCTCGATTTGAAACCTCTGTCGATGAGGTCTGCATTTGCATTTGACTTTCTGCTACAGTCACACATTCAAAGCTCAGCTTGTTTTCTTCATCATGAGGTTTCGTCATTATGTCCGTCGCAGGTTCAATAACTTCTTGGCTCTTCTTATCCTGTGTTTCTACCGTTGTTGCCATGTTTGAAATCTTGGCTAATTTTGTCGAAGTCTTCTCTTTCACTTCATTTTGACGTCTCTGACATGATGTTTCCACCGTCGGTGCCGTGTTAGATATCTCTGATGCAGTTGTAGTCTCCATGTCCACTTCAATTTGTCTTTCCTCCATTTCCTCTGAAGCAGGTAGATTTGAAAGCTCAGATGTTGATGTAGTCTGCATTTCCATTTGACTCTCTGTTACAGTCACAGATTCAAAGCTCAGCTTGTTTTCATCTTCATGATGTTTCGTCATTATGTCCGTTGCAGGTTCAATGCCATCTTGGCTCTTCTGATCCTGTGTTTCTACTGTTAGTGCCACGTTAGAAATCTCTACTGATTTTGCAGCAGTCTCCCCTTTCCCTTCAATTTGAGGTTTCTGATACGTTTCCACTGTCGGTGCTGTGTTAGATATCTCCTCTGATGCGGTTGTAGTCTGCTTGTACACTTCTATTGGTCGTTTCTCCATTTCCACTGAAGCGTCTCGATTTGAAACTTCTGATGTCGACGTAGTTTGCATTTCCATTGTACTCTCTGTTACAGTCACAGAATCAAAGCTCAGCTTGTTTTCATCTTCATGATGTTTCGCCAATAGGTCGGTCGCAGTTTCAATGACTTCTTGGCTCTTCTGGTCCTGCGTTTCTACTGTTGGTTTGTTAGATATCTCCTCTGATGTGGTTAAAGTCTGCATGTCCACTTCTTTTGGGCTTTTCTCCATTTCCACTGAAGCCTCTCGATGTGAAAGCTCAGATGTTGATGTAGTCTGGATTTCCATTTGCCTCCCTGTTACAGTCACAGATTCAAAGCTCAGCTTGTTTTCTTCTTCATGATGTTTCGTCATTATGTCCGTTGCAGGTTCAATGCCGTCTTGGCTCTTCTGATCCTGTGTTTCTACTGTTGGTGCGATGTTGGAAATCACCACTGATTTTGCGGCAGTCTCCCCTTTCCCTTCATTCTGATGTTTCTGACATGATGTTTCCACTGTCGGTGCTGTGTTAGATATCTCCTCTGATGCGGTTGTAGTCTGCTTGTCGACATCTATTGGTTTTTTCTTTATTTCCAATAAAGCCACTCGATTTGAAACTTCTGATGTTGACGTAGTCTGCATTTCCATTTTACTCTCCGTTACAGTCACAGACTCAAAGCTCAGCTTGTTTTCTTCTTCATGATGTTTCGTCAATATATCTTTCACAGGTTCAATGACTTGGCTTTTCTGGTCCTGCTTCTCGACTGTCGGTGCCATGTTAAACATAGCCACTGATTTTGTCGCAGTCTCCCCTTTCACTTCATTGTGATGTTCCTGACCCGTTTCCACCGTCGGTGCTGTGCTAGATATCTCTGATGTGGTTGTAGTCTGCGTGTCCACTTCTACTTGGCTTTTCTTCATTTCCACTGAAGCGTCTCGATTTGAAACCTCTGACGTCGATGTAGTCTGCATTTCCATTTCCATTTGACTCTCTGTTACAGTTGCTGATTCAAAGCTCAGCTTGTTTTCTTCCTCATGTTTCATATTTTCTTGTTCCATAATTTCAACCATATGATCATCATGATGTTCAGCAGACGCGCATTTGTCCTGATTTATTATTTCTACTACAATGTTAGAAGTCTCTTCTGATGTTTTCTCTTCTATTTGACTCTCAGTAGCAGTAACATATTCAGCACCGACCCCGCCTTCATCTATGGCGTTCGGACAATTTGCAACTGGATGTTTCTCTGCTTTGTCAGACAAGTCCGTGGTGTGTTCACTGTCTTCTTGCTTCGCCTGGCTTTGTAATTCCACTGTAGATGTGATACATTTAGAAATCTCTGATGCCATTGTAGTCTGTCTCTCATTTTCATTACTAGTACATTCCAAATTCTCCTCTTCATTTTCAATTATTCTAGAATTAAACACATGATCCTCATTACATTCTGTAGAAGTGTCTGTGGAACGTTCACAGACACCCTGGTTATTCTGGCTTTGTATTTCTGTTGAAACCACTCTATTTGAATTCTCCTGCTCTGGTGTTGCAGGGGCACGTTCAAAGTTTGTCTCCATTTCTTTTTCTTGACTCGTCAATGCATCTTCTTTGACTTTAACATGTATTCCTGGATTGTGGTCTCCAACATTGAAGCATCCCTGGTTTTGATTATCCTCTTTATGTGCAGAGTCAGATCTCTCTGGTGTTATTTTAGACGGCATGTCCACGTCAGTGGGAACCGTTGAGATTGCGACACAATCGGGGAGCAGCTCGCTTCGATTTTGCTCTGGAACTAACTCAGAATCTGACGTCAGTATTTCACTTGGGCTATCAGTGGTTCTGTCCAGCACCTCTTGGCTCAGTTGTAGCTCAGCAAACGACCCAGGACCGACAGCAGCCTGAGTCGACAGGAACTCAACGTCTCGCCTTTCACTTTCTTCAAGCTTTTCTTTAGACTCTCCGACTAGTTTGCTCAGACCATCACATGAGTTGGTAATTGTAGCCGGTACTTCATGACTCACTTGATCCTCTGATTTTGATTCCTCTTTGAAGGTAACTTGAATTTTGACACTGAGGTCTGTTTGGGTCTCTGGTGTTAGACTTTCCTCACTCTGACTTTCTGGATTACTGCCTTCTTCCAGGATTGTTTCTGGTGATGAATTTGTTTTGTTTAACAATGCTTTATCTTCTACATCGATGTGGTCTGCAGAGACACTGACTGCTGTGATCACTTCCGGCACTTTATTTTCTCCTTGCTTACTTGTACATTTGATATCCAGCTTTATCTCCTCAAAAGCAGACTCTGTAGTCTCCTTTGTCTCAGTTTCACTGCTCACTTCCGGCCAACTTTTACAAGATGTCCTTTCATCTACCTGTACTTCACCGTCACAGCCTGGATTTTCCTCCACAGTAACAGAATATAGTGTTTCCACTGACGTTGAAAGAGATTTGTTATCTACATCTTTTTGGCTTTTGGCCGCAAAGTCCGTCTTTTCGTTATCCTCTACATTGGATGTGATGCAAGGCGAACCGGCAGCTGTTGCAGTAACAGAGTCCAATATTTCTCTACATGATGTTCGTGTGTCATCATCTGTGAGCTGTTGGCTGTCTGGATTTGTTAATTCCTCATATTTACTTTCATCGGCTGCACACTTAAATCCAATGCTAGCTTCTGCACTCCCTCTGATAGAGACAACGGTGTCCTTAGACTCTGCTTGTGTGGCATTAACTGATGTGTCTTGTCTCTGTTGCTCAGTGTCAGAGAGGGCAGATTCTTTTTTCTCATCCTGATTCTCCTCTCCCACACTTGAATCAGAAAATCTACCATAATTATGGTCCATCTGAACAGGGTCTCCAGGTGCAGATGGCGACCCGCTGCTCGTCTCCTGTGTGTCGGGCGCTGACTCTTCAACCCTGCGCTTAGCTTTGACCCGATTAGAATACTTTCGGATGCAGCGGGACTTGTCGTCATCCCTCTCTCTGAAGAACTCAGTCTTACTACTGTCACTACTCAAATCATCCTCGGACTCTGTGGAGGCTGTCCGTTTCAGGGAAGCTTTGGAGTTAGCTTTCTGTGAGGGAGCTTCTCCGCAGGAGGCACTTGTGGCTATCAGTAGCTTGGCTTTTTTGACGGGCGGGTCAGAAATGGTTTTGCTGGAATCCTTTGGAGGGGAGCTCTGTTGGGATGACTTGGAAGGTATATTTCCCCCTTCCGCAGAAGTACACAGTTTTTTCTTAGTCCGTGGGGCTGTTATATTTTCTCGTGTATTTCCTGTTTTAAGGGACCTGTTATTGGAAGCTGGTGCAGTTTTGGAAGGCAGATCCTCCCCATCATCATCCAACTTCCTCATCTTGGGCTGAGACTCATGAGGAGATGATCCTCTCTTTGGGGCTGGCATCCTGTCAAAACACAGGACACAAAAAATAACCACTAAGAGTTGTGAGACCATCACAACAGAGGAGTTGCAACATATTCCTCACATTTCTACTTTATAAAAGTAGCCACGATTAACTCTTTACTTCCAGGCATCATGTGGTTTATGCTTGAATACAGAATATAAGCTTTCAAAAGAGCCGACACAATTGCTTCGTGTCCAAACTCAAGACTAGTTTTATACTAAATTGATCTACAGCCCTTTTCCTACATGGTTACCTGGATTTACCAACAACCCACACAGCTAACATTGAACACAAACAGTGATGCATCGTAGTTCAACCAGCCGGCCGGCGAGTGACACAATCTACTCACGTATTCGCCATTTACATTCAGTAGCTCACTGATAGTCCGACAGTCGACGTAGATCCGTGTCTCCGGGAGTTGTGCGGACAGCCAGAGACGGACAGTTAGCCCGCTAGCGAGTGGTCGGGATGGGTGATGGGAGCTAAAGCTAGCAGCAGCCCACTGGCAACAAATGAGCGAACCGGGACTCGCTGGTGAAGTCAGCGGGAAGCGGGAGGCGGACCGACCGAGAGGGGAGAGCGGTCCTCGCCGCACTCACGGCTGCGGGAACATAAAGCCGAGACACGCGTTAACCAAACTCACTTTGATGTTTTCTTTTTCAACAACAGCTGTTTTTTCTTCTCTTTCCTGTGAAATAAAAAAAAATTAACTGTACTTCCGGAGGGAAACGGCGGATGTGACGTCACAGCCCTCCGGACGCTGCTCACGAGCGGGACTGAAGTTTCTACTTTATACTTTTTAACAAAAACACATGGATGGAGACAAATTAATGACTCTCCGCCTGGTTGGATGTTTACATTAAATAATATGCGGTAAACATAGACTGAAGTTGCATGTGGAATATATTTTTAAGGAATACAAAATACAGAATTAATACTTATATTATATTTATACTTTATACTTGTACTTCACTTCAGTATTTTCATTTTATGCTAATTCGTACTTACTCCACTCCACTTCAGAGGCAACATTAGTATTTTTTACTCCACTACATTTATTCATTGTATCGCTTTAATGACTGCGGATTCAGATTAATATAACAATAAAAACAACTAATCAAATATGATGTATTACTGTAGGTTAAGTTACCCACAAGTATACAACGTTCAAATGCGCTCTACATGAAATTTTAAAGTGCTAAAGATGTCCATCAACATTTATAATCCAAAAATAAAAAATCATGCAATGAGTATTTACTTTTGGTATCTCTCATTTAATGCTAAACGTTCATTACTTTCACTAAAGAGTTTCAATGCAGGACATTCATGTATTTGTACACTAGTATTCCTAAATACTCTCCACTGCATTGCCAGGTCTCTAAAGTTAGCTGCGTTTCTATGTTGAGTTTGTACATTTTCTTTTAATTAATAATCCCCAGTTCTCGTGTTTTTCTTCAAAGCATGTGTTGATATCGTTGGAACAAAACAATTAAATATCTAGAAAACTAACAGCGCATCTGTATGTTTTACAAGCATTAAACATAATTTTTGAATAGCCCAAAATCCCAAATTTCACAATCTGCCCTCACATCAGAACTGGAAAAACTCTCAAAAAACCCTTTGAGGGAAGAAACCCTCTGGTAGAACAGAGGAGGATCCCTCTCCCCGGATGGCCACAAGTGCAATAGATGTCATGTGTACAGAATGAACAACACAACACATTCAATGCATACCATAAATTATTCATATCATTAATTATTTATGGTTTACATTCTTTCAGGGAGTATTTTGTGCAATTATGACACATTTATACATTAAACTGAATCTTTAATTTTGCAATTGCTTTATTATCTAGAGACACCATAGTACAAAGAAACCCAAAGATCAGGAAGAGATACATTTTCATTTCTCCTCAGAATTGATTGACACGCAGGATAATCAGACAAAAAACACAAAAAAGTTTTTATGTGATTTTATTTTTTAGACGTTGCAGATATTTCCTCGCCAAATCACATTAGTGGCAAGCAAAACAAGCAAAGCACTTTATAGTTGTTAGATTTAAATATACAGAGACAATCCAATATATATGTTTTGCATTTTGGCAGAGGGATGGTGGTATATATTGATCAATGCACTGACAGTAAATGTTAAGCAACAGGGGGAAGGTAAAGGCATCAATAATAACACTGTGAGTGCCTACAGCCTTGTTTATTTGTTCATTTCCAGGATTCCACTTCCTGGCCCGCGCTTCTTCGCACTGCAGATGTTACAAAACTGCACCCCAGGAATCTGAAGGAGGGAAAAGAGGCAGGAATCTCAATATAGAAAAACAGTCAGGTAATGTTTAAGATTCTCAGATAAAATAGAACACTGCCTGGGGAAATATTATCAAGTGAAACTCAACACCAAATGATACAAATACTGGGAAGCGCTGTGTAAAGAGTGACACAGAGTAAAGTCAAGTTTAAATATATACACACAAATCACACACAGATACACATACAAATATATCTAAATAACAAAATACGACAGGCAATGAATTTCAAATTAAAAAGACCAAAAAAAATGATATATATATATACATATTAAATTCAATACACAATGTAATCATACATAGGAAGATTCCTTTTAACATTTTGTAAAAAAACTGAATAAAATTAATAAGTGAATAAAATAACATCATTAATTAAAAATAGGATAATAATACTGATTTTAAAATAAATGTTATAGACATTAATCAGACACTTCTAAAATGATAAAAGGCAGTCTTAAAGATGCAAGATATGTGCCTCAGTCAGTGTGTTTACATGATGGTATAATTCAAATCTTGCTTTAGTCGGACTATGTTATCTTTTGGGGGATCTGCTATTATCCCAATATACATGGCAGTGAGTAATTCGAATCATTGGCCGAAAGCATGTCACCTCCGATACGATAGGTGGCGCTGTTTTCATTACAACTCGTGGTGATACAGCCATTTCTGCTACGCAAAATCCGGTTCCTAATCCAATTCAACGTTACATGCCGCGATAGTGGAATGATCAACCGGATCGGATCGGGTTATCCAGGGGTGTTAATTGGATCGTAGTTGGACCGCACATAATCGAACATAGGTGTTTACATGAAACGGATAATTCGATTTCAGTCCGACTAAGCCAGTTATTCGAATGCATGTAAACACAGTGAAGTTGCTTACCAATCCTGAAGATGGTAAACATTCCTTGTGAAACATGTGTCTGCAGTGGAACACAACCACGCTGAAGGGTTTGGCCATATCTGAAACACAGGTGTGGAGCAAAAAACTAGCAATGAACTGCTTTCAAATGCAACACAACAGTAAAATACTGTGTTACAACTACAAAGGAAACCCACCTGACGGTAATATTGTAGCGTGACACGATTCACAGATGTTCTCCTCTGAAAAGAAAAGCATCAGTTGCATGAGTACAGTGTGAAAGGGACTTCATCTCCACTGCTTCTGAAGCCAGAGCAAGTGGACCCACCGTCGAGCCGGACGCCTCTCATCTGTGTTCGGTGCATCTTCTGGAGCAGCGAGAGGGAGTCGGCCACCAGGATCTTCTTACACCCTTCCCTCAGCAGAATCTTAGTAACAAGGAAAAACAAACAGCGATTAATAAGGAAAAACAACAAAATAGATAGTACGTTAAGTTCAAATTAATTCATTAATGTTCTTTTTATTTCCTCCTGTGAAATTACTTGAAGTACTGCTAGAGTAATACTTTTGGAGTTACTCAGGTTATACGATCCACATAAACTGTGAAAGTATTATTTCACAATGTAATTTCCTCATTAATCTAATTTTATCCAACAAAAATTACCGTAAAACTCTTCAATTTCTAAGTTTGCAATAGCAACAACAGTTGTAATAGTTGTACTACTGTTAAATCATCTGGCTTCTAAACTAGAGTAAATCAGGTTAGATTACATTATTTACTTACTTGTAGATTGTAGTCCTGGAGGATTTTTACAAGTGAATCCCTGAGATTTGGGATCTCCATGCCCTCCTTAATGCGATAGATGAGCAGGATGGGATCCACATGAGTACCAATGTTATTAAGGAGACCCGTGATGAATGCTGGAGACACAACAAAAGGGACAAATAAATATCATGAAGGTGAGAAAATGACAAAAGAAAACTGACGGGTCAATGGTAGATTGTATCATACGTGGTTTATCAATGGAGTAAGAGATGAGATCCTCCCAGAGCTCTGCATCGTCCTGCTCTTTGGCAAACTCGATGGCCTTGTCCACGTCCTCCAGCTCCTCCATGATCATCTGCAGAGCCCGTCTGCAGTTCCCCATCCTGCCTGAGAGGCAACATGCTGGGTTAGTTTTCCTGTTCATCACACCCTTAAAACACAGGAAACAGACCTAAACTAACACTTACTGAGCAGGAAGACGGTCTCCTCCACAAAGTTCCTCTGCTGACAAACCTCGAGAGCCTGACAAGAAAAGAGGACATGACATCACTCAGGCCGCACAGCTGCTGGAAACCTGGAAGCGCAGCAGGATGACGTGTAAGGATGGTACCTTTTCCAGCGGGCAGTGTGTGCTGTCTCTCAGGAACGGCAACAGATTCGGCCGGTCGTATTCGGCGTACAGGACAATCTGCCTCCCGTGGTATTTCTGGCCTTTGTGGTGATCGCGCTTAAATAGTTTATGGAGATACTGCGGGGGGAGGAGGATGTGTCAAATCAGTTGTGGATTACATTTCAGAGTTATTACCTTCGCATTGAAAATGCAGAAGGTAATGTTTTGGCCGGCGTGTATTTATTTGTGAATATGTCCATTTGTCCGTCCGTTATTCGTCAAAATCAGACAAAACTGAGCCGATTCTTATGAAACTTGGTGGGATGATTGGTCATCACCCAAGGAACAATCGATTAGTTTTAGGGAGTGATTGGGTCAAAGGTCAAGGTCAAGGTCATGAAAAGGTGAAAAACGTAAATTTGCGATATCTCGGTTAATTGGCATCCGATTTGCGTGCAACTAGTGCCAAATTGTTCATAATTCAATCTTGTGATATGCGAAGGTATGCGCTCTACCGAGTGCCCATTCTAGTTGTGATTGCATATACAAGTGATCTCCACTCACCACGTGCAGCAGCTCGGGCCTGTCCGCCAGCTCCTCCACCACCCGGTCGGTCTATTAAGAAGAGAAGAGAAACAGGATCAGCAGGCGGCGGATTTCCATCGCATCCTTAATTAAATACTGAAAAGAAGCCAGGAACACTTACCGAGATCTTGTCCTCGTTATCGAGAAGCATGTCAACAGCTTTCTGACAGCGTCAATATAGAGAATACATTACTCAAACATGTGACAGTGGGAAACGATAATAAAAATGCCACGTCTTCAGTCTCAGGTCGTGTACCTCTTTGTCGAAGTCCATGAGGAGCACGATCTTGTCCTCTATGGAGGAGAAAAGGTTGTGTTTGTGGATCAGCTGGTAGACGTCTTTGTGCCTCAGTCTCAGGTAGATTTCTAGGGCTTTGTCGTACCGCTGGTCGTACGTGTATCTGCAACGGCATCAGGGACCAACAGGTTAGTTTATGGAAATTTGATTTTGACGGTGTAATTTGTTGTCATATTGTGCAACCAAGGTTTGTTCAGATACACAGAATATCATTTTAAAATATCTTTTGAATTGATAAGTGACACTGAATTCCACACAAATGTGTATTAAATAATGCACACGATAGAATTATAAAAATGTAAATAAATCTTTGCATATAAAACCCCCCAGAATATGTAGATTAATGCACACGTTAAGTTCATTTACAGTTCAGCCAACGTGGTGAGCAGCGTTCTGTTGGTGGGGTCCCTCCTCAGGTGATCGGTGACCGTCTGCACGATGGCCGAGTTGTTGTAAAGCTCTCCAGGCCATTCCCGGATCAGTGTGGCGAAACCCTTGGGGCACAGCACAGGAGGGACAAACCATTAGGCCGACCATCAACCAGTGGGTTAACTGGACAGGATGTTCAGACTATACCAGGACAAAGTACCTCGTAGTCAGTTTTGAGAAATTCATGCAAGATCATTTCATAGATGGCCGGTCGGAGACGCAGATCCCCTCTCGGCAAATACTGACTGATGGCCTGAACGTGGAGGGAGGTGGAGCACAACACACGTCACATTTCATAATCAATGCATGAACAAAATCGCTTCTGTAATTAAATTCTATTAAGGATCAGAAATTCCTGCCTTCAACTGTCCGATGGTCTTGAACCGGTATACTTCATTTTCCCATAATTCCATGTTTTTTCCAAGAACCTTCTGACACTTCCTGAATAAGAAGAAGCACATGCACCATCGTGATGAAACAAGAACTTTCTCGCTCGTGACTTTGTTAGCAGTGTACATTAATAAGGAGTGTTAGACATGACGTCTTCTGGACGTCATATTAAGTCTCTCTGTTGATGCATTCTGATTCATCTTCTATGTGAGGTTCAGTGCACAATTCTGTGGTAATTTGTCACAGATTTGGGTTTTTTGCACACGTCAGTGCACCTCTTGGATAAAAGCACTGTTTAAGTCGTTAAATAAAGAGATTAAAGGTTATTTGAACCTTGCATGTACTTGTCCTGTTACATAACAACATTGTATATTCATTGGTTGATGCTTTTTGTTGTTTGTTTTAAGTCCGTTTGTGCTTTCATACCGTCATTTAAAGTTTAATTTGTAATATACTGGCAAATAAAAGGTTATATTAAAAAAATAAAAAATAAACATACATTGAATAAACTATATCATCTTTGTACATAGTTAATTCTTCACTTTGGAAAATGTATGGAAAGTTTGACAAATATAACTAAATCAAGGGAACCTTGAGTTAAGATTCCTTTGTTTATCTCATCTTATCTTTTCAGTAATTGGGGTAATTTTAGTAAATATATTGTTGGATTATATCTAATGGTGTTCCCTCGTTCTACAGAACCAATAAAAACATGTAACGTTTCCGTAACAAGGACCCTGGAGGTGTAAATAAACGGACTGCATCCCTGCAGAAGGTGAACCGACCTGGCAGCACCGTCATAGTCTCCTTTCTCCACTAAGTGATTGATGTAAGCCATCCCGATTTTCTTAACGTCATGTCTCTTGATGTTCTTGAAGCTGATCTCTGCAGCCATCAGCGCCTCCTGTCGCAGTAACGGGACACGCAGTCAGACCAAATAATTGTAGACCGTAACCTTTTGCAACATTCATAAAATTGAACCGCGCAGACCTCATATTTCTTCTTTTCGAGCAGCCAATCGATATGGTCGTCCTGGTCTCGCTCCTTGGCCACGACGATGTCTTTGGGACTGATCATGTAGAAGAGCGACTCCCCGTCAGAATGCTCTGTGAGTGAAAATACATTTATGCCTCGGCGTGCTGCGCATTAGAGCTGACATTTGATGGTCGAAGCATAATGAAATCAGGGCGCGATAAAAGGCCGCGTGGCATTTCTCTGAGGGCTGTTTTTATAGTCTTACCGAGCCGGTAGTCTCTGCACTCGTTGTCTTGGAAGTTACGCACGGTCAGCGCGTCTGAAGAGATTTCCTCGCAGCTCTCAGGGAGAGGCTGGATGATGTCGAGGCGAGGCCGCGCACGGAACTCCTCATCCTGCACACACACACACACACACATACAGTGAGTAAAAACACCAACACAGCCTCTTTAAAATATACATCTGGATATATCAATAAAATAAGTATAATTACCATTTGATCAGAGTTCTCCTTCACAAAGTACAGAGTGACGAGCTGATCTGCCAGCGGGGCCAGACCACTGATGAAGAACTCGGTCTCAAATGCAGAAACTGGTTGGAAAAATTTCAGAAACCAAATAAAATAGCCTCATGGACAATATGATAGACACTATAATAAAGTGTATTTAATTCATCTGTACATTGGGAATGGTAACATTAGGATATTCGCCGCATTTGTTGCTGCATCTTCACCCAGAATAGGAGGTCTACTGTTTTACTGTCTTGACCTGCTCCTCTCCTGATTGTGATAATGATGCCGGGACATTCAACTTAACCCTAAGTTTTTCATCCAATCAGAGTAATAAATAAATAATAAATAAATATATTAGACTTTAAGAAAGTGGTCTTGAGAACAGAGTCGAGTACTGCAACGTTGATTTCGATTGTAAAACTCTGAGATTTAAGTTAGTTCATTTTAACCACCATCCTATCTATTTTATTTCGTGAATCACACTGTAGAATCATATAGTTCATTATAAAGTGTGTTGTGTACCTATTTCCACATAGCGGCTGGGCAGGTCTCTCATTTCAGTCGGATTTCTCTCTTTCACAACACAAATCTGAGGAGAAATGAGAAGATTTCATGAAGCCAGAAACACTGGAACAGCTAGAATCAGAAATGAGTTGAAACCGAAAAGCATCCGACCTTGATGGAAGTGCCCCAGCCGACGATGAGAGTGCAGTTGTCCTTCCAACACAGGCTGCAGGGGTACATGTCCGGCCTCAGACTCATGTTGTCCCGCAGCACGTTTGTGATCCGCTGTTTCGTACCGATGTCATAGATTTTAACTCCCTAAAAGACACGAGGGAAGAAAAAACAACAAAACACTAAACATTTTACACATTCAGCAACGTACTTCTCATCGAGGCCTGCGACCTGCGCTCACCACATTGTTGGCCCAGGCTATGAGGTTAGCCCTCCACTGGATGTTGGTGATGGAGCCCTCGCCTTCATGGAGAACAGACGTCTTCCAGCGATTCAACCAGTTTCTTTCATACAGCAGCAGCTGAGGGCGACAACAGGAGGACATTGAATGCCACACGGCTTGCAGTTGCGCAGCCCGGCCTACAGAGGGCAGCAGATGAATAGAACATTACATGGGAGCTGCCAGCCAGGAGCGGCGTCTGATAGGGAAACATCCTTCAACATATATACTTAAACTGCAGGCAACTTTCTAATTCTAAATACAAAAGTATGACGTAAAAAAAAAAAATATATATATATATATTTAAGTCCTTATATGAAGATCTTGATTCCACTTTCGGCACCAAGACGATGAAGACAGATTGCTCATTAGTCTCCATCGAAGTGAGAAGGCTCCACATTAGCTTCACATTCAGTGGTGGAAGAAGTCGTTGCACAGCGCCACATGCTCGACATAATTGGCGAGTAGAAGATGATGTGAAGGCCATAAAGAAAAGTGTTGGACGCATTACGAGCATGATTTCATACCTCCTTCTTCCTCCTACCCTAATGGTGAAGGCTGCTTTCGGCACACTCACCATTTATCGTGTACAAGTAATGAAACACAGATGTATGTTTACCGTCTCACAGAGGTGTGGAGGCTCAGCGAGTGTTTAACCACAATGCAATGCGACATCATGGCGGCCTGTGGACTACTTCAAGTGCAGTTTAATGCTCAGGCCTTGTATAGTACAAGCTGTCAAGGACAAAGCCTGCCATTCACATTCCCTGCATTGTTACTGTCCTTAGTATATCAGCCGCTAAATGTGCATAATATTACCAAGGATGCGGGGAAAAGGTTGTATAGGCTCTTTAATTCATCAGCTGGGCGGTGTTAATAAACAGTTTGCTCTACAAAGAGATGATATGACAAAAGAACTGTGGAGACAAAATTGAATTTCCTTTGACAGGATGTGGCTCCCGTTGAGGCTTATTGATTTTCATCACAGGCACATTGTGGAGGCCTTCGCAACTTGGAACTGAGAGGAATCAGCGCCGATTGAAAGAAAATGGCAAAGTAACACTAACAATGGGGTTTCATAAAAAAATAAAAGTTGTTTATCCCCTCACCCCTGTTGTATAAATGTCAGTATACTTTATGTAAGCGTGGTTTTGGAAGGACGCTACATCCTTGCAATTTAAGGTTGTGTGTACAGTCGTTGGCATTTGGTGGCGTTACTATGAAAAAACTAAAATGACAAATCTAAATGTCCGAGATAGGTTTCACCTTCCGCCGTGACACACCTTCCAGAGGCGACTTTTAGGAAATCCTATGTACTATGTACCCTCTGGATAATGACATCTACTTGCCGTGCTTGTGAAGCATTGCCTTTCAAACGCTGTTGAGCGAACAGCACTTTGTGAAAATGGGCTGCTCTCCCGAGAGCACTCCAGCAAACAGACAGAAAACTAAGAGCCTTTTCACGGCAGACAAAAGGTGCGTCGCCATCAGCCGAGCCAGAGTGAGCAGGTTCGCTGGTTTCGGTTTCGCCCCGGACGCAATCAGGATGAATTATTGTGGCAGGAAATGGTGAAAACTGTTCATAATGACTGCATGGGAAAAGAATACTCCTCAAACCTACCTTGTTGCCCCCAGTGACAAACTGTTTGTAGTTTGATCGGCTGAACTGAGGATGTAACGCGACCACCTGCAAAACGACACGTGTGACAGATTATGGAGTATCAAAAATGATTTTTTTTTGTTATGTTATATGCAGGTTATGCTGTAGCAACAGATGCATATGAAGGCATGTCAAGTTGTACAAAATGACCGTTTGTTAATCAATTAATCACCCTGTGTTACCTGAAATCTTGTTTTTCCTTTCATGCCAATAGAGATTTAAATAATGAGTCTTGATGATTTCAAGTGAATTGGAGGGCTGCATTCAACAGCAGCGGAATGACCTCCAGAACACTACACTACAATCAAACTATTTAAATATGTGAAGAGGCTATTCAAGTGTTTTATATTGCACTATTTTAGCAAAGATGTATTATTGTGAAGTGATGAGCACAAGGCTGGATAAATGAGACTCGGATTATGCAGCACGAGTTGTGTGAGCGTTTGTGAACTGATGTTTCGATAAAGTTTTAAGGTTACTAAACACGGCCCTCACTCACTTCAACTCATCACGGCAACTCTGTTGTTTTTATTCTTTGTTCAGGCATTTGAGGAACACACATCTGTTCTCAAAGAGCTTACGGTAAAATGGGCGAGCACTTGGCGTACAGAGGGTCATTTTGTGGGTGAAGCATTCCTTCAAGTTTTCAGAAGATGTAAGACCAACTTACTTTGATGGGACAGTCAAAGTTCTCGTGGAAGCCCTCTCTTGTATAGAGACCAATCACCTGAACCTGAAGCAGAGACGAGACGGAAGACCGGAAAGCAAAAGGTGAATAACTCAACATTTCTCCCTTTAATTGCTGCCTCAGCAACTATCTGAGGCCAGTGGGGGGAAGTGTGGTCAGAGAAGACTTTGATTGGCTCTCTACTTCTCCGCTGGGTCACCAATTAGTGGACGAGTTGATTCTGTGAACCCCCGCAGGGTTTGGAAACCCGACCACTGCCTCAGTCGGCTACAACACACCCTAATGTACCATTAGAGAGCACGACACCCAGTCTCTCTTCTTCTGAGGCCCTCAAAAAAAAAAGACTTATTTTTTTTTCTTCTTTTTTTTCCTCGAAGTAGAGGAATAATATAAAACTCTGATATAATCTCCTTTTGCGAACCGCACCAGCGATTAGGGATTAAGTTAGATTTTCAAAGGATTAACAGCCAACTGAGTTGGTTGAGGGCGAACAATTGCCGTCGCATTGATTTTAATTGTGTGCTCCACTTTTTTGTGTGCGACAAGATCTTGTTTTTGCCACTATAGAGTGCGAGGAGTGAGGGGAGGGTGGTATCAGAGAGCATATCTCGACTGTGAAACCCTTGAAGGATGGTGGTAATGATGGGAAGAGACAAGATAACAGCAAGGTGGCAAACATGGAGAGGGTATCCATAGACGGCTGATGGCTGACTGACAGCTCAACACAGTCAAAATAAGCACATGTTTTTTTATAAATTCATGATTTATAGAGAAAATATGTGCATATAAGGTAAAGATATAACTTCAGGTTAATGCTCTGACTGTGGAGGTAAAAATGGACTACAAAACACCTCAGCTTCCACATCATTAGCATAAAGTTTAACCCGGATAAGATGAGTTTTATACGAATCTTAGGCTGAATTATTAAAGATTAAAAACAGATTAACATTTTTTTATTTTTCTGCAAGCCTGAGGATCAGTAACCAGCGGCGATGAGCAGAGAGATCTCACCTTCCCATCCTCGGAGCAGATGCCCACATGCTCTCCACTTTCATCCAGACTGATCTGGTTGATCTTCACTGAACTCTGCGGAGACACAATATCATGGCATCTTTTTTTAGAGGTGGGTGTGAATATCTTTGGGCTGGCCAAATGCTGCTGGCTGACATTTTATCCCATTAAGTGAAATGCCAGAAAGAAGCAACACATTTGACTAGAGATGCGCAGTCCCACATGCGTCAATGCATAACGCGCGGCATTACTACTGTGAAGGTTAGAGGCTGCAAATAAACTGTTACAGTTTACACATTCATGACACTTTAGAGCTCTTTAGCTAAAAGGATCGTATAAATGGCATAAATCATAGCCATTGTTACTTAAAAACAACCTGAAAGAGTGGACCATGTCGACAATTGATGGATTGTTTTTTTATTTCTCCAGTCCATTAGGTTCATTTGGGTATTTGGGCCTTGATTTGATACTTTTCAGCTTTTCACTGAATTCTGAATGCTTAATTTTGAAACTGCTTCAAAAATCTATCAGCCAGAACTCTTTTCTGTTCGGTGAAACGGCGTCCTTGTTCCTCTCCTTGACCGATAACTGGCCTCAGTTCCTCAGGTAAGTAGCACTTGAATCAATGTTCTCGGCAGGGACACAACAGTCAAATCAGCCGTGATTACTGAATGTTTTTTACTTGCAAATTAAGTTATTTTTCAGTCAATCCCTCCAGAAATCTTTGAGTCAAGTCAAACCGAAGGCCTCAATCTGATTCACTATCAGATCACAGCTGGTTATAAATACAATATGGAGCTTGATGAAAAGTCACAGGCTCAATAAAGTGATGACTCTTCGTCTTCAGGACTTAAATATTAACCAGTTGTAACGGCAATCTATCCAATAATTAAGACATTTCTGTGTATAACCTGCTGGTGGCGCTAGAGGAAAAGTCAGGAAATTACCAAAGTCATTAGCATTATTTTGTGTTAATAATACTACTATAAATTCATATTGGTAATATATCATAATTATTATGTGTCTTGAGCATTGTTAAAACGATAATCCCATGTAGCAGTAGGTCCAATGCATTTCCTAATTATATTCTTAAGGATTTAAATGTACTTACAATTTCAAACTTCTGAGTTACATTTCCTTGGATGTCCAGCAGGAAGACTTTCCCAAAATGGGTCCCTAGTGCAAGAAACTGGAAAGGGACAAATGCAATTTAAATCAAACCAAATTAGAAAGAGGGCACATGAAACAAATTGAAGAATTTAGAAAAAATAAATGTGATCAAGGCTGTAGAAGGATAAAAAAAGAAAAAAAGAAAAGAAAAACACTTCCTGGAGCTGGAGCGACATGAGCAGCGTGGGGATTGGGTGGGCTTGGAGGCAAAACTGTGAAATTGCAGAGGGTGGGAAAGCCCTATTTATTAAAGCATACAGTGTGAAATGGCATTTTTTTCCCCTCCAAATTAAAATGCTTAGGCATAATAAATGCGCTGTACATCTGACTTCTCCCGTGCAAGCCAATCCCCTCAATGCCTAGCATAGAGCTATTATTTCTAGTGAGCAGCAACTGCTTTCTGTGTATTGTGCTTCTGCAAAAGTGTGTGTGTGTGTATGCGTCTGTGTGTATATGTGTGTTTATATGCATGTGCGTGTGCGTATGTCCACTGGGACAAAAAAATTATAGAAACTGGGGGCTTTTGGCATTAGATTAAGTGTGTGTTCTTCCACCCCAGCCCCTGCTCCGTGGCCTCCCCCTAATCCCCCTCCCTTCTAGACCAGCATGTGGATGTGTGGCGAGTCCACCATGCTTCAGTGCAGTCTATAATGAAATGCTTATATTTACAGGCACAGCTGAGCATGTCAGACAGAGCCGCTGCAATCTCCCCAAATAAAATAACCAAAAATAAATAAATAAAAAGGGTTCAACCTTGTGAGGCGGAGCGACTTTTAAAAGGGATTTATCAGAATGGAATTGTTCAAATGAAATTCCGATTCAGACACTTAAAATATGAGGCAACGTGAGGCAATATGTGCCGCCGGTGGCTTTGAGGTTGTGGGAGTTTTCTGCGCCGGGGGTGGGGGGGGGTGACCACACAGGTAGCTGGATGGCAGAAGTCACACGAGCACAGAGATCCCCGGGAGAAAGACAGTCAGATCAAATTCAGGATGTCAGCAACGCAACGTTTCCCGCTGTGGCATGGTTTGCTATTTTGAGGTTTAAAAAAAACAAATAAAAAGAATAAGAGGGCACCACATCCTCAAAGTAAAAAAAATAAATAAATGAAAATCAATAGTGGTTAATAAAACATCAGGTGAGGAGACATAACTGGGTATGACTTTTGCTCTGCTCAGGCGTGCGTGTGCGCTGCCGGTGCCACAACGATTAGCCGCCACGCGGAGAGTGGCCGCTTAAAGAAATATCAACATTGGACAAACAGAGGAGAGGAGCGAAAGATATGCAAGAGTGGGAATAAAAAGAGAAGACAATGGCGCCTGGTGTCTTTCCGAAGCACCTCCCCGAGAGGAAAAGCAGGGGAAGGTGAGAAAAGAATGGGATGCCATCTCTCAAAAGTGTACATAAACAATGTGAAACCTGTGCTGCATTCAGGCTCTACCTTGTCGTGGACGGTCATACAGCTGGCTGCATCCTTCTGGAGGATTTCTGTCACCCCATTGGAGAGCCTCTCATACTTCAGCTTGGGCTCCTCCTCGCTGTCCTCCTCCTGGTGGACAAAGTGGACTTGTAAGATGGGCCGTCACTGTATGATATACATATTTCTTCAAAAAGGCATTCATGACAACCGCACAGGGTCCTGTAACAAATGCTAAAGTTCACAATGTTCCTTGAAAGCCACACAACCCTTCATGTGGGAAACTCGCATGTACAGAATGTCCACATCGAGTTATTTAAATCCTGTTTTACTATATGATCCACTTCAAACACAGTCAGAAGAAGGTCAACAAAGGGGGGTGGGGGGGGGGGGACTGGACATTATGAGCTTGAATGCATAAAAACTCAAAAGGTCTCAACTTAAGGTGCCCTGTAGAGTTTTTCACTACTAGTGGTGCTACGTTTGGCAACGTTTGTATTCCACAGACTGACTCCAAAGTCACAGGCTTAAAATATTAACCAGTTTTAATGGCAATCTATCCAATAATTAAGACAATTACTTAAATAGACGTGATCTTCATTGCAAATAAGTGTGTTCATCTTTTGAAAAAGTGTAAAGTGTAAAATTTTAAAGATTGCCAACACAAAACACCGCAAGGCGAATTTGTCAAATCAAAATCGACCCAACTTGAAATATTGCTTGTTTTTGTTGCTTGGAATTATTAATTATTATTATATCATTGCAATGAAATTAAGCTACATTATCGGCCTACACAATGATATATGTGGAGGTTTTGTTGCTCTCTGGGCAGAATGTACAAAATTAGATCTCAATTATCATTATTTATCTTGAACACGGAAAAAAAAACATCCACTTAGGGTGATGAGGTTTTTCCATTATTGATTAATCTGCTCAATATTTGTTAAATTAAATAATGTATCTGTCCATAAAAACCTGGGTAATATAATGATAATAAAACATTATAATTATCTTTAATAAAATGTCAGAAAATATTAGGCCACGATAAAATATCCAGATACCAAATATGACAAATGTCTTGTGTTCCGGGCTTAAGAGGTTACAAGCCAAATAAATTAAGTAAACTATCATAAATGGCAAAGAAATACATAAATTAAGAACATGTGTTTGAAAAATGAATAAAATGATTAACCAATTATGTATTTATTTACACACATATGCAGTATAAAACTGCTGTCAAACAGATGATAAACAGTTGGCCCCACATAGTCTTCAGCAGCATTCCTTTTAACAATCTGCATAAAAAAGTAATATTAAACGTATATTTTGGGATATTTCACATCCGCAGAGCCATCTGAGCAAGAGCCTGAACCGAGCAGGACTAAAGGTCAACCCTATATGTATTCTAGCCCCTTCCAAGACATTCATATGTCTTGCATATGTGTATCAGGAGATGTTTGCACAAACAGATTCCCATTACATTGCGTGAAATGCGGCATAAAGCTATGTTTTCATGAGACTGTTCCTCCCCAGTGACAAACATGAATTCAGTCATTTCATAAAGCACACTTAAGGTATTCTACTGTGTTGCACTTTCCAGAGTGAGCAAACACTTGCGGCCAGTCACAGACTGAATATTACTCATAATTCAGTTTATAACCAATGCTGCACAGTCTGTGGCTGCCCAGAGGATGCATCAACTCAAAACAGTGTATGCCATTATGTGCTACTGGGTTGGAGGTAGGGGACAGTAGCGTGGAAAAAACGTTATTTTCAAAAACAATCCTATCCCACTCAACAACGCCATTTATAGGCTATTTCCTGTGTATTCTGGTTGTGTGATTTCCGATGCGGGAGCATTTGTCACGGGTTTCAAAGGTGTATCAAACAACAAAAGCAAACTTCATCCCCAAAGAGAAACTACCCATTTTCAAACATGTGCCATTTCTTGTAAGTTTCCTTTTGTTTGGTCAACTACTGAGCTGGCCTTTGTGTTGTAACCATGTCGGCCATATTCTTTGCTCATTGACAGTTAGGGCTGAAACATGTTGTCTTTGGGGTAACACGCAGCTTTCACATACACAATGACTAACTCACATTGAGAGAGAAGGACATGTTCTCCATTACTTTATTCAAACACACAAGGAAGAGTACACTGGTGTAATAAATGTGCGTTAAGGCTAAACAGGAGAGCATATCCCCATACGGATCCACTCCACTGCGCATGTTTTATTTTTTTTACTTGAACACATCATTATTAAGTGGTCATTAGTAGCACAGTTGTCAAAGAACATTTTAAGATCATCATTCTTCTGAAAATAATTAACCTTTCGTACTTTAAATTAAGAACAGAGCACGCATGTTGTAAATGCAGTGAAACAAATCCTGAGATCAGGATCCAAGTGATCATTTACTTCCTTACTGATCCTCCTAACTCTTATGTATAAATGCGTCAAGTAGGGTTTTCTTGTGTTGGTGCTTTAGTGAGGAGAATTAAAAGCATCCTTATTTCCTTGAATACTCAAGGAATCAAACCAACACCAATCAAAAACACTTACAGCCAAGCTCATTGCATGTATTATGTCATACATAAATCAGACTAGTCTGACCAGATTATAAGCAGTAGAGTGTAGAGCACACAGGTCCTAACTTCCTTGATCCATTGAGGCTGTAGTCAATCAGGTAACAACAGTACCGAGACACCACGTTGGCTGCTTTCATGTGCAGTATTCTAAGTAACTAAATCAGATGCTTGCAGCCACTTGGAGCTGAGACACACAGACACACACAACTTTCTGTGAGTGTCCATGTCCCACAGTATTGATTGAACACACTGAGCACCGACGGAAAACAGGATGTAGGAACTCTTTCTATGGACAAGTTTGAAATGTTCACCTTTTCATTGCGCTCACTCTGAACAGTTTTCCTCTGAGAGATATATCATTCAATTCTCTGCTTCCTATAAAGACTCTTCCCTTCCTGCCAGCCTGATGTATAAAGCTATATTTTATTTAGCCTACTTGCGATTCTCAGAAGCACAAGTGCACTGTAACATGCCGAATCTCAGTCCTAATATTGATGGATCTGGAAAGCTATCTGTAATTCATGAGTGTTTGACACCTCTCAAAATCTGACAAAGATTCTTCCGGGATCAAGCTGGGTTGATAAAGGCTGGCTATGTATGAGCTTGACTCGAGTTCTATACTTGACAGAACTATGCACACCCCCGTCATCAACAATATGCTGCTCTTGATGCATTATTACATCGACATACTGGTGCAACTGCGTGACATTTCCAGGTGTAATTGTGTTCCTATATAAACTTATTCTCGTCTTTCTGAAGGAGAAAGAGAAATGAATGGTAGCACAAAAAGATGTTTCTTACCTCAGACTCATCTGTGAATTCCTCACTTTCTTTTCTGCCCTGAGCAAAGAGATATTTTGAATGTATTGTTAACAGTCGGTTAATACAAAAAGTACCACTATATTAAAGTACAGAAGCATAAAGTAGTACAGTTAAAGTGACAGAGCATTATAACATGATTTAACTCAGACATAGACTGCAGCAATTTAGGCAGGGCAATACAGCTCGAATCACATATTTAAGCTCTCTGCGTCACAAAAACAGAAACATATCAAGCTAAATCAAATAAATAGGCCGTTGACAAGAGTCTCGGATCACAATTGTCATTCATTTTGATGGACATGCGGAAAACAACAAGAGACAGCTAACGTTAGCATGCTATGCTTACCTGCTCCTCCACATCCGCCATCGTTCTCGGTATCCGAGCAGAATCGATATAATATTTAAAAACGATTTCAGAGAACACGTGTTAAAGGGCCACCATATCGCAATTGGGTTGGCCTCATGTCAAAAATATCCACAATACAACACAGTGATGTTTTGTTGTCGAAGCCTGTGCTCCCTCTTGTCATAAGTTCAATCACATGACCGCAACAAAGCCGCTAAGCATTGTGGGAATTGAAGTCTTTCTGGCAGAGAGACGCCAATCGTCGAAAAAGGAGGAGGTGACGCCAATTAACGACAGGTGAGGCTTTTTATAACGGTGTATATATATTTGTCAAACGTGTTTCTGCTTGTTAAGTACATTTTACTTCGTGTTAACCTTTTTTTCCACTTCTGTTTATATTTAGCGTCAGTTAAGTGAGCAGCTGGAAAAGTGCCATTTAGCTTTTTTTCTTCTTCCTTCAAATTCGCCATTAAACTAACGTTACGCTAATAAAGGTTCAACTTTTCCCGCCCGTCTATTTTTAACAGAGCCATCAGGAGTCCTAATAAGTCTAGTTATCAGTAAGAGAATATTTAACTACTCAAGTACAGTTTTTGAAGTACTGGTGTGCTACTTTACTCGAGTATTTTGATTTTATGGTACTTAACACTGTTTCTCTACACATTTCAGTAAGATGTAGCGTTTTAATCCACTAACCTAGCTAGCTTAGCTGCATTTATCTGACAGCTAAACAGTTAACGTCAAGGTCACTTTGCAGTTCTATAATTTTTATAGTTTCAATAAGCAATATAAAAAAATACCATATAATTCAATAAGATTTTTTTGTTTTTGTTGAATAAATAGCCCGCAGTATACAGCTGTTCAAAGCAGCACAACCCCAGCCAGATACAACATAACCACTTTAAGTACACATAAAACATCCTCAGGGTTCATATTGAGTATGTTTACTTTAACTGGTAATGTTTCTAGACTTTTGAGGAGTTTGAATGCTGGCCTTTTATTCGTAATGGAGTAGTTTTAAATTATTCTAATATTAAAATACTGCAAGTAAAAGTCCTGCTTAATATTAGTATTGTTAGAAAAATATACTATCGAGAAAAATACATGTTATGCAGACTAGCCCCTTATTTATAGTTTGGTCAAGGTATAGCTCATTTCAACAATGCATCATGTTTTGTATGTACAATATAGTAGATGGATAGAGTAGATGGGTAAAGTTGTATCACATATGTGTTCATGACTGTTGTATAAAGACAATTAATTGGCTTATTGGCTTTGTATATTTCTAGACATTCCTGGACTTGAAGGCCAAATGAATCCCTCAGATATTCTTCGACTCTCCCGGTCCTTCTTCACCCTGCTGACAGCTGCGTGCCAGAGTCCAGATGAATGGCAAAGGTATGATTTGCCTCTACTTTATTGAGATTGTCTCACACCCTCATCTCGTCTCATCCATCCTCCGGAGAATCCTAATGCACTGATACCAACGGGGAATAATTTTTTTTTTATACAATCTACTTAGCAATGATTTATTGATTGTGGCTTCCACCCTCACAGAGAATTACCGATCCTTTTTGGGAAATCAGATTTTCACACCTTTCATGAGTGTGTATGTAGTGCAGGTCTCCAGAGACTCTGTGAGGGGATACTGACTTTGAGGAGCAGTGGTGTGTGAATCTCTGCGGTGTCACTCCTCTACTGCCAGTGCTGTGCCCCGTGGATGGCCCTGTATTTCGCTGCTGCTCTCCACATCGCTCTCTATAGTGTTGCATTATTTATCGGTTGATAAATACAGTGTAGGAGCATGATTTCAATATGGTTTTAAAACATATTTATTTCACTCTCATATCATAAGCATGCAGGAGCCACTCTGAGGTGAGTGTTTTAGGAGAAGAAAAAAAAGGAAAATAATAAAAACAACCCTTGCTCTCATAGGAGGAGTCAGATTAGTGTGCTGAAAGCTTTGATGCTCCAGAATGTCAGCTCCGTGGATCGATCTAGCAAAAAACGCACACACACACCTGACCAATCAGAGGCGTCTATCTGTTGTGGACCTGCTGGGCACCGTGGTTTACAAGCTTCAAAGAGCTCCTTTTAATACACTGCTTTGATAGCCCTCAGCCTTCACTGACCCACCGACCATCCACTGGGGAGCATTTTAGCTTTACTGAAGTAGAGAGGAATAACTGCTGATCATATTAATGAGTGTGAAAAAATTCACTTAAAATCGTGAGTACTGGTACCATTGGCCTGCTATGCCAAAATAGTTTATTCAGAAGAAGTAGCTTAGCTGGTGATGTGAGTTAATAGCACTACCAATGAAAAGCATAAATTACACAAAGATCCATTCACCTTGAACGAGGGGAACAGTTTGGTTAATAACCCTAAGGGGGAGACAAATCATCATAAAACTTACCACATTAGACATTTGAGTCATGGGATATTTGCCCAATACATTTGGGTGAAACCGAACAGTTATTCAAAATAGGTGCTTCATAATTATTGTATTGGCCTTTGACTAATATATTAACACAAACATGTAAAGTTAAGTATTTCGATTTTTTTTTTTATTGTTAAATCAACAGTATAACTTTGAGAAAGGAAATATTTAGTCTTTCTTATTTTAATTTTTGTATCATGTTAACGTGATATTTGTAATGTTTAGAGTAAAGCATATCTTAACTACATATCTACATTATTAGAGCTCAATAAGCCTTTTTTCTCTAGTAAATAAAATAAAAGAGTGGCTAAAATTATGACACAATAACAAATTCGAGTGTAGCAATGAAAAATAAAGTGTTATCGCAGACATTGGATATAAACTTTGGCTGTATCTGTGTCCTTTCATTACTCAGGTCATTACGATTACATCACTGGGTTCCTGCTGAAAAAATAATCAGCTAATGTCATGTTTTTTTAATTTGATTTTCATCCAGTGGGCCACTTTGAACAGTAATGGGTTTAAAATAAAGCTGCCATAGACAATAGATGATTTGTGTCCATGATTTGTGTTAGAATACATGACGGACATAGAAAACACATATACCATTATTAAAGAACAAACATGATGGGGACTATTTTTAAGATATGTATTGTTTGTACAATATGTGGTGATTCTGATTGAAATATTTTAAACCTCATTCTTTAAGGATTTTGTTCACACCAGCTCAGGGTCACAGGTGTGTTGACGTCTATCCCAGCATGCATTGGAAAAAAGACTGACAAATGGACAGGTCCCTAGTGCATTACGGCGACTATAAATATGAAAGCTATGTCCCAATTCCATAATACATACTAGAGAAATAAAAATAAATAAGCATACACATACTGCTGTGTCCATTCTAGAAAAATAGTGTTGTTGATGTACACTATTCCTCTCCAGTGCAATGCAAAAAGGAAATAAATAAGGGGGAGCTGCATGTGTCATACTGATCAGAAAGATTGAGGATGATATTATAATTTATTTTCAATGACATTCCAAAGTCAGGTTGTATGAGGAAAAGTTAGATTTTTGGTGTATGAGACTTTGACAAGCAATCCTTTTCTTTATCGATTAATCCGCCTATTCTTTTTCCAATTAACTAATGAAGCATTTTATCTAGAAAGTGTCAGAAAATAGTGACAAATAACCTTATCTCACAACCAATGATAGTAGATTTAATATCTTTGGGTCACTTAAGGTGAATACATACCTTGCTTGACCAAAATATATATTATCACGTACGAGCAGATTCTCCCACTTTGAAAGCTTAAACCAGGACATGTTTTTTTAAATAGTTGTTTATTCATTTTCTGTTGATTAAAGGATCATTTAAAAAATATATATAATGGTCATTCATTTTTGTGTGTAATAACTTCCAACTTATAGCTTCCAGCTATACAACAGATACTCTGTTAAACTTTCCAGCTGTTTGGCAGTACATGTTGAATGCTGGTATAAATATTTGAGATCATTGTTTTTTCTTATTCTTATATTATGATAATTATGTATTGATGTTTGTTTTCTCTGTTCAATAACCAGAGGAGCCAGAGTGTGCCAGTCACAGGCTGAAATCCCTCACACGGTGTCCCTCACACTGCAACAGCACTGGTAAAACCACTAGCTATTAGCATGGGTATCTGATGACGCTCGGGACTCTGCTAACCACTGATTATTCGGCCACTGGGGGAGTTTGGTGAGCGGGAGGCAGAGAGGGGATCAAGTGCTTTTTCTTGTTCCTGCAACCTGTTCCTGAGCTGTGGCCAGACTCAGTGAACAGAAAAGAAATGAGACAGACCTCCCTCATGTCTCCTCCTGCCAGCCCTCTTGGACACCCACATGCACAAACTCACATTATTGCTAATCACAGGTCTGTCACAGGTCTGAGGGTTACTTTAACAAATGAAGCGAATCCCTTACGCAGCCACTGCTTAGTATCAGTAATGTAATTTTGTATGGTAATTTTTGGAATATCCCTTTTTATTACGGATTTTTACAATAAGATTCCAGTTATCCCATTATGCGTTATTACATTACTCCCTAAGCTTAAATTGATAAACACACCCAACTCGGTGGTATGATTGCCAATAAGCAAAGCCAACTGTTTTGAAATGAGGTAATTAACAGCTGCGTGAGACGGTGAGAGATGTGTTGCCCCTCTATCCTTGAGCTTCAGGGGCCATGGGGAAGATTAGAGCTCTGATCTCATTCGCAGCACTTGTTTGGAGTCTGTCAGGAAGAGAAATGCCAGCATTAGAGAGGTACCGCCACACTACTGATATGATGAAATAAGGAGAAAAGGGGAAAGGGAGAAAGATGGAGAGATGGACAGAAAGGACCATGCCCTTCTCTGCAATGTCAGTAGCTTGTTTATTCTATTTTTCATCGTAGCTGCTGGGGCAAAGATTCCCATTTTTCCTTCCATTTCTTTTCCCTCCCCTCCTAACAAAAAACACCACTCTCATTTTTTATAGGTCTTGCAAACTCTCATGCCCCAGTGAAAATTACATTGTGAAACGGTAGAAATTTCAGGGCTGCCTGTGCTCTGCCCTGTCCCTCTGAGCTTTCAAACAGCCAACAGACTGTGAAGAATAAATAATAAAAAAACTATTGATTATTTTGATGACTGCAAGATTCAATTAGGTATTAATTTTGCCCTCCAGTGGACCTATCAAGCAACTCAAAGGAGAGGAGGTAGGAGGTGGGGGGGTGGACCCAAATGCATGCATAGTGTGGCCAGGCTCAGACAGAGGGGAAAATGTGTTTACCTCGGCAGGCAGAGAGGTGCATTGATGCGCAGTGTCCCACATTTAAGTGCTCCACAAATGAAGCCCTGATGACGAGGGACATTGTTACCAGGGGTATGAGTATTGACCAGTCGGCTTACGTTTTTAACGACAGCTTAAACTATTTCTATTGATTAACATTTTCATAGATTATCATGTGTCATATCAAAGAGGGCTGATTCCCGTGATGAACACATTAAAAAGGCCCCTGTGGGCAGGAACTCATCGACCAGCATGATTGAAATGATGGTGGTGAGAGGGTGTGTGTGTGTGTGTGTGTGTGTGGGGGGGGCAGGGAAATGATGAAGACTAGCCCTCTTTCTTTTCCTATATGTTCTGTTCACCTGTCCTTTGCCCAAATATATTTAGGATGGGCTTTATTCATAAATAAGAAAGCGGGCCGTAGTTCTGCTGCTCCGTGTCTCAGAGCCTGAGGGGGGGGGGGGGGGGGCACACTATAGGAGCTCTCCAGTCAGAGGACACAAGAGGGAAGAGACAGGGGAGTGAAGGCGGGAGGGAGTGTACATGTGTGTGTGTTCATGTGTGTGTACGTGTATGTGTGTGTGTGTAGAGAGGGAGTGAGAGGGAGGAGGTGACATCTCCAGTGCCTGTCCTAGGAAGCAGCCCCAGGTTTGAACCTGTGGTGGCCATTCAGATACACAAAGGTTGAGGAGGCTGCTTCTGGTTCAGTAGGAACATGTACTAGCTGGTGTCCGCGCTGTGGTGACATGTTTTAGCTGCTGTTTGAACGACTTTAACATTTGGACTTTCTGAAAACTCTTTTTTTTTTGTTTACCCTTTTCTTCTGGAGCTTTGTTTAGGTAAGAGGCTTTCAAGAAACTTAACTTTATATATTTGTAAAAGTCATAAAAATACACGTAAGCTGGATTCTAGTTATTGTGTTGGACATTTAAACATTTAAAATGCCCTTAAACATGCTTTTTTATGTTGGTATTTCTAAACCGCGGTGCTTCAGTTAAATATTCTCTCTGCTGATTTCTTTCTATTTAGATGTTCAGACAGATAATGCTCTCATCATGTCATGTAGATTTTTGTTTTTAAGCGCTGACAAAAAATGAAAATAATTGGGATAACATTTTGGAACCATCAGTGTCTTTATCTCTTGTTTAAATCAGGCCTTAAGTCATGTTGCCTCACTCTGCTGCAAGATGTCACCTCTGATCTCATTTTATGTTCCCAACTCTGTGAAAATTGATATAATCACTGGTGTGTGTTTTTACTCGTATCTTCTCTTTAGATGTAGAATTATATTTATTTATCAGCCCACAGCCCATAGACCTCTTTGTAGACTGCTGTCAGCTTAGTGTTTGCTGAAGATGAGGCACATGTCAGGTAGTAATGAGCCCTTGGAGATGGATGTATCACCGTTTTAGGGCTGCAGGGTGTAATGGTAACGCCACGCCATCCGTAACAGTTCTTCACCAGGCAGCAGCCGGCAGTATCAGCGGGGTAGCACCAGCCCGAGATAAAAGGGAGAGCTGGAGAGGGAGGGAGCAGGAGAGAGAGAGGGAGAGTGATGAGTGAGCGATAGAAAGGAGAAGCTGGTTGGGAGAGAGTGAGTAGAGACATAGAGAAGGAGCCGGTGAGGGTTGAGACGCCGAAGCACATCTAACCAGGGGTATTTTCTCTTCTTTTTTTTTCGCGTCCCCCTTTCCCACCTGGGCTAGCAGCTCCCTCCAGGATCCGATGATTACAGGGCAGCTGAGCAAGCCGCTGCTCTCCCTGCGCAGCGACATGAGCGCGGCAGAACTCCGGGCGGACGACAAAGCGGCCACCTCAGACAGCGATCTGAACGACGAGCCCCTGCTCCTGCCCTCCGATGCCACGGAGCGAGAGGGCACCCCCAACAAGCTGTACGGTAAGTCGACTCCCGTCCGTCCCTTCTCTTTCATGGAGCTGCTGGCTGAAGTCTGGTGGAGGCAGCGGGGGGGGGGGGGGGGGGGGGGGGGGAGAGAGCCGAGAGCCTCCGGTGCTGGGACAGGTGTCAACAGTATCAGGCAGCAAACTAAGTTTAGGTGCAACGTCCAAGTCGATGTTTGGCTCTATTAAAGCTTGGATTCATTCACGGGGGGGTCGTATTTGATAGGATTTTGGTTTGTTAAGACGTTTCATTTACTTTTTTATTTTTTATTTTTGTAGCGGGCACTCTTGTTAGTTGAAACACTGCAGAAATGTTGCACTGTCTGTCTTAAATACTGGATACATGTTATGATTTATTACTGTTGTATATTGTATGGCAGCATCTTTGCACAACTATCAAAAAGTTTAATTTAATTTTTGCTGTCACGGTATTTTGCTTCAACCCCACCTTCATAACTCTGGTGGTGTTTGCTAATGTTTTGGGCTTTTTATCTTCATTCAAATGGAGAAAATATTATATGTTTAGCATTGTTTCAATTAATTGCAACTTTTCAGATAATTACAAGTGAAAATTAGTGAATTAAAGCCTCTACCTTATGTCAGATATATTTATCATAAGCACATCAGATATAATATTATTATTTCTAGATTATTGTAGAGACTTCTCTTCCTACAGTTATTTATTCTCAGTTTATTCTGTTATTTTTAGTCTTTAAGCATCTTCATTTGAAAATGATCTTCAGATTAGCCCATTTTCTATATCAACATGCCTCATTATTGTTGCAGTTATGTTATCTCATATTCACTCTCTATTTTGGTTGTGTCAGTGTGTGTTTTTTCTATTATGAGGTGTTTTAATTATGTGAACTTATTCACAAGGCCACATAATTAATCAATAAGCATAATGATTTAAATTAAAATATTAGACAATTTCCAAATAATTTGATGTAATGAAAAAGGTAATGTAAATTTTTTTTTTTATCAGAAATATTTCAAAGTCATTAGAATTTGAGATTATTATAAACTGAATATTTGGAATTACATTGAATTGTACATTTTAACTGCAGATTTAATATATTTATCCTTGTGGGGAGAGCTTCAGAATCTTAAACTTATATATTTAATTTCAAAGAAACAGTGTGCTCTCATCCCTAGTATTAGTGAAATGTATCCATCTCCACTAAATAAATGAATTCTAAGACTTTGTTTTTATTTGCCTAGTTTTAGTGAAATGCTTCTTTGAAAAAAACGTTCTAAATAGTGTGCAAATTAGATCCTAATAAGGGCTGATTTGCTTCACATTGCTTAATTTATCGTATTTGTTTTGTCTGTGGCTGCAAGGTAGCAGAAATCTCTCTTTAATGGCTTTAGATGCTGTTTTCTCTTCTGTATGTGTGGACAGACAGGCTCTTCTGCTTGGGTCTTTGTCGGCTTTTGCAAGTTACTGTGTGTGTGTGTGTGTGTGTGTGTGTGTGTGTGTGTGTGTGTGTGTGTGTGTGTGTGTGTGTGTGTGTGTGTGTGTGTGTGTGTTTGTGTGTGTGCATGTCTTGGTGGGTATGAGATTCTGACATAATTGTTTTATTGTTAGTCGTGAATTTATACTGCTGTAAACAGTGCATCATTTCAGTTTTTTTCAGTTCAAGATTTTCTTGAAAGTTGTTCATAGCATATCAGTGTGTGTGTGTGGGTGCCTGTGTGTACATGTGTGTGTGCGTGCTTCCTGTGAAGTAGCACAGAGTATCATAGTATCATATAGTGTCTATATACTGAGCTTGCCAAACATTTTTTAACGAAATGAAATAAGAATTTGGACATGGGCTAGCCAAATGCGCTCAAACCTAATCAGTGAGAGTTCAGCTGTCTTTTAAATCCTTTTTTCAAGAATAACCCAAGGGGAAAGTCAGGGCTGTGTACTGCAGGATTTGTCTCAGAAGTGTTGCAATTGGGTTTAATAAGCATCAAGTCTCTCCCTCTTTCTTTGTTTCTGATCACTCTCTTTCTGACTCCTTTGCCTGCTGCTCACTTGATACTTTCTGCTTCTCTGCCTCATCCTGTGAAATGCTTCACTAGGTATTTACATTGGAATTCATTTTGGCTTTTAATTACCAATATGACTTTGACATTTAGGAAAACATGCAAGTAACATGCTGGCGTGTTATATTTCTATCATAGCAAGATGACGTTTCTTTGTGTGTCTACTTTGTGCCTGGCGTTACCTATGACCTGTCTGATGGCTCGTCGGAGCCTTTCTAGTGGGAACGTTTGGGGGATGGTTTCTCTCTGCCGCTGGCGGAGCCCTGGGCCGTGCCAGCGGCAGCTTTGGTCTGGGAGTCACTGCCCACATGACCTGTCAGAGAGGAAGAGGAAGGCAGCGGCCGACGAGGAGCAAGGCTCAGTCCTGTCCTTTTCTAGCCGAGTTAGAGGTGTGTGTGTGTGTGTGTGTGTGTGTGTGTGTGTGTGTGTGTGTGTGTGTGTGTGTGTGTGTGTGTGTGTGTGTGTGTGTGTGTGTGTGTGTGTGAGAGAGACTGCATTTCCTCAAATGCTACAAGAGAGAAGGTTTGCTGATCGTGATGGGTCACTTGCATTTTTTTCTTTCTCCTCTGTTTAGAGTGAGAATGGTATTCTCCTTTTGTGTCGGGTATTCAGTGTGAGTGAACATTTTGGAAACTTTAAACTACATTTGACGGATTATATAACCTGCTGTGAGTTGCGTCGGGTCTATGGACCCCTAAAAGCAATTGAGCGGAACTCATGTAGCCATAAAGGTAAAAGCTATCCAGTTTGTCTAAATTCAAGGCAAGCTGACATTTTGAAGATACTCAATATCCATACAATAAGAAGTAATGTATCTAAAGGAATTTGGACACTTTCATGATATACAACAACAAGCACATATTTGATACAATAATAAGGACTTTGAGGCTTGTTACACCCGTTGGATTTGATGTTGTAGTTATTTGAGCCACATTTTCTTGTATTTGTGTTTGTACTGAATTCTCCTGGTTACAAGGAGATTGTATGAAGTTTGCAATTCTCACCATTATTATCAACATGTATTTGACTGATATGAAAACAATCCTAAAAGTGACATTATTCAGTGGCTTTTTATAATGTGGTTTTAAACCACCATATTTAGATTATTCCCTTTACTTGCATAAAGTAAAGAAGCATGAATAATTTCTGGATTCTCCAGTTTTAGAGTAAAAACAATCTAAACTTTGTTTGGTGTTTCTCTGATAAAGTGCTCCACTTTCACAAGTGGCATGTTCACACAAACCAACACGCTCACCCCATGCACATAACAGCACAGACTGAATAGTTTCAGGGAAATGCAAATCATGTTTTGACTAAATTTCTCATCCTCTAGAACTCAAATGTTACTGTAAATCGTGTCGAAGGAACACCAAAAGATCCCAAATGCAGTAAAACTGTACATACAGTATATATGTTTAGAAGATGTGTATTACATGCACACACAGTGTAGGATCTGCTGAGGACAATATACAGATAATCAGCTAAATATCCCCAGAGAATATAAAACCATATGTACAAGATCTACTGTCGCTCGTGCTTTTCGATACAAAAGGTGTGATGAATATGGCACTGTGTACCTTACTGTCTGGCAGTTTAAAGCAATACACACATTATTATATTAATATTGACCCGTTTTATATCATCATTGAATGCAGATCCTGCTGCGTGTCTACTTTATTCTGCGATTGCATGCGCCGTGTACTGTGTGTGTTTTCCGGAGAGCCAACCACACTTTGTTTTCCAGCGTTCCTGAGTTGATACTTGACTTCAGATTTAGTCGTCCGTGTATCGGAGTTTGTGCTCGTGTCAGAAGGAGAAGTCAGTTGAAGACAATGACAGCAGCGGTCATGTTTGTCCACAGTAAATTGTCCACCGACTACACCCACCACATGCTTACCGCCGTGGTGAAAGGGTCGTTCTCCTCCTAAAAGCTTGCCTGTGCAAATAGTCTTCCACTTCAGGTAACAGGGGCTACGAGGCACCACAAACATCCTGCCGCCTTGTATTTATTCCAAGTAGAAGTGGACATTAGGTGGGAAAGCTGTGGTTAGTAGGGCAAGCAATTCTTTTTTCAAAGGACGGGATGGTGTTGGATGCGTACAGTTTCTGTCTTCTCTTCTCAAGCAAATCTCCCCCTTTCAGACATCAACAGACAAGATAATAAGACACTCAGAGCACAATTCCGTATTATATTCAGCAACCAAAGGCTCATCTCTTGTCAGTTTGCATTTACTCTCCCAAGGATGTGACGCTTCTATCATCATGCTGTCAAAGTGAGCCAGGCTGGAACGACAGGAGCACTCATTTCATACACTTACTGTCTACATGAAATGGTCTGCACTTATTTGGATTCTGCCAAAATGGTGGAACATTTTCACAAAGGTCACCTAGAGACCCCCTTCCCAAAAATAGCGAAATGAATCTTTCATTGATTCCTGGTATTGGAGGTCATTCGGAACAAAAAGTCCACGGCAAATGCCAAATCTGCTGTAATGCTGCTGCTGGCTTGTATTTATTTACAGGCGTGTTAGGCTTCACTTCCAATCAGATTGTATGCTGGATTAGTGAAATGAATGTCATGCAGACTATTCATAGACACACCCCCACAGGTCTTCATTTGGGTGAGGATTTAGAGTTGCATCAAAAGTAGCCGCACTTCTCCTTAGAGCTGCAGTCAACTTAAATCTGCCTTCTGTTCAACTGATTGATGACGATGGGGGGAAACTATCTGCACGTAATCTCTAAATTGGCCTAAAATAATGTGCAACGTATTCAATCATTTCTTTGCTTCAGTTGTTTATAATTAAATGATAACAACACTCAAAGCCGACTGACGTGCACCTGCCCACATTCATATGATTACAGAAAATAAAAGTTCAGGAGATGCGCCTTTAGTCATATTTGAAACAATATGGTTATTTATTAGACAAAACGTATTGATATGTTTCTGACGTGTTCACACTCGAAGCCCATGAAGAAGTATTGCCTGGGTAAAAGTTTCTTAAAAACCAACCCAACCTGCAAAAATCCACATTAATCAACCACCCGAACCCGACCCGGAAACCTGGTTGATCAAAAGCATTTCTGCCAAGCAACCGAGCAAAAGGCTTCCGCCCTTCTTCTCCTTAAATGTAGCTTCAAACTATTTTTACAATGGGTGATATTGATGGACACTATTGTCTCCACATGACGAAAGATGGAGCTACTCAGCTGGAGACAAATATAACTCATAGTGGGGAAATAGTTTCAGCCGACCTGGAAACCACGCAAGAACATTTTTCAATATTTGGACTAATATTTTTCAATCTTTTTGTTAACGATACAAACACACACACACACACACACACACACACACACACACACACACACACACACACTTATTTCCCCCCATTGGCAAGCGCCGTAACCCACGTTGAGCCCCTGAGGTGTAAACTTAGTTGTGATCTCGTATAAATCTTTTTTATTTATTGCAAAACAATAAAACCCACATATTTTGTAGATTAATATACCTAGTGCATACTTCTTCTTCTTATAATGTCGTTAAGATATGGGACTGTCTTTTGTGCAAAATTCTCGCTTGCCTTTGTGTGTGTACGTGTGTACGGATTTGCAAAGAGACACGCACACACACTGCTGGAGGCACAAGTTCTTATTCTTTTTGTGTAATCAGCTTAGTGAGCAGGATGCATGGTGGGATCGGCTGCTTGCTGATGCAAAGAGCCACGTAATGTTGTGCGGCGAGGTTAAGTAATAAAGTGGCACAAACCCTGTGCTGAATGGGCCACGTTGAGTAAATAAGAGTGGATAAAGGAGAACACGTCTCTCCCCAGGAGGTGGATCTCATTATGGGGATTTCAGCTGTCTCCGCAGACTAGAAAACAAGCCTAATGCATGCCTGTAAAGCAGGTGTAATACATTTGCTAATGTGCCCGCAGTGCTCATGGCTACAGCAACACAATCCCCGCGTGGCATGGAGGACAGGGAGGATGAGCTCAAGGAGGACGTCTTGTTTTCCATACAAACGGCAGCAAAGGTCATCTGGTTTCACGGATGCTTGGTTATGCAGAAATGACTTTCAGCAAAATGACGAACTTCAAAATACGTGACAATATAATTCTCCTGGTTGTCTGTATATTTAAAGTAGAGAGTATTATTTTTGCCGCGACTCGAAAGTATTCCAAACAAAAGCACATCACAAGTTTTGTAGGTGTGGAGAAAATAAATTGAATTTCAATATGCATTTTTTTTTGGTATATGTTGTCTTTTAAGTTGGAAAATCATTTTCAGAAAGACGTATATGTTGTGTAGCTTGCGTTCCATAACCAATGTGAGCCTTTCATGTCGAGCTAACAAAGAGGCGTCACATCTCCTGGCATGGACACGGTTGGTGTTGTTGAGATGTAATTGAAGCTGCAAGGGTCACATTTTCGGAATAGAAATTACAGACTTGTCTTTGACTTGTGTGGCGTGAACCAGAGATGCATCCCACAACCCTTGTGTCCTTCAGAAGCCTTTATTATTTATAACGCTCGCTCTTTGAGCAATGACCAGTACTAATGCATAACCTTCTGTCCTTCTGGCTGATTCGCTTCCTTTGAAACCAAAGATTGAGGCAAGAGAAGTGGGTGTATGGTGGATGAGGCAGGGGTGTGGGGGCGGGGGGCTAGTATAGGGCAGTTGAGATCCAGGCTATCGAGAAGTTATTATGTTTTTTCCCTTTATATCTGAGGATGTGAAATAACACTGTGATGATTCTTTCCTCCAGAATAGAGTTATGGGCTTCAAAGCAATACTATTTCCAGACGTCCCTCCTTCTACTATTTGTCCGCTCCACCAGAATAATGTGCTGGGTCGGGTGGGATGTGATTGGCTGGGTGTCTTTTAGCTCCATGATTATTTGCTCGTGTCCACCTTAAACCACTCAGCTCTGTAAATATTACTGCAACAGGGGAGTACAGTAACAACTAATACCGGTCTTTTTACCAGATAAAGTATTTTTGGAGATAAACTCTGTTAAGCTCGGGTTCAGTGGAGGTTAGTCTTGTGCAGCTTGTATCACCTGATGTCATCCGATAGTGATTGAGCCTGTGCTGCAGCGCTAGTGTGATTCATTGTTATAATACCTCTATGACAGAAGGAACCAGGGAGGGGGGGAGGGGGGGGAGGCTTTGAGGGGCAAGGGGTAGAAAGTGGGACATAGGCAGCATTAGTGCCGTATAGCCTGGGGGCCCAGGCTGATGTGTCAGGCATGACATGTGGGTGTCTAGCCCCCCCACACACACAGACACACACACACAGACGCACACACACGCACACACTCTTTGCCCGGGTCTGCCCTGACACCCCTCTACTTCTAAATGTCCTGCAGCTGACCAGATGCTACATAGGATGGACACAAAGTGATTATCGTTTTGGAAATACTTGTTTACGGTTCAACTGAAACTAATGATTATTTTTATTAACGATTAATCTGTTAACTAATCTAAAACTGTTGGAAAATTTAATCAATTACAAATGTTCAACCAGCATATTTGAGAAGCTGGAACCAGTAAATGTTCTGGCTTGATGAATACCTTCGAATTATTATTTGATTGGAAAAATTGGAAAAACTTCAATAATGTCATGGGGATTGATTCCATTCAGTCATAAATACCTACATTATTTTTCACTTAAATTTCGCATTTTTACGGTGTAGCTTTGTTCAGTTAGATGTGATCCTTTTTAAAAATGTAATTTAATTCAAAATAGGGCTGCAAATATAGTTTATTTTAATTATTGTTAAATAATTCTGATTATTTTTCTGAACCTATCAATTACAAGTTGTGTCTATAAAACCGTAGCAGCAGATATTTATAAATGTACATGAGTATTTCAAAAGCCTTAAAGTGATGTCTCCAGATATCTTATTTTGTCCGACCAACCGTCCAAAACCAAAATCATTTTGCTTTACGTAATATACTGCTGTCTGTACTTAACCGATTACTGAAATTGACACCTCTTTCGTTGATCAACCAACTGATTGATCGTTTTAACTCTCGTCTTAGAAGCCTTGGGTTTCTTTAGTATGAACAAAGATGTGTGACACGGAGTGAGAACAAAGCCTTTCTCCTACAGGGCTGCAGGCTGCCGGCAGCAGAATCCCATTTACAGCAAATATCATTTAAGTAATTTAGGAGGAGGAGCAAGAGTGAAGCAGGTCCCTCCTAAAAGGCTTACCGCTCTCTAAAGCTAGTCTCAGCATCCCACCTTCGCTGATGGCTATAAAAGGATGAAGAATAATTTGGATTGTTATTTGCCTCTTTCAACCCTGAGCTAATCAGGTTGACATTGCTTTGCGAATGAGGAGGACGCTCCGTAACAGATGTGCTCATGTGCAAAGTGTCCCAAGTCCCCCGTGAAGATGCGACGCAAAAGCCCTCTTCCCTCCTCCCTCTTCTTCTTCCCTGCTCCATCCTCCTCTCTCCATCACACCGTCTCTCCTTCTTGACCTTTGAAATGGGCATCGCCTCTTCTCACCAATTTACCTCCCTCTGGTCCCTCTCATGCTTGTGCTGCTTCCATCTCCACTCCAGCATCAAGGGAGAGACAGGTAAGAGCTGGAGAGGAGCACTCTCCTGTCAAAGAGCCTTTTGGTACAGACCTGTGGCCACGAGTGAGAGCGTAAGTGTTGGAGCACAGAGTCCTTTAAGCATCGTCTGCATGCAGATTCATCCCGACAAACAAAAGTGTACTATTGTCTTTTGTTTACGTCCAGAACCTCCAGCCATTGGATACATCTATTACACAGGTGCATCCATTTCCTCCCTGCCTGTCCTTCTGCTTCTTCTGTCCTCTGAGTCGTCCCTCTGCCGCTCGTGGCTTAACAATCGCCTCAGAAAAAGTCACAGAACTGCTGAGGTGTAGAAATCCTTTCGGTTTGGCACACTCCGCGGCACCCCCCTCCTATGTAATTCCTTAACTCCATAATTCCACTTTGCACCAGAATAATGAATGAGATAGATTTTTGTTCTCCCCTGTAAGTTCTCCTTCGTGGCGCGATGAGGAATCATGCTTTAATGTTAGAGGCCCAGACAAAGTGCCGTGGCCTCTTCTCCCTCTTGCCCTCCGCTGGGCTCTTAATTAAGGAAATGACAGCTCGTCCAGCAGCAGCAGTGGCTATAACGTAGCTAATAGTTTTACAGGCAGCCAGTCAAAAGTCCATCTCTGGGGATTTTCTATCCCCAGAACCACTATTGACCTATCCTTTGCAGCTTCTCCACCCCAGCCTCCAAACAGAGTATTACTTTGCTGCCGGTCCGGAGGGAGCCATCTGACTAAGAGCACCTGGAGTTATTGGCAGCAGATTATGCCCCGTGTTATTGTTGAGGGCTTTGGTGGTCGTAATGAAACACTAAGCTGAATCACGGGTGTGTTTTGGCCCTCTACATAGTAAATCACTATGAAGCCGACGCCGCGTGTCACAGGCTGCTCTCTTCCATACGGCACCGAGCCGCCTATGGAACGATACTTTTTGGACTTTATTCCAGGCTGCTTGAGCTGGAAAAGTGGAAGTGAAATGAGGTGTCGCTCTACATCTCTGTCTCCCTCAACTCTCTTTGCAATGCAACATCAACTTTTTAAAGCGCTATTAACAAAATCAATGGCCAAGCAATCTGGGACAATTGGTTGCGTATTGATGAAATTAAAGCTTGTGTATGATGTGGCGTGTTGATCTGGGCCCATCCTTTACGCTTCAACAGCTCAACAAACGCTCTGAGTCAACGGCACACGTTTGATGACAAACATCATATTGCTGTTTTTCATGCTCGCTCTAATAATAATGATCTCTACTTCAATAATTCAATATATTCTAAACAATTACGAACGTAATCCTTTTATACTCTTTTTAAAATGTGTTCACATGTGAAATTATTTTCTATGGATTAGATTTCAGTGGCAAAATGATTGACACCATCTTAATAGCAAACACATGCACTCAGCCAGAGATTTTCAAAAGGACCATTATAAAAAGGGAGGTTGGCTGTTCATTCTGAATAGCCGAATCGTTACCAGGCCTCTCTCGTACATTTGACAACTTACATAATGCATTTCCACTAAAATAGCTTAAGTGTTAAAGCTTCTTTTATGGACAAAAATTGATTCATGAATGCTTTGAGGCGAAAGCGAACACGAACACAAAGCTTTCAATAACACCCATTTTATTCAGACTGTCAATGTACGAAGCGGCTGCATTAGACAAGGTGGCGTGCTGATTGCTTTATGAAATCCAGGCTAATTGTTTTGTGGCGTAGTCCTTGGGGCACCCTGCATTAAGACAGGCTGAACGAAGTCAAATAAATATGGCTCTTTGCCCCCCCCTCATCCGCCCGTCACACACACAAACACACACACACACACACACACACACACCACAGAAAGACCTTCTGCCTTGCGTGGCATTGAAAGTCGCTCTCCAGTGGCCACTTTGGTGATCAATGAACGAGAATATATAAAGCGGTGGATATTGGCAATATTTCTATGACAGAAGTCGCATCAACATGCACTCTATGCCCCGTAATATATATCATTATTTCACTGACATAAAAAAAGCATTTTCAATAAAAGATATCATCATGTCACTCATTGTCAGCGTCAGTTTGAAAGGATTAAAACTTGATTCATGTAATTTAATTCATCCTCTTACTTTCAGTCAAGGTCGTGCTAAACTAGCACACCTGTATATTTAATCACATCCAAACGGTTTTGATTTAAGAGTACTTATGGTGTAACAGTAGTGGGTGTCCTAGATACATGCAAAGCTATGGTGAATGTGCTTCGCCTGTTCTTTCCCCCGTTTGGCCTCTTCTTTCATCTCTCCTCCCGTCAATACATCCATTCATTTCATTTGACCCATTGTGTAACCTGCGGATGGCGGCATCAAAGGCCTTTCTTTTTAGTAACGGTTTAATCAAGATATTTTCTCTTTTTCCCCTGTATATAGTATTAATCTCAATCTGGAAATCCATTTAAGAATCATTCACATTGGATAAGCAGATTTTTATTTATTTTGAAAGAAAAGCAAAACGTGTACAAAGATTGTAGCAATAAAAAAGAATTGAAGACCGACTCCCTCGCCACTTCTCCTGTCAGCTATTTAATTTAGTTAAATAAATTACACAAATCCTTTGGGGTAAGATGTGCATGTGTATTTATTTATTATCGATTCTTTCCCCCTGCGATAAATGTGTTAACGTTACAGATATTTGCAAGGGGATGAAGCTTTCTAAGTTATTGTGAAATGAAGGCATCAAAGAATCGTTATTCAGTAAGTCTCCCACACTGCTTATCAGATAGAATACATTATTCACAACCAATATCTTATCTACAGTCATGAGCCATAGTGTTTGGAGCCTATCGATGATGTTATAAAGTCTCATTCCTTCAGTATAGCTGAATATCTTCATTTAGCAAATTGGCTTTGTTACGATGATAAACTGGGGCAGATGAAAATCAGACTGAGAGGCATTACTTTAATTTAAACATCCAAAGTGGGAATTAACTGTTTGGAGACAATACCACTAATGAAATCCAGTAAATAAAATATGGCCTCATAATATTCACCCTCCAAAATAAATGTGAAATTATACAGCAGTTTATGACGATATTGTACTCTATCTGTCTCTTTCGATTGACTCTAATACAGCCACAAAGTCTCTCCTGTATGCTCAGATTGATCTTAATTCCAGATACTGAATGCACAAGGCGGGGCTGTGCGCACAACGTGATCCATAATGGGGGAAATAATTGGTGAAAAGAGACTGGCTTGTCAAAATATCCACTGCGTTGCGCGGCTGATAAGCGAGAGGACCTTCGTGGAGAAGCAGCGCCGGCCAGCCAGAGGTAGCAACCAGCTCGAAAAGCAGGCTCCCCCCTTGGGCTCTCACATCAGCCATCCAATGCTCGTTGTTAGGTCATGCCACTCACCAATTATTTGGATTTTATGTAAAGATTGAATGATTTTAGTTGGCGGAGGGGAGTTAAAAATGTAATGCATAAATATACATGACAGGCAATGAGATCTTTCTGGCAATGCTGTTCCAGAGTCTGCTCGGTCTGAAGCTTTTTAGAAAAGGACTCGAACCACAGCATGTAAAACAAGTATTCTTCCTGTTGTCAGCAGACAAAGAAGGTTTCCTTTAAATTCAAACGCAAAACTCCATCGGAGCAGAAAGAATAAGGAAGAAGTTTTCTCTATAATAAATATGACCAAAGAAACTGCTCAACTTCTTTGGATAATTGCTCAAAGGACATCCGTGTTCACCCCGGTTTAGAATAATGTTGTAAAATATATATAAAGATATATATCAATAAAAAGCCTGAAGATGTCATTGGTCCTTGTTGATAATAGCACATAGTCTGATCAATACAACCTCGCCTTCACCGACTTATTTCAAAAGACATTCATCCTCTGATCTGAACATCTTTTCTGAAATTATAAAAATCCTTTATTTTCAGGAAACCGTTGTTTCTTTGTTTTGTCAAAGTTCACAAGGTTCTGGTTCCAGTTTAAGACCATTCTTGCTTTCTTCTGATCAAAAAACACTCTTCACATTAGATTCTTCCAGTGTTTTAGTTTTTCTCTTCTTTAAAAACAAATACTCCCAGGAAATTATATCAAGACATTTTTAGTCCGGTTGTGTTTTTCTTCTGCGCGGCCAGTTTGGTAAAAGACATTTCGGAGACTTTAATTTTTCTGACAGTTCTTCTGCAAGATTGCCTCGTCTTTGCACTCAACCGGCCTTTGTGTCAACAGTGGGGCATCGTGCAATCTCGATACCACGGAGGTCAAAGGGTGAGGGTCAACGCAGTCTCTCTGACCTCTCAGAGCGATCCACACTCTCTCCGCACCGCTGAGAGATTCTGTGAGATAGCGATTGCTACGATATCCAATCGGTGGTGTCCTTTGTTTTTCCAGCAGCCATCAGCGAGCTTATTATCATGTCCCTGTCTGCTCCACTCCACTCTGCCCTCATAGCAAACAGGTCTAATTGTGTCTCGTAGCTGCGGGCCCAGAGCGGAGGGGCGGGGCGGGGGGGTTTAGCTGAGTGATACTCGGTGATGTAAATGGCTGAATAATATGGCCCCAGCGTTTGTGGCGGAGCTCTATCTCTCAGCGGTAATCTAGGCCATCGGGGACCCGCCAGTATGCATCATCCCCCATCAATGAGCCTCTCCGCTGGTTGGTAATTTATTCTGCGCTACAGCGGTTATTGATAAAGCACTTAAATACAAATTCCCCTCCTTTCCCAACTGCCCTCCTCCGCGCCGTACGGCGCTGTGTTGTAATACCACAATGTGGCCTGTGCTGTGTGTTTATCTACTTTAATGTTCTGTGTTGATCTAAGCTGGATTCTTTGTCGTCTCTTTTTCCCTCGGCCTGCCAGCAGCTCGTGACGGCTCGGTCCAGTCTGACGCCAGCAGCAGTCCTTCTGAGCAGAGTCACCTGGGCCAGTCCCACCCAGGATTCACAATGGGTCAACAGGTGAGCAACACACGGAAGACAAACTCAAGGCCATCTTCAATGATGTGAACACTTTAAGTACGCTAATATTTTGATTCAAGATCTTTTATTGTCGTAACAGTTATACAGTCGTTTGGAAATGCTTTTGACGGGAGGCTTAATAACGGGAACAAATACATTGTCAATATAAGAAGACATATAAAACATAATAAAATGTAAGAACCAATACAAATATCCATTAGGAATTAATGAGGCTGCTCATCAGGTGTCAACCACCTGCTTGAGGCTTTTAAGAAGTTAGCGAAAGCCAAAACTGCCACAATTACTCAAATCGACACGAGTTATGACACCTGCACTCAAAGATAAACGACGAGTAAGCCGCCTTCTCATAAAGCTTACAGAAATCTGCAGAAATTTAATTCAAGATATTTGACAAACAAATGACTGTGCGTGTGCGGGTGCATTTGCGTGTGCGTGATTGTGCGTGCGTGTGTGTGTGAAATAAACTGAAGTATTATGAAGCAAACAAAGGCGGAGAAGCTATTCAGGCACAACAAGAATACATTTATAATCTCCTGAATATCTATTGTTGATTGTCCCTGAAAACGTTGCTTCACATCTGAAGTCGATCATGTTCGTCACACAACGGGTGGACCGACCGACACTTTGGTCGGCTTCCCTCCGTTTGAAGAGGAGCTCTCTGACGTTGGGCCCCCTTGTTGTGTTTAGGCTCCTTTGTAGTTTATTTTTCTGCCTCCATTCATGAAGGGACTCCAATCTAAGTTCCACATAATAGGAGCAATAATGTCAAATGGTCGATTAATCGTCGGTTAATTGAGTTGTGTTTACACTGATCACACAGCCATAACCAGAATGAGATTAAGGCGTTTGTCAGTTGTAGTAATTCACTTTAAATCTCTCAGTGCATGTGGTGAGTGAAACAGAACAAAAAAACCACTCACTGAATGCTAAACTGTGAATGTTTGTCAGCTAGGTTGTGAATTCGTAAAGGTTTAGTCATCACACATCCGACGTAATTGACTTGTGGCACTAATGAGCTGACGATACAGGCCTTGTCAAAACAAGCAGGGAAGCAACGAGCCCGAGCCTGCAGCCCTGCTAATAGCTCAATCTGGCTTTGTCCGATCTGATTGGATTTATTGGCCTGGTGGCTCTGCGATGTTTAATGAACATCTATCTCATTAGTGTTGCTCGCTGCCACCGCTCAACACGCAAACACAGACAAGCGGCAGGCTCCCGCCACCCTCGTTAATAAGGCCACTCTCCCCGCTGCCAGTGTTACTCGATGACAGTCGATCCTCATCAGGATAAACAAAGGAGGAGACGTGAGAGAGGGAGAGTCGTTTCGTGGGGCAGCTTTAGAGAGCGAGAAATCCCCAGTGAAAGAGTCAATCTGCTGCAGGTGGAAATGAAGAATGAGCTTAATTAAAAGTATTCTTTTTGATTACCGACACCCTCGCAGTCAATGCCGCTGTTTGTTGTAACGGATAAGAAATAAACACAAAGGGAAGGCATCTGGAGCAGGAAGCAGTTACAGTCGCAGCCTCAGCAGGCGGCTCTCAACAGTCACCATCTAATATATTAATGCTGTCAGTACAGTCTCTGTGAAGCTAACACTTTTCAGAAACAAAGGCGCTCCGCATGCCATACCCAATTCTCTTGTTCCAGGATCAATATGTTTTGATAGATTCTCGCTCCAGAGCCGGATATTGTTCGAACAACCATTATCCAATGGTAGTTTACCCAACATGAATCCACCTTCCTTCTGTTTCCCACTCGCAGTTAGGATGACAAAAGTCTGCTATCTGGGTGATTATGGGCAATTTCTCAGTGCCAGAGCTGCCAAGCAGATAGAAGGGCCTATTCTCCCCTGATGGGCAGAGAGGCTGGGTACCACATCCAGGCCTGAGTGGGGCTGCTTCCTCATCCAGAGCCCAACACACACCCTGTCTGTGTGGCCCCTAGGAGACCACTTCTCAACACTCAGCCGTCAGCCTGCCAAGCACTGTACACCAGCAGCTAAGGAGAGGAAGAGTGAGAGTATCGGATGAGAAGCCAGAATGATGAGAGGAGCTGGGGATTCTCGTAGTAAAAGCTTGTTGTCGAGCTAATTATGTTAATGCTGAATGCATTCTCATCTCTGATCTTGATGTGTGTGTGTGTGTGTGTGTGTGTGTGTGTGTGTTCAGTGTTGTCACTTCAGATGAAGATCATAATCAGTCTTAAACTGGCTCAACAAACAGCCTAAAGACTAAGATATTTCTCCAAAGTACGTCTCTGTGCCGCCGCCTTGACTTGCCTATAATGATAAATAAATCAGGGCTACATCTAATAATTGCCTTTTGTCTTTTAATGTTATTCTCTTCCATGTGAGTCTGTCTTCGCTGTCAAGCCTGGCAGTCTCATTTTGTTTGACTCGGAGATGAATGTTTGAAGAGCGTCTTTGATTACATGTTGCTACGATTCAAGATTAAATTTAGTTTAAAATGCAAGATTAAACATATGTCACACACGGGTTGCCTCTGGTATTGTCCTTTGAGGATTCTTCGCGCTCTCGAATGATTAATTCATCTTTTTAAAGTTAATGCCTAATGTCATTTTGAATGCTCTCAGAAGCGTCAGATATTGTCATTTGTTATGTATCAAAGAAGATGTTGCGAACGAGGAATCCTATAGGGTGTGTGTGATTACTCCTGCCAGCAACTATCACCTCTCCCTGCTTTTTGTTATTCTTTCAACACCTTCAAAACACAAACAGGTATTTATTTGTCTCTCAGTGCAGATATTTCGTGTTGTGCGGGTTGACGGCTTTAAACCCACACAACCTCGTACCTCGGGGGGGGGGGACCGTTATTGCATGTATGTCGGAGTGGGTGCAGGCGTTCTGCACCATGCAGGGTTATCACAGTGACACGCCTGTCACCTAGGAGCAGCGGAGTCGGGAGTGTGGTGGGGTCTTCGCACCAGTCTCCTGGGCAGGCTGCAGACACGCCTTGCAAAACAGAAGCAGATAGCTGACAATTGGAGTTAAAGGCTCGTGAACTTAAGTCACAGTGGAAGAGTCAGCCCAGTGCAGCCAGGCTCACTTAGCAGCGTCTAAAGGCTGCTTTGCTGCGGACACAACACAAGCTGACAGTGTATTATTTTATTCCAAACAATTCAATTTGATGTTTAAACAGTAATGTTGTTGGATTTTTCAGCATCCTCAGGATCGCCTGTCTCGTACCTCCCGTGTAAATTCAGCTTGACATGCTCTAAGGATGACATTGTTTAAAAAAAAGAGAAAGGTTTCATCAGAATGAATATCATTTAAGAGGTTGCTCCCTGTTTATTCAGGGAGATTTCAGCAGGGGTACAAACATTACTTCCTCTGGCTCAAAGCTCTCGATGAAAAATGTGTCGCTGGGTTTCCAAACCGACTTCCTCGTAAAATACATTTGAAGAGATCTTCAACTGTGCAAAATATCTCAGAGCGATACTTCTGATAACATATCTTTTCCTCTATGAATCCACTTGAACTAATGTGAATGAATGGATACGTGAAGCCTTGGGAGTGATGTGTTACATCCCTCATCAAACGAGTAAAGCACTGCTATGTTTTTAGGAAAGGCACCGTGTATTTCAGGCACATTTCTGGGGTACAATGTTCAATGGGAGGAAACATAAATCACTCTGCATCTCTGCGAAAGACACATTTTCAACTCTTTATCACAACGATTGGATTTCATCTCTGTCTCCACCAACAGCAGTCAAGCACAGTGTGTGTTTGACTGTCAGCAACGCAGCAACACACACAACACACACAACCCACACAACCCACAACGCACACAACACACACAACAATTCATCCGCAACACAACTATACATTGATTAGTGATACAGTCACTTTGGTGGCTTCTGCTTTTCTGCTTTACTAGAATAAATTATGCATCCGAAAATATAAAATGGTGTGTATATATATATATATATATCAAATGTGATACTCTTGCTCTGTGTTTTTCTTCTGTAAAACAATTTGGTAGCTCTAATGGCTGTCCTTTGAAAACATCGACTGAATGCAAACAAATTAGACGTCATCCTCGTTTTCACAGGTTTACCAGATGAAATACAAAAGCACAGCTATACTATGTTTCCCAGGTAGTGACTCACACGAGTGTGTTGCTCGTCCCCCCGACTCAAATATCAATCAATCAAACTTTTATTTCAGATCCAGATTGTACAAAACATTAAATAGTATAAAATACATACCAAATCACAAGTAAAATCCATACATACTTCACAGGGACAGAAGATTACAACTTGAAGACGTATTTTTCATTTCATCAGGTCTTTATAAAGTAGGGTCAGGGTATAAAAATGGGACAGTATAGAACTTACTTCTTGTCTCTGTACCTCAAATATAGTTATTTGAACTGATCAAAAGTGTCTATATTAGGACTATATTATACACACATTTTCCCGCCCAACTATATTAATGATCATAAAACGCATTAAAGGGAAAAACATCTGTGATTTTATATTAAATGTATTATTATTATTATTATTATTATTATTATTAATATTAATATTATGATTAATGTATGTGTGTTGTGTGTTTCTGCTGCAGTCTCTCCTGGTGGCCCAGCAGCTGGCCAACGCAGTGGGCGGCGTGATGTCGGGGGCGGGGCCCGGCATGAACCAGCCCATCCTCATCCCCTTCAACGCGGGCGGCCACCTGGGCGGCCAGCAGGGCCTCGTCCTCTCCCTGCCCACAGCCAACATCCAGAGCCTGGTGGCCGCTGCTGCTGCAGGGGGCATCATGACCCTCCCTCTCCAGAACCTGCAAGGTAAGAAAAAGGGCAGAGGCAACAGGGTCAACGTGCATCCCGTTTAGAAATTAGAAAATAATTCAGGTACTCGAGAAAATTGGTTGACATTTAAAAAAAATGTCAACCAATTTGAAGGTTTTTCTGTATTAGACACAATTCTGATTAGTAATAAATACAACAATGAATGATCCCAACCAACAGCTTGTTATACATCCATTTTATGACATAGGCATTTGTTATTTATCTTTTCTTCAATAAAAATGTTTTACAAAGCTCTTGACCAGGTAAGAATCCTTCAGGGGTTTGAATCCCAAAAAGCCGCTATCCTCAACAGCCCGAAGGAACAACCGTATTAATTACAGGTCAACGTTTTGCAGTGCAGCGCAAAAGCACTTTATGCCTCTTTCCTCTACATAAGAGTGCTCTGCGCTTCACTTTTTTGTATCTTTTTTTCCACCTCATCTGTCCATCCACATGGCTGTACTCATCCTTGCCTTTAAACTTTAATGCTCAAGTGTTCTCTTTTGATCATAGTTGTAAATGGTTTTCATTTTAATGTTTAAAACATTGTCTCTATTTTATACCATTAGATTGAGGGATGGATGGGGGAACCGTCAGTCATAAATCTTGGATGAGAGAGATGCACTAATGTAAAAAGATGCCAGGCTACATGTAAAGCAGTGCGTTTTTTGGGACGGAGATTACAATAATGCCAGTCCAGCACAAAGTGCAGGGAAAGCTCCCCTCGTGTGGGGAAATGGATGGACAGATGCCCTGAGTGAGGAAATGTGGAGGTAGAAGCCTAATGGACACAAACATGCATAAATAACAGCAGCCATCGCTGTGGGCAGAGCTTTTAATAAACCTGCGTCTATCCACCGAGCCCTTCAATGTATCCATCAGTAGTGGACGATAATGGGCCCAGCAGGCCCGTCTGACTCACACGTCAACAGATCTTCCTCCGAGTGCACGAGGAACAACCCAGAGGCTTCAGTGATCTGATGAACTGATTGACAAACACATTGTCAGGGTGTCAGAACGGCAACACAAACACCTCTCGGTCATCCTCGTTGTCCGCCGACAATCAAACCAACGGACAGCCTGGAATCCGACGTGCTGATAAAATTCCTCATCCATGAGAGATAGCAACAAACAAAAACAAACAGAAAACGTTGTCGAGAAATGCCTCAGTGGCGGATCTTTTTTTAAGCGTGCGGACTGACAGTCCGCACGTCCTCTTATCTGAAGGGGATGCGTTGAAGGGCCCGCCGCGGAGAGAAAGTGACACAAGTCACGAGTGAAGCTAAATGTCTTGACTGTGTCCGGGCGCCTCTGGCCACGCGGCGCTCCTCCACTCGGCCCTGTCTGAGCTCATCACGGCGCCGCTGACTGAGGCCTGCTGGCACAGCACCTCTGTCAGACAACCGCAACTCTGGCCTCTGCCCCCCCTCCCCCCGTCCCCCACCCGCCGCTTCCCCTCCGGGTCTCCGGGCCTGATTAATCACACATATAATACGGCGGCGCACTGTCGCCAGGGAGCAGTCGGCTCATTTCACGACCTCGGGAGCAAGTGTGCTTTACAGCGCTCACGCTGTTAGCTAATTAGTGTCAGATCAGACACGAGACAACTGTGAGGCGCCGTAATGAGACTCCGGGAGGAGCCCAGCCAATGGCTGTATTTAAATGTAATGAGGCAGCTAATGACCAACTAATCAGGCTGTTTGTCTTGCTGAACGGGCGGCGGAGGGGGGAGGAATTGAATTATTCACACGAGGGCCGGCAAGCTTGTTTGTAGTCTCGTCGTCATAGTATTGGGAATGTGAAGTCCTATTAGAATACGTTTTGTTTTTTATGCAGTCCACGTTGTTCTTGCATATCGTATATTTTCATATTCTGTTTTAATGATGGAAATCAAACGAGAGCATCGAATCAGATAAAATAGTAGCAACGGCATCCTTGCTCCCACGTTTGATCGTGCTAATCAAAGCCGGCTCTGTCAGCATGCTGGTTGACGAGAGGGGACCGGCTGACCCGCTGTGAGCTTTAGGAGGGCAGCTCTCTCCCACTGTGATGAATAACTATCACTGTAATGGGGTTGTGCTATACATTTGGAGCTTAAATAAAACTGAGCAGCATCTCGTGGCGGACTCAGTAGACACAGGCACCAGTGTAACTGGTTATTTTTCAGAATGATTTATGTCTGTAAACATGCAGTAAAAAAAAAAGGAAATCCAATGAAACTAAACAAGGGAGAAAGTTATCTTTAGTGACAGAGCGCACACAATTCTCGCTGACTTCACAGAGGCAAAAACTAGGTTGGGTCATGCTAGAGTTCCGTAAATGTGACAGCTCGTGTGAGTATATAAAAAAAAAACATACAGGATTTTCACAATTTCAAAGATAAGTATGTGCAACTGATGCAGACAGAACACGTACAGGTCTTTTTGTTGTTGTTTGATGTGATGCTAACTTTGCGATGCATTTTTAATAGGTTTATTTTTTCACATGATTTTATAACACGCCAAACATGATTACCCTACTTGTAAAACTAGATGTATGAGAGCCCTGTACATGTAATGCCCAGTGGGAGGAAGCAGAACAAAGTCTCATCTGTCTAGTCTTCTTCTCGATGACTCACTCAAAGCTAATGCAAGAAGCAAGTTTACTGCAGCGCTTTCATATTAATAAGCATATCCCATCTTATTTCCTCTGAGCAGAAAGCCAGGCAGCGCCTCACATCAGAGAGCTGAGTTCTAATGGTGAGGAGGGAGCATCGTTCCTCTGTTCTCGTCCGCGGGAAACACAAAACAGCACTCAGGCTTCCTGATAAAGGTCGGCATCCCACTCACCTGCAGTAATGAGACCCGGTGTCGGTGCCAATCAAAGGCACGTCTGCCGTTTTGATGAACACGTTCAGCGGTGTCGTTCGCAGGCTGCCGGTTGTTGGTACGATACAAATTAGGGAAATCGCTCTGCTCATTATTGCACCAAAGGGCGGGCTCCTCGGGGAGAGCCGACTGTTTCCACACTAGTAAGACATGTCAGACTGAATCTCTTCTGCCTCAGCTGACTGCTGCTCCTTTAAGAGGTTAGATCACCGGGCCGGGCCACTGACTTAACCCCTGTCTGCTGTGGGGATGCCTCTGTGTCCCTTTACACGTCACATTATCGGAACGAGAGAATTTCACACGTCCTTTTAGGGTTCGTTACAGCCGCACTAGTTGAGCGTTGCGCGCTCCTTTTTCCTCATGTGTGAATTTGTCGAATCATTTTGGGGCAGAGAAAATAAATAAGCCATTTGTCGTGTGCACATTCAGCCAAGAGTGGAGTGCATTAGGAGGAAGACCAAAGGCAAGCGGTCCACATTTCCTCACTTCAACACCTGCCATTTTAACACAATAGAGGCTAAACCCATCCCTCCTCCCTTATCGCTGTTTAATTCAAAGTGTTCTCGGGCAGTATGTGTTCCACGTCGTCCTTTAATGATTTAACTTTGCTGTGGTTGTAAGATGACTCACAGGGGAGAGAGCCGCATTAAATAAATAACAGTGATAAAATGTAGACCTCATACATTTCAAAGCTAATGCAACTAGCGGTGCGATAGGAGCAGCTGCACACAGTCCTGGAGCGGTAATTTGATTGATTTGTTGTGACAGCAGCCAAATAATTGAGAGTGAGAGGTGCTGCTGGAGATGAAGCGCAGGCACAGGGAGGTTCGCCCGGCAGTCCCAGCAGATATGGCACCCGGGTTCCCATCTCTGCCATTGATATCTGCCAGTGGTTTTATTGTTTGTCTTCAATAAGCAGCTTGGAAACGTGCGGGGTTACTGCCTTTGTGACGGTTTGGCGACGGAAAGGGGGGGGGGGGGGGGTCACCAATCGAAATGTACAGAGGAGAGTTGAGAGGGTTAGAATCAAACACATAGATTTACACTCCGGCTGAAGCGCAGGTTTAATGTACCTGCAGGTAGGACACACTGACACTCCCACGAGACGCACGGTTTATACTCTGATGTCGTTTTTGAAGCCGAGATGTAAGTAAATTTCTTCTCTGGTGTTTCACTTGTCGCAGATGTGCTAATGATTTGTTCAGAATTCAACTTGGATCCATTTCATAATTGCCCAGAAATATCAGTACGAATGATGCACAGTGTAGTTGAATACACAGCAATATTATTTTAATCTATGTATCCCAAGATATCTCCCGTCTGATCTGAAGCAGCCGTGCCGTTTGTCTTAACCTTTTGGCTCTCGACTGGGGTTTCGTTCCTGTGGACGGTGGCGGTGTCACTCTGGCTCAGCCGAGCCACAGAACGGCACACTGCCAGAGCCTGAAATAGAAAGAAAGAAAAGAAAAGGGGGGAGGATGAGTCTTTATGGCGGTGTGGAGGAGGACAATAATATTGTTAATCAGATGTGGCTGTGCCTGCTCCTCCACAGCTAACCCTGACATCTGCCCTCGCTGGTAAACACTGAGGGAGGCTTTTTGCAAACCGCCTGCCATGAACACACCGTCTACACGACAGTCCCTCTACATTACACACGGTGTGTACAGGCTGCGTATGCAGGCTGTGTACTGCATGCATTTAAATTGATTTTTTTTTTTATTAGGAGAGAATAGGTTTTTAATGCCAACATGACACATTTTCAAATTAGCTTCCAAACACCTTAATAGTTGGAGAATTATTCCATTTTAATCCGGCTGTGTTCTACTCCCTTAGCTCCTGTGCTGTAACAGATGACCCGTTCCCCGGTGCATTTACCTAAATGTGGAACATGCCTATACTGTTGTGTCCGTCCAACTAAATTAACAGTCTGCCATTGAAAGATATTCCAAGTTCAGTTAGTATTTCTTCTAAAATCTCAATTATCTGAACTTTTTCCAAAATCTTCTGCACATTGATTTCCTCAAGAAATATTCAGCATTTAAGATTGTTGCATTTATAAATATGGATTTTATGTCGCGAACAATTATGCCCAACCAATATGCTCATCTTTTCATCATCATAATAATAATCATAATCATAATCATTTTGTTCCTGGTGAGTCGGCCAGTTGATCACAAGTCTGAGGTTTAAATAAATGACTCGTGGAACGGAAAACAAGCACAGGCCATAATGTGTATTGTTTTCATGATATTTCAGGCCTTACGGTGCTTCCAGTAAATGCCTTGACCACTTGACCCCGGAGTTGTTTTGTAGAAATGACATCTCACTTTTTTCCCCTCCGTTTTCCAGCCAGACTATTTCCAAAAGATTTGCTAAAGGTCTGCCTTATTGTTGAGGCGCAATTCAGTGGCTTTCAGCAGCAATCTGTAGTCAAGCATTTTAAATGAAAATTGATTTGTGATTTACATGGTCGCTGAGGGGAAAATGAACTTATGAAATGTTGTAAATGAAATATTAGACAAGGTGCAGTGGGAGAGAGCAGACAGGGATGCTAATCTTGTGGAACTGGAATTCCCGCCTGGCAGAACTGGGTGACATTTTACATTTATCTGTGTTCTGCATGACTTGTAATGTTAATGGTAATTTTATGGGACTGAAGCGGAATGAAAATGGTGTTATTACCGATTGCTTCAAATGTGGAATTGTGTAAAATAGCACAGCTGCATGCTTTATTTCCCATTCGCCAGTAATGTGAGTTATTGCATGATCTGTTCCCGAAGGTTTGTACCAGTGTTTTTACGCAGAGCAACTCAGATCACAAACCTCTGCCACGGGATGAAATACACACACTGCTGTATACTAGTATGAGTGCCACATTTGCGTGTGAATATGTCTTCCATTTTACAGTCAGTGTTTGCTTTTGTTAATGTTAGTACTTTGCATTCAGGAATGTCCTGATGTAAATAATTCACTTGAGTAATGATTTGTTGTGAACACCTGCTCAATGCTACTATATGTACAGCTTCATTTTGATACACTGTATCTGCACTTTTAATATGACATTCTAATTTAAACTAACATCTTATCAATATGGATCAATCATGGACTTAATAATACAAGCAAATCAATGTAGCATTACGCTCTAATCAATACTACTTACTCTCAGCCCAGATGTTCTAATTTTGATCGATACCTTGTGCAGTGAATGTTTCCTTTTCCCACTCTGGCCGCGTGCAGCCCGTATGGATTTTCATAGCGCTCGGCCCTCTGTGTGTGAAAGGGAACAGAACCAAAGAAGTGAGGAGACCAAACAAAGTGGCCGCGCTGCAGCGGCAGCAGGAGGCGAGCTGTGGGAGTCTGGGAGCCGGTCAGGATCACACAGAGGTCATCTTTAAACGCGACTCTCCGGTTCCCCGTCTGGGAAACCGAAGAGTCTGCGGTGACATTTGTCAGCAGATGGTGTGGAACCAAACCCCTCGCCAGCACGGACGCCTCAGCCGCTGCTAAAAGCTATCTGTGGTTACTAATTGCTGACCAGGGCCTAATTACGTTAATTAATGATGGAGGTATCTGGGGGCCAGATATGTGGGGCTTTTATCAGTATCACTGCAGCTTAAAAGGTCCCGTAGGAGGCCTTAGGAGTGTGTTAGGTCCCGTGGGGGCTATTCCTGGACTAACTGCAGACACATCACAGATGGATCCTGTGGCATCAGTACAGGGCGGCGCGTCTGGAGAGAGGGATATCTGTTACTTTCATAAGTAAAACTCACTACCACCAGCGAGGGAGGAAGATGATTTTCCTTTCATTCTTTCTTTCTTCCTGAACACATCCTCCACTTGTTTCCCCTCTCACACACGCAGGCCCGCTCCCTGAATCACGCTGCCGTAATTCACAATGACAAAGTAGACTTAGCCCCCTTTTCCCACAGAGCGTGGGGGGGGTTTGTTCAGTGAGCTCTCACTGTGAAATTAGCCCCGGTATTTTCATTTTGCAGCTGCAGTGAAATGGTTAAAAGACACTGATTCAACAAAATCTGCCGCTTCCCCTTGCTCGCTCGTCACCCATCCAGAAAAGAAAAAAAACCTCCCCCCCTATTTTCCTATTTCCCTCCCTCTTATTTCCCCCCCTACTACCCTATCCTCCCTCCCCCAGCCCCGTCAGGCACCTTGTCCGCATCTGAAGAAGGCTTGTAAGTTTCGGGTGCATACATTTCTTTTGATGATATATTGTCCCGGTGCGGAATTTCATTTACTGCCGCTGCCCTTTGCTGAACCTGTTGCTAGTCAGTGAGCCCGATAAGCGTATAAGTAGCATGCTACTTCATTCATCATACATCGTTCTGGGCTCTCAAAAATCTCGTATATACGACTCTGGAAGAAACTACTAAACCGGCACAAAGGACCCCACCAGGATCAGCTGAGGTTCCATTAAATGTTGTGTACAGAACACCGCTCAGTCGCTACGTGTTATCAAATACACATTTTCCAGCGGCGCGTCTTCAAAATATTAGCCTTCCCTGCTCGGTGTACACATTGTTTATGTAGCGCGGGGGGAATGTATCTCAAGTGCAGGGCCCGTGTTGTACATCATTCCATTCGCATTGCATTTTCAATGCGTGCATTTCATTTTGAAATCTGTTTTTTCCCTCCATCACAGCGGCTGCCCTGTGTTGTATTAAACAGCATTAATAATCACAAGAGGCTCAGTGTCACTCAGAAGTCTCCACATCACTGAGGCAGACAGTGTTGTGCTGCTGGGCATGTTGTGCTGTGTGAAAGTGCTTACACGCTCTCTCAGACAACCAAAGGGAATAATTAAAGACAGAAGATGGAGGCAGAAGAATGGAAAGCAAATCCCATTGTTTGGGGTTATTTCATCCCACTGAATTTCTTTTTCTCACTTTCTTTCGGTCTCTTCTCACATTCCTCCCCAAATGCACTGTGGGTATGTGGTGCGCTATCAAAAGCATATGTAAGCGAAGCGGCGCCGAGCAAAATCCCTCTGATGTCCTCATACCCACATTGTCTTTTGATTATTTAACAATCATTTTATATCCGTGTAAGTTGGAAAGGAAAGGAAGGCTTAATAACCCCATAATATACAATTCTGGAGCTGCTCAGAAACCACAAGATGTGTTCTACACGATTTGAAAACAAGCCGGCTCATTCCTCATTTTAGTCTCTTTTCGCTAATGGTAGAATTTCTTCAAGCCCTCAAAATCCAACTTGTTCCCAAAATAATTCACCATGATATTCAAATGTAGGGGGCATTAGACTATTAGAGCAACTGTACTCCACTCGCAGTAAATGTAGCCGCTCAATCTCTCTCAGCTTTTACTGTCAGTCAGAGAGCACTCAGTCATCTCCGTGCATCAGGCCCGCAATATTGATTTTTCCACCCACTGAAACAGCCGCATGAACATAAATTTTGCATGAGGCTTTTACTTGCGGCCTCTGCTTTGGTCTGACGACACATGATGGGACCATGAACACGCTGTAATAATCCAGTCTGTGCTGGCAGGCAGACACTCTCTCTTCTTCTACAAACGAGGGGAGGGTGGCGGGGCTCCGGCACCTTCTTTGCACAAGAGAACTTGTTTGTGTGGTCCTTAATTAGATTTAAGAAGATTTAGCATAATTAGAGGTTGTGGGGTTTTAAAACACTTCACTTTTAGAAAGCCATTCATGGCACAAGGCTGCTGTCTGTTCTCATCTAGGGCGAACATTTACAAGGTGGTTCTTTTGGACAAAACCTGATTTGATCACATGACAAAGTACTTCTTTATAATTAATGAATAGAAGGCTCAAGATGTACTGTACGTAATAAATCTTTCTCTTTGTTTCTTCTTCTTTTCAGTTAGTCCGTTTTTTTCTTAAAATCAGACCAAACCAACTCATTTCACTGATAAAGAAACCTTCAAGCAGAGAGAGTTCAAGGTCAAGGTCAAGGTTTGGATTTCTTTGTAAAATTATTCCTACAGTTTAAAAGAAAACATGCAATCGTTCTGCCCTATTAGCACAGTTTGATTGCACAGATCCGTATTAAAAGGAAGAACAGGCTGCAATATTATTGTATCTCAGGAAGGCAATCGTGAAATTAAACAATAACTTCCTTTGCTAGGGACCCCTTGGAACTCTCACAAGGGCCCCGAACGGTCCCCGGACCACACTTTGGAAATCGATAACCTTGCGTGAGCAACACAGAAGAGGGCAACATTATCAAGCACACAGGGATTTTCTTGCATGTGTAACATCTCCATGGAGAGGATTTGATGCTCTGAGACGCTTCCCCAGCGTGAGGACTCGACAGCGCAGCTTGATATTGGCTTGCATCACAAAGTGAAAGCATTATCTCTGGATCCCTACAAGCGATGTGGTTTACGCTCTAAAATCCTGTGGCTCCGCAACTCCGCTCAAATCTTAACTGCCTATTTTTTATTTATTTTTTGCAGTGACTGAAGCAGTGGTAGTGCCTGCTGTGGCTCGGAGTCATGCTTTCATTCAGGGGCAGGAGTCTATTTTCCATTTCTTTAAAGTGATTACCTACTGTTTGGACTCACTGGTAAAAGGGATGTACCACAAATATGTGCTCTGAACCTATTTTTACTCCTGTATTAATCTGGACGCTACAGTTTAGTTTACATATTTTGATTGTACAAAAGCGATAGTTCTAAATGAAACGGCATACAAACAGCGTACAAAATAGTTGCTCCACCTTTACCTGCGAGAACAGTAAGAAGATACTTACACACAAATGCATCCGTAATAGAAACACACTGTAACACATAAAACAATAATATAACACTCACAGTACTTTTACCGTCAAATATTTAATTTCTTTGTTATCGATATTTGAATATCGCAATTTTTTTTCTTTTTCATGTCGAAAAAAACTTTGATCTGTGTAAACGTTTACAGTTTATTGGCTAAATAAATTATTCAGAGGAAAACGACAGATTGAAAACGACAGATTGATCCCGAATGAAAAGAATGCATGTTTTGTCCCGTGCCATCAAAGTGACCGGCGCAGATCAGAGCTGACAGTGACCTGAAGGAGCAGGAGCAGGAGCACTGATGTTATCCACTCCATCAGCGAGCGACGAGGGCTCCCATCTAATCCGCAGAGTAAAAATGACCTTCCTTTGACCACATTTGTAATTACCAGATCTCATAGAGGCTAAATCTCCTTACCGCCAGTGGAGTAATTATCAGTGTGACTCTCTGAAAAGGCAATTGAGACGGTGGTTTATGGACTCCCGTAGCGGAACGTGAGGCGGAGCAGTAATGGGGAGCTTGTTTGTCCCCTCTCACCTCTCTGGCTGGAGAATGACAGCCCTGTTTAGACGAAAGCAGCTCCTAAAAAAGATACAGGGCGGGTCCCATTGGACAGTTTCATTAAGTGTTGACAGGCTCATCTGCAGCTCCTGATGAGCTCTTAATGTACAGCGCCACTACATGCTGCCAAAAGAAACTGAGCTCTAGCAGCAGGTGGACGCACGTATTCCAACGGCAATTATTTCTTCAAGAAAAGCATTCAGTGCACACACACACACACACACAGCGATCTGACATAAAGGCCACTGGATTGTATTCATCCTTGTGAACTCAATACATTCTCGCCGGAGGTTTGTACAGTCGGTTTCCCTTTTTCGACCCGCAGGAAACTTGAATTCCTGCGACATGAGTTAATCACTTCTGCCTTCGTAGCGTGCGGCGCTCCTTTTATGAGGACATAATGACTAGTCACACTTCCTGTTGGCCTTGGCTGGGCCTTTTCTAAGGGTTATAATACGATGGGCACCTATTCCGATAAACTTTCTAAATGCATTAATATATATTTCTACATTTGCAGCGGCTGCTTAGCTGGAGGTGAAACGGGGATGTTATGCCGTGTGCATCTTGTGCCACTTTCATACACGCACAACAAACACACTGCGCCGCTTTGTCTTTCAGCATTAATGTCTCGCTTGTACCGCAAAGTTCACACATCGGTTTACTAGTTATCGATGTGGCAGATATTTAAGATGCCTGGATGCTGCCTGGACGCCACCTGCTCAGCGACATTACAAACAGTCACAAACACAAACGGTATATAAGAGGACTCTCAGGGAATGCTTGTAAAGCTAGGTGTTGTGCATTGAGAGGTAAACAAGGAGTCGAATCAGCCCCAGAGAGAAAAGTGCCGTAATAGGGGGGTTGGCAGGGACTGCTGGGATAGCGCTGGTAATGAGAGAGCCGGCTGCCTCCCCCCAGCTTCACTCCTCAACCGCACAGGAAACAAAAATAGCATTTTGTCTGACGAATGAGCAGACTTTGACCTAGCCTCGCGACCTCTGACAATCAGTCTCGCTTCGTCCTCCAGTACTTCAGGAGCTGGGGCCGGGACAGTCAAAGATAACAGTTGATTTCTACTGTGGCACTATAACGCACAGAAAGAAAGAAAAACAGAAAAGAGACGGCGCAGAGTTTCCCCGAAGCGGTGCGGTCGGAGGCCGTCGACTTCTCGGTGCTGGAGTCACGTGTTCCCACATGATTGTCGTTAAACGGTTAAATGGAGCACACAATGCCACAGTTCAGCTCGCATCTGATCATTTAGTGAGCTGCCCGGCTCCCTTTTTATGATCTGGCTCATTCCTCATTATAAATATTAGCTCCGGCGAGTTGTGACAACAGTGAAATGGGAGCCCTTGCACTCACACGCCCCCTCGGGCGCGATGATCAAGTGGGAGCGCTGCGCGCGTTGCGGTCGGCAGAACTGGTGAATACGAAACACAACAAAGAGACAGTGGGAGATATAATGAGCGGTGGAGGATCCCGGCAGCCTTTGGCCCTCTCTCCATCATACGTGGAGCCCCCGCTCTCGGCCTCCTCGCGTCTGCTGGAGGAAGGAGCGCAAACAATTAGCTGAGACAAGCCGTTTGGATTATGTGCTCAACCAAAGCAATCAGACAGCTGTGGTTAGAAGAACGAGCTTCCAGATGCCAGTTTCCCCGTTAGAGGGGGAGGGAGGGTCAGTGGTCCTGACAGTCTTAACAAGATGACAGCATTTATAAAGCACTGCTGTTAAAGAATAAAATACCTGCGGTGTCGCCCTTATAATAAGGCCACATGGGGCTTCTTCCATATTCCCTCTGTATATATATATTTCTTTGCCTCATTCTTTGCGTCGCACCTCTTGTTCCTCGGCGTAATGGTCGGCGCTGCAGGAAATTCTTCAGTCGTCTTTGATCTTACGCTCGATTTTTGGATAATTCTTTGACAGAAATCTCATTTGAGCCCTCCTTTGTTCCCTCTGATTCCATCTTTTTAAAAAGGGCTCCACACTTTGTCGCAGCGAAGCCGCAAAGGGAAAGAAGAGCCGGTCCTGTTGCTAGACAACTTGCCCAAACATTTCAAGTGAGAATTGGACTCTTTTTGCCGTTTGCACAGTTGATATATAATTCATAATGGGGGGGGGGGCGGGGGGTTAGAGAGGTGTCAATGTGTCAAAAAGGTAGAAGAAACGTAACAGTGTACTGTTTACTGGCCGAGAGACGCTGGCTTTCTTTTGCTGCGCTTGTGAGGAACGAGGAGGAGGATCTGATGTTCATCAAATGTTCATATGTGCCCTTCCTGGAGTCGTAGTGACCACGCTGATCAAAGACGTGTCTGCCCTGATGTTTTATTCATCTTTTATGAGGCAACCATACGTAAATTATTGAAGTGCATCGATTCTTTATGTATAGAAGCTCGCCTCCGCCTGTGTTCACGATTGTTCTGCTGCATTATCAACAGATGTTCAAAAACGCTCTATTGTTAGTGAAACCTTTGTGTGTCATGGTACACTGTGTATGCGCTTTGTCCTCGTGTCATATAATAAGATGTAGTGAGCGCTCTCCTCAGCGGGTTTCATTCAATTAGTTTAGAGAGAAAAATAGTTGCCTTTGTGCTATTTAAGTAGTAATCATTTTTTTTTACTTTTCAATCCTTTTTAATGTGTAGTTGGATTTCTTTTCCAATTTGACAAGTCTAAGATAATGAGCTATAGATGTGTCACAAGTACAGTATATAACATGTATGCTTTACCCTGTATTTCTATCTTCTGGTATGAATATGTTGACCTCCATCACGCGCATCGGACTCTGGTCCCCTCCGAGCTCGTTTCCTCTTTCAATTCTGAGGAAATCATGTTGTGATCTGTGTGTGTTCTCCTTTTGTCTTCTACACAAAGCTGTAAAACCACACAGTCAAAGGCAACAGATTCACTGTAAGCAGAACAATATGATTCTAAAGTCATGGATATTTGTTTATTTTATTCCCTTTGCATTCAGCATGGCCCATTTGGTCGCCGTGTAAATACATTTTTTATGTAGATTACAGTTTCTTTTAGGGATTTATTTTGACTGACAAAAGGCAGTGACGATGTTTCTGAATGTGAGCGCCGTTATAGAAACCCTTCTCTCCATCATATCCGTGTGGAAACTCAGCTTGTCCTTTTTTTATATTTAAAGAGCTGTGAAGGTCAGCCTGGATGTTGTTTTTTAGTCCAATTCTCCACATATAGTATCACAGCTGATACCTTTAGCAGGCATTACTTGTTGTCCCTCTTATGTTTGAGGGGGACATTCCGGCTCCGCTGGAGTATCTGAACGCCGGTGCGGCTGCAGGCCGGCTCAGCCGGAGTGCTTTTTTTAAGCGGCATAAAAATGTATAAGCATTTAAATGTAGAAATTAAGTTATAATGGTGCTCCATTATTGGATCCAATTAGTTAATGGGTTTATTTCTGAAGTCCTCCATTGAAGATGGATGTCTCTTTCTTATGAGATTTTCAGCCATTAAACCAAAGATTCTGACATTCTCCAAGTGACAATGAAGACTTTTGGCTCCGGTGAGAGCAATTATATCAGTCAGACTTGATAGCTTTGTCCTCCAACTAGCTAAATTAAATTCCCTAACTCTATCATGCAGCCTAAGAACCCTGGAGGACCTTGTTTTGGCTCCATGCAATTTGCATCTGTCTCTCACAGTTCATGCTATACATCCCACACCTCCGAGTCCACGGTGTTTCTATCTGAGGTGCGATGTTCTTCAAATAATGAGGGCTTGATGTTTATGTGCTAAAACACATGTTGTCGGTTCCACTTTGATTTGCATGTGTTGCTCTCTATATGGGGAGTTCAGGTCTCCAGCACAGGCGAATAAAACATCTCTCTCTTCTTTCATCAACAGCTACCTCATCACTGAGCTCCCAGCTCCAACACCTGCAGCAGCTCCAGCAGATGCAGCACCACCACCACCAGCAGCAACAACAACATCAGCAGCAGCAGCAGCAGCAGCAGCAGCACCATCACCAACAGACCCTCGCCCACACCCAGAACCAGCTGTCATCCCAGCATCACATGACCCCGCCCGGCCACCAGCAGACCTCCGTCCCGTCTCCGGGCTCGACCTGCTCCTCCACCTCCGGACAGCCGCAGCACTCCCCGCCGCACCGGGCCAACCACTCGCCGGCCCGCAGCCTTCCTTCGCCCGTCACCCCACCCATGCCTCTGCCGGTGAGTCCGAGAGCTGCGCCAGTCCAACTCGTCCTGATACCCCGGCTAATAGAGTTGGCCTCATGCCAATCTGGAGCCGGCTCTCTTTTCTTTAATCAAATATTTTTTTTGGTCCATTTAAGATGTCTTTAACTTTTTTCTTTTTGTCTCGGGTCACATGAGGCTGTAGCTACGTACCACCACGTTGTTATCCATTTCATTATCCAAAGCGCGTATCCTTTCTGGAGGGTCGCAGGGCGCTGCAGCCGATCCCAGCTGACATAGAGCGAAGGCCGCCGTCCATCTCAGGGCTCATGTAGAGACAGACAACCCTTCATGCTCACAGTCACACCTACGGGCAATCTAGAGGTCAATTAACTTCGGACTTTTACAAACGTTAAGCAGACTTTTCTAGAAGATTTATAAAGTTGTGTTTTTACAATTGTATATTTAATAATGACCAACAGCATTTAATGTGGATTCATATTTTAATTCTGACTAATATCTGATATAATTCATCCAATATTCTCGATCGGTACGGAAGATTGGTGCTTTTTACAAGATCTCAACTCGCGCCATTCTATGCCGATACAAAGCTCCCATGCATATCAGTGACAAAATCAATATATTGTATCAAAAGGAGCATAAAAAAAAATACCCAAAGAATTAGTTTCGACACATTCTATTTGTAATATCTGTAATTCTCCACTTAAATGAAGCCTAGCATAAGCAGCGTACAGGATGCTTCATTCTCTGTCCGCACTTGATCTTCATCAAGCGGCGGCGTTTGAAATGAGGTCGGCGGCTCGTCTGTCCATGTGGAGCTATTAGAATATGCATCTTGGTGCTAAAGCTTTGACACATCTGAGCACATCAAACTCCACCACCAGACAAGAAGCCCGACTCAGATCCTCCCACGGCGGATTCAGGAAGGATTCTGAGGTTGTCTAACCTTGGACTCTCCGGCTGTAATCAGTCCCTTAATCTTCCTACTCAGCCTCCTTTTTAGTCACTTCGCCGGTCCATCCATCTCGGCCCGTCTGTCCGTTTGGCTGTCACCGGGTGACGATAATAACCTATTTTATATCCCTGTGGTTTCATTTCTGGTGGAGACTGGCCAGGGTCGCCTTTCTGTCCCTGGTCACATTCATCAGCGTCAGACCCTTATTGGGTTGTGGTGCAACCTTCTTTATGGCCGGGATGAGTCGGGCTATTTGTTTCCCCCATGCAGCCCTCTCCGGCCCTGTCACGGCCTAGTGAGACTCAGCAGGAAAAACAGCCTCTGGATTTAATGGGCTCCAAAGGCTAGCCGCTACATTGCACCAAACACACTGTCCAGTCCGACTGTGGATACAAGAGCTACTGACCAACATACAGATGCACACATTGAGCTTGCACCACGCACAAAGACCTTGGATACCAGATACACTCTAATCAGACCATCCGGCTCATAAGTCTCTGATTTATGAGGGAAACACTATTTTGTTAAATGTCCTGTGCGCTCCCTCTCTGACTCCCAGAGGCAGCAGGTTACTTTAGAACACGCTCGCTGCATCGATACGGCTGAGGCCCTTAGCGTCATACGGATTGTCTTCTTCTGAAGGAAGCTGCGAGGATGATTATGATGACTGAGGACAGAGCTCCCTTGAGAGGGGCCAACGGGGCCACATCAGGTATCATTAAGATATTGCCTCATCAAATAGGATTATGAAGTGTGTCTGTGTGTGTGTGTTTGTGTGTTTGTGTGTGTGTGTGTGTGTGTGTGTGGGAGAGACAGAAAGGCCATAAAAGGTTTAGTTTCTCTGGGTCAGTGCTGGTGTTGTCAAAGAGTGTGTCACCCAGCGAGGGCCTCGCCCAAGGACAGGTCGCAGCCTCAGCACCCACTCAAAGATGCAATAGGATTTAAACAGCAGCTCCTCGTCTCTCCACCGCCGGGGTCATTGATTGGATTTTCTGTTTTAAGTTTTCCGTTTTTTAATATTCATGCAGACTCCCTGAGCAGAGACCTTACAAACACACGTGCATCGCCACCGTTATCCTCCTTTTGTTTGTTTTAATTGAACACACAGAAGGGCATTTCTGGTATTTCCACGCTTCACCCAGAGGAGCCGGTCTGTCATAATTAGGATAATACAATCGGCATTACACAGATAACATACCGTTATTATTCAGGCGGCTGAATTACTCCGCCATTCATCTATTTGCTGGAAATGCAGCACAGAGCTGCAGAGAGACAAACACTCATTATGTTCCAATTAATGTCCCATTGTAATTCTCATCTCATGGGAGGTGTGTGATCTTCCTGGTAAACCCATAGCGAGGGAATCCTGAGCATTTGTTACATCCCCAGAGTTTCTAGTGTTTGCTGTTTTTAATTTGTGAAACAGAATTAATTAATTGGTTTATTAATAGCTCGATTAGAATGCAAATCGCACCACAGCAGACTGTGTCCCCTCGAGTCAGTGGTCTGAACTCCGATTACTGCATCTAATTTGGTTTAAACAGAGTTGGAATTCTCCCCCCGCCCCGCCCACTCCCTCTCCGCTCCCCAACACGCCGAGTGCGGTGCGACGCGGCCGGCGGCGGCCTGAAATAGCCACCGCGGTGATGACAAATAGACGGGCGGAGATTATGAAATTTGCTTAAGTGTGTTAATGGGCTGATTGTGGGAGCCTGCTGGATTTTTGCTGGAAGTTGATTGATTAGAGCTGCGGGTTTTCTCCACGCCCAGAGAGCTCAGGGATTTGACGGGGTGAAGGCGCTCGCCAAGTCTGTTACACCGGAATTGATCTTAATTAGATCTGAAAGACCTGCCACAGCAGAATGGTCGCGGCGATTAAAATGAAAAACAGGAGAAATTACTGATCAAATTAATCATAATGTCGGGCTACAGCTGTAGGTCTGGTGTAATTTGCCACTCCAGTGAGTTACATCAGCCCCGGCCGGGAGAGGAGCGGTAGTACATACTGATCCGTGGCGGCGGGAAGCTTAGGCCAGCCTATCAACTGCCTTATTCCAGTTCAGATGGCCTGGACCCTCCTGACCCTGCTGCGCCATCCAGTGGAGCCCCGACTTCTCTCACCTCTCTGGCTCTGATCTAATTAGTCCTCTTTTCCTTTTGTTTACATGATGTCTTTCTTCATCCGGGGGCGGCATCTTCAACACTGGCTCTTGTCAGTCTTGTCACCCCCATGTTGTGTGTTAGCTAATAGCCTCTGACCTTGGTCCAGTGTCTGGCTGGCTGTTTTTGGGAGGAGGTGGGGGAGCTGGAAATGGAGGTGTCCTGTCCTCCTCCTCCGTCAGACTCCGTCTGTGTGTCTGTCTCCCCTTCGCAGTCGTCTCCTTGATCGCTGTCAGAGCCCCACACTGGGCCTGTCCACTCTCCAGCCGCACACTCATAGGGGTAATTACAGCCCAGGGGCCTGCCTCCTACCCCTGTGCTCCACAATTTACCACCAAAGCGTCCACAGACATCTCTCTTCTTCCCCACTGGACCCCGGCATCACAGGACCGCGGGGCCTCAGACCCACAAGTGCCGCAATTACCTGAGCCTCTCCTCGATCCTTTTCTCTCTTTCTCTCTCGCTCACTCTATCTCTCACTCTCTCTCTCTTGCTCTCCTTTCTACCCCTTGGCTCGCTCACTGTTCCCTGGCAATCAGCTTTCATTAGAGGCCTCTGGTGGAAACCCGTCGTCGCCAAGGTCAGCGGCTGCCAACCACAACGGCCTTTCAGAGGCCTGGCTGTCCGTTCTCTCCCTCTCCCCTCACCTCCTTGCCGTTCTGCCCTCCATCTTCTCCCATTCGCTCCACCATCCTCTTCGAGTCGTGGGCCCATCTCTGCTGCTTTCGTCTCCAGCTGAGGCCCCTTCAGACACTCCTGTCATTCTTTTTTCCACTGCAGTGCACTTTTACTTATGTCAACCGCTGTTAAAATCTCCGCTGTCCAATTTGCTCCGAATGTGTCTTTTTTTTATGGCCGGTGGGTGTCTCTCCCATTATATTAACTTGTGTATTAAACGAGCCTTGCACATCGATTAATTGATTTTCCAGATTAGCTCCACGTCTATTCAATTTAGCGAAACGGGCCGCCATCATTCCTTGGGGTATTAAATCAAAATTAAAACGACATGCTCAACTGTAGACCCAATGGCTGGGGCTTGTCGATGGAACTGGCAACGCTCAGTTTGAGGAAAGAGTCTATTATCTATCAAATGTCTCATAACTCAACTGTGGTGTCTGTGGTTTGGAAAAAGAGCACTGAGTTTATTAACATTCACGGATGTTTTTCAACTGATTCTGCAGTAAATTACATCCAGAATATAATTGTTTTGAGTGCTTGTCAAAGTTAATATAATATAGCTATCGTTATAATGTCAAAATAATATGTTTGTTTAGTCGTAGAAGTAAAGTGCTGGGCCATGTCTAATAATGAGGACACTGATGTTTATTAATATTTAATGAGTGTATTTCTCCGAGGCTTAAAAAAAAAAAAACTTAGACCGTAAGTTGTCAGAAAACATAATTAATTAGGTAAATAGAGTTGAGTAAATAAAAACAATTAAAAATAAATCTGGGTTCTCAGTATTTCCTCAAATAGTGGCTACGGTTGTGTTCTTACATGTGACATCAATCCGAAGGTGAAGTTGCCGACGGATCTGAATACACATGAGCCTCACATGTCCATCATCCACGATAACACCTGTTTTAAAATCTCACTCTCCTCATGAAGCTGAATGCTGTTGTGTGTGTGTGTGTGTGTGTGTGTGTGTGTGTGTGTGCGGTGTGGTCCAGAGCATGAACGGGCCCTCGGCTCCCCTGCAGCTCAGCCCGGCCTCTTATTAATGCACAGGAGGCTCTTAAGAAGGCAGAACATTGCCTTACATAACAAGCGCTCCACATTTAAGAAATACAAATGTGCACTGTTGACTGAAGCAGAAAATAAGACTGTTGCCCATCAACAGAACCACATTTCATATGAATAATTATAAAGCACGGGAGCTAGATGAGGAAAACAACCTGACCATGACAGCTCTACTACTTTTATTTACTTCAAATGAGGGATTAGGCAGGAAAAAAATCGACAGACTTAAGGACCAACGATGAGCTCTGAATTTATAAACAGGGAGAAAACTTCAATGTATCATATTTCAGAAGGATCATTTCTGAACTTTTAAAATGACATCTGAAGGCTGCCTTGCACTTACTTCTTGGCTTTTCCGGCTTCATCTTTTTTTCCTCCTCTTTCTCGAGGTCTGCGATTCTTCTGAACGTGGCCCCGCTGCCCTCGCGGCGGTCAGAAGGCTTCCAGCTCCGACACCCGAACAGAAAGGCACGGCGCCCTGATCAGCCCACATGCACATTGGGGCCAACACGTATTAGACGGCCACAGGGGAGCCCTCGCATAGAGCAGCGAGCAACGGCTCGCCTAACAGAGGATAAGGAATAGGGTTTCTTTAATTATGAGGCAGGGCTGTGACATTGAGTTCCCCCCTTCCCCCTCCAGCAGCCTCCCAGACACTGTCTAAGTGCTCCGCTCCGCTGAGGAGGCCAGTCCCCCCGCGGGGCGCCATTCCACGGCCTGTAATTTCTGATGCCCATTAGTGACCGCAAACAGAGCACCGGTTCACACAAGGAATACAGCCTGTAAAAAGACCCTTCTAATGCAGCGTTATTGCATTATGCCCTCCGCGTAGACCGAGTCAAAAGTCCCATGTGTGATCCTTGTGGAATATTATTAGAAATGCTTTTCCACCGCGTTTGCAGTCGTGGTTTAGCGACGACCATATTTTGGTACTTTGCAACTTATCGTGGGCTGCGTAAATTGAAATTCCTCTAAACTGTACCCTGCTGCTCTGAACTCTATGAGGAGCATTTTTTATATTTTTCTCAGTACAGGATTTTAAGACTTTTTTTCTTTTATTATCGGAGCGTGCAATTGATGGTTTTGTAAATAGATTCAACCAGAATGCAAGAACAGTGCATTTTTCTTAAGTCGACTCCTCAAAAAGAGGAGCCTCAGAAGTCAAAACTCGAGTAATCAATACAAATACGGGTGTAAATGTCATCAATTCATCTCTCCACTTATGCTGATTTAGCTTGTTCCAACGGTTGTGTATATTTTGAAAAAGAATACAGAGACAGTGAAGCAGAGAGACACGGAGGGAGGGGAGGGAGGCGCGTCTATCGATCTAGGGTGACCACATCTTAGCCACAGAGCCCCTCTCTCGTGATTAATCTTAGGGCTTAGAGTTGGCCAATGACACATGACAGGCCTCCCCCTCAAACTCCTCCATTTCTCTTCATTACCGGCCGTATTTTTGGACACCACAGTGGAGAGTAATCATTTACCTTTATTGTGTTTATAAAGCTGCGGCATGGATGACCCTTCCTATATTGAATTGAGGACATCAAAAGATCACTGGACATTGATTAGAAGGATATTAAAGTCATTCAAATGCTATATTTATATGTCAAACAACAGCAGAGTGAAAAGAGATTTCCAACTAAACGAAAACAAATGGGAAGAGGTCTTTGCAATCGGAATGGAACCCCTGAAATCAAGAAATATATTGTATTACATATTGAATAATTGAGGTACTTGTCATCCAAAGGCTGAGGAGAGTATTAATAATACACCATACAACATCATTTCTTCATGCTCTGATCTCCTGGCTTTAATGATTTTATTTTTCATTTTCTCACAGCAACTAAAGAAAAGGTAGCCGGGTATAAACTTTAAAGTCGGAGCAGCAGTAGATTTACTGCAACGCGGGTTTAACGCTGCTATGAGTCTCAACCCAACACTCGTATGGTACCGAAATAACTGCACCAAATATGTCACATCACCAGCTGAAATGGTCAGCACTTTCCTGGAGATACTTAATCACCAAGTAGTTTCACATTTAATACAACAGCTAAATATTATGGATCATTCCTCAGGAAGAGAAATAGTGTAAGAGGAATGTAGTTTACCTTATGTGTTCACTGGCTGAGTGTCCCCTAACCAAAGGAAATGCACTGCTGCTGTGATGGATGACTAAGAACCCACTCTGAACCTCCGTGCCTCACAATTATCAACAAATGGGCTGGAGCAGATTTTATGTCATGATTAAAGCTGCTGTTAATTTCACATGAGGGTAATGAGTGGGGAGATTGACGGCCACTGTCCGACACTCCATCATCCCTTTATAGTTGGTTTAAACGTTTTCACGACTCTTTTCCTCCTTCATTTGCATTTTGCCTCATTAGATATGGCCATTTCTGAAGCTGCCTACGATGTCCATTTCCTGGAGTTAATGCATTTTATTTGATCAGCCAAACCTCCTCCGTTAACTAGCTGTCATTCTGGCGTTTCGTATGACATCACTCCATTAGCGCCCGCCATGCCACCTCCACACCGGCTGCCACCACCATCCCTCCAACGCCTTAAGCAATTACAATGTCCGACCGTCTCCGGGTGCGGCGTTATTGTGTTTCTCCGGGTGTTATCTGCCCCAGTTGTTCTATCCGTCTTTCACTTCCCGATATTTTTCCTCGAGAATGGCTTTTTCGGGGGTTTATTTCTCACAATGGCTGGAGCAGAGGCCCAGTGGTGAGCAATAGCCGGGGCTCGGAGGACTCGGAGTGCACGGCCACAGTGCGAGGCCCGGCTAACCGAGGGACCAGAGGTGTTTTGGAGGGCCTAATGGCATTTCGATGTTCATAAGCACAGAGGATGCGAGGGAGGGGAGGTGGGGGAGGTGGGGGAGAGGCTGTTTTAGGGGAGGGGGAGAGTCAGCAGAGGACCGTCAGCAGAAGACTAGCAGAGTCTTGACAGACAGAGAGCGCGTTTTCTCATGTCACAGCTGATTACATTCACTCCGGAGTGGGAAAGGAGCGCGGCGGAGACAGAGATGTGGGCTCGGGATAAACGAGGGAAACTTCCACGTTGTTCCAGAGATAAAGGACATTTTTCTCAGAAACAATAGTGCTATTAACTGTTTTTTCTGTTTGACCCACTTTGACACAATTTAGGCTGAGTGGTAGCAAGAAAAGCATGAAGACGCCGGCGTGTGTCACAACTGTCCAAACTTACTTATTCCACCTATAATCAATCGGAGAGACTTTTTGAAATTAAAAATATTAGTATCAATTTCTAGGCAAAGGTTTCACTGTCAAATTAAAACATGACTGATCACCAATTTGTGAAATCAGTGTGTTTGATTCTGTTGTTGAATCATAGATGGGGAGAAAATACATTTCACACGCAGCTGAAGCACAAGCATAGACAAATCTGCCTGCTGGTGTGTGTGTGTGTGTGTGTGTGTGTGTGTGTGTGTGTGTGCAGCACTTTGTCCATTTACCTTTGCTCTTTTCTGTCCTGTGCAGGCCCAGAAGAAGAAAAAAGCAATTAAGTTTCAAACATCCATATGAAAAGAGCAAAACCAAGAATAAACTCCACAGTTAGTTTGTGTCAGACAATTTGAGTTTCCAGGGGTCTCTCCACGGTCCGTGGGGACGCTATTTCTCCTTCTATTCCTGAGATTACACGGGTTGCTGCACCAGCTGACCCTCATGGCCAAACAGGCACCGGAGAGCCCGGCGAGTTTAGATTCACTCCCCTTCACACCGGCCAGACGAAAGATGCATTTTTAGGAGTTTGCAGGATATTTTCTTTCTTTCTCGTCCTCTCAGAGACACTTATTGTGTGTTGGCTGATCCCCGTGTAGCGCTTTTATATTCGGCTGTAATGAACTGTGTCAGCGCGGAGACTGATAGCGGTTGTGGTGACTCAAAGGCGACAAGATGATGTCACATGATGTTATGGACGCTTCAGCGGCGCTACGGTCTGCTGCTCCTGACAAAATAGACGTTTCTGACTTGAATTTAACTTTACGGCCTCCAACAATTCCTTGAACAAGCACACCGGCTTCAGTTTGTTTTTGTCATCCCGGCTCTGACCAGAGCGGTCGACGCTGCCGAAAACCCTCCCGACGCCCCTTTTCATTGGGAATGAAAAGAATGAAACACAATGGTTAACATGCAGGCTCTGCAAACCGGAAGATCACTGTTTCTCTCCTCCAACACACGCAATCAGTACAAATGCTCGGCCAGGTCTGTCATTTCGTGCCTCCCCGCCAAGGTGTCGAGAGGAGTCACCGTGGCGGAAAATCACCTGTTTAGGAGTCAAACACAGCCTCGCCTCTCCTCAGTCCTGCCTCTCCTTCCAGCCGCCATCCATATTACCCGCTGCCGGCGAGGATGCAGCCGTGAAGCCCGCTCTCTTTTCTCCTGGATTTACCAGAATAACATAGCACCTGATAGGGCTATCATCGAATGAGGCTCAATGGTAATGTTTCAAATAAATCTGAAAGCTTCTCCAACAACCTCTCACTCTGCACAATGACACCAGCAGACGGTGTTCAGGGGGACTCTGGGTGTGATCACATTATCTGTCTGTTGATCTGGAGCCTTTTTCTTTGTAGCTCTGTTTAACACATCACCATCACAACACCCGTAATACCGTTCTCACCAACGAGGCTTAAGACCGTAACTAGTGCCACGGTTCTCTCTTTCTTCCTTTCAACTTCTACTTATTCTGTCGTGTGTGTGTGTGTGTGTGTGTGTGTGTGTGAGAGGTTAACACCTTGTATGGCAGCCTCTGCCATCACTGTATTTTTTATTTATTCTTTATTTCAGACGCCAAGTTCCATATAAAATAACAGACATACAACTATAAACAAGAGAGAAAACAAGAAGATACATTATACATAATGCAGTTCATTAAAAAGTATGAAGACTTTTGGGCCCGTGTCGTCTTATGTTCAAAGTAAATCGATAGCAGCTCTTTACAGTTCTCAGGTTTGTCCAGTCGACACATGAATCCAACATGTATGAGTATGAGAGTCTGTGAATGGCTGAATGCTGATGTGTAGGGTTAGGGTTAGTGTAACACGGACGACTAGAAAGATGCTTTTACAAACGCAATTTACCGTTTGAATGTCCCCAAAGTGTTGGAGCATCCAAATGAGCTTCCATATGATCCCGTATCGGTACAGAGAGGCGTGGGAGCCCCTTACTGCTGCATACAAGTCAGAATCAGCTTTGTGCTCCTCTAACATTTCAGACGTCAAGATCTATGAAGGACAACCGCTGGACACATAAAAGACAATCTTGCGATTATCGGGGAAAAACTGGATGACTTTCAGACGCGGGGAGGCAATATCAATCACGGCCAATTTAAGGCCACCTACATGAAATATGATTTCATAAGACAAATGCAGTGTCATTCTTAATGTGCTTAACCTTTACTGTCAATGAAAAAGTATTGATCGCACTGTGGCATTTTTTCATCATTTGATTTCAGAAAGTGTAATAATATATGGTGGGGGGGTAAGATGGGAAATGAATGGCGACTGAATGATTACAGACGCACGCCGGTGAATTCCTTGCAGAGAACAGAGAGTGCGGAAACATCGACGCTCTCAGGAAAAATCATTTATTTCGCAACACATTGTATTTGTATGTTAAACCTTTTATATAAACTCTACTTTTAATTTCAGCAGTTTTGTTTGAATGTGTTTTGAACCAGTATTCGCAGCAGGCAGCCTACTTCTAAGCCATGTTTGTATTATGTCTCTATTCTGTTGAGTAATTGGGAGGTCTCCCCTCCCGTCTTGGTCTTTGATCTACTTACTCAACCTAATAAGACGTTGCTCTGCTGCACTACAACCAAATCAGCAGTGCATTTTCCGCCCCCTAATAAGTGGTTAGCTTGATTTATATGGGTAATCTCGGCAATGTGACTCTACAACCTGTCCCCGTTGCAAGGAGCCTCTTTTTACAACCACAGGCCAGACCCGATGAGTCCATTACAGCGGGGGGTGAAGACGGCCGCTCTAACCCTCCTCTCCTCCAGGAGCAGCAGTGCGATAGTGCATCGTGACGCAGGAGGAATTCTCAGTCGAAGCATATCGAAGGGAGCCGGCGATACAGTGATGCATGGCCACACGGCCTGGCTCTATTGTGAAAGCGGATGCCGTTGGGCCGATGCTGCGGGCGGAGCGGCTCGGCTCGGCCCGTGGAGAGCCCCGGGGGCCAGAGGAAGCACTTAGAGTGGTAAAATGGCCACTTATTCACAACCACCCTCCCGTTCGCTCTGCTCCTCCCTACCCTTGAGCCTCCCACTGGGTTCAGGAGCACAGACCTCTGGGAGATGTATGATGGACTACTGGTCTATACAGGCCTTTTCTGGCCTTGGCAACAATGAAGCCGCCCCCCCACACACACACACACACACACACACACACACACACTTCCACAGCAAGCCCTCATGAACCTGCTTTCTTTGAGGAATTACCATGATACTTGTAAACATGGGTGACATAAAAACTTAAAGTTTTGACGAATGGTTTCTTTGCCCTCTCCAGCTGAACCCATTGGCCAGCCAGGCGGCGGTAGCGGCGGCGGCGGCCGCCATGGGGTCCATCGCCGGTTCTCAGGTGTTCGGCAACGCCTTGTCAAACCTGCAAGGAGCCACCGGACAGCTGGTCACCAACGCACAAGGACAGGTGGGTGCTGAGCATCGGATGCTGCCATGATCAAACTAAATACATTCTGAATGATGTATTACACCTGCAGCTAATTAAGTACTACAGTTCCCTTGGTAACGGATCTGTAAGAGATGTTACTGGACCATCCATCACGTACGAATGTGCAGCTCCAAAGAAAACATTTGTATAGTATTTCTGATCTTTCCTCATAGATTTCTAGTGGGGGAACTGCGTTGTCTTCAAGCTGTTTGTCCACACCGTCGTCGCCACCCCACTATATATTAAGGTTTTTGGGAATAAACAAAGTCCTTCTTTCTCTTATTCGCATGCGCCTGTCGCTGTAAACTGCTGACCTTGTCATATTTACAGGGTGGCTGGCAGAATTGCTCCATCAGTAGCCAGAGGCCTGAACGATGATGCCTGTCATTGTGGGTCCCTATCTAATGAATCATCTTATCGCAGGTGCACACAGCACACATTAAAGGGAAATTGCGTGTACACACCAAAGCCAAAGTGAATTTATTTACCAATGAAAAACAAGCAAAAACAGTTGATTTTTAATTGTTAAACGTGCCCACTACATTACATTAAGCCCACTGGTTTCCAGTGTCAGGTCCACCAGTGTGACCATGCCTCCGTGAGCGAGCGCTTGATGCTAAACGTCGCTAATGACACAGTATGGACCCACAAGGTGCCCGGAGCACTGGGGACAGATCACTGACTGTGGACTTGATGGGATGCTCTGTGCTTTTGTCGAGTCTTGCCGGCTGACAGTCCCTGACATAATCAGGTCACAGAGACGGTCAAAGCCGTGGGCTACGGCCTTTACTCCCCACCTCATTATTCCACAGCATTATTCAGACGGGGGGGCTCTGAAACACGCACTGCCATATCAGAAGGTCCCGCCCCTCCCTTTCCCTCAGCACTAAGGACATTATACAGGCTAATACGTACTCAAACAAGGCTAGAGGTCCACCAAACACACTCCGGGAACTTATGTCAGCATGGAAAGGCCACATGTTGGTTTGTATTTCCTCATCGGCTTTCATCCATTCACGGTAGTGTTTCATTTGAATTGGGAGAAAACATTTTTTTTCGATGAGTAAAACGTTCCTGTTTCTTGAATTTAAAACATTGTCTTCTGTCCTTGACCTTTTGATTTGCTCCACAACTCTGTCAAAAAGACCTTTTCACAAGCGAACGCTCTGGGGACCTTGAAAAGTCTCGTGTTTGATGGACGTTTGGAGTTCAATATGTTTTGAGAACTTCATTATTTTGGCCCAGCTTCTTTATTCTCCAAAGAGAATCAATGAGGCTCTTTTTATCCTCACCGCCTCTACATCAGTGATTAAGGCTGTGGATAAAAGCCAGAATATGATTTAGTCTCTGTCGCCCCAGATTCTTTTTTTCTCCCTTTGTGGCATTTTTGTGAACATCTTCTATTCAATGCAAATTCACTCGCTTTAATGTGGCAGTCAAACTGTGGTGGAAACGAGGACATTAGGGGCTATTTCATGGAGAGCGTACCGCACATCCTGAAAGGTGTAGACAGCGCCTGAATGGTGTGTGTGTGTGTGTGTGTGTGTGTGTGTGTGTGTGTGTGTGTGTGTGTGTGTGTGTGTGTGTGTGTGTGTGTGTGTGTGTGTGTGTGTGTGTGTGTGTGTGTGTGTGTGTGTGTGTGTGTGTGTGTGTGTGGAAGATCCCAGTTTAATAAACACTGGTTCCTTAGCTTTGGAACTCGCTTCTCCCTGAATTTGGGCTGTCAGGCCATGCATCCCGCTTCCTCCCAGCATCCCCAGCATCGGGACAGGCCTGTGTGCCCCTGAGGTGTACTCTGCTGGAACTAATGCAGAGAACAACAGGTAAAGAACACACGCACGCTTAACCTGCGGAGCCAGCGTGCCCTTTGTATTGACGGAAGCTTCCAGCCCTTAGATTAGGTGGAGCCGCAGTGTAAACTGCTGCTGCCCTTGGAACTGAAAATCTTTTGTCGGGCTACAGCTATTGATTATTTTCAGTATCAATTATTCTTTCGATGAACTACCAAGTTCCCACTCTGACGTTTTTTTCCGGCCAATAATCCCAAAACCAAAGAAAATACATTTATAATGATATAAGAAAAGCACAGAAAAGCAGTAAATACTTACATTTAAGAATCTGCAACAAGCTAAAGTTTGATTGTGCTGTATAATTAAACGACTAATCATGCTGCATTAATTGACTGTATCTGCATCTTGTTGTATATTTAAGGAAACTGTACAAGGGCTGTTAAATTACTAGAAAACACCTGACAGCTTACCCAGGAGATGTCTTTTATCCAATCAACCATGATGAGTCTGCTATTTCAGCCTTTGATTTGCTCTGAGAGTTTGGACTTGTGTGTGTTGACACAAGTCCAAACTTCCCAAACATGTCCCCTCTTGGGTCTCGGTTCACCGCATGAACAGTGGAGGAGAGGAAATGGGCAGAGATATTGCCTGGCGACCATGGCTAAAGATACAGATTGCCCTGGCTGGAGAGATGAGATGACATTTCTGTGGAAACAAGAGCAAGATAATCTTAATGAGTTCTGCTGGGTGGAGGGAGGCGCGTTACTCACATGCCATACGAAGTGGAGCGGGAGGCAAAAACAGGAAGCCAAATATACGAGGACAAACTGAAAGATAGCTGAGGAGAGGTCTCGGCAGTGAAGCAGGGTCCTGAAACGGTGTGATGATTAATTGTCACCTGGAGAAATTTAAATGATTGCATGTCTCCATCAAATGTAGGCTTTTTGTTCCTGCGGTTGTATTTTGAGTACTGCAGCTTTAAGAGCACACATGCAACCTTGGTAAGAGTTACTTCACTGGAGTGCATAACCAGTAGAAACATGAGAAATGTAGAGCAACGTTAGGATGAATAAAACCAGTTACTTGCTGGTGTCACTTTTGTCTCATTAGAAGAGGTTTAAAAATAAATGTTAGTTAGAGATTTAAACATTACACTGTGGTGCACTTGCACTTGTTTAAAAACACAAGCATCCAGTAGGACATGCTCTCAACATGTACTGGTTTGGACATTTTTAGATTAGATTTTGATACCGGGGTTTGGTAATAATATCAAAATAATAATTGAATAATTGGATATGCAGAATGGAGGCATGTTGACCAACAAATAGTGTTGAACTTTGCTTCAATATAAGCTGAAGTGAATAATATATTAATGATATAGATCATTAATGTAAGATAATATGCAAATTCTGAGATCCTGACCTGCCATTGTTTATTAATTGACCCTTTTTATGAAACAGAAGCGCTCAAAAAGTATTGATGTTTGATTGTCATTATCTTAATCTATAAACTGAGTTATACTTTTATAAAGGAGGGCCGTGCTCTGTAAGCCTTTCCCCATTAGGAAAGTGTATAATAAAGTCTTCCCCTGTCTATAAATTAGCTCTCAAAGCGTTGAGCGCGAGAAGAGCTGCGAGACGCCGCCGCGGAACATCTGCCCGAGATAGTGCGATGGAGAAGCATTGCATTGTGGGACAGGGACGAGAGCTAAGCTGTCAGTTACATGCTATTTTATTATGCTTATAGAACAACCACTTAGTCCAATGACGATGAATAATTGAGCGGAACAAGTTCCCTGCCACAGCGGCATGCAAAGCGGGATCAGTGGGACTCCGGAGACAAGCGCGTCAGGCAGGGCAATAAAATATGCTAAGTGGCAGGAGGGCATTACAGCGGATTTGTAAAGCCGGCGCGGAGAGAAAGATAAATTATCTCTCCCCTAATGCGAAGGAACGTAAGCAAATGAGCCGTGGCACGGATGAATTACAGATTGCCGGCCCACCTTTCTCTCACTGATCCTTCCCCATTATGTCAAGGAGATGAAGGGAGGGGAGGGGGAGGGGGGGAGGGGGAGGACCCAGTGCTGAAACACACCAGCAGCGGTGGCTATGAGGGACCCAGTGAAGGCCGGGATAATGTACTGTAGAAGCTGTTTGTAGTGTAGTGTTAAGGTGGAGACGCATAAAATAAAATATGAACTTAAAGAGGAAGACGATGCAATCTTTGCAAAAGCAGCCCTTTGTCCAGCTGCCAAATAACAGAATTTTGAACGATGGGCGTCTCATCCGCGTTGAGCTGCTCTCTGCTGTAATGAGGCTTGGTGGAGGAGCGATGTCAGCGGGGGGGGGGGAACGGGGCCACGGCTGCTCAGAACCAGTCCCCAGATGACATTAACCTTCATCATGGTGAAGAGGCACTAAGTCCCCCCTAAAGCGCCACTCTTGGCCACACTCTGGCAGCTCTGAGAGCTAAAACGCTGCAGTGACACTCTGCCGCCCCCTTTGATCTGCCCTTCCTGATTACAGCCACGGAGGAGAGGAAAGCCTGGGCTGGAGGGGGGGTGAAGTACCCCTGGGACCCAGGGAGTTGAATTAGAAACACAAGGTCCTGTCTCACTCTCTGATGCTCCTCTTCTTCTCCCTCTTACGGTTTCTTTTTCTTGCTCTTTCTTCCCACTTCTTCCTTTCTGCCCGGGTGTGTGAGAGAGGGTGAAATGGGGGTCTCTCAGCAGCCTCACTCCCTTCTCACCAGAGACGGACAAAGACACTTAAAGCACAAACACACTTAGACACACGCAGTCGCACATACGCACACTCATCCCGGGCTCGGCCTGGTGATGGATAAGACGGTCAGTGGTGTGCACCATCACACACACACAGGTATTCAGCGCTGACCTTTGCAGTGCGCTCCCAGCAGTCTGCCTTGGCTTCACTTGCTCCAGCCTGTAAAAACCACCAGACAGATGATCAGTGGACACTTGTGCATGTTTTTCCTCTGTAAATCACACACGGACCGACTGGAGCACCGAGCGCCCTGATTAACCTCACCACACGGCTAAATGACCGCCTCATGCTTTGTTCCCAAAGAAAAAGCTGAAGAAAAAAACTCACAGCGGCCATTAAGGCCCATACCTCCAGTGGCGTTTAGCCTCTCTGCTCCATCTTCTTTTGAAAACTGCCCGGCTGATTTTGTCTCCTCTTTACCCCCTTTGTAGATAATTGGAACAATCCCACTGATGCCCAACTCTGCAGGGCCCTCCAGCCAATCAGGGGGTGGCAACCCAGCACTGCAGGTACAGCCAATTACACCTCAGCTTCTGACCAATGCTCAAGGCCAGATCATCGCCACGGTGATCGGCAATCAGATCCTGCCCGTCATCAACACCCAGGGAATCACGCTGTCACCAATCAAGCCTGGACAGCAGGTAACAGACACTCCAATGTCCAGACACAACACACACATATAGAGCAAGGTGTCTAGTAGAGCCACGGATTATGATCTACTTAAACCGCAGCTTCAACAATGATCAAGAGATGACGTTAAAACTGTTGAATGAGCAACACCTAGTGGAGTCAGCCCAGAGCCCTGTGTATTCACGAGAGCATCGTTCCTGTGAGTCGGCTCCGCGCTCTGCTCAGCATCTGGTGTTTCTCCTGCTTCAACACTCGTAACGATCATTTGCGTCATTCCACTTGGCAAAATTGCAACTTTTGGTATAACTGTTCAGTGTGTGTGTGTGTGTGTTTGCATGTTTCACGATGTGTATGTTTGGAAGGCACTTGTCAGCCAACCTTTTAGACTGCTGCGCCCCTGCAGAGCCCAAACCCCGCCTGAAAAAAAACAAAGACACACTTTTCATCACACCACTTAAAAAAACACTCATGCCTGTGTTCTCCCCCTTCTCTCCTTCCTCAATCACACACTCCATCCTTCCTTCCTTTTTTTTTTGTCCTCTCTGACCTGAACAAGAAGTATTTTGTTTTGATTTGTCCACTAGATTTGAGTTTAAAACTCTCAACATTTTCTCCTTCCAACTTGAAGATCCATACAGTACTCAATTGTGCAGCCAGACGCTCGCACACAACAAACAGAATGGTATTGACTCGATAATGACGATGTCAGCGTAGAATTACAGGGTACAAGTTCACATTTGACGGCCTGTACAGTTTCTAATGAATGAACTTCAGATGGACACCTAATTGTGGCTCCCCAAAACACCAGATCATACCCTCGAATGAATTAATGCATTTGTAATAATGTTTATGCTTTTGTCTCCACATCAAAGCTCGCTGGTGCACATTGTTCTATGGGCATAATTTACGGTTGTCAGACTCTGCAGTGGAGAATATTTCCAGTGAAGCTAGATAATTCTCAGTGCCTGTCAACATTCCTGACAGGCTGTGCATCGCTGTTGACACCCCCCCACCATCCAAACAAACACATGCCAGGGAGAAAATAATTAATAGCAAAGAAGGAGAGGAGAAGCCGGCCTAGCTTACGGCAGAGACAGCTTTCCGCTTTAAGAGAGAAGACGTACCATCTTGATCTTGTAAAAGCAATTCAAATGTGCATAAAACATGAAAATACATCGTTTCTTTCCGCCATCAGAGAACGTGGCTTGTGGATCATGAATTATGTTTGATATGGGGACTGCTGTGTCCACATTTATATTTCAGATTCAGGCTGCCATTATTGGCGTCCTCGCAGCTCTGGTGACGAGAGAGAAGGCTCTAATTGTCACAAGCAGTTTTCTTTTCTGCAGAGAAGCGATTGTTTATCTGTGGAGCACCTGAGTTGACTCTCACTGTCTCCTGCAATAGAAAACCACTGCAGCAGCCTATTGAGCTGCCTATTGACACTGTATCCTGCGCTGTCAGTTTAGATACCGCAGGCTGTAAATAACAGTTATTCATCATTAGCTACGAGGTATATGCCATTAAATTCAGCTTCTAAGTGGCTAATTTAATATCTGTTGATTAATATTACAACCCAATCACCATAATGACACGATAACCTGTAAATAATGAATATTGTGATGATGTAGGTAATAAAATACAGATATTTTTCTGTAATGCATGTTTTCGATGTATTAAATGTGTTTGTGTGTGTGTGTGTGTCCAGCTGCCTCAGGCTCAGCAGGGTCAGACTGCATCGTCTCAGCCCAGCCTGCTCCACATGCCCCACAGACAGAGTCCTCTCCACCAGGCCTCTTCCTCCTCCTCCACCTCCTCCTCATCCTCGGCTCTCAGCGTGGGCCAGCTGGTCAGCAGTAAGTGTCCGACCCAGCTCACAAAAACACAACATGTCTTCAAACACACGGAAGAAAGAACCGGAACGAGTGCACTCACTCTTCAAACGTATTGTGTGGCAGCCAATGTGTGTTGAAGAGTGATGACACCAAAACGTACTCTCTCAAACCGGTTTGGTTCTACTTAAGAGATCAATCTTAAAAAATGAGTCATGAGAATATACAATAAAAAAATGTAAAGCTAAAACTACAACGTGTGTGTTCAACCAAATGAGGGAATATGTTACACAGTGCTATGATGGAACAATGGAGCTCTAGGAGTACAAAAGAGTTATTGTTAAATATGTATAATATCACTCAACCTTCTCTTTAAAAAAAAAGGAAATAAAGAAAATTGGGAAAGAAAATTAATGTCTTTGATGAATTAAATTAAATCTTGATAAGAACGAGATTTATTATTATTATAGAACCAAGTATACAGAAATGACGTGATCACATGGGATGTTAGAGCCCAGACCTCACTGGGAATTGTTTTCATCTGAACTACTTTCCACTAAATAAAAACTGTTGCAACATGTTCTCTAAAGACTTGCTGCTACAGATTTATTTAAATGCAATTTTTTTAATGTTTTGAGGAATGCAATTCAATGTGCGTCCATCGCATTGAGGTGGAGGCATCATTTAAAAGACTTTAAGACGGATTAAACCCAAACTCTCTGCATGGATAAATACTGCAGGGAAGAGAATACAAATATATTTAGTAATTTGGGCTGAACTGTTCCTTTAGAAGATTCAACATGGCGGCGCACAGTATCTACATTACTTTTGACGCCTCCTATGATTGTTCATGTTTACTGTGATCTGACTGTTATTCCTGTGGTTTGTTTAATGAACATAAGTCTTATTCTCCTGATGCGTGGGCCTATAAATCACGGGGCCGCAGCCTGTCAGCATGCAGCCATAGCCTTTTAAAACTCTCTTTTATTCAGATAAATTTCATTTGTCACAGTCGATTCCTCTAAACTCTGTGTAAACTCATTTCAAAGGCAGCTACAATGCCACTGAATTCAATAAAAAACAAGTCGCCATTGATCAACTCGTTGTAGACACAGTGTTTTGTGTGTGTTTACTTGTAGCCTGGAAAAAATCATATAAACCGTTTTTGAGTCTGCACCAAATCATTGTGGCTCAGTGCTGCAGTAAATAGAATTAAGGCTTTATGCTGAGTACGAGCCATCTCACTTCCTCTCAATATCACTTGCATCATACATACACAGAGAAAATCCCGTGACAGAATCAGACTCGTCTGCTGAGGAGAGAAGATGAAATGTCATTGCATTCACCGGCCACAAACAAAGTGCCAGAAACAGATTAAAAAGCCGAGAATGTCTGTTCCTATTATTTAAAAATTATCGGATGGGAAAATGTCAATCACAAAGAAGAATGTCAGCAATGTTTTGCCTCGAGGGTTGTTTTTATTTTTACTTTCTGTTTATTAAAAGAGAGTCAGCTGAGCATTCTGCTGTTTTCTAGCAGCACACAATTTAGCATTATTGACCATTTTGGTACCTGATCCCAGTGCAGTAAGAACTGACTTAACAATAATGTGTGTATTGATAATGACTGTCAATGAAAAGACAGTATAATGTGTGCAAATACAGGGCACATGTTATCAGCCGGTCTAAATAAGGTTTAAAACAACACGTGTTGAGGAACAAGAGAACAGTGCTTCTCATTGTAGATTTAAATGAAGGTCATCGTCAGGTGGATGAAGAGCATTTCAAAAAAAGAAAACCAAACAGCGTTTCACCCTAAGTGAAGGACAGGCAGACTGGAACATAACAGCCTGTATTATATAAAGCTCTTTCTTTTTTCATTTTCCTTTTCAATTAAGAAAATGCAGTGTTTAACTCGTTATTGTCCTGTTGACATTATTAAGCATATTAGTGCTTTATTGTATAAAAATGAGCTTTTGGAGGCCCAGAAATAGACTTTACTGGCTTCTCTGTTTGTTTCATGGACACTATACCACTCCATTGTTATTGCACAGTAGAATAGGATTGCTTGTATCTTTGGGTTGTGGCTCCAGAGGTCGGACCGGTTGCTCTGGAGTCTTCTGAACCGCTGAGTAAATGGACTCAGTGGGGAATCGTGAGGAGATGCTCATCAATGTGGAGATGATGGGACGCGAAGCTGTGAGTGCTCATCCCTCCCATTTAGTCTCCAGCCCTCCTCTTCCAAGTGTTCACACGTCTGGAGCGCGCCGCATACGCTACACGTCACTTATGAGGCACAACGAGATGGCAGCCCCATAGATTTTTGCTTAAATACGCTTGGAGGATTCCTTTAATAATTCATTGATAATGACCAAGATAAATAATTCAGAGGCACAAACTTTGCTTTAGTAAGCAAGGATGTCGGGGCACCTGACATTGATGTACAATGTGAAATCACTTTTTATTAGCGGGGAAATTTGTCAAAATGCTTCAGAGAAGTTCTGTAGATCCGCTCGGATGCCGAGGCTCATTCGTTTGCGTGAAGACTTCTCTCTGTTCCCGAAGCCGGGAATCGTATGAGCCGCTGTGAAGGCCGCAGCTGTCTCTACACGGGTCAGCTGTACCAAATACAGTCTTCAAATGTTCTTCAATGTTCATTCGCGAGTGCTCTCTTCAGTACATGTGTGTCTTCAGGCAGATGAGATCAGAACAAAGGACCTCCCGTATCTATCGGCTCATCTATTGAGTTAACCAGCTGTGCGTCATGTACTTTTGTCCGTGTGCTTTTGGATGTCGGATTAAAGACGCGCGTCTGCATTCACCGAAATCTCTGAGCGTTTACAGCGGAAGGCCACGGAGAAATAATAAGTTCTGACCCAGAGCCGCCCTGTTTAAAAAGAAAAGTGGTTCACAGACGCTCGCTTCTCACATATGTCTCGATGTTTGCTTCTTTCACTCTGCGAAATGAGGACAGCAACAGAGGAGCAGAGGGCTAATAAGATGAGATGTGTGTGTTTATTGCAGACCCGCAGACCGCCCCCAGCGAGGTGGACGGGGTCAACCTGGAGGAGATTCGTGAATTCGCCAAAGCATTCAAGATCCGCCGGCTGTCTCTGGGTCTGACTCAGACTCAGGTGGGCCAGGCGCTGAGCGCCGCCGAGGGGCCGGCGTACAGCCAGTCCGCCATCTGCAGGTAAGAACCACGGAGAGGGCGCAACGCAAACCCCGTGTTCATGACCTCTGATCAATAGGACCCGATGGCAACAAACCAAAGCGGATAGACGTCGTGCAGCCGCACTTTCATCCGGCGCTCATGACCGCCATCTATTTTTCATTCGGCGTTTTAACATTATTAAGATATTAAACTACATAATTGACTACCACCGCCCCCGACAAACGAAACTCTCATGTCCGTACGTCCCCGTCCTCCTCTCCGGGGCTTTTCATTCGCCGACATGACAGCCAGAGATTACTTATGTAAAATACATACGCAAGTATTACACGGAGCACTTAAAGCATTTAATAATTACTAAGGCCCGACGCCGGCTGCTCCGCCTGAACATGAGAGAGCTTGACGGCGATGATCTGTTAATAAGATTGCCGTGTTTTACTGCTGCCACCGGCACCGTTTAGTCATAAATGGAGCATTATGTATTCATGAGACAATCAGACAATCAGTGTTTCAGCCCTCCTGCTTTTCCACTTGACTAACATTTAGCATGAAGACACCAAATGAGCCTCGGTTCTCATCCAAGTCAGAATAATTGGGCTACATTATGACCAAATATTACTTTTTCAAGAGAACCACACGGTGAAATATGTTATTCAACCATGCAAAAAAACAATTTAAAGTGTAAGATTAATTTAAACGTTGACAAGTCAGTAACGTTTCTTTGTCTTTTCTTAAATCTAATTAAAAGATAGACGTGTGTGACAACTGTTGTACACACGATTTAACACGATTGTAGCTTTGCATCAGTTTTTTTAAGTATTTCTCTGTTTTCAGCTCCAAGTCCTGTATTAATTTTAATGTCCTCTGCGTGTACATAGCTGATGACCTCGACTGTTTACGTGACTCGGTGCTACCACGCACTTCTAGAAATGTCATCACATCAACGTCAAACAGCCGATAAAATGTGAAGCCGCACAGGGGCCGGGGTTCTTATGAGGCGCAGCCGTCTTTGACTAATGTTTAAAGTCTTGAAATCACACATGAAATATTTACAGCCAGGAATAATTCAAATATTTATAACATACATTAGAAGCCATTAGCTTCAAAAAAAATAAACACTCTGCGGGGCTGTTATTCATGCCGCTAAGACCTTTTTTATGTTGTTTGCATGACATTGAACATGACATCCTGATGTTTGAGCTCCACATGCTTTAGTTTAGTTAACATCATCACAGACATGAAGTTTGAGGAGAACCGGGACGTCACGGTGGCTCTGGGGCTCTGAGCCCAGACAGTCAACAGACACTGACAGATGCTTCACTCTCGTCTCCTTTCCTTGCTCACTATGTTCCCAGGCACTTTATTAGTTTATCCTAAAGGGGCATGGGCTCTCCAGGACGGCATCATCGAGCCCATGACCAGTGTGTCCTCCTCTGGCTCAAATGGGCTCGGTTTAGACAATACAAATATTAAATAAATGCAAAAACTCTCACAGCATTGTGATTTTAAATACACCATTTAAGGTAGAAAACATGTACAACTCGTTCTCACACTGCCAATAAGTCAATGCACCATTAGAAACTATTTCCTCATCACTAACGCTTCCAAAAGCCTGAATAAATATGAGCAGCTTATAAACACCTTATCTTATTTATTTTATCAGTAGCCCGAAGAGCCGGATGATAAACCCACGAATGTGATACGGATTCAAACGTATATCCCAATAGAAGATTAAACAAATCTATTTGTCTTAAAAATTTAAAAAAATTCTTAATAGAATCAGTGGTTGAACATATTTAACATGAAACACCTTTTCAACACTTTGCAGTATACCATTTAAAATCAGCTAAATGAAAATCTAAATCAGTACATATTTAATAAGTGGACTTTTTAAAAAGTATTTAACAAATCCCTCGATGACAACTCTCCCGACACACTAAGCTCGAACGATATGAATAAAATACTAATATCACCTTATTTATCATATCTCACTATAAATTGTGATGAAAATAGAACCTGTCAAATCAAGCTGTTTGATGTATCACATTCATTACACAGTCATATCCAACGACGTTGCTCTAAACACTCGTATTCAATGCCGTTTAACATTTCCTTCATTGGTCCGTAACGGCCAGAGATAAACAAATAGGTCGAAAACCAAAATACAAACAGTGCTCCCCGACCTCTGGCAGCTGAGACCATGATACTGTCTCATTGTCTTATCACCCATTTCCCCAGAATATTAGCCGTATCTCCGTCTTATCTGAATATTCATAAAGATGTATCAGAAGTGAAGCGGGATGCGTGAGGAACGCTAGTTGTGCCGTCTCTTGTTGTCGGGGTAGATCTCTTCCCTCGCTGTAGCTTCCTGGTCATGCGTCCGGCCCTCACGTGAAGCACTTCTCAGAGACTTCATGGCTGAAACCTTCAGGCCAACGGGCGCTCGGGTCGCAACACACAGCGCTGCTTTTAAGAAGAGAGGCTGGAGGTGCGTTCAGGGACATCTCCCTCGTGCGGACGCACCAGAGGAGCGAGCGCAGACCCCGGCTGAGCAGCGCTCCGCTCCATGAGAAAGTCTCTCGAGCGCAGCGTGTCGGCTCACACACGGCGGCCGCCTGTTCGTCCTGGAAACACTTTGATCAACTCTGGTGTTCTTGTTTATTTCATTATTATTAAAAAGCCATTATGAGCATTCAATCTAACTCTTAGGGCTATAATTCAGTATTATAATGTATTGTCTTTCAATGGAATCATATCCTGATGAAATGATATATTGAGATGTAATGAAACACAGTTTACGTTGTCTAAATTGTTAATAATAACAATAACTAACTCAAATCTTTCCAAAATCAGATTGTTTTTGCGCTAATGTTCTAAGTTAAATGAGAAAAAAAAAACTTTCACACAGAGGCAAACTAAAGCATAAGGTTACATGTAGAATATTTATTTATTTATTAAATAACCAGAAATGAGTTCATCGTAGGTCAATAACACTAAAATGAAAAATAAAGATAAAATGAAATGATTTTCCTTTAAATACCATAAACATTACGGCCGTGAGAGGAATGCATTTACTGTCAAATATAAGACCTTCATGTTATCGATATGTAATATTATATTGTTCATATCACAGTTTTTGATCCATTCTTTCTGACTTGCTGACAAGTCAGTTACGTGTCGAGCAGCCGTGAAGTTGCAGGAAATTTATTCTCATAAAATATAAAATGAGACGTTATTAGAGGATGAGAAAGTCTGAAAATGTATTAAATGTACATTTTGATTAATAATTCAAGCTCCTTTTGTAAATAAATGATGGTACCATCGTTAACTGCATGCATTAGTGGATTTTTGTTTTTTTCTACCACCTGAGGGAAAGAAATGGAATATTTAGAAGTAATTCCTGTTCTGTGAAGTGCAGTATTTAGAGTTCACTGAGATGTTTGCCGTGTTTCTGGTCCAACTGGAGCACACTGTCATCATTGGCAACATCTCCTCGCTCCACTACTGCCAATTTGGGACAGAGGCACAGCCTCCTCCAAAAGATGTAACACACGACTGGCAACCGTCTCCTCCAGCTGCTGCAGCTGAGGTGTTTCCCGGTGCAGAATACAAGAGTTTGGCTCTGGTGTGTTCCTGGATGTTAGTCTCCGTCCCTGTGGCATTCTGGATGAGGAGGCGAGAGGCAGGCAGCTTATCCCTTGTTCTGGCAGGACACCTAAGATTCTTTTTTCTCGATTCTCCCCAGACACACCATCCTGAGAAGCCACTTTTTCCTACCACAGGAAGCCCAAGAGAACACTATAGGTAGCAGTCTGACAGGCAAACTGAACCCTGGCCTTTTATATCCTGCCAGGTTTGAGAAGTTGGACATCACCCCTAAAAGCGCCCAGAAGATTAAGCCCGTTCTGGAGCGCTGGATGGCCGAGGCTGAAGCCCGCCACCGATCCGGCATGCAGAACCTGACTGAGTTTATCGGCAGCGAGCCTTCCAAAAAACGCAAGCGGAGGACCTCTTTCACCCCGCAGGCGCTCGAGATCCTCAACAGCCACTTTGAGAAGAACACGCACCCCTCCGGGCAGGAAATGACGGAAATAGCCGAGAAGCTGAACTACGACCGGGAGGTGGTGCGCGTCTGGTTCTGCAACAAGAGGCAAGCCTTGAAAAACACAATAAAGCGCTTGAAACAGCCCGACCTCGGCCCGGCCGCGCCGATGGACCCTCTCACCGACTCTCTAGAGGAGCTCCCCAAATGAACAGTGGAGCGGCAAAGTGGCCGGCAACAAAAAAAAACAGCGACAATGGTGGACGAAGTGAGACGACAACTGAAAAAAAAAATGTTCCCGAGTCACCCGGATGGACGGTCGTGAGTTAGCAAACAAAAACTATGTGTTGTCAGTGTGATTCCCACAGCTATGTAAATGACCTTGGCGAAACCAAAAAAAAAACGTGAAAAAAGAGATGAACTTCTTGAGAATTGTGTAAAAACTTACGGTGTGTCAAAGAGTTTTAGATCCTGGCCTCGCAGACCAGACTCCGCCCACATTTTGGTTCCCGACGAGGAGGGATTTAGTAAAGAGATCATACCAAATCAAAACACTATTTACCAAAGTCTGTTGCATCTGAGTACTAAGAATAATTTTGTAATGTAAATGTGCTCTAAATTTTTACATTTGTACTGGCAAATCTAAGCTATATGTGTGAGGTCGAGTATACATTTTATCTTTGTCTCGCTTACTTTTTCCTTCATTGTTTGTATGTAAATATCTATAAAAAAAAAACACACAAAAAAAGGAAAGTGCTGTCTTCACACAACAAAAAAAGAAAACCGTTGCTGTTAAACAATAATTATGTCGTTTGCCTCTGATTTGTGTTTCATCTGCAAATATTTTCAGTCACAGTGTAACTTTTTACAACTTTTACAGGTATTTATGAATAATCTCGTGAGATTGTTTGACAAACGGAGGGAGTAAACGAAGGACTTTCACATGATGATGATGATGATGATGATGATGATGATGATGATGATGATGATGATGATGATGATGATGATGATGATGAGTGTCTGTCACGTCGACTGCAGCTTTGTTTTGAGCTACCGTGTCATTCTGTTGCCAAAGCCTGAAAGCCAAAGAACACATACATCAGCTGGAGGACTGGTGGAGACTTTACCTTTTGTTTTTGTTTTTGTTTTTCTACCTGTTCACACGGCTTTCTCCCCCGTGTTTTACTCTGCGGGTTCAACTTTAACAAACAAACACACACCACCACGTCAACAATATCTCGAAAATATACAAAATGTGTTGGATTTCATTTTACATTTACTTTGACGTACTCACGCCACACGGAGATGGAATATGTGTTCATCAATTTCACCCTAAAGTAACTCAAAATAACATTGTTTTACACAATAGACATTTTAATTACCCCCAGCACAAACAGGTGTGGTTGAACTGCTGCGCTCATCCCAGATCAGAAACTGTGTTTTTATTTATATTAGTTGTATGCAGTAAAATGCTTTAAAATGTTATTTTTGTACAGATTCTGTTCAAAATGTAATTTATTTGTGGTTAATGTCATGTACTTGTGATTATTCTTCAGGTATAATTTAACTTCCGTCATCTGACTCCATCACCGTGTTCTGAGTGGTTCATTTTACATGATCATGACCGCGTGAGGTCAATATCCAAGGCAGCGACATCCCTACAAATATTTGGTTGTCACAAAAAAAGAAGAAAAAGTGAATGTTGAGAATAAGTGTCACATGTCAGAGCGAGTGAACTTAATTTGAAGTGAGACGAAATTTGATGCAATTTATTCAGAATCGTGTGTCTGCTCGATATCTGTCCTTCCATGTCACATTGGTTATCGCAGTCTTTCGGGCCCCTGTGCCCGGCTGTGTTCTTCTTCACTGCCGGGAAAACACACACACACACACACACACACACACACACACACACACACACAAACACACTCGGTACATGTTAAAAAAACACATGGAAAAAGCTTTACGTGTCTGTGTTTTTAAAGAAATAAGTGAAGCCGTGGGAGTTCATTTCCTTTAGTGCTGGGAGGTTTTATTCGTATTTATTTAAACATTCAAGTGCATTTTCATCTGAACGTCTACAGCCGCTTCTACAGATTCATTACGTTTTTTTTATTGGATTCAATCGTCCACCTTTTTATGTTGGTTTCAATATTTCCTTCAGGCAAATCTTTGGCCAAAAAAAACCCAGCGACACGTCTGCATCCACCCGCAGACGGAGTCGTGGAGCAGCAGGCCCCGCAGGTAGAAACCGGATCTCGTCAATAAAGCTGAAACCAAAACCAAATCAATAAAAAAAAGACACAGAAAAGAGTTATGCCTTTGCTCAACTTCCCATAGCTGGACCAAAGCTCTATAGTTATGCACATTGTACAGAGATAATAGATTCATGATGTTGACAATCTTTAAAAGCAGATCAAAATAATTGAAAGTAGAAATGTACAGTAGTTCACGGCTTACCTCAGCACTGTTGTGGAGAGGAGGAGGAGACGGCTCTCTGTGGAGCGAGAGGCCGCTGGTTTATTTATTATTATGTGACACATGATTGTTTTATTTAGCGTGAGCTGGTTTCCTGAGACACGTGGCTCGGGAAGTCGTAAGTCTTTATGTTTCACCGTCGCATTATTCCTCGTTCATCGTGACGTTCGCCTCTCGGTTTCCACGGACCTTCAGACCCGCGTAGAGAGAGGAGGTTACGGTCGCTCTTAATCTAATTAGGACGACTTGTCAATTATCACCTTTCTCAACGCTTTTGTGAAATTTTACTCACGCAAACGAACCGGTTTGACGTTTTGTTAAAAAGTCGAAGAACTCCAATACCAAAGCTGAAGAGCCTGCAGAGGTTGGTTTCAATTTTTTTATAGACTGAAAGCTGTAATCTATAGAGCAATATCTGTTTGGCCAGTTCAGCAGCACTTTGTGTATCCCCCCCAAAAAAGACAAAAAAAAGCTTCAAGTCTGTCACATTGATTTGTACCATAATTAGTAATAAACAATTGTTTAACATGAACTGTGTGTCCTGTGTTCAGTAGAATGTTGTTTTTAAAGATATATTATTCACCGTAAAGCCCAAAACATATGTGGTTTAAACAGAATTTGATTTAAAGTTATTAAGCTTACATATATATATATATATATATATATATATATATATATATATATATATATAATATATGTGTGTGTGTGTGTGTGTGTATATAATCTGTCATCAGCTTGATTCAGTTATGATGTAAACAAACAGCTAAACTCCTGATGCTAACTAGCTTAGCGTCGTAGCATGCTGATGCTGAGTAAGACTTTCACATGATTTGAAGTCATTAAAAAACCTTTAAATCACATTTAAATCCACTATCTTGTTGATTAATCTATGATTGATTTCAAATGAGGTGGCTTTACATTTGTATTTCTCAATGAGGCCGTGACTAAATAAGAAAAAGAAAACTAAAAAGTAACTGCCGCATCACTTTTAATAATAATACTTAAAGTTAAAGAGTTAAATTATCATTAATCTGAATGCTGTTAATTCAGTGTAATCAATTAAATCTTGATTTAACAGTAACTTAGCTTAGCAGTGAAGCAGTGGTAGTTTTTTGTTGAGCTATACTCTTAATTAAATATTTAAATTGATTACATTCTAGATTCATTCATCATTGATTACAATAATGGAAATCCAGTTTGTCAATCAACATTTAAATAAATACATAAATCATTTAAATCATAATCATGGAAAACTAAACGTGCTAACGACTACAAGCAGTCATCTCTCAGAAAGAGCGAGAGAGAAAGAGAGGGATGGATGGATGGAGCAGGTCAAGCTTGCTGCTGAGTTCAAACGTTTCAGGAACATACAAATATTCCACCAACATCCCCGGCTCCTCTTTTCATCTTTTCATTTTTTCAACCCATCGACACGGTGATGTAGAAACTTGTGTTGACTTTCTCTCTGCGGGGTCATGGTCATCTTAAATCCTCCTGTACACAGATTCATGTGTAAGATGTTATTTGACCTTTGACCTCTCCTGGTTGGATGGATGAACTGAGTGTCTGATGTGTTTAATGACATTTTACCAACCATATTTATCCGCGTATTAAAATTTCCTCGGGCTCAGCGGAGAAGAATGGGCAGCACGTCCGTCTGCTCATCAAAGCTTCATGCGCTCGCTCCGCCACATAACAACAAGACGAGTGTAAAGAAGAAGAAATGTATAAATAAACGGGGAGAAAGCCTTTTGAAAACTAAACTCAAAAGTTTTGAGGCGGCTTCCCCGTCCGCGATGCCTTTGAAAGACGGACAGGCGGCTGAAAAGAAAGTAGTAAATAAATAAATAATAATAATAAAAAGCACAGACAACATAAATTATTAACATTAGACTGAAAACTGATGTTCAAGATGCTTTTTCGTCTTCCTTTCAGCCCCCCCCCCTTCATTTCAAAACACTGGCTGTATGTTTGAGCGGTGATGGCTGCAGTCAGGTATGTGATGTTCTTTTGTTTTCCATTTGTATTGTCTTTCCCATTAACGATGTGATTGTGCAGATGCAGCTCCTGACCCACATCTGTTCCCTCCAACTTTAAAAGTGTACGTTCTGCTCTCCGTCTGCAGCGGGATGAAGGCGCAGCGCTTTGAAAATGAGTCCTGCTGCAGATTTCAAGGTTTTAAGCTTCGAATCAATCATTTCTGGATGGGAATTGGATAGGATGCACACAAAAGTTTCTCTTTGTGCACAAGTTTTTTAGGTTTTTATAGTATCTGAGATTCAACAACTTCATTTAATAAGAGAAAACAGTATCCCATTCCTAGGAATGTAAAAACATGGTGGCACTTGAACCAATCAGGAGTGAAGAAGCTACTTTATTAGACAACTCAGTATTGATCGCCTATCATCTCATCAGAGGACAAACTCAACCCATCACCGACCAGACGTCTTAATCGCCTGACATGTTTTTTGACAAGAGGATTCCCGCTGCTCGTCCAACATCATCCAGATCTAGGTCCAGGTTTAGTTGTATTAATAAAGCCTGAAGTCATAAGTTCATGTCAGATCTTTGCTCTCTTACAGCGTTAGACGGGATCGCCCCACGGCCGGGTCTGAACAGAACACGAGAACATTTCAATTTCATATTCTAGATATTACATATGTTAAACAGACACGGTATTACGATGTAGATTTTGAATGCTACTTCACAATAAGCACAAAGCAAATATTAAGTAGACAAAGAAAAAGACGACACCTTTTTTAGAAGCTCCAGATTCACAACATTGAGTAGAATATGAAGTAAAGTAAAGTTTAATAAGTGAATTTGTCCGCGTGTAAATGCCTCACAAAGAGACAAACGCAGCATCCGCATCATCAAAACTACAAGTTCTGCCCCTTTTCTTAACTTTGTTTCTAAAATAGTTTCCAGTGGAGAAAAGTCTTGACCTCTGAACCTTGAGGTTTATTGTTTCTTTTATGAACGACAAGGTCTCCTTAATCGTTTGAATTATTATTATTATTATTATTATTATTATTATTATTAAGGACTTAAACGATAAGTCCTTTCTTTCATGTCACTCATATATATATATATATAGCTACATATATATAGGTATATATATATATATATATTAATTATAATATTATAATATGATATACACATATAATAATATTATTAATATAATATAATAATATTATTATTAAGAAGGATTTAAACAATAAGTCCTTTTTCTTCATGTCCCACACATTTCTGTCTTTTTATAATGTTAAATTTGTACTGCTTTTCTTTTATTGTGCGTATAAATAAATAAAAAGGAAGAAATTAAGAATGCCACAAGTGTGTTTGTCTATATGAGTCAACGATGTTGATTACATGTTGTACATGTATTCATTGTTTATTTGTTCTATATATGCGTTAATTTCAGAGCACATTGAGAAATGAAACTGTATATTTCTATAAAAACTGGAGAATTAAATGCTTTAGTTTGATGCCGCTTAAGAACCAACAAGAGACCTAGAACATGCGAGTGGATATTTATCTATAAACAATAATGTAAAGTTATATTTGATGATGTGTCAACAAGGCCTGTCAACTGAAAAGAAAGGAAGTTAAGACATGTCAAAAAAGACCTAAGAAAGGTTCATTATTGTGGCTTTAAAACAGAATTTACAGTTACAGAAGAATTCATACTTGACTGAATCAATTTAATATGAAAAATACAAATATATAAATGTTTTTTTTTTTTTTTAAAGCTTTATTTTGGTGCTTAACACTTTTTCACCTCCTGCTGTCCTCCAAATCCTTTTCAACGTGTACCTGAGTAGAGATGTGCTCTACACCCAACTTCTCATCACATACAATGTAATTATTTAAAATAAACAACACACACATTCTTGTGTACAGACTGCCGGCGTGAAGATGAAGCACAACGAGAGTTTGTGGTGAAGTCTGGATTCAAAAGATTTGTTTTTAGATCTGACACAACTCATTTATATATGTTCTAACTCTAACCTGATGGATTTCACGTGGGAATTAGAGAAACTTTCAAATGAACCAGAGGATAAAATATCATGAGAGTTGATGCTCAAGGTCAACGCAAAGAGACTTTTAAAGCAGTATTTTAGTGCTCAGCCTCCTATACATCCTCCTTTCCTCTCATGAGAAAAATAACACGAGAAGTGTCTCTTTCTGAGCAGAAGCAAAGTGAAGTCTGACTTGTTGAAACATTCCTGCTGAGATGGACCTGAGCTCTGGAGGCCGGACACAGACACTCCGACACGTCGACGCTCCAAATGGATTATGTTTCAATATCAGCCAGGACACAGAAAGCGAGAGATGGAGGAAGAGAGAGAGAGAGAGAGAGAGAGAGAGAGAGAGAGAGAGAGAGAGAGAGAGAGAGAGAGTGCATGTTGTTGGATGCAGATGGTTTTAAATTGCTGCCTTTTGTTTCCCATCAGGCATGAAGCGTTCACTTCCCTTATCTCTCCGCGCTGATGTTCTGGGTAAATGAACTGTCGGCGCGTCCCTCCGCCTTCTTGTTTCCACTCCTCCGCTCAAGGTTGAGATGTTGGTGCCCGGGCGGTGGAGCCCGAGCTGCTCAGGCGTCGCCCACTTTGCTGCTTTGCACACCCGGATGCCTCCGGGCCTGCAATTACCAAATCCTCACATGCAGCCGGGGTTGGCCATGCGCATGATCCCTTTCGCCTTCACTGATGTTCCTGTGTTTATGTTGTTTTTTATTATTGTTTTGCTGTGTTTTTTCTCCAGCGTCATTAGCATTGACACGCTGTGAGGTGTGTGTGTGTGTGTGTGTGTGTGTGTGTGTGTGTGTGTGTGTGTGTGTGTGTGTGTGTGTGCAGGTGGAGCCTGGAGGAGTTAATAGCCCGGGTGTTTACAGAGACACCTGTCTGCAGCAGCAGCTGATTGCATCGCTCTTTAAGGCCATTCCTCTCGCCGCGGCTCGTGAAGCGCGCGTCTCCGGCCGTGATGTCTGGGTTTCTCCCGCCGGCTGAAACTCTGCTCCGTGATTCTGTGCAGGAACATTCCTTCTCCCGAAGGTCTCTCAGGTGAGACAGCTGCAGCTGCTGCTGCCCGGCTGCCTCCTGCACACCCGCTGTCTGAAGCTGCAAGACATTTCACAAAGCTCCGCGCATTGTTATCTGGACGTGCTTTACTTCAATTATTAAGAGGCAAATATTATACTTTTTACTATACTCTATGTTTATTTGGCAGTTGTTGCAGATTCAGATTTTGTCATCTGATATTTGGGAAACTGATTAATTAAATTAAAACTACATGAGGATGAGTAACGAGAACTAGCAGACTTTTAAAATCCTGTGTTGTCGACTCTTCCAATGAAAACAGCAGCACCAGCTCAGAAAGTCTCTGAATCTAGAGAGAAGGTCACCAGGTAGCCACACTGGCCTCCCTTCAGGCCCCGCCCCCAAATGATCACGACATCTACCTGTCTACCTGCTCTACATAGGTAGACAGGTAGTAGACAAGTACAGTATGTAGATAGACAGGTAGGCATATATACATGTAGGTAGATAGACAGGTAGGCACATAGACAGGTAGGTGTATAGACAGGTAGGTACATAGACAGGTAGGTGAATAGACAGGTAGGTATATAGGTATGTAGACATGTCAGTAGACACTGTTAGGTAGTCATGTAGATAGGTAGACAGGTAGGTAGATAGACAGGTGGGTAGATATATAGGTGTGTAGGTAGACAGGTGGGTAGGCAGACAGGTATATATAGACAGGTGGGTAGGCAGACAGGTATATATAGACAGGTGGGTAGGTAGACTGGTATATATAGACAGGTGGTATGTAGACAGGTGGGTAGGTAGACAGGTGGGTAGGTAGACAGGTGGGTAGGTAGACCAGTGGTTCACTATAAGTTCTGCATTGAGCCCTTCATGCCTGAAGTCATCTTGTTGATGGTAACTTTTCTTCAGATCATTTCTGATGCAGGACGTTCACTTCTTCTCATGGAGTCTCTTTACAGCTTCACTTAAAGTAAAGAACATAAATGTGTCCTCCACGACTTTGTTATTCTACATTTCTATATAGTTGAAGATAAAGGAATGTAATGATTTACACTTTATTTAAAAGTTCACATCCTTGGAGCCGGCGCAGGCTGAAGGCTTCTTTTGAATTCAGTGAGCGGATAATGTGAGGAGCTCAAGGACGTAACGGCAATGATCATAACCCCGCCGCTGAATGTCAGTGAATAGCTTCAGAATTGATTCAATTAATTCATTAAAATAATAAGTCTATCCGGCTTTGAGTCTGTACAACAGAATCTGAGTCTCTTTGCGTTGACCTTGAGCATCAACTCTCATTACACGTTGTCCTCTGGTCCATTTGAAAGTTTCTCTAATTCCCACGTGAAATCCATCAGGTTAGAACATATATAAATGAGTTGTGTCAGATCTAAAAACAAATCTTTTGAATCCAGACTTCACCACAAACTCTCGTTGTGCTTCATCTTCACGCCGGCAGTCTGTACACAAGAATGTGTGTGTTGTGTATTTTATGTGATGAGAAGCTGGGTGTAGAGCACATCTCTACTCAGGGACGCTTTGAAAAGGATTTGGAGGACAGCAGGAGGGGGAAAAGTATTAAGCAACTAAATAAAGCTTTTTTTATTTAGAAAAATATTTATACATTTGTATTTTTCATATTGAATTGATTCAGTCAAGTATGAATTATTCTGTAAATAAAAATTCTGTTTTAAAGCCACAATAATGAACCTTTCTAGGTATTTTTTATTTATTTTTACAAGACTTAACGTCCTTTCTTTTTAACAGGCCTTGTCTTCCAAAATAACTTGACATTATTGTTTACAGATAAATATCCACTCGCATGTTCTAGGTCTCATGTTGGTTCTTAATCAGCTTCAAACTAAAGCAGTTCATACTTTCTTTTCCACTTCAGAGCTCTTTAGTTCCTCTGCCGAGTGGAACCTTTGGACGAGTTGGGAACCGGTCTACCGGTGTTTAACGTGTCCGTGGCCCGAGGCTGGGAAAGCATTTCAAACAGGAAGTTAGAGAGACGGTTAAATACGTAAAGAGAGTTGAGTCCCTCCTGTCTGGACATACAACAATAATAATAATAATAATAATAATAATAATAATAATAATTTATAATAATAATAATAATGATGATGATGATGAGAATAATGATGATGATGATAACAGTAATAATGATGATGATGATAGTAATAATGATGATGATGATGATGATAATAATAATCATGATGATAATAATATTAATAATAATGATGGTGATGATGATGATGATGATGATGATGATGATGATGATAATAATGATGATGATGATGATAATAATAATCATGATGATAATAATAATAATAATAATAATAATAATAATGATGATGATGATGATGATGATGATGATGATGATGATGATGTACAGAATCCCAAAACATCACCAGGTTGATGTTTTTCACGTCACATTTTTTCCCTGAAAAATGACTTTTATGAGTTCAAAGCGGCGGATGAAAACAACTGGAACTGGCAAACCCTTCGGCAAAGTGCAACTCGCCAGCTCGTGGGTCATCGCAGCTTTAAGAGCTGGAGGAAAATAGCCGTCCCTGCCCTCCATCATCCTCTCATCCTGCTGACCTCTGTGCGTATACGGTATAGTATACTTACAGCACATGGAGCAAGGAGGGGGTGGGGGGGGCGGGGGGGGGGGGTGATGATTGCATATCTGAAGGCATCGAGAGAGCGGATGTGGACGTGAGCGGAGTGACACGGTCGGGACACATCCTTGCTTTCTTATTAGCGGAGCGTCCGTATACGGACACTTTGGGCCCTTTTTCATGGGGCCGTGATGAAACCCCTCTTGTGGCGCATCGGTGGGAAAATGGCCGGGGGGGAAATCACGGGACGAGAAATCACTCAAAGACAGGGAGATGTCAACAGGCACATAATGATAGCTGATGGCCCCAGAACACTCTCAGCCTCACCTGCCCGAGCTGCGGCGCACTAGAAAACATAATTAGAGGTAAAAACCGAGGAAGCTTTATCTCTGTGTTTTCTGTAAGCAATGCTCTTTGTTTTTATACATCAGGGAGTCCTTTTTTCTCTCCTTCTCAATCTCTCTTTCACCTAATGGAAATAAGGAGGAAGAGGAGGAGGAGGTGGAGGAGGAGGAGGAGGAGGAGGAGGAGGAGGAGGAGGAGGAGGAGGAGGAGGAGGAGGAGGAGGAGGAGGAGGAGGAGGAGGAGGAGAGCTCCCTCTGTGAGATGCCAAGGTGCTCCCGGTCCATTGTGCTGCCGGCTGTCAGGTTAAATTAGGGACTACAGGCTCCGTGAGTGTACACAAATCAATACTTGATGGAAGATTGCTCCCCGGAAAATCTGTTTTGATTCCAGGATTAATTCTTGACCAAAGGCTCCGGCAGAATGACATGCCATTAGCCACAAAATGAACACATTCCGCGCTGGAAATTGGATGGAAATGTGTCAGGTGATTGCCCCGGTTTTGTTGTTTTGACTCCTTGAGCGAGGGGGGTGGAGGGGGGTGGAGGTGGGGGGAGACGAGGCCTCCGCCTCCGAATAGCAGCAGGCGACTCCGCCGCCGCCGCCGCCGCCTCGCAGTGTTTCCAAGGCCTCCGTGGTCCGGCTGAAAGCCACGTGTCTCTGCTGTGTTCTCCAGGAAGCATCAAGAACGAGGGAATCTGAACCTCTGCGTTATTGATGAGTGAATAATTCTATAAAAATAAAGAATTTTGGGGCAGGGATGTCTATAGTGTACAGATTGTCAAGCACTCCGAGACAAATTTGTAATTTGTGAAACTGGGCTAAACACATAAACTGAATTGAATTGAATAATGTGTTTGTTACGACGGATGGCATCTTCTGGTTTGAAAACAGTAGGAGGAAGAAGAAGAATAATAATAAGAAGAAGAAGAAGAAGAAGAAGAAGAAGAAGAAGAAGAAGAAGAAGAAGAAGAAGAAGAAGAAGAAGAAGAAGAAGAAGAAGAAGAAGAAGAAGAAGAAGAAGAAGAAGAAGAAGAAGAAGCTGCTGAACAACAGATTGAAAAGTAATTTCTGATTTGATTTGAAGAAATGCAAACCGATATGTTTCAGGTGCAAATTGTCAAACTTTTGATAATAATAATAATAAGGGGAAACTTTGACACATTGTGTTTATTTCTTATTATTCATTTTTGCTAAATGTGAGCTCAAATGTAATACTACAATTGATCTAAAGCATGAAACATTATCATATATAACTACATATAGCCGACACAGGGTTTCAATGATTCCGTTTCCAACTTGTTTAAACTTTTCTTGACTGTGAATTTAGAAATGTTGCTCCAGAAAACAATTTGCATCCACATGTTACAGAAAAGTACAATATCCAACAATCACGATGCCTGATGACCTGTCACGTGGTGGTTCGACTGTCCTGTGAACACAGTTGACGCTTGAGTATGTTTGATTTATGTAAGTCCTCAGTTTTGTGTTAGGACCAGTTTTACAGCGATGCACTAGCGCCCCCTGCAGGATTATAATATATTAGTACCTGACGATATCGCTAGATGGCAGTGTGCAACACAGTTTCACCACAGAAGAAGTGTGCGTTAAAGGTAAAGTACAGCCTCACGTTAAACGTCTCTGGGACTGGAAGACTCAAACAGGAAAACTAAAAGATATGAAGTATTATAATTGTGTAGTCATAAATAAGAACATGTAATGCAATGGGTTATTAATAATTAGGATGTTGTTTGGTGACATTTCTCAGGGATTTGGAAAACTTTTGTAGTAATACAAAATCCTTTCATTTGCAATAGTGTTCATGCTATTTATGTACAATAAATTAGATGTGTTAACTTTTGTTCTGCTTTATTAAACAACACATGTACACCGTACTAAAACGCAATAGAATAAGAATTATTAAAACAAAATGTCTATCAATATTTAAATAAACACATTTAAATACATTTAAATTACATAGTTTGAGTCTTACGTCTCCATTTAGCAGTTATATGTCACATTGTAAACTAATATATTTCCAAGGTCTTAAAATACTGCCGAAATTCAATTTAAAAAGCAAAATTAAGGTGGTTTTCAACAGATTCTTATATTTATAATAATCCAATTAATTTGGCTTTTAATCTACAATATGTGGCCATAATTGGGATTATGTTAATGAGCATGGTTTCTCTTTCTTTAACAGTTTAGACAAATATCTACTTTCAATATTTTTTTTACGTTGTTAGCAAATTCCGTTTTTAGGTGGATTTTCTCAATCAGGCGCAGGATGATGACGTAGTGGAGCCAGAAGTCGCTGCTGAGGCAACAACCGGCGCTGTTCTCCAGATGCGCGCGACGCACTGACATCGTTTTATACTAATACGGTTATTATTTCAACTGCGCGATGTCTTGGGTCAGCGCCGCTTCTCGTAGCGAAGATGTGTTCGATGAGAATGCGGACGACCTCAGTTTGCAAAGCAAAGAGTGGATTTCAAACATGAAGAAGCGAGTCAAGGTAAAGACAAACTTATTAATGTTTAATTAATAGTGTGTTTTTGTATCTGCCTTGTCAACCTGTGTGTTTATGGGAGCACGAGCTCAGGTTCTTGGTGATGTCTTCTATCATACTACGTTTAAAGTGACGTTCCTCCACGTTGTGAGCAGGACGGGTACGTGGACGGAGTGGAGGCCGGGGAAGAGGCCTCTCTCCAGGCCGGCTTCAACCGGGGCTTCCGGGAAGGAGCCGCGCGGACCGCCGCGGTGGGCCGGCTCAAAGGAGTCGTGAGGTGAGCCGCCATGTGTCCCGTACAGGGGACGGACTTCATATACAGGTTGGGGGAGAGCAGTGGAATACCAAGGAGGTTAAAATACATTATATATATATATATATATATATATATATATATATATATATATATATATATATATATATATATATATATATATATTACTCAAGTTTGTGGTGATTCCACTGTCTCTATTTCCCCCCCTGTGCAGTACTGGATGAGTTACTTCTTAAAGAATCTTCACAGTCCATCTATTGAAACTATCCAACCGTTAGTTTAACTGCTCGGTATTCAAGTTTGTATTAAGGTCAAGGTAACAAAAAAACGTTTTTTAAATAGACGTCCCTATACCGCAAGAACGGTGCAATGTCACGCTAAAACCCAAACAGTATATTGCATCCTAATATTGATGCAATAACATTAGAAACGTGTTTAATTCAGTCCTGCTGTTGCCACCAGACAGACAAACGGTTGTTTACTGCTCTCTCATGAGCAGAAACATCTAAACGCATGTTTAAAATCTCTTTTGTTGCACAGAAGCATCCTGAGCCTCTTTGTCTCTCTGGTCATTGTTGAAGTCTCTTTTGTGTCCAGCTGGTTTCCATCCCAGTCGCTTCTCTGTGTCGCTGTATTGACCACCACTGTGTCTCCCGCCACAGTGCCGTGTGGTGCTGGTGCCAGCTCCAACATCCGGAAAGCCCCCTCCCGGCCTCCGTGACCGACCTGCTGCGGCACGTTTCGCAGCACGAAGACGCCATCATGGAGGGCATTCGGACGGCTCTGGAGAACCCGCCTCCCAGTGTGAGCTCCGTCTCCGAGAGCATGGAGGAGCTGGAGGTAGAGCGGGCGGATTCTGGCTGTGGAAGAGAGGGATGTAAAGAAATGGACTGCTGCGAGAAGGGAGAAGACGCGGACATTCCTCTCCAGCAGCCGAAGCCCCGCTCTGAGTCCGCTGACTGCTCCAGTGAAAGCCTGAACGTCCTCCTGAAGCGCTGCGTGGATCTGGTGTCGGAGCTCCAACTCCCGGAGGAGCTGATCAGCCACATACAGGAGCTGAAGGACTTGTAGTGGGTTCAGAACCACACGGACAATACTTGATGAGCACATGAGCACATGAACTGTGGAACTTAACGGGTTTTGAGTGTGAACAATGAAGTGCTCTTGATGTATATAATGTGATATTGATTTTGGCAAAACCTGTTTTTCTTTTTATTAAAATGCTACAAAATGATATAATCCTGTTTTGTGGTGTTGTCCACCGAATATATTCATATTACTTTTTATTTATTTTATGGACATATATTTTTGCAATGTAGAACTGCCATTAATTTATTCTTATATTAATTTATTCTTATATCTATGATCTGTGTCATTCCTATGCTTAGCCTGTCCTTTACATTTGTTTAGCTTTTTTGTTTTACTCTTTAGACTTAAAAATAAATATTTTATATAAAAATATTTTATATTATCAGATTGGTATAATTGATCAAGCAAACTCACTGATGTTCAGGGGAATACTTCACCCTCCTCACTGCGTTACCTTGAGTTTTTGAACTCACTTATAGGAGACGAGTGTGTACCATTTCAAACCATTGGAGGAGCCTGTGATGTCTTTATGTGCACCCCAATACCCACACAAACATACAATGTATTTTAGAAACATATTTAGTATGCCACAGAGCTAGTATGCGTTTAGCTGCATGCAAGAGTTCATAATGTATAAGGAACAGCTGCATTATTTATTAAAAGGAAACGTTTGTGATTTGGAACAACGCCTTTTGTTTTAGGGCAACAAACTTACTGCGTACTAGATGTCATGGGTCGTATGAATATTGGAACACAGTTCATTGAAACACGTCCTCACGCACGTTTCGCAAGATTAATGCCCATAGTTGCGAAAAGTGTTTTAAATAATTAATTATTATTAACATACTACATACGTTTGTGGTTGGGAAGTTCTGAGCATTCAACTGGACGGACACCCCTGGAGTCCACTGTATGTTTGAAGATGGAGTTATGATATATGATTCCCTTAATTGATCAAGGATGTATCATGCGAGACGAACGTGTTCTTAAAAAAGTCAAGGGGACAAGAGTTAACCTGAAGAAACATGCTCTCTGACCCGTCTCCAGCTGGAGTGAAACGTGTCATAAAAGTTGTTCTAGTAAATATTTCTCTATTCTATCGTATATTCCCGATCAGCATAAATATGTGGAGTCAGTACCGCTATAATTAACATTATTATTTCATCATTTAAACTAACATATGCCTATAATAGTTAACGTAAAACATGTTTTTATTGTATTCTAAATTCCGAGGAGCACCTGAACGCAGCAAAGCCCCCTTGGCGCACACAAGTATGACGTCATGCGCTCGGACCGAGCCGTGACCCGCTGCTCCGGCTATGCTAGGGGTCCGTGGCGACAGATGTTCCGCTTAAAATACAGCAACACCCCCGTTATCTGAGAAATGAAACGCATTAAACGGTAACGGATCGTCGGTTGTAGAAGGTAACCAAGGCGACAGCAGCGACTCTCGTGTTTAGCGGCGCGTGTGTTTATATTTTTAAGTTTATCTCGGCTAGCTGGCGGGCTAACTTCAGCTTGTTTCCCAGCTAACAGAAAGTGAAACAGGAATCGGAGCTGCGCGAAAACTCGTCTCTAAATATCTTCAATCGAGGTAAGTCGGAGAGAGACGGCTGGCGGGTGGAACCTGCCGTCGGTGTCGTTACTTCCTTGTTATGTCTCGGCATTAACGGGGCGCAGCTTCAAGCTCGTTGGACTCTCAATGTTTACCGGAAATGGAGAAATCGTCGCACTACAGTCGGTTGTGACGCTATGAAGACAATTTAGGGTATATTACGTATCTTCGTATCTATGACTGTGGATTAATATAGTATTTAGACCGTTTGAGATATTTAATACGTGGAGCCACACACTGTTAAGATACACCTGTCATAAAATAGTATTTTAACCCTCCTGTTACCTTCACATTTACTAACATCTTTAAACCTCCAGAAAATTATTAGAATTTATATTTTTTCCCAAGTTTAAGTGTCAGGTACCTTATGATGTTTGTTGACTACCTAAATAGCTCTTTAAATAAATAAAAATACCCAACCAAAACCAATGTTTGTAAAAAGTTAATATTTCTTTTTTGTTTTACACGGTGACAAACAATTGTGTTCAGGACATTGAAAACGTATCATCATTTTAATTTTATTTATAAACAGTTGTCCCCAATAAATTAGGAAAAGTCATGAAATATGAGCTAAAAAAATTACGTCAATAATTTTTTAAGAGACGTTAAAAATTGAATGGGGTCAAAATGACCCCATAGGTAATAGGAGGGTTGATATTTGACATGTTGTTCCAGCTAAAAGTCAGTCCCGGTAATATGATGCGTCCCATGATTCATAAGTGATCCATACTCTGAATTAAGTGATGCTTTAAACTCTACAACGAGACATCAACACGGTTTCTTCCTGTTTTTTTAGCAGCGGCTTGACTCGTCGCCATGGACCCCTGAAGCCTTCAGACTCCAGCGACCTGCGTCGCTTGTGTTTTGTCGTTTCTTTTTGGGGACCGGAGGTCAAAGTTCAGACTATAACTCGTCTGACCTCCCGAGCAGAGGGAGCGAGCAGATGGGGAACGCTTGCTGTGCCAATGAGAGTCCCTGTGCCAGTGCGGAGGAGAAGAGCGGTCTGCTGAAGGACGACTCCAAGGTCATGGGGCCCTTGGCTGAAACTGGTGTGGTGGGCACCTGTGGCCCCGTAGGAGACCATGACATCAGGTGAGAACCGTTGCAGCGACAGTTGATTTGTTTTTCCGTTTAGTGACGTGGGTGAAAACTTCATTTCAGACCTGTATGTTACAACCTCAAGGATCATGTCATGATCCCACAGAGTAGAGTAGACCTCTAGTATCCTGAAGGGGACAATTTGCTCACATAGTGCAGTGATCTAATACAGAGAAATACACATTAAAGCTACACAAAAAAAGAGCCAGAAACCTGGAGGACACTGTTGCATCACAGATCATCATACTTAGTTGAACAAAAGCCAGTAAGCTGAATAATCAGATGGATACACAGGACCATCTGAGAGCTGAAAACAAATACTGGTCGCATGATTGGCTGAACGATCCGTCAATCAAACTGTTACCAAAGCCAGTCGGGAGAAGAGCGAGCCCTCAGTGGCGTTCCTCGCTCTTCTCTCCCAAAGTTGTTTTAAACAAACTGTCACTAGGACAACTCTTGTGACATTCCCAAAGCCAACGATGAATCGGTCGTATTCCTCTATGCCAGGTAGAGCTATCGATCCAGCATGTTGCACTGGAGGACACGGGCCTTCATTTCAATGAGATTGTTTGTTTTTGAGTACACACACACACACACGCACACACAACCTTAGCTGCCGGTAGCTCATCACAGGACTCTGATTGCCCCCCCACCCCAATTCATTTTGTGTGTGTGTCTGACTTATGAATTGCAGTTTTATGAGACTGAGATCATATTAAAATTGGGAATCGACTTGATGAAGTCTGATAGAAGAACTACATTTAGGTTTTCCTCCTCCTACGTAGGTTATGTGACCAAATCACAGGAGAACATAAGGAGCGCTAAGAATAGGGCGAGGGGACTTCCAGAGGTCGTTACGTTGCTTGTTTTTGTCACGTCACATGATTGTTTTGATTATATATTTCCCCACTTCCTCCCCACCTACATTAAATAATCTTAAAACATCTCCCCGAAGGCTATTGTCCGTGACCACGCAGCGACTCTCGATTCTTGTTCACGTGAAGAGCGTTTCTCAGATCTCAAAGCTGCTGCTGCTGCCGAGTCTGACGGATGTTTCTGTCGTGTGATGCGACGTTGCTCATCCTCTGTGTTTTTTTTTCATCTAGAATAATGGCCACGGAGGTCAACGTGAAGGTGGAGGAGGTCGCGCAGGTGAAGCGGAGCCCCGAGGTCGCGGAGACGGAGCCCAATAACCCTCAGGAGAACGGATCCCTGCAGAAGGAGGTCCCGCCAACGGCGTCGCCTTCTCCCAGCGAGGAGCCCGAGCGGAAAGAAAACTCCGTCGCAGTACAAGACGACGACGTGAAGGACTGTCCTGCAGACGGCGGAGCAGCTGAACTCACGCAATGCACTTTAAGCTCGCCGCAGAAAGAAGTCACCGCAGTGGGTTGGGAGGTTTTTACAGCGGCAGCAGAAGAAGAAAACCCAGTCTCGGAGCAGGAGGAGACCCCCGAGAGCCGCTCGCCAACAGCAGAGGCAGTTCCCCCCGAAGAGCACACGGCAACGGAGCACGTTACACTGGACAATACTCATGATGATGAGGAGGAGGAGCAGGAGGAGGAGCAGGAGGAAGAAGAAGCAGGATCCAAAGTCACTATGGAAAACACTGTAGCCGAGTCATCGGAGGAGCTTTCTCAAAACACTGAAGTGACGTCTGTGCCAAACCCTCAGCTCGCCGCAGCAGCTGGTGAGACGGCGTCCGCCCCTGTGGTCGGTCCAGAGAACCACGAAGACCAAGCGTCTCCGGCCGGGTGAGTCACAGCAAGACCACGCTTCTGCTGCAGTTTCGGAAAAAAAAATTAAAAAAAATTTAATTACAATATGTGCCATTAAGGCTGAGCCAAGACATCCAAATGAATATAGCTATCCTTTAGTTTGCATTTTCATATTTTAAGAAGTTGTTAATGATGAATGATGAACAACATGCTGTAGATCTATGCACTAGCGGTTAGAAATATGACGTTTTGGGAGCAAGTTAAATATGATGTTTTGGGAGCAAGTCAAATAGTTTTTTTTAGATGATGGAAAAGCAGGAACAACTTTTCTACTTAAAAAAGGTTAATGGGAATATTTTTTTCTTGTAAAATATTTTTTGCCTCTTTAATTCATTTAAAAATATTTTGATAAAACAAATCAGTGAAGGGAAAATTTCCCTTTTTGTTAGACTGGTAACAAGATAAACTAGACGCCCTGTAATGAGATATTTCATACTTCACAAGACGCCATGGGAGCAGTATGTTTTTAATGGGATGTCTTCTGGCTCCTATTGTGTTTACAGTGAGTATGTTGACCATGACTCCCAGTTGTTTTGGGCTCCATACAGACGGCATGGCTTTATTTGGCTACTGTTTGCTGTGGCGAGGTCTTTCTATGTCACTGGTCACAATTAGATAGTCCTTTTTTTTTTATCAATATGGTTAAAATAATAAATATAATATTTATTATGCATGTATTTGTATGCGTGTATATATTATATATACACGCATACAAAATTACAAATACATATTTATTTATATATAGACACACATATATATATATATTAAAATAATAAATATAATATATTTTTTTATTTTTTTTATATATATACACACACATCTTAAAAAATATATATTATGTACAAAATTATATTATTATTTTATATTAAAATAATAATATAATATATTTTGTTATTTTGTCTGTATATATATATATATATATATATATATATATATATATATATATATATATATATATATATATATATATATATATATCTCACATAAAAATATATATATCTATTTATTATTTTAACCGTATTGATATTCCACTGACAGTGGAATATATTATAAATATATTAAAAACATTGTATTCCCAACATGTCCCTCCTTTACACTCTGGTGTGCATTAGCGGACTGAGCCCTTAATCGTTAATCTCTCTCGTCTCTAGTGCAGTGACGGAGGACTCAGAGAATGTCCGTCCTTCAGAGTGCAAGGAGGGCGGTCTTGAAGTCATAACAAGCCACGAGGCCTGCGAGGCTCCTCCTGGACGCGAGCCCACGGGACTCGACCACACTGGCGAGGAACGAGACCCCGCAGACTGTGTCGAGGAGCCGGCGCCCACAGCGCCGTCAGACGCCAGCGAGAGGTCAGTGGGTTCAGTGACATCAAAACAAGACGCTTGTTGGCGGTAGTATACCAAGTGTGCCTTTGAGAGCCACCCTGCGACCACTAGGGGGCGTATAAACACCACCACTTGTTGCATTAGCACCACGGGCTGAATGCGGGGCGGGGCTTGTGGGGTTGCAGCTTCCTCCACAAACAACTTCACACTCTACACAGTCTCCTCGTGTTCTCAGTAACACCACTACTGAGACATTGTTCAACTCACACCTAGGGGTCAGAAAGACCAATGAAATGCACACCAGGGGCCGACTTTACCTTTAGTTAGAGGATACTGTTTTAAGTTATGTTTAGAAACAACATCACCACCTGTTTGTTCAAAGTTTGTTATTATTGAACGTCGGACCGACAGATTCCTTGTTTTACAGGTAGATGATTGTCTTGTTCTTCATACCTTTGTTATATTATTATTCTACAATATGTGTATAAGTAAATGTCTGTTTCATAAGATTAAATGTCAATACTTTCATATTATGAGTTTACTTTTGAGTTGTATAATTAAAACTGGGAAAGTACCAAAGATGTTCTCTCTCTCTCTCTCTCTCTCTCTCTCTCTCTCTCTCTCTCTCTCTCTCTAGCTCAAAGTTTGACCAGGATGCCGAGCCAGATGTTGAGTGTGCCACAATGAGCTTAAAGGAGGCCACTTCCTTGGAGGACATCAAACAGGAAATCAAGGAGGAAATTATTGTGAAAGGGCAGGACAAAGAACGAGAAGAAGAAGTTCCCAAAGTTGAGGAGGAGCATAAGGAGGAAGAGGAGATTGAGGAGGAGGCAGATGCTGAGCACCAGGAGGTCCCAGGAGAAGGGCAGCAGCTGACAGTGGGCGTGTCCCCTGACGGGAACGCTCCTGAGACGCCCGCCCGAAAGGAGGAAGACTCTTCTGAAGATGGCGTGGGGAACAGGTTTGTGGTGATCATTTCACGGTTTCTTTAGAGTAAACATCACACTGACATATTGTGTAGTCATACCTGTGGCTGTACAGCAAGAGACGGTTTAAAGCGATGTGTCAACTTATGCACACATTGTTGTATTTGCAGAGTTCAGTTTGCTCATGTGTTGGTTTGTTTAACCGATTTTAGCGACGAAGATCTTTACAGAGGAGCCGAGGAGCTGTCGGCATCCCAACACGATGAACCAGAAGCCACAGGTCGGTACAACCCACCACCACACCGGGTTGTTAATCTTGTTTTGCCATATAAAAGATCAAGATTAACAACATGATTAACCTGCGTTAACACTGGCCACTCTAAAGCTTTTATTTTGAAAAAATAAATATATTGAGCCATGATGTAGTTTTATTTTATTTTAGAGGCAGACACAAAGTGAACTGACACACGCAGTCCTGACTGTCTTTCAGATAATATTGGATATTTGTATAAGTCACTACAAGCTCTCTGAACTATAGATTTCACGTCACAATGGCGACACATTCTAGGAAATGACTTTAGAGACGGCCTTCTTCTTCTGTAACCAGTCTGAGGCACCGCCGGGTCATAATAATGGAGTTACGTCATCTTAATGAGCCACGCGTGTCGGGTCAAAAGAAGGCGCTCACTACCGCGCATCACAGCAGGACATTTGAGAGAAACTACATCTTTTTGAGTGCTTCAGAGAAGTCTGTATATCGACACCGTCACGGTTGCCTTCATCATTTCTTCCCCCTCTTCGTCAGTTGCAAAGGTGGAGGACCGATGCAGTCTGGGGCCGCTGGTGGAGATTCTGTCGTACAGCGAGCGCGAGTGGAAAGGAAACACTGCCAAAAGTGCCCTCATTAGAAAGGTCGGTGCCTGCAGCTCCTGGGGAGAAGCGGGTCGCGTTAGTTTTTTTTCCTCTTTCATAAATGGCTTTAAAGAGAAGTTGTGGTGTGCTGCTGCAGGGCTACAAAGAGATGTCCCAGAGGTTTGTCGGCGTGAGGAGAGTGAGGGGCGATAACTACTGCGCCCTCCGAGCCACGCTGTTCCAGGTGCTCTCCCACAGCACCCGGCTGCCCGCCTGGCTGCAGGAGCAGGACATCAACCTGGTAAGTACCCACGCCTCGCGGGGCTGGACGGTACCCGCGGCTCGGCCCCCGTAGCTACCGTTGCTATGCGCGTCGAGTGTGCATACCCGGGCCGCACATAACTGTTATGTGGTTTACCGTAAAGATGCAGATATACCATCAACATTCCTTTTCTATGCAGGACTAGTAACTAACTGAAGTGTTTCCCCAGAGCTCTGTGGGGGAGTCGGGCGGAGTCCGTGTGTTTAGTGGCGGCGTCTTGAGGCCGGATGTGAGGCGCTGGGATTAATTTCACTCGGATACTTTTTGGAATCTATCTGAGGCTCTTGATGCCCCTCCAAAGTGGCCGCGCTTCGGTCATAAATATGGTTTTAGAAATTAAAATTAAAGTTACCTTTGTGTATTCAGAAAAGCTATATAAGCAGGGTTTGTACAATCATGGGAAACCTGGAAAAGTCACGGAATTTTAAAATGGTAATTTCCAGGCCTGGAAAAATCATGGAAAAAATTAAATCGTAAAAAGTTTTGGAAAAGTGTTATAATCACATGTTCATTCACGCCGAGTTTGAAATAATTAATGTTTTTTAAAGAAAGACGCTCAAAATATAAGGCGGCGTACGCTCTCAATACGCAACATTTTCTAAAATGTTCATGTATATACCGAGTTTTCATTTTGGTCATGGAAATCTGGTTAAAATGTGTAAGAACCCTGTATAAGTTAGAATTATTATTTTTAACTTTACAGCATTATTTTTTTAACTGCAGTTTTTTGAGTGATGCTTTTGCAGGAAATTTCTAAACAGTAGTTAAAAATCCAACCAATCTAACGTTATCCTGTTTTTGCCGGTGAACACCGGCTCTTAATGCTGAGCACCGAAACTTCAATCAAGCACTAAGTTTCTGATTAATAGTTAACATCAGCTGTGTGAAGATGAACTGCTTCATTAATCTTCACGCGTCTGCTGCTGAGTTCAGACCCGCCTCGGTTGATAAACTACGATCGGTCAATTTCTTTGTCAGGGTGTGGTTTAGTTAAGCAATAAGGGACTCCAGAATAGTACTTTATCGACGTCAAAGTACTGCCTCTCGTCAATTATTGCTTTTATAATACGGTCACCAGCGACATTATAAATAGTAAGCTGCCTTTCAGCACGAAATAGTTGTTGCCAATCAAAGTTATGCATCGCATTTCAGTAGCCGAGAGAAAATAGTCCCCTGCGTGTGGCTAACGGACAAACAGCATTGTTTACATTGGTTAGCCTAGCTAAAGGAGGGGAGATAGTAGCTAGTTCTCGCAACATCTCATTAATTGAAATTGCTCATTTGATGAAAGTTGCCTTTAAAATAACAACAATGACAATGGGACACTTTCAATAAAATAATATTTATTAAATGTTTCGTAGGCACTGGGTCTATGTTAGCTATACATGCTGTTTACTAAACTAGTTACGAACGACTTGGGACTCGATAGACTAACACTCGGCTGCTGTTAAGGCTGACTTATCAGGGCTCTCAAGTCTCACGCATTTCGGTCTTAAGTCACGCGCTCGCGCCACACATCGTATTTCTCGCGCTGAAAAAACTCTGATCTATTTAATGTTTTAATGTGCCGCAGCGCCAACATGAGCCGCTCTCTCTGCGGATGAATCCAGCTCAGAGCCCCGTCTCAACGCTCGCCGTGGGTCACTTTCCTGTCGCTGGTCATGTGACGTCACGCTTGCCTGCCTTCAAAACTTGAGAGCCCTGCTTATGTTGATCTGGATATCTCCATTAATCATCCGTGGTAAACGTTTCTCATGTCCTCTTCGTCTTTGATGACATCGCCTCCTCTTCTCTCTTTGCGGGTGGCTCCGTGTTGAAGTGCCGTCTCCAGCTGGATATTCACTCCAACGCCGTCTTTAATGAGATGTGGTGCCCAGTGGCTTTGCAGTGAGCCGCAGGATTTATTTGAAATGACAACTAACGGTCGCGCAAAAGCTAAACATTAGTTTTAGTGCGCATTGATTTGGAACGCTCCCCTGTAAACAGGCCGTACTGTACATTATGGGCTGAATATACCACCCCGTGACTCACTCTCAACCAATCAGAATGCATGATTTCATCTACCCGTATTATAATAAACGGTTAATGTGACACAAAATGTGACACAAAATAAAAATCCAAAAGGACTGACTTATTTCTAATGTCTTGTGTTTTTTAATATCGCAGCTGAAATCTCATCTTGGCATTTTTTTTTTTTATTGCAGCTGATGAAGCGCCTGGAGGCCCAGGAGGGTCTGATCAGCCAGTGGACGTTTCCTGGCGACCGCCTGCAGGGGGACGGGACCGGAGACGCCGCCCTGCAGCTGCGAGGCTACGTGGAGCTCCTCCGACAGAAGGTAGCGGCTGCAGGGAGAAAGTATTTGAAAGTCACGCGGCCAAGTGAAACACGGAGGGCTCATATTCGTCCTCCAGGGCTTCTGGTTGTGAGTGGTTCCACATGTTAACGCCCGAAGGACCCTCAAAGAAACTGTTCAACTGGTCAGACCACAGTGACCTTTACTATGACTGAGGAGGGCCCCGTGCAGAGTGTATAGCCAGCCACTGGTAGCTGGTGAGGGACTGGTGTTTTACTCTTTTTCTTTATGAGAGGTAACTATGTGCATGACATCATCGGTCCCGTACAGTTTCACTCATAACGGACCGTATTGTGTATTTTTGTTCTCCTGCTTCCTCCGATATTAATTTTAACGAGCACTAATGTTTATGCATTACGTCTGGGAAGTGGAATTCCAGAAGTTCTTTAGTAACTACCAGTTTCTCAACAACAGTTTAAAGTGGAAGCGAGAAGAAAGGCGCAGCGCGTAGCGATAACCAGCACACGTTTCGCCGCTCGTAGCGATGGTCCAAATATTTGTTTGATTTCCATGCCTTGTGTCCAGTGGCAGGCGGCGGTGGCCTGCTCCTCCGCGGCGGAGCGCCGGCAGCTGTGCGAGCGAGTGTTTGGGGGCGGCGAGGAGGAGCTGGGCCTGCTGGAGGCGCTGAAGCTGCTGATGCTGGGCAGCGCCGTGGAGCTGCACGGCTGCATGGCGGCCGGCGGGGACGTGCCGCTCTTCTGCTGGCTGCTGTTCGCCCGGGACTCGTCCGACGGCCCGCGCTCCTTCCTCTCCAACCACCTGAGCCACGTGGGCCTCGGCGCCGGGCTGGAGCAGGTAGGACGGGGGAGGGGGGGAACCCAGCTGCTCGTGTGTTGCCCGGGCAACCGTACACCGGGCATGTAAAGTACCGCGTGACTGGCTACAGACGGTAGTTTCCTGGCGGGTAAACAACTCTTAGCCGCTTTATGTCCTCGCCCCCTTTTTTAAGATTTACGCTGATCAACAAAGACTTCTCACGGTGGACGTCTTGATTTGAGCGTGTCGTCGTTTCATAACCGGAGTCCTCAACTGTCAAACGTGTTGGAGCCTGTGTTGTTGTTTTTCAGTTTTAGAGCCAAAGCCCCGGAGAGAAAAAGCTTCAGAGTGATTGTTGTTTTCATCTTTGTGATTTAAAGTTTGTATTTACACTCTTCCCATAAAGAACCCCAGACCATAAACAACATGCGCCGCTCGAGCAGTTGATTAAACATTGTGTATTTTTAATAGCTGGGGGAGGGGGTCCCTCTGTAACCGTGCTTTTGCCGCTCTGCGTGTCGCCTTGCAGGTGGAGATGTTCCTGCTGGGCTACGCCTTGCAGTGCACCATTCAAGTTTACAGACTGTACCAGGCCGACACGGAGGAGTTTGTCACGTACTACCCGGACGACCACAAGGACGACTGGCCGTGCGTGTGCCTCGTCACGGAGGACGATCGCCACTACAACGTGCCGGTCGCCGACGCCACAGAAGAGCCGCTCGGCTCCAGCTGATTGGAGACGGCTGCCGCCATACGAACAGAACACTCCTCAGGTCGATCACGGTGAACTACTTCACGCCAATTCAAGGGACGTTGGGACGTTTTGCTTCCTTGCCGAGTTCAATGAAGAAAATCGATATTATTCAGGTCCGTCTATTTAAATGTGAAGCGACAGCTTGGCGGCTGGTTAGCTTAGCTTAGCACAAAGACTGCAAACGGGGGGAACAGCTAGCCTAGCCTAGCTCTGTATTGTTTCCAGTCTTTGAGGGAAGCTACCTGGCTGCAGCTTCACATTGAATGCACAGGCGTTGGAGTCGTATTGATCTTCATGTCTAACTCGCGGCAAGAAAGCAAAAAGGTGTTTCCCCCCAAAATGTTGCTCCATTTGTTTGGAAAAAAAAGAAAATGCTGATTTGAGACCCTGTACAAGAAGTGGTTTACACACTTGTACACACTGTACTGTATACAGAGTTTTCTATTTGGGTAAATGTACATATATATGTGGATCTGACATCTTTGTTAAAATGATTTGTTGAGGTGTCTGTGACTTTCAGGTGGGGGTGGGGGGGCGCAAATCTTCTGAGTTTTCTTGTGCTACATTTTTCTCTGTAAAGTCCTGATCAAAACACGATGAAGCTGCCAAAATTATGGTTTGTGTTACACTGGAATTTGGGAACTTTGATTTGTGTCTTTAATTTATTTCCCATTATGTGAACAAATGCGTTTTAAATGAAGTGTAACGCGGTGACGGTTTTGATTTATCAGGTTTAACACCCGGTCGGAGGACTTGGACTAATCACACCTCTGTGTCAGAGCTGTGATTAGTGATGGTTTGTGTGTGTGTGTGTGCGCGTGTGTGTGTCGACTAAATGTGTAACATGTTGCCTTTAACCAAGCTGTTCTGAGGGCAGAAACTTGCCAATCTTGCTGCAGATACTGGCGACAGTTCCAACCACCAGCCACTGGGTTCACTAGTTAACGCTTGGTCCTCCATGTTGCCTTAGAAATAATGCACAATAAGAATGAATGTTGGTTATAAAATAGGCCATTTTCTAATGAGTCGTTAACAGTAAAACGTTGATTGTGCCATTTGCAGGAATCTTCTGTCAGATATTTGGATAAAATGAAAGTACAATTTTTCTAAGTCTTTTTTTTTGTGTTCCTTTGATTTCCATCAGCTTGTTATAGCTTTTATTTTCTGAGAAGTATTAACAGGAATTTGAGGAAGTTTCAGAAGTATGCTACAAAAAATGACACGTTAAGCCTGTTTGGGGTCTCATAGACTCATTTTGGTAAAAACTGATTAAATACGATGGATTTTCCTAAACTCTAAATCTGATTGTGTGGACTTTATTTTATTTAGCAGCTCTCCCTCTTAAATCCCAGTTTAGAAAAGGGTCTCACTGGGAGTTAAACTCGGGGTTCGTACGGTCATGGAAAACCTGGAAAAATCATGGAAATTTGTTAAAATCACATGTTCATTTACGGCGAGTTTGAAATAATTAATATTAAAGAAAGGCGCTCAAAATATAAGCCGGCCTACGCTCTCAATACGCGAAAAGTTTGGTCCTGGAAATCCATCGGTCAAAATGTGGAAGAACCCCGTAAACTTCTTGAGCCTAAAGTAACCTCGCTGTAGGATACGTACAGAGCAACGGTTTGACTTATTACTTTTTGGCACGCAAAAGGCAATCTAATGCATATCTCACATTTATAGTCTCAACATATCACGTTCATCGACTGCAAAACTGTTTTGTGTATATTGTTATTAAAAAGGGGGAACAAATATGTGCATCATGTGCCCAGCAGTGGAGTCAGTGGGACCTCAAACAATAAGGCCCTAAATCCAACAACAAAACCCAAGCATTAATAATAATAAAGCTATTTATTCGCCAAATAAGAATGCCTATACATTATATACAGAGTACGTACGACAGTCTGAACACTACCAGGGAAATGCTTTGCAACACAAGTAGATGGACTCCCAGACTGCATGGAAAGTGAACGATCAGAACTGTATTCAGAAACACGCAGCAATGATATAGCGAGGGATTCCCGACCCCTCTGGGCAATTAAATATACACATTGCATTACCTATACAAAACCACAATAATCTGTACACCGTTGTATGTAAAATACGATTGCACAACCCAACAAGTCCCACAACATGTCTATATGTGAATTCAAGCAAGGCCTTGCTGCTTAACTTTGATAAAATAACATAAAATAATGAGTATTTTGGCAACTCCACTACCACTCGACAGACGTCGGAGGAGAAGATCTCCCGTGTCGCCTTCCCCTCGTTTACCAGGAAACGCGTGAAAGTGGTTAATACGGCAGCCGACGCTGCGTGATGCAAAACTATGAGAACGCAGGAAAAGGACCGGAAGACGTCACGGTATTTACACGGATGATTGGGCGCATGGCTTTCTTTACAGTGTGCGGAGGTCGACGTGAAGAAGACCTCGGTGTATCCTGTGGGGAGAACCTCTGAAACCAAACCAACACCCGGGTCTCCTCTCGCACTCTGAACACTCGGCGGTCTCTTCTTCGGCTAAGTGTCACTTGGAGGCTCCCTGCAGCCGAGAGTTCACTCCTGCTCCTCCTCCTGGAGCTCCTCGATGGAGTCCATCGGAGCCCTGGAGCTCCCCTCGCTCATCGGGGAGCAGTCCTCGCACTCCCTCACCAGCTCGTTGGACATCTCGCTGTTTTTCTGCGGAGACGGAAGAAGTCGAGAGAAATGAGAATCACGAAATCCTCACGAGCGACGGAGAAAAGAGGACAAAATTAGCAAACTGACGTTTCTAGTTGTGCTAACGGGATAATTGAGGAGCGACGCTTCTGGTTATCAGCCAGAGGCACGTCTCAGCGTTAACTGGAGACGTGCCTCTGGCTACGGTTTTCTGAAGAAGGGGAAGTTCAACATGGGACCTAGATGCAGTATAAAGTTCAGCATCATGTGAGGCGTGTCAAATGCAACAAAGATATGGAGAATGATGTAATCACGCTCACTATTAAAGAAATGGTTTGACTATTTGAGGAATGCACTTTTCTTTCTCGCCAATTATTTTGTATTCATACTTTTTATTATCCGAGAAGATCTTTTCGGATAATAAAATGAAATGACAGATGAGTCAACAAGACGCTGCCAAAAGGAACTCATCAGGGAAGATGAGAGAAACTCTTTAATCTGAAACCAATTAAGACACCGAGTGACTACAGAAAGAAAACCGTACGGATAGTACGACCCAAAACAAATGCAGTATGCCAGGAATACTAGGACGTCCTACTGCATACGATGGTATTTAGCAAGGCAGCTTCTCCAACTATACTGACCCGCAATTATCTGCACAGGGCATATAAGAGCAAGGAGGTCAAAGTTCAAGTCAAATTCAATTATGTACTTATCAAAGGGATCTGTGGTATGTGAACACGTATCGGTTCTAAACGAAAAGGTCTTTTTTATTGCGTGTATCCGTAAAGGATTCGTTCCGTTACATCCCTGCTGAAACTAAACTAAACGTAAGAGAGGGTTGAAGTAGTTGCTCGAGTCTCTGCGATGAGCTCAACCCAGGTGTCCTCACCTGTTGTCGATAAACATAGCACGACGCTATGGCAACCATCGTCGACTCTCCTATGAAGCCGGCCAGGAGGGAGCCGACCCCGAGCGTGGCCCCGTGGACCCTGACACACAAAGCATTCCAAGTAAGTCGATCGTCATCACGTCTGATCCACTTCAGGAATAAATGGGAAGAAGAGGAACGATAAACATTCGACCAGACCGTCCCACGATACTGTACGCCCGCGTCACAGCGCCGACCTCTGTGACCCCGCTCTCTGGCGAGTCGACTCACCCCATGTACGGCAGCACAACGAGACTGGCGATGAGAACAATGATGCGTAGAACCGAGCTGGGGGCCAGCACAAAGGTCTTTTTCAGGGTCATGAGCCATCCAGTCAAATGAGCCCGAACAGTTACTGAAAACACACACACACACAGTGGAATCGTCACCCCGCTGGTCTGAGCTGAAGCCACAGCAGGAAGGAGAGAAGCCGCCGGACTCCGGTGCCGAGGAGCGTCTGAGATCGAGCGTCTTACCTGGCACCGGGAAAAAGGAGAAGATTCGGAGCGGGATCACGCAGAGGTCGGCGAAAGCGTTGTCCACGCCGATGACGTTGATCAGGATCTTCTCGGATAAATGAGGAGTCCAAAACACCACGAAGCATAGCTGGAAACAAAAGGAACACAAGAGCATTTATTTAGAGCCGCCTCTTTCGCCTTCATCGGTTCATTAACTCGAGGGGTTTGGGATTTCACGTGGGCCTTTGAAGCTCACGGAGAACAGGCGGGCGAACGCATCACACACATTGTTATTGTTATGAAAGCATCCAGCTAGACTTTTTTTTTCTTCTTCTCCAGGCATTCAAAAACTAAATTCGTCTCTCTCTCTCTCTCTCTCTCTCTCTCTCTCTCTCTCTCTCTCTCTCTCTCTCTCTCTCTCTCTCTCTCTCTCTCTCTCTCTCTCTCTCTCTCTCTCTCTCTCTCTCTCTCTCTCTCTCTCTCTCTCTCTCTCTCTCTCTCTCTCTCTCTCTCTCTCTCTCTCTCTCTCTCTCTCTCTCTCTCTCTCTCTCTCTCTCTCGGCGAGCAGGTGAAACCAGTTCAAACCCTTGTTGACACAGGATGACATAACCAGGTATAATAAAAACCTTTCACCACCTCATCCTCAAGAAGGAAATGATTCATTCCTAATAATGAAAAGACGTTGCTGTGGTTTTGTGGCTGAACATCCTCGGAGCCAAAATGGCCGAATAGATTTCCTGGAACTGGTGATTTCCGTCGACACCGCCTCGCCCTCGAGCGTCGTTTTAGTAAGATGGCGACACGCAACTCATGTCTTTGGCTCTAAAGAAACCGCCGCCTCCCCCGACTCATGGCGGCTTCTCTGGACAAGGTGAGCCGTCCACACTCACTGCTAAGTTACTTTTCATAACCGTTCCCGGGTCATGGCTCCGATCGCTCCTCAAAGGCATGTGGGCGGCCTCCTCTGGTGTTTACATTCTTTTGGGTTTCCTCCGTGTGTCATCAGAACACGCTCCGACACGACGGCGCCCGCCTGTGTGTTACAACACGGCGGCGGAACAACAAACCTCTCTGTCGAGCTCAATCACTGCCTCCTACAGTTACTGCTCTAGGAGTCCACATCTGGTGAGCCTCCTCCTCCTCCTCCTGAAAAGACCCAACCTTGGCCACAAGCTTCCCGTTTTTTGTATTTAGACGGCTGCTTCCGCTTCTCTTTTTACTTCACAGACGTGCTCTTTGCATGTATAATCAAAGCGCGTGGGTCCGACAGTGTTAGTGAGGGGCGGTAAACTATTTTGCTGAGGAGGCAAGACGACTGAGCAGCAGAGGACTGCAGCGCTCATTATTTAGCAGTTAAAGTACACCTGCGAGGAGCTTTTGGAATGTGATAAAAATGTGATTTACGTGAATGCCTGTTTTATTAAGCTCTTAAAGCGTAAGTGGGAGTGGAGTGTTGAGGGGAAACAAATGCCCCTTACCCCCTTCAAAAATTCCACCCTAATGTCTCTCTATGTCTCTCTCTTTCTGCAACTTGAAACCACTACATGACTACAGAGAATAATTCTACCGCCATCTGCCTGATGGACCATGGAGGTCTGCATCGTGGTCCATGCCGACTACCAACTATTCATACACTCCGTCATACTCATTGAATGTGTTGTAACTCTGTAACACTTCCTTCCGGTCACATGACATCTATTGCTTCTGTCCATCGTGGAGTGGGACCCTCCTCCGTTGCTCTCCTGAAGGTTTTTTTTCTATTTCCTTGGAGTTGTTCTGATCCGACGTGAGGTCCTGGGATGTCATATGGGTGCAGACTGTAAAGCCCGAGGCACATTTGGAATTTGTCCTAATGTGCTGTACAAAATAAACTGAATTGAGTAAGTACACTCGGTATTCCTGTGAACCTCCATCACTGTAAACATTAGTGTGCAGCTGTAGCCACATCATTAACATCAATGTGTACTTGACAGTTAACTTCAAAGAGCGCGTTGCCTTTGACAGCATTGACTTTTAGCAAGCTTTGCAAATACGCTGTCAGGCATGTCAAGTAGGTTCCTGCAGAACGCTGGACTGATTCTGCCGTTCTCAGAAGGAATGTCAACCTCCAGCCAATAGCGTTCATTGTGGTGCAGCCGGATTAAATATAGCTGGGGTGTTTTCTGGGGAGTGGTATGCCCTGAAATGTTGGTGAGCATGTGCCAAAATAGATTTACAACCCCCGATTTAGAATTCAAAAAGTCAAAAATGATATAATATAATCCGGAATAATCAGGCATCAATAAGTTAAAAAAAAAAGAAAGAAATGACTTGCTTTGGATCGGAAGACACTATGACGGGACAACTGGCCTCTACTGTAGGAGGTCAAATCTCAGTGAGGGACACTAAACAAATGTGTTGCCTGTGTAGCACTGGCTGTTGTGATGCTATCTGTCTCAGCTGGGGGCGGGTAGATGTTTGAATAATGACAGCAAGGCCTGAAAAGAAACTGGATTATTTCTGTAAACCTCGGGAGTCGGGAGGGCTTTGTTCTATATAATCTATAATGACATAAACAAAGAATAAAAGCTGCAGATCCTCACATCTGAAAAGCTTCACCTCCAAACCGCATTCATTTCCCCCCCCCCCCCCCAAGTGAATTCCAGCCAGACGTTCAGGATCGTTTCCACGCAGACCAGGAAAATAAACTGTTGACCACAACTTGTGCCTGAGCTACTTCCCGCCATATTCTGAGAGTATAATTTAGGGCCTGGAAAGAACAAAACGATTGGCCCTCATCTTACCGTGACTGATATTGCCACGCAGCAGAATGTAAACTTCTGGATGTGGGACTTGGTGACCGAGGTGCCGGCGCTCATCTTGATGCTGGGGTTGTTCTGTCGAGAAGGAAGGGAAGCGTTAGAGGCGTGAACGATGGACCACCACTGCAGCAGACGGGGAGAGCGGTTGGGAACGGGTTACCTTTTCAAACGCGGGGTACACTGCTCTCAGTTCAGTTAGCCAGCCGTAGGGCATGTGACCCACCGGGTATGTGGCCGTGAGTACCGCCACGGCCTGGAATGACAAAGACACAGCGGCTATAAAAGTCATGGGCACAACGACGATTAACCGCCAACACCACGAGCGGCTACTTTAATGACAGCTGTCCAACAGCAGCAGACGTGAGGGAACACGTGGGCTTCTCACTTTCCCGTCCATGTGTTTTTTACAAGTTTATGATTGAGCTTTGTCCAACAACAACAACAAAAACGGTCCGCGTCGGGCAGGAACAGTAGCTGCCGTGGAGCAATGTTTTCCGTCAGTGTCATCATGCCCCGAGTTCCCCGTGGGCGTGGTGAATCACTCAAACCAGTGGCAGCCAGTGCCGTCAATGGTTTCCAGTGGGTTCTGGTACACAGCGTTGTATTGTCTCCAGTGGTTTGGGGGTCTCTGTGAGTCAGAAAGCTCCAGAGGCATCGTGTCAGCATCTGGCTTTTCATCTGCACTAACTTGAGTGGAGAATTAGTCCACTGGCTGTAAATCCCTCTTAATGATGTCCAATAACATTCTGTAATTACACCAGCATTAACATAAAATGATGTGTTGCTGCGTCAGTAATGACATCGGAAATTCAATTATAAAAACAAACGAGTTATTCTTAATAACACACACACACACACACACACACACACACACACACACACACACACACACACACACACACACACACACACACACACACACACACACACACACACACACACACACACACACACACACACACACACACACACACACACACACACACACACACACACACACACACACACACACACACACCTCTGTGGCCTCAGCGCTCCCCTTGAGGTCGCGAGACACGAAGAGGTTGACGATGGGTCGGCTGATTCGCTGCGTGGCCAGGATGAGGGCGAGGGGCCACCAGAAACTCAGCATCTTTTTGATCGTGGCGTCGCCCTAAAGAGGTCGAGAAAACATGAAACATCACTCTCACTCTTGACTAGATAGAAAAAACTCTGTTGTCCGTTTGGTTAAAGGTAAAGTTTCCCCAACTCATAATTTCTAAGAAAAAAAAGTACACTAAGGAGACAGCACTTACCCCAACATCCAGTCCACTGGAGTCTGGGATGTTGTCGTGAATGTTGCAGTAGTAACCCAGGCCGACGATGGTGAACCGGACCAGAGCGCCCATATACAGGGACAGGATGGGGATGAGTAAAGGCTCCACACACTGCAGGTTGCTGTGCAGGAGAATGGCCACGAACACAATCTGCGGGAAACCACGGCGACGACAGACAGACAGACGCAAAGTCAGAGATCAGACCACTTTCTCTTCCAACACCTCAAACGTCGCCCTCAGTGTCAAATCAAAAAAAGCGCCTCTCGTTACCTGGGCCACCACGTCAGAGATGGAGGCCGAGCCCACGATGACGCTGTACTTGTGCTTGAGAAGTATCCCTGCGTGAATCCAAGCCTTCAAAGCAGAACAATGCATTGTGTTATGCGCAGTAAACACGCTTGAAGCTACAAACAAAAGCTCTATTTAGGACCGCACCTGGATCAGGCGTTACACAACGGAGGAGAGCTCGCCGTTAAAGCGGTGAATACACTCACGTTTGACACAGCGTGGACAGAAGATTAAAAACTAGCAATTTCCAGTTCCGGTGTGTCCACGATTGCATGATGAAAAAATGTGTACTAATGTAGAATGATCTTGCCATATTGTGCACTCACCATTGCATCCAACAAAGGGAATGCAGCCAGGTATAAGAAGGCCTTTCTGGTCTTGCCCCCCACAGAGTCATCCACATGGTGGAGCTTATTAATGATGTAGTATCCTAATTCTGTGTAAGCTACGGAGAAAGAGAGGACACCACGAGTGAGCAGAGGTTAGGAGGATGAGGAAAGCTGTGGGAGGATGACATGAAGACACTGAAGGTTTGCAACAAATACCAGAACAGGATGCGGTTTAAGGACAGAAACACACACCTATCAGGATGTGGAGGACGAAGGCGATGACCCCGGCCGTCGCCATGCAGAGCACGGCCTTCCTGCGGTCCCTCCTGCTGTTGACGAACACCAAACCCACGTTCTTGAAGTCGCTCATTGGCCCGGTAAAGAACTTCATCAGGGAGTAGGCCAGGCCGTAGCTGGCCAGCATTTCGATGGCATCCTCTTTGACTGTGGCTATGCCCCTGTTGAGCGCCTGGAACAGAGAGATATTATGGGATGGTGCGGCGTGGAGAAGGTGAGGCGTCAGCAGAATGAGACAGCACATGATGGACGGGCGGGGAGGGGGTGAGCCCACATGACCGTGACTTAGCCTAACTTAATCTCTGACCAGATGGTACTCCACCTCCTCCACACGCACAATACACAACGTGAGACCGTTGACTCGTGCGGAGCAGCGAGTGCCATCGCGATGTCTGGACAGGAAACACCCACAACACTCGATTCCTGACGCATCGTCATTCAGAACAACCACTACAGCTGCTGCTTTCCTTCACAGGACTGCGTGTGCGTGTGCGTGTGTGTGTGCGCGCACGTGCGTGCATGTGTGTGTGTGTTTGTGCTATTTATACCAGCCAACAGAGACATTACATAAGCTTAATCCTCACATCTCCCAGCCACATCGTGTGAGAGAGCGTGTGGGAGAGTGTGTGGGAGATAGTGTGGGAGAGTGTGTGTGTGTGTGTGTGTGTATGCCTGTGTGTGTGTGTGCGTGTGTGAGAGTGTATGTGTGTGTGTGTGTGTGTGTGTGTGTGTGTGTGTGTGGGAGAGAGTGTGTGTGTGCGTGTGTGAGAGAGTGTGGGTGAGTGTGTGTGTGTTATTATTGAACTCCCACACTATCTGCTCAAGGTCTCCGGGGAGCGGGTAGCCCCCAGATCAGTGGTCTGGCTGAGAAACGACAGGAAACAAAACAATGAGAGAAAATGAAATGCTGGTGTGTGTTTTTTTATTTGTGTACTAGAGCCGCCATGATCTAGAAAATGGCCTCAGATGTAATGAGTAACCAAATGTCAAGCAGTGAGCTGCTCGTCTAGAATAGTCTTGGCCATAAAATAGGTTGGATAACAGACAGAAAACCCTCTGCAGCAGCAGCGTATTCATTTGGAGACAGAAACATCTGAACAAACTAGGGCCGCCTCCTCCTCCTCCTCCTCCTCCTCCTCCTCTCCTCCATAATGTATATGAAACCTAACGGATGTCTTCAGCCTGCCAGCTAAACTAGCTACAGCTAGTTACGTCACAAGCCTAGCCGCCTTTAACGGTCGGAATATTCCGCGTCCATGTTCGACCAACGGCTGTTGCCGGAGCTGATTAAACAAATAAAATAAAAAGCAGAGCTCGGCACTGAAACACACCGCGACGGAAGGAGCTCCGTTATAACCGGTAGCCGTTAAGAGCCGAAAGGGCGAAGCGACACAAACAACACCAGCTAAACAAATACAAAAATAAACCGAGAGACGTTATTACCTGTTCTCCGAGGTCGATGGCAATGTTGGTGATAGCCAAAGGCACCAGAAAGCGGATGAGAGGCCAGTAAGGACTGAGAGATGGAAAGTCCACCATAGTACGAGCCGGGATGACAGAGCGAGGGGCATCTGCCTCGCTCTTGATTGATTAAAAAATAAATAACAAAACGAAAGATGTGCAGGCTCGTCAGCGGGCAAAGCACCTGTGTCTCTCCGGGGGTGGGGTGGGGGCTAAAAAGGAGGCTAAGTGGAGCAGCGGCAGGAGCCGAGGGGCTCCGGTAGCGGCAGCGCTTCACGATGCGTCGACGCAGCCGAGCGGAGGCGAAGGTCAGACGTGGGCATCTTCCTCGCGAGTCATCATCTTCAAGGGGGTGGTGGCGGTGGTGGGAGAGCGGGGTGCCAACGTTTCTGGCGGCTGGAGGTTTAGATAAAAGAGATAATCCGAAATGGGTTTGGATTAGTTGTTTTTTTCCCCTAGCGCCGCGTCTCACTGCGCCTGTGCTGCGCGGTCTGGCTGCTGTCGGTCGTTCTCCGCAGGCAGGAGGAGCGCGCGCACTGCCGCCGTCCGCACGTGGGCCAGGCGTCCCCGTTGTGACGTCATCAGCAATTTAAAAAAAGAAACACCTGGTGTGTTATTTTTCGCCGGGCACACAGGACCGCGTGCTGCGTGTTCACATTGAGGCGGGCGCGCGGGGGAAAGGGGCTGTTTTTCTGTCAGGCATCGATGCAGCTAGCATGTGGTGGTTCATACGAGTGCATGTTTGGAATAGCAGCAACTATTGGCGAGATTTAACTGGACTCCGGTAGAAAGATGTATCATTGAATGAAAAACTGGATTAAAATGTTGATGAACCCGCCTAATATACCTAAATGTTACAAATATATCTTTACATCGTCCCCCCTTTAAAGATGGCAGGTAAACAAATAAACCCTGATATGGCATTATCTGTAAGAAAACACTGACCCCTGGTGGACAAAGCAAGATACATTTATTCCGAGACATATTATTTATTGTAATGCTTTTTATTTATATATTAAGATTGTTTTATTATATAAATACGTCACAACATATCACAGTTGAGGGAAAAAGCAACAAAATGTAAATAAGCATCGACACCCAGCAAAACGGAATTAGATATACATTGCTACTGTACTGTGCATATTTCTGTCATATGTATTTGACCAAATTGTGTGATAAATTGTACATTTTGCACATTCATGTCAACGTTTGGACCAGGTTTGTTTGTATGATCACAGTCTAACAAAACCAACTCTAATCTCTGAAATAGACTGCATTTTGTGTTGTCTCTATCATAAAAGTATGACCTGATAAACTACAAATACTTTTATTTGTGAAAGATGAAAGATAGATACATTTGCTTTTGTGCAACATTTGTTTTACATTTAAATGAGTGAATGCAGTTTTCGACTCATAAATGCACACATACACCCACACACCCCCACACACACACACAAATGTAACTGCTGTGGTCTGTTTACAGTTACTGTTGAGTTGCATGTTGGTGCCTGAGGGAGCTTCTGTACACAACCGTTTACGAGCACACATCACTTTCCCCCGTAGCTGTATAAACTCACATGATGGAACCCGTTTACCTGAAAGTACACTTTGTGTGTCAAACTCTACAACATAAATTACTTTATGATGTGAGTGTTTCATTACATTGTGCAGAGCGGGGAGTGGTGCCCGGTTATCTTTGGTCAAAGGTCTGAGCTGAAGATCCATTTTAGTATTAATTGTTATCAACTTGGAAAACCGTGTTCAAAAGTTTCCCAGATTGTAAAAGAAAAAACTGCAACATGTATTATATTGTGTTCTTTCTAAGGAGTACAAGAGCATCTTTTATGGGTTTCCAGAGATGTCACTTAGCACTTATTTAAACATCTATTTAAAACACATATTTCCTGTAATGATGTTTTTTACGGTGTGCTAACTTTCAGAAGTCTTTGTTCTGAGCACATGTGGCTGCCAGATATTTAACAGTCATAACATTACTGCTACTAACAGTACTTTAAGTATTGGCAGCGAGAGATTAGTAATCCAATCTCACATTGGTCACATTTGTTAAAGGTTGACAATACTTTGCAAGAATTGGTTTAAAGAAAACTATGGTAGTTGTCGAATTTTCCAAAAAAGTGCTAAACTAAACAAAGTGCAAAACTAAACATACGTAATACATAGCATTTGTATGTACTAACTGTTCATGAATGACACATGTTTACAATGCAGCTTCATTTATAAACCACATTTTAAACCCAAAGAGAATTCAAAGTGAATTATTTTATTCATGGACAAAGAAAAGCATGACATTAAAAATAACTAAAATATCAAATTAGAATCGAAGAAGATATATGAAATTAAATTACTTTAAATTAAGTAATACACATTGAATATACCAGAAATACAGTTGGAGTACAATTATAATTGACCCACATAGTAATAGAGTACAGAAGATAAGTCAGTTTAAGGCACCAGCGCAGTAGTTTTTAATTAGTTACATGTTTACAGGTGACACAAAACGCCCTCTTGCGGCTATTTAAGAGTACTACAGCTCTTAGCAACAGGTCCTGAATACACAATATTCAGTTCATAATACCTTCTGTTTATGCACTCAACAGAAAACACGTCCTGCCATTCAAAATGGACAGCAAAACCTCATAACTATCCAACATATTTACTTCAGTGCTGATGCGTTGATTTATCACAGTCCCAATTATAACATCCTTCTGTATGTTTTTGAGTGTTCTAATAATCTAAACTTCCACTTCATTTTTGATACTTCAGTAAAACATATACAATGAGCAGCAAATAAAGCTTCTGATGTTGAGTTTTCACCGTTAATAGACAGCAAGGAATGGAACTAGACGTTAGTCGCATGACCTTGAGACGGCCGTCGACAGCCTGAAGGTCGCCTCTCCAGCATTGCCAGCTGTTTCTCTGCAGATGATTTATGTTTTCAGAATACTAGGAACACACTGAGTGCATAGTGCTCTTCAAACTGTCTTCCCCTTGTGTTTATTTGTCTTTCTCGCTGGTCTCTCCTTCCCTTCAGGTTAATGATTTAGGGTCAACAGGCCTGCAAAGCCTCATGTGTAGGAAATATGTGGATATGTATGAATGTTGCTGGTTTATCATTCATTCAGTATAAGGGAATTAAATAAACTAACCTACATTTTTTAAACCAGACTTGTGTTCCCCTTTGCTTGATAAGTTTGCTAAATGTATTAATTCTTTAAGGTCAATCGGTTTGATCCACTTATCACTAATAATAATAATGTATTATTTGTTTGCGTATCATCCAACTATTTTAACAATGATTGTGTTTTATAGTGAAAAAGATTTTTAAAATACACGGTTTATGTCATACAACTGTCTGTGTTTGTGTATAAACAATAGACCTAGGAGGTTGAAGGGGACGTTCATGTCAAAGTTCCTTCTTTAGTGGCATATATGTTTCGTTTATATTTACATTTTCTGGTATCCTGTTTTTTTAATAAATAAAACAACGTTATTGTATTTCGGGTTACAATAAAGAGGTTTACGAAGTATGTTTGTTATACTGATAGTAGCATGATCTTCTTCTTTTTTAATTTCAGAGATGTTCTGTACTATATAACAATGATTCTTTTCACATTACATTACATGTCATTTAACAGACAATTTTATCCAAAGCGACTTACAATGAGTGCATCAACCAAGAGTACAAACTCAGAACAACAAGAATCCAGAAAATACCATTTCTTCAAGAAAGTAAAACTACAAAAATACCATAAATAATAACCATAAGTAAGTGTCATTTACGGGCCAGAGGGAGCTCATTCCACCATTGAGGAGCCAGGACAGCAATGTGGTATGTTCTTTGTGGCATCTTTCTTGCATTTTAATGTTGTTAATCGGACTAAACGTGTCTTGGATTACGTTCAGTGCAAACACGTCTAATCTCCCGTGCACGTGTCCACACCGCAGGCCGAGCACCAGTCCACCACGGCCCGTTGTCACCGTCAATAATTAATGACACAATTAGCTCTGGAGTAGTCTGACAGATCTCGTTGTCGGCCTCCTCTCCCCGAGCGAGTTGAGCGGATATTGATTTCCTGCCTCGCGCCGAGGCGTCGCGCTGAAACGTGTCCAACACGCCCTCCTCCATTCATCCGCTGACAGGCCCTCGATCTGTGAATGAATGGAAGCGTGTGAACGCGCCGCCACGTGACCTCTGAGCGTCCGTCAACTTTACTTACCGCGCGCGAGACACGGAAGAGGAAACGACCGGCGGGATCCGCTGAATATGCTTTTCCAGAAGAGGCCACGGGAAGTCGGATCTGTGGTCAGACGTTTAGGGAAGTTGAGAGAGGAGTCAACGGGAAGAGCAGCGTGTCCACAGCACAGAGTAGAAGTCTTTAAAAGATTATAGTTTTTATAACAAGGGTAACCTGTCAAATATGGGATTTTTATCATTGAAGCTATATATTCTTTTCTGTAAGAATTCAATTCAGTTTATTTGTATAGCCCATTTTGCTTTACAATCTGTACACATAGACAACCCTGTCCCAAAACCTACAGTCTTTACGTTTTTATTTGTTTAATTGTGTAATTCTCTTATTTATTCTTCCCTACAGATTATTATGCATCATTATTTGTGCACCTTCACTGGGAAGTGTAGTTTCATAACTCTTCACATAGTTGTTGTGTAGTATGCTAAATACATAATTTAATTTATGTAGGTCAATATATCTGTATACATATTACTGACATTCATTATGATGTGTGTAAAGTAAATGTTGTGCCGTAGATTGTTAATAGGAAGTTGTTTCAGACTCAGCCTCCTTTCCTCTCATTGGGATCTTGATTCATTGATGAATCGCAATATTGATCATATACTTGTTGTGTGAGGCTTTACAGCTTTCACTTCTTTTGATATCATTAAAACATTAACATCTTATAACCCGGCCTGTTTGTTGAGCAAATATTTGCTGAAAATATAATCGACTCATTCATAAATAAGAAGAATGTTTAATTGCGTACTAATTTGCTTGCAGTGGTTTGTTAAACATACATCTTTAATGGTATTATTTTTGCATAATGAACACCAGAAGAAATCTCAGATCTCTGCAGCTTTTTTCCCTTTAGCTCTTCCCTATTTTTTTTTTTTTCTCAGTTTGCATAATTCCATTTTGGTTTTAAAATTATTATCTTATTTCTTATTTAACTTATGTTATCTCATATATAAAGCACTGTGGGATAAATACATAAATGCCCGCGTAGCATTATTACGAGGTCGGTGATCTCAAGCTGTGGGGTCAACAGCAGGTTTCTCTTTTCATTCAGCTGAGCAGTGTTCCAGATAATTACCAATAAATATTAGAAATTATCAATAAATTCACCTGCCTTTAATTATTATAATACAGATGTGTGCAGCAGTGAGATGTTAAAGCACTTCTTTGCTGTTTTTAATCAGTGCTCCTGCACCGTTTACAGGCGCTGTCAGTCAAAAGTGGTCCAAAACCAGTTGGTCTGAGATCAAACTTCTCCAAAGCCTTCGGTCTCCACTTATCGGAGGAAATGATGCCGGTCGGTCTGAAAGCGTCCTTCTGTGTCTCCTGGCTCTCTGAAAACAGTAACACAAGAAACATCCAGAGCCGATGAACACAATGACCCCAACACACGAGTCCGGCAGTTACGATCACTATCCTCCAAACAGCATCCCAAAGTGAGAAAAGGAGAGAAGGAATGAGTTCAGAGGAGAGAGGAGGAAGGGTGTTCTTTCTCACTTCCTTTGATAAGAAGAGCAATCTCTCCGTTCTCCTTTTACATCCTCTTGTCTCCTTTCCTCCATTTGCCCGCTCAATGATTCATTGATTTATTTCCTCTGCTGCCTCAAGAAGTGCACACTTAATGTGCATTACTGAACCACACACCCCTCAGAGAGCTCCTGGACACTCCTTATGATAATGAGGAAATCTCATTTCGATTTAAAAGGAGTTATGAGATGAAAGAGACAGACGTTTCAAAGTGAAATAGTGTGCATTCATTTCAAATTGAATGTCAGGTTATGTAATATCTGTTTTTCCTAGTTGTGGCAATGAGCCTAAATAAATAAATAAACTTCTAATGTAACATCAATAACTTCCCTAAATTACCTATTTGGCATTGATTCAATCACCTTTTCTTCCAGACAAAACATGTAATGTTGCAGGTTTACGCATGTTTTGTTTTATTTTTCACATGTTTCAAAAAGTGCCCCCAATTTCCTTTTAAATGACCCTAGATTTCAGTCAGCGGGGCAAAATATGCCCCCTAAAAATATGTAAATGTCCTCCCCTGATTGAGATGTGAGGCTTTCTTAAAACAATGCGGCAGGATACAAGCTGACAGCAGCACCTATTAGATGAATCTTAACACACAAACAATTTATGCAGCTCAGGATTCCAGGAAGCATCAATAAGCATTATTGTGTCATCTGTTTCCTCTTTGCATCTGTTCCCTCCATAAGCTCACATTTGAGAAATAACGGCTGACATATGATGACAGTCATCAAGGAATGCTTGTGACAGAACATGCATGCAGGGAAGCAGTGGCAATGTGTTCTGTACTGGAGTCAAAATCTTACACATTTCTGTGTTTTTCTTGTCAAATTTCATCTACATGTTTCTTTTCTGAGAAATGTGTATTTTTGCACGCAAAAAAAAAAGATCTATATTTCTGAATGCATTATGAGGCTCATGTTTAATCCTCCCATGCCAGCCTCTTACTCCACCATTCTTCCACATCCCTCGAGTTTGCCAGTGTTGTTGTAACAAACCGAAGAAGAAGAAGAAGAGCTCACCCCAGAGCTTCATCCAGCGGTCCTCGCTGATGTTCACTGACACCACCTTGCTCCACAGCAGCAGGCCCTCCACCAGCATCCAGGAGAAGTAGGACATGAACAAGAGGTGGGGAAGCACCACAAAGCACATCGCCTACAGGACAACACAGGAAGTGTAACCCTGATGTGCTTAGTGCCTAGAGGAAGTGTAACCCTGATGTGCTTAGTGCCTAGAGGAAGTGTTACCCAGATGTGCTTAGTGCCTAGAGGAAGTGTTACCCATATGTGCTTAGTGCCTAGAGGAAGTGTTACCCAGATGTGCTTAGTGCCTAGAGGAAGTGTTACCCATATGTGCTTAGTGCCTAGAGGAAGTGTTACCCAGATGTGCTTAGTGCCTATAGAGGAAGTGTAACCCTGATGTGCTTAGTGCCTATAGGAAGTGTTACCCAGATGTGCTTAGTGCCTAGAGGAAGTGTTACCCAGATGTGCTTAGTGCAACATCACTGTAATGTAATCCATTACTCCAGACGCCTACAGTGGACACAAACAGCAGCACAGCCTGCAGACTCTGCCCACATCGACTGTACGCTTAGCTGCCGTTAATCAAATGGGGTTACGCTTTAGGAAGCCATCTCACGGGCTGCTACGGCACTTACGGAGTTGTAGGACTCGACGCCTGTGAGCTCGGAAGCGTTCATCCCCTGCACCACTGGAGAAGAGCCGTCTCTTCAAACCCGTTCACGTTTAGTTCCCCCTCCTTCGTGATGCTTTTCTTTTACTTGTCCCTCCTCTGACTAATAACTCCTAAAAGATAGCCTCAGGCGACAAACAATGGAGATTGTTGTGAAACTAATTATCCGACCACTTTTTATTTTGTCAGGAGCCACAACACATGGTTAATACAAGTGGAAGTTGATAACTGTCCTGCTGTGGAGTGTCGGGAAATGAGGTGTACCTCTCGTTCGGAGTTGGAAGAAGGAGATATTTACGCGGTGGTTATATTTATATCTCCGCTGTCAAACGGCAAATAGATATGTTTGGCTGTTGCTTATTGACTCTGTGAACGCTCAACTTCCGGGTCCTTCTTCTCGCGACATCTGATGACCCACCTCGATTACGTTGCCTTCAGGAAGCGTAGTATAGGTACCGCGAGAATTACGATTCAACACTTTATATATGCCAGATTCACGGGATCGGAAACACAATGGTGCTTCGCTATATAAATAGCTGACAATACATGGGTGTGTATACAATGCAAGTGCCTTTTAAAAAGAAAATCAAATAAATTATGTAACATCGATAAAAATACCGTGTATTTTACTGGACAATCGTGTAGTATGTCCTTGATGTATCCATGGAGATGGAACGCGTCACAAAAAGGGCGTTTCCACTCAGAAGACTTTCCGATGGAAACCCCCTGAATGAAACGTCACACACGACAGTGACATCAGAATGTGGCCTTGATCTTGTAGTGTATATACCAGCAGCTCAGGAGAGATTATTGTGTTCCAGTGCTCCCTTTGTTTGCAAGACAATCAGTGTTCAAGAAAACATACAAGAAGATAAGCAGTGTGTATCAGACTAGCAGTGTTTATCAAACAAGCAGTGTTTGTGAGACAATACTCTTTTACCTTTACCAAAGTTTTTACACTGTACTTCAAACCACCACAGAAAAGGTCTAGTGCTGTCAACGTTAGCGCTTCTCTCCTCCAGAACTGTTCAGGACCTGCACCTGAAGAATAGGTTCCCCACATCGAGCAGCCACAGGCCACCTTTGGTGTTATGGACAGTAAGAATAAAATGGGATTCGTTTCTACTTTTCTAAACACACTAAGCAACAACATGCTGACAGAATTCCAACCGCGACATGAAGATGAAAATGAGTACCTCTGTCCCCCATTATACAAGAAGATGCTTGCTATGCATGAGGAAACGATCAACAGACTCACCAAAACACTCAACGAGAAGGAACAAATGATAACGCATAATAAACAAGTATTTAACACCAACAAGAAAGCTGTGGTCGTTCAGTTAAAGATGGAACAACAAAAAAATATCCGTCTGGAGGCCACTTTAAAAAAGACTCTGGCCGATATGAAGAGCCTGGCTGAGAAGGATCAAAGCCATCAGACAGAAGTCCAGCTGCTGCACTCTAAGATCAAAGAGATGCAAGAAGAAATACAATTAAATGACGAAAAGATGGAGGACGCTGAGTGCCGCAGCCAACGGAATTTCATCAAGATGGTTAGTACGTTTGACGAAGAGATCAAGAAACTCAACGAAGACCTCAGCGAAAAGAACCATATGATGGAGTATAGTAAACGAGTATGTAACGCCAACAACGAAGCTCTGGACGATCATTTAAAGATGGAACTGGGAGAAAACAACCTGCTGGAAGCCACTTTGAAAAAGGATCAGGGCGATATGAAGAGCATGTTGCAGACATGTCTGACCCATCAGACAGAAGCCAAGCTGCTGCACTATATGGTCAAAGAGATGCAAGAAGAAATGGAGAACGCTCAGCGCAGCAGCCGTGAGAATTACAACATCATAGTTGCTATACTCGACAAAAAGATGGATGACCTCCGTTTGCAGAACATCAAAGACCTCAATGAGAAGGACTCCCAAAACGAGACTCTGGTCGAGCAATTAAAGATGGAACTGGACAAAAACAACCAGTTGGAGGCCACTTTAAAAAGGGCTCGGGCCGAAACGGAAAGCATGGTTGAGATGTATCAGAGCCAGAAGAAAGAGCTCCAGCTGCAGCAGACTAAATTCGAAGAGAAGGAAGAAGAACTGTCCGCTGAATGTTTAAACTGGAGGTTTAAATTTCAAGACCTGACAAACGTCAACATCATCCTCGAAAACATCTGTCTCGAAATGAAAAAAAAGAGCAGAAATATCTTCCGCAAAAAGATGGGCGACAGAAGGACCGAGCTGGACAAGATGATCAGGAAAATGATGATGCAGGAGAACAAATAGAAAGAGGAGAAAACTGCAAACATATTCTCTGTAGGATGATTCAAAATATTATCATGTCCAATTTGGGGTTTACCCTGGTGCCAGGTGCTCAGGACCCACCCCAAAGAATACAAAGATATTATCTTTAGGATCATTCAAAATATTATCATCTCCAAATGTTGGGTTTACTCCTGGTGCCAGGTGCTCAGGATCCCTCCCAGAGAATACAAAAATATTCTCTGTAGGATGATTCAAAATATTATCATGTCCAATTTGGGGTTTACTCCTGGTGCCAGGTGCTCAGGACCGACCCCAAAGAATACAAAGATATTGTAGCGAACCTGATTATCATAATTCACCCTTGCTATTATAAGTATTGAGTCACACACACCTGTGTGACTGTTCCGGGATCTCGTCCCTTTAAGTGTTATGATGTTGTTGTGATGTGGAAGCCCCATGGGGTTTGGTGACTGGGCAGCGCCATCTTGTGTTTATTCTGTTTTGTGATACCAAAACCCATCGGCGAAGGCGACCCTGGTTCCCTCCCCTGCCCCGGTCAGTCCCAGCTCCCCATTCCCTGAGCCCCCATGTCCCGGTCCCGTCCCACAGAGCCCCACATCCCGGTCCCCCAGAGCCCCCGCCTCCCGAGCCCAGTCCCCGAGAGCCCGGTCCCGGTCCCCCAGAGCCCCCGCCTCCCGAGCCCGGTCCCCGGGAGTCCCCGCCTCCCGAGCCCGGTCCCCGAGAGCCCCCGCCTCCCGAGCCCGGTCCCCGAGAGTCCCCGCCTCCCGAGCCCGGTCCCGGTCCCCGAGAGCCCGGTCCCCGAGAGCCCCCACGTCCCGGTCCCCGAGAGCCCCCGCCTCCGCCTCCCGAGCCCGGTCCCACAGAGCCCCCACGTCCCGGTCCCCCAGAGCCGCCGCCCGAGCCCGGTCCCGGTTCCCGAGAGCCCCCGCCTCCCGAGCCCGGTCCCCGAGAGCCCCCACCTCCCGAGCCCGGTCCCGGTCCACCAGAGCCCCCGCCTCCCGAGCCCGGTCCCCGAGAGCCCGGTCCCGGTCCCCCAGAGCCCCCGCCTCCCGAGCCCGGTCCCCGAGAGCCCCCGCCTCCCGAGCCCGGTCCCGGTTCCCGAGAGCCCCCGCCTCCCGAGCCCGGTCCCCGAGAGCCCGCTCCTCCCGAGCCCGGTCCCCGAGAGCCCCCGCCTCCCGAGCCCGGTCCCGGTCCCCCAGACCCCCCGCCTCCCGATCCCGGTCCCGGTTCCCGAGAGCCCCCGCCTCCCGAGCCCGGTCCCGGTCCCCGAGAGCCCCCGCCTCCCGAGCCCGGTCCCCGCGAGTCCCCGCCTCCCGAGCCCGGTCCCGGTCCCCGAGAGCCCGGTCCCCGAGAGCCCCCACGTCCCGGTCCCCGAGAGCCCCCGCCTTCCGAGCCCGGTCCCGGTCCCCCAGAGCCTCCGCCTGCCGAGCCTGGTCCCAGTCCCCGAGATCCCCCGCCTCCCGAGCCCGGTCCCCCAGAGCCCCCACGTCCCGGTCCCGGTCCCACAGAACCCCCACGTCCCGGTCCCGGTGAAGATGAAGAGTTAGCAATAAGAATGTGATTATTCCAGAGTAAAGAACCTCTGTGTTTGATGGAGAACTGGCTGAGAGTGGTACGGCTGATGGTAACGAGGTGTTTCTAACGTTTCAAATAAATGTGATTTGTATGGGGCCCAGAAGTGTACCCAGGTGAAAAGAATAATTCAGGGTTTAATATTTGTATTAATGTTAATACTGCACGAGTCACAAGATGATAGTGAATATGCATGAAGTCGACCTGGTTATTGTTTTTCAATATATTGTAGCGCACCAGATGCATCACTTCTTGTTTTAGGTGATGTCCTTGTTTGTGTCATTTTCTTATCAGGATTTAATCAAACAAGTTGATGAGATGGTCCCACTGTGCTTAATGTAGCTAATTGTAATCCATTACTCCAGACGCCTACAGTGGACACAAACAGCAGCACAGCCTGCAGACTCTGCCCACATCGACTGTACGCTTAGCTGCCGTTAATCAAATGGGGTTACGCTTTAGGAAGCCATCTCACGGGCTGCTACGGCACTTACGGAGTTGTAGGACTCGACGCCTGTGAGCTCGGAAGCGTTCATCCCCTGCACCACTGGAGAAGAGCCGTCTCTTCAAACCCGTTCACGTTTAGTTCCCCCTCCTTCGTGATGCTTTTCTTTTACTTGTCCCTCCTCTGACTAATAACTCCTAAAAGATAGCCTCAGGCGACAAACAATGGAGATTGTTGTGAAACTAATTATCCGACCACTTTTTATTTTGTCAGGAGCCACAACACATGGTTAATACAAGTGGAAGTTGATAACTGTCCTGCTGTGGAGTGTCGGGAAATGAGGTGTACCTCTCGTTCGGAGTTGGAAGAAGGAGATATTTACGCGGTGGTTATATTTATATCTCCGCTGTCAAACGGCAAATAGATATGTTTGGCTGTTGCTTATTGACTCTGTGAACGCTCAACTTCCGGGTCCTTCTTCTCGCGACATCTGATGACCCACCTCGATTACGTTGCCTTCAGGAAGCGTAGTATAGGTACCGCGAGAATTACGATTCAACACTTTATATATGCCAGATTCACGGGATCGGAAACACAATGGTGCTTCGCTATATAAATAGCTGACAATACATGGGTGTGTATACAATGCAAGTGCCTTTTAAAAAGAAAATCAAATAAATTATGTAACATCGATAAAAATACCGTGTATTTTACTGGACAATCGTGTAGTATGTCCTTGATGTATCCATGGAGATGGAACGCGTCACAAAAAGGGCGTTTCCACTCAGAAGACTTTCCGATGGAAACCCCCTGAATGAAACGTCACACACGACAGTGACATCAGAATGTGGCCTTGATCTTGTAGTGTATATACCAGCAGCTCAGGAGAGATTATTGTGTTCCAGTGCTCCTTTGTTTGCAAGACAATCAGTGTTCAAGAAAACATACAAGAAGATAAGCAGATAAGCAGTGTGTATCAGACTAGCAGTGTTTATCAAACAAGCAGTGTTTGTGAGACAATACTCTTTTACCTTTACCAAAGTTTTTACACTGTACTTCAAACCACCACAGAAAAGGTCTAGTGCTGTCAACGTTAGCGCTTCTCTCCTCCAGAACTGTTCAGGACCTGCACCTGAAGAATAGGTTCCCCACATCGAGCAGCCACAGGCCACCTTTGGTGTTATGGACAGTAAGAATAAAATGGGATTCGTTTCTACTTTTCTAAACACACTAAGCAACAACATGCTGACAGAATTCCAACCGCGACATGAAGATGAAAATGAGTACCTCTGTCCCCCATTATACAAGAAGATGCTTGCTATGCATGAGGAAACGATCAACAGACTCACCAAAACACTCAACGAGAAGGAACAAATGATAACGCATAATAAACAAGTATTTAACACCAACAAGAAAGCTGTGGTCGTTCAGTTAAAGATGGAACAACAAAAAAATATCCGTCTGGAGGCCACTTTAAAAAAGACTCTGGCCGATATGAAGAGCCTGGCTGAGAAGGATCAAAGCCATCAGACAGAAGTCCAGCTGCTGCACTCTAAGATCAAAGAGATGCAAGAAGAAATACAATTAAATGACGAAAAGATGGAGGACGCTGAGTGCCGAGCCAACGGAATTTCATCAAGATGGTTAGTACGTTTGACGAAGAGATCAAGAAACTCAACGAAGACCTCAGCGAAAAGAACCATATGATGGAGTATAGTAAACGAGTATGTAACGCCAACAACGAAGCTCTGGACGATCATTTAAAGATGGAACTGGGAGAAAACAACCTGCTGGAAGCCACTTTGAAAAAGGATCAGGGCGATATGAAGAGCATGTTGCAGACATGTCTGACCCATCAGACAGAAGCCAAGCTGCTGCACTATATGGTCAAAGAGATGCAAGAAGAAATGGAGAACGCCAGCGCAGCAGCCGTGAGAATTACAACATCATAGTTGCTATACTCGACAAAAGATGGATGACCTCCGTTTGCAGAACATCAAAGACCTCAATGAGAAGGACTCCCAAAACGAGACTCTGGTCGAGCAATTAAAGATGGAACTGGACAAAACAACCAGTTGGAGGCCACTTTAAAAGGGCTCGGGCGAAACGGAAAGCATGGTTGAGATGTATCAGAGCCAGAAGAAAGAGCTCCAGCTGCAGCAGACTAAATTCGAAGAGAAGGAAGAAGAACTGTCCGCTGAATGTTTAAACTGGAGGTTTAAATTTCAAGACCTGACAAACGTCAACATCATCCTCGAAAACATCTGTCTCGAAATGAAAAAAAAGAGCAGAAATATCTTCCGCAAAAAGATGGGCGACAGAAGGACCGAGCTGGACAAGATGATCAGGAAAATGATGATGCAGGAGAACAAATAGAAAGAGGAGAAAACTGCAAACATATTCTCTGTAGGATGATTCAAAATATTATCATGTCCAATTTGGGGTTTACCCTGGTGCCAGGTGCTCAGGACCCACCCCAAAGAATACAAAGATATTATCTTTAGGATCATTCAAAATATTATCATCTCCAAATGTTGGGTTTACTCCTGGTGCCAGGTGCTCAGGATCCCTCCCAGAGAATACAAAAATATTCTCTGTAGGATGATTCAAAATATTATCGTGTCCAATTTGGGGTTTACTCCTGGTGCCAGGTGCTCAGGACCGACCCCAAAGAATACAAAGATATTGTAGCGAACCTGATTATCATAATTCACCCTTGCTATTATAAGTATTGAGTCACACACACCTGTGTGACTGTTCCGGGATCTCGGTCCCTTTAAGTGTTATGATGTTGTTGTGATGTGGAAGCCCCATGCGGGTTTGGTGACTGGGCAGCGCCATCTTGTGTTTATTCTGTTTTGTGATACCAAATAAACCCATCGGCGGAAGGCCGACCCTGGTTCCCCGTCCCCCTGCCCCGGTCAGTCCCAGCTCCCCATTCCCCTGAGCCCCCATGTCCCGGTCCCGGTCCCACAGAGCCCCCACATCCCGGTCCCGGTCCCCCAGAGCCCCCGCCTCCCGAGCCCAGTCCCCGAGAGCCCGGTCTCGGTCCCCCAGAGCCCCCGCCTCCCGAGCCCGGTCCCCGAGAGTCCCCGCCTCCCGAGCCCGGTCCCGGTCCCCGAGAGCTCCCTCCCGCCTCCCCGAGCCCGGGTCCCGAGCCCGTCCCGAGAGTCCCCCGTCCGTCCCCCCGCCCCGCCTCCGAGCCCGGTCCCGAGCCCACGCCCGGGTCCCCGAGAGCCTCCCCACGTCCCGGTCCCCCGAGCCCCCGCCGGGTCCCGCCTCCCGAGCCCGTCCCGTCCACAGAGCCCCGCCTCCCCGTCCCCAGAGCCGGTCCCCGAGCCCCGCCCCGGTCCCGTCCCCGAGCCCCGCCTCCCGAGCCCGGTCCCGAGAGCCCCCACCTCCCGAGCCCGGTCCCGTCCACCAGAGTCCCTGGCCTCCCGAGCCCCGGTCCCCGAGAGCCCGGGTCCCGGGTCCCCCAGGAGCCCCCGCCCGAGCTGGTCCGGTCCCCGAGAGCCCCGCCTCCGAGCCCGGGTCCCGTCCCGAGAGCCCCCGCCTCCCGAGCCCGGGTCCCCGAGAGCCCGCCTCCCGAGCCCGGGTCCCCGAGAGCCCCCGCCCGAGCCCGGGTCCCGTCCCCAGACCCCCGCCTGATCCCGGTCCGGTTCCTGAGCCCCGGCCTCGAGGCCCGGGTCCCGTCCCCGAGAGCCCTGGCCTCCCGAGAGTCCCTCAAGGAAGTCCGCCTCCCGACCCTCGGGCTCGAGGCCCGGGTCCCCGAGAGCCTGGGTCCCCGAGAGCCCCCACGTCCTGTCCCGGAGCCCCCGCCTCCGGGGTCCCGGGTCCCCAGAGCCTCCGCCTGCTGAGCCTGGTCCCAGTCCCCGAGATCCCCGCCTCCCGAGCCCGGGTCCCCAGAGCCCCCACGTCCCGGTCCCGTCCCACAGAACCCCCA